>OY728129.1:974021980-978821980 GCA_963277665.1 Viscum album
ATAAATATAAATAATAAATAAAAATAAATAATAAATAAATATATATAATAAATAATAACTAATAAATAATAACTAATAAATAAATATAAATAATAAATAATAAATAATAAATAATAAATAATAAATAATAAATAACAAGTTACAAATAATAGATAATAAATAAATTAATGTATATTATAAATAATAAATAATAAATAATAAAGGAAACACATGAAAAAGTATGAAAAGATGTGATAAGGGATGAAAAATCATGAAAACGCATGAAAAAGGATGGAGAAACATATGAAGAATGAGGCATTAGAAAAAATGAGAACGCATGAAAACTCGTGACAACTTTGGAAAACTCCTTAATAAATCAACATAATCATCATAATAACCCATAAAAAACCATTGATAAAGATAAAAAGTCATAGAAACCCAAATAAATAGTAATAAATGGAGCTACCGTTAAACCCCGTCAAAACGGTCATAAAGAGACAAAAACATTGGACTCACATTAACAGAAATAACTTATGATCCGAGAGTCTGTTTTAGATCCGCGACCTGTCAAATCAAAGATCCTGAAACGCTCTTCATCCTGAAAGCTGAAAGAGTCCGAATGGACCGACGGATCGGAAGTTATGACCATTTAAAAAAAGCTGACGGAGAACGGGTGCTAGAAACGAGACATTGAAAAACATAACAAACCCGATACCCACTAAAAAGGCAATAACATATGATCCAGGAGTGCATATGGGAGCCGTGACTAGTCAAACTGAAGCTCATGGAACGAGCTTTGATCTAGCAGGTGGAGGAGGCCGAACTGACACGCGGATCGAAAGTTATGTCTGTTTGAAGACAAGTTCGACGGGACACCGGGGACGGAAATAGGGTTTTGGAGTCCTTAGGAGGGGTTTTTGGGGTCGAAAAACACGACAGAAGCATGCTTGCATTATAATAGTGCATAGCTCTCTTCGCTGGCTTCGATTTGATATGTGCTAGAGCCCAAACGAGCACCCAGAGCAAAAGTTATGGCCATTTGAAGTTTGAGAACTTTTTTCAACTTTTTTATAACTCTAATATCATCCACACCTTAGACCTTCTCACGGTTTTGATTATATGTGCCTCTACATCTCTTCATGAGCTTCGATTTGACTGGTCGTGGCGCTTCAACGGACACCCCGATCAAAAGTTATGGTCGTTTTAGTGATTTCGGGGTTTCTCACGTTTTTTTATTTTTTTCATTTCATTTCGCAGTGGTTTTACCGAAACGGCCGCTATTTCGCGGCGGTTTCTTAAAAAACCGCCGCTAATCCTCCAATAAAATAAATAAATAAAAAAAAATAATTTTTAAAAATAATTTTTTTTTCCGTTTAGCGGCGGTTTTTTCGCGGCAGTTCTTAAAAACGCTGCGAAATGGCGGCCCGAAAATGCGTTTCGCAGCGGTTTTCTTGTAGTAAGGGAAAATTATTTCATAAACCATTTGATGGTAGTGTGTGTTCCTAGGTCACTCCCCAAAATTAAAAAATATTAGAATATTTTATATATTTATTTTATTATATAATAATTATATAATAATAATTCAAGGAGGTGGAGTAGGAAATAAAATAAAAACACTTTTAGAAAAACATTACCTCTACTTCGTGTATCCTCCTAAGGTTTGAACTAATGCCTTACCAATATGGATTTATTCCCAAAGATAAGTATTATAGGATCTTTTGAGGTAATTATATAAGTTATTTAGGTAGGTATTGGATGAAACAATTGGGTTTTAAATTTTTATTGGAGTGGTAGTGCTGGTACTCGTTTATAAGTTTGCTGAGTGGGAAACAAATAAACATTTGAAAGAGTGAATTTCACCAAGATTTATTCTTTGTAAAATATCTATAATAATGAAAGTACTCTATAATATTAGTTATATGGTTTAAATAGGTCCATAAAATGGGATTTTATTGTATTATATGCTATTTTACACTTAGTATTAATGTGTATTCCCTTGGTAAACTCATTTTTCTCTTAATCGTTATAATTAATTTTAACTACGTTCAATAATAATTTTGGTCAGAAATTATGTTGAAATAAATATAAATTATAAATTTTTATTATTAAAAATATAGAATATATTTTTACAAATTCAAAAAACACAGGTGGAAAATGTAATTTAAAAATAATCCCGTAGACATGATAAGAAAGCATTGTTTTAAAGCAAAAATGTTTAAATGTTTACATAGTTTTTAGATCTAAATTTAATTTAAATAATATTATAATGATCTAAATTTATTTAATAGATTTATAATTGATCTATTTTTTACTTTAAAACCTATTAAAAATTTAATTTATAATTATAATTTATTTAGATGAAATGTCATTTTTCAATTAAAATTCAATATTTTTTCTATTCATCAAAAAATTGAACATATCAGAAAAATTACAAAAAATTAACCAAATATAATTTTCGAATTTTGATTTAAAAAATGAAGTCTATTAATTAAAATAAATTTATAAATGATCGAAACTATAGTTTTAAAACTTCTGTTCCCTTAAAAGGAGAAAAAACTACCTTTTAAAAATACATCTTTCTATGTGAAAAATTGGATTTGTTATTATTTTATTTCTATAAAATAAATTATATGAATTTCAAAAAAGAATATTGAATTTATAATAGATAAATTTATTTAATATAATTTTCTAATAGTAATTATATTAATTTGTTATCGTAAAACATATTTGGCTCATAAAAATAATACTTTTATAAAAACAAATTTCCATTATATTTAATTTGTTTTTATTTTCATTTCTTATTAAATGATATCAAATGAATAAATTTTATTTTGGGGTAAACTGGATATTTTCATAAGTTATTTAATACTATTTATAACTAACAATTTGAAATATACGAGACATTTTTTATTTTGAATAATAATATTAATAGCATATTGTTGTTTGAAAGAACCATGGCTTGCTTGTAGTGTAATCTATCGAATATACTCATGGTTGTGTGAAATACAATATAACTCGGTGCTGCGTGCATTGGAATCAATGTAATAAATTTAATTTATTTAATGTATTATATATATCAACAAGTATCAGGATGCTATGTCACATTCTATGCTTGGTGTTGCATGTCACATACATAATTTAACAAAATGTTATTATTGTTGATTTTTAGAGTGTTTCATTCTCCCCACCATAAATGAATCACATACTCACAATATAAATAGGATTATAGAAATCCATTTCTTTACATTTATAAGTACAATTTTTTTGAATCCCACATCATGAAACAGAAGATAAAATGTTCCCTTAATAAGAGATAAAGGGATGAATGAAGGTAAAATAGAATAACACATAACTAAGATTCTAATGTATGATAGAAGTAGTAGAAAGTGGAGACATTGACATGGAGGGAAAAGGTAAATATTTATATATAGTGTTTGGGTTCATTTATCACAATAAATTGACTGATCAATGTAATTTTTGGACCTCAATGCCATAAATATTGGCTTAATTAAAAGACCACCAGTTCAAATAAAATTATAGTATTTGGATTACCATTTTTTTCAAGATCATTTTCCGAATGCTGAGAAATTCATTTACTACCTAATAATATAAGAAAATATAATTACTTGATATATTTATATAAAAAAAATTTCATCGTTTGTTTGTGATTTGATTTATTTTCAGTTTATCAATTACTTTATGGAATGAAAATTAAAAAAATAATTTTTTTTTGTGTTTTAAGGACTAAAATGTAATTTTAGTTGATTATATGATCAATATAATAGTGAAATGGAATTTCTTCTATCTCTTAATATTTTTCCAAATAAATATGGTTAATAAATTAATCTATAAACCTAAAAATTTACAATACTTCTTTATAATTAATATTTATTCATTATATTGTTTAACTGAAAATAATGACACAATAACTATAACATCACACAGGACAATGGTAGATGTGAAACCCTTATCATCCGTTAGTCAATGGATTAAGCCCCAACACCTTGTGGGAAAATAGGGGTTTCTATACAACATGCAGGTTGTTATTTATATAAAATATATTTATATAATTCCTATAAGGGTCTGAGAAAGTATAATGGACATACTTGAAATTAAATTAATCATTAAATTACATTTTATTAGGGTTTTTAGTACAATTTTTCTGAAATTTTAATAATATTATATTTATATTATTAAAATGTCACTAATAATCATATTAACCTTATAAGATATAAATTAATTTAAAATATTGTCTATATAATTTAAAGGCATTACTCATTAAATACATTTTACATTAAAATATACTTGTTGTAAAAATATCTATAAAATATCCATAGTCTTGGTAGGCTCCCAACACATAATATCGGATAAGTGGTGTTTAAGAATTTGAACTTATGATTATCCATAAACACATAATCCCATTATGTTATTAATAACTCTTAAGTTTATTAAGTCACATGTACTTCAAATATTTTACAAAATCCTTAGATGATTCTTAATTCTTATAACCAAAATACCATTTGTTGAAATAATTATATAATTTAATTCTTGAATACGAAAACATAAATACTTCATCTATTTTATTTTCTAATATGTCATTTATTGGTCTTAGGATTAACCAAGTTCATTCAATATATTTATATATTTAAATACATTATAATGGTTTTTAAATAAAATGTGAATTATCTTATGTATTACCCCTAGAATGGTCAAACAGGTTGCATAGTATAGCCCATTTTCATGCACCATGTAATGATGGTGTCATTGTTAATGTGCTTGTGTTAGAGTTATAAGACAAACCTATATCTGTTTCAAAACCACATACAATTGTTGTATATAGATAGGGATCTATTATAAGAAAAACCACATAAGGTCTATATTAACAAAACATTAGGATGCCCTTCAATACTTATCCTTAACGTATATCTTAATGTTAGGCTCCCCAATCTATTTTTTCCTAAATCTAGTTCCCAAAGTTTTTACTAAAAATTTTCTGATAGAAAATGTAGATACCCTAACACTATAAGACATGAGCCAGTTCCTAGAAAATTAAATTGGCATAAGATTTAAAGAATCGAACCCCAAAGGACATGTCAATTTATTAGTCTTGGTAATCCATTAACACACATGAGTCTAACATTACATTTGGTTACAAAAATTACAAGAAATTTTTTTTGAAAATAAATTTATTCATTATAGAATATCATTAAATATTAGTCATAATAAACTTCATGTAATCCTGGTGGAAAGGATACAAAATTAGGGTGAGTTTAAATTCTCATTAATGTTTGATTTCAGTGGAAGCTATCTTGAATTAAAAAGTATAATCTAAATAAAAAGGTAAATAACAAAAGAAACATGACATATAAATAAATAGATTAAAATAATAAATTTGAAAATGTAAATAACTGAATGTGCATGATATTTAATAAACTAGATAATTCAAAATATATATCGTAAGATATATTACAAAATACATGTAACACCCTGAAAAAAATAATATAGGAACATTGTATGCAACAGTGCGTATAACATACAACACAAAATGCATAAGAGAATATAATATACTGATAATTTATTATATATTTACTATTTTAAATAAATTCAAAATAATTTATAGCTTTAAATACAAGAGACACCGATTTATCATACTTCACACACTATAAAGTGTTTCTTCAATGGCTTGCACTACTCACAAGACTGAGTTTTTCAAATAATAATATATTATTATTATTTAATAAAAATATATATAACCGACCAATTAAATTAGAGTATATGAACATGATTTAATAACAAATGAATATATCTGTTTAACATAAATATTAAATGAGTTCATTGGATTCTAATTAATTAGAAATGAATTTAAAAACCAAAAAAAATATAAAGGGAATGTTTTTATGGGAAACTGTTTTTATGCTCACAAATATTTTTTATCATTATAAATTAAATTAATTATAATTATTGAGTTACATTAATGTAATATTTATATATTATATTAAATAAAATATTTTTTATATTAATCTTATATGTTTTATATCCATGATATATGAACAAACCCAATATTGCACATAAAAAACTATATTTTTATAAAGGCACTTTTACGGCCTTTTAATAAAAACCCATTTTAAATCAAAATTTTGAATCTTTTATAATTATTATAATTTAAAATAACCATAATATTTTAAGTAGAAACAAAAAATTATGCTTGGGTGGGTTTTTTCTGTTTTTTGTGAAGATTCATTTTTTAATAAATAGTGAATAAATAAATAATTTTAATTCCAAACTGATTTCTTATAATCATTTATTTATACAGATAAATCATATTTTAATTTTTTTTAAATTTTAATAATATCAATTTTTTGGTAATTAATACTATTTATATCATTGGTATCAATTTCACTTTGAAATTGGATATAAAAACATAGCATATATTTTGGACAGTTTAACTTTAAAAACCTACAATGTCGTCCCGTCTGTGGGATTAAATTTATATTAATATTTACCAATTATGTGATTTAAATTTTGAAATATGGATTAAATATTTTTAATCATCATAATTTATAATGTATAATAAGGTCAACCTAGTTTTTTACCAAAAATATTAATGAAATAATATAATATTAATTACTCCGATTAAGGTAAAATAAAGATTGATAAGGGGGTAAAACCTAAACATAGGTGCCAAAATGACCTATAATCTTGTCCAAAATCCATTTTAATGACATATAACTACCATATAAATCATTTTATATACTTTGGAAAATTATTTTAGACACTCTAAATGAAATAATATGTGTAGAATTCTATTTACAAAAATTTAAAGGAGTGTCAATCCTCCTGCACATTAAAAAGGAACTAACCCCTCCAACTTCCTCACACCTATCAAGCCACTTTGGATCAAATAGGATATGAGAAAAAATATCCTCAACATCCATCCCCTCAATCTAGAACCCTCAACATTTTCTGAAATACATCCATGAAATCTCATTGGTGGAAAACATAAGGGAGTTACATGAATAAGAGGTAACATCTTCCCTCAAGATCTTTAGTTTTATTTCCATCCACCACTCAACTAAATAATCCTCATTATAGGAGTATCTAAAAACCAAAATATCCTAAATATAAAATATTTTATAATGTTAAGGTTTTTACCTACACCGATACACACTTCCATAAAATGGGTAACAGATATACTATTTATGTGTACGGTGAACTACCACATCACGAAACGATGATTGTTCTTTCTTCCATAACCACTTATGCTAGTGGGAATTATTATAGAAAAAAGATTTATATTATATATATATATAATATTTATAATGTCTTTTTTATTAGTTAATTTTTATATAGTACAAACCATTATGATTTCTATTTTGTGTAAATACGATAACATTGATTTTGGAAGTGAAGACTACCGCCTCCTAAAATCGATGTGATTCAATCCCATGATACATGGAATGTATATATAATGGTATTAATTATAATTTTCTAAAATTTAAAAAATCTATTTTATATTATTTAAATAATTAACATTCTTTAAATATAACTTATATAATTTTATTTATTACACATTCACACACTTGAAAAGTGATAACGTTGTTCGTGGAATTGTGGACTACCACCTCCTCAAAAAAATGTGATTAATTTTACATCACAAGAATTATAAATATATATAAGTAAATATGATTAAATAATATTGTTTTTATTATATAATTATCATTCTATAAAATTAATTTTACATGCCTTCTTCCAATAACCAACATTGAAAAATGGGAACATTATTCGTGCTTGTGTATAACCTACCATCAACATTACTGTAACGTTGGTTAATTTTACAGAAAAATATTTTAAGATTGTTTTTAAAATAATAATTTATGTATTAATATGATAAATATTTTTTTATTATTATTCTGGAGAAGTTATATAATGATCAGTTTGACAATAGTTGCCTGCTAAAGTTTTTTTTGACCCAAAAACCAAATTTGGTCAAAACCACTAATGTAAGCCTAATTGTTCAATTAGTTTTATGAAAAATGATAGTAAGTGAAATGAAATAAATGATAAACATGATAAAAGTACTTGATCTTGTAAATAATTAACATATGTTTATTATTTTGGAATATAATGACATAAGATACATATCATAATTATAGGAAGTGATATTCACCTCACTTACTAAATAGGTTAGGAAAATTTCATATTCACCACTTAGTTTTTTTTGTGGTGTGTATAATGCCCATTTTGATATATTATATCATTAATTATTTTATTTTCATGGTACTTAAAACATTTATTTAATTTTATTCCTTCATGAGTCTTATGATTTAAAATTATTCAAAGTGGTATGAGACCATTTAGAATATTTAAATATTATATACCTTAAGAATAATTATAATGATATTTAATTTTCATTAATGGAAATTACATTATAATTCTTCAGTAAACCATTTAATGTTTCTCTTCATGGGTTATTCATGTCAATTTTAATTTATTAATACCATTTTCCACTCTTTGGTAGTCAAATTTTTTTAGAGAATAATTTTATTAAAACCCAACTTCATTCTCTATTTAGTCCGAAAAATATCTTTCTTTAAAAATAAATATATTCTAAAAAGTATTTCAAAAAAAATGTTTCTCAAATTTCCAAATAATATTTAATAAATTTTTTTTACTCTTTTTCCTTTTACACATGTATTGAAAGGAATCTTTTTATTTATTTTCAAACAAGGATTTTATCTACCCTCTTTACTGTGTAGAAGGACCATTTTTTTACCTCATATGGTATGTACAGATTTACATTCATTAATTTATTTGAGTCTTCATTTTCATGATTAAATGTTACTTTTTAAATTATGTGTTTTCAAAAGTGATTAAAAAAAGGTTTAAAAAGGATATTTTACTGAAGAATATTTTTAAAATATATTCTTATAGTATTTCTATTCCTCAACAATGATAAAAATTCATTTTTACTATACTTGAGATATGTTGTATTGATATCTTCACAATTAATCATCAAGATGATTTATAATTTATTTTTCCAAAGATAGTATTGACATTCACTTGTTTGATTCCGTTTTTTCCCTTTAAAATATTCAGTTTTATTTGATTATTTGACATTGAATTTCCCATAAATATCCATATCATTTTTCATGTATATGATTATTTTCTGAAACATATACCATTTTTCAAATGGTATTCACTTTGAATGTTTTCTGAATGGCCCGAAGGCCTTCTATTTTTGTTATGGATAATCCCCCTTTTAAGGGTTTAAGGGGAACCCGTACAAGACCTGTAGGCCCAAGGCACAAGGCCCGAAAAACCCGCAATACATGACCCGAAGGCCCAGAGGCATACCATGCCTAATACATGACCCCTAGGCCGAACCCACTTGAACTGCCCCTCCCCATCTTTCTGTGTCATTGATCACATAACTCCCCACCTTACATTGCTGATCGGCTAGCATTGCCCCATACAAAGCTGCACGGTGCTTGGTCCCGATGGCGGCTGCCATACCCTCTCATTCTTCCAATCTGGTTAGCTCTACAACTAGTGGCTACTAATCATGTTGCTCTGGTCCTCTTCTGGGGCCTGTTCTGTGTGGACTGGGCTACACCATGGTCTACATGACCTGAAGGCCCTGGAGACCCGTAGGCCCAAACCGGTGTCCTGAATTCCCAAATCGGTTGAATAGTTCTAGCAGTTACAGTACTGATATAGTAACTGCTACAGTACTGCTACAGTACTAGGAAATTTGCCTCCACCTTCTTTTGAACTTGGGTCTCTTGGATGCCAAGCAGGAGCCCTTACCACTCGGGTACGGGCTCGTTGGCGTATTAAATTTGAATTTTATTTTAGAATTTTTTGTAAATATTGATAAATTTGTATCATTTATTCAATAAAGATATTGGATAAGTCATATTGTATTTTAATTAAAACTATTACTCGATATGATGAAATATTTGGACATGTAATGATGTGTGAGGACCTCACTTTATATAGTCCTTCAACTAATCCATAGGTTATCATGAGATAAATCAGTTGAAAAAATTAAATGGGTATTTAACTATAGTTTTAAACTATCAAGAGGTTGGATATATACCATTGAGGTCTTCATGTTCCTAAGACATGAAGTCCGATAATTAATCATTTCATTTATTTTTATTCATTATTTATTATCCATGAGATTTGCACAATGGAAAACTATATGGATTCATTTCATTCTCATTTTAATGATTTAATGGTATGGGTATTCATTTCTTTTCCATTCCATAATTTTTATTCTCATTGATTCGTTATTTTTCTTACATACTTTACCGTTACTAAGAATTTGAGATCACCCTTATTCTATTTCCTTTCCTCTGAAATTCAAGAAGTGTACTACAAAAGATATACAAGGATATAATATATGAAAAACAATTTTCCTCCAAAGAAATAAATATTTTTTATTTACTGTATTAAATTTTAGTATAAGAATGATGTATGTATTCAGTTTACCAAGTCCACTAAAATCATCAGTCCTTTAGGATTTGATTCCATGAAATCATGTCAATGTAATGGGACTATAGTTGGTATTAGAGGAATCTTGGTAGTAACCTTAGGACGTAAATTTATAAAAACATATATTAGAGAACATAACCCTAAGGTAGAATTTTAGGATAAATATAGAATAACACCCTTAAATTTTGGTAATGTGGATACTATGTTGGTATTCCTAGAAATACATACCAATCTGAATACTACAAGTGGATGTGGTTATTGAATAGATATACCTGGGAGAAACAACTCTGACAAGGTGTGTCAGTCTTGAATTAGTGTAACCTAGTACATGATAATGGACCTAACTTGACACCCATTTTGAACCTCAGGGTAGATATTCTAAAGATAATTCATATTTTCTGTACAAAAAATTATAAAGGATTTTGATAATGAATAAAATAAGTTAAACCTACGGTGTTATATATTTAAGATAAGGTGTTGAAATTTAGATATCCTCTAAATTATTATACATTTTATGTGACTATTGAAACTCACACTATGCTTTCTGGTTTTATTCAATGGATGGTACTCAATGGAGTCATGTTAACTTTGAATATAAGGAAAATGTAATAATAATGAGAAACCAAATGAGGTGTTGATATGAGTTAAAAATATAATTTTTATTCCGAATTAGTTTTCTCGAAATATGATTAATAAGATACACCTTAACTAACTCCCAAACTCACCAAATAAGGGAAGGGTTTTGTTTTCTAAGAGCTCATGCGGTGGAGACCATGAAAAGAAGAAGGCTCGACTTCCCTTAAGTAAGAAATTTGGAAGGATATACCTAGGAAATTGTCTCAATATAATGGATAAATGATTTATGTGTTGTAAAAATGAAATAATGCAATGAATTTCTGAGAAAAAAAAAGAGTGAGATGGAAGTAAATTGAACTCATCATTAGGAATCCTTTATTGTTCATTTCCTTAAATGTGGGGAACCTAGATATTATTGGATTCAATTACCTTTTCCAAAGGATAAAATCATTACCAAGTAAGGATCTGTGTGGAAAGAAGTGGATAAATTATTTATCAATTGGGGTTGTATTGAAAACCATAGTTAAAATGATCATTAGTGATAAACCTTATTTCAAAGATTTATTTCAGATTTATTTTTTAAATTATATTAAAATGATTTTATAAAATGATAACCTATATGTCGGGTGAAAACTAATCTTTTTCTAAAAGGTCGTAGGTGTTTAACCCATGACCACAGTATGACAAAGGTTTCATGACAACCATTGACCTATGTAATGCCTGGTTTAATATGTCATTGTTTATGTAAAAAATTTGACAAATAAATATTAATTATGAACTAGTTATGTATCTTTATTTGTTTACATATTAATATGTCAACCATATTGTATGTAGATAATAGTTAGGAAAATATTTAAATACTACTCTCTCTTTGATGGGATTCACGATAAATTAAATTTTTATTTTAGTACATTTGTGATCAATGTTAATTTCGGATACCCATTTCATTAAGTAAGCGAAGTATTAGAATTTGATTGAAGCACAAAAAAGAGATTGAATTTTTCTTATGAAATTAAATTGTATCATATTGGTAAATTTCCATAAATTCTTATGAAGTAAGAGAATTTATCAACATAAGGAAAAAGATAATGAATTTTTTTTCCCAATACCTTAATTTATGTTCAACTGATGGTCTTCTAAATCCTTAATGATTTATGGCTTTATGGCACACAAATTTTCATAGATCATTCACTTTTTTTAATTTTGACCTCAATCACTCCCTATAAATAATTATTCTTTTCATATATGCACGTATCTCAACATTAATGTAATGATCTCCTACTTAGATACCTAGTTATATGTTATTCCATATTTCCATTGTACTTCCCATTCTCTATATTCTAAGGGATTTCTTACAAAAAATTATCATGATGTGGTATTTCAAACGTATGAAATATCAAAAAAAATTTATCACAATGATAATTTTTAGACTAAAAGGACTCAATTTAATTAAGTTGAGGAGATTGCAACACCCCAAAAATATAAAGTATGAACATTGTATTGGAAATCGTGTATGTCACGCAACACCAAGTGCACAAGGGAATATAATATCCTAAGAATTTATAATATAAATAGTATTTTAAATAAACTAAACATTTTTTTAAATATTTCAATGCATGATACATTGAGTTAGAAAATGTCACACATGACAACAAGTTTCTTCAATGGCTTGTGTTAGACGTAATATCAAGTTTTTACGGACAATTTTATATTATAATTATTTAATATAATAAGATATAAAATATCCATTAAATTAGAGGTTATGAATAATATGAACTAATTATAAAAATATATGTTTTTATACGAATATGAAATTGATTCAATGGTTAAAAATTAATTATAAATCAATATAAAAACCAATATAATATAATATAAATGTTTTTATAGGAAACTATTTTACGCTTACAAAGTTGTTTTACCCTAATAAATTAAATTAATTATAATTAATGAGTTATAATTAATGAAATATATATTATATTGAATAATTTTTTTTAAATTCATCCAATATATTTTATTGGCATGAGATATGAAGAATCCCAATATTACACATAAAAACATAAATTTTTATTACGGCACTTTTAACACTTTTTAATAGATATCCTCTTTTAAACCCAATTTTTGGAATGTTCATAAATATTATAAGTTAAAATAAACATAATATTTGAAATCAGAAAACAAAAATAAGGTTAATTTGTAATTTTTGTATTATTCATGGAAGTTTTATTTTTTAATAAATAGTGAAAAATGTTGAATTTTATTTCAAAACAGATTTTTATTATAATTTATTTATATCATCAAATAATATTTAAAATTTTATTTATAGTTTAATAACATCATTTTTTAATTTATTAATTCAATTTATTTCATTTAAATTAACTTTACTTTGAAATTTTATTTTAAACACATTTAATTTTAGACATAGTGACCTTAAAAACCAGCATTTTTGTCCCGTCTATGGGATTAAATTAAAATCAATTTCTAAAAAATATAATATTGTAATTTGATAAAATGGATTAAATATTTTTAATTAGAATAAATTATAATTTCTATTATAGTCAACTTAGTTTTTGACAATAAATATTAGTGGAAATAATTATGATTAATTATAATGATTGAGGTGAAATTTATTATAACATGGGAATAAACCATAACATTTTGGAAAAAAATGAACTAGAAGCATTTCAAAAAGACTATATATATAAATATTTAGACCCTATCATATCTTGTACATAAATTTGGACAATTATTCGAGCCACCTGACATGGGAAAAATGTATTCGGAATTCCCTTTCAAAAAATTTACAAGAGTGCCACTCCTCTACTATAAAAGTCACTCATCCCCCCACTTTATCACACCTATTAGGACACTTTGGCTGGACCAAAATCATGAAAAATAGATCCTAAAAATTTCTCCCCTCAACCAATAATCTTATCCTTAGTAAAAAATACATCCAAGGAATACATGTGGAAGAAACCAAATGGGATTAACTCAATAAGTGTTAACATATTTCCCCAAGCTCTTTAATTTTTTTCTATTCTCCGCCTATAATGACCCAAAGTTTTTCAATGGATATTAACTTTTAATATTTATGTTATTAAATCACATGAGAACAAAACATAATTATCTAATAAGTGATAAGTGACCTTTAAACATATATTTGTCACTTATGTGTTTGGAATTTCGAAAATCCGGCATACACGGTTGTGTTCAAGATGTTTTTTAGTCCGATAAGAAAAACATATTTTTTTGTGAATAGTAACCTAACCTAATGAATAGTAACATACCATTATGAATAGTGATATACCCTAATGAATAGTAACATCACCTATGATAGTATTAAAATAATATTCATGTTGGAAGTACAATATACCTATGTTTTAGAATGAGTTAATTCATGTTTTAAATCTGGGTTTTGATAAGAAAATATGATTTGAATTAAATATTAAGATAATCATATTTAGAAATTTATTTTTGAAAAATGGACATCATTTTTGGATTCTACACATCGAAAAATGGTTCGGGTGAAGTTTTGAGATTTTTCTGAAATACTTGAATTTTTGGTGAATAGTAAAATACAATAATTTATGGTATATATACATTATAAGATAAATAAACTATTCCTAGCATCATGGATGATGTCACCACCCATGTTTCGAATTCACATGACCCATTAACTATTATTGGTCATGGAATACATACTATTCATTATCTTGGGAAGAAATAATAAATTAATGATTATTATATTATGAAATCCCCCCTCTCCTCTACTATAAAAACCCCATTCACTCCCTCTTCTCTCCACTCCTCTCAAGCTCCATTAAATCTCTAAAATCTTCTCAAATCTCTTAACATGGTCCTCCCACACGTCCAAAATCTCTCATCCTCCTCAAAATACCAAAACCTCTCCCCTTAAGAGGTTCTCAAAGGAGGAAGTCTCAAGAGGTAAATTCATCATCCCAAATTTCTTCTTTTCTTTAAAGTTCTTTTCTTTTTTATTTTATTTCCTCACCTACCTTAACCATAATAGTATGATAAATCCAGTAACATACATGTACTAGTATTTCTTCATTCTAGTGGTATATTTCATTATCTTCTCCCCTTTCCACACCCTTTTATTTGAAAGAAATGAAAGCACTGTTTGAGATGAGTTAATTTATCACATTCAAGGACAACAATTTATAAATTTATATTATTATATTTAATTATGGTCATTCAACCATTTCTGTTATGGTTAAACCAGATTCATATATATGTAATATATCCTTTTTTTTTTCTTTAATCTTTTGGTACAAATGGAATTAAGATATAAATCATAACACATTCTTTGTAATCAAACCCACCGAATAACAAAAACGGTTATCACTAATGTTATATATGTAATAATTCAACATCACTCTAAGTAACCTAATTAAAATAAAAACCATATAATTTCCAATATATTAACTAAATAATATAAATTATATTCTGGAAAACCACTTTTATCTAGAATATAATCCAAACTTGAATATAAGTGAACTGATCTTTAAAGCCATGTAAACAAATGAGCTCGAACAATGAAATTGAACCTTATAACTAATCAAAAAGTATTTGAATGAACTAAAAAGGATTATAATAAATAAATTAAATATATAAGAGGTTATGGACTTATGAATTAATAATCCTAATTTGTTTATTTAGGACATTAAAAACAAGGGGAGAACACCACCGAATTTATGGTAAGGGATCCTCCCCGTTTCTCTCTTAATCAAGATTATGGTCTATACTTTTCCTTTTTATGTGTACTAGAAAATTATGGGGTATGTTTAATAACCTCACCCATACTTTCTTATGGATTTATAAGTGACGAAAAATCCCATTTACCTCTCATCATTCCCTCTTGGTCACTCTCAAAACCATGCTGATAAAATCATAATGAATTCTACCTGAACCTTATTTGTTCTTTTGGGTTGCCTTATCATTCTTTCAAAATGATGTAATATTATCTATATATGTTAGTCTAATGACTTCTGGATAGTTGTAAAAAATTCATACATCAAGACTCTTTCATCACATTCTTTCAGGTATATACATGATTTTGAAAGATTCCCTCCTTAGAACTTTCTGATAAGCCAACTTGTTTTAAGGGGATTTCCCAAATTTTAACCCAAATTTCAAGTGAACTCTATATTATGTTTTAAAACACAATTGTATTTAAAAAATCAGTATTTTTATTATTAAAACCATCGTGTTTCAATTATGTTTATATATAAAATAATTTCCATCTTTTCTATTTGAAAAGCTCTAGAGTGTTTTCCTTAAAACCGCACAAAAATGTTTTAATGCTAATTTTTATAAAATACATTTTTTATATGTTGTCATTTATATTTGACACCAATTACCATGTTATATTCCTATTTTAACCTATGAAAGTCCATCTATGTTCTAATCCCTTCCTTTCATGGACACTTTCGTGATACGCTCATTGGATATGTTTTATGTCATGATTTTGGTACCCAATTCTTTCTATGGGTAACCAGATGATTATGTATGGGTGATTATGTATGATTATTTATTTGGCAAGATTATTTCTATGGAAATTGTATTCATGAATATTTTGAAATGGGTGCACCCAGATAGTGCTCCAATGCATTGGTTATGGTTAAGTCTCATGAGATGCGATGTGAAACGGGATTGACGGTTAGCCTTGACCCATACTAAAATGGGAAACGGGATTGGCGATTAGCCTTGACCCGTACTAAAGATATGATTTAACATTATGCCACATTTATATGATTCCATGTTTATAAGATACCATGCTTATATTAAATGATTTTATAATTTGGATGTATTATTTCATGCCTCTTGATTCATGTGCTTGTGGTGTATTCTTATGTTCAATCCCTTACTGGGAATTTTTATCTCATCCCTTTGTTCATGTGTTCCCCAGGTTACCCTATGAAAATGTTAGGGCTCAAAGGAAGTTAGGAGAACATTATATAGATTAAATAAAGAAGTTTTTTAGCCCCATGTTTCATATTATATGTGCCTAGTCTTCCATCACACTAGACTTAACTATCCTTGGATTGTACTCTGATGGTTATTTATACCTGAAATAATGAAATTTTTTATGTAAAAGGTTTGGGTCACTATATTAGATATCAGAGGATGGTCTAGTTATTTTTGGAGATTAGGAATAGAGCAAATTAGTGAGAACCTTAAGGATGAGACCAAGTATAAGAAAACAATCCTAAATTTTGTTGAGTATAGAGTAAGTGGTTTATCAAGAAAATACATCCCTATCTGGATACGAGCAGGTTGAGGAACCTCTAGCACAAATGTATCTAGGGGTAAAACTTGAAAACACCACTTTGAGCTAGACTCAAACGGGGAATATTTCACGACAACGGGCCTTTCTACACTCTTTGTTACAAAACTCCCGGGGGATATGATTTAGTAGAATCACAAGGTTAGTAAAAACCATTATTAAAGTACAAAAAGAAGCCCATGAGAATATAAGTTTAGAAATAGATCGACGATAACATAGATATAAAACTAAGGAATCACAATTTAGGATATTATTCTTCTTTATAAGTTCATATTTTGATGTTTAAAATTTATTTTTATGCTCAATATCTAAGTATTCAAGACCTCTAACTATACGTTCTTTTTCTTAGATAGTGGTGGGAAATAGAAGAACACGTTACACCAACCAATGTGAGAGGCAATGTAATAATTTCCTTAATGACATGCCTGATGTGATGGAAGTGGTTGCTCAAAACTTCATGCCAGTACTTGCTCATCTGGCTAGAGTTATGAATAATAACATGAATCAGGTGGAACTTCCCCCTCTTCCAAGGATAGCGCAAGTTGCCGTAGAATCATCCATGCATCAAAGGCCTCCCATGTTTAGCGGGTATTCTGATCCCCTCCTCGCAGAAAAATGGATTAACTCCATTGAAAAGATTTTCTCTGTCCTCCAGTGCTCAGAAGAAGAGAAAGTTGTACTGGTAGTCTATCTTTTTGATGGGGAAGCTGATTAGTGGTGGACACTGATCAAGAATACGAATTCCCCAGAGTAAATTGATTCCATAGAATGGGAACAATTCAAGAGGTTGTTTTTTAACAAATATTTTCCTCGAACCCTCCGTCTCAAGATGGAAAGCGAGTTCCTTGGACTCAAACAGAAGGAAGATGAGTCCATCGGGGATTATGAAGAGAACTTTACAAGGCTTTAAAGGTACGCCTCTGGATTTTTCATGAACACCGAAAGCATGGTGGATCACTTCTTTAGTGGACTAAGGTCGAGTCTAAGAAAAGTGTTAGAAATTCGGGACATTGACAGCTATGAAAAGATTATCCATTGTTCCCTCAAGGTTGAAATGGAGATTAGAGACTCTTAGTGGTCTCATGGGCCTAGTGACAAGAAGTGAAAAATGGAGAAAAACAAGGGTGGTTAATCAAAAAAATCCCATGAAGGAAAGAAGCCTCACTTTCCCCTTTGCATGAATTATGGGAAGAAGCATCTTGGTGACTGTCTCAAGGGAACCATGAATTTCTTCAAATGTGGAAAGTTTGGCCATCCAGCCAAGAACTGCCGAAGGGATATGAAAAATCATGCTAATTTTTAATAATAAAGGAAGGTTCAGATCAACACTCAGCCTGCAATGTAGTGTTATAACTGGAAGGAGCTTGGGTATTATGCAAACAATTTCCCTAAGTCGAGGGTCGTTGGAGGCAATCAGCAACAACCTCCAAGGAAACAAGGAATGGATTATGTTATCACTACTGCTGAGGTGGAGCCTAAAAACAATGTGGTGATAGGTAGGCTTGTTATTCATTCAAGAATATCGAACATACTATTTGATTCTGGTTTTACGCATTCTTTTATATCATGAACTTTTAGTATAACTATTCAAACACCACCTCAGAAATTGGAGGAAACGTTATCTGTGAGAGCAGTGAATGGGGAAATTATCGCATCCATGGTTTATATCTCCTCCCCGGTTAATTTTTGTGGACCGGATCTCCCAGGAAATCTGGTCATACTTTTTTTGTGTAGTTTGATGCTATCTTTGGCATGGATTGGCTATCTTTGTACAAGGCCAACATAAATTTTCAGGAAATGGAGATTACTCTGCACATCCCGAAGTATCCTCGGATTCTTTTCAAGTGCAAGGAGGAAGATGAATCTCCTTTCGAAGAATTGTCTCCAGTGTGGATATTTATTCCTTACGAGCATGCATATCTAGCTCAAATGATTGAGAAGAGGGAGAGAATAATTTTTTAAGACATGACCATCGTGAGGGATTACACTCATGTATTCCCCGAAAAGTTTCCTGGTCTTCCCCCTGATCGAGAGGATGAGTTATTAATTGATCTTATCCCAGGATGTCTGAAAATCTCAAAGAAACCTTATAGAATAGCCACTGTAGAGCTAGAAGAGCTGAAGAAGCAGTTACAGTAGAATATGAAGAAGGGTTTTATACACTCGATTGCTTTACTGTGGGGTGCTCCAGTCCTCTTCATCAAGAAGAATGATAGATCAATGCGCCTCTGCATTGATTATCATGAGCTCAATAAAATCACTATAAAGGAAAAATATCCCCTTCCATGGATAGATGACCTGTTTGATCAGCTTTGTGGGGCCAGTTATTTCTCTAAGGTCGACCTTTGGTCGGAATATCACCAACTAAAGGTGAGGAAGGAAGATATTCCCATGGCTTCCTTTCAAATGAGGTATGGACACTATGAGTTCAATGTGATGCCCTTCGGACTCACTAATGCTCCAGAAATGTTCATGGATTAAATGAAGAGTCTTTAGAGATTACCTTGAAAAATTTGTGGTGCTCTTTATTGATGATATTCTGATATACTCCAAGAGTAAGGAGGAACATGAGAAGAATTTGGAAACTGTGTTAAAGACTTTTTGAAAAGAGAAGTTGTATGAAAAGTAGAGTAAATTTGAGTTCTGGATAGAGGAAGTATCATTCATGGGGCATGTTATGACTAGGAAATGGATATCTATGGACCCTTCCAAGACGAAGGCAATTAAAGAGTGGCCAAGGCCAACTTCTGTAACGAAGATCCATAGCTTCGTAGGTATAGCTTTGTATTATCAACGATTTGTGAAGAAATTTTCATGATTGTAAAACCCAATGACCATGATGACACATAAGAGAGTAAAGTTCGTCTGGACATAGGAATGTGAAGAATGTTTAAAAGAGTTGAAAAATAGGCTTATCACTACGCCAATACCCACACTCCCTTCAAGTGGAGAACTCTTTGTGGTGTATTGTGATGCTTCTAATAAAGTATTAGTCTCTGTGCCAATGAAAAATGATAAAGTGATAGACTATGACTCAAGGCAGCTGAAAATCCATGAGCAAAACTATCCCATGAAGTATTTGGAGTTGGAAGTTGTGATCTTTGCATTGAAAATCCACTACTAGAAATTTAGGCTATCGCCACAGTTCTAAACCGTGGCTATAGGCCCAGAAACCATGGATATAGTTTATAGACACAATTTCATGAACCGTGGCTGGTATTGGTGTGGATATTGGTCGAAGCCAATTGCCAGGGTTTGAAACCGTGGCTATAGCCATATAGTTACGGTTTGAACCGTGGCTATATCCCTAAAGCCACGACTCCAACCATAGCTATAGCCCTATAGCCATGCCTAATAAAGTCCACGGTTTATATAACCGTGGATAAAGCCTTATAGATATGGTTTTAAACCAGGGTATAGGTTTATTTCCATGGTTCAAACTGCGGATGTAGGGCGTTAGCCACGGTTTAAAGCCATCACTATAGGACTTTCCACTGCATAAAAAAAACCATCACAGTTTACTGTGCTGGCTGTTGGGAGGACACTTCTAACTCCCCCCCTCCCCCACCCATAGCTCCCCCACCCAGCACCAGCACCCCCACCACTTTCTCCTGCACACCTCCCCTACCCCACACCCCTGCAACTTGCACCCCACCCCCAGCCCCCTCCTCACTACACACCCCCCTCCCACTAGACACCCCCCCCCACACTGCACCAACACCCCCACCCCCTACTCTTGCACACCTTCCCTACCCTACCCCCTGCACCTTATACACCACCCCCCTCCTCACTGCACACCCCCTCCCCACCCTGAACTCGCACCCCCACCCTCTGCTCCTACACACCTCCCACAACTTTCAATTTGAAAACCAGTAACCTGAATCAACATGTAAACAGAACATGTAACCTAAAATTAATAAAACAGTCTGTAAACCAATCATGCAATGCATAAAAACAAACATGGAAGCCTTTGAAAACTTTGAAAACACTCTTTAAAACCCACAAACCTATAATCTTATAACCTAGAAACAAACTCTAAACATGGAAACCTATGAAACAATCATGCATACCTTAAAAACATTAATACCTATAAAACAATCTGTAAAACATGAAAAAAATTGAAAAAAATAATACATTCATCCTAAAAACAATAATACCTTCATGGAAATCCTGTAATTTTATAACCTGTAAACTTACAACCTATAAAACTATCCAAACCTAGAAACTAAAACCCACAAACCTAAAAAAATAAAATATTAGTAAACCTAGAAAACAATATGTAAACTTATAAACCAGAAAAACAATCTGTAAACCTGTAAAGCAATCTGTAAAACGATCTGTAAACATGTAATCTCATAACCTAAGATAATTGAAATCTATACACATGGAAACCTTTGAATCTCCATCATGCATACCTTAAAAACAAGAATACCTTCTTCCTGTAAACCTAGCAACTAAAACTCACAAACCTAACAACAAAAAAAACCATAAAATTAGTAACATGTAAATGTGTAATGCACAAACTATCAACTTATAACATCCAAACCTACTAGCTTACAAGCCTTCACACCATGAAATCTATAAACCTACAACCAGAAAACGTGAAAAAATGCAAACATTCAAATAAAAAAGTAGAAAAAAAATCATTCTCTTGAAAATAAAAAAACACAAGACCTGTGAAATAAATAAAATAGTAACAATCCGTATACATGTGTGGGAAATGAGCATAAAAATAAGTTGTTAACTAAAAATAATTACTTTAATATATCCCATAATATGTTGGGTTAGTTAATATAAAGTAAAATAATTAAAATTGTAACAATCTATATACAGATAACAAGGGTGGTCCACCAAGTGCTAACAATGTCACAACGATACACAAATAAGCTCCAATAAATTGGTTGTTTGAAGCATTCATGATAGCATTAGTAAAATCAATAAAAGATTAAATACTTTGCACTAAGGATGATAAGAATTCATTCAAACTAAAGCAGTGAAATCTGATTAATTACATGGTAACATAAACTATGTAAACTAGAAAGATGTCAATTCAAGTAAGTGTTGTTTAAACATACCATCAACTTACAAATCCTCAAGGGCAACACCAAAAAGGGCATCAATTAGACCAGTGAATTTATTGATCCATAAATACCTGAATAAAGGTATAAATACATTGAACATGATAATTATCTTAACTAAAGTCTCAGTTTCATATAGTGTACCAAGGCTTGAAAGCGACCCAAAACTATGAGGTATGTTCCCCGTCATTGAGTTGTGTGAGAGATACATGTATGTGAAACAAATCATTATAAAATAATATTCAATTGAACAAGAACATTCTAACATTACAGATTACGAAAAGACAAAAGTGGACTCAATAAATGAAAATAAAAATATGAAAGAACTCTAAAAGAAAAATTTACAGGGCTATTTTCATATAATGTGTTAATAAAAAACATAAATCCCTCCATATATATGTTTTTCATGTCCCACCATAACCTTGATGAAATAAAAAAACCCATGTAGAAGCAGTTGTTATAGTCATTATAGTAAATAGTTTTCCTTTATTAGTTTCCTTCTAACATTCTAGATGATTATACTCTTTTTATAGATTTATCATTTAGTAATTAATCTCTCTTATTTAACTCACATATTTCCTTAGTATGAAGAGGTTTTATCTAGTAAGAACAGAGAAGGGTAATATTTGAATGACATTTCAGTTGGGTCATGGTTTTGAAAATACTGGAACATATAGTTTTAAGGTAGTTGATTATGGTCACCAGATTCAGGCGATTTAAAGTTTAGATCTAGACCAATTTCAAGAACCAATCTGTAGAAGTTCTAGATTTCGAAGTACAAGGATGTTTGAGGACTCTAGAAATTTAGTTTTACAGAAGTAGAGAACATGTTATCTTTTATGTGATTCTGGTATAAGTATAAGAGGTAGTCAAAGTTGCATCCATAAAGAAGTTTATAGATAATCCATGAAGATTAGAGGTTCCATTATAAAGAAAATCACCATTCATACCTAAATGTAGAAGAGGATTTTCAAGAGATAGCCTATCCACTTGTGCAATATAGTGGAAGAAAAGTTTAGGATAATACCTACTCTTGGGTAAAGGATAACAACATAACCCATTGTAATAGTTATAATAATTGTGAATATTTTCAGATCCAGATAATAATCGGACATAAAAAAGAGCTGGTTTCTCACACTAGGACCGAACCGAGATGCTAGGATAAACTAATACTCCATTGTAGTAAGATGTTCAGACATAAATATACCGACTGAGATGCTCGGATAAACCAAGACTCCATTGCTCCAATAGATGTGATCTAGCAATACATCCGCATGTAGTAACTATCGGAAGGTTATAATCATGGATGAAATGGTTCATGATAACCCGACATAGTATGAGAATTTTAATGTAAAACAACCAAATGGATGGGTCAGGCAATGACACGAATGGGAAGAGTGAGAATATCGGATGGATCATCGGACGGAGTACACTGCTATCAGAGGAATGAATATGCACTGTGAGAATACAATATGCAAAGGTGGATCCCAGGACGGTCCAATAAAACTATACGCAAAGTAAACACCCTATGATCAGATGATTCAGGTATAATATACCCGGTTGTAGAAAAGTTGAAAGACAGTGATATGAATCTACATACACAAGAGTTGGATCACCAAACAAATGCAACTACTGATGATCATGTGATCAAAATACAATCAAGGTGAGTAATAAATACAATAAAGCATCTAATAATCATATAACTCCCTTGAAAGTATAGAGAATAGTAAATTTTCAATGTATAAAGAATGATATGTTAGATTTAGATGCATGAAGAAATTAAATTTCATAAGATAAAATTATATTTTTCATTAAGAGAAGATTTTGAAAAGCACATTTACAATTTTGTAATTTGAATAAGGAATTCAGAGTATATAAAACAAAAAGCATGATGGAATATGTTATTACATACTGTTAGGTACAATGATGAAATTGATATAGTACCTGAGTCAGTTGTTTGGGATCTTGCATCAGAAGAATCACCCTATAAGGAGATAAATGGTAATGTCAGATTACATGACTACTCATATATTGTACATAGGTGGCTGAAAGCATCTAATAATCTACACTCATGTAAGAAAATCCTCATTCTTATTCTCGTGAATAAAAACAATTCATCCTTGTTAGCTTGTAAGAAGGCCTTATCTATCTTTCAATCTCATGCTCAACAAAAGCATTATCAGGTGATTCACCCACCATTGCAAAGAGCATAAAAACATTGGTTTGAAAATATAAAAAGTATAACATGCTTAACAGGTGTAGGAAGCTTCTCTGGACCTACCACTGCATGCTCAAGTGTCAAACTGTGATGTAGAATACTGAAATATGCTTCTGTTTTCAGGAATCATTAAAACTAATGGGTATGTTAGATGGTTTTAATGCAATAACCAAGTTTATAAATGCTTTAAAAAATGATTCCTTTCATATCTAGATCATAAAACCCATAATTAATTTAAATTTTTCTAAGCTAATTTTCGTGGAAAATCTCTTTTATGATTATCTCTAAAAGTTCTATAACCTCATGGAAACATTGACTATGTCATGGTCATCCCACATTTTGAGGGTCAATATCTTATGATCAATTACAAACCATTATTTAGTGTATCATCCAATGATGATATGTATTTTGAGTTTTTTTTGATGCATGAAACGACCATTATTCATAGACTATAATTTTCATGGATATTTCAAGAGAAAAATGTTGGTTTACCTTTTTTTCCTATATTGTGGTCTATCTCTAACATGAAGATAGGATTATTTTTCATTTGAGATATATCATGACACCTGAGAAAATAATTTATAAAACATTTATTGTTTACTCAAATATAAGACCAAACATTGATAGATCTACTATAATAAAACTAAGGGGTTTCAAAGGTATGTCTTACACACACAAAAAATACAATATATCCAAGAAAAATTAAATCAATAACCTATTTACAATTTTCATAAATTAAAAAATAATGAATAAAAAACATAAATTACATTATTTATATGATCTTATTTGAGTTTCACTTAATGTCCTTGAAAAAAATGATAGAGAAATAGATAAAAGACTCTATCCTCTACAAGATTCCACTAACTAAGCGAATCATCTAACACTCTATAATGATCTCTTTCATATTCATGGCCTTCTTCAAAATTAAGTTCTAAGAATAAAGATAATAGAATACACTAATAATGGTCCATGTTTTGTGTAATTTTCTATATAATTTTGATATAAAAAACCCAAAATATGTATGAGAACCAACTAGATTATATTTTCCCTCCATGACTCAAACTTTTATTCCATTATTGAATATAATGTTTCACAAAAGTTACAGGCATTCCAAAACATTGAAACACTCAGTTAAGTTACTAATTGATTGTTTTATTTATTTAAAAATTGTTGAAGGTGTTCTAACAGCTCAAATCCATCACCACATGATGAATTATAAAGAATGAAATAATTTTGAGTGCAATATTGATGAATCTAGAAAGATATCATATTATGTAATAATAGTATTCACATAACTCCATGGCATAGTAACCTTCTCTATGCCATGAAACATTTTACCCCACTCAATGACTTATTCTATATCATAGTCATGCCTATTTTAATGCATTATCCAACACATCTTCAATTTATTTCATTCCTATCAAGTAATATCGCATTGTTAATTATAGATTAATGAATCTGCTACCACATTTGATAATCAAGCTGCATATATGATCTCAATGTCATAATGTTGCAAATTAGAGAATAATGGAGTTAGAAAAAAGGGATGATATGAGGGATCTTACCTCGAATCTGTATGAATACCTCTTAGGAACATGGTTGCTACCATCAGTGATAGGAGTGTAAACCGAAATGTCAGTTCACCTTAACCTAGGATGAAACCAAAATGTTGAGCCCAACTTGTATCATTCTCTAACAAGAAAAAACAACTGATATAGTCATGTTTAACTGGTGACATATATTTTTTACTTGTGATATTAAATTGATTGGTGGTCTTGTTTTTTATTTTACTTTTGAAAAAAACACTTCTCACATGATCCCATAAATTCCAAGGTAATTAAATCATAATCAGGAATGCATTTTGACACAACAGTAGCCATGAGAGCCACTATCTCTACAAACAGAATGATGATGTCTTCTACATAGCATCTCTTGTACCAGGTGGAAAATACAATTGTAAGAAAAAATCAATGGTATTAAATCATCACAACCATGGAGGCTATACATAAGGGTCTCTATGTGTTGAAACATACCAACTCACCACACTTTTGGAAATCTATGTGGATGCTGGCAATGCTTGTGGCCACTACCAACCACTTTATGAGCCTATACCTATATAATTAAAATTTGAACATTACGTATATTAGGAAGGTCAACCATGGTGTCTACTATAAATCCACCATAATTTAGGAGTATCCTAAGAGGTCTCCTATCAACCACCACTGCCAGCAGTGGAATGAAATTACAACCCCTCAGACTACTATTGAGGTGTCTCACTATAGGTTGTCACCCTAAACATTGAAATTAGGGCCCTTTGGAAATATTTCTAGGCAAAGAGAGTTGTCGATCATAGGGAATGGGATCATATTGCAAGTTTACCAATATCATCCAGAATAAAATAGGCATCATGCACATATCCCCACCACTTCATAATAATACCATTAGCATATCCTGGTAGAAAATGGAGGTATACAATCAGAATATTTCCATGCTTCAATCAAATATGTCTTCCAATATACTATTGTGAAAAAAAATGTATTGGCCATTATTCTCGCTCATTAACTTCTGAAGTTCTGTTATATTCTAGTTGCCATAGAGGGGCTTTGTCGGCATATTTAGGTGATTTTAAAGGGAAAAGAATACTATAATGTTCTCACTATTAGAGCAGCATATCAACTTCTCCAACATGACATGGTGGCTACAATGGAGTAAGATCATATTATTGTTCCAACCCATTAGGATTATCAACACATTATAATAAAGGATAAGGCACTGAACCAAGCTCGTATCCCCATTTCAATAGGGGTTCATCATCCCAACATGAAAATTACCTCAAGACAGGTGTATATTCTTATTGAATAATTCTAGAGGTTCATTACAAAGGTAAACCAGGACCAATATAATATTCCCACTCCAAATATTGTTCATATCATGTCCCCTCAATCACCTCATAGAAGCCCCATATTCCTTCCAAAAATCTAAAAGTTACTCAGAAACTTTTGACAGCTTCCAGTAACCAAGAAGACGTTCCTACTCCCACCAATGGAGGACTCCTTAAGATTTATTTTAAAGACTATATAAGCGGTGTCTTATATCCCTTGCTAGACCCCCCCCCCTGGATAGACCCCCCCCCTCCTGGACCCCCCTCCCTCCTGGATAACCCCACCCGGACAGTACCCCCCCCTAGACAGCAGCCCCCGCTGGTCCCCCTGGACAAACCCCCCTCCTGGACAACCCCCCTGGACAACCCCACCCGGACAGCAGCCCCCCTGGATAGACCCCCCCCCCCGCTCCTGGAAACCCGCCTGGACAGACCCCCCTAGGACAACCCCACCCGGACAGCAGCCCCCTGGCTGGATAATCCTTACACCACCCTAGCTGGACACCCCCTCCCTCCTAGAAACCCCCCTAGACCACCCCACCCAGAAAGCAGCCCCCTCTCTGGACAGCATCCCCCCTGGTTGATTTTGAGATGTTGGTTGGGTTAACGACTACCCAAACAAAGTTGATTAAGAATCATCAATCATTCCATCCTATTCAAAATGTTGTCTTTGAATTAAATTTAAAAGAGCTTAAGGATGTGAATGGTGTAGTTAGATATTTGAAGGATTTTTATAATACCAAGTCTAAGTTCAATGATCTTGGTGTTATGATTGCATCTAAAAGGTCCGTGTTCCAAACGGATCGGGCTGGGATGTAGGAGGTCGGGGGCTGATCTAGGCTGGAACTAGTGGTTGGGGCTGTTTTGCTGGTGGCAGAGGGCTCGCATGAGTGTTTTGCAGGAGGATGGGGGTGGTGGCTGGTGTGGTGGTTGGTGTGGGCTGGATTACAGGTGGCTGGGGGCTGGTGTAGGCTCGAATGTAGGTGGAAGGGGGCTGGAATTCTAGTGGAAGGGGGATGGTTGCAGGTGTTGGGGGGATGGTGCGGGCCCATTCGAAGGTGGAAGGGGGGCTGTTGCGGGCTGGAATGATGGTGGCAGCAGGATGAAATAATGGTGGAAGGGGGCTGGTGTGGGCTGGATGTGGCTTGAGCAGGGCCAAATCACGACATTACCGCGGCGTGACCGCGGCGTGTTGGCGTGGTCCAGCGACATCCACGGGGCAGCATTTTCAGGCCAGGAGCGAAGGGAGCAAGAGGAGGCGGGGAAACATTCAGGCCATTGCCCCGCTGGCAGAAACTATGATTAGTCAGTTTCAACATTGATCACAAGACTCGTGGAATACTATCACTGTGAACCGCCGCAGTGTGTCATCCTGAAGCAGGGCCAAATTAGGGCATTACCCCGGAATGACTGCGGCGTGACCACGCCGTGTTGGCCTGGTTCAGTGACATCCGTAGGGCAGCATCTTCCGGCCAGGAGCAAAAGGACCAGGAGGAGGTGGGGAAACATTCCGGCAATCGCCCCGCTCGCAGAAATTGTGATTAGTCAGTCTCAACATTGATCAAAAGACTCATGGAATACTATTACGGTGAACCGCCACGGGGTGTCATTCTTTAGCAGGGCCAAATCACGGCATCACCGAGGCATGACCGCGGCGTGACCGCAGCGTGATCGTGGCGTGACCGCGGCATGACCGCGACATGACCGCGGCGTGACCGCGACATGACCGCGGCGTGTTTTCTCGGTTCAGTGACATCCGCCTGGAATCATCTTCCGGCCAGGAGCGAATGGAGCAGGAGGAGGTGGGGAAAAATTCCGGCCATCACCCAGCTGGTAGAAATTGTGATTAATCTGTCTCAACATTGATCACAAGACTCATGGAATACTATCACTGTGAACTTCCATAGGGTGTTGTCCTGGTGCAGGGTCAAATCACAGCATTACCATGGCGTGACTGCGGCATGACCGCAGCGTGACGGCAGCGTCACGGCGGTGTGACGACGGCGTGACCGCGGCGTGACCACGGCGTGACCGTGGCATCACCGCGATGTGGTCGCGGCATGACCATGGCGTGTTGGCCCGGTCCAGCGACATCCGCGGGGAAACATCTTCCGGCCAGGAGCGAATGGAGCAGGAGGAGGCGGGGCAACATTCTGACTATCACCCCACCGGTAGATGATAGAATAGATCAACTATTTAATATTCTATAACAATGGATCACAAAAGAAGGTTGTAGCGAGCAGCACAATGATGCAAAGTCTAAAGGGAAAAGAATGACGGAAAAGGATCATACACCCTACAAAAACCATTTAAAAATTTCTTCACTTTTCCTAAAAATGGAAGTTTTATTTATAATATTCAAAACGTGAAAATGAAAGTGTTGTGATCAAGGAATATGCCTACTCGGGCAATTCCATTTGAGTTAAAAGAGTATGATAAGCTAATTTATATTATTCAAAGAAAACAAAAACTAACTAGACACAAAACAAACACCAATAAAGGGCATATGAAATACTCAAACCAAATCTAAACATGATACAAATAACCATCACTACTCTTTTCTTAGGAAGACAGCGCACCTCCGTTGGAGGGGTTTAATTATAAAATCATGGAATTTCATTATTATAAAAACATGAATTTATTTATAAAAACATGAATTTATTTATCAAATGAAACAATTATTTTAACGAACACTTATTCAAGATATTCAATTCAATATAATTAATAATAATTATGATAGAAGACAAACTCAATTTAAAGCATTCTTGAATTAAAGAGGCTAAAAGAGGGATCCTACCTCAAGGTGGAACCAAACTGTCCACTTAGGCTCTTGGATCATTCTAACTAAAAGTTGCTAATCCCCCACTCAGTATATGCACCTTCACACACATTCAAGGACACCAAGCCACACTGCACACACCCTCATGGCCATGAGCATGTGTAAGGGGATCCTTGCACATATTCTTATATGCATATACCAGTCTCCACTCACCTGCGTATGCATTTATATATATATACATGGGAACATATAGCCCCATAGGTGCATAATCATGGCCATGAAAAATTATAGATTAATTTATTTGCAGGTTCATAACTAATTATATCTATGATAAAGGAAAAGTTATACCTTCTCAAAGAAATGCCCAATGCCCAAGACATAGTCAATCAGTGAGTTCATCGAGTTGTTGGGAACTATTTCTCCCAATATGCGATCAATCGCTGCACCCTACCTAATATACATTGAAAAGAAAAAACAATGAATATTTCAAAGTGAAATTATAAGGCCCATTTAGTCATGAAAAACAATAGTGTTTTTTATTTCAATTTAGCATAATTAAATAAAACATTTATAGGTTTAACTTGAAGTGCACTGGGAGAGAGATTGAGTCTCACATTATGTGAAAGATTACGATTTTAAGTGGTGGCTCACCAATGCCGGAATTTAAAATAAGTTAAACAACTAAACAACATGTTTGATTAAGTCTAATTACCTTCATAACACCCAATGGACACACCTCAATACACTGGTTGCCCCAGGCAATGTCAATTGATGCATTTGTGATTGGGCCTATCTAGAGTTGTTGCAAAACATCCCTTGGTTGAATCCTTCCAAATTCATAATCTATATTGAAAAATGAAAAAACAGAAGCTAAATGTGGGGGTGGGGGGTGATGAGTCAAGCTGCATGTTTAAATGAGAGCATCCGAAACCATTTTGAGTTGTACCTACGCACTTGAAGTTCCAAACAACTGATGTTTCCCGAGGGTCAATAATTTTTCTAGGTGTTAGATCAGTAAAATACCGAAAAACATGCTGTAATGGTTTTCAAAACATTAGATATTAAGATATCTAAACTAATTCTTCATTCAAAACATTGGAAGTGCTTTCAATTGAAGGGAAAGAGGTGAGAATATAAGTGAGGTTTAAAAAATGATTTTTGTGTATAAAAAAATAAGATGGAAAATAAAACAAAATTACCAAAACAATAAAAAAAGTTAGGTGGGAATGATAATGAAAAAGGTTGTTTTCTCATTTAATGTCACTCCTGCACCTGTTTCATATGATGCAAGTGATCTCAACCTATTTTGATATAAATGAATTTCATGGATTCAAAATTCATATAAACCCTAAAACCATAAATCTTAAAACCCGTAACCCTAAAATTCTAAAACATAAAAACCCTAAACTCGAAACCATAACTTCTAAAACATAAATTCCTAGAATATAAATCATAGAATCTAAAAATCAATAAGGCTAGAGGTTAAAAACCAAATCTAAAAATCATAAAGCTAATGATGGATTGGTGTAGTCCCCCTCCACCCTGCCCCCCTTCCCCCAGTACACCCCCACACTACCCCCTGCCCTCCCCCTCCCCCCTCCCCCTCCCTTGTACCCCCTCCCCCTGCCCCTGCACACACCCCTCCCCCGACCCCCGACCCCCTGCACACCCACACCCCCACCCCCTACACCCCACCCCCCACCCTTGCCCCCAACACACCCCTCTGCCCCCCAGCACACCCCTGTCCCCTACACACCCCCGACCCTGCCCCCTGCCCACACCCCCTACCCCCTGCCTACACATCCCCTCTGCCCCTACGCCCCCACTGCCCCTGCACCCCCTGCACAACATCTGCACACCCCTTGCACCCAAAAACAGTATACACCACAACATATACCAAACACTAACATCATTATATGGTAGAATTCAATGTATAAACTAAGAATAAAATTTACATCTAAAATGTACCTCAATATCAGTATCATCAAAAGCATCATGACCCCCATCATCTCATTCAGAAACACCAACATCATTATCTCCTCCTCTCAGGCCACCATCATCATCAACATCCACATTGGCATATGAACCTAAATCAATGGAAGGAGCATAAGAATCATCATAAACCGAACACAAATAAATGAGAATACATTTAATTAATTAAATCCAATTTTATTAATGAAAACATAAAAAGGTTATCACTAAAATCAAAAAATCAATCCAGATTTATTTTACTCATAAAAAATTATACAAAATGTGAAAATATAGAAATTCCAAGGATATTAAAGGAATTTGAGGTAATAAAACAATGAATTACATATAAAAATTTATGAAATTTATAATTCGATTGGACTCCAGGGAAATGCATTTTCTATTGGACTTCCTAAAAATGAGAAACAACTAATGAATATGAAGTTCACAGCCTTATCATCTCATCCAACAAACAAATTTCAGATAGTTTAAATTGTATAATCCTATGCCGTCATTTGGATATAACAATTCCTATTAATATAGTTTAGGAACGCTTAGATCTATGTAAGAACTCCTTTATTTCCTGGATTTCTTTATCTAAAGGTACACAACCTTGGAAAATTTCTGATTTAGTTTCTCGTCTTGCTACAATTTTGGTATTTCATGACTTCAAATGCATTTCATTATAAAGAGGTTTTTTTCACTTGTTGTTTCCCTCTGCTGAACTGAAGGGTAAAGCATGGAGCTTTGGTTCCATAAATTTGAATCCAGGAACCCTTAGGATCCATGAATGGAAGCTAAATTTTAGCCTCTAATATTTTAAAGACACTTTTTCTCAGGTTTGGATAAAGATTTATGGTTCAAATGGGGTTTTGTGGCATTTTAAAATTCTTAATGACATCACCTCTGCGATAGGCATTCCAATTCAGATGGATTTGGCTACTGAAAATGTTAGCTATGGAACTTTTTTCAGAATTTAAGTTGAGGTAGATTTATGTTCTACCATGGTTGATAAGGTAGTTCTATCCACACCATTGGATGACATTAATCTTCGTATTGTGTATGAATAGTTTCCTTTGTATTGTGAAGTCTGCTGTATGATTGGACACTCAATGTCCAACTGTCATTTCAATATTTTTTTACTGGATGCATGTTGAAGGGGAATTATGAGGATCATTGTAGAAGAATAGAATGTAATAAATTTCCCCAAGGGACTGATGTCCAATCTTCGGAACAAGCTGCAAATGAGATTTCTCACAGCTCTCCCAAGAGACTCCTAATTTCTGAAAATTTTCAAAAAATGTCTCAGACTGAACATCTGATCAAGGATCATAGTAAAAGACCCAAGTTGGACTCCACCTATGTCAACTTGAAATATGCAGAGCCTCCTGATTTTCAGTTGATTGATAGACCCAATGTCACTTGGGCTGATTTAGTAGAATAAAGTGACTCACCTGAAGTGGGCCTATCTTTCAATGATGTGCTGATTAAAGACATGAACCAAGATCAAAATGAGACAGAATCTGTGGATAGTCAAATAGAGATAGAGCTTCTAGCATAAAATGAGGCTAATGAAAGAATTAGGCATGGGAAAACTTCTTTTTCTTCAAAATAAAGAAAAGTGAAGCACATGTTAGAGACAATGACCTCAAGTAAGGTTTAGAATAAAAACACAAACAAGGAATCCAAGGAAGTGACTGCTGACAATGGCAATGCCAAGGTCCCCTACCCTACCAAGTCCAAGGAATCTGTGAAAAAGGATGATGTTTCTAGCCATTCAATGGACTTACAACAAACACAAGGTGCGACTTCAAAAAAATATTGTCTCTTAAAACCTGCTCCTATAGTGGGAAGTGGAGTTAAAATATTTTCTGCAACTGATAGGGTGAAGAATGTTCCTATAAATCTACAAGTTTTTAATTTTAGCATTAACCCTCCTATGGTGGGAAGTGAATTTAATCACTCTACTGCTGAATTTGGACCCAAACTGGTGCCCAGCGCTCACCCTGATAGTACTCACTCTGGAACTTCCATATGATTTCATGGCATGGATGTTCAACCCACTTGTGTGGCATCTAAGTTTCCCATCGATGAGTAGTTACTGGAGAAGTTTAAGATACCCAGCACAATGGAAGGGTTGATTCCCACCCAATGTCATCCATCTCAGAGTGGAAATAATCTGAGGCTGATAATCCAACCTGATTCTGATATGATGAAAGAACTAACTCCTGCTCTAGAGGAGGAAAATTATGCTCTAAAAAAGGGTTCCCTTCAGGACCCCGTCTCTATTTTGGGTGTTTCCAAGCCAATTGGACAAACACACAATGTGACAGAGTCAACTACAATGCCTCCTCTAGAAAGAGAGGCGCACACACCTATGAAGAATGCTGAACTGTTTAGATCAAAGGATTCTACCTCTCTTACAAGCAGCGCCCCGCCTCAAGCATCGAGGACCCGGACAAACAGAAATGTTGGTACTCATAACACATTTGAAATCCTTTCCTCTCTTAGTAGTGATGATGATTGGAATAAAAGATAAAAATTTAATAAAGATGAAACCATAAAGACTGATGTTGTCGTGGAGCACCTTGATGATGCCAATGGTGATGGTCCATGGATACAAGCCATGACTGGGAGGAGAGGTCAGAACTCCCATGACAGGGGTGGAAGACTTCCTTTTCATAGTATGAATACCCGTTCTAAAATGGGTTGATGTCTTTTTATGTGTTGTGTTCTTGTATTTCCACTGAACATTCTTCCTTTTCTTTATAATTTAAATAAAGAGGCCTTTGTGCCCTTAAAAACATTCCTGTTAATATATATATTATAGTCAACTAATCTCATAAACCTCAAAAAAATTGAACATTTTCATGCCTTGAGTTCCAAGCTACATGTACTTATTTTAAGCCACAAAAATAATTCTTAAAAATGTACAATTTATTATCAACATCATTTATTTGAAATCCACATAGTTGACCAATTTAAATTTCCTTAAAAAAACTCCAATGAGAAAAGAATACTTTTTATTATATGAATTAGATATACCTTGATATTCTCTATATAACTATGGTAAGAAACAATTTGATAACCTCAATTATATCAATTGGTGAGAATATTTTATCAACAACCACCCTAACAATCAATGAATATACCTTTCACAAAATTCTAACTAAGAATTTAATAACTTCTCTATTTTCATTAAGCATATTTTTGAATACTTGTTTCATCAATATGATATTTTCATCTATTTTTTATTGAAAAAATTTCTATGTGACATTATTTTCTATCTAATTTAACTCCTCATTCATATATTTAATCCAATTTTAATCATTGGATGCTTAATCAAATCTTTTTTACTCAAATAAATATGAGAGGGAAATTATTTTAATTCTATACATCCTCCTAGTTTATACTATATCATATTTGTCTCCCATAATGTTCTCTTCATCAATATGTTTAGTTCTAGTGAATCTTTTAGGTGTAATTGGAATCTTTATGTCTTTTTCTTTCTCATATTCATCAAAAAATTCTATGATGGATTCCTCATTACCCCTAAGAGACTCTGTAGGCTCTTGTAAAGATTCAATTTTCTCTATATTATCTTCAATGCTCCTGTAATAGATTCCTTTTTCTTTCCTATCCATTATTACATATTTTATTTCCAAAATTTTAATCAGAGTCTTATTAAAAAATCTACAAACCTTGCTTCTTAAGGAATATATATGAAATATAACTTCATCGTGTTATTTCTATACATTTCTTGATTCCCTTCTATGTTAAGAATATAGAACTTACAACCAAGTACTCATAAATAATTCAATGTTGGTTTTCTTTTATACCTTAGTTCAGAAGGAAACCTTTTTTAATACATTGTAATACCACTAGAGATCACTATAGTTAGTGTTATATTATTGACAGTTCTACTTTACCTCTCAACCACCCCATTCTATTAGGGTGTCTACATTACAGTAGCTTGTTGTGAATTATCATACTTATCTAGATACTTCTTAACTAAATAATAAGTAAATTCAATTCCAGTATTATAACATGGAACCTTGATATTCATTCAAAATCATGTTGTGAATCTAAGGTTAAATTTTCACCCATATAAACCTATCATTGTACTCTATTGAAAGCCCAGACATTTCCTAGCCTAATGATATTGGTTCATCACAAGGCATCCTGATCCTGATGATGATGCATAGACTCCAAACATCACCATATTTTCAAAACATTCAATTCCCAATCCCCCTATTTCAGGAGGCACATCATGTTCACTATTATAGACCAGTGAAATAAACTCTTGAAACATGGTGAAATTCTTAGGTCTAGGCCTCCACCAAATCGACTACCATCAATCCATATCGCCAGCTTTGACATAACCATGATTTAACACATTTGGATCATCAAAACCACCCCAAGTCCGAAAACTAGTGTGACTCCCTCATTTGGGTCATTAGTCGATCAATCCCATGTCATGATTTCCATAAGAACCAATTAATTTTCAAATCTAAAAAAACCTTGGATCTTTACTATTTTAACTCAACCCAAATGCCAATGTTCGGACTCTGATCTCCAAGAAAAAACAACTCAATTTAGGTACTCATTGGGTCATTGGAACCAAATTTCCACTTGACATACCTACCTACTGGTCTCCCAAAACCAGGACTCTACCCTCATGGGTTTATATTTCCCATGAATGATGTCACTCTCTCCACTATAGGGTAACCCTTGTCACAACATCACCTGATCAAAATTCAAGCACCACAGCCCGCATCCTGTCTATCACCAAACATGATGACTGGATTCATCCAAAACCCATGAATTCCTAAGAGATAACCAAAAAACTACTCAATACCCATTATCGGTGCACGATAATTCCATTCTTGGCATGTGATGAGTTTTCTAGAAAAAAAATATTATCACCTACCACACCATCCATTGGTGCACTCACCACCACATGGATTTACTTAAAATTTCTCTACAAGAAACACCTCGAAGATCAAAATTTAAATCTATATACCACTTATCCCAAGCCATTATCAAATCACCATAGGAAACACTTTTCCTTAACCAAGATCTGGAATAACCATTCCCAATATATTTCCAAAGAGCCCTTTTTCATAGGGCACTTCCTCCGTTTCATTTGAAGATATGGGATACCTCACCTATGAGAATCTCACTAAAATTTCCATTGATCCTATACCCTCTTTCATCTAAAACTGATTAAAAAAATACACAACTTCCATGCATTATTTTTTTGTGCTTACTCAACTTATGTCAAAGTCAATAGGTGTACGCTATCATACCACCCAATTTCAACCCATCTCATAGCTCTAGAAGTCACGTCACAGTTGAACTAGAATTACCTTCCCAATTAAAAAGATGACCATTCCTATTGTATGTTACTTCCATGAAACCCAAGATTTTAATAAATTGAACCACCGATCTAGAGACGGGAAAACATGATACCTAAATACCACTTTGGAGCCGAAAATCAGAAAATACCTGGTGAGGCAAGGAGTACAATACACAGGGATTTCACATGAGAAATTGAAGAAGCGTGGATTTCACTAGGGTCCCCTGAGTGGGGTCAGTGATAAATAATGGGAGGAGGATGCCAAGGTAGGGCTTGGTTCTACTGAGATATCGGGAAGGTGGGGCCGCTGCCTCAGAGGAGAAGAATCAGGGGTGGTCGCGTTGAAGGAGGATCCCGAGAGGTGGAGTGGCTACATTTGAGCTGATCGGGGCATCGTTGAAGCCGTGTTGGGGCAGCATCTGAGAAGGAGAATCGCAGTGAAGTGGGGTGGTCATATCGAGGGCACGTCTTTAGAGAAGGTGGGGAGTCTGCGTTGGAGCAGCGACGATGGGGAATTTGAGTGGCCGTGCCGGAGGAGGATGATAGTGGGGAGGTTGGGTGGCCCTGCGGAGGAGGAGGATCACAGAACGTCTTGGAGAAGAGTCGTGAGGAGGAGGGGCGTTAGGAGGAGGGGCGAGAGAGGGTTACGATAAATTTGGTAGTGGGGGTGGGTTAATTTCCACGGACAGTGTAATTGTTGTGGCTGTAAACATGATATAGCCACGTTTCCTATTGTCTGTGGGTATAGCTCCGTAGTTATAGATCTAAATTATTGTAGTGATCTAGAGGAATTATCTCTATGGGAATAAATGTGAGATATATACTGACCAAAAGTGTCTCAAATATATATTCACACAGAAAAATGTTAATAACTGCCAATGAGGATGGATAGTGCTCAACAAGGATTATCACTTCTCAATCCACTACCATACCGGTAAGGAAAACAAGGTGACAGATGATCTAAGTAGAAAGGATCATGCATCTTTATCAATGATGAGAATTGAAAAGGATCCGATCTTCTTGGATTTTCTATGGATGGACATTGGAATAATTAATGGAGGAACATTATCAATCCTTTCTCAAATGATTTCTCAACCATCCCTCTTGGAGAAAATGAAAGTTTCTCAATGAAAGGATGTGGAAATTAAAAAAGGGTAGAAGCTATTAAAATTGGGAAATCCTCCAATTTCAAAATCGACAAGGAAGGAGTTGTAAGATTTGGGACACGATTATGTGAACCGTCTGATCCAGATATAAAGAAGGATCTATTGAATAATTCACATAGCTCGACCATCTATATCCATCCTGGGATTACCAAAATGTTCCGTGATCTCCGAGAACACTTCTGGTGGGATAACATGATGAAAGAGATTGCAGAATATATATCAAGGTGCTTGGTCTGTTAGCAAGTTAAAGTAGAGAGACAATAGTCCAAAGGTATGATGCAACCATTGCCTATACCCTTGTGAAAATGGGAAAATGTTACTATGGACTTTGCCACGGGTCTCCCGAAGACGTCGAAGGGAAATAATGCGATATGAGTTGTGGTTGAACAAATCACCAAGACATCTTATTTCATCATTATTCGGGATGATCTATAGCTTAAACAACTTGCAAAGTTATATGTGAAGGAAGTGGTGAGACTGCATGTTGTTACACTCTCAATTATCTCTAACCGCGATCCATGGTTCACATCTAAATTTTGGAGGAGTCTTCAACATGCTTTGGGTATTGAATTGAGTTTCATCACGGCCTATCACCCCCAAACTAATGGACAATATGAAAGGACTATTCAGACGCATGATGATATGCTAAGAGCCTACTCTCTATAATTCAAAGGTGGCTGGTATCAACATCTCTCATTGATTGAGTTCTCATACAATAATAGCTTCTACTCAAGTATTCATATGGCTCCATATGAAGCTTTGTATGGAAAGCGATTTAGAACTCCAAACTATTTGGATAAAGTTGGAGAAAGAAAGCTACTTGGACTCGATCTTGTTCAAGAGATGACAGAGAATGTTCAAGTCATCCAAAAACACATCAAAGCTGCTCAAAGTCGGAAAAAGAGATATGTTGAAAACCGTCAAAGGCACTTGGAGTTCGACTATGGAGATAAAGTATTCTTTCGAATATATCCATGGAATAGAGTGATGTGATTCGGGAAGAAAGGGAATCTAATCACAAGGTATATTGGCCCCTTTGAGATCCTTGACCGCATAGAAACTGTGGCCTATCGGCTTGCACTTCCACCAAATATGGCTCGAGTTCATGATGTTTTCCATGTATCGCTCTTGAGGAAGTACATACCTGATCCCTCGCATGTACTAAACTCAGAGGTGGCGCAACTAGAAGATGATCTCTCTTATGAGGAGCAGCCAATAAAGATTCTGGATCAGAGAGATAAGGTTCTATGAAAAACTACAACCCATCTTGTCAATGTTTTTTGGAGGAACCATAATTTTGATGAAGCAACATGGGAATTTGAGGAAGAAATGAAGGAAAAGTACACGCACCTGTTTTTGTCTTATTATGCAAAACGAAATTTAAAAGGTGAAATTTAATAAGGGGTGAAGAATGTAATGACCCAAAGTTTTTCAATGGAAATTTCCTTCTTATATTTATGCCATAAAATCACATAAAAACACAACATAATGAACTACTAAGTGATAATTAACCTTTAAACATAAGTTTGTCACTTATGTGTTTGGAATTACAAAAATCCAGTATACACGGTTGTGTTCAAGATTTTTTTTAGTTCGATAAGGGAAAAATATTTTTTTGTGAATAGTAATCTACCCTAATGAATAGTAACACACCCTTATGAATAGTTATATACCCTAATGAATAGTAACCTCACCTATGATAGTATAAAAATAATATTCAAGTTGGAAGTACAATATACTTATGTTTTAGAATGAGTTAATTCATGTTTTAAATCTGGTTTTTGATAATAAAATATGATTTTAATTAAATATTAAAATAATAATATTTAGAAAATTATTTTTGAAAAATTAACTTCATTTTTCGATTTTACACGTCAAAAAATGGTTAGGGTAAATTTTTGAGTTTTTTCTGAAATACTTGAATTTTTGGTGAATACTAAAAAATGGTAATTTACCATATATATACATTATAAGATAAATAAACTATTCCTAGCATCATTGCTGATGTCACCACCCATGGTTCGAATTCACATGACCCATTTACTATTCTTTGTCATGGTATACTTACTATTCTTTTTGTTGGGAAGAAATAATAAATTAATTGTTATTATATTATGAAATCCCTCCTCTCCTCCACTATAAAACCCCCTTCACTCCCTCTTCTATCCACTCCACTCAAACTCCAAGACTTCTCTAAATTTTTCCCAAATCTCTCCCCAAGGTCCTCCCCCACGTCCAAAATCTCTCAGCCTCCACAAAATAACAAAACCTCTCCCCTTAAGAGGTTCTCAAAGGTGGAAGTCTCAAGAGGTAAATTCTCTTCCCAAATTTCTTCTTTTCTATTATGTTCTATTATTTTTTATTTTATTTCCTCACCTCCCTTAACCATAATAGTATGATAAATCCAGTAAAATAAATGTACAGGAATGCCTTCATGCTAGTGGTATATTTCATTATCTTCTCCCCTTTCCCCACCCTTTTATTTGAAAGAAATAAAAGCACCGTTAAAGATGTGCTAATTTTGCACATTCAAGGACATCAGTTTATCAATTTCTATTATTATCATTAATTATTGTCATGAAAACATTTGGGTTATGGTTGAACCAGACTATTATATATGTAATATATCATATTTGTGGTTCTGTAATCTTTTGGTAAAAATGGAATTATGTTATAAATCGAAACCCATTCTTTGTAATCAAACCCACAGAATAATAAAAATGGGTATCACTAAGGTTGTATATGTAATAATTCAACATTACTCTAAGTAAACTAATTAAAATTAATACCTTATAATATCATGTATAGGAAATAAATAATATAACTTCAATTCTGGACAACCACTTTCATCTAGAATATAATCCAACTTGAATATAAGTGAACTGATCTTTAAAGCCAAGTAAACAAATGAGCTTGGATAATGAAATTGAACCTTATAACTAATCAAAAAGGCTTTGAATGAACTAAAAAGGGGTATAATAAATAAATTACATGTAGAAGAGGTTCTGGAATTATGAATTATTAATCCTAATTTGTTTATTCAGGTCATTAATAACAAGTGGAGAACACCACTAGATTTAAGGTAAGGGGTCCTCCTCTTTTCTCTCTTAATCAAGATTGTCCTCTATACTTTTACTTTTTATGTGTACTAGAAAATTATGGGGTATGTTTAAGAATCTCCCCCATACATCCTTCTATATTTATAATTGATTAGAAACCCTATTTCTCTCTTATCAATCCCTGTTGTTCACACCCGACATCATGCCGATAAAATCATAATGAATACTACACGAACCATATTTGTTCTTTCGGGCTGCCTTATCTTTCTTTCGAAATAGTGTTATCTTATATATCTATGTGAGTCTTATGACTTCTGGTTATTTTTACAAGATTATTATATCAATACCCTTTCATCAAATTCTTTCAGGGATATACATGATTTTAAAAGATTCCCTCCTTTGAATTTTCCGATAAGCCAACCTGTTTTAAGGGGACTTCCCAAATTTTTACCCAAATTTCTAGGGAACTATATCTTATGTTTTAAAACAACATTTTATTTATAAAATAAGTGTTCTTATTATGAAATCCTTCTTGGTTCAATTCTGTTTTTTATAAAATAATGTCTTCATTTCTATTTGAAAAGCTCTTGAGTGTTTTCCTTAAAACCGCACAAAAATGTTTTAATGCTAATGTTTCTAAAATACATTTTTATATGTTGTCACATATATTTGAAACCAATTACTATGTTATATTCCTATTTTACACTATTAATGTCCATTTATGTTCTAATCCCTTACATTCGTGGACACTTTCGTGATACTCCCATTGGATATGTTTTATGTCATGTTTGTGGTACCCAATTCTTATCATGGGTAACCTTATGTTTATGTATGGTTGATTATGTATGATTATTTATGTGGAAAGATTATTTATGTGGAAAGGGTGTTCCTGAATATTTTGAGATGGGTGGGCCCATATAGAACTCCAATTCATTGGGTAAGGTTAAGTCTCATGAGATGCGATGTGAAACGGGATTGGTGGTTAGCCTTGACCTGTACTAAAATGGGGAACGAGAATGGCGGTTAGCCTTGACCCATAATAAAGATATGATTTATGATTCTGTCATATTTATATGATTCTATGTTTATATGATCCCATGATTATATTAAATGATTTCATAATTTTTATGCTTTGGATATCATTATGTCATGCCTATTGATTCACGTGCTTGAGATGTATCCTTGTGTTCATTCCCTTACTGGGCATTTTTAGCTCATCCCTTTGTTCATGTGTTCCCCAGGGTACCCTGAGCAGATGTAAGTTCTCAAAGAAAGATAGGATCTCATTATGGAGATTAAATAAAGAAGTGTTTTTGTATCCCCATGTTTTATGTTATATGTACATACTCTTCCAAGACACTAGACTTAACGATCCTTGGCTTGTACTCTGATGGTTATTTATGCTTGAAATAATGAAATGTTTTATGTAAAATTATTGGGTTGCTATACCACCCCTTCAAATATATTTATTCCATGATTATATAAAAAAACCATTATCCTGAATTTACAATTATGTTTTTATGTTATGGTATATACCTACACTTAGACACACTTTCATCTAATGGGTAATGAACTTACTGTTTATGCGTATGACAAACTACAGCCTCCCAAAACGATGATTATTCATTCTTCCTTTACAACCTCTCAAAGAAAGATTTATGATGGAAGAAGTTTTTATATATGGTATATGATATTTATAATTTATTTATTCTTCTATAATTTTATATAGAAAAACGTTTCTATATTCATTTTTATTTAAATATTATAACATTAAGGAAGTTTGGACTACCGCATTCAAAAAGAGATGTGATGCGATCACATGATAAATGGAATTTATAAAGAATTTTTTTAATTAAACATATGTGAAACAAACATTTATAAGATATTAATTACATAATTAAATTTCTGGAAATTAATATATATTTTTGTCTTTATTACCCTTTCACACACTTAAAAATTTATAACGCCATTCATGGATGTGTGGACTACCACCACCTCGATATAATGTAATTTTATTTACACCACAATAATTATATATATAAGTATATTCAATTAAATAATATGGTATTTATTATATAATGATCATTCTGTAATGATTAATTTTACTTCTCTTCTTTCAATAGTGATCATTTAAAAAAGGGAATGTTTCTCATGCATACATATGGTCTACCCTCTCCATGACTGTAATGTTTTATCATTATTCATTACTATATACAATGATTAGTTTTAAAATTATAATATATGTATACATATGGTATTTATGTCATGATTAATATTCTTGAGATGCTATATAACTATTTCTTTGACCATAGTTTACCTAAAATAGTTGTTTTTGACACATAAACTGAATTTGGTCAAAACATCAGATGTAGACAATATTTTTAACTAGTTGTATACAAAATGATAGTAAGTGAAAAAAAGTAATTATAAACACGAAAAATTTATTTTATAAAATAATTAATTAACATAAATTTATTATTTAGGACTATAAATATAGACGAGACAAGTTGGACTCAATCTAAAGGGTTTTGATCTCACTTTCTTCATCTATGAGATAAATGTCATATTGCCTACTAACTTCATTTGTCTAGTGTATGTACTACCCTTTTTGATATATTATATCATTAATTATTTTTTCTCCATGTTATTTAAAATATTCATTTAATTTTATTTATTAATGAGGATTATGATTTAAAATGTTTCAAAATGGTACACAACACTTCGAAATGTTTAATGATTATTTTCCCCAAGAATAATTTTAATGATATTTCATTTACATTTGGGGAATTATATTATATTTTTTCAAAACAGCATTCATTTTTTCTCTCTATTGGTCATTCATTAACTTTTCAAGTATTATGACTATTTTACCACTCGTTGGTACCCAAAACATTTTAGATACTATTATTAAGAAAATCCGACATCATTCTCTATTTAGTGGGAGAAGCTTTTTTCTTATAAAAGCTATATTTTATAAAAATGGTTTTTATAAAAATGATTCTATCATTTAAAAAAATATTTATTAAATAAATTATTAACATTTTTATCTTTTACCTATGTTTTCAAATGAATATTCTTATCAATTTTCAAATAATGAATATTTCTGACCTCTTTACCGAGAAAACAAAATGTTATTTTTACCTCAAACAACATGTATGGATTTACATACCATCATTTTTTTTGAATATTTCATTCCATGTTTAAAATGTTAATTTTTAATGAAATGTTTTTCAAATTTTATTTACAAATAAATTATTTTTCAAAAGGTTTTTCAAAACAGAAGGATATGTTCTTCATGAATGGTTTTAAAATATCTTTTTATAATATATATATTCATAAAAGAAAAACCCTGTTATTTGTACTTCACATGGGATATGTAGTATCAATACATTTTTTATTCCTCTTCTAAATGGTTTATAATTTATTTAAATAAGGTTACTATTGATATTAACTTCTTTTATTCCTTTTAGTCCCCTTTAAATATTCAATATCCTATGATCATTTGACATTTAATTTCCCCTAAATATCCATATCATTTTTCATGGATATAATTTTTTCCGGAATTTTATATCACTTTTTATTTAGTGTTTACTTTTATAGTTATTTGATTATATAGATAAATATTGATAAGTTAGTATCCTTTATTCAATTAGGATATTTGATAAGGAATAGTTTTTATTAATTAAATTGATTACTCGATATGAGGAATGTTTTAGACATTTAGTTAATGGTGGGGCCAAAAAATTATATAGCCCCTCGATGCAAAGATATTTTATCATGAAGAAAATATGTTGAAAATGTTAAATGGGTTTTTAACTATAGTTTTAAATTTTTTGGAGCATGGATCTAGACTGTAGAGGTTTTCAGGTTACTAATATAAGATGTCCAATAATTATACATTTCATTCATTTTGATTCATTGTTTATTATCCATGAGATTTTCAGTATGAAAAAGACTACGGATTCATATCAGTATCAATTTATTGATGAAATGGTATATGTGTATAGTTATTTATCATTATGAAATTATTATTCTCAATGATTAATTATTCTTTCCGCTATAATTTACCATTAATGCGTATTTTAGCTCAACCCTATATTGTTTACATTAACTATACATCTGGGAAGTGTACTATAAATTATATGTAGGGATATACTAGATGGAATAATGTTATACTCTAAATAATAAATAGGTTTTAATTATTGTATAATTTTTAACATAAGTCTCATATATGTAGATGGTTTACTATGACTAATAAACTCCTCGGTCCTTCTAGATTGGATTCCTTGAAATCATGACAATGTAATAGTAATAGACACTAGATCTAGGATTTTTAGGGTTGGTTCGCTACAAACAATATTCCATTTATGTAATTGGATAAGTAATAATCAACATTTAATGATAAAATAACTAAACACCCATGCCATTTAAATAACTAGATATGGAATAATCAATGTAGAAATGTGAATAACTGAACAGAATTTCTATTTAATTAATAACCTGAAAATAAAATGAATAAATTGATTTTTTCAAAGTTAAAATATAAATGATATTAAAAACTAAATTTGAATAAAGATAATTCATAACTTTTGGATTCCATGTTTCCCAATAACATATAACCATTACCATAAAAGCCGTTCACAATATATTTTAAATAGTAATTGGTGGAAACCCATTTAGATGAGTCTATACAACTAGTCAATCCCATAAGAGTTATAATTAATTGAGGTTAATAGTTTAAATGTCCCACACCCACGTCTTACCATTTTAACTCATTCCTCAAATATCAAATAAATCGATTTAATTCATAAAAAAATATTCCCAATCAAATACACTTTTTGTGTAAAGGATATGTATTTATCAATATTTCAACCAATATTAAATAACATCCAAAGTAAAAACTGAATAATATAATGGTATATGTTTAGGAAATAATCATATACATGGTAAATGATATGGATATTTATGTAAAATTTATTTTTAAATGGTCTCTAGAAAATAAATCACTCAAGGTGATGTTAATGACTACGAAAATGATTCAACGAAGTGAATTTAAGTACTATAATTGTTAAAAATAATCATATCCATCAAAGGGAATGATAATTATGTTATCAATATAGAATATAATGATTGATTTTAAAATAAATTTTGTATCCATTAATGATATTAAAGAATATATTTAAAAACATACTTGAGGAAAATATCATTTTTGTTTTTCAAAAACATTTTAAAGACATTTTATTTGAAAATAAATTTTAATAACATAATATTTTTTAAAGTTTAAAAACGAAATAGGTATTTTTTTTTGAAAATGAAAAAAAATGAAAACATTTTCAGACAAATGGGTTTTAAAGTAAAAAATTTCTGAAAAAAGAGATAAACAATGTCAGGTTTTCTTAAAAACAATTTCTAAAGTATTTTGAGTACCCAAGAGTGGGAAAAAGGTAATATTACGTGAAGAAAAATCATAAATAACTAGAGGAGAATAAAATTAATGGTTTTATGAAACATTGATAAAGTAATTTCATTTATTTTAAATTTAATAATTAATATTCTTAATTTGAATGAGATTGTGAGATACACCCTTAAATTAATCATAACATTGAAGTGAAAATAAATCCTTGAATTAATTATGTATAACAAACATAAATAATAATAATAATTTTTTAGATACATCAATAGATATTAAAAATTAATTACACATATATTCTTATAATATTTATGATAATAAGGATGTAATATAACCCAATGCAAATAAATTGAGTTATTAAATTCTTTACGACTTCATAAATTTTAATTCAATTCTCTATATATGTAATAAATAAATTGATACCTAAAATATCATGAACAATTTATTATTTATGAAACCAAATTTCAAAGGGTAAGTATATACACTATATAAAATAAACTAGGTGCATAACATTAAAATATGCCTCAATGAAATGAAATTGAGATGAAATACCTTACCTTGCACTTCCTTTTACTGGAACTCTTTTTAATCCCATGTATAAATTTTTTAATAATAATATTATCTTAGAAAATAACCTTATTAATTTTTATAATATCATTTATTATGATTTTATATAATCTTATAACATTTATTTAATAATCATTAATTAGTTTCATCATTTCGGGTGTTAGTTGCCCTGCTTTTCAAGTATGTTTTGACTTTTTATTTTTTGTTCCAATTACTTAGATCATAATTTCATTATTTATTTAATTTTAAAAATTATTTAAATATCATATATATTTATTTAGTGTAAAATATAATATTTTGTTAAAGTAAATGATATAAACTATTCATTGGAACGGTATGTCGTACGTACGCATGAACATTGTTTACATTTTATTATCACAATGAATTAAATAAATTTAAATAATATATATATATATATATATATTATAATTAAATTATAATTTTTAGTTAATATATATCACACATTTTTTTAGACACATCCTTAATAAATTCAATGTAAAACGTGAACAAATCATATCGCTTCACGAGGTGGTAGTATGTTGTACACACGAGCGATGTTATCATATTCATGAAAAATAGAAATCAAGAATATATGTGTGAAATATTAATTATAGAATAATTATAAAATCATATATATCATATAGAAACTATAAATTAATTATTATTCATAACTTTAATGATGGTAATGGAAGAACCAATGACATCGGTTCGGGAGGTGGTAGTATGCCGTACACATGAACGATGATTTCAAAACCATTAAATAAAAGTGTGTGATTTTATAGGTTTTACAATTAACATAGAAACATATTTGTACATTTAAGATAATTCGTTAATTATATAAGATTTATATAAGAATAATTCAATGAGGAGAAGAAGAAAATAAAATAAAAACACTTTTGGAAATAAACATTACCTCTTCTTTGGTTATCCTTCTTAGGGGTGCACTAATATCTTAATAAGTTGAATTTATGTCTAGTATAAGGATTATAAGATAGTTTATGGAATTTTAGAAGTTATTTTTTCAGGTATTGGATGAACCAATTGGTTTTTAATGATTTAAGGGATGGGGACGGGTTCCCTTTTAAGAGGGAGGGTGGGTAGAAAACTTATAAATTTTTTAAAGCGTGAATTCCAACCATGATTTTTCCATGCCATGGGGCTCAAATAATGAAATAAAATATAGAATAGTAGTTTTGAGGTCTATATATGGTCCTAGAAAGGGGTTTTGGATATTTTCATGGTTAACGTTCCCCTTATGCTTAAGCATTAGTCCCCTGGGAAACTTGTTTTTCTCTTGATCGCTGTAATTATTTTAAACTATTTTAACTAATATTTTTGTAAAAATTTAAGTTTACCTAATTAAAAATTAAAAATTATCATTTATAAAAATATTTAATACATTTTTAAAAATTCAATACACATAATTGGAAAATTTTGATTTAAAAATAATCCTGTAGACGGGATGAGAAAATAGGGTTTTTAAGAGAAAATGTTAAATAATTTACTTTGTTTTTATATCTAAATTAAATATAAAAAAGATTAAAATGAACTAATATGGATTAATAGATTTATATTTGATCTATTTTTAATTTAAATCCAATTCAAAATAATACATAAAATTATAATTAATTTAGGAAAAATGCCAGTTTTCAATTAAAATTAATTACTTTTCACTATTTATAAAATAATAAAACAGATTCGATAAATATGAACAAATAACCCTAAGATAATTTTTACATTAATATTTCAATTATAAATTATATTCTATAAAATAAAATTTATAAAATTTTCCAAATTTAATTTTAAAATAAGTGCACTATACAAAGACGACTAAACAATCTTTAGAAAAATATATCTTTTTATGTGTAAAAGTGTTATGGTTATTATCTTATAGATATAAAATATATTGGATAAATGAAAAATATTTTTTTTGTGAATATATAATATTTAAATTTAATTAATATCATTCTATAATAGTAATTAACTTAATTTATTAATATAAAATTCCTAATCGCGTAATAAGAGTTTTTTTATAAAAACATTTCTTTTGTATTTATTTGGAATTGTTTTTATTTATAACTATTTGGTAACCAATAAATTTATTTTATATGTGGGAAAACCATATATTTTCAAAATCTAATTAATCATATTCATAAACACCAATTTAAGATATATGAAATATTTTTAATTTTAAATAATGATATTAATAATATATTGTTGTTTAGTAAACCCAGGTCTTGAATTTATCTCAAGTTATTGAAGAAAATAATGGTTGTTTGTAATGTAACATAACTCATTATTGAGTGAATTTCAAGATATATAAAAGATTTTATTTGTTTAAAATATTAAACATATCATTATGCCTCTGGAATTTATATAACCTTATACGCTTGGTGTTGCGTGTCACATACACAACTGAACAAAATTTTATTATTATATAATTTTTGAGGTGTTAAATTAATATATGTATAATAAAAAAATATTTATTATATAGGTTTATGAACACATACTATGGATGTTGAAACTAGGATGAGGGTTTCTCATCTAACTTTTACTTCGATGATACATATGCCATATTGACCACCGATTCCTTCGTTTGGTGTACATAAATCCCCATTTGATATGTTATATCTTGAATATATTTCTCTTAATTTTATTTAATTTTTAATTTGATTTTATTTCTTCCATTGTTTTTTTGATTTAAATGTTAACAAATTTGTAACATATTATTTTACCATGTAATAATTATTCGGGATTGTTTATGGTTAAGTATCCATAGGGGAAATTATTTGATGATTATATCCTAAACTATATATATTTTAATCCCCTCTGGTTATTCATTTAAATTTCATGTAATTGTCAAATTTTCCTTTCATTGGTATATAAAATAATTGATAAAATGATTCTAATAAAATCTTACTTTATTTCTCTCTTTACATAGAAATCATTTTCCCTCTAAAACCATAGTTTCTAAAAATATTTTGAAAAATGTTTTTAACATTTTAAAAAGGATTTATTAAAGAAACTTTTTTGCATGTCTGTAATAAATTTTTTTTTAAAGGAAAGTTATTTTCATTTTTGGAATTAATGTTTTTTACCATTTTCAAAAAAATGTGAATTGAATGTTTTTAAACATATAAAAAATCTATATAATTTCTTACCATCATAACCAATCAATGTGTTAAAAATTATTTTACTAGTTTCCAATTATATATTCAAAGAAAAATAATTTTAATTTTTTTTAATATTTTAGTTGTGAAAGTTTATTTTCAAAGTTAAAAGGTTATTTCCCTCAAGAATAATTTGAAGTAACATTTCATGTAGTTATTTTCATCAACAACATCATCACTGAGACTAATTATGATCCAATTATGATATTTTGTATTGAATCCATTCATATTATTTTATTTCATAATTTATGATAATTCTGAATCTGGATGTACTATTTGGTAATAGCTCACCAAATTAGTATGGATGATTTATGAGTTTTTATGGGGATAAGTGTTTACATTTCAAATTTTAGTTTTTCAATATAACTATTTATGTTTATTATGTTTCGGCCCTTTTATATGAACAAAACTTTAGACATAATATGTGACTAGTGGGTTCTAGAGTCACATATCCCCTTGATGCGTCAATAAGTCTCCTACAGCTAATCGGTTGACCAAATAAAATGGGTATTTAACAATATTTTTAAATAGTCTTATGAAGGGTCTTGAAAGAATGTTTATGATGTTTGAAATTATGATTTCCCTCATTATGAGATTATTTATTGTCTTCCATGAGATTATTCAAATAGCTGGAATATCAATTGATAAGTTTTAAACACATGTGATTATTTTTATAGATTTATTTGATCAATGTTTTTTCTTACATTATTTTAATCATGATATTGTTTAAATGGAATGTGTTCAGTTATTTTTCTTTCAATATTTATTGTTGTTATATATTCATGATAGCTTTTTTTGTACGCATACCCTTACTATGAATATAATTCACCCCTTTATTATGTATAATTTTCCATATGATAGTGGGATGTGTTTTATTAATGATATATAGGCATTTTGTAAGGGGAATAAATGTGTTCTTATTGAAAATAGTTTGTGTATCTTTAATTTTTAAAATGTACTTTGAATTTCTAGTAGGTGTCTAGTTTACCAAGACTACCAAACTATTCTGTACTTTGGGATGTAATTGATTGTATCTATTACCAATGTAATAATGTAGCCACAAACTCTAGGATACTAGTTCTATGTATTTATAAATTATGTTTTATCAAATATTACATTCACATTCCTATTATATTGTTTTAAAAATAATGTTTTATTATTATTTTTAGTGACGATGGTTTCAATAATAATAATTAAAAATATAGAAATTTATATCAACCTATTATCATTTTTTATCTATAACCCTATATTTCATAAAATAATATTTATGAATTTTAATGAATCATTAATGGAGGGTTCTTATATAACATAACTATCTCAAACTATTTTCTTTAGTATTTTCAAAATCATATAAAACTTCTTCAAGGAAATAATGATTTTTTTCAAAAATGAATAAAATATCCCTTCAATTTTCCTCATTATCTAAAAAAAATTATTCCCTCAATAATTAATTTCCAAGGATTACATTCTAAAATAACATAAAATATTTTTTTAATTAAAATCATGAAAATAAATTACTTCTTGTGTTATTCCTAAATCATACACTCTATGAATGTTTGAATTTTTGTTCAATTAATTTTCTACTTGAACAAATAATTTTTATTTTCATTAATTTCATTTAATTTACCTATATTCAAAATGTTAATTAATTAGTGGAAATTAATGAATAAACCGTAAAATTTTTATCTATATAATTTATATATCATCTATCATATTATCTTAATTAAAGGGTACTTACCTATAAATTTATTAGATTTAATTTTGAGATACATTTATTTTCAAAAAATTTATTGTGTTATTGTTGTAACGCCTTGACCCCAAAAAGATAGAGTTAGTGCATTATTGTTTTACATTGGCATGACTACAAGAAATAAATTCCTGAAGGACTAATTAGTTTATTATCCTTGAAAAAACAAGATACAAACCAATGTTTTAAATTACATCATGAATGAAAAATAACGCAGTATATCCATTGAAAATACTTATATATCTTATATTAGCCCTAAAACTCTATTATAATATACCTCTTTTCATTTTAGGGAAAATAAAAAATAATAAAGTGGTGATCTCAGATGCTTAGTAAGGATAAAAAATATAGAAAAATCAATTATAAATAAGTATAAATTTTTATAGGATGGTAAAAAAATAAAACAAAATAATTTTAAACCTTATATTGAGCATAATATGACAAGAATTAAACAAATAATGTCATTTAAACATTAAAATATATATTCTACTACCTGAATAATCACTTGTAATGTTAATAACTAATCTGATAATGAAGGAATTCATAATTCTGGACATCATAACCATACATCCAAGACCTCGTTCCATGACCATCCATGAATAGGTAAAAAACCAAACTAGTTTGTCTCACAAGACCTATCGATTTATCAAGGGGATATAGAGGCCTTATCCCATCACTTATTAAGTCTAATTCATTCCTTATATGAAAAAGGGAAATCATAACCAACAATAACATTCATATCAAAACTAACATACAGAATCTTAATACATTATCCATAAACCATGAATGGTATAAAAATATCACATCCACAGTCAAACTATTAATTAATCCTTCAATAAAACACTAGATATTGTATCATAAGAATCAAACTCAATTAAACATAATACCCCTCAAAGTATGATGTTATTGATTAAAATTTTCTTAAGAAAATCATTAGAATCTTATTTAGAGAAATTACAGTTTTATTGAAAATAGTTATTTAAATTTCCATTCAAATTAAAAAGAAAATACTTTAATTGAAAATAATCCTGTAATATTCTTAAATAATCTTAAAATCATTAAGGAATCCCAAAGACGGAAAAAACCACCAATTCCATATAATTTTAAAAAATATTCATCACGTACTTTGTCGAAAAAGTTGAACAATGTAACTCATAAGGAAGATGAAAAAAAGATTCTGTTTTATAAAATCAAACATGGTTAATAGATATACTATGTTATTTTTAGGGAAGGTTTTATGGTTTTTGTAGAGCCAAATTTATTTACATGTAGGAGTAAAACTGAAGGAGATGTTTCTTTTTATTAGAAATGGGAGAGGCACATTGGGGAAATCCAAAATACTTTTTATAATAAAAATCTATTTCTTCTTTAAAATAGCTCTAAATGAGTTATTTCAAGGATAGATTGATTATGGGTTGAAATACTTTCATCTAATTAATTTTATACAAGTTTATTACACAATATTTCCCTTATCGTTCGGCTTTATCCCTCAGTTAAATAGTTTAACTCTTATTGTAACTACTTGTCTTTTTATACTATGAGGTTAATATAGATTCTATAAAAATCCAAACAAACATCTATTAAATAATTATTTACATATTTAACATTATCCTATTTATTTTTATAAAATATATATTTTTATGAAGGTTATATCATCTAATAAAATATTATTTATTTCAAAATATAATTTATGTCAATTTGGATACAATTCATTATTTATATTTTTAATAATATCATAAAAACATGATAACATTGAATCAATAATTTCAATTTGTTAATAACATGAATAATTTATCCATAAAATTCATTGATTCCCTTAAATATAGAATTTTGATTCATTTTAATTTTTTTAATATCATTTATTTGATTTTTCCATCGATTAAAAAGTTACTGCATCATTATCATGAAAGTATTTAATTAAATTATTTATTCTCAAAAATTTAAAACTAAATTATCATAAATAATATACATTTATTATATTTAAAATTACTATTTTTGGTCTAATTTATCTATTAAATAACTCTATATTTAAATTGATTTAGTTATTAAAAGTTTGAGTGTGACATTTTTAACTTTTCATTAACTAAAATATAATAAATGTCATATTCTAACTCAAATAGCTTAAAAAAGATCATAATTTATTCCTAAAGTTTATTTTTGTCAAAATACACATATATAATGAAATAAAGACAAGCATTAAGATAATTTTATAAAAAATTTAAAATTTTATTTACCTTTAATTCCTTGACTAACTCATAGTTGTGGAAAATTAATAAAAAAATACTAAAATTAATATTCACCAAGAAAACTAAGTAGATCCTATTAGATCAGAAAATTCATACTTATTACATCCAAGCATCTCCATTTTTAATTATACAATTCACAAAAGTGGTAAAATTATGTTTAATGCTAGTCCTATAGATGTGGTTAGAGGACGGGTAAAAGAGACATTCAATTGTTCAATAAATTTTTATATCTAATTATATTTTAAACAATTGATTCCAATGACCTACATTGGGTTAATATATTAATTATTTATCTATTCTTACTTTAAAATAAATTTAATGTAAAATAACTATTTAAATGAAAAAGTCAATTTTTAACAATAATATATTATTTTTCACTATTCATCAAAAAATGTAAATTTTTATATAAATACCAAATATTCACTGTAAGATATTTATGGTATTCCAAAATCATAAATGAAATTTATTTCTAAAAAAATTATAAATTTCATAATGTGGTTAAAACTATTCATAATTATTTTCTTATGGCTAGTATTGATAAATGATGGTGTGATCGAACTCGGTGTTGGGTGTAGTGCAAGTTCTTGATTATATTTAAAAACAAACATACCAGGGAATCTTAGGGTGTTACATTGTTCCATCGAAATAATTTCATCATTAAAATTTTTAAAATATCACTTCATAAAAAGATTCGGGTTATTCTTCATCATAAATTCCTGAGGTTCCCACATCCCCTCTTCAATTTTTCGATTAATTTGAAGAACCTTTACCAATAGAGTCGTATGATTCCTCAAAATGTGTTACAGATAAACAAGAATCTTGATATGACCTTGAAAATTAGATAGATTGGGTTCCAATTCAATTTCTTCATAAGTGATTACTTGTGTTGGGTCTAACATATATTTCACTAAAATTGATAGATGGAAGACATCATGATCTTTGGAGAGACGTGGTGAAATTTCCAAATGGTAAGCTACGGATCTAATTCGTTTATGATTTTCAAAATACCCAATATACCTAGGAATTAATTTAACTTTCTTACTTAATCTCATAACATCATTCCTTTGAGATACCTTAATGAAAACATGATCTCCCACTTGAATTTCCAAATCCTTCCTTCAGTTATCAGCATTTCTCTTTTACCTACTTTGAGATTCTTTGATATGGGTCTAAATAGCCTTTACATTTTTTGTTGTTCCCTCAACATGTTCTAGGAATTCAAGTTTCCATTCACTAACTTATTCCCAACAAGTTTATGTATGAAATCTCTTTTCATATAATGCTTCATACAATGAATTTTTAATACTTAAATGGAAGATATTATTATAAGAAAATTATAACCTAGGTAAATAAAGATCCAACATACCTTGAAATTTGATTGATAAAGATCTCAAAATGTCATTTAATGTTTTAATAGTCCTTTCTAATTGTCTATTATTTTTAGGTTAGTAGGTAGTGCTCCAAATAGGCTCAGTATCTTGGGCCTTCTAAACTCAATTCCCTAATTTTGATGTAAAGAAGGGATCACGATGAGAAAACATCGATAGGGGTACACCATGAAGTCTTACAGCATCATTAATATAAATTATTTCTAGGCATTAAAGGGTTAAATCATCTCTTATTGAAACAAAATTTAATGATTTTGTATGATGATAAAAAATAACCCATATCGCATCATTCCCTCTTGGAGTATTTCGAAATCTAGTGAAAATGTCCATTGTAAGGCTATCCCATCTCCACAAAGATATAAAAAGAGGTTGCATGATTCTTTTAGGATGTTTTCTATCACCCTTGACTCGTTTGAAAATCATATATCCTAACACATAGTCAGAAATTTCCCTCTTCTATTTTTCCCACCAAAAATGTTCCTTCTAATATTTTTACTTCATAGTGCAACTAGGGTGTATAGAGAAATCGGCGCAATGAGAATCATCCAATAATTCCCTTTTTAACTCAAGTATAGAGGGACCACAAATTCTCGTCCAAAATATCAAAATTTCATCTTTATATATGAATTCAATCAGTCTCACATCATTCACATGTTTAATTTTATTTTTAAAATCATCATCATCTGAATAAGAACTTTTTCTCCTTTCCAGTATAGATGGTTTGGAAACCATTTGAAAATGTAGTGTTGTTTCACCTTCCATGATAATTCTTATACCTATCTTTACTAGATCCATGAACATGTTATCACTTTTCACATTAATTTTATTCAAAACTTCATGGTCCTTCCAGCTCAATGCATCTGTCACCTTCTTTTCCCTCCCAAGGTGGTAGTTTATTATTCAATCATAATCCTCGAAAAAATTAATACATCTCTTTTGTCTAATGTTGTGTTCATTTTGTGTGAAAATATATTTCCGACTTTTGTGATCAGTATATATCTGATACTTTTCACCATAGAGATAGTTTCTCTATATCTTCAGAGTTAATATTAAGGCAGCTAACTCAAGATCCTGAATTGGGTAGTTTTTTCATGAATTTTTAATTACCTTGATGTGTAAGTAATATCTCTATCATTCTTCATTAGAACACCACCAAGTCATTTCCTGGATACATCACTCTAAATCACAAACTAATCATTTTTAGATCGTAAATTCAAGATAAAAACATTGAGTAATATTCTGTTCAATTCATGGAAAAATTCATCACACTCTTTTTTCCAAAGTAATTTAACCCCTTAGCATGTGATCTTGGTTAACATGTTAGCCAATCAGGAAAAATTATAGGAAGAACACCGATTATACACTTCTAAACCAATAAAAATGTGTACCTCGGTTATGATCGTCCATGTTGTCCATTCTTGAATTGATTTTTTTTTGTAAAATCATTATTGATTCTGTCCTTTGAGACAATATGGCCAATAAAAGAAATTTCTTGAAGCCATAATTCACACTTGATAAATTTTTCATATATATAATTTCTTATAATAGTGTTTATAACAATCTGAAAGTGGTTATCATGATCTTACAAGATTTTTTATTATACAAGGATATCATCAATAAATACTACGACATAATCATCAACATATTCCTTGAACACTCTATTCATTAGATATATGAAAATAAAGGGCACATTCTACAGACTAAAAGAGATTAATGTAAACTTGTAATGTCCATACATGTTTTGGAATTATATATTTACAATATCTTCCTTCTCTACACACAATTTATGATATATAAAATGAAGTTCAATCTTCATAAAATATCAGGTTCCATGAATTTAATCCAAAAAATCATCAATGTGTGGCATACAATAATTTTTATTGACTGTAAAAACATTTATTTCTCTATATTTAATGCAAAACCTCATTGATCCACCTTTCTCCTTAACCAAAAGAACTAGGGCTCCCCTTGGAGAAACACTTGGGGGAATAAACCCCTTATTACTAATCTCATCTAGTTGTTTCTTCAGATCAATTAATTCCATAGTGTCCATTCTATAAGGAGTCTATGATAATGGTCTTGCATCATGTATTAAGTCAATAAGAAACTGAACATCCAACTCAGGAGGATGTCTAGGTAAGTCCTCTAGAAATACATTAATGTATTCTTTTTCAGTAGGTACATCCTCAATTTTAATATTTCTTTCTTCACCCACAAATGATGATTTTCATTCCTCCCAAATAATTTCTTTTAGAAGAGATAAAATATGTGGATCTAGATAATAATCAGATGATAAAGTTTCTAATCTAAAGATAATTGATTCTACATATTCCTAATAATTCATAATGTCATTCTTCTTACAATAACTTTTCACATCATATTTTGATAGTCAGTCCATGGAAACTTTTTCCCTTTCATTACTCCCAAAAGAATGAAATATTTCTTCTAATGAACTTATCCATTGATAAAATATAAATGGATAAGTAGTCCCATTGAATATTGGAGGATGTTATCTCATGAATTATATTAACTTTGATCCTCCGAATTTTGGATCAGGATACTACATACGGGTAAGGTTATTATTCATAACTTGGGTTAGTTGTCCCAGTATAGTTATAAGTTGTTCAACAATAGGTGCAACACCTACTCTAACATCATTACTTAGAATATGAGGGAAATATATTCATGTATTACGTTTATTGATATGATTTCCATTCACTCCACTAGGTTTCATTTCTAAAAAATGGAATTCACCAGAAGAGGTTATGAGTTATAATGAATAATTTCAAAATATATAACATAAATTAAAAAATTTATTCATTTATAATCTCATAATTATAAACATGGTTTCTATGGGGTCATATTTACTTATAAATCCTTCATAATGGATTGCAAGGAAAATTTGAATTATCCAAAGAATATCCCATGAGAGTGTCAAACCATGATCGTAGTAAGGCCAATTGTTATATACCATATTTCTCTGAGTCAAGCCTGAAACACCTTGTCAGAGTTATTACTCATAGGTACATCTATACTCGAACCACAACCACTTTTAGTATCAAGACATGAATGTATTTTCTTATAACACCCACATAATATATATATTACTAAAATTTAATGATGTTCTTCTATACTTATCCTCAAATTCTATCTAGGGTAGTTTTCTCTAATTAATTTTTTTCTAAAAATAGTTTTCATGTTTTGTACTAATCTTTCTTTGATACCAACTGTGATGCCTCGAACAAAAAAGATAGGAGGGGTGCATTGTTTTATTACATTGGAATGATCACCAAAAATAAAATCATGGGGTACCAATAAGTTTAATAACTTTATAAAAAGTAGATATAAATATAATTTTTATATTACATAATGAAATAAAAAACAAAGAATCTCCCTTGAAAAGGCCCACATCCCTTAGACCATCCCTGCATGTGAGGCATTCTATTCCTCTTTACATCCATGGGAAAATGAAACATAATTAATGGGTGAGCTCAAATGCTTAGTAAGGATTAAAAATATAGTATAAGATATCATAAATAAAAATAAACATTTTATGAAAGGTGTAAAACTGTAACAAAGGCCTTTTGAATATAATCATGAGAATAATAACTAATATCATAATGGATATTATACTTTCCGAATAAACACATGTAATATCCATAACTAATCTCATAATTATGGAATTAATAATTCCAAACATCATAACCATAACATCAAGGCCTCATGTGAAGACCATAAATAAACAAGTAAAAACCACAACTAGTTTATCTCATCAGATCTATCGATGCATCGAGGGGCTATAGTGGGCCATGCCCACAACATACTAAGTCCAATGCATTCCTCATATGAAAAGAGAATTTTATAACTAACATAAATATTCATAACAAAACTAGTATACAAAATATTAATATATTATCCATAAACTATGAATGGTATTAAAATATCACATCCATATTAAATATATTCATAAATCCTTCAATAAAGTTAAATAGTTTTTATAATAAGAATTCAACCTCAATTAAACATAAGATCCAATAATAGATATTGAAATAGATTAAAATGTTTTTAATGAAATCATTAGAAACGTATTTTATGAAATAACACTTTTTATTGAAAATAGTAATTTTAAATTACATTAAATTAAAAAAATATATTTTCATTGAAATAATAATTTTAATAATGTAAAGGAATCATCAATGTGTTAAGGCATAATGACAACATAAAAATCATCTCATGTCATATAAGTTAAAAAAACATTCATCTTGTACTATGTTGGAAAGGTCTAAAAAAGTACCAATATGGAAAACAGAAAAATATTACCTTTTATAAAATCAAACATGGAAAAAATTTCTATGAATCATTTGTAAAAGAATAATAATAATGTATTGAAATTCATTATTGTGAAACATGTACATAGATGATAAATATGTCTATGTAAATGTAGTCTAGGATAATAAAGAGATTTCAAAATTAATCCATTCCTCATACTATTCTTTAGTAAATGTTACATTAACATCATGTGTAATGGTTAAATATTTTTATTATGTTATACCAGAAATATATCCATTATTTTTTATATCATATATGATCCTCTTATATCATTTTCTTAATTATATTTCATTTTAATAATTATTTCGAGTGTGAACTGCTTTATTTTACAATGTTTATTTTTTCATGTAAGTCCTATTTATTATTAATCGGATATATATTATCCTTATCCAAATGATATTAAGTTCTTAAATATTATATTCATTCATTATATAAAATTTCATAATCATTCTTAAAGGGTTATAGTGGAGGATGAATCACATCCTGTTGTGGAGATGGAAGGTTGTACGTACGCATGACTGACAGTATCATTCCTCTAATGGTTAAATATTATGGAATTGGATGGTATATTAATTATAAATATTCACTATAACTTCATATTTATTATTTAAATCTATTATATTCATTATTATACCCATCTAAATAAAGTAGTTTTGAATAAAAAATTACACCACAACGTGGAGACGATAAGTCGTACGTATGCACACGTGGTAATTGTTTTATTTGTTTGATAAAAAATTGATGAATATGGTTCTTCAATAATCATAATAACATCTAAAAATTAATATGATACTAGATTTATTACTTTATAATGTAAAAAACATAATAATAGGATGTATAGGAATAAAAGAAATTGGGTTGAATTGGAAAAACAATTACCTTTTCTTCGAGTATCTCCTTTTGATTTTCACAAAAGGACTTCTTAGGATGGCTTTATGCCAAAAGTATGAACTATAATAATAATTTAGGAAACATTTAAGGGTAATTTATAAGGTTTTGTCTGATCCAAATGGATTTATAGGTGTGAATATAATTAAGGATAGGTGTAACACCCCGAGATTTTATGAAAAATATTCTTTTTAATTTCATTAATGTCTTGTGTTATACGCTACACCAAAAGGAGCTTTCACAACACACATCTCTGACCTGGCTTGAATTACACGCAATCGCGACCTTCCACGATAGCGTGTGTTGTACGCAACACCAAGTTTCGCTAAACAACGATATGCTATTAAAATATTATCAAAACTAGCCGTTATGAATAGTAATAACCACTTTTTGAAATTTTGTAAATTTTATTTTTCAAAATGGAATTCATTTTTGGATTCGTAATATCGAAATTGTCTTAGGGTGAAATTTTGGTGATTTTCGGATAAATTTCATATTTTGATGAATAGTGAAAATTACTAAATTTTAATTAAAAACAACTTTTTCAATCGAAATAATTATTTATAAATTATTAATTTGAGTAGTTTTAAAGTATATTTAGAATATATTTTTACAATTTAATACAATGTTGGTCATTGGATGTAATTTCACATTTAAACCAGTTATAAACTACTGTCAATCTTTTGATAGTTATTATCTCTTAAAAACACGCTATTTGTTTTGACGACGAGAATTAATTTTTAAATTAGTTAATGCAACTGATATGTTTTGAATTTGGTAAAATAGAAATCATTTTTGAGTTCATAATATAAAATATATCTTAGGCCTAATTTTTGGTATTTTTCTGAAAACTTTCAATTTTCTATGAATAGTGAAACCACTAAGTGGTAGTTAAAAAAAACTGAATTGTTCATAAAACTTAATTTTACCTCTTCTGTGAGTGGAATTTCGAAAATCCGAGAGACACGGTTAATATCAAGGACTAAAATTTGGTTCAATGAGATGAAAATAATTTTTTGGTGAATAGTAACTTTCTACTTTTTTTTACCACTGTTAAAAGTAAATAGGGTAATTAAGGGTAAAGATGATATTATTATTACCCTAAAACCTGTCCTAATTCTATTGGATAAGTGTAATTCGACCAAAAACAAACTTAGGAATAAAATATGACCATTTAGGCCCACTTGGATTAGATTAGGACATTTATAATTAATTTATTTAAAGAAGGGTTAAAAGAGTTAAAATCAAAGTTTATTTACTAAAACATTTTTAATATGGGGTTATACATAAGATAAATTCGGCTATAAATATTAATTAGAAAGATAAAACGATTTCCTATATAATGGTATTTTATTTATAATTTTTAGACATTAAATAATTTAATTTATTTATGACACAACAATGATGCAGTAATTATCCTATTAATAAGATATTGACATAATTGACGTTATAAATACCCAAATAAATATAATTTGAGACTTTATAAGAATTAAATTAATTTTCTAGGTTACTATGATATATTAGTGTTGATTTAATCAACTTGGTTCGAACATATAATTCTGTTATGACTTTCAAAAAAATCACATATCAAATAGTGTCAAAATTGACACAAAATAGTTTTTAAATAAAATATTATATTATTAATTGTTATTTTATTCCTAAAAATATAAGGTTCGGCCAAATGACTACGATAAGGATATATATATTAATAATAAACAATTCGTGGTTCTTTTGGCATGTTATAGTAATTGTATTAACCATATAGTGTAAGAAAACAAAAAGACACGGTAAAAGTTAAATTATTTAACTTAGAGTTAAATCTAATTGATAAGGTTAAAATAATAACCTAAACTGGCCTAAATCCTATTGGTTGATAGGATTTCGACCCATACTCACTTTAGCTTCGAAATAATACCCTTTGGAACTATTATAAACCGATTTTTACTTTAGTATAAAATAATATTTTGAGATATTCCTAAGGGGCCCCTCTCCTCCCTTATAAAAGGACACCTCATCCCCCTCCTCCTCACACCAATTTGAGCACTCAAGATCGGCCAAACCCTGCCAAAATCACTTCTACACTTCCCTATAATAATCCTAGAGGTCTTGGTCTTCTTCAAAGACCAATCATAGTTCCCTAAGTGGAGGATTCAAAGAGGTGTTTCAAAGAAGAGGTAATATCCATTACCGATCTTTTCAATTTCTTTCTTCTTCAACTTCTTCTTATTTAGTTGTTTCATGACAAAGTAATAACATAAGTATTACTTACATACTGATATGTTATTATAAATATGAAACAACCCTAATTCACCTTCTATCCATCCTACGGAAAAATGAAATCATCGCGCGTGCGTACGTACGGAATACCGTCTCCACGCTGTGGTGTAATCTATTTTCCACCACCACCTTAATAGGATGGGTATAATGGTGTAATGAGTAACTATATATGATTATTATAAAGTGATATTGATACTGAAATAGTCTACATACACTTCAACACAATTCCACGACCATGGGAACGATATCATCGCTCGTGCGTACGTACGGACTACCGTCTCCATGACGTGATGAGATTCATTCTCAATGATTAACCATTCATGAATGATTATAAAGTATATATAATAAGTACTAATGAAATATATGACATAATAATTATACTGGATTTATGTAAATTTATATGTATGTCATCTACTTAATTCCATTCACTTTAATAAGGAAACGAAAACAGCGTTCATGTGTACGTACGGACTACCGTCTCCATGAACGGTGTATTTCATTCCATTTATCGATATTATATATATATATATATATATATATTCTGAATATATATATATATAAATCATTTTTTACATTCTGGATATAAGTAATCATGATCCAAGTAATCATATTAATAATTACAAGTTAAAAACACGAACGACAAATGAGACGATTTTACCCAAAACGCTACTTTAACATGAATTTACAAAAGAACAGGTTAAATAAAGTCATAAGTGGACCATATATGATATAATAACAATGAATATGATTATGGAATAAGTCAATAACATGATTTAAATCATTATACAGGAGGTTCGGACACTTACAAAGCAAGTCGGACCTAAGGTAAGGGAAATATCACAATCTCATTTTTATCCGAGATTGTTTATACTTTGGCATTTACTGGGGTGTATTTTATCATCCACATCCATGTTTACTCAATATGTAATGTTATTTCCATCCACCTACAATTGTTTAAATCCAAATTTACCCTTTGGTGAGTTTTTAGTAAAAGATATGAAAGGAATCTTTTGTCATTTTTCGTACGAGGTACTTTTTGACTTTTCCGAAAAAAGTACGAGAAGAATGTTTTTTTTAACTTATATGGCATGAATGGATTTTTAAAACATTATTTCCAAGAAGCTTCCTTTAAATGTTTTCAATTTTATTTTTAATCAACTTCTTTTAGTTATAATTTTATGACATGTTAAGAAATGAAAAGTGTTTTTGAAGTAGAAAAGATATTTTCCTCAAGAATGGAGTTCAAGTATTTTATCAAAAATATTTTCCATCTAAGATAATAAAAGGGTTATGTTTTCATCCCTATTATTACATGGATTTGATTATGTTGTGATGGAAATATTTTTATGAATTCCTTTATCTTATATGAATTGTTTTATGATGTCATGATGTTTAAGAATCCCATTTTTATTACATGGGTTATGAAATGATTTATGGTTTATGATTTTGTGGAACACATAAGAATGGTATCATTAAGAGATGGGTGGGACCTATATCTCCCTCCAATGAATTGGGTAAAGATTTTATATCTCATGAGATAGAAATGGCTGAAATGGTAGGTTATACCGGTTCAGTGAAACAGGACTGAAACGAGGGTTACTCGATTCAGAAATGGACTTTGTCCACTAAGATAGTCTTGGCAATGAGTCTTGACTAATAAGATATGATTCTCTATGATTATGTGTGTATGCCACAAAGTTTAATGTTTTATGTTATGATTATTGTGATTACATTTCACGGCCATGATTTACCCCATGTTATGAAGTTATGATCTCTTTTGCAGGTTAAGATTTCCAAAAGTTATGTGCTTGTGTATACGATGAGATTTATATTTCTTTTATTTACCCTTACTGAGCATTTGATCTCACCCTTTTATGTTTTCATTTCCCCAGGATATGAAGAAATGTTTTAGGTAAAAAAAGGAAGATCTTTATGGAAGATAGTGGAGATCTTTCACCACGATTAGAAGATTACATTCCAAGTTTCCAAAGACACTAAACTATTACGATCCTTGTGTGTGTTTTTTTGTTATGTACTAAGTATTCCGCAAATGTAATGTAATGTCCATGTACGTCAGGCTTCGAGTCTCTACAGTTGGTATCAGAGGAAAGGTTTAGTCAACCTTTGGAAACTAGGATGCGAGAACTTTAGTGAGATCCCTAGAGATATTTCTAAGGTGTGTCTAGGGATGTCTCTAAGGTTAAGTATACGTATAGGTTATAGTACTATAATTACTCTAACGATCATAGAATTAAACCTAAGATGTTAGATATTGAAGGTACTCCCCCTTTATTATGTTTTTTTCCCTAGAATGATTTTTGCCTCTCACACTATTCTATTTGGGTTTTAGACGATGGCTGGAACCCGACGGAACCGTGTTGATCAATGCAATGGACAATGCAATGATTGCCCTCCTGAACAAACTAATGTTATGGGAGATGGAGTGAAAAATCTTATTGCTATACTTACACAAGCTATGAATTATTCTGGACTTCCAAATGAGCAGAGAAGGGAACAATATTCTATTGAGTCCTTCATGAGGCAACGTCCACCTTCTTTCAATGGGTCTTCTGATCCACTTTTTGCTGAACAATGGATCAGTACCACTGAAAAGATATTTTCAATTCTTCAATGTTCTGAACATGATAAAGTCATCTTAGCAGTATATCGTTTGGAAGGTGAAGCTGATCAATGGTGGAATCTTATCAATAATACGAGGCCAAGAGATGAAATTGAGTCAATGGAATGGGATGAGTTCAAGAACATGTTTTTCAGTAAGTACTTCCCTCGTATTCTTCGAACAAAGATGGAAAAGGATTTTCTTGAGCTAAAGCAAAAGGATGATGAATCTGTTGGTATATACGAAGAGAATTTCACAAGACTTGCAAGGTACGCATCTGGCATTATCATCCAACCTGAAAGTAAAGTTGATCGATTTTTCAGTGGCTTAAAACCAAGTCTTCGAAGGGAATTAGCTATAAGAGACTTCAGTAGCTATGAAGAAATTGTGCGTTGTGCTATCAAGGTATAAATGGAAGTTGGTGTTACATATCCATCTCATGGTTTTGACAAGAAATGAAAGGTGGAGTTCAAGGAGAAATCTCAGAATAATGGTGAAAAGAAGATGAATGTTTTCTTATGAACAAAGTGTGGAAAGAAGCATGATGGAGATTGTCTTAAAGGGACTAGAAAATGTTTTAAGTGTGGAAAAGAAGGTCATCGAGCAGCTGAGTGTCGAAGTAATGGAAAAAGGGTTTCTAATGATGTGAATAAAGCAAACACTGCAGAGAATGCACCACCAACACTTCAATGCTTCAAGTGCAAGGAAATGGGGCATTATGCTAATAAATTCCCTAATCCAAGGGTTTGTGATGATCGACATGAGAAACCGCTTAAGGCAAAGGATAAAGGGAAGTCACATGCGATCACTATTGGCGATATTGAATATGACAATGATGTGGTGGAATGATGAAGTGTTTATGAAATGGGATTCCAAAATAATATTGTATCATGGAGTATTGGAATATTTATGTATTGGTCTAATGTGGTATTCAATGAAATTGAGATATTTTTTGAAATAAGATGATATGCGCATAATGAAGGGAAACGAGAAAATGAAATATTTGACAGTATTCATGAGCTCATGATTGATATAAGGACTAAGTGATGTCATGGTTTGAGTATATAGAATTTTGAGGATTTTGGTATGTGAAAAGTGTTAACTTTTAACTACATTCAAGTTTTCACTATGGTTCAATGGGTATTCAAGAGAATACATGATTAAGGTATTCACATGTTTGTAATTTGACCAGCAAGATATATCTTATGATATATGGGGGATAAATGATGGCATTCACGTAATTGTTCTGTGACATTTCAAGTAACCATTTTCTTTATACTATGAGCTTGGACTGAAGTATTTTAGATAAGCTTGGAATGGATTATGTTAGACATAAGTTAGTATTGTTTAAGGATAGAAGTTTTTTTCCGATATTATTGATGGGATCTTATAGTAATATAGTTTTAGAAAAAGGACAACCTGCAGGACGGGCGACATCCCATCGCGTCGAACAAGGCTGTGGGAATCGAACCCACAACTGAAGTGCTACTGGCCTTTATCGCCTACCACTGGCCTACAGGAAGTCCCTGTTTAGTAGAAACTAGTTTTATTATATTAAGCAGTATGATATATGAAGTATAAGTCCATTTTAGGAACCATATATGATTAATCTCACTATAGAATGACTTATGTATATTTAATAACTGTTTGCTAACCTTTTGTTTGAGACAGATGGAATGACCCGTCATTCTATCACAAGATCTGCTAACACTTCACGGATAACAAATTCAACTTCATTTATTTAAGAGATGAAGTGGAAATTGTTCAGGGCACGAACAACAGTGAGATTGTACCAAAATAAAGTAAGTATTTATTCTAATTCAAATTCTTCAACTTTAGGCAAATGATCTTGAAAACCAAAAATGTTGTCCTAGTGCCCTTATATCCGATGAATCAGATGGTACCCTAGATCATCACAAATTTATGGATTTGTGATTGTTGGCTTTTCCATAGACATTTTCTCTACCACTATCCATCAGAACATGATGGTTAGATTTTTCTTCCATATCCATATTTTCACCTATGTAGAAATCCAGTGATTAGTTTATTTGGGTAATCGTTACATTTCATACTTTAGTTTTTAAAGCCATGTTTTGGTATTCCTTTTTACGATGTGGGTTTCTATCAAAGAAAATTTCGAATAGTAAACCATTTATAACCCCGACGAATTTCGAGGGCGAAATTCATTTTAAGGGGGGTAGAATGTAACACCCCGAGATTTTATAAAAAATATTCTTTTTAATTTCATTAATGTCTTGTGTTATACGCTACACCAAAAGGAGCTTTCACAACACACATCTCTGACCTGGCTTGAATTACACGCAATCGCGACCTTCCACGATAGCGTGTGTTGTACGCAACACCAAGTTTCGCTAAACAACGATATGCTATTAAAATATTATCAAAACTAGCTGTTATGAATAGTAATAACCACTTTTTGAAAATTTGTAAATTTTATTTTTCAAAATGGAATTCATTTTTGGATTCGTAATATCGAAATTATCTTAGGGTGAAATTTTTGTGATTTTCGGATAACTTTCTTATTTTGATGAATAGTGAAAATTACTAAATTTTAATTAAAAATAACTTTTTCAATCGAAATAATTAATAGTGATAAATTATTAATTTGAGTGGTTTTAAAGTATATTTAGAATATATTTTTACAATTTAATACAATGTTGGTCATTGGATGTAATTTCACATTTAAACCAGTTATAAACTAGTGTCAATCTTTTGATAGTTATTATCTCTTAAAAACACGCTATTTGTTTTGACGACGAGAATTAATTTTTAAATTAGTTAATGAAACTGATATGTTTTGAATTTGGTAAAATAGACATCATTTTTGAGTTCATAATATCAAATATATCTTAGGCCTAATTTTTGGTATTTTTCTGAAAACATACAATTTTCTATGAATAGTGAAACCACTAAGTGGTAGTTAAAAAAAACTGAATTGTTCATAAAACTTAATTTTACCGCTTCTGTGAGTGAAATTTCTAAAATCCGAGAGACACGGTTAATATCAAGGACTAAAATGTGGTTCAATGAGATGAAAATAATTTTTGGTGAATAGTAACTTTCTACTTTTTTTTACCACGGTTAAAAGTAAATAGGGTAATTATGGGTAAAGATGATATTATTATTACCCTAACACATGTCCTAATTCTATTGGATAAGTGTAATTCGACCAAAAACAAACTTAGGAATAAAATATGACCATTTAGGCCCACTTGGATTAGATTAGGACATTTATAATTAATTTATTTAAAGAAGGGTTAAAAGAGTTAAAATCAAAGTGTATTTACTAAAAAGAATTTAATATGGGGTTATACATAAGATAAATTTGGATATAAATATTCACTAGAAAGATAAAAAGATTTCCTACATAATACTATTTTATTTGTAATTTTTGGACATTAAATAATTTAATTTATTTATGACACAACGATGATGCAGTAATTATCTTATTAATAAGATATTGACATAATTGATGTTATAAATACCCAAATAAATATAATTTGAGACTTTTTATGAATTCCATTAATTTTCTAGGTTACTATTATATATTAGTGTCGATTTAATAAACTTGGTTAGAACATATAATTATTTTATGACTTTCACAAAAATCATATATCAAATAGTGTCAAAATTGACACAAAATAGTTTCTAAATAAAATATTATATTATTAATTGTTATTTTATTCCTACAAATATAAGGTTCGGCCAAATGACTAATCTAAGGATATATATATTACTAATACACAATTTGGGGTTTTTTGGCATGTTATAGTAAGTGTATTAACCATATAGTGTAAGAAAACAAAAAGACACGGCAAAAGTTAAATTATTTAACTTAGAGTTAAATCTAATTGATAAGGTTAAAATAATAACCTAAACTTGTCTAAATCCTATTGGTTGATAGGAGTTCGACCCATCCCCACTTTAGCTTCGAAATAATACCCTTTGGAACCATTATAAACCGATTTTGACTTTAATATAAAATAATATTTTGAGATATTCCTATGGTGCCCCTCTCCTCCCTTATAAAAGGACACCTCCTCCCCCTCCTCCTCACACCAATTTGAGCACTCAAGCTCGGCCAAACCCTACCAAAATACCTTCTCCACTTCCCTAGAATAATCCTAGAGGTCTTGTTCTTCTTCAAATACCAATCATAGTTCCCTAAGTGGAGGATTCAAAGAGGCGTTTCAAAGAAGTGGTAATATCCATTACTGATCTTTTCAATTTCTTTCTTCTTCAACTTCTTCTTATTTAGTTGTTTCATGACAAAGTAATAACATAAGTATTACTTACATACTTATATATTATTATAAATATGAAACAACCGTAATTCACCTTCTATCCATCCTATGGAAAAATGAAATCACCGCGCGTGCGTACGTACGGAATACCGTCTCCACGCCGTGGTGTAATATATTTTCCACCACCACCTTAATAGGATGGGTATAATGGTGTAATGAGTAACTATATTTGATTATTATAAAGTGATATTGATACTGAAATAGTCTACATACACTTAAACACAATTCCACGACCATGGGAACGATATCATCGCTCGTGCGTACGTACGGACTACCGTCTCCACGACGCGATGAGATTCATTCTCAATGATTAACCATTAATGAATGATTATAAAGTATATATAATAAGTACTAATGAAATATATGACATAATAATTATACTGGATTTATGTAAATTTATATGTATGTCATCTACTTAATTCCATTCACTTCAATAAGGAAACGAAAACAGCGTTCATATGTACGTACGGACTACCGTCTCCATGAACGGTGTATTTCATTCCATTTATCGATATATTATATATATATATATATATATATATATATTCTGAATATATATTATATATAAATCATGTTTTACATTCTTGATATAAGTAATCATGATCCAAGTAATCATATTAATAATTACAAGTTAAAAACACGAACGACAAATGAGATGATTTTACCCAAAACGCTACTTTAACATGAATTTACAAAAGAACAGGTAATATAAAGTCATAAGTGGACCATATATGATATAATAACAATTAATATGATTCTGGAATAAGTCAATAACATGATTTAAATCATTATACAGGAGGTTCAGACACTTACAAAGCAAGTCGTACCTAAGGTAAGGGAAATATCACAATCTCATTTTTATCCGAGATTGTTTATACTTTGGCATTTACTGGGGTGTATTTTATCATCCACATACATGTTTCCTCAATAATTAATGTTATTTCCATCCACCTACAATTTTTTAAATCCAAATTTACCCTTTGGTGAGTTTTTAGTAAAATATATGAAAGGAATCTTTTGTCGTTTTTCGTACGAGGTACTTTTTGACTTTTCCGACAAAAGTACGAGAAGAATGTTTTTTTAACTTATATGGCATGAATGGATTTTTAAAACATTATTTCCAAGAAGCTTCCTTTACAAGTCTTCAATTATATTTTTAATGAACTTCTTTTAGTTATAATTTTATGACATGTTAAGAAATGAAAAGTGTTTTTGAAGTAGAAAGGATGTTTTCCTCAAGAATGGAGTTCAAGTATTTTATCAAAAATATTTTCCATCTAAGATAATAAAAGGGTTCTGTTTTTATCCCTATTATTACATGGATTTGATTATGTTGTGATGGAAATATTTTTATGAATTCCTTTATCTTATATGAATTGTTTTATGATGTCATGATGTTTAAGAATCCCATTTTTATTACATGGGTTATGAAATGATTAATGGTTTATGATTTTGTGGCGCACATAAGAATGGTATCATTAAGAGATGGGTGGGACCTATATCTCCCTCCAATGCATTGGGTAAAGATTTTATATCTCATGATATAGACATGGCTGAAATGGTAGGTTATACCGGTTCAGTGAAACAGGACTGAAACGAGGGTTACTCGATTCAGAAATGGACTTTGTCCACTAAGATAGTATTGGCAATGAGTCTTGACTAATAAGATATGAATCTCTATGATTATTTGTGTATGCCACAAATTTTAATGTTTTATGTTATGATTATTGTGATTACATTTCACGGCCATGATTTACCCCATGTTATGAAGTTATGATCTCTTTTGCAGGTTAAGATTTCCAAAAGTTATGTGCTTGTGTATACGATGAGATTTATATTTCTTTTGTTTACCCTTACTGAGAATTTGAGCTCACCCTTTTATGTTTTAATTTCCCCAGGATATAAAGAAATGTTTTAGGTAAAAAAAAAGGAAAATCTTTATGGGAGATAGTGGAGATATTTCACCACGATTAGAAGATTACATTCCGAGTTTCCAAAGACACTAAACTATTACGATCCTTGTGTGTGTTTTTTTTGTTATGTACTAAGTATTCCGCAAATGTAATGTAATGTCCATGTAAGTCAGGCTTCGGGTCTCTACAGTTGGTATCAGAGGAAAGGTTTAGTCAACCTTTGGAAACTAGGATGCGAGAACTTTAGTGAGATCCCTAGAGATATTTCTAAAGTTTGTCTAGGGATGTCTCTAAGGTTAAGTATACGTATAGGTTATATTACTATAATTACGCTAACGATCATAGAATTAAACCTAAGATGTTAGATATTGAAGGTACTCCCCCTTTATTATGTTGTTTTCCCTAGCATGATTTTTGCCTCTCACACTATTCTTTTTGGGTTTTAGACGATGGCTGGAACCCGACGGAACCGTGTTGATCAATGCAATGGAAAATGCAATGATTTCCCTCCTGAACAAACTAATGTTATGGGAGATGGAGTGAAAAATCTTATTGCTATACTTACACAAGCTATGAATCATTCTGGACTTCCAAATGAGCAGAGAAGGGAACAATATTCTATTGAGTCCTTCATGAGGCAACGTCCACCTTCTTTCAATGGGTCTTCCAATCCACTTGTTGCTGAACAATAGATCAGTACCACTGAAAAGATATTTTCAATTCTTCAATGTTCTGAACATGATAAAGTCATCTTAGCAGTATATCGTTTGGAAGGTGAAGCTAATCAATGGTGGAATCTTATCAAGAATACGAGGCCAATATATGAAATTGAGTCCATGGAATGGGATGAGTTCAAGAACATGTTTTTCAGTAAGTACTTCCCTCGTATTCTTCGAACAAAGATGGAAAAGGATTTTCTTGAGCTAAAGCAAAAGGATGATGAATCTGTTGGTATATACGAAGCGAATTTTACAAGACATGCAAGGTATGAATCTGGCATTATCATCCAACCTAAAAGTAAAGTTGATCGATTTTTCAGTGGCTTAAAACCAAGTCTTCGAAGGGAATTAGCTATAAGAGACTTCAGTAGCTATGAAGAAATTGTGCGTTGTGCTATCAAGGTAGAAATGGAAGTTGGTGTTACATATCCATCTCATGGTTTTGACAAGAAACGAAAGGTGGAGTTCAAGGAGAAATCTCAGAATAATGGTGAAAAGAAGATGAATGTTTTCTTATGCACAATGTGTGGAAAGAAGCATGATGGAGATTGTCTTAAAGGGACTAGAAAATGTTTTAAGTGTGGAAAAGAAGGTCATCGAGCAGCTGAGTGTCGAAGTAATGGAAAAAGGGTTTCTAATGATGTGAATAAAGCAAACACTGCAGAGAATGCACCACCAACACTTCAATGCTTCAAGTGCAAGGAAATGGGGCATTATGCTAATAAATGCCCTAATCCAAGGGTTAGTGATGATCGACATGAGCAACCGCTTAAGGCAAAGGATAAAGGGAAGTCACATGCGATCACTATTGGCGATATTGAATATGACAATGATGTGGTGGAATGATGAAGTGTTTATGAAATGGGATTCCAAAATAATATTGTATCATGGAGTATTGGAATATTTATGTATTGGTCTAATGTGGTATTCAAAGTAATTGAGATATTTTTGGAAATAAGATGATATGCGCATAATGAAGGGAAATGAGAAAATGAAATATTTGACAGTATTCATGAGCTCATGATTGATATACGGACTAAGTGATGTCATGGTTTGAGTATATAGAATTTTGAGTATTTTGGTATGTGAAAAGTGTTAACTTTTAACTACATTCAAGTTTTCACTATGGTTCAATGGGTATTCAAGAGAATACATGATTAAGGTATTCACATGTTTTTAATTTGACCAGAAAGATATATCTTATGATATATGGGGGATAAATGATGGCATTCACGTAATTTTTCTGTGACATTTCAAGTAACCATTTTATTTATACTATGAGCTTGGACCGAAGTGTTTTAGATAAGCTTGGAATGGATTATGTTAGACATAAGTTAGTGTTGTTTAAGGATAGAAGTTTTTTTTCGATATTATTGATTGGATCTTATAGTAATATAGTTTTAGAAAAAGGAAAACCTGCAGGACGGGCGACAGCCCATCGCGTCGGACAAGGCTGTGGGAATCGAACCCACAACTGAAGTGCGACTGGCCTTTATCGCCTACCACTGGCCTACAGGAAGTCCCTGTTTAGTAGAAACTAGTTTTATTATATTAAGCAGTATGATATATGAAGTATAAGTCCATTTTAGGAACCATATATGATTAATCTCACTATAGAATGACTTATGTATATTTAATAACTATTTTCTAACCTTTTGTTTGAGACAGATGGAATGACCCATCATTCTATCACAAGATCTGCTAACACTTCACGAATAACAAATTCAACTTCATTTATTTAAGAGATGAAGTTTAAATTGTTCAAGGCATGAACAACAGTGAGATTGTACCAAAATAAAGTAAGTATTTATTCTAATTCAAATTCTTCAACTTTAGGGAAATGATCTTGAAAACCAAAAATGTTGTCCTAGTGCCCTTATATCCGATGAATCAGATGGTACCCTAGATCGTCACAAATTTATGGATTTGTGATTGTTGGCTTTTCCATAGCCATGTTCTCTACCACTCTCCATCAGAACATGACGGTTAGATTTTTCTTCCATATCCATATTTTCACCTATGTGGAAACCCATTGATTAGTTTATTTGGGTAATCGTTACATTTCATACTTTAGTTTTTAAATCCATGTTTTGGTATTCCTTTTTACGATGTGGGTTTCTATCAAAGAAAATTTCAAATAGTAAACCATTTATAACCCCGACGAATTTCGAGGGCGAAATTCATTTTAAGGGGGGTAGAATGTAACACCCCGAGATTTTATGAAAAATATTCTTTTTAATTTCTTTAATGTCTTGTGTTATACGCTACACCAAAAGTAGCTTTCACAACACACATATCTGACCTGGCTTGAATTACACGCAATCGTGACCTTCCACGATAGCGTGTGTTGTACGCAACACCAAGTGTCGCTAAACAACGATATGCTATTAAAATATTATCAAAACTAGCCGTTATGAATAGTAATAACCACTTTTTGAAAATTTGTAAATTTTATTTTTCAAAATGGAATTCATTTTTGGATTCGTAATATCGAAATCATCTTAGGGTGAAATTTTTTTGATTTTCGGATAACTTTCATATTGTGATGAATAGTGAAAATTACTAAATTTTAATTAAAAACAACTTTTTCAATCAAAATAATTAATAGTGATAAATTATTAATTTGAGTGGTTTTAAAGTATATTTAGAATATAGTTTTACAATTTAATACAATGTTTGTCATTGGATGTAATTTCACATTTAAACCAGTTATAAACTAGTGTCAATCTTTTGATAGTTATTATCTCTTAAAAACACACTATTTGTTTTGACGACGAGAATTAATTTGTAAATTAGTTAATGAAACTGATATGTTTTGAATTTGGTAAAATAGACATCATTTTTGAGTTCATAATATCAAATATAGCTTAGGCCTAATTTTTGGTATTTTTCTGAAAACTTTCAATTTTCTATGAATAGTGAAACCACTAAGTGGTAGTTAAAAAAACTGAATTGTTCATAAAACTTAATTTTACCGCTTCTGTGAGAAAAATTTCGAAAATCCGAGAGACACGGTTATTATCAAGGACTAAAATGTGGTTCAATGAGATGAAATTTTTTTTGGTGAATAGTAACTTTCTACTTTTTTTTACCACGGTTAAAAGTAAATAGGGTAATTAAGGGTAAAGATGATATTATTATTACCCTAACACATGTCCTAATTATATTGGATAAGTGTAATTCGACCAAAAAAAAACTTAGGAATAAAATATGACCATTTAGGCCTACTTGGATTAGATTAGGACATTTATAATTAATTTATTTAAAGAAGGGTTAAACGAGTTAAAATCAAAGTTTATTTACTACAACATTTTTAATATGGGGTTATACATAAGTTAAATTCGGCTATAAATATTCACTAGAAAGATAAAAAGATTTCCTACATAATGGTATTTTATTTGTAATTTTTAGACATTAAATAATTTAATTTATTTATGACACAACGATGATGCAGTAATTATCTTATTAATAAGATATTGACATAATTGAGTTTATAAATACCCAAATAAATATAATCTGAGACTTTTTATGAATTCCATTAATTTTATAGGTTACTATGATATATTAGTGTTGATTTAATCAACTTGTTTCGAACATATAATTATTTTATGACCTTCACAAAAATCATATATCAAATAGTGTCAAAATTGACACAAAATAGTTTCTAAATCAAATATTATATTATTAATTGTTATTTTATTCCTAAAAATATAAGGTTCGGCCAAATGACTAAGATAAGGATATATATATTAATAATAAACAATTTGGGGTTCTTTTGGAATGTTATTGTAAGTGTATTAACCATATAGTGTAAGAAAACAAAAAGACACGGTAAAAGTTAAATTATTTAACTTAGAGTTAAATCTAATTGATAAGGTTACAATAATAACCTAAACTTGTCTAAATCCTATTGGTTTATAGGCGTTCGACCCATACCCACTTTAGATTCGAAATAATACCCTTTTGAACCATTACAAACCGATTTTGACTTTAATATAAAATAATATTTTGAGATATTCCTATGGTGCCCCTCTCCTCCCTTATAAAACGACACCTCCTCCCCCTCCTCCTCACACCAATTTGAGCACTCAAGCTCGGCCAACCCCTGCCAAAATACCTTCTCCACTTCCCTAGAATAATCCTAGAGGTCTTGTTCTTCTTTAAAGACAAATCATAGTTCCCTAAGTGGAGGATTCAAAGAGGCGTTTCAAAGAAGAGGTAATATCCATTACCGATCTTTTCAATTTCTTTCTTCTTAAACTTCTTCTTATTTAGTTGTTTCATGAAAAAGTAATGACATCATTATTACTTACATACTGATATGTTATTATAAATATGAAACAACCCTAATTCACCTTCTATCCATCCTACGGAAAAATGAAATCACCGCGCGTGCGTACGTACGGAATACCGTCTCCACGCCGTGGTGTAATCTATTTTCCACCACCACCTTAATAGGATGGGTATAATGGTGTAATGAGTAACTATATTTGATTATTATAAAGTGATATTGATACTGAAATAGTCTACATACACTTAAACACAATTCCACGACCATGGGAACGATATCATCGCTCGTGCGTACGTACGGACTACCGTCTCCACGACGCGATGAGATTCATTCTTAATGATTAACCAATCATGAATGATTATAAAGTATATATAATAAGTACTAATCAAATATATGACATAATAATTATACTGGATTTATGTAAATTTATATGTATGTCATCTACTTAATTCCATTCACTTCAATAAGGAAACGAAAACACCGTTCATGTGTACGTACAGACTACCGTCTCCATGAACGGTGTATTTCATTCCATTTATCGATATTATATATATATATATATTCTGAATATATATTATATATAAATAATGTTTTACATTCTGGATATAAGTAATCATGATCCAAGTAATCATATTAATAATTACAAGTTAAAAACACGAACGACAAATGAGACGATTTTACCCAAAACGCTACAATAACATGAATTTACAAAAGAACAGGTAATATAAAGTCATAAGCGGACCATATATTATATAATAACAATGAATATGATTCTGGAATAAGTCAATAACATGATTTAAATCATTATACAGGAGGTTCAGACACTTACAAAGCAAGTCGTACCTAAGGTAAGGGAAATATCACAATCTCATTTTTATCCGAGATTGTTTATACTTTGGCATTTACTGGGGTGTATTTTATCATCCACATCCATGTTTCCTCAATATGTAATGTTATTTCTATCCACATACAATTGTTTAAATCCAAATTTACCCTTTGGTGAGTTTTTAGTAAAAGATATGAAAGGAATCTTTTGTCGTTTTTCGTACGAGGTACTTTTTGACTTTTCCGACAAAAGTACGAGAAGAATGTTTTTTTTAACTTATATGGAATGAATGGATTTTTAAAACATTATTTCCAAGAAGCTTCCTTTACAAGTTTTCAATTTTATTTTTAATAAACTTCTTTTAGTTATAATTTTATGACATGTTATGAAATGAAAAGTGTTTTTGAAGTAGAAAGGATATTTTCCTCAAGAATGGAGTTCAAGTATTTTATCAAAACTATTTTCCACTTAAGATAATAAAACGGTTCTGTTTTTATCCCTATTATTACATGGATTTGATTATTTTGTGATGGAAATATTTTTATGAATTCCTTTATCTTATATGAATTGTTTTATGATGTCATGATGTTTAAGAATCCCATTTTTATTACATGGGTTATGAAATGATTTATGGTTTATGATTTTGTGGCACACATAAGAATGGTATCATTAAGAGATGGGTGGGAACTATATCTCCCTCCAATGCATTGGGTAAACATTTTATATCTCATGAGATAGACATGGCTGAAATGGTAGGTTATACCGGTTCAGTGAAACAGGACTAAAACGAGGGTTACTCGATTCAGAAATGGACTTTGTCCACTAAGATAGTCTTGGCAATGAGTCTTGACTAATAAGATATGATTCTCTATGATTATGTGTGTATGCCACAAAGTTTAATGTTTTATGTTATGATTATTGTGATTACATTTCACGGCCATGATTTACCCCATGTTATGAAGTTATGATCTCTTTTGCAGGTTAAGATTTCCAAAAGTTATGTGCTTGTGTATACGATGAGATTTATATTTCTTTTGTTTACCCTTACTGAGCATTTGAGCTCACCCTTTTTTGTTTTAATTTCCCCAGGATATAAAGAAATGTTTTAGGTAAAAAAAGGAATATCTTTATTGGAGATAGTGGAGATCTTTCACCACGATTAGAAGATTACATTCCGAGATTCTAAAGACACTAAACTATTACGATCCTTGTGTGTGTTTTTTTTTGTTATATACTAAGTATTCCGCAAATGTAATGTAATGTCCATGTACGTCAGGCTTCGGGTCTCTACAATAGGTGCCTTTTAATAGGACATTAGAGGGGCACTTTTGGGAACTCCAAAACTAATAATTAAATATATTGTTTTTATTAAAATAGCTATAAATTCAGTTATTTAGTATCCATGATGATTATTGTTCGAAATAATATTAACCAATTAATTTTAAACATGTTTAGGTCACAAAATTAACCCTATCCTTTAGATTTAACCATTAGTTAAACAGTTTAACTCTCACCGTAACTACTTTTCTTTTTATAATATAGGGTTAATATATTTACTAAAAAATATAACCAAAACCCAATTTGATAATTTAAGAAATATTTAACATTATACTTGTTATTTGACCAAAATATAAATATTTTTGAGTTTTATATCATTCAATAAAATATTATTTATTTTAAAATATCAATTATGTCACTTTTGATACTATTCATTATTTGTTTTTTAAAAATATAATTACAACATGGTAAATTAAAATAAATACTTTAAATTTGTCACTAACAAGTTTAATTTATCTATAAAATTCGTGTGTATAATTAATTACAAAAATTTATATTTATTTTAATTTTTTTTAATGTCATTTGTTTGATAATTCCATTGATTAAATAATTACTACATCATTATAATGCAATCCTTTAATTAAATTATTTTTTCTTAAAAAATAAAAATTAAATTTTCATGAAGAATATAATTTTATTATATTTAAAATTAATATTTATAGTCAAATTTATATTTTATATTACCCAGTATTTAAATTGATTTAGTTATTAAATGTTTCAGTATGTTATTTTTAACCCATCTTTAAATAAAATATAATAATTGTCATATTCTTAACCATTTGGCTCAAAAAGGATCATATTTTTGGTATAAGGTTTATATTGGTAGAAAAAAACATATATAATTATATTAGTATAAGTTTAGTGTAATTATAAAAGAATAATAAATTATTTTGTTTACATTTAATTATGCGACCAACTCTTAATCGTGGTAAATAAATAAAAATTGGCTAAAGTTACTATTAACCAAAAAAATTAATTCGATTATATTAGATAAAAACATTCATACAAATTATAACCATGTATGTTAGTTATTTGAAATTCAATTTACAAAAGTGATAAAATAATTTCTACTGCTATTCTTGTAGATGTGGTTAGAAGGCAGTTTAAAGAGATGTTCAAAACGTTAATAAATTTTAAAATATAATTCTATAATAAAAATTTATTCCAATGACCTATATTCAGTGAATATCTGTATTATTTTTATATTGATTTTTTAAAATAAATTTAGAGTAAAATAATTTTATAAATGAAAAATTTTGGTTTTAACAAAAATGCGGTATTTTTCAATATTCATGAAAAATTGAAACATTTCGGAAAAATACCAAAAAATCACCCTAAGCCAATTCTGATATAATGAATTCAAAAAATGAAGTATATATTTGAAAATAAAATTTTTAAAATTCATAATGTGATTATTACTCTTCATAATTATTTTTTAAACGTATAGTTTGAATATATCATTGTGCGCTCGAACTCAGTGTTATATGCAATGGAAGTTATTTAATTTATTTAAAAAGAAATGTAGAATGGAATATTAAGGTGTCATAATTATTGATGTAATAATGAATTATTTATTTTTATAGCTATATTTTAAAAGTATGTAAACCCCATTTTCATTCATTTAGTTCTTCATGATATTATAAATTATTGATTTCAAATGGAACACATCTGTAAGTATTAATGATGGATAGGTTTCTATATTAACATAAAATCAATTATATAGAATTATATATTCTATGTTACAACTACAAATATTTGAAATTATATAGTCCTACAAAATATGAGTTTGATTACTAACTCATGAAGGCTTTAGTTTGAATATTGACTCATAAAGGTCATAATATCATGTGTTTATGTGAAATACCGACCAAGGTGCCACACACCAGGGTTCTGAGCCATTCAGTCACATAACCTCAATAATGAATCCCCATACTCCATAGGTTTCTAACTAAACTTGAGGATATAATATAGATCATAGTGATACTATACCCTCATTTTCAAAGTAGCACAATAATTGAAAATAAATAAATAATTTCCCAAAGATATAACCAATTACCAGACAAACCAGTATCTCATGATGACTAAAATAAGAAAACAATATTCAAACCAAATAGTTGGTACATCATTAAATTTATGTGTCATGTATCAAATGAAAAACCAAAAATAATGACACTGACAACTTCAAATAGGGTCTCAATATAAATTACAGTACACTCATCCATGCTTTATCCTAACTCAGCCATCAAACATAGGGGCATTTCACTTATCCTATTATGCCAACATAAAGTATATTTAGATATCGATAAGTCAGTCTAAGTAGGGTGTGAGTAAAACTTAGTAGGCCCTAAATAGTGGCATCTAAAACAATATCTTGTTAATAATAGTGTATTCAGTTATAGAATTAATAAGTAAAATTCATAATGTTAACATTTGTCACATTTAATTATTATTTAATTAACCAAATAAACCCTCAAGTTCCTGAGGACACATGAACCCTCAATACCTAACTTGGATCATGACAGAGTCTGATCCATATCACATAGGGATTTCACAATAAAATATAATTCATGGGATTTCATTTTCCATTTCATTCCATTTTATACCATGGTCATTTGAAACCACAAACCAATATCAATCTCATGGGAGTAGAACGTCATGTATTACCCCTAGGTTTATTTGAAGCCTATGTACCTTTCCTACAACTCAATGTCACATGGGTATTTGGGGCCTCAGTCACTGACCCACACTCACTATCTTTTATGGGTATTTGTAGCCTCTATCCATGTCCTAGACTTATTAATACATAAGGGTTTTTGGAGCCTCAGTCCTTGTCCCATACAATAATAATCACATATGTGTATTTGGAACCTCAGTCCTTATTCCACATTCATTTATGAATCAAATAGACACATATCACATATATTAAAACAATCACGGTCAATTAACATTAACCCTCTTATCACATTTCACATCATGATATACCATTTCAACTATCAAAACTGTGAATGATTAAATATTTTAATCATATGGAACAATATAAGCAATTCACCATTAAACCATTATTCAACATTAAAATAATTTATCCCACTAACTCATTAAGTTCCAGTCAACTATCTCAAAATTCTTATTGTTAATTAATTTATAATATCATAAATTGACGAATTACACAATCTCAATTTCCCATCAAATTACATAATAAAAACACACCATTAATTAATTAACCAATTAATTATTACCATTCCTCAAATTTCATAATCACAATTACCAAAATTCAATTTTACCTTGCTCAACTAATTTCTTAATAACATGGAATATTAATTAATCAATTACATGATTCCATACATTAATTAATCAATTAATTTGTTCAATTCAAGATTAATTTTTCCAATGTTCTAACTAAAATCTAACATCACATAAATGAAATTCAAATTAAAGACTATGGGAATCGATTTTATACCACCTAGCTCAGTATTATTAACAGATGATCACTAACAGAAATCCCTAGTTGAAGTTGAACAAACAATTCAATGTTGAAGAATGAGATATATATCTAAAACCTAGACCCAAGAACAAAATAATCAAGATCCATCCAACCTAGATCTGGATCTATCACCAATGGAAGATAATATTCTTTTTATTACCCAAAACGAGAGATGGGAGGGAGAAAACAAAATCAATAAGAAACCACATACATAGAGAGGTGTAGATCCATCAATGTGACATTTTATTCTTCAAGAACGGTGTTTTAGATCCCAAAGAATTTGTTGGGAATCCTCCCAAAGTGATAGAGATAGATTTGGATTAATTTTGGTTGACATTGGGTGATTTTTGGGGTGTTTCAGAATTTTTAACAAAATTTTATAAATAATTAAGCCCATGCACTCGGTTTACTAGGTAAGGATGCATGGTTTGGGAAATCATGACCCTTAACCATGTGCCTCTTCTAAGGGTGAATGATTACTCCTAAAAGGTAACAAAGTTTAAAATACTATGTGTCAGGCATACAATCCCTCTCAATTTTGGGTTCCATGGTTTATAAGGATAGGGCACGAGGTTTAGAAAAAATGTGTGCTAACTGTAAACTGCCCAAAACCCCACAAAAAAATTAAAATTTTCACCCAATCAAACCCAAGAAAAAATCCAAACAATATTTACTCAAAACCAAAAAACATTACCTAAAAAAGAGCTTGAGATGTCTTCATAATAGTTTTGGAACATAAAATTTCCCCACATTATAACATCTCATCCTTGATCTATACTCCCTAGAATATTTTTGATTTTGAGTCAAAATAATTGGCCACTATGACAACATATCTTCTTATCTATCCGATGTTTCTTCCTGAACATGGTCATGTTGCCTAAATACATGAATTATCGGCATGGCCTCTCCCTGAAATACTTACTAAGATCCAACACACAGATGAAATTATCCATAAAGGATTCATTAGTCTCAAGATCAACATCATCCACATCAATAACATTATAAGGTTAGTGGTGATACTACTGAAGATTTGACAAATTAAAAACTTCATGTAATGCAGTAAACCTATATGGAAGAGACAATTCATATAGATCCAACACAATCTTTTTAAAAACCACAAACATGCCGACAAACCTAGCCACCCACTTTCCCTATCCCCAAATCCTACAGTGATGCAATATAGGATACACCCAAAGGAATAAATGATCTACCACTGTAAACTATAAGGGAATCAAAATCTATCATCATACGACTTATATCCAAACTGGTCTGTATCCATTTGCATCTGAATTTGTTAAACCTTATATGGAACCCCTTAAATGAAACTCCATCCCAATAGCTCTAACTCACCTACCTCCATCGACTATAAAGGTGATCCGTGGGGACTACCATAAATTTTCACATATGGTGTCATCCTAATAGTATCTTTATAACTGTTTTAATAGGAAAAATCAATTAGCACTAGGTGATTCTCCCAAGACCCATAGACGTCAAGAACATACGCTCATATATTATCCCCCAATACCTCTGTAGTAGTCTATAATTCCCTTTTTTTATGTTGGAGTAATGTTATAATCAGTGGAACATGTGTTAGAAGATCCTTCTGCATGCCCTTATAGAAGCTCTAAGTAAAATTCAAGTCATGGTATGCAATTATACTCGGCAACATAATAGGCATACTGACTATTTCCAAATCATACAAGTTTCCAAAATGATTCACTAAGAAAGTTCCTATATAAGAAAGAAATGATCTACTTTCTTCCGTCAGTCCACAACCAAACAAATAACATCATTCTTATGAGACATCCTTATGAGACCCACCATATATTCCATGGTAACATCATCCCACTTATATTATGGAATGGGAAATGGATTTAATAAACCACAAGGTCATTATTACTCACCCTTCACATATTTAAAGGTGTAACATCACTTTAGGAAACATATTATCTTCTTATTCATTCCTAACCACCAAAACATTTGACGTCTGTCTTGGTACATTTTGGTTAAACCAGAATACACAACCAACTTTGAGGCATGAATTCACGGATCAGATCCTCTTGTAAACTCATGAAATCAAAAAATAAATTCATAGAATAGATGATATCATTCTCATCTATGGTCTAATATAAATATGACTCCTCACCATCAAGGCTTTCCCTAAAGGAAAAATTTTATGAATACTCATACTGCATCTCCTTGATCCAACTTGAAAGTACAGACTCCACTAAAACTGAAAAGCGATTCATATGCTCCAAGAACTCTTAACCACAACATGCATCATTTCTAGAAAATTCAAAATTTTCTTCTCAGAACTAGACATCTAAACTCTCTAAGTATTATTTTTCCTATATATTGTGTTAGAAACACTATTACCCTTACCGGTCGTATATGATAGCTCATAATCAATTGAATGTATTGAAGGAACCTAGAACCCCTGATAAGGGAGGGGTGAATTAGGGTGTCAACTATTTCTTTTTAATGATGTGGATATTGTTCCCACATTGGTAGGAACATGTTAAATATATCAGAAAAATGAAATAAGGGATATGACATAACACTTTTACTTGGTTGACCGCAAAGGGCTACGTCTATGTAGCCCACAACAATAGTGTGTCGGTCGTACCAAAATACACTAATACTTACTAGTTTGAGGATTACATGATTCGGTCACAATAACATTGTGCTAGGAACACTAACTTTACAATGGTTTAGGGATAGCTCACTGCATCCCTTGGATCACTTCCCCTGACTCCCCCTAGCTCACTGCCTTGAGAGAAGTCAAAATCAGTTTATCGACTTGAAGGTTGTTTCAATAGATTTTCATGGAAATATTTGTCTCTATTCAGCATGAGCCACTACTTGCATCGAAGTCCTGATTTGATGCACTTGAAAGCACTAAAGCATTGAACTATATATTTAGAACATGTATTCATCCTACACTGACAATTGTGCCCAACATCATCCAAGTGCGTGAAAGATCTCACATTTTCACGCAAGATTATCCTTTGCGTGAAACATCCACTATTAGTGTGGAAGGTTTGATTTTGGAATGAAATATTTCATGGAACTACAAGCTTTACGCGGAACTTCACCTTTTACGTGAAACCTTACCTTTTACGTACAACTTCTCCTTTTACATGAAAATTAAACTTTTACACACAACTTCAACTTTTCCATGCAACTACCAAATTCCACCCAACTACACATTTTGTGTGCAACTTCCTTTTTGTACAATGATTATGGGAAATAGAGCATGGATTTTCAGTAAGTCTTCAGCCATACTGAATTAGGGGGTCACCTATTATTTATAGGGTTTTCCAAACCCTATTGGAAAAACCTACCATCTCAGGGAAAACCTTTAATTCTACATGTAATGCTTTTCACGCAAGAACTGTTTTCCATGCACAACTATAGTTTTTTCACACATCTCTTTCCTTTTCCATTTTTCACCCTTCTGATCCTGAAAAACCTTTTGTGTGAAAAAATCAACCTACTTTCAAAATTCCCTACAAATCTAATTTAGAGCACATTCCATTCTTTTCACGCACCACTCCAATATTTTGTGCATCTTCATTTTCCAAGAACACATCATTCTATTTTCTAATTTTCAGGCCCAAAAAATTGGAAAACACTGGTAAACAATTCCAGTTTTAGTACCGTCGTCCTCTGGAGTTGTATGATCCATTTCCTAGAAAACATTCTGAACTTTTAAAGAGGATTGACAACAAACACAGACCATAATCTATTTTGTGAAAATAATGGTCATAGTTCCAACTATCTCCCCCTTCGGGTTTGTTGACAATCACCAGATAAATTCAATAGAGCACCAGCCATAAGGAAAACCTGAAACACAAGAATCAACTCAGATAACACTCTATGTCTACATGTGCAATGATCAATGTATAAAATAAGAGGGTAAACTTAAATTTGGTTCCCATGTTTTGGAATTCTTAAAGACTACCAAGCTATCCTCTTATTCTGTCACATAAGAATTACATGACCTGATTGTATTCTTTCTCCTCCTATAATCGAATTCTCATAGTGTCACAGAATCATTACATGTCCAATGTATTCTGTCTCCTCCAAACACCAAATTTTCATCTTATTATATAAGAATTACATGTCTATCACATGTCCTGAATTTATTCTTTCTCCCCTATTTAAAATAAAACCAAATACCGGTATTTTTTCATTGAATAGCTCAAACCAACCCTGGATAGTATCTCCCCCATAAACCTACATCAAAACCACAAATAGATTAAAAACAGTTAACATAACATGGGAGAGGGGAATTTCATAACCTTCTTATGCACTGAGACGTGGATAAACATTGAGGGTCAACTGATGTTTCTCAAACACAGCCACTAACAGTGGCTTGGTCAAAATATCAACCACCTACTCATCTGTTCCCACATGATCCATTTTATTCATTCCTTGTTCAATATATTCCTTGATAAAGTGATATCTGAATTAAATATGTTTTTTTCAAGAAATATGAATAGGATTTTTCGTATGATCAATTGTTATCTTGTTATCATAGTAAATCTCCATTGGTTCTTTCACATCATCACCAATATATGTCATTTTTTACTTCATCCATAGTATTTGAGTAAATTTTTTCATAACAGAGATATACTCAACTTCAGAAGAACTAAGAGAAGTAATTTCTTGTTTCTTTATTATCCATCCAACACATTTATGCCTAATATAGAATGCTCCACCACTAGTGGAATTTATATCCACTATATATCCAGCCCAATCAGCATTAGAAAACACTGATAAGTCGTTGTCCCTTCATGTAGCAAAGTATAACCCATAATTATGAGTATGTTGAATGTACCCCAAGAATCTTTTTTATTATCGTCATATGTTCTTACATTGGATTACTATCAAATCGGACCACTAATACATTTGAAAAGAATATATCAGTTTGTGTCATTGTTAGGTATATTAAGATTCAAATAATTCGTCTATACATTGTGGGACCTACAGACATCTCATCCTAATGCTTTCCAACTTTTTTTCCAACAGAAATCGATGTTGACATTGGTTTGGTGTCATGAATATTAAATTTATTCATCAGTTATCTTTCAGAATTTTCCAGAGAAATGAATGTGTAATCCATCTTGTGAATCACCTGCTGTCCCACGAAATATGTGAGCTCCCCAATCATAGAGATTTCAAATTCGGATTTCATGTGATTGGAAAATTCATCCACTAATTTCTACTTGATACGACCAAATAAAATGTCATCCATGTAAACTAGAACCATGAACTGAGATTTTGGATATTTCTCCACATAGAGATTTTGGTCTAATCCACCTATTTTGAATTCTATACTCTTCAGATAAGAATTCAGTTGGGAATACCATGCTTGTGGTTTTTTCTTCAAACCATATAGGTCCTTATTTAGTTTATAAAACTTTGTTTCATCAGTACTGAGAAAAAAACACACTGTTTTTGTGATGTTGACTTTTTCTTAAAGAAAACCATTCTATAATTATATCTTGACATCCATATGATATACTTTTTTTCCTCTTTGTATTTCTATAGAATGGAAAATCCGGATTAACTCCAGTATATCCACTAGTGAAAAGGTTTCCTCAACTTCGACACCTTTAATGTGTGAATATCCTTTACATACTAGTCTTGCCTTATTATTGATAACAAATCTAAGATCATCAAACATGTTCTTGAAAATCCACTTTGTACTAATCACATTGTGAACTTTGGGTCTCTTGACTAGATCCCCTATCTGATTCTTTTCAATTTGATCTAACTCTTCTTTCATGGAATTAAGTCATGATTCATCCTTTTCCACTTCTTCAAATAAGGATGGTTTAATGAATAATAGAAATGTAGATTGTGTTTTATTCCCCATTCTCCTTGTTTGTGTGGGTGCAGCCCAATCCCCAATATTGTTGGATTGATCAAATTATGCTCTTTGCTTCCTCCTATGAGATTCAACCACATTCTCTCCAACCAAGGTTTCCTCTTCAGATTCTTCTTCTAAGTCACCGTCATGATGTGACTCCTAGGTTTTTTGAACACCTTCCTCTATTTCTGAATTATCATTTACTCCACATTCACATTATTTCTCATTTTCTATCACATCATCTTATGAAATCCTTGAAGTATTTCTGGTTTTCTCTTCAATGATCTTAACATTGGTTCTTTCCACAATCCTTCCTAAGTGCTTGTCGAAACATGTGTAGGATTTTCTATTCATTGATTATCCAAGTAATATTACTTCATATGAATTGCCACCATACTTCCCTTGATTTCCTTCTTTGTTTTTGATGATGAATTTACTTCCAAAAACATGAAAGTATTTCAAAGTGGGCTTCCATACATGACACAATTCATATGGTTTCTTCATCTCAGCCATATAAAGACCTATTTGATTTTGAATATACAATGTATCTTGAAGGACCTCTTTCCAATAATGTAGTGATATACGACTCTCAATCAACATATTTCTTACCTTGTTGTTCATAAGTCAATTCCTACACTCAACAACTCCATTTTTTTATGGAGTTATCACAGTAGCTATCTCATTTTGTATCCCATGATTCTATATGAAATTTTCAAATTCAATGGACATTTATTCCCCTCCATTGTCAGACCAAAATACTTTGGTCTTCCATCCAATATCATTCTCGGCAACTAATCGATATATTTTCATGCAATCAAGCACTTGTCGCTTCCTGTGTAAAACAATAACACATGACATTCAATTTTAATCATCTATTAAAAGAAAAAAGTACATTTATCATTGTGTTCCAGAAACATTTATCAGGCCACATATGTCTTTATAAATGAGATCAATGAGATTAGATGCTCTTTTCTTTTATGGCCAGTTGGAACTGCAGACCAGCTTCCCACGCATACATGAATCATATGTATTTTCTCATTCATGATTCAAATTAAGGATATCCATGACAATATTTAGATTAGATATATTTTCCATGTCTTGTTGATTGATGTGCCTAAATCTTTGATGCCACAAATTTTTTTCCACTTCAACGGTTAGGTAGAAAATTTTCTCTCTCCTTTTGACCTGATATAAGTTTCCATATATTCTACAGCCTTTTAGGAGAGGTTTCCTAGAATTCCCTCTTATAGTAAAACCATTTTGATTGAATGTCAAAATAATACCATATTCAAAGTGCTAACTCACACTCAGAAGATTATGAGTTAGACCATCCACATAAAGGACTTCAGTTTCCTTCACCTCTCTATTATCTAGCTCAATACTTCCACAACCTTTAATCTTCAAATCAATATCATTACCAAACCTCACTATTCCATTAACCATTTTCTTTAAATCCGTTAATAGGTCTATATTACCCATCGTGTGGGACTAACATTAAATATCAAGAATCCAAGTGTTGTTATTCTTTGTATCCTTGAGGACTACTTCTGTGAGATTGGATTTTTCAATTTTATTCTGTTATTTCCATTAGTTATTGGGATGAGTGTAGGACAATGATGGCCTTTCAACTCACTCTTCCATGTACCTGGGTTCCTCTTGTTCAATCTATTCATCCATAGAGGAAAACATTTTTGAAATAGAAACATTGTCTTATTGATGAACAATGAATCTTCAATGACTTTGATATAACAAGTCCATTTCACTCCTCTACTTGCAATAAATAGCTTTATATATAATTTTAGGACATCAAAAACAATAACCATAGAAATTGTTTCTTCTAAAAGAATTTGGATATGAATTTTGTATCTTATTTTGAAATATTATCTTTTCTCTATTTAAATAGCTCCTTTCATATTCGCAATAAGACATTATATGGACGAAATTTCCACAGAACTAAAACTTCATGAAAGTAAATGTCTTCTCACTTATATTTATCCTCATTCCTTATTCCAAGGGATAATAGGTTTATTTTCTGTTATTCCTGGAGTCTTGAGGGTAGCCTCATATTCCTCTTTAGGTTTGATTTAAGGGTATCTTTTTTAGTGCTTCTAGTGATTTTAAAACATGATCAAATTTCAGTATTCCATTATTAAAATCCACATTAGTTGCTACATTTGATGTTTCAACATCACAACTAATTCTACTGTTTCATATGTGTGCTGGTCTTTAATTACAAAAATATATTCTATACTCCATTAGACCCTTTTTTCTCTCTCTTTAGAATCTCAACAACCAAAAACCCACCAAATTTTATTTTCTTATTTTTTTTATTTTGATCCTGATTCACTTTTGAGCATACTCATAAGAGTAACAACTTCATCATTGATTCCACCAACAGTTTTGGACTTCTTCTCCAGTCTCAAGGTAAGGTCATTAATGACCTTTGACTGTTCTTAGATTCTGAACATATGTTTTACAACATCATCTTTCCTTTCAAGAATTTATGACTATACTTTCACTAGTTATTCAAGTCGTTCAATTTTATCTTCAAGATGATCAACATATTCTGATGATTATTCTACCATTTTATTCCACATATTTCATCTCTTACACTTATTATCATGCTTACCAAAAGATTAATTAATTTGTATCTTGGGATTGATATTAATTTTCAACTTATTTTCTCAAGCTTTATCTACTGATGGTCTTGAATTTTCAATGGTAGCCATCATGGAAGAATGGTTTAAAATTTTAAATTCATGTTCCTTTTCTTCAAAAAATTCATTTTCTTCATCTTCCTCTTCACAGTAAAAACTCTTCTTATGTACTTTTGTTCAATATATGAAGTCTCCATTTTTGAAAAACCTTTTCTGAGGCTTCTCAATGTATTCACATTAACTTTCTTTATCTTCAAACATTCTTCAGAACTGGGAGGCAATGTGCCCAACTTTCCCACAATGAAAAAAAGCTTGAGGTTACTTCCCTTTTAAATTTTATTTTTCCCATTGAAAAATTTTTGTAATTGAGAGAAAGAATTTATTTTAACTCATCGACTTCACCACTACTATCTTTTTAAATTTTCAGTTTTTACATGTATTTGAATGCCATTTCCATGCTCACTCAAGTCGTAGCATCTTCTAGCATGACTCGCATTTCATATGCCACCAGACTACTCAGCAAATTATCCAAATAAATTTTTGAAACATCTATTTCCTCAAGGGATGAAACCTTTGAATTGTACTTGGGTGGAAGTATTCTCAGCATTTTCTTGACAATATAAAAGTATTTTATTTCTTCCCCTAGACCTAGAATTTTTTCAATCACTTTAGTAACTGAATTAAATAATGATTCTACATTCTCATCAAGATGCATCTTATGATTATCAATCCTATTGTTTAGGATTTCTAGTTGCACCTTCTTCTCTTCGATATCTCATTCATATATATTTTCAAGTTTATCCCACATGGACTTTGTTGAGGTGAAACTCATAACTATTAGATAGATCTGATCAGAAAGGGATATGGTGAGATAATTCTACACTTTAGCATCCGTATCAAGAATTTTCCTATTTGCGTTAGCCATATCCAGCCCTTTTTGGATCAGTGACTTGCATTCCTTAAACCATAGAAAAATAGGATTTCCATTCTAAGAGATATAATATGAGATCTCATTTTTTTCTTCCATATCTAAAAATCGCTTCCATCGAAGAGGGGGACTCCCCTGACATTGTGTAACACCCCATGATTTCATAGTACATAATCTTTTTAATGTAATTCAATAGCTTTCACTACACACAACACCGAGTTCAAGCACACCACGGCTTATCAAAATAGCCTTTTAAAAAGTTTTTTTGAATAGTATTAACAACATTTTAAATTATATATATCCTATATAATTTTAACATTCGTCTTTTGTGTTTCTTAGACATAATATAAGGACATATTCAGTTTTTCAAATAAAAGAAGTAATTTAAAAAAATGTATTTTTCCACCTTTTAATGGAGAAACCTTTTTATATAAAATATTTGACACTTTTATATATTTAATTAAATAATATTAAATTCTTTTTTATAATAAATACATAGAAATTTATTTTGGATAAAGTTTTGGTACTTTTCAGATAATTTTCATATTTTGATGAATAGTGAAAAATACAAAATTTTAATTGAAAACAACTTTTTTAATCAAAACAATTTGTAATGATAAATTATGAATTTGAGTTGATTTAATGTATAATTAGATTATATTTTTATCACTTAATATAATGTAGGTCATTATAAGTAATTTCACATTTAAATAGGATATAAAAACATGTCAATCTTTTGATAGTTTTTACTACTTTAAACCCCTATTTCTGGTTTTAACAAAGAGAATTAATTTTAAATTAATTAATACAAATTATATGATTTGAATTTGGTAAAATATAAATCATTTTTTAGTTAATAATATCAAAATCATCTATGGTTTATTTTCTGAAATTTTCTAAAAACATACAATTGTTGATGAATAGAGAAAAACACGGCGTTGTAGATAAAAACTGATATTATCATTTAAATAATTATAATATTTAAAAATTTATCATAATGTAAAAATAGATACATAATAAATAGATTAGTCCAATTTAATTTTTTGTAGTAATTTTATAACAAGATTATACATATAAAATTCTATTGAACCTTTTTAACGTCTTTTACCCACATTTTTGGCACAAATGCAAATTTTCATAAAACATAATTTTACTACTTCTGTGAATTGAATTTCAAAAATATGATAGAAATAGTTGACATCAGTAAGTAAAATTTAGTTCAATATTAGTTTGGTAATTTTTGGTGAATAGTAACTTTTAAAATTTATTTACCATGGTTAAAAGTAAATAGGTTAATTAAAGGTAAAAATTATATTATAATTACCATAACACATGTCCTAATTCTGTTGGATAAGTGTTTTTTGACCAAAAGCAACCTTAGGATAAAAATAAGAACCATTTTTGATCCACTTGGATTATATTATGTCATTTATTATTATTTATTTAAATAAGTGTTTAAAGGGTTAAACTCAAATTTTATTAACTAAACCTTTTTATATAGATTTTTACATAAGATACATTTGACTATAAATATTCATTATAAAGATAAAAATATTTACTACATCATTCAATTTTAATTAAAATATTTATAGATTAAATAATTAAATTTATTTATGAAACAATTATGATGTAATAATTAAATTATTAAGGAATGATTAAAATAATTGATTTTATAAAAATAAAAGTAATTATAAATTGAGACTTTTTATGCCATTAAAAAATTATATAGGTGAAAATGACATGTTAGGGTTGATATAATGTATTTTTTTCAAATTAATCAACTTGTTTTGAATTTCTGAAAAAAATCCTAAATAGTGGAAAAATTGACATAATTGAGTTTTTAAAACAAATACTATTTTATAAAATTATATAATAGTCCTAAAAATATATGGTTCGGCCAAAGGGCCTATATAATGATAGATATGACATTAATTAACCACTTTAGATTCTCTTGGAATAGTATAATATGTTTATTAACCATATAGTGTAAGAATACAAGAAAACATTGTAAGAGTTAAACTATTTAACTAAGGGTTAAATCTAAAATATAATGTTAATATGTTTACCTAAACTTCTATAAAACCTATTGGATGAAATTATTTAGACCCATAATAAACTTATCTTAGAAATAAATCCATTTTTAACTATTATAAAATGAACATTATTTTATAATAAAATAAAATTTCAAGCTTTTCCTAAAGTGCCCCTCACCTCTCTTATTAAAGGGTACTTCCCCTTCTTTTAAATTCACACCTCCAATGCCATCCGGCTCAGAAAAACCCTAAAAAAATATCATAAAAACTAGCCTTAATTCATCCTATAGGCCTTATAGTGATCATAAATCCACCCTATGGATCACATTTGATCAAATAAAAATGATGCACCCGAAGAAGATGTAATTATTTCATCACCTATTTTAAATTTATTTTTTTCTTCCACTTCCTCTTTATTTGTTGTTTCAATATCAAAATAATAAATCAAGTATCCTATATATATATAGATGAAATAATAAATATGGAACAACCATATTCTTTATTTTATCCATTCTATGAATTACTAAGTCACCATATGTGCATATGTACGGATTACCGTCTCCACCGCGTGGTGTAGTTTTTTATTCAATACTTCATTATTTGGATGGGTATAGTAATGAGTATAATTGATGTCAATAATATATATAACATTTTAATGATTATTTATATATAATATTCTATTCAATTACATACAATTTTACCATCAATATAACGATATTGTCGCTCGTGAGTACGTACGGTTTACCGTCTCCATGACGCGATTAGATTCATTTACACATACACCATTCAACTATGATTATAAAAATATATATTATTAATAAGTTTGTAATATATGGCATACTATTTCTACTGGATATATATGTGTGTGTGTGTGTGTGTGTATTTATTTACATATATCTCATTCACTTACCTGTGTTCAATATGATATGGAAACGGAAATGGCATTTATGCGTACGTACGGTCTACCGTCTACATAAACTATGTTTTCCATTTCAAATATCTATCTATAGTAAATTTCTATATTCTTAATATATATGATCGAGAAATTAGTTTTTATATTTTGGAAGAAATTAAATCACTATATGAGTGATACAATCAAGGATAACAATTTAAAACACATACGATAAAAAAGCGATTATTAACGGAAATGTTATTTTAACATAGAAATTATTATTAAATGGGTAATATAAATCCTTAAATGAATATAGTATGATATAAAAAATATGAATATTGTTCTTTTAATTTTTAATAACATACTATGGTCATTATATAATTGGTTAAATGTACCCTCAACCTAAGGGATGTACAAGGTAATGGTTAATTTCTCAATCTAATTAATTTTTGAGATTGTTTATTTGTAAGTATTTAAGGGGACATATTTATCAACAATGACATTATTTCATAAAAAAATTTCAAAATGAATCTTTTAAAGTTTTATGTAACAGTCTATTTAACTATATAATCATTTTAAATGCTTTAATGAATTAATTTTTATAAATATTTTTAATTAATGACTTTATTTTAAAAATGGTTTGAAGGATTTATTTATATTTGCATCATTTTTTTAAAATGATAATTACTTTCATAAGATTCAAAGTGGTATGGGAAAAGTTTATTGATTAATATATTTTAAATTTCTTCCTTTATAAATGTGTTACTTTTTGAGGATTTCACAAATAGGTGTATTTATCTCAATGATTTTTACTGATTATTCCCAACTATGCCAACATCCTTAAATGGATATTATTCTTGATTGAGGTTGATTTATTATAATACAGTCTTACTTATTGTATTGAATGAGTTATGTTATTTTTGACTATGGATGTGCTATTTTTATACCATTCATCGTTTATGGTTAATGTATTGACATTTCATATACTAGTTTTAATACAAATATTTATGTTATGTTTCGACATTCTCATATGAGGAATGAATTAGACTTAAATAGTGATAGATGGGGCCCTCTATAGCCCCTCGATACACCAATATGTCTCATGAGACAAACTACTGTCTTGACACAGGGCCATGAAAAAATTTATATTTAGGGTCTTAGCACAAGGCCTTGACATTGTGGTTAAGAGGTCCGACATTATGTGATCCATCATTATGAGATTAGTTATTAATGTTACATATGATTATTTAACAAGTAGAATATCAATGTGAATAAGAAAATGACATTATATGAATTATATTATCCATGTTATGTTGAATTTTATAATTAAAGGGCTTGAATTTCAATTTTATACCTTTCTAAAAAAGTTTATGTTTATTTAGGGTTGCTTCAGCTATATTGTTTATCCTTACTGAGCATCTGAGATCATCCCTTTTTTATGTTTTATTTTCCCATTATGCCAAGAAGTATATTATTATTTATATATAGGTTTATGCTAAGGTAATAATGTAATTCTCAAAGGATTATTTATGCAATATTTTATGTTAGAAGTTGTAATGTAATGTTCATGGATGTAATCTATTTTCCAAGACTGCAAAAGTGATCAGTCCTTTGAGACTTTATTCCTTGTAATCATGCCAATGTATTAAAATAATGCACAATATTTGGGTATCTGGGGCTAGGGTGTTACACATTGGAAGAATTCTCAATAATGGTAACAGATATATCAAACAGCAGTAACCTCCCTATGATACCACTTATAGCATCTCGAAACACCCTAAGGTGGGGGGGGGGGTGAATTAGGGTGTCAAAATTTTCTTTTTAAAGTTGGAGATCTTGTTTCCACGTTGGTCGGAACTTTTTAAATCTATCAAAAAAATGAAATTAGGGAGATGACACAAAACATTTACTTGGTTCACTACAATGGGCTACGTCCAAGGAGCATACACCAACAATGTGTCTGTCATACGTAAATATACTAATATTTACTAGTTTTATGATTACAATATTCGGTCACAATATCTATATGCCAGTCAAACCACCTTAAAAGTGTTTCAGGGATAGCTCCATGAATCCATTAGATCACTTACCTCGACTCCCCCAAGCTCACTACATTGAGAGATGTAAAACTTAGTTCATCGACATGAAGGTATCTTCAATAGATTTTTATTGAAGTCTTTGTCTATGTTCAGAAAGAGACACTACTTAAATAAAAGTCTTGAGTTGATGAACTTAAAAGAAATGAACCACTTAACCAGATATTCAGAACATGTATTCAGTCTACACTGGTAATTGTGTGCAACACCTACCCTGTGTGCGCAAGATTTTTGTTTTGCACACAAGATTATCATTTGCAGACAAGATCCACTTTTGGCACCCAAGAATTTCTTTTTTTCAAGGAAATATTTTGTGACACTAAAATATTTACATGTAACTTCACCTTTCACGAACAAACTCAAATTTTATGCGCAAATTCAACTTTTACGTAAAACATCAACTTTTACGCGCAACTTAAACTTTTCTGGGAAACTACAACTTTTCCGTGCAACTACACCTTTTGCGTGCAACATACATTTCACACAATGTTAACATGAAACATAGCCTAGATTTCTCTAAGCCTTTAGTTATACCGAATGAGGGGGATTACCTATTATTTATATGTGTTACTGACCCCAATACTCAAAACCCACCATGTTGTGCAAAACCAATAGTTCTGCGTGGAATGCTTTTTGCGTAGGAATCATTTTCTGTGCACAACTCCATATTTTTATCGCATATCATGCCTTTTCATTTTTTCAGCATTGTGATCCCAAAACACATTTTGTGTGAAAAAAACAATCTACCTTCACTATTCCATGAAAAACCAATTTAGTGAACATTCCATGCTTTTCGCACCCCACTCCAATATTTTTCACACCTTCCTTTTCCAAGAACAAATCTTTCCATTTTCTTATTATAGGCCCAAAAATATGGAAAAAACTAGAAAATAGCACCAACATTAGTATTGTTTATCACTTGAACTGTATGACCCCTTTCCTAGAAAACATTCAAAACTTCCAATGAGGATTGAAAACAAACACAAACCACACTCCATTTCCTACATATAATGGTCTTGGTTCCAACATGTATATACTCATCCAACCTATGATATCGAAGAGTCAAATCCATTTACAAAAAGATATAAATTATGATCTTGTGATCAGTATACACTGTAATGTTCCCCCAATAGATAATTTCTCCAACACATCAAACCATAAACCACTAAAACTAAAACATTATCAAGTGTAGGGTACTTCCATTTAGGGGGGATAAAATAACATTAACTATATGATACAACATGATCTACCCACTTAAACACTTATCCAATACATATCCTATAAGTGTCACAAAACACTACTTCACATGTTTCTTAGATAGGATCAAGATTGGTGTCGTAGTAAAATTCTTCTTCTACTCCTAAAAGAAATTATAACATGATTCAACCCATTACAAATTTATTCCCTAATTATTCTACACTAAAATAGGTTCTTACATATTGTAAATGTCTTGGATTAACCTACGATAATAACCCCTCTACCCTTGAAAACTACAGACATCAAAAACATTCCTCGACTGCTCCTGAGAAAAAACTACCTAAACATTATGTAGGTCCACTGACACACATTCATCAAAGATGATGTGAACCAATAAACGTACCTAGTCAATCCAAAATTTAAACATAGACATCTTGGTGTATAGTTGATTCTCTATCACTGTACTAAGGAAAATGTCAACATATTGGGAAAGATCATCATGTATCTTGGTGTATGATAAGATATTATCCATAAATACAACCACAATGTGATCTAGGTATGGATGTAAAAAAATTTCATCAAGGAGATAAATACTACATGATCACTTTTACACCCAAATAGTATCACAATGAACTCATGAAGGTCATCACCTCTTCTGAATGAATTCTAAGGTATATTAGAAGGTTGGACTCGCAACCGGGGATACCCTGATCTAAAGTTGATTTTTTATAAAACACAATATCCCCTCAAATGGTCCAAAAGATCATCGATACTTTGAATAGGGTACCATTTATTAATTTTCATGTTGTTAAACTTCATATATTTAACAGCCAAGCACAATGCTACAACATCCTTATTATAGAATAGTACTAGAGAACCTGATGGTGATGTACTTGGATGGATAAACCTCATTTCCATTAACTCTCCAAGATGATCCTCTCGCACTATAAGATCATTTGGTTCCATTACGTATGGTGTAATTGTAACACCCCGAACCTAGTTACCCAGAGTCAGTGGATTATTAAATAAAATTGACATGATCCCAAAAGGTCAAGTCTCGAATGACCGACTAATTTAGTAGCCTTAGAAACACTAGATACATTCATAAGTCTTGCATTACATCATGAAGTAAAAAAACTACAACAACATAGTCTCCATAGTCCACACTGATATTCCCTCAGACTATCCCTGCAGTTATTCATAAAATACTTCTTCACATCCTGGAAAAATAAAATAGAGAAAGGGGTGAGCTCAGATGCTCAGTAAGGATACCAATATAGAGGAAACTTTCATAAATAATCATAAAAATTTATGGCAATGTATAATTAAATCAAAATAATTTTAAACTTTAAATTCAACATAAAATAGAAAAAATAAAATTAAATAATTCCATTTACTTATTCACATGGATATTCTACTAGTCAAATAATCACATGAAATATCAATAACCACTTTCATAATGATGGAATGCATAATGCCAGACTTTCATAACCACATAGTCAAGGCCTTGTGCCAAGACTACAAATAAGATTTTTTCAAGGCCTTGTGCGAATACACTAGTTTGTCTTAGGAGACCTACTGATGCATCGAGGAGCTATAGCGGGCTCCACCCGTCACTTACTAAGTCCAATGCAATCCCCATATGAAAAGGTTTAAACATAATAATAACATTCATATTAAAACTGGCATACAAAATGTCAATACTTTATCCATAAACCATGAATGGTATGAAATAACACATCCATAGTCAGACATATCATGAGACATTCAATACAATATAGAAGTTTTGTATCATAATAAATCAACTTCAAACAAACATAAAATCCATCAATGGATGTTAACATATATGAAATTAAAACCTTTTTAGAAGAAATATATCTTTTTATTTTGATATCATTTGAAGGTAATGTAATTATAAAAGAAAACATTTATATTTGAAAATATTCTTATAGGATTGTAGGGGAATCTTGGACGATGTTATAATGGTGGAAAATAGCCACACCCGCCATATATTTTAAAAAAAGATATTCTTACCTTAATTTTTTTGAAAATGTTAAAAAGTACCGTGTTTGGAAAACGACGAAAAGTTTCATTTCAATCCATTTTATAAAAAGTAAAACAATGGTATAAATGACATTAAACCATACTATAGTAAGTAGTAATATTTTTTTGGAATGCATTTTTAAGAAACATGGATGTGGATGATAAAGAGGTCCCAGTAGATACTTACGTAAAAACAACCACAGATAATAAAGCGAATATGATATTAACCCTTACCTATACCTTTCCTTGGTTGAGGGCAGGTTGAAATCCTACATAATGGTGAAATAATTGTTTTTAAATTATAAAAGAATAATATACATTAATATGATATCATATATGATCTTTTAACATTACTTTGTTAATAACATCTTAGTATTATCGTTGTTTCGGGTATTAACAGATTTATTTTCCTTGATATTATTTGTTATGTGAGTCATATTTTTTATGTATGGGATGTACCTTATTCATATCCATAATCATATCAAGTTTTTAAAAATTATTTTTAATCATCTAATGAAAATTAGTCTTGAATGGATACGATGGCGAATGAATCTCATCGCGTTTATGGAGATGGTAATCCGTACGTACGCACAAGTGACAATATCATTCAGTTGATATTAAAATAATATATAATTGGATGTTATATCATATATATAGAATCATAATATTGTTATATTTATTATTTACATCAATTAAAAATCGTTATTATACCCATCCAAATAATAATGTATTGAATAACAATTACACCATGACCTGGAGACAGTAAGACGTGCGTACGTACGTATGGTGACATGTCATTCAAAGGATGGATAGAATAATGAATTTGGTTGTACCATATTTATAATAACATCATAGTATATATAATACACTGAAGTTATTATTTTATAATGAAAACAACAATGAAAGAGGAAGTGGAAGAAGAAAGGAACTTGAAAGAGTTGATGAAATATTTACCTCTTCTTCGGGTTCTTCCTTTTGATTTGATCAAAAGGGCTCTATAGGTCAGATTTCTGAGTATAGTAAGGCCTCTAGGATGAAGGTAGGATAGTTGAGAGCGTATTTGGGTAGAGTTTGGCTGAGCCAAATGGCTATGAAGGTTTTAATTAGAGAGAAGGGCAAGTTCCCTTTTATAAGAGGGGTGAGGGGCACCTTAAGAAAAGCTAGAAATATTATTTTATAATAAAATAATTTTCTCATTATATTGGCTACAGAGACGATTATTTAAAGAATAAGGTGGGTATGGGTCAAAAACCACCCCACCAATTGGTTTTTGAGAGGTTTAGGTCACTATATTGACCTTATCTTTTAGATTTAACTCTTAGTTAAATAGTTTGACATTTACCATGTCTCTATGTAATTCTTTATTATATGGTTAAAAAACATACTATAACAAGCCCAGACAACCCCAAGTGGTTCATTATTAATATTTATAACCTTGTATAAGTCATTTGGGCTAACCTTATATTTTTAGGAATAGAATATCAATTAATAATTAAATATTTGTTTTAAAAACTCTTTTATGTCCATTTTGACAATATTTGGTAATTGATTTTTGTGAAAATCATTACAACATTATTTCGTCAAAAATATTTCATCCAACCAACCCTAATATGTCATATTAACCTAGAAAATTAGTGAAATTCACAAAAAGTCTCAAATTAAATTTATTTGGAAATTCATAATATCAATTATTTTAATATTTGATTAATTAGGTTATTACTGCATCATCATTGTGTCATAAATAAATTAAATTATTCAATGTCTAAAAAATTTAAATAAAATACCGTTATGTATGAAATATTTTTAGATTTAAAATTATAATTTATAGTCCAATATATATTATGTATAACACTATATTAATTTTTTTATAATTAAACTTTGATTTTAACTCTTTTAACTCTTCTTTGAATTAAAGAATAATAAATGTCCTATTCTAATCCAAGTGAACCAAATAGGATCATATATTATTAATAAGGTTTTTTTTGGTCGAATTATACTTATCCAATATAATTAGGACATGTTTTAGGGTAATAATAATATCATTTTTACTCTTAATTATCATATTTACTTTTAATCGTGGTAAATAAAAGTAAAAAGTTTATATTCACCAAAAGTGATTTTTATCTTATTGAACCACATTTTACTCCTTGATATTAACCGTGTATCTCGGAGTTTCAAAATTCAGATCACATAAGCGGTAAAATTAAGTTTCATCTAAATTTTCAAATACTCATAGGAGATAGGTAAAAAACGGTAAAAATTTTAATAAAATTTTTATATATCTAAAATTATTATAAACTGACACCAATTAATTACATTGACAATATATAGGTAATATGTATCTATTTTGAACTAAAATAAATTTAAATAAAATAATTATTTATTTAAAAAAAATCAGTTTTAAATGATAACTCAGTGTTTTTCACTATTCATCAAAAATTTATTGTTTTTAGAAAAATATAAAAATTTCACCCTAAGATAATTTTGATATTCTGAATCCAAAAATGAAGTCCTTTTTAAATGATATAATTTATAAAATTTTAAAAATTGGATATTACTATTCATAACGGCTAGTTTGAGTGGTTGTGGTGTGTTAGAACTCGAAGTTGCGTACACCCGACGCTATTGTATTATCCAAAGAGAAGTGTGCCCTGGAAGCTTTGGGTGTAACATTCTACCCTCCATCAAATAATTTCATCCTCGAAATTTCATAAATATTACTGCATAAAAAGACTTGGTTTGTTCTTCATCATAAGTTCCTTGGGTTCCCACGTTGCCTCTTCCATCTTATGGTTTCTCCATAAAACTTTTACCGGACAATTCATCTGGTTTCTCAGCACTTGTTCTCTTGTATCATGAACCTTGATAGGATCTTCACAATAAGATAGACCAGGTTCCAGTTCTAATTCCTCATTGGTGAGTACATGTGTTTGGCCAGGCATGTATTTTCTCAACAGTGATACGTGGAACACATCATGGACTTTGGAGAGACTTGGCAGCATTGCCAACTGGTAAGTTACGGCCCCAATTTGTTCTAGAATTTCGAATGGTCCGATGTACCTGGGATTAAATTTTCCATTCTTACCGAAACGTATAACACCCTTCCATGGAGATACCTTCAAGAAAACATGATCTCCTACCTGAAATTCCAAATCCTTCTTTCGGTTATTGGCATATCTCTTCTGCCTACTTTGAGATACTTTGATGTGGTTTTGGATTAACTTCACCTTTTCCATTGTTTTCTCCACATGTTCTGGGACTACGAGTTTTCGTTCACCATCATCATCCCAAAAAGTTGGTGTGCGACATCTATTTTTGTATAAGGCAACATATAGTGCCATCCGAATACCTGAATAAAAGATATTGTTATAAGAAAATTCCACCAGAGGAAAATATTGATCCCATATACCATTAAAGTCAAGGGAGAATGATCTCAACATGTCTTCTACGGTTCGAATAGTCCGTTCTGATTGTCCATCAGTTTGGGGGTGGTAGGAAGTGCTCAATCATTGTTCAGTATCTAGAGATTTCTGAAGAAATTTCCAGAATCTTGATGTAAAACGTGGATCACAATCAGAAAAAATATATAGGGGAACTCCATGAAGTCTTACAACTTCATTAATATATAGTATTTCTAATCGTTCAGGTAGTAAATTTTCTCTTATAGCATGAAAATGTGATGACTTGGTAAGACGATCAAAAATGAGACATATTGCATCGTTCCTTCTAGGAGTCTTTGGTAGCCCAATGACAAAGCCCATCGAAATATTATCCCATTTCCACTCAGGCATGGGAAGAGGTTGCAAGACTCCTCCAGGCTTTTTCCTTCCATCTTTCACTTGTTGAAAAACCATACATCTTGACACAAAATCAGCAATCTCCATATTCATGTTGTCCCACTAAAAAGGTTCCTTCAAATCTCTATACATTTAGGTGTTCCCAGGGTGTATAGAGAAATTTGAACTATGAGCATCATCCAACAATACTAATTTTAGATCAGTTATATCGTGAACACAAATTCTCTTCCCAAATTTCAAAATTCCATCTTCATACACAAAGCCACTCAATCTCCCATCATTCATAGCTTAATCTTCATTTGAAACTCTTCATCTTCGGAATGATAACTCTTTATCCTTTCTATTAAATATGGTTTGCAAACATTTGAAATATTATTCATGTTTCACCTTCCATGGTTATTCACATATCCATCTTTACTAGATCCATGTATATAGGATATTTTTTAACTCTCATCTTGTTCAAAACCCCATGATCCTTTCTGCTCAAAGAATTTTCCACCTTATTTTCCTTCCCTTGGTGGTAGTGTATTGTGCAATCATAATCCTTAAGTAGTTCAATCCATCTCCTTTACCTCAAGTTGACTTCTTTATATGATAAAATATACTTCGAAATCTTGTGATCAATATAAATATCACATTTTTCACCATAGTGATAGTTTCTCCAAATATTCAAAGAAAATATTATATCTGATAACTCAAGATCATGAGTAGGATAGTTTTGATCGTGAATTTTTATATGTCATGATGCATAGGCAATAACTCTATCATTTTGTATAAGAAAACAACCAAGTGCCTTCTTTGAGGAATCACTATAAATAAGAAACCCATCAATCCCCGATGGTAGAGTCAAGATAGGAGCATTGACTAATCTTCTCTTAAGTTCTTCAAAACATTATTCACACTCTTTGTCCAAAAAAATTTCACCCCTTTACATGTGTGTTTGGTTAATGGGTTGGAAAAATGGGAAAAATTATGGAAGAAATGTCGATAATAACCTTCTAAACCAATAAAACTCTATACCATAGTTATACTCGTTGGTGCTGGCAATTCTTGGATTGCTTTGGTCATAGAAGGATCAACATAGATTCCATCCTTCGATATGATATGGATAAGAAAAGAAATCTTCTGAATCCATAATTCAAACTTTATAAACTTCCCATATAATTAATGTATTATAAGGGTCTTCATGGTAATGTGCAAGTGATTTTAATGATCTTCATAGCTTTTGGGTTATACCAACATATCATCAATAAATACCACTACAAAATAATTAAGATATTCCTTGAAAACTCTATTCATTAGATCCATAAAGGTAGATGATGAATCAGTCAATCCAAAATGAATTACAGTAAACTCGTAATGCCTGTACCTGGTTTGAAATGTTGTCTTCGGAATGTCCTCCCTTTTCATGCACAACTGATGGTATCCAGATCAAAGGTCAATCTTTGAAAAGTATTGAGCTCCATGCAGTTGGTCAAATAAATCATCAATGTGAGGGAGTAGATACTTTCTCTTTATTGTTATATAATTGACCTCCCTCTAGTCAATTCACAACCTCATAGATCTATCTTTCTTCTTATCAAAAAGAATAGGGGCTCCCCATGGAGAAACACTTGGGTGAATAAATCTGTTATTACACAGTTCATCTAGTTGTTTCTTTAGTTCCACTAATTCTACAATGGACATTCTATAAGGGATATTCGATATGGGCCATGATCAAGGAATTAAATTGATGGAAAACTCAATTTCATGTTCTGTAGGATGTACAGGTAAATCTTCTGGAAACACAACAACTTATTATTTCACAATAGGTACATCATCTATTTGAACATTATATTCCTCACCCACAGTTATTTCATTCTCTACCTCCCCAATAGTTGAATTTAGTTGAGCAACTGGGGGTGGATATAGATAAGAATTAGGTGGTGATGATTCTTCTCTAAAGATAAGGTGTTCTTTATCATCATCATCAAAAATAGTAACCTCCTTCTTCTTACAAAAAAGTTTTTCATCATGGTCCGAAATCCAATCCATACCCAAGATTATATCAAATTCAATCATGGGTATGATGATGAGATCAGTAGATAAAGATCATTTATATGCCCTAATGGGGACTGATTCACAAAACATTGTTGAAATGATACTTCCCATAAGAGAATTGAGTGATAACTCCCTTTGTTAAATCAAATTGGAAATATCTAATTTTCTTAGAAAACTGGGAAGATATGAAACATTATGATGACCCAGAATCAAATAAAGCATTTTTTTACTTGAGGGAACCATTAAATTACCTGCCACCATGCCATTCAGAGCTTTAACCTCAGCAGTAGTGATAACATAAGCTTGGCCTTGATCCCTTGGCCTTTTTTAGGTATGTTCCCCTGATGCTTAGGATATTCATTCGCATAATTCCCCCTTTCACTGCAATTGTAGCATTCAACATCGACAACCTCTTTCTTCCCCTTTCAATCCCGAGCTTGGTGGACTTTTCACCAAACTTGTAACAAACTCTCATTCCCTTCATGAAAGTAATATGGGGTTTCTTCCCACATTTACTGCAGGATGGATATTCAAATTATCCCTTCATCCCCTTATTTCCATTTCTAGAGTGTTCATTAGATCTCTTCATCACTTACTTTTCTTTAAAGTCATAAGACCTAGAGAATTATTTTTCTGTCTTGATAGCACATGAGACAATATATTCGTATGATGAGAAGGATTGTGAGACTAATGCTCTATAGAGAAATGGTTTTAACCCATTAAAGATAATATCAATCTTACTTCTTGGGTTATGTATATTAACTGAAGCATGCATCGCTAACCCTGTAAAGTTACCCTCATACTTTGCAAAATTATCATCATCTTTTTGCCTTAGACTCAGAAATTGTCTTTCCATATCCTCTCGATGGTCACGAGGAAAGTATTTTTCTAGGAAAATTTCTTTAAACTCCCTCCATTCCATATTTGATACTTTATCATCTTCATTTGTGTTTTTAATTAATGGCCACCATTGATCAGCATCTCTAGTGAGGCGATAAACTGCCATGACTACTTTTTCCCTTTCTATACTCCCCAAGACATAGAATATGATTTCTAAGGAAATCATCCATTGCTCGACTACTAGTTGATTTGTACTCCCATTGAATGTTGGAGGTTGCTATCTCATTAAGCGATCCAACATTGATCCTCCACGCTGTGGATCAGAGGGATCCGTATGGGTAAAGTTATTATTCATAACCTCAGTAATTTGTGCCAATATAGTGATAAGTTGATCAGCACCATTTGTATCACTAGCTCCACTATAATTATCTTGTCCCAGAGGGTAATACCTACATGGAGTGTGTGCATTGATATGGTTTCCATTCCTTCCACTAGGCACTATTTCTAAATAATGGCATAAACTATATTAGTTTATGAATCGAAATACATAATTCCAAACTCAAAAAACATGTAACATAAATTGAACAATTTATGGATATAATCTATCATCATAAAAAATGTTTTCATTGGGTAAGTATATAGTCATAAACCTATTATAATGGTTTGTAAAGAAAATGAGAATTATTCTAAGCATATCCCACGGGAGTGTCATAACCAAGAGTGCAGTAAGGCCTATTGTCGTGCACTAATTCCTGTTTGAGTCTAGATCATAGCGGTGTTTTTGGGTTTTACCCTTAGGTACATCTGTGCCAGGTCTGCCTCTACCTCCTCGTATCCAGAAAGTGATTTATTTCTTGGAAAACTCACAAAATCTCTACAATACCAAAATTCTAGGAAGTTATTCTATACTAATACTCAAATTCTATCATAGGGTAATGTGCCCTAATCAGGGTGTATCTAAATATAGATTCCAAAGTTTGTACTAAATTTCCTCTGATACCAACTGTAACGCCCCGACCCCAATTACCTAGAGTCGGTGCATTATTACATATCATTTGCATGATAAAAAAAGATCAAGTCTCAAAAGACTGATTAGTTTAGTATCCCTAGAAACACTAGATATATTCATCAGTCTTACATTACGTCATAAAGTGAAAAACTACAACAACATAGTCTCCATATTCCATACTCATATCCCCTCAGACTATCTCCGCAGGTTAGTCATAAAATACTTCTTCAAATTCTGGGGAAAATAAAAATAGAAAGGGGTGATCTCAGAGGCTCATTAAGGATAACAATATAGTGGAAACTTTCATAAATAAGCATAAACATTTAAGGTAATTTATAACTAAAACAAAATCCTTTTAAACATGAAATTCAGCATAAAATGGAAAAAATAAAATTAAATAATGCCATTTAGACATTCACATGGATATTCTAGTAGTCAAATAATCACATGCAATATCAATAACCACTTTCATAATGATGGAATGCATAATGTCAGACTTTCGAAACAATATAGTCCAAGACTTGTGCCAAGACTACAAATATGATTTTGTCAAGGCCTTGTTCCAAGACACTAGTTTGTTGCATGAGACGTACTGATCCATTGAGGAGCTATAGCGAGCTACACCCATTACTTACTAAGTCCAATGAAATTCCCATATGCAAAAGTTTAAACATAACAATAAAATTCATATTAAAATGGGCATACGAATTATTAATAATTTATCCATAAACCATGAATGGTATTAAATAACACATCCACAGTCAAACATATCACAAAACATTCAATACAATATCGATGTTTTGTATCATAATAAATCAACTTCAAACAAACTTAAAATCCATCAAAGGATGTTAACATAGATGAAATCATAACCTTTTTAGAGAAATATCTATTTCTATTTTGAAATCATTTAAAGGTCACATAATTATAAAAGAAAACATAATTATTTGAAATTTTTTTATAATCTTGTAAGGGAAGCTTCATTGTTGTTATAATGGTAGAAAATATCCGCACCCACCGTATAACATAAAAAAAGTCATTCTTACCATAATTTTGTCGAAAAGGATAAAAAGTTCTTTATTAGGAAGACGACGGAAAGATTCCTGTCCAACCATTTTATAAAAAGTCAAATAAGTTTATAAATGACTTTAACCCATACTCTAGTAAATAGTAAAAATGTTTTGGAATACATTTTTAATAAACATGGATGTAGATGATAAAGAGGTCCTGGTAGATACTTACGTAAAAACAACCTCGGATAATAAATTGATTGTAAAATTAACCCTTACCTTTTACATTTACTTGATCAAGGGTAGGTTAACCTCTTGTATAATGGTGAAATAATTGTTATTAAATTATATTGGAATCATATACATTAATATGATTTCATATATGATCTTTTAACATTTCTTTGTTAATAATAACTTAGTTTATCGTTGTTTCGGGTGTTAACAGATTCATTTCAATTTATATTCTTTTTTATGTGAGTCATATTTTTTATATGGGATGTATCTTATTCATATCCAGAATCATATCAAGTCTTTAAACACTATTTTTAATCATATAATGAAAATAGTTCTTGAATGGATATGATGGGGAATGAATCTCATCACATTTGTGGAGACGGTAATCCGTACGTACGCACGAGCGAAAATATCATTCTTTTTATTTTAATATTATATATGATTGGATGGTATATCATATATACAGAATCATTATCATGTTAAATATATTATTTGAATCAATTACACATCATTATTATACCCATCCAAATAATATTGTATTGAATAACAATTACACCATGACGTGGAGACGGTAAGCCGAACGTACGCACTTATGGTGGAATTTCATTAAAAGGATAAATAGAATAATGAATTTGGTTGTACCATATTTATAATAACATCACAATATATATAAGATACTAGAGTTATTATTTTATAATGGAAAAAACAATGAAAGATGAAGTGGAATAAGAAAGAAACTTGAAAGATGTGATGAAATATTTACCTCTTCTTCGGGTTCTTACTTTGGATTTGATAAAAATGGCTCTTTATGATGGCTTTATGACTAAAGGAAGGACTCTAATATTAATGGAGGATAGTTTAGAGGGTATTTGGGTAGATTTTGGCCATGCAAAATGGAATTGAAGGTGTTAATTAGAGAGAAGGGGACGTTCCCTTTTATAAGATGGGTGAGGGGCACCTTAGGAAAAGCTAGAAATAATATTTTATAATAAAATAATATTCGTTTTATAATGGCTCCAAAGTAGTTTTTTTGAAGAATAAGGTGGGTATGGGTCAAAAACCACTCAACCAATAGGTTTTAGATAGTTTTTTGTCACTATATTAACCTTATCTTTTAGATTTAACTCTTAGATAAATAGTTTGACATTTACCATGTCTCTTTGTATTTTTATATTATATGGTTAATAAACTTACTATAACAAGACAAGATAACCCCAAGTGGTTAATTATTAATATATATAACCTTATATAAGTCATTTGGCTGCCCATATATTTTTAGTAATATAATATTAATTAATAATATAATATTTTTTTAAAAAATATTTTATGTCAGTTTTGACACTATTTGGTAATTGATTTTTGTGAAAATCATAACAGCATTATTACTTCAAAAAAAATTCCTCTAAACAACCCTATTATGTCATATTAACCTATAAAATTAGTTAAATTCATAAAAAGTCTCAAAATACATTTAGTTGTATATTTATAATATTAAATATTTTAATACTTCATTAATTAGGTTATTACTGCGTCATCACTGGGTCATAAATAAATTAAATTACGTAATGTGTAAAAAATATAAATAAAATACCATTAGGTTGGAAATATTTTTAAATTTCTAATTAATATTTATAGTCTAATTTATCTTTCTTATAACTCTATATTAAAAATGTTTTAGTTATTAAACATTGAGTTTAACTCTTTTAACTCTTCTTTGAATTAAATATTAATAAATGTCATATTCTAATCCATGTGGAATAAAGAGGTTCATATTTTATTCATAATGTTGTTTTTAGTCGACTTATATGTATGCAATAGAATTAGTTCATGTGTTAGGGTAATAATAATATCATTTTTTCCCTTAATTACCCTATTTACTTTTAACCGTGGTAAATAAAAGTAAAAAGTTACTAATCACAAAAAATTATTTTAATTTACTAAACCATATTTTACTCCTTGATATTAACCATGACTCTCTTGTTTTCAAAATTCACTCACAGAAGTGGTTGAATTTAGTTTTATCTAAATTTTCAAATACTCTTAGGAGGTAGGTAAAAGATGGTAAAAAGTTCAATAAAATTTTTATATATCTAAAGTTATTATAACCTAACTATAATGAATTAAATTGAACCTATATTGGTATTATGTATCTATTTTGACGTAAAATATATTTAAATAAAATAAATAAAAATTTAAATAAAAATTTGGTTTTAAACTTTAACTTAGTGTTTTTCACTATTCATAAAAAATTGAAGGTTTTCAGAAAAATAACTAAAATTCACCCTAAGCTAATTTAGATATTCCAAATCCAAAAATGAATTCCATTTTGAATGATAAATTTTTTAAAATTTTATAAATTGGGTATTACTATTCATAATGGCTAGTTTGAGTGGTTTTGGTGTGTTAGAACTCGATGTTGCATACAACAGACACTATTGTATCATTCAAAGAGAAGCGTATCGTGGAAGCTTGGGGTGTTACAAAAATAGTAACTGGTTCCTACCCTAGAATTATCTCAATCAAAATTTACACATATCTCTCAAGTGGAAGCCCTAATAATTATTCTAGAATCACATCCTGAAACAAGTCCACTATAGGTGGAATGAAATCCTACCATGCGCCTCCTTTATCAGGTAATGGACTTTCAACCTTAGTAGTAATCTCCCAATGTTATAGTTGAATTTTCCTTGCACAACCTGCCTTGATAACCCACTCTTCATGGTGAATATAATTTTTTCCCTCAAAATTTGTTGAAGTCACTCTCCTTTTGAAACAATATAGGGGGGATCAGTATTCTACTAACCAACCCATGTACATAATTAGGAAAAATCCTATCATATCCAGAATGTTGAGATACCAATGAAAATAATACTCCCCATCTTCAGGAAAATACTACTTGCACAAGCATATGGCTCTCAACCATACTCAAAAAGGTGTATCTATCGTCAAAACCCCACTCATGAACCCCACTGCTTGGCCTAAATGATTCAATAATTGTGTTGATATGAAAGAATGAGTAGCACCAGTATCAAATAAGGAACTAGATAGTGTAGAATTTATAAGAACTATACCACTAACTATAGATGGTCCAGCCTCGCTATCCACTAGTTTATGATAAATGGAATGAAAATATCTTTCCTCTATTCTTATTGGAGCAGAGAACCCTAACATGCATCAGATAGATGATACATTCCCTTTTCTCCCAAATTACTATACCCACAACCTCTATTACCACATCTAGTAGAAATCTAACTTCTAGACTGATACAATGTAGAATATCCCATTCCTAGACCCAGGTTCCATCTAGACACCCCATCACTACCCACCTATCATGGATTCTTGAAAAATCAATGCAGATGTCCCATAATTCCATAGGATCTACAGTCTACCTCTCTTGGGGGAAAACACCTACAAAATTGGTCTGGCCTTCCACATTGGGGGAAATGGACTCATGTAATATTCTGATTAATTGATCCTTCCCATGACCATTATTATTTCCATTTCTCTAGTTAAAATTCTCATAGCAGTTCTTCCTACCCTTGGAAGATGTACCTCATTATCATCTAGAAGAAACCACGTGTCCTCCACTGGAATCCTCCTTCGAGTTCCCCTTGAATATCAGAGCCTGATCTACCATGTTAGAAAACTTTTTCAGAAAAAATATATTAAATTGGTACATGATCTATCATTTAATACTACCTTGTAAATGCCATTCCATAGTTTCCTCATCCACTACTATCACTAGAGAAAAGTGGCGCAAGTCGGTAAAATGACCAAAATATTCCATCATGGTCTTAATCCCCTAAGTCAACTGCATGAAATCATCTTCCAAATTTTGACATAATTTATTTGGATAAAAGTGCTCTAGGAACATCCCCAAAAATTCCTTAAATACCATACCTTATCCTTTCTCAGTCCGAGCCTAAACATCCCACTAGTGCTTCATTGATCCTCATGACATATTATAATACATCTTGGCCCTCTTCTCGAAATTATTCTCTAAATGTTCATGTATTTTAGGCATAGACTCAATCCAAAATATTGATACATTAGGTTCACCTCTTCGATGAATTTCGAAGGATTCTAACTAGAACATCGGAGTCTGGTCATACATACTATTCAAAACCCACTTTGAGTATCTCTCCATAAACTACATGAAGCGAGAAAAGTTATCCAAAAACTACACTTCTTCTCCTTCACCTAGCATTATCAGTGCATTAGGTTCCACTACTAGAGGATCATTTCCATCCATACCCTCATGAATTAATATCTTCAAATGTTATCATGGATTCATATCTATGCAATCAAAAACACACTTCTCAGGACACATAAGACAACATTACTATAGTTAATAATATGGATTCTCATAAATACCTAACAATTCATCCCTCTTTTCCCCACTATATGGTTAAAATCAAGGAACTAGCACTACGATTAACCATAAAACATCTAGGTCATGGTCAATAAAGGGTATATACATTCTTGTTATTTAATTTTAACATTTTAAAATCATTTTCAACATATGAAATCATTTAAAACATTCAATTTAATATTAGTCACTTTTTGTTAAATTACAAAAGAAAAGAAAACAATTTTCATTTAACTACATTCCCATATCAAAACCAACTTTTCCCCTACGTTCCTAAAATAATTAATGTCACATAATATTTGAGTGCCTAGAAGGATTCATTCTTACTCAACTCTCATTCTATACTGGTACATGACTCAAATATAAAAAAAATATCAAAAAAATCACATCACACAACAAGTGAGTCAATTAATGTGAAATGGCATCCATATATAACAACACAAATAAACTGCCAAAATTCCAACCATGGGTACTCGGTTTTACCCCCATACATGTGGTAGCTACTCCCATGGAGGAGATCTTTTCCCAAGAATGACAAATTTCTTCTCCCATATAATATTCCCAAATATTAAGACAAAAAAAGATAATAAAACCACTCTTATAATCCTTTTTTAATATCACAAACCCGGTGCCACACATTGGTTCCCCAAGCTGGTCAGTTGCATGACCACACACATGCCTCATCATATGCCAGATAATGCTGACTAGTAGTGAGGGTATAAGATAAATCATGGGGAGACTATTTCTTATTTATTAAAGAAACACAAAAATGTAAAATAAATAAATAAATTCCCAAATATAAACCAATAACCAGACATACCAGTATCACATAATGAAGAAAAATAAATAGAATATCCCAAGAAAACAGTAGATATATCATGCCATGAACTTGTCAAGTATCAAATAAAAAACTCAAAATAAAAACATTAAAAAATCCCAAGTGGTTCCCAATAGAAATTCAAGTTCCCTCCTCCATGATTTATTCCAACTCATCCATCTATCATAGGGCCCTTCCCTACATACCTCAACCAAAAAAGAAGTCTATTTGGGTACGAAATAGGCATCCCGAGTATGGTGCGACTACAACTCAGAATGAAACCCCCAACAATGTCTAAAACAATATCCAGTCAGTGAAAGTGTATGGACTTATTGAATGAATAAAGTACAATGAAAAAATTAAGCATTTATTATTTTTCATTTTTCTTTAATTAACTAGGTAAGCCACCTGGGTTCCCAAGGAAACCCGAACCCTCAATACGTTCTTCGAATCATGCCATAATCTGAACCATATCACACAATGAATTCATAATTCATTATAAAAAATGGTATTTCATTATCCATTTCAATCAACTTTACATCATGGCCATTTTGAACCATAGTCTAATACCAATCTAATGGTCATTGAACGATGTGTCTAACATCTGAAGGGTACAAGGATCTTTTGTCTCTATTCCACACCTCAATGTCACATGGGTATTTGGAGACACATTCCATGACCCACACTCACTATCTAATATGGTTATTTGGATCCTTGGTCCCTAACCAACATTTATTAAAACATATGGGTATTTGGATCCTCGGTCTCTATTCCATACAATAATAATCACATATTAGTATTTGGAGCCTCATTCCCTGTCCCAAACTCATTTTCTAGCCAAACACAAATATATACCATCAATCAATGATAATAAATATTAACCCACTTATCACATTTCATATTATGATATACCATTTAAAATACTGAGACTAAACATGATTTAATAATTTAATCTCATTGAACAATATTTAAAATTCACCATTAAATCATTTTGCAACATTTAAATTAGGTCTCCCATTAACCCATTAAGGTTGAGGGAGCTATTTCATAATTCTCATTATCAATTAATTCATAATCAATTTAATTTAACAATTATAAAATCTCAATTTTCCAAAAAATATATAATCATAAAATTCAATTAATTAACTGAAAAATTAACGAATCACATTCAATCAAATTCATAATCACAATTACCAAAATTCAGTTGTCCCATAATCAAGTAATTTCTTATTCACATGGAAAAACTATTGGTCAATTATATGATCCAATTATTTAATTTATAAAATAATTTACTCAATTAAAGTTCCAATTTTGAAATGTTCCATTTTAAATATCACAATACGTATATGATATTGGAATTTAATACTAGGGGAATGGATTTTAGACCACCTACCTCATGATGGTTGGTGCATGCTCACTAATGGAAATCTCCAATAGGAGTGAAAAAACAAAGACCACAACTAGGATTGAAATCTATATATGAAACTTTTATCCAATATAAAAATATTCATGGTCCATAAAACCTGGATCTATATCCATCACCAAAAGAGTAAAACCATCCACTTTTTACTCATAAAGAGAGACATGAGTGGGAGAAACATAATTGGGAAGAAACTATATACTTGGAGAGGTGTATATTGGTCAATCCAACCTTTTATTCATCAATAACGGTGTTTGAGAGCCCCATGAATACATTTGAAAGCCTCAAAAAATGATAGCAATAGTTTGGGGTTGCGTTTGGTCAACATTATGTGATATTTAGGGGATTTTGGAATTTTTAGTCTAGTATTCTGAAAAATTAAACCAATTTTCACTATTTCCTGAGAATGGGTAAATGGTTTTCCAAACCATGCAACTAAACCATGTGCCTCTTCTAGGGGCATATGGTTACTTATAATTGGGTGAAAATTCTGAAAATAACCATGCTCCGGTCATGCAATCCCTCTCTATCTAGGGTTGCATGATTTTATTAGCATAGGGTGTTTGTTTTGGGAAAACCGCGAACCAACTGTACACTACCCAAAACCACTAAAAACATCCAAATTTCACTCAAATCCACCAAATGTAAAACACAAACAAGATTCACTCAAAACAAAGAAAAATAGATCCTGTAAACAAGATTGATATTTATATTGAAATGGTTTGGATCCTATTGTTTATGATTGATCCAATGTTATTTTTTATGCAATGTCTCATAGGATTATTACATTTCCTTTACAAACATAATTTATTATAATCCCTAAATTTTTTATTTGATTTCATGTTTATACACGCTTTTTATTTGTTGTGTGAATGATAATTTGAGATTCAATTAACATATATCATGATTTATGAATAGATCTTATTTTTCTATGTTCAACATAATAAAATACTTTCCCTCTATTAATGTTTCCTCATATTATTTTATATAAACCTTGATGACATGTTGGTATGTTTTTCTTTAATGAAAATTTAATCTCCCCACATTTTTTTGATTATTTTTTCCTAGGAAAATGTGTTCATGAATTTAGATGAAATTGTTATTGATAAATAATTATTGGGAGATGATAAAAATATTAAATAAAACTATTAGTGTATTTTTAAATGTTCTTATTGGATAAAATATATATTAGTGATAATATTTAAAGTCACAACACATTGTATTCTTGGGTTTTATTTATTATTTATAGGATATAAATTTTAAATTATTGAAAGGATGTAAAATAAATAAATGTTTATATTGGGACATCAAATTTAGTGTTGATGACCCTATGTAATGTATGGGGTTTTGTACAAAATTATAATGTGTGGGTTTGGGATTCCATAGTTTATATCAAAAAAGGTTTTAATTAATTTTGGTCATTATTATATTAAATTTTTAGGATGATGATTTCATAAATTTTTTGAAATAAGAATGGATAAGTCTAAGTATAAATAATAACCAAGAATTTTGGTGACGTTTTTTGTATGTGGCTTCTAAAAAAACTAATTCCATTTATAGATAATTTCATGTGCATGCCGATGTAGGAAAAATATAACATGGGTTATTCATCCTAAAAACATTTGGGGGGGGGGGTATCAACATTATCCTAACATGATGCATGATGAGTGTTCCTAAGACTGTAAAGATAGATTGATACCATTGAGATATATGATTTGATTAATTTCATTCTATTTATGAATTATTATGAAGGATATGAGAAGATTTATATTAAATTGTTATAGATGATATAAGAATATAGACAATAAATAACCTAGATTGAAACCTATACATTTATAAGTTAGTGTACATCCAATATATTTCAGGGGAGGCCCCCCCTAATAGTGGAAATGTGGAAATGTGGAGGGATAATACAAATCAATTCATGGATATGTAATTTCCATCAAAACATTTCAGGGGAGGCCTTTTCAGCAATTAAATTGCCTATGTAAGATCTTATGATAATGTTGTTGGGGCTAGTATTACCTAGGTTTGTGCAGGTGATCATGAATGTGGATGGGGCATATGGGACATAGGATTGGGCCATATGGTCTGTATGAATGGGACTTTTGGCTCATAATTTGTAAGGGTCTTTTGGAAGTTATTAGTAATAGGTCTATGCAACTATATAATATATAAATAAAGACTTCTTGGTGGGTGGGTTATCCCTTGGGAACATATGACTAGCACATCTTCAAGTGGGTGAGGTGAATGTGTTTCTGTGTTTCACGGTAATTATGCCCCCATGATCCTAAAATCTATATTATTTTAATTAATGTCATTTATTTAGGTAAATGATGTAGAAATGATAAACCATGTTAATAATTGAAATGATAGAAAATAAAATGATGATCCTGATGAGATAAAAATGGGGTTAAAGCAGATTTTTAAAATATTATGGTACTTCTCACCCACCTATCTCAATATACAATTAATAATATCAATGTAGTAGAACATTGAAGCACACCATTGATTAGAAGGATTGTTTATTAATAAGATATTAGGTGATGATGGTTTTGGAGGAATGAAGAGTTAATTCACTTCTTATAAAAATTTGTAGAAGAAGATCCTAAGGGAATTTCTAAATAGAGTAAGAAAATCTGTCAACTACATATGGATTGGACATCAAGATCATTGTTGTCAGAATAGATGAAAATGCTCTAGAAAAATATCTATTCTATTATAGTATCATCTAATACACCATTTATAAATCAATGTATCAATTACTATGAGTTTTGGAATTAAGAAACTCAATGCCCAGAACCAAGGTCTAATAAGTATGATTATTAAAATTATTTTTACGACTGAAATCACAATTCATACCCACCTATAGTAGTCTTTCAATAGAATTATGATCATGAACACTCTTTAAAATAAAATTATATCATGTGGGTTAATATACTAAATTATTATTTATATATAGATAAAATTGATAGGGGAAAACTCATTCAGAAGGATAATCATTCCTTAGGAAAATGATTTGATTCATATGCTTGTAAGGTTGACACCTCTCGTGAAATTTTATCTCGATGCACATATACATTTTAAATACCATTTTATATTTTTTATAACTAAATTATTATTAAAATTTTCCTAGTTTTGTTTATTTAAAGGGGTTATAATGAAACACCTCATGATTTTTGATAATATTTTTATTTATGAAAATATGAAATTTAATAACTTCCTTCACACATAATAGAAAATGAAAATAAATCACGAAAAAAACAATATGAGATAATGAAATATGATGTGAATCATAAATAAATAATTTTAATATATCAATAAATCCTCATTTAAAAAGAAATATAATAAAATTATTTATTATAAATAATCTATTTATATTCATCACATATAGGTATTGTTATTAGTGAACAAATTAGGTATTTATTACATTTAATGTTTAGATGGAGAATAATTAATGAGATAGGATTATAATTATTAAATTTTTGATGTGGATAATGTCTAATGAAATAATTTTTGATTTCATTTTTATTTTACCTAAAAATGAAATTGGTAAATTTAATATGATTATTTTAATAGTGATTAATATTTCATAATATTATATTAACAATATTGTAAATAAAATTTTATATAAATTATTATTAAAAATATTTAACATATAATAATTTGTATTTTCACAAAAAACTATCATTTAATTTTATGGTTTCAAAATAAATACAAATTTAGAATTTTTATAAATTATAATTGATTATAAGAAACAAATTTTTCAATTCCAAATGAAATATTTTGAAAAACAATTATATATTATGTATTTTTATAAAATTTAGTGCTTTTAGGTGAATGGTTAGAAATAATTTATTAAAAAAAATTAGTGTTTATGATTGTATAAAAATTAATGTGTAACTTAATAATGGTTAAAAAAATCATGATAAAAAATTATACAGTGAAGTGATAAATTTAAAATTAATATGATAAAAAATACATGTTTAACATTTTGAAAATTATAAAATCTTTTAGTCTAATAATAATATTTTTCTTTAGTTTTTTTAATTATTTCATTACAAGTCATAATTGACTTTAGAATTTTTATTTTAACTATATAACTATTATGTTGTTAATAATGGTCATATTAGTTTCATATATGTAAAAACATTGATAAATTTATCCTAAGTATTGTTTTTAACATAAAAATATAATTTTTCTAAAAATGGATTTTTGGAAATTACATATACAAATATGAAAAGCAATTTTTCATACAAATATAAATTTTAGTTGAAAAAAATAATTCCATTTATTAAAAAAATATTATTTAATAAGGATCATTTATTTTTTATTCATGAAAAATAATAGAATGGGTAATAAACTACTTATCATGGATAAAACAAAAAGTGACAAATTTTTAAATACTATGTTAACAGACGAAACAATATATTAAAAACAGCTTTAAAATTTTTTGGTTAAGGCAAGATCAAACTTATAATCCCACCACACCAATATTTTCTACTATTAAATTAATTTGAAATTATAATAGTTACATTACGTTATATATATCTTGAAAATTTTACTATTTTTAGGTTCCCATATTCTCAATAGACCATTACATAAATCCTTCAACCATTTCACAATTGATCTTTTTTATGGATTATGATATCATTTACAAGTATTCACATTCCTTCCATTTTATTTATTTCATTCTACAAACCACTAAAAAAATTATATCATTAAATTTATGATATCATATTAAATAATAGTTTTATAAAGTGTTATTATATAAATGGAATATCACTTTTCAAAATTTCTCTAAATCCATTTAAAAAATGAAGATGTTTTCATTAATATATTAGGAAAATTGCCTCCATGAACATAATGATTTATTTTTCATCAACACCTTAAACAAGAAGATCCATGTTCCATTTAGATTATTATTATAAATTTTATAACAATATTTCAAATTTGAAATTATAAACCATTCGCTCTCTTCCTCCAAATCAATAGAAAATGAATGTGTCATCCATGCATACATATAGAGTACTACCTCCATGAATGTTCTATATTTAATTCATCACTATACTGTTTTATTATTTTCACAAATAACTTATAATATTTTTCAACACCTTAAAAAACTATTTTTTTGTCATTATGATTCGATTATAATGATATTCTTCCAATGTAATTTGTTTCCTAATCATACTCTCTCATATATTGCACATGATCCTCAGACCAATTAGCAAGGAATCCTTAAGTTCATATAGGATACCCAGGATCAAATCCAGGCGGAGGAAAATTTACAGGGTACTGTAGCAGGTACCATAGCAGGCATTGTTTGGCAATGTATCAGCCGGGAATATTCCCTCGTCTGGGCCTTCGGGCCTCCGATTTGGTCCCCAAGTCCTTTTATGGCTATCGGGCCACCTAGGACTTCGGGTTAGTAATGCCTTCAGGCCACCTCAAGGCCTTTGGCCCACCTAAAGTGTATATGCAAACCAGACAGCCTGCAAAGGAACAATCTTCTAAAGGAGGAAAGGCAAGGAGATTTCACTATAGTAGAAGAAAAACGGATTGCAAGAATGTGAGTGTATGGGACCTATCATTGGGAAAAGCCTTTACATGCATGAGAAAGCCTATTTGAACTTCCATTCAATGGTGGAGAGTTTATTTCATGAGGAAGATGCTAGGGAAGAGCAGTTCCAAGTAGTTATTCTTTGTTGTATGTAATGTTTGAAGCCTACGGGCAATGGATTCTTATATGGCCTAAGGCCCATGTTAAAGATACACCTACGGGCCTTATTAGGGTTCCACCTCACCCCTTGAAAGGTGAATTATCAAAATTCAATAAAATATTAAGGCCATTGGGCTATTGGAGGAAATAATCTCCCATATATTATAAAATCTTCTTGTTTGTATCAGTTTAACAACCAACATAAACAATGGTATAAATTTCTATTATGATTTATTTTGGAATCCTAAATACTAGTGAAATTATAAAATAATAATTATATATTTATTTTCTTTTGGTTAAATCATGATAATGGTAATATCTAACTTATTAATAAGATAATACCCATATATCATAAAATTTCAAAAATAATACCATTACCAACTTCATCATCATTATTAAAAAATAAAATAGTTATGAATGAAGTTAGAAAAATATAAATCATTACAAAAAATATACTCCAATACATATATGGAACATTAAATGATTTTATTTGAATCTACCAACAATAATTGACACAACCATTATGAAACCATTACTAAATATATAATAGAAGCTACTAAAATTGGATGATGAAAATAAAATATAAATAACTAATTTTTTTTAATAAATGATTAAAAATTACTATTATAACTAGTAATATATTTTAATAAAAATTAATATTTTTTTATTAGAGTAGTTATTTTTGTAAACATGATGTTAGAGCATGTTCCACTAAAATGGTTTAAAGTTATGTGTTTTTTAAGGTGAAGTATGTATCATTTAGATATTATGAATATTCAACACTTTATTTCATTTATTAGTTAATATATTGTCCATGGATTTATTTTATCAAAATTTTTCATGAAATCTATGTGATTTAAAAATCCTATAAATTTAATTACATTCATTAGTTTTTAATTAAATAGATTATTATAATGTAAGGGTTTTTCGAAATCAATTGACAAATCCAAGAGATCTGTTTGATATTGTGTTTCATGATTTCATTTATATAGTGCACTAAATTCAATATTTCATTCATGTGTGATAAATATCTTCCATTTCAAGATATTTAAATTTCCATTTCTTGATCACCTTAACATTTTCTTTTGACTCTTAATTTACTAAATATGTAATGCATTTTGATTACTGAAATGTCAATTAATGAGTTACAGTTCCACTTCTTGATCATGTTTCTTATATGATTGGATTAATACACCATAAGAATTTATATAATGATATATTCCATTTCAATCAAGGGGAATATAAATATTAATTAAAATATTTTTATTTTATGTATTTATTTCTCTAAAATAATATCATTGTTAATAATATTTCTCATCCATTTTAATGATGGTTTCTCCTCCGGGTCTATATTTTCCCTTTCACACCAATGTTCTCCAATATATTTTGGAACACAATAATATTTTATCTCATGTTATAAATGAATTACTATTTTATAATTCTAAGTATTATGTTTTTATATGTTATGATGATGTGTATTATAATAAGATATTTTAAATTATAAAAAAATTTCCTATCGTAATAATTTTTAGTATTCTTCTCTACATTTCATTAAAATAATATCTATATAGAATCAAGCATATACTAATTCGTTTTCTTTCCAAAATTAACTGTTTTTTTAGTTCACGATTAGTAATGTTATCTAGAACTATTCTATGGCCATGTTAATAAATCTAATTTTTGAAAACAATTAAATGATATTAATGTAATTATAAATTTTTCCAAAATGGATTTAATTCCATGGAAATTTATATTCATCATATACCCAATATATAATAATATAATAATATAGAGGATTAAACTCTTGCATATCAATTAATTCGATTGGATTTACTAAATAATTCATTTTGTATAAAAATGATTTTTTGTAATACCTTTTCTCTATGATCAATTTATATTTACATCATTTTATTGATAGGTATTCACTTATGATATATGCATAAAATTAGTGGAGATATTTTTTATAGAGATGTATTCTATTTATCTATATATTTTAAATTTAAAATATATCATCATCTCAACATTTTACCATTAACCAAAAATGTTGTTGATTATATTTTGATGCCTATTAATATTCCATGGGTTTATCATGTTATTCTAATTGATTGAATTTTTAATTCTTTCCTTTTTGATTTGATAATAAATATTATTCAATAACAAAATCATTCTATCAATTCTCCATGATATTTTGATTATTTTATATGTCACACATATGTATTGTTGATTCATAAGAGTGTTCTAATATAATCCTCTATTCCAATGGTAATAATTGTATATATCATTACACATGTATATGATAATAAAATAATTTCATCCAATAAATAATGTGAAAATATAAAGACTCATGAACATGTGACTTTGATTATTAACTTATTATGATCCATGTTTAATGTTTATAATCTCATGTTTTTACATTTTGTTCAATGGTGTTACTTTTTTTATATTACATTACATGTCATTCTATCAGGAAATATGAAAAGAAACTAATTTTTCTTATTATTTTTGTTGTGATATTTCATAATGATGATGATTTAATATATTCTAACAATATATTCAATGATGAAATATTTATTTGTTTTCAATTATATATAATTTTATCTCACACACTTCTTTTATTTCTTTTTCCTGAGGAAATTGTATAAGGAACTATATTTAAAAGTTTGTCTTTTGTAAATATGATTTTGTGGGATATGATAAAGATATATAAATTGAAATATTATTATACTATAAGAATTACCATTTTGGATGAAAATGAAATAGGTGTAAATCTTCAATTAATATATACCATTCATTAATTATATTCTATAATTAATTTGGATATGTAATTTTTATCTTATATATATGATGTAAAATAATGACGTGTTTATATTTTTTTATCAAACTTTGTAATAAGGCCCATCTATATGGTGTATGTTTCTAGCACCTAATGTGGAGGTTTTGGTCTAGGTAACATCATTTACCTTTGTAAATTATATCTCATTAAAGATCAATGATATTATAGTAGAAGATTATTGGTAAAATAAAATACATTCAAGCAATTTTTTAAAAACATATTTGGTCTAAAGAATAAATTTATGGGATTTTCAAAACATTATGATGATTTAAAGGAGATTATATTAAATGGAAATGACATTATCATGAAAAGTGTGAATGGTTAAGAATATTTCTCATGGGAAATTTGAAAATACGAAATTTTTTTTATAATATAAAACCAATATATATCTAGGTATGAAATATGAAAAAATATGACATAAAGGAATAAGTTATCATAGTGAAAAAGAATGGGAAGGTTGGTTAAAGTGGAAACTATGAAAATAATCTCATTATTGATGAATTGTATCACTATGATTATGTAAAATCAATTAAAATGGAATAATATTGAATTTAATTTACATTAGGGTGGAGATACATGCATGATGGTTACTAGAGTTGGTTCACTCGAATGATTATCTACCTATGAGAAAATATTCAAAAATGGGGAAATGGAATTTTATTAAAAATAGTAATGATATTAATATAATAACATGAATTATTCATATGTTTCAAAAGTCCCATGTTGTGAACGTATTTAGTAGTATTTGGAGGCTAGTTGGGAAACGAATGGGGTGTGCATAGAAACAAAGGAGGCATCAAAAACATGAATAAGTGACCCAAAATTTTCTTAATATATCACTATAAACAAGGATAAATAATGAGTTCAGTTTACCATACAATAAAATCAGTTAGATTAAATGATTAATAGAAACATTTTGTATATTGTTATTTTCATGATAACTTAGAATGAATCCTGATGGTATTTCATGGTATAATATATAATAATTGCTGAAAAATTCCTAATAAAAGTTTTTAAAATATTAATTTAGATATTACTATGTTTACAATTTTATTTATAAAAAAATATAATCATGAAACTATTTAGTCCATTCTAGAGTTTATTCTTGATTAAGTGGAAAGGATAAGATAGTGCAAAATATGCTATGAAAGATTAAAATTGAATATTTCGAGTATACCAACATAATGTAAGTTCCTATCAATTATATTAAAAGAAATTTTAGAAGATCGGTGACTATAATGAGGTGATAGATAATGATAATGATAATGAGTTGGGAAAAAACATCTATGGGTGATTATCAGAATAATGAAATCATTATAGATCTTAATGTTGAAAATGAAATCAATTATGATTTAAAAGCATATATTATAGTTTTTGGTTTATTTAAGTGATGTTATATAGAATTTATAAACTAGTAGAAAATATATCTAACTAATAAAATGATTTGATGATGAGAACATCATAGAATAAGAAAATTATTTGTTAAAATCAAATTGAAAAATTTGAATATCTATTCATACTAGTTCTTATTAAATTGTTGAAACAAAATAAATAATTTTTATTTAGAGATAAAGGTTTGTAATGAAGACATGATTATAGAAATAATTCATATTGAAATGTGTGAGTAATTAGAGTATATAGATGAGAAAAATGGTGGGATCATCACTAGCATAAAATGTTTTTTTAATTAAATTGAATAGAAATTCCATTTTTATATGAAATAATTCTATATGTGAGTGAATTTTATTTTCTCATGTCAAAGGAATAAAATTTAATTAAAATATTTCCTCTATGTAAATTATTTAAATATGATTTTTCATTTATTAAAATACATTAAAAAAATTAATAAAATCAATTTAAAGGATTTCATGATTTCATTATAGTATGGTGAGTTATGAATTTAAGTGTATATGGAGAAGTATGGTGATGTTATTCACAATGAATATAGAAGAAGGATATGATTATTGAAAAATTATTTATTTTGGTCTAAACATGAATAATGTTCATGGTATTTCAAGAATGATATATGTTTCATGATCATGAAAACATTAAATGGAATTTTGGAAAAAATTATATAATGTTATCTAAAAAACTACATCACTAATTTTTATTATATATATTGACAATATCACTCATACACGTGATGAAGAAGAATATTATGTGGAATAATCCACTTAATTGAAAACCGCATTTGAGTTTTCATAACATGGTGATATAAATTTAATATTCGACTTAAAAAAAACCTATGTGATTGGTTTTTAAGAAGAGTTTAAAAATTTTATTCAAAAATGGAATAGAAAATATTAATAAATATTTATGAAAATTTAAAGTTTGGTTGTCAAAAAAATGAAAATTATTCATGTATTAGCTACAAATGGGTGACATTTGACAAAATGGAAAGGCATTCTATTGTATATGATATCTTTATGGATATACATTGTATTTGTTGTCACACATTTTTCATGGTATTAATAAAATAATTACTATTAAAACATGTATGTTGTTAAAATGATTCTCATGTATATCAATGATTCAAAAAATTGTGGATTTTTATCTATGAAGTGAACACAACTGGAGTTAAAATATTTTAATAAGGAATATATTTCTTCATGTTGATGGTCAAAATATCACATTATAATGACGATTTATCATTTTTGTGACATGTGTACCATGGAATAGAAAAAATAATTTCATTATTACAATAAGTACCATTTAAAAAATATATATTTCTATATAAAAAATTGCTAAAAAAATTAGATAGAAGAATACTCAACTCAACAATATTTATGTTTTTCTTAAGTATCCACGGTTTATTGGATTTTATAATCAATAAATGATAAACTAATATTGATATACAATGAATAATAAATTATTTAATCAAATCAAAATCACATAGAATTGTATATGGAGGAGGTGGTGGAAGGAACATTAATTATAGATTGTGAAATCACAACAACAACATTCTAGTTTAATCATTGGTTTATTTTGACACTATGTTTTTCAAGTTGATATCTGGTCCTACAAATTTTTTAACATAGACGTTATTGTTAGAGAATTTTGAGGGTTAGTGTTTTCTTATTTTTATTTTAGAGGTCTGAATGTTCTTTTAGTGTTTATCCATCAATGGATACCAATCTATAGCATAAAATGGCACAAGTGGACCACCAGCTTGCCAGTGGCTGGATAAATCTAGGGGTGTCCTATAGGAATCCCATAAAATATACATTGGGGGTAGGATTAATAATATTTCTAGAGGAATTGCACCATCCAGGTGGTGGGGTTCATATAAGACAATGTATTCTACCTAGAACCACCGGCTAGTTGGTGTATGCTAGTTGATATTTAGATATATCGATGTGGGAAATAATTGGATGAGATATATCATATACATATTTTATAATTTTATGCTCCATTGTTATTTATAAACACCTATATGTTGGACCTCACTCAACATGAATGATCATCAAGACTCTTATGAGGATAATTAAACCCTTCAATCCTTTATTCATCATGGGTTGAAGTGTTACATGATGCATTAAATATCTTTTGGTTTGTGTAATCATAAGATGATCATGAATTCCTCTAACCTCATTACTCTCCATCCTCAAGAGTTGTGTATTCCCATTCCATTGTTGGATCAAGTTATTTTTTAGTTCTTTATCTCGGAATATTTCCATGATATATTCTAACACTTTTGACTATCTGATTGAGCAACCCATGTTGGTAATTGTGTAAAATTTTATAGAGGTATTTTATTTCTTATGTAAATTTCTATCAAATTGAAACATTTATTCTTTTATATTTTGAATTAGATTTATAATTGATTTCCAAATATTAATTTTTGTTTATTAAGTATTTTTTTTTATAAGGTATAGTGCGTACCTATGTGGAACCTCTTAGTTATAACATTTTCAATAAAGTGATGAAATTATAGAAAATGGATTACCAATTGATGAATTATTTTACAATACACATTTCAGATTATAATTTGTAAAAAATAACCTAAAATTATTTATGTTTTAAAAAGAGATGATTTTTAAAGAAAATAGTCTTTCTTATAACCCCATGATGTTAGTTTTTGAAATGAAATTGCATGTTTTAAAATACGAACATTGGGATGATTTGAATATTTTTATTGAAATAATTTCAGATTGATTAAAATGAATGATATCCAATTTTATGTTTAATATCCTTGAATCACATTGGATCATGGGTACTACTATTGAAGGAAGAAACTCTAATAATGTTTCTATGAGTTGTAATGAATTATTAATTCTAGAAAGTTGTAGAATTTATTATTCATTCATATTTGGATTGATATTATTAATCATTATTATCTGGAAAACAATTATTATATATTCATATTTTTAGGGATGTTCCCTTTATTACATGATTATTTATATCAGTTGAAATATTTTTAATTGGATGTTTTGATATAAAATATAAAATGAATTCCATGTGATGTTTTATTTAAAATTGTGATTATTTATTTTATTTGATATTAGTGTCTTATGGAATACAATGTTAGATCCTCATTGGATATGATTCTCTCCCATTACATTTGGTTTTGGGTGGGGGGATGTATACTATATTATACAAGGTCATTTAAAAGGGAAGGCACTAATTAGAGGTGGTTGGTGTTGTTGGTAGTGAGCCCCTGATATTTTTTATTGACTGGAGGAGAGTGTGATATATATGCTATAATGATATCTTTCGATTTTTTGTTTTCTTATTATGTGATCACTCTTGTTGATATTATTTTTTAGGACATGTTTTTTTACCCTATGAAGTTATTATCTAGATGACTATATTAGGAAATCAACTTTTGTTCCTCAACCACTAAATTATTTTTATTTTTTATTGTTATGGTGAAACAATCCCTTTTTTATTTTTCATGATTTGTATACTCTAGTTTTCAAACCATGGGGATCATGAATTCTCTTCGGTCCATGCCTGAAATTATTATTTTTCTGGTTAATCAATATTATCCATTTAATTTTATGTCTGATTGTTATCAAAGGAGGTGATTTAATATCTTTGATTTCTTTTAAGATAGTATAAAATATTATAATGATATAATGGGTTAATTACAATTAAGTTCCTTGATATATTTTCATGTATTAGTCCCACAGTTACAATGGGTTGTTTGGGAAAAGGTGATTTTGAGGAGTTAATTAATTTTATTCAAGATATATTTGTCATTTTTTTCAGTGATTTGTATTTACATATTAAATTTTTATCTATATAGTTGATGATATCATTCATATTGATTGATATATACTTATTATATGTTGATTTTCTAAATCACAATGCCCCAAGAAGGCATTAAAATAGACAACATGACGGAGAGGGAAATTTAATACAACCAGTGAACCCACCAGTTTTTCAGAACCTTGTAAAAGTTGGTGTGTGAATGGTACATTATATGGGCCATGTAACTACACTCATTATCGTTAATGATGCATAGGATGTGCCACAAAGGGAACATAGAATAGATCATTCATACGGGCATCTATGTCAGAAACAACCACCTTTATAAGGAAAAAAAGATCCTTACGAGGTAGAATATTTGTTAAAAATTATTGCGAAAAACATAGAGAATTTGGGGATATTGGATTAAACAAAGGTAAAATGTGAAATCTTTATACTTAAAATTTCAAGAGGGAGGTGGATGTATTCCAGAGTCTTAAGAAATAAGAATAATATAATTTATTGAAATTACCCTGAAACCATTTTAATGGAGTTACTCTTTTTTTAATTTTTGTTATTGGTTACGTTTTTTAAGTTCTCCAACCATCGATAAGGTGATCAGATATAGACTCATTAATCCATTTTTTTGCTGAAATTTTTTAATTTTCACATGATATGGTGTCGAATGTAAAACTAAATTATTCCAAGTTTGATATGGGTTATTGGTTGGATTTCCATTATTCATCATTCTGGATAAATCATACCTTGTATGAAATTATTATGTATAGATATATGGTGGGAGAACATGAGTTGGATAGTAATTCCCTATTGATGGGAGTTCATTTTATTCGCAGTGGTGTAATTAATCAATTTTTATAAGGCAAATAGATGCAAAATGATTATCATAGTTGGAAAAGTAGTAGTATTCCTCTACCAATTGATTTATCCAAATATTCTACAATATCTAAATAAATCCCAAAGAATTATTTAAATTATAAAAATGTTGGGAACTCAAATAATTCATTCATGGAGGCTATTAGGATAAGTATCTCTTATCGAAACACATGTGATATGTAGTAAATTTTCAATGTTTAAACATAATTGAAACTGGTATAAGCTTGATATTTCGATGTGAATTTTTGTCAAAATTGTATATATTAATAAAACAAAAGTTTTATTCATATATGTTAAGAATAAAGCATCATCATGTAGTTCATAAGTCTCCTAGGGGAACTAACATGGGTCCCATGATAGTGAGAGGTACCATTAGTACTAATACTTCATAATCGACTACATTATTTGATATAGATTTCTCACATGATTTCATATCTTCTTTCACTGTGTATTTATTGAATCCTCCCATGGAGCTCGTGATTTATGTAATGAAAACTAATATGATTCATATGATGAAAAGATACCAGGTTCTTTGATGTCCCTGTTTTACATTCAAAATATGTTAAATTGATCTCTTTTGGGCATATTTTGTTTGGAATATGAAACAACTAGATTTCAATATCATCAAGTATTGGTTGGTTACTCATAAATCCTGAATTGACTATTATCTTTATAAGGTATGTTTTACATCCCATGATGGGGAAATTTTAAATTTTTCATAGAGTATGATACCCAAGGGATAGTTGAGTCAATCGTCTAATTCTTGAGTTGGGAACCATCTTTAGTTTTGAACTGGAGTAAGAAACATCATTCAGTGATATTCCACTTGTAGAAAATGAATTTTCAGGTGTTTTCCAAAAAAAAATTCTTTTTTCCACTAGTATGGGAGGTAGAGTTTTTCCAAGTGTATAGAACCAACCATATATGTATTCTATATTACTAAATGGACATAGATGAACTAAAGGAATTAAAGACTTAGTTGGATGGATTTATGTTTAGAAAAATCATTTAACCCAGTGTTTTGACTTGGGTAACACTGTTTTTTTTCTAAGATGTCTGATGGAACCTTAAACTTAAATCTTTATTTTTCAAATCTCAATTGGTTAAAAGCTAATAAAAATTAACAGTTTCTTCAAATTGAAGATTTTTTTACCATATAAAATGTTAAAAGTCATTTGCAGGTAATTATCATTGGTCTACTTACCACCATATTTGGATTATGGAGTCTAATATCCCAAATGCTACTTTTAGGAGAATTTATCTCGACTATAACTATCTTTAATTACATATGGTATAACCAATGATTCATTTTAGTGTTTATGGATGACATCATGGAATTTTTTAAAAATATGGGGAGTCATGTGATTCATTTGAGATTTATTCTAATAATATTTATAAGTCACTTAATTTATTAAAATCTATAAAATTTATATTTTAGGACTCAAGAAATGATTTTCATCTGAATTTTGGTATAAGAACATGGTTTTATATTTGATCATGAAAAGGTTAAAGATTAATTTAGAATAAATTAATATTTCATTTTAGATTATTATAAACATAAGATTGCTTTGTTATTAAATTTTTTTCATAGAACATGTGTTATTGTTGGATTCTTTGTTTACCCATGAAAATCATATAGAATAATGAAAATTTTGAATTCAAAGTTTAAAAAATCATTTTAATAATTGATGTGTAGTTTTATATATTCCATGGTGTTGACTATTCAATGTCCTATGTAGGCCTATAAGGACTTTGGTGATGTATCTATTTCATAATCAAGATGTGTTCTCATACAAGGTGAACAAGTGGTGGAATTAGATTATTATCAACTTATGAATCATGAGAATAAATTTCCAACACACTATCTCGAACGTAAAGTTTTTATTCATTCTCTTTAGGGTTACCGTAATTTAATTTTTGTAGATATGTTTAATATTTATTATGATAAAATTCATGAGTATATATTATATATAAAATATTTTAATATCTATCATTGGAGATGAGTGGTTTAACCAAAATCTTTATTAGTATGAAATTTCATACAACACTAGAACATAGATCATTGTTACTAACACTCTGGTCAGTAATCTTCCACCCTATGAAGTCAAAGAATCTTTCGATGAGTTTATCCTCAAATTTATATGTTATCTTATAAATTTGGGAGACATGAAGGATCAAAATAAGGTTCTTTTTTAGTGTTGTGTGTGGAAATCCACCCCACTCAAGGTGATTCTCTAGGAAAAATCATTATAATGACTTCAATTACATTAGGGATTATTTATATTGTAGGGATAACATTATTTAATGGTATTGATCTTCTAAGGGTAATTTTCCTTCAAAAAGAACTATGATATCTTGTCACCTATGAGAAAGGATTTGATAGGGGATATTCATCATTACCAATTACTGGTACACCTAATAGTAATGAAGATGATTTATGATATAATGAATCATTTCTAGTGGGAATTAAGGAAATGGTAAATTGTTTATGTTTTTTCTCATTGTTAGAAATGTCATCAGATTATGGAAAAGCATAAAAATCCTTTTAGCCTACATTAACTACTTCTTTTGCCAATGTGAAGGTGAGATCAAATATTGATGGTTTTCATTTTTGTAAATACATGATCTCCCCAAGAAAAGAATGTGATTTAGATGGTGATTGATTGATTCAACACTTTTTATGACTTTGTTCCCATTCATTATAATTCCAATGTTTAATACCTAGGAAATCTATATTTTTATTTTATTATTTGATTGAATGGAGTTATGTTCTCCATTTTTTGGATAGGGATCCCCAATTGAAAACATGTTTTTGGTGGGGATGCTAGGAGGCAATGGGACCATAATAAATGTTGTGTATAGAGTAATATCATCTATTATATTATTAGAAAGAAAAGGCTTTAGAGATTATGAAGGACATGCTTTGTGATTTTGTCCTTGATTCTGGGATATCTTTGTATCTACACATGATAATGTATAATTTTTCATATATAAATATTTCCCTATCATACATTAACATTTCAACCCTTTAGGGCGTAAATATTTGACCTTATAAAAATCCGATTTATTGGTCAAATGACTATAATGACTCCCACTTTTGACATAGCTTTCCCTAACCAATGATTTATAAGTTCCAAATGATATTGAATTGGCTGTTGATGTCTGATAGTTGATATAAACGTTATGTTGTTCTTTGTCAATCAACTTTGTAATTCTCTACTAGAAAAAAAGTTTCTTTTATATTATCTCCCTATTTGGGTCATTGATGTATAGAAACCAATGGATGTTATCCCCAAGATATGTGTCTCCATTTAATTTCATTGAGTGGATTGGTGAGTGGAATAATTATTGGATTTTTAACCATAGATTTCATAGAACCATAATTTGTTTCATCTATCACCATCACAAAGTATCTCTATGAAATGACTCATTTTTTTCTGTTGTGACTACATGAATATGGATCCCAAAATTATTGAAACTATACTACAAATTAATATGATCAAATTTCAAATGAATTTTATTTCTTGTAAAACCATGCATTTTATTCCAAATTCAATGGAGACATGATTTTAATTTTCATAAGTTACGTCAGAATGAATCATTGTTGAGAGTTCCATAGAATCGCCTCTTTACTATAAAATATTCTATATAGTATTGGTATAGTTGAATGAATTTATGGTGGGAATAATTTTGACATCACAACACCAAGATTATTGTAGGATACTAATTTTATTTTTACTTTCCATTTTTTTATTCGAACACCTTTTTTGTACCTTTTATTTCATAATTATATATTACTGTTAGAGCCTTTTAGAGGTTCATGTATAATTTTTGATTTATGTTTGAAAGGTTGAAACATTATTTGAGGTTATATATTTAGGTTGATACTAACCTATTGCTGAAAAGTATTCATGTGGCCCACCAGCTAGCAAGTGAAACCCACCAAACAGATAGTGGGAGGCTGGAAGTAGGGGTTTCATACAAGAATCCCACTATCTAGCCAATGATGTCCATCATTGAACTTGTGGGTTCCTTACAGAATGGAGTACCAATAGTAACACTACATTATAACCCATGTATGCCCATCATCCTTCTTGTACGGTCTCCTAGGGCCTAAAAACAATTTCATAATCATAATAATACATTAATTTGTATAATTTCATGGTTTTTCTGTCTAATGATTTACTTGAACAATATTGTAAAATAATTTTATGGATGACTTTGAAAACCTATTTTATATTAAAATATGCCATAAATAAGTAAATAATGATTTAATTTTTTAATCTAGATTATTAATTCTAGTAGTAAACTCATGAATTAGGATACCAATGATTGTTAGTTAAATACCGCAGAAATATGCACATCATCAACATCAATGTTATAGATCCTAAACAAACTACCATGGAATTAAATTATTAAAATATATGTATTTTAAATTATTCAATTACATTAGCATTTTTAACTTTTTAATGATTTCCTTTGGGAGAAGAACATATAGTAATGAAAATATTATAAAACTAGTCCTAAATGATAAATAATCCCCACAACTAACATTGAAAATATATAATCATTAATCAAAATATTGAGAAAAATAAAAAATTAATTTTATTAGCAAATATAGATATGAGTATAGTTTTGAAAAACGTTTATTATGATATATATTTTTTATAAAGGACTTCGATGAAATTTCTTATAAGATGATAATATATTTGAAGGGTTTAATAAATAAAACACCTTTTAGTGAGTTATATGATATCTTCTTGAATTTAATTCACCTTTGGTCAACAAATATTTCATTTTTAAAATATTTTTTTATTATGTCATTGAAATAGATTTATTATTTCAAATACATATCTAATAATTTTTTTCATTTAATTTTTATAAGAATAAAATGGTTAATTTCTAAATGAGACCCACAATTATTACTCTTAAATATATTATTATAAAAAAATTCCAATTTTTTATATTATTCATTATTCATGTTTATCTTTATATTTGAAAATGTCTATCTCTAGTGTATTTATTAATAAAATTGCACCTTATATTTTTTTATTATTATGTAATTATTTTTTGTGATCATGTTTTGGATTTAATCCATTTAATTCTCAGTGTTATGTTACTAAAAATGTTATGAAACTCTTTTTTATTCTCATTGGTTCATAATTCTCTAAATGGTGTTTGTTTTTTAGTTTGATTTTTTATGAAACCCATTTTTCATATTCTATGGAATCTTTATTGAAAGTAACAAATTTTCATTTAATCATTTTATAAAACCCATCTTATTTCAATGGGATTATTTTTATGTTATATGTGAATAATTATCTAGTGGAATAGAAAAATATTGATGATGACTAGAGGGGTTCAATATTTCCTTCTGATGAATTTATTAATAGTTTATATCTCATTATAGAAGTATTACTGAGTATATTTTACTTTCTCATAAGCATCGAGAGTCATGTTGCGGCTCTAGAATTAAATATTTCCCATTGAAAATGTTTGATCTATATATGATAGAATTTGTGCATTCTTATCTTATATTCAAATTATTCATGGTTTATTTTAAAATTTATAATTCATGATATGGGAATTTTGATTCAATGATGATATTTTATGGATATAAATTCTTTTTCCTTTTCTTTATATCTCATAAATTATTTATTATTTTTATTCTATATGATATTATGTTTACCTTATTTTCAAGTAACTTTTTCTCCCGACCCTTTTTTGACCCTTGGATAAATGTTTATTATTACATAAGTAAAATTTTGAGATAACAACTTTAATATGTTTTCATTCCCAAGGTTGGGAGGATGATCTTTTATAATGATTCATTTATAGGATTTCTTACTATGGTGATCTTATGATGAAATGATATAGAGTATTATACAATAAATTGATTATGTTTTTATTATTCTATGAAACAAAATATCTAGCATTATGGGTTGTGTGACCATTTGTGAGGTGGAATCTTTATTTATGTAAAAAAATTGATATAAATGTGTTTATTTATCAAGGGTTATTGTATTCATTTTAAATTTAGGTAGATTAAGTATTTTTAAAATGATTGGTTAGAAATGGAGTCTATATTAAAATAGGAATCCAAAACCATGAATCCAAGGAGGATATCTCCTTATGATAGTTCATAATCCAAGATGTGAAATATCCATTAAAAAATTAATTCATACAATAATAGGTGCGATCAAAATGTTACATTCTATTGAATGATAAATTCTTTAATGAATTTTTATACTCTATTGAATGAATAATATGTGATCATCATAATAGTATATGAGGTTGGGTTAGAATGTGATTTCCAATAATAATCCCATATGTAATTAATTACCCATAATATAAGAGTCAATCTATAGTTTATGATATGTATTTATTTCATATAACAACACATTTATATTTTCCATAGTAGGATGTGATTTATGAATTATGGTTTTAATTTTTGATTTCATGAGGTACAAGTGATTTTTTGATGATCCTCTATCTTTTTGTGGAATAATATTTTTTTCATGAACATGTTACCTAGGGCACAACCCATGTTAGAGTGTATTCTAAGAGGTAGTGATTATAGGTTTTCAAAATGATATTGAGTATGTAATATTATATTACAAGTGAAGTTTCTATATATGAACCACATTTTGAGATATATAAAATATTTTTTGTGCGATCAATGATATAATGAATTATTTTTTAAAACATTTTAATTATTTTAAGTCATTAAAAATTTGAGATTATTTAAAATTGATATGTATTTTTTCAATGAACTGTTATGGAATTTTTTATTATAAATCATTTGATAATAAATAAAAAATTGCTTTGGTGATGGAATTTGAATGTATAATGTTAATAATGTTATTTTATGTGATAGAAACATTAATCAATAAATATTTTGATATCAAAGACAACCTGGAGTGATTTATATGCATGATAATATTTATTGAATAATTTTATGATAATTTTCTAATAGAATATTCATCATAAACGTAGGTAGAATATTAGATTCTTGTATTTAATTTGAGTAATTTTCTTCTCTAACTACTCATTTATCATTAAGATACATCTACACATTTTTTGTTTTTAAACATGATTCTAAGCAAAGACTATAAGACCTATAAGAGTATTTTTTTCATTCAAATGATTTTATCATTAGAGAGAAAATATTCTCTTTAAGAAATAAAATGATGGATTAATGTGGGTACAAATTTTCTATAGATATATTAATGTGTTCATGCTTAATAAAAAACACTCTCCAAATGATTTACAATTTATTTGACAATCCTATGGGGGGAAATTCCTCTCCAAGTGTAAAATATTTTTTATTGATCTATGATGTAATGAATAACTTGGTAAACCATTTTATTTCTTGTTAGAATTTTTAAATTGGAGATTAATTGAAATGGATATTTATTTTTTAGAAGAACTCTGATGGAATATGTTATTATAAATCACTGGATAATAAATAAGAAATTTCATTAGTGATGGAATATGAATGTTTAAAGTTAATAATTTTAGTTTATCTATGAGAAACATTAATCATTAAATATTTCTATATCAGTGACATCTTGGAGTGATTTATATGCCTGAGAATATTTTTTTAATATTTTTATGATACATTTCTAATAGAATATGCACGACTAACTCAGGTAGAATATTTTATTATGGTATTTAATTTGAGTCTTTGTCTTAACTAACTAGTCATTCCACATTAATATTCATCTATACTCTTTTAGTGTTGAAAGATTTTTCTAATAAAAGACTATAAGACCTATAAAATTATTCATTCATTAAAATAATTGTATCCCAAGGGAGAATGTATTCTCTTTATAAAATATAATGATGTATGAACGTGGCTACATATTTTCTATAAATATATTAATGGGTTCATGGTGAATAAAAAAACTCTCCAAATGATTTAAAATTTATTTGACAATCTTTAGGGGGTCAATTATTCTCCAAGGGTTACCTCCAACCAGTATATCATCAGTTGAGATTGAAAGAAATTTTTATTCTAAAGACTTAATTTTGAACCAGATATAGGAATTACATATTTTTTTTATTCCCATTAGATTAAATAATATTACATACATATTTATGGAAGTAGATAATAGGAAATTTAAGTAAATACTTCATATTTGTTTTCTTTATTGGTGATATAATAATATAATTAATAGTTTCTGAGGGGTAAGAGGACAATCTAAAGTCTGTATTGACAAACTCCTAGGTAAGATAATGTGTTCAATAGATTCGATATATGAATGTTCTAGTTACAAAATGTAACATTATTTATATAAATAATGACTATTTTTTAATTCTCAGTGGATCCCACAAATAAAAATCCCATTTAGTAGTGTAATTTTCCTACATAAGTAACTGAAATTCGTAGTTTCCATGGTTTGGTGTGATATTATAGAAGGTTTTTGACAAACTGTTCGTGGATTTCTAATTCACTAACCATGTTACCTCAATATAGATTTATGTTTATCAAGACTAAGTAATATGAAGATTATTTAAAATAACTAAAGAAGATATTCGTTACTGCATCTATGCCCACTCTTCCCTCAGTTAGAGAATGGTTTGTTGTGTATTTTGATTCATCTCTAAAGGTTATTGGTTTTGTTCAATTTAAAATACATTTATGATCACATATTAATCTTTATAATTAAATAATTGTTATTGTAATTTTCATAATCATGACATGAAGATAGATTCTATCATTTATTCACTGAACATATGGAGACACTGAATTTATGGGGAATAGTTTTATATATACACATACCACAATGATTGAGGTATATATTCACACAAAATAAACTGATCATTATAAAAATTATATGGATTTATAATTATAAACACAATGAATAAAGAATTAATTATCACCCTAAAAGAGTAAATAGAGTCACAAATTTCTTGAGTAGAAAATTTCAAAGATCTTGTTCAATGTTGAGGATTTATGGATATCCATTTATCATGGAACAATTGAGGTTGTACATGGAAATCATTTGGGATGTGATATCATCAACCCTAGAGTAAATTATATCTCAATCTCCGTCAGTAGATAACTATATGAATGATCATAAATATTATATATTTGTAAAAAAGAAGATAAATGCTAATAAAAATTATAAGATTCATAAATTTAATTTTTATCAAGAAGGTGCACTGAAATTTTGTACAATACTATATATACTATTTATTATAGTGTTAAATAAGGATATCATTGATGAAGTCAATAAATATATATTCTCTATACTTATTGAAAATCTATATAGAGTCTTTCATAATCATTATTGGTGGGATAATATTAATATGATTATTTCAAATTACATTAAAACATGCTTGGTGTGTCAACATTTAGAGGAATATTTTCAACATCCCAATGGGGTATTGAAACCACTACCCATACCTATATGGGTATGGGAAATTATATCTTCGGTTTTATTCACTAGTCTTCCTAATACATTAAACCAAAAAAATTATATATGGGTAACTATTGATAGGTTTACATAGTCTATCCATTTAATTTCAAATGAATGTATTTCTACCAAGAGCACAAAGATCACCTCTATATTAAATAATTACTAATAATCGACAGATTACCACTATGAAATTTTTCGGAATGTGATCTGAGATATAATTATATGTTTATGTTGAACATACAAATGGGTATGAATAAATATATATGTCTAAACACAACCAATCATCCTCAAACTAATGGGTAGTCTAAGAGGATAATTAAATCATTGGAAGGGATTGTAAGGGATAGATTACTTGATTTTGATGAGATTTGCGACAAACATATTCCAATTTTGGTACACTCATTTAATAACATTTTACACTAGATTATTCAAAAGTTGCTTTTTAAATATATCTATTAAAAATATGTTGAAATAGAAAAATTTGGATGGATTTGTAAAGGAAACTATAGGGATAAGACATTATGATGGATAATATATAAAATAAACAAGTTTTTTAGAAACACCTCAAGGATGATTTGAATTGACTGGTAAGTAATATTAACTATATATAGAAATACATAAACTTTCGTTTTTTGAATCATGTATCAATCATTTTATCCCCATCGAAATGAATAATGAGGTTTCAAAGGAAGGTTATCATATATACAATTAACATTAGATGAAGTTCGATTCTAGAGTGCGTTCAAGTAGTATCCTATTGGGTAGCACAATCATTAAATCTTCCAATATAGAAAATATCTTATACATATCCCCCATAAGAATATATAATTCACAATAAAATATATACTAGAATAAAATATTAGAGAATTTGATCCTAGCATGTCATATGACAAGAAATCGATCTTGATTAATGATATAAGGGAAAAAGTGTAGAGTAAGAAGACAACATAGGTTGTAAAATATCAATGGAGAAATAAAATGATTGATGAAGCTTATTGGGAGCCCAATGATGTGATGAATAAAAATACCCCCACTTTTTATGTCGTAATAATCTATTGAGTTTCAAATTTTTTCAGTGCAGAATATAATAACATGAAAAGTACTTTTTTTATTAATGAATGAAATATACATCTTCATAATGACTATTTCTTTATATTACACAAATGAAGTACATATAAATACAAGTATAAAAAATAATATGACAATGAATTTAATAATACTGATTACTATGATTATTACGATTAAAGTGACATAAAAACCAATGAATAAATATGTTATTTTTTCCAATATGACAATTTTCTATTATGACCACTCAGATATATGATTGTTGTAAAATAATTAACATTATAATTGATGTTTATAAAAGTAAATGATAAGATATATCTAATATGGAATGGAGAAATTATTTCTTTATCTAGTATGATCATTCATTTTGAATCCCATTTGGGAGAACCTTTACGGGTGGTATCATAACTAGGGTCCTCCCATGACCCAACCAAAGTAGAGAATCAACATGTGAGTCTCAAACAAATTCAACTACGATAGAAGTTTTAGCAAGTGGATATCACATCTATGTCACCGTTAGCTGAGACAAACCATGATAATACCACTATTGCACACCATAACCTTAAAGACTATCTCTATATATTAAGGAAATATGTATTTACACCTTTTTAGTATTTTGATGTTATTATTTTATTAATTATTTAATATTTTTATTTACTATTCAATATTTTTTGGTGTTAAAACCTTATATAAAATCAAGATTACAACAGAATATTTTATAATAATCTTTTATGTTAAGTGAAAATGGTTAAAAATTTTATAATAAGGAATATATATTTATTTTCCAATAAAATGGTTTAAAAAGTATTTAAATAAGGATTAAAACAGTAAATATTTATAAAATATTTTTATTATGTTATATATAAATTTTTTAAGCGATATAAATGTGACTATAAAAAAATTGATCTCAAAAAATATTTATTTATAAATTGAATTTATGATATTTATGAAATTTTCCTTGTACAATTTACCATATTTGTGAAATTTGGAGATCAAGATTACTAAATGGAGATTTTTTCATATTTTTATGACATAATAAATTATTTGGGTAAAATATAAAATGAGATATTAAATATGGTATATATTATGACATAATAAATTCATAAATGTCTTGTAATTATTATTTTATAGGCATCGTCATCTAGAAATAAATTATTTTTTTAATATAATTTATTTTAATGGATTTTAATAAATTTCCAAACCTATAAATTACATTATAATTCCTAAAATGGAAACTATGATTTTTTACACTAAATTTTGTCAACATTTTAATTTTATATGAACAAAGTAATATTAAAAATTTATTTAGGTTATAACTCTTAAATAATGTTCTAAAAAATGAAAAACATGTCTAAAATAATGGCTAACAACAATAGGTAAGCTAATCATCTTCCATTTTCCAAAACCATGAATTCCAAGATCATTAATTATAAATTTATATAATATTCATACACATTTACAATAAATACCCTCAAATCCCCTACATTAAAAACCATATATACACAATTGTATTCTCATTTAATCTCCCTAAGATTACCACAAGGATTCCTTATATTTATAATGTGTTATCTTAAAGTACTAGGAGGAAACTAATCAATGTAAGGGAATTCGATTCCCTTTTCCCCGAGTAAATTCAACTAGTTCCTTTTTTAATGTATTTTCATCTTCTTATTCTTGAACTATTTAAATGAATGAATAAATATTTAAATTGGGTTAAATTAATAAGATCATTCTTGAAACCTCTCATTAATAAAATTTAGTAATCCATTTTAATACATTTTACACTGTCAAAATATTTATTTTTATTTTATTTAATTTCTATGAAATACTATTATATTTTTAATTCACAACCCATTTCCCAATTCATTATTACTTACGTCGATGTAACCTGGATTCACTGATTGGGTACATTCAAATATAATATATGTATTCCATTCACATTAGTTAAAAATGATTTAATTCACATGTTATTAAGTATTTTTGTATTCAATAACTTTTAAATAAAACCAATTCATTATTTCCTTTGGAATATTAATAGAATATAATATTATCATCTATGTAGTATAATTAAATTTTTACATATTAAGTTTATTCCCAAATATATATCCAATCAATTAGGAAACTAATTAATCTCTATAAAATAATTTATTAATGATAACATGCTAAATAACCATGGTAATTTTCTTTCATGATACCTTTATTGATAAACTATGATGAAATGATTTTGATTGGAACATTTTTATGATTTAATCACATTTCAATTTTTTTCATGATTATTTAATTATTATATGACTCATATTCTTATGAGCATGCCTTATTTTTATTCCTCATGATCATATGTAAAATATTTCATTTGTTTATTTCCTTATTAGGATACACAATCACAAATTTATAATGGTTTATGTCTACAATATATAAAATTCAGTAAAAATTACCCATAAAAAATATTTAAAAAATTTATACGTTGATATGAAGAAATATTAGGTTTTTCTTGTATTATATTCCTAATTTCCATGAAACTAAACTTCAAACGATCATATGGCCATTAAATGATATATTATGGAATAAAATTTTTATGTATTAAAAAGATGGGCCTACACAGGTGTTATGGGAGATAAAAATATTTATTTATGGAAATTAGAATTATGATATATTATTAAGATCTGTATTGATAATTATAAATAAAGGAAAACATCCTAAAATTTGGGTGATGTATAACCTGTCTTGTTTTTAATAAATTAAATTTCATTGGGGTTATCACAAGTGGGTGTGTATCTCGCACAGTTGAACTTAGGGGTAATAAGGTTGAAAATGGTCTTTTATTATTAAATCAATATTTACCTAATGCATCGAGAAGAGGTCCGTTGCACCACTAATTTGACACTCTAGGGGGATATGTTTGGTCAACCAGATTATTTTTATGAACCATTTTTTTGTAATATTGTGACTCGCCCTATTTTTTAGGAATGAACTGATGTATTTACTAAAGATTTACCATGATGTATCCCAAAAAGAGAGGTATATATCACTATTAAACTCATACCTAGATTTAATAAAACATTAAATACCCTTAATAAATTATCATATATTGAGACAGAGTATTTAATAAGGAAACTACATGATCTCTTGGAAAATGGTTTCCTTTGGCCAAGTGTGTCACCTTATGGACCACCATCTCCATATGTGAAAAAACATTTATCAATTCAGTTATGTAATAAAAATTTAGATATTAATGATATATTATTAAATAAAAAATTCTTTCTTTTGGGTATTTTGGATTTATTTGGAAAACTTTTATGGGTACCATTCTCATCCATTATTGACATTAGATTTGGATATCATTAGTTGATGGTGAACAAAGAAAATATCACAAAGACTACATGTATTCTAGGATATGTGGATCTTGATTTTTATTCCTTTTTATTAACTTATGCTAATAGCACATTTTGTGATTTGATGCATAGTGTCTTTAAGGATTTTCAATATAAGTTATTTTTGGTATTTATTAATGATATTTTGAAATAATACATGATTCATGAGGTTTTTGAGTATTTTCTATGGGTCACATGAAAAATAAGAGGGAGAATTTATTTCATAAAATTATTAAAAAAAATTGATTAATAAAATTCACATTCATGTGACACATCAAGAAATGTTGACGACTATATTTTATTCATACATTTTAGAGTGTTTTAATATGTTAATTTATGGTTTTAATTGATTATTCATTCCAAATGTTGGATATTATGATTTTTTATGATTTTTGGTACGAAAAATAGATATTTTAAAAAGTATTTATAAGAGATGAAATTAAGACAATAATGTTACTTCATGTCATTTTTCCTTGCTCGTGCCGCGACAACGAATTTTTGATGATGCAGTAGAGCTACAGAACTGGAGAAGGAAATTTTCATATTGTTTTTTTTCAATCACATATCTTGATTTCATTATGAGATGTAGTTTCAATTAGGTCTTGTCATGAAGTCAATATACACGGTGAAGCAGTTACACATCGTGTACATGGATAAACATCATGAATGTTTTGGACATAAAAAGTTACAGAAAATTCACTGGTGAAGTGGAATACATGTCCTGTAAAAATTTACACATTATGAAACTATAAAATTTTTTGATAGTAGATATTCATTTACGATGTGTTTGATGATATTCGTTATAGAAATCACCCCTCTTACACCATTTTTCAGGATCCGTGAATGAGAGGTGGACGAGGTGGGTCAAACCAAACCAAGGTGCATCTGCAAAGCCCTGCTACCACGTCCTTTCAGTATATTATTTCTTATTCATTTTGACATCCACTCATGGTTAGAATGAGTGGGTGATTTATTTGTTTCATGGCATGCGTGATGAATGAGTATTTAATGTATGATTTATTTTAATTTCTATAGTAACACATGTTGGGATTTCATGTAACTTATTCCCTGTTTCTTTTTACATGACCATTAAGAGTGGGGTTATGAAAGGTTTTAATTTTTTTACTATTTTGTATCAAGATCATTTACTTAGTTTATTGAATTCATTAATCTTATTTTTTATATAGGGTTTATAATCTCCCCATTAACATTGTTTTTTCCATTCCCAATCTTCAAATAAATATTTGGGTTTCCCATTCTGTGTAATCTGAATTAACATACCAAGGGAAAATGATAAATTAAAATATATAGAATTTACCATTAATATTTGTTTTTATAGGTCCTGATTCTGAGGATTTCATGATTGTTAATTATTTTTTTTATAAAATTTCAACCCATGAACCTTGATTCATTGTTGTCTGAAACACAATTTGTATTTTATTCTCCAAATTTCTCACCGAATCACACGCTGTATAGTTTAGATTTAATTTTTTTAAATTGTAATTAGTTTTGGATTATTTTATTTAATTAATATCTTCTCCATTATTGACCATGTGGGTATGATCTTAGGATTTCAATTCCTATACTACTATATATTTTAGTGGTTTTTTTGTTTACTATTTATAAATTTTGAAATCTGATAACTCTATTGGAAATAACGACGACCATAGGGTTATCACATGTGATGGAATCGTAGTGGATCCTACAATGGTAATGATTATGGGGGAGTGACCAGGTCATATAGTAGTAACATAGATTAAAAGAATCCTTAGTTTAACAAGATATAATAAAATGCTTCTAAAAATAATCATGGATTTATATTTAACTAACCATGATATTGTGAAAAGTATTTTTGCTGATCTGAATTGAGGCAGTGGAAAAAGATTCTAATAAATGTCTAATAGGTTAGTATTGCATCAATGTTAGTTCTAACCTCTTTTGAATAAGGGATTTTTTTCTATAGTGATACCTCTCTGAAAGTTGTTGGATGTGTTCTCATAAAAAATGACATGATGATCACCTATTACTCTCTATAGATAAGGCCTTGAGAGTAGAATTATACTACTCATAAATTGGTGTAATGTATAGTCATTTTTTCTTTGATTAAATAAATACAATTTCTTAATGTTGTAAATTTTGATAAATAAACACACCATAAACTTTTAATCAAAATATTTATAAAAAAATAAAACTAAACATGGGACAAAGATGATAGTAGGGACTTTTTTAAGACAATGATTGTCAAAATTATAATCAACCACAAAGAACATATACTGTTGATGATTCACTGAAGAGGAAATATCCTTTTTTTAAATGTGGTGTATTGATGGATATATATTTATCAATAAACTAGTTGGGTGAGTAATAATAGTGGGGATATCACCAGTACCATCCCAAATAGTTCTCAAATATTATTACAAGAAAATATCAAGATATCATAATGAGATAATATTTCACTAAAGATGAAGACAGAGGCTGTGAAAAGTTGCAACATGCTTGAATTAAATATCGACCAAGAGGGTGTACCAGTATTGTGAACAACTCTATATAGCCCATAAATTTTGAATATAAGGAAGGATATTATGGATTAATATAATAAAACTACATTCACTATACTTCTAAAAGGTAATAAATTGTATAGAGACATTTGTTATCATTATTTTTGGTATAATACGATATGGGAGATTTTTTATTATATTACAAGGTGAATGGTGTGTTAACATGTGTAGATGGGGAGAGGACATCCCAAAGGGTTATTTCATCCACAACCCATAATTTATGTAAGATGGAAAACATCACTTTAAACATTATTACTAACCTACCAAAGAGAACCAAGGGAAACAATGTTTCATGGGTAATCATTGATAAGTTTCTAATTCTACACATTTCATTACCATAATATAATATTTCTAAAAACTATGTTTTGATCACCTCTATATTCAAGAACATGGGAGACACTATGGAGTAATTCTGTCGATTTTATATTATTCTGATCCAATATATACTTCTACATTATAGAGGATCTTTTAAAAGTATATTAATATATATATATATATGTCTAGTAAAAACATTTCATCATTAAACTGATTGGAAACCTTAGAGGGAAATTAAAATATTAGAATTCAAGAAATGGGAAACCCCCACTTGATTTTCAAGTTAGTTTCATCGATATATTCAACTTATGGAATTCGCATATAACAAATTTACCACTGGATATATCACTATGAAAGGGATCTTTTATTTCTCAAGATATCACCATAGAAAAGAGTTTTGACATTTGGAAAGAAGGGGAAAATGAGTCCACGTTACTTTGACCCATTTGTGGGGATCAACCCTTAACAAAACTAAAAATATATTCAATAAGGAATCAACAAAATCACCAACAAGAGAAGATTTACCGAGTACAAATTACAACTCCATCAATGTCAGCATATCAACCCCATGAAATAAGATTTTTTTTGATTTTGTATTCTAGTTTTGTGTTATCACTTTATATAAAGAAAATATTTCTAGAAATTATAATAAAATATACCTATATAAAGAGTCTGTAATTAATTTTTTTACCTAAAAACTATATATATTTAATTTTTATTAAAATGTTTTTTTTAGAAAAAATAAATACAATGTTGAAAAAAATATTTATTTATAATTTTTATATATAGTTATATTTCTATTCTCCAAGGATAGAACTTTTATTTTTAAGATTGGTGGTTTCAAAAAATAAAAGTTATAAAATTAAATTTCTAAAATTTAAATAACTTTCCAAATAAAATGGATTAATTTTTTGAAACCAGTACATTAAAATTATACAATAGTTATTTTTCATAATATTAAATGAAAATAAAAAGATTTGAGTAAAATATAAAATATTTTATATTAAATGGTAAGTATTATGACATAATAAAAAAATTAAGGTGAATTAAAAAGTATATTAATGTTCTGTTCAGATAAAAATTGATTATTTTTTAGTATTATATTTTTATTGAATTAAAATTAATTTCCAAACATAGAAATGAATTTACGAAGCCAAAAATAGAAATAAATATTTTCAAAACTATAGTTTATCAAAAAGATATTTTATCATGGAAAATGTAAAATTAAAAACAGTTTTATATTCTAATGATTTAAAATATTATAAAATATAAAATATATGTCTCACATCATGAGATAAAATAGTCAATAAGATATTTTTCTTCGATTATCCACAACCTAGAATTAAAAATCCTATATTTAGAAATTATTAATCAATTCCTCTCTTTTAGTATTAACATCCTCTAATACCATCCTTTCTATCCATCCAATCCAATAGATAGTAATTTCATGTTATTTAACCTTCCACGTAGCGCCTCCAGGGTGTCCTTATTGTCTTATGGTTTCATCCTCATGTATTGAGAATCAACACCTCAATGTAAAGGAATTATCTTCTTCTTACAACCATTAAATTAAAGAAATTCATTTTTAATTTTTGTCTTCTATCTATATAATTTCCCACAAATGAAAATGAAAATGTTATTATCTAAATTATTATTTATTAATGACAGACTTCCCTCCAATCCAATAAATACTACATAACTAGCATTTTTTTACATATTATGCTTCTGAATTATAAAATTTAATTTTCACTAAATTCTTTTCTATATTATAATGTTTTGAATAACCAAACCATTTATATATTCATGGGTATTTATTTAGATACTACAATGATTCATTTATTGGTGACTAACAAATTTGAAAATTTTGTTAATTTATAATTGTTTAAAGAAATTTCAATTCACATGTATTTAATAATTTTAAAATTTCGTGAATTTACTTAATTCCAATTTATTATTTTTCATGTGATATTAATAAAATCTCTTCTTATGATGTATGTCTTTCACATGTATTTATATTCCTGATGGGTGAATCCAAATATCACTCCAATGCATTGGGAAATAAATTATACTCTATAGATGCCATGTTTTCAAATAACATAGTGAATTACCTTGGTAATTTTTTTATTACACATTGGTGAAAAATCATATTGATATACTTATGAATATCACACTTTAACATCATATCCACATTTTCTTGTCATTATTTAAGATTATTCTATTATTAAATATCTCATTTCTTATGATTATTTCATATTATTATACCATGTGATCACATGAAAAATATTTCCATTGTTTATTCCAACAAAGTTTTTATGATCACAACTTTGATATGATATATGTCCTCTGGATATGGGATACCATAAAATAAAAATAGGTTGAATAAATAAAGGATCCTTCAACGTGAATATAATGTCTATTTTTTCATTTATTAACTTTATAATTTCTAGAAAACAATATCTCCAAATATCCTCTATGTCATTAAATATTAAACTGTGTAATAATGGTTTTATGAAAAATAATGGTGGGATTCCATAAAAAATTATATTAAAATGAAATGGAATTTAAAATTATTACATAATAAATAACACAATAGATTAGGTCCATTTATATTCAGAATTAACTTCTATTAACAGAGTAATGAACACATTTGACACTTTACGGATTTTTTTAATGATTTTCAGGGGAAAAACAGGGAGGGTGGGAAATCATAATTAGTTTTACATTTATATGTTATTTGTGCATTCCTGTTTAGTTTTTTCAAATATGTCAGAATTTATTAGTAAATTATAATCTTATCTATGATAAAAAAATTATTTCATTATTTTGATTTTAAATAATATTATTTTGCATTTATGGTATGACTCCTGACATTAAATCATTTTACAACTTAAAAAACTTTTTTAATATTACTTTAGCCATGGTAATTATATTTTTCTATGAAGAGTTTTTTTTTGAAACCCAAATTTCCATTTTTGATATTGAAAAGATCATTATAGTTTGAGATATTTATTGTAATACTTCAAAATTCATAATTATAATTTAGTAACATATATTAGTTCTCGAATTCATTTATTTTAATTAGTTCACCATGTTTACATAAAAAAGGAACCTAATTTCATGCTCTATATGAATATCATATTTCACTATTGTCATGAAATTTCAACTAATTTTTGAAAACTACCAAAATTTATTCATAGGATCTTTTAAATTATAATTCTAAATCTAAAGTCCTTTGTATAAATATAATTATAAATATTTTAAAAAACTGAATAATTAAAAACTCTATGAGTATTAAAATCACACTATGTGTAACAACGATTATAAAACATCATTATAAATTTATTAATATTTATTCAATTTAATAATTTTACTCGACATCTTATTAAATGATTAATAAACATTATTTTTTATAAATTATTTTTGTAAAATCAACAAATTATTTTATGAATTTTATTTTTCACCTGTATATTACATATAAATGTAAAATTTATATTAAAATAAATACATTTCCATGTTACTATTCAGAAAATCACCATTACCTTCAAATGACCATTTTCCCCTCATAAACAACCGTTTAAATAAATTTTACAAGAACTATTATTATTTTCTAACTATATATTGAATCCTGAGTCCACTATTTATTTCTTACTCAATAATAACCCTATATAATTTATTTAATATTTATTATGTAAATTTTAATTCCCTATTTTTTATGATTATCGTGATGTCCTAGATTGTTATTTTTTCAGTCTTAGTAGTTAAAACAATTGTAGTGAATGTAATTCACTTGTTTTTGGGGTACTATTTTGATAAACATAATATAGAATTTATTATTTTATTTCTATTTAGATGTATTATTTATTTATTTTTATTTAAAATCATGTTTATTATATACAAAATTCATCAAATGATTCTATTATCAAACACCAAATATTGTTTACCAAAAATAATTACTTTTTTTCATTATCCTCCACATTCTTACAACCTATATTTGAATATATGTCATTTCATCTAGTTTTATTACCAAGAAATTATGATTATGACTCATTTTATAGAGGCAATCTATGTCCTTAAGAATTATATCAGGTTTAGGGATATATTATTACATATATATATATATATAATGTGGCTGTATATCATAATTCATATAGTAAGAATTAAAATATTAATACTCAAGAGAACATCAATCATGAGAACCATAAATACCTATAGTGGAAATTAAACCGTCACTAATATATGGTAATAATAGCTACACAAGACCCACTAGAGTGTGACATATTTTCTTAATAGTAAATTCATTAAACATAATGGAATTATTATTATAATAAACTTTGTTTGATATTTCATCCAATGAAACATGTGAGTGACCAACTGTGTAATCTGTAATGTTCCATTATGCATTGGGAAAATAATTATTATAATATATTCTATGACTTATGATATACATTCCCTTCACACCCCTATTTAGAATAATGTTTTCCATTAACCATTTTACTTCTTTAAAACTACAAAAATACACATACCACATAAGTAATATGTTTTCTTATACCCTATGATCTATAATTCTATAATGGTTTCTATGGTTACTCTATATAATATTATCCATTTTTCTGTATATTCATCACATAAGTCCTTTCCAAATATAAATACATCATACATGATCACATATCCCCTTTAAAACCAAGATTCCACATCTAAAAAATTATTTTAAAAATGTAAATTCATTTCATACTTGGTGTTCCTTGGAGTACTCCATTATATACCAACATGATAATAAGGTTCCTTCATCATCAAGAACTAAGGACAACCAGTTTTCATTTATATTCTATCTCGTCTATTTGAAAAGATGATTTTTACTAGGATGACTTTGAATATGCCACACTTTACCCAATATAGATTACAAATTCTATGGATTTAGGAAAATATTTCATTTCATTTTTTTATGTCATAATCTCATAAAAAAATTAATTATCCCAATATCTCTATCATTATAACACTCCAAATTTCATATTTATTCAAGGGATAGAATCAATAATCATGTTTTCAAATATATTAGTCATGTTTCCATGCCTATCTAAGGAACTTATTTCCTTATGTCTGTAATCATATTCCCATCATTTAAATGACACTACTCTTATATAAACACAATATTAAAACATTACATAATCCCAACATTCAAAAAAAGAATTCATTTTCAAACAAAAATGTGGTAATTTTAGGTTATAACTTTTTATATTTTATTTATATCGCATATATAATAATCCCATTAATTATAATGTGGAAACATCCACATAATATCGGTTTTTTCCAAAGTATGGTTCTTTTGAAATTATATATGATGTCATTACATGGAAAATCAACAATATTGTCAACATAGCTTCATTATTGACACTAATAATCTAATAACCCTAAGAAAATAATTTAAAATTGTTTGATCACTGAAAAAATATCTCTAATTTATATAAAAAAACTATCTGAACATATAAAATTCATATGATCATTTAAGATATTTTCCCTTTGACATAATATATGATGAGATAAAATAATAATTTACATTCAAATAAAATGATCATTGCATATAATTTTTGTTATAAAACACTATATAAGAAACCATAATGAAAAAATCATTGTTATGATTATTTCATAGAAAACAAGTGAACCTAAGAAATGCATTTTCCTACAAACATATATTTTTAAACTTAAAGGGAATAATCATAACTAAAAAAAATATCAGTAGTTAACCATATTACATATAATAGATTCCATTAATATTCATTTGTAAGAATATAAAATTCATGTAGATGCCATAGGAAATTTTCTTCATATGACCCTTATAATAAATCTGCCAAATGGAATAAGCTACTTAGTAAATTCAACAAAAATTTCCAACAGAGTATAATAATTAACAAAAGTATTAGAGAATTACTTTTGGTCATCACATAAAAATAAATAATTAAACAATTTTACATAGAAAAATAATATAACAAATATTACCAAGACCCATAGAAACATGACATTATGTCAAAAAAATTGGAAAATATGTAGATAATGACACATAAATTATAACAGTAATCATGGTTGGAAATAATTATCTCTTCATATACATTATAAATAGATTATATTGATAGTTTTGAAAAAATTTCAAAATTACATATTTTTAAAATGGTTAAAAGTATTACTATTAAATCACAACAATTAATGATAAAAATGATTTAAAATGAATTAAAACATTCATTACATTATAATATTAATATATTTGAAATATTTTTATGGTCATGAATATGGTGTAAAAATTATAGAAAAACATAAAAACATTTAAGACATTTTTTATGAAAAATATATTAACTTAAATAATGTTTACTATCATATGATATATAACTCTATACTTATAAACTTATTTTATTTATATAATTGATTATAAAAATTTACCATTTTTATTCCATTATAGTTATCGATTTTATGAAATCAATGAAAAAAAATTATTTAGTTACGTAATCAATAAAATTTACATCGGATATTTGGTGGATGTTTAGATCAAAATGTTAATACGACATTGGTAGGTTGGCCGCATTTAAAGGAAAAATCATTCATCAAAACTAGAATCAATATCAAAACATTATTATTTTTATTTTTATACATTTTTTTTGAAATTTAAGAACCATATATGAATAGAATACATGTAAAATGATTCTCGTCGCTTGATTAAGGTGGTCATCCAAATGTACGTATGAACGAGATGACCATTTTTTAGTGGATGTAATGGTATAAAAATAAATGATATATAATATTTATATTCTTAAAATTAAATATCTAATATGATATATATATATATATATATAAATACATTCTATAATAATAATAATCCGTCAATGGTGGGGATGATAAAAGAAACACATCACATTGTCAATGTGAAAATCAACATCTACGCATGAGCAGTGTGTTCATATCCTATAGGATGGAAAAGTAGTTGAATAAGTGTTATAGATTAATATATATAAAATTTTAGTATATGTATGATACTAATGTTAATATGTTTATCATTGTTTAAAATTATTTTATAGACATATAATAATAAACAACCATTAAATTGGTCGATACTGACTTATACATTCTCTTTGGATAACATCATTAGATTACTCCTTATGCCTTCAAGGACGGGTGTTTTGGATATTTTGAGACCTCTTGGGTGTGGAGAGGGATTATTTGGATAAAGGTTTTATGTTATTTTTGGATATATTTTGATAAAATCGATTGATAAATATAATAGGGTAGGTTTGCTTTTATATCTGAGGGGATGGACACACTCGGAATTGGTGAAATATTAAGTAATATTTTGTTGACGCACCTTTCGTCACAGAGTCTAAAAGACTAGAAAAGGGGAAAATATTAAACTAAAGTGATTCATCCTTTGAAAAAATATCAAAAATTGACTAATGAAGGAAGAAGGAGAATATTACACAAGGGTCACACAGGTTCTACCGTGGTCGCGTAAGTACACTTATGCGCCACATTTTCGTCGCGCAAGTCACTTGTGCGCCCTAAGTGATTGTCGCGCAAGGTCTTTATTAGGATATAAATAGACCTTGTGGGCCCCCCATTGGAAGAGGATTTTTTCCAAAATTCATATATAGAGCTCTGAACGCCCAAGTCTCTTCTTCAAGTCTTCCGAACACTTCTAAGGTAATTATTTACCTAGAATTGAAGGTCTAAACATTAGGAATAAGGTCTAAGTGTTAGAATTCACTAACATTTGTGTGCCTAAGTGTTTTACCCTTAAGATAAATGGACACACTTGTTCGCCTCCTTATCTACTCATTGAAACTTGCGCGCCACTCTTCTAGAAGTACCTTGAGATAATTCTAAAGGCATTGGTCAAGGATCGCCCAAGTATTACCATACTGTTTTAAAATCGCGGAAGTACATATGTGCTGCGCAGGTATACCTGTGTGCCCAGGACTTTCGCGCCCACACAATACCTGCGCGCCGGCCAATACTTGCATGCCCCTATATTTTTGGGTGCCCATCCTACCCATTTAACCCCTCTTATGCCATTCCACCTCCCCTATTCAAAATTTAGTCTTCAAGACACTCTTCTAATCCATTTATAGCATGTTTTCTTGATTGACTTCCTTATTTGAAAGGAATTCTGTGGAAAATATCTTAAAAATATAGTGATTCACATATCTTTATGTCACTAATGTCAGATATTTCATTCATTCAACCTCACCCTTTGAGATGAGAGAACCCTTAAACTATGGGCCTCCTTTTCTGGAGTAAGCCTTAGTCCTCCTAATCTTGGGCCTCCTTTTCAAGAGTAAGCCCCAGTCAAAATTTCCCTTAACCTGGTCCTCATTTTCAGGAGTAAGCCCCAGTTCAATTTCTCTTAATTGGGCCTCCTTTTTACGAGTACACCCCAACCATAATTCCATTAATCTGGGCTTCCTTTTTAAGAATAAACCCCAGTTTCAAATCTACAAATATGGGCATCCTCCTTAGGAATAAGCCCCATTTCCTCATTAATTTGGGCATCCTCCTTAGAAGTAAGCCCCAAGATCCTTAACATGGTCCTCCTTTTTAGGAGTAAGCCCCAGTTCCAAATTCTCATTAATATTGGGACTCCGTTTCAGGAGTAAGCGAAAAGTCCCCAAATATGGGCATCCTCCTTTGGAGTAAGCCCCAAATCCCTTAATTTCTCAAATTCCCTTAACCTGGGCCTCTTTATCAGGAGTAAGCCCCGGTCTTAATTTCCCTTAATCAATCCTAATTTATGTTTAGATCTGGGATTACTTCTCATGAGTAAAACCCAATCATAAGTCCCTTCATAATGTGGGACTCCTTTTTAGGAGTAATCCCCAAGCTAGAGAATCCAAATCTCTATGAAGCACATATACCTTTATGGACCCTGTTCCTAGATTTCTTCCCTGAAGTAAATCCTAATCTTCATTTATCTGGGAAGTAATACATTCATTATCCCCACATTATATCTTATTATTGCATCTTTCATGGAACAATTGTCTGGTTTTACCAATACCTCTTGTTTCTCACACCAATCATGACCCACATGAGCTTATAGTGTAAAAGTAATTATGACATTTTTCGTTGAGCCATCAATCATAAACATCATACTCCCTTACTTGAACTACGTGGGTTCTGATTCCTTTTCTAAACAACTGATACATAGGTATGCCATCTGCGGGTTCGAGCCCAACTCTGAAATAATCTATGTCCTTCTGAATGACAATAAACGTTAAGTGCCTCACTGAGTGGCTTTAAAACCAGCATGGTCATCATAATGACCAAGAGACTTCTATATAATGTGTCGAAGGATACCATTGACCAAGAATCTCTAACAAATAAAGACGATTCTCTGTCGATGAAGAACCTAAAATACATATAAAATATTCTCTAAATTTGCTACATATTTAATCAATGATTTTTAGATCTAAAGGAAAGATCATTTTATACTTGGTAATGTAATAAGGATTCGCGAACGTGACTTAAATCTATAAAGAGAGTCTCGGAGTAGACAATAATTCCCCTAAAAAAGGTGTGATTAGTCCGACCTCCCATCCCCTTGACCAATGAAAATTCATAAGCCTCATCAGTCCACAAATAATGAGCGCCTACCTTTGGAAAGTAGATCCAAATGGATTTGGAATCATTGGATGATTCCGGTTCTACGAACAAACCCGTTAGAAACCGTTTTGAATGTTTGAATCTCAAATCAATGAGATCATCCCCAATTCCAGGGGAAACAAAAAATGGTGACCCCGACGTAAATCCTTAACCAAGTTAAAGTGATTTTTTACTCATCTGTTAGGCCCCTATTTAAACTCAATGAGAGGGAAAACAAAGCAATAAATAACATATGTGCTCATCCAAAAGATGTAGTGGATGGACTTATCTTTATTATGTCTGTTATATCAAACATACACTCTTTTTCCAAGATCTCCTGCAATTCCAAATGACTTCTCTTAGGTTCACTGCTGTGAAAACCTCTACTGCGAATTCCACTACTGCTACTCTTGCTAGATCATCGTCCGCTCTGAGGATGACATCACCTACTCAGAGTCTTCAATGCTGGGTATCAAATGAACTGGTTAGGGAGTACCATCAACATGGTATCATTCCAACTCTGTAGGCTGCCTGACGAGCCCTCCAAGTGAACAACTCACACCGGTCATCCGGACAACGACGGCCAGTGAACAAGAAGCAGGCAGTGCTAACCACCATCTCCAACCGTTTTGGGTTATTATCCCTGGAACATAATCACCATTCACTCCCATATTCTAAGGAGGTGAATGAGCAGGTCCCTCAGGGCCTTAATTCAAGGAGTCATGAGTCCTTCTAGAGGGATCCCATCAATAATCGCCACCAGACTCGTGCGGCAGTGCGCCCTCAACATGATGAGGGTATCGACTCCAGGCGTTCGGCTCAGGTTCCTCGAACCCGAGCAGAAAAGACGAATCGCCAGATGTGAAATCCGGTTAACAGTGATAATGTACTGATCTATTCCATCATCATAGAAGTCAACCTACCTTACTTGGTGGAAAGCATCGACCGGGCACATACACTCACCCGTTTTAATTCCGCTGTCGAACAGACTCGTCTGGAAGCAGCGTGCCAATCCCACTAGGCAATTCCGGTGGAGTATTATAAACAGGAACATACACCTGTTTATAAATCACCAGCTAGTCAGCAGGCTCGTCTGACTACATATGATGGAGCTCGTCTACCACGTTCGGTGAAGTGCAATCAGCAGGCACATACACCTGGTAGTATTGATCAAGCCTACCCACAGTCTCGTTTGGTAGCATTCAGAGAAGTTAGTCGGAAAGCTCTGGCGACAAACAGGAGGTAGACTCAACTCTATGCCCCCACACTTGAGTACTTTCAGAATTCATTGATAGGAAAAGGGGGACATGAGCAGGAACACACACCTACTCCAAGCACGGAATGAACTTATATCCCCGTTCCGACAGCTGAATTCACAAAGCATATTCTTTCAATGGTGAAAGAGCAGAAGGAAATCCCTACTCATATTCTGGATACCTGCCAGGATATTATAACAGCTTCAACAACATCTCATGGAAAGACACATAAATATGTCCTCACTAGTGGAGTTACACATCAATAGTTTACTCCGGAACAGACACACACATCTATTCCAGTCCAAGAGGTTTGTGGGACGTACTCCCCTATATCATACGGACAACCAAGTCAGGAACAAACCACTGATTTGAGTGGAGATCGTCATGCTAACCTAGACATCTCTCCTGATCAGGCACATACACCTGCTCAGAGTAGCCACTTTCGACAACAAGTGGTTTCCAAAGTGAGTATGAAGGCGTCTAAGAAAAAGACCAACCCAGCACAGTCAAGAGATCAAGATCCAATATGTAACTAGGCCTTGCTCGATGCTAGAGTTATTGAAGCCCTCAGACAATTATCTGTTGGAATCCAAGATTCTACTCCCTCATTTCCCAATAGTGGGAACATTAATTCCAAAGGACTTCAATAGACACTTCCTCATGAAGGCCTTCTTAATGACAATTCGGTCGATCTTGAATTTCATTTTTAGATGAGAGCTACAATAACCCTTTGTGTGGCCAGAAGACCATGGAGCAAGAGATCTCATCTTTTTCTGTAACCCACAATGGTGGTCCTCCCCATGATGATGAATTTTGCTGAGAAATTCCTCTCCGCAGTAGGGATTCACATTGCCCGGAAAATTCTTCAGTGTAAAATGTAGTGCTGCAAAATCCCTCTTATCTTGAGGAACTTACAAATGTGAAACCAGTCATGTCCGATGCTTCATCACTAGCAGGTGATATACTTTCTCAATCAGAAGATAACCCAATTTGTAGGTCATTCTCCGAACCACCCCTAATTCATGCATCTTATTGTTTAATCGGTGATCTCTCTACCAATCTGGTTGAATCCGATGAAGCAACAAGGAAGCACCAGCTCTGGTCAAATCAGGTAGAATAATCTTCATTGAATGATATGGAGGAAATGATGAACATGAGAAAACATCTGGAAAAAGGTGAAGTGCCAGTCATGTTTTGGCCTCTGGATGACACTCAGTATGACATTCCAGAGATGTTGACGGAAGATGGAATTCATGATATTCATCTCATCATATCGAAAACCCATTATCAGTTGAAAAAGAAATATTATCTTATGATGAATATGAAAATCATGTTTAGATAATATTGGGTTACAACGCCAAATTGATTTGGTATCTCTATCAGTCTCTCGATATTTGAAGGCTGAAAAGCAGTAGAGATCCCTTCAATGTTCATGCCTTGGCGCACTAAGAAGATTACACCAGTTAATTTCCAATTCCCCATATGGTATTCATGTCATAGGATGGGGTGTTCATGGAGAACTACATTTCGTTGTGCTCTCCAGTCAGCAAAGCCTATCGAAAATGGTCTCATGCAATGTTATTGCCCAAGGCCGACCAAATTCAATGGTCTTTGTTTGTAATCAAAAGCTTTCCCAAGTACAAGCTTCAACTAGTTCCTCTCAATATCAAGAATACAGAGAACAAGTTGTTGAATTACTCCCGTATCAAACAAACGAGAATATTGAACAGGCCTCTCGTATGGAGGAAGCACATCACCAAGTGACAAAAGTGTCAGAAATCAACCAACGGTATTTTGAGCTGGGTGATAAAAGTGGATGCAGGTTGATGCATCCATCTAATTTCAGGACAAAGGTCCACAAGATCAGGAGATCTTTTAATAAAGTCTCAGACATAGCATGTCAAGAGCCACCCCAGTTTTCTAGACGAGGGAATCTATTAAACCAACCTTCAGAATCAACAAATAGGATTCGAGGAGTTGAGAAAAGACAGTAGGAACATCCCCAGTCCACCGGACTGGGGAATTTTTCAAATCATAAATCCCCTCCTCAAATAAAGTTAGTCTTCTCTCGATTGGGGAAGAAGCCATAGGAGGAATGAAGAGACAAATTATCAAGAGATTACCTCCAAAATTACGGTTCGTCAAGAAGTTCCTGAGAGATCAAATCAACAAAAGGAAATGTCTCATCAAAGATATGGAAGAAGACAATATCACAGAAATGCTGATATAAGGGATGTGATGTGTTATGCATCAATCAATTTCATCAATGTCGTTATTGCTGATCCACCAGATGGGGCTCACTCAGGGGATTCAGATGAAGAGGTTCCTGCTCAAGAAGATGTACGCACAGACACAAATGAAGAAGGTGTGCGTACACGAAATCAAAGGATTACTCAGAACCAAGGTAATCTTTCAAATAACCCACTTCCCCCTCTCTTAAAGGGATCCAACAAAGGAAGGGGAAAGAATCAGGTTACATATCCTACCTCTGGAGAAGTCCAATCTCTCTCACTAGAGAAAAGATTTGCGCAATAAGAGGAAGAAATAAAGGAGTTAAGAATGATGAATGCAGAACTACTTTAGGGTAGTCTTCTTCTTAAGCGTGCTGGAGTCAGCCAGCCAAATGAATTTTATGCAGCTACTGAGATGGATCAAGAATATCCTCCTCTATCAGTACACCCTCATAGTTCTAATCCTACGGGTCAAGTGAAACAACAGTTGGCGGTGCTCCCATCCGTTGCAGCACCATCCACCAAATCTTTCCAAACTCTAGTCATTGCAACTTCCCAAGTCCAAGTTCATCCAGATGTTTCTCAAAAGTTAATAACTACCATTGAGTCATTAATATCTCGGTTAGATACTATGGAAGGGAAGCGTATGCAGGTTCAACCAGAAAAGAAAGCTTACCCTGAATGGATAGATTCAATCCCTCCCCCTTCATGTTTTGGGAACCCTTTATTCCCTATTTTCAATAGATCAGGCGATCCTGAACAGCATTTGACGCATTATGTGTCTTGTTGCGATCCTATGATGGGAACTCCGGAACATCAAGAAGCAGTTAAACTCAGATGCTTCATGCGAACCTTTCAAGGACTAGCTTTTGTTTGGTATACAAGCTTGTAATCCTAGTCAATTACTAGATGGGAGGATCTTCGCCAAAAATTCCTTCTTCAGTTCAGCTCTACTTTGCCAAAAACAACAGTTTTTGATCTTACAAACTATATGCAAATGGAGAATGAAAGGGTCTCAGATTTCATTACTCGTTGGAAGGGATTAACATATTCCCTAAGCTTGGCACTCCCTCAAAAGGAATTGTTTCAAATCTGTGTGAAAAATCTGCGTGATGAATTACGCACACCATTGATCCCTGTGAAATACACAAGAGGGTTTCGAGACCTTACTTCAATCGCTCGGCAGATTGAAGATTCCCTTATACAGGCTAAGGGTAAAGCTTGTGTAATTACATCAGCTCTAGGAAGGAGAATGGGTAAAGCAGAGACTGCAACAGTTATGCTTAAACAAGCACTTGTACTTGCTTCTACTTAAAAACCTTCATCTTCTCGAAGGGATCCACCTCCTGGACACCAACAAAAAAGGTTGTTTCGTCAAGATGATCAAATAGATAAAAGACGGAAACAATTTTAGGACAATAAGAGAAAAGTTTACTCTTTCTGAAACGAACAAGTTCCTGGATACTTCATTTAGGCTCTGGAAAATAATATGGTTCAATTTCCAAGGCCCAAGAAGCCAAACCAGGAAGGAGATGAAGACCGTCCCAATTATTTTCCCTTTCATCAAATGTTGGGGCATCCCATAAAAGAGTTTTTTGTCTTCAAAGACCTCCTACAAAAGATGTTTGACTAGGGACAAGTCAATCTAAAAGGCTCTTCATCCTAGGTAGCATGTGTTACTGCTACAGTTCCAGAGGAAGAAGGCGAATGGCAAGAAGTAAAAAGCAAAAATTCAAAAAAATATGATGATTGGATGGTCAGAAAAATGATCAACCGAACTCATGCTATTTTGAAAACACAATTAATGAAACCAATTGTGTCTTCTTCCATGAATGTTGCATCAAAACCCTCTTCATCAGAGGGAAAATCCTCAAAGAAATGGAATGATTCAAAGAAAGAAAAAGAATCAGAAGATGATGAGTATGTGTCAAAGCATAAGTTTCCTTTGACTCTGGAAGACTTCATTCCATCTACATTAAATCCACGAGCACCTCCCCACAAAATAGAATAGCCTAAATAGGATATTCAGGCAGTGTTTTCAACAGACGAAGAGTTGATCTTCGGTTCTGCTAATATGATTCAATTGTTAGATCTGTATGACAGTCGCAGTTTCGATTTTGATGAGCCCGGATTCCCTGTATCAAACAGAGGAATCATAGGGAGTTCCAGAGGCTCAGGGTACAGGGGAATATGTGGATCTTTCAGAGGCCACTATTACAATTCTACTCCTGCTAGAAGTATGTATGCGGCATAAAATCGTGGCAAAGCCCTTCAACAAGCTCAACAAGAACAAGCATGTTCTTCCACAAAAGGCATACCCAGTCCTGGAACAGTTATACTGGAAGATCGGTTGAAGTTTCCATCTTCTTCCTCTCAGCAAGTAAATAGACATAATCGGTCTAATATTCCAAATCCAGGAGTATTACCAACTCCTACCCCGATACAAGAAACATCAACTTCCCAGGCACCTGCTAAACCACGTGTTCCTATTGGGAAACACAGACCTTTGGATCAAAAGTATGATGTATTGAAACACTTGGCCCATGTACCGACCATGTTATCAGATATGGATTCCTTGAATTTATCAAAAGATCTTTGGGAGGCACTCATTGAGGCTTTGTCAAGTCCTCAAGAGTTTGAAACTGAAATTGGTGCAGCTGAAGTCTACCATATAGAGAATGATCACGCAGAATTCCATGCAGTTATATCTTTCACAGATGAAGATGAAGATGATGTCCTGCGTGGACACATTAGACCTGTGTATTTATCTGTCAAGGTCAATGGTGTAGACATCCAAAGGGCTTTCATTGATAATGGTTCAGGATTCAACCTCATCCCCATTCATACACTTCGTTGATTAGTCCTCAAGGAATCTAATTTATCTCCTTTTACTATGATGTTACAAGGATATGATAAAAAAGAACAAGAACCACTGGGCGATATTACACTCAGAAGTCAGATTGGAGATCTTGTATCCAATTCAGATTTCATGGTTACTGATCAAGACTCAGCCTTCAACATCTTTCTTGGAAGACCCTGGCTACATCAACATGCAGTTATCCCTTTATCATACCATCAATGTCTCAAATATTGTTTTGATGGCCAAGTTGGGACATTGTATGGTGATAAGGCCCCGTTCAAGACATGTGAATCTCAACACATTGAGGCATAATTCTATCACATGAAGGGAAAGGAGAAATCCACAACAAGGGAGCTTACCAAAGTTAATGCTCTATATGGTTTGGAGAAGATTCCAGTAAATCCATTTGCACATGTCAGTACAAATTATGTGTTTCCTATCAGTCAAATTGACAAGATAGACCCAAATCAAAATACTCTTATGGAAAGATCCATAATGTCAATTATGACAATCGAGCCAGACAACATGGGATAAATTGGTGAGCCACCAAGCAGTGATGAAAGTCCAAATGGAGATGTCTTCATTTCATATGCTGAAATACAGCAAGTCTATACTTCACTAATCAGGCCAGAAGAAGTTATAGAAATGTCAGAGGTGAATGATGATGTCGATTCTCAATCAACCATCTCCTCTATATTACCCAAGGGAGACCCTTCATCATCAATCGGGTCGGAAATGGATGCTTCTTCTTCAAGATGTTCAAATTTTAACATCTCTTCTGATCATGGAAATTCTACTTCATCATCCACTATGCAGGTAGAAACAGAAGAAATAACACATGTTGAAGAAGAAGAGGAAGATCTCAGGGATGCACCTCCAGCATTTGAAGAGGTTATCTCTACCACCGTGGATGAACTCGGAGAAATAAATCTGGGTACAAAAGAAGATCCACATCCTACTTTAATTAGTGCCGCCATGACTCTTTAAGAGCAAGAGATTTATATTTCCTTTCTAAATAAAAATAGAGATATATTTTCTTGGAACTATACAGAGATGCCAGGGCTTGATTCTGATGTTGCCACTCATCGTTTGGGTTTACCAGAAGAGCATCGAGGATTCAAACAAGCCACTAGAAGAACAGACCCAACCTATGCTTCCAAAATTGAAGCTGAAGTGGATAATCTCATCAAAGCTAACTTCATCAGAGAATTTCAATATCCCAAATGGTTGGCTAATATTGTCCCAGTGAAAAAGAAGAATGGGAAAATTAGAGTTTGCATTGATTTTAGAGATCTTAATCAGCATTTTCCTAAGGATGATTTTCCAGTTCCGATTACAGAACTCTTAATTGATGCAACAGCTGGCTCAAAATCACTTTCCTTCATGGATGGATATTCTGGATATAATCAAATCTAAATGGATTTAGAATATAAGGAATCCACATCCTTCAGATCCCCTCAAAGTGTGTTTTGCTATCAGGTAATTCCCTTTGGCCTAAAGAATGCAGGCGCAACATATCAGTGTGCCATGCATCGTATCATAAATCACTTATAAGGGATGTTCGTTGAATGTTATGTGGATGATTTGGTGGTCAAATCCAAACAACGTTCTAATCACTTATCTGATTTTGATGTTTTATTATGCAAGCTTCGACAATATAATTTGAAGATGAACCCCTTAAAATGTGCTTTTGTGGTAACCTCAGGAAAATTTCTTGGCTTCGTCATACGCCATCGTGGTATTGAAGTCGATCCTAAGAAGACAAAGTCAATCCTTGGTATTTCACCTCCTCGAAATTTGAAATAATTGAGAGGAATTCAAGGACACTTAGCCTATATTCAGCATTTCATCGCCAATTTCACAGGAAAATGTTTACCCTTCACCAAATTGACGAAGAAGGAAGTCACTTACAAGTGGACTGAATAATGTCAAGAAGAATTCGATATTCTCATGAAATACCTCTTGATTCCACCTGTGTTAATGACACCTGTTGAAGGAAGGCCACTTATCCTCTACGTGATGGTTCTAGAGCGATAATTGGGTGCTTTTCTTGCTCAAAAGAATGATGTTGGGCATGAAAACAGCCTTTACTATCTCAGTCACCCTATGCTTGAATCAGAAACCCGATATTAAAATATTGAGAAGTGCTGCCTATCATTAATATTTGCAGTTCAGAAGTTGAGACATTACCTGCAACATCACGAGGTCCAATTGGTATCTCGCAATAACCTGCTCAAATTCATCCTTAGTCGTCCAATGCTTACAGGACGTCTGGCAAGGTGGGAAGTTATATAACAGCAATTTGATATTTAGTATGTGTCTCAAAAGGCAATAAAGGGCCATGCTCTGGCTGATTTTCTTGCTGAACACCATTTAGTGGAAGATACATCTTCAGATATTGAACTCCCCAATGAGGAAGTATTCTCTATTCAGAATAGTCTACAAGTATGGGAAATGTATTTTCATGGTGCTTCCAGAAGCCCAACAGGGAAGAAAATGGAAGATCCTAAATTCAACAAGGTTGGATTATGAATTATTCTTATTTCCCCAGAAAAGGAAGTGTTACCTTATTCCTTCTCATTTTTGGGAGGTGGTACAAATAATGAAGAAGAGTACCAAGCTTTCATCGTAGGCTTGGAGTTGGCACTTTAAGCACAAGTGAAACACTTAAAAGTGAAAGGTGATTCAGACCTGGTAATCAAACAAGTCATTGGGGATTATGCCATCAAAAAAGAAGAAATAATCCCTTTGCATGCTTACGTTAGAGAATTAATGGCATATTTTCCTTCAGAACTGACATTTTCTTATGTACCAAGATCACCAAATGCTCAAGCTGATTCAATGGCTTATATATCCATAGCTCTGGCAGATCCAAATCGGGACGAGACAACCATCAGTATTGCCCACCGCCGTACAATTTCACCTTATGTTTGAACTAGAACAGAGGAGATCAATGAAATTAGTCCCATTCCTGAACCGTATGGTCATACTACAGGATGGATGACACCTATTAGGGAATACCTTCAAAATGGAACACTTCCACCTGATAGAGCCAGGAAAGAACAAGTCTGGAGACATGTGGTCAATTTCACTCTTTTTGATAGCCCAGATCCTTTAGATAAAGTTCTCTTCAAAAGGGGTTTTGAGGGAGTTCTCTTCAGATGCATTGATGGCGAAGAGACAATGGTTGTCATGATATAAGTACATGCAGGACTTTATGGTGCCCATTAGTCTGGACATAGACTGTCTGATCAGATTCGAAGGCTTGGATAATTTTGGCCTTCAATGATACAAGATTTTGTTGATTTCACAAAGAAGTGTCATACATGTCAATTACATGACTACTCCATTCATCAACCTCCAGAGTTGCTTCATACAGCTAAATACTCATGGCCATTTTCCACATGGGGAATGGATGTGGTGGGACCTTACCATTCAGCTACGGCCAAGAAGTATAAGTACATTCTTACTGCAACTGACTTCTTTTCCAAATGGGCAGAGGAAATACCTCTCAAAGAAGTTAGTTCTAAATGCATTATTAGTTTCATCAAGTCTAACATCATTACCAGATTTGGTGTCCCTCATACCATACTGATGGACAATGGCAACAATTTCTGTTCATCTGAGGTGAGTAAGTTGTATCAAGAATACAACATCAAATCCAATCATTCATCTCGGTATCATGCAGCTTCCAATGGCCAGATAGAAGCCTTCAATAAGACTCTGTCAAATATACTGCAAAAGATGGTGGATAAAGATAAGAAGTCATGGCCTGATAATATCTTTCATGCTTTATGGGCTTATCAGACCAACACCCACACTGCAACGCGGTCAACTCCATATTCACTGATATATGGAACCGAAGCAGTCCTTCCCACTGAGGTTCAACTACCTTCGCTCATAGTAGCTATTTGTGATCATTCCTCTACAGATGAACAATATCAAAAGTAATTGGATGAATTGGAATGATTAGATGAGAAGAGATTATGCACACTTCACCACTTGGAAGTCTATCAGAATTGAATAGCACGAGCTTTCAACAAAAACGTTCGTCTTCATTCATTCGTTCAGGGAGAATTGGTATTAGTTCTCAGAACACCAATGATACCAGAAAAGAAACCTCCCAAGCTTGAACCAAAGTGGGAAGAACCTTATTCAATACATAAGGTCTATTCCAATGGAGCTTATTATTTAATCTCAATGGATGGAGAACTCATCACTACTTCTGAATAAGTATTTTGTATAAACACAAAATACATTGTCACGGTCCATACATATGACCTTAAACTATTTTTATCACATTCTTCCCACACTATATTAAAATGTTACGTCCTCACTACATGACGCTAAACTGTACAGAAGTCTCTTACGTCCAGCACGACGTTAAACTGCACTATCCACGGTCCATGCATATGACATTAAACTATTCTCACTTTTGTCCAACATGACGCTAAACTGTATAGTCCTTTTTTTCTTCCAACATGACGTTAAACTGTAACGTCCTAGCTACATGACACTAAAATCTATAAAATTATCTTACGTCCAACATGATGTTAAACTACGTAATCAATGGTCGATGCATATGACCTTAAACTATTTTCAAGTCCCTTACGTCCGGCAAGACGTTAAACTGCATAACCAACGGTCCATGCATATGACCTTAAACAATTTGCACTTTCGTCCAACATGACGCTAAACTATATCGTCCCTTTTTCATCCAACATGACGTTGAACTATGAATCAAGTCCCTAATACGTCTGACATGACGTCGAAATGTGTTCTCTTTTGTCCTTACAGTATGACATTAAACTGCACAGTCCACCTTTCGTCCAACATGACGTTAAACTATATTGTCCCCATCGTCCTAGCTACATGATGCTAAAATATACAGAATTCCATTAATATGTCCTACATGACATTAAACTGTATTTTTTCCTACTATATGACACTAAATTATGCAGCACCAATAGTCCTAACTACAAGACTTTAAACTGCATAGTCCCTTCATATGTATTACATGACATTAAACTGTGTATCGTTAAGGTTGTTGTTACCTCTTGTTTCTCACACCGAGTATGACTCATGTGAGCTTAGAGAAAATTTCAACCATAACACCCTCTTTGGGCTGTTCACCATGCATAAGTCCCAACACCATTTTTTAGGTCATTGTCCCCAAGAATAACTTGATCATTAATTCATTATTTAATTGAACTATGCGGACTTTGATCCTTTCCTTCTAGGCTGGGTACGTAGGAAACCTCCCAAGGTTCAAGCCGAAAACCAATCTCTTCAAATCGGTTCACCTCCATCTCATACGATGTTGATTTGTGAAACCGTCCCCAGAATCAATATCTTTACGTTGGTTCACTTTTTTTCTTTCTATATGACATTAAACTATACAACATTTGTTGTCATGTACGAAAATAAACTACAATATTCTTTAATACCCTCACCTGAGAGGGAATCATTATTTACATTGATTTTTCAATCATGTTTCATTCCAAAGACTACGTGCATACATAGCAATTCCTGAACCTTTTATCTTTGGTTAAACCATCATTGCACTAATTTCCCCTTTTTTCCCTTCACTTGTACGAACCAAATTTGTACAGAGGGTATTTCTAGAACTACGTGGGCATGATTCCAATCTTTATTGGATACGTAGGAATGTTTGAGTGTCCCTCAAATCTTGCCCCAAGTATTTTGGGCCTAACCCCAAACTCCACTTTCAGTTACTTGGCTAAAAAGTCCCCATGAAAACACACAATGTGTATTTCTAATAATGGTCTGAGATCTATGACCCTAAACTAAGATCTCTCATTCTTTCGTCCCAAATGACATTAAACTATAGTTGAAGAACTACGTATGTCTTGATTCCCTTCATTATGGGATACGTAGTGAAGTACAACATTTCAATTCAGGACTCTGCCACAACATGATTATGGTTAACATTGATCTATGTATCGTTTTCATATATTGAACAATACCCATTTTTATGTCATAAATCTTAAACTTAAATATTTTTAGATCTTTATAACCCCTTTTTCCCGACTTCTAATCACAAAATGTCCAAATTATGAGAATTATTTTGCCTTACCATGCAGTACATGCCCTTAGGCGGCCTTGTATAAACAGTCCACATAACAGACTTGTCATCCAAAAGATGCTATTATTTGACAATGCAGCTAATGCCCTTAGGAAGCTCTGCATAATTCAACCCCCTAATGGGTTTGTAAAATAATGGTATCTTCATTCTTAGCACGAAAACATCCTTTCTTCCTTATCTGTCTTAACAAAGATATGTAGGAATCCAAAAAAAATATCCATCCTTAACATATTTGCCTCATAATCTTCCATGATCTGAAAATATTCAAGTCTATGGTTTATATTTATCTTCCATGCGCTTGGGTTAGACTTTCATAGGAGTGAAATTGATCCAGTTCTTGGACAATCTTGTTTGGAAATATCTTCTCCATATTCAAGTACCCCACCTCCAGAATGGAATTACCATTTCTCATTACAGCCTATGGATTGATCCATCTGAGAATTTCAGAAAATTGAGGGATAACAATGTGGTTGCAGCTTAGGTTAGTGAGGTTTCAGATCTGGTTCACATAAGCTATGATGCATTATATAGGCTTTCTTTACTATTCTAGCATTAGAAAATGTTCCTACAAATGAGGCATTTGATGAAGAAAAGTTGGTGTATGACTAAAACCAGGAATGTGGGAGATAGATCTTTGCCTCGAGAATATTGACATCTTGCAGATGACCATGGCCATAAAGAGGTAGATAGATGTTGTGCGGGAAATTAATATGATTCTTCTTTAAGAACTTGGCTAATTATGGGAGATTACTTTCACAGACGGTATAGTAATCATGGCCAACGATGTCCATCATATCATCAATTCTTTTTTTTTTCCAGTTCATCATTTATTCCGATTCTCTTTGGAGCCATTAGATCTGCACACAAGTTCAATAATTAACTCTTAATGAAAGATAATTTTTCATAAAATTTGTGAAGAAATGTAAAAAAAATAAAAAATATTGCTAAGGCATTAAGGCAAGAAAGTCCCGGCATTTGTGGCCAATTCTCTTTTAGTCGCGAAAGTATTGGGCATGCCTGTATCACCGCGCAAGTCTAAATACCTTAACAGAAGTGCGATGCAAGAAACAAGAAGTGCAAAACAGCAGAATCACTTGTGCGGACGAGCGAGAGCCGAGAGCCAAGCTGCGCGCTGAGAGCAAGAAATCCGCGAGAGCCAAGTGCTTTGCGCAGAATGGATCCCCCTATTTATAGACGCGTCCATAACCCTGCGCGTCGTACCCTACGAAACCAAAGGCCCACCTAAGTTCCGTACCCTGCACGCCCCAATTTTCTTTTGGTTCTCGGTTTCCTCAGAGTCAAATCCTCCTTCCTTTTGGATCCAACTCTGAGGGGGGACCTTTTTTGATGCTCCTTTCGTTACAGAGTCCAAAAAACTAAAAAAGGGGAAAATATTATTCCAATGTGATTCATCCTTTGAAAAAATATCAAAAATTGAAAAAGGAAGGAAGAAGGAGAACATTGCACAAGGGTCGCGCAAGTTCTACCATGGTCGCACACGTACACTTACGCGCCACATTTTTGTCGCGCAAGTCACTTGCGCACCCTAAGTGATTGTCACCCAGGGTCTTTGGTAGCCTATAAATAGACCCGGTGGGCCCCCCATTCGAGGAGGATTTTTTTCCAGAATTCAGATATAGAGCTCTGAACGTCCAAGTCTCTTCTTCAAGTCTTCCGAACACTTCTAAGGTAATTCGTTACCAATAATGGAAGGTCTAGACATGAGGAATAAGGTCTAAGTGTTAGAATTCACTAACACTTGTGTGCCTTAGTTTTTTACCCTTAAGGGAAATGCACACACTTGCGCGCCTCCTTATCTACTCATTGAAACTTGCGCGCCACTCTTCTGGAAGTAACTTGAAATAATTCTAAAGGCCTTGGTCAAGGATCGCCAAAGTATTACCATACTGGTTTAAAATTGCGCAAGTACCTATGTTCCGCGTAGGTATACCTGCACGAATAGGACTTGCGCTCCCACATAGTACCTACGCGCCGACCAATACTTGCGCGCCCCTATATTGTTGGGTGCCCTTCCTACCCATTTAACCTCTATTATGCCATTGCAACTCTCCTATTCAAAATTTAGTCTTCAAGACACTCTTCAAAGCCATTTATGGAATGTTTTCTTGATTGAATTCCTTATCTAAAAGGAATTCAGTGGATCATCTCTTAAAAACATAGTGATTCACATATCATTACGTCACTAATGTCAGATATTTCATTCATTCAACCTCATACTTTAAGATGAGACAATCCTTAAACTATGGGCCTCCTTTTCAGGGGTAAGCCCCAGTCCTCCTAATCTTGGGCCTCCTTTTTAGGAGTAATCTCCAGTCATAATTTCCCTTAACCTGGGCCTCCTTTTCAGGAGTAATCCTCAACCATAATTCTTTTAACCTGGGCTTCCTTTTCAGGAATAAACCCCAGTTTCAAATCTACAAATATGGGCATCCTCTTTAGGAATAAGCCCCAAATTCTCATTAATTTGGGCATCCTCCTTAGGAGTAAGACCCAAGCTCCTTAACCTGGGCCTCCTTTTCAGGAGTAAGCCCCAGTTCCAAATTCTCATTAATATTGGGCCTCTTTTTCCGTAGTAAGCCCCAAGTCCCCAAATATGGGCATCCTCCTCACGAGTAAGCCCCAACCATAATTTTCTTCACATGGGCTTCCTTTTCCGGAGTAATCCCTCTGTCTCAAATATAGGCATCCTCCTTAAGAGTAAGCCCCAAATCCCTTAATTTCTCAAAGTCCCTTAACCTGGGCCTCCTTCTCAGGAGTAAGCCCCAGTCTTAATTTCTCTTAACCAGTCCTAATTTACTTTTTGATCTGGGCTTCCTTCCCAGGAGTAAAACCCAATCATAAGTCCCCTCCTAATTTGGGCCTCCTTTTCTTGAGTAATCCCCAAGTTAGAGTATCCAAATCTCCATGAAGCACATATACCTTTATGGACCCTGTTCCTGGATTTTATCCCTGGAGTAAATCCTAATATTCATTTATCTAGGAAGTCATACGTACATAAGCCCCACATTATTTCTTATGATTACATCTTTCATGGCACAATTTTCTGGTTTTACCAATACCTCTTGTTTCTCACACCGAGGATGACTCATGTGATCTTAGAGTGTAAATGTAATTATGACATTTTTCTTTGATCCATCAGTCATAAACATCATACTCCCTTACTCGAACTACGTGAGTTCTGATTCATTTTCTAAATACAGGATACGTAGGTAGCCCATGTACGGGTTCGATCCCAACTCTGAAATAATCCATGTCCTTCTGAATGACAATAAACTTCAAGTGCCTCACTGAGTGGCTTTAAAACCAGCATGGTCATCATAATGACCAAGAGACTTCTATATAATGTTTCGAAGGATACCATTGACCAAGAATCTCTAACAAACACATATGATTCTCTATGAATGAAGAACCTCGAATACATAGAAAAGATTCTCTAAATTTACTACATATTTAATCAATGATTAATAGATCTAAAGGAAAGCTCATTTTATACATGGTAATGTAATAAGGATTCATGAAGATAACTTAAATCAACAAAGAGAGTCCCAAAGTATAAAATAATTCCCCTAAAAAAGGTGTGATGAGTCTAAACTCCCATCCCCTCGACCAATGCAAATTCCTAAGCCTCATCAGTCCACAACTAATGAGTGCCTACCTATGGAAAGTAGGTCCAAATGGATATGGAATCATTGGATGTTTCTGGTTCTATAAAGAAACCCGTTATAAACCTCTTGGAATGTTTGGATCTTAAATAAATGAGATCATCCCCAATTCCAGAGGAAACAAATTTATATCGTAAAATAGTTCCGTGGTATGAAGGAAACCCAAATTCAAATAAAAAATGTGGTAGTGTCAAAATAAACTCAAAAAAATCACATCCATTTATGTTATTGCTAAATTTTAATCTATATCATATAGATTAACAACATTAAACCCATTATATCCATAACCATGAAAACTTAACTTTTTTACCATGAAAAAATAATAATATGAACAAAAATAAAAGGTTATTTCTAAATAAATTTAGAAATTATAATTCTAAAAAACGGAATCAATGTTATCATTTTTTAATTTTTCTTAAGTTGAATAAATTAAATTTAATATAATAACATAAAACCCATGAAAAATAGTTTTTAGTAAAATACATTATTGAATCATAAAAACAATTTTGCATTGAAATCCTATAAAAATATTTGTTTTAATGAAATATTGTGTATTTTTAAAATCAAATGAATGCTTTTAGATTTTTTTATCAATAAAAACCAAAATGGAACCTTCTAACTATTCCATGAAATTCAAAACCCCATAAATTGTTTATTAATTTCAATAACATATTACATATCTTCCCAAAAATCTAGATTGGGTTTCCAAAATGAAAATAATGTTTTCAAATACAATATATAACACCAAAAAAATTATTATTTTCTCAATATTCATAAAATAAAAAATTTTACAGTGTTAGAGTTATTATGAATATTTTAACACTTTTTTAACTTTGTATTACCAATATTTCTCTTACCAAGGTGAAAATAGTTTTCTATAGTTACGATTATTAATGGCCAACAATAAAAGGGACCTATTTATAAAATTTAAAAATCCTACCTATAAATTTATAATCTATTTTTCTTAATTATTATTCATTAAAATGTGTGAATAAATTTTAATATAAATGAGTAAAATTTAATGAATAAAATTTTTCATAAAAGTTCTCTTTAAGATAAAAAATGAACTACCACCATAATCAATAATATTAATGATTTATAATTAAATAATTATATTATTTATAATCAAGGAATAATTATTTCACTTAATGGTGAAATTAAATAAATAATAAGAGTTTTAATTTACTTGAATTAACGAAAATAATGATTTCTTACCAATTTTTTATTTCTAACAATTTATTTTTAAATACATTATTCATAAAAATATAAAAAATAAAACATAAGATAATTATCATATGAATATTTTAAAAATTACTTACTTTTTTACATTATTTCAATAATTCGTAGAAATTAATTATTATATCTTTTTAAAAATCATTACAATCCATTTCGGAATAAAAAGTACTTTCAAAGCATAAAATATCATTAGTCTCACTACAAACCTCTTAATAAATAAAAAATAAATGTTAATACAATAAATTAGATATACAATCTACTTATTTCACTAGATACTTTAAACAATAATTATAAATTAAATTAATTATTATTAAAATAAATTGTGCACATAATACCATTTTTATAAAAACAATATATTTTTTATCTTTAAAAGATTTTATGTTCATTTCAAACCAATAGAATTCTTATGTACATTATATGTACATATATAATGGTTATGTTTCAATGAAAATATATATTATATTCATATTTGAAACATCTTGTTATGCTCTTTTAGGTATTTCTTACTCCTTTCTTTCTTTCCACATTAATTGGGTGTCTTGGGACACACAAAGATAGAAAAGGTTTTCTAAAAACGCAAGCTAAAATTTGGGGCTATGTATTTATTTTAATTAACGTACTATAGATATAAAATTATATTGGATTTGTGGGTTTTCCCCAGAGTTTGGATAATTACCAAGTTGGATTGGGGTTTTATTGTGTAAAATGGTGTTTTTGCAGTTTTTGGGAGAAATACCCATCATGTAATGAAAATATATGATGGGTAATATTTTAATGAAATATTTAATGAACCATGTCCACCACTTGAAATGATTACACACCTTGTATTAGTTACATGTCATGTAATTTTAAAATATTGGTTTTAAAAAACGGGAGATGGTTTTTGGTGTTTATAATACATGGGGATTATACAAAATTTAAATGGATTGCACCCTATTTAAATTTTATGTACATGGATTTCAGGAAACTTTATCGTTTGATTATTAATTCATTCTTATGTTAACTGAATTTTTTATAAAATAGAATCACTCTTTGAAAATTTTGGGTTCCTCCATTTGATCTTGATTTTATCCTTTGGCTATTGATTACCTTTGCAGTTGGATTACATATCTCTGAGCGGGTAATCATTTATCCTTTTTCATTTCATTAATCATGGTATCTTTTTTGTATTAAATTATCAGATCCATTGATTTATGGTCGTGATTCATCTTGATTCTCTCTAGATTTTTTTGTGATCTCATTCCAAGGGTTGTTTCCTGGTTAATTGTGGTGCGATGAGTTTTCGTTTTTGATTTATGTATTTTTTCCTCTTATACACTTACAATTTTCTAAATTGAATCAATTATGAGATGTATAGATTGAATCTTGGACCTCTGTTGTCATTTTGGTTTTCTTTCTTGTGGTGGATTCTATTATAGCCATGTGTGAACCAAGTTTTGAGGTAACTATTTTTTCCTCTACCATATGTTGTTAAACTAAATTTCTCATATTTTTATTAAATAATTTTATTGAATTAAATGACATGATAAGACCAATTTTTCTGTGTTTGTGGAACTTGGTGTTTTTAAAAGATGGTTTCCCTTGGTTTTTGGTAAATAAAAAGGGGTTTCATAGCTTTGTGAAGTGGTTTTGCTAAAAAAAATTCAAGGTATTATTTTATGAATTCATTTAGAAAATAGAGGACATGGGAAGCCTTGGGGACTTGGGTGGAAGGTATAGTAACAAGTTTATTCCACTATTAGGGTTTTTTCATAGAGTTTTCCTCTTTTCCCTAGACATTTTATTCTCATGACTTGTTAGTCCAATTGTTTGGTTCACATATTGGGTGTTCCTATGATCACTAGACTCAATTAATATTTATTATGTGTTGAAACGTACATAATTGTATATTTTAGGTACGAGTGTCCTATATATCTTAACCTAGTGTTATCCTTGGAATAATGTTACTTGTGCTTCATTATTTACGATTTGGGATAGTTTCTTTGTAATGTTTCATAAACTACCAATGATGTGATATGATATTTCAGGCATTCTTTGTTTTGAAATTATATATCTATTTTGATATATGAATATGAAATTCTTTTAAACTTATTTTCCCACTATATTGGGAAATGTGGAAAATAGGGGAATTAATTTGTTTTTCCATGATTTTGATATAAACTCTATTAAAATATTATCATGAATTATTTTATATAAATTTGATCATTCCTGGATTATTTTTCATACACTTGTTATGGAACACCTAGGTGAGACCCTACTAACCAGGTTAGCTCACACCCTGCATAGGCCTTCGGTAGTTCACAAACTTGAATATATCATTCGATATAGGTACATTCAAGGCACTGTAGTGAGTTAAGGACGTTATCTATCATTTGGATTTTAGGTAGCTGTGGTGAGATTTATGTATTTTCACAACATTATCACATCGATATTTTAGGGTATCTATTTTGATTTGTAGTTATTTATATATGGAAGTGTCTCTAGAATATTTTTTACTACTTTTTTATTGTTGTATCTCTCCCTTTATTCTTTTTTAGTGATGGAATATATTTATATCTTTTGTTTTTTTCTCTATTTTGTGTATATATCTCTCCCTTTATTCTTTTTTAGTGATGGAATATATTTATATCTTTTGTTTTTTCCTCTATTTTGTGTATATATTACATGTTTTTTTCTTTGGGTTAGGGTAAATGAATCCCTCTATTTGGTTTTTTATGTTATGGTGCTAGTTATGAGCTTGTGGGGATCAGGAATACTCTTTGGGTATGTGGTGGATCTAGTCGGGGACTAGTTTGAGGGGGTATTTAGGATGGTTAGTTGCATTTTGGTATCAAAGTAGGTTGTTCCTCAAGAGTCTTTGTCTTGGGATATCTGGTAGACTAGAGACAAGATTTCATGGACTTAAAATGTATATTTCATTAAATTCCTGACTATCTCTCATCGTGATAAAACTCAAGTTATAGTGGGATGTTGGTATTTGTGTCTATAGTTTTGATTTCTTGATATTAATCTTAGTTTTTTCTTATGGGTTTTCTATGTTTAATTGATATATTTCTATTGCCTACCCATTTTTTTGTTTTTGTGTCATGTATTATGAATCTAAGACATACTTTTTAGCATGTTCCCCAGGAGGGTGTAGCTGAATCTCCTCAAGGTAATACTCGGATGAATCATAATTTTATTGAGGCTATCATGTGGGTAGTTCATATTGATGATCATAATGTAATTCAAGTTTAGAAACCAGTTCTTGAGCTATATTGAGGTGTAATTTTAGAAAGATATTGATGATGAGTGTTCTTATTTGAGAAATCAATATACATTAAATGGAAAAACAAAAATCAAGAGTCTGAGAGATGGATTGATAATATTGATCATATATTTGACTTCTTGGATACACCTGAGAGTCTAAAGGTGAAGTGTAAAACATTAAAACATGAGGGTCCCAATCAGCATCAGTGGAATCCTATCGTACATGAATATCGACATATGATATTAGAATAGTAGGGTTCCATGACACTCATATACTAGAAGTTCTATCCAAAGTCACGATGATGTTTTAATCTTTGTAGTTACCTTCTTTACAATAGGGAGAGTGTTCATTTCAGTGTACACTAATCAGTTTTTTGAGCTATTTTTATTCTTCACCAAAGATTGTAATGAATTTCCAAATGAAAGCAGAGTTCTACATGTAGGGTTTTCAACACGATATTAAATCATTGGTATTTATTCATAGGATTTAAACCTTTGTAGATTCATTATTCAAGGCTATGATGGGAGAATAGAATATTCCAATAAATGTTGGATATTTTGACCCTTATATTCCACCTAATGACTGCTTTAGTGGCATGCCATGGAAGAAGAGGAAGTGGAAAGATCATTGCAGGAGTGGTAAAGGTGGTTCTTCTAAATAATCATTTTCATCACCTCAATTTGTATCTAGAAATGTGCCGATGAATTTCTATTAATGTGGAATTTACAAACACAGCTAAAATTCTTGTACTTCACCTGCAATGATCTGTAATAGGTTTGGACGTAATGGTAATATAAATAATTTCTATCACGCTATGTCTACACCTTGGTATGGTTAGGGACCGTTGGCTCCAATGGCTAATGTAGGGTATCCAGATTCTTCATAGAATACAAGGATACATCCTTAGGCCTTATGATTGAAGCAAATTCATTCGGTAGATGAGTTTTTGGTGAAGAAATATGGGGTTCTTGTGATATTGATAGGTACCGTCATTGTTTAATCATCAGTATAGATTACAATATTTAATATTGGTTCTTCCCACTAAATTATATCTGACTATTTTTTTGATATGCTTAACCTTCCAATGAATATCATGTTCTTTGTTATGGGGATAGTTAAACCTCTCTTTAAGAATAAAGAGCAGGGGTTTCAAGGTCCCTCTTATACGCTATCGGTAGCTGAGGAAAATTTAGTTCATTATTTTCTTGTTTTCAATCTATATATATTTTACATCATTATCGAGATAGATTGGATTTTTTTAATTTATAATGTGGTTGATTTTTATCATCATCATTTATTTTTTCTTGTGGCTGATGGGAGATTGTAGGTGTTTCTTAGAGAGTATGATCAGAGTTCTATCCATACAGGACCTTCCACCTAGAGCTCGAGAGTTTTTTGACTACGGTTAGAGTTGATCCTGATGACAATTCTTATGTTTTTTATCTTCTTTCCATTTTTGAGGATTTTACTAATATTTTCATAAAATATTTCTCTAGGATTCTTCAAGAGAGGTAGGTATAGTTCATGTCCTATCTGGTGATAAGTACGTAACCAATATAGATACCTTATTATCATATGGAACAAGAAAACATGAAAGACCTCAATAATCCATTTGATGATCTGGTGTGAAAGGGATTTATTCTACCAAGTGATTTATCTTAGGTAGCCTTGATTCTCTTTTCCAATAAGGGTGATGGTTCACTCTGATTATGAATCGACTATCAAATTTTTAGCCGAGTAATGATTATGAATTAGTATATTCTACCTCAGATGGATGATTTTTTGGATCAGTTAATGGGGGGAACATGGTTTTTGAATATTTATCAATGGTCATGTTGTAATATGATGAGAGTTCAGGAGTGTTATATACCAAGGATGGGTCCACAGATAAGGTATAACCATTATGAATATCTTATGATTTCATTTGCTATGACTTATTTTCAGGCAGTTGTTAGGGCTTTGAGGAATTATTTATTCCATACGTTTTTCAACACTTTTGTAGTCATGTTCATATTTGATATTTTAGTTTATTAAATGTCTAATAATGATCATGATTACCATATTTTTTTGCCTTTTGAATCCTTTAGGATTCAATATTTTTAAGATAAACATTTTCAATTCACTTTATAGAGTCAAGAAGTGGATTTATTAGGGAACCAGATTTCTGATCATTTCTTATTAGTTGGCCCTAATAAAGTAAAGGATATTTTTTCTATGGGGACAACCACAAAATGTATTTGAGAATTAGAGAATCTTGGGTATTTCTATATACTATCAAAAGTTTGTCAAGTATTTCTAAATGTTTTCATTACATTTGAATAATCATAAAAGTAATGGGAATTTTTTTGTAGACACTATTAGCATGAATGTTCAATCACAATATATTTTGGAATGAAAAGAAGAGTGTAACCTTATGAGTGTTTTATAAAAGTTGTATCTAGATCATCTAGAGGATTTTTTAGGAATTGTTCTGACTAGTTTTCAGTTGTCATCATCTCTCCTTGAGTCTATTCTTTAGAATCATTAGTTGGAGGAAGATTTTAGAGGAATTTGAAAACCCCTATATGGTGGGGAGAAAGTTTATGATTAGTCTCTCTCTTTAGACTGTATTATCAATTTTGGGGATCCATTTTTTCATCCAAACATCAGTGAGGAGCTCAGTTTTATTTGACTGTCAAATTTATTCATGGTACATTAATCTTGATTCTCCTAAGATGTCTTATGACATGAGATAACATTTTTTTGGTAGGGTATGAAGCATGAAATTGCTTATTATGGGTCCTCTTGTTACACATACTAATAGATTATGGTACTGCACATGAAACCTTTAGGTTTTATCCATCCCATTTCATTACCAATTTGGAAATTGGACATGGTATCTATAGATTTTATTATTGTTTCGCCGTAGAGAACTCAAAGGAATAATTCAATCTTGGTGGTGATTAATTAGTTGAAAAATTATTTCCATTTTATTCTCACCAGGGAAACTGCTAAAGTTGAAGATCTCAGTATCCTGTATGTGAATGAGATTTTGAGGTAATATGGGGTTCCTTCTTTCATTGTATCAGACATGGATCCAAGTAATACTTCTCAGTTCTGGAGAATCCTTTATGAGATGATGTGGACTCATATCATATTAATTATGGATTATCAACCATATACAGATATTTATATAGATAATTCTATTCATATTTTGGAAGATATTATTTGGGCTGATGTCATAGAATTTGGTGGATTGTGGGATAGCAATCTTGGACTGGTTGAATTTTATTATAACAATTTTTTTTGTCATTAATCATAATGACTCCTTTATATGAATTTTATAGTCTCCCATGAAGGTCAAACATTTATTGGGAAGATTTGGGTGAAGTTTCTTTAGTGGGATGGATTTTGGTTTAGGAGATGTCTACAATGATTCAGGATATACATCGATGTAGGTTTAAATCTCATAGTTTATAGAATTATGATGTAGATAAATGGAATTTTTATTTAGAGTTATCTATAGGTGATTGTCTTTTCTTGGAATTTTCTCCTCGGTTTGGTCACCATTGTCATGGAAAATAGGTAAAGTTGGATTATAGATTATTTGGACCATTTGAGGTCATGGAGCATCTTTGGATGTTTCGTTATCATTTGGAATTTCTAGTTCTATTGATAGTATTTAATAATTTTTTTCCAAATATCATAGCTAAGGAAATACCATAACGAACTCTCTTACCTTCTAAGTAAGTAAGTGATTCTTTTTTAGCCAAATGTTTCTATTTTTTAGCATACATTTAATATTGTTGAATATCAAATGAATTTATTTCCTGGGAATGTGAATTTTTTTGTTAAAGTGTCATTGAGGAACTAATCAAATTCTCAAGAGGTAGGAGAGAATGAGTCATTGGTGAGGGGGAAGTGGGATCACCCCTTTACCAGACTAAATTCATCCACATGACTTCCTAAGGGTTGAAAGTCTTATAGTGGGGATTTTTTAAATCTTGTTTCCCACTTTCACATATTTTCTTACTCATTTATTGTTTTCCACTTTAATTGGCTGTGTATTGGGACTCATGAGGATGGAGAACATTTTCTGATAAAAATGAACTAATTTTCATGGACATGAGTTTTTTTAATTAATGGAGCTTTGAAATAAATGTGTAATGAATTTGTGCAGTTCAGCACTTGATTGGAGAAAACTTGAGTTAGTTTGAGTTTGTATGATTAAACTGGTGTTTCTACAGTTTCAAGAGAAATACACACCATGTAATGGGAATATATAATGTGAAAGATCAATAGGGCCTATGTCTTGAACCATGTATCCCATGAGATGGAAGTATATTCCATGTATAGCATACATGATTTGTAATTTATAATGGTCAGTTCTTAATAAAAAGGTGATACATTTTTTTGGTGTATGTGATACCCATGGATTACATGATGTGTGAATGAATTATACGCCTTGTATATGTCACAAAATGGTCTATTAAGGAACTAAATTGGTTGATTATTATTTTATTCTTCTCTAACCATTATTTCTCTCAAACTCGAAGAACTCTCCAATGATTTTTGGTGCCTCTATTCGATCTAGATTGATTTGTTCAATGATTGATCACTATTGTTGTTGGATTCATCTCTCTAAGTGAGTAATAGGGTCTTTTTTTATTTTCCTTGATCATTATTGCACCATTTCATAGGATTATTGGTTATTTTTACTTATGGTTATGTTTCTTCTTGATTATCTCTAGATCCGTTGTGTGATCTCATTTAGAGGGTCATTTCCTTGTTGGTTGTGGTGCGGTGGGTGTCTATTCTTGAGGTATGTTTTTTTACTTATTATATACCAAAACTTTTCTAAATTTAATTAAATTTGATATGTGTAGATTGATTATAGGGCCTCTATTATCATTGTTGGTGTCTTCCTTGTTGTGGATTCTATTGTGGTCATGTGACACTCACGTTTTGAGGTAGGTCATTCAATCTTTAGCCTGTTTTGTTGAAATGCATTGCTCTTAATTTTGATAAAATGTTTTTTAAATGAAATGGCATGATATGAATGATTTTTTTGTATTTCGTTCCAGGTTTTTATAAAATATGGGCATCCCTTGGTTTTCGGTGAATGAAGAGGGTTTTGAATGCATTGTAAAATGGTTTTACGAAATGGTTTTCAAAGCATGGTTTGTTAAAAATGGTTTTGATGTGTTGATTTTGAAAATATATCACATGGGAATCCTTGTGTGATTTGGTGAGAGGTATAGTAATAGGTCTTCCCCATTGTCAAGAGGTTTTCTCGCGATGCATTCCTCTTCTCCCTAGGCCCATTATTCTAGGGACTTATTAGACCTATTGGGGGTTCATTAGATAGGGTGTACTTCTACTCTCTATAATCGATGAATATGTATAGTGACTTGATTTATAAGTTATTTTATATGTTAGGTACAAGTTTCCTAGTTATCCAAATCTATTTTTATCTTTGGTGTGATGTTACATTCACTACTTATTAGTTTATTTAGGTTTTTTGGTCTGTGCAATTTCTTATACTGCCATGGATATAATATTATATGTGATTCATGATTTTTTTTTTGAACTGACATATATGTTGTGATATATAGATATGAAATTATTTGATACTGATTTACCAAAACTATTTGGAAATATAAAAAATGGGTACGTTTAATTATTTTACCATGTTTGAGATATAAATATTTTTCAATTGTTTTCATGAATTTTTTTAAAGTTAATAATTCTTGGATTATTATTCATAGAATTGATATGGAACACCTAGATGAGGCCCTATTGAGACTGTTAACTCACACAATGTGTACCCTTTATTTAGTGTATGGACATGGTTATTTTATTTGATTCATGGAAAGGAAAGGTGTCATAATGAGGTGGCGAGGTTTTCTATCAGCTTGGTTTAGGGTAGATAGTGGTGAGATAGTGGGAGTTTTCCAATGTTATCAGATGGAGATGTGGGAGTAGCTCTTTGGTTTTATAGCCCTTTGTAAATGGAATTTTCACTTGTAGATTATTTACTACCTTTTTTAGTTTTATCGCTTCAATTTTTCTTCATTAGTGATGGAATATATTTATGTATTCCATTTTTTATACCTATTATTTTTGTATATTCCATGTTTTTTATTCATTATGGGAGAAATTATTCCCTATGTTCATTTTTTGATGCTCAGGAGGTATTCTTTAGCCCGTGGGGATCAGGAATGCCCTTCAAAAATGTGGAAGATCAGTTCAGGTACCAGTTTGAGAGGGTGTTCAGGTCAGTTTTTTGATGGTGTAAGTATCATGAGATATCAATCATAATATTCATTTGATGAATAAATAATATAAAACATTTTTTAAAAAAAAATTACCCCATTAATGAAATTATATCTTCTAAATTTTATGTGATTTCAAACAGGAAAGATATAAAACTTATTCTAAATCAATCCCATGTAGTCGAATAAAATATATGAGAATGAAATAGGTAACATGTTAAATATTTTAAAATTATGTTTTTTGAAATTCAACATCATAAATGGGATTATAAAAGAAATTAAAAATAGGATATGGGAGATATGTTGGTCAACCAGAGTAAAAAAATGATTCCTATATAAAGGGAGCGTTGTTTTTGAATATAAAATCTAGTCATGGAATTGAAAAATAATTTCCAATGAATAATATAGAGTGATAGAGAAGATGACTATGAAAAAGTTAATAACCACAAAATGAAAAATAATTAAGGGGTAATGAAGACCATCAATCTATCTTAAATTAATCTTAATGGATAAAATTTTTATTTAGTTTTCCTTGTACCGAAGTTGAGGTTTTATTTTTCCATTAAGATATAGATCATTAGAATATATACTTACATTATTTATTTCCATTCCATAAGAAAAAATTCTTCCTTTAATTTTTATTCATTTGATTTATACTTATATATTATCATGTACTCCATGAATGAAATATTCAAGCTGAATTTCTCATAACTAAAGATTGGAAATTAAATATCACGGGATATTGATATCCAAAAATGGTAGATGTGTTATTTAAAAATATATATATCCATTGGCCAAAACTGAAAAATGGTTATAAAATGATATTTTAAAATAAAATATCTATAAATAATATTTTTAATAAATACCAAATTAATCTTTAATGCCTAAATCATAATACCCAAAGTTATATATTAATATTTCCCTAAATAACTATCCTAAAACTATTCCAAATATTCCTAACCATGATTAAAACCCAAAAAAATGTAAATATTTTATAACATATTCTTACTTGATATATAAATAATTTATTTATAAATAATACAAGTCCCTCCTAATATAACATACAAAAAATATATATTCATTTATCATATAATATTCAATATATGCCAACCATTTATTTAAAATATTGAATAAATATTAAGACACTACAAAATCATGGATAATCCACCATTTATTATTTAAATAATATAATATCATATCCCAAAAATATATTTTTATTTTCTATAATAAAATAATGTACCTAAAATAATGATATTCTCAAAAAATAACAGTAATCACTTTTTAACCTATTGGTTATCTATATGATAAATTATATGTTTATATTATGTAATTACCATTTTCTCCAAAATAAAAATAATTACCCCAATATCATAGATCATATCATCGATAAATGTTTTTAATAGATTTTATATTATACTCCAAAAATATAAATTCATTCCTCCAAGAATAACATTATCACTACAACATAAATTAATAATTAGATTTATATATAGCTCAAAATTTTTTGAAAACTCAATAGATTACTACTAATATACACCCATCAAATAAAAGAACAATAACATTATACATGACTTTATAGTTATCACCACCCATACATTTATCATATCATAAATAAAAAACCACTACATAATAACCCTTAACGCAATAAATTAAGATACATTCAGTCATTAAACATTCATTATATTCAACTATCAAAGTTTTCCCATCCCATTTCTTTATAATTAATTCATTCAGCCAAAAGTATTAGCATTTTCATATGTTTCAACAATATCAATATATTCATGTTAATTATTTTAAATATAAAAAATTCATTACATTAATTACATATAACTGTTCATTTCAATCCTAATATTTAATATGGATGCCCCATGATCTACCATGTTCAGTCTATACATTGTCAAAGTGACTAAAAATTTCCCATGTTCCTCTACATCATTTATCCTTGTATAATCATTGTATATTGGTTGAAATATCTGATAAGAAAGATTGAAATCTAAAAACTATATTATATTTTAAATATTTTTCTTTGACATATTATCGCAAATTTTTTTTTCATAATACATTATAATTTGTATTGATGTGAATTTTTAAATATGCTTCGATGTTTAAATAAAATAAAATATTTTAATATAAATAAAAATAAGTAAATTTTTTGAATTTCACCGTCAATTTTTGAAGAGTGGATGTTTGAAAATAATATTTCTATTTCATCAACAAAAAAATCATAATGCAACTTATTATATTCTACAAAAACGTTATAATAAAATTATTTCATATTCAAAAAAATTCAAGTTTACCCCATGTTCAATCATGATATTGAATTATTGGAGAGTACTAGGATATATTATAAAGTTTTTTAGGTATTTTTCTATTCTTGGTAACGTTTATGAATCACATTATAATCATTTTTCAATTATTATTACATGTGCATCCAATAGAAGATAATGGAGTTTTATGTTTGATTTCTACAGATCCATCACATGGAAATCCATTTACCACGGTGAATTAAATTTTGGATATAGTAACAAATAAAATTATTATGGAAATCATTTTGAACAATAAAATATTTTCTTTTGAATCTATAACTCTGTGACAACATTCATTTTGTTAGGGATTCAATTGATTCAATATAGGTTCAACATAGGTTTCACTATTTTTTTTCTTATACATATTATATTATAACAATATTATTCTTATTATATAATCCTATAATGTTACATAATATATTTATCATCCAAAATAAAATTAATAACCCTTATATTTTTCTAAATATTTTTGTGACATTGAATCCTAAAAGTTATCTAAAAAATTCTATCTATACATCTATAAGGAACTAACTATAAAACATACCATTATCATGTAATTTGAATAATGATATCATTTTCATAAATTATTAGGATCTTTTGAGTCTGTAGTTTTATATGAATTAGACATAAATAATAAATAATAATCACATAAATTACTATGTATACTCCTCCAATTAGTATATACCCCCCCCCCCCACACACACAATATGATACTTTTAATTTAAATTTCATTTTCTTTTCCTGAAAAATCATCACAATTTTTTACTTAACATTATATTTGTTCATATTAATCATTAAAATCTAATAAAAACAAATAAAAATGTAATATTATACCAAAAATATCATGAATGGAGATAAATAAAAAATAAAATAATCATTATAGTTCATTTAAATATAATAAAATCTTATAAAAGTGTTTTTATTTAACATACTAAACATTGATCTCAAAGAATCATTTACATTCAATTCATATAAATTTTACTACCCAAAATATTCATTAGAAATATTTAAAATAAAACATAATGTTAAAACCATATTCACGAGGATTTCTTATAAAACATGAGAATGCGGGGAAATCATTCTATTAAAGCCATTCCTTTTTACCATTAAAGTGTATAATCATTCTGTAAAAAAATAAATCAATAATACATATTATCAAATTAATAGAGTTCAATAAATATGTATTTTGAATCATATAAAACTAATTATGCTTCCATGGGGAATCATATTATTTTTTTTGACAAAATAAGACGGATCCATTAATGATGGAGATCAGCAGAAATACAGTGGCATAACCACGAAGGAAAATGATTGATCCAAAGCAAATCCTCGTAAGGAGGGCCAATACCTGCCATCTTGTGAGAGGCTTCATTCGATTCCCTTCTAATAAAGGAGAAATTGCAGGAATTGAAGCCTTGCCTCCGCGAGTGAATACACCGGATAATGGGGCCGAAAGGTTGAAGCCCGCCGTCCGTGAGATTGATGGAGTTGATTACAGTGAGGCAGTCAGATTCGATGTGAATGTAATCCCAGTCGCGATCTTTGGAGAAGTTTAACCCAGCAAGGATGGCAACAGCCTCCGCGACTGAGGGCTCCCAAAGAGCATAACGTGCTTCGTATTTGGCAGCGAGAAGATTTCCCAGGGTGTCTCGGGCCACTAAACCTAATCCAACTGGGCCATCCTTAGAGAGAGAGGCATCCACATTGATCTTAACAATCCCTTCCAGTGGGGGGCACCAATGTTGGGGAAGAGGGGGGGAGGTGAAAAGTCTTTGTTGTTCCGGGTGGTTCTGCCAGACCGCAATCCATGACAATGCCCGGTCAATACAAAATCTGGGGGCCTCCGGAAATGATTGAAAATGGCCTCATTCTGCCTATCCCAGATAATCCAGGTCAAAATGCACAGGGCGCCTACTTTAGCCGGCGAAAAGGAGGAGCACCAACGCGTCAAGAGAGATGTAGGCTCTGATGCGGCGTCCAGGGACAGCTCAGTAGTTGATCCCCAGCCATTCCACACCTCCTGAGCCCCGGGACATTGAAAAAGAGCATGGAGAGGGGATTCAGTCACAGAAGGACAGAAAGGGCGTGAGTTGTCGTTTGAAAAGTGTCTGTAGACAAGGAGGCTCTTGGTCGGGAGGATACCGGAACACACCTGCCACCAGAAAAAGCGAACTTTAGGGGGAACATTAAGCTTCCAAATTGATGTCCAGGGCCTCGCATCTCCTTCTGTCATTTGAGCCATAAGAGCTCGCCGGTAGCCAGCCTTCACCGTATACTCTCATGCGCTGTCGTTTGTCCAGTAGATATGATCTGGCCCTGCGTCTGGCACACAGGGAATACTCAGGATAATTCTCCTATCCCTCTCATTAAACCAGGAGAAGAGTTTTTCCAGACACCATCATGCCCCTTGATCATCAAAAAGACAACAGACTGTGGCATGTTCAGATCCTGGAAAAATAGGAGATGATGCCTTCATTCCTGTCTGATCAACAAGCCAGGGATCATTCCAAATCTTAGCCGTTAGACCATTCCCAATCCTCCAGCCTAGTCCTTTCCTCAGCAGATTGCGACCACCCCAAATACTTCTCCAGAGAAAACTAGGTCGATAGCCACGATGGGAGTCCAAGAAATCCTTATGTGGGAAATATTTAGCCCGGAGAACTCGTGTGCATAGGGATGATGGGTTCTTAATCATTCGCCAACCTTGTTTATCCAGCAAAGCATCATTAAAATGGGAAAGGTCCCGGAAGCCCATTCCGCCTTCAGATTTGGGTTGGCAGAGAGCAGACCAGGCGAGCCAATGGACTTTATTTTTTCCATCTTTTCGACCCCACCAGAAGTTAGCTGTACTGGATTGAATCTTTGAAAGCACCATGTCAGGGAGTTTAAAAATATACATCAAATAGCTGGGGACAGATTGAAGTGCCGCCTTGATGAGGATTTCCTTCCCGGCCTTGGAGATTTTTTAGGGGTCCAACCTTGTATTTTTCTTTCTACTCGATCCACAATCGCTGAGCAGATTTCTTTCTTTGACCGTCCGACCACCGTCGGGAGCCCAAGATACTTCTGGTGCTTATCAACCCCAGGGATGCGTGCTAACGAACAGAGATCTTCTCTCTTCGGCTGGGGAACTCCAGAGCTGAAAGAAATTTCTGATTTACTCTGATTGATCATTTGTCCAGAAGCCCGTTCGTACTGTTGTATCACCTGGCAGATTGCAGTACACTCATTAGGGGTAGCTCGAGAAAAAAGAAGGCAATCATCAGCGAAGAAGAGGTGGGATATCGGAGGGCCCTTGCGACACGCTTTCGCCCCATGAATTATGGAAAGCGAGGCTGCCCTGGAGAGGAGGTTAGAAAACACATCAGCCACTAAGATAAAGAGGAAGGGTGAAATAGGGTCTCCCTGGAGAAGCCCACGGGATGGGGAAAAGCCTCGAGTGAGCACCCCGTTGACATTAATACAGAAGGATACCGACGAGACGCATTGCATGATCATGTCAGTCCATTTGGTGCAGAAACCCATCTTGAGCATCACAAATTCGAGGAAGTTCCATTCCACTGTATCATAGGCCTTAGCCATATCCAATTTCCACGCCATGATCCCTCTCTTCGCTCGAGAACGTATTTTCATGGAATGGAAAATTTCATGAGCAATGATGGCATTATCCGTGATTAACCTTTATGCCACAAAAGCGCTTTGGTTCTCTGAAATGACGTCGGGTAGCCAAGGGCGCAACTGATTCACCAGATTCTTCGCAAAGATCTTATACGAAACATTGCACAGACTGATAGGTCGAAAGTCCGAAACCCCTTGCGGATTTTTCATCTTGGGAATGAGGGTAAGAATAGTTTCATTAAGAGAAGACAGGTCCGTTTTCCTTGCCCAAATATCCCGCATCAGCATGCAGATGTCTCAACCAATGATGTGCCAGTAATTCTTGAAAAAGAGGGCGTGGAATCCGTCTGGTCCCGGGGCTTTCATAGAGTGGATTTACTTTAAGGCCTTAAGAGTCTCGTCGTCCGTCAAGTCTTTCGAAAGCTGTCTATTCATATCGTCAGAAATCACGGGTTTGATGCAGTCCTCAATCTCAGGAGAAATGTTAGAATGGCCTGCAGCGAAGAGTTTCTGAAAGTAGCTCAGGAATGCTTCTTGGATTCCCCCCGTGTCAGACACTTTACTACCATCTGATGTTAGAATACCAGAAATAAAGTTTTTTCGGCGTCTTGCTGAAGCTTTATGATGGAAATAACGGGTATTGGCATCCCCTTCTGTTATATGAATATCACGCGCTCGCATAGCCCAAAAACCTTCCTTATTGCGCAGGGCTACATCCAGCTCTCGTTGGGTTTCACTTATTTTGGATAGAATGCTGTTATTCGGGGGTTTGCTAAGAAGATAGCCAATCTTCCTTTCAAGAAAATTGCATTGCCGGTCCGGATGACGGAAATTAGAGTAGCTCCATGTCTTCAGATCAGATGCCACTCGGAGAAGGTTGGTTCTCAGATCAACTTGCCCATTATTCCAGCCTGAACGGATAATCGCCTCGCACTCGGGATCTTTAGACCAGAAGCTTTCGAATCTGAATGGTTTCCTGCAACTAGTAACGTGCTCATTGTGGGTGCAGTTAATGACAATTGGGCAGTGATCCGAGCAGTTGAACGTGAGATGTATGATATGGTACATTTTGAAGAGGCTCATCCAGTCCATTGAGCCAAGGAATCTATCAAGACGTTCAGCGATTCGATTTTCGTGAGAACTGCCTCGGAACCATGTGAAGGGATTGCCCGTGTAGCCCAGGTCCATCAGCTCTGCCTTAAGGATAGCATCATTAAAATTAGACAAAGCCGTGGAGGAACGCATAGCTCCACCTTTTTTCTCCTTCTGGAGAAGGATCTCGTTGAAGTCCCCTCCAAACAGAATGGGGCTTGGCAGATCACGACGGAGTTTGCAAAGAAGATCCCAAGATTTCCACTTATCATACTGGGAGGGCCAGCCATAGAAGCCCACAAAAGTCCAGGTGGGGTTGTGGGTTTCGCAAATGGATGCAGCCACGTGGTTTTGGGAAAAAGACAAGAGCATAACATTGACATTATCCTTCCAGAGAAGACATAATCCCCCTGAATGACCCTGTCGGGGAACCGGAATACAACCCTGGAAGCCGCATTTTAGAGCAAGATTTGTGATTTCCTTGTTTTCCAATATGGTTTCGGACTGGAAAACCATATCAGGGCGACTTTGAGCGCAATGGCGCTGGAACATGCGAACCGTTCGTGGGTTGCAAGCCCCAGCATGGTCCCATGCTCCCCATCTCCCAAGTAATCAAGTACCTAACGCAGAAGGGTGCTTTCCCTTATCTATACCTACAACCATATAATCTGTTTTGGCCTAAAAGCATGACCCAAATAGGGTGTGAGACAAATCTATGTAGGAAACCACCAGAATATTTATTCCAAACAATTAGTGAATATATATAAAAAACAATATGTAGAATTGATGCAACAAACTAGGAAGTACTCAAAAGTAAATGATCTTGTATTTTCACTTACATTCATTTAATTTTATAAATTATTCAAACCATTGAATAATGTAATATTAGAATCTATCCTAATCTCATTATGCCCCTATATAACAATAACAAACTGACACCTTAAATGACCATCTAATAATCAATAATGACTAAGTCCAAACTTTTCCTTTGGCTTGGAAGACTCTTCACATAGAAAAAAATATTTCAAAACACCCCCAGGGAATGTCCTTAGAGCCTAACCCCCATGGTTTAACATATCCTCAAGTCAATAATAATTATGACCCTCTAGAAAGGCTCACAAATTCTAACCCCCTTAGTATCACATAACATTAATCAAATACAAACGACCACTTGGGTAGATCTCATGGTCAATACCCCTTGGTCTTCCTAGAAACAATAATGTATAATGAACCTCTGGTAGCTCTCACAATCAATTCCCTATGGTCTAACATTTATTTAATAATGACCCACTAGGTATCCCTCACAATCTAACCCCTCTAGTCAATAAGCTGTGGAAGATCTCACAATCAATACCTCTGGTAAATTATAATAACAATTAATAACTAAAATATCCTACTTAAGGAAGCTCTCACAGTCAACCCCCCTTGTTCAATCATCCATAATACGAAACACATGCATCTAATATAACAACAACTCCATCATAACAACACTATGAACGGAAACAAAGCTACCTAACGTGATTTCTAGATCCAAAAGCCATAACCAAATTAAACATGGGAAACACCTCCATAATCAAGTTAATAAATATTATTCCTAATTAATAAACCTTTATTAAACAACAAACCATATCCGGTATTAAACCAGGTCAAATCAACAAAAGAGACAATACCCTAAAAAATGGTATTCCGCACTTAAGCATATATAACTCTATGAAAAACTAAAGTAATGAACAAACCACCTACCTTGATATTGTACGATGATCACCACTGAACATTGTCCCTTGAATCGGCCTAGAACAATGTAGATCTGAAAAACTGTCAAAACACAAAACCTTGAATAATTTAAGAGAAAATAGAAATTAGGATGTAAGATTCAAGAAGAATGAAGGAATCACTAGTGGGATTCCAACGCACCTATTGGAGATCGAATTGGACCTTGGCTAGAGAAATGGCATCTCGGAGAATATTCATCGCTCTCAGACACACCTAGATGACCCAAGGCAAGAAGAAGATGAATACAACAATTAGACGTGACCCCCACCCATTAAATCAAATAAAATAAAAAGTACAATGCATGTTCATTTAATGTACACATCATGTACTTGATTCCACTGACCCCCACATTAGGTGGTCTCAAGGTCACATCACATGACCATGTCTTGGCTATTACACGGACACCCGTGACCACATGGTACATGGTGTGTACTCCTAAAATTTCCAAAAACACCAATTTTCCTAAAAAAACTAAAATACGATTCATACCTGAAAAAAAGATCTAGTTTCTTTAAAAAATTCCCCTCAATGAATCAATCCCTGAATTTTACTATGAAGGTGGTGAAGAAGAATCCTTGAATAGCTCCATCCACTACAATCGCATATCGGTCTCCCTCTCGCATGTCTCATCCTGTACACTCCCAAGATGCCATAACAACCATACTAGAGTAATATATTTTCCATAGAGAACTTTCTCACTTTAATAAACAATACAGATCGGATTCACCACGAACAAGGTGTCTACCTCCAACTCAACCTCCTCAGGTTGAAAAACAAGAGACGAGTCTGAGAAGTAATGTCTGAGCTGGGAAACATGGAAGCCACCAGACATGACTTGGTACTTCTCAGGTAACTTCAACTGATAGGAAATTGGCGGGACTCTATAAAAAACCTCAAATGACCCAATGTATCTCAAAAAAAGATTTTCCTACCTTCTAAACCTCCTTTGTCCAAACATCAATGAAAAATGTATGAAAACCTGATCCCTGACCTCAAACTCCCAAGGTCGTCTCCATTGATATGCATAAGACTTATACCGATACTATGCATTATCCATCTTATTTGGAATCAAATCCACCTTCTCAGGGGTATCTTTCACAATATTACGTCCTTGCATATTTTCCTATCCTACCTCCATCCCATATAGGGTTGATCAACATGTATTATCATACAAATCATCATAAGGTACCATCTGAATTATATCCTAACGACTGTTATTGTAAAAAAACTATACTAGGGGTTTATGTCTCTCCCAATAACCCCCAAAATCTAGGACACATGTCTGAAGCATGTCGTCCAACACCTAAATCGTGTGCTTGGACTAGACATCTATTTGGGGATGGTAAGTTGTACTCAAAATTAACTGTTTACCCAAATCCCTTTGTAGTCCCTACTAGACTCGAGAAGTAAAACGGTAGTCCATGTCCTAAACAATAGAGCACAAAACTCAATGTAAATGTACAATATCTCAGATATAGACACTTCCTAGATCATAAAAACTAAATTTATCCTTGATCGGAAAAAAGTGTGCAACCTTCATGTGTCTGTCAATGAAAACCTAGACTGCATAATTCTCTTATGGAGACCTCGGTAAACCTATTAAGAAATACATCATGACATCATTCCACCTCCACTAGGGAATGGGTAATTGCTGTAAAACCCCTTTTGGTCACTGATGTTATGTCTTCAACTGCTGATCGAGGGAACATATCATAACAAAACTAGAGACTTCCCCCTTCATACCTAGCCACCAATACTGATAGTACAGATCTTGATACATCTTGGTGACCCCAGGATAAAGTACCCATGTTGAGGAATGGAAGTCCCACAAAATCTTCTCGCGTATTCCTTCCAACACCCATACACAACCATGAAATAGGAAGATATCATCCATGACTATAGTCCTCCCAAGAGTACAGTCCTCTCTTGACACACCCTTCCGTAGGACCAGACCTTTAGAATCTGATAGTTCCCTCATTCTCACCTGATCTGGAAGAGTATGTGTAATAGCTATCAGAGAAAGAAAGGTCTACCCCTGACTATCATGAACCTCCAAATGCATCTCAAAGAACATAGCCATAAGTTGCCTATCACTGCTCACCTCATGAACTGCCTATATATGAGTCCACATGTTCAACACATCAGTGACTACGTCTCCCATCCCAGGTGTGTGAAAATTCAAATTCAATGAACTGAAGGTACTCAAACCCCCTTTACTATCTCAAATTCATATCACGCTGAGTAAATATATACTTGAGACATTTTTTGTTATTGAAAACTAAAAAATTCTCTCCCAGAATGTAATGTCTCCAACAACGAAATAATTCACAAATGCAACTAACTCGAGATCATGTGTTGGGTAATTCCTCTCAAGTGGCCGCAACTACTGAGTCCCATATGTGACGACTCCTTCCCCCTTCATTAGCACTGCACCCATTCCGATACCAAATGAATCATAGTAAATCATGTAAACATTTCTCGTCTCTGTAAAAACATGTATAGGTGTTAAATTAAACCTCCCTTTCATCTCCTTAAAGGTCGACTCACAAGAATTGTTCCATGATTACTTCACACCCTTCTTAGTCTGTCCCATATGTGGTGCGGTTAAGCATGAAATGTCATGTATAAAATTCCTATAATTACCATCCAGCCCTAGAAAACACTGTACCACAAATACATTCTTCGGCTTCTCCTAAGAAACTACTAATCTCACTTTCTCTAGATCTACTAAAACTCCAATCACCGAGATAACATGACACAAGAAGTGAATTTGATCCATCCAAATGTGTAATTTTTAGAGCATAACCTATATCGGATTATCTATCACTATACTCAAAATGATTTCAAGATGTGTAGAATGGTCGTGTCGAGTGTGAGAGTGTACCAAGATATCGTCCATAAAGATAACCACAAAGGAATCCGAGTATGTACGGAACACTCGGTTAATCAATGCCATGAAAATTTCTGGCGCGTTCGTGAGACCAAATGGAATTACCAAATACAAGTATTGACCATACCTTCTCTAAAAGGCTGAAAGAGGTACATCTGATTGTCTAACATGAAACTGATAATAACCAAATCTCAAGTCAATCTTTGAGAACACCTGGGCTCCTCTAATCTGATCAAAGAGATCATTAATCCTTAGAAACGGATATTGGTTCTTGACCATCAACTAGTTTAGCTTCTGATAATCCATGCACAGTATAAGGGTACCATCCTCATTCTTCATGAAAAGGAATGGCGAACCCCAATGGGAAGTACTGATTTAGATGAAACCCTTTTCCAATACTCCTCCAAATGCTTCTTGAGCTCTTGTAACTTTGTTGTAGCCATCCTATAAGGACGAATGGACACATGTCCCCACCATGGAACATGCTCAATAGAAAAATATACCTCTCACTCTAGAGGAAAACCTAAAATTTCATCCAGAAAGACATCCCTGAAGTGATCCGTCACTAGAGGATAGTCAATATATGAAGTACCCTAGTCATCCAGATATAAACTATAAATTTGGGTTGTGACACCCCTTATACCATGATGCTCAAGTCCATCTATGCTCATCTATATATACCATTTTCCATTATATAGAAACAACCCACCCTCTGGTGATGTGAAACTCTCCCTATGGTGATAGAAATAAAAAAAACCTAGAAGGGAAATAACCGGACCATTTAGAGAATGACATCATATCCCATCATGTCTACGATATAATAGTCCCATAATAAATGACACCCTCCAAACTCAAGAGGGAACTCCTAACACTGATGTACACTAGTCGTCCTAATCCCCAATCATGTGTCTAGTGTCATAACATCCTTATAAGTAACCTTATAGAGCCCAAACATCTTCATAATGGAAACATAATTAAAACTATGAGAGGCCCTGTTTGAAAATGAGAAGACGCTAAAACCGAAGCAACTAGAATTGTACCTCTAACCGTAGAGGGTCTAGGATCCTACTCTTACTGGGTCTGTTCCACTGCAAAAGTCTGACCTACAGTGTGGCCCTGTGAACCTGCCTGACTACCCCGTGCTGATCCACTATATTGTTGTTGAAATCATGAAGCCTGACTATCACGGTCACACCCAACTTCTTATCGTCAACAGTCAGATGAACTCTAGTTTCTTGTCTGGTGAGAAACAGGTGTCCATGCTCCTAAATGTGGATTCATAGTAGAACCCTTATCACTCACTACTGGTGAGAACACCAAATAGAAACGATGACGATGGCCCATCTTGTCAGAAAATCGGAGCTCAACTAAGTATCTCTGGAAATATGGTCTAGTATTCCCACTCTTCCTGCACTGATATCATACCACCTAGATACCAGAAGAAATGTCGTGTATCAGCTCCCAATGTCACTTCCTGATATCTGTCGACGAAGTAATAACCTTAGATGTTGAACCACCTTGGCTGACAGCTCCCAACTCCCTCTGATTACGCTCCATAATCAGCTCCTGATTCACTGTATCCATTACTAAATTCAGCCTAAATACAATCACCTACGATCAAATGTCATACCTAATACCCTCCTCAAATCGCCTAGCCAAAGATAATTTTTCACCTCCCATAACAGGTGTAAAGAATTGCAGATCTATAAAATGAGAAGAGTACTACATCCCTGAAAGAGATTCATTCTCCAAATGCATTAACTCTATGAGTCGATCAACCCACAACGCCTTGGGATAGAAATAGTCATAGAAGGTCCTCTGAAACTCTTCCCAAGACATATCAAAATGACATCCCAATTATGATATAACATCCCACCATCACTTGGAGGAATTACATAACATGTATGTCGCAATATTCACCCTCATATCTAGAGGTGTCTCTAGATGCTCAATGATAGTTACTATGGACTCAAACCATTACTCTGTAGTGTGTGTTCCTCAATCCCCAGAAAAAGTGGGGGGATTTTTCTGCGGCAACACTCACGTAAGCTTTGCCATATACAAGGCAGGATGTGTTGGTCCCTAAAAGCTATGCAACAAACATAGAAATCCTTTACAAAAGCACCTGGGTCTAGTATAACAGTTGTGGTCAAGACTGTAATGATGGGAGGATCTGCTGGTAGTCCATGATCTCCCATTTCTAGTGTCTTATCATTGGCCTCTATCTGGCGTACAACCAGAGGACATCTCGGCGACATGACTTTTCTAGGACAAACACACACCTTAGTTCAACATTATCAAGGTTTACATCATAGTAGTGCAAGAAAGGAATTGGAGATGGAAAACATTCAATATTTACAAAACATAGTTCACAGTGTGTATAAAATCTACATGGCGTATTCACATAAGCTTCTAACATGGCATGTACCTATTCCAATCTGGGTCATGTAACACCCATAAACACCATGTGTTCTTCTTGAGACATGGAAGGTACTTATTTCATTTCCCCACACCAGAGTACCTATTCACGTTTAGACACACGGTTCCTTCATGGGTAACACTAGACATCGTGTTCATCGTACACACAGAGTGTACCACTTAAGTTATACCCAAAAATGTCATTATTTTCATGGTAGGTGACACGGTTGACTCTACACGGAGTGCAAGAATAGAACAAGATGTGTACAACCTATGTTTCATCCACCCATGTCGTTGGTCACACAGATGAACACATGGATCTTACAACACGGAATACACTCAAAGTACATGGCGTGGGTCCCTAATCATTTCCTAGCTGCGTGCCTCTACTCACACATCCAGGCACTTGGATAAGGACTACAACGCGTGTACATACAGTACACATCATGTACCGATGAATATCATTTTCATCCTGAACAGAAGGATACATGGCATGTATTAATCATCACACGTCGTGTATTCTTGGGTTTTCAAAATAGTAAACCACGAAAACTTCTCTGGAACCCCATAAAAACTCTAAAACAAGCATTAAAGTTATAAATTCAGATCTGTGGGGGCCCATACTCACCACGAATCAATGTTTGGAATCAAATTATTTTTATATCACAATAGAATTTAGTTAAATTACCGTATGTTCCACCAATGTCCGACCCAAGAGGGACCATAACACCTTTGGGACCAAAATTTGGCACCCATTCAAATGATACTTTAATTTTTTTGAATACCTATTAAAATTGAAGGTATTATATCAAGGCATATATCACAGCAACATGCATATCTGGAACAACATATATCAAAATAGAATGAAATCATTTAATGCACCATAAATGACATGAAAATAATGCATGACATGTGATCCCTGTGAAGTGCCTATATAATGAATGGGATGGAATAATTTCATCTCATCCGGTTTCAACATAAATAGAACCTCAATAATATTAATGATAACATCACAATACATGTGAATCACCCAAAGGTGAAAAAAAACAGTTGTAATCATTGAAAGACCAGAACAATTGCAATATTTGAGGTATATTGGATTTTCATTGTACACAGGTTAGCTACTCCCTATAACATCTTATTACCAACTACCTATTCCTTTATATCCCTATCTAGAGGCTCAAAACAGTAATACCAAAAAGAAAAGAACCTCCCCTGACACCAATTTGTAACGTCCCGGTTCTAGGTGCTACCCAAAGGTGCCTCGTACCTAGTTGGTCACATGGCCTCAAGCACATTTCCCCAAACACCAGAGTCTGCCGACTAGTAGTGAGGGCCTTGGGTATCATAGTTGAAAAACTATTCCTTAATTGACAGAGTAACACAACGAAAACAAATAGATAACAATAGAAAAGGTGTTACTACCATAGAACAAGGTAAACAATAGAAGACTGAAAGTATATAAACAAATGATGTACATATATTAATGATTCATGTCTCATATATCTAGGAAAGTAGCCAAACAAGTCACATTGATGGAAATACATTACTAAACCAAAGTGAAAAGGAATGAAAATAAAATCCAACTAGATCTCAAGCCTCATCTTGGTCCCATGCTCCTCAGCTCTATAGAAATCAAGTACCTGATGTAGAAGGGAGCTTTCCCATATCGATACATGCAACCATATAATCGGTTTAGGCTCGAAGGAATGACCCAAATAGGGTGTGAGATGAATCCCAGTAGGCAACCAAAAAAATATATATGCCTAACTATCAGCGAATATATATTTTAGTCAATATAAAGAAATGAAGCAACAAACTATGAAGTAAAGTAAAGGATCCTGCATTTTTAAATTTCAATCATTTACATTGATAAATTATTCAAACCATTGAATAATTTAACTTCAAGGATCTATCCTAATCTATGTATCCCCTTGTATAATAATAAAAAACAGACGTCGCAAAAGATCATCTAATAATCATGAAATACTGAGTCCAAGCTTGTGATTTGGATCGATAGACTCATCACAGACAAACAATTATTTCAAAACAACCCCTTGGGAATGTCCTCATAGACTAACCCCTTGGTTTAACATATCCTCAAGTCAATAATAATAATTAACCTGTGGTAAATCTCACATTATCTAACCACTTTGGTCTCACATAACACTAATCAAATACAAATGAAAATTGGGTTAGCTCTCATAGTTAATACCCCTTGGTCGGCCTAGCATCAATAAAGTATAATGACCTTCTATAAGCTCTAACATTCAATTCCATATGATCTACCATTTATTTAATAACAAACCTCTGGGTAGATCTCACATTCTAACCCCTTTGGTCAATGACCTAAGGAATGACTCATAGTCAATACATCTAGTCAATTATAATAACAATTCATAATTAAAAGACCCTAATCCAGGATCCTCACATAGTCAATCCCCCTTGGTAATACATTCATAATGTGAAACACATGCCTCTCATATAACATCAACTCCATCTTAAAAACACTAGGAATGGAAACAAAGCAGCCCAACATGCTTTCTTGACCTAACGACCATAACGAAAACCAACATGGGCAACACCTCCATATTCATTGTAATAAACCGTTTTCATAATCAAAAAACTTATTTAAGAAAACAAACCATATCTAGTAATAAACATGGATAAATACCAAAACATGCAGTACCCTAAAAAATTGTTTTGACACATAAGCATATATAACTCAAATAAAAACTACGATAAGGCAAAATCCACCTACCTTGACCTTGTATAATGATCACCCTGGAATTTTGTACATTGAATCATCCTAGAACGATGTATATCCACAAAAACAAAAAAAATTATAAACCTTGAATAACTCAAGTGAGAAGATAAATCAGGAGGTGATATTCAAGAAGAAGGAAGGACAAACCGGTGGGATTCCAACTCAGCCACCGAAGATCTAATCCGACCATAGATGGAGAAATGTTGGCTTATAGATGAATCATCACTCTCAGATACTCTGGGAAGAACCAAGGATAGAAGAAGATGAATATGATTATTAAACATTACCCCCGACCATTTAATCAAATAAAAGAATAAGTACTCGACATGTTAATTTAACTTACACGTTGTGTACATGCCTCAACCAGCCCCTAATTTAGGTAGTCTCTAGGTCACCTCAAATAGCCATGTCTCGGCCATTACATGGTAAGTACACAGCCACCCGCTGCAACATGGTACATGGAGTGTACTCCTAAAATTTCCAAAAACTCATATTTTCCTTAAAAACGCCAGAAAACATGATCCATACCTGAAAAGAAGATTTGCTTTCTTACAATATAAATAGTCATTTTTAGGTATTGATGGCAAATGATATACATCTCATTATGAATGTAGTAATCCACATGTATGGATGAGTGATTTTTTAATTTTCCAAAGGATAGAAAAGAACATAAAAATGGGTTTTTGTATAATCCTAATAACATTGAAGTGTATTTTAGATACAAATATTTTTATCTAATAATTTTTTATGAATATTTTCTGAATATATATTTTTGAAATAATCATTAAATAGGTATAATAGGACCCAGAATTTTACCTTGGATAACCTATCTGAATTACTCATTAATCCTTATATGTTTGGACATTTGTTTAGAACAAGACCTCTTGGAAATGGATAGGTATGTTGTGAGGACATGTTTTTAGGGATTTGAAGTTATTATTTTTTCAATTGGTTTTATGAAGATAAGAGAGGAGTTCCCTTTTATAAGTGAGAGAAATGAAACACGTAAAATTAATTGAAAGAATAAAATATATATTTCATAATCACGTCAAGTGGAATTGAGGAAGAAAATATTCAAATATAATATTTTTTATATTTGAAATATACACAACTAGTCTAATTTAGAAATATTTTCGTTACATTTTAAGTTAGCTCTCATAGTTAAATTACATCAAGACAATTTAATCATTAATTTTGATGGCTTAAATTTTTACACTAGTAACTAAATTATATGTAAAAAATAAAATGGTCCTTCATAATAAATTTTGAATCAATAGAAGTTACTTTTAATATATAAATTCCAAACACAAGGAAAATAATTTTATAAAAATACCTGATATAAGAGAAAAATTGACATTGTAATGAAGATAAAAAGAATATATTCATTAATTTATAAATTTTTTAAATTGAAATGAAGTTTTTATAGTCTTATAGATTAATACCAAACAAAATTTCAACTTTAAACCTTAAGATTAATTGAAAATACCCAAATTGGATTTTAAATATAAATATTTTGTAACTTAATTTCACAAATGCCACCATTAGGTTCTAATATACAAAAAACAATGATCTAAAACATAATATTTATTTTATTAAATAAATAATTGGTAAAAAATTTCATAAAAATTCTTAATATTAATGATTTATAGTTATTTAAATGTTAATACCCCATAGTATTAACAATATTTTACTAGTTTTACACTTACTGAGGTGAAAATTATTTTTTATGGTTAATATTCAAAATGAAAAAAATATAAAAGGGACTTATTTTGAACATTTAAAATCATGATTAAAAATATGTAATTTATTTTTCATGATTACATTTCTGAAATATCTATAAATCTTTTTTCACATAAATTCATAAATACAAATGAATAATTTTTATAGATAAATTCATTTTTTAGCCTAAAAAATAAATTATACCAAAATCAACTATAATATTAATTCATATATATTTAATAATTTTTTATGATTAAATTAATATTATGTTACTTTAAGATAAAATTCAATACATTGTAGGACTTTAAAATAATTGTACTTATTTAAATGTAGGACAATGTTACAGTAATCACTATGTTTTACTATTCAATCCAAAATCATTTGTTCCAGAAAAATACCAAACAATTCATCTAAAGACAATTACTATTTCATAATTTTATATATAATTTTTTCTAATAACATATTTAAAATTAATTATAATATCCATTCTCTCAATGAAAAAGACCCATTTTTTTAAAAACTTATTTTGATTACACAAACTGATGTAACTTTAATTCATTAGCAAAAAATCCTAATTTATTGAATTATATTTTGTACAAATATATATATAATATACTTATGTACTTATAATAGTTTATCAATAATGAAAATTTTAATCTATTGCGAAATTTATATATTATACACATAAAAATAATTTTACAATACAATATCTTTTTTATCATCAACTGTTTTAACATCATTTACAACCATCTAAATTTAAATATAACTAATGGATAAAAATCTATTATAAGAACCATATATATATATATATATTATATTACATTTATATATATGACCTCACATGCTTTACTAAAATTTATTCATTTATTTATCACTAATAATGCCTATGGTATATATAATTCATTTCCTTATTTCTATAGAAATAGTTGGGGTCAAAATAATCATTGTGAACCATAAAGATATAGATTTTATGTTTCTAGTCTTTTATATATGATAAGTTTTCTCAAATTTTACTTCTCTTGGGATTTTTCCCAAAACTAACCTCATAGTGTATTAGTGTTTATTAATGATTTTAATATTTTATTTTAGTTAAAGTATCATGAATCATCATAGGTAAATGTTGTATGTTTTTTAATAAAGAAAAAATAATATTCATTTCAGGCTCATAAATTATAAAATATTGAGGTGTTACAACTCCTGATCAGATGGAATTATTAGACAATGTACTAGTTCATTCCACATATCCAAAAACAATATAGAATGTAAATTTCTACCAAACCCACAACTTTAAAGTATAAAATAATTATCTATAAATTTGAAACATTATAGTATGCCTATTAGGATGGAAAAAGGTTATGAATGATTATCATGAATGATTGAAATGCACTATTTACATTTCATTAAATTTCTTGTTTTATAATTATTCTATACGTCAAATTATAACCCTCCTTTATCAACAATGATAATCATTCCCTACAATATATCATTAAACTATAATTTATAACTATTGGAATTTGGATTCCATATAGTGTGAAATAATTGGAAACCATATACAAACTCAAATAAAGGACTGTATAAATTCATCCTCTTTACAAAATTTCCCTTCTTCATTGATGATAATAAACATTGTTTTTTATTTATTCCTTATTTAGAGACTATATATCCTAACATTATACTAACTCATTTATGGATGTCCTTAAATATAAGAATAACATTTAAATCCTTTTAAGACAACAGAAAACATTAATGGAACATTATCGGACACTAGAATGGTTACAAACACCAACATATTTCCCTTATCATCAATGATAATGAAAACTTATAGTGTATACCTTTTCATTATAGTCTAAAAAAATCATAAGTATAACATTCAATATTTATTTATATCCTTCATTGGTTAGTGGGTCATGGGGAATGAGAGGTGAAGGGGGAAACCCTAAATCCCATGATTCCAAACTCTATGAGAAACTCAATCCCACCAAAACTCAAATGTATTTGATTCAAAAAATTATTTCATACATAGTGATCTCTTTTATATCATGTCCAAACTTCAATTGAAGTTACATGATCCTGGTCATCATGTTCCTCCATGGGCAAACTTTTCATAAGTAGTGAAATCTACTGCCTCTCAATATTTTTCATATTTTAATCTACTCTCTCCTAGAAGGGTCATTAAGAATAGGATAATCAAACACATAGAGGAAAACTAGGATGTAGTTTAATAACATGTAAAAAATGGAAATATTCTATTATTGAATGGGTCATATTCTCAAATGATATTTCTTTTGGAAATTCCATGTTCTCACCTGATGAATAGGGTAAGTATGGGGGTTTGATGACTAAAAAATGACAACCATGGCGTGCAGATACTATCATGTGGGTTTTCCATTTGATGAATGCAAGAGAAGAACCTAGTGTTTTGGATCAATATATTTAAAGCCCCATATTATAGTAATTAAATAATGGGATATAAATTCAAATCTAAATAATTTTAGGAACACTTACAGTTAGGTTTGGATTTTCCTATACAGGCTTAATTGGATTTACTAGCATCTGACGATTCTATGGGACATAGAATCATAAGTTGGAAATACCATTAAGCTGGACAAGTATGCTAATAATTCATGGTTTGGACACTATTATAAGATCTTGGTGTAGGTTTACATGTACAATACGTTGGTGGAGGAGGTGGTAACCACAACAACAGATGAAAGTATTAATCATGAGATCCAGAATGAGAGGAATCCTAAATATTAAAATAATTTCAATTTCATTGGCCATTCAGAATATAAATGTAAAAGGGATACAACATATAGCTTCTATAAACAGAAAGGGAATAATGTTTATGTTTTTATGAAAAGAAAAGGTAAAGTGACTACACCCTATATTCTTCAATGCACCAAGGATGATCCCTCATGTGGGGATAATAAGGTAGATGAGAATATGTGACATAATTGGGAATATAGTTATCCATCACAATTTTGTAATTTTGAGTGTAAAAAATAAAAGGTTCCCATAGATGACACTACAAAAGTTAGGGATTATGTTCTATCTCCTCAAGATGAATTTGTGTATGTCAGTGTTCCTTTTAAGAGAGAAATTTCAAAGGAAGGTAATGCGCTGGTGGAAAGGTACATGCATAACTCATAGAAGCATTACATTGATGAACTAACAATGTTTGACATGAGAGTGGTAGATGATGGATTATAGAGAACTCTGAGGGATCTAAAGGAAAATGGGAAACTGAGGACTCAGTCAAATTAGCCCTATCTGTCCTTGATTTAAGCTGGCCCTTCAAACATGGTGTTGGATGTAATGGGGATCATATGAGGAAGGGGATGTATATGAATTCCAATAGGAACCTGTTACACTGACTTAAGAGTCTTATCATTGTGATAATGATGTGGGTAATACAAATAAGGATTCATAGTTTCCCATTATAAATGTGATGAAAGTGGTACATTCTGAAGAAACACCCAGTACTATGCAAGTGTTATACTCATAGGAAAAGGCATTGAAATATGCTACATTTGAGACTCTGAAACATCATGAGATATCATGAAATCATGCTGTAGGTCCTGAAAAGGATAGAAATATACATACTATATATACTGATAATAGTGAATTGGAAGGGGCATTCATAGATATCTCCCTGTAGGGCTACCAAAAAGAAGGTTTTGATGGAAAATCCTTTTGAATTTGACCAATCTGGTAATAATTTTGAACCTTTGAATGGTGTATTCTGGTATGATGAGGTTTGAGACACACATATACTTAATCAGTTTGACATTACTCAAGCTAAAGTCAATCATAAAGAATTTTTTTCAACTGAGAATAACAATAGTCTTGTAATAGGCAATACCACAAAAGGGAAAAAAATAAAAACAAAGGGATAAGTGAAAAGGCTAGACTATTATAGGATATCAAGGGGACACTGAAATTAGGGGTAAAACCCTTAAGAAAATAAAATATTCTTCTAAAACTATTAAGGGATAGGGAACCCCCTAACGAACAAGTACCTTAGACACTTTATTATATCCTAAAATATATTTATCATTGTAATTTCTAAACCAAAATAGAATTTTGATAACTGGAATGATTTTAAGTGGGATTTTCTTGGAATTAATTTTTTCTCACAAAATATAAATGAATCCCACATGGACTGACTTATATATATTTGAGAGGAACACAAATTCAATTAAGTTATTCAGTATTCATGGAATTAGTAATATCATGATTATTTCATAATAAATAAATATTTTGGTATAGTTTCAACCATTATATGATGAAAATATTGAGTTTAATACTATATTATAAGATGTGTAATATGGAAAGACCTAATTATATACCCTTTTAATGTTTTGGAAGTTATAACTTTGGATTTCTAGACTAATTGGGGTTGGAACCATGCTGTGAAATTTAGAATTTGTGATAATAAATCAGTAAAAGACATGTGTTTATCTTTATAGGGTATATTTATAGTGTTCTACATATGACTGTTAAGATAAACAGTAGAACAATAATTGATATTAGATCTCCTTATCACCATCATTTTATATTTTAAATTATTTAATTAAAGGAATGCTCAATATATTCCAAAACAAATGATTGAAATTAATATTTATAACCATTCAAAAATATCTCTTTGAACATATTTGTTAGGAAATCATTGGTTACATCATAATAAACAAGGTTCCGTGTAAATTTCCCAAAAAGGCTATAAATGAAAATTTTGAAATCATTAATTCTAAGGCCTCTTAATTCAATGGGCTTAATGATCTCCTTCCACACAAAAGTGACCAAATTGTATTCATAAACTGATATAGACCATATAATGTTTCTAATCATACCATGAAGTTCCTTAATGAAAACTCTATGACATATATTGAGTGAAAAAGAATAAACAATCATAAATACAGTCAAATGGTTAAAAAAATTCCTTCCAGCATGAGACATAGAATTTCCATTCCATAAAGCCAATTTATTTACAATAGCAGAGCATATTCCATAATGGTATTTCATTCTCATATTTCCCCAAAATAAATCGAAAACCAAGGTAATTAAAATGGAGGCATAATCTCTTATGCCTAAGGATTTAGGTTATCTGTTTTTTCAACTCATAAACCATCACCAGGAAACAATTAAATATTCATGCAAACTTATGGATTTTCCAAAAACATATTCATAATGTGAAAATAGGTTCCTAACAAGAGATATAATATTTTTTCAGAATGCTCACAAAAAAATATATAATTTTATTATAGTATGTTTAAAGGATCATAATCATTTCTACTCAAGTTTATTTTCATTCTATGGTGTTGGTTTCTAATCTAACTGCAATGAATTCAATCATCAACAACTTTAATTTATATGTATATATTGGAAAAATATTTCCGAATCCATTCTTTAACTAAATCCTTGGTGTATTTTAATTTCTTATCCAACCTTTTGAAATGTTTACCAACAGGTAAAATCTTCTTAGACTAACGCATACCTTCCTTGCATCAAGGTATCCAAATCTATCCATTATTAAATCCAAATCGAATAGTAGTTGAACTTGGAAAATATGTGGAGACTTCCATAATGAAAGGGTGGTGGTTAGAATGATGCTTCGGTTGTGTGAACCTTGAGACTGCATTTTTTTAACCATGTGATTGTATCTAAATTTGTTTATTCTTTTTCACTCAATATATGTCATAGAGTTTTCATTAAGGAACTTCATGGTTTGATTAGGAACATTATATGGTCTATATTAGTTTATGAATACAATTTGGTCACTGTTGTGTTGAAGGATTTCATTAAGACCATTGAATTATGAGGCCTTAGAATTAAAGATCTCAAAATGTTCAATTATATCCTAATTGGGAAATTTACACGGAACATTGTTTATTGTGATGTAACCAATGATTTATTATCAAATATGTTCAAAGGGATATTGTTGAATGGTTATAAATATTAATTTCTATCATCTGTTTTGGAATCTATTGAGCATTCCTTTAATTAAATAATTTAAAATATAAAAGGATGTTGTGAAGGAGATCTAATAACAATTGTTGTTCTATTTTTTATCTTAACATTCATATGTATAACACTATAAATATACCCTATATACATAACCACATGTCTTTTACTGATTTATTATCATAAATTTCCAAATTTCACAGCATGGTTCCAAACCCAATTAGTCTAGAAATCCAAATTTATAACTTCCAAAACATTGAAAGTGTATAGAATTGGGTCATTCCATATTTCACATCATTCTAAGTAGTTTTAAACTCATTATTTTCCTCTTGTAATGGTTGAAACTATACCAAAATATTTATATATTATGAAATAATCATGATATTACTAATACAATGAATACAGAATAACTTAATTGAATTTGTGTTCCTCTCAAATATATATAAGTCAGTCCTGGGGCTTAGTTATAAATATTGGCCCTACCATAGAAAAAAACAGATCATAATAAGTTTCTATTACTAGTAGGAAGTATTTCATTAAAATTCTATAAATATATCAAAGTGTTTCAAACTATAAAAGTAACTCCCTTGTGGGATAAGATTTACTCTCAGCTAATTTTTTTCTAACACAAACTATAAATACACCCAATATACCCATAATTCCTCATGATTCAATTTATAAGTAAAATTTAATGACTAACTATTAAAAACAATGAATATTCCTTCAAGTATAACCATTCATTCTATCATTTAATGTTATTATCTATAGTGTAATTCATGTGTTCCCTCCTCGATGATATTAAACTCTCACATTCTATATAATATAGAAATAATGTATTCTATACACTCCCTTCACCAATAGAGTTACATTATATTCCATGTAACACAACTATGAGATTCGTTATCATTACATTATATCCCCTACCATAATAATTATCAAATGTTTTTTACCTTACATAAATTATTATCTATGTTGTAAAAATCCTAGAATTCATGATAATTAAAATAGTATATATTTTATATTCAGCTATAATACATTATCATTTTGGAGATGATTTGAACTTATAAGCCTTTTCAAAGTATATATATATATTCATATTAAAATAAAAAATATGCATTATAAAACTATCAAAAAAATTTGATCGTGAAATTCATGTAATAGATAGATTTTATGACACATACATACACAATATTTATCATTAAAACAAAATTTGTTTACCATTAGTCAAACAACGTAAAAAATGACATTAATAAATAAAATATTTTTCTAATTAATAGTGTCTATAAATAAGTATTTTATTAAAAAATATTCTAATAAATTGATGATATTAATTCATGGAAAATAATTTAATGGATCAATTATCTCATTTAGATTTCTTTTCTATATCACCATAGAAGTATATGAATTTGGATAATATGAAAATAATTTGATTTAGAAAATCATGATATTTTTATTAAAAATAGAAACTAAAAAAAGTGTCTCATGATGTGGTTTGTGTAACCACCAAAAAATAATTTATAAAAATGGTTTAGTTTCATAATATCATTAAAATACAAAAAATATATAATAGATTACAAATTTATATTATTAAATTAAAATATAAATATCATTATATGAATTGTTACCTTACAAAAATAGTGGGGATTATAACAGAACAATGTAGAATCGAAATTAATTATAAACAATTATGGACAATGAAAATCTACTTTTGAGAGATTTATTAAGATAAAAATGTGTGAGAGTTTTGGGTAAATCGTAGATAGGGTTTTTATATTTGTAGGTAATTTGAGAGACATGTCCTAGAAAAAGATATGAAAATTTAGTTTCTTCGATTATCAAAAGTTCCTCAGGATGCTGTATAATTATCCACTTCCTCCCATAATTATAGAAAATATTTTTTAATGATAATTTTTAGCTTCTAAAACTATAATAATTTGATATCACACATTCCTAAACATTTATGATGTCAACTTTTCCTTATTCATCGATAATTCCCCATTGGAATTGATTATATTATAATTTTATAAAAAGTATAATTATTTTCTATTTATCTATTATTATTTACATGATTCAAAATATATTATCTATTTTATAAAATAAATATTTGAGTAATATATTTTTTATTTTGAAATATAAAAATCTTATTTAAATAAAAATATTATATTGAGGTAAATTTCATTTCTATTTTAAATAATTTACACATTAATACCAAAACAACACATTGGTAGACAACCCACAATTTCAAGTTATTAAATATAAATGGATAATACTGATATTTATGTAACATTATATAGTGATTGTAATAACTTTGCATCCATATTCATTTACACTAGCCTAATATTCTCCCACTGATAATTCCTTTTAAAACTAAATTCTTCCTTTTTTATGTTGGGTCTGACCAACAGAATACCCTTGTAATGCTGCCTCCATCATAGTCTCAAATTAATATTCATAACATGCAATACCCATTGATGATTATAGAATTATTTTTATATTTTACACTATTTAAATTATTTCATTAGACATAAAATATATACATATTCTTATGGTTACACTATCACCACTATATTACTGATATTCATAATTCTTAATCATAATAATACCTAGTAGTTATATAAAATCCTTCCAGAAAATTATTTCCTTAATAAATTATTCTCATCCATAAAATTAATATTTAGTATATTTATTTTAATATTTTATATGAATCTTATTTTAAAGGTAATAATAATTATGGAATCTAAATTAATATAGTATTAAAATTTACTTGCTACATTGAAATTTATTTTTTTTACAGTGTTAATTATATTTGTCAGAGAAATTTTTTACCTTTTAGAATTATATATTCTATAATGGTTATTCAAATTTATTTTATTTTAATTTTATATATTCATTCATGTAATTATTTTAGAGTATAAATATTATAATTGATATCAATTTTAAATAGTTTTTTATTTTTTTATGATATGCCAACATTTTATTTTTTTGATTTTCTAAATAATAAAAGTGAAAATTATTATACTGATGTGTACACAGTACATAATAATAATTGAGATAATTTTTTTAATTATAATAGTTTTTCATGGGTATGACGTATAAATTCAATATTTTGATTTTTAAATTAAATATCAGCATTATAAGTAAATAAATTTTTTAATTAAATCACTCTCTTTTATATATATACGAAAATGGAACTGTTATTAAGACTCTCAAAAATAGGGACATACCTGAGACTTTGTAGTGGACTTTCCAACTAACATATTTTTCTTCTAAGATAATAGATTACAAAAAGATTCAAAGCCTTAATGTATGGGTTATAGATCTAGTAGTATGTGTTGTGATACATTGGTTCAGAATTAGTGTATTCTTATAAAAATTATTTAACAATATTATTTTAATGAGTCATGAGTTTCCATGTAAGTATAGGTTGAATAAGGATCATGATACCCCATGAGAGGATAATTTTATTAATTTTCATTTCATAAGTTCTTGAGGTACTAATGTCTGGGATGAGTGGTATTATTATATATACTTGTGATTTATGGATAGAACAAATAGATCTATGGAATATTTTTTAACTTTTAAGGAATATATGGGATGATGTTAAATATTAATTTCATAAAAAAATAGAAATGTAATAGTAATATTTAAGTAATTAAATTATAGTAATGAATATTTAGAATTGTTTATAAATAATTTTTAATGATTATTTCATTGAAAATATTTGGGAGAAATTTTGAATAGATGTATTTATCAGTTTGAAGAAAGTATATAATATTATGTGATCTTTGTAGTTATTTTTATTATTATTATTCAGTTATTTGTAAAGTTGATTAATATTTTAAAAATAGGAAATTATATTTCTACAAAATGTTTGAGGAAGGTCAGAATTTTTTTGTCATGTTTTAGAATCATGTTAAATGTAAATATAAGTAGGAAAATTAATATATAACCTATGATATTAAAATGGTTACATAAAAGGATGATATATTCTAGGTTATCATAAATAACATAATAAGTGATTTAAATAATTTTTGATCAAAATTTAAATACCAATATTCATTATTTAATACTATATGCATATAATTTTTGAAGTATATTGACACAAATATTTTATTTTAATCAATTTTTTTTATAAGACTAGAAATTTAATAATTTAATTAAATATGGAACATAATTTCCTGGATAATGGATTAAGTGTGGGGAATTTTCATGTACATATGGGTGATTTTTTATACTCAATCCCTCCTTAGATTCCGATTTATTTAGTTGGAACCTATTTTACTATATATTATTATTTATATAATGGTTCCCATAAATATTTATTGTTTATGTGATTTACGATGAGCCACATTGGTCTTCCCATTTACCTTCCCAAGAGTCCAATAATTATATCTTTCATCTTATTTATTGTTAGATAATTTCTTTATTGGATTAGTAATTTATAAAATTTATATTAGAATATAATGAAAAAATTTATCTATATACTATGATATATATAGTCACCAATGTTGATATTTGATAATCATCGATCATAGGATACACGATGATGGAGATTTTTTAATGATGCTATTATTGTGATTGAAACTGTATGGTTTTATCATTGTTATTGAATCAGAAGATTTGTAAGTTTTAGGTTTTATATTCTTGGTGTTACATTGTGTTGGAGTACTTGATGAGTTCATTATGGAATTTTCTATATTCATAAAATGTGTAAATAATTCAAAATCATTTTTTATGTGGATTAAATTGAATAAACATGAGTTTTGTGATGTTTGGAGTATAGTTATTGAACAATTAGTAACTATAACTAATTATAGGAAACTATATTTTTTACATGACATTTTTTAAGGATACATAATGTTAACCTAGAAAATAATTAGATAACTGAAGAGTAAAAAACTAGAAAATAAAATTTGAAAATTTTTACATGAATTTTAATATGAGGTGTATGATTAAATGAGAAATCATGATTAACATATATGATTAATTTGAAATTCATTTATATTTATATGTGGTTCTAATATGGTTTAAGTGACCAAAAAAGGTTAATCTAGTTCTTAAAATACTAATGTATGTGTGATGATGAAATTTCAGCAGTCACATAGGTAAAAAAGAGTGCAAATTATAGAAATAGAGTTTCTAAATTCCATATAGGACTGATATGATCTATAATTAGAATAAACTGATGAATCTATTAAATCCATATAAGTAAATAGGAAATGTAATAACTATAAAAATAATGTTTTCATTATTATTTAAGAGTAACATAATGTCTATGTTTGTGATGGGAGATTAATAAAAACATTTGATAATTATTGTATGTGACATATAGAAGGTTTAATTATTGGAAATAGATTGAATACACTACCTGAATTTTTAATATTTTTAAAGTGTGAGTATTTTAATGATTTAAATGAAATATAATGTCTTCTATTTCTATAAAAATTGTGTTTAGTTCTATTTTGGATTAAATAGAATTATTTACTCCCATTTGTTATGTTTGAATAGAAGTGATCTTAGAGAATGACGTAACGAAAATATCATGTGTACTTTTGGTTATGTGTTAATTCTATAAAATTAGATATATTTATGTGGATAGAAAATAGAAATAAGTTAATGGAAGAAGTTTGGTTTTTTGAAATCAACATGTATAGTAGAAATATAATTGAATTATTTCGATATGAGAGAAGAAAAAATTAAGAAAAACATGGTTATTTGTTTCTCAGATTGTTTGATTAATATTTTTAATTGAAAATAGTAAGACAGTTGGTAAGTATAAATCATGTCCATATATGATATATTTTTTCTTATTTAATTTCATATACTTTAGGATATATCATTTCTATTGAATATTTAAAACTCGAATAAAATTTGGATGAAATATGTGAATCCATGTTCCAAAAATATTTAAAGGAAACAGACCAATTTTTTCGAAATTAATGAAATTTTATAAGGAATATATATATATATTACCTATATATATAAATATAGAATACTACTACTTTGGAAAAATAAAATAGAAATTAAAGGAAGAAATGAGAGTAGAGAGTACTGAAACTGATCGAAGATCATGAAAAATATGAAGTAGCAATTTTACAGAGAAACCTTAGAGATATTATTTATAAAACTAATGATGTTATAATAGTAATGATCAAAAAATGTTTATAAATAAGATGGATTATAACGTGGTTAGTGTTAACCTATCTACATGTGGAGAAGTGGAAACATTTGTGATAATTTTAAATATTTTCTTCAATAAAAAATATTTTTCCTTTCTTGAGAAGTGAAAAAATATAGAGGAGTTGTCGGGTGATTCTTGGGAGGTAGTGGATAATCATTAAATATTTTTAAATGTTCTGGCCATTATTATGAATTGGTGTTTGGTAAACTGAAAACCAAATATTTATTTAGGTTGATTTTTTTCAACAACACATTTCCATTGAATGCTCTTTCTAAAAGATCCAGTATTTTGTTAATGATTTATTTATTCTTAGTATAAAAGAATACATTTTTGTTTGAATTATACATAACATAGATTAGAAATAGGAATATATAAATATGGAATCATATTGATCATTATTATCATAAAATATTAAATGTGTCTTTATCTATCATGATATAACGGTACTTTTTGGCTATTAAAATTATAGGACCATGTGATATAATTTGAAATTATTTTTGAAACGAATGTTCATCTAACTCTTAGGATACCTCTCAAAAAAATGGATATTACGACCTCGATAACTAGTATCAAATCATGAGTTTATCATAGTGAATTTTTTATCTCTAATTTTTTCAAATTTAGTCATTGTTATAAGTTTCCATCAATATATTTCATTCCCTAACCATTCATTAGATTTAATAACCAATGGAATAATTTTAATGGTGTTTAAATATCCAATTTTATTCCATATATGGGAAATGTATATAGAGTTAATTATATATAATAAAATATTATAATGTATCCTAAAAGGCTAGGATTGATGATTTAAATTATAAATATTTTTATTTTTTCAATGATTATATTAGATTATTAAGGGATCCTAATTTCAAGAATGATGTTCAATATATTGATGATAAGGATATATAAATAATTGAAAATTTTGATGTTAGCCGCATATCAGTAGAGTAAGATCATATGTTACACAAATAAATATTGATATTTTGAATGGACAATAGGATACAAGTATTTATATAATAATACCAATGATTGAGTTAAAAGAGATAAAAATAATAATATAAATATTAGTCGAAGATTTCACAAGTCATAGAGAGAATTTTGATATTCTTCCTAAGAAATTAGATAAATCAACACATTTTTTATATAAAATCCAGAATGGTTCAAAGGATGGGGTCATTTTCTATAATAAATTTGAAAGCAATAAGACTAATATGGGTGGATTTTATATAGAAAAAGAATATTTTTTTGAGAAAATTTAATATCTAAAACTAAAGTCAATGATTAAAAATTATAGTATTGATATGATAATACTATATTTAATTAATAATGTTATATTTTAGACCTTTTTATTGACTATACAATCGCTAAGGGATAGATGATAAATGTTGATTTTTTTACCCATGGAATGATTATTTTATTCTAAATAATAAGGGGGTAACCAAGAATCATGTAAGTCTAAAGTGATGTAACATGGAGGGATGTATGAAGAAAATTTACATTAAACAAAGGGGTGGAGGGAGAGATTCAATAGTAGAAAAATGAATTCACAAGTCAACTATACTATCCAATGAATCTAGAGACTCGACAACATAATTTTCATCTCTCTATGGGTGTTGGAAGGTCAGCTTGGTTAGTGATCAGATATTCACATATGTGAATGTGTTACGTAATAGGTTGAGGAATGAATGCCTTTTCACGAGGGGAATTTTGAATAATAGTTGTGTTGTTTTTGACTGATGTAAGATCAATATTATTTTTTATAAAAATTTCCATACAATTGAATGGTGAATATTCCTTGGCGATATAAGAGTATCCTTTTCTATAGAAATAACTAAATTTGAAGAGAAATTAACCTATAGGGTTATGTACAATGCCTCTACTATGCATAAAATCAATGTTTTAGCTAACATAAATTTTGATTTTATGGTTTAGGGGAGGTAAAACACAATAAATCCATTTCCCCTAGGGATTCACGCACTTCATGGAATAGGTGGATCCAACTATGTTCATGATTTTATTTATATATGGAGTGCTCTACCACAACAGAAGATGAAACAATAGGTTATCCACCAAGAATTTCATCCATGTAAATATAAGCTACATTGAATAGATGTTACAATGATGAAATTCCATTTTCTTATCCTCTCATATTAACCATCATCGGCCTACATAATGGACCTGCGTGCATACTTTTCTAGATTATTATTTCCTATCCCACTGAACCATAATGAGAGAAATTCACCACCGGTATGTTACTCTGATGAAAGACCTATGAATTCACCAAACACTCATCACACCGTTTCCACACAGTAGAATTATAATAATATTTAAGTGTCTATTTATTCACTAGTATCTCTACAAAAAAGGAATTGTGAAGAATACATGACACCCTTTAAATTAATTTACACATTATTTGAAGGCTCATGGTCTCAAATTCACCAAATTAAAAAATTTACTCCAGATGGATATATTTGAAGTATAGAATAATACCACACCCCTCATGAATCTAATTACCATGAAAAACCTAGAGGTATTCCTTCACATAGAATACCCTTAATGAGGTGATAGTGAAAACACAATAATCCGAATCATCATTCATTTTGTTGCAATGGAAGAGATTATGTTAAGACTGGTTGAGAATAGAATTGGTGAACAAAGGTTAGTTCATAGATTTCTCAATGGCGATTTCTTGAATTAGAAACCCTGAAATTATATGAACAACACTAGGTTAGTTACAATTTCAGATTCCAATTAACAAATACCAACGATGAAACATGAGTTATCTAGTAGCACTGGGATGGTCCCTTGGATCATGTACAAAAAATAGGATAACTTTCCCTTTATCTATCTAAAATACATCCCATACTTATTCATGATTTGATTACACTGTAGACTATTTCTTTAGATAAATTCCCACAATAATATTTCTTGTAGGTTGTGCATATTACCTGAGGCGCTCCCCAAGTTAATACATCCTTCATCAATATTTTTGGACATCCTTACTAAAAATGAAAGTCGACATATCTCATTATACTAGGAATCCCAGATGAAATATGACATGATTTTTTCAATATCATAGATAGTATACTTTGTCTCATTGGAAATAGATGAGACATTAATATCAATGAAATTGTAGAAGAAATTCAATAGTTTTATCTTACATTCAAATAAATGGTTGTAGTTTTTAAGATATTGATGTGTATGGAGATATTCTCTCCTCTCCCCACAAAGTGGTGAATACACAAAAAATAGAAAATTATTTGTGCTCCCATGTAATTCATGCGGAATAACCTCCTATGAATTCCCAAAGAGTTTTCATCCATAATTGTGAATCTCTTGGAACATAAAGACAAAAACTAAATTTCACACTTATGTTGATTAATAATTTTTCCACTCCATTTTCTGGACACATATGTTATCTTTATAAATACATGAAGAGATCCCCTAATTCCATTCAAAATTAAATCCATATAAACTTCAAATAGGATGTGGTAGACCCCCATGATGTGAGCCATGCATAAAAATAGAATAAGACACCCATTATGGTGACATAGTGCTAGGTATATACCGACATAATCCTCAACCAAGATGAACTAATTTGGGGATAGTAGGTCCACTAGCCTAAACTCCCTATCTGATTTTATGGGTATTTTCTTACTATCTTTAATGTAAATGGGTAGACAATTGGTACTATAGAATCTAAAAAATATTCCAATAACCCATATTGAGAAGAAAATGTAGTTCAACACCTTGATAATGTAGTTCTATTTCAAATTGTCATAATCTTTTTTGATGATCACATTGATGAAACCATTGGAACATGGATTATTATTTTTAATATCACCTTTAATTTATAGAGTTATACCTGTGGAACATTGAATGGATCAACCCTTGATGAATCCCTACTGCTCCTTAGAGACATTGTTATAGAGGTTACTGGATAATATTCTATTTATAATTTTATAAAGAATGATGTATGGAAAATTTAAAATATTTAGGGGTTTCATTTTTATTGGTGATGATGGGTCTGTATGTTTAATTATTTGAATCATGGTAGTAGCAATATCCACCTAGGGATAGCCTAGTCCATGAAAAAATTCCATAATGACCTTATGTTTCTCATTTTTATCACGATCCTAGGAAGTCCATATTGAAGGAACCCAAGAATCCATCAGGGACAAGGTGTATTTATGGGTTAAGAGATTTTATTGAATCTGAGATCAACCTAAGATGGTCAATTTCTTTCTATATGGGATTATAAAGATCTATCAGGATATAAGGGACAACATTGAATATTTTTTCATATCACCACATGTACTCTTCCTTCAATCATGGGTAATATTCAAAAAGTGTAGATTTAAAGTAATCTTATTACGTACCTTCCAATAACTTGGGATCATTAGTGAAGGATCCATCTTCTAATAAGACATTCATGGAACTGATCTGCCTCTTCTCTTTGATGCATGTTTGTAAACAAATAGTATTAAGGTGACCTTCTTTAATCCACATAGACCTAGAATAATATTGAGCCTTTCTCACTTTCTGCATGATATATCTAGAAATTTTAATTTCTTATACAATCGGTATTTTAAAAATTATTCATCACATACTTCCTTGAGGTGAGTTTAATTTTTATTTATGTATATATTAAATGTGTCAATATCAATAAATCCTGATTTATTTTTATAATTACAAGTTTGCAAATATACTCCCAGAATCTATAACTTGTTGTGATAACCAACCCATGATCATTATATCATGTATTTTCTATAGGATGCATTTAGAAAATAATGATAACATGGATCTAAAAGCCACCTTCTAGAGAATATAAAAATAATAATTTATTCTTAGACCTAGGTTGAAATTAAGTGAGGAGTTTTCTGAGAAAGCCTAAAAGATATGAGAGAAAGTAAAATTATAGGACAAAAAGATGGATTGGATGTTGGAGAAGCATCTGTAAGGATGAAACTGCATCTGACTTTCCCCTTTCTGTTTATCTCATTAGGTGTTTTTTTCCTCTAAAGCCCCATATTAATGAAACATATACTAGATATTGTCACGACCCGACCCCACCCGGGCTCGAGCCACAACTACCCCAAGCCCGCCTCTATAGGCCAGGGGCTGGCGACCAGCGCCGAAGGCTCAACAACTCGGGGAGGCGTATGCCTAAGTACCTGTACACACACACGCAGCACACTCAATGCAAAAGTGCAGAGTAAAAGAAAAGGCAAGAAAAGAAAATGAAAGGGAAACTGCTATATATATACCACAAAGTGCATCGACCTCTAAAAGTACAAAGAAAGTTGAGGGAACACTGAAAACAAAAGGGGCAAAACACGTGCCCAACCAAAAAGTGCCACAACCCGGCAACAGGTAAATAAAAAGAAATAGCTGACGGGTCTCCCACCTGGAACCCGACCACGATCACTGTACACGGTCCAAGCTCCCAAGCTCCTACGCTCCACTGAAGTCACGCTCCACATGTCTGTCATCTGCAAGGTCACACCAAGTGCGGGCAAAGCCCAAGAAGGGGTGAGTATAAAAATACCCAGTAGGATACCCCAAAGGCTCGAGGGAGAAACAAAGGAGGTACGGGAGGGTGAGTAGTAGAGAGAATAGAAAAAGTAGAGGAGTACAACTGAAAGTGCAGCAAGGAGTACAGTAAAGAGTCCAGCTCAACCCAACAAGAGGAAAGGAGGTAGACTCATCCAGGCACAAGGAGCTGGAAACGGTGAGAAGATGAACTTCCCGTCGAGTCTTCGCTACCTATAGCAGGAGAGTTGACTCATCCAAGGTATACACATACCCTGCGCGTCTTCGCCTCTCCTAGAAGGAGAGTAACCAAACCCAAGAAGTGGGTACTAGAACAAGGTATATACATATCCTTATGCTCAATCAAGAAGCCCGAACAACGTTGTAAGGGGATCTTCGTCCCATAGCTCAGCCCAAGAAAAGAGTAGCCAACAGTCCCAGAAGTAACACCATCGATGCCCAGCATCCCACACGTCTGCCCCGATCTACACATCAAGGGATTAAACCACCACACCTCGACACTATCCTCTTTGGGCGGCACTGACTTCCCACATGGTTTTAGCTCGCGTTACAATGACGCGTCTCGGTGGGGGAAAAACTCATCGTACATGAGAGTTCTAGGGGAACGTCAACCACAACTTGTCATTGCCCCGCAGTCGAGAAGTCTTCTCAAAGTCGACAGGAGACCCCCTGCCCAGCCCCGCTGGAGGATCCCTGGAAGTCAACGGGTTCCCACTATAGGGATCCCCAGAAAGTCAACGGGTGCCACACTGCCCAGTCCCGTAACAAGGTAATCTACTGGAGGGAGACCCGGCTAAAGTCGGCGACGAGACCACTTCCCAGCCCAGCTGGAGGTAACCCGCATCAGGGACCACTGACCAGCCCAGCTGGAGGTAAGCTCGGCATCGGGGACCACTGCCCAGCCCGGTTGGAGGTAATCCCGACATCGGGGACCACTGCCCAGCCTAGCTGAAGGTAAGCCCGACATCAGGGACCACTGCCTAGCCTCACTAGAGGTAAGCCCGACATCGGGGACCACTACCCAGCCCAGCTGGAGGTAAGCCCGGAACTGCTCTGGCCATCCCTTTTGGATGGTACTACTCGGTGAACACCACCGTACTGGCCATCCCTGCTGGATGGTAACCCACTGACGAGCCCTGCTCGATACAACCTCATCCCTGCTGGAAACAACCTCAGCCCTGCTAGAACAACCTCATCCATACTAGAAATAACCACAGCCCTGCTGGATACAACCTCAGCTCTGCTGGATACAACCTTAGCCCTGCTGGAAGAACCTCAGCCCTACTGGAAACAACCTCAGCCCTGCTGAAAACAACCTCTCCCCTGCTGGAAACAACCTCAGCCCACCTGGAAAAAACCTCAGCCCTGTTAGAACAACCACCTGGGTAGAGGATCGGTGCCCGCGTAAAGTGTTGGTCACACCAAAACCACAAGCTCTTCCAGGGAACACGGAGCAACGGGAGAAACTCCCCAGGCCTCACAAGGTGATCCTGCTCCAATCCGCTGAGTCACTGTCGAAGCAGACCGAGACATCTCATCCCAGAAAGTGGGGAAAACACCCACGCTGTATGAACACCTGTAGTCGCAGACGGTGTCACAGAACGGTGAAAGGGCACAGTGCTGAAACCCCTCATAGCTGAAGAAACAGAGGAAACAAACCATCTCTGCCAGCCAAACCAACAAGATCAAGACCAGGGGAAGACCACTCAACTCTGCTGGTCAGAAAAAAGAGCACCAGGCCAGGGGAAACTCAACCCTGCTGGTCAAACAAACAAGCACAGAGCCAGAGGAAACCTCCACCCTACTGGTCAAACAAACGATCACAGAGCCATGGTAAAACTCCACGCTGTTGGTCAAACAAACGAGCATAGAGGGACCCTCTACGTCACGAGAGGTCAATGTACGTAAAGCAGATCACATCACGCACGTGGAGCCCACATGACGTGTGGCCCCATCTTAGCCCCAACCATGTGCACAAACATTCTTAGGTACAAAAAACCACACGTACCTCCAAGCAGTCTTGTATACTCCCAGAGTATACCTCATTCTAGCCCAAAGGCTATCGTGCACACGGCGCCCAGCGTCAATGTGAAGGCGTGACGTAACAACTCCACCTCAAAGGCCCAGGCACGACCAACCACATCTCATGGACCAATTATATCACTCTCCCAAGAGTGCACGATCACACGCCAAGGGTCCGCTAAAAACAAGTTGCGGTGAACCACCACCAGAGCACCTCTCATTCTCCACATTTAATAAAATCGCGAAAGAGGCTCTGCACCATCAAACGGATCACACCGTTATAATCCTCGTGGAAAAACACGTGAGATCGACTACTTACTCGCTTCCAATGGATATCCGACGGAAAAGTTTCCAACACCGCCTCACGCCCGAACGACCTCCCGTGATCGAAAGCCTTGGCCCCGAAAACTGTCGGGCGCATCGCACCATTGCGATCCCCTCGGGAAAACACGTCAAAAGCACTACTCACATGAGTACAATGAATATCCGGAGAAAAAGGTGCATCCCGGCGCACCGCACACGAGCGGTGCCATGTGGGACCCGCATCCCGGTCCCGAAACTCAACGAACAGATTGCATCGTTGCGATCCTCTCGAAAAAGTACACGAAATGGACTATTCACTTGTCCAAAACGGTCGCCCGGTGATAAAGCTAGAAATCATCGTCAACTCCCGAAACGGCCCGCGTGGGGCCCGCACCATCGTGTGGAATTATAGCGGGCAGACTATGCCAACGCGATGCCCTCAGAAAAACACCCAACATCGACTGCTTGCACGCCCCGAACGGATGTCCGAGGAAAAAGTCGCTAAAAGCTGCACGCAGCTCAAAAGACGGGCCGTGGGGCCCATGCCTCAACTTTGGCATCAACGCCTGAAACCACCCTGGAATGCTCCGCCTCGATGCCAGGGTCCCAACGCCACTGACGGCGCTCAAAATGGACGTCGGACGCGTCCGCGCCGTCCAAAACAAGATCTGCCGAAGAAACGACTAACCCCTCGACGTACGTGCCACGCCACCGAGGCCCCTCGTTTCGGGAATTAAAAATTTCCAAAACCATCTCAAAAAGTCCGCCTCGTCGATACAGTTCCACCGCCGCAGACGACACTCAAAACGGACACCCGTAGCGGAAAATACGGGTGTCCGAACACCGAGGGGGCAAGGCCCCTAGGGCTGGACCGGCCTGGACCGGCCGCGGACTCTCGGTCCGCGCACCGACCGGCCATGAGGGCCGGTCGCGGCAGCCGCGTGAAGACCTGCGCGGTGCGGGTCTTTGTCGCCGCGACCCCGCGGTCGCCGCTCCCCGGCGACCGCTGCCTCGCCGGGCGCTCCGCCTGAGCCCCGGCCACCTCCAGACGCTGCCCCCCTCACCCTCGGCTGAAGGAATGCCGGACCCTGGCCTCGCCCAACCGCTCCCTCGGACACCCGCGTATGCCCACAGACACCCCCCTGCTACCGCGCCGTCCGCCCTAGTCGTGCCGCCGCTCGAACCCGCCGGAAACCGAAAAACCTCCAACTTCGGCGGATGATTGCGGATGCCACGAGGCTCGGAATTCGAATCTGAAAGATGCGTTGGAAAGGGAAAAAACTATACTACGCATTAATGTGCTTCGATTGATGTTTTTAAAAGGAATAGATAGTATTAATCATGCTCAATGTAGGTGCGGGAAGACAAAACGCAACTAGACCCTACCTCGTGGGTGTTGCCCGGAGCTTCGCCGCGATACGCCACCTTGCTAGAGATGCCTCGCCGGAGATGCCTAACCGGAGTGGAGGAGAAGAGGGAAGGGGAGCTCCTGCCAGGAGATGAAGAGAGGGTAAGAGGGGGGGGGGGTTAAGTGTTTAAATAGAAACACACTTAACCACCCGCCTACCGGCCCAAACCCGAACCTCCGGCGGAGACGAGGTTAAGCATCCCCTATGCCAAACACCACCTCCCGAGCACAACGGCGGTCTCGGAATTTTAATCTGAGACCCCATTCAAATGTTATTAAACTTAGCGCCCGAGGCTGTGAAATTACGAAAACGCCCCTAGGGCCATTTTTTCCAAACGGCTCACGCCTGCGAAACGTACACCCCTCATAGGGTAAACGACACCTTAAAAACTCAACGGTTCCCTCGGTTTCCCAATCCGCGCCACCGTATAAGATATACTTTTGTTTCAACATTAAACGAATAAATTAATTAATTAATTTATCCGTTTAACATTCCAGAAGCGGGTGGGGGGTCCAAACGTCCCGCGCCGACAAGTTTTATGTCGTTTCTAGGGTAAACACCCCATTCCGGACCCATCCGTACACTCAGATCTCTGATCCAGAACACCATTTAAGAGTTATCTCATTTATTTTGTATTTCCAGTGTGAACGCACTGAAAATTTAATTCTGGTCACTCCGGGGCTCGGAATTGCACGCCGTCTGAAGGCGCTGCTCTGGAATATCATCAAGAATATTCCAAAGTCTTTCGTAGAAAAAACCAGGTTATTACATCATTCCCTACTTCAAGATTTTCGTCCCTGAAAAGCAAAACTAGGGAGCAACACAGGGTACTAAGCTCACACATGGCTTTCCCATACCCAGAAGAACCCCCGCACAGCTCTACATCACCACACACGGACCAAAGGATTGATCCGTTCATGCGAGGTCAGCCCTTTCTAACGTCGTGCACCCACTTTAGACTTCAGGGTTAGGGCAAGGTGGTAGGGAACCTCTCCATCCCTTCACACGGTCTCAAACGGGCCAAAGGCCCTCGGGGGAAACTGACCTCCCCGACCAAACCTTTATGTCGCACGCCGCGATAGGAATCACCGCTTGGGCGTGGGACAAGGCCCAGTGATTCCCTCTTTCAGAATATCCATATGGTGGAACACCCAAGGATATCTGGTCATGCAAGATTCCACAGTCGATGCTCTCTTACACGCTCAAAAGGCGAAGGAGTCAACACCATCGACTAAAGGAAAAGGTCTCACGCCTTTTTCCTTACCAACACAGGGTTACGCCGACGCCCCGCATCACCCTGGTAACAACTCATACAAGGAGCTGGGAGAAAAACATTTCACACACAGAGTCTAACAATTCTACTGCAAAAAGGTATAAGAGATGTAAAGCATACCTCTTATCACCTCATGCTCTGCAGGATCGTAGACATCCAAGGCTCGCGGCTGTCCGCGGACCCAACTGTCAGCTCCCGGAGCCTAACGTGGACCGCCTAGTGGTGATGGGAAGACCTTGTAAGGTCTTCCTCCACTACCAGTTCCTCCCGTTCCTCTGCTAGCACCACCTCTCTGGGAACTACCCCAATCACGGTGCTGCCTCTGTCATGGTGGTGCGCCTCCTGCCTACCCGAAGCTCTCAGCAACTCGGGTCGGGCAGTCTCGTACCAAGTGACCTCGCCCGTCACAAGCATAGCACCGAATCTCTCTGGGCTGCACTGGTTCCCTCTGGCACCACTTTGGTGTACGACCACGCCCCTGAGTCCGGTTGTCAGAAAGACCCCTGCGTCGAGGTTCTGCTTGCCGACGCCCACTAGCTGCGGCAGACCTCTCAGCTCCGATGTGCCTGCTGCCACCACCAACCCCAGAACGCGACAGGAAACCCTCTATCACCAGTGCCTGCTCTAGAACCCCAACATATGTGGAAATTCCCAAGGGTACTATGATTGCACGAATCTCTCGGCGGAGACCCTGCTCAAACTTCCACGCTCGGAGGTTGTCGTCACAGACCAAGTCCGGGTAAAAGCGTGCACGGTCTGCAAAACTAGCCGCGTACTCGGCCACCGTCATCCCTCCCTGCTAAATCGTCAGGAGCTCCTGAATCTCAATGGAGCGCAAGAAGGATGGGAAAACTCATCTCGAAACAACAACTGAAAGTCACCCCACGAAACTGATGACTCGTCAAGAAGCTGAGTCCCCAGACACCACCAACGCCGAGCTGCTCCACGAAAAAGGGTGGCTGCCAAAGCCACTCTCTGATCTATCGACGTCTGCACAAGCCTGAAAAGGTGAACCAGTGCCACTAGTCAAACCTCTACTACTTGAGGGTCTGGATCACCACTGAACCTCAGCGGTCTCTCCTGCTGGAACTCACGGACCGTGGTCAACCTATGCTCAAGCTCAGCCTGCTCTGTTGAAAATGCATGCTGCTCAACGAGTGGGGGTGCCGCTACCGGCCCACTCGGAGAAAGGGGCTCACATGATGGGTCCTGGACTGTGTCCTCATAGCTCACAGGGTCGTTGTCATGAACCAAAGCTGGTATCCTGGCTGGATGTCCTCACAGAGACATCCTGAGAATTATCAAAGAGTCCCGCGGTCAGATGAGCATATATGTATATACCAACAAAAACAATGATGGGGAGCTCACTTAAGAAGGACAGTAAAAGACTCAATCCTATGTGATGCACAAACAAATTTCCATGAAACAAGTGTATCAGCATGCCGAGTCGACATGTGGGTTATCAGGGTCCTGGTGAATGGATACGCCGGCCGCCGCACCATCACTGGACTCCCTGGCCTGAGAGCCACTCTCGAGACACATTAACACTGTTTCCCTAAATCCCAACCAATTCCTCTTTTAAGGTCGTCTGCACAACGTCCCAAGGAATGAACCACCTCTGATACCACTTTGTCACGACTCGACCCTACCCGGGCTCGAGCCGCAACTACCCCAAGCTCGCCTTCATATTCCATGGGCTGGCGACCAGCGCCGAAGGCTCAACTACTCGGGGAGGCCTTTGCCTAAGTACCTGTACACACACACGCAGCACACTCAATGCAAAAGTGCAGAGTAAAAGAAAAGATAATCAAAGAAAAGGAAAGGGAAACTGCTATATATATACCACAAAGTGAATCGACCTCTAAAAGTACAAAGAAAGATGAAGGAACACTGAAAATAAAAGGGAAAAAACACACGCCCAACCAAAAAGTGCCACAACCCGGAAACAGGTAAACAAAAAGAAACAGCTGACGGGTCTCCCACCTAGAACCCGACCACGACCACCGTACGCGGTCCAATCTCCCAAGCTCCTACGCTCCACTAAAGTCACGCTCCACCTGTCTGTCGTCTTCAAGGGCACACTAAGTGAGGGCAAATCCCAAGCAGGGGTGAGTATAAAAATACTCAGTAGGATACCCCGAAGGATCGAGAGAACAACAAAGGAGGTATAGAAGGGTGACCAGTAGAGCGAACAGAAAAAGCAGAGGAGTACAACTGAAAGTGCAGCAAGGAGTACAGTAAAGAGTCCAGCTCAACCCAACAAGAGGAAAGGAGGTAGACTCGTCCAGGAACAAGGAGTTGGAAATGGTGAGAAGATGAACTTCCCGTCGAGTCTTCGCTACCTATAGCAGGAGAGTAGACCCGTCCAAGCATGAGAAGCTATACATGGAAAGCACGTGGCATACCCCGTGCGTCTTCGCCTCTCTTGGAAGGAGAGTAACCAAACCCAAGAAGTGGGTACTAGAACAAGGTATATACATATCCTTATGCTTAATCAAGAAGCCCGAACAACATCGTAAGGGGATCTCCGTCCCGTAGCTCAGCCCAAGAAAAGAGTAGCCAACAGTCCCAGAAGTAACACCATCGATGCCCAGCATCCCACACGTCTGCCCCGAACTACAAGTCAAGGGCTTAAACCAACACACCTCGACACTATCTTCTTTGGGAGGCACTGACTCTCCCACATGGTTTTAGGCCGCGTTACAAGGACGTGTCTCGGTGGGGGAAAAACTCCTCGTATTTGAGAGTTATGGGGGAACGTCAACCACAACTCGTCACTACCCCGCAGTCGAGAAGTCTGCTCAAAGTCGACAGGCGACCCCCTACCCAGCCCCACTGAAGGATCCCTGGAAGTCAATGGGTTCCCACTACAGGGATACCTGGAAAGTCGACGGGTGCCACACTGCCCAGTCCCGTAACAGGGTAATCCACTGGAGGGAGACCCGGCTAAAGTCAGCGACGGGACCACTGCCCAGCCCAGCTGGAGATAACCCGGCATCGGGGACCACTGCATAGCCCAGCTGGAGGTAAACCCGGCATCGGGGACCACTGCCCAGCCCGGCTGGAGGTAAGCCCAGCATCGGGGACCACTGCCCAGTCCAGCTGGAGGTAAGCCCGACATCGGGGACCACTGCCCTGCCCCGCTGGAGGTAAGCCCGGCATCGGGGACCACTGCCCAGCCCAGCTGGAGGTAAGCCCGAAACTGCTCTGGCCATCCCTGCTGGATGGTACTGCTCGATGAACACCGTTGTACTGGCCATCCCTGCTGGATGGTAACCCACTGAAGAGCCCTGCTTGATACAACCTTTTCCCTACTGGAAACAACATCAGCCCTGCTGGAACAACCTCAGCCCTGCTGGAAACAACCTCATCCCTACTGGAAACAACCTCAGCCCTACTAGAAACAACCTCAACCCTGCTGGAACAACCTCAGCCCTGCTGGAAACAAGCTCAGGCCTGCTGGAAACAACCTCAACCCTGGTAGAAACGACCTCAACCCAACTGGAAACAACCTCAGCCCTGCTGGAACAACCTCCTGGGTAGAGGATCTGTGCCCGCGTAAAGTGTTGGTCACACCAAAACCTAAAACTCTACCAGGGAACACGGAGAAACGGGTGAAACTCCCAAGGACTCACAAGGCAATCCCGCTCCAATCCGCTGAGTCACTGTCAAAGCAGACCAAGACATCTCATCCCAGAAAGTGGGGAAAACACCCACGCTGTACGAACACACGTAGTCGCAGACGATGTCGCATACCTGTGAAAGGGAACAGTGCTGAAACCCCTCACAGCTGAAGAAATAGAGGAAAAAAACCATCTCTTCTAGCCAAACCAATGATATAAAGACCAGGAGAGACCACTCAACCCTGCTGGTCAGACAAAAGAGCACCACGACAGGGAAAACTCAGCCCTGCCGGTCAAACAAACGAGCACAGAGCCAGGGGAAAACTCCACCCTCCTGGTTAATCGAAGGAGCACAGAGCCAGGGGAAAACTCCACCCTGCTGGTCGAACAAACGAGCACAGAGGGACCCTCTACGTTGCGAGAGGTCAAAGTACGTAAAGAAGATCATGACATGCACGTGGGGCCCACACAACGTGCGGCCCCATCTCAGCCCCAACCCAGAGCACAAACATTCTTAGGTACAAACAACCACACGTACCTCCAAGCGCTCCCGTATACTCCCAGAGTATACCTCGTTCCAGCCCAAAGGCTATCGTGAACACGGCACCCAGCGTCAACGTGAAGGTGTGATGTAAAAACTCCCCCTCAAAGGCCCAGGCATGACCAACCACATCTCGTGGACCAATTATATCACTCTCCCAAGAGTGCACAATCACACGCTAAGGGTCCGCTACAAACAAGGTAGACCGAACCACCACCAGAGCACCTCTCATGCTTCACATTTAACAAGATCATGCAAGATCCTTCGCACCACCAAACGGATCGCACCGTTGTAATCCTAGCTGAAAAACACGCGAGATTGACTACTTACTCGCCTCCAACAGATATCCGATGGAAAAGTCACCAATAACGCCTCACGATCGAACGACATCCCGTGATCCCGAGCCTCGGCCCCGAAAACAGTCGGGCGCATCGCACCATTGCGATCCCCTTGGGAAAACATGTCAAAAGCACTACTCACATGAGTACAATGAATATCTAGAGAAAAAGGTGCATCTCGGTGCACCGCACACGAACGGTGCCATGTGGGATCCACATCCTGGTCCCGAAAATCAACGAACGGATCGCACTGTTGCGATCCTCTCACAAAAGTACACGAAATGGACTATTCACTTGTCCAAAACGGTCGCCCGGTGATAAAGCTAGAAATCACAGTCTACTCCCGAAACGGCCCTCGCGGGGCCCGCAACATCGTGCGAAATTACAGCGGGCAGACTGTGCCAATGCGATGCCCTCGAAAAAACACCCAACATCGATTGCTAGTATGCCCCGAACGGACGTCCGAGGAAAAAGTCGCTAAAAGCTGCAAGCAGATCAAAGGACGGGTCGTGGGGCCCGCACCTCAACTTCGTCCTCAATGCCTGAAACAACCCGGGAAAGGTCCGCCTCGATGCCAGGGTCCCAATGCCACTGATGGCGCTCAAAACGGACATTGGACGCGTCCGCGCCGTCCAAAACAAGATCCGCCGAAGAAACGACAAATCCCTCGACGTACGTGTCGCACCACCGAGACCCCTCGTTTCGGGAATTAAAAATTACCGAAACCATCTCAAAATGTCCGCCTCTTCGATACAGTTCCACCGCCGTAGACGGCACTCAAAACGGACACCCGTAGGGAAAATACGGGTGTCCGAACACTGAGGGGGCAAAGCCCTTGGGGCTGGACCGGCCTGGACCGACTGGTCCGCCCGGCCTGGGCCGGCCCGCGGCATAGCCGTGCAGGCCGGCCGCGGACTCGCGGTCCGCGCACAGACTGTCCATGAGGGCCGGTCGCGGTGGCCGCATGAAGACCCACGCGGCGCGGGTCTTTGTCGCCGTGACCCCGCTGTCGCCTCTCCCTAGCGACCGCCGCCTCGACGGGCGCTCCGCCTGAGCCCCGACCACCTCCGAACGCTGCCCCCCTCGCCCTCGGCTGAAGGCACGCCTTGCCCCGGCCTTGACCAACCGCTCAACCGGACACCCGCGGACGCCCGCGGACATCCCCCCTGCTGTCGGGCCGTCCGCCCTAGACGCGCCGCCGCTCGAACCCGCCGGAAACCGAAAACCCGCCAACTTCGGCGGATGATTGCGGACGCCACGAGGCTCGGAATTCGAATCCGAAAGATGCGTTGGAAAGGAAAAAAACTATACTACGAATTCAGGGGATTTTATCGAAGTTTTTACAAGTAATAGACAGTATTAATCATGCTCAAAGTAGGTGCGGGAAGACAAAATGCAACAAGACCCTACCTCGTGGGCGTTGCCCGGAGCTTCGCCACGATTCGCCGCCCTGCCGGAGCTACCTCACCGGAGACGCCTCACCGGAGTGGAGGAGAGGAGGGAGGGGGAGCTCCTGCCAGGAGATGAAGATATCGGAAGAGCGGGGCGGGGAGTGGGTTAAGTGTTTAAATAGAAACACACTTTTCCACCCGCCTACCGGCACGAACCCGAACCTCCAGCGGAGACAAGGTTAAGCATCCCCTAGGCCAAAAATCACCACCCGAGCACAACGGAAGTCTCAGAATTTTAAACTGAGACCCCGTTCAAAAGTTATTAAACTTAGCGCCTGAGGCCGCCAAATTACGAAAACGCCCCTGGGGCCATTTTCCACAAACGGCCCACACTCGCGAAACGTACACCCCTCCTAGGGTAAACGACACCTTCCAAACTCAATGGTGCCCTCGGTTTCCCAATCCGAGCCACCGTATAAGAGATACTTGAGTTTCAACATTAAACGAATAAATTAATTAATTAATTTATCTGTTTAACATTTCAGAAGCGGGCGTGGGGTCCAAACGTCCCGCGCCGACAAGTTTTATGTCGTTCCTAGGGTAAACACCCCATTCCGGACCCATCCGTACACTCGGATCTCTGATCCGGAATGCCGTTTAGGATTTATCTCATTTATTTGTCATTTCTTCTATGAACACACTGAAAATTTAATTTCAGCCACTCCGGGGCTCGGAATCGCACGCCGTCTGAAGGCACTACTCTGGAATATCATCAAGAATATTCCAAATTCTTTCGTAGCAAAAATCGGGTTCTTACAGATACCAAGATGGTAATGTCTTATATGGACACCCTTATATCCACCACTAACTACATTTTTAGGTTTCCAAGATAGAATTGATTTCATCATCAATAAACCAGCTAGGATACATCAGTTGAAGGAACCCAGTTCATTCCTTAATATTTCCCTCACCATCTCCTCACACATGGTGTAAAAATGAGAATAAGTATGAAATGAAACCTAATCTTACTATGTCTGTGATATAAATTATAGATATTTCAACCAATTACATTTTCATATTGTTTTTGGAAATGATATATTTGTAATGGTTTGTGGGGTCTCCATACATAAAATCACAATTTCTTATCCTATGTGAATTATTAAAAATTATGGATGGGTTTGTTTAGATTTATTCACTACCATAATAGAGATGATGTTTCAATAAAGATCATTTGAGATAATGTCTATCTTCAAATGGTAACCAAGACTATAAGAATTATAGATTATAAGTGAGATCATTGTGTAAGAGGAAACATTACTATGAGGAATAAAGATGAAAGGTCCCTTTACTAGGAGTTTTTATTTCCAAACTCTCATTTTGATCATGATCTCATACATACACCACTTCATGATCGGTGAATGAGTATAAATAACTTTTAAGCCATTATAAATATTAATGGGTGAGATACTATAAGGAATATAATTTATAATATTTTGATCTACATTAGGGGAATAGGGATAATAACAGATTTACCTTTCTATATAAATAAACAAGGATAAAGATAAAAAGATAGGGAGAATTAGAACCATGGAGTTTGAGAATCTAGTTTCCCACCTTAACATAAATACCATAAAATCTAGGCACACAACATCATTTTTCTTTGTAGGAGATTGAGTTTTGGGACACCTCCTTAGAGAAGGTAAAACCACCACTAGTGGTGAGGGTGAGTGAGGGTAATACCATCAATCTCAAATAGTGGGAATCTAATCTCCCACAGTTGAGATGACCTAATAGTCACACTACAGCACCAATAGATTTGGATTAGGAGTAGAAGCATACAATGAGTGAAAAACATTAAAACCAAGAGGGTAAATCATGATTATTGATTTTTATTATTATTGAATATGGAATTCTGAACAAAAACATTAATGAGTTTCAAAGAAAATGCATTTCTAGGAAAATATTATCTCTCCAGCATGAAGGAAGATGTGAAATTATATTTTATTGGAGATATAAACCACCATGAAGATTAAATAAGATTAATAGTATGAAACATAGAGAGAATGATCATAAACTCATAAAAACCCAGATATGTTCATCTTAAGGATATAAGGAAGAGAGGAAACATTTAAAAAAATTCATTTTTGGGGCGTCTAAAGTGATAATTCTGAAGAAACTAAATGATTAATCCTTATGGATATCACCAAATAATATATAATAATTAAATTATTATTAAGTTCTGTAAAAAATATATTTTAAAAAAATAAATCCATGAGAATACCAATTTTGAGAGATATGTTGCATTAATTTATTTAGTATCCCTAGATAACTGACAGTTAGATAAAAAATAATTCTAAATACCATAGGAATGAATGTAAATATATGGTGTAAAAGGGTTATATTATATGGGAAAAGCATGCATTTTTAATAATTAAACCACAATGAAGTATGAGATAATAATGATTATGGTTGTACCCATGAATAAAAAATAGTATTTCAATGTTGTAATGGAAAAAATGGTTTTTATAAAAGCATATTAAATAATATCCAAATAATATAATTATTCAAACAACTAGATTTATTAATTAAAACATATCGGCACTTTTTATTTTATTATTATATGTTTTCTTATATATAAAGATCAGTTATAACGAATTGGAATATATATCATGCAATGATATTGATTGAAATTTTTAATTAAATATTTACTGATAGTTGTGCATGAGGTATATGCATTAATAAAAAAAATAATCACATATTAAATATTATTTTTATGGAGATATATCTGGAAATTCATTAAAAATTTAAATAAATAAAGGAAATGAATCTCTTTTTAAATAAATTCCTTTTAGAATTTTTTTCTGATATAGTTTAAGAACATCTCTATACTAAAATTGGATTAAAGAGTAGTAAAAAATCCATTAATGGCCAGAACGATCCTTTGGGGGTAAATGAGAGGACTAAGAATTGTAAAATATCTTCTTATAATTGCACAAAAAATAGGTATAATAAATCTAAAATCATGTAATTTATTTCTGATTCTAAAAATATATCTTTTATTGATAAATATTTATCATTTTCACGAAGATAATAAAATATTCAATGTTAAGTGTTGACATCCCTATGGGTAAGAAAACACACTAAGGAAACTCATTTAGACTTTTCCATGAAGAATGTTTGTATTATATAGAGATTAAAGTTGCATTGGATTCAACCAAAAATATTTTAGATCATTAGAAGGAATATACAATTAAGGATAATTGGATAGTGGTGATATATAGTTACCCATCATCTTCCTCCACATAAGGAAATTATATTATAACCCCTTCTATTATACTTAAATATAATATTTGTCTATGTGTTCCAAGTTCAATGGTAATGTTTTTCAATGGGTAATATAGAATATAAGACATGATGAATATAATATTTTTTTCATATAAATTGAATTTTATGTTTCAGAAGAAAACATAATTTATAAAAATCAATGATGAAGAAAGAGTACACCATTATGTAGAATAATAAATAATAATGTACACTATTTTATTATTTTATCTTATTTAATCTTTTGATTATGTTCATGATATAAAGATCTACTAAGGATGACTAACTCCATATATAATTTTAAAATCTATAATTATTGATTGTACTGAGATATTTTTTGGAAATTTGATACACTGATACTGAAGATGATATCCATAATAGTGAGGGATATAAATCTAGGTAGAAGATTAAATATTTTTTATGATTATTCTATCAATATAAATATATAAAAGTAAAACTATTATGTTTAAAATAATTAGTGTTTTCTGGTTTTTCAAAAATGGTTTCCCTAATGTTTTATTAATATCATAGGGGAGTTCATGGGTACATGTTAAATGTTATATATATATATATATATATATTATTTTTCAAAATATTAGAGGCTAAGTCGCAATATTTGTTTTATAAACATAATACCTTGTTCAATGTACCTTTTATTGACATAATTAGTTTAATGGAATATTTGAAGAATCATAGATATTTTTCACCCAAAAAAACAATGAAAGTATTATTATTGTTCAAATATGTTTAAGATAATAAAAAATAAATTTGGATTTATAATTATAATGTGATGTTTGTCAACTCTAGGGATGAATTTTTATATATCCATATAAAATAAATTTTTTCATCATATATAGGGTAAGCTACAGATGAATGTATAGGAATTACTAAGTGGAAAATAAAGATAGAAACAAATGAATAATGTGAACATATCATATAAAAATATCTAGATATTTTTAAAAGATTTGAATGTGATATGTCTCAATGAGATTGATATTGTATATATCTTGTGAATTGACTGTATTATCATCGGGGAAGAATATCTATTAGTGGTGCACATATGTATTTATTTAAACTAGGGATTATTTTATATAAATATTTCATAAATATATTTTATGAACATATAACACAAAAAACCAATTATTATAAAAGTTTATTTTATTTTATAATAAAATATTCAATGGAAAATGATCTCATAGAATCGGAAAAATATACAGTCCTTGGTTATAAAGTTAAAAGTTTTCAATAATTTTCATAAAATTTGATATAGATTTGATTAAAATGTGGAGATTGATGACTCCTTAATCAAAGGGTTTTCTCTAAAAACTCATTGGTATCAAAGAAGGATTAATCTTCATATTAGATTCAAGATATGGGTTTCCATCATATCCAAATACAGATATTGTTAGAATCCAACAAGAAATCTATTCCACTTGTTGGGGGATTTTTTTTGTTCCATATTGATATTTGTGATAAATTTGTTATGCAACAAATGAAAATGTAATTGGTATAATTATATTGAAGTTTTGGATAATAGTTAATGGTTTTATCATTTTATAATAATTTTATAATCATTACATTGTAGTTTGAATTTGAATGGTGCAATTTTGAGTTATTTTTTTATATTATGTTCTCTAAATAATAGTTTCTTATGAAAAAAATAAGTAATGGTTTTCAAACCATAACATATGATGAGTATTTTTAATATAAAGGTATTTGTTTAATATTATAGTTAATTTAGAGTGTATTAATGAATTTGAGAAATTAATAGAGTAATGTAACATTAATATGGGATTGTTTAAGGCTATTTCTATCATATGATGGTACTAATGATAAGGAGTTATGATGGTTCTAAATTTATATAAAGGAATGAATTTTATAAATAAATGTGTTTTAAAATGAAATTGGAAGGGTTTTCTTACTCACATGGGTAAAATAAATGGGTATTCAAGTTGTATTGGTTCCTTGCATATGCTGAATCAGTTTCATTAGTATCCATGAATTATTACAAGAAATGAATAATTTGTTCTGGTCAACATGCATGAGAAATAAATTGTTGTGTATTTTCTTAATGGAATGCCCTTTAATGGTCAGAAGGATTCACCATTAACCTAAAAATATATCCACCCTCAAAAAATACCCATATAGACATGAAAACAATTATTTTATAAAAATTTGGGATCTAAATTTTATGGTATTTTCTCTTATTTCACCACCACACATCCTAAATTCACCCTTACAATATCCCCCAAGATTTATCACTTATTCTGTTCCTTATCCATAAGATCGAACCTTATATTAAAGGGTTTTTGTCGAAGTAGTGACTAAAATATCTTCCTCACATACCCTACCATCCTCATTTTTAATCTGTATTAATGTTCCTCACCCACATTCAAATGTAAACTTGTCTTCATTTAGGATCAATATTAATGGTTTTTAAAAATTTCATGTAGTAAAACTATATATAAATATTCGACTTTCAATTTTATTTTTATTTTACTTCATCCCAATATCTGATGATGAATTATTTATAACTAGTAGGTTGGTCCATGTACACTCCATTAGATATAGAACTATATAGTCTTTCATGTTGCTAACCCATTATCATATTTAATAAGACTCATAATAAATATATATGATTATGTAATTTATTCCATTTATTTTTAGTTATTGTGATATAATTTTATATTTCTTATACCAACATTCCCAAAACTAGTTTAAATAGAGTCAATATAGACATTGTGTAATATTAAATATCGCATATTATTTCCCATGAAATAATTAATGTTGTTTTCATCGAAAGATATTTTTTGGATTTTTATTAATTTTCACCATGTATTCAATGAATTTAAAAAGTATTAGTGGTGAGTTTTTTTCATAATTATAATTTTTTATTAGTTCTTCTTTGTTATCTAAACCTCTCTCTATGTTTTCAAAATGTTCTATATTGGATTTAAAGAGTGGGATTTCATTATTTTCCATTATTGTCTACCTTTTATTACTATATCATTAATATTTTTATGATATCATTGACTTAAACCACATTTTTAAAATAATGATAATATTCCCCTTTTATTATAAGACATTTATATTGATATATTGTTATCTTATCCTGTGATAGAGATCATAGATGTAATAATTATTGAATTGATGTTATTAAAAATGGGTTCCTTATATAAATGTTGTTTAGATGTGATGTTTATATTGAATTTATATTTATTATTTTAAAATTGATATGTAGTATATTTCAATTTCATAAGGCCTCTTGTTTTTCATTGGAATACTTTTGGATTACAGTTAGATATATAGGTACAATAAATTTATTAAAGAAGATGTGACATTGCATAGTGAGACACCTGTTATGAAATCACTATAATTAGGTGATATATTCAATCTTTTTAATGAATGACGGTAATACTGAGTGTTTAGTTCAAGGGATTACATCACGAATACTGTTTTCAGGGATTTTTCTAATATGTTTTCCAAGATTATCAATAATTATAATTAGTATTACAAGTAATAATTATAATATTTATAATTATTGTTTTCTCCATTATAAAAATTTTCAGTTTTACTATAAAATATTTTATTTATAAAAGTATGGATTATGGAAGATAATAAAATAGATATATTCATTCCATTATTTTTATAGATTATTTTAAAAAAATAACATGTGTTGTGAATGTGAATTTTTTTCATTATTTATAATATTCATGTTTGTAAAATTTATATCTATTTAGAGGTTAATATCTAATTTTTAGGGATTCTACAAAATTATTTTAGAAGTACATTGTAATATTTAAATAGAAATATAATTTTCATTTTTTATATTATGATGATGTGTCATAATTTATTTTTTATTTGAAATTTTATTAATTTAGTATATTGAAAGGTATTGATTTAAATGGACATTCCCATGTTGAGTAATATCTTGAGAATCGCTTAAAATATATACATTATTAGATATATTTAAAATGATCAATACATGGATGGATTTTTTTTTATAATACATTTTGTGTGGAGTGGATACCTACTAGAAATTATTTCCCAATACTTGTATACACTCACAATGTGTGTATGGATTGGACATGTTATATTGTATTTAAATTTATAGACCAATATGGATTTTTAAAATGACTGTTAAATTTCTAGGATATGTTACTAAATGCTTAAAAATGAAAAAGACTCAACTTTCTAATATATATGATCTATTTTTGTTTCTATTTGTATCCTTTGATTCAAATTTATATATTTGATCACCCCTAGGTGTATATCCCCTTAGAAATTTATTATAATGTTTAATTACACTATATTTTAATATTATTGAATATGTTTGGAAATTTTTGTTCTTGTTATTTTAGCTTGTTTAGGTGTTTTGGGGAATTCCTATAATGTTTATAATCCTTTTTTGGTAAATATTTTTTTTAAAATTGATTATTTGATATGTTTGTTTCCATAATATATAGGGGAATTGATAGACTCTCGAGTTTTTCTGACAATATTGATATTTTATTATTGGGTGAAATCCTTCCATTTAATGTAACTTATTAACCTATGATACATGTTTCTATAATCAAGAAATTAGGAATGTTCTTCAAAATTTGTGATGAGAATACTTGTGAGATATTCCCAATTAACAAAAAATGATTCATAAAAAAATTGTAATTAAATACTAAATTGATTAAGGTTATTTAAGAATGATTTTTTATATAGGAAATATTACTAATGAAACTTAAGAGGTAGGCCATGAGTAAATTTTTAATCAATATTTCTCCATAAAAAATTGAGAAATAAAGGTATTTCAGTGGATAATGTATTGGTAATTTTTACAGACCCATTTCTAATGCTATATGTAATACATGAGACCCTGCTATATTAGGTAAAACTGGTATCCTTAAGTATCATACAATTCACATTCTAAAGGGACTTTATTTATGAGTTATATAAATGTATAATTTTTTTATGAATGAGTTTATTTTAATAAAATTAAATTCGTTTATGAAATCTTTATTGATATATTTACTTAGGATGAATTTTTAGGACTTTCAAAAATAATTTGTATTATGGAGAATAATGTAATATAATGTTTATTTCTAAATATCCATTCTTTATGAAATAATTAATAAAAAAGTATTACATAGAAATTTAGAAATCCATTTTATTGAAAAAATATGAAATTTATAAGTGAAATTATACATTATTAAATATATATTATATTTTACAAACCTATTATCGATATTTTAGAACTCATGTAATTCATTTCTAATAAATTGGTTTAATATATTATACATTAATTATATTAATAATACTATTTTATACCTATATTAATAGAATAAGAAAAAATGTATTTAAAATTTAGTATTAGTTTTTCTAAATTAACTATTACGTTCAACTTTTTTAGGAAAAAAGATTATGTTGCCTACTGTAAAATTTATTTACTACGGTAAAACATTAATTGGATAAGGTGACAATTAAAGGTGTAAATGTATACAAATGCGATAAGAAAATGTTATGAATTTATTGTTTGAGAGGTTCCAGACCCTATATCATCTTCTATACAATTATTGTCTATTTGTTAGGCACTATACATGATTATCATGTCTTCACATTATATTTTGATGAGTTATTTAAAAAATTAAAAAAACTCACCACTTATAAGAGAGAAATATCACACCCACTTCAATTCTACTCTAAAATATAGTTCCCTATTTATAATAAACCCCCATTTATACAACTATAATTCAAAATCACTATCATATTCATTCAGTAATAATATATTATCCCATAAGCTTTATTTCTAAAAAATTCCTCTAATTGAAACCAAATGATCTCAACGTATGTTCAATATTTTGGCTAACATATTTTCCATTTCAATAAATTTGAAATTTATTTTCACAAATACTATATGGTGAGTTTTTTATTTATAACATATTTTTTTAATCTTGTGAAAATAATAAGTAACAGTCTTTCCCATTTTACACATGAAAAATGAAACCTTCATTTGTGCATTTTGCAAACAACCACCTAAATGACACTATGTGTCTTGTTTTCCTTCATCGCCCTACATTTTTAAATCAGAGTAAAGGGATAAATGATAAATTTTATTTTTATGACATAATTAGGTTTATTTTATGAAACATAATGATTTGATCAATAAAGGTTCATCATTAATTAAATTATTTGAATCAAGCATACTATGAGAAAAATATTTTGATCAAATTATTTAGTATTTTCGTATTCATTACAACCTCATCATGATTCTTAAAAAATATTTTATATCTTACTAATATAAACTAAATATGATTGATATTCTTCTATAATATTGATATTAAGTCAAAACCTCTTCAAATTCATTCATTAAATCAGGACATGTTCATGTTTGGGTCTTCCAAACCACCTTATTAAAAAATACTATGAATTTATATCATTAATGTAAATGGAAAACTAATTAGTATAATAATATAATAAAAATGTATAATGAATGAAATTTTTATTATTTAGATGTAACATAAATATCTAATTGATTAATAAATAAAACACCCTTCAAACTTCAATAATCAGAATAAAATGATTATTATCGATCGTTTATTCCAGGATAAAGACCAACATAAAGATGATATGAATTTTCAATATAATAAATTATTATAAATAATAAATTGTAAACTTAGTGGTTTATTTATGGTGAAAATTGAATTAATAATGCTTATAGACACCACTATTATGATAATAGTTTAAACAATCAAAACTATAAACACTGGATGTGGAAAATAAATATAATTATTTTAGAGAATGACTATTTATGATTAACATAAATAAATAATTTAAATGTTTAAGTCTACTAATTAATAGATTATGATATATATGTTTTTTATATATTATGAGACAATATTTTTTTCTATCATAATAATAAGAATGGGTTTTCCATTTCAAATTACTCTTTCTGGGGCATGATTATTATTAGGAACACAATTTATTTATGTGGTTACGAAATAGATATTTGAGATATATATCCTGAAATGCCATAATTTTTTGGTAGTTAAAGATAAAAATTTTCCACTAATTTTAAAATTATTTAATTGAATTTCTAATGAAACTATAAATGATATTATTCAGTCTCAATTTTCATCTTTAAGACACATGTTAAATTCACCACATTTTTTGTAGTGGATAAATTTTGATGGAATTATTTTATTCGTATTACTCATGAAATTTTAGGGATTTGTAGTCATATATTATTATCCATATATAATATTATTTTTATTCATGAGTTACTTAATCGATAATAAAAATCAAAAATTTCCTTGGTGGAAAAATAATCGTACATTTTTATTTATTATTAGTGTGTGTAGTTTCCTAGAAAATAAATCCCTACATGGATATTAAGATATGGATGTGGTTAGAAATACATATACCTACGAGAATTAAACTAATAAGGTTTTTATGGGAGATGACACAATCATCACATTAATGCACAAAAAGTGGATATATGACTGCGAATTGAGCTAGACACCCTTGTGAGACATGCTTTGGAATATCCACACTCTCTTTATAAACCATGATAATGGATATTCTTAATATTAACTCTCTCTCCTACCTATGAAATCGATATAACCCAATTAACATCATTCATGGATAAACTAACACATTTATTATTCCATCGCAACTATAATTATTTTAAATTGGTATTTTATATTTCACTAATAATAACCTATAAAATCAGAGTATATTCATGGATTTTATTCTAGGCATCAACATTTTTTTATTGAATTAGAAGGTAATTTATTTAAAAATTTCTCATTATACATATATGCATTTATTTATTTAGTTATAGTGTCCTTTGGTAATTTTATGAATTCCTTGTTTAATATTATAGTGTATTTTTTTGACATAATCGGGTGAGGTGTGGGGTTGTAAATTTTATACCCCTTTGATTCATTAATATTTATCATGAGATAAAACATCATGGACTATGGTGTATATATCTTATAATATCTATATAGATTCATCAAATAATATCCTATATTATTTTTTGATGTCGAAAATCATGAATTATATCAGAATGAGATCAACGATTATTAATATCCACTTTTTTATTTTTTTTCCATTGATATATAATTCAATCAGTTTCGTTCAATTATGGATTCATGTTTTTTTATTTATTCCTTTCGTATAACTTCTATCTTGTTAAAGGTATGATATATTATTTATTAGGATACTTATTGTTGATTTAATCTACTCACCCTTATTTATTTCTCATTCCATTAGAATCCTGGTGGTGAACTATGTGTAATTTTATTGATCTAATAGAAGGGATAATAATTTTTACATACTTTTTTATGATGTATCTTATGTTTTGAAATGTAATGTATGTATTTATATTATATTACAAGAATATTAAATCTCTAGATACCTTCGCACCTCATTTATTCAATAAAACTAATTTAAATAAATACTAGATATAGGTTTATGTAGCCTAATATATTATAGTTGATATCAGATAAAGTTTTATAGAAACCTTGCTGGACTAGATTTAGAGGAACTATGTTAAATAGTCTAGTACTATGGAAAATCCTCATTATTTACTGGGAACATGACATATAAATTAAAATAAGTTTTATTTTATAATTAAGTATCATGATATCATTATTTGTATGATGAAAAGATTGGTGGCAAAAAATTATATGATAGAGAACCATATCTACACCTATATTTAATACAAGAACATTAAACCTAAAAAATTAAATATTCCTTGAGGTTAGGATAATAATTTCACAAAAATGTTTTGTAATTTGACCCATTTTATGAAAAAATAATCTCACCAATAGTGTGTGACCTATTGATTCACAATATGAGGTAACTATATTGTACCTATTTATGAAACAAAAAACTCCATTATTAATTGGAAATAATAATAATATTAGTTGTTTAACAATGTATTAAGACCCAAGAGAGGATATATATCACATTGGGAAGTTGCGAAAAAATTTAATAATATCAACTTGTTAACTAAATAAAGATGCAAACCAATGCTGGTTAGAAATTTAATGCACTACTAAGGAAGATGAGATAAAAAAGTATTAAGGATCATTTAAGTATAACTTCTATGAATGATGAATTAATTGTTTGAAAATATAAGAAATGAAAAAAAAAATCTCTCAATTTTATAGATAAGGTTGAGGAAAACATGTAATTTTAAGGGGATAAATTTAATATTATGTCGATAAATTCAAATGGAAACCTATATTGAAAAAAATAATCATTATATTTTTCATTGATAGGATAATAATGATCATTTAAGTGGTGTTTCCCTCTAGGACCATTTCATTACAAGTATATATAGTATCAGTCCTCATTTTAATGTAAAATGTGTTTTCCATTAAACTAATTAACGATAAAACTCCTATATCTATAACTCCCTGGAAGATTGTACTACTAGATTTGGTGGAGTAGAATAAACCACTATATTAGTTGAGTGATATATTATTTATAAAACCTAGTGTTTTATTTTGGGGAGCCTATATTTGTTTCTTGAAAATTTATGATGTGTATATGATTTTTTCCATTGATTATAGAGATATAAATGCAATAATTATAATGAATAAGAATACATAACCATGCACAAATTACAGATTATATCAATTTCAAGGATCCCAATACTTTTAAATTATCAATAGTCATTGTACTTTTAAAAACCTAATAGCTAAAAAGGATGATACATCAAAGTCTATTTTTCAAATAGTTAATTGACATTATTTTATTATGATAATTATTTTTAGAATGATTAACAAAATACATGCCATTAAAAATCTGATGGATATAGTATACTAGGATTATCTCGATAACATTGTTGTAGTATTCATGGAACACAGATTGATATACTATATGATATTTTAAGTGAATGATATCAATCATCATGTAAATCAGTTGAATCATTTAAAAAGTTATTATATAGAAAACGAAGTATGAGTGAATTTTTTCTTAATTCTATTTTTATGGGTTATATTGTATCCAAGGATTGAATATTTGTTGACCGTTCAATGTTAAATGTTGTCACATAATGGTATAAATGATAAATTCTAATAGAGATAAATATGTTCATAGTTTTTTCATATTACTATCAGTATTTAATTCAAGATTTATCCTGGATGGACAAAATTTTAAATAGGTATCAAATAAAGTGATTATATTCACATTGTTAAGGGAGTGTGAGTAATGTTTTGAAGTTATAGAGAGAATGATTATTGTACTAATATTAATATCACTTTGTGATAAGAAAGGATTAGTAATATATAAATTTTACATGATGAATGTATTTGGTTATATGTATATATATAGTGTGATTGGGTGATTCCTTATGAATCCATGAAATTGAAATTAAATTAATTGAAATATACAACTCAAGACCTTGAGCTGGTAGCCATAATCATTTATATGAAATTACAGAGACACTAACTCTATGATGAATGAAGCGATATATATTGTAACAAACCAAGTATTTATAGAATAATAAATATTTATATATATTTATATTTATTAATAAGATATTAATTTTCTGTTAAAGAGGACAGTGTTTCTGATAGCATACTCAACACACAATAACAGGCTTCTTTGGAATCTTACGTTGCACACAACTTTGAGTTATACCAAAAAAATAATATAATATTATTATTATATTAAATGATAGTTAATGAATATTCATTTTATTGGTGAGAATGAATATAAATAACTAAAATATTATTATTAAATGTCTTTAAACTTATCAAATAATTTTTATAGGCTTAAAATAAAATTGAATCTGATTTTAAGCCTGAAAAACTATAATATTTTAAAAAGGTTGTTTTACCGCCTTTTAATGTCTATCATTTATTAAATCTAATTTTTGTTTATATTATATGTTATATTGGAGAAAATTATATTATTATTCAGAATAGGGACATAAAAATTTACATTGGATGAATTTTTGGTATTTTCATGATCAAATTTACTTTTTAATGAATAGGGAAAAATAATGAATTAAAATTCAAAACTGTCTTTTAATATTCTTTATTTATAAGTTAATATTGTAATTTTCATTGGTTTTAAAGTGTAATTGAATTATATTTTCACAATTCTATCAAATTTTGGTCATTGTAACTAATTTCACCTTTAAATTAGACATAAACATGTGTCAATCTGTTGGTAGTTTTTACTTCGTAAAAACAAGCATTTTGGTTTTGTCAATGTGAATTAATTTTAAATTAATTTTTTCTAATTATGTTTTATTAATTTTAAAAAATGGATTCCATATTTATAATCAGAAAGTTCAAATTGTGTAAATAGTTAACTTTTATTTTTAGACATTGTGAATAGTAACTTCAGTAAATATTTTATTTACCATGGTTAAAGGGTAATTCTAGTAAATAATGGTAAAAAATAATATTATAATAGTATTAAACTACCCTAACACATATCCCAATCCTATTGGATGGAAAATTTCCGACCATGGGCTTCCTTCGGTCGATTTTGGGACCCCATGGGGCCACATTGATGTGAAAATGGAATTTTATAAGAATTAATTTAAAGGAAAATATAACCAAAACATATATATATATATATATTAGTAAAAAAATATATGGACTTATATAAGTGATAACCATGAATATAAATTTTCATTTGAAATCTACAGAGATTTTATACATCATGGTGTTTTATTTTTAATTTTTATACATTAAATAAAAAAATTTAATTATGACACAGTCATGATGAAATGAGGGCTTCATTAATAAATGATTCAAATAAATGAGATTATAAATGTTAAAATAAATTTAATTTTGTTATTTTGATATCATATATAATTTTTTGGAGTATATTTACATTTTAAATAATAAAGATATATCGAAGTAATCATGTTGTTGTGGTTTTTAAAAAAATTCATGATACGAATAATTTCAAAATTAAAATAATTCATATTTTAAAATATAATATATTTTATTAAGTATTTTAAAATTTTAAAAATTATAATATTTGACCTAGTAGTAATCATAAGTCTAAAAGTTTATTATTTACTCTTTAATTGGAGATTTTTATGTTTTGGTAACTATTTTGAGTTCCCCAAGTGTTAAATGCTTAATAAAATGATAAGTGTAAAAAAGAATTAAATAAAAAAGATAGAGATTAAAAAATATCTTAAACCTATATAATTATTATTGGATGATTTTATTTTGATTTATATTCATCTTATCTAGGAACTAAATTAATTTTGACTCATTTATAATCGAAATAGAATTTTTAATTAAATAATATTTCATGATATTCCTTAAGTGCCCGACCTCTCTCCTATAAAATTTCATCACCCCTAAACATTTAATCACACCTCTCAAGCCCCTTGGCTCATCCATCCTCTACCCAAATAAGTTTTCAAGATCCATATATTCCTTCTAGAAGCTTTAACCTTGGAATAAGGAAATTCAAGAAATCCTTTTGGTTCAAATCAAAGTTAGTTACCAGTTTTAAGTGGTAACGTCTTCTCTAAATTTCCTTTCCATTATTCTACTTCTTTACTCCCTATTATATTATTTTTTTTTTATTAAATTACAAAAAAAAATTAAAAAATATAATATGATTTTGTTATGAGAAGGATTCAACCTAAATTTACACACACCTCCATCTAATGGATTTAGAACATACTCTTTCTTTGGATGGTGAACTAGTGCCTCACGAAACAATAATTATTCGATTTCCCCTACCACCTCTTATGGTGGCCATTATGATGGAATTTTATTTATATATGATATATATTATTTTTATATTGTCTCTATTATTATTTTATTTTTTATTTACAACATACCTTTATGCTTTTAATGATGTGTAAACTTGATAATTTCATTTAAGGAGGTGCATAATATCACCCCTTCAAAGTGATAAGACTCATTCATGACATAAATGTAACGTATAAAGGATGGATTTAAAGAGATTATGTAAAATATAAAAAAATATTATATTATATTGGAATTATAATATACCTATGTATCATTATGTTCTGATTCCTTTAAATATGAAATAGATATGAATGTAGCGTCCATGCGTACGTATGGCTTACCATCCCCATGATTGGTGCATTTTATTTTCTTATATCCAAATTTAATAGGTCTAAATACATATTTAATAGATATATATGATATTTTAATCATGATTATAATTATGGAGATAATTCAATTTTGACCACGTGGACAATTTGTAATTATAACAAGTTCATTTTTGACTCATGTACCGAATGTTGACACAAAGACAGATATGAACATGAATAATTTTCTGATTGTTATTGAAAGGTAATAAGTGATATAAAGGAATAGTAAACTTGAAAAAGGTTTTAATGAAAATTTAATTAACTTAAGTTTATTATTCATGGATATAAAGAATGAATAAGAGAAGTCAGACACAAGGTAAACGAGCTTCTTAACCCAATTTCCATACTTTGGGTCAATCTTCTACTTTTTATTACCTCATGATATGATTATGTAAGAAATAAATTTTGATGTCATGTATTGTATATAAATATTACTTATTTGTACTTATATTTAATACACATAATCAATCTATTTTATTTATAAAAATGATCTTTGTAAGGGACTTCCTCTCAATCTCCTTTAATTGAGGCATATTTTGATTTATACATGACATTATTTTATATGGTGTATAAACACCTTTGACTTGTATTTTCATTCAAAGGGGATCTTTTATCTATGAAGTACTTTACTAAATTACAAAAATAATGTTTTTGTTTGACATACATGATGAAAACAACATTTCCTCCATCACGAGCATTATTTTATATTTGGCTTCCTTAACAATCCATAATATTTTTAAAAAGAAAATAAATACCATATAAGTTTTATGTATTTTAGTATTGAAAATGATTTTGATAATGGATTGAATATGTCAATATATTGAAATGATATATATTTATTGGAATGTGGAAGTATTATCTATCCTTTATCCTTGTGTTATTATTATGATTATGTTATGGTTCTTAGGCATTGTTTATGTATACGGGTGGTTCTGTGATAAAGCTATGGTGGGTGAGCCTGAGATAGCCCTACAATACATTGGGTATCGAGATGAAGATAAAAATTAATGTTTATCCTAAGATATTTAGGGAATAAACTATGATGGGTATTCCAAATGTAACTCCCAATGTAGCTATGAATGCTACAATGTTAGTATCATATGGATGCCAGAAGTTGCCTTTATGATTTAAGATTATTATGTGTTATTCATAAATATTATGATTTCATGTGGTATGTGAAAGAGATTATGTTTTATTATCAAAAATTATGATTTCATTTCTTTGTATTTATTTATGGACTAATGTTTTCTTTCTTTATTTTATAACCCATGCTGATCTTTTTATACTCATCCCATGTTTTTGAAATGTTTTTCTCAGGTTATAAGTATGGTTAAGAGAAAGTAAGTATTCAAGACGATTTATATCAAGAAAATAACTCTTGTTTTATTTAAGGAGTTTTAATATTATGAAAATTTTACTTAGATTTGATGTCTCTACGTTATAATATTTGAGATGTATGGTAATAGTTATGACATAATTCATTAAAACTCTAAACCGGAAAAGATCCTCAATGTCTAATTCTTGACATAACTCAAGATTATGTAATGTTTAAAGCTGGGGCCCTATGTATATGTGGAAAATAAGAGTTTTATGTATGTGACATCCAAGATGGAGCACAAAATGAAGGAATGAATATTGGTGGAACTACTGAAGGATTGTAGTTTCTCGATACACTACCATCCTGTGAAGGAAACTAAGGCGATTTGTGCATTGAGTCGGATGGATGCTATAGTTATAACCATGATGAGGATTGATATGGATCCAATATAATGTCATATGGAAAATAAATAAATAATTTTATTTGGTAGGGGATCCTTCATTCTTTTTCTATACTTTTATATAACTATCCTTACTAGAAAATAATGAGAATTCCAAGAAATATTAAATGGTCTTTAAAAGGACGACTAATGTAGTAAATGATGATAAATTGAAATACATCATCAATATAGATTGATTGATGATGTTTTTGGCATATTTTATGTGGTCAATTCATATTATAGTTAAATGGGGAAGTGTTTTATGATTCATAGATCTCAAATTTTTCTATACACCTATTAGCATAATTACGTATATGTAATTAAGAAATGTTTTGTTGGGATGTTATGAAGAAGGAAATTTTTTACTATGTGTCATGATCAATTGTATGTATTCATGTAAATGATGATACATAATATCTACAGATATTCATCAAAAAAATTTATATACCTATAAGAAAATGTTAGAATGACATAATTGACATTACCACTAGAATCTTAAAGACTCCAAAGAAGAATGATACAATATTGGAAATATTTGATTGTAAAACTATGTCTTCTCATTACATATAAATGACATAATATCTACTACACTAGCACATTTTAAAACTATATATAAAAAATCACATGGAATCATGGGTCACCCATATCGATTGTATTTAATCCTAACCCTTAGTTCACATCGAAATTGTGGAAGAGTCCTGAAAAGGAACTCAACACTTAGATATATTTTATCTCCACCATTAATACCAAGAATAATGGGGAGTCTAAATGTTCTATTAAATCTTTGGAATACCTAATGAGAACATATAATCTTGACTTCAAAGGTATTTGTAATCAATGTATACATTTGGTGAAATTTTCATACAATAATATCTTCCGTTAGAGCATCCATATGGAACAATATGAATCATTTTTTGGTTTGAGGTATGACACTCAAACCAATTGTGATGAATTTTGAGAAATAATTACAATTTTCCAATAGGTTGTAGTGTGTATAAAAATTAATTTATATTATACTTAGGTTCATATTAAAAAAGACTATATGAGAAAAATGATATGTTGATATAATAATAATGAAAGGGAATTTTATGTTGGGGATCACGTTTCATGAATGTTTCACAATCGAACAGAGTAGAAAGATTTAATAGAAAGGGGACGTTGTGATCTATATATGTTGTGCCATTTGGAATACATGAATTAATTAGAGATGTATCCTAATAATTGGTTATCCCCTAACCAATATAATGTACACAACATCTTACATGAATAATTATTGAGGACATCAATGTTTGATTCAATTCATGTACTAACATATGAAGGAATTGAGTTTGAGTATAAATATTTTTTTATTAAATAGCCTCTCAATATATATGAGAATTGAGATAAAGTGTTAGGGAATTAAAAAAATCAATTTCTAAAAGTCCATTAGAGAAATTAAAAAGTATTGGATTAAACTAAGGAGAATAAAGAATATATGAAGAAGAAATATCCATATTTGTTCAAAAGATTAAATACAAACCCGTTACTTGGATCAAATTATTTTTGGGGAATGTAATACCTAGGACCCTACTTAGGTAAGAAAATAATATATCCTGAACTATCACACAATGTAGACTCTAAATAGACTATATTCATTTATATATTTATTAGTATAACATTTGAATTTTTTTAATTTTATTTTTTACAAAATAAAATAATTGAATATTTCATTATGATTTTTGATTAAGTTTTATGTTTTATAAAAGTAAATTATTTTGAGGTGAATGGTTCTGTATTTACATTTTATTAATGGAAATTTTTTATGAAATTTGTATTATATAAGTATGAAATTGTTATTTATAAATACACGCTAATGAAAAAATATTTATTTTATAATTTAAATTAAAAACATTAAATTTTTTAAAATATTTTTCTAACTATGATTGTTCATTTATAATTAAATTTATATTTTCCCCAAAAACTATTTTTCACAAATTATACATTTAAAATATTGAAATTAATATATAAAATTAATAAAAATTAAATCATCAAAAATGATTTAAAATTTAAAATTAATATATATAAATTATCTATTAAATGTAAATTTATTTTTACTCATATAAATTATGTAACCTTATATAAAAACTAGTTATCACAGTAAAAGGAAAAAATCCTAAAAGTAATAATTCACAGGATAAATGGTCTAAGACATGATAAAATAATATATAGATGATAATGGATGATGTTTATTAGACCATATAACACCCACCGCTAAATTATTGTCAATTTTACATTCCAAGAGACAATTTTATGATTTGATTCATTTATAATTAGTTGAAAATATACAAAAATACCATTCTCAACAATTAAAAAAAAGACATCTCACAACCCTTTCAATAATAATTTAAAAAATTGTTTCAATCCAAAAAAATTCCTTATTTAATTAACCTTTAATCATATTTTACTCTATTAATAATTTGGTTACAATATATTTTTTTATGATTTTCTTTTCCAATCAATATTCTAAGAGAAATATTTTGTTACCAATGCATGTTCAATGTTTTTTCTAAAACCTTTTACTTTTATATTTCAATTTATAATTAATTTTTAAAATTATATTGGATTAAATTAATATATATATATTATAATGTATTTTGGTATATTTTTGGAATTTGACTCTTTCAAACTTTCCTTTTACCTTAAGAAAATTGACTCTCTCATTCCTATGTTGGTGGACTACCACCTCTATGATGTAATGTGTTTAATTCTCTGTAAATACCATAAAAGGATAGAAATAAGGGCAGAGTTAATGGATAAATAGGATTCTTATGATATCAATATGTTTTAGGTATGACAAAATAGATAACCTATTAATTATACGATCAACCAATAATCATAAAAAATTCAACTGTTTTAAACAAGCATCATAAGAGGATGATATTTTATTTTTTTAATGTTTTTATATCAATAAATTATTCCTATAAATACTTTATTACTATGACATGTCACACTAATATACAATATATTGGATTTTTATGCCTCTTTTATAATGACATTATAATAAAAACCACACCTCTAATCATGAATTAAATTATTATATTTTAATATAAGTGTTACTTTTACAACATAATTGGAAAATTATATGATTTTATATCATGGAAAAATAAATGAAGATATATAATACTAAAATGAAAAATAAATTCTTAAATAATTAATAGTTTTTCATTATAGATATGTAATATAAAATTTCAATTAATTAATTAATAAAACACCATTCGGTAATCATGAATCAGAGAAAAATTCCTATTATAAAATTCATCTTCATGGATAAAGATTAAAATACTCATGAAGGAAATTTTAAAAAAATCATAAATTATAAAAAAATTCATAAAAATAACATTAGTGACCTAGTAATGATGAAAATTATATGATGAAAGAATACAAACCCCGATATTATGAAACTAATAAAACGTATCAAAAATAGAAAGACCTAATATGGGACAAAGATAGAACTCATATAGATAATAAAAATTTATATGAAATATAAAATAAAATAGATATTTTAATGGTTCTATATTAATTGGAATGATAGATATGTTATTAATATAAGAAGACTAACTAAAATCCTAGAAGTCAATACAATATATATGGATATTTCATCCCAAATACCTCTCTTTGGGACATGTTTTGTATTATTAACATAAATAATATTATATGGGGTATATACTACCTATTTGTAATGTTATATCATGGAATTAATATATTAATTATATTTACTGATCAATTTGTAAACTTTTCATTACCTGTTTTTAGGTACTTCTTGACCCTTGTTTTTTCATTCATGATTTGGGTCTCATTCCTGGTCAATATTATGGAAATTTTGAAATTTTTTGAACGGTTTTTTGGAAATTCATAGTTGGTTCATGGTTATGGATGACCATTCATCTCATCCCATCAATCCATGCATATTGATTGTTTGTTTAGTATGGTGGAAAGTGGTTGGAACAAAAAAAATTCCAAACCATGCAAAATCCCCTCCAGACTATGTATCCTTGGATAGTGGGGGTTTTTATGGTTCATGAAGGGTTAGACAAACCATTTGGATAAACCAAACAAAATTTTTATAATCCTTGTTAGGATGAATGTTTAACCCCATGGATAGTGATAATAGTGTTACCTAAGCCAGAAAACCATGAGAATGAATTTTTAACCCCTCAAAAATTAAAATTAAAATACCCAAACCCGTTTATAATTCCTAAACCACTCCTAATATACCATAGTCTGATTCCATACATTTTGGTGTCTCTATAGTGGAATATTGGCCACTCTAACCTCTATTCTTCTATGACTATTATGGCAGTGTAATGTCCCTACCTGGGTTCCACACATCATTTCCCTAAGTTGGTCACTCAAGTGAGCTCAACTATACCTCCCCTTATTCTAGAGGTTGCCAACTAGTAATGAGGGAATAATATAAACCATGGGGAGACGATATGTCTATTAGAGTAATACACTAAGATAAATAAATGAAAAATAACCAAAGAATGATATAACATAACATAAAAAATCATGTATCATAATATAAACAAAACTAGAAACACAATATCAAACCTAAACAGTATATATTCAATGATAATATAAGTTCCAAGTGTCAAAATAAAACTCAAAAGTAAATACAATTATAACTCCCAGGAGGGTCCAAAACAATGTTGGGTTACTTCATCCATGCTCTATCCCCACTCATTCATCGAACATAGGGACTTTTCCCTTATCATGTCCTTTAATCATGATATATATTCAGGTACCAATCGGGCAGTCCGAGTAGCGTGTGAATACAACTCAACTAGACTCCTCCAATGGTGGATAAAACAATATCTAGTCAAAATAGTGTATACAGTTATATAAATAATAAATTACAATAATAAAGTATATAATTTTCATTTATTCAATTACTATTTATTTATCCACTTAACCACCTTGGATCTTGAGGGCACCCGAACTCTCAAAACCTACTTCTGCCAATATCGATGTCTGAACTATACCCAAGGAATATCAAATAACTCAATTTTATTATTACAACTCATTATATCAATTCGCACTATGGGATTATGATACATAAGGCTTTTCCCCACACACAATTATCACATATTATTTCCATCATTAATATTACCCATTTCAATTCACAGTATGTGATTTTGACAAAGCAGACCCAATCACACACATGATTATCACATGAGAATTCCATTGTTACCATTAATCATTTTGATTTAAACTTTGGGATGTTGATGCATCAAACATTATCCCATAGATTATTTTGCCTATGAATGTCGTTATTAACATTCCTAATTTCTTATCACACTCTAGGATTTGGATGCAGCAAACCATGTCCCATACACAAATATCACATTAATTGATTCACCAATTAGTTAATCATATAAATAAATTTCATAATAAAAAAAATATTCAATAATTAATTCTATAATTAATTAAATCAATTTAACAACATCAATATAACAATAATTAATTCAATAATTAATTATTCAAAATCTTAATTTCATGATCCCAACCATTCTGATTGTTTAATTAAACAATTAATTAATCAATTCCAACATTCTTGATAACTCCAAAATTAATTAAACAATTAATTTCACAATTCAAAAATCCCATTTCCCTCATAATTAATTCAATAATTTATTATCTTATTCAACAATCCCAATTACTTCCTAATTAATTCAAAAATTAGATTTACAATTCAAAAATTTCTAAATCACAACATTATCCATTAATTAATTCTATAATTAATTAATCCAATTTCAAAACTAAAATATCTTAATAATTATTTCAACTATAAAATATACCAATTTCATAATCATGATATCACAAAAACTAATTCAAAAATTAATTATCCCTATTACACAATCTTAATATCTTAATAATGAATTCAATAATTAATTATCCCAAATTCACTATTTCCACAATCAAATTGATCCGTTAGTTAATTCAAAAATTAATTAATCTAAATCAATAATCAAAACATTTCAATCACCAACTAATTTACCAGTTAATTATTTACATAAATTGATTAATTAATTCAAAAATTAATTAATCTCATTCAATACCTCTAATAAATTCACCATTTAATTTTTCCCTTCAATTCCATTAATTAATTCAACAATTATTTAATATAATTTTACTCCTTCAATTAATTAAACAATTAATCATTCACATCAAATCCATTAATTAATTTCACAATTAATTAATTGCATTCAATCTCTTTAATTAATTCACTAATTAATTGTTCATGTCAATTGCTTAATTCAATAATTAATTAATCACATTAAACTCCTTTAATTTATTCACTAATAAATTTTTCCTCTCAATTAAATTAATTAATTGCACAATTAGTTAATCACATTCAACCCATTTAATTAATTTACCAATTAGTTGTTCACATCAATTCCATTAATTAATGCAAGAATTAATTACTCACTTTCAACTCCCTTAATTAATTCACCAATTAATTTTTCACATCAATTCCATTAATTAATTCCATAATTAATAAATCGCATTCAAATCCACTGTTTAATTAAACAATTTATGAATTTAATACAACCCTATTAATTATTTTAACAATTATATAACTTAGGTCAACTCCATTAATTAATTAAAAAATCAATTAATCATATTTAACTCTATTAATTAATACAAAAAATTATTTAATCCAATACAATCCCGTTAAATAATTCAAAAATTAAATGACCCAAGTCGACTTCATTAATTAATTCCACAATTAATTAATCACATACAAGTCCATTAATTATTTCCACAGTAATTAATCCAATACAACCCCATTTTTTAATTCAATAATTAATCTACCCAAGTCAACTCCATTAATTAATTTTACAATTAATTAACCACATTCGGATCAATTAATTAATTATGAAATTAATTAATCTATAATAATACCATTAAGTAATTCAACAATTAATTTACCCAATCTAGCTCTATTAATTAATTCACCAAATTAATTAATTCAATTTAAGAAAACAAACTACCAATCATCTAATAGAAATTTTAAAATTATATAAACAGTATCAAAATCAAGATTTGGTATTTTAATTGTATACCACCTACCTCAAGATTAATGAAAAATGTTACCTAACAGAAACCCCCTAATTAAGTAGAGAAATGATGTAGAATGAGATATGGATCCTAAATCCTAATTCATGATCGAACATTCATGATCTCACAATTATAGATCTGGATCCAAAAAATACTAGATCTAGATCAAAAAGGTTAGAGGATATCTTCTCTCTGAAAGATGAGGGTGAGATGGGAAGAAAGAAAGAAACCACAAAAGATTAGATCCTCTTACCAGGTGGGGTGTAGATCATTAATCCTGACATTGAATCTTGAATAATGGATTTTAGGAAGACTTCTAATATTTCTGGGATCCTCCAGAATATATATAAATCATTAGGGAAAAATTGGTGTCAATGTAGGGTTAATATAGTTGACTAGGTATTTTAAAAACTATGTTTTAGGTTAATTAAAATGGTGTGCATTATTTGCTGGTTGATGGTGCATAGTTTGAAAAATCATGTGCCTTAACTATGAACCTTTCCATGGGTTGGGGTGCATGATTTATACTTTTAGGATACAAAGATTGACAAAACATTCACTATCTATAAAATCCCTCTATCTCCGTGGTTGTATAACTTTCTGGGGTAGGGCCCATGGTTAAGGAAAACCATTCACCAACCATGAACATTAAATTTTTCTTCTAATATGTTATCAAATTACATAAAAAAACGTGCTAAAATTAAATGCAAATAAAATGTATGTAAAAAATAGTCAAAATAGTACCTTAAAATTATCCTGAGAAATCCCCTAAAAAGGTTGATATTTTAAAATCTCCCCACCTTACAGTATCTCATTGTCGAGCTATACTCCCATTTATTTCTATGATTCATATTTTAAAAGATCATACCATTGATCCCTAATAGAGACTTTTCTCTCACATTTTTTCTTCTAAACATGCCCATGTTTCCACAATACATGATCTATCACCAATGTATTATCCTATAATAGCTTCTCACTATGTTCCAAAACATGTATCAGATTCTCCTCAAAAGAAACATCTATCATTGACACATCACTACTTGTATTAGGTGTGTTGTTTTCATCCCCTTCCTTAATAAATTACCAACCATCACAACTCATAGCCCCGTCACGTACTATTCCCAAGAGTTGGCCTTGGTCAAATCATCCTTAACCGATCATCAAAAATTGAAATATTTGACTTCTCCCATCCAAGCTTCCAAGAAGGGAACATTTAGAATTTATCAATATGCGAACTCTTTATGACCCTCACTTGAGTACGGTTGGGGGTTCACCCCCCTCCACAAGGCCTCACATTTAATTTTCTCTAAGGGTGAATCCTTCAGTAAGGTATTTTTATCCCACCAAAGAAAACACTTATGTAGGTTGGCATATAACCAATTCTCTATTGGTGTACCGAAGATGATTTCAAGGGGTAGGGCATGATAGACTCAATTCCTTAAGTACACCATGATTTCCACTGACGAACACTAGCCATTCACACAATAATCCCAACCATATGACCACTCCTCACCCTGACTGTCACTTCCCCAAACCCTGCAACATGTTAAAATCTGAGGTAGTATCACAACCCGTAAGCATCATATGTCTAGGTCTTGAATAACATGGGTAAACACTTTCTCATTGTTCAAGTTTTCACATTATACACCCATTTATTAACATATTTCATCATTTTATAATTCCCAATATCATATATGCACCATTATCCATTTAATAAACACTGTAAAGGAAAATTGGTTCCAGTTAAAAAACATACCAAAAACCCATTTTTCATGCATGCCTAAGATTACGCATGTCAGAAAATAATCCTATATTCTTAGAATGATGCATTCATACTAAACTATCATTCCAATCTGAGCCAGGAGTCCAATCATAAAAAAACCCAGAAATAAGAATCACATAACACAATAAGTGAGTCACTCAAGGTGAAACAAAACCAATTGTAACAACACATATCAATAAAAAAATCCCACCTTTCTTACATGCCTTTTATGATATTATATTGGTTAGCTACTCCCATGCATGAGCTCTTTATCATGTCCGGAATCATCCTAATATCAGGTCTATTTTTCCAAAATAGTAAGGAAATAGAAAAAGAAAATAAAACCTTGTTTGATAACATTTTATCACATCCCTAACCAATTCCAACCATCATGTTCCACAAGTAGGTTAGTCACCTGACTTCAAGCACACCTCCCCATATGATAGAGGTTGTTGTTAAGTAGTGAGGGTCTAAAATTAGTTATTGGAAATTTATACCCTCTTTATTAGATTAATAAACCAATGGAAATAAATAAATAACTACCAAATAATAATATAACATAACTTGAAAAATACAGTATCACAAGATGAACAAAACTGGAAACACAATATCAAAACTAATCATTAGAAATTTCATGCTAATATTTGTGCCATGTTTTAAAATCAAACTAAAAAATAAATACATTTCCAACTCCCAAGAGGGTCTCGAACAATATCTAGTTCCCTAATATATCCTTCATCCCAACTCAGTCATCTAACATATTTCCTTTTTCCTTATCCTATCTTACAATCCATAAATATATTTGGGTACTGAAAAAATTAGCTTGAGAAGGGTGTGAGTAAAACTCACCAGGCCACACCAAGGATGTCTAAAACAATATTTGGTCAAAATAGTCTACATAGTTTTATAGATAATAAATACTAGAAATAAAGTAAAAAAATTACATTTATTCAATTACTCTTTGTTTAACCACATAATCCCTCAGGTTCCTGAGGACACCCGAACTCTCAATACTTTATTTGGCTCGTGTAAGAGTCAGAACTATCCATAAGAGATATCATATAATTAATTTCCATTTTTACCATTCATTATATTATTTCACACTATGGGATTTTGATGGAGCACATCGTATCCCACACTGGATTATCACATATGAATTCCATTGTTATCCTTCCTCATTTCATTTCACATTATGGGCTTTTGATGCATTATACCCTATCTGACACACAATTATCACATAAAAATTCCATTATTACCATTCATCAATTCAATTCCCATTATGGGGTTTTTTATATAGCAAGCATTTTCCTACACATGATCATCACATGTGAATTGTATTGTTACCTTTCATCATTACATATCAAAATATGGGATTTTGATGTATTAGACCATGTCTTATACCTGAATATCACATTAATTGATTCACCAATAAATTAATCACATTAATCAATTTCATAATCAAAACAATCTCCCATAATTAAATTAATAATTAATTATCTCAATTAAACAAGTTTAATATAACAAAAATTAATTCAATAATTAACTATTCCAAATTAGAATTTCATGATCTCAACCATTCCCATTAATTAATTCAATGACCAATTAATCAAGTTCAACAATCTCAATAACTCCACAATTAATTCAACAATTAATTATCCAATTCATGAATCACAATTCCCTCATAATTAATTCCACACTTAATTATCCTATTCAATCATCTCAATTCCCTCACAATTAATTCAAAAATTAATTATACAATTCTAATATTACAAAGTCACAACATTCTTCTTTTGTTTATTCAATAATTAATTAATCCAATTTCACAACAAAAAATATCTCAATAATTAATTAAACAATTAGTTATCTCAATTCCATAATCAAATTATATCAGTAATTTATTTAATAATTAATTATCCATATTCCACCATCATAATATGAAAATAATTATTTCAAAAATTAGTCATCCCAAATTCAAAATTTCTATAATCATACCGATCCATTAATAAATTCACCAATTAATTATTTTAATCCACAATCAATAAATTTCATCCATCAATTAATTCACTAATTAATTATTCACATAAATTCCATTAATTAATTCAATAATTAACTAATCTCATTCAATAACATTAATTAATTCCTTAATTAATTGTTCACGTCAATTAAATTTAATAATTCAAAAATTAATTAATCACATTCAAATCATTTGACTTGTCTACCAATTAATTGTTCATATCAGTTCAATTAATTAAATTCATAATTAATTAATCATATTCAATCTCATAAATTAATTAACTAATTATTTTTTCACATCAATTCAATAAATTAATTAAATAATTAATTAATCACAGACAACTCCTTAAATTAATTAAATAATTAATTTTTTAGTCAATTTCATTAATTATTTCCAAAATTAATTAATCACATTTAATCCCATTAATTTATTTAGTAATTTCTTGAAAGGACTGAAGGCCTTATTTTATATTGATTTTTGATATCGCCTCCCCCTTCGAGGGATGAGGGGGCAACCCTTACAAGTTTGGTAGGCTTAAGGATTACATGACCTGTAGACCTTAATAAATTATATAGACTATACATGAAACTCCTCCTCCCATATTCTTCATCATGATATCAGCTCTCCACCTTCGCATGGTTGTTCAGCAAGGATTCCCATGCAAGCACATACTGGTCCCAATGAAAATGTCATACCCTCTCTATCCAAAAAACCTTCTTAGCTTCTACTCTAGTGAATGTGCCTTCTCTGATCCCCATCTAGAGTCTGCACCTTGCAGAGTCTGTCTGATCATTATGCTCAAAGGTTTTAAGGTGGCCCAAAGGCATTGAGGTCGCCTGAAATCCTTACAGACATAAAGGCATTGGGTGGCTCGAAATCTCAAATGGATGAATAGTTCTTGGTGCTATAGTATCGAATAGTGCCTGCTATTGTACTGCTAGAGTACCACTATATCACTGTTATAGAACCCGGAAATATGTCTCCACCTATTTTTGAACCCAGGTCTCTTGGATGCACTTAGAAAGTCCTCACTTACTGGGATGAGGCTCTTATGCAAATAATTTACCTATTAGTTTTTCAAACCAATTCCATTAATTAATACAACAATTAATTAATAACATTTTACTCCTTCAGTTAATTTACCTATTAAATTTTCACATCAATTCCAATAATTAATCACATTCAACTACATTAATTAATTCAATAATTTATTAATATAATAAAACCCCATCAATTTATTCAACCATTAGTTAACGCAAGTCAACTCCATTAATTAATTTAAAAATTAATTAATCACATTCAAAAAGACTAATTAATTCAATAATTAATTAATCCAATAAAATATCATTAATTAATTTAAAAATTATTTACCTAAGTCAAATCCATTAATAAACTCCAAAAATTATTAGTTATATTCCAATATATTAATTAATTCTATAATTATATAATCCAAGACAACCCCATTAGTTAATTTATAAATTATTTAACTCATTTCAACTCCATTAATTAATTCAAAAAGTATTTAATCACCTTAAACTCCATTAATTAATTCAAAAATTAATTTACCTAATACAATCCCATTAATAAATTAAATAATTAATTAACTCTAGTCAACTCCATTAATTAATTAAACAATTAATTAATCCAATACAACCCTATTTAATAGATCAACAATTAACCCAAGACAATTTCATTAATTAATTCAAAAATTAATTAATCACATTCCACACTATTAATTAATTCAATAATAAATTAATCTAACTAACAATCCAAGCATCCTCATAATTAATTTGACAATTAATTATTCCATTTTGACAATCTAAATATCCCAAATTTTACAATCCCTTAATTAAATAATTCACCAAACTAATTAATCTAATTTGGAAAAATCAATTACTAATAATCCAATTGAAATTATAAAATTACATACAAATAATCAAAATCAAGACTTTATGTATAATTATAGAAAACCTACCTCATGATTGATGAAGAACACTGCCCAACGGATAACCCCAATTTGAGTGGGTAAATGATGTAAAAAAATAACTGGATTGGAAATCCTAATTCATGATCAAAAAATCAAGATCAAAAAATTTTAAATCTAGATCCAATAATCCTAGATATTGATCCAAAAATAAATAGGATATCTTCCCTATAAAAGATGAGGGAGATACGAGAGTGATGAAGGAATCCACACTTGATTAAATCCTCTTAACGGGAGGGGTGCCGATCTTCAATACAGACATTGAATCATTAAGAAAGGCTTTCGGGATGAATTAGAATCTATCTGGAAGCCTCTAAAACTAAGAAAAAATTTTAAGGGATGAGTGGGGATCAATATGGTGTTATTATAGTGGTTCAGGAATTTTAACATCTATTTTTTAGGTTAAATAAAATCGTGTGCTTAGTTTTTTGGGAAGGGGTGCATGGTTTGAAAAAATGTGTGCCTTAATTGTATATATCTTCTATGGGGTGCATGTTTATTCCTTTTGGGGTGACAGGTTTAAAACAATATGCACCAGCCATAAAATGCCTCTTTATCTATGGTTTTACAGTTTTATGGGTTAGGGTGCACAGTTTTCCCAAACCCTGCGCTAAACTCTCACTTACCCTTTTTAATCCATTTTTTTTTTCAAATTTTACCCAAAAACTACATAAAAATTAGCCCAAAGAAAACTGCTAAAAAGAGTCAAATGGGAACCTTAAAATAACCATAACACACCACATAAAAAGGTCTTGGTTTTACATCTAATGTATGTGTTTGATCACCCCAGGGTAAGGGACTTCACCTTGATTTTTAATTCATCCATCATCTTGTGGTAACTCCATTGATAAAGATGGATCTACCTGTTGTTTATGGATTGGATCTTTGATTTGATAGATTTTAATTCAAGTTATTCATTATAGATCTTCCTCTTATGTGACTCTCTATTAATGATTCTCATTTTAGGTAATTTGTTATTGATCATGTGATAAAAGGAAAGTGGTTCCATGATGATTAGGCCTTATATTTTAACCTTTTATTGATAGATGTATTCGAAATTCATTTTCAGTTTATTTTTAATCCTTGATTTAGGATATGTTTTGTGATTGATTTAAATGGAATAAAATTTTTGAAATAAAAACACTATTTCAAATTATAGATTAATTGGGTAAATTTTATAAAGATTGTTTGAAATTATAATTAAGTTTATGAAAATATTTGAAATTTATTATTGAGAAAATATATTCAAATGAATGATTAATTTGAATGTAATAAATTTTATTCATCCCACTAATGTTTTTTTGAAATTGAAATGATATGTTGAAACATGAATTTGGGAATTTGAACTATGATTAATGAATGAAATTGAAATTAATTAATTTACCATGATTCATTGATTGATTTATTTATTGATTTATTTATTGAAATAACATGTTGGTATGGGTAGTTTTTCAGTGATTGGGACAAGAATTCAAATATTTTGACTCCATAAAAAATAATTGATGATGGAAAATATATCTATACCATGTTTGAAATGTTTTTCCTGATGAGATGTTGACTGATTATGCCGAATTAATGAACCATATGGACTTGTAAACACACTTGCTACACAATGATTTACTAAGTAGTGTGAACATACTAATAACTAACTTATCTGAGGTATTTAAAACGTGTTTTTTAGTTTCGATTTGTTTATTACAAGCTAAGGACTATTAAATTATTTTACTTATTCCATTCTATATATTAATAAATGTTTTTTTATTCCAGTATTTATATACCTACCAAATATTCCTATTTTAAAATAATATTTTACTAAAAATGTTAATTGATTTGTCTTACATTTTATTTCATAAAATTAAAGGATAAAAATGGTTTATTTGTATTGTAACTTCTTGTGGTGCACATGGTCGTATCCTATTATACTATTCCTATTTTTTACTCAGTCATGTTATAATATTGTCTACCAAACATTAAATTTGACCTTTGGTATTTGTAGATTATGTTATGATAGTTCCAGAATAAGAGAAATTTCCACTTGGAGGTAGTGAGTGTATTTTATTGAGGGGACCTGGAGTGATGGTTGTGACTTATAGAGGTATGTTACACTTGGTTGAACTGGATTTGAGATACCTTATCGTGATGGATTTTTTATCATATATTATGTAATGTATCATTTGGTTTTTCTAGCAGAATTCTTATGGTGATTTTCTCCTCAAGGAGTTTTTGGCATGTTGAATTTGTAATGTTTTTATGTTCTAATACTTTTAATTGATTTTTTTTCTTGTGGAATAACCACTCCCATTTGATATTTTAAATGATTCTAGGTGCTAGTATCCAAACCATGTGAATTGGTAAAACCCTTTCTATTGCATTAGGAATGGATTGAGTATTGTGTAACATGGTATTAAGGATAGTTTGTGATAATATTTCATCAGAGGATAAAGGTTGAGTTTTCCTAATTATGTTGGTATTCCTTATGGGATGTATTGGAAGAGATGAGGTATAAATTCTATAACATAATAAGTAGCTATGAGTGATTTCCTATCTTGTTATGATCATAGTAAAATTTTAGTTAGCATGGGTATTTGGGAATAAAATTATTCAACATTAAATTTAAATAATTATATCTATTTTCATCCAAAATATATGTATTTTTAAACCAATAATAATGAAATCTATCTATGGGAATTGATAATAAGGCATATTTTGATTGAGTTTATGATCTGAGAGTCCTTTATAATATTCGTAGTGTTTCGTATTGATGTTTTTAGTTCCATTCCACCAAGATAAAATTTTAATACAACTTGAGAGGGATATGATGGTTAAAAAAATAAGAAAACCCACCAGTTAATCAAAATATGGTTAAGTTAATGGTCTGTGTTTTCCATGCTCTAGGACAGGTCTTCTCAATAATTCACATTCAGTCTCACGTTGTGGACCCTTAATGGGATGAATCTCAGTTTCAAAACCAAGATTTTCTTTGATATACACCACCATCATTACAAGGATCAAATGATACTCATGATACTATGTATTGGAAGAAAATTATTGATCTGATTTTTCAGTTTTTGGAAATGACTGATATAATAAATATTAATTTTCCACCCTTCATATTAGAAGGTCCTTGAAAGAGGTGGTGTGTTTTGATTTCTATTATGAAGAAACATGATGTGTTAGAGATTAAAGACTTCATATTACTATTTATAGAAATGTTATATCCAGAGTTTAGGGTTTTTTTAGATTTTGTGTATTTTCATAGCTTCTGATAAGATGATAGTACTGGGACTCGGTATGCAAACTATGTTGTTGTACAGGTTCTATTCTCTCTAGAGGTGTTGATGAATGAGAAGGTAAATGACTTGATATTTGAGTTGATTGTTTTGTCTCATATATAATATCATTTTTTTGGTTAAAGATCACTTATTATACAAATATTATCAATATAGGCTTTGCGGTTGAGGGTTACATGGCTTGTACTTTATGCTTAATGGGAGTTCCCATTTATTTTACTAAAATTTTATTGGATAATTTTATGGAAGTAGGAAATATTGTGAGTCTCATGGTGAATCACGACAGTAGGCAACAACCAATCCTTCTTTAGTGTTTGGAATATTCCCATTGAATTTCTTCTGGTATAAATGGTGGGAATTTCAAAATGACTTTATAATGAGGTACAAATTACTTTTGGTACATGTGGTCACTTAGATCGACATCATAAGTTCTTCTATGTCCTTTCATCACATTGATGTGTTATAAGAACATCAATATAAAAATGTAATGTGATTAAATCATATTATTCAAGGACTAAGTGGTTATATACTTAGGCATCCATAAAGAATCTTCATAACATAGTAGAATAATATCTAGAGGAAGCTTGTGTGCATACAATGATAGTGAAAAGTAACATCACTATAGCATCTTAATTAGTGGATACATTTTTTTATACTAAAACATTTTATTCTTTCACTGGACATCATTTTATGAATTTTTTATACCATTCTATGGAGTTTTCATCACATGTGACAGACAATACAACATCATTAGAATTGAAAAAAGAGAAGGGTTTTTTATACCCTTCTTATTTATTTTCTTTTTCATAGATTGAGATAACCAATTATATTAATATTCTCAACATGAAAAAATTCTATTTTTTGATCGCACCATGATTCACTGTTTCATTTTCCCCCTTACACCACTATTTTAAACATGTTTTATATTGAAAATTATAGAAATAATAACAAATTTTACTTCATAATTGATTTAATTTTTTTTATCACTGTTAAATAGGGAAATTTTACTTTTTGATGAATTCATTGTAGAATAAGGTGATTTGGAGGCCCCAGAGTTAATCCAGGAGAAAATGGGCCCAACTTCATGGGATTCCAACAATATATGTCCACTATTTTTAACATTATGGGAAATATTTGTCTTAAAATGGGCTGATATTTTGTAGGCTGATCCAAAATTTTATATTCTATGAATCATCTCAAGGAACCAAATACCACTTCTTATATATATTTATCCATTAGAACCATTATTTCTAGAGGATATAATTTGGATGAATTCAAAAGTTTAGTTCGGTCTTTTGACCATATCTCACAATCCAGATGTCTAATAGACTCCAAATTTAACATGGAGATATTCAATATGCCAACCAGAAACTATTGTCTTTTTCCAAGTCATCTTATGGATTTATACTTTTCCAAAATAGAGACACAACTAGTATCTCAAAAATAGGGTGCTTAAAAGCATGTTCCATTTTGCCAATATAATGGTATCATGGGAACCACATTTGAATGTTAGTCCAGAAGGCCAATCTCTGCTGATTTGGGGAACACAAGGAGTCATATCTTCATAAAATAATCTCTTGATTCCCCTATCCTCTTCGGGGGGGGGGGGGGGTCAAGGGAAAAGGTTAAGTTCCACCCGAGGCTCCTCCTCCTCTCAACGGTGAGCTAAACGGTGGATGATCATTTCGAGGGAGCTACACATACATGGGAGGGAGTTTTGAAACTTTCTTTTCAATCGTTTTTTTAGTTTTTGTGATAAATATTTCCCTTATGTTCTACTTTTGCGCTCTTCTCCTATGAATACATTTTATTCATTATAATTAAGGGAAATACATTTTATCTCAACGCCAATTGAGCGGAGATTTCTAGTGGGAATCTGGTATTATTTCGATTAGACAAGACAGGATTACTATTTATCTCATTCATACATAAGATTTCAGTATTCATTGGTAGCATTTAGTTTTTATTTTTGATACCCAAATCCTAACAACACAATTGTTGTGTTAATGGGTGGTTCTTTGAGCATCATTTTAAGAGGCACGAGGAAAGTCGATATGTTTATAACCCTCAACCAAAGGGTTCCATTAAAACATATTTATTTACCAGAATTATGGACTCTCCAATATCTGTAGTGAGCTTGAAATTATCTCATTATCTCATAATCCTAAAACAAAACCATTATTTATCAATTATTAAACTCTTTAAATCAATTCTTTTTCTAAATTCTTTTTTCAAAACCACACCATATTTTGTACCTTTCTATTAAAACTCACACTATAAACCACCAACCCTACTTGAAAGATGACCTAGGGTATTACATATAGTAGAAATAAAGCATAAAATCATAATCATTTTGATAGGTCATGGCAGCGCGATCATGTAACTATAAAGATAGATTGGATGAATTACAATAAATCTTGATTGAATATTATCATTAGCATGTCCCTATTACATCCCTAGATGGGGTGTGTCATTTATTCCATAAATAATGGGACTTCGGGTTGAGTAGAGCTATAAAATATATTTTTGAATTAGTCAAGGTAAATTTTTAGTTTTCATTTGATCTAATGATAGATTCGTCGAGTGTATATCTTCGGAAAGTAGTTTATGAGTTTTCTAAAGTGTTTTATTTTGGATATTTTGGTCTTCCATAATTTTTGAAGTAGTGTTCTCTATTGACTACGTTCCTAGTAAATAGCCTTTAAAAATTCTTGTAAATGTTAATAACTAGATTAATTGAAGGATTTAAAAACTCAATTGAATGATTTTTTAAGTAGAGTATTTATTTTCCTGAGTGCGACACTAAGGAAGGAACTTGCTCAATTTTCAATGAAATCCAATGGGAAACAATACATTTTTTTATTATCAAAAAAAAATCCATTTATTAAAAATAACATGTATTAATTATGATAGATTTATGATCTATTTGACCACTTGTAAGGGGATAAATTGTTGTCAAATATTGATATTCAATCTGGTTATCACTAGTTAATAATCATAGGGTGTAATATTCTAAAGACTTATTTCATGAGTAGATATGTCCATTTCATATATGTTGTTATTCCTTCTGGTTTAAAAAATAAACCTAAAATGTTTATGGACTTAATGAACAAATTTTAGCTTGAGAATATTGACTCATTTGTGGTGGTATTTTTTTTCCCTTTAAGATTACTTTAAAAAGGAGGATCATGTGCACCTTAAAAGATAATTTCATAAATTTTCAATAAATAAATGATTTTATGGAATGGTATTGAAATATCATTTCTATATTCCTGAAATGAAGTTATTCAGTCAAACTATTACAAAAAAACTGTATTTCAATTAATCTTGAGCAGGTGACAATGGTTATTACATGGGAGTAACAATGTAGTTTTTTTAATATTTGGAGATTCATTCATTTAGTGGGTAATTACCACAAGACCATCAAATTTTTCTCAAACCAAGATTCTTAAATGACTTACCTCACATATAAAGGTGTAAATTTTATATGGTATTTAAATTTTATAATTATTTTAATGATTTTTTTGGATCATTATGATTTGACCCCAATATTGACTCATCCAGTGGTGGGGATTTTCTATATTTTCTTTTTTGATGAATCATGTTTAGGTATGAGTTTCATTCTAGTATCAGGGTATCATGAGGTGGTATAAATATCCCAATAACATATCTAACATGAGATAAAAATCCTACTAATGACTTCAAAATTGTAGATATTATTCAAAATTTCTAGAGTTGGAATTATTGGCTTTTTTGGGAAAGGATTATCATCTAGTCTGACAATAGTTTCATAAGTTATATATCCTATAAAAATATTTTATGCTCAGACATATGAATTTGTTGGAGAACATAAAATCCTTTGATTTCGACATATCCCTTACTCCTTGTGTGGGAAATTTTTTTCTTATGCTTTGAGATGGAATATTCGAACCTGGACAATGAAAAAATCATTATAAGATTTTAATATTTTGGCTCTCTTTTCACATATGTATATGGGATTTTGGGTGAATGATGCCAAAACTATACTAGAAAATATTAGATGAAATATATTCTTCCTGTGATTATTATTTTAGAAAATTAGAACAATGATGAGTTTCATGGAATTATAGAATCCCTCTATATCGAGAAGATCATCATTGGGGGGACATTATCTATTGAAGATATCATATGTTTCCTAAACTAGTATGTTAATCCCATTCCCTTGTGAAATGATATATTACATGACTACCATATTTCCAAGTGGGATGTTCACCTAAGAATCATAAAGATATTCTATGACATTTGCTGAAGATTATGCAAGCATGGATTGATATGATATTTTTTAATCTTTTTTCTCATCGGTATACCTATTATCGGGTCATTAAAGATTACTAAAAATAAAAAGGTTTTCATCAACACCTTCCTTTTCTAACTCTGATATGGGATTAGATATAAATTTATTTTGTTATAATTTTTCCATATACCACTCAAGGGAATAATTTTATTTTGTTTTGTTTGAATTAGTTTACCAAATCATATAACCAATGTTGATGAAAATAGAAATATTTGTGGGTTAGAGGTTTTATGGTTGTATGAAGTTCCATATATTATTGTTTCTAAAAGGGGTCTCTATTTCAAATAACATTTTTTGATTGTCCTACAAGATGAAATGGGATAAATTTTTAATATCATCATGATATATAATGTAGAGAAATATTTCAAGATAAAATGAGCTATAACAATTCATGAAGACATTATTTTTTATTCTGTTCTTGATTTTGTGGAGCTTATGATAGCCACACAGTAATGGTTTTGTTTCTCTGTAAAAAAGGTAATTTATGTCCCTCACGATGAACCCTATAAGGCCTTGTATGGTCATATATGTAAATCAATATTGTGTTATAGTATGGTTGGTGTGATATCCGAGGTTAGACTTATCTTGCGCTATGAGATGATGAAAAAGATTTAGTTGATTTATCAGATGATGGATATGAAAGAATGATTATATAATTCACTCACTGATCTTCATAAATTACCTTTGGGGGTTTTAGTTAGTGATCATATTTCCTTGAGTGTTTCATCGTGGTTGGGTCACCAAAGGATTGAAAAATAGGGAATCTTATCATGAAGAGAAGTGGGACCATTTGATTTTGCTGACCATATTAGCAATGAGGATTCCATTTTGGATCTTTAACCACAATTGATGTTTATTAATATTTATTTTTCATGTTTCACTACATAGAAAGTAACTCTCAAACCCATATCATGTTTTGTGATGGGAAGACCTTGAAACTTAACTTTATTTTCCTGTGACCAGATAACCACTTGAGATTATTGACTTGGTGATAAAGGTTCATTATGTAAAATCCATCACATTTGTTTGGGTTTTATGGGATCATGGTTATAAATCTTAGGAGAATTGGGAGCATGATGTACTGATGAGATATAATTATCCTCAAATATTCGATATGGATTCATATTGATAGTAATTATAATGTAATTAATATTATATTATGTAGATATTGTAATAACTAATTACCCATTGTTATGTACATCATGACCGTTATTCCATTCAGTCATTTTTTGGATATTTTTATGTGTTGTTTCTAAGGAAATTTTAATTTTTTCATATATTTTCATGGTTTGTTTATCACTATGGTAAAACTCATTGTTTTTTCGAGAAAACCATACATCATAATACTGTTTCTGTAGGGTTGTGCATGGTTAGTGTATGGTTTTTCTAAAAAAATAATTTGACACTTAAAACCTTTTCCACTATGAAGTGGGGGTTTTCATATTATTATTCTAACCTTGTGTAAAAACTATAAGCCCTTTCCAAAAGCCCATTTATGTATCAAATTTAGTACTAACAATGTGACCTAACCCAGAAAACTATGTATATAAGGTTTTATCCCAGAAAAAAATATTTAATTCAATGAACCCCCTCTTATAAATCCAAACGCACTCTTATTCTTCCCTAATCAAATTCCTTGGATTTTGGAGGCTCTCATGTGGACAATTGGCTCCCCCGACCTCTCTTATTCTCATATTGAATCACAAGTAGATGCATTTTATCTCCCTCTAGTCTATAATTTATCCTTAATTTGGAATTAATAATTCCTTTATTATATCCTCCGTTGAGAAATATGAAACATTAATTTGTTTTTGTTTTGGATATTTGATTTTATGGTATATTAATCTAGGGATTCCTTCTAGTTCATCATCACCATCAATATTCCATTAGAGAATACTAATTTATTTGACTTATTATTGATCATGTGGAAAATAATTCCAAATGGTTTTTTACAAAAATTGAATCCTTTATTTCTTACTTGATTCAAATTGTATTTTAAATTTCTTTTGAATCCATGAGTTAAATGATTTTGATCATTGATTTCAAAGGCATTCTATTTTTAAATAAAACCCCTTTTTTCAAATGATTGATAAAGTGGGTGACTTTTTTGAAATATGTCATAATATGATATTTTATTTTTTGAAATTATCTTTTATTGATTATTTAGAAAATGGTTTGAAATGAAAGAAGAATTTAAAATCAATGAATTTTATGAAATCCTATGATTTTTTTATCGATATTTCTTTAGGAAACATATATTTTTTTTTGTGAAGTTATTGTTGAACTTAATTAAAATGAATGAAGTTACTATGATTTATTAATTGATTTATATATTTATTAAGATAATGAATATGTGTGACTATGTAGTTAGTGAGTGATTTAGACATAAAACTACAACTCTTACTCCCTAGAAATTTATTGATGATGAAAAATATAACTCAACCATGTTCTGTATGTTTTCCTTGATGGGGTGTTCATTAATTTACATGAACTACAATGCGTTATATAATTTTTCAAAAACTTCACACATATTTATTGACTGAGTATTATGATCATCATATAATAAAAAACTAACTTATATTCATACTAATGAACATGTTTCTTTCTTTTTCCTTTATTATTACATTCAAGTGATTATATGACAATTTTAATCAGGACATTATTTCTATTAAAAAAATTTAACTTAACCCTATTTTGATATACATACTATCTATTAATGTTTTGAAATCAATTTTGATTTTTAATGTCAAAGTATTTTCTATTCCTTTTATTTATTTGGTTTTTTAATAATATAGTTTATTAGTATTGGAACTGCTTATGAATATCTTAGTGAGATCCTACAATGATATTGTTTCTCATGCCCAACCTTTTTATTTAGTATTTTTTCAAGTATGTTTTACTAGGTATATGTAAAGGGATGGTACCACAAAAATATTGAGGGGTTCTTAGTTCACAGGACATAGAGTTATAGTGGTGACTTGTAGATCTATGTACCACATATTAATTATAGTTTGAGAGATTTTTTTTAAAGGATATTTTTAATTCTTTTTTATTCTAATTCATTTGGGTTTTCTAACTGACATCATATGGTACATTTATACTTGTTTAATATTTCCATTCCAACAATGTAATGTTTTCATCTTCCACTTATATCTATTAATGTTTTTTTATTACATACAAATTTTCCCATGTGATATTTGACATGATGTTATGTGTTAGACTCAAACTTTTAAGGATTTAGATCATCCTTTAGGCTATGTTTGGAAGGGATTGAGTACTAGTTTAACATGGTATTTGGGTTTTTTCATGAAAAACATTTGGCCTCTCTTTCAAGTGGTTTTGATTTAATTTCTACCCATTATATTACTGTATTTTTTCTACCTCCATTTTAATACTCTAAAATTATTTTAATAATCATCAACTATTTTATTTTTTATGGTGAATATATTTTAATGGTAGTTGTTTTACCATATGAATCATGTAAGTTTTTTGATTTAAATGTCGATATTTTTATACCTTTATCATATTATATTGATTGAAGAGTTTCCAAATATATTTTAAATATTAATATTTATCATTTTAAAATTTCATCCTATGTTTTGGTTTTGCAAATGTGTGTGTAGTTTCCTTAAGAAACATTTCCTTCTAGATAAGGGAACATTTATGCGGCTGTGGAAAAGATGAAACTAGGGATAATCATCCAAAAAATGGTGGTTGATAATTGACTAAATCATCACCTTTATGATCAATGAGTGGACCTAAGACTACACACCTATGTATACTCTCACTAGGGTATGTGATTTAGATTATTTACAACCTATTTAATAAACATGATAATTTATTTTTTCTACCATTTCCCTGGTCACCAACCAATGAAAAATGTTAAACCAGAGTACTATCATCCATGGAAAACATATCAAATTCAATGTACCGATGAAAAAATATTTTATTGATAAGGGTACTTTATGATACATTGATGATACCCCAGGTCTTCTAGGATGATTAGTGGATGTTCTCCAAGACATCCACATTATTATATTAAATAGGGATGTATATGATTTTTTATTTCTCATTATAATTATTTCCCTCTTTTTATTCCTCCATACGATCCTTACAGAATGGTATGAAGTTTAATGTTGACAATTATTGTGAATTAACTGGACTTAGATTGTATATTAGTGGTTCCTAGAATTATACACCCCCTTGATCCATCAAATGTTCTCTTAAGACATGACAATTGTGGGTTTAGTATATTCATCTTCTAATAAAAGTATTGTTTCTTTTCATATGGAATTAGTAGCACCTTTTTTGTTTTTTTCCTTATATATTCCATCAGTCTAAGATAAATGATTATTTTTTTTATTGTTTTCATTTACTTTTATTTATTTATATTGACCACGATTTTAATTAAATATTTCATTAGTTTGTTTATTTATTTTTTCAACATCATTTTTTCCATGTTTATATTTTGATATCTTCCATAATCGAGTTAGTCAAAATAAGCAATCAGAGATTTCATATATATTTTTCTTTTTCAAAAGAAACCTAGAGGGGAAATATATATACTTATAGGGAAATTTATGCATGGAATAAAAAATTTATTTTCATGTGTTAATGTTGTATCATATATTTTAAAATGTATTGAATATATATATATATATATATTCTTCCATGACTATTAAATTATTGAAACCTTCAGGAACAATGGTATTATTTAAAAATAATGTAATATTATTACGAGATAAAGGTTTATGGATCTTGATATATAACATTAAATTGGCTTCTCAAATTTTAATTGAAGTGATTTTATACTCCTTTTTATGATTCTTAAGAGATGATTAAATAGAAAATTTAAGTTGGTTGTATTATCTTTTTTTAAATTTATTGTATTATTTGATGTTTCATTACCAAATATATTTATGTGTGATTGTTTATTTTTGAATGTGTCTATGACATTATTCATATTTTATCTAGTAATAAATCCTAAATTTCTTTTGATTTTTGTAGTAGATGATACACTCAGTAGTCCATATTTATTTATACTTTATATTTTTTTATATTATTAATGTAATTATATATTTATTATGTTTATTGAGTGATAAATGAACCTATTATATACTATTTATTCAATGTTATATGTGAAAAAAAAATTAAAATGGTTGAATATAAAATTTGTATTATATTTTAAATGATCATTTTCTCTAATAAATAATTATTCCAAATTCTAGAGAAAAGGGTCCAATTTTTAAATTATTTATTGAAATATATTAATGATAGGGTTTAGATTACAAAATATAAAAATTTATGTCTCAAAATATTATGTATTGTATAATGGTTATATCACCCCATATACTAGTTTAACTGACTAGTAGATTTGAATTTGTCTGATGTTAATGTTTTTAATTCAAAATAATTTAATATTTTCATTGTAACGTGTTTGTAATCCATGAAGATATTATATATATAATCTCCAAATTAAATAGTTTTTAATCTAATAATATATTTTATGAAATGGATTCTTCAATAATTATTTGGTTAGATTGTATGAATTTTTTTATTTAAATTAATCAATGATAAATATTTTTTGTTCATTACATTTTAGTGAAATAAAATAGGCCCTGAAAAATTGAAGGACACTAATTATGTTTAATATTTATTGAATAAAGAATTATTTTTAGTTGAATTATTTTTCAATAGGTGTCACATGTACATTATATAGATTTATATTATTTATATAAAGATATATTATGTATTGACTAAGATTGGTAGTAATTTTAATCATAATTTTAATTTTATTTTAGGAAATATTTTCAGATGAGATAAAGTATATTTTGTGTTTATAAATTATAATCCTTCATGTTATGTTTTCATGATATTTTTATTGTATAATTAGTTACTAATATAAAATAATTTGTTGGTAACTCAACAACCGATTATGATTTGAATAAAAGTGTGGTTTTAATTCTTAATAAGTATTGAAAATATTCATTAATAGTGATGTTTTATTAAAATTTTATCTTTTTTATGGGAAATGAGATTCTTTCAAATAATTTTATTTTATAGATTATTTTTTTAGTAATTTTGTTTTCATTTCATATAGATTTTGTGACTACTGTTCTGATAATTTAATTTATTTTTTTAATTCAATTATACCATTTAAATGAACTATATTTCTAAATTGGTTACTAATAATCAATTTTTTCCAATTTAATATTTTTTTATATGTATTTATATTTTGGTTTATTAGTATATTTATTTCAAATAATAATTAACACATTTATTTTTTGATAGAACAAAAACATGATATACAAAGGTAGGGCTCCTTTGGAGATTTAATAGTGATGATTTTGTTGTGAATTTGTAAAGTGGTAGGGAGGTAAATTACATCTCACCATATTTGGGCATATTATTTCATACTACAAGAGCCTTTTAATAATTTGTTATAAATTTTTTAATATTTACCAAATATAATTGTATGCCTAGTTTTTAATGTGAAACTTATTATTCAAAACCATCAATTTTTATGAATTACAATATGTATTTAAGGTTATTTATTTTCTACTATTATTTTATTATTCTATGTAATTGACCCAAAAAACTTGAAACTATTTATTTTATCAACCTATATGAATGGGAAATGGATTATGGTATTAGGATTATGCTCATGTCAGGGGATTCTGATATATCACATTGATGGGTATCATACCCCATCAAGATTCCTTCCACTCATTAAGAAAGTTTGTATATATTATGGTCATATGACAATGAATATTTCGGTTCAATTTATTTTCATGAACCTAGGAGCAAGGGATGTTCATTTTAAAGTCATGTGTCCATAACATAGGGTGTAACATTCTAAAATCATGTCTACATTACCTATGATATGTTTAGATTGAAACTCGGTGAGGAATCCAAACTATCATATCTTGCCAAATTCTATAAATATTTAGATCAGGTTAGATAATTATATTTTCATGTAAGTTAACTTTTCCATGTAATATAATGTCTTGTGAAGTGGGAGTAAGAAATTTAGTTTTAATTTATGTATTCAGGTATCCATCATAAAACAATTCTTTGAAGCAGTTAGCTTTATGAATTTATATGGGGTTTTAATTCTATTTCATATCATAGTGAATATTTCATTTTGAGTTCTTTACAATCTAAGGATATTTCTCTTTGAGTAATGAGGACTCATAAGGAATAAAACTCATTAATAAATGTTACATCTAGAATATAACACTATTAAGACTGGTTAAAAAGGAATTTGTATTGTGACCAAGGCGTTTCATGCCGATATATTAAATATTTTAGATAAATTTTAAATAAATTACATAAACACAAGCCGGAGGACCTTAAGAGTTTAGCATTATTTGAGACTTGGTACACAATCTTCTAAATTGGTGATTGATCTTAAATATCTCCTATAAGGATCATCCACATTATAAATCTTAACAAACATGACCAACTTAAAACATTTCATCATAACTCAGGTAATGAAAACATAATAATGTGGGATCTAAAATGATCACTAAGTGTAAAAAATAGAGATACAAAATAATATCATGAACATAAGTGTAAAATAACATGATCATAACATTTGGAAACCATACCCTAAATATCAATGATCATAATATTGAGCCATTTCATAAATATTGGTAGTTCATAAGACATGAATAACAATAAAATCAAATAACATGATCTAGTAGAGAATAACATTTTAATTAGAATTGTAACTATGGAATACATATAATCATATAAAAGTGTTTCCATAGTAGGAAATGATCACATCCAAGTCTATCATAGTGTAATGGGATCACTACCCAAACCCCAAAAGTAGTCATAGTTCACTCCCAATTCCATAAAAGTGAAAAATTCCTAAAATATATCGATTTAACTACTAGTATAGTCCACTCTATCTCATAAGATATAAATATTTACACAATGCGTTGGAGAGAGATAAAGGTCCCACACATTATATAATAAAAATCATATATATGTGTTCCATAATATCATAATGTATTCATATTATCATAACCCTTGAAATTAAATATGTTCCATAACTATTTCATCATATTATAACAAGTGTAAAATAGACAGGTTGGATAATAATTTCATTATTTCATTATAGAATAACCTATGGAAATAGTGGTGTGTTTTATATGATTTTTATCATGGTATAAATCATGGAAGAGAAGTTGGTTTTATAAACAACATGTAATAATAAAACATGAAAATAAATAATAATAATTATATATTTGGTTCTTATCCCCTACATATAATATGTTATATCAATAGATTTCATCTTAGACGGTAAATGGTTTTGACTGATAAATTAGTTGGAACGTTTCCCTAAGAAGGTAACTTTTCTTTGAAAATAACTTTTAGAAACTAAATACATTCTAAAATATTTTGGAAATCATTTTCATTGATAATAATCATGAAAATTTATAAATGAGGCTATAAAACTATTTCAAAAATTCATGAGTAAAATAAAATTTCCACTTAGAAGAAAAATATTATTAAACAAAATATATATTCAAAATAATTTTCTTTGAAAATAACGTTGAAAATTTATAAAAAAATATTTAAAATTAATTTAAAACATTTCATGAAAAAAAAATCTTTTCCCCTTTCAAAAAGAACATTTTAAAGCATTAAAATGTTTTCAATATCTTAATTCGTTGAAAATAATCAAGAAAACCTATAAAGGAGGAATTAAAATTCTTTTAAAACATTTCTTGAAGAAAATAGCCTTTCCATATTGAAAGTCACTTTTTGAAACATAAAACATTTTAAAACATACTTTTCATTTTCAAATAATTTATTTTAAATATAAATTTTTTCCAAGTATTATGGATTTTTTTTAAAATATAAATTTGAAATTTTTTTGGGGAGATTGAAATAATTGCGCGTTCATCATAGTTGAAAATACTATTCATGTTGTGCATGTTAAAATCCATGATTCCTTTCACATTTTTGGTAAAATTAAAATGGTAATTTTTTGGAAAATTTAATGAATAATTACATCAAAAAAACTATAAAAAATAAAAAATTTGTAAAAATGTATTTAATAAATAATATTTTGAATGTAAAAACATTTTTTAAAAAAAAAGTTCGGGAATAAAATTATTTTTCAATTAAATAGTGAAATAACAAAATATTTTCTAAAAAAGATTCTTTGAAATATTTAGTACATAAAGAGAGGAAATGAAATGTAAAATAGTTATTCTCGAGAAGTAAACATAGTATAAAAAATACATTAAATACTTGATATATAGAATATAATATTTTATTACTTGGATCATATTTATGAGCAATATCGATATATATTGAGATTGTGACATAAAAAATTTACCACATTGATAACCTTTATTTTTAAGCACCGTGAAGGAATAAAATTGAATGAAACATTCAATATCATGTAAATAATTATATTAGTGGTATAATTGTTCAAATTTTTAGTATATACATTGAATAAAATAGGTTGTGGAGAGGGAATGTGTATCACAGAAGAGAAATGTGTGACTGAAATCAATTACCACTTTAGTATTTTTTCAATTTTTAATACCAAATAAATAATAACATTATATAACACATTAAATATCATTAAAAAAATTAGATTCGTGTTATATCATGTAATAGGGCTAGTATATACATCATTAAAAATAAACCAGAGGGGAATTTTTTGATGACTAAAAAAAATAAAAGAGAGAAAAGAAATATCGTACCTTAACTATGGAATTCCTACTTAAAAGTTCAATAATCATATATAATAAATATAAATTTATAATAAATATATTATTGAACCAAACATATATATATAATATCATATATTATTTACTTAGGACCATTTATTACCAATTTATTAGTATTTCCTTTTTTGTGTAATAACCACTTTTTTCGTATATATTTCTATTTGTTATTTTCAGTCCTCTTACATTGATAATATTCTCATAATATCCAGAATAATAATTATAAAATAAATATCATATTTATATTAAAATATTATTTCTTTATCAATCATGAAAGACGGTTTTGAGAAATAATTTGTGTTAGGATTTTGGAGAGGGTATGGTATAAGTACGCATGATGAAGGTTTTTTTATAAAATGGCTATTATTGAAAGAAGTTAAGTAATATTTTATCATTATAAAATTATAATAATTTCATAAATAACATATTTTATTATTTATATATAATTATACATATCATTCATGTGGTCTGGTGATCAAAATATTGATTTATATATCTTTGTGAATGTGGTACTCCACTAGTACATGAACGCCATTATCATACTTCAATGAGTGAAGTGGTAATAAATAAAAATATATATAATATTTTAAAAATGATGAAAATTTAATTAATATAATAATTATTTCATTTATATCACATATATTAATTAATTTTTTACTTATTATCTTCTATGTAAATAGTTAGTGAAAGTGAATCCCAACGGTTCTCAAGGTAATAGTTTGTAATACACATGAGAGACATTATTGTATCCCCTACAAAATGAAAAATTTAAAAAAAATATAAAATAATGACTCCATACGTATAATTATGTTATCAATAGAATATATATAAATTATATATATCATCATTTCCAATCATGAGAGGTGGTAATAGAAAAAGCTGGTGGCATTGATTCGTGAGGCAATAGTCCACCCTACACACGAATGATGATTTCATAACTCATTTGATGGAATTAGGGATTATTTTAGGTCACTAAATAGTATTAAAAACGTATAAATAAATTAATATAAATATGATATTATATTATCATGTCTTACTAATAATTAAAGTATGTGGAGATATAAATAAAATACAAAATCTCGTTGAGGAACTATCCCACTTCTTCATGTGACCTCCTTAGGTTTGCACCAAAATACTTCCAAGGTTTGACTTCTGAAAAAAAAAATTATAAGATGATAAGAGGGAATTTAGAAAGTTATTTGGGTATTTATTGGATTAAAATAGAGTTTTCATGGTAAGAATAAGATTGTGGGTGGCCTTTTATAAGTGACGTGATTGGAAAACATAATTGTTTTTGAAAAAAAAATGTGCAACAACATATATCCCCTAGAAAAAGTATCCAAAATGAATTATTCACAATAATTATAAATTATATGGACTATATATGTCAAGAAAATAGATTTTATACTACTTTATTGGAAATTTTAAACATTCTATTATAGTTTAACACCATGGTAAACCCATTTTTTCCATAACCACAATAATTATTTTTTTACTATTTTCACTATTAATTTCGTTCAAAAATTAACTTCAATTATTAGATAATATAATTTATGATTAAAAAAAATATGTAATACATTTTTGAAAATTAAATTTATATAATTTACCAAATTTAATTTAAAATTAATCTCAAAGGTTCAATGAGAAAATGGTGTTTTAAAGAGAAAGTGTTAAAATATTTACAATGTTTTTATATATAATTAAAAATGAAAATGACTACAATTGCCTTAATCAAATTAATATATATATATATTGGTTTATAAAATAATAATTTAATACTATTTTTACTTATATATTCACTTAATAAATAATTTAATCAAAAATGATGTTTTCAATTAAAATTCAGTATTTTTCATTATTCCATAAAAAAATTAGTTATTTTCATTAAATTAAAAAAAATTAACCCTCATATAATTTTGATAATTTTATTTCAGAAGTTAAAATTAAATTACAAAATAAAATTTCTAAAAAATATAAAATATGTGTGCAAACGTGACAAATTAATTATTTAAAAATACATTTTTTAAACATAAAATTGCATTTATTCTTGGTTCCTATCTAGAAAACACATTATGTCAATGTTAAATAGTATATTGAATATATACTATATGAATTTCAAAACAAATAATTCAAAAAAGGTATTTTTTTAATTTAATGAGGTTAATTTTTTCTTTTTCTTAAAAATAATGTTCTAGAAATAGAACTCCATTATTTTAATTTCAGTTTTATTTAATTGGTAGAAAATATACTACTTTATATACATGTTAATACGATATATTTTATAATTTATCTATCCCTATTCATACCCTCCAATCCAATGACAAGTTGATATGTATCTTAATAAATAATAATATTTTAATAGTATGTGATATTTAGTTTAAAGTTGGTGTTACCTATACTTGAAGATACACTAATCATTTCTTGTAATACAAGATGAAGTCATTTTTGTGTATAACCAAAGATATTAAAATGATAAAAATTATCTAATATAAAATATTTCAAATAATTTATATGTTTTACATTATAACTCATTAAAATAAATTAATCCTTTGAAATTCATCACATAGTAATTAAAACTAAGGATATTCTGGCCTCATTGCATCCACAGTTTCACAAAGAGCTTACCCAAACACATAGTTTATCTATGAAACATTAACAATGTGAGTGGTCTTATTAAGTTGAATTTTCACTTTTCTAAAATCTCTACTAGTTATTCCTTGTAACGAATATGGTTTTCCAATAGTATAAAAATTGAGTTTCAGATAGGTGATGGATTGGATCTGTACTTTCTCAGGATATATATATTGAACAAATATTTCACTTGAGAGAGGTTTATTGGAATCACAAATCAATATTCTACCATCCTAATATGATCAATAATTTTAATAGAACTGATAAAACAGAGGTTTATCTTTCCATTTTATTGTAATCACAATTTCATCCTTTGGTTGTGATTTGAAAAATGTACACTAAATCTATTAATCTTAGAGATTAAATTTTTAAGTTCTAAGAACTAAATAATATCGATAATATAATTATATGTCATTCCATATATATCTACTTAAAAAATGTTATCATTGGTTATCCAACATGGATAAATATTCATATGGTGAAGTAATAAATTAATCTCTAAAACATAATCCAAAGGTAAAATTAACCCATTCTATAAATGGATAACCTTTTGACCCTTGCAAAATAATAAAAACCAAAACATTGGAATGAATGTCACTTAATTTCCAAAATCAACTTATCAATAATTCCCCCATATATCATAAAGTGGATCTTTATTTTCACATAAAAAATATATGAATACATTTAACATGTTTTTTGTTGAAAATTGGTAAAAACTTGAATTACTATAAGACCTTATTAAAAACATAAAATATTCCTTATTCCTTGAATAAAACTACATATTATTGAATATATTTTATAGATCCAATAATGTTTAACATTTTATCAATAATAATATTAACAACATTTTCAATAAATCATTAATTAGTTATAAGGAAATTATTATTGTCAAATTTACTTTATCACGATAAATCATCTACTACTCAATAAATAATTATCCCAACATCATAATCATGTTAAAGTTTATCTATCCCTTAGTAAAGTGTTTTCTATGAGTGTCACTTTTCAATTAAATCACTTTTATAGGTTATCATCACCATTAAACAAATTATTTGATATCCTTAATGAAATATATACACTATAAAGTCCTTATATATTAAATAATTATCAAATTAAAATTCATAAATATTTAAAACATTCTAATTCATTATTAAAACATTAACTAGGATTATTTATCTCATTCCTTAATACCAACTTCCCTTTTTATTTAATTTGTAATTTCTTCGCCATCAACATAAAATCATTCACTCAAAATCCATGTTTATAATCAAAATTAGATTTAAACACAGGATATTTATTTTTATAATTCTCATAGATTTCACATTCCAAACATTCAATAATCAATGATCCCATTGTAAGACAATTATTCTTATCCATGTAATTAACCAAAATGTTAATTTTTATTTTGTAGTTAATTACTTATCGTCCTTCATTTCCACACGGAAAACATATTTTCATCCCTTTGAGACATTAACTTGAGTACTTATTCCCAAATTTCAAAAAAAGGAAAGTAAATATTCCTTCATCCATGGTCTCTACTACCCAGAATCATAGAAAACCCTATCTTAATCTAATTATGTGAATCAGAGAATTAGTTTAGGGTCAAGTGGTTATTCATTTTCATTGAAATTGATTAGTAATAATAAAAGTGTCATTCGCTTCATTCATAATCAAATTTTTATTCACATCTGTAAATATTTAATCACATACAATGTTAACACAGTTCCTTCTGGTCCTTTCTATTGACTAAAACCCAAAAAAATAGTGTGATAAATAATAATCATAGCAGGAAACCACATAAACATGAAAAATATCATATAGTATTTCTAAATCATGAAACATTATATTCAATATACGACACACTAGTTTTTTCCTAGGCCATTAATAGTTATTATATATTTAAATACTTCATGATGGTTTTTAAGTAGTTTGTGTATTTTAAAAGAATATCCCACTAGAGAGTCAAAAAAGGTATGTATAAAGGCCCATTATCATGCACTATGTGAGAATAGAGTCTAGCTTTCTGCACCCTTTTCACAGATGTTACCCCAAGGTATCTCTTTGAAAAATCCCCATCCACTAGTTGTATCCCAATAAGGATTTAAATTCTATAAAACCCCTCACTATATCCCTTACCAAAATTCCGAGTCATTTTCCTATACTTTTACTAATTCTTATACTATTCCTCAATCATATCCCTAGATATATCCTTATAAATATAAATATGGATCTCACTAAAGTTTTATTATCGTTGTGTACAAAGGATAACTAAACCCTTCCTCTAATACAAACTACAATGACCATAGATTTTGATAAATAAATATTATATATTTTCAGATGATTATTAATTACATTAAATGAACACATTCCTAATGACCATAATAGTTTAGTATCATATGTAATTAGGTACACAATATTATAATTTAGTTAATGGTCTCCAACATTTTTCTATGTGATATTCCTCTTTAGTACTATTTATAAAAGCGTCCTATATAAAAACCATATTTCTATCAGGGATAAAGTAATCATAAGAATGATTGAGCTTAGATACTCAGTCAGGGTAACATGTTGAGATACAGAGGATTAAAATTAACTTAATTGTATTGGAATATTATCATAACATTTTAAAACCATAACTTACATATATAATATCATAATATTGATTCATGATTGAAATATTAGTATTTTATAAGAATTGAATTATAAATAAATCAAATAGTAAGATCCAAGAGAGTGTAACATTAGTAGAAGACATGGAAGTTTTTTATACGCATAGGAATAGAAAATCGTTTCCACAGTAGTCATGTATCACTAAAAAGTATATCATAGTGGAATATGTTCACTCTAAAAACTATCATAGTAGTAAAAGATCTCTCCCAATACCATTATAGAAAATAAGGGCCCTTACTGAACCATGTTCATTCCCCATTCCAGTCCTATCTATCTCATGATATATAAATATTTACCCATTTAATTGGAGGGATATATAATTTTCCATCCATATAATTATAAATATCATACATATGTGTGGAACAAGATCTTAAAACAATCATCATATCATAACTCTTCAAATGAAATGGGTTTCATAATCATTTCATCATATCATAACCTATGGAAGAGAGGCATGGTTCATAATCATTTCATCACTTAATAATATCATATCCTATGAAAAATAAGTAAATTACATAATAATTTTCTATAGTATGACTTGTGGAACATAAATATGTTTCATAAACATCTTTTCATCATAAAAAATTTAGATAATTTAAATGAATGGTATCATTTGTTCATATCTCTAAAAAAATAATAATCCACATCCAAGGATGTTATCTTATAAGGAAAATAATTTTTAATGATTAATATCTCGTAACATTTCTTAAGGAAAGAATGTTGTCATTTAAAACCACTCTTTAAAACTAGAAATTCATAAAATATTTTTGGGAATCCTTTTATTTGAAAATAAAATTGAAATCTTATCAATGAAGATTTAAAAATAATTTAAACAATTTCATGATCAAAATATAATTTTCCACATTAATAACACTTTTAAAAACATTATACATTTTGAAATACCTTTTTGTAGAAAATAAACAAGAAGACAAATATAAGATGTTTTAAAAATATTTTTAATCATTTCTGGAGTAAAATACCCCTTCCACATGGAAAAAATTATAAAAATAAAAAAAACAAAATCATTTTCTCTAAAAATAATATTTAAAAAATATAAATAAAACTATCAATATCATTAAAAACATTTCTTGAGAAAAATAACTTTTTCACATAGAAAAAAGGGTTTTAAAAACTAAAAATATTTCCAAAATCATTTTCATTTTGGAAACATTTATTTCGAATAGAAGAAAATAATAAATATTAAGGAAAACATTTTAATTTAAAATAAATTTACAAAATTATACGGGAATCTAAACATCATTGAGATGTCATGATATCAATAATTGTTGTTCATGTAATTCATTTTAAAAACAAATATTCATTTTACATTTTTTGTGAATGTAAAAAGACAATTATTTTGGAACTTACATGAATATTTATTCAAAAATATCTATAAAAATTTGAAAATGGATAAAACATTATTTAATATATAATTTAACCAATTTAAAAACAATTAAAAACATTTTTATAAGACATTTTTTATGAGAAAAACATGCGTTCAACCGATGAGAGAAATAAATATGACTTTAAAAAAATTCTTATCACTTGGAACATGAAGAGGTAAAAATTAAGGGAAAATTTTATTCTCCATTAATAACTAGAGGATAAATAAATACCTGAGTTTCTTGGGTGATGGTTTATAATATATCATCATTGGAAGCATAATCATGAGTAATCCTTATAAACGATGAGATTGTAACATAAAACCTTTACCACTTTGATAAAATAAAATTGTAAGAACAATGAAGAAATAACATTCAATAAAATATATTATATCATGAAAATAATTATATTCATGATATAACATTTCAATGGAATAGTATCTATACCATATAAAACTAGGTAGGGAATATGACATGTGTCTCAAATAATTAAAAGGGAGAAAAAATTCCAATACCACAATAGTTATCTTTTGAATTATAATTATAAATAAATAATTATAGAAAATTAAAGATTAACTATGAAAAAAATAATTATATTTATTATGTATCATGTCAAATGTCTAGTAAATTTACAACAACAAAAATTATTGGTCAATTTTCAAATGTCTCTCGGAAATAAAAGAGACTAGAAATCTCATACCTTAAGTATTAACTAACATCATTCACTTATGAACCTCCTTTATAATTAATAAATTATTTTTATAAATATATTTTAGAGTCATGAATATATATTAATATATATATATATATATATTAAAATATATTATTTACTTATGACCAATTATTAACAATTTTTAATAACTATTTATTTCGGGTAATAACTTCTTTATTGTTCATATATGATTGGATTTGTTATTTTTGTTCCTCATAATTATATAATGATTACATAATATACATAATAATAGTCATTAAATAATTATCCATTTTTTACATAAGTTTTACTTTTATGACCAACCATGAATGATGGATTACAATCCTATAGATGGCAGGTAGTACGTACGCATTAGTAACATTTTCATTTTTCCAAAATCATTATGGAAAGGAGGTAAGTAATATTTCATTTTTAAAAATTTATAATAATATAATAAATTATATATTATTTCTCTATATACCCTTATAAATAACCTCAATGTGTTTTGGGGCTAAAAATATAGAGTGACACCACTTTGTGAAGGCGATAGTTCACACGTACACGAACGATGTAATAATCATTTAGTGACTAAAAATGTAATAAATAAAAGAATATATTATCTATGAAAATGATATATATCTAATTAATATCATAATTATATCATTTAATAACATATATTTATTAAAAATATCTTCTATTTAACGTGTTAATGAAAAATGAATCACATCGATTCACAAGGAGGTAGTTTTTCACACAGGAAAGAGAAATCATCACATACAATGTAGAATGGATATTAAAAAAGTGAATATATGATATAATTAAACAAATATTATAATTATGTTATAACTATCTTATATTTTCTTTATATCCATCATTATTCCCTACCATTAGAATGGGTAATGAAAAAATGAATGACATCAACTCATAAGGTGGTTGTTCGTCGAACACAAGAATGCTGATTTCATAACACATTGGATGGAAGTGGGGAGGGTTTTAGGTCATGAAAATAATATAAGAACATATGTATATTTAATATAATTATGTTATTATATAACCACAATTTAATAATAACTTAATGTGGTGGAGAAATAAATAATATAAAACCCCTCATCAAATAACGTTATCACTTTTTTTGGCTAATCTTTTAGATTTCCACAAAAATCTTTAAATGGATGGATTTATGAAAAATGTAAGTCTTATACAATTTTATTATGGATTTTGGGAAGTGATTTTGGTAGTTATAAGATAAAACTAATGGTTTTAAGGTGCATATATGAGATAAGAGTGAGTGGCCTTTTATAATTGAGGTGAGTGACACAGTAGTAATATTTTAAAAAGAAAAACATGTATCCAGGATTTTCTAATGCCAAAAGACTCTAAAATTGAGTATTATAGAGGATTAAACGTGATAGGTTTCAAATATTGATATTAAATATATGTTATACAAATTTATAGGTCATTTTAAACCTTATCATTTATGTTTAACACCTTAGTAAACCCATTTTTTCCGTATCTATAGTAATTAATTTTTAGTTTGTTCACTATTTATTTTGGTAAAAAATTAAGTTGAAATTGTTAGATGATATAAATTTTTATTGATAAAAAAATATAATACATTTTTTAAAAAATTTACAAACGTAAACCGAAAATTTTATGTTAGAATTAAACCCACAAATGCGACGAGATATCCGGTTTTCAAAGAGAAAACGTTCAAAAGGTTATAATGTTTTTATATCAAAATTCAGTTTATAAATGGTTCCCCTTAAAAAAATTTGATTAATAGATATAAAAGTGATCTAATTTAAATTTTAATCCAATTTAAAATATAAGATAAATTTTTCAATATTTTAAATGAAAAGTCCATTTTTAATTAAAATTCTATAATTTTAAGTATTTATCACAAAATTTATCCTTTCAAATAAATCTCAAAATTTCACCATAACATAATTTTTATATGATGATTTAAAAGTTTAACATAATTTTTTTTAAATTCATTTTCTAATATTTTAAACAATTATTTATAAAATAAGCATGAAAAAATGTGACAAAATGTTTTTTAGAAAAATATAGTTTGTAAACATAAAGTTGGAATTATTATTTTATTTTAGCTAGAAAACACATAAGATGGATGTTAAAGAGTTGATTGAATATTTACTATTTAAATTTAATTAAAATTTTTTAAAAAAATTAAAATTTTAAGATAAAACATATTTTATCAATAAAATTAGTTTTTGAGAAAAATTATTTTATTTATTTAAATATAGTTTTTATTTTTATAGTTAATTAAATGGTCAAGAAATTAATAATTTTATATAATTTTTTAAACATTCATCTTTTATAATTTAACATTACCTTTTCATACCCACTATTCCAATGACTATGTGATAATAATCATTGTGAATAATATTATTTTAAGAGTAATTCATATTTCATTTAAACTCAATATAGTGTGTAACACATGATACACTCAGTGTTTTGTGTAATGAAATATAAAATCAGTACTCCTTATAATGAAAAATATTGAAAACATTAAATTTATTTGAAAAATTATATATTACAAATAATATAGTGGGATTACAATATGGTTAATCGAGTATTGATGCACGAGAAATATAGTTCAGTCATAAAATAGTTTAGGAAATATGATTTGAACACTATAGTGGAATATTACAAACCCTAACTATCATGAAAAATAAAATTCATTATAGTAACACTTACATAATTTAAATAAATATGATAGTACATTAACAATAAATATGACATCAAGTGGTACTGATGTTAGTATTATAATCCCTTGAAGGGAATTTAATACTAAGATAGGGTAAATTGGTATTAAACAATTTTTTATATCACTTATTCTATAATGAATATTTCATCACTTCACATTGATATAAAAATGAATGTATATAAATGAAATGAAAAAATATATATTTTTCTTAAATATGTTTCCCTCCTATAAAAGATTATTACATCCTCAATAAGTAGTTGTTTTTATCCCATTCACTTGCATTTTCCATTTTGTAATCTAGAAATAACGTAAGAATGGATATAACCATAAACATCTTAAAATTTACGGTATTTACCATATGTAACTATACTCTAATAGAATATAATATTTCTACATAAATAATTATCACCAAGGAGTGTCAAGAATCTACACTGGATAAAAATATATTCGTCTTTCAAATTCCTGATCATGTCTAACTGACTTCTTTTATACTGGATCCATATTCTTAAATTTGTAGTATCATAAGATATATTCTCCCCAGCACTTTAGTTTCATAAAGATCTCATACACATTAAATAAGAATCAATAAAATATCAATTTTAATATATTATTCTCCTAATATGAATCAAACCATCCCACTCCTCTCACATTGTATCTCTCAATTGACATAGAATACCTTAAATAAAGATAATCATAATACATTCCCATATTATAAAGGGTTCAAGAAACCTATTTTTCACCATATATCTTAACATGAATATTCAAATAACCTATCACATGGTTGTTCTATCAAAATATCTAAATATCCCATTATAAATAAACCATTGTCTCCAATAATTTTACCAAGGTACTATTCTTATCATATTTTTTTTTAAAATAACATTAACATCAGTATCCAATAGATTCATCAGATTCTTTTGAAGTATGGGATTTACCATCTTCATATATACTTTAAGGATCCTCAATAAGGATTTTTTGAACCACTTTTTATAATATTAAATCATTATTCATTAATTAAAAATAAATACTATGTATGTAAAATGATTTATTTAAATGTTTGGGATGGTTATATCATTAATGAACAGTGAAATGAATCATCTAAATTAATTTACAACATTGGGGAATATATTTTTTGATATTTCAAATTTATTCATATATATCTATCTTCTAAAATATCATATTTAATGATTCACTACATTTTTTAATTTCTAAATTTTGATAGGTTTTCTTATATCCTTTGAATGTTCATTTACATAATTATACTTTATAAAGATCATGAACCCTATAATGTCCTTTTAAACCTATATTGGTACCTTTAAATAATTAGAGCCTTTTGAAGTAATAATTTTCTTGAAATTCTCAAAAAGTGTTTTATGCTAATATATTGGTATTAAGATTCAAATGTATTATTTTCTACTATATAAAATTAAATGTTTTACCTTATAATTACAACTTTACTAAACTAATCTACACTATATATTGTGAAGGGATACATCATTTATCATTTTATACTTTCGGACAACCTGTATATTCTCATCATAATATAACTTTAATTTCATCAAATCATGTCATGGGCGTCTAAATAATTTATAGATAACATGAATCATCATATAATGGTTCTCCATAAAAAAAAGTAAGCATGTTATGTTATTCATGGTTGTATATTCATCACTTACCTAATTTCTTTATTCATGAATAAATGTTCAATAATTTAAATCTAAAAACAATTCTAGTTACTAGAAATCATCAACATCAATGAAATAATGTAGTGTAACATACACATAATAAATAAATGTATTTAATAACTATTGGAAACTAAAAAATAATCATATCACTGTATTTAGTATTCACAAAAAATATACCATTACAATCAACTAGTTTCAATATTTCTTTAATTTAGTTTATTGTAATGTAACTAGAAGTACTAATAGAATTATTCCAAGAAACTGTTTTCCTATGTCATATGAATGAGTAGTATTTTTTTGGTTGACCATATCAATTGGTAAGCCAATAGGATGAGGTACTGTGTATCACAAGGAATTTTTTTAATTTTAAAATAATAGTTCATAGTGAATATATCTCATTGAGTGGGGTATCTCACATTGAATATATAAATTGTGTTATAGTTTCACATGGGATCTTTATTTAAGGTGATTGTTTAGGGCTTACACATGGGAAGACTAGTGATGTCTTACCTGATAGGTGAGTTAGTTGAAGGAGGTATTTTAGGGAAATAATAAACTAGGAATCCAATGATATGTATTCGGACTATTGAATGAAACAATAAATTCCACATGGTTAATCTTCTAATCAAATATTTAATATTAGTTTTAAAATAATATAAAAATGTTATAGGTTTTATATTACTAATATTCTCAATATACAGACAATAGATATTAGGGGAATACAATATAATGATGACCATTAGGTTAATATAATTTTGGAAGGATTTATAAAGATATCTTATAATCTATATAATATATAATTGATCATGTTCACACTGATGTTAATGATCATTTCATTTATCTCATAAATACATAATGAAGAATTTATTATAATGGGATTTAAAGGGTTTTTGCTATCAAATAATGAATCCAGAAATTCATTTTGGCATGATTTTCCCATAATATAAAATAAATTTTAGCGAAATGACCTATGAATGGATTGGATTCCCATATGTGGGTTTCCTGGTGATTTTTTTATGGAATCAAACTAATGCTTCACAACCCCATACCACGGAAAGTTGTCCTAAATGTAACCTAGGAATACCCAAATTTGTATTTTGTTAAGATTATATGAGTATGGGAAACCTTTTCATCATTCACATGGTAGATTATGATTATAAATGGATATTTCCATTCAACATCCAAAAATAGTGTCTGGTCGTTCCCATTAATAACTGGTTGACCATGAATGTCCATCACTATTTTTCCTTCATTATTAGCCTCATAAGTTACGTATGGTTTTGGATTTATGATGTACTTCCACTAATATACCCTTGGGGGACCAAAATAGATAGCCCAATGGGGTTTCTTATCATGGTTAAACATAGTGTATTGGAATAGTTAGGCCCAATATAGTACATTAAATAATTTTTTCATGAATGATATTTTACTTCTCTTCTAATAACTGATGTATTATGTTGTTAAAAAATAATTCAATACTTATCATTATTTGTTCCTGTATAAATAGGAAACATATATCTAGTGACTGTGGGTAAATATTATTCACATATAAATATGTCAACAACTAAAGAGGGTGTGTCCAAAGAGGAATACAATGAATTGGTCATAAATTATATTTTTTTTATGGAACATGAGAATGTATTATCAAAATATAACTTTGACACAAATTATTTCTATTCCAAAAATGGTGATTGTGGAAAAATAGTTCCTATTTGAAAAATACTAAAAAAAATCCTTTCATAAAGGGATTGTGTGACTTAAATATATATCCATAAATTAGTTATGAAAAACATATGTTTTTTAATGTAGAACCTATCAACATTGATCATCCAAAAATATTCTGTTTTTTTAATGATCTTATTTATAACATTCTCTGGGATTTATATTTCTAATTTTTTCGGCAATAATTTTCCACTCCATTATTTAGACATTGCATGAATGAAATAATGTCACCTTATTATCATTCATGATTAATGAGGATATTATTTCAAATAATTATGATTATATGAGTAACATCCTTCTAGAATATATAATAGGCCCCATTTATATATGAAATGAGAGGGGGGACATTTTAGAAAATTATGATCGAAGGGAAAATGAGAAATATTTTTCATGAACTATCTTCCATAAATGATCAATCATAAATGATCTATACAGTATGAATACCTAATAATACAAATGAATTGTGAAAAAATAAATACTATAAAAATAACATCCTTTTTCAATTTCCTAACAAATATCATTGCCCTTGTAGTGTGTATATGTTTTCTTTTCATATAAGTGAAACACATATGTATCGATGTTCTCATTCTTCAGTAGATTTCATTATGAATTTATTTCAATATGAGTTTATTTTTTTTCTTTTACTCATAGAAAAAATTTCTTATGGATCATGTTCTCTTTTAATTTTTATTAACATAGTATATAATAGGTTCATTCTCCTAGGAAATAATAGTGCAAAACCCTGATATCATGTATTATGGTAGAATAATTCCCTTAAAATATTATAACCCTATTGTTGCAAAAAAACCACTATTTTATGGATATGCATATATTGCTTTGGGATTTAAATAAATGTTATAATTAACTATATTTATAATAAAAACCAATGAAATTTGTCATGTTTATCGGGTTAATATTAATGAGTAACTCTTTTCTAAAGGACAATATATTCTTTTAGGTTGTTAGGGGAGAACCTATATCCTAAATTTCTCCCCAAAGACTTATAATGATCAAGAAATGAGAAAACATACTATTTATCATGTCTATTCATCCATGTGGACCATATCATCTTATTATTGGAATATTTCATAGTGGTCGTAGATGGATTTATTCCAAGAGTTATCTTCTAAAAGGAATGTCCTTGGTTCTTTAAGGTATATTAAACATTCACAAAATTCATTGAAATCCTCTAATCTATTCAATTTCATTTTATAGCATGGATTTCTAAATTCATTAATCTATATCTAGTGAATTTCTTCCCATGAAAGTCCATTTGATGGTTTTTTTAACTCAAAAACATTTCACATTCCAGAGGAAAATTTATGTTTTATTTCCTAGATATATAGTAGTTTAGGGGCTCTTAGTTCTTTGGAGGATATGTGAAAGTATCCATCCTTATATTAATATATTAATAAATGTACATAATACTCTATCGCTAGTGTGAAAATTAATAACCGATGCATACAGAGTAATTGGAATGGATTTTTTTACCTATGTAATTATCTATCTAATGGAATGGGTGGATTCTATTCTATAGGGTAGTGGGTGGAAAATTGGATTTTACAAAATTGGGAGATGTTATTTTTGGTGATCACAAAATGATGAAGTATTTTATTGTTATTTTCTATAGAGTGTCCAATAAAAAACATTGTAATATTAAATTCAGAAAAAAACAATCCAAATTTTATATTGGGGGTTTCTACTATGTAAATGAGTGGATTACTTTTCCCTACCCATGTTTCCCCCATAGGTGATAGGTTTAAATCATCTTTATTGGAAGGGCTCCTAGTAAAAGGAAAATCCATTCTTTTTTATATAAACCCACAATGATATATCATATATTCAGACTCATTATAGAGGGTAAACCACTATATTAGATCAATAGAGCATTCCAATGCATATAAAAATGATTGGAAAACAATTATAGTGATCATAGATTTTGGTCAACACAAAAATAACTGATTCAATGTATTACCCTATAATACTCAATATATACTCCAGTAATCTAATTTTTAAAAATATTTATGAGGTCTTTGATATCTTATGAAACACTTCAGCCATTTCCTTTCCACCATATAGTGTTTTTCATGGATTTTTTATCAATAATGTCAGAATCACTAAGGAAAACCATTATTTAAAAAGTTTAATATGAGGCGGGCATTAGATTCATGAGTAGATGTACTTGTCATTTGTGAGGATAAAACCCCATATTTATTCATGATACATTTCATGTCCCTCTAAAATATATCTTTATTTTTATTCACTTGGGTGTAAGTCAAATGATATCCATCCATCATTCTCTATAATATGTTTATTTAGGCACATTATTAAAAAAATTAAAAAAACACACATTTCCACCTATTGGGAAAAGGAAAAAACTATTTTCTGATAAAGGAAAACAATTGTTAAAGAATTATCTAAACAATATTATAATATAGTTTGTTCAATAGATTAATAGACTACTCACATCACAAAGTCCACTTCCAAATATAATTTTCAATCATATCCTCAAAATGAAGGGTCTTACATATGTGCACCCAAAACAATGTATTGAATTCAAACACATGGACCCACATTTGATTTGATATTGGTTAAACCTAGTGTATTATCTGAAATCATGTGTTATATCACTAGAATTTAATCTATTAAAATTTTAGAAAGTGATATAGGTATAAGTTTTAATTCTATTAAATCTTTCCCTAAATCCACCATGGATTTTAAATTAGTGATTCATTCATACCAATTCCATCAAATATATTACATTCCTTTATATGAGATCATATTATTAAATACATACACATAGAATAAACTTACCAGAATTAAAATCATACAACTACTACAGAACATCGGTTTGTCCAGAGATATTCATTGATAAATATTCACACTATTTTAACAAATACTGAGTTAGTGTTGATTAGTGTTAAATAAAATTATCCTTGATTACTCTTCTGTGGATAGGGTAAAGGCATTATTTACAACAAAAAATTTAATACTCTCAGTTATAAATTCATGTTTATTTGACAACAATATACAAAACAAAAATAGACCCAACCCATTTGTTTTCACAAAACATCATGTATAGTTAAAGAGTAGGGTACTAAAGGGAACAATATGTCAACAACTATGCATTTATAGATTCATTAGAAAGGTATCAATCAGACTATAAAGAATCATAAGTATGAGGATAATATAGAAAATTGGGATGAAATTTTATTAGAAACACCCATTGGAATTAAGTAAATTGAGAGTTGGAAACAAAATTAGTTGAACATATTGAATATAAGAACCCATTAGCTAAATATAAGGCTTAAATGATTGATTATCTCTATCGATTAATTATTGCCTCATATTAATCATTTAATAACTATCTAGTTTTAATAATGAATATTCTGGAATAGATTTTTTTTATTTTTCATTTATATTAAATATAGAAGCTCCAATAAAAGGATACTCATATACATATTATAATTTAATGGATATATATCATTTCAATATTAATTAACTAAACTATGAATCAATTATATTTTATTTATACACGTGCATTAATAAAAATAAAATTTATAGATATATTGAAACCTATGTATCCTCATCAAAAGACATAATAATTCTTTTGACATAATGGTTCACCATCACCATATGGTATTGTCTTCTCACTTGGATATGATATATGGTTTTGTCTTCAACATGTTATATTTATTGGGAAAATGAATGATACCCATGGCATCATACAACACACAAGGGTTCCCCCATAAAAACATGGTAGTGTATAAATACATAGAATTTTGAAAATCATGACGGGGGATTTAAAATGATGACTAAAATATTTATTATGACTTCACTACACTAAAATTAAAATTATATTCATTCTATAACAGAATCTGAATAAATATATTAATTTTATGGTATTTTTATTTGATATTATTCTATTCCAAGGGACTTAAAGAATATAAAAAGATTTTTTAGGGTCATTTATTATACCATAGAAGACCTTTTTTATAATGGCCAATATTTTACTGAAGAATCATTTTCGGAATCATAGTTATTATGAACACGCCTTTGTATAGGAAACCCATTAAAAATTTTCATCCTCGTATGTTTAGTACATTTTCCTCTATTAAAATTTTTTATTTATCAAAAAATATTCACGGTGTATTCATAGAGAGAGAGGTTTTGGATATTTTACATGTCACAATTTTTGGGTTTTTATCCTAGTGGGTAATGTGTTTCTATACATGGGAAATTAATGATCTCTCATGTTTGAAAAATTCATTTGGAATTTATTTTTGGACAACTATGACTAAAAATGAGGTAATATAACCTATAGTAATGGTGATATAAATAAAACATGAATAATTTCTGAAGTGACACTAATGTCAGAATACCTTTAATAAATAGTATATTAAATTAATCTTCATGATTCTCCATTCATTATTACTTGTTGTCTTGGGTCATACGATGCTGAAAATATGAGGTTCAAAAATATGATGTCATATTTTTCTATAAAGATGGGTAAAATGCATGGATGTGAAACATTTGTGGTATTTAAATCCTATTGAATAGTTTGATTATTGAATTTTTATCTCATAACATAATAAATTTGAATTGGTAAATAATAATATATAATAAGTATATAGTGGATAATCTTTGATAATATTTGAATTATAGGTTCCAATATGACATTGTTTGGGGTGTGTGAGGATTAGAGTCCCTTCTCTCCATAATTAAAACATACAACTAATTATATGTTATTAATATGGAGGTTTTAATGTCATTATAAAACAACAATGTACCTTGGAGCCCATATTTATCATTACCAATAGTCATGAATGATTTTCAATACTCATTATATATAGTGTTTGATTATTGAGAAAAGATTACTCATAAAGGATTAAAGAAGCCTGAATGTTACACTTCTATGAATTGAACACATTCTCAAGGAAATGATATATAACACCATAAAACATAAACAAAAATTAAATAGTTAGAAGTTGAAAGTCTCCACTTACATTATCCTAAACTGAAGGGGCTTGTGAAAATAAAACAGATTTCAGTATGGTTATATGTTTGGTATTACATTCTTTCTCTGTTGTTCATAATATTCTCTATGATTTTCTATATTCATGACAGGGGATGACATACAGAGTGGACACTTTAATTTTTATCGGGTCTCCCTTTATGGGAGTTCAGCCTAACAGACCTACATATATTTATTTTTAAATTTATATGTCCTGAAATATTAACTATTTAATGAGATAGTTTAAGTTCATATATATATGAATAAATTTCCCATAGGATTAGGGTTTTATATATTTGACCATATTTATTTCGGGTTGATCTTCATATAAATTTGACTAAATGTTGCCATTATTTTAGTTCATATAGAATTGACCAAATATTATTATTATTCAAGGTCATTTATCATCGATCAAGTGTTAAAATAGTTTTTAAATCATGGTAGAATATGACCAGATAGAAATTATAACCACCTTTATAGGGTAATCTTATTTATAATGAATTATATATTTATTAAGGATGCAGTACAGAGACTAAAAGTAAATATAGAATACATCAAAAATTAAAAAGTAAAATTTTAATGTAAATGAGAGACTAATAAAAATATAATCCAACTAAGATAGAGGTTCATACTGATTCTGGTCATAGTACTCAGACCATGGGTGTTGATGTAATTTTATAACCTAGTATTTAGGTTCAGATCTAAGAGGGAAAACATTTTTTTAATAATGAATGGGGATAATAAAAATCATGAACTGTGCTTTATGAAATAGAAAATGGTGATAAGGGATAATGATGTAGAGGATTAATGTTGGGAAATTTAAAATGATAGCTTCCACTGTGGTTTCTTCAAGGCATATGAATATTTGAGGTCTATTTCATTTCGATGAAAACCTACATCTATTTAGCAGTGTTGAAATTATTGGGATTAAAATTAAAAATTAGAGGAGTCACCTAAATATGAATACACTCATTACTGATATAAATTAATTAATTTATGTGAATTATAATACTGTATTAATAACAAATGGTTTTTTTAAATTAGGTTTTCAAAAGTGATGACATCATTTTAACCTTTAACTAACCACAATTAGGCTATTACAGACCATTGTAAATATGCTAAAATAGAAGATTGTATGTAGATGGTTATAAAAAATATAGTTTAGTAATCACTATATTACTTGGGATAATAATAATTTGGATATATCTATTTCATATAAGATAAATTCTATGCAACAATAATGTCGGATGTAAAAAATACCCTATGGGAATAATAAAACCATACATATTGAGAGGTTATGCATTCACTTAATTTACACTCGACAAGAATATAAGTGATCTGGGAGAAACATGTTATAAGTATTCATTATAATAATTACTCAAACAAGTTGAAAAGGCGTATGTATAAATCTAATTTATAAATTGGAAATGGGAATCTTTAGACCCTCTTATGAGAATGGTACCAAAAAAACAATATGATTATACCGGGGATATATTTTTGGGAGTCCCTGCAAAGTGACCATTGAATGATTTGGGAATGATATTCATGAATAATATATAATATTTAGGTTCTAGGGAATATTCCAATGGAATCAAATATTCTTATCATAGAATGGAGTTTTTTATAGAAATTGTATATTGGGTACACTTAAACAGATCTAAATAACATATAAGGGAGTTCGGTCATCTAAGATATGATTTTTTTATTTTATTTAATGGACTTATATAGTGAACTATATGGTATGAATTTTAACAACATTTTATAAGGACTTCGATTCTATACCATATTAATGTCATGTGATTAGGACTTCTATGTGGGAGACTTATGCATATTTATCATGCGTGTAATCTAGAATAGATTTTAATTAATAAGACACCTATTAAGAAAACATATACACGAATTAGTTTCCAAATACACAATAAATAAATGCGGTTACATTAAAATCTTTCGTTGACACCAAGGAATAAACCCAGATAATCTCTATGTTTCATGAAATAAAAAAGAATGAAAAACATGCTTGTCTTGAAATTGAAAAGTGCAATGTCCATTGTAGAAAACTTGGCCAAAATAAAGGGGAACTAAATAGTATTATATATGGTATTTTATGTTAATTTTCATATATTACTAGGATTAGAAGACATGTAATCACTATACATCCTTTGATAAAAGGAATCTATAAAAAAAATGTTCTGATATGGGCTGGGTTTTGTTCATTGTTTAGGATAAACATGAAATTAAGGTAGGCTCGGATATAAAAAACCATTCAATATTAAATTAATAATAAAATGAAATTTTTTTATTCATGGATGTTGAAATTTTATTGTTATTTTTTATTAGTATTATATTGAATAGACACCTTAAATAATTTTAGGGTCTAGTGTGATAAAACACTCTATATATTTTATGGTTTTCTGATATAAAAATTTGGTCAAGAATATAAATAATTTGTAGTGGGGAGACATGTGTTGTGAATTTTTTATCTAAAAAATAAGAAAAATATATAATTAAATCCAAAGGAGGTTTCATCCGGATATTATATTTTTATAGGATACAAAAATATTATTTTAAAAAAGTCATGGAAATGTTATCATATAATAGTTTCATGGAAAAAATAACTGTATTATTTGGGGTTAATGAGGAATAAATGATTCATACACAAGTAATATAACTTCGTGAAATGGAACACTTCAAGAATTTTATGGCAATTCATTTTAAATTATATTTTATGTATTTCAACATCATCTGATGAGCATTTAGATAAAATGGATTTTAGAGTTATGATATAATTACTTTTTCAAAATAGATTAAATTCATATAGTGTAGAAATTTTATCATGCTGTTTAATATCATGACACCTAGATTTGTGGACCCATTTTTATATTATGTAATGTATATCATGAAAAAATATGAATTGAAGTAGTGCATGTTTCACTTATAATCTATTTGGATTAAATACTAAGATCTTCTTGAGAATATATTGTGTATAACATAATGTATATCATATTTCATCTCCAATTTTTCACATTTTTTTCAAGGATTCCTAGATGATCTCTATGATTTCACTAATTCCCTATAGTGTAATTATATGAGGAGAAAAGACTTGTTGAATTCTTATGAGATATAATTATGTTGAACCAGAAAGTTGAGTGAAGTGATTGACAATTTAACATTGATTTTATCCAACTTCACAAGTCGAATTTATGGATGATCAACTTTGGATAGATTATTAAAGATATAAATGAAAAGAAATTGTAGTTGATAGTTAATGGTAACCACTAACTCCATCTAATAAAAAAATATTTGGTAACTAGTGTGGGAGAATATGTTATGGTGTAATAATACCACATATCATGTAATAGTTAGTTAGAAAATTCCTTTTTATCTTTTTCTATCATCTTTTGTAGAGTATTATAGAATTAATTGTTAGAAGACTCTATATATATGTTCATTAGTTCATGATTTTATGGGAGTAATTCTATTTAAATAAATGAAATCTTTGGTTTACACATCCTTGAGGGATATAGCTACAAACCACATGGGAGTAATTATATTGAAATAAATATGTATTGGAACTACCTAAAATTATTATGGTTAAATGGCCTCCAAATTTATATACCTCATATGTCTAGCTGCCAATCTTTTAATTTTTATTGGTAATACTTTTGGAGAAGGATGATTTGAGATGAAATATATGAATAAAAAATAATAATTCATTGTGTATTCTATGAAATAATGCATCATTAATGGGAATTTGTATCTAGTTTTCATTATTTTATGGATGTTATTGGTTCCTCACTAGTCCTAAGTACATATTTCAGCATTAATTATTACATTGTAACAAGACATTATCCTCTTTAAATGCATGTGAGTAAAAATCCATTAATTAATCTCACAAAGAGGTAATTTTTAAGATTCTGAAACATTTTTCAATATGAAATTTACATCCCAATGATGGATATGATTATTTTGGGCTATATAATGTGGTATAACTCCATTTTATTATCAGTATGTTATGGAAGAAAATTATCAAATTATACTTTTTGTCGGCATGGATATGGGCTTTTCATGGTCAAGGATTGGGATGAAATCATTGTTCTATTATTTATAAATGTTTATGTTCATTGAAACAATTATATTATGCATGATGAGAATGAATAATAAATCCTTGTATGGAATTATGATATATATATATATATCTTTTTTGGTTAGTGTAACTTCTCGAGCAATCTAAGAAAGTGGAATTTTAGATATTATTGACTTATATGGGATTCTAATCATCAATACTCACAAATAATCATGGGGAATAATTGTACCTTCATAAAATCATATTCACTTCTATTATAATTGATATATAAATTATATTTTTTCCCACGATTCAAAGGAATGCCTTTAGTATCAACATATCTTATTTTTTTATTTGAATGATAGGATGGTATTATATTTCATTATTAGTGAATTTATATGATAATTGAAAATAATATGGAAAACAATATTTTTTCTTATAATGAACACAATACCAAATGTCAAAATCTTTTTCATAAAGCATTATATTTATCTCTCAATAGATATCCTTGATGCACTGTTACAGTAAATCTTCCTACCATCCAATGTTAAGTGTTTTTTGAAGAAAAATGGTTGCAAAAGTCCTAACATTTATAGGAGTTCTCAAATAATGGAGTAATAGTGAATCAGATCTAACCTGACTAACACACATTGGTGGAAGAGAGCAAGTTATAGTTAATGCAATACATGGGTAGACATGAGAGGCCTATGAATAAAGCATTTTTTTTTCTTATTACACCCACACCATCTGTGGATGATGTTAATAAAGCTATTGAAAAAACATTTTCGCCTACATATATGATTGTAAATAGCCTAGGTGGTGGTGGCCTTCCCCTATATAGGCCTGTGAATAGTGCAGGATTCTATCTCCAATTGGCCTAGAGTGATATAATGTGAGTGGCACAACTCTAACCACTTAAATATGAAAAAGTAATCCCACTAAATAGATTCCTCCACCCATATGAATCACTCAATGCATGATCAATTGAACAAATTTATTAAAACTAACTCATTCTCCATACATTAATCCATTTTTTCATGATACATAAAACATTTAGTTTAATAACACTATCCGAAAGAACAATTTATACCCATTTACCTTGATGGGGATGTGTTTGAAATAAGGGAACAAAACACAATCCATCCATGAGCATCTGTAGAGAGGATACATGCTCTCACCATTTCATGAGGGGGTCATCTCGGCCACCAAGCTTCTAGCCATAACCTTTATTTATATATATGTGCTATGAGAACCTTCATTCCAAGATTTTTTATGTTCATTCCATATTCTCCAACAACCACATTAAATGAAAATAATCCTCACCAATCACTCATTAATATGTCCTTTCAATCTGTGAAACCAGGTGTGAATGAATTTTCTACCATTAAGATCATAAACATTAATACCATTATAATCACTGAAGGACTATTTTTGTAGAGGAATAATATTATACTTCATATAATATATGTGGGGATTATTCTTTGGGAGTTCTGAAGAGGTGAATTTTCAAACTATAGATATAAACTTGTGATATAAATCCTTATTATTGTAAATTTCATGGTTGTGGATTCACTTTACATGGAGTTGAGTTTCATGATAATATCGTCACATTAGATTATTCATTTGTATACTTAATTATTGAAGTTATCATGAAACATGTGACATTGGGCCTTCATGAAGAAAAAACTTGATAGTGATCTACTGAAAATGATACTTTCTTGGTAATATATGATTGTAATATTGTTGAATAACTCATTCTATTGGTGATTGAGGATAGTGTAGATCGAAGAGGGGAACCTACCGGCTTAAGAAAATTAAAAATAATCTACTAGGAAGCCTAGTAAACCCAACACTAATTTTGAAATGATATTATTCAAAATTTTGAAGGGGCCATATAAAACATTACAAAAATAGTGATATATAAGAACAAGGATGGGGTATTTGATCAAATCCCACATCCTAGGGAATTTTCCTCTTGTTTCATTTAGTTAGACCCTGTATTTTTTTACAATGAAATTTTACCAAATAGAATGCCCTTTCATGTAATCCCATTCCAACATATCCTTGAGACAATTGATGGATTTTATTAGACTGTTAATTTTGATTACTTGATCCTCAACCTAATTTTCCATCTTTTTCCATGATTCATAGTCATATTTACCTTTTCCCAATATACCCTATATGAATGCTAACACGAAGCATTAAATATTATACAAAAAAATTTAAAGCTGGTTGATGACTGAAAACATATGCATGGGTATGGAGGTAAGCACATTATTAATAAGGCCAATACATCCTCTAAATGTTAGGAACTGTTTTTTCAATTAAGGATGCATGTTAATATTTTATCAACTAGACCATAAAAATAATGGATGTAGATTTAAAATGTGTAAATTATGGTTCCAAAATATTTTTTAGGTATGTTCATTCATCATAATCACATTATATCATTTAATTTTTTCACTGTCATTTCATAGAAGGACCTTCGAATGTAAATTACACTCTTCCATATCATAATAGTATGGACAGTCTATTTTCAATTGATGTCATGAATATGACTGAACTACTTGATAGACCTCAAATTTCCATTAAAAATGATTAAATCATATAAAAAGTGGAGGTGAGAGACCCAAATGAATTTTATCCTACATTTTAATGGATGAAAACAACCCCCAATGGTGTTAGTTTTCATGTAAATACTAATAATATCATGTATGAGAATGAATTCTTTTGGGGATAAGGGATCCTCCTACATTATCACCTTGAATGACAAGAACACTCCATAATTATTCGGGATGAAGGTGACTGAAATCTATGGTGATATAATAAATATGAATAATATATCGACAAACTGATAATATAATCCATTATACCCCATTAATTTTATGATGAAAATCCATTCCACCATCTCATATGCTTCGTCCATATCGATTTTGGCAGTAAATCTAGATCCAAAGGTATTTTTTTTGATATCACTGATCATTTATTGGGTCACGAAAATGGATTCTTTGGTAGATTTACCAGGGAAGAAGCCTTTTTATTATTTAAAGATCCATTTATGAATCTTCTCTGGTGTCTTTTGTTAATAATGATAGTGTAGATTTTTTATCGGAAGATATACAAACAGGTTGGTCTGTACTACTTTAGTGGAATGAGATATTTCACTTTAGAGATGAGGGATAAAGTGTTTACAAATGCCACTGTGAGTGAAAACCCACCCCAGATGTAACTATTGGTGATATCCCAATTATATCCCTTAAAAATTTTAAAATATTGTAGCATATAATGTTCATGGGAACCCATCCGGTGTGCAGGCACTCCCATGATTGATGGTAGAAATAGAATTATAGATTTTCTCTTCCTCATTAATAGACTCAAAAAAATAATTGATATCAGCTAGAACCACATTGGGGATTTTATAAAACATTTCAAAATAACCGCTTGGATAACCATCATGAAAGTGGGAATTATCATCCATGTGTAAGGACTAAAAATGAGACGTGAAAATTACTCTAACCTCGGTGGGGTCCTTTGCTAAATGAGCCACCATCAAGAAGGATGATTAGACTGTTTTTGTGATTTTCCCATTGATAATGGACTGAAAATGTATTATTTTATCCCCATACATTATCCATGTATCCTATGACTATTATATTTCTCTTATATCCTTTTAAAGTATAAATTCCACCAAAATGTTTTTTACGTGATCCGGGTTTCTAAATTCCTCATAGTCCCAACCAAATTTGAGCTTAATATCATCCCATTCTCTATAACCCATAATGACATCAATATCATTGAAATATGAGGTAATGTTATTAATCCAATATTGGAGTTCCCCTTTTAAGTGTTGAAGCATATTGTAAAATCCCACACAAATACATTAATACATTGTGTTCATTCCAAGATAAGTATGTCACATGATTATAGCTGGGTTTTCAATACATAAGATAAAATAAAATAAATGGCCACAACCCACAACACTGGGATCAAAACTTATGAGTAACAGGTAATGATATGAAAGTTCATCAAACAAGTGGATAAGTCTAGAATTAGAGAAATAGTTAATGGCTTAGATATTAGCTTAGAAACTGTCTAGACTGCCCCAGGTGCATTGCGAACCTTTTTTTATTAATAGAAGAGAATTTTTCTCCATAGTATCTGGAATCTATGATCACAATATGGGATGAAAAGGTTAAAAAATCTGATCAATGCTTCCTATGGTTAATTCATCCTACTTTTCTCTTTGATGTGTCCATTATGACATGGAAATCCCCTCTGAAAATCCATGAAGATCCTCCTTGATTGATGTTTCTTATACCACATCAGAGGGAACATTGCATTTGGAATAAAAAGGATATATAAAAACAAAAATTTCTATAAAATACCTGAGTATATATATGATTTTAGTAGGAAACTATATTCTCAGTATAAAGGTTGTTATTATAGAAAATCCAAATATGTTGGTTAATGGGTTCGTCATTAATGTAATTCTATAGCCCATGTTTTTTTATCAAATTCATGAATTTTAGAAGCATATTTTTTAATTTAAGGATAAAAACAAATGAAACCTTAATTTAATAAAGCTCAAGAGATGTAGAATTAATCATCCCCTAGGATCCCAGGTACCGAGAAATCAAATGGTTGAAGTAAATCATTGAAAAAGGAGGCCCCTGTCTTTGGTCCCCTATACTAACAAGCACGTGCAGAATCAAGTGTGGGGAAAAAGTTTATGTTTGGTGTAGTATCTTGTGTAAGTTCAATTAGGGAGAACCCCCACTAACATTTATACCTATTTCATCAAAATTATATAATATTATATTATATCAATTGGATAAAGTAAATGGAGAACTGATTTAGAGGTAAGGAATGATAGGTTTGGTGTAACATCTCGAACTGGGGTTCCACTCAATGCTGCCCGAAACTGGTAGGCCACATGGCCTAAAGTACATCTCCTAGAATAATTGGATTCTAAATAGTAGAGACGTCCTAGTTTTAATATAATAATAGGTAAATAGTTTAATTATTATGAAATATTATAATAGTATAAGCACACTAGAATAACAACTAATAACTAGAAGCTAAATCATAGAAAAAATATTCTAATACATGAAATGTCACTATAAAACTAAAAATCATGGATATAAGGACGATTAAAATAGTAATATAAAAAATAAAAAAAATTAATAAAAAACTATCCAACATCCTAAGCTCTAGCTCATTCATCTTCTACCTAGCTCAATCCTAATGCAAGTAAGAAATATCAGGGGTCTATGGTTGAACGCTTCCCTTTATTAGCATGTGCATAATGTAATTTTCAAGGGTACCAATAGAAACCAAGATAGTGTGTGAGATAAGTGTCATTAGTCAACCTATAATGGTGTCTATAATGTCCATTCCATGTAATATAAACTAAAACCACGTGCAAGCATCTATATATAAAAGTATTGAAGTACTATAACGTAAATACCCATGTATCTCCTTCAACCACATCTAGTGTCTGAATATGTATCCATTTCATTTATAAATTATGTTACATTTTATACAGTAAGTCACATGAGGTATTACCAATACTTACATAAATAAAATATTATAATAATGATACGAGATCCATGATATAAGAAGTCAGTTGTAATGATGACAATGATAAGGAGGATACAAGGTAATAACCAAGACATCCTTGACCTCAGGGATCGATCCAACTCAGTAAGAATTTGTAGCCAGGATAAAAGAGTAAGAGTGTAATTCAAAGGGAATCTCCCAAGGAATTATACAATAGTATAATTCTAACCTATTACAAGGAATACGTCCAAGGTAACGTAAGATAAGAAAGGACTAGTCCCATGGGTGTATCCCAGGTGAAACATGTCTGTATATGACTTTCTTGATCCAATGAGTGATAACAATGAATTCTATAATAATAATAGAGGTATCATATGGTGTTATTCTAGGAATCCACAACTAATAAATGATATGTTTTGAAGGTCTCAATCATCCTTTGCAACCGACATCTCTCAATTAGGATGTCATCCAAGAGTTCTCAAGGAATTCCCTTGGGAATCTAAGGTTGGCTTGAGATTAACCTCTCATATAAATATGTCAAGTTCCATATATAATATTCACCTTAAAATTTATCCCATAAATTAATTTGTCCAATAAATCATCATGTCATTTAATAAGTCAAAGTATTCATTTCATACCTTTTAGTAGTGTAACAATTCTTAAGGTCATACAATGATTTAATACTTCATATAAGTGATATTAAATTCATTAGGTTCACTATTATTCCCTCCATAAATCACTAAAATGTTTTATATAAATGTAAAACCAATTTATTCTAATACATTTAATTAGTCCAAGTCATATACATACTATAATTTATAATTAACCATTTAAACATTCATTAATTAGTTAGAACACCTAACATAGAATGGTCAAGTAGAAACTACTAGCTATTAACCATTTAGAAAATCAGAATTCATTTAATTAATGTTTATTACCATTATTATGGGAAATCCTTAATACTTCATTAATTTAATTAAATGATTAACTTTATCATGTTTAATTCAAGTCACCCTCGAACGTTAGCCCAGATAGGATTTACAAGCTACTAAAAGAATAAACGAGAGAAACACCATATATGGGGTGGTCTAAATTGAGTTCATAACTTCAAATGATGGATAGCATATTTATAAAGGGTCTTAGAACATGTTTTTAACAAATTTAATAAAGGAAAGTTAATTTAATAGGCCATTCCCAATGAAATCGATATGCACACATGGGAATTTGTAAACTGATGAAAACTATAGGGATTAGTTCTAGACCACCTACATTAGGATCTTATGACTCTACTTATGCAGTATTACCCTTTAATTTTACAAGGATTTTAAGAGATCTGAAGAAGGTTTCAACACCTTGAATGTAGGGCATATGAGCCTACACCTTTATAACTTTATATAGGAGAAGAGAAACAAATAACGATTAAATGTGAATTGAGTACTTATCGATACACATCCAACATGATGAATAGAGGTCAAATTAGAGTTCAATTCATTTAGATATTGATAAGATTTGGTTAGATACATGGTGGGAGATCAAAATGGGAGAAGTATCCCTCTGATATCTCTTGGAGGAGAAATAAGATGTGGGTTTAATAAAAATATATTTATGGGAAAAACTGCCTTTTAAACTATTTTTTGGGTCACATAGTTTAGATGCATGGTTTCCAAAACTGTGCACTAACTATAAAACTTTTTCTATGCTAATGGGGAACCTACATGGTTTGGATGCATGGTTTTGGAATCCATGCTCCAACAGTGTGAATCACCTATGCTAAAAACAGTAGACATTTCACATGGTCATGCATCCCTTGGGGAACAATTAGGTAAAATAAGTCCTTTATTCACCCCATTATCTAGCCTCACACTGTTAGGAGAGACTATATAGGTTGGGTTTCATACATTCTACTAACCATGTGACCTGGTGATTTTCCCCATCGGCTGTAGTTTTGAGCTCCAAACAAGCCCCAAACACCCCCCACCCACTAAAACTTTATGAACTGAGTAGGAATCTATATTATGTCCAAAAAAAATAATTAGACTAAATTTTAAAAAATACATACCTATGTGATAAATGATTTTCATACACCCTTACCCCATTAAAGGAACTTATCCCAGAGTTCACCTTACAATGGAGGAAAATATACTATATGAGAAAAACTCATGCCACTGGGCATATACATCGGCATGCCAGTCCTCGGTCTCATCCTGTACATGGTCATGTTTCCATAGCACCCATACAGAAGGGATAGACTGGCATTAGGGAGCCTTCATTCTCCATTCAACGATGTGTATAGGATAATCCTCAAATAAACACAACCACAAAAACAGTTTTTCCCAGCGCCCCCCCCCCCCTTTATCAGCGCTTACGGAAAAGCGCGGATAAAGGGGGGGTGCCTTTATCAGCGCTCAAAAATCATTGATAAAGGGTTCCTTTATCAGCGCTAAAAAAGCGCAGATAAATGGACCCCTTTATTAGCGCTTGTTTTTAGCGCTGATAAAGGCCCCCCTTTATCAGCGCTTTTTTAGCGTTGATAAAGGGTTAAATTCAAAAAAAATTAAAAAATATATTAATATATTAATATATATATATAGTTATATTGATATAAATATAATATATAATTTTTAAATATATTTTAGATATGTATAAATGTACATTTACACTTAATATACATAATATATAAGATATTTAGTGAAACATTCTTCTTAAAAAATTAAAAAAAATATTTTAAATTAATAATTTCATAATTATTATGGAGTAATAGTAATTTAATAACCATTTGAAGACAAAACAAATTAAAAAAATTATAAAAAGATCCAAAATATGTTGAAAACGCAACTCAAAATTCAAACGGCCATAACATTTGATCCGTGTGTCTGTTTGAGCTCTACCACACATAAAATCGAAGCCTACGACGCGCTCTACGTCTCTGTGACCATGGGATACCTAGCTTAAGGGTTTTTCGAGGCAAAAAGAGGCCCAGAAGGCCTCCAAAACTGATTTTTTAATCGGGGTACCCCAATTTTTTAACATTTTGTGAATTTTCAGCCTCGTTTAAGGGGGTATTATTGCATTTTTTTGGTGGGGAATCAATTTATTCCAAGGTATTACATTCATATTGATATTGTGTTTTTGAAATTTTATCGTTTTTTATAATTCACTACTATTTATAATCAAATATATAACAATATATACATGTTTTTTATATATTCACCCATAAAAATTAATTATAAATATAAATAATAAAATATATTTACATATAAAATATATTAGCTTTATCTAAATAATAACTAATATCCATTTTATTTAAAATACAAATATATGAATATTTATATACCTATATATTAATCTAACTATATATATATATTAATATCACTATTAATATATATATTAATATCACTATAAATATATATATTCATATAACTATATATATATATATATTGAAGTGCCCAGATCAGTGTGAATCACTGAGAGGGGGAGGGGGTGAATCAGTGATCCCTTAAAACTTTTTACTAATTGATTCTTTATCAATTAAACCTCTATGGCTGGTTAAAGCCTCGATCCACTCTTCTTGTATCTCTCAGCCTTTCCTCGAGTGATGCAGTAAATGTAAAGGCACAGGACACAAGGATTTACAAGGTTCGGCACCAAAGGCCTACGTCCTTCCCATGTTGGTTATACTCCCCAACATGGTTTCTTCCATTATAATATGTTAGTATTACAATGGTCGATACAACATCCCACTGTATCTCTCCTGAGTCCCACAGGAGGGTCTTTATACTACGTCCCACAGTGTTACCAGAGTCCCACTGGCCTGCTCCAGAATCCCACTGAAGACTTCTTCCACCCTGAGTCTCACAGGGGGCTTCTCCTGTCTCCTCGAGTCACACGAGTAGCTCTTCTTCTCTTTAAGCTTCTTCAAGTATCTTCAGCAGTCTGGGATAAAGACTGCTGGCCTTGCTCTGTACCTCTGATCACTTGTGATGATCAGGTCTTCTCGTCTTGCTCAGGATTTATCTCCTTCTTCTAAGGATGACCTGGCTTCTCTCTTCAACTACTGAATACTCAGACAACTGATATCTTTAACTTCATTCTGGTCCAGTCTCACTTCAAAACAACTTCATGCACTAAATGCATGGCAACTCTGAATCCTCATGCACTGACTGCATGGCCTTCTCAATTTCTTCAAGATCCTCTGGTCTTGGTCAACTCAGATGCACACTCACTGATTTGAACTTTGATTACGTGCGCATGTGCATGCATGCATGCATGCACTTCCTTTTTCTCCTTGGTGTGATAAACCCACAATGAGTGTAAATACTTTTAGCACACACACCTTCTTCCTTCTTCACACTTTGTTCTTTTTGTTTGCACACTCACAAGTGTGTTGTACTTTAGTGTGAGTATTCTCCTTCTTCTCCTTCTTAGTGTGTACACACAACTTAGCACACACTAAGGTTCGGCCTTCTTGTTTTTGTTTGCTCACACACACTTCCTTTGATCAATTAGCAAACACAAGGCTTGGCCTACTTCACTTACTAAGAACACACACTTCCTTGTTCTTTTAATCTTCTTCAAATTGTGCACTTCACTTATGCACACACTTGGTTCTCCATTTTGTACACACAAGGGCTACGGCCTCCCTCCTTTACTTTGCACACAAGGTATGCAAGTCTCGGCCTTCACTTGAATTGCACATACACACAAAAGTGTGATGGTCTTCACTCTTCAAGAATGCACACACATAAGGTGTGTTCTTCAATTTGGCACAACCAAGGTATGGCCTCGATCTTCCTGCCTTCAACGGCCGTGCAAGTCCTCTGACATCCGTGGGCGCGCAGGGTGTCAAGGACACCAACTGCCGCGCAAGTGCGGGCTTCAACCGTGGGCGCGCAAGGTGCTGCGGCCCCGGGTTCTTCCTGTCGTGCAACGGAGGCACACAGGGGACCTCCCTTTCTTCTTTCGCGCAAGAAGTTCGCAAAAGGAACACACGAAACCAGGAATGGATTCGGGCTGCTTCGTCGCGCAAGTGGGTTGCGCGGAGCTTCTTACTACGCTGAGCACAGAGGCTTCGCGGGACTTCTCTCTTCAGAGGATCAGCAAGCACTCCAAGGCCTCGGGCTCTCCTTTTATAGGCAGAGGAATGCCTCAGCCCATCCGCGTGATACAATATTTGAATCCCCGAAGTTTTCGGGTATTTCAAGATTCTGCAAATCTTGATATCTTCCTCTGTTTCACACGCGAGTACCTTTCCTTTTCATTTTCCTCTCCTCTTCGTGCATGCGACTTAGAACGCATGCAAGCCTTCGGTTTAGGCGTTCGAGCAACGTGGCATGCCCTCGGAAACTTTTTTTGCCTCGGCCTCGACCGAATTCATCATCTCATTGCATGGTTGTGTTCATAAGGGCGAGACGAGCTCATTGGAGCCTTCGGTTTGATCGGAGGTGGCCGGAAACTCGATTTGGCTTGCTCGGAGGGCGCCTGGTTCGACGGAGGCACGCGGGGAGGCTCGGGCAAGCTCGAGGTAGTGGACGACTCCTCAACGGTCGGATCCGGAGTTTGAAATAAATCGGACGGCTGGATTAGATCGCGGCGCGTGGTAGATGAATCGTGCGGCGCAGATCAAGCGTGAGATCGCTCGGACGGCTGAGATTTGCTCCCGGGGATTTTTCCGCGTCCCACATCGAAACGGCGAGCGGTTTTTCCGCAGTTTATCAACCATCCGCTCTCCGCTACTCCCCAGTTGAACTTCTCCCCTCACGGTGCCGCCCCGCACCGTGTTCTCTCTGCGGGCGCGCTCTGCGCCCACTCATGCCTCCTGTGGGCGCGCTCTAGAGCCCACCATGCCACTGCCTGACACTCGCGGGTGCGCTCATGCGCCCCTACCACGCTCCTCGGGGCGTGCCCCAGACGCCCATGCGATGTCTTGGGTGCGCCCTGCCGCCCTGGCTCGCCCCACGGGTTCCCCCATGGGCGTGGTGCCCTAGCGCCCATTCCTTGGGGTTGAACCCTCAAGGTGCCTTGGCTGGCCAATTTTTTTTGCTAGTGTAAAACACTAAGTAACTTTGTATAAAAACAAAGTACCAAGTGTAATATGCCAAATGCCACTTCTCCCTTATTCATTTCTTCTCTTCTCTTCTTCTTAAGAATTCCACAAATGTCCTCAAAATTTAATCATTACTTAGGAATGGAACTCCCGAAGGTTCTTCTTCTTCAACTGAACTCCTTAATCACTTAAATTCTTCAATGTGCTTCATTGATCTAATCAGAGATCAATTGGATCTTCTTCTAATTCTCATTCACTAAGTGATAGTGCATGGACTTCTTCACCTCACTTCATCCACTTAGGACTTGTGGATGGATCTTCTTCAACTCCTCAAGCATTTTCACTACAATGCATGGTCTTCTAACATTGTTGTAACATTGTATCCACTTGATACAAGTTCTTTGAACTTTAAGAACAGCTCAACAATCGTCAGATATGCATAGAGAATGTTTCAACCACAACATCCTATGTCACTTAGTGAATCTCCTAAGTGACATGCATCTTAGTACTATGGCCATTCTCCTTTATCACCATCACCATCACAACCTTTGTCATACACATATTGAAACTCCTTGACATCCATCCATTCATTCCTTGACAACAACATACCTCATTGACAACAAATGCAACATAGTGAACTTCAATCTCCCCCTTTGTATTTGTTGTCAATACACTTATTCAGCACATATGAATGGGTCAATATGTGTGCCAATATTTCTCCCCCTTATTGGCAATCAAATGCAAAGGTGTGGTGTGGTTTTCTTCAAAAATATCTCTTCCTCCCTTCGAATAGCATTTTCTTGAAAATCACTACGAGAGGGATGATGTCACATGTTCTTCTTTAGCAAAGAACCTTTAGTAAATCATCTCTAAGTCTACTTGGGATAACCCGGTGTAGAAAACAAGAGTGATGTAACCAAGGAACTCAATGCTATCCAACATTCAATGTACATGTGAGATCATGCTTCAGGGGTTTGAAATTTTCCAGATATAACAATGAATTTTCTAAATCCTGCACAACTTCACAAAACTCATTAGAAAGTTCAGTGCAAAGATAAAGCTTCCCCTTTCACCCATTTGACTTCAATCAATACTCCCCCTTAATTGTCATGATGAATACAATTAAGAAACAAGGGATGAAAGTATGATTGGAATACCTTCAGCTTTTCTCAAGATGGTATTAAATCTTAGAATACCATCTTCTCCAGATTGGCTCCCCCTCAAGAGGTGCACTCCATTCTGTCCAAACCATCCTCCAGTTGAGAATGATCATCATCTTCAATTCCCTGTAATGTTAGCAAATGTAAATACAAGTGATTAGGGAATAAGATGGAACCTCCTTGGTTCATCAATGTGAACAACAAGGTTGAGAAGATTCTCTCAACCGAGATGTCCCATTTTCACCAGTCTTCACACTTGCACATTTGATCTTCATTGATGATTGTGCTGGTGTGGTTCTCAAAACATCTTCATGTGAAACCTTCTTCTTCCCTTTTGCTTTAGCAATTGCCAGAGCTTCATCTTCAACTCTTTGTAGTTCTATGGCAAGTTGCAACTGATGTGGCCATATGACAAGTAAATCATTTGGAAGAATGGCCCCAGTTCTGGAAGTTCCAAATGGTTCCTTAGATGTTGTCAAGCTACCTTTCTTAGGCAACTTGTTTTCAATCAATCCCTTCTTCTTCTTCTGGATTGATTGTCTTTTTGAAGTTCAGTCTGCTTCTATTTAGTTTCATGGCTTCTTTACAAAGGTCCATGATGTGTCCTTTCTTTCCACAGTAGAAGCATGTTTTCTTGGTGGTCCTTCTGGATGCATCACCCGTCTTGGATTTCAATTCCAAGGACTTCTGTTCATTCTTCAAACTCTTCTTGGGAGCATCTTCCACTTTCTTCTGCTTGCTTCCCAAGGAATCTCTCTTAGCCAGGTTCAGTGATCTTCTCTTCATTCCAGCTTCGGATACATTCGGAGATTGATATGTATCAACTCTTTGACCACTTTTGCAACCATCCCAGATGTTGTCAAGTAATCCAAATCTATTTGCAGTAAATAGATGTCTCTGGACCTGTGGATGCTGCTTCTTTTCCTCTGGCTTGCTCCCCCTAGGCATGGGCTTCCTCTGTGCTTTGGCATTCAGTGGATTGTACCAACAATCCTTTGCACAATGCCCATACTTGGTACAACACCAACATTGACCCACAAATCTTGACCTTTTGATTCCTTCTGATTGTAGGGTACTTGTCTTGAATTGCTGTGTTGTTTCAGGAGAGCATTCTTTCTTCACTGTATTCATCCATACTTGTTTGGATTTATTCTTCCATCCTGCACTTTTAGTAGAAACACATTTAGAAACTTGAGTACAAGATGGTATGGATGGTACCTTCTTTTTAGAAGATGTTTCCCTTTCATTAGAGGATGTCTTTCTTTTAGAATCATCCTGCTCAATGCATACTTGAGTAGCAACATTTCTCCTTTCAGCTGACTGGGAGGCTTCAGCTTTGGGTGATTGCAGATTTTTCAATATCACCTCTAGTTCTAAGCATTTCATATTGAGGGAGTTCTTCTCATCCTCAACAGTTCTTAGCCTTCATTCCCAATTTTCTTTCAGCTGTTCTAGTTGGTCTTCATGCACCTTCTTCGTTTCTTGTAATGAATTGTCAAGCTCCTTTACCCTGTTTACTTTGTCTTCAAGTTGAGCATCTCTGACATTCATTGAAACTTTGTGCCTCTTTTCCAGTGCATGGAAAACTTCTTTGATCATTATCATAAATATTTCTTTCTCAGAAAGGCTTCTTTGCAATTCTTCAGCAGTGTCTTCATATCTTTCATTGCAAAGAGAAACAGTTTCATCTTTAGCCTTCACCAGCTTTCTGAGAGTGTTGGTTATGCCAACCCTTTTAGCCAATTGGACTTCCAGAGAATTGGCTTCATCTTCTAGCTGTAATTTTTCTTCTTGAAGATCAAGGAGGCATATAGCTATACACATTGCCACATCCTTGGGGACTATCTTCTGAAGATATTTGATTGCATTTAGAAGATCATTGTTCCTTCCATCTTCATCACATCTAGAGCAGGCTTCATTAGAAGAATGATAAAAGGAATTGTCATCTGATGTGACTTTCACATTTCTTTCCATAGAAGGAGTTTCTCTGATTGCAACAACCTTCTTCTTCATCTTCTTTGCCTGTTTCTTCTTTCTATTTTTCTGAGTCTTGGAAGATATGTCCATTTGAGGCTGGTCACTCATTTCCACAAATCTGCACTTTATAAATACTCCCTTGGATCTTTTAGAGGCAACCTCCCTCTGATACCAATTGAAGTGCCCAGATCAGTGTGAATCACTGAGAGGGGGAGGGGGTGAATCAGTGATCCCTTAAAACTTTTTACTAATTGATTCTTTATCAATTAAACCTCTATGGATGGTTAAAGCCTCGATCCACTCTTCTTGTATCTCTCAGCCTTTCCTCGAGTGATGCAGTAAATGTAAAGGCACAGGACACAAGGATTTACAAGGTTCGACACCAAAGGCCTACGTCCTTGCCATGTTGGTTATACGCCCCAACATGGTTTCTTCCATTATAATCTGTTAGTATTACAATGGTCGATACATCATCCCACTGTATCTCCCCTGAGTCCCACAGAAGGTTCTTTATACTACGTCCCACAGTGTTACCAGAGTCCCACTGGCCTGCTCCAGAATCCCACTGAATACTTCTTCCACCCTGAGTCTCACATGGGGCTTCTCCTAGCTCCTCGAGTCACACGAGTAGCTCTTCTTCTCTTTAAGCTTCTTCAAGTATCTTCAGAAGTCTGGGATAAAGACTGCTGGCCTTGCTCTGTACCTCTGATCACTTGTGATGATCAGGTATTCTTGTCTTGCTCAGGATTTATCTCCTTCTTCTAAGGATGACCTGGATTCTCTCTTCAACTACTGAATACTCAGACAACTGATATCTTTAACTTTAGTCTGGTCCAGTCTCACTTCAAAACAACTTCATGCACTGAATGCATGGAAACTCTGAATCCTCATGCACTGACTGCATGGCCTTCTCAATTTCTTCAAGATCCTCTGGTCTTGGTCAACTCAGATGCACACTCACTGATTTGAACTTTGATTACGTGCGCATGTGCATGCATGCATGCATGCACTTCCTTTTTCTCCTTGGTGTGATAAACCCACAATGAGTGTAAATACTTTTAGCACACACACCTTCTTCCTTCTTCACACTTTGTTCTTTTTTTTACACACTCACAAGTGTGTTGTACTTTAGTGTGAGTATTCTCCTTCTTCTCCTTCTTAGTGTGTACACACAACTTAGCACACACTAAGGTTCGGCCTTCTTGTTTTTGTTTGCTCACACACACTTCCTTTGATCAATTAGCAAACACAAGGCTTGGCCTACTTCACTTACTAAGCACACACACTTCCTTGTTCTTTTAATCTTCTTCAAAGTGTGCACTTCACTTATGCACACACTTGGTTCTCCATTTTGTACACACAAGGGCTACGGCCTCCCTCCTTTACTTTGCACACAAGGTATGAAAGTCTCGACCTTCACTTGAATTGCACATACACACAAAAGTGTGATGGTCTTCACTCTTCAAGAATGCACACACATAAGGTGTGTTCTTCAATTTGGCACAACCAAGGTATGGCCTTGATCTTCCTGCCTTCAACAGCCGTGCAAGTCCTCTGACAGCCGTGGGCGCGCAGGGTGTCAAGGACACCAACTGCCGCGCAAGTGCGGGCTTCAACCGTGGGCGCGCAAGGTGCTGCGGCCCCGGGTTCTTCCTGCCGTGAAACGGAGGCACACAGGGGACCTCCCTTTCTTCTTTCGCGCAAGAAGTGCGCAAAAGGAACACACGAATCCAGGAATGGCTTCGGGCTGCTTCGTCGCGCAAGTGGGTTGCGCGGAGCTTCTTACTTCGCTGAGCACAGAGGCTTCGCGGGACTTCTCTCTTCAGAGGATCAACAAGCACTCCAAGGCCACGGGCTCTCCTTTTATAGGCAGAGGAATGCCTCAGCCCATCCACGTGATACAATATTTGAATCCCCGAAGTTTTCGGGTATTTCAAGATTCTGCAAATCTTGATATCTTCCTCTGTTTCACACGCGGGTACTTTTCCTTTTCATTTTCCTCTCCTCTTCGTGCATGCGACTTAGAACGCATGCAAGCCTTCGGTTTAGGGGTTCGAGCAACGTGGCACGCCCTCGGCAACTTTGTTTGCCTCGGCCTCGACCGAATTCATCATCTCATTGCATGGTTGTGTTCATAAGGGCGAGACGAGCTCATTGGAGCCTTCGGTTTGATCGGAGGTGGCCGGAAACTCGATTTGGCTTGCTCGGAGGGCGCTTGGTTCGACAGAGGCACGCGGGGAGGCTCAGGCAAGCTCGAGGTAGTGGATGACTCCTCAACCGTCGGATCCGGAGTTTGAAATACATCGGACGGCTGGATTAGATCGCGGCGCGCGGCAGATGAATCGTGCGGCGCAGATCAAGCGCGAGATCGCTCGGATGGCTGAGATTTGCTCTCGGGGATTTTTCCGCGTCCCACATTAAAACGGCGAGCGGTTTTTCCGCAGTTTATCAACCATCCGCTCTCCGCTACTCCCCAGTTGAACTTCTCCCCTCACGGTGCCGCCCCGCACCGTGTTCTCTCTGCGGGCGCGCTCTGCGCCCACTCACGCCTCCTGCGGGCGCGCTCTAGCGCCCACCATGCCACTGCCTGACACTCGCGGGTGCGCTCATGCGCCCCTACCGCGCTCCTCGGGGCGTGCCCCAGACGCCCATGTGGTGTCTTGGGTGCGCCCTGCCGCCCTGGCTCGCCCCACGGGTTCCCCCATGGGCGTGGTGCCCTAGCGCCCATGCCTTGGGGTTGAACCCTCAAGGTGCCTTGGCTGGCCAATTTTTTTGTAGTGTAAAACACTAAGTAACTTTGTATAAAAACAAAGTACCAAGTGTAATATGCCAAATGCCACTTCTCCCTTCTTCATTTCTTCTCTTCTCTTCTTCTTAAGAATTCCACAAATGTCCTCAACATTTAATCATTACTTAGGAATGGAATTCCCGAAGGTTCTTCTTCTTCAACCGAACTCCTTAATCACTTAAATTCTTCAATGTGCTTCATTGATCTAATCAGAGATCAATTGGATCTTCTTCTAATTCTCATGCACTAAGTGATAGTGCATGGACTTCTTCAGCTCACTTCATCCACTTAGGACTTGTGGATGGATCTTCTTCAACTCCTCATGCATTGTCACTACAATGCATGGTCTTATAACATTGTTGTAACATTGTATCCACTTGATACAAGTTCTTTGAACTTTAAGAACAGCTCAACAATCATCAGATATGCATAGAGAATGTTTCAACCACAACATCCTATGTCACTTAGTGAATCTCCTAAGTGACATGCATCTTAGTACTATGGCCATTCTCCTTTATCACCATCAGCATCACAACCTTTGTCATACACATATTGAAACTCCTTGACATCCATCCATTCATTCCTTGACAACAACATACCTCATTGACAACAAATGCAACACAGTGCACTTCATATATATATTAATATAAATATATATTACTATACGAATAAATATAACTAAATATATATATAAAAATAGAGATATATATTAATATAACTATATATATATATATTAATATAACTATATATATATTTATATAAATATATATTACTATACGAATAAATATAACTATATATATATAAATAGAGATATATATTAATGTAGATATATATATTAATATAACTATATATATATATTAATATAACTATATATATATTAATATAACTATATATATATTAATATAACTATATATATACTAATATAACTATATATATTCTAATATAACTATATATATATATATTAATATAACTATATATATATTAATATAACTATATATATATTAACATAACTATATATATGTTAATATAACTATATATATATTAATATAACTATATATATATATTAATATAACTATATATATGTTAATATAACTATATATATATTAATATAACTCTATATATATACAAAGTTAAATATATATTACTATACGAAAAAAATATAACTATATATATATATCATGAAATTGTAAACAAATCAAAATAGAGTAGTGGTAAGGGCTTAGGCGCGCAGGGGGGAGGTTTCGAGTTCAAAACCTGCTGGAGGCAGAGGCGCACGCATGTGGGTGGATGTGGGGGGCTAGTGCTAATAAAGGGTGGAGGGGGTACGTGCGGGGCACTGGAGGGGGTGGAATGCGCTATTAAAAGTGGGGCTCAAGAGCTATAAAATCCCCCTAAGATTGGCATGATTTTTTTAATTTTTTGTAATTTTTTTTTAATTTTTTGTAATTTTGTTTTCTTTTATCAATGCTTTTTTAAAAGCGCTGATAAAAGGGTCCTTTATCAGCGCTAAAATGAAATCTCTGATAAAGGAAGCGCTGATATAGGACCCCTTTATCTGCTCTAAAAAAAGCACTGATAATGGGGACTCCCCCTTTATCTTCGCCCGCTTTAACAGCGCTTTTCTAGCACTGTTAATGGCCATTTTTAGCGCTGATAAAGGGAATATTTGTAGTAGTGAAAGCATCAACAAGAGACACAACCTCTTTGGGATCAAAAGAATGAGACTGGTCAGCCTGATAATAGAGAAGTTACAAAACCTTGAATAAATTATGTATGGAATGGTACCTCTAAGGTAGTAACCATGGGTATGCTACTCTATCAAATCTCTATATAATCTCAAATGATCCTATATAATGAGGAAATATATTTCTCTACCTCTATATCTATCTATGACCATGAATGGGTGATTCTTATAGGAAAACATGATCCTACACATTAAAATCAAGAGGTCATTGATGGTGATCAACATAAGATTTATATCTATACTGAGTAGTAGAAATATGATTCCTGATTAGTTGATCCTGATCAAAAGTCTCCTGATTGAGATGATATTCTAGTAGGGCTTCCTCGTGTGCCTCTATCTAGAACAATGGTTAATGAGACAGCCTACTATACAAGGAATTAAAAGGATCCATCTGAATTTTCACCTAAAACAAATTATTATAGGTAAATTTTAAGAGAGGAATATGCTTCCCCCACAAACATCCAAAATCACGGATGCATGCTCAGAGCATGTATTTAAAAACATGTATCATCTGTTCTGACTAACCATTGGTGTGAGGATGAATGGATATGCTAAGAAGTACCAATATACCCATATCCTTCTATAAACCCTTCCAAAACCATGACATAAAATGAAAATACCTATTTTAAATGATAGTATTGGGGACCCCATGTATTCATATGATCTCATAGACATGTAGTCATCCTATCACATTAATTGAGAAAGTCTCTCAGATATGAAGGAAATGGGATACTTTCATCAACGGGTCAATGACTACCCATACAACATTTCCACCTCTAGGAGACCTTGGTAAGACGACTATAAATTCTATGGAAACATGTTCTCATGTCTATTTTGGGACTAGAAGCTGAAGTAAAAATCCAGCAGGCCACTGGTGTTCCCCCTTCACCTACTTATAGGTGGAACACCTAGTGATAAATTCTATTATTTGACATTTCATCTTAGGCCTCCAATACTAGCTTCAAATATTTTGATACATCTTTGATATTCCTAGATAAAACACCCACTATAAAGTGTGATACTACATAATTAGTTATTTTATCATAAATTTAGGAACCCAAACATGTCCATGTATATGTAGGATTTTTTCTCTATCATAAAACCAATCTGGAGGTGGGTTATCACAAAAAATTCTCTCTTCGAGAACCAAGACTTCAATATCAAAAAAACATCATGTTATTTGCCTTCTTAAGGAGGAAAGAGGTAATAGTCAAGGTTGAGAGAAAATAATTCCTATGATTATCTAGAAACATTATGTGTGGCTCAGAAAAGAGGGGTATAAATTTCCATTCATTAATGGATTCTCTTTAGATCTGTTCCAAGTTTTGTGACTGAGTGAATTAGATATTGCATTTCCATTTCCATGCATATAAAAAAGATCAAAATTATTGTACTGAATATATTCGACCCACTCCTACTATCTAATATTATATTCACACTATGCAAAGATATATTTGAGGATCTTGTTTTTTGTATACACCACAAAGCACTCACCCAATAGATAGTATCTCCAATAATGTAAGGAATAGAAAATTTTTTCTACCTCAAGATCATGCATTAATTAATTCCTCTCATGAGGACCCAAGCACTTAGATTCGTTCTCAATGAATCTATCCTACTTCATCTTCAATAATCCTACCAAAATTCTAGATTCCTCACATAACACAACATATCCACTACCAGGATTGGGAAGATTTAGAATAGGTGTCGAAACATTCCTTCCTTTTAGTTACAAAAATTATTTCTCAAATTCTCTTGACGGAAAAATCATAACACCACTATTTATATGAGCAATAAGAGTTGAATTAAGGCCTTATAAGTCATATGTAAAATTCATCAAATACCCTCCCATCCCCTAGAAATTCTTTATATCAAAAACATTCTTTTCATGCTCCTAGAAAACTACAACACTCACGTTATCTAATAAAAAAGAAACTTTTGTTTCCAAAATAATATGACCCATGAAGTGAACCTTATTGATCATAAAGTGTTACTTAACAAGATTATGATAATTATTATGATCTCTCAGTATACTCATAATTATCTCAAGGTGTTTATCATGGTCACTATGATTTTCATAATAAAATAAGATTCTATCCAAAATGTCTACGATAACGGAATCCAGATATGGGTGGAACACACTATTCATCAAATCCATGAAAATGGTAGACATGTTCATAAGAATGAATTGTATAATGAGATACTCATACAGACTATCTCTTCTACAGATAGTTGTATAAGGCATGTCTAATGGACTCACTCACCCTTAATGATATCCCAATCTAAGTTTGTTCTTAGAGAACAGTCTATATCCACAATGTTGATCAAAGAGAACATCTGTTTGAGGTGGAAGATACTGGTTCCTGAATGTAGGATGGTTCAATATTCAATAATCGATGTATAGACAATGGTTCCCAACCACCTTTTTTAAAAGCATGATTGAATCCCAATAAGAAGTATTATGCCATATAAAAATGTTGTCCTCTAAATCCTTCAACTATATATTTATCTCCTAGAGCTCAGTAGGTTCCATCCAATATGGAGGAGTGTACGCTAGATATTTTCTTAGAAGAAGCTCAATCATAATCTCTACCACTATCTATGAAAGTATACTAGAAAAATCATCAGAAAAGACACCCCTAAAATGATGTAATGCCTAAGGGAATTAAAATGATATAAAATTTAATCCTGCATGAAGAGATTATGAAACTAGGTGGTCACTTGATCTTTCCAATGATGATATAGTCCTTCTCTATTATCTTGTATATCCCAATCACCCTTTTTTAGGTAACTTATTCCTTCTGGTGATGTAAACGATACCCCTCAACGATTGTACTCCACAATGTCAAGATACAGGACCAACCAATCCATTATGAGAATGAAATTGATTCCACTAATCCTGAGAAAATATATGTCCCACAATAAAGGGCAAATTTATACCTCAGGTGGATAGTATATACATTGGTGTATGCCTTCTGACCGTACTCTCAATGGTGTATTCAAGGTCATTACACCATTGTAATACTAAATTTCTAGCACAATACTTTCCACAATATATAAAGAGATAAAGGATTGTAAAGAACCTATATAAAATAAACTAAAAACTCTAGTGGAGTTTACTATAATAGTACCTCATATGGTAGATAGTCATGCACTCTGATCCTTGGGTATCAATTTTAGATATGTCACCTGGCATCCTACATAGACCTATGCTACAACTGGACTAACATGAGTGTGACATCTCTACTAGAGTTGATGATATGATGTTTGGATACTAGGGCTATGAAATCCTCCTCGGTTAGTCCTATATGTGCTACTCCAACTCCCTTTCTGATGTGACATTAAGGAACCTACCCTAAATGGTGGAGCTATTGTGGATTCTCTTCCACTTGAATAAAATGTAATGGTCTAACAATATATCTAAAGGAGTCCCATATGGATGTATGTAACTCACCCCATCGGGTCTCTATCACATTGAGGCTTTATATTCCCTTTCTTTCAACACTGTTAGCATACAATAGAGTTATCTATGTGGTTACTTTGACTTCCACTGCTCCAATTTGAAACCTTGAGGGAACATTTCCTGTTATAAGAAGAACTACTGACCTGCCTCAGCACTGATCCTCCATGCCTAGTACAATCATCATCCCTTGGTTTTCACTCAGTGATAAGATCCTAATTGACTATCTCAGATAAAGTAGATTGGTGAAATATATTCACCTAAGTACAGATTACATACTGAATTCATTCCTCAAAGTGTCTAGCATTTGAAATCTCATCACCTTCTAGAAGTATTGAAAAGAACTGTAACTTTTTAAAATGTGTTGAACACTCCTTGACAAACATAGAACCGATCTATAGATTCATGAAATCACTATCCTATTCATCCCTTATAATCTATGTAAAGAAGTGATCATAGAAGGAATTGTAGAAATCAATAATCTTTACCGATGGTGACTAAATTGGGTAATCACATCCCACTCGAGCTTGGAAAAATCATGCAGAATATAGGTAGAAGGTTTGACCCTCCACCCTAGTGTCCCTTGTAGGATGGGATGGACCCAGCGGGTCAGGCTGGGTCGACCCGATCCAGGTCGGTCTGACCGAGTCAGACCGGACCCAGGCCCACTACCACACATTTTCCTTCTTTTGGCCATATCTTTGGCACCAGACGTCCATTTGACGAACCATCTGCGGCGCAAGAAATCATGGAGAAAGTAGTTCCCTTTGAGTGTATTCCACTTGAGTTTTGGATTAAGATGGGGAATAGACAGGTTGGATTGAGCATGAATCCAATTGGGGCTCCGAGACTAAATGGATAATAACTCACAGACCAGGCGTCTGATTGACGCACCTTCTATTGCGTTGAGAGCCTTATGATGTGGCGGACCATTGGGATACTTATTCATGGGACTTCGTGACAGTCAAAGTATTGACATGTAGCTTGTGGAGCAGATCCTCTCGAAGACGAGTGAGTATAGTGTGGAGACCTAGTGGATGGATGAGACTTGACGACTTCTGACCGTTTCGACTCGGAGAGACTCAACATGCCCAGTGGGGAGCACCATGGTGTAGTGGTAGACCCACGGTGGGGAGCGCCTTGGTAACATGGAAGACCCATAGTACTCAACAGGAAGAGTACCTTAGCAGGCCATGAGGAGGAGTGCCTCTGTGTGACGCGGCAGACCCACGGTGAGGAGCGCCTCTGTGTGATGTGGTAGACCCATGGTACTCAACAGGAGGTGTACCTCAGCAGTCCAAGGTAAGTGGGAAGCACCACAGTGTGACACATCAGGCCCACTATACTCAATATAGGATGAGTTCTCTAGAAGCTAAGGTGTTTGATGTTGTGACGGGGAATGTTACTTGATACTACCCTTAGAATAAATCATGGTGTGAGATGAGTCAATACCATTGTGTTTTTCTCATGATTGAGATTGATTACTTAATAACTTAGGTATATGTATGGGAATATACCAAAGTAGGGTTTTATGTTTATTTCATACTTTTTGGTTTATCCTTGGTGGATTTTGTAAGACCTTGAGGGTCTCGAGGTCCCTATTGAATATCATTATACTCACCCCTACATGGGCTATGCCCGCATCTTGTTGTGTTGGATGCAGAAGATGAACAACGCTGACTGAGGCTATGAGTACCAGGACTAGACAGGTACCTGGAGGTGGACCATACGACGTGTCGGTACGCAGAGGTGATGGGTGGATATGGAGTGCTAAGGAGGTGATATGTACCTACCCATTAGGTATGAACCTCAGAGGATGGTCCATTAGCTATATTTTCTCTTTCATCAGCTATATTTTCTTTCAGTTGTACTTTTACCATTACTGTTGGGCTTGTATTCTGACCCCTTTTACATGTAGCACTCTTTGGGTTATACAGTTTTCTTTTGTTTGTATCTTACTGTATGTTTGGTTGTGGGTGTTATAGGTATAAAGGAAATGCCTTCCCAGATTTAGGGAATATTCCTTGGTGCAAGTCACTAGCCCCTGACCTATAGAAGGTGGGCTTGGGGTTAGTCATGGCACGGGCCCCAGGGGACGGGTCCTGACTAATTGGTATCAGAAGATTCAGTTCTACCGAAGATCTAGGACTCTGATATTTTCTATAAAGAAATAGTGTTATGGTTAATGAGTGCAGTCTTCAGTTCACAGGGTTCAGTTTTGGTACAGCGGCCGACGTAGCCATACCCCAGGACCCTGACTTCTGATTTCCAACACAGTGCTTGAAAACACTGCTTGTGTGTGTGTTTTCAAAAGTTTTACTTTTGATCTTTTGAGTCAGATCACCAGGTATAACTTATTAACCGTGGTGTAGCTGTTTATTTTCAGGATGCCTCAAAATAGATAGCCGGCTAGGGTTTCGAGAGTTATACGCACTGATAGCCCACTGATCGATGAGGTCTTGGTGTCGGGCCCTCTTCCGGTAGAGGCACCAGCGGAGGAACCATCGGTACCATTCCCCATTGGGCCACCGATGCCACCAGCCACAGCAAGAGATGGTGCACGCCACTTGAGCGCGTTTCATGAGTTCTAGCGCAAAAGTCCACCCAAGTTTATGGGAGAGATGGACCCATAGGTGGAAGAGGATTGGCTGGAGGCTGTAGTGATAGTTTTCTGACTGGTCGGGAAACTAGCCGATCTTATGGTGATCCTTACCTCCATCCCTCTACAGGCAATATCAGGGAGATGGTGGATCTTGATTCTCTAGGTTCATGATGAGTTGATGCTCCTCTAGGTATACTTCGAGAGCCTGTTTCGGGTGGAGTTTCTCCCAGCGACTCTTCACACAGTGCACATTCAAGAGCTACTTCATTTGCATCAGGGCAGCATGACTGTGGCTCAGTACTCAGTGAGGTTCCCTGACCTCACATGCTACTCCCTAAATATGGTGTGGGACCAATTCTTCAGGGTTCAGACCTTTGAGCAATGGATCTGGTGAGAGATCAGGGCTTCGATGATCTCACTCATCATCCCGAAGCATGTGGGGTTTTAGAAAGAGCCCTCTCAGTGGATATTTTCCATGATGAACAGTCACCAGCAGCGAGACCCTCTACCATTCGACACGTAGTGGAGTATTCTGCACCTTGCAGCAGATAGATGTCATAGAGGTCCAAGATGACCAGAACTATAGTTGGACGACAACATGACTCAGGTTCAGATGTGTGGAGCACCTGGGGTAGAGCTAGTCATGCCAGGAGCGAGTAGTGTTACACATGCTGCAGGTAGGGTCACATGTCTCATGACTGTCTGACCTGCCGTACGGATGATAAGCAGACGATCGAAAGACTTCCCAAGCAGATACAAAGATTTGATAGAGGAGGTCTTTAGGGAGCAGGTGGATGTGTCATAGGAGTCGGTCACGTAGCTGGCAGTGGGACACTATTCGATATGTTACCGCCACCGCCACCAAGAGGTCCACCCTGACTGCGGGGAGTAGGTGGATAGGGGAGAGCTCAGCTCTAGGCAGTTGATGCTTACGATCATGGCGCTTCTGAGATGATTCAAACTATGATTTGTGTCTTCTCCACCATAGCTGCAGTACTTATGGACACATATGTCAGTCATTATTTTATTGTCACTGCCCTCATTCGGAGCTCGGAGATTTAGACAGAGCCATTGGCTCGATCCTAATGGCTTGAGACTCCTACGAGAGCAAATTCAATGATTACGTTGTGGTGCCGGTAGTGTGAGCTTACTCTAGGAGGCGAGATCTTCGGCTGTGATCTCTTAGTAGCGGCTTCGAGGCCTTATGATGTCATCTTGGGTATAAACTGGTTATCTACATTCCATGCTCATATTGACTTTATTAGGAGAATGGTGTGGTGTGTCCACGCTGATGGGACCAGGTATACCTTCACGAGTGAGAAGGGAGACTTTGTAGTGCACTATGGACTTACCCGGAGGAGAGTACAACCGATCCCTCATCCGTTGGCTAGTCTTACCCTCAGAACTATTGATGTGGAAAGTTAGAGTCATCCTGTAGTGTTGTACCATTACGCGGGTGTTTTCCCTGATTATTTCTTAGGTCTTCCTCCTCACAAAGAGGTGGACTTTTACATTGAATTGTACCCTTGGACGGAACTGATATCTACACCCGCATATTGGATGCCTCTGGTGGATCTTAGTGAAATGTGGGTACTACTAGAGGACTTTCAGGGGAAGGTATTCATTCAGCCAAGTGTTTCACCTTGAGCAGCCATGATTTTGTTCACCAAGAAGGCAGATGAGAGCTTGAGATTTTGTGTCGACTATCGGTGCCTCAACCAGGTGACTGTGAAGAACTAGTACCCACTCCAGAGGATTGAAGACCTATTTGATTGGCTGAAGGGAGCACGGTGGTTCTCGAAGATAGACCTCAGATCAGGTTATCACCAGCTCAGAGTTTGAGGTGGGGATGTGCAGAAGATAGCCTTCAGATGTCGGTACACCCATTAGAAGTTCTTGGTTATTCCATTCGGTGTAACCAATGCTCTAGCAGTGTTCATGAGACTCATGAACATGATCTATCATCCATACATTGATCGCTTCGTAGTATTCTTCATTGACGACATTCTGATCTACTCGACTACTGAGGAGGATCATGCCTATCATTTTCGGGTAGTATTGGACACACTCCGAGAGCACCAGCTTTATGGTAATCTCTCAAAGTGCCAGTTCTGGATCTGAGAAATTCACTTTTTGGGACATGTCATATCAGAGGATGGATTTGTAGTAGATCCATCAATGATTGAGGCGGTACTTTCCTGGGAGCCACCCAGGTGTGTGATGGAGGTATGGAGTTTCTTGGGTTTGGCTGGATACTACTGGAGGTTTGTGCCAGATTTCTCCAAAGTTGCAGCACCACTATCGACCTTAGCAAAGAAGGTGCAACACTTCGTTTGGTCAGAGAAATGCCAGTGGAGTTTTTAGGAGCTGAAGTGGAGGCTGACTAGTGCCCCCATCCTAGGGCTTCCATAGAAGGTCATAGGGTGCATAGTTTACTACGATGCATTAGGGACCATATATGGATGTGTCCTGATGCAGGAGCAAGCAGTAATCACATATGGTTCTCGATAGCTGAGAAAACAAGAGCAGAACTATGCTACCCATGACCCTGAGTTAGCATTAGTGGTCTTTGCCTTGAGAATGTGGTGGCAATATTTGATGGGTGAGCATTTTATCATATACTCTCATCACAAGAGTCACAGGTATATCTTCTCTCATATGGACTTGAACATAAGACAACAACATTGGCTTGAGTTCCCCCAGTACTATGACTTCGAGATAGTCTATACTCATGGTAAGGGGAACGTTTTAGGAGATGCACTCAGCAGGAGGTCTGGTATACTGCTGCTAGGGGAGGTGACGGAGCAGCTGGCCGCTTTATAAATATCCTTTGTGGATAGAGAGAGAGCAGCTTTTTTACAGTCTCTTATAGTCACTCCCCCACTTATTCAGTGAGTCAGGGAGGCGCAACATGGGGACATTGACTGTGAGACACGACATGCTCAGATATCCACCAGACAAGAACTTGATGGATTTTCAGAAGGTGGGGAGAACGTCATCCTATTCAGAGGATGTACCATGGTACGAGTGTCACTTTAGGTGGAAGTGTAGAGGGAGTTTCACACATCCCCTCCAGCAGTACATCCAATAGTGGTACATATGTATCAAGACTTCTGATGATAGCACTAGTTTCCAGGAATGAAGAAAGTAGCTATAGAGTTTGTCTCTCGATGCCTCACTTGTCAACTGGTGAAGGTGAAGCATCAGGTACCTGCAGTCTTGGATCAAACTTTAGAGGTCCTAGAGTGGATGTGGGATGGGATATACATGGAATTTGTGATAGGACTTCCACGTACATCCATTCGACATAACTCGATTAGGGTGATCGTTGACCGACTCCCCATGTCGGCCCACTTCATACCGGTCAGATAGTAGGGTTAAGTAGAGAGAAAGGGACACATCTGTGTGCAAGAGATTGTGTGGCTACATGGAGTACCTTTGACGATTATCTTTGATCGTGATGCATGTTTTACTTCCCGTCTATGGAATGGGTGGGAAGAGGATTTCGAGATGCAGCTACGTTTGAGCACTTCCTTCCAATATCAAACAGATGGCCAGATTGAGATGACCAGTCAGACCCTCGAGGACATTTTCTGTGCTTGTGTCCTCGACTTCAATCACAGCTGGGAGGATCACTTACCTTTGGTGGAGTTTTCATACAACAACTGATATTACTCCAATATAGGGATGTAACCTTTGGAGGAATTGTACGGGAAGCCTTTCAGGTCACCTTTGTGCTGGACTAACCCAGGGGAGTCAGCACTCATGGGACCAGAGATGGTTTGGGCTACCATAGAGCAGATGCAGATTATCCAAGAGTGGATGAAAACTGCACATAGCAGGTAGAAGTCGTATGCCTATAGGAGACAGAGACCTCTGGAATTCGAGGATGGCGACCACGACTTTCTACGAGTCTCATCTCGATGAGGTCTATGGAGATTTGGGCGGGGCAACAAGTTATCTCCGAGAATCATTGGGAAATTTCAGGTCCTCTGTAGAGTTGGCAAGGTGGCATACCACTTAGCTCTTCCACCTCAGTTGCACCGAGTGCACAATGTCTTCAACATATCCCATCTGATGAGATACATGCACCACCCTTCTCACATCATCAACTTTGTCGAGTTAGACTTTGAAGATGGGGAGACTTTTACAGAGGTTCCAGTAGAGATTGAGGATCTACAAGAGTGGGTCCTTCATGGATGGTAGATATATCTTCTGTGCATTTGATGGCAGCTTCGGATCCTCTAGGAGAGCACATGGGAGCGGGAGGATTAGATAGGTGATCAGTACCCCCACTTATTTACATAGTTTGAGTTGTGGCTTACGGGGATGTAGATCTCTAAGGTGGGGGAGAATTTAATGACCTGTAATTTCAATATAATTGTTTTTTAAATAAATAGCAATTTTGCGAGTCTGTAAAAATTGACTACATGGGATTCCGAGGCCTGGAGTTCCTAGAAGGAATTTCTGAATATTTGTTCAGGTACGTTTAGTAAACGTGCGAGAAGATTTTTCTAACTTTTTAACCAGTGCTTGGAATTGAAATCTGAGGGCACCGTTGAACTCACAGCACTGATTTTTAGTTAAAGACACTTTCACCTCGATGGTAGTTGGTCGAGGGTGGATGTTAGTTTTTGGGTTTTTCGTGAATGAATAAAATAAAAATAACGTTTTGTAGATTTTATTTTTAATTTTATCTGTTAAAAACCTCCATGTGGAAGTTGAGATGTGGGGAACGCCAGACCTTAACCTCCAATGAGAGGTTATGGTGTTGGAATCCACCTGAGCCTAACCTCCCATGAGAGGTTATGGAGGTGGGGACCACCCCAGGCCTAAGCCTTTCAACTCCCTCATTAAATGTGGGTGTGCCTCTTCAAATCCTCCAATATTATTTGTAACAACCCTCCTCCACAATAATTAAGCCAAAACACCACTTTAATTGTGCGAACCCATAAAATAATTAATTATTCCAACCTATGTGATTAATTATATCTATTTCAATTATGCCAACATATTCTATAATGTTGCCTAATTAATTTTTTGTGGAATTGGTGGGAACTATTGGCAAAGGGGAGAACTCTTGGAGAAATCTCGCCAACGAAGAACTTCTTCTTTGAATGCAGAATGCCAACGAAGAACTTATTCTCCGAATGAAGAACGTCAACACCGACTTTGACCTTCTTCCTTAATTAATCCTCCAATGTTGGACATCTTCGAAAACAAAGAATCACCTCCATCGAAGAACATTAATCTGAAGAATGACCTCAGGATTGGAGGCGTGTGATGGGTGCGATGAACGTCGATAACTTCGACTTCTCTCTTCTTTTTCAACCGAACGAGGTAGGGGTTTATTTGAATGTGAATATTTTTCCTATTTCCTTCATTGGTTTCTTTTGTAGTTTGGGAATGAAACATTGCAGGAGGTTTTAATGCATGATGTTCTTATTTTTTGTTCTTGTTGAGCCATATGCTACCACCCTAATGTGGAGGGTACATGCCAAACCAACATGGCCCGACCCTTCCTCAAATCTTGTGGTGTTCTTAGAAAAGTAGGAGGACAGAAACCATCCATGGTTGGGGCACGAGAACGGAGGCCGACACCACTGCTGGCCACGACGAAGGCGACGTTGCAACAATGCCGCCCGACTGCCTATGTTGCCGCCTTGTGGCCACCGTGCTGACTGCGGCTGCCACTGCCGCCTGCGGCTCTGCCCTGCATCGCGACCGAGCCCGTGACCAGACAGCCCCCCCGGCAAGACCCCCCCCCCCCCCCCCTCGTGGCCGGATGGACGCCCCAGGGCCGGACCGCCTCCCTGCGGCCGGACTGCCTCCTCGTAGCCGAACTGCCTCCCTGCGGCCGGACCGCCTCCCTGTGGCCAGACCGCCCCCCGTAGCTGGAACACCTCCCCACGGCCATATCGCTGCCCTGCAGCGAGACCTCCACCCCACGGCTGGACCGCCTCCCTGGGGCATGACCGCTACCCCACGGCCGGACAACCGCCCCATGGTCGGACCGCCGCCCCATGGCCGGAAGGCCTCCAGGCGTCCAGACCGCCTTCTCGTGGACGGACTGCCACCCCGCGGCCGGACAGCCTCCCCGTGGCCGGACCACCACCCCACAACTGGACTTCCGCCCAATGTCCGGACCACTTCCCTACAGCCGGACTGCCGCCCTACGGCTGGACCACCACCCCAAGGTCCGACCACCGCCTCGGGGTCTCGCGCCGCACTCGGTCATCCCGACTCGAGCCGGGCCGAGCCGCCTCATTCCCACACAGTACCCCTCGGCCGAGCCGCCCTCGAGGCACCATCACGACCCTCGTGGTCCAGGCCTGAACCAACGGGTCTGGCAGGGTCAACCCAAACCAGGTGGGCCCAGGCTGGGTCTGGTTAGACCCGGGCCCACAATAACCCATATACCTTTTTTGAGCTATAACTTTGGCATCAAACGTCTGTTTGATGAACCATCAGTGGTGCTAGAAATCTTGGAGAGAGCTGGTACTTTTGAGTGTATTCCACTGGATTTTTGGATTATGATGGGGAATGGACAGGTTGGATCCATCACGAATCCAATTGGGCCCCCGGGACTAAAAGGCAAATAACTGACAGAATTGGAGTTCAATTGATGCGTTTTCTGTTGCGTTGAGACCCATATGACATGTAAGACCTTTGAGATACTTCTTCGTGGGACTTTGTGACAGTAGATGTATCTAACAGTAGCTTGTGGAGCAGATCCTCCTGGAGACGAGTGAGCATAGTGCAGAGAACTAGTGGCTGGATGATACTTAATGACTGTTGACCGTTTCGACTCGGAGAGACTCGACAGGCCCAGTGGAAATTACCTTGGTGATGCGGCAGACCCACGTTGGGGAGTGCCTTGGTGACGGGGTTGACCCACGATACTCGACAGGAGGAGTACCTTAGAAGGCTATGAGGGGGAGAGCCTCTGTGTGGCACGGCATACCCATGGTGGGTAGCACCTCTGTGTGATGTGGCATACCCATGATGCTCGATGGGAGGAGTACCTCAGCATTTCAGGGTTAGCGGGAAGTGCCTCTGTGTGACGTGGTCGGTCCACTATACTCGATAGAAGAGGAGTTCTCCAGCAGTCGAGGTGTTCGACGTTGTGACTGGGAATATTACTTGATACTTCCCCTAGAATAAATCCTGGTGTGAGCTGAGTCAGTACCTCTATGTTTTCCTCATGATTGATATGGATTACTTGATAACTTAGTTATATGTATGGGAATATACCTAAGTACGTTTTTCTATTGATTTCAAACATTTTGGTTTATCCTTGGTGGATTTTGTGAGACCTTGAGGTCTCAGGGTCCCTACTGAGTGCTGTTATACTCACCCCTGCACGGTCTATGTCTGCAAATTATTGTGTTGGATGCTGATGACGGACAACGCTGACTGAGGCTGAGAGTACTAGGACTAGACAGGTACCTGGAGGTGGACCATATAGCGTGTCAGTACACAGAGGAGATGGGTGGTCGTGGAGTGCTGAGGAGGTGATTTGTACCTACCCTTTAGCTAGGAACCTCAGAGGATGATCCATTAGCTGTATTTTATATTTCTGTAGTTTTATTGTATTTCAATTTTACTTGTACCCTTACTATTTGTCTTGTATTACGGTCCCTTTTACTTTCACCACTCTTTTGGTTATACAGTTTGCTTGTGTTTGTATCTTGCCTTGTGCTTAGTTGTGTGTGCTATAGGTATCAAGGCAATGCCTTCCCAGTTTTATGGAAAGCACCATTGTTGCTAGTCTCCAGCCCCTGGCCTATGGATGGAAGGCTTGGGGTTAGTCACGACACAGGCCCCGGGAGACGGGTTATGAAAATCATCCTAGAACATGAAATGGGTACATCGTGGACGAATAGGTCTAAAAATTACAATCACATGTCTCAAATCAATCTACAAGAAGATAGATACACTAGAAGAAGTTGAATATATGAGTAAGGGCTCACTATAGATGGTATATTACCCTGACATCCAACTTATGAGACCTGGTATTAGAAAGAATTTATTTTTAAATTATAGGGGATCTAGTAGATAAAGGTTCGACAATAACTTTCTTCATTATTTACTAGAAACCATTTCATTTTTAAATGTCATGTTTTAAATTTTAAGTTGAAATTTTCATGTAAACATATTGCAATGTCTGATTTAAAATTGATTTTCAGTTCTCAGGAATTCGGGCACATACACCCAATCACTGAAAGTGACACCAATTTAATATCAATCTAACCGATATACATCAGGTTTCAGAATGTGAAAAGTTATGTACGATGGCATGACTCTGTAAAATACTTATTACAACCCATGAGGTATAATACACCTCGTGAATTGAAACTAATAGTCACTCAATCACAACCATATTGGATCATAGGCATTTTATAACTACAATAACATCACTCAAGAATCACTAGTAAAATAGGATGTGGAAAACAATGAAATGCATCTATATAGTATGGAATATGTATGGAATTTGAATTCTAGGTTCCTACGATAATGCATGTAATAATTATAACAACCCAGTCAAAACATACATAGACATTACATAAATTTTTGTAATACATAAATAATTACAAAAACATATTATCAAAGATTGTATTAGTTTAGTTCCATTGTACACTTGGAAACATAAACAATGGTACAAAAGTAAGATCCATTATCTCCCAATTAGTTCTTCCTTACAAGAACCCTTCTTATACAAATCATATGTAAAATAAATAATCACAACATATGTAAGGAAACATAAAAAGGGGTGACCTCAAATCCTTATTAAGGGTAAAAAATGGAGACATGTAATCCTAAACCTTAGCATACTTGTACAAGAACATGATCATAACATTAGAAGATCCCAACCTTCATATCAAAGATCATAAACATGAATCATGGAATAAATATTTATAGATCATAATACATGAATAATATGAAAATATATAATGTTCAATTAAAGCATAAAATAAAAATAAGACATGGAATTTTGGTGGACATGTAAGCATATATAATGATATCCATAGTAGTGAAGGAATCACAATCAAGGGAATATTGGTAGTATGGGTTCACTCCCCATACCATATTAGTTATAATGGTTCACTCCCATAGTCATCTTAGTAGTATGAGTTAACTCTACATACCATCTTGGTAGTCCTAGTTCACTCCCATCACCATCTTAGTCTACCTCTTTAGATATAAATATTTACCCAATGAATTGTAGGGAGATATAGGTCCCACTCATCTCATAGTTATATCATACATACATGTGAAATAAAATTCATAAACAATCATATCTTAATTGATGAAATAAAATGGGTATCATAAAAATGTAATCATATCACTGCCAATAGAAAATGATACATTTTTTATAATCATTACATCAAAATCATAACCTGTGATAAAGAAACGGATTTCATAATGATATAACTCATGAAAGTGAAGTGGGTTTCGTAATAAAAATAGAATAAAGAATAAACCATTAAATTATATAATATGAATGGAACCTTTTAATCACTTCCATGAAAGTCATGCGTAACATAAGGGGATGTTATCGTAGATGGAAATAATTTTGAAATATCCTTTAAAAAAATTTCTTGAAGAAAATATCATAAATATTTGAACATGATTTTTTAAAACAAAAAACCTTGTGAAAAATATTTTATTTCAAAATATACTTGACAACTTATAAATGTATCTTGAAACAATTTTGAAAACCTTTTTCCTTGAATGTTATAAATAATCTTGAAAACCATTTTAAAATAATTTTCCATGAAAATGTAAAAATACTCTTAAAACCCATTTGACACAAAAACGCCTTTAAAGAAATAGATTAGAATGGATTTTTAAATACCAATAAATATAATTATTATAATCATATAATACATTCATGAGTATTAAATACCCCACATAAAAGTAAACTGTGGTGAACATGGCATGTATCTCATAGGTATAAAAAGTCTGATGAAATTCTTGTACCTTGAGTAGACCATGTCTCGTGCATATTTATATTCCTGAATAATAAACATATGTAAAGTAATTAATATTTTAAGAAATATTTTCATTTTTATTATTACTTTTAATTAACTTATTACAATGTCACATAAAACTACTTAAATAATTACGTTTAATTCAGGTGTTTTAACCAAATTCGTTTCATGTGTTAAAAACTTATTTGGTTAATAGAGTATAGTCAAAGGGGTTATTATATAAACATATATAGAATAATTACCATGACATAATTATCTTTTTTATACATTTATTATACTTTTAAAATAAATCATTAAATATGGTTGTGAAAAATTATTCAATATTACAATCAAGGAGACGGTAGGTCGTACGTACGTATGCGTAACGATCCCATTACTCAAAGATCATTGTGGAAAGAAGGAAAGTAACATTAGTATTTATATAATAATTATTATATCATAAATATCATATTATCTTCTCATATATAATTATTCATATAATTCAATAGATGTAAAAGGAGTCACTTCATTTCAAGGAGGTGGAAGTCCACAAGTCCATGAACGACATTATGACTTTATATGTTTGTGAAAAGGTAATAAAAAATGGTATATATAATATATCTTGAAATTTAATTATGTCATGAATATCATATATATGTTTTTTATTTCACATATTTTTAATTAAATCCATCATTTATACATTCCATGTATCGTGTGATTGAATCACATCACTTTTAGGAGGCGGTAGTCCACACTTCCACATATGATGTTATCATGTTAACACATAATGGAAAGAATAAAAGAATGTGTTATAAAATAATTCAAATAGAATAAATAAATTATAAATATTATTTATATCATATATAAATATAGTTTCCATCATTATTCCCTACCTTGAATGGTGTTAAAGGTAAAATGCACAATCATCATTTCACAAGGCGGTAGTTCATCGTACACGAACAATATGTTCGATAACCAATTGATATAGTTGTGTGTATGTGTATATAGAACCCTTAATATAAAAACATATTAGTATATTTAGGAAACCGTTTTTATATAATCATTAAAAAATCAGATTTTAGGAGATGGAGAATGAAACAAAAAAAGGATCTTGTGGAAGGATGTTACCTCTTCTAAGGGTAACTAATTTTGGTTTGCCTGAAAGGGATTACTTGGATGGAATTATATGTAATGTGATGATTTAAGAAGGAAGGGAGGGATATTGGGGATCTATTTTTGAAGAGTCTATTTGAGCCCATGTGGCTTTATAGGTGTGGGTAAGTGGGATGAGATGACTTCTTTTATAGTGGAGGATGAGCGGCACTCTTGTTATATATTGGAAAGGGAAACCCCACCCATTTATTTATTGTACGTGGATCCAATAAATGTCAAAATTTTATACATGGTATTATTGGCTCGAAATATAGAAATCCCATGGGTTTTTACATGTTTCTAGGTCATATTAGACATTATGTTTAGGGTTTAGTTCCTTGTTAATCGTAATTTAATCTAAATATTTGTAATTTATTTTAATTACCGTCACTTAAATTTTTCATCAATAAATAAGTTGATCTTATTATACCATGAAAAATTTTCTGCTTCCAAGTATGGGATGCATTTTTTCAAATTCTAGTTACAGGAGTGGCAGAAATTAATTTAAATTTAATCCCACAAACAAAACGACAGTGCTAGGTTTTAAAGAAAAATGTTCAAAAGTGTGCAACATTTTTTAACCAATTTCAATGTGAAATTGACTAAAATTACAAAAACTAGATAAATAAATATGTTTTTTTATCTAATTATAATATAAAATCAGTAAAAAATGCAATTTATCATTATAAATAAATTAGATGAAAAATTAGTTTTGAGTTAATTTTTTTTTATTTTTCATTATTCATTAAAAAATGAAACTTTGAAGAAAACAAATCACCCATAACTAATTTTTATGTTTTTTCTTGAAAATTAAGTTTATTTTGACATAAAAAATTTATAAAATTTCCAAAATTTAAATTTAAAATTGGTTCCCCATTAAAATTAGGTAAAATCACCTTAATAAAAATATATGTATTTCTGTGTAATATTGAGTTTTTTCCTATCTTATACATATCGAATCTGTTGGATGAATATCACTAATATTTTATTTAATATATATATATATATTACATTAATATCAATTTATAATTTCATTTAGTTTTATTTATTCGGATAAAATTACATTACTAGTATAAAAATAGTTTTCTATAAAAATAATCCCTTTATATTCAATTGGTTCATATATTCATTGTAACTAATAACATCATTTTATGTTGGTGTAAACCCTGGTTTATAAAAAGTTAGGTAAAACTATTCTTAATCACTAACTTAATGGCTAGGTTAAGGCTTAATTTATTTAACGATATATTAATGTTTTGTAAAACTCGATCTTGCATGTTACACAAGCCATCAAAGAAATCTAGTATTTTATATAATATAAGTTGACCTCAATGTTTCATATAGATAAATATAAGATTTATATTACATGTAGTGCATGGTTAACTTGTTATTGCATGATCCAATGTTATTACTTTACTATAACAAAATATACATTCAGTGTTCTGTGAAATGGAAATAATATCAATGTGATTAAATAAAATCAAAAAAACATCCACAAAATCTTGGGGGGGTTACATTCTACCCCTCTAAAAATGAATTTCTCCCTTAAAATTATGCTGGGTTATTAAAGGTTTGATACTAGAAATTTAATTTCATAGAAACCCACATCGTAAAAATTAATACATAAACTTCGCAAAAAAATAATGTTGGAAACATAATGATTACCCAATGTGACACATAACTTGGTTTCCAGATTGGAGAATATAAGGGGGAAGTGAAAATAGGTAATTTTATGAAAAGTTTAAATATTAGAGAGTTATTGAGGTTATCAATCACAAAAAAATATATTTATAAATAATTTTTTTAACAAAAAAAATCATTACACATCAACGAAGGCATTGCATAGGCCAATGGTAGGTGTGAAGATTTTATCTTCCTTTGTTCATGGGTTCAAGACCTTCAACCTTACCAAACTAGATGGGTTGCTGACATACAATATGTCCTTTTCTAAATCTAAATTAATATAATTTATATAATATATTTTATGTAATTTCTTAAAATAATATTAATCACAAGATATCCTGTTTCCTGTGGTTTTCAATGAAAAATCACTACATAAATACTTCATATGAATTTTATCTTAAAAATTCAATAACTGGTTAACCTTATAACCCTTCTAACAGTTAAAAATCCAAAAAATTGTAAATAATTTCAGAGAATAAGATTAAAATTGATCCCTCACATATCACAAAGTATCTTTTGGTTGTCACATTCCAAAAAAGTGAATACCCTCATCGTTTATTCTCTTGAAACATGGTAATAACCTAAAATACCCTAATTACATTTGGAAAATATGCATTTCTCCTTATTCTAATGATTATATTATGTATTCCATAAATCCAAATATTCTATGAACTCCATCCATTATAGTACAAACTTCTTTATCAACAAATCCTTTATCAGTTCCAAGGAAATCATTATCATCTAATACACTTATTGATATCCAACATGTCTCTTATCCAAACATCTATATCTTAACATTAGGAGAACATTATGGGTGATTTATCCCTTAATATTTTGTTTCCCATTAATATCACCTTTCGATTAAATCACTTTTCTAGTATATTGAAAACATTCAACATAATCTTTTAAATCCTTCGGGGAAAATGTATACAGAATGATCTGTGCATGTTTGACTATTCATTCAACATGATCCATGAATAAAAATGAATACAAACAATGATTATTCAACATAATTTATTATTATTAATAATTCTACATCTTCTTATTAGATAATACCTCTTTCCATTCACATTTCCTCTATAGTATCATCATCAACAGTAATATAAATATTACTCATAACACCTTGCTGATTTTATTCATAAGCATTCCACATCGGGAATCAATTTCCATAATGACGATTCATTCAACACTTAAATCATTTAACCTTTGATAAATTCAAAGGTAGAAAAATATTCCCATTTATTTTTTTAGTTTAACCATTCATTTTTTTTATAGTTACTTGCGTTTTGTCCTTCTTTTCCATTGTCAAAAAACATTTTTGTTCCTTGAATACATTCACTTAGGTGATTCATTCCATATTATTGACATAATGGAAACTGAATATTATTTCCTCTATAGTATCCATTACCTAAACTATCATTGAACTTCTTCATTGTCTTATTTTGTGAGTCTGATATTTGGTTAAGGTACATATTGTAGATCATGTTCCTTGAAAATTGAGTAGGCATGATCAGAACATCCTTCACTCTTGTGGTCATACCATTAGACTTTTCCTCAAAAGATTGTGAATCTCATTGAAAACTAATCATGTTCTTTATGATTCCCTCCAATAGATAAAACATGAAATCATTGAATAAAAAAAATATCATAGTGAGGGACCACATAATCATTAAAATCCACTTATAAAAAGTCTATGTTATGTTACCTTACATAATATAAGACACCATAGGTTTATCCCAGGTTATTCATATCCAAATTATATTTAAATTATACATTATGGTTCATGAAAATTTTGTGAATTACCAAAGCATATCCCCTGGGAGTGACAGATTAGGTGAAAAGTAAGGCCCATTGTCGTATGCCAGGTTACCCCGAGTCAGGCTCGGGACAGCTTGTTTGAGTTGTTACTCTAAAGTAAATATGTTCCATAACCATGTCCACCTATAGTGCCCATAAAGTAATGTGTTTCTAGGAAACAACCCACTCTATCTTTTACCAAAATTTCAGGATGTTTTTATAAATGTTAACTCATATTTATAATCATCATTAGAGACATCCCTTGACATATCCTTTGAAATATTCATAGGGATATCACTAATGTTTTATCATCCCAGCTTCCAAAGAATGTATAAACCTTCACTCTAATACGAACTATAACAACCCATTCCTTATATAAATAAACATTACATCACTTTTTTTGAATACATAAAACATTACAAAAATATATGCCCAAGACCGTATTAGTTAAGTTCATTTGGAAACATGGAAACCTAAACGTAGGTACATAAGAGATATATATTATCTCTCACTAAGTTCTTCATTACTAGAAACCTTCTTAAAAAATTAATTAATTTAAATCTTCACAAAATGGGTAAGGAAACATAAAAATGGGTGAGATCAAATACTCATTAAGGGTAAATAAGGGAGGCATGTTTGAAAAAACATGAGCCTATGTATAACGATCCATACTTTACATACATTATTAATACTTCAAAATTTAATCACACTTATTAAAACATATAACAAAACCTTGAAAGGAACGAATAGGTATAGTGTCTTTAGAAACTGTGAAACATAAACAACTGGTTCATAAAGTATCTACATTATCTTCCATTTATTTCATCATATCTAGAGTCCCTTTTGGAATATCCTACTTAATAACCTTCTTCCTGACCTAGGGAAAGAAAACATACAAAAGTGTGAGCTCAAATGCTCAGTAAGGGTATACAAAAAATATCAATCACATCATATTCATAAGAGCATAACATTTTGGAAATCTTAACCTGCAAAAGAGACAATAATTTCATAACATGGGATAAATCATAGTAGTGAAATGTAATCCCAAGAGTCATAACCTAAAACATGAAACTTTGTGTTATACACACATAATCATATAGAATCATTTCTTATTAGTCAAGACTCATTACCAAGACTATTTTAGTGGAAAAAGTCCATTTCTGAACCGAGTTCACTCCTCGTTTCAGTCCTGTTTCACTGAACCGGTTTAACCTGCCGTTCCAGCCATGTCTATCTCATGAGATATTAAATCTTTACCCGATACATTGGAGGGAGATATAGTTCCCACCCATCTCATAATGATACCATTCTTATGTGTGCCACAAAATCATAAATCATACATCATTGCATAACCCATGTAATAAAAATGGGATTCTTAAACATCATGACATCATAAAAAAATTCATATAAGATAAAGGAATTCATAAAAATAATTCCATCACAACATAATCAAATAAATTTAATAATTGGTATATAAATAGAACCCTTTATTATCTTAGGTGGAAAATAATTTTGATAAAACACTTGAACTCCATTTTTGAGGAAAATATCCTTTCTACTTAAAAAATCATTTTCCTTTCTTAACATGTCATACCATTTTAAACTAAAAGAAGTTGATTAAAAATAAACGTGACAAATTGTAAAGGAATCTTCTTGGAAATAATGTTTTAAAAATCCATTCATGCTGTAGATGTTAAAAAAAATTCTTCTTGTACTTTTTTCAGAAAAGTCAAAAAGTACCTCGTACGAAAAACGACAAAAGATTCCATTCATAACTTATACTAAAAACTCACCTAAGGGTAAAATTGTATTTAAAAAATTGTAGGTGGATGAAAATAATATTACATATTGAGGAAACATGGATGTGGATGATAAAATACACCCCAGTAAATATCAAAGTATAAACAATCTCAGATAAAAATGAGATTGTGATATTTTATCTAACCTTAGGATCGATTTGCTTCGTAAGTGTCCGAACCTTCTGTATAATGATTTAAATAATGTCATTGACTTATTCTAGAATCATACTCATTGTTATGATATCATATATGGTCATATTAATAGCTTCTTATTAGTAATATTTCATTGCTACTTGTTATTCGGGTGTTTATTACTTTTTGTTCTTATGCGTGTTTTGTCGAATAAATTCTTATTCTTCTCTTTAGGTTATAGATACCTCATTTACAGAATGGTATAAGTGTAATATATATCATATTTATTCATTAAATTCATTTATATAATCATTATGCAATGAATATCATGTAGAACGAGTCGCATCACATCGTGGAGACGGTATTCTGTACGTACGCACGTTCGATGATATCATTCCCATGATCGTGGAATTGTATTGGTGTGTATGTATAATATTTCAGAATCAATAAAACTTTACAATAATCATATATTGTTATTTTTTTGCACCATTATACCCATCCAAGTAAGGTGGTGGTGGAAAATAGATTAGACCACGGCGTGGAGACGGTATTTCGTACGTACGCATGCACGGTGATTTCATTTTCCGTAGGATGGATAGATGGTGAAATAGGGTTGTTTCATACTTATAATAACATATCAGTATATGAGTGATACTTATTTTATTACTTCATAATGAAACAACTAAATAAGAAGAAGTGGAAGAAGAAATAAAGTTGAAAGAATCGGTAACAGACATTACCTCTTCTTTAAAGCGCCTCTTTGAGACCTCTTCTTAGGGCACTAAAATTGGTCTTTGAAGATGAACAGGACCTCTAGGATGTTTCTAAGGAAGTGGAGAAGATAAATTGTCAGGGGTTGGGCAATCTTTAAGGCTCAATGTGGTGTGAGGAAGAGAGGGAGGAGGTGCCCTTTTATAAGGGAGGAGAGGGGCATCTTTGGAAAAACTAAAAATATTATTTTATTATAAAGTCACATTCGATTTTAAATATCTCCAAATTGATTTATTTAGAATCTAAGGTGGTTATGGGTCGAAATAACCTCATCAAATATAATTTGGACAATTTTAGGTTAGTATTTTAACCTTATCATTTAGATTTAACTTTAAGTTAGATAATTTTACTTTTACCGTGTCTTTTTGTTTTCTTACACTATAAGGTTAATTAACTTACTATAACAAGCCAAAAGAACCCCAAGTTGTTTATTATTAATATATATATCCTTATCTAAGTCATTTGGCAGAACATTAGATTTTTAGGAATAAAATAACAATTAATAATATAATATTGTTTTTAAAAACTATTTTATGTCAATTTTAACACTATTTGGTAATTGATTTTTGTGAAAATCATACCAAAATGATTAGTTCTAAAAAATTTAATTAAATCAACACTAACATGTCCTAGTAACATATAAAATTATTTTAATTCATAAAAAGTCTCAAATTACATTTATTTGGGTATTTATAACATCAATTATGTCAATATTTCATTAATAATATAATTACTGCATCATCATTGTGTCATAAATAAATTAACTTATTTTAAGTCTAAAAAATACAAATAAACTACCATTATGTAGTAAATCTTTTTATATTTCTAATGAATATTTATAGTTGAATTTATCTAATGTATAACCTTATATTAAAATGCTTTAGTTATTAAACATTGATATTAACTATTTTAACCCTTCTTTAAATAAATTAATAATAAATGTCCTAATCTAATCCATGTGGGCCTAAATGGTCATATTTTATTCCTAAGGTTGTTTTTGGTCTAATTACACTTATCCAATAGAATTAGGACATGTTTTAGGGTAATAATAATATCATTTTTACCCTTAATTACCCTATTTACTTTTAACCGTGGTAAAAAAAAGTGAAAAGTTACTATTCACAAAAAATTATTTTCATCTTTTTGAACCAAATTTTAGTCCTTGATATTAACCGTGTCTCTCGGATTTTCGAAATTCCACTCATAGAAGCAGTAAAATTATGTTTTATGAAAAATTCAGTTTTTTTAACTACCACTTAGTGGTTTCACTATTCATCAAAAAATGAAAGTTTCCAGAAAAATACCAAAAATTAGGCCTAAGATATATTTGATATTATGAATTCAAAAATGATGTCTATTTTACCAAATTAAAAACACATCAGTTGAATTAATTAATTTAAAATTTAATTCTCGTCGTCAAAACAAATAATATGTTTTTAAGAGATAATAACTATCAAAAGATTGACACTTGTTTATGTTTGGTTTAAATGTGAAATTAAATCCAATGACCAAAATTGTATTAAATGGTAAAAATATATTCTAAATATACTTTAAAACCACTCAAATTAATAATTTATCACTATTAATTATTTCTATTAAAAAAGATGTTTTTAATTAAAATTTAGTAATTTTCACTATTCGTCAGAATTTGAAAGTTATCTGAAAAGTACCAAAATTTCACCCTAAGCTAATTTCGATATTCCAAATCCAAAAAAGAATTCCATTTTGAAAAATAAGATTTACAAAATTTCAAAAAGTGGTTATTACTATTCATAACTGCTATTTTTAATAATATTTTAATAGCATATCGTTGTTTAGTGAAACTTAGTATTGCGTACGATGCAAGCTATCGAGGAAGGTCGCGATTGCGTGTTAAGAAAGCCAAGCTATTGTTGTGTGTAGTGAAAGATTCCTTTGATGATTTATATAACATAAAAACAAAATATTTCTCATAAAAACCTCGGGTGTTATATTCTACCCCCCTTAAAATGAATTTCGCCCTCCAAATTCGTCACTTTGTAACCAAAAGATGAGGATATATCTCCCTCATCATATCCTCAAGCTCCCATGTAGCTTCTTCTAATTGGTGGTTCCTCCATAAAACTTTCATCAAGTGATTGTTCTTGTTCCGTACGACTTTTTCGCTACGATCCAGAATCTGTATTGGTTGTTCTTCATAAGAAAGTTCTTGCTCCAGCGGTACAACATCTGAGTTGAGTACATGTGAAGGATCAGGTATGTACTTTCTCATGAGAGATACATGGAACACATCATGAACATGGGAGAGATTCGGTGGAAGCGCCAATCGGTAAGCTACCTTCCCAACACGATCCATAATTTCAAAAGAACCAATATATCTAGGGCTCAACTTTTCCTTCTTTCCAAATCTCATGACCCTCTTCCATGGAGATATTCGTAAGAACACTTTATCACCCACTTCAAATTCTAGGTCTTTTCTTCGGTTGTCGGCATAACTTTTCTATCGACTCTGAGCTGCTCTTATGTGTTGTTGAATAGATCTGACCTTTTCTGCCATCTCATCAACAAGATCAGGTCCTAATAGCTTTCTTTCCCCAACTTCATCCCAGCAATTTGGAGTCCTGCATTTCTTTCCATAGAGAGCTTCATATGGAGCCATCTGAATACTGGAGTGAAAGATGTTATTATAAGAAAATTCCACCAAAGGTAGGTGTTGATCCCAACCACCTTTGAAATCCATAGAGAAAGCTCTTAACATATCTTCCAGAGTTTGAATTGTTATCTCAGACCGACCGTCTGTCTGAGGATGATAAGAAGTGCTGAAACTCAACTCTGTATCTAGAGTATGCTGAAGACTTTTCCAGAACTTCGAGGTAAATCTCGGATCTTGATCAGATATAATAGAAAGTGGTACTCCATGCAATCTTACCACTTCCTTCACATATATCCTGGAAAGCTGATCCAGAGAGAAATCCTCTCTAATAGCAATGAAGTGTGTCGACTTTATGAGACGATCAACTATGACCCAAATAGAATTATTTCCTTTTGGATGTTTTAGGAAGTCCGGGGACAAAGTCCATAGTGATGTTTTCCCATTTCCCTTCTGGTATGGGTAATGGTTGTAACATCCCCTTAGACTTCTGTCTCTCATCTTTAACTTGCTTACAAACCAAGCATCGAGAGACATATTCAGCAGCATCTCTTTTCATTCCATCCCACCAGAAGTACTCTTTCAGGTCCCTATACATCTTTGTGCATCTGGGATGAATAGAGAATGAAGAACTGTGAGCCTCATCCAGCAGCTCCTTCTTTAATTCTGGGATGGGAGGAACACAAACCCGATTCCTGAACTTTATTATCCCATCACAATCAAGGTAAAATTCAGGAATATTTCTCACCTTCTTTTGTAACTCTACATCTTCTTTTTGCGCCTCTTTAATATTCACATGTATAGATGGTTGAACATTCATTTGAGAAAGATACGATTTCTCCCCTTTCATTATAATTCCAAGATCCATCCGTTGTAAATCCATAAATATTGGATCTTTTGTGATCCTCATCATGGATATGCTAGCATGGTATTGTCGACATAATGAATATGCCAGCTTGTTTTCTTTCCAAGAGTGGTAATGAATTGAGAAGTCGTAATCTTTAATCAGCTCCAACCATCTTCTTTGGCACATATTCAGCTCCTTTTCTGTGAAAATATACTTTAAACTTTTATGATCAGTATAAATATCACACTTTTCTCCATAAAGATAATGCCTCCAAATATTTAATGCAAAGATTACCGCAGCTAACTCCAAATCTTGAGTTGGGTAATTTTTCTCATGGATTTTCAAATGTCATGAGGCATAAGCTATCACCATATCATTTTGCATAATAACTCACCCCAATCCCTTCTTGGATGCATCACTATAGATCACAAACCTTTCTCCACTACAAGGAAGTGTGAGTACAGGTGCACTGGATAACCTTCTTTTCAACTCCTTAAAATTCTCTTCACAATCCTCCGTCCAAACAAACTTAACTCCTTTCCGAGTCAACTTGGTGAGTGATTTAGATAATAGTGAAAAATCTTTCACAAAACGTCGATAATATCCATCCAATACAAGAAAAATTCAGATCTCAGTTACTATTGTTGGTCTTGACCATCTTTTGATAACCTCTGTTTTTGCTGGATCCACAGATATCCCCTCTTTTGAGATTATGTGACCCAAAAATGCATCTTTCTGAAGCCAAAATTCACACTTGGTAAATTTGGCATAAATCTTATCCTTTCTCAGGGTCTTCAATATAATTCTCAAGTGATCTTCATGTTATTCCTTGCTCTTTGAATAGACAAGAATATCATCTATAAATACTGCCACAAACTGATCAAGATAGTCTCTAAAGACTCTATTCATCAGAACCATGAAGATAGCAAGGGCATTAGTAAGACCAAATGGCAACACTATAAATTCATAGTGTTTATACCTTGTATGGAAAGTCGTCTTTGGTATATCCTCCCTTTTGACCCTTAATTGATGATACCCTAAATAATGATCAATCTTGGAAAAGTATTGAGCTCCGCGTAGTTGGTCAAATAAGTCATCAATGCGAGGGAGAGGATATTTGTTCTTGATAGTGATCTTGTTACGTTCTCGATAATCAATGCAGAGTCGCATTGATCCATCTTTCTTCTTAACAAACAGAACAGGTGCTCCCCAAGGTGACGCACTAGGGAATATGAATCCCTTATCAAGATTCTCTTGGAGTTTCTTCTTCAATTCCTGCAACTCAATTGGTTCCATTCTATAAGGTGTCTTTAAAAAAGGCAAAGCACCCGGTACGAGTTCTATTGAAAACTCAACTTCACGATTTGGTGGAAGACCGGGCAATTCCTCCAGAAAGACATCGTCAAACTCCCGTACAAAGGGAATATTCTTAATCGTGAGTTTCTCACCAACCATTTGAGATAAATAACCTTCATTTAGTGGAATCAAGACCCATAAGATGGAAGAAATTTCCACTGGAATGTTATGTTCATCCTTGCATCGATAGACGATCATAGATTGATCTGGAATATGAAATGTGAATTCCCTTCTTTGGAAATTAATATGAGCTCCATATAGAGAAAGCCAATCCATGCCAAGAATCACATCAAATTCCACTATAGAAAGGATCACAAGAATTACAGGAAGCACTTTCCTACAAACATCAATAGGAGAATAATTATAAACTTTTGATGCAACTGTTGTGCCATTAGGGGTTGTCACAACTAACTCAACATCTAATTATTGAGGTAATATGGCGATACCCTTAGAAAATTTTTCTGAAATAAAAGAGTGGGTGGATCTAGAATCAAATAAAACATTTGCTACTTTAGAGTGGATGGTAAGTGTACCTTTTACCACATTTTTATCATACTCCACATCGCTGATAGAAATTGCATGTGACTTTCCTTTGTCTTTATCCTTAAGAGTTTGTTGACGTCGACCATCATCATCAACCCTTGGATTTGGGAATTGATTGTCATATTTCCCAATCTCCTTTCTCTTGAAACATTGAAGGGTAGTAGGTTCATTCTACATATACCTTCCATTTTTTGCATCATTAGACATCTTCTTCCCATCATTGTGGCATTGAAATGCCTGATGACCTTCCTTTCCACATTTGAAACATTTACTTGTCCCTTTAAGATATCTCCCTCCATGTTTCTTTCCACACTTTGAGCATAAGGGAAAGCTTATCTTCTTTTCAGTGTGCTCTTTAGATTTTCCTTTGAATTACATTTTCCTATTCTTATCAAACCCATATGATTGATGGGTTACACCAATCTCCATCTCAACCCTGAGAGCACATCGAACAATTTCCTCGTAGCTATTGAAGTCCCTTATGGCTAATGCCCTTAAAAGACTTGGTTTTATGCCACTAAAGAATTGATCGATCTTACTCTCAGGTTGGATAATAATACCAGAAGCGTACCTTGCAAGTCTTGTAAAATTTTCTTCGTAGGTACCAACAGATTCATCATCCCTTTGCTTAAGTTCAAGAAACTCCTTCTCCATCTTTGTTCTGATAATACGAGGAATTTAATTATTGAAAAATAAGTTCTTGAAGTCGTCCCATTCCATGGACTCAATTTCATCCCTTTGACTCATATTATTAATAAGATTCCACCATTGATTAGCATCACCTTCCAAACGATACACTGCTAAGATGACTTTATCATGTTCAGAACATTGAAGAACTGAAAATATCTTTTCAGTGGTACTGATCCATTGTTCAGCAACTAATGTATCAGCAGACCCGCTGAATGAAGGTGGACGCCGCCTCATAATGGATTCAACAAAATGTTGCTCCTTCCTTTGCTCGTTTGGAAGTCCTGCATGATTCATAGCTTGAGAAAGTTGTGTGAGCATGGCTACAAGATTTTCCATTCCAGCTCCCATAATGTTTGGTTGCTCAGGGGGACAATCATTACCTTTCCCGTCGCATTCTGCATTAACACGGTTCCATTGGGTTCCAGCCATTGACTAAAACCAAGAAGAATAGTGTGAGAAACACTAATTATAATTGGAAAACCACATAATCAGGAATAAAATTTCACACTTAAGGTCTTATCATAGGTTATTCATGGCCATTTCTAAAACACTAAGATTGTGTTCAATGCTTAGACTTATCCTTAGGGTTCTTACTAAGGCTTTCACATCCTAGTTTTCAAAGGTTGACTATACCTTTCCTCTGATACCAACTGTAACGACCCATAATTTACATACATTGTTAATACTTTAAAATTGAAGTACACTAATTACACACATATAAAAAAACAATGAAAGGACTGAATAGGTATACTGTATTTAGAAACTGGGAAACAAAAACAACTGGTTCAAAAAGCATCTACATTGTCTCACATTTATTTCATCATATCTAGAGTCCCTCTTGGAATATCCTACTTAATAACCTTCTTCCTGGACTGCGAAAAGAAAACATACAAAATGGTGAGCTCAAATGCTCACTAAGGGTATAAAAAAGAAATATCAATCACATCATATTCATAAGAACATTACATTTTGGAAATCTTAACCTGCAAAAGAGACCATAATTTCATAACATGGGACAAATCATAGTAGTGAAATTTAATCCCAATAGTCATAACTTCAAACATGAAACTTTGTGGAATACACACATAATCATAGAGAATCATTTTTTATTAGTCAAGACTCATTTCCAAGACTATCTTAGTGGACAAAGTCCATTTCATAATCGAGTTCACTCCTCGTTTCAGTCCTGTTTTACTGAACCGGTTTAACCTGCCGTTCCAGCCATGTCTATCTCATGAGATATAAAATCTTTACCAAATCCATTGGATGGAGATATAGTTCCCACCCATCTCATAATGATACCATTCTTATGTGTGCCACAAAATCATAAATCATACATCATTGCATAACCCATGTAATAAAATGGTATTCTTAAACATCATGAAATTATAAAACAATTCATATATGATAAAGGAATTCATAAAAATAATTCCATCACAACATAATCAAATCAATTTAATAATAGGGATAGAAACAGAACCCTATATTATCTTAGTTGGAAAATAATTTTGATAAAACACTTGAACTCCATTTTTGAGGAAAATATCCTTTCTACTTCAAAAACATTTTCCTTTCTTAACATGTCATACGATTTTAAACTAAAAGAAGTTGATTAAAAATAAACTTCAAAACATTTAAAGGAAGATTCTTGGAAATAATGTTTTAAAAATCAATTCAAGCCATATAAGTTAAAAAAACATTCTTCTCGTACTTTTGTCGGAAAAGTCAAAAAGTACCTCGTACAAAAAACGACAAAAGATTCCTTTCATAACTTATACTAAAAACTCACCTAAGGGTAAAATTGGATTTAAAAAATTTTAGGTGGATGGAAATAATATTACATATTGAGAAACAGTGATGTGGATGATAAAATAAACCCCAGTAAATATCAAAGTATAAACAATCTCGGATTAAAATGATATTGTGATATTTTTTCTTACCTTAGGTCTGATTTGCTTCGTAAGTGTCTGAACCTCCTGTATAATGATTTAAATAATTTCATTGACTTATTCCAGAATCATAATCATTGTTATGATATCATATATGGTCATATTATTAGCTTCTTATTAGTAATATTTCATTGCTACTTGTTATTCGGGTGTTTATTACTTTTTGTTCTTATGCGTGTTTTGTCAATTAAATTCTTATTATTCTCTTTAGGTTATAGATACCTCATTTACAGAATGTTATAAGTGTACTATATATCATATTTATTCATTCAATTCATTTATATAATCATTATGAAATGAGGATCATGTAGAACGAGTCACATCACATCGTGGAGACGGTATTCCGTACGTACGCACCAGCGATGATATCGTTCCCATGATCGTGGAATTGTATTGGAGTGTATGTATAATATTTCAGAATCAATAACACTTTAAAATAATCAAATATTGTTATTTATTTGCACCATTATACCCATACAAGTAAGGTGGTGGTGGAAAATAGATTACACCACGGCGTGGAGACGGTATTCTGTACGTACGCACGCGCGGTGATTTCTTTTTCCATAGGATGGATAGATGGTGAAATAGGGTTGTTTCATACTTATAATAACATATCAGTATATGAGTGATACTGATGTTATTACTTTATAATTAATCAAATAAAGAAGAATAAGTGGAAGAATAAATAAAATTGAAATAATCGGCAACAGACATTACCTCTTCTTTGAAGCGCCTCTTTGAGACGTCTTCTTAGGGCACTAAAATTGGTCTTTGAAGAAGACCAGGAACTCTAGGATGTTTCTAAGGAAGTGGAGAAGAGAAATGGGCAGGGTTTGGCCAAGATTGAAGGCTTAAAGTGGTGTGAGGAAGAGGGGGAGGAGGTGCCCTTTTATAAGGGAGGAGAGGGGCACCTTTTGAAAAACTAAAAATATTATTTTATTATAAAGTCACATTCGGTTTTAAATAGCTACAAATTGATTTATTTCGAAAATAAGGTGGGGATGGGTCGAAATAATCTCATCCAATAAAATTTGGACAAGTTTAGGTTATTATTTTAACCTTATCATTTATATTTAACTTTAAGTTAGATAATTTTACTTTTACCGTGTCTTTTTGTTTTCTTACACTATAAGTATAATAAACTTACTATAACAAGCCAAACGAACCCCAAGTTGTTTATAAATAATATATATAACCTTATTTAATTCATTTTTACAAAAATTAGATTTTTAGGAATAAAATAACAATTAATAATATAATATTTGTTTTAACAACTATTTTATGTCAATTTTGACACTATTTGGTAATTTATTTTTTTGAAAATCATAACAAAATTTTTAGTTCGAAAAAAGTTAATTAAATAAACACTAACATGTCATATTAACATATAAAATTATTTTAATTCATAAAAATTCACAAATTACATTTATTTGGGTATTTATAACATCAATTATGTCAATATTTCATTAATAAGATAATTACTGCATCATCATTGTGTCATAAATAAATTAAATTATTTTAAGTCCAAAAATTACAAATAAAATATAATTATGTAGGAAATACTTGTAACTTTATAATGAATATTTATAGTCGAATTTAACTTAGGTATAACACTATATTAAAAATTCTTTAGTTATGAAACTTTGATTTTAACTATTTTAACCCTTCTTTAAATAAATTAATAATAAATGTCCTAATCAAATCCATGTGGGCCTAAATGGTCATATTTTATTCCTAAGGTTGTTTTTGGTTGAATGACACTTATCCAATAGAATTAGGACATGTGTTAGGGTAATAATAATATCATTTTTACCCTTAATTACCCTAGTTACATTTAACCGTGGTAAAAAAAGTAAAAAGTTACTATTCACCAAAAATTATTTTCATCTCATTGAACCACATTTTAGTCCTTGATATTAACCGTGTCTCTCGGATTTTTGAAATTCCACTTACAGAAGTGGTAAAATTAAGTTTTATGAAAAATTCAGTTTTTTTAACTACCACTTAGTGGTTTCACTATTCATCAAAAAATGAAAGTTTCCAGAAAAATACCAAAATTTAGGCCTAAGCTATATTTGATATTATGAATTCGAAAATGATATATATTTTACCAAATTCAAAACACATCAGTTGAATTAATTATTTTAAAAATTAATTCTTGTTGTCAAAACAAATAGCATGTTTTTAAGAGATAATAAATATCAAAAGATTGACACTTGTTTATGTTTGGTTTAAATGTGAAATTACATCCAATGACCAAAATTGTATTAAATGGTAAAAATATATTCTAAATATACTTTAAAACCACAAAAATTAATAATTTATCACTATTAATTATTTCTATTAAAAAAGTTGTTTATAATTAAATTTTAGTAATTTTCACTATTCATCAGAATATGAAATTTATCCGAAAAGTACCAAAATTTCACCCTATGATAATTTTGGTATTCCGAATCCAAAAATGAAGTCCATTTTGCAAAATAAAATCTACAAAATTTTAAAAAGTGGTTATTACTATTCATAACGGCTAGTTTTAATAATATTTTAATATCATATCGTTGTTTAGTGAAACTCGGTATTGCATACGACACAAGCTATCGAGGAAGGTCATGATTGCATGTAAAGCAAGCCAAGATAGTGTTGTGTGTATTGAAATATTCCTTTGATGATTTATATAACATAAAAACAAAATATTTCTCATAAAAGTCTCGGGTGTTACACCATGGGTATGAGAACATGATCAAAACATTATATGTTTTCACCCTCTATATAAAATATCATAAAACAAAATCATGGAATAATTACTTACATTTAATAATATATGAATCATATGAAAATTAAAATACATGAGATCTGAAAGCATAAAATAATAATAAGACATGGAATCATGGTAGACACATAAGCTTATAGAATGATTTCCATAGTAGTCAATCCATCACTACCAAGGTTCTCTTGGAAGTGTGGATTCAATACCCAAACCATATTGGTTTTCATGGTTCACACCCTTGGACAACTTAGTAGAATGATTTCACTCCTCATACCATATTGGTAGTCATGGTTCACTCCAATGGCTATCATAGTGATCAAGGATCACACCCAATACCATCTTTGTCCATCTCATGTGATATAAATCTTTACCCAATGCATTATAGGGGGATATAGGTCCCACCAATATCATAATGAAATCATAAAAACATGTTCCAAAATTTTTCAAATAATCACATCAGAACCAATAAAATGAAATGGGTATCATAAACATGTAATCATATCATAACCTATGGAAAAAGTTACTAGTTTCAAAATGATTTCATAAAAAGCATAACTCAAGAATGAAAACTTGATTTCAGAAACATATAACATGTGAAAGTGAAACAGGTTTCATAATGACCATGAAATCAATCATAAAACATTTATAGAAAAAAATATGGAACCATTATATAATTTCTAATAAAGCCACATGTAAAATCAATGGATGTTGTCATATATGGAAAATAATTTTGAAATATATTTTGAAAATGTTTATTGAGGAAAATATACTTCTTATTTAAAAAAATTTCATTTAAAACTAAATAATTTTAAAAACTATTTTATTGAAAAATAAATGGGAAAACTTATAATGAAATAATAAAAACGTTTTGAAAACCTTTCATGTGAAACTTATAAATAAGCCTGAAAACTAATTCAAACCCATTTTCCAAAAAAACAATTTTTTAAAGACTCTAAGAAACCATTTGAAAAATAAACCCCATTAGTTAAATAACATAAAATGGATATGTAAATCACATAAATTGAATAATAAGAATCATATAATACATTCATGAGTATTATATACACCACACAAAAGAAAAGGGTGGTGAACATTGTATGTATCTCATAGATATAAAAAGTGAGATGAAATTCCCTTACCTTGAGTTTAACATGTATTGGGTGACATTATATTCTTGAATAAAAAACTTTTGATAATTAATTAAATTATTCATAAACTTTTTCATGTTAATTATTTCATTAATTCACTTATTACGATGTTTTCTACAACTACATAAATAAAAATGTTTATGTCGGGTGTTTTTACCAAATCTTGTTAATGTTTTAAAACAAAATATGGTTGGACGAATATGGTCAAAGGGGTCATTGTATAAACATATTGAGATTAATAATAATAAAATTTATACATTATTTATACTTTTAAAAAAAATCATTAAATAATGTTTTTTATAAATTTATCAATGTTACAATCATGGAGATGGTAGGTCATATGTATGCATGAGTAACATTTCTATTTCATAATGATCATAATGAAAAGAAGTAAAGTAACATTTATATTTATAGAATTGTTATTATATCATAAATACCATATTATTTTATCACATATACTTATATATATAATTCATTAGATGTAAAATTAATCACATCATGTTGAGGAAGCGGTAACCCACACATCCACTAACGACGTTATCACTCTATAAGTGTGTGATAGGGTATTAAAAAAGATGGTATATATTATATTTACATAAAGGAAATTATGTCATGAATAAAATATATATGTATTTAATATCACATATTTTTAATTAAAACCATTATTTAGGCATTTCATGTATCGTGTGACTGAATCAATTCACTTTTAGGAGGTGGTAGTCCACACTTCCACAAAAGATGTTATCGTGTTTACACATAATGGAAAGAGTATAGGAATGTCTTATAAAAAATTTACATTGAATAAATAAACTATATATATCATAAATACCATATTGAAATATATTTTACTTCATAATTCCCATCCTTTAAAGGTGGTAAATGAAATAATTAACAATCATCGTTTCACGAGGTGGTGGTTCGACGTACACAAATGGTATGTTTGATACCCATTTTGTAAAGATTCCATTAAATTTAGATTCAAAAATTAATATAAATATATATAAGTATATGTAGGATAATTGTTTTTTTATATAATTAGTAAATAAAGATATTTTAAGGGGTGGAGAAGGAAAATAAATGTAAGGATCTTGGATAAGGATGTTGCCTCTTCTTTGGGTAACTCATTTTGGTTTTCACCAAAGTGATTCCATGGATAGATTTCATCAAAAAGGGAGGCTTAAAAGAATAATGGTGATATTTTGGGGATCTATTGGGGAATATTTTTTCAAGACAATATTTCTTGATAGGTTTGATTAAGTGTGAGGAGATGAGGCCTTTTACAGTGGAGGAGGAGTGGCACTCTTGTTATATTTTGGAAAAGGGAAGCCTCACCCACACTTTTATTCAAATTGGATCCAATAATGGTCCAATGTTAATAAAAGGGATAATAGGTTTGAAAATGTTTAGAAAATAGATTTTGGACAAGTTTCTAGGTCATCTTAAGTTTCAGGTTTAGACTCTTGTCAAGATTAATTTATTCTTAATCATAGAAATTAATTGTAATTACCTTCACAAATATTTTTGTTCAAAATCTATGTTGATATTATTATAAATTATAACTTATTTGGATTATAAATATTGGATCCATTTTTAAAAATTCCAATCACATAAGTAGTAGAAAGGAAAATAAATTTAATCCCTTAGATAGGACGACGAAGTAGGTTTTTAATTTTAAATCGTTCAAATTTTTTCTAGGGTTTTATAACCAATTTTATTGTGAAATTGATTCTAATGAACAAATTTGGATGAATTGATAAAAAATATTATATAATTATATTTTAAAATCAATTAAAAATATAATTTAACCTTATAAATAAATTTAATAAAAATATTTTTTGAGTTAAATTCCAATATTTTTCATTATTCATTAAAAAATGAAACTTCCCAGAAAATACCAAAAATTAACACTAAACTAATTTATATGTTTTAATTCAAAAATAAAGTTTATTTTGATATATGAAATTTATAAAATATCAAAAATTTATATTAAACATAGGTTTTCCTTCAATATGTGGTAAGAGCGTCTTAATAAAAAGATACATTTTTATGTGTAATATTGGGTTTGTTCTTATAATATTCCTTTGGAATATATTGGAGGAATATCAAATATATTTTTTCGAATATATAATATATATATTACATTAATATCACTTAAATTTTTTAATTAATTTAATTTATTAAGATAAAATAGATTTGTGATCATACAAATGGTTTTCTATAAAAATATTCAATTGGTTCTTATATTTATTCCAACTAATTAATTCATTTTATATTTGTATAAATCATAGTTTTCTATAAGATAGTTAATACCATTCATTAAAAAACATAATGGCTACTTCATGTCTTAATATAATTAATAATAATATTTTAATAATATATTATTTTTTGGTAAAATTCAAACTTTCATGTTATGAAAACAATTAAAGAAAGTTAGTTTTTTATATAACTTAATCTAACATCAATGTTCCATGTAAATAAAGATAATATTTTTATTTTAAATATTATATGATTAAATTGGTACTTTGTGAGAGAAACATAGTTCTTTAATATAAAAATATATATATTCAGTGTTGTGTGAAATTGAAAAATTATCAAAGAGATTAAATAAATTTGGAAAAAATCACAAAATCATGGGGTATAACAATAATTATCATTTAACCCATATCATTAGGACAATTATAAATGAAATTATAAATAATAATAATAATAATAACCACAACATATCATGCACATCACCCATCAATGAAGTGATATCAATAGTAATAAGAAAGAATAAAACCATATTTATTCTTTCAAGAACTCGACATTTACCTCGAACATGGGTTAACAACACCCAAGCATGATTTATAACCACGTTCCAGAACATTTCAAATATCAATTCTATTATCTCTGAATATTGAATAATGAATGTAAGGATCTGATATAACATTTTGATATCCCGAACCTCGGTGCCACTCAATGGTGCCCTAAGCCCAATTAGCCACATGGCCTCAAGCGCATCTCCCCAAACGCCAAAGGCTTCCGACTTGTAGTGAGGTCCTAGGGTTTGTCATTGGGTAGTCTATTACCAAATTATGTAAGTGAAACAAAATAGATAAATATAATAATTGGAAATTAGTTGGAGTTGTATAAACAAGTAGTACAACATAATCATACTTAAATAATAAACAATAACTAGAATCCAAATCATATATAAAAGATGAAGATATATGTCACATCTTTAAAAAACAAGAAAACATTGATACAAGGTAGCTAGAAATAGTAATATAAAAAAGAATAAAAAATGAATCAAAAAATATCCATCATCCAGATCTCCATCTTGGCCATCTACAACCTAGGTAAATCCTATGGGAAGAAAAAAAATTCAATTGTTAAAGGAGAGATACTTTCCTTTGTCAACACATTCTTATATCTAATATTCATAGGTACCAATGGAAACCTGAATAGGTGTGAGATAATTTTTAGTAAGCTACCAGAAATGGTTCATATAACATCCAGACTATGTAATATAAACCGAAATAGTGTTCAGGCATTCATATATAAAATTAAAGTAAAACAATATTGTAAATACCAATGTACCTACTTCAGCCTCAGCTAGTGTCCGAACATGTAACCATTTCATTTATTAATTATGTTCAAGTTTATTAAGTATGTCACCTGAGGTATAACTAGAACTGAAATCCTAAAAACATAGTGATAAAGGTCCTATGATATAACAAGGCATCCAGATTGATGACAATAATAATGAGGATTCAAGTTAATAACCAGTGCATCCTTGCCCTCCAGGGTTAATCCAACTCGATAATAATCTATATTCTAGATAAAAGGGTAAGAGTGTAATCCATGGGTCATCACCCAAGGAATTAAACAATAATAAAATTTTAACTTACTCCAGGGAATACATCTAATGTAGAAGGAGATAAGAAATGATTAGGCCCAGGGGTGTATCCTAGGTGTTACATGTCCATAGACATCATGTCGGGTCTAAGGATTGTATAAAAGGCATCCTATAATAAAAATCTATAGATCCTATGGGGTCATACTGGGCATCCACAAGTATAAAAATATTGGTTTACATGGTGGGTATAAACATTGGCAATCAGTATCTCTAAATCAGAATGATGTCCACGATTGCTCAAGAAATTCCCTCAGGAATCCAAGGTTGTCTTGAGTCTGACCACTCCTTTTAATAATTCAATGTACATATATTATCTTCAATTAATAAATGAGTTATTAAATTAATTAATCTATGTAATTATCTTGTTTTTTAATAATTCAAAAGGGTCCATTCCATAACATTCATTAGAGTGACAAGGTTTAAGGACATGCGACCATTTCATATTTCATATAAGTGATATTCAATTCATTAGTTTCACTCTACTTCCCTCCATGAATCCAAGAAATGTTTAATGTAGACGTGAAAGAAACTCATTAAATTTTTTTTAGTTATTCCATTTCATATACATATTATACATTCTAATAAACCATTTAAACATTCCTTAATTTGTAAAAACACATACCTTATAAGGGTCAAGTTGAAACTACATGGTTCTAATTATAACGACCCATAATTCTATAATTGAAATTAACCTTCTTATAATTATTTTATATAGTTTAAATCCCATAGAAATCACTTAGATTACTCAATAATAACTTTATAAGTGAGGGATGAATGAAATAATAGGTATTTCTAAAAAGTAAGGAACCTATACTGATGAAATAGTAAAATTACTATTGGAATAGTAATATGACTATTAGAAATAGTAATATATCCATTAGAATAGTAAACTCACCTATAAAAGTGTAAATGAAATTTAGGTATCTTATAAATGAAAATTTGATATATTTATATCATGGTATATATAAATAAATGTTTTAAAAATTATAAATTTAGTGTCAGTATTTTTTATAAAATATAAATGTTTAATAAAAATTTTATAATTAATATAATGATTTTAAAAAAATCATAAAATATATTCCTAAATTAATTTTATGTTTTATTATAATTTTAATCTAATTTTATGAGACCATAATTAATTTTTAAAAGTGTCCTTAAATCGGTTATAATATTAAAAATGGATTTTTTCGAGTAAATAATGAGTTCATTTAAAAATTAATTTTATCGTATTCAGAAAATTATTTTCATAAAATGGATTTATTTTTCAATTATATACATCAAAAGTTGTTAAGGGAGAATTTTTGGGATTTCTCTAAAATAGTTGATTTTTTAGTAAATAATGAAATATGAAAATTTTCAATATATAAGAAATACATTAATTTTTTATTTTTAGATTATGTATGGATGATTTAGGACCATATTCTCTAACTATACATATTAATTTCCAATATTTAGTGATAAGGTTTATCTCTATTTATGGTATTGAGCTAAAAATAATGAATATAATAATAAAAAAACACCCCTCTCCTTCACTATAAATACAACCCCTCACAACCACTTTTCCTCACACATAAAAGCCTTAAAGCTTGTATAAATTATACCCAATCATATTCCTAAGCCTCTCCCCCACATCTAGGATCCATTTTTCTCAACAAAATACAAAATCCAATTTCCCTAAGGAGGTTCTCACTGAGAATATTTTTAAAAGTTAAATTCCTCATTAGTTTTATTTTAATTTCATTCATTTTTCATTTCATTTCTTATCCTCTCCTCACCTACCCTTATCCAAGTGACATGATGAAAAAAAAATCTTATATATACCATAATTTTATTTTTTAAATGTATGATTTTTCCTCAAACCTCTTCTCATCTCCCTTTTATTCTAATAATTAAAAACATCATCTGTGATGTGTTGATTAACCATCATTGTAGTTAATGAATTTTAATTATTTATTAATAACTTCTATGATGGTATAAAACCAGTATTATTGTCAAATAAGACTTTATTACACATATTATAATTCTTATAATTCATGGGAAAAAAAATTGAAAACATGATATTGTATAAAATTTTATAACTTTTTGATGATCATAAAAATTTCCAAAATAAATTAAATCATTTTCATTAGCATTTTGTCTAATGAATATTCCAAATTCTATATAACCAAAATAAATTTAAAAACATTTAAAATTATATAAGTTCATTAATAAAATATTATTTCAACTCATTAGAATTATTCTCATTTTACATTAACTTCCATACTTATATAAAAGCAAACTGATCATGAAACCATGAAAATGAACACTTTCGTAATGATAGAATTGAACACTATAACTTATCATAATAGCAATAAAAAAACCTAAAAAACTTTTATAATTAAAATTAATTGTCAATCGGTTCTTAATTAATTAATAAATTGATTTAATTTGATTATCCATAACATTAAGTAAAAGTGCAAAATACTTTCAGACATAAGGTAAGGGATTCTCACCGAACCTCCAAATTAATTTTGGGCTACACTTAACCATTAATTAAAAAGTGTATTTCTTTTTTATTTTTATGTAATTATTATAAATTAAATTTATAATGTATAAAATTATGTATCCATACCAATTTATCTTTCTTTTAAATGGAAATAATTGTTTTATAAGGTTTCATTCACAATACCTCCTAATAAGAATTCCTGGTGATAGGTAACTTCCCAATTTTATACCCATTTTAAATTACCATAAATAATATTTTTTAAGATAATAATATTTTTATATAATAAATCATTTAATAATTAAAATCCATTTTAGTTCATTTCTATTTTTTCTCAAACAATTATTCCTTCCCTAGCTTTAAAGACTCAATAATATTTTCCATTAAATTGTAATAAAGAGGCTCTTTTCTAATGATTCCAAAACACCATTTTTACATGTTTTAATTTCAGTTGAAGATAATTTATCCTGATCTATGCCGATTTTACTATATTAATTTCCATTTATTATTTAATTCCATTCTTTTAATGACACATTTTTGATAGGCCCATTTGTTATGCACTTGGAGATGATTATGATACCCATTTATTTCCATTAGTAACTCCTATGTTTATGTATACTTCCTCATATGGAAGAAATATGAATTAACATGTAATTATGGGTGAACCTATATCACAAAGTCCAATTCATTGGGTAATGTTTATTCCCATGGGACGTCATGTTGGGACAGGGAGTGAACCTAATTCCTTTATGGGACATTGTCCACCATGTGAAATAGTTATGAATGTTTGCATTGTCTCATGATTTTTTCATGTTGTATGCTACTTCCACATTACTTTGATTAAATAATAACATGATTCCATATTCTAGATTTTATGATTCGATATGTTTATTCATGTTCCCTAACTTTTTATGTCATAAATATATGCCTTCAAACCCAAGTGTTATGCTTTATTACTATATTTATTCCCTTGCTGGATTTTTAGATCACCCTTTTGTTCATGTATTCCATAGTTTATCTTATAAATATGTAGGATATCAAATTAATTTTGGATCTTAATATAGATTAATAATATAAAGTTATTTTATTCTAGTTCCTGGTTTTCAGTTTTATGTACCTAATGTCCAAAAGATAATAGACATTAGGATCCTTGGTTTGTATTTCATGTTTAATTATATGTTCAATCATATAAAAATATGCATAAAATGATATGATTTCTATAGTTGGTATCATAGGGTGGTATAGGTATTTTTTGGAATTAATATTATAAAACTATAGTAAGAACTCTTGGGATAATTCCATCACCATGGATATTCTAGATTGAAACTTAGGGAATCACATGTTATGATATAATTTCAATTTATAAGTTTATCCTTCTATGTTCAATGTTTTCCTTTCATATTCTTTTTATCTAAGTATTAAATCCACCTTAACAGTGCTTAATTTTTTTCTTTGTTAATTGATGGAAATAGGAGAAATCTTTCTAAAAATAAATGTGATAGGACAAGTGAAGATTACCTAATAATTGCCAAATCTGAGGGGAATGGGTGCTAAAAATTGCATGACAGTACTTGCACAACTTGTTAATGTTATTAATAATAACTTAAATCTTGTGGAATTCCATACATCCCCTTAGAAAGATAAATTTTTGGGTAAATCCCTTATAAGGGAAAGGCCTCCCATATTTAGTGGATATTCTAATCCCATCCCCATGGAATAATAGATTACCTCTATTAAGATTATATTTTATATCCTTTGATGCTCATAAGAAGATAATGTCATACAATTGTTCCCCCATTTAGATGGGGGGGGGGGGGTTGATCAGTTGTGGAAACTGATAAAAATCACAAAGTCTAAAGAGAAAATTGATTCCATGGAATTGTAAGATTTTGATAAAATGTTTTTCATTAAATATTTTCCCCAACTCTTGGTCTTAAGTTGGAAAGGGAGTTCCTAAAATTGAAGTAGAAGGAAGATGAGTCTATTGGGGAATACGGGGAAAACATTACAAGGCTTCCATGATACACCACCGACTTTTTCATGTACAATGAATGAAAATTAGATCAATTATTTATTAGAGTAATCTGATTCTATGAAAAGGCTTGGTGATCTGGGAGTTTGATAGTTATGAGGAAATTTTACACTATTTCCTTAATGTTGAAATGGATAACGGAGAATATCAGTGTTCTTGTGGTATCACAAATAAAAATATAAAAAAGAGTTTAATATGGTAGGATCAATAGATAAATGCCATGATGGAAATGAAATCCAACATCTGACATTTTAAAAGTAAGGGGAGAAGAATCATGGGAACTATCTAGGGGGAACCAAGAGATGCTTAAAATGTGGAAGAGAGGGGAATTTGGATAATAATAATCAATGGGATATGAATAATACCACAAATATGTAATAATAAAGGAAGGTTTATATCATCACTCAGCCTATAGATTATTTTTTTAACTTCAACTAACATGGTAATTATGCGATCCATTTACCTAATATGGGGGTTGTTATAGGCAGTCAAAAACAATAATCTCAAATGAAAAAATGAGGGGAATATACTATGACTGCTACTATGAGGGAGATCTATAATTATATAGGTATAGGTGTACTGGTTTTCATTAATGAATAAGAGACATGTTATATTACTTTTTATTTATAGGAAAGCAAGTACAAAATCAAAGCAATCCAATAGCCAAAACCAAAACCAAGTCAAAACCAGAACCAAAACCAAACCAAAATGAAACCCAACATGAAAACCAAAATAGGAAAATCATGGAGGTCTGAAAAAATGAAGACCAAGAGTGTCCACGATATCAATTTCCACTCTGATCGGAGGAAGGGATCCAACGGAATTGAATACCAAGAGAGGGGGGATGGGGGTCGCCCTAGAGGCCAAGAAGTCGGTAAGTCGATTACCCTCATGCCATGTGTGGAGAATCTTGGTGTCATGGGGAAGAAGAGCCTTGAATTTTCGTATGATATAGGTGATCTGCCAAGGGGGAGAGATGTCCCCTTTGAGGGAACTCCAAATGATCTTCGAGTCTGTCTCCACTGTAGTCAAGGGGAGAGCCCTCAAGGAGAAAAGCACTAAGCCTCTAAGCATGGCCTTGGCCTCCGCCACCAGAGGGTCACCAGCACCGTAGGAGGTGTTGAAATCAAGGACAACGGAGCCAAATGTATCCTGAATAGCCCCTCCTCCTTTCATGCCCCCTGGCCGCACGCCCCATCAGTGTTGATCTTTAGCTCGTGAGTAGGAGGGTGCCATCTTACCCAAGAACATGGCATAGAAGGAGGTGGGGGACCCGGTGAGCGTAGAGTACTGGAGTAGCGACTGAGGGAGGGAGCTGACTCGTGATGCTTGTGGAGCGAGGCCAGCTCGGCAATTAATATCCTGGTCCGGATGATAAAACTGTTGGAAGATTGGTGAGTCCCGTGGTGCCTCACATGGTTCTGCGCCTTCCAGATGCTCTAAAAGCCAGCAATGAGAATAACTGAACGACCGTCCTCCTCATGTTTGGTGGAAGAACCATTCTACCGATGCTAGAAGAGATCCAAAAAAGAGGGAATCAACCCTGGAAACGCCATATGCTCCCCCATGGAATTCCACAGCTGACCAGCCAAGACACTCTGAAGGAAGAGGTGGGTTGAAGTCTCCTCCTTGGGTTTTGAACAACATCAACATCTTGAGGAAAGTGGAATACCTTTTTCCTTGATAGCCATCTCCGTTGGGATAGAATTGGATCGGACCCTCCAGATTAGAACGTTGAACTTGGCTGGGATAAAATTGCACAAGAGAATGATGCCCTAAGGATCACTAGTCGGCTGCCTAGGAAAGGCCTTCCTGTAGTCCCTTGCAGAGAATCTTCCTGTAGAAGAACCCTTGAAGATGCACATGTCCGTGGACTCATCCAAATAGATGTCGTGGAACCGAGCCTCTTCGGGGGGGGGGATGAGGACGGCCTTGAGGAAGGAAGGATGGAGAGAGGCCTCCTTAATTGAGAGATGGGGAGATGGACAACTCGGGAAGCCAAGAAAGCCGTTGCCCCAGTTGCACTCCAAGAAGTTTGAGGTTATCTGCCCGATAATCCATTGAGAGTGGTCCCGAATAGAGGAAACATGGGTGCAGATGGAGATCCAGAGGGGGTAAGGTTTCCTACCATTATCCTTGAGCCTGAAGCCGTACTTCCCCCTTATAAAATGACTCCACAAAGTTCGGCCCTCGATAACTTCCCATGCCAACCTGCCTTGCAAGAAGAACATGGACTCACCCAGGCTTCTCACGTTGATGCCACCATGCTCTAGAGGCTTTTCTAATCTGGTCCAAGAGGCCCATCTGCACTGACCTTCACCATGAGCATCCCAAAGGAAGGAGTTAAGGATGGACTCAAGCCAGTTGATGACTGACTGAGGGACCTTCAGAATAGAGAGGATGTGCATGGGGATAGAGGAAAACACTATTAATGAGAGAAATCCTCCCCCCAAAGGATAGGAAACGGTTCTTCCAATTGTTGATGCGGCTAATAACCCTGTTAGATAGATCCTCAAAATTCTAAACTCGAATAATCCTAGGAGCAATAGGGGCCCCCAAATAGGTCATGGGAAACTTCTTCCCATGGATCCCGAGTACACTTTCAATAATCGCCCTACTTCTCCTCAGGCAGTTCAAAGGAAGGAACACACCACTCTTTTAACGGTTGATAAGTTTACCACACCAGTGAGAATATTCTTCCAAGATCCTCACCAAGATCCTGAAAGAGGGGCTCCTCCCATTGATAAAGAACATCACATCATCTGCAAAGAGAAGGTGGGAAACGCTAGGAACCAGAGACCCACAGTGGAAAGGGCAGATAGTGCCTTGCGGCATGGCCATCATGAAGTACCTGCTAAGGGCGTATTGGGACAGAATAAACAAGGTTGGGGAGAGAGGGTCTCCTTGGAGCAGGCCTCTAACAGACCTGATAAACCCACATTGTTTCCCTTCAAAGTTTATGTTAAACCTGGGGGAACTATAGCAGCGGAAAAGGGTGTCAATGACAGCTTCCGAGAAGCCCATACATCTCATGGTGTAGATGATGAAGGACCACTCCAGCCGGTCATATGCTTTATCCATATCCATTTTGGTCATCACATTTGAACCCACAAACTTCCTGTTCAAATCCCAAACCATCTCCTAGGCGACCCCTACAACCCCTTCAATTTATCTCCCTTGGATCAAGGCATGCTACTCATCTGAAACCCACTGATGTGTGAAGGAGGAGAGCCTACTATTCATGATGGTAGCCAGAATCTTATAGGTAAAGATACACATACTGATGGTCCGGTAATGCGTGATGGAGGAGGGAGAGAAAACCTTTGGTATCAGGATCATAGTGGTAGCAGTCGCCATGCGCAGGAGAAAACCGCCTCTGTAGAAATCTTGGACGGCCTCAGAGAGATCACGTTTGATAATGTTCCACGCAAGGGTGTATAAAGAGCCCAGGAAGCCGTCTGGGCCAGGTTCACTTTCAGGGTTGAGGCAGATCACTGCCTCCCATATCTCCTTCTCATCCAGGGCACTGTGAAGAACGTCATTTGCATGGCTGGAAACGCTGCATGGGATCGAGTAAAAAAACTCCGCCTGTCCAGTGGGTTAACCGTTCTGGAAGTGAGGGTTAGGATCACATAGTAGGGATCTGATGTGGGAGCACACCATGGAACCAATCAGCTCTGGGTGGCTGGAGAAGGTCCCATCCTCAACCCTAATGTTGGGAACATGGACTCGCTACTTCTCCTTCAGGCACGCGTGGAAGAAACCTGTGTTACGATCCCCCTCTCTAAGCCATGAAATACGGGCACGATATCGAAGGTGTCACTCCTGTTCAAGAATAAGCTCATTCAACCAATGTTTTTTGATACATAGAGTAGAAAAAACCTCATCAGCCCACCGATCCTACAATGACACTTTAGTGTTCTCAATGTCTTTCACAGTATCCTCCATGATCAGCTGGTCAGTCTTTTGTGAAGTGGACCAAACCAGGAGAACCTGCTTCAAGAGCCGAAGCTGGGTGTGGAGAAAAACCCAACTATTTTGCTGGCAAGGGGAGTTCCATGACTGTTCCACAACCTAGAGAAACCCAGGATTTTTAGACCATAACTTGGAGAAAAAGAACCATCCTGGAGAGGGGGGGCTCGATATCATATGGACGAGGAGGGGGGAGTGGTTAGACACAGCGCGGACCAGATGATGGACCTCAATATTCTGGAAAGACGAGATTGCATGGAGGTTACCCGGGCAAAGGTCAAGTCTGCACCAAGTTCTCCTATTACCCCATTGGTTATTACACCACGTGAAATTTTTGCTCGTAAAGCCAAGATCCAGAAGCCCCTCTTGTGTAGCGAAAGAGGAAAAAGACAACCTGTCATTTTGAGGGAGAGTCATACCACCATTCTTCTCAAACGGGTGCATGATGGTGTTGAAATCTCTGCCCACGATCCAAGGCTCCTCTCCCGGATTGAAAGACCTGAGGTCTGTCCAGACTTGATCCCATAGGTTAGCATTTCACTTAGCATAAATAAAGGAACAAGAGCAAGACCGGTTCCCATCCAACACCTTGACTGAGAGGTTTTGGTCCGACGATGCAAGAAGGTCGATATTCAAACTATAGATCCAGAAGATCCAGATGTGATGATTCACGGGCTCTCCATGCATGAAAAACCGCTAGCCGATTCGCTTAGCGAACTCCCCAATCTTGAGAGAACAATGATTGTTCTCCAAGACCACAACAATTGAAACCTTATGGAGAGACACCTGGGACGAGAGGAAGTCTGTTTTCACCCTAGCCCCAAGACCACGGGAATTTCATATAATGAGCGAGATCATTGGAACAACGTGCACCTGGTACTGGCCCCAGGTGACGAAGCCGGTTGGCAAAGCTCCATCGAAGCCGATAGAGCACCTTTAGTCTACGATCTGGTTACCATCCTCATTGATGAAGACATGTGGGAAGAAGGTAGGCTTGAAGAGACTTCAAAGCTAGGCCGGGCAAGGCGTCCTCTCTTTCCACACGGTGGTCTCAGGGATGAGATGTCCACCACAATAGATAAGGCCGCGTAGGAGTTGGCAGTGGGAATCGGGGACCACGACTGGGCAGGGCCATTCAGCCTGATCGAGGCTAGGGGAAAAATATCCAGGGTGGGGGAGCCGGGAAAGACAGGGATCAGTGCCATGTAGGGAGGGGGAGGAGAGGAAAAAGGAGGGCCAAGGGGGCCCAGGGGACACGAGGGGTAAGGCAAGGTGGGGGGTGAGGAATCCAAAATAGGAACCAGGGCCAAGCAAGGGGGTAGCAGAGAAGAGGGAAGGGTAGAGAGAGGAGGTGGGGAGAGGGGGAAGAAAAAGGAAGAGGATAGGGAAGGACCGGGGGCGGGGGAATCACGGAGCAGGGTCCACCAGGCATTCAGGCAGCTGACGGGAGGTCACCGCAGCAGAAGATTCGCTTTTCTCGAAATGATTCGGTTTCCTTAACAGAGCGCGATGCGATGAACGCCTCCTACAATCGGAGGATGTGTGGCCATGGATGTGACAGCTGCCGCAAAAACGAGGCACCGAAGGGTAGAAGAGACACTGAGGCCACTCCAAGGAAGCCCCAGCACGGAAGATAATCTGAGCCAGAGGAGGAGATGAGAGATCCACGACAACGCAGATCCGGGCTGTAGTTGTGTCGAGCAAGCGAAGATTCCTGTCATCGGCACATAGGAACTCACCAAGTGAGTTCCCGATCTCCTCTAAAAAGGCTATGTTCTGTAAAGTTAAGGGTAGGCCAGGAAGATTAACACACACCGCAGTCTCAGGGGACTCCCGGCCACGGTGGACATCCAGGGACCACCGGGAAAGATGAAAGTGCCACCGGTCGAGAGATCTGGGACTCCGAGCCCAGGCCTGGACGAAATCCTTCCACGACTCCAGAAAGATGAGGTAAGTCTTCTTGCTGAGGTCTGACACCCTAGTCGGACGATCCAACCCACCCCCGCACAAACGCATGGAAGCGGCCCAGCGGAGGTTTATCAATCCCAAACCGGGCGACAAGGGACCAACGGAGCATTGAAGAAGCCTCATCAAAGGCCACTAGCGAGAAGGAGAGGACCAAGATGTCGTCCCTCCTGTCCACACTGGGAGAAGCCATCCTGACCGACGAGAATTGAAACGGAGGCAGAACCGGAGGGGATCTGATCAGGATATCTTTCAGCGAGGGAATTAGAGGTGCGCAAGCCGCACCGGTCGCCGACGAAGAAGGCCGATCTGCCGGGTCAGGAGGGATCGACATCGCCGCAACGGTCGAAAACACAGGGAAAAGGAGGCGCGTTCTGCGCGTTCAAAGACATCCCGTTGAGTCAAATCTGGGGTATCATTAATGAATAGAGAGCATACTATTTGATTTTTTTCTATACATTATTTCATATCATTCAAGTTTAGTTAAACTATTAAAAAACCATCATAGAATATGGTGGTTCTATATATTGGGGAAATTATTGCATCTACATTATATAACAATTCCACAGATAATGTGTGTGGACTGAAACTCCCAGAAAATCTTATCATACTTCATGTGGTGGAATTTGATGCTATATTGGTCTTGGATTGGCTATCTTTATTAAATTCCAACATCATCTATCAAGAAAGAGATATCACTCTTCACATTTTGAAGCATCCTCTAATTCTATAAAAGTGTTAGGAGGAAGATTAATCTCCTTGGGAATCATCATCTCAATTTCGGATATTATTTCTTTATAAGAAGTTATTTCTTGCTCAAATAATTGAGACAACTGAAGGGATCATGGTAAAAAACATCCCATTTTGAGGGACTGCACTTATGTGTTCCAAGAATAATTGAATTGTCTTCCTCTTGTATATGAGGTTGTGTTCTCAAACGAACTTATACATATATCTCTTCCTATATCAAAGACACCTTATCTAATGGACACCATTGAGTTGATAGAACTAAAGAATCAGTTATAAGAGAATCTAAATAGTGGTTTTATATTCCTGAGTGTTTCACCTAGCAGTGTGAAAGTCCTCACCATCAAGAAGAAGTATTGATCAATGTGCCTCTACATTGATTTATGTGATCTCAAAAAAAATCACGATAAAGAACAATCATCATATTCAATAGATAAATCACTTTTTTTGATCGACTATATAGGGCCAAATATTTTTCTAAGGGGGACCTTCGGTCGGAATATCATGAATTAAAGGTAAGGAAGGATGATATTTTCAAAACATACTTTTGAATGAGGTGTGGACACTATGAGTTCATAGGGATGCATTTCAAACTCACTAATATTCAATGAATTTTCATAGACTTAATGAATAGAGTTTTTAGATATTTACTGAACAAATTTGTGGTATTCTTTATTGATGATATGATGATATAATCCAAGAGAAAGGAGGAACATGAGAAGGATTTGAATATTATGCCAAAGATCATAAAAAAGGAGAAAATATATGCAAAGTACAGTAAATGTGAGTTTTGGATGGAGGGAGTATCATTCTTGGTGCATGTTTTGAACAAAAAATTAATATATTTAGACCCTTCTAATATAAATTCAATTGAAGTGTGGCCTAGGAAAACATCTGCAATAGGGATCACTAGTTTCCTTAGTCTAGCTAGGTATTACTGAGGGTTTTTGAAGAAAATATAATGATATAAAACCCAATAACCAAACTGACTTGAAATGTAGTAAAATATATCTAAACAAGTGAATTAGAATACTGCTTCAACGAGTTGGAAAAGAGGCTTATCACAGTTCCAATACTCACACTACCAATAATTTGGGAACACCTTGTGTCACATATCGATGCATTAAAGAGGATATTAGGTTGTGCACTAATGCAAAATGATAAAGTCATAACCTATGACACAAGGTGGTTTAAAATTCCTGCTCAAAATTATCCATGTCTGGATTTCGATTTGGTGGTTTTGACATTCACATTAAAAATATGGAAGTATAATCTCTATGGGGAGAAGTTTGAGATATAAAGGTATCATAAGATACAAAAATATATATTCACATTGAAGGATCATAACATGCACCATCAAAGATGGTTTGTGCTCATCATGGATTACGACTTCTTAATCCACCACTATCATAGTAAGGAAAATAAACTATAAGATTTTCCAAGTATAAAGGATCCTACAACATTATCAATAATAATAATTGATAAGGATCCAATCATCATAGATTTTCTAAGGATGTAAATGGGAATAATTAAGGAACATCTCTAATCCTTTCTAAAATTATTTCACATCCATCCCTCATAGAGAAAATAAAGGATGCACAAATAAATGATATGTGTGTTCATAAAAATATGGAAAATATTAGAAATGGGAAACCATCAGACTTCAAAATTGATGAGGAAGAAGTTACAATATTTGGGTCAAGACTATGTGTACTATCCAATCTAGAGATAAAGAGAGATATTATGAATGATGTGCATAGCTCAAACATCTCTATTCACCAAGGGAGAGCATGATGTATCGAGATCTCTAAGAAAACTATTTGTGGGACAATATGAAGAATAATATAATTTAATATACCTCAAATTGCCGCATATATTAGAAAGTGAAATTTGGAAGAAAAAATTATAAGGGGATTATGCAACTATTAATTATACAAACATGTAAATGGGAAAACATAAACATATAATTTTTCAATATAAATTTGAAGACATCAAGAGGAAAACAATGATATATGGCTTGTTTTGGATCATCTTGTAAAGACATATCACTTTATATTAATTGGAGAGGAATTCACACTTGAACAAATTTCACAGATTTACATCAAATAAGTGGTAACGATACATGGAGCACCACAATCATTTTTATTTGACTGAGATTTGATATTTGACACCAAGTTCTATAAGATTCTACAACATTCTCTAAAAACTGAACTGAACATCAGTATGGCCTATCATCCTCAAAATGATGACCAGTCTGAGTGGAGTATTCAGACACTATAATACATGTTGAGAGTGTATTCTATGGACTGAAAAGGAGGATGAGACCAACATAAAACTCAGGTCTAGTTTTGTTAAAATAAAAGTGTCCACTCGAGCATCCAAATGGTTCTATATGAATCCCTTTATTGGAAAAAAATAAAAACTCCATCATACTATGATTAAGTTAGTGAACGAAAGATGTTAAGATCTAAAATACTTAGAGAAATGGTGTAAAAGGAGAAATCCATTCATCCGCATGTCAAGGTGGACCAAAATTGATAGAATATCTATACATACAATCATCGATGAGACCTAATTTTTATGGTTAGATACATGTAATTCCTCTACATATCTCTAGGAAATGGGATCAAAAGATTTGGGAATAAAGGAAAGCTATGTCCCATACACATAATCCCCTTCGAGATTCTTGATTATTTCCAATTTATGTCCTATAGACTAGAACTTCCACCTACCATGTCTCAAGTACATGATGTATTCTATATATCCCTCTTAATTAAGTCCATACCAGATCCCTAAAATGTACAGAATCTGAAGGCGGTAAAACTAGAGAATGATCTCTCATATGAAGATAATTTGGTGGAGATCTTAGACCATAGATATAAATCTATATGCACCAAGGCTAATATAAATGGTATAACCCTATGTACAAATAGGAAACATGGGAATAGGAACAAACAATGAAAGGGATGTTCACTCTCTCATTTCCCCCTTAGTTTTTAAATTAACATTTCAACGGTAAAATTTCATAAGGGGGAATAATGTAACAGACCATAATTATATCAATCTAATTTACCTATTTATAATTATTTTATGTATTATAAATCACATAGGAATCACATAGAGAACACAATACATTTTTTTTAAATGAATAGTGATTTAAATAAAACGTATTTCTAGAAACTAAATGATGTATACTTGTGAAATAGTAACCAACTATTTAAATAGTAATATGTTAAGTTGTAATAGTTATATGATACATAGAATAGTAACTTCACCTACGAAAGTATAAATAAAGTTTAGGTATCTTATAAATGGTAATATGATATATTTATAACATAGTATAAGTAAATAAATGATTTAAACATGATAAATACAATGTCATTATTTTTTAAAAACCTAAATGTTTATTTAAAATTTTATAATTAATACATTTATTCTGAAAAAAATAATCATTTTCACAAAATATATTCATAAACTTATATTTGGTTGTCTTCTTATTATAGGGTAATTTTATGAGACCTTGATCAATTTATAAAAGTTTGATAAAATTGGTTATAATATTGTAAACGGTATATCTAGAGTAAATGATGATTTTAAATAAAAACTAATTTTTTATTTTTTTAATTCAACATATTGAAAATTTATGAGGGTCAATTTTTGGGGTTATCTAAAATAATTGATTTTTTTATGAATGGTGAAATACTATAATTTACTATATAAGATAAATATATGATTTTTTTAGTCATAGTTGTTGTATGGGGGATGTAAGACCATAATATCAAACTTGTAACCTTCATTTAATATATTTAGTGATTATTTATAATTCTATTGATGTTCTTGATCCAAAATAATAAAATAATGAATATAATAATCAAAAAACACACCTCTCCTCCCATATAATTACCACCAATCACCACCTCTTCTGCTCACACATCCAAAGCCTTGAAACATTTATAAATTAAACCCAATACTCTTACCAAGCCTCTGTCCCATTTCCAAGATCATTTGGTATCAAAAAATAACAAACCCAATTTCCCCAAGGAGGATCTCAAGAAGAAGAAGATGAAGAGGTAAAATCCACTTTCGTTTTCTTTTAATTTAATTAATTTTCTCATTTCCTTTCTTATCATCTACTCACCTTAACTGATCCAAGTGACATGATAACTATTTTATCTTATATATACTAGTATTGTTTTGTTAATGTATGATCTTTCATCAACCCTTTTCTTCTCTCCCTTTTATTCTAAAAAATGAAAACGTTATGCATGATGTGTCGATTTACTTTCATTATGGATGATGTATTTTTATTTTCTATTAAAAACATCTATGCTGGTCATGAAACTAAAATTATGGTTAAATAATATTTTATTTCACTTATTTTATTATATAGAATTTTCTGGAACCAATTTGTAAAAATGATATTAAATAAAGTGATATAAGTTCGTGATGGTCGTAAAAACCACCAAAATAAATTAAATCTTTTTCATTAATAGTGTATCTAATGATTCATCCTAATACGGTATTAATAAATGATATATAAAACCATTTAAACTGTTATAATCCCATTAATAAAATTTAATTTTAATGTTGCAGAATTATTCTAAATTTACATGAACATTTATACTTCAATACAAGTGATCTGATCATAAAATCCATGAAAATGAACACACCCGGAATGATGAAATTGAACTATATAACTCATCATAATGGCTATAAATGAACATAAAAAATAATAATAAATATAATACTTATATAATAGGTTCTAAATTAATTAAATAATAGATTTATTTTGATTATATAGGACATTAAGTATAATTGTAGAATAATTTCACACATAAGGTAAGGGATTCTCTCTAAACCTCCAAATTACCTTTGGGTTATGCTTACTCTTTCTTAACACCAAAATATTTTCTTATTTATTTTTATGTAATTAATCCTAAATTATATTTATATTTTTTATGATTATGTATCAATACCAATTCATCCTTCTTTAATGGTGAAATAATATCTATATAAGGTTTCATTCCCAATTCCTCCTAATAAGAAAGCCTGATTAAAGGGAACTTCCCAATTTCATACACATTTTCATATACCATAAATAATATGTTTTAATCCACCAATAATTTTATAAAATTTCCCATTAAAAAATTAAAAATTAATTTAGTTCATTTCTGATTTTACGCAAACAATTAGGCCTTCACCCACTTTAAAGTCTCTTTAATATTTTCCCCTAAAATACACTAAATAGGATATTTTCTAAGGTTTCAAAAACACTATTTTTACAAGTTTTCATTTTATTCAAACATTACTTATCATGATATATTCTTATTTTAACTTATTAAGGTCAATTTAATATTTAATTCCATTGTTTTATGGACTCTTTAATGATAAACCAATTTTTTATGCTCTATGCCATGATTCTAATGCTCATTTATGTTCATGGGTGACCCTTATGTTTTTGTATGATTCTTCATGTGGAACACATATGCATGACAATGCTATTACGGATGTACCTAGATTGATCTCTAAGGAATTAGGTATTTTTTAGTGTAATGTGACATCATGTTCGGATAGGGAGTGAACCTAACTCCATTCTTGGACTTGGTCCTCCATATGCAATAGCCTTGGCAGTTGGCCTTGAATCAGCCTTTTAGAATATAGTATTTTTCTTCCACATTACAATGATTCAATGATTACATTATACCATATTATACATGTAATGATTCCATAAGTTTATTCATGTTCCATTCCCTTTCATCATGAAATTCATTCTATCCCATGTGGTATACATTATTCCTATGATTATTACCTTCCAAATATTTTTAGCTCATCCATTTTCTTCATGACTTACCCAAGTTATCCTATGAAGATATATGATATTAAATGAATTTAGTATCTATTTATGGATAACTAATATAAATATGTGTTATTATATTTCTATATTTTTAGTTTTATGTAACTAATCTCCCAAAGACAATGGAATTTACTACCCTTGATTTGTTTTTCATGGTTAACTAATCTTTAAATCCTATAAAGTATATTTGTAAAAGGATAGGGTCACTATACTAAATATTGTTAAATTAAAAATTCATTTAGTTAATGGTTTTTTCTATTATCAGGGTCAATCATTATCACTTAATTCATTTAATTAAATGATTTCCTTTATCAATGTCAAGCCAAGGTACCCCCGAACGATGGTGTAGATAGGCTTTACAAGATACTAAAATTGTAAATGTGGAGAAAACCCTACATGGGGTGGTATATATTGAGTTCATAACCATGGGTATTGGATAAAATATTTAAAAAGGCTCTTAGAACATAGTTCTAATGACTATAATCATGGAAATTTAATTTAATTGGTCACAGACAATGAAATCAGTGCACACACATAGAAATTTATTAAATTAAAAAACCTGAAGGATGAGTTATATACCACCTGCATCAGTCTCATAAAACTCTATTCATCTATTATCTCCCTTTAGTTTTTCTTATATTAGAATATATCTAAGGGAGAGATCAATGCCCTAAAAATAGAGCATATGATCCTTCACCTCAATAACATTACTGAGGAGAAGATAAATGAAGAATGACTAAAAATGATTTCATTAATTCTTGATACACATCCAATGTGATGAATGAAGATTGAATCGGAGTTCTAATCAGAGATATATTGAGAAGCCTAGTTCAGATCTAAGGTGGTAACTCAAAATGGGAGAAAGAGTTCTCTATTTTCCTCTGCATAATTAATGATAGGTGGGCTGAATTAAAATAAAATCAATAGAAAATGGTATTTTTATCCAAAAAAAACTGGGTCACACAGTATTTCTGCACAGTTTTCTAAATTAAGAACCAATTGTGCCTCATTTGTTATGCTAAGGGGCACCCACACAGTTAGGAAACATGATTAGGGTATCCATGAACCAATCATGGGAATCACCTCTACTTAAAACTGCAAAAATATTTCCTGGACATGCGGCCCTTAGTGCACAGTTAGGGGAAAATGTGTTCCCCGATTCTCCCTATTATCCAGCTATGTATATGTAAGAGAGATAGTACCAGACTAGGAGCACATTTTTTGCTAACTATGTGGCCTAATTTCCTTCCATAGATTGGGGTTATGAGCTCTGAACAAGACCCAGAAACCCCTAAAGACTTTTTAACTCATTAAGAATCCATATTTGTCCCAAAATAAAGACTTTGACCAAATTTAAAAGGATACATTCATGAGCAAGAAATTGGGTTCCTAGAGTTCAGGGATGAGGATTAGTTTGAGGGTATATAAATATCCTTCCCATGACTAAGAGATTGTTATAGTATATTTGATAAGGAGTTAGTCAGAACTAGTAGGGGGATCTAGGGCCAAAACCATTGAGAGATCTTGACCTGAACTTAGAACCAATCAAGGGGTCGGGTGCGGATGGTACAACACTCGGTCTAGACATAGTCTCTCTATGGGATTAAGGGAGACCCCAAAGGTAAAGATGATACAAAATGTAAGTGGAAATGGGAAAGGAAATAGTAACATGTGTAGGATGATGATAGGGAACAACAACTTCCCCCTTGTATGAGGTTAGGACAAAAGATAGAGAGGCGACCCCACCCATTAAACTAGTTGAGGACTTACCTAGATCGGAAGGATACATAGTAACAGATTTGGAAAGATATGTAACATTTGTTTGTAGACTTTGAGGGAGTGGCCTTGATTATATAATAATATATATAAGAATTCAAGAAATAGGTAGGATAGTTGTTTACACCATGAGATGGAATCTCTTGCCCTTAAGATAATGTGATTCGGTTGAGAATGGGAATGGTTTATCTCCCAAAAAAATTATACCACCCCTTAATAATGAAGATGTTGCCTATGCCCATCTCCAAAATGGAATGATAAAATATAATCTCCAATTCCATAATGAAATTAAGGACTATGAAAATAATAGGAGAGGCTAACTAGGTTAATCCAGACTTCCACCTAACAGAGTCCCAGTATAAATAAGCCACCATCAACTATTGGAATAAGTTAAAATGCCACTTTTCAGTGGACTGATGAATACAAGACCATGCCTACATGATCATATCTATGTATCTAGGGACCACATTGAGGACATTTTGATTTATTATTAACTCCCAATAATGGTAATCCAAACCCCAATAGATGATGAAAATATAAAATAAAGGGAGTGGAGGCTATACCATAGAAAATATATCCACAGGCATCTAATTGTGGAACTCCCCCACCACCTCAAAATAATATACTGTAAAATTGATATCTAGTTACCCATCCACCGAATCATATTAAAGACCCCCAAGAAGGATCTCTTGGATTAGATAAGGATGGTCCAACTAAGAAGAAGGTAGTGTAAGGAGAACCACTTTAATGGATTGGTCACCCTTGACTGGAAGAGGAGGATCAACATATACTAAGGGTGACATGAAAAACACTACAGGATATTCAAGGAGTGGGAGGGGAGGGCCTAGAGGCATTAGGGGAATGATCTATTTATACATTAAATAATGAATGGAAATCAACAATTCGAGGCTGCTAGTTAAATTCAATTGACTAAATATTTAAATTGGCCAGAAAATATGAGAATCATATGGCTAATTAAGATGTTTTTGATTACATCACAAAAATTCATTAAAATCCAATGAAATTTAGTCCTTCTATATTTTTTTAAAAACGATTCATTGTATATGACATCATCTATATTAGGAAATGGAGGATTTTCTCCACTCTCAAAATTATTCTATATGTGGAGTCTTATGAGTTATTTTTCTAGGGACTCCGTATAATCAATGATGGGAATTCCATCAAATAGGGGAATCTGAACCAGTCCATGAAAATGATATTTTTCTAACTATCAAAAACCATCACAAAATCATCATCCCCTTTAGAGTTGAATCAATTCTTCATCATCCACATAAATTTTATGTTTTTACATATGGTTTTTTTAATCCTCTATATATAAATAGTACATACTTGGATTCCACTTAGATTCATATTATTTTTTATAGGAGGAATATATAGAATTGAATTAGACACTGTAATATCCTCTTCAATTCCACGGTGTCATAATATATTGATAATAAATATATCAAATATTTCAGTAAATAAAAACTCGGTTAGATTAATCTTCATTTTATTTTCCTTTATTTTTTAATAAATTATCTCCAGATAAGATGTATGATCCCATTATTTCACACACACACAAACAAATTTATAAACTAGATCATACATGTATAATTTAACAGTCATGCCCAAAAGGAATTGAAATTAAAATGTATAGAATTTCGATATTTTGGTTCCATAATTATTAATGGTTAAGGTAATTAAATAACAGAAGTATACCACTTTGGGTTCTTTAAATATTTTGTACTCATAATCATTGAGAAACATATGTATATGATTATACTATGAATATCTATCTACAAAATATATGTAATGGAACCACATGTTTTCTCTATTATTAGTCCCATCATCGGGACTATAATTCCATCCTTTAAAAAAATTTGGTTGAGATTTATAAAGACCATACATGCTCGAATTTCCACATTTTTATTCATGATATGGACAATTTTGTTGATATATTTAAAGAATTTATCATCACTAATTAATTTGGAGTATATGATTTATTCAAAATTAAATTATATATAGTCAATATGGATTAAATTAATTCCCTTGAAACCTTTTATTGGTATAGTTTTCATCTATAAAAACCAATGGATTGGTGGAAACTTCGGGATGTAACATGATCATTTAGATAAAGATCATTGATAATAAAATTCATTAATTATAAATGAAATATATATTTCTATCATTTTATTTATATTTTATGTAATTTCTGGTCAATATATGACTCATAACATCCTTTTATCATTGATTCACTAGGTTGTGTTCATTGATGTTGGTAGAGGCACCTTCTTTAATCACTAGAGGAGAATCTCTATGAATAAGTTCTCTATCCTCTTCTTTTACTAGATACATTATATGAAGGAATGAAAAGTGATATTTTAAGATATGGTAGATGAAATGGGGTTATATTTATATGTTTATTATGTTTTGGGGGGATTTTTATCATTCTAATTATAATTACATATTTGTATAAAATGTGCATGTTTATATGATGCAACTAAAACATTAACGATGAGAGATAATGTACCAATGATAAAACCTATGATTTTTCCTCTTGGATTAATCTACATATAATTAAAAAGTATACACTATGTTGGATGGTGATTGGTTAGAAATTAATGTTAGTAAAATATTCACATGGTTTAGGATAATAATGATGGAGAATACAATGACCTTTCCTCTTTGTAGATCCCACCACTCCATGGGATCATTCACTTGACTATTATAAAAGGAAACATTATTTATGCTTTGTATTATTATTCAACAACACCAGTGAGACCCAATAAATTCCCAAATTAGGAGGTGCTTCCTCAATATAGTTTATTGTTAATATAAACTATTCATCAAGTTCACTCCATACGCAACTTGGGATAGAATTTAGGTCACTGGATTCTTGAATACAAATTTTTTCATCTTAAATTATCTACTTCCCCTCATTTATATAAAAACTTGTGTCTATATACTTATATTAATCAAATCCTATATGGTATTTATCAACATTAAATGCAATGATAATTCCATTATTGGATTACTTCATGAAGTAATTATTTTTTATTCTCATTATAACTTACTTGTGGAACCATAACCATTAATGTATGTTATTTATGTTCATATATTAGTAGAAAACCATGAAATAATTGATAAAGGGTTTTTTTATTTGAATTACGAGATACACCATCATAGGTTTTTACTAATCACTCTTTTCATTTATCCAAATATCTATATTTGATGGAGTCAAGTTTTCATTTCTGTTGCAAAATTTTCAAAGGGACTATTCAAGTATGTTTTTACCCTAATAAGGTTTTTGATTAAAGACAAAAAACTAAACATAATCCCTCTATATGTGTATGTATAAGTGTGTTGTATTTCATTATATTATAATCTCCCTATTTTATTCAAAAAAAAATCCATATGGCATTCAATGTAACTAGTATTTACATGATACACCATTAATACAGTAACTTGTTATTTAATCTATTTAAGGATTCAGAGCTCCCTGATATTGGCTTATGGGAGATATGTGTAGAGTTTAATAGTATTTGGATATAGTTCATGGATAGAATCACTAGCACAAATATTATATAACATGTAGGCCTTACAACGTCAATTATTCATTTCCAATGTGAAATAGCATTTATCTATATATATATCACATCGGTTTTATAACAACCGATGTGATAAAGTGATTAATGTTATTTTTTATATCATAAAATTATTTAGCTGATATGAAAAGGCTGGGTTTGTTTCATTATCCCGTCTGTTATTATAAAGCTGATGTGATAAAGGACATTTCCTTGACTTATCACATATGTTCCATAATAATCAGCGTGATAAATAAATTTTAACTAATATTCCATTTCAATTATATAATAACTGATGTCAAACTGATTATTATGTAACCCACCTGATAAATCATTTAAAATTTTATGAATCATTTTTTGAATCATTTGTGTATTGTTCTCCCTCGTCAAATCTGACTCATTTCTCTCACACGAAATCCCTAAAACTCATTTCTTCGATTAGGTGGACTAAAACCTTGGTTTCCCATCACAGATCCTTAGATTTCATTGGCCTCATTAATTTTCATTTGATCTACTCCATTATCAAGTAAAAATTCACACATCAATTGCCTCTTTCGATCATTCAATGGAATCGAAGCCCTAAATTTCATTTTTTTATTCCATGTACTCAAATGTCATATTACCATCTTATTAAACCATTATATTTCATTAGTCTTGTCATTGCGTGTTTGAATATAGATCATCTCACCTTAAATCTCACATTACGATATTTATATACCATAATTATGCATTGATTTATTTGAAAAAGTATGTGGGCTTCATTACATGTTAATTTTATGGTTTTTCATTTAAATGCGATGTCATTTTCATTTACTTGTTTCAAAAATGTTTATATTGCATCCTATCTTAAATTTCTACATTAAATCTCAAAATGATTCCAATTTGGATAATTTTTTGGAATCATTTATTTTTAGGAATACACTTCCAGTTATGTGGATAATTTTGAATTTTTTATAAACTTTTTAGTAACTTAGTAATCTTAAAATTTAGTTTATACATACAATTTAATTTTCATACGACTCAATATAAAATATCATATAACTACGGTATATGCATATCAACTCATTAATTTTGATATGAGCATATTATTACCTAGAAAAATCATATATTAAATATGAAGTCTACATATTAAGAGTTACGAGCAATATATTATTAACATTATTGGTGAATAAACAGTAAGAACTATCAATTGGATTCTTTATATATCATGTTAAATTCTGATAGATTAATTTTCATGGAATTATACATGCATATCATTATATTCATATTGATATTTTATGTAAAAAATATCTTATAAAATTCAATGATAAATATACTAATCAAAATGAAAATTGTACACTTGGTTTTTATTCAATTCAATAATTTTCAATTTCAAGTTTCATAAAATTTAATACATATGAAAATGAAACCTGAAAGACTAGGTTAACTATATTTTATTTTTTAAATTATTTCCATGAATATCTTTTTATGTATTAAAATTTATATTTAAATTTATATTCCATTATTGTGTATAATTTAATATTTTTATTTTCAAATACACGTATATTTGTTTTATAATTCAAAATTCTATTACATTAAAATTATAGAATCCTTGATATAAATTTCATATTTTTATATCTTGAAAATATATATATTTTTTATAATTTTTATAGATAGTAAAGAGTCAAAGATGGATTATGGAACTTCAAATAAAAGATGATTATGAGAAAGGTGTTGATTATTTGATGGAATTTGATATACAAAATGCTATAAACAATTACATGTTTTTATATCCATGCCTAAAATTTTTAAATATAATGATGATGACATGTAGATAGATCAAATATCATTTAATTATTTATAGTTTTAATCCACGTTACATCCCTTGGATTTGGCATGATGAAACTGGGCAGAATTTAGGATTTATTGATGAGATTCTTTGCAAGATGATAAGTCCACTAAAATTGATGAAATGATTCATGATATTTAATTAGAGTAAGTTGAGAAATAATAGAAAATTGGTAATCTATATGGTGATAATGAAAACCCATTTTGTCTGGGTTTTATATAATTTACAATTTTATTAATGGTGTTAAGATTGATTAACTTGAAGTAGAAAACTGGAAGGGGGACAATATTTTTACATAGTTTCTAAATTGTTGAAATATCTTCTTCCTAAAGTCAATGATCATCCATATTCACATAATAAATTGAAGATAATAATATGCTCACTATGATTATGGTAAAAAAAATACATACCTTCTTAAATGAATGGGTGTTGTATAATAAGAAATATGAATTCATTTCAGGGTATCCTAAATGTTGGACAACATTGTATCATCCTATAATTCTTCATTATGAAGACCCCAGCCCATGAATTTTGGTATCTTTCTATAATTCATCATTTAAAAATATTATTTATAAATTCAAATTATGAAAAAGGGTTATGATGGAATATAGATGAGAATATATGTGACATAACTTTACAACATTCATCTTATTTTCCATAGTAGATAGAAATTGATCCCCAGTTTCCATCATTTGAAAATGATGTTATAAATCTCCTACATTGAATATGAAAATATTGAAAGAATTCATATCGGAGCCTTAATAGAAAAAATATTCCATGTACTGTTTTAATAGAAATTTATTTCTTACCTCTTTAATTTTGTATAAATAAAAAATATTTCATGTTGATTTTGATAATCTCCGAACCAGAACAACCAAAAAATGATTTTGATGTTTTCTTTCCACCATTAATTGATGATATAAAACTGTAATGGGAGGAAGGTATAATGGTATATTAATATTATAAAATAGATTATTCATAACTTCATTCAATGATTATGTTCACTATAAATGACTTCCGATATATGTAAATTTGTATGGATATAATTTTAATGTTTATAAAGCTTGCCCAATTTTTGAACCACAGAATTCATTTTACCAACTTTATTATGAGAGAAAAAATAGTATGCATGGGCCCTTGAATGTTTTTGTATATGTGTCACTTTTATGGAGTTTTTAAAAATTAATTTAATAGATCACAATAATTTTATATTTCTAAAAAATCATTATCAATTAATCCATATTTGGAGAGGGTAAATTTTTTTTTGTCACATCCAGAAAGACATATAAATTTGGTAATGATACAAATATTTGGAAAAAACATTCAATACTTTTTCAGCTACCATATTGGAGATATCATGTGGTCAAACAAAAAAATAATGCAATGAACATATAGAAAAATAATTTTTACCACCTGATTAGAACATTTTAAGATATTAAAAGAAAGGATAAATATGGGATGAATGAAAAATTGGACTTACTCTCAATGGGAATATGTTTGGAGTTGGCTCCCACTTCTGAGGGAAGGGTAAAATTCTTTCGCCTACCTTTCTGTACATAATCCAAGAGGGAGAAAATAACTATTTTTCAATGTCTTCATGATATCACAATTTCATTGGGTTATTTATAAAATGTAAAAATATTGGGTCTTTAATGTATTTAAAGTTGAAGTGTATGAAATCTCATGATTTTCATGTCATGATATAATATCTCCTACTTGTTCCATTGTGTTGAATATTTCCCATCTATGTCATAATAACAATCCTGAAGGTGCATTATTTTTTTAGTTCAGTTTTATTAAGTTCATTGATTAAAATTATTTGAAAACTATAGAGAATGAATCTATTTCTATAATATTTCAATTGGAAATATATTTTCATCCATCTTTTTTTGATATTTTGGTTCATTTAATAGTTTATTTGGTGTGACAAATAAATCTTTGTAGGCCCGTATATCTATGTTGGTTGTATCCTTTTGAAACATATAAGAATGTATTGAAGGGGTATATTAATTATCCATATCAACCTAAATAATTCATTTTTGAGATGTTTATTTCTGAAGAGGTTATATCATTTTTTTCATACTATTTTTCTATTTTAGAACACAAAGGTTTGCCTACATATCACTGTGAATGAGTTAATTATGGTGCAAAGGGGATATATGGAATGAAATTAAAATCATTAATTGATGAACTGATAAATAAGGTGCACTGGAACATCTTGAATAACAAATATAATGCTCAGCCATATATAAAATTTTATATTAATGTGTTAAAAAATGTTATCCAAAGAAAAAAGATGTGAGGATTTTGAATGAGCATAACCAAACTTTTTTCCATGTTTTAAAGAGACTATGCTTGGTATATTAGATGCATCAGAATCATTGAGATGGTTAGTGGGTATACCAAGATTAAATATGATAACATGGTATGGGTATGAATTTATGGGATATATATTTCATATGAAATATTGGGACAATAAAAGTGAGGTTCTGAATAGTACTTTACTGGTGTACATAGAAGCAATAGATTTTTTGAGTGCCAAAGAAAAAAACCGAATCTCTGTATCAACTGCATATTATGGAGTCCTTAAAGAAATATTGGAAGTTGATTAATTTAAATTTCAATAACCATTGTTTAACTGAAAATGGCTTATTGATAACAACAATGTTAGACATGAAATTTTTAGAATGAAATTTTTTAATATGAATAAATTAGAATACATAACTGATCATTTTATCAGGGAAATATGTGGAAAAAAATTTATGTTCGTTATCAATCTGATTTGTAGTGATCCATTATTTTATAGAGAAAAAATTAGTATATTATTGATTATAAACTTGAATAATATTTTGATTTATGTGAGACCCCTACTTCTAAGGAAATATTTACAAATAATATTTATGATCACTTTGTAGAAACTATTTTTTCATATAGAAAGATCATGATGAAGGAATTTGGGAAAACAATCTTTCAGTGCATTCTTAATATTAAAAATAAAAAAAATTACTTCTAATATAATATTTTAAATTACATAAATTTTTAGAGATTTTTTATTTTATTTCCATTATTTAAAACATGTATTATTAAAAAAAAGTTAAATTGTATGTTTATATTTGTTTATTTTTTTAAATTTTACAATTTTTAACCTTGTGTAACTTATCTATTAATTAATTTTGATGGAAATAAATTATTTTCCATTTATTATGTAAAATAAAAAACATTCTATATAAGATTATATTATGAAAAAAAACTAAAAGTGATTTATCTAGTTGGAGAATTTTTACTATTCACATAAATTTTTTTGGATTTGTATTCACTAATTTATATCATTTCATCACTCATTAATATTGTTATATTTTTAGTTAAATATAAAAAATATGAATAAAAATTTGTTTAGATTGATTTAATTTATGTTTCATAATTGTTCATGTTTTATTTTCATTTGTATGTAATAATTAGATTTGTTTTCTTTTATAATAATTGTTGTTTCTTTGATTCGTATAATAATGAAAGATCAATCAGTTGATCCACCACATAATTTTGGAGATGATCATACTCATACCTCTATGTAGGAATGTATAAAATCTCTTATTGATGAGCCTCATCATCCTTCTTTACATGAGACATCTACTTCCATAGAAGAAAATAGTTCTACGGTTGGTAAACATAGAAGCACATCTTTATCAAAATTATTAGTTTCCTATAGGCAGTACCAGAGGATACAAATAAACATGGATGATAATGATATTCTAAGAGGTCAAAATTCAAAATAACTCAAGAATTTTGTAGTAGTGTAGTGTAAAAATTGTTAGTATTTTGTATGGTGATTTGGTATGTTTTGACAAAGTTAAATTATCACACTTATGGGAGACCATAATAGTAAGCTCATTTATTATTATTTTACATATCTTGAAATTTTATAGTAATATATCTTATCATATGACATGTGATATAACAAATACTAGAGGTGTCAGGAAGAAATTTTTATCATTTGTTTCTTAGAGATGGGGGGATTTTAAATCATTCCTCAAATCACAACTCATTTTTGGGGATAAACAACATAATAATCCATATGATAAATATAAATTTATTGATAAAGATACATGGAATAATTTTTATTAAGATTAGATGAAAATAATATTTTTTGGTAAGTACAATGTTAAATTTTTTTTATTTTTTATATTAATGTCAATTTTAATGATTTAATTGTTCTTAATTCTTAATTTACTGTAATCGATGAGATCTCATCTAGAGATCCAATCTTGAAATGTATACCCTCATTCATATATTGGAATGGGTATAAATTATTGGAAGAACAAATGATCTCAAAAAACATTAAAATATTAGAGCTATGTCTGATGGGTCAAAAATGGTTTCCACTCCTCCCCTACTAGACATGAAAAATGAAAGAGGTCTTGAATGAGAAAAAACGATTATATCATATAGAAGAGTAGAGATTTATAGATGAGAGGACATTAAGATGTTTACTTTACTTATTTATTTATGTTAAATCAACTATTTATATATATTGATTCAAAAAATAATTTTTCAAATATTCAATATAGGATTCTATTGAGGAGCAGATCACATAGGGGGTATTTATTACCGAGGGTAGAAATGATATTTTAGATAAAAAATTAGGAAATCTAGAATACTCGGGTTGTGTATAATGATGCTGGAAAGGTGTGTTGATAAAAAGAGTGTTCCAATATTTTGATGTTTCTTTAAATGAGGGTGTTTATAAAAAATAGAACATTTGGAAACTAAAGTTAATGATATTTTTGTCACTATATATGACATGACCAGAGCATCAATACAGTAGATGTTGGTAGACATTCAAAGATAGTTTCGTACTACCGATCTGAATCCTCTACCTCCACCAAAAGATGCCATTTCCTATATTAATCATACTCTTAAATCACCTATTATAAACCCCACTCCCTCTTATCCTACCCATATACCCCCTCCCCTATAGTTTCCTAGTTACTGTGAGTTATATATTGATAATCCCCATCATATTGTTTTATATGGTATTATTATTTATATCGGTGATACCATTTATAAAAATATATATATATATAGCATCATAATGTCCATGTATATGATATTATAGATAGATCAGCAAAAATAAAATTTACTATAGATGGGAAGAGTATAGTTGGAAAAAGTTCTGGTCATTTTTAGATTGTCCATCTTGACTATATTGATATATTAGCATAGAGGTATATATATAGTTTACCTTTTATTTCATTTTTCTATAAAATTTGTTTTATCATTTTAAAGTTTATATATTTATCTAACTTTTTATAGGAATACATTAAAGGTAATTAATTACTATATAGATAATAGAAAATAAAAAGTTTTATGACATCTAATATAGATTCTATTATTCTTGATAGAATCTCTACATATTAAAAAATTTTATTGGACGTATATGACATTTCAATTTATGTTTTTTTATGGTTATTGAATTAATGTGGGGATTTTGAGAAGTAAAATCAAGAAGCATGTAGCTAGAGATCAATTGAGTTTCAATACATTGAAATTTTCTTCCATGTAAGTCAATAAAAATAAAAATTTCCATTATTTTAATTTATTGAAACTTTTTAATTATGTTTTTTTTATTAGGTATCATTATAAAATTTTCATCAAGTAAGAAAAAGAAAGATGTATATGGATTTATAGACGCACAATTTATTTCTCCTATAGCTGTAACAATGTCTGATACCGAAAGAATAATTTATATTCCTGTAATATTTAATAATAATGCCATTATTATGTGCTAGATGTTTCTATATCTTCAATAGTATGAAACAAATTTCTCAAAAAGTGTTATACATCTCTTTACATAATAAAAATTCACATTTAATTTTCTAATATATAAGTGGGAATTGGATGTTGGGTGTTTTTTATCAAAAAAAGAATACATTGTACTTATTATGCTCTATCAATAGTGAAGTGAGAGAAAACATTAAGACTGTATTAAAAATGAATGTTTAATTATTTTAATATTTTTTATATTAAACTGTGTAAAAGTTTATTTTATTCATATTTTTTCTAAATTGGAAATGAATATATTTAGGGAAACGATAAGAAGCAAGAGCACCATGGTCAAATTTTTACAATCTCTGGTGAATTTTCATTTTAAATAACAAAATTTTAGATATATCACTTAAAATATTATTTTGAATTAAAATTTATTTTGAACAACATTTTCATCAATAAAAAGTTGTAAAATAATGTCTATATTATGTCTTATGATTTATGTATATAATAATATCCACTGGGATAGTTATGAAGTTATAGAAATCTAGATTTCTTATAAATTTTTCCTTAATATTTCATTTGTTTTATTGAAAATACAAGTAAAATGATTTATTTATTATTTATAGTCTTCTGATCAACTAAGAACTCATAGTTCACAGGAGTTGAGACATTTAAAAATTTATTGGGTAAATCATTTTTCAGGAAAACTTTATTTTATGTTTATTTGTAATATATATTGTAAATTTGAATGTTAAATTGTAACTATCTTCGACTAGTTTTCTATAGGTTTTTTATGCATTTTCTGATAGTGTTTTTCTTTTTGTTACTATAGAGAGTATGTATCAAAATAAAATTAAAAGAAATTGTTTTTCACATCATTTATCCAATTACCAATGTTAAAAATATTTTATGACATTATTTATTTTAAATAAATAATAATAATAATGATGGGTAATTCTTTTTTCACACTGGTTATCCAATAAACAGCCTAAAAATGGATTTCACATCGGTTTTATCATAACCAACAAGATCACCCTCAGTATAGATTTATTTACAATGTCAATTATAATTACCTACTGTTAAAAATATTTACAAGTCTCTATTAATAACATCAACAATTAACCGATGTGAAAAAGGAAATAAAAAATGTGAAAAACCTTTTAAACACTAGTGAATTATTATACGTGGAAACATGATAATATTATTTTGGAAAAAGGGCGTACTTTTTTATTATTTTTGATTCTCATAGATCATAGGCTTAGATTTCACTGTTTATTCAGCTTGGAATTTAACATCATGATATTTTATAATTTTTTTAAAAAATAAATATAATCTTTTTGATATTTTGTGTTCCATAAAAACACTGAGTTTAGCTTATGTTACAGATAAAACTGAGTTTAAATGATATATGAGATACTATAAAAATAATATTTTTTTTCATTTGATAGTTATCACATAACCATTTGAATGGAAGGTATGAAAAGGATTATCTAAATTATGAAAATATAAAGTCTATATATTTCTATAAATTAAAATATTTGGTAAAAACGTAGTTCAAAATGAAAATAAAAAAACGACACAAAGGATATCTTTTTCTAAAAAATAACTTTTAAGTGTACAAACATTTTTTACATTAATTAATTAAAAAATCACTTTAGTTGAATTATTTTAATGAAATTTATATTTTATATATTAAATAAAATGTTTAAATTTCATATTATTTTTTATAGAGATGAGATAAGAATAAATAGAATTTCTATCTTAAAATAGTATTTATCTACAAAATATTTTTGTATTATTTTATGAACATATTTGAAAATTAATTAATGAATCTTTGAGAAATTTTATTTGTCAAAATTATAATTTATTATTGAAACTTCCATGTAAAAAATCTATCATGATTTGTTTTGAATATCATTAGAAGATAAATGTTTCGATAAATAGTTGAAAATACTTGGTTTTATTAACAATTTTCATGTAATTTAAAAAATTTAAAAACATTAGAATTCTTTAAGGATTATTATAATGAAAATATTTTTTCAATTATATATCTATTAATCTAATTTAGGTCATTAGAATTAATTTTATATTGAATTTTGAAATTAATTTTTTTAAAATTTTAAACATTTTCACTTTGTAAAACTGATTTCTCATCACGGCGGTGTGCTTAATTTTAGCAGTGGTCATGTGTATAATAGTGATGGGTACTGTAGTAGTACTATATGTAACACCCCAAGCTTCCACGGTACGTTTCCCTTCGAATAATGCAATAGCATGTGTTGTAGCAACCTCGAGCTCTAACACACACCACAACTAATTAAACTAGCCGTTGTGAATAGTAATACCTACTTTTTGAAATTTTATAAATTTTATTTATCAAAATAGGCTTCATCTTTGGATTCGGAATATCGAAATTAGCCTATGTTGAATTTTTGGTATTTTTCTGAGAACTTCGAATTTTTTATGAATAGTGAAAAATACTTAAAAACAACTTTTTAAATAAAAATAATTTATAGTGAAAAATTATACTATTTAGTGGTTTTAAAGTATAATTAGAATATATTTTTACCATTTTATCCAATGGTGGTCATTAGAATTAATTTAACATTGAAATCGGACATAAACAAATGCCAATCTTTTGATATAAATTGTTTCTTAGAAACACGCCATTTTTTGTAACAGCGGGAATTAATTATAAAATTAATTAATGAAACTTATATGTTTGGAATTTTTTAAAATAGACATCATTTTTGAATTCGGAATATCAATTATAGCTTTGGGTGAAATTTTGGCTTTGTTCTGAAAAACTTCAATTTTTTATAAATAGTGAAACCACTAAGTGGTAGTTAAATAACTGATTTTTCATTTAAATGAAATATTACCACTTCTGTGATTTGATTTTCAAAAATCCAACATACATGGTTGTCATTAAGAAGTAAAATGTGGTTCAATGAGATTAAAATAAATTTTTGGTGAATAGTAACTTTTATGTTCTTAATCGCGATTAGAGGTAATTAGTGTAGTTTAAGGTACAAATAATGTTTTAATAATATGAGATGAGCATGACACTTGTCCTACTCCAATTGGATGAGTCATGGATGACCAATACAACCCATGGGTCAACTTGGGGACCCCATGGAGCCACTTTAGTTGGAAAATGACATTAATATATATTTATTTAATGTTAAAAGTAAATTGACACAAACATGAGTTGTCTTACTAAAACAGTTTTTTAGTGGGGTTACACAAGTCCAAATTTTGATTATAAATATTCATTATAAAGATAAAAATATTTCCTACATCATAGTATTTTTTTTATAATTTTTATACATTAAATAAATTAAATTATTTATGACATCATTATGATGCGGCGATGACCTCATTATTTAACGATTTAAATAAAATGAGAAGATAATGCAAAATCCAAGGCTTACACTTGCCCAAAGCCTATTGGATGAAGAGATTTCGAACCCTTATCACCTTATACACGAATTATATAAGTGTGGGACCTTTAGAATCCGAAAAGCATTGTATAATAATGTAACATTTCAATATTTCCAAAAGAGCCCCTCCTCTCCTCTTATAAAAGGCCCCCACCTCTACCACCTTATTCACACTTCCAAGCCTTTTGGTTCGGCCAACCTCTGCCCAAATACTCTCCCAACTTCTCTCCCTTCATCCTAGAAGCTTTAATTTAGTCATAAAGCCATCCTAAGGAGTCCTTTTGATCAAATCAAAAGGAAGAACCCGAAGAATAGGTAACATTTTCATCACCCTCTTTCAAGTTTCTTTCTTCTTCCACTCCCTCTTTGTTTATTATATCAATTCTAAAATTATAAATCCAGTATATTCTATATACTGTGATGTTATTATAAATATGGAACAACCATATTCAGTATTCTACCCATCATTTGAGTGACATGTCACCATACGTGCGTACGTACGGCTTACCGTCTCCACGTCGTGGTGTAATTGTTATTCAATATATTATTATTTATATGGGTATAATAATGATATGTAATTCATGTAAATAATAAATATAACATGATAATTATTCTTTATATATGATATACTATCCAATTATATATTATTTTAATATCAAAATAATGATATTGTCGCTCGTGCGTACGTACGGACTACCGTCTCCACGAACGCGATGAGATTCATTCTCCGTCGTATCCATTCAAGTATAATTATCATTTGATGATTTAAAAATAATGTTTAAGGACATGATATCATTATGGATATGAATAAGATACAACCTATCCATGAAAAACACGACTTACGTTACAAAACATATAAAATAAAACGAGTAAGTTAACACCCGAAACAACGATAAATCTAAGATATTGTTAACAAAGCAATGTTAAAAGATCATATATGATATCATATGAATGTATATGATTCTTGTATAATTTAATAACAATTATTTCACCATTATACAGGAGGTTAACCTACCCCAACCAAGGAAAAGAACAAGGTAAGGGTTTACTTCACAACCTCTTCATTATCCAAGGTTGTTTATACATAATTATCTACTGGGACCTCGTTATCATCCACATCCATGTTTCTTAAAAATGTCTTTCAAAACATTTTTACTATTAAATGGAAAATGTGTTAAAGTCATTTACACCCTTATACATTTTTGAAAGGAATCTTACCATCGTTTTCCAAACAATGTACTTTTTGACCTCTTTGAAAAATTTAAGGTAAGAATGTTTTTTAACTTATACGGCGGGTGCGGCTATTTTCCGCCATTATAACTTCGTCGAATCTTCCCTAACAAGCTTATAAGAATATATTCAAAGTAAATGTATTATTTTATAATTATGGGACTTTTAAATGATTTCAAAAAGGAGAGATATTAATCTCAAATAGCTTTGATTTCATCCATGTCAACATCCTTTGATGGGTTTTAAGTTTAATTGAAATTGATTTATGATACAACACTTCCATTGAACATTTTGTAAAATATTTGACTGTGGATGTGTTATTTTTATACCATCCATAGCTTATGGAGAAATTGTTGACATTTCGTATGCTAGTTTTAATACGAATATTTATGTTATGTTTAAACCTATTCATATGAGGAATGTATTGGACTTAATATGTGATGGGTGGAGCCCGCTATAGCTCCTCGATGCATCGGTAGGTCTCATGAGACAACTAGACGTGGAATTGGCCGAGGCCCTTTCCCAATTTGATTTATGGTTTTGGCCGAGGACTTAATCATTTTAGACGTCTTGGCCGAGGCTTTGACAAAGTGTTTCAGAATGTCTGGCATTATACATTCCCTCATTATGAAAGTGGTTATTGATATTTCATGTGATTATTCGTCTAGTAGAATATCCATGTGAGAAAGTAATGGGATTATTTTATTTTACTTTTTCCATATTATGCTGAAGTTCAAGTTCAATAAGGCTTTTGTTTTAGTTATACATTTCCTTAAATGCTTATGTTTTCTTATAAAAGCTTCCGCAATATTGTTATCCTTACTGAGCATCTGAGCTCACCCCTTTCAATGTTTTAATATTTTCCAGGATGTGAAGAAGTGTATTATGACTGACTTGCAAGAATAGTCAGTGAGGATATGAATGTGGACTATAAAGACCATGTTATTGTAGTTTGTTTACTTTTTGATGTAATGAAAGACTTATGAATGTATCTAGTGTTTCCAAGGCTACTAAACTAATCGGTCTTTAGAGACTTGATCTTTTGTGATCATGCCAATGTTACGAAGTAATGCACCAACTTTGGGTAGCTGGGGTCGGGGCGTTACACTATAGCAGCGGCAGCCAAGACTGTATTAGTGGTAGGCACTATATCGAGTGTTGTAGCGACGATGGTACTATATCAGGTATTGTAGAAGCCTCTATACTCTAGTAGTATTATTCACATAATGTCATTTGGGATAAAGTGTTGGGCATATGGGCCTTATAATGGGATTCATGCCCACTGGGCCTTCAAGCCAAATCTATATAATATAATAATGCTGCTGGTTTGGTGGGTTATCCCTTGGTGGGGATATGACCTACCTTTTAGGCATATGTTTGTGTGGTTTGTGTGTGATTAAATATAGTTATACCCATGATCACCTAATATAATATAATTATAATAATTTATATTATCTAATAAGGTCATCTTAAATTTTTAAAATAACTAATAATAAAAATAGGTAAAATTATATAATGCGGTTAAGGTAAAAATGGGTTTGCATAGGGGTTAAACATAAAAGATATTGGTTATAAATGATGCCAAAAATGTCAAACCCAAATTTAATAGAAATATATAGACCTTATATCTTCTAGTTTCTATATTTTCTCATTTTTAATCCTTTTAGTATATGTAAAACATGGGTACACATTTTTCTTTACAAAAATTACTAGTGTACCACTAACTCCACTTATAAAAGGCCACACCCTCTCCTCTCCACATAAAACCTTAAAATACCATTTTATCATTCCATAAATACCAAAATACCTTCATTAATTCCTTTCTATCATCCTATAATCCCTATTTTGTGATAAAATCTAACCAAGGAAGGCTTTTTTTGTAAACCAAAAGATCTTGTCTAGAGAAGAGGCAACATCCCAAACTGAGCGTTTTATTTAATTTCCTCCTCTACCTCCTTGAATTACTATTAAAACATAATGATATAATAACCTTAGTATATTCAATATAATTTTTTTTGTTAATGACTTATATACATACCCTCTATCATCAAATGGGTTATGAAATCATTTTTCATGTGTACAACAGACTATCATATCACGAATCCATGTTATACGTTTTTCATCACCACCTCTCATGGATAGATATAATCATTGTTTTAATGTTTATATATTATATTTAATACATTATTATACCTATGGAATTATCATACCACATCTACATACATAACTCCAACATTGTTTTGAAAAAAATAATTTCACTTGTGTGTATAGCGGGCTACCACCTCACGAACCAATGTGATTTTTTTTCATTTTTCATTTTCTTATATGTTAATAAGAATATATTAAAAAATATTTATGATATATGTAATATAATTATACTTATATAATTATTATATAACATATATGTTCTTAATTTCCATTATTTTGGGGATACCATAATGTCTTTAATGTGTATGGTGGACTACCGCATCACAAAGTGATGTAATTCATTCTACACGTACAATTTACCTTGAAGGTAATAAATAAATTTATCAATAATTTTTATATATATATGGAATTAAAAGGATCTAATAATGTGAATATATTATTTATCATTCTTTCATTTAATCCTTCAAAAAAATGGAAATCACATTCATGCATAGGTATGACCTACCGTCTCCATGAACGATGTATTTTGTTTTCTATGTTTAAAGTTTATTGATTAATCTAAATACATATACACTGAACATATATGAAATTTATAGTTTATTTAAAATTCATATTAATATGGAAACTTGAACAATATAATATGACTAAACAATAATAAATTGAAACATACATGAAAAACAAAGAAATTAATATCCAAAACGTGTTATTAACAATGATTTTTTTAATAAAATGGTAAAAAAATGACATATTTAAATAATACATTATGATATATTTATTTATGGTTCATTAATATAAGTATGATAAACATATATTTATTATATTTTATATTGAAAAAGTTTATGAAGTTTGTTGAGACTTTGGGTATGGGATTTCTGTCTCACGTTTTTACTTTTTATAGACACATGTCAAATTCACCATCTATTTTGATTATGTGGTGTATATAATACCATTAAATATATTTTATCATTATTTTTTAGAAAAATATTCGGATTTACATATCCATTTAAGGATCAGTATTTCATCGCAATTATGATTTAAGCATTACGTAATTATCAAGGTATTTTTGTTTCAATTGTATTTCTTTGAGACGGATGTTATGTTATACATCTATCATATTTTATGAGGTGTATATATATCCAAATATAAATTTTATATTATAAATTTAAATTAATTTTATTCCTACATGATGCTTGAAATTCAATATTACCAAATAGGTAATAGTTTTATGATACAATCTTGTCGTTTATTAGGATTATTTATGGTTATGTTTCCATTGATAAAATCATAGGACCCATCTATCAAGAAACTCATGAAATTTATTACAATATTGTTATGTCATGATAATAAATGTTTCACAGTATTTTCCTCTCTTTATACACTCAAGAGTTTAAAATAATTTTTTTAATAAATATTGTATTTCTTTCTATCATCGATCAAAAACACATTTTTCTTCCAAAACAGTTATTTATAAAAAATCAATTTATTGTTATCATTATCCAAATTAATTATTAAAGTAACTTTTACCCATATTTAACTTTTCTCAAAAACATTGACTGCAATCTTCATGTCATTTTCAAAAAAAGGCTCATTTGGCTTTTACAAAAATTTTGAAAGAAATTTTTTTTTAACATGTGCGGTCTGAGAAGAATTTATAATAGTCACATTATTTTATTTAAAGCTTCCATTATATATTTTTAAGTATATTTTCATAAAAAATATTTAAAATTTTAAATGTAATTTTAGTTTTAAAAAGAAACAATCAAAATGGAAGAGTTATTTTCTTCATGAATGATTTAAATTGTTCATAAAGATTCAGTTATTATTTTTTAGGATTATTTTCAATGAAAATTATTTCAAATAAATTTATAATTTTTTAGTTTTAAAAGGTGATTTTAAAAATGGAAAGGGTATTTTACTCCTTTAATTTTTTAATTTTTTTTAAATCTTTCATTATAAGCTTCAAAGTTTATTTTGAAAAAAAAATTATTTCAAAATTTTTTGATAATGTTTTAGTTTTAAAAATTTATTTTAAAAATTGAAATGAAGTTTTCATCAAGAAACGACTAGATAATTTCTAAATCATCCTTTATAAGTTTCCAAATTTATTTTCAATGAAATGTATTTCTAAAATATTTCACGAATTTTTGGTTTTAAAAGTTGATTTTCAATATAGAAATAATTTTTTCCTCAATAAATGTTTTAAAATTTTTAAAAATTCTTTTAAAATCCTTATTGTATATTTTCAATGAAAAGCATTGAACAAATTATTTTATGAATTTTTATTATTTAAATCTTATTTTTAAAATTTAATAGATATTTTAATCATTAAATATTTTAAATTTTTTAATGATTCCATTAAATTTTTTCAAGTTTATCTTCAAATAAAATTATTTCCAAAATTCATTATGTTTTAAGAAGTTATTTTAAAATCAAAGAGTTTATATTCCTCATGAAATGTGTTAAATGATTTTAAAGCATCCATTAAAAGTTTCAATTTTTTTCAATGAAAATGATCTCTACAGTGTTTGACAAATTTTTAGTTTGAAAATTTTATTTTTGAAGAAAATAATTTTAATCATGAATTATTTGAAGTGTATTTTAAAAAATCAGTTTCCATATAAGTTGGAATCCATTGAGGTTACCTATTCCATTGTGGGCATATGATCCAAGGATACTATTCTTATTCATTCTCAAAATGGTTTATGTTTTTTAGGGTATGATTATAAGAACTCATTTGTTCCTTCAGGTATGGCTTCTTTTAACATTCAGTTAAATACTTGATGAAGGAAATATTTTGCTTAAACCCAAATACCACTCATTAAGGTGGGATTTTTTTAAAGTAATGTTTTCAGGGTAGTAGGTTAGTTTCAAGCCATGTGCACGATGTGCATTTGGAATACATGGAGTGTTACCAATACATGAAATGTATTTTCCTGAGCATCCCAATTAATAACATGAAATAAACATTCTTTTTATGGGAAGGCTTGATAATTACAAGACATGTAGAGAATTTACAAGCCATTTAAATACAAAGAAATGTTTTAAAGGCCCAGACCCCTATTATGTTTTCTTTGGACCTCTTTTCCTTCTTTCTCTCTTACGTATAAGAGGTACTCCATTTGATCTCCCTTCAATCCCTAAGCTAGTTTCTTGGATATATTTCTGATTTAGACTCCAATTCAAGATTCAATTATCACATTAGATAGCCATTGGATAGTCCTTCATTCCTTTAAATCCTATGATCATTTGTATTTCCCTAAATGAAATTATTTAGATGCAAGATCCAATGACCTATTTTTAGGTTATTGATATGTTTTTAAATTTTCTTCCAATATGATCTAAACTAAGGGCCGATACTAGAAGAGGAGACTGTTATATGAATAAGGTTGGTGGTCTGGGAATTTTTCCTAAATGTATCACTATTTATAAATTACTTACATTGTTCATATAGTGTTATCATTTGGATTTTATTATTAAATTAATCTACATTTATTATAATCATTGTTCTCATATTTGAGATTCCTTATTATATAAGTTCATCACATCATTAGAGGTTATGAACTCTGTAACACCCCAAGATTTTATGAAAAATATTCTTTTTAATTTTTTTAATGTCTTGTGTTGTATGCTACACCAAAAGGAGCTTGCTCAACACATATCCTTGACTTGCCTTGCATTACACGCAATCGCGACCTTCCTCGATAGCTTGTGTCGTACGCAATACCGAGTTTCACTAAACAATGACATGCTATTAAAATATTATTAAAACTAGCCGTTATGAATAGTAATAACCACTTTTTGAAATTTTATAAATTTTATTTTTCAAAATGGACTTCATTTTTGGAATTGGAATATCGAAATTAGCCTAGGGTGAGATTTTGGTATTTTTCTGAAAACTTTCAATTTTTGATGAATAGTGAATCCACTAAGTGGTAGTTAAAAAACTGATTTTTTCATAAAACTTAATTTTACCACTTATGTAAGTGGAATTTCAAAAATCCGAGAGACACTGTTGATTTTAGTAAGTAAAATGTGGTTCAATGAGATGAGAATAATTTTTGATGAATAGTAACTTTTTACTTTTTTTACCACGGTTAAAAGTAAATAGGGTAATTAAGGGTACAAATGTTATTATTATTACCCTAACACATGTCCTAATTCTATTGGATAAGTGTAATTCGACCCAAAACAACCTTAGGAATAAAATATGATCATTTAGGCCCACTTGGATTAGATTAGGACATTTATTATTAATTTATTTAAAGAAGGGTTAAAATAGGTAAAATCAAAGTTTAATAAGTAAATTATTTTTAATACAGGGTTATACATAAGATAAATTTGATTTTAAATATTAATTAGAAGGATAATTAAATTTAATACATAATTATATTTTATTTATAATTTTTAGACATTAAATACATTAATTTATTTATGACACAATGATGATGCAGTAATTACCATAATAGTGAAAAATTATAATAATTGATATTATAAATACCAAAATAAATATAATTTGAGACTTTTTATTAATTCCACTAATTTTCTAGGTTAATATGACATGTTAGTATTTATGTAATTAACTTTTTTCGAACTAATCATTCTGTTATGAGTTTCAAAAAAATCAATTACTAAATAGTGTCAAAATTGACATAAAATAGTTTTTAAAACAAATATTATATTATTAATTGTTATTTTATTCCTAAAAATCCAAGGTTCAAGAACCTGACTTAGATAAGGTTATATATATTAATAATAAACAACTTGGGGTTCGTTTGGCTTCTTATAGTATGTTTATTAACCTTATAGTGTAAGAACACAAGAAGACACGGTAAAAGTAAAATTATATAACTTAATGTTAAATCTAAATGATAAGGTTAATATAGGAACCTAAACTTGTCTAAATTCTATTGGATGAGAGTATTTCGACCCATACCCACCTTATTTTCGAAATAAATTAATCTGGAGCTATTTAAAACCGATCATGACTTTATAATAAAATAATATTTTTAGTTATTCCAAAGGTGTCCCTCTCCTCCCTTATAAACGGGCACCCCCTCCCTCTCTTCCTCACACCACTTTGAACCTTCAAGCTCGGCCAAACTCTGCCAAATTCTCTTCTCCACTGCCTTAGAAACATCCTAGAGGTTCTGGTCTTCCTCAAAGACCAATTTTAGTGCCCTAAAAGGAGATCTCAAAGAGGCGCTTCAAAGAAGAGGTAATGTCCGTTACCGATTCTTTCAACTTTATTTCTTCTTCCACTTCTTATTCTTAGGTTGTTTCATTATGAAGTAAAAACATCATTATCACTAATATAATGATATGTTATTATTATTATGAAACAACCCTATTTCACCATCTATCCATCCTACGGAAAACAAAATCACCGCGCGTGCGTACGTACGGACTACCGTCTCCACGCCATGGTGTAATCTATTTTCCACCACCACCTTACTTGGATGGGTATAATGGTGTAAATAATAACTATATATGATTATTCTAAAGTGATATTGATTCTCTAATAGTATACATACACTCCAATAAAATCCCACGATCATGGGAACGATATCATCGCTTGTGCGTACGTACGGAATACCGTCTCCACGACGCGATGAGATTCATTCTCAATGATTAACCATTCATGAATTATTCTAAAGTATATATAATAAGAAATCATGAAATATATGACATAATAATGATACTTTATTTATGTTTATATATATGTATTTCATCTACTTAATTCCTTCAACTCAATAAGGAAACGAAAACAGCGTTCATCCGTACGTACGGCCTACCGTCTCCATGAACGGTGTATTTCTTTCCATTTACTGATTTATTATATATATGTATATTATGAATATATATTATATATAAATCATGTTTTATATTCTGAAATTAATTAATCATGATCTAATTAATCATATGAATAAATACAAGTCAAAACACGAACGACAAATGAAACGATTTTACCCAAAACACTCTTTAATATGGAATTTACAAAAGAACAGGTAATACAAAGTCATAAGTGAACCATATATGATATCATAAGAATGAATATGATTCTGTAATAAGTCAGTGACATTATTTAAATCATTATACAGGAGGTTCGGATACTTACTAAGAAAATCAGACCTAAGGTAAGGGAAATATAACAATCTCATTTTTATTAGAGATTGTTTATACTTCAGAATTTACTGGGGTGTATTTTATCATCCACATCCATGTTTCCTCAATATGTAATAATATTTCCTTCCACATAAAATTTTTTAAAACCTATTTTACACTCTGGTGAGTTTTTAGTAAAAGATATGAAAGGAAACTTTTGTCGTTTTTCTTACGAGGTACTTTTTGACTTTTCCGACAAAAGTACGAGAAGAATGTTTTTTTAACTTATACGGCATGAATGGATTTTTAAAATTTTTTTTCCAAGAATCTTACTTTACAAGTTTTCAAGTTTATTTTTAATCAACTTCTTTTAGTTTAAAATTGTATGATATGTTAAGAAAGGAAAATGTTTTTGAAGTAGAAAGGATATTTTCCTCAAGAATGGAGTTCAAGAGTTTTATCAAAATTATTTCCCATCTAAGATAATATAGGGTTCTGTTTCTATCCCTATTATTACATGGATTTGATTATGTTGTGATGGAAATATTTTTAGTAATTCATTTATCTTATATGAATTGTTCTATGATGTCATGATGTTTAAGATTCACATTTTTATTACATGGGTTATGCAATGATGTATGATTTACGATTTTGTGGCACACCTAAGAATGGTTTCATTATGAGATGGGTGGGACCTATATATCCCTCCAATGAATTGGGTAAAGATTTTATATCTCATGAGATAGACATGGCTGGAATGGCAGGTTATGCCAGTTCAGTGAAACAGGACTGAAACGAGGAGTGAACTCAGTTCAGAAATGGACTTTTTCCACTAAGATAGTCTTGGAAATGAGTCTTGACTAATAAGAAATAATTCTCTATGATTATGTGTGTATGCCACAAAGTTTCATGTTTTAAGTTATGAGTATTGGGATTACGTTTCACTACTATGATTTTTCCCATGTTATGAAATTATGATCTCTTTTGCAGGTTAAGATTTCAAAAAGTTATGTTCTTATTAATATGATGTGATTGATATTTCTTTTGTTTACCCTTACTGAGCATTTGAGCTCACCCTTTTATGTTTTCTTTTCCCCAGGATATATAGGAAGGATTTAGGTAAAAAAAAGATCTTTATGGGAGATGTTGAAGATATTTCACCACGATTAGAAGATTATATTCCGAGTTTCCAAAGACACTAAACTATTATGGTCCTTGTGTGTGTGTTTTTGTAATTTACTAAGTATTCCGAAAAAGTAATTCAATGTCCATGTACGTCAAGCTTCGGTTCTTTACAGTTGGTATCAGAGGCAAATAAGGTAGGAATGTATCCGATCCTTGGGAACTCTCACATGTGAGCATTGGACGAAGCATGGCTCTCCGCCCAAGGGCTTCATGAGGAAATGGCTGCCACTGGGGATGGTGGTGTGTCCCTCCCAGGGGGTGTAGCCACCCATGGAGTGCCCTGATAGGTATCAACTATAGTCCACTGGAAGTAATTCCAGACCGTTACAGTTGGTATCAGAGGAAAGGTTTAGTCAACCTTTGGAAATTAGGATGCGAGAACGTTAGTGAGATCCCTAGAGATATTTCTAAGGTATGTCTAGGGATGTCTCAAAGGATAAGTATACGTATAAGATATAGTCCTATAACTATGGTAACGATATTATATTAAACCAAAGATGATAGATATTGAAGTTACTCCCCCTTTATTATGATTTTTTCCTCTCACACTATTCTTTTTGGGTTTTAGAAAATGGCTGGAAACAAGATGATTCACGATAATGGAGGATATGATGGACAATGGAATGATGAGAAACCAAATGAAATGGGACTTTGAAGTCGAAACATCATTATTATGCCGAATCATCAATCTCATAATATGATCAATAAAGTAAAATTTGGTAAGTTTCCTGACTCGGCAAATAAGAGAAAGATGGAGTTTCATGATGATCATAGAGGAAAGAAAGTTCAATTTCCCCTATGTAAATCATGTGGGAAGAGGCATCAAGGAGAATGTTTCAAGGGAACTGGAAGATGCTTTGGGTGTGGAAAAGAAGGACACAAAGCAAGTAAGTGCAAAGGAAAAGGTTTAGTTAACACCAGGAATGAGGATAATGGTATTGCTACGACATCAACAATGGTTAAATGTTAAAAATGTGGAATGTACGAGCATTATGCAAACCAATTCCCTAAGGTAAAGTCTCATGAAGAGAATCAGTACGGTCGTATGAGTAGTATTTATGTTGATAATGATGAAGAGACTACAAATGATATGTGAGTTGAAAGAGTTGTTGAAGCTCGGTCAATGGTTTAAGAATGTAGTGGAATGATTACATGTTTATCATGTGTAATGTTGTATAAGTAATATCATGGTACTATGGAATAAAGAGACATCTAAGGATTGTTACACTGTTGTCTTTTCTTGAGTTTTGAAAGTGTATGATTAATGGTACCAGTATCCATGAAAAGTTTTTCAGATATTTTTGGAATGTAGATGATATGCGCATAATGAAGGGATAAGGAGAAATTAAATGTTTGATAGTATTCATGAGCTCATGACTGATATAAGGAGAAGGTTATATCATGGTTTGAGTATATAGAATTTTTGGATTTTGGTATGTGGAAAGAGTTAACTTTTTACAGCATTCATTTTTTCACTAAGGTTTAATGGGTATTCATTTTTCAAGAGAACACATGATTAAGGTATTCACATGATTGGAATGTGACCCACAAGATATTTGGGGGATAAATGATGGTATTCACATGCTTGGTTAACGATATTTCAAGTAATCGTTTTCTTTATACTATGAGTATGGACCAAAGTATTTTAGATAAGCCTAAAGATTGGAATGGATTATGTTAACCATAAGTTAGTATTGTTTAAGGATAAAACTTTTTTTGATATTATTTATGTAATGTAGTTTTAGAAAAAGGACAACCTGCAGGACGGGAGACAGCCCATCGCGTCGGACAAGGCTGTGAGAATCGAACCCACAACCGAAGTGCGACTGGCCTTTATCGCCTACCACTAGACTACAGGAAGTCCATATTTAGTAGAAACTAGTTTTATTATATTAATAAGTATGATATATGAAGTATAAGTCCATTTTAGGAACCATATATCATTAATCTCACTATAGATGGACTTATGTATTTTTTGAAAACTTTTCAAACCTTTTGTTTGAGACAGATGGAATGACTCATCATTCTATCACATGATCTGCTAACACACCACGAATGACAAATTCAACTTCATTTCTTTAAGAGATGAAGTGGAAATTGTCCAAAGAACGACCAACGGTAAGACTATACCAAAATCACGAAAGTATTTCTTCTAATTCCAATTTCATCAACTTTAGGGAAACGATCTTGAAAACCAAAAATGTTGTCTTAGTGCTCTTATATCTGATGAATAAGATGGTACCTTAGATCGTCACAAATTTATGGCTTTGTGATTGCTGGCTTTTCAATAGCCATGTTCTCTACCACTCTCCATCAGAACATGATGGTTAGATTTCTCTTCCATATCCATATTTTCACCTATGTGGAAATCCAATGATTAGTTTATTTGGGTAACTGTTGCGTTTCATACTTTTGTTTTTAAAGATAGGTTTTGGTATTCCTTTTTACGATGAGGGTTTCTATTAAAAAAACTTTTGAATAGTAAACCATTTATAACCCCGACAAATTTCGAGGGCGAAATTCATTTTAAGGGGGGTGGAATGTAACACCCTGAGATTTTATGAAAAATATTCTTTTTAATTTCATTAATTTCTTGTGTTGTACGCTACACCAAAAGGAGCTTGCTCAACACACATCCTTGACTTGCCTTGCATTACACGCAATCGCGACCTTCCTCGATAGCTTGTGTCGTACGCAATACCGAGTTTTACTAAACAATGATATGATATTAAAATATTATTAAAACTAGCCGTTATGAATAGTAATAACCACTTTTTGAAATTTTATAAATTTTATTTTTCAAAATGGACTTCATTTTTGGATTCGGAATATCGAAATTAGCCTAGGGTGAAATTTTGGTATTTTTCTGAAAACTTTCAATTTTTGATGAATAGTGAAACCACTAAGTGGTAGTTAAAAAACTGAATTTTTCATAAAACTTAATTTTACCGCTTCTGTGAGTGGAATTTCAAAAATCCGAGAGACACGGTTGATTTCAGTAGGTAAAATGTGGTTCAATGAAATGAAAATAATTTTTGGTGAATAGTAACTTTTTACTTTTTTCCCCACGGTTAAAAGTAAATAGGGTAATTAAGGGAAAAAATGTTATTATTATTACCCTAACACATGTCCTAATTTTATTGGATAAGTTTAAGTAGATCAAAAACAACCTTAGGAATAAAATATGATCATTTAGGCCCACTTGGATTAGATTAGGACATTTATTATTAATTTATTTAAAGAAGGGTTAAAATAGTTAAAATCAATGTTTAATAAGTAAATCATTTTTAATATAGGGTTATAAATAAGATAAATTTGATTTTAAATATTCATTAGAAGTATAATAATATTTCCTACATAATAATATTTTATTTATAATTTTTAGACATTAAATAAATTAATTTATTTATGACACAATGATGATACAGTAATTACCATAATAGTGAAAAATTATAATAATTGATATTATAAATACCCAAATAAATATAATTTGAGACTTTTTATTAGTTCCACTAATTTTATAGGATAATATGACATGTTATTATTGATTTAATTAACATTTTTCGAACTAATAATTCTGTTATGATTTTCAAAAAAATCAATTACTAAATAGTATCAAAATTGACATAAAATAGTTTTTAAAACAAATATTATATTATTAATTGTTATTTTATTCCTAAAAATCTAAGGTTTGGAAAAATGACTTAGATAAGGTTATATATATTAATAATAAACAACTTGGGGTTCGTTTGGCTTCTTATAGTAAGTTTATTAACCTTATAGTGTAAGAACACAAGAAGACACGGTAAAAGTAAAATTATATAACTTAATGTTAAATCTAAATGATAAGGTTACAATAGGAACCTAAACTTGCCTAAATTCTATTGTAAGATAGTATTTCGACTCATACCCACCTTAGCTTCGAAATAAATCAATTTTGAGCTATTTAAAACCGAACTTGACTTTATAATAAAATAATATTTTTAGTTATTCCAAAGGTGCCCCTCTCCTCCCTTATAAACGGGCACCCCCTCCCTCTCTTCCTCACACCACTTTGAGCCTTCAATATCGGCCAACCTCTGCCAAATTTTCTTCTCCACTGCCCTAGAAACATCCTAGAGGTTCTGGTCTTCCTCAAAGACCAATTGTAGTGCCCTAAAAGGAGATCTCAAAGAGGTGCTTCAAAGAAGAGGTAATGTCCGTTACCGATTCTTTCAACTTTATTTCTTCTTCCACTTCTTCTTCTTAGGTTGTTTCATTATGAAGTAATAAAATCAGTATCACTCATATACTGATATGTTATTATAAGTATGAAACAACCCTATTTCACCGTCTATCCATCCTACGGAAAATGAAATCACCGCGCGTGCGTACGTACGGACTACCGTCTCTATGCCGTGGTGTAATCTATTTTCCACCACCACCTTACTTGGATCGGTATAATGGTGTAAATAATAACTATATATGATTATTGTAAAGTGATATTGATTCTCTAATAGTATACATACACTCCAATAAAATTCCATGATCATGGGAACGATATCATCGCTCGTGCATACGTACGGAATACCGTCTCCACGGCGCGATGAGATTCATTCTCAATGATTAACCATTCATGAATGATTATAAAGTATATATAATAATTAATCATGAAATATATGACAAAATAATGATACTGGATTTATGTGTATATATATGTATGTCATCTACTTAATTACATTCAACTCAATAAGGAAACGAAAACAGCGTTCATGCGTACGTACGACATACCGTCTCCATGAACGGTGTATTTCTTTCCATTTACTGATTTATTATATATATGTATATTATGAATATATATTATATATAAATCATGTTTTATAGTCTCAAATTAAGTAATCATGATCTAAGTAATCATATGAATAATTACAAGTCAAAACACGAATGACAAATGAAACGATTTTACCCAAAACACTCTTTAACATGGAATTTACAAAAGAACGGGTAATATAAAGTCATAAGTGAACCATATATGATATAATAACAATGAATATGATTCTGTAATAATTCAATGACATTATTTAAATCATTATACAGGAGGTTCGGACACTTACGAAGCAAATCGGACCTAAGGTAAGGGAAATATCACAATCTCATTTTTATTAGAGATTGTTTATACTTCAGAATTTACTGGGGTGTATTTTATCATCCACATCCATGTTTCCTCAATATGTAATAATATTTAAATCCACATAAAATTGTTTAAAACCTATTTTACCCATTGGTGAGTTTTTAGTAAAAGATATGAAAGGAATCTTTTGTCATTTTTCGTACGCGGTACTTTTTGACTTTTTCGACAAAAGTACGATAAGAATGTTTTTTTAACTTATACGGCATGAATGGATTTTTAAAACATTATTTCCAAGAAGCTTACTTTACAAGTTTTCAAGATTATTTTTAATCAAATTATTTTAGTTTAAAATTGTATGACATGTTAAGAAATGAAAATGTTTTTGTAGTAGAAAGGATATTTTCCTCAAGAATGGAGTTCAAGAGTTTTATCAAAATTATTTCTCATCTAAGATAATATACCGTTCTATTTCTATCCCTATTATTACATGGATTTGATTATATTTTGATGGAAATATTTTTATGAATTCCTTTATCTTATATGAAATGTTTTATGATGTCATGATGCTTAAGATTCCCATTTTTTATTATATGGGTTATGCAATAATGTATGATTTACGATTTTGTGGCACACATAAGAATGGTTTCATTATGAGATGGGTGGGACCTATATCTCCCTCCAATGCATTGGGTAAAGATTTTATATCTCATGAGATAGACATGGCTGGAACGGAAGGTTATGCCGGTTTAGTGAAACAGGACTGAAACGAGGAGTGAGCTCGGTTCAGAAATGGACTTTGTCCACTAAGATAGTCTTGGCAATGAGTCTTGAGTAATAAGAAATGAATCTCTATGATTATGTGTGTATGCCACAAAGTTTCATGTTTTAAGTTATGATTATTGGGATTACGTTTCACTACTATGATTTATCCCATGTTATTAAATTATGATCTCTTTTTCAGGTTAAGATTTCCAAAAGTTATGTTCTTATGAATATGATGTGATTGATATTTCTTTTGTTTACCCTTACTGAGCTTTTGAGCTCACCCTTTTATGTTTTCTTTTCCCGAGGATATAAAGAATGGTTTTAGGTAAAAAAAGAAGATCTTTATGGGAGATGTTGAAGATATTTCACCACGATTAGAAGATTATATTCCGAGTTTCCAAAGACACTAAACTATTACGGTCCTTGTATGTGTGTTTTTGTAATGTACTAAGTATTCCGCAAAAGTAATGTAATGTCCATGTACGTCAAGCTTCAGGTCTTTACAAACTCAATAATGATCACCCCAAGTAGGGTGTTACCTTTTTATGCCTTTATTGTATTTTTAAGAGTATATGAACCACCATTCAAGTGTTTTTGGAATTGACCATGATAAATCATTTGTTTTAAATTAATTAATTATTTATTAAAGGCAAGTACGATATGGATATAATTGGGCCTTGACTTATAATTAATTGATTTGGTTGAATGTACCAATTTCTATTGTCATTCTTAATCAAGGGAAATGGAATAGACCTGTTAAAATATTATAATTAATTGAATTGGTTGAATTTCCTTAAAGCCCCTTTTCATTATTATTGAAAGGGAATATAATGAACACATTGAATGTTTAAAAAGTAAATTGGTAATTGGTTGCATGAACTATTTATCCTTAAGACCTAGTATTAAAGGAAATGAAATTAAACTAATTAATTATATATTAGAGCATAACCTAAATTGATTAATGAATCATGTATAAGGTGCCTATTTTATATGGACATTCAATTATTTAAAGGAGGGGTCATAATTGAGCTATCCTTGGATTCCTGATGGAATTACTAGATCACTTAGAGGAATCCATTCTGATTCAAGGAACAAATTCTAAGTAAGATACCCACCTTAGAAAATAGTCCTTATCTTTTATCGAATTCTCAACATGATTACATAGGATACATTCAATATCTTATAGATTTTATGATGCCTCAGATATGCTCCCTGGATCTAGAATGATGTCTTCAGACACAAAGAACCATGTATTCACCACATTGGTCCCTTTATTGCATAGCGAATGTTTATCTTTTAAGGTATCGTTGGAATCACATAGAATCTTTTATAGTGGAATGCCTTGGGTATAGACGTTGGATTACACTCATACCCCTTTCTTCTAGAATTCAATTCATTACTGTGTTGGATCAACCCTTGAGGGAAGGGATACATTGGTTTCACCTTGGATCCTCTTTCATTATTATCACTTTTGTTGGATACCTCATTTACACATTAGATCCTCTTACATTATCTCTGTCATATAAAGTATGATCGAAACTAATTATAAACCAAAACATAATTAATTAAATGATACATGTTCATAAACCACAAGTGGATAATTATGTTGTGGTTTGTTTACATTTTTTTACTATCATTAGCTTTATATATACCAACACAATACTCAGTTCAAGTTCACACACTAGACTGTATTGATTTTGTTAGTGGTGTTCTATTGAGATTTATCTCACACCCTATATGGTACATCATTGGTAAATTGAAATATTATATGTATGTAGGTGGTGATAAGGGGAAGAATACCGCTTTGTACACCTCACATTCATTCTTATTTAGTATATGATATTTTTAATAGATAGCCAAGATATCACTCATAATGTGGGATTTTTTTGGATTATTTTTTATTATTTTGTATAGAATATATTTCCTTCTTCCCTATATACCTATTTTCCTACTTTTTATTGACATAACATTGATCATATCATTTTTTGTATGATTTTTCTTTGATATGATTATATTTGTTGGTTGATTGTCCTTATCATCCATTGCCTATTATGTTTACTCGTTATACTACATCCATTATTCTTATTTATATGTTTATTATATCAATATTTTTTGTTCTAAAATCTAAAATGTGGGAATATTCTCCCCATATACAAAACCTAGTCCCCCACTTCTATTTGATAGCCTCTAGAATATGGGGAGGTGGGCTTGAGGCAATGTGGCTCACAGGCTCAGGGCGCCTTTGAGCCGAACCCAGGTCAGGATGTCATAATGTGGTATCACCTTGGTTTTATATAATTATGTTATTATTTTTGGGAATATATATAGAATATTAGAAACATGGTCACAACATTTCCATAAGTCATGAATGGGATTAGTTAACCCACATTCAGGGTAAATACTAAGTTTCTTGGGAATGACAAATTTTTTTATGTACTTTTCATATTATAGTTTATATAATTTCAATATTAGGTGATGCACATAGATTGTGGTATTTATTATTCTTTATGGATGTTTATCTTGGCCAGGGATGGTAAGGATCATTGTTACATGTATCATTATAGGAACCTAAAATTCACATTCCATATATATACCATGCCATATTGGTGCAGTTCATTTCTTGTGTTTCCTACGTTTCCAAATATTGTTGAGTTTTCCATGGTTGTTATATGTTCCTATGAAAATAAATTACTATTAAATGTAATGTAATTTTTTATTTACTGTTTCATAATCAATATAAATTTTTTTTCCTATACGGGTTGATGGTGGAATCTTAAATAAGTAGTTTTACCCATATCAGCTATGTACCGTTGGATACATTAGTTTGGATTTGGCTACAATTTAGTGACTATCAGTTTTAATACATGATCTATATGTAACCTTGTGAATTGTAATGAGTAATTAACCAAGTTGATCCATTATATTTTACATATTACATTTTGAGACAAAATTGTATGGGGACTAATTAACATTAAATAGGTGTCACCTTTGATTGTAAAGTATATGGGCCTTTACTATCTAGGAATGATGATCAATTTAATGAGATAATTTCATATGTGTATGAATATATTAAAATATTGAATTTAAATCATGACATATAAAATGAAATTAATTCAATAAATTAAGAGTTTATGTGTAAATTAAATTTCTCCTACAAAAACCATTATAAATTAAAATTGAACGCTTACCAATACCTTATCCATCTATGTGGGTTTATGTAGTAGTACATTAAGTTAGGAGAAATTATCCTTATGATCTAATTCTTCTAGTGTTTGGATCTTTTTACAATATTTGTAGAGGTATGTTATTGGAATCTGTATAGTTAGGGAACCATGAAATCCTATAGTCATTTGATATGAGGGTAGTGATGATCATGCTCTGTATGTGGTTTTCCCAGATCCACTAGTGATCTATCTAGTAGTTCCACCCAAGAATCCACATTTTATTCATGAATAGGAAACCGATGATCAGCTTCCTGAGAGTTTTCTATGTTTTAGGTAGTCTACACAGGGTAGTCTATAACCTACACCTATTATGTCTGATCAGACTCGTGAGTTCCACCAGCATCATCCTCTGATATTTTGGGGGGGATGGAACACCTTCGGCTAATGAGTCTTTTCTAAAGGCCATTATCTCTATCTTGGAGAGTCTAGAAATGCCTCTAGATAGGAGGGTCTATATTTCTACTTATAATATGTGTGAGTATGCCAAACATTAGTGAGATGTGATTACTCAAGCTGATTATCATCATGGTATGGTCTATGTGTACTTCCAGGCTATTTTCTATAATTAAATTTTCCCTCAGATTTTAAGAGATAACTAAGATATAGTGGTCATACACCTAGAGAAGAGTGTTATATCTGTCATGGAATATTTTTCACGTTTTACTAAGTTTCAATACCTTTCATTTATTTTATATTGTGATGAGATATTGCGACTGAGATGCTATGAGGTTGGGATCAAGTATTATATCCTCTTTTTGGTGAATTTTTTTCTCCTACCTACTTTTTTTGAGATCCTTAATTAGGATCTTATCACTAAATGCATCCTATTAGAAGTTGATAGTACTAGGAATAGAGGTTTTATAACAAGGAAGGGTAGTGTCACTTGCACAAGCATGAAGCAATCCTTGAGGTTTCTCATCACAATAGTGTTGGAAATATTATATGCACTAGAAGCTCTATTATATGCCATTAGAGTGATTTCTAGCGAATATGAAGCCTTATAGTGATAGAGTCCCTCTTGAGTGTCATGCTGGATGGCATATGCGACATATTCTGAGATTTTGTCACACCATTACACTTGCTTCTAGTGGAATATGATCTACACTAGCTACACCTTCAGGGGTAAGATCATTTACTCTAGGTAATGTAAGAGTTTGGAGTAGCGCTATAAGGACAAGATATGGAGAAGGATGTGACTGTGGTAGGAAGATTTTTGATTAAGAGTGATAGAAGAGTAGTCTAGATCTGGGTACTCTAGTTATTTTATAGGGTCATGGATCTGTCTAATTCCATTCCATATAGTTAATACCCATGGATCAGAGTTTTGGACCATGTACATTATGATGTACTATTCTAGAATACTTCATTATTTTATCTTCTTTATTCAATTTTAATTCCTCTCACTCCTTTATCTCTTTATTGAATTTTTAAATTCTCAGTCAGAAAATTTAGTATTACACTGATGTGATGACCCTAGATACATTGTTGAATGTATGGTAAGATGGAATACTCCAATATATGGATTTCCCCATTGATGTAGGAAGATATCCCTTCTTATAGGACCTCTTTTTATCAGTATGATGGGCTTTAATGTCATTCTTGGAATGGACTGGTTGGTTTCTTATCATTCCTATATGTAATTCTATTAACATTGGGTATCATTTCATCACTAAAGGGTCTTATTTATCTTCACATGGGTGATTAGAATGTACATTCTGATAGAATGGGTCAGATCATCATGGGTTGAGTGGAGTGACTGCCAAGATTGTGAGTCTTTTAACATAGGGTTAGAGAGTTCATATGTAATACATTCCTCCAATAGTAGATTTTTTTTGGGAAATACTTCCGAGTAATTTTTCTAGATTTCCTAAAAAGAGAGAGGTAGAGTTTACAATAGACCTTGTTCGAGGAGTTGTTAATTTGTACATTCCTCTATAAAATATGTAACCAACTTATCTCTAAGAGGTCATGTGACAGTTGGAAGACCTGGAGTCTAAAGGTACTATCCAAACCAACACATATTCTTAGGTTTAACCCATGATTTTGACCAAGGAGGATGAGACCCTTAGTTTGTATATTGATTACCAATTTTCGAACTAGCTAATGGTTAATAACTGATATTCATTATCATATATGGATGATCTATTTGAACAGCTCGAATAAGCTAGGTTTTTCTCGAAGATCAACATAGGATCAGGCTATCATCATCTGTGAGTTAGGCCTATAGATATACCATGTATGGATTTACAAAGTCGGAATGGTCTCTATCGGTACCTCATTATTCCATTTGGTCTTAAGAACACATTTGCAGTTTTCAGAGATTTTTTGAATATGTATTTCCTCTTTTATCTACATTACTTTATTATTGTTTTCATGGACAATGTATTAGTGTATTATCATACTTGGAGAAACCATGATTTACATCTCAAGATCATTTTTAAAAACTGAGAAAGCATCAGCTATATACTAATTATTCTATGTGCCACTCCTGGATTAAAAGACATCACTTATTTTGTCATATTATGTCAAAATCATGAGTATCTATTGACATATAGAATGTGATTTTTTTGTATACTAGGAGCATCCCATGAACATGTTTGATATATTAAGATTCTTAGGGATTGTTGTATTTTATAATAATTGCATATATGATGTATTACACCTTGTTTCACCCCTTACAGGTCTTCCAAAGATGGGTTTGATGTTCTTGTGGTCTGAAGATTGTGAGAAAGTCTTTCAGGAGATGAAAGATATGATTACCTCAACACCAAATCAGATTCATCTAGAGCCTGAAAGTTGATATATAGTCTTTTTCAATGCATCATGCATCAGTATGAGTGTTGTGATAATGCAAGATGATAGATTTGTTGTGTATGAGTCTCACCAATTGATACCTCACGAGCATAACTACCTAATTCATGTCCTCGATCTAGAACCTATTGACCATGCCTTATGCTACTAGAGATTAATATATATTGGGTGAGAACATTTTGGTGTATATAGACCACATGATCCTAAAATATATGTTTACACAGAGTGACATGTTTCTTAGACAGTGAAGATGAGTCCAATAACTTCATTCCTTCTATTTTGACCTTACTTATATTTTGGATAGTCAGTAGTATTATTTCATTCCATTTTCTCCTTTCATCATTCATCATTCCCTTAATAACGCTATTTAGGTACATGACCATATCCCTATTTTTAGGGAATTGACCCATTCTTTAATATTATTTTAGTCTTTCCCAAACTATGGGTTAATACTAGATAAGGATGGTGTTGGAGGAATAAGGTAGGTGGTCTATGAATTTTCCTTAAAAGTGTCATCCTTTATAAATTTCAACCATTTAATACAAATAATTTTCACTTAGAATTTATTATTAAATTCATCATCATTTACTATAATCATTGTACTTGAATTTTATACCCCTTATTATATATGGTCATCACATCTATTTATGTTATGACCTCATTGTTGATCACCCAAAGAAGGGTGTTACCTTATAATTCCTTTAGTGGTTTTTTATGACAATCTACTCACTCATTTGGGTGTGCTTGAACTTGACCTTTATAAGGTATGTGTTTTAAATTAATGAATGAAATATTAATGGAGAGTATATTATAGATATCACTTTTCCCTAACTTGTAATTAATTGAATTGGTTGTGTGTCCCGATTTCTATTATCATGCTTCATAAAGTATATAGAATGGAACTAATAATTGATTATAAATAATTGAATTGTTTTCATGTACTTAAAACCCATTTTTATGGTTAATTAATGGGAATGAAATGAAACCATTAAATTTGTATAAATTGAATTTTTAATTGGTTTTAAGTCCTATATTTCCTTGTAAACAAGTATAAAAGGCGATGGAAGGAACCTAATGACTTGTCTATTATGAAGAGTAATACAAGGCCTAAATTTAATAAAGACTCATGTAGAAGGTGACTATTTTATTCGAATAATTAATTCCTTATAGGAGTTGTCAGAATTGAGCTTGCCTTGTATTCTTGATGGAAATCATTGAGCACTTGGAGGATACTATTCCAATTCTAGGAGATGGTTTCCAAGGGATATATTCATATTGAAACATGGTCCCTATCTACTAGTGGATTCTCAAAATGATGTCGTTGGATACCTTCGCTATCTTCTAGATATTAGTATGCCATGGATACACTCCTTGGATCCTGCTTGATGTCTTCGGACATATGGCACCATGGATTCACCACATTCAGACTAGTCATGCTTATCATATGTTTACCTTGGATGAGTTCCTTGGACTCAGTTATAATCTTTTATAGTGGAATGCCTTGGGCATGCCCCTTGGATTAATCTAGGAACCCTTATTTTCATAATACATGTTATTACTATGATGGTTTGACCAATAATATTAGGGACTCCTTGGTTTCACCTTTAATCCTCCTAATTATTATCATCATTACATGATTTCATGGTTATACCTTTGATCCTATTAAATTATATCTATCATATATAGTATGGTTGACACTTATTATAAATATGAACATAATAAATTAAATGATACATTTTTAGACACCAGCTGAGGTTGAAGTAGGTATGGGTTATGTACATTTTATGAACTTTCCTTAACTCTATATATACCTTCACATTGCTCAATTTATATTCATAGACTAGGTTGTATTGACGTAATTTTTGGTGGCCTATTGAGATTTATTTCACATACAATCTGGGACACTATTTTTACCAATAAAAATTATATGTATACCGGTTTTGATTAGGGGAAGTGTCTCACTTTGAACACATGACTTGTTTGATTGTTTAGGATGGGATCTTGGTAGAATATGGCCGAGATAGTACTCAAGATGCTGGAGAGTTTTTAGATTCTTTTAAATTTTTTTGAATAGAATGTATTTCCAAATCCCAAGTATACTTTTTTTCCAGTTTTCTACATACATTACATATATCATCATCATTTTGTATCTAAATAAACATTGAGTTAATTATTATTGTAGGATGTTTATCATTGTCTTCTAATACTATTTTTGTTTATTAATTATATTTATTTTCTATTATCATGCATCTATTTACTATATCTATATACACTATTCTTAACTCTAACATGAATGAATATTCTCCCCATAGACACACCCTAGTCCCTTTATTCAAGTTGGTAGTCTCTAGCATATGGAGAGATTCACTTGAGGCCATGTGGCACGTTGTCTGAGGGAACCTTTGAGTGGTACCTAGTTTGGGAAGTCAAGATGAAGTTTATAATACTTGTTTCTCTTATATGGGTTATACGATGAGTAAATTCTTATTGAACCTTCCTTTTAAATGGGTTATGTTATGATAAAATGATGAAATGATTATAAACCTATCACATTTATAGAGTTTATTATATGATGCATTTTTTATGAAGCCCATTTTATTTCATGGTATATGATAAGATATATGTATTATGATGTTATGAAACACAAACACATGAGTTTTTTTATGTTATGGGTGGTACCTATATCTTCCCGCAATGCATTGGGTAAAGATTTATATCTCATGGGATATACCAGATATAATGAGGGTGTGAACTCTTTTTAGTAAGTAACTTTATCCACTATGATAGTCTTGGGTGTAAAAATTGACTACTATGATAGTTTTGGGATAAAGAATATTCCAATATAATAGACTTAGAAGTGAGCCTTTACAACATTGGAAATTATTTTCTATACATATTTGTACACTATAATACTTTTTCTTATACCAATTTTAAGCTCTTATGGATCATGTTCTTTGGTTTTCTTTTGATTCATGTCATATGGACTACCAATATTTATTCCATGACTCCATATTTTGATATTTAATATGCTGGGTATGTTTTATATATTTTATTATCATATTATCATACCATTATGCACATGTTATATTTATATATTTTCAATTATTTCTCTATATTGGGTATCTGAGACAACCCATTCCTTTTTTCCCATTCCCCATGTTATGAAGAATAGTTTTATGTAGGGTATGTAAATAAAGATCACTAATTGGAAAGATATTTGTAGAAAATATTGAATATATTTCACAAAATAAGATGATTTTGGATGTATTCTACAAAGGCTCAAATCTATTACAATACTCATGTGTGTGTTTGTGTAACATAATGAATATTCACCTAAAAAGATGTAATATCTATGTATAAGAATACTAGTTCAATACAGTTGGTATTATAGGATAGGTTTATCTAACCTTTGGAAACTAAAATATGAAAAATTTAGTGATTACTCTATGTATATGTCTAATGATAAGTCAAAGTGTGATTCAATTTATAGTAATATGTCATGTAAGTTTTGGTAAAAGATTGTGTGAGATGACTCCAAGAAATTACCTCCTTTCTATGGATACTATAAGGGGATGTGGCTCTGGAATAGAGATACCTTGGTGTAACAACTCCAAAAAGGGCATATTGAGTTAGAATATATCATCAAATGGTGCAAGATAATGGGTCTTACTGAACATTGGTTTGAGAATCCTATATGATATTCTTTGGAAATAAACAAACTCATTATCAAACATTGTGAAGGATTTAAATAATGACCATGAATGAACTAGGTTAAGTATAAGGTTTCATATATTGAAATGAAGGATTTATGATTTAGACATCATACTGGTGATTTTCCATGATTTTTTCCACTATTAATACTATTACTAACACTATGATTTATTTCTTATCCATTGAGGTGTCAATAAGAAACTAGATTAATATTGAATTTTATGGAAAATGTGTTGATGAGAAACTAAATGGGATGATAACTTGGGTGAAGGATATTATGATTATACCTAATTAATTTCTAACTTATATGATTAATAAAAAGTTATTTAAGTAACTCTGGGACTCATCAATGAATTTAAGGATAGATTTCATTGAGAGTTTATGTTGTGGATTCCCTAGATGAAGGAATTTTATTTCTCCTATATGTCAAGAATGTGTGAATAAGAACCCTAGAAAATGTCTCAGAGGAATAGGAATATGTTTTGACTATCGAAAATGACACAAAGATAATAATTAAAGAGGAAAAATGAAAATTTTAGTAAATTCAATAGATGAGAATAGTGACCTCCCTAAGATGTCATCAACGATTGAATGTTACAAATGTGGAATGTATGGGCACTATGAAAACTAAAGTCTAAAGGGGAAATCTAATGATGGGAATCGGTATAGCTGAAAAAGTAATGTTTATATATCTGACTATTAAGAGAGTAAACATTATATATAAAAGGAAATAAGTGTTAAGGAATATGAAAATGAACCCTGGTTAATGGTTTAAAAATTAAGTGGAATGATTGGAGTGTTTATGTGTTAGAATTAAATAATTATTTTATATGAATCATAAATTATATAACTTTTGTTCAGTATTTTTTTCATTACGTATTTTCAACAATTTGTTAGATGATACTGATGACTTATAAAATTCATTTAATGGAAATGTTAGATTTTATATAAAAACACATTATTATTAGAAGAGAACTGTGAATATGTTCTTGATGTTTAAATAATGATGTTGGGATAAATAGATTGTGTATATGAATGAATTAAATGTATAGCACTAATTTCTTTTTAACTTATTAATGATTTGTTGAAAAGTGGTTTTATTCTTTCATTAATGGATTTTACTTCATTTTTTAATTAATATGTCTAATAATCTATGTTTTGTTTAAGGAATAAAGAAGAATTTATATTTTCAATAAGGTTATAGGTTATTTCAATTAATTATAATGTTTCTAGATAATACATGATAAGGTATTCACATTTTTAATATGTTATAATTAAGAGTTGCCTCATGTATTTTGGTGGATTAATGGTAATTTATTTTTTAAAATTTAGTGAACATATTTCTAAATTTTTGGATTTCATTTTTGGTCAAACATGGGGGAGCCTTAAGGTCAGTCATTCATGAAATATATTAACTTGAACTTTGGATGTTGTTGCATAACATTGGTAAACAGTTTTGTTTTTCATAATAACTACAGAAAGAAGGAATTACTTATTATCCTTATGTTGAACATATGATTCATTGATTATTAAGGGAAAAATTCATCTCTTAAAGTAACATATGAAGTGGATATTTATCATGGATAAACCAAAGAATCATACTGGGATTATAAAATGGAATGAAGCTAAGTGATTGTATCTTCCGATGAAAATTCATCAACTTTAAGAAGAGGGTCTTGAAATAATGTGTTAAAATTTTAGCTTCAATTATGATAAATGAATGGTCTTATAAATTATCAATAATTTATGGATTTTTGGTCGTTAAAATTCTCATAACCATGTTCTCTATCTCTCTACATTAGTATTTTGGTGTTAGATTTATCCCCATTGTCTATGATTTCACTTCCCTCCTATGTTCTCTTATTTGGAAATGTGGCATGTGTTTTCCAGATGACTTTCACACATCCCTTTATCTCATTCCAAGAGCATATTTTACTGAAAAATTTTATGACGTGGGATTCCTAAAATAGGATGTTTAAATGGTAAACCCATAATTAACAATAATAAGTTTAAATTGTAAGGATATAAATTTTTTACGGGCTAGAATGAAACACAGTGATATTTTGTGAAATTATTTCACATAAATTTAATCTTTTGGATATTTATTTTTACACGCAACATCGAGTTTATCTATTATTACATGAAATATTGAGTATAAATGAAATGTGGCATACTATTAAAATATTATTATTTTATTTTATTGTTATTACTTAGCCATTGTGAGAGGGAATGAATAGGATTAAATAAATTTTAAATTAATTTTTTTTACAGTTGTATATATTTCAAATTCATTAGTGACGACTTAATTGTAATGTAGAATAAAAACCATTTGATAATGAAAGAAATATTTTTCTAAAAAAATCTTCTCACAAATTAATTATACCATAATAAATTAAAAAAATTACGAGAATTATTGTAATGAAATATATGTTTAATATATTCAAAAAAAGTTTAACATTAATTTCTTCTATATTGTTTAAAATAGATAACAATGAATTGATTTTTTTTAAGTGTACTTTTATAAAAAAAACACGTTTTTATTTACTTTGATATTATTTTAAAATTAATTTTTTCATATTTTTTAAAATTTATTTCAAAAAGAATTTTATTTTTTAAATATTCATTTCAATATTATTTTAGGTTTAATTTTTTATAATTTTTTGAGAATATAAATATTTTTATGAATAGTGACAAATACTTATTTTTTTGTATAAATTTTCATTTCTATAATAAAATTTAAAAACATAAAAATAAAATATTTTTTAATTAAAAAATTATTTAAAATACGTATCTATTAATCCAATTAAGGTCATTGGAATCAATTCCTTATTTAATTTTGATATAAAATCTTTTTAATCTTTTAAGTATTTTATCATTGAAAAATTGCATTTTCATCATGACTATGGGATTAATTTTAAATGAAAATTTTCTTGTTATATTAATGGAATTTTTAAAAATGGGTACTAAATTTGAAAAATATTAATTTTTATTATAAAAAATGATCAACTTAATTTTTTAGCATAATGAATAATAAAAAGAGTAAAAATTATTTACCATGGTTAAGGAAAAAATGGGCTTATTTATGGGCTAAACTAAAAATATAATATTTAAAAATGACCCAAAACATATCAAAATTCCATTTTATGACCATATTTCAACCTTATATCTTCTATTTTATATTATTTCCCATTTTGGAGCCTTTTTCATATAGAAAATGTGGGTAAAACGTTTTCTTTTCAGAAATTACAAGTGTGTTGCTCACCTAACTTATAAATGTCCATCTCCTTTTCTCTTCTCTTCACACCATCATAAACCTTTTTCTCAGACAATACCTTCCAATATCCATTCACAAATTCCATAATAACATCTAATAATCCATTTTTTACAAATCCATCCTTGGAATGATTTTGGTGCAATCTAAAGGAAGTTGTATGAAGAATAGTTAACATCCCTAACTAGGCATTTTATTTTATTTCTTCTTCAATCACCATAAATTATTTTTAAACCATAATAATAAAATAATGAATGTATCTTAAATATAATTATATTTTTTATGTCAAATTGACAATTAATATATATCTCATCCTTCATATAATATGATACTAAATCATCATTCATGTGAACAATGGACCATCTCTTATCGAACTGATGTAATTCGTTTTCCATCACCACCTCTCCCGACATGATATAATGATATATTAAATATTTATATATTATATTTACCATATTATGATACTTATTTAATTTTAATAACACATATACCTTTAATATCCCTACCTTACTCATTTTTTAGAAGGTGGTAGGATATTACAAGGCCTTAAGAGACATCCCCAAGATGACAAATACTAGCAATAAATGTTGAGAACATAAAAAATTGGGAAAAAATTTTCCCTTGGAAAATAAAACATACACGAGCAAACATACCCTAACCAAAACTAATATATTCTTCATGATAAAAATGTAATATAACTAAATGTATAAAAAATAAAACCAACTATATCATAGTACTAAGTGTAAACCAATAACAACATTAACAACAAAGAGGCAGACAAAACCAAAAAATATTAGAGAATCATGATACATGATCTGTAGCTCCCTATATTCTCCAAGCTCCAACTCCACAATATATCCCAAGAATCACCAAGAAAAATATAAGAAACCCAATCTTTTCCCTTTACCTATGTCTTGATACACGATATCTTCAAAGTCCCTATAGTTTCAAAGAATGGGTGAGTAATGAAACATAGAAGGATTTACCCATATGATTACCCTACTCATGCCACTAGAATAGAACATGTTTCTAAATTTATATAACAAAATATATATAAACCACTTTAAAACAAATTAAAAATTTATATCAAGCCAAGAAGTTTCAAATAAAAACATTTTTCCAACCAAAACAGTTTCTAAGGAAAATATCAATCAATTTATTAAACCATTTCACAATCCATTATGGAATACACATTCAATGATTCACCCATACACCAACAAATTCATGCTTCACTAGAAGTTCTATACTCATGAGCGGTTTCTAATAAATACACCAAGTCATCACAAAAGTGGACAATATCTATTTTAATTAATGACAAATTCCCTTTATCCAAGACTACATCCATTTTTGACCCTTTGGTACACACCCTTTATTCAGTGTCGCATTGAAGGCATGAATTAACGCCTACCTTTGTATTACAAACCCGTGAAAAAAACAACCATTTCAATGAATTTCAATAGACACCATTTTTATTTAAAAAAATTCCTTAAAAAAATTCCTTTAATAAAAAAAATAAAATTTTAAAATAATCATTTTAAAACACATAAAAAAAGCACTTTGCACACAACCAATTCCCACAAATCCAAAAACCATCGCCACAGTATGTTTCTACCATGATTTTAACATAAAAAACACAACTAATGTCATGCATCTCAATAAATTTGAAACTATTCCTTCAACACATCCATATAGCTACATGATTAGAATTAAAAATCATAGATCTATCACTAATAGATCAGATATATGAATCCAATATAAGGAATATAAGTATATCTAAGTAGTACCACTAAAAATGAAGACTTACCAAGGGAATTGAGCTTCAACACACAAATATTTTCCACCGTATAACTTTTGGATTATAGGGGAGGGTTTCTACAACCTTTTGGAGGAATAAAAAATGTTTTAGTGGTGAAAATAAGAGAAGGAAATTTGATTTGGGGTATATCTAAGTGAAATCTACTTTTCTAGGATCTCAGTTTTAAAATATGCATAGGTAGTCATAGAGTTATGAAAATTACGAGTTAATATTGTTCCAACCTCTGTCTCAATAATCACCTTATAGGGATTCCTACATGGTTAGAAAAATAGTGGTCTAACCATGCATAATCCCTTTACCCCATCTCACATGGTTTCTCCTGGGTGGCCACACGATCTATCCAAATCATGCACCTAACTGTGTGCCTACCTATAATCCCATGATTCACCTTTCCCAATTTCTTGTAGAAGTTTCATGGTTTCCACAAACCATACACAAACTGTTAACCTTTAGAAAAACCCCAAAAATATTCCCGAAGTCTTCCAAACCCTGATAAACTTAACCGAAACACTTGACATACTTAAAAAGAATAAAAGAAATGATTACTTACTTCAAACAAATAGCTGTTAATTCTCCTCCCCATTTTACTTTATATCATTGAAAAGTTGTAAACAATTATTATCCCAAAATATCTTGGTCCGTTGATTGACCATTTATTTCTCCCATTACCACATATCTTTTGAAATTTGACCATGTTTCCACAAAACCAGCAATATACCGATTATTTTCCAATGCCACACATTCTATTTCCTATTCACATTCCACACTGGCACATGAAACAACATAGTCTCTGGCTCTCGTTCAACATGATATAATCGAGTCACATGGTTCGGATCAGGTTGATACATTTTCAACTAAGATATGTGAAAACAAATTATGCATTGTGCTGAACCATGGGGTAAATGCCAGTGGATTTGCCACCTCCCAAACCCATTCTAATATCTTAAAAGGGACTATGTATCGAGGAGATAACATTCCCTTTTCTAAAATTAATGATTCCCAAACCATCAAGATATTCTCCAGAACACACGATCACTCACCTCAAATGACAACAGTCCTTGATGATGATCCACATACAATTTGTGATGAATGTGATCCATTTCAATTATCTTACTTAAAAACATACTATTTTCTATTGTCCCTTAGATAAGTTTCATCCCAACTACTGAAGTCTCACCTATTTCCACCCAATAAAATGGGAAATGAAAAGGACACCCAAAACATGCTTCAAAAGGAGCCCTGTATATTCTGTCCGAATAATAGTTGTTATATGATTACTCCACTAAAAACATTGGAACCTCCCATGTGTGACCAAAATCAATTAATATTCCTACAAAATTTCATCCAATATATGTATCATCCTTTTCTGAGTGTCAATCCTTTCATGAATGATATGCCATTTTCATTATCAACTAAGTACCAGGGTCTCACTGTAAGGCTATGAATAAATGACACATAAAACTCTGATATCTATATGACACTATAGAAATGGGTGATCCATTACTCATTACCACTTCTCAAATATATATTTTCGGAAATTCCTCCACCATAAGACAATCACAAATTCGGATGAAATGGGCTGACTATGTGACTCAATCCATTATTACCCATATGGCATCATGTTTTTTAACCATTCTTGGGATACTTAGTACCAAATCCATGGATACCGTCTCCAATTTCCAAATAGGATTAGGTAAATACTACAACATAACTGCTGGTCGTGGATGTTCTACCTTAACATTCTAACAAGTTAATCATCCCCAAAAAACTGAGCCACTTTTCTTTTCTTGTTTATCAACCAAAACTATTCTTTTAAGTCCTTACACATCTTATGTATCCTATGATGAATAGCCCATATCAAATGGTTGTATGTATGAATAATTTGTTCCTAACAAACCCAGAGAACAACCATCCGATTTTGAAACCAAAAAATTGAACTCCCATCCCACTTTCACCCCTCAATAGCCTCCTTGCTATTGGGTATTGACCTCATTGAAACACATTATGAATTGGATGCTTGTTCCTCTTAAACCATCTTTACCAAATTTGGAACCATAGAAAATGGATAAAAAAATGCAACATAACCTCTGTATTCACATTCCACGTGCGTTTCAGCTAGTATTGAAATCAACTTTCACTGATCTAAACCCCCATTTACCAACTAAACATAAGAATTTCTACTTAATGCATGTACCACTGAATTTACATTACCCATTGAATACATTAATTAAAAGTTTAATATTAGGAGATAATTACTCCATATTATATATCTTAGATTTAAATAAATTTGTGATAAACTATGTTTCTAGATATTATAATTCATAAGTACCATAAATTTCTCCCTAAATTGGTAATGACGCCAAGTCTTGAAAGCATGGACCACAGAAACTAACTCCAAATCATGCATTGGAAAGTTCAACTCATGCAACCATGACTTCCCTAAGACATAAGAAACCTCATGATCTACCTATATGAAAACACATCCTGACCCTAATCCCAAAAAATCATAATACACCATGTACCATTCTCATTATTCTAGAAAAATCAATATTTTTGATAATGTAAGGTGAACATTAAACTCTTGTAAAGACTTCAGATATTCCTTGATCCATTGAAAGGGAACATTATTCCATGAAAAATCTATCATTGGTAAATGTATTCATGATAAATCATGAACAAAACATTGGTGATAACTAGATAGAATAAGGAAACTACACATTTTGAAGGCTTTCTTTGGATGTTTCCAGGATATAAAAACCTCTATCTTCTCTAGATCCAAATAAATTCCCCTTTTAGAGATTAAATGGAAAATTAAATGTACATCTTCAATCAAAAAAATAACACTTTAAATGGTTTTCATGCATCAAATGATCCCTCAAGGTTCCCAACACTATCTCCAAGTGTTTCTCACACTCAACCATTGTCTTGGAATACACCAATATATCATCCACAAACACAACAAAAAAATAATCTAGATGTCAATGAAATATCTGATTCATCAAAGAAATAAATATATTTTGTGAATTCATAAAATAGAAAGGCATCACCACATATTAATAATGTAAATAAATTCTTCTCAAAGTTGTCCTTCAAGTATCCTCCTTCCAACCCCACAATTGGTGATATCCTAATCACAAGTAACTATAAGTGAGACACTATTCTCTCCTAAATTTATTGATGATATCATCAATTCATGGAAGTGAATAATAATTATTTATCATAAAACGGTTCATATTATAATAATTGACACATAGATAAAGAGTTCCATCCACCTTTTCAGGAACAAGACTGATGCTGCCCATAGAGATGTGTTAGGCCAAATAAACCCTTTACATTCTAGATATTCCAATTGTACATTCAATTACAATAATTCTATTGGTTAATTTTAAAAATATGGAAGTGAGATATGATTGGTTCCCATAAGGGGGTCAATTTTAAACTCCACATCCCTTATTGGTGGTAACCATGAGAACTTATCCATAAAAACACTGGGAAACATATCAATAAATGCTAGAAAACTTATATCCTCAATCTCTTCCATTGATTCCAAAGTTAATGCTACTAATTGGTATGAGATCATTCCAACTACTAGCTCCAACTATCCCTTTTCACCTACCTTTACATTATCATCCCAATAAAGCGATTCTCGACTCCATCATCAATCATCAAACGAACTCTTTGTGTATAACAGTCAATGTGAGTTTTAAACATTGTTAACCAATCCAAAACCAAGATTATATCTCACACATCCATCTCATGAATTGAGAAATCCAACAGAATTTTGGCTCTATTAACAGTTATAGAACATAATTTAGACATAAAGGCTTCACATTCTCTTTGACTAAGTGGAGTTTTTAGTTCTAAAATAGAAGGCATCATCTCAAAATTTAAACCCAATAAATAAAAAACACAAGAAGTAATAAAAAATGGTATGAACCTGTATCAAACAAAGATTTCATAATGGTTGAAATAAATCACACCAATGATGGTCCAGACTAGTTGTCCACAATAACTTGATCGGTTCCAAAAAAACCTCTTACTCGCTGCACTTTGTTCTTTTTTTACCTGTGGATATTTCCCTTGCTAGGGAGTCATGGTATTTCTGGAATCATCATGGGTAAATAGGATCTACTGATGACATGTATTCTGATTATGTCATACCATCTAACATACAATTTATTTGAATCTTAAGAAGTTTCAATAATTCCCTACCTCGGAGCACAACGTCAATAGAGGGGATGGTTCCCCATTTGATTGAAAATATCAAATTCTTTTGGTGGTTTCATACACTATTGCTTCATGTGGTTTCATGAACCACATTAAAAACATCTATATTTTCTATTGGGTCTCTGAAGAAGATCTATTGGTCGAACCAATTCATTCTGAGTCATACCACTACCTTGGAAAAAGGGGACCATCCTCATTTCATTTATAGCATTATATTTCCCACCTTTTATCATATATATCAACATGCTCATTCCACCCTTATTTCCTAATAATTCACGTTTAGCCACTATATATCTATTGACCATATCTATATAATCAATTATAAAAGGTATGAAAATATTTTATAGAATATCATGTCTCATACTCATTAAAAAAATGAGTGCCTTAAATGATGAAATGGTAGCAACTTCGTGTGAAAGGAAGCCTGCAGTCCCTGTTAACCCATGACAATGAGATTATAACTCTTATAAGTGTCTTCAAAACACATGCTTACCCAAGTCCCTGGTAACTTTAATTTTAGTATAAATAGGTTATATATATCTATTTATGATCTGAATTTTAAGCCATGAATATTATACTCCTTTTTATCATCATAAATCAAGAGCTCCGCCCAAATGAATTTCAACTCCAAGACCAACAATGGATAACATTTATCCCAAAATGAAAGATGGACAATCCAATGCTAATACAATTTGTAACATCCCACCCACCATCATTGTCTTGAGAAGTAAATAGTATATTACATGGCCTTAAAAGAGATCCCTAATGTGACTAAGTTTTCCAATAAATGTTGAGGGATTCAATATAATTGGTGGATGATTTTCCCTTTGAAAATAAAAAAAACAATGGCCAAACATACCATAACCAAACCCATTATATGATTTATGGTAACAATGTAAGAAAAATAAATGTATAATAAATCAAACCAATTATATCATATTACCAAGAATAAACCAAGATAACCATCAACTACAAATTGGAAGAAAAAACCAACCAAGATCAAATACTATAAAGACGTACTTTGTAGCTTGCAACATGCTCTATGCTACAACTCCACAATAAAGTCCAAGAATAACAAATTACCAATAATAAAATGTGAAACTTTATTTTTTACCTATGATTTGATAAATGATATCTTCAAAATCACCAATGTTACGAAGAAGCGGTGAGTAATGAAACTCATTAGGCTTTCCCCAAATGACTTCCCTACTCATGCCACTAGGATAGAACATGTTTGTGAGTTTATATAAAATAATGTTTTGACCTCACCTGTTATTATAATCCCTACTATGCTTTCACATACTTTGATAATCCCAATTAATGTTTATCTATATTCTAATTATCTCAATCTATGACATTATATATGATAATAATATTAAAATAATCGTTGAGATATGTTAATCAATGTTTATCCATGTTTGTATGAGTTCTGAAGTAATTATATCCCAATCGGATATGTTTTACATAAAACAGATAAGTGTTAGTCACTGATCTGTATATAGCTACTGATACAGAGCTACTAGTACATAGTCTACCGATAGAACTTAGTCTACCGATAGACAGAGTCACCGATACGCAGAGCTACTGATATGTAAAGAGCTACCGATATGTACAAATCTACCGGTAAGCATAGAACAAGGTCACTAATGCAGATAGCTATCAATAGAATAGGTTTTCCAATAGTACAGAATGGAGATACCGATGTGTATAAGTCTACTGATACACAATCACTGGAACTAAGCAAGAGCTACCGATAGACCAGAGCTACGGATAGACCAGAGCTACCGATAGACCAGAGCTACCGATAGACCATAGCTACCGATAGACCAGAGCTACCGATAGACCAGAGCTACCGATAGACCAAGAGCGACCAATATACAGAGTTACCGATATATAATGAAGCTACAGATAGAATGAAGTCACTGGTATATAGATCTATCGATACCAAAAGATACCAAAATAGTAAGGAGTTACCAATACCAAAAGTTACCAATAGAGTAAAGAGTTACCAATACCAAATGTTACAAATAGAGTAAGGAGTTACCGATACCAAGAGCCACCGATGCAAAGAGCTACCGATACAAGTTCAAAGAACTACCGATGGAAGGTCACTGTTTCATAAAATCCACCGAACACGTCTACCAACAGGAGGCTACTAATGATTGACCAACCAGTCAAACTCTATACTCTCAATACTATTTATTTATTAAACTAACGGTTACATTTGATGTTTTCAATGCAGACAATGTTATTTAATGATTTCTATTACCACGTCAGGGAACCGTACCTAGTACCCATGAAAAAGGTAATCATTCCCATTTTCCGATGCTGAAATATAAAAAAGGGAAGATAAAGACCTAGTTGGAAAGCAGTGAACATGGGGTGTTCATAGAGCGAGAATAAAGGAACTAAGAAGGCACACAAAGGGTGAAAAAGACAAGATCTCAACATCATTGAAACGTGGTGCATTCGCGCAAGGCTACATCCATACTCCAAGAACACTGGACATAAATGAAGCAATTCTTCTCTAGAGGAGAACAAAAGATGCATCTTGAGTGAAGAATTACAACAAACACTTCATGCACTCAGGCTGATAAGATGAACCTGGAACCAAGGAAGAAAAATATACTCTTTTTTTCAGAACAAGAACCAGAGAAGGACTTAGAAGCTTTTCTGACCAATCAAATGAGTCCAGAGATCCACTGCCAATCACTAAAGCTCTTCTAAACTCATTCACACTTACATTAGTGATTCTTTCATCTACATTTCGAGCAGTGTGTGTATCGTATTTATTTTGCACACACACTATCTCCTGAGCTAAGCTGGAAGATTATAAAATCCTCATTCAAACTCTACAACTCCCTTGTATCCCACTGTGGTTAGTGGTATAGGTCGAGTAAGACCTGGACAACTATGAGTTGTAGTTTGTTTTCCCACATAGAACTATGGGAGAGTTCCTTAACCTGAATAGTTTCTGAACTGTTTTTTACCCCGATCTAGGGTGTGGATCAATTTATATAAATTGTTGATAGGGATAAGTCTCGACTTGAGACTGAACCTCTTGGTTACATCTTCTTGTTCTTTTTAGTTTAATTCATAAGTATACTATATATTTAATATTCCGCTGCTAAATACTTTGAAATATAATTTGTTTTAAAGTTACTTTTATAGTTAAATTAGCAAGTGTTTATACTAATTGTAAACCAGTAAGTTAGATTCAAAAGTCAATTTAATCTTCAGATTAAATTAACTGAGACCTAATAAATCTTTGAGAAACTAATTGAACATTTACACTCTATATAAATTCACTACAGTTTAAGTTTGATTTTTTAATAGGGGGATTTTAAGAGAAGTATTTTTAACAGAAATTTTAATTGGAACTCAATTCACACCCCCTCTTGAGTATCCAATGTGACCAACATTTGGAATCAGAGGTTGTTTTTGTTTTTTAAAGTTTTCAAAACATTTTTTTTTCAACTGTGATTTTAGTTTCATATTTAAAGATCATAAATTTCTGTTAGTTCTAAATTTTATCCCTTTAATATATTCTCTAAAATCTAGTTATGGATAATAGATTAGAAGGTGTTGCTATTAACCAAACACCTTTCTTCAATGGTACCAATTATGACCAGTGGAAACTTAAGATGAAAATTCATTTAGAAATTATGGGTTTTGATATCTGGACTGCTATAGAGTCACAATATAAAATTCCAGAAACTGATAGAACTACATGGGATGAACCTACAAATACTGCTTACAATAATAATTGTAAAGCTATGAATGACCTGTATTGTTCTTTAAGAGATGAAGAATTTAATAGAATATCTGCTTGCAAAACTTCCTATGAAATATGGGATACTTTGAGTGTTTCTCATGAAGGATCAACCAATGTTAAAGAAATGAGATTAAATACATATACTATTTAATATGATAATTTTAAAATGAGGACTGATGAACCTATTTCTAACATGTATGTTAGGTTCAAATATATTGTCAATACTATGATATCTCTTGGAAAGGTTGTTCCTGTAAAGGAATAAATCATGAGAATCTTGAGATGTCTACCAGACCGATGGAGGGGCACTTCTATTTCAATCAGAGAATCATGTGACATTGGTGCTCTCCCTGTTAAAGAGCTTATTGGTAAATTAATGATGTATGAGGAAGAAATCAAGGTGAATATGGAGGAATATGATGAACTTAAAATGAAAATCCGTAGCTTTCATGTTTACTTCTTCAAAGAGAAAGGACAAATACAAAGTTCAAATACAAACTGAAAGGTCAATAAGTGAAGATTCAGACTCCGACAGTGATGCTGAAATGGCTCAAACAGCCAGGAGATTTAAGAAGTTATATAGGAAAAAGAAATTCTTTATAAAATAAATCTACAAAGGTAAGTATGACAATAGAGGTAAGTGGAAGAAGGACTGGAAGAAATCTGATAAGGAAGATGATATAGTCTGCTAGGAATGCAAAAGTAAAGGACACATCAAGGCTGACTATCCAAAATTAAAATTCAAAAAGAAACATTATTATAAGGACAAGAAGTACAGGAAAAATATGAAAGATACTTGGAGTGCTTCAGAAGACATCACAAGTGAATATGATGTTCTTGATTCTGAAAAAAAATTATGCCAACATGTGTTTCATGACCAACACATCTGAGGTAACCTTAGATAGTCTTGTTTTAAATTCCTATTATTCTGGAGATGATACAGAATCTGGTTCTGATAATAAAGATATGTCTAAGGATGAATTGTTTGAATATTGTAACATGATTGAAGAAACAAGTAGCGAACTTAAGGAAAAATATAAGTCATTAAATAAACAGCATGATCTCTCTGCCAATGTTAAATATAGCTTTGATAGAGAAAAGGAAAAGAATGATCAACTGTTAAAGGAAAATACAGAACTGAAAATGTATAATGAGGAACTTAGAAAGGACGTAAAAAAATTCACAAATGGAAATTATACTCTAACTCAAATGTTATGAAAAAAGTTGAACCAAAATACACTACTGTTGCAGGATACCAACCTGGAAAAAGGCAGTTCACTAAAACTCGATTTATTCCTAAATCTAGACAAAATTATGCTTGTTCCAGTTCTAGAAATTCGTATGCTTCAACTAGTTATTCGTATGGTTATAGATCAAATAATGTTTATCTTTCAAAATATATTGATTCTGTAAATTATATAAGACCCATAAGACAAATTTGGTTACCTAAATCTTTGATTGTTAACATTTATGGACCCAAGAAGATCTGGGTACCAAAGTCATTTTCCATCAAAACCTGTTTTGTAGGAAACCTATTTGAAGTGTTCTCAGAAGAAGGTATGGTACTTGGAAAATGGATGTTCAAGGAACATGTCTGGAGATTACTCATGCTTCAAGAGTCTAATCAAAGTTGATGGAGTCCATGTCACCTTTGGTGATAATTCTAAAGTAAAAATCATCAGCCTAGGCCAGATTAGTAACACTAATTCAGTTTTAATTTCTAAAGTTTTATTTTTGATGGAATTAAGTATAACCTGTTAAGTATCTCTCAATTATGTGATGATGGATTTAATGTGATGTTTGAAAATGATTCTTGTAATTTTTTTAACTATAATAATGTTTTAGTATTTTCTGCTTTGATAAATGAAAATGTTTATGCTGTTGATCTGAATTCTTTAGTGAAGAAAAATGTTACTTGTTTAAATGATTTTCATAAATAATCTTGGATATGGAACATAATATTATGAAACTGCAACATCTATTCTCTTAGAAAATTGACTAGGAATAACTTGGTTAGAGACCCACCTAAACTTGAATTCCCAAATGACAAAGTTTGTAATCACTGTCAAAAGGGAAAGTAACTTAAAGTTTCTTTTAAATCAAAGAAAGAAGTTTCAACTTCTCAACCTCTCCAGTTGATTCACATGGACATGTTTGGACCTTTTAGAGTTTCTTGTTTAAATGGGAACCACTATTTCTATGTCATATTAGATGACTTTTCTAGATATACTTGGTTATACTTCTTAGCTCAAAAAATTGAAGCTTGTTCTTACATTGTTAAATACTCCAAGTCTATAGAAAACCGTAGTGGACTTAAGATTAAAACCCTGAGAAGTGATCATGGTCGTGAGTTTGAAAATCAAGAGTTTGAATCTTATTGCACAAAAAATGGCTATAGTCACCACTTTTCTACTCACAGGACACCTCAGCAGAATGGTGTAGTAGAAATAAGAAACATAACCCTTTAAAAAATTGCAAGAACTATGCTTAATGAGTATGACCTGCCTATTTATTTTTGGGCTGAAGCAGGGCATACCGCTTGTTATATTATTAATAGAGTCTAATTTAGACATGTTCTCAAGAATACCCCATATGAACTATGGAATAATAGGAAACCCAAAGTTATTTACTTTAGAGTCTTTGGATGCAAAGTTTTTAGTCTCAATATAAAGGATAATCTGGACAAGTTTTCTTCTAAGAGTGATCAAAGACTTTTTCTTGGTTATTATTTAACTAGAAAAGCCTATAGAGTCTTTAATAAAAGAACCAAATGTGTGTAAGAATCTATTCACATCACGTTTGATGAAACTTGTCCACATGAGCCTAAAAACTCTTGTGAAAATATTGAAGAAGATTTGACTGTTCTGAACCTAAATGATAAAATTAAAGAACCTACTATAAAAATATCCAGTTCTAGACATATTCCGAAATCTACTTCTATTGAACCTGAACCTTTAGATGAACCTGAAATTTCTAGTCCTACCTTTACTAATTCAACTAGGATTCTAAAGAATCATCCTTTATATGTCGTTGTTGGTAATCTTGATAGAGGGACATAGACTAGAGCTTCTCTAAGAAACCAGGTTGAACATCAAGCTTTTCTTTCATAGCTAGAACCTAAAAATATCAATGATGCAATCAATGATGACATTTGGGTAATGGCTATGAAAGAAGAGTTAAATCAATTTAAAAGAAACAAAGTCTGGGAATTAGTTGACAGACCCAAGGACACTTTGATAATAGGCACTAAATGGATTTTTAGAAAAAAAATTGATGAATCTGGAAATATAATTAGAAACAAAGCTAGGATTGTTGCACAAGGATATAGTCAAGAGGAAGGTATAGACTATGAGGAAACCTTTGCACCTGTAGCCAGATTAGAAGCCATTAGTATCTTACTTGCCTATGATACTCATCTGAATTTCATGTTATATCAAATGGATTTCAAAAGTGTGTTTCTAAATGGTTTTATAATTGAAGATGTTTTTGTTGAACAACCACCTGGATTTACTAATACTCATTTTCCAAATCATGTTTTTAAACTTTCTAAATATTTATATTGTTTAAAACAAGCTCCAAGAGCTTGGTATGATAGGCTTAGTAATTTTATTATTTCAAATAGTTTTACTAAAGGATTTTATGATCCAACTCTTTTTATTAAAAGAATTTCTAAAGATATTTTAATAGTACAAATATATGTTGATGATATTATTTTTGGATCTTCTAAACATTCTTTATGTATTGAATTTTCAGAGATTATGAAAAATGAATTTGAAATGATTTTAATGGGATAACTTAAATATTTTCTTGGATTTCATGTTTTTCAAAATGCAAATGGTATTATTTTGAATCAAAGTAAATATGAAAAGGATCTTTTAAAATGTTTTGGTTTGGATATTAATAAAGAAAGTGATACTCTAATGAGTACAGTCTGTAAATTGGATGTAGATGAAATTGGGAAACCAGTGGATCAAACCAATTATAGAGGTATTATTGGAAGCTTACTGTACCTTAATTCTAGTCAACCAGATATTATGTTTAGTGTATGTTTGTGTGTGTTTGAAAGATTTCAAGATAATCGAAAAGAATAACATTTTCTTGCTGTTAAAATAATTTTTAAGTATCTTAAACAAACTGTAAACTTATGTTGGTTTTCCCCAAAAGGACAATCCTTTGAGTTAATGAGTTATTCAGATGCAGACTTTGCTGGTTGCAAGTTGGATAGAAAAAGCACATCTGGAACATGTCATTTATTGGGAAAATACTTAGTATATTGGTGTAGTAAAAAGCAGAATTCTATAGCTTTGTCCACTGCCGAAGCAGAGTATATAGTTGCTGGTAGTTGTTGTGCACAAATTCTGTGGATGAAACACACTCATTTGGACTATGGATATTATTTTAATCATGTTTCTATCAAATGTGACAACACTAGTGAAATAAACATTTTAAAGAATCATGTATCTCACTCTAGGACCAAACACATTGATGTAGGGCACCATTTCTTGAGAGATAATTACCAAAATGGTGATATTACTCTTGAATTTATAGGTACTAAACATCAATTAGCTGAAATTTTCACCAAACCTTTATGTTCAGATAGGTTAAGTTACATTAGACATGAGTTAGGAATGATTAACCTTGATCGGTAGCTACCTCACCGATGATACCTCACCGATGTGAATACCTGATCGATGTAATAACTCACTGATGTCATACCTCACCGATATAATACCTCAATGATGTGAATACATCACCGATGTAATACCTCACCGATGTTATACCTCACCGATGTAATACCTCACCGATGTGAATACCTCACCGATGTGAATACCTCACTGATGAACCTCACCGATGTAACCTCACTGAGAGGAACTCTCACTGATAGACCCTACTGATGAGTGCTCTGTTTTAAACATCTATCTTCCGACAATATCTGAATCGTTTTTACTTTATTTCATTTTATTTATTTATTTTATGGTTTTTAAATGATAAAAACTAAGTCCTAGTTACTTCTCAATCCACCGAGCCTCAAACCCTTACCCTCAAACCTTAGCTCCTGAATCTCTCGAGAACCCTAAATCCCTCGAACCAGTGATGGAAAAAACCAAACTACATACCATAATAGATGAAACTGATGATCCAAAAGAAAAGAAGTAGATGTTCGATTTAGAATCAAGTGGTATTTTTGGTAGAAATAGGTCAGGTAGGCGACCAGTGAATCCTCATTTGAAAAATAGAGTTATTGTGATTGAAAAAGAGATGTGCATGGAATGGTTCTGCCTGGAAAGTCATTAGTGCTCGAAGTGCTGGAAGATCAAAAGTGGGTAGACTTCTTTTCGAACAACAATGGCCCCTACTATCCAAATCTAGTGAAACTATTTTATGAGTTTGTAATCTTTGAGAAATCAAAAGACGAAAACTGGGTGACTTCTTTTGTGAATGGAAAGGAGATGTATTTTTCATCTATTGAGTGGGATGAATGTCTGATGGTTCCACAAGAATGTGTATCTGGATATGTCTCGAAAGCTATACCACCTACAAGTGATATATTCGATTATGAGACTACCTTGGAGGAGCTCACCGGTGATGGAAATCAAATTCAAGTAGTGGCTGCTGAAATGGATGGAGAAAACAGATTGTTGTTCAAATTTATTCAGCATGTCTTAATACCAAGGAGATGATACTTTGAGAATTTAAGATATCAGGATATCTATCTCCTGGATCTCTTGAGACATTGTGTAAATATAGATCTGTGCAGATTGTTGATGATTCAAATAGAAGACATGACAAGTCCAAAATAAAAGATTAATGCCCTATTCTTTGCCAAGTTGATCTCTATGATGATCAAAGTGAAAGGGGTAGCTGAGTCTCAATATGAGATAGTGGTAGTAAGGAATAATTTTTGTATCACAACCACTGTTTGAAAATAAATGAAGATAAATTAGAACCCATAGAGAGGAGAGTGGGTTAATGATGACCAGAAGGTATATGATAAATTTAATCCTATGGATCATCCTTCAAAACTCAAGGATGTGAGGGATCCAGGTCTAGGAACTGATGAAGAAGAACCTGAGTACAGTGATGAGACTGAAGAAGAAGAAACTTCTATGGATGATAGAAGAGATCGAGAATTACCTCAAAGTCCTGCTGCTGAAGTTGTATCTTTTAGAAAGGAAGCCTTAGTAGAAGGAGAGACTCCTGCTGATGAGGAAGACTAGCCAGGCCCTAAGCATAAATAAGAAAAGGAGAATGAATCTGAAGCCTCTGATTCTGTCTGTTTAAGTCTGAGTCCATTAATTGGAAGCTCAGTTGTGCCTACTGAGGATTTACTAGGAGAAATGGAAGAAGTTGTACCTAATCCAGAGGACCCTCAAGCAGTTGAAGAGAATTAATTGATAGTAGAAGATTCTCCTCAGGAAGAAAGACCCACTGAGAATGCCCTTGCTGTACAAGAGAATTAACCCATTGAGGGGGAGCATCAAACCAAGTTTGTAAGTGTGTCAGTGGCTGTTGATATTGAGGACTGGGCAGAAGACCCTGGTTTTGTGGTTTGTGGATTAGACTATCATGATTCTGATAATGAGGCATCTCTAAATAAACCAAAAATCATATATGATGTTGAGTCTGAGTTGCTACCTGAAGATGTGGTCTGAATGCATGACCTGGATATTTTGAAGAAAAATCTTAAGGATAGTTTTGTGGAAGAGACAAGGAAGATGGAAGCTTTACTAGTGTCATTAATCCAATCGATTATGACTGACTCAGTGGCCAATATAGCATCTAAAAGAGCACCTGTTGTGATTGCTCCTACTGATATGATCGCCAGGGCTGATCTTGAATTCTTATAGGATGAGCTGAAAGAGTCCTTTAGTGCTTCTATTGCTAAGTTGAAGCACTAATTTGTTGAAGAGATGAGTAATTTGGAAAACTATTTTGAAGTTTATCTCGGTTGTAATTTGTCAACATTTGTGGCAGAAATAGTGGAAGAAGTTACAGACTTCCAGACTCAAGTTTCTAGATTGGAAGAAGATGTTGAAGCTCTAAAGAAATCGGTTATCTCTTTGGAATATTACATGAGTTCAAAATCTCAAGTAGACAAGGACTTAGCCTATGTCAAAACTTTTGTAAGCCAGATGGTTTTAGTGTTTGAAGGTTCTAAAACCTCCATGAAAGATCATGTTAAAACCCAGGATTCCCAAGTCCAAAATCTTATTAGTGGGTTGACCAATAACTTCAAGGAAACTGTATCTTTCTCTATTGGTTCTATTGCTTCTAAACCCTCGGTGGATTTGAATCAGATTTGAGTTGTGATGAAGGAGGATCTTAGTTTAGCTTCAACCAGTGGCTCTGTGGACTCATCCGACCTGAGAAAAGTTGTGATCTCTACTAGAGATTCAGCTAGAGAAATAATGAAGATAGTCCAAGATTATAAGAGAGAATCTTTACCTCTCAGAAAGAATGGAGAGAAAAGGTGGACTCCAATTTCCAAAAGGTTTACACCAAGCATCAACTCAACAATCACTTCAAACATCTGTTGGAAAACCTGAAGTTGCCTCCTGTTAATCAAGCCTTCAGAGAGAAAGTCAGCAAACTAAGGGAATTGACTCTAGCCTTGGACAAATTCATGGAGAACAAGGATTATTTCATATCTGTTGTGGAGAGAGGAGGAGGAATAATTATGGATTTTATAAATCTTTTGTTTCCTTTCCTACATGTCGATGCTAGGCTAGTGATTGTACCTCCTATCATACATGCCTCTGCCTCTACTACTTCTCCTGTTCAGATGACTCCAGTCTAAGACATTCGAATCCTTACACCTATGATCACTCAAAGAACTCCTCAGTATAGGCCAGACACAGTTTCTGTGGCTCATCCTCCTGTGATCATTTCCGGAATTCCTAAGCCTTCACCAGCATCCACACAGTATAGCTCCTATTCTGATCCAAAGGGAAAATCTCACATTGAGGATGTGGATTGAATAGGTGGCTAAGATGTTTGATATGAATCCTTTGTGTTTTGTTTTCTGTCTATATAACTTTTTGCAACATATAATACAATTGGATTTCTTTTCTTTATCATTTCGTTCTTATTCTTATTATTGTTTTCCACTTTTTGATTATCACAAAGGCCGATAAATATTATCAAAGTATCAAAGAGGGAGAAATATTCTCAAAGGGGGAGCAATATTATCTAAAGAAGAGCAACCATGCATTTCCCCTCAGATATCATTGCATTTAATTCTACATCTGATACATTATTTTCTATAATATACTTTTTTCTCTGAGATAATTGAATTTAATTATATATCCTCTGATACAACTAATATTTTTTTAAACTACAATATCATAAGTTATTATTATAAAAGAGGAGGAGATTTTTGACCTCGCCTGTTTTGATAATCCCAACTACGCTTTCACATACTTTGATAATCACAATTAATGTTTATCTATATTCTAATTCACTAAATATTTGACATTCTATCTGATAATAATATTAAAATAATCCTTGAGATGTGTTGATCAATGTTTATCCATGTTTGTATGAGTTCTGAAGTAATTCAAACCCAATCGGATATGTTTTGCATAAAACAGGTAAGTGTTAGTCACTGATCTGCATATAGCTAATGATACAGAGCTACGAGTACTTAGTCTACCGATAGACCTTTGTCTACTGATAGACAGAGTCACCGATACACAGAGCTACTGATATGTACAGAGTTGTCGATATATACAATTATACCAGTAAGCATAGAAGAAGGTCGTTGATGCAGATAGCTATCAATAGAACAAGTTTTCTGATAGTACAGAATAGAGCTACTGATGTGCATAACTCTACCGATACACATACTCACTAGAACTAATCAAGAGCTACTGATAGACCAGAGCTACCGATAGACCAAGAGCCACTGATATACAGAGTTACCGATACATAATAAATCTACCGATAGAATGGAGTCACCGGTATATAGATCTACCGACACCAAAAGATACCAATAGAGTAAGGAGTTACCAATACCAAAAGTTACCAATAGATTAAGGTGTTACTGATACCAAAAGTTAACAATGGAGTAAGGAGTTACTGATACCAAGAGCTACCGTTGCAAAGAGCTACCGATTCAAGTTCAAAGAGCTACCGATGGAAGGTCATTGTTGCACAAAATCCACGGAACACGTCTACCAACAGAAGGATACTAATGATTGACCAACTAGTCAAACTCTATACTCTCAATACAATTTATTTATTAAGATAACGGTTACATTTGATGTTTTTAATGCAGTTAATGTTATTTAATGACTTTTGTTTCCATGTCGGGGAACCGTACCTAGTACTCATGACAAAAGTAATCATTCCCATTTTCCGGTGCTGAAAGCTACAAAATGGAAGATAAAGACCTATCTAGAATGTAGTGAACATGGGGTGTGCATAGAGCGAGAATCAAGGAACTAAGAAGGCACATGAAGGGTGAAAAAGGCAAGAACTCAACATCATTGAAACGTGGTGCATTCACAGAAGGCTACATCCATACTCCAAGAACATTGGACCTACACGAATCAATTTTTCTCTAGAGGAGAACACAAGATGCATCTTGAGTGAAGAAATATAACAAAGACTTCATGCACTCAGGCTGATAAGATGAACCTAGAACCAAGGAAGAAAACGATACTCTGTTTTTCAGAACAAGAACCAGAGAAGGACTTAGAAGCTTTTGTGACCAATAAAACGAGTCCAGAGCTACACTGCCAATCACTCAATCTCTTCTAAACTAATTCACACTTACTTTAGTGATTCTTTCATCTACATTTCGAGTAGTGTGTGTATCCATTTTATTTTACACACACACTATCTCCTGAGCTAACCTAGAGGATTATAAAATCCTCATTCAAAATCTACAACTCCCTTGTATCCCACTTTGGATAGTGGTATAGGTCGAGTAAGACCTGGAAAGCTATGAGCTATTGTTTGTTTTCCCACGTAGAATTGTGGTAGAGGTCCTTGAACCTGAACAGTTTCTGAACTGTTGTTTACCCCGATCTAGGGTGTGGATCAATTTATATAAAATGTTTAGAGGACTAAGTCTCGGCTTGAGACTGAACCTCTTGGTTACATCTGCTGTTCTTTTTAGTTTAAGTCATCAGTATACTATATATTCCATATTCCGCTGCTAACTAATTTGAAATATAATTTGTTTTAAAGTTACATTGATAGTTAAATTAGCAAGTGTTTATACTTATTGTAAACCAGTAAGTTAGTTTCAAAAGTCAATTTAATCTTCAGATTAAATTAACTGAGACCTAATCAATCTTTGAGAAACTAATTGAACATTTACACTCTGTATAAATTCACTACAGTTTAACTTTGTTTTTTTAATAGGGAGATTTTAAGAGAAATATTTTTAATCGAAATTTTAATTGGAACTCAATTCACCCCCTCTTGAGTATCCACTCCGACCAACAATAATTATTATGAACCCCTTTAAAACAATTTAACAATTTATATCATGAAAATTATTTTCACAAAAAAATTGTTTTATAACAAAACATTTTTCAAGGAAAACATCAATCCATGAATTAAACCATTTCACATTCTTTTTTGGTATACCAATTCTATGATTTTCCCACACACCCACACCATCATGATTCACTGAAAGTTTCATACTCATGAGTGGTTTCTCTTCAATAAACCAAGTGATCACAAAGTGGAAAATATCCTTGTTCCCTAATTACACACTCCCCTTATCCAGGTCCACATACATTTGTACCCCAATACTACATGTACCTTTGTCAAGGTCATGTCAAAATCATGAACTCACACCAACCCGTGTATTCCAAAACCATGCCAAAAATTCCATTTCAATCCTTTTCAATAAAACATCTTGTTTATTGAAATATATTCCACAAAATATTTTCCATGAATCAAAAAATCCAAATTTTAATGTCATTATTTTAAAATCAGATAATAAATCTCTTTAAACACAACCAATTTCTACACATCCACATATTATCACTAAATAAGGCTTCTACCATGATTTTTACATTAAAATCACAATAAATTTCTTGAAATTCAATAAATATGAAACTAATTCATCAGCTTTTAAAAATATGATTAAAAATATAAGCCACTTCCCTTTGGAATTATGGATAAAACGATGAAAGGAATGTATTCTTCAAAAAACATGATTAAATCAGACAAACTCCACCTTAAATCTCATTCCCTAACATCAACACAGCTATATTTCATCTTTATTGGGATCCACAATCCTAGATATATCCCATAATGGATTAGATCTATGAATCCAAGATAAGGTAGAGAAGTAAATCTTGTGAAAATCACTTAAAATGATGATATACCAAGGTAATTTCACTTCAACACACCAATATTTTCTACTAGATTGCTTGTAGATTGAAGGGTAGAGTGTCCATATCCTTTGGGAGGAATAAAAAACTTCTTAGTGTCGATAATATGAAAGAATAGTTTATTTAGAGTAAATATGACTGATATCCACATTTTTGGGATCTGAATTTTAAATGTTCGACATTTACTTTCATGGCCAGGGAAACCATGCACTAATTGTGTGCTATCCACTTCCTCAAGACGTACCTCACATGGTTGTCTTGCACGGTTAGATGAAGTATGAGCCAACTGTGTAGAATCTATCAGCCCCATCTCACATAGTTTCTCCTGAGTGGCCACACACTCTGGCCAAACCAAACACCTAACCTTGCACCTTCTGAAATCCCTTTTTTCACTTTTCACATTTACTTGTATGTTATTCACGGTTTCCACTAATCGTGATCAAACCATGAACCTTTAAAAAATACCCAAAAATATTTCAAAATTCTAAAAAACCCTCCCAAAATTCTCAAAAAAAATTTGCGTACTTAAAAAACATAAATATATGGTTACTTACTTGAAACTGGGGGGTGCTACATACCTAATTACCTACAAAACTACTGCAAAAACAATAACGTCACATGTGTGTATGGTGGACTACCACCTCACGAAACAAATGTTTTTTTTTCATTTTTGATTTTCTTTAAAGCTGATAAGGATATATTAAATAAATATATGTTATATTTTTAACAAAAATATACATCAATAATTATGATATCAAATATACATTTTAACTTTCTATTCCATGGGAGATATGATAACGTCGTTCATGTGTGTGGAAGAATACCGAATCACCAAGAAATGTGATTTGATCTTTACATATGTTTTACATGGAAGGTAATATAGATTGGTTTAACTAATAATGTTTAGTATATTTTACACATAAATCTTTATTTAAATTTAATATATATTTTTTTCTTTTTTTCATACCATGATAAAATAGAAATAGTGTTCATGTGTATGTACGACCTACTGTCTCCGTGAATTACGTATTTAATTTTCTATCTCTAAATTCTATGGAATTATATAAATAAATATATAATAAAATTATATGATATTTATATTATTTTTAACATTATTTAGATGATAGAACAATGATAAATGAAATATTTTTGAAAAATTAAAAATCAAAACTTTCATTAAAAACAAAACAGTTATTATCCAAAATGTTATTTTACCAAGGAGTTGTTATTAAATGGGTATAAAATATCATAAGTAAAAAATATATATTATGATAAATTTTATTATGGTTATATAATAAATTTATAATAAACATATATTTATTATACTAGTTTTTCTAACATGTTGGAAACAAGTTTACACCTAAGGTAAGGGATTTATGTGTCACTTTTTACTTTGGTGGGGAAAATTCCATATTAACTACCAATTTATTATATGGTGTATATAGATACCCTAAATGTATTTTATGATTATTCTACTGAAAATACTTTGGATCTACATATATATTTTACGATCTCTCTTTCATGGGGTTTATGGATCATGCCTTACCAAATCAGCAAGGGTTTTTCCTCAATTTTCCTTCTCTAAGACATATGTTGTATTGTGCACCTATATTATATTATGAAGGTTATATAGAGTATATTTGAAATGAAATTAAAATAATTTATTTATTCTCATGATTTTATAAAAAAATTATATTATTTATTCATGGGTTTTATAATTCGGTGTTTCCAAAGTGGTAATGGTTTTCTGTTACAATCTCATCATTTAGGAGGATTATTTATAATTAGGTTTCCCATGATAAAATCATATGATACAACCTTAAATAATCTCATTAATTTTAATATCCTATTTTTATATCTATAGATTTCATGTTTACCCTTAATTTTCCTTGATTTATTTACTCAATTTTTCAAGTGAATGTTTTTAATATAAATCATCTTCAGTTCTCTCTTTTATCAAAAACCAAATTTCCATCAAAAACTATTTTTTATAAAAATGTTTTAAAAATGTTTTTAAAATTATCCAAATGATTTATTAAATATACTTTTAACTATTTTTATCTTTTTACAAAATATGTTCAAATGATTCATGATATCTTTTTTCAAACAATTGTCATTTCTATTTAACCAAAATTTTTATTTTGTTGATGAGGGTAGTGGACATGTCTTTACCCATTATTTTACTTGTTTTATGTTTTTTATTTTAATAAAGGTTTTATATCCTCATTTTGTATAAATTTAACCAAAAAAATTTATAGGAATCATTTTTTAATTTGTTTGGTATGAATAAAATTTCCCAACTTCCTGACCTCTATTTTCATTGAATCTTACTTTATAATATTTCAATGTAACACGCTGATATTTTAAAAACAAAAACATCATGTTATATATAAGGTAGAACATGATAAAAAAATATTAGAAGAAAATATAACACTCTAATAAATTATGATATATTTAGTTTTAATTAAACAAAATATCTTTAATGGATTTCAATTCATGCAATACTCGGATTAAACCAAACATGATACTGTATTAAAATATTATATATTTAAACATGGCCACTATAACCAAGAAATTAAGTTTGTGGGTATAAATATGACTAAATAAATTATATAAAATAGTTATTTTATAGACGTTCTTTTTTTTTATATTGAATATAAATAAAAACAAGAATCAATTTAAAGTAAAATAATTATTTTCTAAAAAACAGTTTCATCACTTCTGACACACTTCTAATAAAGTTATTATTTACATAATTTACTATATTTATTTTATAATATACACTTAACTTATTAAATTTTAATATCAATATTATCTGATGTATATTTTTTTGATATTTTTCTAAAATGATTAATATTTTAATGAATAGTGATAAATACTAATGTTTAACAAAACCTAATTTTACTTTTAAAATATATAATTAGATAAATTATGTGTTAAAATTTTTAAATATAAAATTAGTTCAATTAAATATCTATTAATCTAATTTAGGTGATTTGTTTCATTTTAATTTTTAATTTTAATATAATGTTTTTTAAACTTTTGAACATTTTCTCTTTGAAAACCCACTTTCTCAATGCAGTTGAGGTATTGATTTAAAATTTAAATATAACAATTAATATTATATTATTATAAAATATATATATTTTATATTTGGATACAAAAAATATTTATATTATCTAATAAGTTAAAATTACGTTTTGACTAGAATGAATAGTTAAAACCTTAATAATTATTTATCATGGTAACGTAAACATCGGTATACATGGGGGATGGACTAAAATGATAAGGGTTAAAATAAAATTCCTACTTGTAAATATATTAATTTGTGGAAATATTTTTATATTAATATTTACCCATATCCTCCTCTATCAAATGGGAAATGAAATCATCAATCATGTGTTTGGCAGACTACAACCTCGTGAATTGATGGAATTAATTTTCTATTGCCACCTTCCAAGGATGGATATAATTTTGGATTTAACACATTTACGTAAATTATATGATATTATTATAAATCCAGAATTATAATATCACATATAAATTATTACATTATAATTCCTTTAAAATTATTATAATGTCACCTTGGTGTGTGGAGGACTACCGTCTCGTGAAATGATGTGATTAATGTTTTACTTATTCATTACATGGAACGTAATAAGGATAAATATAATAAATATATATGATATAAATTAGATGATATTGATTCTTTAAAATTAAAATATCACCCACTTCTATACCAATTCACTTGTTAATGGAATGATATAGCCGCTCATGCGTACGTGTACCCTATTGTCTCCAAGAAGCAATGCAATTCATTTTACATGTCCAACCTTCAATAATTTTTCCCAAAATATATATGATGTGTAAATATGAAATTTTTAACATTAATAAAAAAAATTATATGATTTATCTATATCCTATACAAAAGGACCATAACTTTCAAGACAAAACATGCAAGAGGAAAGAAGACAATTAACACACAAAAAAGTGAAAGTAATGAAACAATATAAAAAAATGGGTGGTATAATATTATCTGAGGATAATATATGATATAATAAAAATTAATACGGTTTTATAATAAATTATAATCATGTTTAAAACATTATACTTGTGGTTAAATCACATACAACCAAAAAAAATATTCAGGTAATGGACTTCGACTCAATTTCTCTTCATTGAGGAATATTATAATTTTGTGAACCTAATTTATTTTAAATTGTTTATATGATGAAAAATAAAATTTAATATAAATATTTCATTAAAAATAACTAAAATTTTAATTTTCAATGTTAATTATCTCATCCAAGGACATTTTACAGAAAAGTTACCAAGTGGTAATGAATTTCACAATAGAATTTCATTTCATTGTGCTATATTACTTCTCATTCATAAAAGATATTCTAGATTTATATCATCCATAAATGCATCATTACGTCTCATGAGACAAATTAATTTAAATGATTAAATGTGTTTCTACCTTTAGATTTATACAATCTTGTAAAAGGTATTAATGGTTGAGGTATCATATGGCTAAGAACATGACATTTAATAATTAATAATTTTATTCATTAAGAATTTAATTATTAATATTCATGAAATTTTAACATTTATTTTATCTTTGGATGTATTTAATAATCATTTTATAGATTAAATGTCATGTGTGTTCAATTATTTACCTTTCTATACTGATTATTCCTTAACATATAATGATAGTAATGTTATTTAAATGGAATTTGTGTTCCTTTATTTACCATTCCATGTTTATTATAATTTTTATTTCGGATTCCTACCATAATACTTAACCCTCACATAGAATTTTATCACACCCCTGTTTTGTTACCTTTCACCATGATATAAATAATAATTCTTGGAATTTTTTCAAGGATTCCAAATTTTTTCCATTACACTACATTATATTTTCTATCCCTATATAAAATAGGTATCATGTATGTATTTGGATCCCCAAAAACACTAAACCAGCCAATCCTTTTGGATTTAAATACATGTTTCTATCTTAATATACTGAAGTAGCCATCGACTCTAGGCTACTGGGGTTGAGGTCGATACAGTTGGCATTAAAGGAAGCTTAGTATAAACTTTGGGAAGTAGATTTAAGAAAACCTAGATTATCAAATATATATATGTTAAAAATTGTCGATAAGCGTAGAATAACATCCTAATGTTTAGTTTGGGAAGAGATTATGTGGAATATACTACCTATATATCCCTAAATGGATACTACATGTGGATTATGTTCTCACATAGAGGTATCTAGGGGTAATAACTATAAAAAGGAAACGCTAGGATTGAACTGATCAAAACCCATTTCATGAAAATTGGCCTTATAGTTCACTTGGTTTAACAATACTAGTGGTTTTTATTAGGATAATACACATTTTTTTACCAACCATTATGAAGTATTTAAAAATAATGATATACCCAAATAATTTCTTATTATTATTATGGAATTCTCTAGGAATTGTGTTTTCAATTTATGTAATGTTTTTTAAATGTTTTGGGATTATACATTATGTTTCTTCAATTTATGATCAAATATAGTGAATTCTATCATTTATAAAAGTATCCTAGAAGAAGAAATGGGAACCGTATGAATTAATGTAATCTAAATATTAATAATTAGCATTAATTATTCATATTAAGCCAATAATTTGTTTGGAACTCGGCTCCCAAACTTCATTTTAATATAAGGATATAATATAATGTTCTATCAAGAAAGAAATAAATTTATTTTACTCATTTGAATTCAAAGGGATGTTATATAATAATATTACAGTAAAGTAAAATATGGATAAAGGGAGGAAGGGGGTAATTATTTTCAAACATATGATACTTGTGGACGGAAACACCATCATACAAGCTTAAAATGAAATGGATTTTTCTACAAGTGTGGAGATAAAGGCCACCATGCTCTTAAGTTTTAGGTAAATAATGAAATTTAAAATTTTCTATGATTCAATAGTTGGGAGATATAGAACTATGAAAATGAATTCCCCAAACATCAATAGAATATACCTTGAAAGAAGATAATGGATCACGGTAAAGATTATTTGTTTACTATAGAATAACTGGAATGATTAATGATATTGTGCCTGGATTTGAGAATGATTTCATATGAGTATATTAATCAACCATATTCTAGTTATAATAATTATGAAATCTATAATAAATATATTGTAATATTATTTCATAAGTATTTGATAGAATATTTTTAATGATACTTCTAACCAGGAAAATTGATTCAGTGATAAGTTAAACATTAATTAAAAAATATGATTGATGGTGGATAACCCTTAATATGTACATTATGTTAAGAAAATGATGAGATGTTAATGATTTCTTTTCAGTGACCATGAATATTATTGGTGAGTTGATGGTTTATGTCAACTTCATTTGTATTTACAGAAATTTTTTATTTATGGAATATATTCCAAAAACATAGAATGTATATTTGGAAGTATACATGTTTTCATTTAGTATTTATAGTGACCAAGGTATTAAAATAATATTAATGTTATATTAAGATCCAATTTATATTTTATGGGGAGAAAAATGTTGATTTAGTGATATTCCTTCAAAGTATTTGGACATTTAATTTGGACGTACTTATTTTGGATGAATCATGAAGTTAACTATATATGGAATGGAATAAGTTTAAAATTGGCTATTATTACATAACAGGTGCTAACCCTTTTGGTTTTACTAAAAACATGAGGAATATATTGTTACTCATTTATGGAAATTTTGATCCATTAAATGTTAATTTTATTTATCTAGGAATAAAAAAATCATCAGGGATATCTATTTATTAAAGTAATGAATGATTTTTAAAATGATAAAATAACAACCAAAAGACGATGTTTTTCCTATTAAATAAAAACATAGAAAGTAAGTATATTTTTATATGTTCGTAGTCCAAATTGAATAAGAGTTAACCTACATTAAAAAAATGATATTGAAACCAAAATGTTATACAATTACATTTATATTCAATGAATCCAATGGCCCATTAAAACATTATTGGATTATGATTTTTTAGTTTTTTTATTTCACTTTATGAATCATCTTATTATGATTAAGAACATATATCACCCTCTATCATTATTTAGGCATTACACTTTTCTTCCATGTTTATATCCTCACTTCTCACCAACGTTCTCTTATATTGAAACCTGGTTTTATGAATATTGCATATGTCCTTTATACTTTCCATTATCTATTATTAAAAAGTTGTTTTATTAACCCTTCCCATAATGTATGATTTCATGAATGGTATCTGAAAATGAAATACCCCGGATTTTTGAGATCATGATTAAATTATAAGGACAAAATTTATTTACGGGAAAGAGAATATAACACCCAAATATTTTTAAAATAGAAACATCATGTTAGATAGCATGTATGACTCACAATACTAATATTAATAGAAAATATAACACTATGAGACTTTATTATATATTTACATTAAAATAAATTTAGTCTCTTCAATAACTTGTGATTCACACAAAACTGGATATAAATGAAAGATGATACTCTATTAAAATATTTTTATTTAGATGTGACCGTTATTATATAGACATTATAGTGGTCGAACTGAATATGAATAATTAAATTATGAATATTATATATTTTGGACATGTTCATTTTTTATATATTTATTAGAAAGAAAAATAAGAATCATTTGAAAGAAAAATAATTTTTTTTTTCAGAAAACTAATGTTTTTCAAAGAAAATAGTTTCATCGCTTCTTGTTAACTTTTTATAAAATTAATAAATTGAATCATTTAAGAAATATATGTTTAAAATAATATTAATTTTTTAATCAAAATACAGATTTTAGATCAGGATGATTTTTTTCTATCATTACTCATTTTTCAATGAATTTTAAAAAATACTTCTTTTAGCACATCTAATACCTTTAAAATATTTAAAAAGATAATTTATTTTATAAATTTATTTTAATGTAAAATTAGTTCAAAATATATCTATTAATCCAATTAATGAATCTTGAAATCAATTTCATTTTAAATTTTAAAATAATAAATTTGTAATCTTTCAGATATTCTCTCTTTGAAAACATTTTTTTTCATTCTGTATGCAGGATTAATTTTAAATGAAATTTCACTAATTCTGTATATTGAATCTAGAAAATTGGATTAAATAATTAGAAAAATTTTCAATTATATTTTCAAATAAATCAAACATAGTTTTTGACAGAAATTAATAGTGAAATCATTAAAAATCAATTATCACAGGAAAGGTAAAAATTGTTATATCATGGGGATAAACTAAAAAGATAAGGGTTAAAATGACATAACAACATTTCGAAATCTCGTCATATATACATATTTATATATTATTATTCAAAAAATATAACTTATGGTTGTTTGGAAATAATTTTATTTAGAATAACATTATCATTTTGATTCTTTTGTAAAAATTTAAATTCTTTTCCAAGAGGGTTCCCTCTCCGCACTTATAAAAGGTGAATTCATACCCTCACATATTCTCACCCCTTAGAAAATTTGCATTAAAAAATCCAAAATAACTCTTCATAATCATTATAAACATTTTAGTGATTCGATCCTCCCCAAAATACCAAACCTGGGGTATTTAAAACGAGATCCAAAGGAGGTTTCTCTTAGTAATGTTAATTTTCTTATCAAATCAATTTCATTTTCATTTTTCTTTCTCAAAATTAAATTATATATTAACATAAAAACATAATAAAACCATTATATCCTTTATAATAAGATTTTTTTATTTTTATATCTTAATATTTATCCATCTCCTCCTTCATCAAATTCGAAATGAAATCATCCATCATGTGTATATCAGACTACCACCTCAATAATCGATGTAATTTGTTTCCCATCACCACATTTAAAGGATGATATAATTATGGATGTAACATATATATATATTATTTTTATGAAAATTATATACTTATGTAATTATAATACCACATATACATTTTTACTTTATATTCCATTTAAATTATAATAATGTTACTCGTGTGTATGGTGGACTACCTCCACGTGAAGTGATTTGATTGATTTTTATTTATGATATACATTTAATGTAATAAAAATAAGTTTAATAGATATATTACAGATATATAATATTATATTGATTCCATAAAATTAAAATATCTCCTTTTTTCATACCCTTTAAATCATTAATGGAATGATATCTTTGCTCATGCGTACGTACGACCAACCATCTCCACAAAGTGATGCGAATAATTTTCCATAATCAAAGATCATTAATGATTCAAAAAATACATGTAATGATTAGGTATGATATTTATAACATTATTATCATTTCTTACATTTTGAATTTATAACCTATAAACAATAACTGTAACCTTCGTGACAAAAAATCCATGAGTAAACATTTAAATTAACACATAAAATAATGAAAATAAGGAAATATAATTCAAAAACAGTGGTAGAATATTATAAAAATATCATAAATGTTATTATTTATATGATTATAATTCTTGAATAAATTAACAAAATTCTTAAAGCCATTATTAATCAGTTTAAATCACATTCAGTAAAAGGAAGCATGGGGTAAGGGACTTCGTCTCAATTTTTCATTATTGAGGCATATGGTTATGTTATTCACCTAATTCATTTTATATTGTTTATGTACATACCCATTTAAATGTAATATCGTGATTCCATATTAATTCATGGTATTTTATGTTTCAATTTTACTTATTTCAACTAAGGGTATTTTTCATAATTTTTACAAAGTGGTAATTAATTTCATAACTCAATTTCTTCTCATTGGTATATATTACTTCTTATTATTCTTTGATATTCTGATATTATTTGTCTAATAAAATTTGATTAAATTATTTCAAAAATCCTTTCCCTTGAATATCCATATTCTTAGTCTAATGGATATGAATATTTCGGAAAAAGTAGATCATCTTTACATAACTATTCTATATTAAATATTCAGATCCATTTTTCCATGGTTATTATTATTTCCAAATCCATATATCATTCATACATATCATGTTAAATTTTAATTTTATTTCATTGACTTGAAAATATATGAAAATATGCATTCTTTACTCAATATAAATATTTATTGATAATTCAAAATGATTCATAAATTCCATAGAACATTCAATATGTAAGGAATTATTTAGACCTATAGTGATGGGTTGTACCCAGAATTATATATACCTTTGATACATTGGTAGTTATCATGAGAAAAATTAATTTTTCAAATTAAACTGGTTTCAACCTATAGATTAAAATTGTCTTGTTAAAGGTCTTGACATTATAGGTATCGTGTTTCTGAGAACATGACATCCAATAAAAATGAATTTAATTCATAATGAATTTTTTAATTATTATACATGGGATTTTCAAAATTATATTATCTCTTGATTAATTTCATTATCATTTTATTGAAGAAATGGAATGCCTTTTCAGTTATTTACTTTTCTATATTGACTGTTCCTTATATTATCATGATAGTCAAGTTATTTAAATGGAATGTGTGTCCAATTATTTACCCTTCTATGTTTATTATTATTATTGATTCATGAAATATAAAGTTACACTTAACCCTTATTCATCATTTAATATCACCCTTATTTTATTTCCTTTACCCTAGATATAACAAATAATTTTAAGAATGAACTCAAGGATTCCAATTTTTTTCATTTTATTTAATTTTAATTATTTTTCCTACATAAAATTCGTATCATGTATTTATTTGATTCTCCAAAACTACCTAAATAATTATTTTTTCATGATTTAATGCCTTATATTTATATAAATGTAATAAAGTAGACACTTACCCAAGACTACTCAGGTCAACGTCATTATATGCGAGGTAATTTTCAAAATAACAGATTTCAAAAATGTTTCAGTAATTTTTAGTTTTAAATACTTATTTTCAAAATATAAAGGATAATATCTTCAAGAAGTGTTTTAAATAATTTTTGAACATTCCAATATAAGTTTTCAAGTTGATTTTCAATGAAAATTATTTCTAAAAAAATCATGAAATTTTAGTTTAAAAAGTGATTTTCAAAATGGATGATAAATCCTTATGAAATGATGAAAATGGTTTTCTAAATTTTCTATTATAAGTTTCAATATTTATATTAAAAGAAAATTATTTCATAAATATTTGATGATTTTTTAGTTTTAAAAATCTATTTTTAAAATGGAAATGGTATTTTCCTGATGTAATATTTTCAATAATTATCACAGCTTATATTGTAATTATTATATGATATTTTCAATGAAAATGATTTCAACAATTTTTTATTAATTTAATTTTATAAAAAAAATTATTTTCAAAATGAAAACGGGTTTTTCCTTCATAATTGTTTAAATAATTTTTTACAAGGTTCATTTATAACATTCAATCATTATATTCATGGAAATATACATAAACTTTTTTATGAATTTTTAGTTTTAAAAATGGAAAGGTGATTTTTCTCATGAAATTTCATTAAATGGTTTTTAATGAATTGTTTTTATATTATGATGGTTATCTTCAAAAAAAAGTATTCTTAAATTTTTTTATGTTTTAACAACTGGTTTTCAAAATTAAAATGTCATTTTCCTCAAAAAATGCTTTAATTTTTTTAATGATCCCATTATAAGTTTAAATGTTTTTTTAAAAGAAATTTATTTTCAAAAACAATTATTATATTTTAGTCTTAAAAAGTTATTTTCAAATAAATTTTATCTTCCTTGTGAAATTTACCATGGGTATTTTAAAAATAATTTCACATATAAGATGAAATATATTTGTGTTACATATTATTTACAATGGATATAATCTAAATATACTATTATTATTAATTCTTCAATGGTCTATGTTTATAATGGAATGCTATGTATAAAACCTATTTCTCTTCTAGATGTTATTCCATAAAAAATGATCATGTAACCCCCCTATTTTGACTATTTATTCTATGATAAAAAGATATATTAATTATGAAACTCATCTCTTTTCCATACGTTATTACATGATGAAGTTTTTGTAAAACTCATTTCATTTCCTGGGTTACTATATATTGTATTTTTTCTGATCATTTGTCTCATGTACGTATGATTTTCATTATGCGGTGGCTGGGACCTATATCTCCCTCTAATGTTTATTTGTAAAGATTAATATATCATTAGATAAAAAGGAAAATAATGGGGATTTATACTAGATCATCAAGGGTCTTTGTCCACTCTGAAGATCTTGGGAGTGACCCTTGAATACTATGATTGTTTAGGGAGTGAACTATTCAACTATGATAGCCTAGGAAGTGATCCTTAAATATTATCTAAATGATTTTTTATTATTAAGTGTATTCCACTAATCTATGTATTATGCACATTTTTTCCCCTCAAGGATCATATTCATTGATTTCTTTTGGATTCTTGTCTTATGAACTACCAATATTTATTTCATGCCTTCAGATTTTGATCTCGAATATGTGGGACATGGTTTTTATATGTTAAGATCTTATTCTCATACCCTTATGCTGGAATTAGGTTTACATATTTTCCCTTATTTATCCTTGTTGGGAATCTAAGATCATCCTTTCTAATATTTCCCAGCCCCAGGTAATGAAAAAAAATTATGTACGGTATGTCTATGAAGAGTACTAAATGGGAAGAAATTTTTGGGAAAATTTGATGATATTTCACTATATAATATGATATTGAACCTATTATCTGAAGCAACTAAAACATTATGATCTCTTGGTGTGTGTTTGTGAAATTTAATGAATATTTATCTCAAAATATGTAATATCAATGTATGAGAATCCAAGGTCACTACAAGAAACACCTTCCCTTTACTTGAAATGATAGAAACATTTATTGTATGGGGGTTAGGATGGGTTATCCATTTCGTTATATACTATTGAATAAATAATTACATTCCTACTAATTACTAATATATTATATCTAGGTATAATGGAATGCCATATGATTTATAATTTAGTTAATTCTTATATTCAAATTTTTGATGTTTTTTCTTTTTCATATATAAGATATATGAATTTAATAAAAAAATATTCATAATTGTTATGGTCTAGTATTACCATATATTTTCTAACCTCCAAGACCACCTTGGCCCCATTCGTAATTATAGATGGAGATAAGTACTTCACATGTATCTTCTCCATCAGTAAATGAGTCTATCTAATTTAATATATGGATAGAATTATATCAAGGAACTTTATCTATGGAGTATCTTATTTTGTGAGGTTTTTTCCTTCCTATTAGTTATAAAGTTATGAACATCAAGAGGTACTGAACAACACTACATGAATTCTACTATATACCAACACCCCTATCCTAACAATTATCTAAAACCATTGGAATGTGGTATATATTTTTATTTTTTCTCAATGGTTTTGAAAAAACATTTGAAATTGGATGTCGATAAAAATGGTTTGAAACAATTATTAGAATTGGTTTATAAAAAAACATGTCTATGATAATGATTTTTATTAACCACTGGTATAGAACCTCTATCCCATTGGTTTTTAAAAACTATTGGGATACATTTCCCCCAAATGCAATGCCAAGCCCACCCCCACCTCTTTCAAGATCTGATTGATTCTTTCACTAAAAGTAGCACTTCTCTCTCCCAGTTGACGAACACTCTTCTAACAAGAGATCCATCATGGTTTTAAATCTGTTTCTTCTACTTAAAATCAGTTTCTTCCACTTCAAATTGGTTTCTGCCTATATTTATCTTTAAATTAGTGAGTTTAGTTTCATTTATTTATTTTCAGTTTTCCCACCAATCTGAAATCTCTCATAATTTATATGTGTTGATTATGTTTCATATAATCTATTTATACACATATAATCACTGATTCTATTGTATATGCGACATCAATATACTCATAGATAGACTAATTTTGTACAAATCCATTATATTTAATCTATATAGATTCATTGTATCATTATACACATAGATTGTGATTATATTGCATAAATTTCCTTTTAATAAATACATTAAATCTATTTCTTATACCTATACTGCATCTATATAATGCCATTTTAACTTTTACATGTGTACTGCATTTTTTTACTATTATATTCGGAAATATTAGTCTATTTCAATAGATACCATACACTGTGAAATATGTAATCTATTTTTTATCACAATGTGCTTATGAAATATGTTTTAATATGCATCACAAACCATATTATGTAATCAATTCATACACTATTCAAGACGTAATGTGTTTTTCTATTATACCATCTAATAGTAATTTGATTCTTTGAGCATTATACCCTAAGAAATAAGTATTTTTTAGACACTGTGTAATATATAGTATGTTTTTATATTGCACCATGCATATGTAATTTGTTGCAATATGCATCACACACTGTGAAGTATGTAATCTATTATACTTTTAAACAATGTAACAGAAATCCATTTCAATGTGTAATATGATGTTCTATTACACTATGTATGAAATATATAATCTATTTTTTCATTACACTATCCAATAGTAATCTGTTGCAATATGAATTTTACATTTTGTAATAAAAATATAGGAATAAAGTAAAATTAATCTTGTAATAGTAATTTATTACAATATGGATCGGTATACAATTGTTTTCCTATATTTCATCATACATCAGAAATTCTGCAATGATAATCTGTTTTTCAGTACCCAATATAATAGTAATCTCCAATGAGTGTCTGTAATACACTAATATCATATACCCTACTAAATGAAAAAGTAATTCGGTATGTAATTTATTTTTTTATTAAATATTGAATTGATATTTCATATAATAGTGTATGTAATCTATTTTTGATATAAGCAGTACAATATGTATATTATATTATTATATAACCCATATGAAAGAAAATACTATTAAATAAAATAAAAATTAAATAGTAGTTCAATATGCTACCTCTGTGAGGAATTTTTGTAAGGTAACATGTGGGATTCACTTGGGAGAAGTGGACTATGTGAGAAACTTTGTAATAATTCATCACTTTTCCAAATTCATGTCCAAGGATTCACAACCCACTTGAGATTGAATTAACCCAAATTTGACCCACGATATCCTTTACTCAATGATACACTAAAATAATTACATTTATAATAATAGAGTCTTGTATGCCTACTTCCATATTTACAAAGGAAAAGAAAACTATTTATATTTTAGATGGAGAAATTGATGCATGCATCTATGAGATATTGGATGTTTTTATACCATGATATTACCTATTATATGACCCCACAATTCAAAACCTTGTGATGAATTTGAATAAGTACCATTTTTATCCAAAGGTAAAACAATTACTATTATATGACCATTGAGTTATAATGATGTTCTCCTCCTAAAGTGGGGCGTCCCTTGAAAATATAGGCATGTATTGGAGTAAGGTAAGTATAACACATTGGGGTTTACCATGAAGTCTATAAACCCTTAAATAACTCGTCTTGCTGTATTTATATCATTTTCATTGAGAAACTACAGGATTCTAATTCATGACACCAAGACGAATACGTTTTAAATAAAACACCCTATAAAAATATCATTGATCACTTATACTAAAATGACACCATTGATTAGAAATATATCATTAATTATGCAATACAATGTCCTCTATAAATTTAGACTTAATTCCAACTATTTTTTCAGAATTATATTAGAGGCATCATTATTTATACAAGGATTTTCCATCACATACACCATGTTTTTAATCAATATCATGGTTTTATATTTATAGTATTTTATATATATATAGTATTATGTTGTATTTCATATCATGACTCCCATATAGATTACTGTGTCAGTTATGGTTTTATATAAGGTGCACATTTCTCATTTACATAAATATATTTTTTGTGGAACTTCAATCTTATTGAATTGATTTCACGAAATGACTTATATTTTTCTTTCAAAATGGATAGAAGTTGGATGTGTGAAACTGTTCATATCTCAAGTGATTTTCAAAACAATTTGGAGATATTTTTAGATTACACATTTGAAAATGCTTTAAATAGTGGTTACATACACATCCCATGTTATAATTATGTTGGAATATGTTGGTTGAGCTGTGAAGAAGTTAGAAACCATATAACAAAATATAGATTTCAAAAAAAATACTACGTGCATTATTACAATAGGGAGAAAATGGAATCTAAAAATAAAGATGATACAAATGGGATGACTCAATGGGAGAATTTGATATATGACCGGTTTCCATTTATTCATATCATTAGAAGGAAATGATTTTGACCCAAGAATACTTTGATATAAGAACACAAGATGTGTCTAACAAAAATGATGGTGTTAATAGGGTGAAAAAAAATTAATGATGTTGTGACGACTCCAATATATCAACAATGCAGTAAAATGAATTAGCTAGAATTTTTAATCTGATAATTTCATGGGAAAACCATTTATGGGATTTCTAATACTTCTATCGATTACATTCTTACATTCTTTATGGAATTATTTCTAGATTACATAGATATTACCTAAAACCACTACACTTCATTGAAGTATGTTGATGAACCTAGAGTTTCAAAAAACGAAATTCATGTTTTCCCAAAATATTGTAACTTATTATGGGTGGAAAATGTTGAAAGAAATGATTTTATATAATATATAACATCTTGATGGAAGCCAAAAAATAATGGGACACCATCCTGTCTGCCAAAAAATGTAATGTGTCACTTTTTATTGATCCCCAGACTCCATAATCATCTCATGTATGATAAAATATCAATAAAAATACAATGTAATGATACCGAGGAAAAGAAGAATAATGAAGAGTTGGTTCACCCTATAGATATATTTTCATGGAAGAGATTTGATGCTCGATATCTGGATTTTGTAGCTGATGTATGTTATGTGAGGATGGGTATTTCATGTGATGGTTTTAATCCATTTGGGTATATTCTTACTTTGCAAACCACATGGCCATTTTTCATACACATTTATAACCTTCCCCATGTTTTTGTATGAAAAAACCTTACACTTTCATGAGTGTACTCATATATGTCCTTTTTGATCCTGACAATGATATAGACATAAACAAGTAAACTTTAATGAAATAGTTTAAACTTCTTTGGGATGTGGGTGTTCACACATATGATATAATTTCAAAATAAATTTTTTAGATGTGTGTTTCACTTATGTGTATGATCAAGGATTTTCATACTTATTCAATTATATTTGTATATAACGTGAAGGGGAAACTACCATGTCCTATTTTTATAAAGAATAATCAATCCATAAGAATAAAATATCACCATAGTTTTATTTTTAGAGGACATCAATGATTCATTCCAATGGACCATCCATATTGATATAATCATCAATGATTTAAAAATACCATGGAGACCGACAATCCACCTCAACATATGTCTTGAACAAATGTTCTTAGTTAAGTAAAAGTTTTATTTTTTTATTTGGTAAGGTTCAAATGAAATTTAAAAAGTGGATGAATTTTTTCAACGATACCAGTTATAATGGAAGAATATGATTATCTTCATTGAGTTTCCTTATTTTTCAACCAATATTTTTACGTCATTTCATTGATGTAATTCACAATGAAAATAATATAAGTGAAATGTTGATTTTGATTATTTTAAATATCTAGGTAAAGACAGAATATAACTTATGATGTAAAGACCCGTAAAATTCAAGGAATTTTTTTTTCTAAATTTTCTTTTGAATTTTACAAGAATGCAGTTTTTGACGGCACCTGATTCCGAGGCCTGGTGTGCCCAGAATCATTTTCCGAAGTTTGGCTCGGGTACGTTCAGTGAACGGACGACCGGGTTTTTCTAACTTTTGAACCGGTGCTCAGAATCGAATTCTGAGGGCACCGATAGAATCGCAGCGCCGATATTTTCTTAGAAACGCCTCTTCCGGAGTTGCGTTTGCTCGGGTGTGGTTTTTAATTTTTGGGCTTAATGTTAAGAAATAAAATAATTGGTACGACAAACTTTATTTTATTTCACTTAAATCCACTTAAAGCTGCTTAAGCTGAGTTGATGCTGATAGGGTGCTATCCAAAAATATCCTACCCTCTTGGTAGGATATTTGTGAGGTGGGGCCCGCATGAGCCCCACCGTTTCTTTTCTGCTAAGTAACGCACCCGCGAAAACCCATCATTATGAAAGTCAACTGACGCGTTTTCTTAATTTCTTAACGCAACAATTAATTGGGCGGTTTTATTTGTTGAATTAATTTAATCGTTTCGCAACCTGTTTTCAATCAGTTGGCGTAATAATAAAATAAGACCAACGCACGACTTCTGGAAAAATGTTCGTTGAGAGGATTTGACAGAAACCAAGAGTTCTTCATCCTCCTTTGTAGAGAATGCGAAGAACGCGAAGAACGCGAAGAACGCGAAGAACGCGAAAAACACCGAGCCCTCAGAAATCGATGACGCGACGCCAAGTTCCACGACGCCGGCGATTATTATTCCGCGACGTTCTTCCGTGACAATCCAACCCCGTGACAACCTTCGATTGGCAGTGACAAGGTAGGGGTTGCGCTCTTTTTTTTTAATTTACGTTGTGGATTAAAACAACAATATGGATTTAATTATTATTAATTAAATCTGTTGTTTCTTGGTCCTCCGATTTCGTCAACGCAACGCCGGATACCGCGACGATGCGACGATCCCCTCCTTCCATGATGATCAATTCCGTGAAGAACGTGCGTGCAACGACTTGACGAGGTAGGGGTTTTATCGGGAATGATTTTACCCTTTTACTCCGTGGATGTTTCCGTTCAAAACAAAGAACCCGGTTTCATAAGAACAATTTTAATTTATTAAAATTGTTATTTGTTATGTTTCTTTGTATTGTTTATTTCTCCCGACTGTTATCATCTAACGCGGAGGGTGCGGGCCAAACAAACACGGCTCGACAACCCTCCGCAGTTCTTCGTTGATGCGCGGATTGGTGGGCGACGAAAAAACATGCCGCAGGGACGATCCGTTGTTTCTGCGGTAAAGAATGGGACCCGGGGGGAGCTTCGGCGCAGAAGGGAAAGAAAACGGACCACCAGAGCAACTCCGGTGGCCCGCGGAAGCCTCCGGCGGTGCGGGGCGCCGACGCGGGGGCGGCCAGCGGACCCGCGGTCGTGCGGGTCCGGCTCACACGGACGGGACGCGGCAAAAGCCGCGTCCACTGAATTCCAGCGCGGCCCCTCGAGGGCCGCGACACTTCCATCCCGCGTGGGCAGCGCCCTGCTGCTGCCACGCTCGTCCGGTCGGCTGAGCCGAGCCGGCCCGGCCCGACCGGCCGGGTCGCGCCCTGGCCGGACTGGGCCGACCCAGGGGGGGTTGGGCCGGGTCGGTCCGGGCGCAGACCCCCCGTCTTCGGACCATTTTTTGTCTTTTTCCCGCAACTTGAGCTAAGTGCCTCCGAACAACGCGCCGTCAGCGGCGATGCAATCCTTGGATCGAGACGGTCGTTTCGGTATATCGCACTCAAGGTTTCGGAATACTTTGGGTTCGGCCGGGCTGGTTCGTACACGAAACCAACCGGGCCCTCGGAGCGGAAACACTCATATCTTGAGCTTTGGACGTCCGATCGACGTGCCGTCGACTTCGTTGAATTCCTCTAAGTGAGGCGGATCTTTTGGCATACTCCGCCCGAGGTTTGGACACAGGTGGAGTACGGTCGGGTTGGTTTTTCCTTAAAAACCAACCGGGCCCTAGGACGAAAAAGCCAATATCTGTCAGACCGAGCGTCCGATTGACGCGCCGTCTGCGACGTTGAGTTCATGTTGATGATACGGAACTTTTGGATACATCAACTATGGACTATGTGTCATTTGATTTATCAGCCTCTCGGCTCGTGGAGCGGACCCTCCCGAACGAGTTTGCTGTGTGTGGGAACCCTAGAGCTGGCTACGACTGCTACTGTGACGACGACGACTGTGCAGAGATCCTCAGTGGATTTGACGGCGACGACTACAGCACTCAGCGATCCTTTGTGGGTCAGTGCTACCGATCCTGTGTGGGTCCGATCCTGTGTGGGTCAGCGCTCAGCGGTTCTGTGTGAGCCAACGCCTACAGGTCCTGTGTGGGCCTGATCCTGTGTGGGTCTTTGCAGCGGTTAGTTACCAATCGATCCTTTGTGGGTCAAATCCTTTGTGTGTCATTGCGGGGGTTAGTACCTATTGATCCTTCGTGGGTCCGACGACTTAGATGGATCAGTGATAATCTCTATCTTCATTTGAAGAAGTATACCTGTGTGAGCTGAAACTCTGTTTTACTTTCCTTTGTGGATTGTGTTGTGCTATCCTGTGTGGATTTACGTTTTACTTTCCTTTGTGGATTGTGTTGAGCTATCCTGTGTGGATTTTACGTTTTTCCTTCCTGTGTGGACTGGGTTTTACTTGAGCTCGGATGTTGGAGTCGAGCGAGTATTGATGACTTAGGTATATGTATGGGCATATACCTAAGAAGAGTCGGATGTTACTTCGTGATTGTATCTTTCCTTTGTGGATTATCCTTTGTGGATTCTGGGAGACCTTCGGGGGTCTCGGGGTCCCTACTGAGTAGCTTATACTCACCCCTGTACGGGCTATGCCCGCACTACGTAGTGTTGGTTACAGATGACGGACAGCGCTGATCGTGGTGGAGGCTTGCGGAGCAGGACGGTACCTGGAGGTGGACCACAGGGCGAGGTGTACTCGGAGCGGTAGGCTGGACCCGAGGAGCAGTGGAGGCTTTCTTTACCCACCCTTCAGGTGGGACTTCCAGAGGATGGCTCGACGTTGCGGCTTTACTTTTTCAGTTGCTGTTTTTTCCCTTTCAGTTGTACTTTATAGTTGGGCTGTATTTCCGGCCCCCTTTACTTTTCCGCATTTACTGTTGTACCAGCTTTTACTTAGTGTTTACTTTTCTGCTTGCTTACTCTGTGGTGTTTTTTTACATTAAAAAGGAAATGCCTTCCCTTTTTACCGGGATTTACGCCTTGGTGCTAGTCGCCAGCCCCTGGCCTATGGAAGGAGGGCTTGGGGTAGTCACGGCACGGGCCCCGAGGACAGGTCGTGACAAATTGGTATCAGAGGTGGTCGGTTCTACCGCAGACTCTGATATTTCTTCTATGTGAAGAAATAGTGTTTAGCGTATTGGGTGTGGTTATCAGTCTAGGGAGTCCAGTGTTGGTGCGGCGGCCGACGTATCCGTACACTAGGACCCTAAATTCCGATTTCCGACTTAATGCACGAAAACATTGATTGCATGTGTGTTTCAAGTTTTCTTTTTGATTACTTTATGTCAGCTCACTGGGTATACTATTCTGACCGTGGCGCACCTGTTTCCTTTTCAGGATGGCCCCACGATGGCAGCCAGCTAGGGTTCTGAGAGTGGTATGTGACGACAGTCCGCCGAGCGACGAGGCCTCAGTACAGGGCCCTTTGACGGTGGAGGCACCGGCAGTACCTCTACCCGCTGAGCCACCGATGATTCCAGCACCAGCCGCTGATGATGAATGTCGCCTCAGTGCACTGCATGAGTTCCAGCGCCAGGGACTTCCCAGGTTCCACGGGGAGACGGACCCCCAGGCAGCCGAGGACTGGATGGAGGCAGTCGTTCGAGTTTTCAGGCTAGTGAGGACACCAGCAGACCTCATGGTGATCCTCGCTGCGAGCCTACTGCACGCAGCAGCAGGACGATGGTGGAGCTTGATGATCCAGGTGCACGATGAGGCCTCTCTCATCTGGATAGACTTTGAGGGCCTCTTCCACTCAGAGTTCGTCCCGGACACCCTCCGTGCGGTGCGCATCCAGGAGCTCCTTCAGCTGCGGTAGGGCAGCTTGACGGTCGCCCAGTACTCGACGAGATTCACCGATCTCTCGCGCTACTTGGCCGACATGGTACGGGACCCGTTCTTCTGGGCCCGGACCTTTGAGCAGGGATTGAGACACGAGATCAGGGCATCGATGATCTCCCTCAGCATCCCGACCCAGGCAAGAGTACTGGAGCGAGCCCTTTTGATCGAGAGCTTCCTTGCTGAGACTTCTCCAGCGGCGATACCTACCGCTGGGCGACACGTAGCATAGTCTTCCGCAGCAGGAAGTCGGCGGATGAATCAAGGGTCCAGGAAGACCAGACCCTCATGCAGACGACCTCAGGACACTGGCTCAGCAGTGCGGGGCACACAGCGCAGATCCATTCTTTCGAGAGGCAGGCAATGCTACACTTGCGGCGGGCAGGGTCACATGGCTTATGACTGTCCGACCCATCGTGCCGAGGAGCATCAGACAGTTGAGGGGCCACCCAGGAAGAGGCAGAGGGTCGACCGTGGCGGTCCGCAGGGAGGATTTGGATGAGGCAGAGGAGCTGGCCGAGCAGCGGGTGGTGGGCGACGCGTTGAGGCTCTACCACCACCACCACCAGGAGGTCCACCCCGACCGCAGGGAGCTGGCAGGCAGATACCGGCACAGCTCCAGGCAGCGGAGGCCTATGACCACGGTGCGCCCGAGATGATTCGAGGTACGATCTGTGTCTTTTCCACCCTTGCTGCAGTTCTTAAAGACACAGGAGTGAGTCACTCTTTCATAGCCCCTGCCCTTGTTCGGAGCTCGGAGATTCCGACAGAGCCATTGGCTCGATCCTTACGGTTAGAGACTCTTACGGGAGCAGACTCGACGATTACACACTGGTGCCGGCAGTGTGAGCTTACTATAGGAGGCGAGAGCTTCAGCTGGGATCTTCTTGTAGCGGCGTCAAGGCCTTACGACGTCATCTTGGGCATGGATTGGTTATCTACAGTCCATGCACAGATTTCCTGCATTAGGCGCAAGGTGCGATGTGTACGCACCGATGGGAGGAGGTTCACCTTCACTGGCGAGAAGGGAGCCTTTGCAGCATAGGATGGACTTCCGCAGAGGAGAGGACATCCCATCACTAATCAGTTGGCTAGCCTCATCCTAGGAGCTGTTGACGTGCGGAGTCCTAGTTTTCCTACAGTGGTGGATCAGTATGCGGACGTCTTTCCCGACGACGTTACAGGGCTACCTCCTCACAGAGAGGTAGACTTTCATATCAACCTGTACCCTGGGACATCCCCAATATTGACTCCAGCATAACGGATGGCCCCCGCTGAGCTTCGAGAGCTACGGGTACAGTTGGAGGACTTGCAGGGACAGGGTTTCATCCGACCCAGTGTTTCACGCTGGGCTTCCCCGATATTGTTCTCCAAGAAGGTGGACTGGAGCTTGCGACTGTGTGTCGACTATCGTCGCCTGAACCAGGTGACAGTGAGGAACAAGTATCCGCTACCAAGGATTGATGATCTCTTCGATCAGCTCAAGGGAGCATGGTGGTTCTCGAAGATAGACCTCAGGTCAGGCTATCATCAGCTCAGAGTTCGAGACGAGGACGTGCAGAAGACGGCCTTCAGATGTCGGTATGGCCACTATGAGTTCTTGGTTATGCCTTTCGGCATAACCAATGCTCCAGCGGTTTTCATGGGCCTCATGAACAGGATCTTTCAGCCATACCTCGATCGATTTGTCGTAGTCTTCATCGACGACATTTTGATATACTCGACGACTGAGGAGGAGCACGCCTACCACTTGCGGGTTGTACTAGACACACTCCGAGAGCACCAGCTTTATGGCAATTTCTCGAAGTGTCAGTTCTGGATACATGAGGTCCACTTCTTGGGGCATGTCATCTCTGAGGCGGGAGTTGCAGTGGATCTTGCGAAGATCGAGGTAGTGCTATCTTGGGATCCACCCAGGAGCGTGACGGAGGTGCGGAGTTTCTTGGGACTAGCTGGATACTATCGGAGGTTTGTGCCAGACTTCTCCAGAGTTGCGGCCCACTCTCAGCTTTGAAAAAGAAGGGGAAACCCTTTGTGTGGTCAGAAAGATGTCATCCGAGCTTCCCGGATCTGAGACAGAGATTGACCAGCGCACCTATCTTGAGGTTGCCTGAGGACGAAGTAGGGTACATAGTCTACTTTGATGCATCAGGGACCAGACTCGGATGTGTCCTGATGCAGGAGCGGGCAGTTATCGCCTATGGATCACGTCAGTTGAGGCCGCATGAGCAGAACTACGCTACCCAAGATCTGGAGTTAGCAGTAGTGGTCTTCGCTCTGAAGACATGGCGACACTACCTGATGGGGGAGCACTTTATAGTCTTTTCTAACCATCAGAGTCTCAGGTACATCTTCTCTCAGAAGGACCTGAACATGAGACAGCAGATATGGCTCGAGTTCCTCTAGGACTATGACTTTGAGATAGTCTATACTCCTGGGAAGGGGAACGTGGTAGCTGATTCTCTCAGCAGGAGGACGGGCATCCAGCTACTTGAGGAGGAGACAGAGCAGCTAGCCGCTTTGCGGATATCCGTCGTGGATAGGGATGGAGCAGCCTTCCTTCAGTCTCTCACAGTCAATCCTCCACTTCTGCAGCGAGTCAGAGAGGCACAGCATGGGGACGCCGACTATGAGACGCGGCGTGCACAGTTATCCTCAGGACAGGCACCTGATGGCTTCTCCTTTGGAGAATAGCACGCCATCCTTTTTAGAAGACGTACCATGGTACCAGTCACTTTACAAGAGGTGGTGCTGAGAGAGTTTCACACTTCTCCTTTAGCGGTACATCCTGGAGTGGCGAAGATGTACTAGGACCTCAGACGACAGCACTGATGTCCAGGCATGAAGAAGGTTGTGGAAGAGTTCGTTTCTCGATACCTCACCTTCCAGTAGGTGAAGGCAGAGCATCAGGTACCAGCAGGCTTGGTACAGCCATTGGAGGTCCCAGAGTGGAAGTGGGACGGCATATCTATGGACTTCGTGACTGGACTTCCACGCACTTCCAGAGGTCACAACTCAATCTGGGTGATTGTCGACCGACTCACCAAGTCGGCTCACTTCTTACCCCTCAGAGAGCAGGGCTTAGTGGAGAGCTTGGGGCGTCTCTACATTTAAGAGATTGTATGTCTTCACGGTGTGCCATCATCTATCGTCTCTGATCGAGATTCTCGCTTTACTTCCCGGCTTTGGAAGGGGTTGCAGGAGGGGTTCAGGACGCGGCTACGTCTGAGCACCGCCTTTCACCCTCAGACGGATGGTCAGACGGAGAGGACCATTCAGACTCTCAAGGACATGCTCCGCGCATGTGTCATCGACTTTGGTCGCAGCTGGGAGGACCACCTACCCTTGGTGGAGTTCGCGTACAACAACATATACCACTCCACCATCGGGATGGCACCATACGAGGCGTTGTACGGCAGACCTTGAAGATCTCCTTTGTGCTGGACAGACCCTGGGGAGTCAGCACTTGTGGGACCAGAGATGGTCCGAGCCATGACAAAGAAGGTCCAGGTCATCCAAGAGAGGATGAGGACAGCTCAAAGACGACAGAAGTCTTATGCTGATAGGAGGCGGAGGCCACTAGAGTTCGAGGATGGTGACCACGTCTTCTTGCGTGTCTCACCTCGACGTGGATTACAGAGATTTGGCCGAGGCGACAAGTTTTCTCCACGCTTCATCGGACCATTCTAGGTCATCAGCAGGATTGGTGAGGGGGCTTATCGCCTGGCTCTACCACCTCAGTTGCACCCTGTGCACGACGTCTTCCACGTATCTCAGCTGAGGAGATACGTGCACTACCCGACGCACATCATTGTTCATGGGGAGCTAGACGTGGATGATGGGGCCACTTTTACGGAGGTCCCGGTGGAGATAGAGGATCGACAGGAGTGGGTCCTACGTGGACGATCGATTCCTCTTGTGCGCATCAGATGGGAGCACGGGAACCTTCAGGAGAGCACTTGGGAGCAGGAGGCTCAGATGCGTGTTCAGTACCACATTTGTTTCCCTAGTTTATGATGTATCTTTACGGGGACGTAAAGCCCTGAGGTGAAAGTGATGTAAAGACCCGTAAATTTCAACGAAATTTTTTTTATTAATTTTTTTTGGAATTTTATAAGAACGCATTTTCTGACGGCACCTGATTCTAAGGCCCGGTGTGCCCGGAATCATTTTCTGAAGTTTGGCTCGGGTACGTTCAGTGAACGGACAAGCGGGTTTTTTTAACTTTTGAACCGGTGCTCAGAATCGAATTCTGAGGGCACCGATAGAATTGCAGCGCCGGTATTTTCTTAGAAACGCCTCTTCCGGAGTTGCATTTGCTCAGATGTGGTTTTTAATTTTTGGGCTTAAAGTTAAGAAATAAAATAATTGGTACGACAAACATTATTTTATTTCACTTAAAGCCACTTGAAAGCCACTTAAAACTGCTTAAGGTGAGTTGATGCGGATAGGGTGCTATCCAAAAATATCCTACCCTCTTGGTAGGATATTTGTGAGGTGGGGCCCGCACGAGCCCCACCGTTTCTTTTCCGCTAAGTAACGCACCCGCGAAAACCTGTCATTATGAAAGTCAACTGATGCGTATTCTTAATTTCTTAACGCACCAATGAATTGGCCGGTTTTATTCGTTGAATTAATTCTATTAATTAATTTAATCGGATCTTAACCTGTTTTCAATCCGTTGGCATAATAATATAATAAGACCAATGCACGACTTCTGGAAAAATGTTCGTTGAGAGGATTTGACAGAAACCAAGAGTTCTTCATCCTCTTTCGTGAAGAATGCGAAGAACACGAAGAATGCGAAGAACGCCGAGCCCTCGGAAATCGACGATGCGATGCCAAGTTCCGCGAAACCGGCGATTCTTCTTCCGCGACGTTCTTCCGCGACAATCCAACCCCGTGACAACCTTCGATCGGCAGCGACAAGGTAGGGGGTTGCGCTCTTTTTTTTTAAATTTACTTTGTGGATTAAAACAACAATATGGATTTAATTATTATTAATTAAATCTGTTGTTTCTTGGTCCTCGGAGTTCGTCAAAGCAACGCCGGATACCGCGACGACGCGATGATCCCCTCCTTCCGCGACGATCAATTCCGCGAAGAACGCGCGTGCGACGACTTGATGAGGTAGGGGTTTTATCGGGAATTATTTTACCCTTTTACTCCATGGATGTTTCCGTTCAAAACAGAGAACCCGGTTTCATAAGAACAATTTTAATTTATTAAAATTGTTATTTGTTATGTTTCTTTGTATTGTTTATTTCTCCCGACTGTTATCATCTAACGCGGAGGGAGCGGGCCAAACAAACACGGCCCGACAACCCTCCGCAGTTCTTCATTGATGCGCATTTTGGTGGGCGATGAAGAAACATGCCGCAGGGACGATCCGTTGTTTCTGCAGTAAAGAACGGGACCCGGGAGGATCTTCGGCGCAGATGGGAAGGAAAACGGACCACCGGAGCAACTCTGGTGGCCCTTGGAAGCCTCCCACGGCGTGGGTCGCCCCGGCGCGCTGCCAGACAGGACCGCCGCGGCTGAAGCCGCGGCGGCGGCGGCGGCCAGCTGACCCGCGGCCGCGCGGGTCCGGCACACACGCACGGGACGCGGCAAAAGCCGCGTCCACTGAATTCCAGCGCGGCCCCTCGAGGGCCGCGGCACTTCCATCCAGCGGGGGCAGCGCCCCGCGGCTGCCACGCTCGGCCGCTCGGCCGAGCCTAGCCGGGCCGGCCCGACCGGCCGGGTCGCACCCTGGCCAGACCGGGCCGACCCAGGGTGGTTGGGCCAGGTCGTTCCGGGCCCAGACCCCCCCCGTCTTCGGTCCGTTTTCGGTCTTTTGCCCGTAACATGAGCTACAGGCCTTCGAACAACGCGCCGTCAGCGGCGATGCGATCCATGGATCGGGACGGTCGTTTCGGTATATCGCACTCAAGGTTTAGGAATACTTTGGGTTCGGCCGGGTTGGTTCGTACACGAAACCAACCGGGCCCTTGGAGCGGAAACGCTCATATCTTGAGCATCGGACGTCCGATCGACGTGCCGTCGACTTCGTTGAATTCCTCTAAGTGAGACGGATCTTTTGGCATACTCCGCCCGAGGTTTGGACGCAGGTGGAGTACGGTTGGGTTGGTTTTTCCATAAAAACCAATCGGGGCCCTGGGACGAAAAAAGCCAATATCTCTCAGATCGGGCGTCCGATTGACGCGCCGTCTGCGACGTTTAGTTCCTGTTGATGATACAGAACTTTTGGATACATCAACTCTGGACTTTGTGTCAGTTGATGTATCAGCCTCTCGGCTCGTGGAGTGGACCCTCCCGAACGAGATTGCTGTGTGCGGGAACCCTAGAGCTGGCTGCGACTGCTACTATGACGACGACGACTGTGCAGAGATCCTCAGTGGATTCGACGATGACGACTACAGCACTCAGCGATCCTTTGTGGGTCAGTGCTACCGATCCTGTGTGGGACTGATCCTGTGTGGGTCAGCGCTCAGTGGTTCTGTGTGAGTCAGCACCTACAGGTCCAGTGTGGGCCAGATCCTGTGTGGGTCTTTACGGGGGTTAGTTACCTATCGATCCTTTGTGGGTCAGATGTTTTCTGGGTCATTGCAGGGGTTAGTACCTATCGATTCTTCGTGGGTCCGATGACTTAGATGGATCAGTGATCATCTCTATCTTCATTTGAAGAAGTATACCTGTGTGAGATGAAACTCTGTTTTACTTTCCTTTGTGGATTGTGTTGTGCTATCCTGTGTGGATTTACGTTTTACATTCCTTTGTGAATTGTGTTGAGCTATCCTGTGTGGATTTTACGTTTTGCTTTCTTGTGTGGACTGGGTTTTACTTGAACTCGGATGTTGGAGTCGAGCGAGTATTGATGACTTAGGTATATGTATGGGCATATACCTAATCAGAGTTGGATGTTATTTCGTGATTGTATCTTTCCTTTATGGATTATCCTAGGTGGATTCTGGGAGACCTTCGGGGGTCTCGGGGTCCCTACTGAGTAGCTTATACTCACCCCTGCATGGGCTATGCCTGCACTACGTTGTGTTGGTTACAGACGACGGACAGTGCTGATCGTGGTGGAGGCTTGCGGAGCAGGGCGGTACCTGGAGGTGGACCACTAGGCGAGGTGTACTCGGAGCGGTAGGCTGGACCCGAGGAGCAGTGGAGGCTTTCTGTACCCACCCTTCAGGTGGGACTTCCAGAGGACGGCTCGACGTTGCGGCTTTACTTTTTCAGTTGCTGTTTTTTCCTTTTCAGTTGTACTTTACAGTTGGGCTGTATTTCCGGCCCCCTTTACTTTTCCGCATTTACTGTTGTACCAGCTTTTACTTAATGTTTTCTTTTCCGCTTGATTACTCTGTGGTGCTTTTTTACTTTAAAAAGGCAATGCCTTCCCTTTTTACCGGGATTTACGCCTTGGTGCTAGTCGCCAGCCCCTGGCCTATGGAAGGCGGGCTTGGGGTAGTCACGGCACGGGCCCCGAGGACGGGTCGTGACATATGAATTCAGTGTGACTTAATTTATCAGACCTGAATTTCATCCTGTGTGTATCAGGGAAAATAAATGGAAAGTTCCATGTACTTATTTTGTGATGACACGTGCATAAAAAATCACTTTTTGGATGTACTAGAGACTATTAAAGCTACTGATGGATATTCAAGAAATATATCAAAATAGGGTAGTATAAGAAATTTGAAGTTAAATTTTTTGAAGAATCATGATTATAAAATCCTTCCACGTGAGTTGATTATAATAGAAATTCTTCATCTTTTTTCCAATAATGTAAGGGTGTCAATTATTCTATTGTGCCATTTGTTTAGAGATCTTTGTGCTAAGAAGTTGTCTATGTATTTATTAAAAATATTTTGGCAAATACACCATTAATTTTTTTGAGTTAGAGAAAATATATCCTCTATTATTTATGTGCATGTTGAATCTGATTATCCATATTCAAACCAAAATACTTCTCAGAGGACCTGTTGATTTTCATTGAAAGTGTCTAGCTGAAAAGAAAATTGTAAAAATTGAAATCTTATGTCTCAAGAAGGAATCATCCCAAAGGTTATATCATTAATAGTTAATTGGCTCAATAATGTATGGATTTCTGCTAGATGTATTTGTCAGATCTTACTATAAGAATGAACAGACCAATATGAATTGAATAAGAATTGTATGATAAAATTGACTCCATTTTTTCATCACTTCCACAAATAGGAAGAATTCATGGATAATATACATTGATGAAATTTGGCCTTGAAGATAGGTGGATGGAACATCACACAATGTTTTTCAAGTATGATTGTTTTGATTACTACATCAAGTAAGTAAATTGAATATGTATATCTGATCTCATCTCTGGTAATTTTTCATATCTGTTGAACTATTACTATTTTTATCTATAGGGAATATAAATAAATGATAAATAGAAAGCATTGTTATTTATCTTTGATAATGAGAGAGAATTTTCATATAAAATAGATTTATTCTTGGTTGAAATTGAATGTTAAAATATTACTATAATAAATAAATAAAATATATATTTAATTAAGTTTAATATTTTTTTATATTGCAAGTATCGAGTTTTCATTCTGATTGTTTATAAGGAAATAATGTCATTGTATTTTTGTCCTAATACCCTGATTCATGAATATAAATCAATTGGGATCAATGGGTAGATATTTATGATCACTGAAACAAAAAAGAACATGAGAACACAACATGATGGTGTTATGATAACTGCCACAACAGATTCTTATGCCAGTGCATAATATAATAGACATCATTTTGAAAATTTATCTTATTATGGAGTCATTGAGAAAATAACAATATTGTAGTATTACTCTTATGGTTGATTCATGATGATGAAATGTCAGTGGTTTGATTCGATAATGAGGTATGGAACCTGTAATCACAAGACATTTTACTAATGTATTGTCTTATTTTTTGATAAATTAATTAGATTATTTTGGATATTTAATATATTATTCAAAATACGAAGGATTGATTATGTCAGTGGTAATACTTTTATCTTTATTTCTTTATCTATAAATAATAAAACATGACCTAACATGGGGGTATGGAGGTATGGATTTTATGAATTCTATTTTTTACATGGTATTATTGTTATTTCAGAACCCTACCCGTATTTATACATGACACCCTCCCCAACGCACCACCCTCCATTACAAAACCACCCATATTAATGGCCCCTACTAGTACCACCTTCCATGTTATCGCATTACCACCCTCACCCCACTTACGGGGTCCACGTATTGTCCCACCCCTCTTGATGTCTCAGCCTCTAGCTGTGTTTTGTGTGACTAACATCATTTTTTAAAACACTCCTTCTGAATTTACCTGATCACTTTTTTGGGATTCAATTTATTCAATACTAACATATATTATTCATTATCATTTTGTGTAGAAATCATTTTATTATCCTTTTGTCCCATGGTGGTTTCCTTAAATCTCTTACACCTCATCAAATCCTCCACATGTCTTATGAATGATCTTTTTGGCAAAGACATTTTTTTCTGACTAGAGAAAGATAGTAACTATATATCTTGAGGGGATGGACCATGATTATCATTTTGTGGTAAATCCCCCCTCTTTTCCCTTATTCATGGGTTGGCATCCAATTACACCACTTCTGTGATAGATATTCTAGAAATCCCAACCAAAATCAACATCTTCTATTTTTATAATCATATTTTTGAGTCCAATATTATTTTGGATTCTACTGTAGTTTCTCTATGATAGATCATAGTGATATGAAATCTTTCCAAGGACATGGTCGTGTGAACTATTCTACTAATCATGGACTTTCTTGTGGAAGTGTCCACAGACACATCATTTTATAACATTATAGAAAACCATTCCATCACATTGACAACTATTAGACATTCAATGGATGCCCAATAGCCCTTCAGACTACAAAGGTAGCCTTTAGTGACTCACAAGATCCACCAAAGAATATACTCAAACTCTTGGATGAAGAACATGAGATTATTATTTTTCATTATACAACATCTATGTCATCTTCCTCTAATTCATTTTCTTTTGGTGCTTTACATTATGGGAAACCGTTTTGATCTAGTCTCATTCCCACTTTCCAAATGTGATTGTTCTCTCACCATCCGGGTGATGATGATTGCTGCCTTCATCCATAAATTCATGTATTGTTTCTTAAATCTCTCTTTGAGTAAGCAATCTACTCAATTTCATTACAACCATTTATTTAAATATGTTTATAAAAATAAGTACCTACCATAAAGATCCTATTCTAAAACATAATTCATGTGTGGAAAATAATAAACTCATAAAGAAATAATAGAAACACAACAAGGATGTATTTTTATTTCTCAATATATCTAGTGTTCTTTTTCCGTAGTTTTCAATTTGGTGTGGATATCATCCTTCTTTTGGTGTTGGATTTTTTTTCAACACATCCATTATATATGACTTGTATTCTATATCACTTCATTCATATTCTTTCACATCAGGTGAAGTTAATTATAAGGTACATGATTTATTGAATATGATTAGAAGAATATTAGAGGTAATTTTGGAGAAGAATGAAATGATGGTGACCTTATGACAGTGTCACTACATCCAAAAGCATGTATAATGCTCATATATTAATTAAAAGAACTTCCCTACAAAATAAATGAGCATATTTCATGTCCTTTTACAAAAAGTAAGGTTCAACTAAGTCATGGTGTAGTAGATAACACACTATAGTGAATAATAATAAGGATTTCCGCTTAGAAATGAGAATTTTGTAGTGTGTGTCAAGGAACCAAAAATAACATTGACAACTCCAGGATAAAATATTTGTGACCATTTTTAGTAATGTAAAAATAGAAATAAGTATGCACCAAAGAAATTAAAATGGGTTAGTTTGAACTATGGTTCTCATATGAATATTGAAATGGGGAATACTATGTTGTGGTTCATACCAGGGTGGGAATGAAAAATCCCTATCTAAAATGATGAAGGGGGTTATACTATGATAGATGGTATAGTGATCTAGTGTTCAAACTATAACAACATTTCTACATGGCATGCTTTACTGGGTATTTTGAGAATATTTTTAGAGTAGCTCAAAGAGGTTGAACCAAAAAATAATAATTAATTCGGTACTAAGGAGAGTCTTTTCTTATGTGTTATTAAAGTGGTGTTTTTTGTGTGTGCTATTTTAAGAACTTTATTTAGGTGTATGAAAAGTGGGGGAGTCTACTGGCTTCTATGAAGATTTATGGAAATACCATATACCAACAGTTTAAAACTTTTGGTGTATTTTTTAACAACATATGTATACAAATTATTATAATAAACCATTGGTAAAATATGTAATGAAGATATATAACAATAGTTAATGAATATATTTGGTATAAATCTATACCAACAGTTGTATTAAAACCATTGGTATACTGAAATATACAGTTCCTTATACCAACAGTTTATGAATAACTGTTGGTATAAGACTATCACAATGCCATACTACCCATCTATTTGAAAAATATTTGGTATATGGTTTACCAATGGTTTTCTTGTTTATACCAATGTTTTGAAACTTTTGGTATAGACTAACTTTCTAGGATTGTAAGATTAGTTATTGTCAATATATCTTCCTTTTAATCCTTTTTCTTATTAAATTGGTTAAATACAATCATAGAAGTTGGTGATGTCAAAAATATTACATCTAAAACATAGATTCTAATGAAGTCACAACTTGTTAATTTTTTTGTTCCTAGAGAATAGTGGGTTCCTAAATAACTAATTTTATAGTGATATAGTCATTTAATTTATCAAAAATTTATTTTATATTTTTGGATGTTCCCCTTCTTATTTTAGAGGAGAAATTGAAATTCATGAAACTTTTAATAGGGGATTTCTATAAATTACCAATATAGTGTAATCAATCATAAAATTGGTATCCTTAAAGATGATGAATTCTTGGATATTTCTATGAATTGTTCACTGAAGGGCTAGTAATCTAGATGGTCATTCATCATGACATCATCGAGATTCTAGATATTTGGTATCATTAGCATGTTATTCTTCAGGGAAATAATGAAATACAATATAATAGAATCTATTTTAATAAAATGTGTTGTATTATTCATGTAATAATATCAAGTTAGTTGACAATGTTATTCCCTATTGATGATGATGTTTTTTTACTATAATTTTATGGGAGGAACTAATATAAACATAGTATCCCTATGTTCAAGGGGATTCTGATGACCATGTTTCCTAGTTATAGAATTTCCATTATTTTGACCTAATATATTAAAATTTTTAATTAATAGCAGTATTGATTTACCCTTATAGCACCAGATATCATCCCATTAATAAGAAATAGCTAATGAAAACTCTTAAAATCCATATGTGTGGTTAGAAGTAGTATTATGAACTATTAATGATATTTTTTAAAATATTATGTTGTTCATCTCATGGAAGTAACATATTCTAGGTAAATTTCATGTTTTTCCATCTCAAAATAAAATTATAGATTGCCTTAATTTTTTAAAGATTAAAAATTGATATATCAATTATTACTATTTTCTTAGGAATGGAGTTTGATTTGTAAAGATATTATTAATTGTGTAAATCCTACTTTTTTATAGTCCCATAAGGTAGTTAATTATACCAAACAAATACCAATTCCTCTACTGTTAGCATAAAACATTTATTATTATTTTCTTTCTATATTAATTTACTTTTCACTGGGAAACATATAGAAATAAGGTGTATCATGTTTTATTCTTGGTATCCGATGTATTTGAGGGTTAATAAGGTAGTAATACCCATTATAGATTTTGGATGTGTTGAAGCCACCAACTCTAGATACATAAATAATTATGGATAAACCATTTCACATCACCCCTTCATGGAATTCATTATTGTATTAAGTGATTGGTTTATGTTGAGGTTATTTGATGGTACATTTAGTTTCTATGGTGCTGAAGTAATAGTGGTGGGAGGATTTTGATATGGTTTTTTCTTTATGTTTAATACTTATGTCTAGTTTGTTTCATCCAAGGAAATATATTTAGAAACAAAAATAATTTCATCCAAAGTTAGGGAAATTTTTCATGACATACATCAAATGGGTTTAGATTTATGGTTTGATTAATAATAGAGCCAGTCATATGGTTGGAAACATATCATATTTGTTGAAAAGATCCATCTAGTTGAGGTGGTTTTTCTAGAGGAGAACTGGTATCCATAGATAGTATGATTTATTTATCTATAATAGTTTATATTGGTTGCTAAAAATCTATTCAACTAAAAATCTCATGTTCACAAATTTTTTGGGAAAACCATTTATTGAATAAAAAAGTTGAGATTGAATCCTAAGGAGAAAATATTGATATGGATGTACACACATTTTTTTAATTATCATTATCTCAATCATGTTTTTGAGGAGGAAAATGAGAATTTGTAGGATCTCTCTAATTTGGAGTCTCTCTATATTATTGTTTAATTACACCCTCATCAACTATTTTGGAACATACAATATTTTTATTAGTTTTTCCCTTGTTATAGTCAACTACATTGGTGTCATGTTATGAATTATCCATGATACTTCCACTTATTAAATTAACTAACTTTATAAGTATAATGGGGATCATATAATTATCAAATTTTTAATGTTATTTTTATCATTTTAATTTCTATTTGGAGTAAAATAATAGTTCTATTTTAAATATTCCTTTTTTAACTAATCATTTTTGTATATTGAATATTTGATGATTCACCTTCCCTCTTAAATAGCGGGTGATCTTTAAATATTTTAAAGGTGTACTTCAATAACAAATTTCAAAATAAAGGTTATATATTATGATTCTACAGTAATGTTTTGTGTGACACATATAAATTCAAAATGATATATAGAAGACTAATTTTACATGAGAGGTGGTGGTGGTAATTCCCTAACCATGTGTCTTGGTGTTTTCATAGCTCTATTATTATCCCGTCATGGATTCACTATGGATTTGATGATCCCAAGGGTGGGTTTTTAGTATAAATTCCTCCAACACCACTAGTTAGGTTTTTTTGTTAAATAATACTAATGTTGTTTCTATTATTGAATTTAATATAATTCATTATTCTATTCATGCATGATTTGGTGCATTACTAATTTTGAGTGAGAAATTCATTCAGTATATGGATTGCTTTACAATTTCATGATTTTCCTTAAAAGATGAATCTTATTTACTGTTCATAACTATTTGAGGCAAGATCCATTCAAATTATTTTTCCTATCGACTGCTCCTAATAATGGGTTTCAAAGTGGTTAGTTTATATCAAACTGACATGAAATCATATACATATACAAGTATAGAGACAAGTATGGAGTTTAGGATACTTAATGTTTTATATCTCAGAAGGCTCTATTCTCCACTAATGGTTGTAATGTTTAGTTCTTTGTAATTTATTCAAAATTTGACACACGTGTTAGGTGAGAAATCAACAGTCATCTAGAAGATCACATTTATGATAATGAGGTAGGCCTACTAGAGTTTATCATGCTACTTCATTAACTTAGGTTTTAGGCCATATTGAAGGAAATGGCATCAACATGATCGTTCTTCTTATTCACCACTCTATTTATCTTAGGTTACCCAAAAAAAAGGTTATATTTTTCCCTTATGATTAAATAGAGTCTCCCATAGGTTCTGGTATTGATAAATTTTAAAATTTTATTTTAATGATTCTAGAAGGGTGTATTATGGATTATATATAGACCAATACACGAATATATTATTTTCATATTTATATTCCTTCTACATGATAATATTGATTTACTCATACTCTATAAGAGACTCCACCACTTTGTTGTAAAATAGTAGAAAATTCCGTACTTAATTTTCAAAGGGATTGAAGTTTGTCAGAATCTCAACTAATATATCCGAGGGAAAAAAATCTAAGATACGTATAGTCAATGACCACTTCCTTGTACTATCTTTCTTCCAAGAAGAAATTTATCTAGACAAGAATAATTTTATGAGTATATTTGGCCTCATAAATACTTTTTCCAAGTGATATGTGTAAATACCCGTAAATTTCAATGAAATTTTTTTCTTAATTTCTTTAGGATTTTATGAGTACGCAGTTTCTGACGGCACCTGATTCCGCGGCCCGGTGTTCCTGGAATCAATTTCCGATGTTTAGATCGGGTACGTTCAGTGAACAAATGAGTGGGTTTTTCTAACTTTGGAACCGATGCTCGAAATCAAAATCTGAGGGCACCGATGAAACCGCAATGCTGATATTTTCTTAAGATGACCTTTACTGGAGTTGCGTTTGCTTGGGAAGGAGTTGTTAAAATTTATGGATTAAGAATAAAGAGAAATAAAATTGTGCTACAAATTTTATTTCACTTAAGTTGTTAAACCCATGTGTGGGAGTTGGAGTGGGACCCACTAAAAATTTTATTTCCTCTTGATAAGATTTAGTGAGGTGGGGCCCGCACGATCCCCACCCCTTCAAATTCTTTAACCCCCATCCACATGAGTTATAACTCATCCAAATTTATTGTGACAACTTAACACTCCTTTTAATTTTTTTCAACTCAAGTTTTATTTAATTAAATGAATTCCAACACACCTTTTATTAAATTAATTGAAACCCTTTAATTAACTGAATTAGATGTTTTGAATTTTGAAAATGTTGTCATAAGTAAATAAAATAAGTCAAAGACTTGTTTTATTTGAGTTTGGTTTTTGCTGTGGAGTTTTGAGAGAGGGAGAGTTATAAACTCTGAATAACTTCTTCATCTTCGCGAAGAACTCCAAGACTTCGACGAAGAAATTCTTCACCGCAAGGAGATATCGATGTGATTTCTCTTCTCCTATTCGTAACCGGTGTGTGATGCCTTTCTCGAAGAAGGACAACGCACCTTCCTTAGTTCTTCTTCCTGTGTCAAAGTAAGGGAGACACCGCTCCTCCTCGAATGTTCTTCATCAACATATACAGAGCTTCACCTCACAACGCCGTTTTCCCACGACGACCATCGTTCGACAACTTCTTCAAGGTAGGGGTGTGTTAATGAATTAGAAACGTTGTTTTTTTCCTTCCATGTTATTTGTTATCTCTAAACATTTTTCTATCGAACTAATGTGCAAGGAACTGGACCAAACAAACATGGTTTGATTCCTCCGACGCTCTTGTGGTATGGTGTTCACCCACCGTTCTTGAGCTGTAAATCAAGGCAAGTTTTCGGAGCCGATCGGAGGCCTGAAAACATCGTAAACGGCCTCGGAACATCGGGACGACCTAGGAGCGGGAGTTTTGTTGCAAACGGATCATCGGAACGAAGAACAGATGCCTCAGGTGGCGTGCTGGCCAGAGGCGTCGTTTCTGGAAAATTCCAGAATACACGGCGTGTACTTCCAAAGAACACGCCGTGTTGTACAAGCGTTCAGTGGAAGAAGTAACGGACATCAGAAGAAGTGACACATGGTGTGTGACACCGGTCACACGACGTGTACTGTCCACACAGTTTGACAGAGGAGACTTCAATGGACATGGCGTGTAATCAAGGGAAATACACGGACACAGACAGAAATACACGACCACGAGGCACGTCATGTATTATCTTCTTTGAGTGGAAGAAGCGGCTTCGCGAAGCTCGGCGTGTAATCCGGGAGATACACGGACACGGGAAAAACCACACGGCCAAAAGACACGACATTTATTCTGAAAATACACGGACACAGGGTGGATTATACGAGCATGTACTCCACCACATGACCAGGTATGGCCAGCGCTCATGGAACCAACCCTAGTGGCTTGGACACGGCGTGTAACCATACCACACGCCGTGTAATTACTTATTTACACGACCTGCCCTGCGACACAAGCTGTATCACACGGGAAGTACCCGGTGTCTGAAGACACGGCGTGTATCTTTTACCTACACGTCGTGTACTTTTGGAAAATGGATTAGTCGTCTTGTTCTCTGTGACTTGGGAATGTTTTTCTTGGGTTTTCTCCATTGACATGGGACTGAACTACGAGATACATCAACTCTATTCTTCGTGACAATTGATGTATCAAACTTTGACTCGGGGAGAGGACCCTCCCGGAATCGAGCGTGATGTGTGCGAGAACCCTAGAGCTGGTTGCGACTGCGATGACGGTGAAGATTGTACTGGGATCCTCTGTGGGTTCGGCAGCGACGACGACTGTACTAGAATCCTCCGTGGATTCGACGCTGATGACTACTTTTCTTGTATCCTATGTGGGTCCGGCAGTACTTGACTACTGTTCTCGTATCCTATGTGGGTCTAACAGTATTTGACTCTGTACTTGTATCCAACGTGGGTCCAGCAGAGTAGCTGGTCTTGTATCCTTTGGGGGTCCGACATCTTAGCTGGTTTTGTATCCTATGTGGGTCCAACAGCTTAGATGAATCAGTTGCTACATCTGATTATCTTTATAGTCTTACGAAGAAGTATACCAGTGTGACCTGAGTCTTAACTTACAATCAATATCATCGATATGATTGTTGTGCTTTCCTGTGTGGATTGGGTTGTGCCTTCCTGTGTGGATTGGGTTGTGAATTCCTATGTGGAATGGGTTATGTTTTCCTGTGTGGACTGGGTTGTACTTGGGCTTGTGTGCTGGAGCCGCTTTACAGATATCCTTCGTGGATATAGATGGAGCAGCCTTTCTTCAGTCACTCACAGTCACTCATCCACTTCTACAGCGGGTCAGAGAGGCACATGGGGGACGTTTAATGTGAGATGCAGCATGCACAGATTTCCTTAGGACAAGAACCTGATGGATTCTCTATAGGAGGAGAGCACGTCGTCCTTTTCAAAGGACGTACCATGGTACCAGCTGCTTTACAGTAGGAGGTGCTGAGAGAGTTTCACACTTACCCATTAGCTGTACATCCAGGAGTAGCGAAGATGTACCAGGTTCTCAGACAACAGCACTGGTGGCCGGGTATGAAGAAGGATGTGGCAGAGTTCGTTTCTCGATTCATCACCTTCCATCAGGTGAAGTCTGAGCACCAGGTACCAGTAGGCTTGGTACATCCCTTAGAGGTCCCAAAGTGGAATTGGGACGAGATATTTATGGATTTTGTGATTGGACTTCCACGTACTTCTAGAGGACATGACTCCATTTGGGTGATCGTCGATCGACTCACCAAGTCAGCCCAATTCCAACCCATTAGAGAGCAGGGCTCAGTGGAGAGCTTGGGACGCCTCTACATTCAAGATATCGTATGGCTTCATGGTGTGCCATCATCTATCATCTCCGATCGAGATGCTCGCTTTACTTCCCAGCTTTGAAAGGGGTTTTAGGAGGCATTCAGGACGCAGTTACCTATGATCACCACTTTTCACCCTCAAACGGATGGTCAGACAGAGAGGACCATTAAGACTCTCGAGGATATGCTTCGTGCATGTGTCCTAGACTTTGGTCGCAGCTAGGAGGATCACCTGCCTTTGGTGGAGTTTGCGTACAACAACAGATACCACTCCACCATCAGGATGGTACCATACGAGGCATTATACGGCCGACCATGCAGATCACCTCTATGCTGGACAGACCCTGGGGAGTCAGCACTTGTGGGACCAGAGATGGTCCAGGCCATGACAAAGAAGGTCCAGGTCATCCAGGAGCAGATGAGGACAGCTCAAAGATGACAGAATTCTTATGCTGACAGGAGGCGGAGACCACTAGAGTTTGAGGATGGCGACCACATTTTCTTACGGGTCTCACCTCGACATGGATTACGGAGATTTGGTTGGGGTCGCAAGTTATTTCCGCGCTTCATCAGACCATTCCAGGTTCACAGCAGGATAGGAGAGGTTTCTTATCGCCTAGCTTTACCACCTCAGTTCCACCGGGTGCATGACGTCTTCCATGTATCTCAGTTGAGGAGATATGTGCAGGACCTAACGCATATCATCGACCATGGGGAGCTGGACATCGATGATGGGGCGACTTTTGCGGAGGTCCTAGTGGAGATTGAGGATTGACAGGAGTGGGTTTTACTTGGGCGGTCGATTCCTCTAGTGCACATCTGGTGGAAACATGGGAACCTCCAGGAGAGCACTTGGGATCGGGAGTCTCAGATGCGTGCACAGTACCCTCATTTGTTCCCCTAGTTTGTGATGTATCTTTACGGTGATTTAAATCCCGGAGGTGGGAGTAATTTAAAGGAATTTAAATTTCAGTGAAATATTTTTCTTAATTTCTTTGGGATTTTACAAGTTTGCAGTTTCTGACGACACCAGATTCCGAGGCCCGGTTTGCTTAGAATCAATTTCCGAAGTTTAGCTTGGGTACATTCAGTGAACGAACGAGCGGGTTTTTCTAACTTTTGAACTGGTGCTTGGAATCAAAATCCAAGGGCACCAATGAAACCACATCGCCCGTATTTTCTTAAGATGATATTTACTGGAGTTGTGTTTGCTCGGGAAGGAGTTGTTAAAATTTGTGGATTAAGAATAAAGAGAAATAAAATTGTGCTACAAATTTTATTTCACATAAGTGGTTAAACCCATGTGTGGGAGTTGGGGTGGGACCCACTAAAAATATTATTTCCTCTTGATAGGATTTAGTGAGGTGGGGCCCATAGATCCCCCACCCCTTCAAATTCTCTAACCTTCCTCCACATGAGTTATAACTCTTTCACATTTATGGTGACAACATAACACTCCTTTTAATTTTTGTCAACTCAAGTTTTATTTAATTAAATGAATGACAACACACCTTTTATTAAATTAATTGAAACCCTTTAATTAATTTAATTAGGTGTTTTTAATTTTGAAATTGTTGGCATAAGTAAATAAAATAAGGACATGCCTTATTTTATTTGAGTTTGGTTTTTACTGTGGAGTTTTGAGAGAGGTAGAGTTCAAAGCTCTGAAGAACTTCTTCTACTTTGTGAAGAATGATAAGACTTCAACTAAGAACTCTGTCACCGCAAGGAGAGATCGACATTCCATCTCTTCTCCTCTCCGCAGCCGGTGTGTGACGCCTTTCCCGAAGAACGACGACGCGCCTTCATTCATTATTATTCCCATGTCAAAGGAAAGGAGACACCGCTCCTCCTCAGACATTCTCAGTCAACATATATAGAGCTTCACCTCAAAATGTCGTTTTCCCGAAACGACCATCGTTTGACAACTTCTTCGAGGTAGGGGTGTGTTAATGAATGAGCAATGTTGTTTTTTTTCTTCCATGTTATTTGTTCTCTCTAAACCTTTTGCTATCGAACTAATGTGGAAGGAACTTGACCAAACAAACCCAGTCTGATTCCTCCGCCATTCTTGTGTTATGGTGTTCACCCACAATTCATGAGCAGTAAATCAAGGCATGTTTTCAGAGCCGATCGGAGGCCCAAAAACATCGGAAATGGCCGCGGAACATCGGGACAACCTAAGATCAGGAGTTTTGTAGAAAAAAGATCATCATGACAAATAACGGATGCCTCAAGAGGCGTGTTGGCTAGAGGCATCGTTTCTGGAAAATTCCAGAATACACGGCGTGTACCTCCAAAGAACACGCCGTGTAATACAAGCGTTCAACAGCAGCTGTAACAGACATCAGAATAAGTGACACACGGAGTGTGACACCGGTCACTCGATGTGTACTGTCCACACAGTTTGACAAAGGATACTTCAATGGAAATGGCGTGTATTCAAGGTAAATACATGGACACTGACATAAATACACGACCACGAGGCACGTCGGGTATTATCTTCTTTGAAATGCAAAAGTGGATTTTCGAAGCTCGGCGTGTAATCTGAGAGATACACGGACACGGGAAGAACTACACGGCCAAGAGACATGGCGTGTATTCCTGAAATACATGAACACAGGGTGCAGTATACGGGCATGTACTCCGCCACACGGCCAGGTATGGCCAGCGCTCATGGAACCAACCCTAGAGGCATGTACACGGCGTGTAACCATACCACACTTGGTGTACTTACTTATTTACATGACCATCCCTATGGCACGGGCCATATCACACGGGCAGTGCCCGGTGTCTGAAGACACGGTGTGTATCTTTTACCTACACGCCATGTACTTTTGGAAAATGGATTAGTCGTCTTTTTCTCCGTGACTTGGACACATTTTGTTTGGTTTTTCCCCTATGACGTGGGACAGAACTATGGGATACACCAACTCTGGTTTTCGTGAAAATTGATGTATCTAACATTGACTCATGGAGCGGACCCTCCCGGAATCGAGCATGCTGTGTGCGGGAACCCTAGAGCTGTCTGCGACTGCGACGACAATAACGACTGTACTGGGATCCTCTGTGGGTTCGGCAGCGATGATGACCATACTAGAATCCTACATGGGTTCGGCGGAGATGACTACTATTATTGTATCCAATGTGGGTCTTGAAGTACTTGACTACCTTTCTTGTATCCTATGTGGGTCCGGCAGTATTTGACTCTGTACTTGTATCCTATGTGGGTCCGGCAGAGTAGCTAGTCTTGTATCCTTTGTGGGTCTGACAGCTTAGTTGGTCTTGTATCCTATGTGGGTCCGACAGCATAGATGAATCAGTGGCTACATCGGATCATCTCTATCATCTTACGAAGAAGTATACCTATGTGAGCAGAGTCTTAACTTACAATCAATATCATCGATATGATTGTTGTGCTTTCCTATGTGGATTGGGTTGTGCCTTCCTGTGTGGATTGGGTTGTGAATTCGTATGTGGAATGGGTAATGTTTTCCTGTCTGGACTGGGATGTACTTGGGCTCGTGTGCTGGAGCCGAGCTGAAAATGGTGACTTAGGTATATGTATGGGCATATACTTAATTGGAGTTGGTTGTTACTTTGTGATTGTATCTTTACTTTGTGGTTTATCCTTCGTGGATTCTTGGAGACCTTCGGGGGTCTCGAGGTCCCTATAGAGTACCGTATACTCACCCATGCACGGGTTACGCCCGCACTACATTGTGTAGGATGCAGACGACGGACAGCGTTGATCGAGGAGGGAGCTCGTGGAGATGGACGGTACCTATAGGTGGATCACTGGATGGGACTTACTCGGAGCGGACGGCTAGAGCCGAGGAGCAGAGGAGGCTATCTGTACCCACCCTTTAGGTGGGATTTCCAGAGGACAGCTCGGACTCGCTGCTTTACTTTACTATTGTTGTACTTCCTTTTCAGTTGTACTTTACTTTCAGTTGGGTTTGTATTCTGGCCCATTTACTCTCCAGCACTTACTTCTGTTCTTAGTTTACTTAGTGTTTACTTAGATTGCGTACTTTTTGGTGTTTTTTCTTTATAAAGGCAATGCCTTCCCTTTTTATCGGGATTTGCACCTTTGGTGCTAGTCACCAGCCCTGGGCCTATGGAAGGCGGGCTTGGGGTAGTCACGGCATGGGCCCTGAGGACGGGTCATGGCAATATGAGGGTAATATCATAATGGATTTGACATTGGGTGGACCATATTATCCTGAAAAATGTTATTGTATATAAAACAATCATGATGATAACCATGGGGATTACTTCAATCAATGTTTTTCTGTTTATTTAGAGAATAACACTATTTAAAGAACTCTAAATAGTACCTATGAGTTTTTATTATTTATATTTTATAGAGGGATTTTATATTTATTTTCATTTCTGAATTTTTTGAGAATATTATAAATTCATTAGTTTCTATGGAATTATGTTTATTGTCCTCAGGAATATCAATGTTGATCAGGGTAGTAAAATGGTCATTCTCTTAAGATAAATTAAATCCTTAAAAACCCTTCTTCATCATCAGGGGCATTCCACCATGGTTTGAAAAGTTATAATTGATAGATTCATGCAATTTTGGTAATTAACCTCATGAATAAAAACCATATTTTGTGAACACCTTCCTTAAATTAAAATATACTAACAACATAATTGAATAAACTATAGAGAATTCAATCATTGGAAACTTGAATATTTAGAAATAGGGATAGTAGGAAACTACTAGAATCTATCCACTCCCAATATATGATGAGTGGATTTCAATGTTAAGAAAATAATATGTACCTTATCCTTGGTGGGTTCCACCCATATATGTCATCGTAATTTATGCATGTTTCAAGAGATATTAGTTAAACCATTCTTTGTTTTTATTACATTTTTTAAATCATAAATTTTGGGGGATGGGAATTGGGGGTTCCTTCAAGTCACTATTAGGATAGTCAATGAATTCTAATAGAAATGGGGATATAATCCTACCCATGTTCTTCATTCATTCCTGAGATCCGTTGATGATAATATAGCTTGAACAAGAAATATGATCCTTCCCCATAGTATCCTTTAAAATAAATAATATCACCTTTATTGTAGGTAGGAATAGATATATAGGATTATTCAATAACTATCTAGATATACCTTAACTCTTAAAAGTCTACGATGGGATTTATCATGGGTTTTAGTCTCCAAAGAGATACAGCTTTGTTAGTTATTAATGATAATTGGAATATGAGAATGTTACTTTCTTTTAGACGCCCACTTCCCTAGGTGAGAACTTTTTCATGGTGTCATTTTCCATGTAATTGTATCAATATCACTTTATCAGTATCCTAAAAATATTCCTTTAGTGATGTATTCATACAATACTAAAGGTAGTGTTTTCATTCATTAAGCTTCTTCGGTATCTTATTGATTTTAGTTGTGATGTTATTGACATTGGTAGGTATTACGTCACATTAGTGATAATATATCAAAATGGTTTGATATTCAAACGGGTTTCATTTACTTCTTCATGGAACTTCATTTGTGTTCTGGTCCATGGGCAATCACATCAATGAGGCGATAATATACTTCTTCAAATATGAAAGTATCACTTTTGAGGTAAAGAAAACTTATTAGTGTATTAACCATAATGTAATGAAGTTGGTCTATTTTTAATCCATGTTATTAGCATGTGAGGACACTACTATCGGTGTGGATGAGGTACATATCAGTCACTTAATTTAATGATTATTTTTAAATAGAGGAAAATCATAATTTCAATTTGGTCCATTTCAATAGATTGGCATGATATAGTATAGTATATTATATAATCTATTTGTTTAAGTGACCTCTAGAATGATTCTTATGAGGGGAAGGGACCACAAAATAAATTCACATTAATGAAATATCTCACCTAAATACACATTCAATTGATCTATATCACATGTAAAGGATTTACATTGGGTTCACAATTTTATATTAGAAACAAATTTAACCAAATGCAGTTTAATCTAATAGATACCATCATACCAAATTGTGTTTATCACTAGGTATTTACTAATAATGCTTCAATCCAACATTAGTCAAGAGGATGGGAGGATCATATCATCTGAAGCTGTTTAATTGGATTATATGATACTATTCTTCCCTTTTATATATGAATTTAAAATCCTCAAATTCATTCCAATTCATAATGTGTGACTCTTAACCATAATAAAATTTATTTTGTCAAAACCATACATCACTATGAACAAATATATTTATTATTTACTATTAATCAATCATATATTCATTAACAATTAGATTATTAATTCTATAAGGATGGATTTTCTTGAATTTTTCATCCTCTAATGAGGAATAATGTCTGGTGGAATTATGATTGGGGCCATGAGAGTGCCTTCCTACTCATTCATATGAAGGTAATCAAAACACACATAGTTTAGTGCTACATAATAGGACCCATTATACCTTTAAATTTTATTTCAAATGATATAATGTAGTTTGGTTTTTAATTTCTTCACCATACCAATTTTATGTTCATCTTATGCTAGTTTATAATGAACCTAGTGATTAAATTATTAGGGATATTTCTGTAGGAACTATGATGTTATGGGATTAAACATCAGGAAGGTATGTTATTAGGTTCAATTAATTTGAATAAAAAACCAAAATTTTCAAGTTTCATAGTTTTATGGTTATGTAATATGACTTTTTAATTTATTTTAAAATCTTTTGGGAAGGAAATATTCTATGAAATTTAATACTATATAGATATAAATTATTTTTGAAAAATTCTTTACAAATTTTGATTGTATGGATTATGCTCATTCAACACTTCATTGTTCATCTCACATAGGATACCAACCAGTGTGTTTGTTAAATAAGAGGGGATATAAAATTTATTAGAATGAGTAATGACATTGAATATTTCCCATTAAGAAATAGTGGAATGGGATTATGGCCTAGAAATATAGGTTCATTTGTAATATGGCCCGGTGAGGACATGTTCAGGGTAAATATGTCCCAAAAAGGACTTGGTTATGGATATTGGGAATGATATTTATAGTAGTGCTCTATATATATGGGATAACAATAATAAAATCTTTTGTACTTAATGATAAAAAAATTATGGTCAGGTTACATGATAGTACCTTCTTGTTTAAAATCATGCAGTTTGGATTTTATAGTGTGCTCTTAAAAGACATGAATATAGGAATACTTGGGGAATGATGAATAAAAATAGTTTATGTGTGACTTCTAAATGGGATTCCTTATATAGTTATCACTATTTATTATTTTAACATAGGATAACATAAACATTATTAGAGAGAATAATTCCGTTTAAGGAATGATTAATAAAATAAAATATACATAAATAATAAATGATATATTGCAAGGAATATATTCACAAGTTATATCACCTATTGAGGATGATTTGGGGATTAAACATGGGTTTCCTTAAGATTCCACCCCTATAAGGTGATTCAAGTTAGTGTGATATTCTTTTATTACATATAGTAGGAGTCTCATGATATGTATCAAGATCATTAAATAAAACAATGAAATCAACCAATTTCTCATGGTAATCGAATGATAAATATGGTATATAAATGAGGTAGATATTGATCTATGGAATTTTACCATATTATAAAAGATAAAAAACCTCATTATCAATGAGATTACATGATCTTTATAAACTATACTTCCCTCAATGTTTCGTAAAATTTCTCGAGATAGATTAATTATGAAATGAAAGCCTAATCGAGGTGGTACATGTTGATGTTAATTTCATGGTCATTAAACTCATGTTATTTTGATAGAGTTCTTATTTAATGTGGTTTTAAATATTTTTAACTCATTTAAAGGAATAAAAATTGTTTATTCAGTTTGATTCAAACTAGATAGATGATTTATATGAATGAAATAAAATTTGAAAGGCCTAGTGACCAATAATAGGGATGCTTTGTAGAATTTCAATGAATTGAACAGAAGAATTAGAAATAAGATCCATTGGGATGAGGCTCAAAGGTACCCTATTAATTCACCACATCAAATTGAATTATGGTTCAATATGAAATTTACTATTTCTCATAGATTTCATGATAATTAATTATTGAGAAGGGATTTATGTGACTTCCCTAGATGTATTTTGTTGATGGGTACACTTCATGAAGTAGTTGAGCAAAAATGTTATTCAAAAATGGTCCTTCAATAATTTCTTACAAAGGGAATTTGTATATGGGCCCATAAAGAACTTACAAAAATATCTTCACATGATTTCCTCTCACAATATAACACTATGTGGTCACTAATTTATGATAAAATTATTTCCAAAGGTAAATGGATCTTAAATGATATAGTTATTCTCCACCATTCACTCATACTGAATGTTTCTTCCATTCAGAGTCACTCCATGAATTATAGTATTTAATTTATAGGTGATAAGTTTCATGAAAATTTAGGGAAATAAGGTAACTAGGGAAGAAAGAAGTTGACAACTACTACATGACTATAAATTAATCCCATGAACCCATCAAAAATGAATTCTATCATGGATAGAAGAATATGAAAATAGTGGAATATCTTTACCCAACCATAGAAAACTAATATTTATAAATGATGTACATTACCATAAAATTTTTATTTCAAACATATATGATCAACTTCCATTCACTATGAGATTATATGATTTTAATTATCATCCCTTAACTGATAGAGAATGGATTATATTCATAAAAAGACCAAACAACTATATTGTGATTCAATCATCCATACCCCAAGGTATAATGTAGTCATGAAAAGCCATATAATATTTCAAAAAATGACTCATTTTGGTTATTAAAGATTATCATTTAGGATTATAGAGTGTTTTCCATTAAAATAGTTTCACTTATAATCTTCCAAACACTGATTATAAATTCACTCATGTAAAAAATGTATCATTTTATGTTTCTAACATGTTACATTTTTCTGAATTTATAATTAATTATATTATTTATTTAATTATGATTCAAATTTTAAAATATGTTTTGGACAATTTTGGTTTTATATTATTTTGTTTGGTTATATATTCAATTTTAGTCTTGGTTTGGATGTTTTAAAATGTATCTAAAAGGTGGGTTAGAGTTAAAATTTTAAATTATTTAGTTTTCCACATTAATTTTGGATCTCCATTTTATATTTTTGATAACATTTATTAATAATATTGCTCTGAAATTGTTTATCGGATTATAAAAAAATTTATTGTTTAAATTATGACATATTAATTTGATTTTTTTCTATTTTTTCTTATGTTATTTAAACATTGTGTGGTCCTAAAATGAGTAAATAATATTTCATGTGAATTATTTATTATTTAATTTTATTTTTTGAATGTTATTTTTATAAAAATAAATTATATTTATAAATGTATGCTTTTGTTTATGGTATTTTTTTAGGTAATGTTAATGATATTGAGTTATTTTTTGTTTATAAATTTTCAAGATTATTTTTTGAAAATGTTATTGAGAATCCATTTAATAAAATATTTATTTTAGTAATATTTTTTTATAATTTGGTAAAGAATAAATGTTTTGGAAACCCCACATCTGTTTGAGGTATAAATAATTTGTTTTATTATATTCAATCTGATGTTTTTTAGTATATGAAATAATCTTTTTTATATGGGTTTTCCTTATATGGATTTCCAAAAGACTTTATGAGGTTAAAAAATAATTATACTAGTGATAATTTATATATATATTTCATGATGTAAATTAGTTTTTATGGTTCATAATTCCATTGTAATGGTGGGTCTTGGTGTGTGATAATTTTCATATGATATTGGTTGTTTGTGTGGAGTTGTATCTACAAACTGTATGGGTGTGATGTATATATGGGTAACTTTCACTGGTATATAAAATTTGAGTAGGTATTATGTTACATGGGTAACCTAAATGGGCACTTTTCCCATGTAATATTAACATGATTATTTTAAAACCAATTAGTTTTTATAATTTTGAATATTATTTTTGGTGTTTTATCACATTCCTCCACCATGTTTCGAACTTCCCTCCAAGTTGTATCCTCTAAGATTTATCCCCTCCAATAATAAGTTTCCATGGTATTTAACCTAGTTTTGATGGGTTATCGGAATGGTAAGTGGATAATATATTTTCCTCTCCTCCAATAGTATCTTATTCTCTGATATTTATTATTATTCTTCTGTCCCAATGGACTCAAAATTTAAGGTTTTAAGTTAGCTCAACTTTAATAGCAATTTTTAATTTTTGAGTTTCAAAACAACTTCTAAAGGTTAATCTTGATTTTTTATGATCAATTTTATGTTTATCAATATGTTACATAATGATCTCATCATTACTGGTAGGTTGCATATTTTTTATTCCATAATTTATGGAACTGTGAGTGCTTTCATGTTTTGAACCCTGATTTAATGGATCTAAACACAATAATTATTTCCTATATTTTATAATGGATTCATGAAATTTTTACACATTCTATAGATATAATATAAATATATTACACATAAATTTCTAAAAAATGATTCCTTTGTGTGAATTCACACAAGTTGATTGACTATATATTGGATATAAAATTAAATGTTTTTTATAGAATGATTTTTTATGAATTATTATAAATTAGTATTGTGATTTGAACAAAGATTACAATGATTAATGTTTTATTTTTTACCATAATATGTCCTTTCTCTATAATATTAAAATGTTTCCTATACTTCACACTATGGTTTTGAGTTGGTTTGGATACATTTTCAGAGGCTAAGTTTTTCAAATTTTCCATAACAATGAATATTTATTTCCTTATAAGTAATATTAATTTGATAAAATTTTAAATTTTTATTTTAAGTGGATTTTTTTTATACCATCCACAATTTTATTTAAATTAATTTCAGTAGGAGAGGATCTAATGGTTTTATAAGGAAATCCTCAATTACAATGAACATTAATAATTGATCTTATGATAAAATATAAAAAATATTAAGTTGAAAATAGATTTTTCAAACTATTGAAATTTATATATGAATTTCAATTATGGCTTCCATATGAAATAATAATGGTTTATATAAAAAATAACATTTAGATTTAATTATATTTAATATAGATGAAATATATTAAAAATGATGTAGCTATATGAATGAAAAATGAAGAAGTAAATAATATTTCATTAATGGAAAATATGTATGGGATGACAATAAATTATATTTTGGAAGACAAGTAAGCATCCTTATTAATTGGTTAGAAACATTATACACTAAGAAAAGAGGATATATTTATTATGAGTTTCACTATATTGATAGATGAAACTTCATAAATTACTTATGATATTTTATAGAATGATGTCTAAAAAATATGTGTGATTTTTCATATAATAATGGTAAATACTGAGAAATTGAATATTCATAACACAAACTGTGACATCTAAAATAAAATTTCATTATATTAAATTATGAGAATAAACTCAAGAAAGGTTTATATAAATGTTGGTGTGAAAGGGTTGGTCTAATAAGGCATGCCACATTCAACTATAAGATAATGGTAGAGATTGACCCCTCTCAAATTAAATATTTTTTTTGTAACTGATTTCTTGGGGGAAATAGATTTAAGCGTGAGATATAATCAATCAAGTGATTGTGGGAAAAAATAAATATGTAAAACATTGTGTTGGAAAAATTTCCTTCACTATTGTGGATTTATCGAAATTAGTATAATATGTTTAAAAACTAAAAGGTTGTTAGAATGGAATCTTGAGTTACATGTTGTGATAAATAATGACATACTTTCTGAAGATTGGTCTGTATTTTTAATAATGGTATTGGCCCATCATATTTCATAGGTTGTATTACACAGATAATATAATCCAATAGGTAGAACTCATTAATATATTTTGGAATCTGACCATGATGAAAAGGCATCAATGTATCATCCTAAACTTTTGAAATAACATTATGTTTGTTATAATATACAAGACAAAACATAGAGTGTTAACAAACCATAAAATATTATTATTTTATGATTTTTTTAATATAATAGTTGAAATGGGAGGCTTAAATTAAAGTAACTAAATTAGGATATATATATTATTTATAATAAAAAATATATATTGAGGAATTATTTTTCACTAAGAATTTAATTTTTTAAAATTCAGCTTATTCATCAAAATACATTTTCTTGAAAAAAATCATTTTTATTACTATTAATTAGTGAATGTAATAATAAAATATTGGAAATTTTTTAAATTAAAATTTTATAAATGAATATAATTTATCAAATTAATATCTGAATTTTTTTGGGTGAATATTATATATATTTCTAAATAGAATGATTATCAAGTGAATATTGAAGAATATTGATAATTGTTTTTTAAAAATAATCTTTTTATAAAGATACAAATATTATAAAAAAATAAAAGATAAATTATTTATATTATATTATGAATAACCCAACTATGTTCATTAGAATCAATTTATCTTTTGAATTTTGTATAGATATATTTTGTAATGAGAAATTATTTTTTAAATTGTATTTTGTTGTACTTTTTAATTTCATCTTAAAATAGTTTCTTAAAAATCTAGAAATTTAATTGTTAAAAATTAATTCCATTAAATGAATTATGGTAAAAAATTTGGGTAGATATACCTTTTATTTTATTCTCAACATGAATATTAGCCAAAGTTAATTTTTTTATCACAGAAAAGGAAAAACAGGTTATTTAGGATTAAAAATTCTGAGATATAGAATAAATTTCCATCATAAATATAACATTACTTTATTTTATTAGTCTATTGCATCAATAGTTTACCAAAATTGGAAAATATGACCTTTAGTTTCTATATAACATTAATTTTCTCCATTATAATATTTAAGTAAAAGATGTTGTAAAAAAGTTACTTTATCTATTTAAATATCTATAATATTTTTTAATATGGATAAAAACTAATTAATTTAATTTAAAAATATTAATTGAAAAAATGAATTATTATATTTATTAAAAATTTTGAAATATTAGTGATGAAATAACTACATTAAATGTTAATGCAACACTAACACATTGATCGTTTAAGTAAGAGAAAAAACAATTAAATGATTATAATGATACTATATATACCCTATCTTAAAAGAAATTTAATTTTGGAACCATTTTTTCTATTTTAAGAATATATTATATTATAATATTCTACATACTTCCAAAAGTAATATTAATGACATTTATTAATAAAAATTATTTTATTAAATTTTTATATTTCCTTAAAATATCATAGCCATCCATGTTAAGGGTATATGGTGTAAAATATCAAATATAGACCATTTATGTGTCAATTTTTCTATTCTATCTTTCTTGAACTCTAATGAGTAAAAAATCATTGATATCTTAGTAATTGTTAAAAGGTTTAATAGAGGGTTAAAACTAATAGATAAGAGTTAAAATATCTAAATTTTCAATATATTATTATAAAATGTTAAATAGAATCACAATCATATTAACATTTATTAAAATAAATTTGGAGACATTTTTCCATGAAAATTAATTTATATTAATATAATAATTTAATAAAATCCAAGTGTGTCCCTTATCCCATTTATAAAAAGAAACAACTTCATTCCGTTATATACATCATATTGATCAATATAGATCAATAATTTCTGGAACAATTGTCTTATAAACATCATTAAATACATTTAAGAGTTTATTTTCTTCTTAAAATTCCATTCTACGGTTCATAATAACGGATCTAAAATATGACTACAGAATAAGAGGTAATTTTCATACCCAACCACTTTCAAATTACTTATTCTTCTACCTCCTATAAATATATATTTTTCATAATTAAATAACAACATATTTTCCATAATATATTTAAATTTTATTTTAATTTTTAAGTAAATATTATCATCCTTCAAATCCATCATATGGGATGTGAATGTATCTCTCATGCATTTGTGGACTACCACCACCACGCAGCAATACAAGCCATATTTAGTCACCATCATTCATAGATGGTTAATATACTGGGTTTAATGTTTATAAATGATATTTATTACATGTTAATTCTTATGGAATTATAAAGGTAGTAGTACATTATGTCCTTATAATCCATTGGAAAATGATAATGGCACTACAACATAAACAGTGTTTAGCGGCGGTTTTGTAGCGGCGGTTCACAAAACCGCCGCTAAACGTTATCAGTGAAATATTTCGCGGCGGTTTGTTAAAAACCGCCGCAAAACCCAATCTATTTTGAAAAGCCGCGACGCTTTCCCCGTTCCTATCGCGTACCCCTCTTCCCCAATCCCCCTCACAAACCCTCCCCTCTTACCCGATCCCCCTCCCGCTACCTCCGGCGACACCCGCGCCCTCCGGCGACCCCCGCGGCCCCCGAGCCCCCCGGCGAACCCTGCACCCCCCCTCGACCGCCGGTGACCCCCGCGCCCCTGCGCCCCTCGCGCCCCCCGCGCCCTCCGGCGACCACCACACCCCCCGCGGCCTCCGGAAACCCCCACACCATAATTTCAGTCCTCCCACCATAATTTTCAGGTTTATTTATATATAATTTTTATTTTTTCCACATTTTAATCAGGGATATTGTGATTTTTATATTCCAAATATCGTTGTAGTGTGTTTTGGTCTTCATTTTGGCAGGTTTGAGCTGTCATCATCAAAGGATTACATGTGTATTCATAATTAAGAATCTATATATAAGTTCTCCATTTATATATATTCAACCTTGAAATTATTAATATATATCATGGGGCTATATGTGCTTATATGTGTATATGAAAATGAATATGTGTATCATTGAAAAGGGTTATATGAAAGTATAGTCAAATATGTATAGATCCCTTATACATATTTGTACACCTTAATATGTATATATGGACTAGGTATCATTACATATAAGTTAAGGTGAATATGTGTGCATTTGAAAATATTAAAATTTGAGATTCCATCATCTATTTTAGCATGGCTTGAGTTTTAGGTAGTTTCCATATTCATGTTACCATTATTTGAATTCCATGATAGCATGGATGTTTTTTAATCTATTATTCATTATTTTATCAATTGAATATTGTATATCTTTTTATATATATTATTGGTTTTATTTCTCGGAATGTATCTCCCAATGTGGTTGATAGAAATTATCCTAAACATTTAAAATGTGTTTTAAGGTGTAAAGCATGATTTCAATGTGAGTTTTCTATCGTGTGATTTTTTGTTTATAGATAATGTTTTGAAAAAAGGGTAAGATGGTGTCAAGCGTTTTGAGTAATGTGTTGTGAAGAGGATCGGGCCGATGGGGAATATATTGGATATTCCATGATGGTATGACTTTATGTGAATTATTTATTTATGTTTCATTTTAGGTGATGTTTCCTAGACTTATCTATAGAGTCCATGTGGCTGAATTTTTGTTGGAGGCCGAATCATCCTTTAAGAGAATCTAGTTCATTTTATGGATCAAAATGGTATGGTTTTTCAAGGTAGTATTGTACCTTTTGTTCTAGTTTTATTACTACATAGTACCATTAAAGAAGAGACATGGGAGGGGAGATGAATATGTAGGCATAGTGGTCCAATATCTTTTTTAACAAAGCTTTTATTACTATATAGTACCATTGAAGAAGATACATGGGAGGGGAGATGAATATGTAGGCATAGTGGTTCAATCTCTTTTCTGACAAAGCTTAGTGATACTTTGAAATGTGGCTCAAAGCTAAGACATTTCATGTTAGGGAGGGTATGATATTCTATGTTTTTTTCAGGTACTTTCTCATTTCAATTTTACTTTAAATAGATAATTTTGGGATATCAAAATGTTTACTGGATGTATGAACAGTTTTTGGGGTGTCCAGGGTTTTTAGGACACAAAAGGTTGAAAAAGTGCCTATCCAGCTCAAGTAATACGATCGGAGCCCAGTTAGTAGTTATTGTGTTCCCTAACCATGATTTACAAGAGGTGGGGTAAATTCAATGAAAAAATAAGGAAAGGGGGAGAATAAACCAAGTGGAAATGGAGAACCCATTCCTCATGGTTATAGCATGACTTAACAAACCATACAGGCTTTATCGAAGATCATGTGACTAGCCCGCATTTCTATCCAACAGTCCAGCATTTCTAAGATATTACTTTTGAATAGCATGAATTGTCTTTAAAGTTTCCACATGATGAAATTTTTCCCAGCAATACTCATACACTGATCCTTTCTTTTCAACTTCATTCCATCTCTCATAAATCAGATGAAGTGCCAAACGATCACTTTAATCCTTTGTAGAAAATCTAGATTTTACCATTACAGCTAAAGCGCTTTTTATCTTGAGGAAGAACTAAAGTATCCATGATGCTACGTCCGACCACAGTGGTAAGCACAAGATCGTAGCAATGAAAAATGGCACCCATAATTAGTAATTTCCGCAGTTTAGGATCCACCAGAAGGATTGACTGGGCACACCGGCTGGCCGGTGGTGTCTCACCAGCTGGCCGGTGGTCATCCACCGGCTGGCCGGTGGTCTCACACCGGCTGACCGGTGGCTCTGGACAAAATCCAATGCTTCTACCAGAGACCATCGGCTGGCCGGTGGAAATCCACCGGTTGGCCGGTAGACTCAGTCAATCCATTTTCAGCTTTCTTGGGCGAGCTCCTAGGAAATCTTTTTCCTAACATCAAAAACACTTGAAAACAAGTTAGAACACAAATAGAGTGATTGTGATCATTAAAATCCAAGAGATAGGGGTACAAAAACTATTGTTTGTTTTATATTCATGGACTAGATTATGCATTAGAAACCATTAGTGGTGGCCTACTTAATTTACCTACACACACCAAATCCAAGTTCCACCTGGCCTTCCCTAAGAACCCCCAAACATGTCCCTTATAGGTTTCTATTTGGAACCTTGATTCCTCCACATCCACTCTACAGTTTTCTCCACATTTCCATGACTAACATAATTCTCTCAACCTTAGGAGGGTCATTATCACTAATTTATTCAAGAAATTCAAACACCATGGCTCATGCTTCCATCACAAGATGAACCCCAAAACTTAAATGTGGCCATTTAGATTTCCCTAGAACAATACAACAAACATTACCCATTGTGAAAATGGTTTCAGTGAATGTAGTTAACTTGATTTAAAATGCATTATGATCAGTTTCGATCACACATCAATGGGGTGTTGTTTGAGGCAACATAAATGTGTGATCGATGGTGTTATGATAAGTGTGTATCTCGATATTCTTATTGCTCCTCAATGAGGTGTTAACGCTGTCTCCTATGGACCAGACTTGTTCAATTGGTCTGAAATGGTAAATGTGGTCAATGAATCATCTTTATTATATTATGCATACTTTATGGTCAATGGTTCATCTTTATTATATTATGTTTCTGTAATCTTACACTATCGTATATTTTGTGTAGGCACATTGTGATATACATGGATAAAAGCTGGATCACATTACCGAGGAACACACCTCAATATGTTAAGGGTTTGAATGGATTTTTAGATTTTGCAATTTCTAATCGATCCGTTAAAGGGAGAATAAGATGTCCATGTCCTAAATGTAAATTTAGAATATGGTTGAAGAGAGATGAAGTTTATGAACATTTAATACTGAAGCAATTCCCTGAGCAATATTTGTGTTGGATTTGGCATGGAGAATCAAACAATACAAAAAGATTGAGGACTGATGTTAATCCACAGAATGAGGTCCCAAGTTCTTCGACAATGGAAAATGAAATGCAAAACCTCATAAATGATGCATTCGGCACTGCAAGACACCACTATGAGCATCAAAACATATCAGAACAACCAGAAGAGGGTGCTACAAATTGCAACGTGACAAGTGATGTTTCTGAGACTGTAACACCAGCAGATCAAGATTATAACATATCATTGGATCCTCTTGATTCTGTGGAGCCAAATGTAAGGGAAAAATTCAGTGAGGAAAATGCATTTCATGATTTAGTTGACGATGGAAATCAAGAGTTGTATAGTGGGTGTTTGAAATATTCAAAGCTTTCATTTCTACTGAAGTTGTACCATATCAAATGTCTATGTGTAATTACAAATAAGGCAATGTCCATGTTATTGGAATTGATTCGTGATTCATTTCTTGAAGCAAAAATACCAGAATCATTTTATGATATGAAAAAAGTTGTTAACAAGCTTGGTCTGAATTATACAAAAATACATGCGTGTCCCAATGATTGTATGCTTTACTGGGGAGAGGATTCAGGTAGACAGAATTGTAAGAAATGTTCTTCTTCTAGATTGCAGTCAAAGGGTGATGTTGGAAGTATGACTGAACATAATTTCACGGAGAAGAAGAAAAGGAACACACCTGCAAAAGTTTTGTGTTACTTTCCTTTGAAGCCTCGATTGCAAATATTATTCATGTCATCAAAAACCGTCGAACACATGAAGTGGCATGCTGTAGAAAATAACAATGATGGGTTAATGAGACATCCACGAGATTCCCAATCGTGGAAGACATTTGATTCATTACATCCAGATTTCTCAGCTGATCCTAGGAATGTTCGATTGGGATTGGCTGCCGATGGATTCAACCCATTTGGGACTTTGAGTACGAGTTATAGCGTTTGGCCAGTTGTTTTGATCCATTATAATCTGCCTTCGTGGATGTGTATGCAACAAACATCTTTTATCATTTCGATGATTATTCCTAGAAAACAAATGCCTGGAAATGATATTGATGCATACCTGCAACCTTTGATTGAAGAATTGCAGGAGTTATGGAGCAACGGTGTTGAGACATTTGATGTTTCTTCTAAAACAATGTTTAAAATGCATGCTGCTTTAATGTGGACCATTAGTGACTTCCCTGGGCTTGGGAATTTATCTGGTTGGAACACTTATACGGGTTTGGATTGTCCCGTTTGTAACTTTGATTTCGAGCCCAAACGGCTACCTCACAGTAGAAAATGGTGCTTCTTGTGCCATCGAAGATTTCTTGACGCATCTCATAGATTTCGGCTGAACAAATCAAAATTTAATGGTTGCATTGATCGTAGACCACCTCCAAAGTTGTTAACCGGTTCTGAAATATTTACACAGCTTGAAAATGTTAAAACAGAATTTGGGAAGGTTCATCATTTGAATGATAGCGGAAAACGAGTGTGAAGTGCATCGTCAAGTGAAATCAGAACGCAACAATGGATGTGATATTATGTGGGGCTGATGGGTGAGATGTGGCTGTGGTTTTGGAAAATTTAGGGCAGTGGTGGAGCAGATCCAACATATTTTTTTTTCCAGTTCAACATTTAGCGGCGGTTTTAACCGCCGCTAATGCCATACCCGTGAGAATTTAGCGGCGGTTAAAACCGCCGCTAAATAACTGAAAAGCATTTTGCGGCGGTTAAAACCGCCACTAAATGATGAACTGGGCAGAATTTAGCGGCGGTTTTAACCGCCGCTAAATATTTTATGTTGATATTTAGCGGCGGTATTCACCGCCGCAGAATAGGCGCATCAAACGCCTGAATTTAGTGGCGGTTAAAACCGCCACGAATAAGATACCCATATAACCGCCGCTAAATGAAGAGAAACCGCCGTTAAATGACGGACCTACGACACATTTCTAAAACCGCCGCGGAATCGAAAAAACCGCCGCTAATAGATTGCTGACGCCAAACTTAGCGGCGGTTTTTGTAAACCTCTGCCACACAATATAGCGGCGGTTTAAACCGCCGTTAAACCGGAAAAAAACCGCCGCTAGGACCGGCATTTGTTGTAGTGTGGTGTTCGTGAGTATGTGTGGATTTCCACCTCAATAAAGTTATGTGATATGATTTTTCAATTTCTATTTACTTGGATGGTGATAAGAATAGATTCGATTAATATATATAATATATATTATATAATATTAATTTATTTAAGATGAATTTCTATTTAACATTCTTTTCTTCAATCTACTGAAAAGTGATAACATCATTTATGGGAACGTATGGCCTATATTTTTTTTGAACAGCGTAATTCATTTTTTAATCTCTATATTTATTTATGAACACACACACACATTTATATATCTATATATATAATTATATATTTTTTATCATGATTAAAATCATGTATATGATAGAACCATTATATATGATCATGAAGTGGAACTTCCAAATAAAAACACGCATGAAAAATGATGCCATTATCACATGGAAGAGTGATTTTAATAAAAAATTATTATTGAATGGGAAATAAGATTTTATAGTCAAATTATATATAGTTTAATAATTATTATTATAGTTTCGGAATAAATTTTTCATAAATAAATATTTATTACACCTGAAATTATCATTAATATTAAGAAAGATAAAAATACAATTAAGGTATTTATGTATCAAATACATTTAAATCAATATTATTTATGTTTGAATTTTTATTAGAAATTATATTATAATTATATTCTAATTCTCTTTTATTTATCACATTCTCTAATAATTTCTATAATTTTTATTTTTTGTTACCATATTTCCCTATTTAGCTTTAAAAATGGTTTTGGAAAATATATTCAAAACATTTGGCCTCATTTTCCTTATTTTGGCCAAGAAAACTTTTTATTACATATCAATGTTTTCTATGTTTTTTTCACTAATGACTTCTAAAATTTAACACTGATTTGTTAAATTCTTTTTTATAAATTTTTTAATTTTATTAAAATGTTTTATAAGAATATTCTTTCCATATAAGTAATATAATAGATTTTAACAAAGGTTTGAACATAATATTTAACGATCATATTATGAACATAATTTCCAACCGTCCTGTATGATCAATGAATTGAATATTATTTTTTGTTATTATTTTAAAATAAAATATCTTCTTTAATATTTCTAAAATATTTGGATTTTTAAAATGTTACTTCAAAATTAAAAGGGTATTTTCTTCAATAAATGATCCAAGTGATATTTTAAATTCATTTTTATCTATGATAAAATATATTAAGGTTTATTTTAATTTAATAGAGATATGATTATATTATATCATCGTTATTCATTATTTTTTTGGTTTATTATTTTGATTATAAGAATTTTAAAATACCAAAATTATTTTCCATGGTTTATATTCTATTGAAATGATAAATGTTTTTATTATCTTAAGGAATAAATATGAATTGATTTTCATTATATGACCGGTGGCCCTTTTATAGACATATAATTAGTTGGGTAATGTTGGATAACTCATGAGATAAATATGTTATTCATGAACTTAATTTCATGTTAAAATTTTCATTCATGGTTCAAGATGTCATGTCTATAACATTATGTGTGCATCTTGTTTTCATGTCCATAAGATTATTTATTATCTTATTATTATTTATTGACTTGGTATTAATTATAAAATATTATGTGTGGACATGGTTTAATGTTTAGATATATTTTTGGGGGATTAATTTCATATCCATAAAATTACGAGTAAAGATGTTTCTATTTATATGCAATCATCATATAATAAGATTATGGTTTTTCCACATTCTTATTTCTACATTATACAATCATGGATGATTAATGATTATTGATGATTTTGTGGCCTTCTGAATAAGATATTTTGAAATGATGTTGTTTTATTCAAGGACTCGTGTTTATGATCTATTATTAATTGGTAAGGAAATGTGTAGGTTATAATATTTTTCTTTTTTACCATTACTATGAAACCGAGGTCATCCTTTATAATGTTTCCCTTCCCAAGGTTATGAAGAATAGTTTTATATTGGTTATGAAAGGATGGGTATAAAGTGGGAAGAATATTTAGAGAGATGATGATGAATATACCAAACTAGAATTTTTATATATCTATTCTCTGAATACAGTAAAACATTATCATTATGGAATCTATAGAAATTTTTGGTATTGAATATTCATCTTTAGAGACATGATACCGTGTATGGATTGGTTGAGTCACCTCAATTGGTATCAGATCAAGGTTTATACAATATTATTATATTTGTATTTGAGAAAAATAGAGAAAACCATAAGGATATGAGAATTATAGGATAACATCCAAAGTATATTATAAGGTAGATATTATGATGTTTTCATAGAAATATATCCCTTCCATGAAACTATATGTAGACATAATTTTTCCATAGATTCATTTAGGCATAAAAATAATAATAAAATGTTCGTTAAAGTATATATCAACCATCATTATAGTGTATGGTGAATCTAGCCTTATTAGTCTCCTAGATTGACCGTCTCAATGGATATTATTTTGTTAATGAACATTATTATTATGAAAAGTCGTGATTTTTTTAAATAGGCGATCATAATGAATAACATCGAATAAATGTAATGCTCCATAGATTGAAAATAATGTGGCCTATGTTTTTATCCTAATAATTATTTTTCATGATTCAATTATTCCTCACTATAAATATTTTTTATCACACTATACTTTTTTATTTAATTCCACCTAGATAAATTAATCATGTTGACACATAATTTTATGGAAAATGGAATGATTTTCCTAATGTGAAAAAAATGTTAATTGAGCTATAAATGGAATTATTTTTATTATTTCTAATCACATATACCATTACATGATTAACAATATCAAGTCGGGTTAGTATCCTAATACTTAAAATTAGAGAAAAAGAGTGTTTTAGGATAACCATGGATCAATGAAGATTCAACATCCTAAATGTTAATAGTGTGAGAAGAAGTAGTTAATGGAATTTATCAAATGGACATGGATATGTTTTCTATGTGGAAAAAATGGGCATAGAGAAATTAATTTCCATAAAAAATGATGATTTTCATGGAGGTAAATGAATATAATTCTAGGGTCCAATTTATTTTTCAACATCATATGTTTATTGAATATGGTTATTAATAATGTAAATACCCTAATAAAAGAGATAAAAATAAGAAAAATGAAGGAAAAAGTATATTCAAATAATTTAATTGAAAGGATTTATTTGATAATGTATTAGGATTTTAAAATTATTTTTTATATTTTTAATTTCGTTGATATTAAAAATATAAAAATTATTAAATATTTAAGGGTTGATGACCTTGAAATTGGTTAGTGAATCGATGATTTTTTAATTTATGTTACATTTGATAAATATAATTTAATTTTTGGATTTATGGAATATATTAAATATAATATGATTTAATTGGAGGAATATGTATTATGTTAATTTTTTGGAACCATGTATGTTTTTATAGGGGGTTTACTTAAGATTTATTATTTCCATCATGTTTTTACAAATTTATAATTTATTATAAGAACAATGGTATAGATACCCCTTTTGAGGTTTTATTTGGTGGGATTTTTAGGCACTTTTAATACATTTTAGAAATAATACACTATTGAGGGTTCATAAATGATTTGATGTAATGTTAATAATAATCTATTAGATAAGGGGATATATATAATATTAATGGTTAAAATTTGAATCATATAAAATGTCATATTTTTTAAGATATTCATGTTTAAGCTAAGGATTTCATTTTATGTTAGTATCAAAATTTGATTCATGATATTTTGGTAAATTTCACAAAACTATATAATTATATACTAATTTTTCATTGTGAATAATTTTATTTTTGGACATGTTTCATAGGATTGTGGTATATATAACCTATTGGTTTTAAATTTGATTTAAAATGAATGATTATTTAGGAATAATTAATCTATTTTTTGGGATGTAATATAAATGGAACCATATCACCATTAAAATTAAATAATTATTTAATTTAGAGGTTATTGAGTTTAATTGGTTTGTAGGGTTATATATTTATTGAATAATCTACCTTTATCCTTTGGTATTATTATTTAAATTTTTATGTAAAATGTATTAATTCTTTATATGATAGTTTTAACATTTTAGATATCATCTTAAATTATGATAACAATTTCAGTGTTAGTTAATATTGAAATAAAGGAGAAATAAATTTTTCTTCTTTTATATATATTGTAATCCAGTTGAATTTGACTTTATTTATTCAAACATGAAATATTTATCTAAGATACTCATATTTTGGAGAAATAAATGTTATTTTGGTGGATATTGATTGAAAAAAAATTCTACTTTTACTGTAAGAATATTTTCTTATGTTCGTAGTCTAAATGATAAAGTAATTCTTAAGAAATTGGAAAAATATCTTGAAACAAAACTTTTATCCAACAATATTCATTTTTGATAAATCTATAGCAATTTTCACACCTCATTGATTTCCGGCTTTTTGGTCATTAACATTCTCATGATTATTCAATTTCATATGATCAATGATATCTATCTCTCAGGATCATTATTTCAAAATTAATTTTTCCTCAATGTCTATATTATAAAACCAAACAAATTATATCCTATTTGGAAAGCTAGTTATGTTTTATTCTATATGACCATTTTATTTCTTTTTCCATCATTTCAAGTGATAGTTTTATTAACCCCTTTTAACAAAGTGGGATTTCAATAATGGAATTTTCAAATATCAAACCCTTGATTACCATAAATAATTTAAAATATCATGGATGAATTTTAATAATGAGGGCGAATGTAAAACCTCGTGGTTTTAAAATAACACTATTTATAATAGCGTATAGAACACACAACATTGAGCATTAACAAACAATGAAATATTATTATTTTATCACTATTATAATATAACCATTGAATTAGCAGGTATTAATAGAAGTAATTGAATTTTGAAATATATATTTATTGTTTATAATTAATAAGATTGTATTAATAAGTTTTCTGTAAAGAAGAAATAAATTTTTAATTAAGACATTTTATTTATCAAACTAAATTTTCAACAAAAATGGTTTTTCTTTCGTTTTCTATGTGAATATTATAATTAATAAATTATACATTTAGAAATTTATATTGTTTAAATTACATCATTTTTTAAATCATCATACATAAATTATCTTGGTGTGAAATATTGGTATTTCTCTCAAAATATATATTTTAAATCGAATATTTAAAAATAATTATTAAAAAATGTATTTTTATTAAAAGAAATTATAAAGTCGTTCTTTTTTAGAAAATATATTAAAATTATAATATCTTCACTTATATTATGAATAATATTATTAAATTCAACTAAACCAATTTAATGTTCTAATTAGGTATAAAATTATTTTTATAAGAAAATGACATTTTTCTAGAAAATTAATTTTCATCGAGTTTCTCATTTTTGTCTTAAATTATTTAATTCCAATTCTATAAATTGAATGAAAAATAGTTTATTCCATATTTTGAATTTAGAGGTTTGGTTTTTTTAAATACTCTCCATTTATTTCTGGTCAATATGAATATTAACAATAGTAAACATTTGTATCATAGTAAAGGTATAAAGTCTTAATTTGGTATAAAAAAATGTGATAAGGCTTTAAATTCACTAAAAAACATTCCTTTATTTCATTATTTGAGAATATTTCACCCATAATCATCCAAAATTAGAAAATATATCATTTTTTCATTTAAAATTTATTTTGTCCTTCATAATATTTATGTAAAATATATTGTAAAAGATTTCACTTTCTTATGTTTAATAAAAATAATATTTTTTGATTGGGATTAAAATAACATATGATTATTTGTAAATATTTATTTAAAATATAAAGTATTTTTTAATGATATTAATTTATTATTAATATTTATAGATGATTTAATTAAAAAAATTGATTATGTAATCAAGAAACATTTCTTGTGAAATCAATATATTTATCAAGTAAATGATTTTAAAAAACTATTAATATATTCTTGTTTGGGTGAGTGAATGTTTCCCATGAAATATGAATATTAATATTGTAACACTTCGACCCTAGAAGCCCAGAGCTTGTGCATTACCTATTGCATTGGCTTGATTACAAGGGATGAAATCCCAACAGAATGATTAGTTTAGTAGTCTATAAAGATGTAGATATATAAATATAACTCATATTAAATTGGGAAATGTAACAAAATACAGTATATAAAACTAACTAATAAACTACATCCAAGAGACCTCAATAAATGGTCTCATATTCATAACTTGTTGAATGTAAAAAACATTAAATTGGGGAGATGAAATTCTCATTAAGGGTTAAAATAGTGGAATCATGAGTAAAATACAATTTAATTGTAATAAAATTATCACAGTAAATATGGCATGTTGAATAAATGAAAACCACAAGCCATTAACAGACGGAGAATAAAACTGAATCCATATATTTTTTCATAGTGAAATCCTCATGGATAGAAATAACTACAAATGAATAAAGAGAATTCTTATTAATTGGGAATCATTTATCTAGAACATGATAAAACTATACTGTAGAAACGGTTTATATCTATGGGTAGATACCCATTAGATTCTGTTTTGGAAACAATCTCGAGGGGTTTTTCACCAAAACAATTGTCTCGTGGGGCATATTGATGCATCGATGGGCTATGACAGGCCCCTCCTATCATTGAAAGTCCAAATAACTCTTTATATATAGATTTAATACAAGTACAATATGCCTTCTCAATATACTTATAGAGTAGTGGATTCAGATTCATCAATATTTCCATAGTTAAAACAACATTCCAAATAAACACTATATATAAAAGGGTATATGTCTTAAGAAAATAATAATATCCATGTAACCATAATATTGATATAAAATATATTTACAATTTCAAATTAAAAAAAAAATCTCAAAGGGTCACTAGGTACACCACATAAGAATTATTAGGTGTACAATACAAGTAAATCATAGCAAAATGGAAACCGAAACAAAGTCCCTTGAAACACTATAATCAATTAAGTTTATAATCATCAAGTGAATCACTGAATACCATGAATATAAATATAATATGATTTTATATATCAAATTTTAGTAAAAATACATGACATACAAGAAATATGTGGTGAACAATGGAAATCTCATGAAAATAATAGTGAGATGAGAAACCCCTTACCTTATGCCAGAATGTCTTCTTAGCTTGATCTTAATGACATGAATAATCATATTTAGCTTCATTAATTAATAATTACAGAACATAATAAACATTTAATTGATTTATTTTAACTTTATTATGTTCATTCATGGCCTTTTTTATGGGTTTAATTGGTTCAATTGTATTTCTTTTGATGCATTTCCTTCCTTGGTTTTCATGATCAGCCTACTTGTATTCATGGAAGGATGTTTGTTTCAAATGTGGATAAATGTCAAAAATTGTTAAGATATTTTATTTGTTATATTAAAATAATATAAATTATCATATAATTATTTTGGTTATATACCCTGAGGATGACTCGTTAGAAAAAAGTTAATGATAAATGCTTGGATTAACTTCGTAGTTTTGTTCACAATGAACTTATTTGGTATTATTATTTTACATAATTAGTGTGTAAGGATTTAAAGATAATTAAATAAGATGAAATTCATATATTATGATATGGATAAACCATTAAAAATGTTTCATGATTAGTCTTGAATATAGTAATAAAAATTAAAAACCTGTCTTCCTTGAATGTGATAAATTAACACATCTCATACAGTGATTTCATTTATAGTATAAAAGGAGGTAAAAGAAGACATGATGATGAAATATTACATTTTCATAAAAAAATTACAGTATATATAAGGTACTATATTTTTCATAACATTTGGATTAGAATATGAGATAATATAAAAGTTAACAAAGGAACTTGAAAAGAAAACAAAATAGTTGAAAAGAGGAATTTACCTCTTGAATCTGTCTTCCTTTGAGAGCCGCTTTAGGGGAGAGGATTTTTTCTTTTTAGGAGATGAAGAGCTGATATAAATGTGGGACGATCTTAGATAGTTATTTCAGCCTAATTTTTGTAAGACATTAATCTTTATAGGAGTGAGGAAATGAGGTGTGAGGGGTGGTATTTATGGTGGAGGGGAGGAGGGTTTTCTTAATATTATATTCATTAATTTATTATTTCTCCACAAGACAATAAATAATGAGGATTCCTTGACCTAGAATAGTAATAAGGGTATGTGATTCTGATATTTGGGTTCTATCATGACTAATGATGTTTGTAATAGTGGATTTAAATTATAATGTATTTATACTGTAAATTAATGTATTTTACTATTCTTGAAAAATTCATGTATTTCAGAAAAATATCAAAAATTCACCCTAAACATTATTCGACCTGTAGAACACAAAAATGAACTCAATTTTTCAAAATAAAAATCAAAATATGAGAACATTGATTTTTTATTAAAATCATCATATAATTGAAAAAAATACCAACACTTATAATATTCATCTTCATTTTTAAGGTGCCTAAATATTATTTACATGTTCATGGGTAAGGTTACCATTAATATGGTCCATATTAAAATTCGTAATGGGATGTTTCTATTCAAAATAGTACGTTACTATTTATAAGGGTAAGTTACCATTCATTGAAAATTTAGTTAATTCTATCGGACACCAAATATAACCTTGATTGCAACAGTTTATTTCCATTTTTCAAAATTCAAAACACAGAAGTAGAAAATTTTATGTTTAATGTCTATGTTATCACTATCTCATATAATAACCAAGGGTTGTTTCATCAATACCCAGTGCATAAGCAATATAGTATATCAAATGAATTGAAATTATTTAAGAGAAACATACCATAAAATGTTTTGGGTGTTATATTCTTCCCACCATCAAACAATTCATCCTCGAAATTGAATCCCTTTTAAAATATGAGGGTGGTTCTTCCCCATAAGATCTTTAGGTTCCCACATTGATTCCCCCATTTTATGGTTTATCAAAATAACCATTACCAAATGAGTCATTTGATTTATCAATACTTGCTCTCTAGTGTCAATAACTTTGACAGGTTCTTCACAGTTAGAAAAATATAGTTTTAGATCTATTTCTTCATAGGTAAGTACATGTATTGGGTCTGAAATGTATTTTTTTGACAATGACACGTGGAACCCATTATGAAATTTTTAGGGACTTGGTGGCATTTTTAAATGGTAAGCTATGGCTCCAATCCATTCCTGAATTTCAGATGGTTTGATATACCTAGGGCTCAATTTTAAATTTCTTACCGTTCCTTAATACACCCTTCCACAGAGATACTTCTAGAAAGACATGATATCCTACTTAAAATTATAAATCATTTTGCTAATTGTCATCATAACTCTTTTTCCTACATTTGGATACTTTAATATGGCCGGAAATTTCTTTCCCTTTGTAGTTGACTCTTCAATAAGTTCTAGTCATATAAATTTCCTCTCACCAACTGCATCCCAACATATTGGATTTTGACACCACATACCATATAATTCTTTATATCTCCCCATTTGAATGCAGGAATATAAAATATTATTGTAAGAAATCCCACCAAGGGAAAGTGTTAATCCCGCATATGGTGAATGTCAAGAGATCCAGATCTAAACATGCCTTCCAGTGTTTGAATAGTCCTTTCAGATTGTCCATCAATTTTGGGGTGATAAGTAGTACTCATATGAAGCTCATTATTAAAATCCTTATGGAGAATTTTCCAGAATTTTGATGTAAATTAGGGATCTCAATTGGGCACAATCAATAAAGGTACCCCAAGAAGTCTTACAACATCATTAATATAAATTCTTGTCAGACGCTCAAGTTGTAAATCCTCTCTTATGTAAAGGAAATGCACTGATTTTATAAGACAATAAAAAATAAACCATATTTCATCATTCCTTGTAGTTGTATTTGGTAGTCCTATGAACAAATCCATCGTAATTTCATCCTACTTCCACATAGGAATAGGTAAATGTTTCATGATCCCTCTAGGATGTTGTCTTTTAACCTTTATTTGTTGACAAACTAGACACCTTGACACATATTCATTAGTTTCTCAATTTATTTTATCCTAAAAAAATGATCCTTCAGATATCCATACATCTTAGTTTTTCCATGGTGTATAGGTAAATTTGAGCTATGATCATTATCTAATAGTTACCTTTTTAACTCAGGTATTAATGGAATGTATAACCTCTTCCCAAATTTCATAACTCCATCTTCATACACAAAGTTTTTCAATATTTCATCATTAATATCATTAATTTTATTTGGTAGATTTTCATCATCAGATTGAGAGATTTTTATATTCTTTAGTAAATATGTTTTTGTAGTCCTTTGAAAGATGAAATATGTTTCCTCTTCCATAACAATTCTTATATCCATCTTTAGTAGATCCATGAATATGGGATCTCTCTCAATCCTCATTTGGGTAAAAATTCCATGATCATTACTACTTAATTCATTTGCAACCTTATTATCCTTTCATGGGGGTAGTGTATTGAAAAATCATAACCTTTGAATAACTCGAGCCATATCCTCTACCTTATTTTGATTTCTTTCATTGTAAATAAGTATTTTAAACTCATGGGATCCATATATATCTCACATATTTCGAATTATAGATAATGTCTCCATACTTTCAAAGAAAATATTACAGGTTCCAACTCATGATCATGAGTTGGGTAATTTTTCTCATGAGTATTGAAATTCCATGATGTATTATAAATAAATTTATCAATTTTGATAAGGATTCAACCCATTCCATTCATTGATGCATGACTATATATCACAAATCCATCTTTTCTAGATAAAAGCATCAAAATTGGAGCATTGACCGACCTTCTACTAAATTATTCAAATAATTATGTACATTATTTCTTGTATAAAAACATAACCCCTTTATGTGTGATCTTGGTTAGAGGGTTATCCAATCAAACAAAATTTTGAACGAAACAACAATAGTAGCTTTCTAAGACAATAAAACTGCATACCTTGGTTATGTTTGTTGGAGTGGTCCATTATTTTATTTCCTTTATCTTCCGAAAATCAACTAAGATTCCATCCATAGAGACAATATGTCCAAGAGAAGAAATTTATTGAAGACAAAATTCACACTTACTAAACATCCCATATAATTCATTTCTTCTAAGAGTTTTCGGAATAATCTACTTGTGATTCTCATGGTCTTTGTAGATTTTGGAGTATACCAGGATGTCATCAATAAATACCACAACAAATTCATCAAGATATTCCTTGAAAACTTTATTCCTTTGATCCATGAAAATAGAGGGTGCATTAGTTAGTCCGAAAGGCATTAATGTAAAATCTTAATGTACATACCTGTTTCAAAATGCATTCTTTGGAATATCTTCTTTCCTCACACACATATGATGATATCTAGATCAAAGGTAAATCATCAAAAATTATTAGGCTCCATTAATTTGATCAAATAAATTATCAACTCATGTCATAGGATAATTTTTCTTTATTGTAATATCATTTATTTCCTTATAATCAATACATAACCTCATGGATCTGTCTTTCTTCTTGACAAGGAAGAGAGGGGCTCCCTATGGAGAAATACTAGGTTGAATACATACTTTGTCACTAAATTCCTCTAGTTTTTTCGTTAGCTCCACTAATTCCACAGTGGCCATTCTATAAGGATTCTTGGATATAGGTCTTTCACTAGGAATTAAATCAACAGAGAACTCAACTTCCTACTCTAGAGTATGTCCATGTAAATACTCTAGAAGTACATCAATGTATTCATGAACTATTGGTATGTTTTCAATTTAAAGATTTCCATCCTCACCCATTTATATTGTTTTCTTTTCCTCTCCAATAATTTTATTTATTAGAGTTATTGGGGGTGGATCTATATAAGAATTGGATGGAGAGGTTTTTGCTCTCAAGATAAGAGACTCTACACCATTCTCAAAAAGTTTAACTTCTTTATTCTTGCAATAGATCTTCACATCATAATTTTATAGCCAATTAAGGTTGAGAATTATATAAAATTAAATCATTGGTATGATTACAAGGTTATCAAATAAAGCACACTTATGTTTCATGAGGGGAATAGATCGACATATCTTCATTGCAATGATACACCTCCTATGAGATTTCACAGAAAACTCCTTTATTAAATCAAATTGAACATGTCTGATTTTCTTCAAAAACTGGGAAGATATAGATTATGGAGATGAATCAAAATCAAATATAGCATTGGATAAGTTTGAGGAAACAATTAAAGTACCTTCCAATAAATCATTAGGAACTTCATCCTCTGCGTTTGTAATTTCATAATCATTCCCTTCCTTTCATGGCCTTTTATGAGGAAAGATTCCTTGGTGCTTAGGAAACACATTTTCATAGTGTCCCATCTCTCTAAAATTGTAGCATTAAACATCATTGACTTGTCTCTTCCCCTTACACACTAGATCAATGACCCTTTTCTCCACACTTATATAAAACTCCTATGCCATTCAATAATTTCCCAAGATGATTATTTCCATAGTTATTTCATAATGGAAATTTCTTCATTCCCTTATTCTTAAATGGAACTTCAACTTTTCAATGCTTTTTAGAAAGCCAATTCTTCTCTTGATTTTCATTAAACAAATTTGATATAGAAAATTCCTTATCTTTTTTTCTGGAACTTAATAAATTTATTTAATAAGATGAAAATGTTTTAGAATTTAGTTCCCTTCAAAGACTTGGATTAAGATCATCAAAGAAATTATCAATATTGTCTTCTGAATCACATATAAAATCAATAACATACCTGGCTAATATTGTGAAGGTAGGCTCATACTCTGCAACACTCTCTTATTCCCTTTGATTTAGGCTAAGTAATTTCCTCTTCATTTAAGTTCATTGTTGATGAGGGAAATATTTTTCAAATAATATCCCCTCAAAAGTCATATATTCTATATATTCTATTTATTCTTTCTCCGTGTTATTTTTGATCAAGGAAAACCATTGATCAGCATCACCCTTTAGGCAATATACTTCTAGTACAACATTTTCATTTTCATTTCATCTTAATGCCAGAAATATATTTTCAAGAGACTTGATCCACTTCTTATCTTCCACCAGATTACTAGTCCCACTAAAATATTGGGGCTTCTGCCACATGAAATAATCTAGTATAGGGGTATCATGGTTATTCATTACAGCCGGAGTAAGTTATCCAAATATGGTTATGGTCTGATCTAGTCCAACATTGACTATGTTAACTTGCTCAGTGGGTAAATCCTTAAAATTTCCATCGGTATTGATTCCCCTTATTCAATTAGGCACCATCACTAAACAATGGCATACTATAAATTAGGTCATAATTCATAATTTCAAACTAGTAAACACTTAACATAATTGGAAAATTTATGCACGACTAATCTCATAATCATAAACATTGTTTCTAATTCCTTTTATATCATTCATATAGGTTTTTAAAGAAAATGTGAATTATTTTAAGCATATCCCATGGGAGTGTCAAACTAGGTGTATAGTAAAGACCATTTTCATGTACTAGGATACCCCAGGTCAAGCCCAAAACTCCTTTCTAGAGTTGTTACTCCTAGGTATATCTATTCCAGAACCAAGTCCACTTGTAGTATCCAGATAGGGATGTATTTTCTTAGAAGATCTAGATGGTATCTACCTTACCAAAATTATAGGATGTTACATTATTATTATCCTCAAATAATATCTTAGTGGTATTTTCTCTAAACTATGTTTCCTAAATATAGTTTCCTAGGTTTCTTTTAAACATCCTTTGATACCAACTATAATGCCCAAACCCAACAAGCGTGAAGGAAGTGCATTACTTATTATGTTGGAATGATTAAAAGGTATTAAATCCAGAAGTAATGATCTATTTAGTAGTCTAGATGAAATTAGGTGTGCATGTGTAACTCAAATTACCTTGAGAAAGGTAACAAAATACAATATATAAAAAAAACTAGTAAACTACACCCATAAGAACTCAATAAATGGTCTCTGCTTCATAACCTGTTGAAGTTAAACAAATGAAAGGGGTGATCTAAAATTTTTAGAAAGGGTTAAAAATAGTGTAATCATAATTTAACAATAATTTCATCATAATAAAATCGTCACAGTCAACATGTCCTGGTGAATAAATGAAAAACACATGTCATTAATAAACTGAGAATGAAACTGCATCGAAAGAATTTTTCATTGTGAAAACCTGAAGGATAGTAAAAACTAAAAATAAATAAATAGAATGATTATTAATTGGATGTCATATATCTAGCACATGATACCACTATACTGTCAAAATGGTTTATTCTATGGGTAGATACCCATCTGATTCTATTTTGGAATCAAACTTGAAGGGTTTGTTTCCAACGGATTGGTCCCATGAGACCTCTTAATGCATCGAGGGGATATAGAAGTCCATGCCCATAACATTGTGTCCAAATTATTATTTATAAATCTATTTAATACAAGTACATTATGCCTTCTCGATATCCATATAGAGTAATGGATACAGATTCATCAATATTTCTATAGTTAAAATAACAATCCAAATAAACATTGTATTTAAAAGATATACGACTTAAGAAAAAAATATTATCCTTGTAACCAGAATATGAATATATAATATATTTACAATTTTAAATGAAAAATTATCTCAAATGGGTAGTAGTTACAACACATAATAATGATTAGGTGCACAATACCAAGTAAATCACAATGAAATGTAAAGCGAAACAAAGTCCCTAACAATATTTTAATCAATCATGTTAATAATCATCATGTGAATCACAAAATGCCATAAATATTAATAGAATATGGTCATTATATATAAAATAGAAGTAAAAATAAACCACATACAAGAAATAAGTGGAAAATAATGGAAATATCATGGAAATAAAAGTGAGATGAGAAACCCCCCATCTTATGCCTGAATGTGTTCTTCATTTGATCTTAATGACCTGAATAATAAAATTTAACTTTATTAATTAATAATTAGAGAACCTAATATATGTGTAATTGATTTATTTTAACCTTATTGATTTCATTAATGGCTCTTTTTATGGGTTTAATATGTTCAATTTTATTGTTCTGGAAACACTTTCTTCCTTGGTTTTCATGACCAGTTTACTAGTATTCATGGATGGAAGTACATTTAAAATTTGGTACAACATCCCAAATTCTTAACATATATTATTAGAGACATTAAAAAGATATAAATCATCTAGATATGATTCTTTCTATATTCCATGAGAATGATTGATTAGATAAAAGTTAGTGATAAACGCCGGGATTAACTTGGCGGTTTGGCTCATAATGAACCTGTTTTTTATTATTATTTTATATTACGAGTTTGTAAATATTTACAGAACATTAAATAACTTAAAATACATATATTATGATATGTTTTAACCATAAAAGTTTTTTATGACTAGTGTTTAAGATAGTAATTCAAATTAAAAACATTTCTTCCTTGAACGTGATAAATTAACACATCTCATAGGGTGATTTCTTTTATAGTATAAAAGGTGGAAAAAGAAGAGATGATGATGGAATATTCTATTATCATAACAAAATTCTAGTACACATAATATACTGTATTTTTTATCACATATATATGATAAGAGGTGAGAATAGAAAAGATAACAAAGGAACTTGAAAAGAAAACAAAATAATTGAAAAGAGGGATTTACCTCTTGAATCTATCTTCCTTTGAGAACCTCTTTTGGGGAGAGGACCTGGTATTTTGAGGAGACCATGGACTGTTGGATGTGTGGGAGGAGATTGGGGAGATATTTTTTCATAATTTCGGAAAGTCTTGTTGTTTGAGTGGAGTGATGATATGATGGTGTGAGGGGTGGTATTTATAATGGAGGGGAAGAGGGTTTTCTTAATATTATATTTATTAATTTATTATTTCTCCAAAATATAAGAAATAATGAAGATTATATGACCTAGAATAGTAATACGTGCATTTGAGTTAAATATTGGGCTGCTTACATCACTAATGTTGTTAGTAATAGTGGATTTAAATTATAATGTATTTATACTGTAAATTAATGTATTTTACCACTCACCAAAAATTAAAGTATTTCATAAAATTATAAAAAATTCTCCTTAACCATATTTCTATGTCTAGATTAAAAAAATAACTCCATTTTACAAAAACAATCAAAATATGATAATTTTAATTTTTAATTAAAATCATCATTTAATCGAAACAAATACCAACACTTAAAATATTCATCTTTATTTTTAAGGTTCCAAAATTTTATTTACACTTTCATGGGTAAGGTTGCAATTCATAAGTTACATATTACTATTTATAAGGGTAAATTACTATTCATAAGGGTAAATTACTATTCATATAAATTTATGTTGATTCTATCAGACTCCAAATATCACCCTAATCACTACCATGTATGTCAATTTTTTAAAATTTGAAATACAGAAGTGGGAAATTTTACGTTTAATTGCTATGTTATGACTATTTCCAATAATAACAAAGTATTGTATCAAAAAGACTCAGTGCATCATGAAATAGAGGATATCTAATGAATTGAAAGTATTTTGGAGAAACATACCATAATTTTTATGGGTGTTATTAATTTAAAATATTAAGAGATGCGTGAAAATTTTATATTCCAATTCTATTTGTTTTTCAAAATCTATTACACCTATAAATTCAAAAATAATAACATTGTATTCTATAGCGTATGTGACATGCAACACCAATATTTTAAGAAAATATGACACCGAAAAACATTATTATATATTTAATTTTAAATAAATTAAACATACAAAATTTATTTCATCACTCTCAACACTAATCTTAGATTGTATTACATGCAACACTAAGTTTATGGAACACTAAGTTCAGCTTGTATTCCTTGAAACACTAACTTCAAATAAAACGCGACATGTAATTAAACTATTATTATTGAATATAATAGTTATAACCTATATTTTAATTGAAATGTTGTAATAATACTAACTATATTATTAAAATTATCAATGTCTATTGATTTGAAATAAAATAAGAATCATTTAAAAGAAAATAAATTGTTTTTTGAAAACATGTATTTTTTCTAAAAGGCAGTTTAATCATGACTTTAGAACTTTACATAAAAGTAATTTTTAACTATTTTAGAAAAAAATTGAAAAGATACCCATTTTTTAATTCATAATATCAAAATTATCTTAGGGTGAATTTTTTTATTTTTTTTAATAAAAATCAGTTTTTATGGATGGTGAAAAATGTGGATTTTTAATTGAAAACATAATTTTAATTTAAATTAATTATAAATATAAATGATATTTTAAATTGGTTTTACAGTAACAATATTTCAAATATGTATCGATTAAAACAATTTATTTTATTTGACTCATTTTCAAGTTGAATTTTGAAATAATACCATTGTAGATTTTTCAACATTTTATCCTTAAAATGTCTCTTTATCAACACATCTATGTGATTAAGTTTTTGTTAAAATTTTCCACTTATGTTAATTGAATTTGAAAAATTGATTCCATATTTTTAATAATAATTATTTTAATTAATAATAATGTATAATTAATTTTTGACCAAAATGAATAGTAAAAAAGTTCAAAATTAATTACTATGGTTAAGGTAAAAATATATTTATCAGTGGGTAAAAATAAAGAATATAGTGGTTAAAATGACAAAAAAACATTACATCACCCAATTTATGGTATTATTTAGACCTTATATATTATAGTTTCAATAATTTCCCATATTTGAATCTTTTTCATTGATAAAAACAGGGTTATTATTGGATCTTTTCAAAAAAAATATAAGTGTTCCACTCACCACACTTATAAAAGGTCACCCCCTATCCTCTTTCATTCACACTGTCACACCCTTTTTAGATCATCCAAACCCTACAAAATAACTTAAAAACAACTCTAATCTAATACTATAATATTTATTTTGTGAAAAAAAATCTAACCTAGGAAGGTTTTACTGAAAATCAAATGAGGATGCCCAAGAATATATAACATTCGTTAGTGAGATTTATTATTTTATTTAATCCTCCACCTACTTTTATTAATATTACACCTTGAAGATATAATAAAATAATTTTATTCCATATATAGAGATGTTTTTACGTTAATTATGTTGCCTAAAACTATCCACACTTCCATAAAATGGGTTACAAAATCATCATTCGTGTGTATGGAAGACTACAACCTCACAAACTAATGTTATTTTTTTCATTTCCACCTACCATGGTTGGGTATGATGATGGATATAGATTATATATGTTATATTTATAAAATAATTATACTAAAATATTCATTATATCATATATAAATTTATATTTTCCATTCCGTTGGGGATATGATAATATTTCATGAGTGTACGGTAGAATGCCTCGTTACGAAGCGATGTGACTCGTCTCTCTCTAATGCTTTACATAGAATTTGATAAGGATGGTTTTTTTATCACACATGATATAAATAATATAATTAAAATATTTATCTCATATTTATCATTATTTAAATATAATATATTATTTTCATTTTTACCATCTCACTCACTTAAAGATGATATTATCATTCTTGTACATGTGGACCACCACCTTCAGGAAGTGATGTGACTCTCTTTTCATCACCACACCACTTGGATGATATATATAAGTATATAATATTTAAATTATGTTATTATGATAATTATATATAGGTAATAAATTACTTACCACATTTCCATAATGATCAGCTAAAAATGAAAATGTTATTCATGCGTACGTACAACATACTGTCTCGATGATCTTAACGTAATTTATTTTACATAACAATCCTTTATGAATGGTTTTAAAAGAAAAAATTATGTATAAATATAATAATTAATGCATGAATTTTATTATTGTGGATAATTTAATTAATATATTATTATAATTATAGACAGATAAAAAAATACTTACCACATTTCTATAAAGATCTGTGAAAAAAGAAAATGTTACTCATGTGTGCGTATGGCCTACCTTCTCGATGATCGAAACATAATTTATTTTTCATTAACATAATTAATGAATGGTTTTAAAAGTATAAATGATGTATAAATAAAATAATTATTTCATTATTATTATTATTGAGATTATGTAACTATATAATATGAACAAGAATTGGGTATTCATGATGAATCACGCTTCAGAAAACAAGGTAATTAACAGATGAAATAATTAAAATAACGAAATATTATTAATGAAAGAGTGATATAATGTTATAAAAAGATCATATATGATATAATAAATATTAATATGTCCCTTTAATAAGTTAATAACATGTTTTAAACCACTATACATAAGGCTAAAGCATGTTCAACCAAAAGTAAGCATTAGGTAAGGGATTTCGTCTCATTTTCATTTCATTGAGGAATATGGAAATATAATGAACCTAATTTCGTTTATAGGGTATATATACAAACACTTTTACATTAAATATTTGGAATAATTCATTACTAATTCTATTTTATGTTTTAATTTGAATAATTTTATCCTAGGTGATTTGACTTTAAAATTACTAAGTGGTAAATAATTTCTTAACACAATTTCTTTTCATTTGGTTATATTGCTTCTTTGTTGCCGTAGATATTATAAGATTTTGGTTATAATTAATTTTTTTTATATTATTTTGTATTTATACATATTTTATGGGGACTTATATTTTATTCACATAATATATTTTTGAATTAATTATCACCTAATCATTATTAATGTTGTAAAGGGTTGTTCACAATCTCATTCTAATCGATAATGTTTACTCTTAAATTTCAGTTAAAGGAAATTATTTTATCACATTCTAAATAAAATATTATTATTTTATTCTTCTCAATTTAATCATTATATTTTAAAGAAATAGTATCATTTTTATATCCTTTATTACTTAAAATTATTGTTAATTTTTTTAATAAAATACAACATCATTTCTCTCCCTTTTCAGAAATCAGTTTTCACTATGTTTTTTATAAATGTTTTCAAAAAAATTAAAAAAATATTAAATATTATTTAGTAAATACATTTTTACACTTTTCTACTTTTTATAAAAAAAATTAATGCAATTTTCAAGTCAATTTCAAAACAATGTATTTTTTGGCTTTTACAAAAAATGTGAAAGGGATATTCTTATCTTTTTCTGAAAAAGGTACGTCTATAACCTTTTTACAAATAGAAAGGAATGTTATTTTTAACTTGTAGGTCATGTATATAATTACCCTCCATTATGAACATCATTTTATTTATGTTTTCCTTGAAATTTTACTAGTTTATTTTTGTATAAATATTTTTACACAATATTATTATATTAATTATTATTAAAATTGACTTTCAAATAAAAATATTTTCAATATGGTTTATGTTTTAAAAACTAATTTTAAAAATAAAAATAATTTTTCCTCATAATTGATTTTAAATATCATTATATTTATTAATGAAACAATTATTTATTTTAAATAAACACTAGAGGGGATATATTGTAATAATACCATCCTTATTCTTCTTCTAGGTAGTTTATGATTATTTTGACCAAGGATAATATTGAAATTCACTTCTTTGATTCAATTTTTTAGTCAATACATTTCCCATGAAATGTTCACTTTCCTATGATCAGTGGATATTAAATTTCACAAAAACATGCATATTATTTATTAGGTATATGTTTAGAACATAACACATATATCATTTCTACACATTATTGCAATATCCTAGTTCTGGAAGCCACCTAGAGGTGCCCCATACCCGGATGGTCACATGGCCTCAAGCACATTTCCTCGGACACTAGAGGCTATCGAATAGAAGTGAGGGCCTTGGTTATGATAGTGGGGAAACTATGCCCTCATTGGCAGAGTACACAGTGAAAGTAAACAAATATATACAAGAGTAGAAGTATTAATAATATAATATAAAAATAAATAGTGGAAGACTGATGGAATAAGCTAGAGAACATATATAAAATGATGTATGATATATATTTCTTGGAAATTAGAAAAATGAAGCACAATGATGGAATACAGTATTAAACCAAATAAAAAAGAAAAATAGTAATCATCTCCACAGCATCGCAAGCCGAAGCTTGGTCCTGTGCTCTCCAGCTCCACAACATGTCAAGTACCTAAAGTTGAAGGGCTCTTTCCCTTGTCTGTACCTGCAACAATATAATTTGTTTCGGGTTAAAAGCATTTCCCAAACTGCGTGTGAGACTAAATCCTAGTAGGAAACCACCACAAGATCTATGCCTAACAGTCAGTGAATATATGACAAGTAAAAGTACAGAAAACAGTAAATAGGAAAGTACTCAACAGTAAACAATCCACAGTTTGAATATCAAGCAACAACTAAGAAAGCAGATAAACACAAATAGGTAACCCTATGGGAAGTACCCACAACCTATCCCCTCGAGTCCTACCTAGAAAAAAACAAGCAATCAACTAACACAAAGGTAATCCTCTCGGAAGTACCCACATCTTATCCCCTTTGGTCCTACCTAAGAAGTACAATCAACCCTCTGGCCAGTAAACTCAGACTAACCCCTCTGCTTCAGCTTTAGTATAGACTCTCTGAGGAAGCAATCACCGTCAATTCACCCTATAGTATCGTATCGTAACTAAAGGCTCTCTAGGGAATCACTTACATCACATTCCCTTTGTATCCCGCATCGAGGAATTATAGAATCTCTGAGGTAGCACTCAACATCAATTCCCCATGTGGCCTTGAATAGTATGTAAAACAGACACTCAGGAGAATCCCTAAACATTCATTCTCCCTATGGTCTATATACCATGTTCTCACATCCCTGTGTAGGTCAAGAAATTTTAGTAGTTTGTATCAGACATGGTAAACCTCAAGAACTACTTGGCTAGCATTCTACAGTATAACACAATAACAGAACAATAGTCACACCATCATACAATACTAGGAATGTGAATGTAAATAGTATCCTAACAGGAAAACTAGACCCAAAGGTCCAAATAAGAAAAACATGCATGGGAAACACATCCAAAGCACATCAATTCATTTTATTCACAATTAAAAATCATCTACTCAAGCATACCAGCATTACAGCAAACAATATGGCTAAAACGGTATACGTGCAATAATCCATTCATGGGTATTGGGAAAAGTTTCATATAAAACTTAAATACATTCAATAGAAAGACACAAACCTCCTACCTCGATGTTAGGAGATTTCTATATGTGATCCTTGAGGCTTGAATTGCCTTAAAATGCCAAATATCTTCAAAAACATCTAAAATGTTCAACAGAGGATATCTTGAGAAAGAATTGGAATCATAAAATGTGCCTCAAGAAGAAAGGAGAGATTGTCGGGGAAATCCCAATGCAATTGACGGCAGTTGAATCAAAGATCAGATAGAGGATCGAGGGATCAGGGGCACTAAGAAGGATCACAGCCATATGAGTTCTCTCGGATGGCGAAAACCTAGAAGAAGACAGTTTTGGTGATTATACGTGACCCCGATGCGTTTAATGAAAAAAAATACATGACATGTACTTTTGGAGTACACTGCGTGTACTTTCCATTTTCTTACTCTACTTTAAGTGGCCACTAGGTCACCCATACATGGTCGTGGGTGTGATCATTACATGGCTAGCACACGGCCTCCTGTGGAAACCCAGTACACAACATGTACTCAGAAAGTACACGGCGTGTACTTCAAAATTTCAAAAAAAACCTATTTTCCTCAAAAATGACTAGAAAAGGAAAACATACCTAAAAACAAGGTCTAGGTTCTTACAAAATTCCCCCTAAAGGTCCTGAATTTCCCTAGTGCGGCATAGAAGAAGAAATCCCGAACAACTCTAGCCATTGCGCTCGTACATTAGCTTCACTCTCCATGGTCTCGTCCTATACTGGCCCGTGCTGCCATAACACTCGTACCAAAGGAACATACCAGCCACAGAGAACCATTGTAATGTGATCAAAAATCTGGATTGGTTGCTCCTCGAACAACACATCTACTTCAAGCTCAACCTCCTCAGGTTGAAATACTTGAGACGGGTATGAAAAGTAACATCGAAGCTGAGAAACGTGGAAAATGCCGTGCATATCCTTATACCTCTGAGGTAATTGTAACTTATAGGCAACTGGCCCAACTCTCTCCAACACCTCAAACAGACTGACATAACTCGGTGAAATCTTACGATGTCTCCTAATCCATCTGTGCCCTAACCTCAGTGTAACATGTTGAAAAACATGATCCCCGACCTCGAACTGTAGAGGTCATCTCTGGTGATTAGCATAATACTTCTGACGAGACTGTGCAGTAGCCATCCTCTTCTGAATCAACTCTATCTTCTTTGTGGTCTCCTGAATAAGATGAGGTCCCAGAAAAGCTGCCTCTCCTGGATCCATCCAACATAAGTGTGATCGGCATAGCCTACAATACAAAGCCTCATAAGGTTCCATCTGAATAGTTTCTTGAAAACTATTGTTGTAGGAAAACTCGACAAGAGGTATGTTCTTCTCCCAAGAACCACCGAAATCCAAGATTCAAGCTCGGAGCATGTCCTCAAGCATCAGAATCACATGCGTGGATTGGTCATCTTTCTAAGGGTGGTATGTTGTACTCAAAAGCACCTATGTACACAAATCTTTCTGTATCCCCTGCCAGAATCGAGAAGTAAAACGAGAATCCCTGTCTGAAATTATGGAGTGTGGAAATCCATGCAGATGCAAAATGTCTCTAATGTGAAGCCGTCCCAATTAATTGACATTGAATGTCTCCTTGATTGGAAAGAAGTGAGCAACCTTCGTATGTCTATCAATGACAACCCAAACTGCATCGTTCCCTCGAGGCGACCTCGAAAACCCTATGACAAAATCCATCACGACATCATTACACTTCCACTCGGGAATGTGTAACAAATGTAAAATCCATGTTGTTCGCTGATGCTCCACCTTCACTTGCTGATAGTTGGAACACCTCATGAAGAAACCTGCAACATCTTTCTTCATACCTGGCCACTAATACTGGGGGTTTAGATTGTGATACATCTTGTTGATTTCAGGAAGAACTACCCAAACTGAGGAATGAATGTCCTGAATCATCTTCTTGCATATATCTACTGGCACCCATATGCACCCCTGAAAAAGTAAGATCTCATCCTCACCTATGGTCCATCCCAGAATAGGGTCCTCTCCTAACACGCTCTCCCATAAGACTAGGCCTTCTGAATCTGATAGATGCCTTATTCACACTCAATCAAGAAGAGTAGAGGTAACAGCTACAGAAGATAGAAATGTCTGCCCCTATCTGTCATGCACCTCCAAATGCATCTCGGAGAACAGAGCCATAAGCTGCCACTCACCACTGGCCTCTTAAACTGGCTGTATCTGAGTCCTCCATCTCAACGCATCAGCCACTTCGTTGCCTTTCCCAAGCATGTAGTCAATCTCAAATTCAATGGACTGAAGGTTCTCAACCCACCTTCACTGTCTCAAATTTATATTATGCTGAGTGAAGATGTACTTGAGACTTTTGTGGTTGGTGGAAACGACAAAATTCTCTCCCAAAAGATAATGTATCCAACAATATAAGTCATAAACAACTGCTACTAACTCGAGATCATGCATTGGGTAGTTCCTCTGAGGTGGTCACAACTACCAAGACCCATACGCAATGACTCCATCTCCCTGCATAAGAATAGCTCTTAGCCTGATACCTGAAGCATCTCAATAAATAGTATAGCTCTTGCCCGCCACTAGAAGGACTAGTATCAGTGATAAAGTCAACCTCGCTTTTAGATTCCGAATGGATGAATCACAATAATATGACCACAAGAACTTTGCACTCGTCTTAGTCAGACCCTCCATCGGTGCTTCTAACCTTGAAAAGTCATGTATGAAACATTTGTTGTATCCAGCCAGCCTTAGAAAACTCCGAACCTCAAAGACATTCTTTGTCTTCTCCTAGGAAACTACTTCTCGCACTTTCCATAGGTCTACTGATGCTCTTTCCTCTATGATAACATGACCCAAAAAGTGAATCTCATCTATCCAAAAGTGGAATTTTGAGAGCTTATCATATAACAGATTCTCTCTCAGTGTACTCATAACAATCTCAATATGGGTATCATGGTCATTTTGAGGGTGAGAGTACAACAAGATATCATCCATGAAGATAACCATGAAGGAATACAAGTATGGAGGTAACACTCGGTTCATCAGTTCCATAAAAACAGTAGGTGTGTTCGTGAGACCGAACAGCATTACCACATACTCGTATAGACCATACCAGCTCAAGAAGGTTGTAAGAGGTATATCAGATGTTCTAATGTGCAACTGATGGTAACCGGATCTCAAGTCAATCTTTGAGAACTCCGGGGATCCTCGAAGCATATCAAAGAGATCATCAATCATCGGCAAGGGATATCGGTTCTTGACCATCAACTAGTTCAACTTCTGATAATCCACACAATTTATGAGGGTACCATCCTCTATCTTTACAAATAGGACTAGGGAACCCCAAGGAGATGTACTGGGTTGGATGAAACCCATTTCTTGCAACTCCTCGAACTGATTCTTGATCTCCTGCTATTCCGGTGTAGCCATCCTATAAAGAGGAATTGACACTGGTGCCACTCCTGGAACAAGCTCAATCGAAAAGTCTACCTCGTGCTCCAGAGGTAAAACTAAAAGGTCCTCTAGGAAGACATCCCAAAAATGATCCACCACTGGAGGAAATTATAACTGAGAAGTCACTAGGTCATCTAGATACAGACTAGAAAACTGTGTTGTAACTCCTCCTAACCCATGATGCTCTTGACCCGCTCTGCTCGCTTGGACATCCCACTCTCCCTTATGACGAAAATATCCACCCTCAGGAGATATGAAACTCACCCTGTGGTGATAACTGTCGACGACTACCTGGAAGATAACTAGCCAGTCCATTCCGAGAAATAAATCATAGCCTGTCATCTCTAGGACATAGAGGTCCCATAAGAAGAGACACCCACCAACCTCTAGAGGGAACTCCTTGAACTATAGTAAACTATTCATTCTAGTCCCTAATAAAGTGTCTAGCATCAAAATATCTGTAGAATAAAAGATGCAGAGCCCAAGGATCTCCAAAACAGAAATAGATATAAAGCTATTGAAATCCCTTATATCGAAAAGAGATGAAGATAAAACTAAGCCAACTAGGATTGTACCTTGAAAAGTGGAAGGTATGGGTCTTTATCCTACTGGGTCTGCTCTACTACAAATTTCCGGCCTACTCTACGGCCCTTTGACCCTGCCTGACCTCTCTATGCTGATCCACCATGTTGTCGTTGATGGACCGGTGACTGACCACCACGCCCACAACCTCCACCTCAGCCTGAATGGTAGGAAGAACTCTAGTTCCCAGACTGGTGAGAAAATAGTGGTGATGCTCTTGAAAGCGGAGTCATAGAAGAACCCCTGTCACCAGTTGTTGGTGAGAAGATCTGATAGAAGCACTGAAGGTGACCCATCTTACCGCATGATCGGCACTCCACTCAGTATTTCGAGAAATTCAGCCTCATATGGATGCTCCTTCCGCACTGGTAGAACACCACCTATCTACCAGAAGATGTGTCTCGCCTCCTTGGATCACCGTGCGAAGACTCCCTGCGGCGCTTCCTATAGTTATTAGGAGGCACGATAACTCCAGATGTCGATCCACCCTGTCTGACAACACTGGAATCCATCATATTTCTCTCCATGACCAGTGCTTGTTTGACGATAGAAGTGATGGAAGTCAACCTTAAGATGTTCACTTGTGAACGGATGTCATGCATCAGACCATCCTCGACCTTCTTTACCAGGAATAACTGATCAGCTCCTGGAATAGGCGTGATGCGCTGCAGCTCTGTAAAACATGAGGAATACTCCATGAAAGAATGTGTTCCCTACTCTAGACTCATAAACTCATGAGCTCGATCGGCCTTCAGGGTCTCTGGATAGAAGTAATCATAGAAGATGTGTTGAAACTCATCCCACGCCATAACCTATTGGCATCCCACATGTGAGATCACATCCCACCACCTCTTGGCAGAGTCTCGAAGCATATAGGTTGCGAGCATGACCATCCTCTCTGTAGGCATCTCCATATGCTCAAAGATCTTCAGCATGGCTTCTAGACATGACTCTTCAGCCTGGGGTTCTTCTTCCCCTGAGAAAGGGAGAGGATGCTGTTATTGGAAAACCCTCATCAAATCTACCACTGATGGGGTAGAAGGTGGTGCTCCCTGAAAATTCTGCATCATCCTCATGAAGGCTTCCCTAAACTATGAATTAGCACCGGTATTAGGTATAACTTTTGGTTCCAAGACTGGCACAATAGGAGGATCTGTTGGAAGTCCCTGATCAGCCATATCTAGTGTCTGATCACCTCCAAGAAACTGGCGCACAACCACAAGATGTTTCGGTGTCATGACTCTGCAAGGTCAAGCGCACACCTTAGATCAAGATTAGAAAAGACAAAAAACTGGGAGTACAAGAATGGAAAACGAGGAAGAAATCATCCATGTTTTAAGAAACATGACTACACGGCGTGTAAAATCCATACACGGCGTGTTCCCTTAGTCCAATCCCATGGGTGTGTACTTCTTCCTAGACTGGTCATGTAACACCCAAACCACATGGTGTGTCACTAGTACAAAAACCTTTTTTTACGTCGGTTTTTTTTTTGCTTTTTAACGTTGGGTTTTAAGCGACGTTATTGCGAGCGACGTTAAAAATATGATTTTTTACGTCGGTTATTTAATAACTGACGTAAATAATGTGGTAATATAGTTTTTAATGTCAGTTTTTAAAAAACCAACTTGAAATACATTCTGGAAAATGGTGATAAGAAGCTATTTTTTACATCGGTTTTTGAAAAAACCGACCTTATAAGTCATTTTTTACATCGGTTATTTAATAACCGACGTTAAAAGTTATTTTTAACGTCGGTTATTAAATAACCGACGTAAAAAATGTTTACTATCTTGTAGAAAATTTTCTGAAATTTCATTTGACAGGTCATAGAGCTCCAACTTCTTTACGGATCAAAAGTTATGACCATTAGAAGTTTGATATTTTTTTCGTGGAAATATTGAATGAGCCAACCGTAACTTCATATTAGAAGGAATTTTTGAATCCGTAGGGGGATTTTCAGTTTTATCATGATATAAAGAATCATCCATCATTATAATAAATTAAAAATCATTAAATGGTATATCAATTAAGAAAACTACCCATATAAAATATAAATCATGGGAAAATAATTACAAATACCTTGACGAGGTCGCGGAAATAAGAAATCGTTGATTCGCGTTGAAGATAAAATAAGTTGATTTGGTGTAACGATGATGGCTGAATGAAATGATCATAAAATGCTATATCAATTAAGAAAACAAATCATAAAAACCATAAATCATGGATGCATGATTAAATATACCTTGACGAGATCGCGGAAAAAAGAAATAATTGATTCACGTTCGAGAGAAAAAGAGCCGATTTGGGGGAATGATAATGGTTAAAATAAATGATCTTTAAATTAGGATGGGTTTATAATGGAAACATATAATTGAGATTCTATGAGACAATGTGGTATTAAAAATTTTAGGCGGCAATTCAAAATTTCGATGTCGCGATGTAAAAAAATTGAAATTTCGCGTTCGCGGGATATTAAAAATATCATTCACGTCGGTTTTATGATAACCGACATGAAAAGATATTAAAATTTTCACTTATTTTTCACATCGATTATTATAAAACTGACGTGAAAAATCAATCTTCATCACTCTTTCACGTCGGTTATTAAATAACCGACGTGAAAAATCAATTTTCATGACTTTTTCACGTTGGTTATTTAATAACCGACGTTAAAAGGTATTTTTCACATCATTTATTTAATAACCGATGTGAAAAAAGTTTAAAAAATGTACTTCATTATCCAAGATTTAATTTGACAGGTCACAGAGCTCAAACAGAGTTACGGATTAAACGTTATGGCCTTTAGAAGTTGGACATCCTTAAGACATCGTTTAGAGATGATCAACTTATGAAGTCCATAACTTTTAATCCGTAATTCTGTTTGAGCTCCGTGACCTGTCAAATTAAAGCTTTAGAAATGAACTAAATTTTTGTAACCGACATGAAAAAGTCACAACAATAGATTTTTCACGTCGGTTATTTAATCACTGACGTCAAAAATAACTGAAACTTTTAATATATTTTCCTGGAAAAGGATTTTTCAAATCGGTTATTTAATAACCAATGTGAAAAAAGTTTAAAAAATTTACTTCATTTTCCAAGCATTAATTTGACAGGTCACAGAGCTCAAATGGAGTTACGGATTAAAAGTTATGGCCTTTAGAAGTTGGACATCCTTAAGACATCATTTAGAGATGATCAACGTCTGAAGGCCATAACTTTTAATCCGTAACTCCATTTGAGCTCCGTGACCTGTCAAATTAAATCTTGAGAAATGAACTACATTTTTGTACACATTTTTCATGTCAGTTATTAAATAATAGACGTGAAAAAGTCACGAAAATAGATTTTTCACGTCGGTTATTTAATAACTGACGTGAAAAATAAGTGAAAATTTTAATATATTTTCTTGGAAAAGGATTTTTCACGTCAGTTATTTAATAACCGATGTAAAAAATCGATTTTCGTCACTTTTTCATGTCGTTTATATAATAACTGATGTGAGAAATTAGATAAAATGGATTTTTAACATTGGTTCTTATATAACCGACGCGAAAAATCAGCGAAAATGTATTTTAACGTCGGTTATATAATAACCGACGTGAAAAATCGGTTTTTAGATATTTTCACGTCAGTTATAAAAAACCGACATGAAAAATGGTGGCGTAAAAAAAGGTTTTTGTTCTAGTGTGTTGTCCTAACACACAGTGTGTACTTGAATCCTCATTCCCTACCAGAGTCCTTCTATATGGCTAAGCCAGACGGATATCCTAAGACAATACTACACTGCGTGTTCAAGATAGACACGGTGTGTACTAGACAAGCTTCCCCTGGCCTGCATTGTTAGTGACACAGCCTGACACACGGCTCACTCTACATGGCTTGTTCAAGGCAGACACGGCATGTACGTGAAAGGATACCACTGACCCATGTTTTTAGTGACATGGCTGGGTACCTAGGTCAGACTACACGGTGTGTTCAATCCTAACACGATGTGTCTAGCTTAAGGTTTATCCATCTGTGTTGTTAGTTACACACTCGGACACAGGGTCAACACTACACTGCGTGTTCAACTGGTACACGACATGTTCCCACTAGACCTTCCCCATCTTGTGTCTCTACCCACATGTCCTATGACACGGTTAGGGATTACATGGCGTGTACATAAAGTACACAGCGTGTACATAAAGTACGCATCATGTACTTAATAAAAATTGTTTCTTCCCGAATAGAAGAACACATGGCATGTACTTAACATTACATGGAGTATATTTTGGGTTTTTCCAAAGAGTAAGCCTCAGAAACTACTCCGGAACCTATAAAAATACTGAAACAAACCTTGAAAGTGCCAAATTCCAACCCGTGGGGGCCCATACTCCCCGTGAATCAAAGTTTGTCATCTTATAAATGTTATAACAAGGTAAAAAAGACAATGATCCACAAAGTTCTAGTCCATGAGGGCCCAAAACACCTCAAGAACCAAAGTTTAGTGTTCATTCAGAGAAAACCTTACACAAACAATACCCTGTCAAATAGAATGTATTTTATCAAGGCATCTATCATAACAGCATGCATATTCTACACAAAATCTATCACAACAACATGCAATTGATAATGCACCCTAGATTTCATCCAAAGAATGCATGACATATGATTTCTAGCATGTGCCAATTAGAGGCAAGAGATGGCATACCGTCATCTCATTGGGTTGAGACAGAAATAGAACCTCAATAACATCAACGATAACAACGAAAAACATGGAAATCACCCTATGGTGAAATCAAATAAACTATAAAATTGAAAAACTAGAAAATTGAAATAATAGTGGTAGATTGTCTTTTCCCTGTACACTGGTTAGCTACTCTTGGGTGTATCTTATTACCAAGTACATATTCTGTCTTATCCCTAGTTAGAGGCTCCAAACAGTAAGTCCAGAGAAAATAATTCCTATGATACCACATTGTAACGTCTTGGATGTAGAAGCCACCTAGAGGCGCCATACACCTGGTTGGTCACATGGCCTCAAGCAAATTTCCCCGAACGCAAGAGGCTGCTGACTAGGAGCGAGGGCATTGGGTGTGATAGTGGAGAAACTATGCATTCATTGTAAAAGTACACAGTGGAATTAAACAAATATATACAATAGTGGAGGCAGTAAACATACCATATGAAAATAAATAGTAGAAGACTAATGGAATAAGATGGAGCACATATATAAAATGATGTATGATACATATGTCTAGGAAAGCAACAAAAAAATCATAATTCTGGAATATAGTACTAAACTAAATACAATAGAAAAATAGTAATAATCTCCACAGCATCGCAAGCCAAAGCTTGGTCAGGTGCTCTCCAGCTCTAGAGCATGTCAAGTACCTGGAGTAGAAGGGCACTTTCCCTTGTCTATACATGCAATAATATAACTTGTTTGGGCCCAAAAGCATGGCCCAAAAAGGGTGAGACTAAATCCCAGTAGGAAACCACCACGAGATCTGTGCCTAACAGTCAGTGAATATATGGCAGGTAAAAGTATAGAAAACAATAAATAGGAAAGTACTCAACAGTAAACAATCCACAGTTTCAATATCAAGCAACAAATAAGCAAGTATATAAACACAAACAAGTAACCCTATAGGAAGTACCCACAACATATCCCCTCTAGTCCTACCTAGAAAAAATAAGCAAGTAGCTAACACAAAGGTAACCCTCTAGGAAGTACCCATAACCTATCCCCTCTGGTCCTACCAAACAAGTACAAGCAACCCTCTGAGTAGTACACTCAGTCTAAACCCTCTGGTTCAGCTTAAGCATAGACTCTCTGAGGAAGCACTCATCGTCAATTCCCCATATAGTCTTCTATCATAACTAAAGGTGCCCTAGGGAAGCACTTACATCACATTCCATTTTTGATCCGCATCAAGTAACTACAGCCTCTCTGAGGAAGCATTCAATTTCAATTCCCTCAGTGGTCTCACATCATAAGTAAAACAAACACTCTGGAGAATCCCTCAATGTCCATTCTCCCTATAGTCTATACAGCAGGTTCTCACATCCCCTTTTAGGTCAAGAAAGTGTAGTAGCGGGTATCGGCCAAGGTAAACCTCAAGAACAACTTGGGTGGAATTCTACGACATTAGAGCATAACAGAACAATAGTCACACCATCCAACAATACAAGGCATGGGAAGGCAAATAGTAACCTAAAAGGAAAACTATAACCAAAGGTCAAAACAAGAAAAAACATGCATGGACAACACATCCAAAGCACATTAATTTACACTATTCACAATCAAAAATCATCTAATCAAGCATACCAGCATAACAGACTAACAATAGGGCTAAAATGGTATATGTGTGATACTCCGTTCATGGGTATTGGGAGAATTTGCTCATAAAACTGAAACCCATTCAACAAAAAGGAACAAACCACCTACCTCGACGTTAAGAGATTGTTATATGTGAACATCGAGGCTTGAATCGCCTTAGAATGCCGAATATCTACAACGACCTCTAAAAAATTAAACATAGCATAACTTGAGAAATAAGTGGAATCATGAAACAAGGCTCAAGAATAAGTGAGATATTTATGAGGTGATCCCAACACAATTGATAGTGGTTGAATCAGAGATCAGATCGAGGCTTGGGGGCTCGGAGAAGGATCATGGCCATACGAGTTCTCTCGGATGAAGAAAACCTAGAAGAAGACGGTTCTGTCGATTAGACGCGACCATGGTGTTTTTAATGAAAAAAAAATACACGGCGTGTAATTTTGGAGTATATGGCATGTACTTTCTATTTCTGTAGTCCACTTTAAGCGGCCTCCAGTTCACCCCCACATGGTCGTGTGTGTGACCATTAAACTGCTAGCACACGTTCTCCTATGGAAACCCAGTACACTACATTACTCATAATGTACATGGTGTGTACTTCAAAAAATTCAAGAAAAACCTCTTTTCCACAAAAAACAACCTGAAAAGGTAAACATACCTGAATAAAATGTATGGGTTCTCACAACGATGTTCAACATTGGAATTCAATTATTTTTCTAGATAAATATTTATAAATTGGTATTCCATAATCAGTACATATATTTGATGAAAATTCATATTTTTATTGAATTAAATTAATTTTTTGATATATGAAGAATGATTTATACATGAAATCCATGAGTGGAGACTTTTATAGATATCCCCTTGATACATAGAGAGGTCCCATGAGGAAAATTATTTGGCCAAACCCTTTGATTTTGTACCCAGTTTTTTTAAATTATCTTCTAAAAGGTATTAACAGTAAAATTATTACAAACCAAACTTTATCATTTTTTATCAAGTAGTTTTAAAATGACTTATGGATAGATCTTAATGATAGTGGTTTTTATGCTCTTAAAATATGATTTCCAATAATTAACCATTTACTTCTTTAAAAAATCTGTTATATTATTATCCATGTGATTTTCTCCATGATATTATATATTGATGTATTTCATTCTATGTTTTTTATTAAATAGAATGTAAATTTAGTTACTTTCTATTTTGATTAGGGATTATATTACCATTATTTTTAAGTAGTTTAAATGAAATTCCTATTCAATTATTTACATTTTCATATTTATTATGGACATTTATTCTTGAAATCATTCATTGTACTTAACCCTAAAATATATTTTGTGCTCTCCCTTATTTGGTTTTTTTCCCATGAATCCAATAAGTGTACTACAAATGATATTAAAGAATGTTTTTGAGGGAATAAATTTATTTTCAAAAAAAATATGTTGTAATTTTTGTATTCAATTATAATATGAGAATAAAATATGTATATAGTTAATCAAGACTACAAAATTATTCAGTCCATAGGGATGCGATTCCAAGTATCTTTTCTAATGTAAAAAAGTAAAATTTAGCTCTGGGAAATAGGGTTTGGGGTCACTAAATTTGGTATCAGAGGATTTTTAGTAGAAACCTTTGGAACTATATTATGAAAAATATATTAGGGAACATAACCCTGTGATAGACTTTGAGCATAAGTATAGAAGAACATCATAAAGTACTATTACGGAATATTTTTTTATAGTAATACATCCTTATAGTGATACTAAAAGTAGAAATGGTTCTAAAATAGATGTAGTTATATGTAATAACTATTAAATGGGAAAGTTTAACTTGACCTGATCATCAACTGGTGCGTGAAAATGGGACTTACTATAGACTTGATTTGATACTCTTTGAGGATATGCTTGAGATAATTCACATTTTCATTTTAGGCCATTACAAATAATTAGAAAATTTAATGATAATGGATGACCTAGGATGGCCCCTACAATAAATAAGGATCTATGTCGAATTATAAAAGGATGTAGTATTTGTGTATTGTGATTCACAAAAATAAATTGTAAAATAATTTTAAACAATTTTATTTTTGTATAAGAATCCTGAAATATCTAAGTATTATTTTAAATTTTAAAAGCACATGTGTATTCATTAACTTAGGAGTAATAAATATGATCATGGGTTTTGTGTTTAAGGTTGATCATAATTTCAATGTTTTAAAAACCATTTTTAGGTTTTATATGGTTGAAGCCTACCACTACTGGAAAACTATCTTATACCAATGGTTTGGAACCGTTGGTATAGGCCTCCAAACTGTTGGTATAGCCTATACCAACGGTTTGGAGAACCATTGCCAAGTAAGCCGTTGGGATAGGTCTATCCCAACGGTTTTGGAAACCGTTGGTATATGTAATATGGAAATATATACCAACGGTTATGGAACCGTTGGTATATGAATTTCAAAAAAAAACATCCACTGGGATTTGATCCCAGGACCCCTAGTTTATCATTGAACGACTTAACCACTAACCTAACATGACTTTTGTAAACATAATTACATAAATATATATATATATATATGTATTCTCATAATTATTTTAAATTTTGATTTCTATAATGTTCTCAGTAAGAAGAATTGATAAAAAAATCAACGGATCTATACCAACGGTTGTCAAAACCGTTGGTAAAGATTTTGAGTTTGGAATTTCATTCTGGGTGATGGTTGATCCATGGGGGACCCTTTCCCGACAGTTTGGCCAAACCGTTGGGAAAGTGGCCACAAAGGGGACTTTTCCCAACGGTTTGGCCAAACCGTTGGGAAAGGTTTTCACAAAGGGGACTTTTCCCAATGGTTTGGCCAAACCATTGAGAAAACCATACCCTTTCCCAACGGTTTGGCCAAACCGTTGGGAAAAGTGGCCCCAAAGTGGGCTTTCCCAATGGTTTGGAAAAACCGTTGGGAAAGGGAACCTATACCAACAGTTTTCACAAACCGTTGGTATAGAAGCGTTGGGAAAAGTCATATTTCCAGTAGTGTACTAAGATGAAGGAACTATTTAAGAAATTTATGGAAGGTATCTATTTTAGTAGAAATGTTATTTGAGGAAGAATTATTTTACATTTTATAGACATATGTTTAAAGGTATTTATATTCTTTATGGTTAATATGAACATTAATGAAATTTTAATAATAGATAAAGATTATTAATTGAAATTTTAGGAAAAATTGTATAGAAACCCATAGAAAATAAGGTTATTTAATTATTAATTTTTTTTTCAAGGAGGACCATAAATTTTTTTGGTAATGTTATAGGAATTATATTAATATAGCTTAGAAAATGGAATAATCACAAGCTGAGTGACACCCCGCCATATCTGTAAAGGCCGCAAGGCTTAAAACTATGATTGAAGGGCGATAAGGTTTTAGAGCCTACCACAGGACAACACAATCTCCTTATTAATATGTCATTATTTTTAGTTAAAATATTTGATGAATAAATATTAATTATTAACTATGGGTGTTATTTTTTAGGTTTATATATTAATTTATTACATTGGATATATTTCTCTAAATATATTAGATTTATGATATACATTGGGACATAAATAAATACTTTTTACTCTTTTATATATCTTATAATTTATTAAAAAAGTAAATTTTAGTGCATCATGAATAAAGAAATGATTTTTTATACTCATTTCTGGGTGTAAGGGCTGAATTGGAAATTGATTGAAACAAAACCAATGTATGAAATTTTTCTCATGAAATAAAAATATATCAATTTAGTGTATTTACTTATATTCTTAGATATTAACATTATTCCTCAACATTTGGAAAATTATAATAAACCCAAATTTTTATCTAATTACATTTATATCCATTTAATTAGACGGTCTTCTAAATCATCAAATATTTATGGTTTAAAACCCCTTAACTTTCCATTAACCATTCAATCTATTATGATTAATGTCCTCAATCACTCCCTATAATTATTTTCAATTTTCTTCCATGTCTATATCTTCACTTGCCACCAATTGTTTTCTATATATAAACTTTTTTATATGTTATTTAATATGGACTTTTTACTTTAGTATCTCTCCCTTTTAGAGGATGTTTTACTAACCGTTTTTATGATGTTGGTTTTCAAAAATGGTTCTTACAAAGGAAAAAAAATGACTAAGAAAATCATTTATTAATTTTTTGGATGGAATTTATTTATAGTTGGGAAAATGTGACATCCTAAAAATCTAAAATGAGAACATTTTATTCGATAGTGTATGTGATACACAGCACTAAAATCATAAGAATGTTTAATAACCTAATAAGTAAAGATATATTTCTTTGAAAAATTATTAGATAAATTCCATATCATTAATTACACACAACAATGAGATAATGTTAAATTACATATAAAATAGATATTATCTTTCAATATATGGAACTTTGAGGTTAGGTTTCATTGCACGCAACACCGAGTTTAAATGAAATGTGACATATCATTAAAATATTAATATTGAATATAATATTTATAGCCTAGAAATTAAATTGTATTATATGAATAGTTTTAACTAAAATATGAAAATTATGGTTATCTATTGATTAGAGACAAATAATAATAATTTAAAATAAAAAGAAATGTTTTCTGAAATACATTATTTTTCTAAAAGACGTTTTAATCACAATTGGTGATCAAAACATAAAATTTATTTTAACAAATTTAGAAGTTTTATTTTAATAATATAAGGATAATTTTTAAAAAAGGGATATCAAAATTAGCATCCGGTGATTTTTTGGTATTTTCCAAAAAGGTTCAATTTTTCATGAAAAATGAAAAATATTGCATTTTAAATGAAAAATATATTATAATTTAAATATATTATAAATAAAAAAAATATTTTATTTTTTTAAAATTAAAATTATTAAAATTATATATAAATTAATATATTTTAGTTTATTATAATCATTTTTATATTTAATTTTGATATAAAATAGTGTAAACTTTTAAACATATCTCTTAAAAAATTCGTGTTCCCGTCACATCTGCAAGATTAATTTTTAATTATTTTTTTCACATATGTGAATTTAATATGAAAAAATGGATATATATTTGGATTCATTATAATTTATAATATTGATTATGTCCGACTTAATTTTTGACCAAAAGGAATAATGAAAATAGTAAAATAATTTATTATTGTGGTTAAGGTAAAAATGGATTTACTTGGGGTTAAACTAAGAAGATAAGGGTTATGAATAACCTTAAAACTTGTCAAAAAATCATTAGTATACTATATTTATAACTTATATATTATTTTAAATATAGTAAATTTTTTTAATATTTTTGAATGAAAAAAATGTGGGTATAATTGAATATTTTTAAAAAAGTACATGTTTTTCACTCACCTAACTTATAAAAGGCCATCAACTCTCCTCTTTTCTTCACACCTTAAAACCCGTTTTGGATCAGCCAATACCATCCAAAATCACTCTCCAACTTACCTCCTATCATTCTAGAAGCCTTATTTTTGGAATAGATCGATCATATAAAAGATTTTGTGTGGTCCGAGGGAGGATACCAAAAAAGAGGCAATGTTCTTCAATGAGCATTTTTATTTTATTTATTCATTCACCTCCGTCCATTTCTATTAAAAAATTTTGATATAATAACATCAATTTCCTAAATATAGTGAGATGTTATAATATTAATAAAATTACCTAAAACCATCCTAACATCAATCAATTGGGGTTAGAAAATCATCATTCTGGTTTATGGAGGACTACCGCCTCATGAACCAATGTCATTCATTCTTCCATTACCACTTATCACTGTAGGGTATGATGATGGATCCAAAGTATAGATATACGAAATTTTTTACACAATACAGGAAACAACCAATTTATAAGTGGTTTTGTCATGGTGGTATTTCATGGGGTTTTCAAAAATCATCTCTATGTTTTTTTGAATATTTTTTATTTTATAAAAAAAATAGAAATAATAATTCTTAAGCCGATGTTTTTTAAAAAACCATGAAGAAATAGTTTCAGTTTCTTAAAACTTCCCAATAAATTAAATGAATTTTTCAAAAAAAACTATTTAATTATTTTTTTTATTTTTTATTTAATATCACATATACTTTATTATTTATAATTTTAATAATTATAATGTTTTAATTAATAAATATTTGTAATTATTAGTTAATAATAATTTTAAACATAAAAAAATATTGAATAAATTAAAAATTAGACTTCATTATCACATTACAATAACATTTGATTCAGGAGTTCATTTTAGCTCCAGAACCAGTCAAATCAAAGCTTATGAAAAGAACTAAAACCAAATTCCATTTAATTTTTTTGAAAATCAAAAAAAAATTATTATAGTTTTATAAAAAGTCAGAAATTGAACTTGAACTTCAAATGGCCATGACTATTGATCCAGGTCTCTGTTTGGGATCCACCATATATCAAATCCAAACCTACGATGAGATCTATGACAGAATGACCTGAGGGGACCCCAATCACTATTTTTTAGTGGACAAAAGAGGCCCATATGGCCTCCAAAACCCGGTTTTTAGTCGGGGTACGCCCATTTTTTTAGAATTTCATGGAATTTCAACCTCATTTAAGGGGAAATTATATTCATTTTCAATGGGGAATGAATATATTTTCCGGGATTATAATCATGTTGATATTATAGTTTTGAATTTATATCATTTTTCACATTGGGGTTTCATTAATAATTAAATATATGCACGTTTTCTCATATTTACTTATTATAAATTACTTTTATACAAACATATTTATGTAGAAATGTATTTTTAAACATATAAACCATATGGAAATAAATATAATTTATACATTTCATTTAAAATAAATAATTATTTATTATAATTACCATATATAAATTAATTAATTTTGGTGTATATATATACCTATATAAGTAATGATTATATATAAACTTGTGTTTGTCACTAAAGAAACCTTATTTATGGGAATATTCTAATATATTTAAAAAACACATATATTGCGTGTATACATCACATCAAAATTAATTTTTATAAAAAATTATCACTATCATTAAATATAGTATATAAATCAATTTACAGAAAAACTATATGAAAATATATATACACACATATGTAAATTATGTTAATATATAAAAATGTGTGTGTATTGATAAAGAGATATTTATTTATATTTATATACTAATATATGTAAATAAAAATTAATACATAATATATTTAAATAAATATAAGTATATATATTTCACACATATTTGATGAGATTTCATCTTCATTTAAGAGTGTATTCATATGATTTTTATTTAATTTATGATTTTATTCCATTGATTTACATTCCTATAGATTTGATGGTGTTTTAATATTTTCTTTTTCTTATATTTTGGTAATTTACTATCAATTATATATATATATATATATTATTATTATTAATTTATAAATATTTGTGTATATTGATATATTATAAGAGGTATCGGTATGAGTTAAAAATACCACTCATACCCATAAAATTTACTATACAAATGTAAAGTACAATAAAGAAGGATATATGGGGTCATACAAGAATTTTTTACCTTCATAGAGACACAGAAAAGTAGGATACCAAAAACAAAACATCATCTTTTTCCTCTAATTCCCATCTTCTAATGGTATCGACCTCTTCCTCGCTGGTGTCGACCTCTCCTCCAAGACATTTTGTTTCGTTAGATGACTTAGATAGGTGAGTCATCATATAAATGAGATCTATAATTTGATTCACGTTCATCATATAATAAAGAGACAATAAAAAAATCTAACAAATCACTTTGCTTCCATGTTAGTTCATTTATGTCTATTCTCGAGTCGAATTGCAAGACATCTGTAAGTTTTGTGGTAATATATTTCAGTACTAAAAAGTATTCATTATAACAAAAATATTCGGATCCATATTTTCATACATATGCTCAATATGGGACTCAAACCAATCACATAAATCATCATTGAGGTTTTTTTGATAAAATCTCACCACTGATCTCACTCGATAGAGTGGTGGTGTGGGAATTCATAACACTCATCGCATCACATTCTTCAAAGACTGTGGTACCAAAGCTTCCATAAAATACTTTCAAAAAAACATAAAATTAGTTAAATATGACCAACCCCCTCAGAAGTGCCGCCTTCATCCATTTCTAGAAATTGACTTGAAAGAATCATCAAATGATATTGTTCACTTTGATAATTGTAACACCCCGAGATTTTATGAAAAATATTCTTTTTAATTTCATTAATGTCTTATGTTATACGCTACACCAAAAGGAGCTTTCACAACACACATCTCTGACCTGGCATGAATTACACGCAATCGCGACCTTCCACGATAGCGTGTGTTGTACGCAACACCAAGTTTCGCTAAACAACGATATGCTATTAAAATATTATTAAAACTAGCCGTTATGAATAGTAATAACCACTTTTTGAAATTTTGTAAATTTTATTTTTCAAAATGGAATTCATTTTTGGATTCGTAATATCGAAATTAGCTTAGGGTGAAATTTTGGTGATTTTCGGATAACTTTCATATTTTGATGAATAGTGAAAATTACTAAATTTTAATTAAAAACAACTTTTTCAATCGATATAATTAACAGAGATAAATTATTAATTTGAGTGGTTTTAAAGTATATTTAGAATATATTTTTACAATTTAATACAATGTTGGTCCTTGGATGTAATTTCACATTTAAACCAGACATAAACAAGTGTCAATCTTTTGATAATTATTATCTCTTAAAAACACACTATTTGTTGTGACAGCGGAAATTAATTATAAAATTAATTAATGAAACTTATATGTTGGGAATTTTGTAAAATAGAAATCATTTTTGAGTTCGGAATATCAATTATAGCTTAGGGTGAAATTTTGGCATTTTTCTGAAAAACTTCAATTTTTGATGAATAGTGAAACCACTAAGTGGTAGGTTAAAAACTGAATTTTGCATAAAACTTAATTTTACCGCTTATGTGAATGGAATTTCGAAAATCCGACAGACACGGTTGATATCATTAAGTAAAATGTGGTTCAATGAGATAAAAATAATTTTTTTGGTGAATAGTAACTTTTTACTTTTTTTTACCGCTGTTAATAGTAAATATGGTAACTAAGGGTAAATATGATATTACTATTACCCTAACACATGTCCTAATTCTATTGGATAAGTGTAATTCGACCAAAAACAACCTTATTAATATAATATGACAATTTAGGTCCACTTGGATTAGATTATGACATTTAATATTATTTTATTTAATGAATAGTTAAAATAGTGAAAATCAATGTTTAATAAGTAAATCATTTTTAATATGGGGTTATACATAAGATAAATTATACTATAAATATTCATTAGAAAGCTAAAACTATTTCCTATATAATTGTATTTTATTTGTAATTTTTAGACAGTAAATAATTTAATTTATTTATGACACAATGATGATGAAGTAATTATCTTATTAATGAAATATTGACATAATTGATGTTATAAACACCAAAATAAATGTAATTTGAGACTTTTTATGAATTACACTAATTTTCTAGGTTACTATGATATATTAGTATTGATTTAATCAACTTGGTTAGAACATATAATTCTGTTATGACTTTCACAAAAATCATATATCAAATAGTGTCAAAATTGACACAAAATAGTTTTTAAATCAAATATTATATTATTAATTTTTATTTTATTCCTAAAAATCTAAGGTTCGGCAAAATGACTTAGATAAGGATATATATATTAATTATAAACAATTGGGGGTTCGTTTGGCATGTTATAGTAAGTTTATTAACCATATAGTGTAAGAAAACAAAAAGACACAGTAAAAGTTAAATTATTTAACTTAGAGTTAAATCTAATTGATAAGGTTAAAATAATAACCTAAACTTGTCTAAATCCTATTGGTTGATAGGATTTCGACCCATACCCACTTTATATTCTAAATAAGACCCTTTGGAACCATTATAAATCGATTTTGACTTTAATATAAAATAATATTTTGAGAATTCCTAAGGTGCCCCTCTCCTCCCTTATAAAAGGACACCTCCTCCCCCTCCTCCTCACACCAATTTGAGCACTCAAGCTCGGTCAAACCCTGCCAAAATCCCTTATCCAATTCCCTAGAATAATCCTAGAGTTCCTGGTCTTCTTCAAAGACCAATATTAGTTCCCTAAGTGGAGGATTCAAAGAGGCGTTTCAAAGAAGAGGTAATATCCATTACCGATCTTTTCAATTTCTTTCTTCTTCAACTTCTTCTTCTTTAGTTGTTTCATGACAAAGTAATAACATCAGTATTAATTACATACTGATATGTTATTATAAATATGAAACAACCCTAATTCACCTTCTATCCATCCTACAGAAAAATGAAATCACCGCGCGTGCGTACGTACAGAATACCGTCTCCACACCGTGGTGTAATCTATTTTCCACCACCACCTTACATGGATGGGTATAATGGTGTAAAGAATAACTATACATAGTTATTACAACATCATATTGATTCTGATATATTTTATAATCCACTAAAATTCAATTCAGTAATTATTGAAATGATATCATCGCTCGTGCGTACGTATGGACTACCGTCTCCACGACTCGATGAGATTCATTCTCCATGTTAACCATTTAAGAATGATTATAAAGTATATATAAGAAATAATAATGAAATATATTACATTATAAAGCTACTGGATTTATGTATATATATATATATATATGTATTTCATCTACTTACTTCCATTCATGAAAATAATGAAAGGAAAACAGCGTTAATGCGTACGTACGGACTACCGTCTCCATGAACGGTGTTTTTCATTACATTTATCTATCTATTATATATATATATATACTGAATATATATGATATATAAATCATATTTTATATTCTGGAAGTAAGTAAATCATGATATAAGTAATAATAATGTCAAGAACAACAAATCAAAACACCTACGATAAATGAAATGATTTTACCCAAAACGCTTCTTTAACATGGAATTTACAAAAGAACGGGTAATATAAAGTCATAAGTGAACCATATGTGATATCATAACAATGAATATGATTCTGTAATAAGTAAATGACATTATTTAAATCATTATACATGAGGTTCGGACACATATGAAGAAAATCGGACCTAAGGTAAGGGAAATATCACAATCTCACTTTTATCCGAGATTGTTTTTACTTTGGTAATTACTGGGGTGTATTTTATCATCCACATCCATGTTCCCTCAATATGTAATATTATTTCCATCCTTCTACAATATTTTATATCCAATTCTACCCTTCGGTGAGTTTTTAGTAAAAGATATGAAAGGAATCTTTTGTTGTTTTTCGTACGAGGTACTTTTTGACTTTTCCGACAAAAGTACGAAGAATGTTTTTTAACTTATACGGCATGAATGGATTTTTAAAACATTATTTACAAGAAGCTTCCTTTACAAGTTTTCAAGTTTATTTTTAATCAACTTCTTTTAGTTTATAATTGTAAGACATGTTAAGAAAAGAAAAGTGTTTTTGAATTAGAAAAGATATTTTCCTCAAGAATGGAGTTCAAATGTTTTATCAAAATTATTTTCCATCTAAGATAATATAGGGTTCTGTTTTTATCCCTATTATTACATTGATTTGATTATGTTTTGAGGAAATTATTTTTATGATGTCATTTACCATATATGATTTGTTTTATGATGTCATGATGTTTCAAGAATCCCATTTTGTTACATGTGTTATGCGATGATATATGATTTATGATTATGTGGCACACATAAGAAAGGATTCATTATAATATGGGTGGGACATATATCTCCCTCCAATTCATTGGGTAAAGATTTTATATCTCATGAGATAGACAGGGATGGAACGGTAGGTTATACCGGTTCAGTGAAACAGGACTGGAACGAGGGTGACTTGGTTCAGAAAGGGACTTTGTCCACTAAGATAGTCTTGGAAATGAGTCTTGACTAACAAGAAATGATTCTCTATGATTATGTGTGTATGCCACAAAGTTTCATGTTTTAATTTATGATTATTGTGATTACATTTCACTACCATGATTTATCCCATGTTATGAAATTATGATCTCTTTTGCAGGTTAAGATTTCCAAAAGTTATGTGCTTGTGTATACGATGAGATTTATATTCCTTTTGTTTACCCTTACTGATCATTTGAGCTCACCCTTTTATGTTTTCTTTTCCCTAGGATATAAAGAAAGGTTTTAGGTAAAAAAAATGGGAAGATCTTTATGGGAGATATTGGAGATCTTTCACCACGATTAGATGATTACGTTCCGAGTTTCCAAAGACACTAAACTATTACGATCCTTGTGTGTGTATTTTTTGTTATGTACTAAGTATTCCGCAAAAGTAATGTAATGTTCATGTACGTTAAGCTTAGGGTCTCTACAGTTGGTATCAGAGGAAAGGTTTAGTCAACCTTTGGAAACTAGGATGCGAAAACATTAGTGAGATCCCTAGAGATATTTCTAAGGTATGTCTAGGGATGTCCCTAAGGATAAGTATAGGTATAGGATATAGTCCTAGAACTATGGTAACGATATTAGATTAAACCAAAAATGTTAGATATTGAAGTTAATCCCCCTTTATTATGATTTTTGCCTCTCACACTATTCTTTTTGGGTTTTAGAAAATGGATGGAAACAAGATGATTCACGATAATGGAGGATATGATGGACAATGGAATGATATTATTCATGAGCAACCAAATGAAATGGGATTTGGAAGTCCAAACAAAATTATTATGCTGAATCAGCAATCTCATAATATGATCAATAAAGTAAAATTTGGTAAGTTTCCTGACTTGGATAATAAGAGAAAGATGGAGTTTCATGATGATCGTAGAGGAAAGAAAGTTCAATTTCCCCTATGTAAATCATGTGGGAAGAGGCATCAAGGAGAATGTTTCAAAGGAAATGGAAGATGCTTTGGGTGTGGAAAAGAAGGACACAAAGCTAGTAAGTGTAAAGGAAAAGGTTCAATTAACACCAGGGATGAGGATAATGGTATTTCTACGACATCAGAAATGGTTAAATGTTTTAAATGTGGAATGTATGGGAATTATGCAAACCAATGCCCTAAAGGAAAGTCTCATGAAGAGAATCAGTATGGTCGTATGGGTAGTATTTATGTGGATGATGATGAAGAGACTACAAATGATATGTGAGATGAAAGAATTGTTGAAGCTCGGTCAATGGTTTAAGAATGTAGTGGAATGATTACATGTTTATCATGTGTAATGTTGTATAAGTAATCTCATGCTACTATGGAATAAAGAGACATCTATGGATTGTTACACTGTTGTCTTTCCTTGAGTTTTGAAAGTGTATGATTAATGTTACCAGTATCCATGAAAGGTTATTCAGATATTTTTGGAATGTAGATGATATGCGCATAATGAAGGGATAAGGAGAAAATTAAATTTTTGATAGTATTCATGAGCTCATGACTGATATAAGGAGAAGGTTATATCATGGTTTAAGTATATAGAATTTTTGGATTTTGGTATGTGGAAAGAGTTAACTTTAGTCAGCATTTATGTTTTCACTAAGGTTCAATGGGTATTCATTCTTCAAGAGAATACATGATTAAGGTATTCACATGTTTTTAATTTGACCAACAAGATATATCTTATGATATATGGGGGATAAAATGATGGCATTCACGTGATTGTTCTGTGACATTTCAAGTAATAATTTTCTTTATACTATGAGCTTGGACCGAATTATTTTAGATAAGCCTAAAGATTAGAATGGATTATGTTGGACATAAGTTAGGATAAAACGTTTTTCGATATTATTGATGGGATGTTATAGTAATATAGCTTTAGAAAATGGACAACCTGCAGGACGGGTGACATCCCATCGCGTCGGACAAGGCTGTGGGAATCGAACCCACAACCGAAGTGCGACTGGCCTTTATCGCCTACCACTGGCCTAAAGGAAGTCCCTGTTTAGTAGAAACTAGTTTTATTATATTAAGAAGTATGATATATGAAGTATAAGTTCATTTTAGGAACCATATATCATTAATCTCACTATAGATGGACTTATGTATTTTTTGATAACTTTTCTAACCTTTTGAGATAGATGGAATGACCCATCATTCTATCACATGATCTGCTAACACATCAAGAATGACAAATTCAACTTAATTTCTTTAAGAGATGAAGTAGAAATTGTCCAAAGAACGACAAACAGTGAGACTATACCAAAATCATGAAAGTATTTCTTCTAATTCCAATTTCATCAACTTTAGGGAAATGATCTTGAAAACCAAAAATGTTTTCCTAGAGCTCTTATATCTGATTAATCAGATGGTACTTAGATCTTCACAAATTTATGGATTTGTGATTGCTAGCTTTTCCATAGCCATGTTCTCTACCACTCTCCATCAGAACATGATGGTTAGATTTCTCTTCCATATCCATATTCTCACCTACGTGGAAACCCAGTGATTAGTCTATTTGGGTAACCGTTACGTTTCATACTTTCGTTTTTAAAGATTGGTTTTGGTATTCCTTTTTACGAGGTGGGTTTCTATTAAAGAAACTTTCTAATAGTAAACCATTTATAACCCCGACGAATTTCGAGGGCGAAATTCATTTTAAGGGGGGTAGAATGTAACACCCCGAGATTTTATGAAAAAATATTCTTTTTAATTTCATTAATGTCTTGTGTTATACGCTACACAAAAAGGAGCTTTCACAACACACATCTCTGAACTGGCATGAATTACATGCAATCGCGACCTTCCACGATAGCGTGTGTTGTACGCAACACCATGTTTCGCTAAACAACAATATGCAATTAAAATATTATTAAAACTAGCCGTTATGAATAGTAATAACCACTTTTTGAAATTTTGTAAATTTTATTTTTCAAAATTGAATTCATTTTTGGATTCGTAATATCGAAATTATCTTAGGGTGAAATTTTGGTGATTTTCGGATAACTTTCATATTTTGATGAATAGTGAAAATTACTAAATTTTAATTAAAAACAACTTTTTCAATCGAAATAATTAATAGTGATAAATTATTAATTTGAGTGGTTTTAAAGTATATTTAGAATATATTTTTACAATTTAATACAATGTTGTTCGTTGGATGTAATTTCACATTTAAACCAGACATAAACAAGTGTCAATCTTTTGATAATTATTATCTCTTAAAAACACGCTATTTTTTGTGACAGCGAAAATTAATTATAAAATTAATTAATTCAACTTATATGTTGATAATTTTGTAAAATAGAAATCATTTTTGAATTCAGAATATCAATTATAGCTTAGGGTGAAATTTTGGCATTTTTCTGAAAAACTTCAATTTTTGATGAATAGTGAAACCACTAAGTGGTCGGTTAAAAACTGAATTTTGCATAAAACGTAATTTTACCACTTCTGTGAATGGAATTTAGAAAATCCGACAGACACGGTTGATATCATTAAGTAAAATGTGGTTCAATGAGATAAAAATAATTTTTTTGGTGAATAGTAACTTTTTACTTTTTTTTACCGCGGTTAATAGTAAATAGGGCAACTAAAGGTAAATATGATATTACTATTACCCTACCACATGTCCTAATTATATTGGATAAGTGTAATTCGACCAAAAACAACCTTATGAATATAATATGACCATTTAGGTCCACTTGGATTAGATTATGACATTTAATATTATTTTATTTAATGAATAGTTAAAATAGTTAAAATCAAAGTTTAATAAGTAAATCATTTTTAATATGGGGTTATACATAAGATAAATTCAACTATAAATATTCATTAGAAAGATAAAAATCTTTCCTCTATAATGGTATTTTATTTTTAATTTTTATACATTAAATAATTTAATTTATTTATGACACAATGATGATGCAGTAATTATCTTATTAATGAAATATTGACATAATTGATGTTATAAACACCAAAATAAATGTAATTTTAGACTTTTTATAAATTCCACTAATTTTCTAGGTTACTATAATATATTATTGTTTATTTAAGAAACTTGGTTTGAACATATAATTCTGTTATGACTTTCACAAAAATCATATATCAAATAGTGTCAAAATTGACACGAAATAGTTTTTAAATCAAATATTATATTATTAATTGTTATTTTATTCCTAAAAATATAAGGTTTGGCCAAATGACTTATATAAGGATATATATATTAATAATAAACAATTTAGGGATCTTTTGGCATGTTATAGTAAGTGTATTAACCATATAGTGTAAGAAAGAAAAAAGACACGTTAAAAGTTAAATTATTTAACTTAGAGTTAAATCTAATTGATAAGGTTAAAATAATAACCTAAAATTGTCTAAATCCTATTGGTTGATAGTATTTAGACCCATCCCCACTTTAGCTTCGAAATAAGACCCTTTGGAACCATTATAAACCGATTTTTACTTTAATATAAAATAATATTTTGAAAAATTCCTAAGGTGCCCCTCTCCTCCCTTATAAAAGGACACCTCCTCCCCCTCCTCCTCACACCAATTTGAGCACTCAAGATCGTCCAACCCCTTCAAAAATCCCTTCTCCACTTCCCTAGAATAATCCTAGAGGTCCTGGTCTTCTTCAAAGACCAATCTTAGTTCCCTAAGTGGAGGATTCAAAGAGGCGTTTCAAAGAAGAGGTAATATCCATTACCGATCTTTTCAATTTCTTTCTTCTTCAACTTCTTCTTCTTTAGTTGTTTCATGACAAAGTAATAACATCAGTATTACTTAAATAATGATATGTTATTATAAATATGAAACAACCCTAATTCACCTTCTATCCATCCTACGGAAAAATGAAATCACCGCGCGTGCGTACGTACGGAATACCGTCTCCACGCCGTGGTGTAATCTATTTTCCACCACCACCTTACATGGATGGGTATAATGGTGTAAAGAATAACTATAAATAGTTATTAAAACATCATATTTATTCTGATATATTGTCTAATCCACTCCAATTCAATTCAATAATTATTGAAATGATATCATCGCTCGTGCGTACGTACGGACTACCGTCTCCACGACGCGATGAGATTCATTCTCCATGTTAACCATTTAAGAATGATTATAAAGTATATATAAGAAATAATAATGAAATATATGACATTATAAAGCTACTGTATTTATGTATATATATATATATATATATATATATATTTCATCTACTTACTTCCATTCAAAACAATAAGGAAAGGAAAACAGCGTTCATGCGTACGTACGGACTACCGTCTCCATGAATGGTGTTTTTCATTTCATTTATCTATCTATTATATATATATATACTGAATATATATGATATATAAATCATATTTTATATTCTTGAAGTAAGTAAATCATGATATAAGTAATAATAATGTCAAGAACAACAAGTCAAAACACCTACGATAAATGAAACGATTTTACCCAAAATGCTTCTTTAACATGGAATTTACAAAAGAACTGATAATATAAAGTCATAAGTGAACCATATGTGATATCATAAAAATGAATATGATTCTGTAATAAGTCAATGACATTATTTAAATCATTATACAGGAGGTTCGGACACATACGAAGCAAATCGGACCTAAGGTAAGGGAAATATCACAATCTCACTTTTATCCGAGATTGTTTTTACTTTGGTAATTACTGGGGTGTATTTTATCATCCGCATCCATGTTCCCTCAATATGTAATATTATTTCCATCCTTCTACAATAGTTTATATCCAATTTTACCCTTCTTTGAGTTTTTAGTAAAAGATATGAAAGGAATCTTTTGTCGTTTTTCGTACGAGGTACTTTTTGACTTTTCCGACAAAAGTACGAAGAATGTTTTTTTTTAACTTATACGGCATGAATGGATTTTTTAAACATTATTTACAAGAAGCTTACTTTACAAGTTTTCAAGTTTATTTTTAATCAACTTCTTTTAGTTTATAATTGTATGACATGTTAAGAAAAGAAAAGTGTTTTTGAAGTAGAAAAGTTATTTTCCTCAAGAATGGAGTTCAAATGTTTTATCAAAATTATTTTCCATCTAAGATAATATAGGGTTCTGTTTTTATCCCTATTATTACATTGATTTTATTATTTTTTGAGGAAATTATTTTTATGAAGTCATTTACCATATATGATTTGTTTTATGATGTCATGATGTTTCAAGAATCCCATTTTGTTACATGTGTTATGCGATGATATATGATTTATGATTATGTGGCACACATAAGAAAGGATTCATTATAAGATGGATGGGACCTATATCTCCCTCCAATGAATTGGGTAATGATTTTATATCTCATGATATAGACAGGGCTGGAATGGTAGGTCATACCGGTTCAGTGAAACAGGGCTGGAACGAGGGTGACTCGGTTCAGAAAGGTACTTTGTCCACTAATATAGTCTTGGCAATGAGTCTTGACTAACAAGAAATGATTCTCTATGATTATGTGTGTTTGTCACAAAGTTTCATATTTTAAGTTATGATTATTGTGATTACATTTCACTACCATGATTTATCCCATGTTATGAAATTATGATCTCTTTTGCAGGTTAAGATTTCCAAAAGTTATGTGCTTGTGTATACGATGAGATTTATATTACTTTTGTTTACCCTTACTGAGCATTTGAGATCACCCTTTTATGTTTTCTTTTACCCAGGATATAAAGAAATGTTTTAGGTAAAAAAATGGGAAGATCTTTATGGGAGATATTGGAGATCTTTCACCACGATTAGAAGATTACGTTCCGAGTTTCCAAAGACACTAAACTATTACGATCCTTGTGTGTGTATTTTTTGTTATGTACTAAGTATTCCGAAAAAGTAATTTAATGTTCATGTACGTTAAGCTTAGGGTCTCTACAGTTGGTATCAGAGGAAAGGTTTAGTCAACCTTTGGAAACTAGGATGCGAAAACATTAGTGAGATCCCTAGAGATATTTCTAAGGTATGTCTAGGGATGTCCCTAAGGATAAGTATAGGTATAGGATATAGTCCTAGAACTATGGTAACGATATTAGATTAAACCAAAGATGTTAGATATTGAAGTTACTCCCCCTTTATTATGATTTTTTCCTCTCACACTATTCTTTTTGGGTTTTAGAAAATGGCTGGAAACAAGATGATTCACGATAATGGAGGATATGATGGACAATGGAATGATATTCTTCATGAGCAACCAAATGAAATGGGATTTGGAAGTCCAAACATCATTATTATGCCGAATCAGAAATCTCATAATATGATCAATAAAGTAAAATTTGGTAAGTTTCCTGACTCGGCTAATAAGAGAAAGATGGAGTTTCATGATGATCATAGAGGAAAGAAAGTTCAATTTCCCCTATGTAAATCATGTGGGAAGAGGCATCATGGAGAATGTTTCAAAGGAACTGGAAGATGCTTTGGGTGTGGAAAAGAAGGACACAAAGCCAGTAAGTGTAAAGGAAAAGGTTCAATTAACACCAGGGATGAGGATAATGGTATTGCTACGACATCAGCAGTGGTTAAATGTTTTAAATGTGGAATGTATGGTCATTATGTAAACCAATGCCCTAAAGGAAAGTCTCATGAAGAGAATCAGTATAGTCGTATGGGTAGTATTTATGTGGTTGATGATGAAGAGACTACAAATGATATGTGAGATGAAATAATTGTTGAAGCTCGGTCAATGGTTTAAGAATGTAGTGGAATGATTACATGTTTATCATGTGTAATGTTGTATAAGTAATCTCATGATACTATGGAATAAAGAGACATCTATGGATTGTTACACTGTTGTCTTTCCTTGAGTTTTAAAAGTGTATGATTAATGTTACCAGTATCCATGAAAGGTTATTCAGATATTTTTGGAATGTAGATGATATGCGCATAATGAAGGGATAAGGAGAAAATTAAATGTTCGATAGTATTCATGAGCTCATGACTGATATAAGGAGAAGGTTATATCATGGTTTAAGTATATAGAATTTTTGGATTTTGGTATGTGGAAATAGTTAACTTTTTTCAGCATTTATGTTTTCACTAAGGTTCAATGGGTATTCATCCTTCAAGAGAATACATGATTAAGGTATTCACATGTTTTTAATTTGACCAACAAGATATATCTTATGATATATGGGGGATAAATGATGGTATTCACGTGATTGTTCTGTGACATTTCAAGTAATAATTTTCTTTATACTATGAGCTTGGACCAAAGTATTTTAGATAAGCCTAAAGATTAGAATGGATTATGTTGGACATAAGTTAGGATAAAATGTTTTTCGATATTATTGATGGGATGTTATAGTAATATAGCTTTAGAAAAAGGACAACCTGCAGGACGGGCGACAGCCCATCGCGTCGGACAAGGCTATGGGAATCGAACCCACAACCGAAGTGCGACTGGCCTTTATCGCCTACCACTGGCCTACAGGAAGTCCCTGTTTAGTAGAAACTAGTTTTATTATATTAAGCAGTATGATATATGAAGTATAAGTTCATTTTAGGAACCATATATCATTAATCTCACTATAGATGGACTTATGTATTTTTTGATAACTTTTCTAACCTTTTGAGATAGATGGAATGACCCATCATTCTATCACATGATCTGCTAACACATCACAAATGGCAAATTCCACTTCATTTCTTTAAGAGATGAAGTAGAAATTGTCCAAAGAACGACAAACAGTGTGACTATACCAAAATCACGAAAGTATTTCTTCTAATTCCAATTTCATCAACTTTAGTGAAATGATCTTGAAAACCAAAAATGTTGTCCTAGTGATCTTATATCTAATTAATCAGATGGTACCTTAGATCGTCACAAATTTATGGATTTGTGATTGCTAGATTTTCCATAGCCATGTTCTCTACCACTCTCCATCAGAACATGATGGTTAGATTTCTCTTCCATATCCATATTTTCACCTATGTGGAAACCCAGTGATTAGTCTATTTGGGTAACCGTTACGTTTCATACTTTTTTTTTTAAAGATTGGTTTTGGTATTCCTTTTTACGATGTGGGTTTCGATTAAAGAAACTTTTGAATAGTAAACCATTTATAACCCCGACGAATTTCGAGGGCGAAATTCATTTTAAGGGGGGTAGAATGTAACACCCCGAGATTTTATGAAAATATTCTTTTTAATTTCATTAATGTCTTGTGTTATACGCTACACCAAAAGGAGCTTTCACAACACAAATCTCTGACCTGGCATGAATTACACGCAATCACGACCTTCCACGATAGCGTGTGTTGTACGCAACACCAAGTTTCGCTAAACAACGATATGCTATTAAAATATTATTAAAACTAGCCGTTATGAATAGTAATAACCACTTTTTGAAATTTTGTAAATTTTATTTTTCAAAATTGAATTCATTTTTGGATTCGTAATATCGAAATTAGCTTAGGGTGAAATTTTGGTGATTTTCGGATAACTTTCATATTTTGATGAATAGTGAAAATTACTAAATTTTAATTAAAAACAACTTTTTCAATCGAAATAATTAATAGTGATAAATTATTAATTTGAGTGGTTTTAAAGTATATTTAGAATATATTTTTACAATTTAATACAATGTTGGTCATTGGATGCAATTTCACATTTAAACCAGACATAAACAAGTGTCAATCTTTTGATAATTATTATCTCTTGAAAACACGCTATTTGTTGTGACAGCGGAAATTAATTATAAAATTAATTAATGCAACATATATGTTGGGAATTTTGTAAAATAGAAATAATTTTTGAGTTCGGAATATCAATTATAGCTTAGGGTGGAATTTTGGCATTTTTCTGAAAAACTTCAATTTTTGATGAATAGTGAAACCACTAAGTGGTAGGTTAAAAACTGAATTTTGCATAAAACTTAATTTTACCGCTTTTGTGAATGAAATTTCGAAAATCCGACAGACACGGTTGATATCATTAAGTAAAATGTTGTTCAATGAGATAAAAATAATTTTTTTGGTGAATAGTAACTTTTTACTTTTTTTACCGCGGTTAATAGTAAATAGGGTAACTAAGGGTAAATATGATATTACTATTACCCTAAAACATGTCCTAATTTTATTGGATAAGTGTAATTCGACCAAAAACAACCTTATGAATATAATATGACCATTTAGGTCCACTTGTATTAGATTATGACATTTAATATTATTTTATTTAATGAATAGTTAAAATAGTTAAAATCAATGTTTAATAAGTAAACCATTTTTAATATGGGGTTATACATATGATAAATTCGACTATAAATATTCATTAGAAAGATAAAACGATTTCCTACATAATGGTAGTTTATTTGTAATTTTTAGACATTAAATAATTTAATTTATTTATGACACAATGATTATGCAGTAATTATCTTATTAATGAAATATTGACATAATTGATGTTATAAACACCAAAATAATTGTAATTTGAGACTTTTTATGAATTCCACTAATTTTCTAGGTTACTATGATATATTAGTGTTGATTTAATCAACTTGTTTAGAACATATAATTCTGTTATGACTTTCACAAAAATCATATATCAAATAGTGTCAAAATTGACACAAAATAGTTTTTAAATAAAATATTATATTATTAATTGTTATTTAATTCCTAAAAATCTAAGGTTCGGCCAAATGACTTAGATAAGGATATATGTATTAATAATAAACAATTTGGGGTTGGTTTGGCATGTTATAGTATGTTTATTAACCATATAGTGTAAGAAAACAAAAAGACACGGTAAAAGTTAAATTATTTAACTTAGAGTTAAATCTAATTGATAAGGTTAAAATAATAACCTAAACTTGTCTAAATCCTATTGGTTGATAGTATTTATACCCATCCCCACTTTAGCTTCGAAATAAGACCCTTTGGAACCATTATAAACTGATTTTGACTTTAATATAAAATAATATTTTGAGAAATTCCTAAGGTGCGCCTCTCCTCCCTTATAAAAGGACACCTCCTCCCCCTCCTCCTCACACCAATTTGAGCACTCAATCTCGTCCAACCCCTGAAAAAATCCCTTCTCCACTTCCCTAGAATAATCCTAGAGGTCCTGGTCTTCTTCAAAGACCAATCTTAGTTCCCTAAGTGGAGGATTCAAAGAGGCGTTTCAAAGAAGAGGTAATATCCATTACCGATCTTTTCAATTTCTTTCTTCTTCAACTTCTTCTTCTTTAGTTGTTTCATGACAAAGTAATAACATCAGTATTACTTAAATACTGATATGTTATTATAAATATGAATCAACCCTAATTCACCTTCTATCCATCCTACGGAAAAATGAAATCACTGCGCATGCGTACGTACGGAATACCGTCTCCACGTCGTGGTGTAATTTATTTTCCACCACCACCTTACATAGATGGGTATAATGGTGTAAAGAATAACTATAAATAGTTATTACAACATCATATTGATTCTAATATATTGTATAATCCACTCCAATTCAATTCAATAATTATGGAAATGATATCATCGCTCGTGCGTACATACGGACTACCGTCTCCACGACGCGATGAGATTCATTCTCCATGTTAACCATTTAAGAATGATTATAAAGTATATATAAGAAATAATAATGAAATATATGACATTATAAAGCTACTGGATCTATGTATATATATATATGTATTTCATCTACTTACGTCCATTCAAGACAATAAGGAAAGGAAAACAGCGTTCATGTGTACGTACGGACTACCGTCTCCATGAACAGTGTTTTTCATTTCATTTATCTATCTATTATATATATATATATACTAAATATATATGATATATAAATCATATTTTATATTCTGGAAGTAAGTAAATCATGATATAAGTAATAATAATGTCAAGAACAACAAGTCAAAACACCTACGATAAATGAAACGATTTTACCCAAAACGCTTCTTTAACATCTAATTTACAAAAGAACGGGTAATATAAAGTCATAAGTGAACCATATTTTATATCATAATAATGAATATGATTCTGTAATAAGTCAATGAAATTATTTAAATCATTATACAGGAGGTTCAGACACAAACGAATAAAATCGGACCTAAGGTAAGGGAAATATCACAATCTCACTTTTATCCGAGATTGTTTTTACTTTGGTAATTACTGGGGTGTATTTTATCATCCACATACATATTCCCTCAATATGTAATATTATTTCCATCCTTCTACAATAGTTTATATCCAATTTTACCCTTCGGTGAGTTTTTAGTAAAAGATATGAAAGGAATCTTTTGTCGTTTTTCGTACAAGGTACTTTTTGACTTTTCTGACAAAAGTACGAAGAATGCTTTTTTTAACTTATACGAAATGAATGGATTTTTAAAACAATATTTACAAGAAGCTTACTTTACAAGTTTTCAAGTTTATTTTTAATCAACTTCTTTTAGTTTATAATTGTATGACATGTTAAAAAAAGAAAAGTGTTTTTGAAGTAGAAAAGATATTTCCTCAAGAATTGAGTTCAAATGTTTTATCAAAATTATTTTCCATCTAAGATAATATAGGGTTCTGTTTTTATCCCTATTATTACATTGATTTGATTATGTTTTGAGGAAATTATTTTTATGAAGTCATTTACCTTATATGATTTGTTTAATGATTTCATGATGTTTCAAGAATCCCATTTTGTTACATGTGTTATGCGATGATATATGATTTATGATTATGTGGCACACATAAGAAAGGATTCATTATAAGATGGGTGGGACCTATATCTCCCTCCAATGCATTGGGTAAAGATTTTATATCTAATGAGATAGACAGGGCTGGAATTGTAGGTTATACCGGTTCAGTGAAACAGGACTGGAACGAGGGTGACTCGGTTCAGAAAGGGACTTTGTCCACTAAGATAGTCTTGGCAATGAGTCTTGACTAACAAGAAATGATTCTCTATGATTATGTGTATATGCCACAATGTTTCATGTTTTAAGTTATGATTATTTTGATTACATTTCACTACCATGATTTATCCCATGTTATGAAATTATGATCTCCTTTGCAGGTTAAGATTTCCAAAAGTTATGTGCTTGTGTATACGATGAGATTTATATTCCTTTTGTTTACCCATACTGAGCATTTGAGCTCACCCTTTTATGTTTTATTTTCCCCAGGATATAAAGAAAGGTTTTAGGTAAAAAAAATGGGAAGATCTTTATGGGAGATATTGGAGATCTTTCACCACGATTAGAAGATTAAGTTCCGAGTTTCCAAAGACACTAAACTATTTCGATCCTTGTGTGTGTATTTTTTGTTATGTACTAAGTATTCCGCAAAAGTAATGTAATGTTCATGTACGTTAAGCTTAGGGTCTCTATAATAATGTTCCTTACTTTATTTGATTGGAGCAAGTACTTAAAATGTATTAGGGGTCGGAACATATAAAACACCTCCAGGATCATAAGTAAGAGATTTAGGATTCTTTAGATTCACTATTTTAAAACCATCATTGTTAAATAATTTGGATGAAGAGGCTTGATTACCTTACATAGTTACATGTACTTCTAAATCCTGCTGAGTGATGTCTACTTTTATATCATTTTCATATTTATTCATATCATCAGTGCCAAGAGAAGCATCTTCATGATCAGAAGAAGGTGCATCAGTACTATCTATTAGAATAGGTTTCACCTCTATGGTAATTACAACCCATGATTTATTTCCCATGGTGGACCCCTCCAGCATTAAATCTTCGGGTTTCTTTAAATATTTATATTGTGAGTATTTCACCTATAAATGATCCATTTCCATAGATTAAGGTCCCTCAGAAAAGGATGAAAATCACTCTTGTATGGTTTTCCCTTTCCCTTATAAATCTTGGCATGCCTTACCCTAAGGGACATGATCTATTTGTTCAGCATTCATAACAACACACCCAAATTGTGATCTCCTCAATTAAGTCATCACATCTTTTCCACCAAATAAAGACATATTGATTTTACAATCCTCCACCTTGTGTACATATTTTCTACATCTCAAGCTCATCTTTCCTTATCGGTATTCTTATTTGTTATGCCCAATTGACATGTATTTAAAACCAAAATTCAACACATAGTCATTGTCAATGCCCAACTCAAACTTATAATCTTCACCAACCAGATAATAATAATAATAGTAGTAATAAAATATTAAAACATAATAAAATATTAAAATATTAAAATATTAAAATATTGGAATATTGGAATATTAAAATATTAAAATATTAAAATAATTAATTATGAAACTTAAAAAAATGAAAAAAATTTAAATGAATTAAAAATAAATAACAAAACCCCCGCTAAATTATTCCCCTTATTTTAAAAACTACCACTAAATAATTCAATGATTGTTTTGAAAAACCACCTCTAAATAAATACTGACACATGATTTAGCGGCGGCTTTCTAGAACAGTCACAGAACGATTTAATGGCTGTTTAAACAACTGTTAAACATCTATTTTGGAAAGGTGACATATTTATTCCTCAAGAGTAATTATATCATATATACCTTTTTTACATTATATTACATAGGGGATATGATAACGTAGCTCGTTTTTTACGACAGACTACCACCTTGGGAAGTGATGTGATTCATATTTCACTAACACTTTTCATGGAAAGTGATAAGGATAATGTTAATGATTATATGTGATATAAATGACATAATTATGATATTAAGGACATGTTAATCTTTATTTAATGATAATAAATCATTCTATTTCATGCTTTTTCACTCACATAAAAATAATAACCTCTCTCATGTATGTGTGGACTACTACTTTCATAAAGCGATGTGACTCTATTTTCGTCACCACACCCCATGGATTAAATATATATGTATATAATTTTGTAATTATGATATTTTAACTATTATATAATTATAAAAAGTATCTTATCACATTTCTATAATGATTGGTGAAAATAGAAACGTTACTCATTCAAACATACGACCTACCATATCCATGTACGTAATTTACTTCATTTTTTATAAACATCATTCAGAAATGGTTTTATAATTATAAATAATGTATACTAATGATAAATATGTCCTTATTATTATTATAGATATTATGGAAATATATAATATATGCAATTAATAGATCTTTCATGATCAAATAAACAAGATAAAATAAGGCAATTAGTACCAAAAATAATGAAAATAGTGAGATATTATTAACAAATGAGTGATAAAATGTTATAACAGGATCATTAGTGATATTTTAAATATTAATATAGTTCTATAATAAGTTAATAAAAATTTTAAAACCAAAATAAATGAGTTCAAATTAGGTTCAACCAAATGGAATCATGATGTGAGTGATTTTGTGTCAGTTTTATTTCATTGAGGATATAGTAATGTTTTGCACTTAATTTCATTTATATAGTTTATATATATTAACCCATTGTCATTTACTTTCATGAATAATTAATTATGAATTTTATTTTAATATTAATTTTTAAATATTTCATCAAAGTGTATTTGATGTAAACATTTCCATGTGGTAAATAATTTCATATCTCAAAATTATTTTCATTGGGTAATATTACCAATTCAATGTTGTTGATATTATAAGATTAAGTGTATAAGGAACTTTTATTATTATATTTTGTATTACCACTTGTTTATGTGGATATAAAATTTCTACTCATAATCAATTAATCTATTAATTCTCACATAAATGTTATGATCATCAAAAGGGTTTATTTCACAATCTCATTCTAATTGAGATTATTTATCCTTAAATTTTGGTTAAAGTAAATTATTTGATCATTGCCTAATTAAACCAATTTTATTTTTTTCTTCTTTGTTTATTAACAAAACTTATTTTAGAACTAACATTTTTTTCACTCATTGGTACTTAAATTTGTTTAAAACACGTCTTTAAAAAAATTTTACTTTATTTTTCTCTTCGGTCAAAAAAAATTTTCCTCCAAAACTGTGTTTTCAAGAAATGTTTTCAAAACTATTTATATAATTTTTTCTAAATTATTTATTAAATATATTCTAATATATATTTACTTTTAAAATAATTAAATAAATATTCATGTCATTTTTAAAAAAAATGAAAATTTTGATTTTACCAAAAATGTGAAAGAAATATTAGTGTTGTTTTCCAAATTGAGCACTTTTATGACCTTTTAAAAGAGAAAAGAAATGTTCTTTTTAATTTTTTTTGTAATGTATGGAATTACCAATCATTATGACCTTTATTTCTTTGAAACTTCATTTCCAAGATTACAAGGATATTTTAATATAAAATGCTTACTTAAATTTTGGAAGTTCTTAATTTTTTAGTGTGGTTTTCAAAGAAAATGATTCCCAAAATATTTTATGATTTAAAAAGATTTTTTCAAAATGAGAAGAATTTTTTCCTCAATAATTTTTTTAAATATTTTTGTATTCATCAATGGAAAAACCACTTATTTGACATATACTCCACATTGGATATGTTGTATTGATACCATATTTATTCTTCATCTGGGAGGTTTATAATTATTTTGGCCATGTATAGTATTAAAATTTACTTCATTGATTTATTTTTTGTAGTCAATAAAATTCCATTGAAATGATCACTTTCATGTGATCTTTGGAAAATAAATCTCCTTTAAACAACAATGATATTTATCTGGGATATGTTTATATCTTAAATCATATATAATATAAACATTCAGTGTTTTAAATTTAAAGTCATTTGTTTATTTGGGAAAATATTTATAAATCTATATTCCTTACTTAAAAGAGATATTTCATTAAAAGGTATATTGTTTATTATTTAAATCTATTATTTGATATATGAGTAATTATTTTGAAATGCAATACATCGGTGGGGGTGATATAGATATCCCCCCACACATAAACTTGTATCATTAGAAAAATCGGTTGATTAAAACCTATGATTTTGTACTCTTTAGTTTTAAACGTTCTTTTGAAAGGTCATGATAGAAAAAGTATAGTTATCCAAACTTGATTATTTTAAACCAAGTAGTTTTAATATTTATTAGGGAAAATTATTTATAGAATATGTGTTCCTTTTCCAATGACATTAAATCTAAAAATTAATCATTTCCTTCATTGATAATTCAATTATATTATTATCTATAATATTTTCTCTATAATATTATCTTAGGATGTATTTAATTCTCATTTTGTTTTTTAAATGGGATGTGTTTTCAGTTATTTACCTTTCTATATTTATTATTTCTTATTTTATTATGATAGTAAAGTTATTTTAATATATTGTGAATTTAGTTGATTACCTATCCATGATGATTGTTTATTTTGATTTAGGATATCATCCACTGTACATAATCTTTACCGATCATTTGAGCTCACCCTTATTTTGTTTCCTTTCCTAGGAATCCATGAAGTGTAATACAGAAGATATTCAAGAATATTCTATAAGTAATAATGTTATTTTCAAAAGATATTATGTTGTAATTTTGGTATTCAAATGTAATATGAGAATCGTTTATGTATCTGGTTTATCAATACTACTAAAATATTCAGTCCTACTCGATGTGATATCTTATATATTATGCCAATGTAATAAATAATAAATTAGATCCAATATATTGGGTTCAGGGTCACTACAGTTAGTATCATATTATGTTTAGTAGAAACTATGGATTGTAGATTAATGAAAACATAGATTTGGGAACATAAACCTATGATAGTATTTGGGTATAATTATTGAAAAAAATACTAAGGTTTTGGTAATACAGAAATTAACGAATTTTTCCTAGAAATACAACCATGTCTGAATACTACAATTGGATGTAGTTCTGGAAAAGAGTTATATAGGGTTAATAAATCTAAAAAGGGAACATTATCTTTAACCCAATCATTACCTTGTGAATAAAAATGGGTCTTAGTATGAACCTGGTTTGATATACCTAGGGGATATGCTTAGGGTAATTCTTAATTTCTTGAGGGATTTGAATTTATAATGACAATGAGTGAAAAAGGTTAACCGATAGACTAATGAAAGACCTATTTTTAAACAAAAATGATGAAGTATTTGTGTATTTTTATCCAAGATTAAAATTTTAGAATTATTTTTACCAATGGTATTTTGGTATAAGAATAATGAAACATTTAACTATTGTGTAAAATTTTATAAGCACATGTTTATCCTTTAAATTAATAGTTATAGATACCATAATGGGTTATTATTTTAATATTGATCATAATTTTAATGTCTTAAATACCCTTTTAGTTTTTTGTGATGATATTATACCAAGATTTAGGATATTTTGGATAAATTTAAGGCAAGTATGTGTTCTAGTGGAAAATTTATTTTAGGAATAATTCCTTTACATTTTATAGATATTGGTTTAAAGGTATTCATAACCTTTAGAGTTGATATGATAATTAATGACATTGTAATAATAGTAAAATAATATTATTAGACATTGTGGGGAAAATGTATAGAAAACCATATTAAAATTTTTTATTCAATTATTAACTTTATTTCAAGAATGTTTATCATATTATTTTGGGAACATTTTAAGAATTATATTAATATAGTATAGAAAAATTATAACATGAGTATTGGATGAAACCCCAAAAAATCCAGAAAGGTAGTGTGGCTTATAACCATGACCATAGGATGATAATGGTATAACACCTATCACCGGAACATATGATGTCCCAATTAATATTTCATTGTTTTTAATTAAACTATTAGATGAATATATATTAATTATTAACGAGTGGTGTTACTTTTGAGTTTCAGATATTAATATTTTACATTAGGTAACTTTTGATAACTATATTGGATTTAGGACATATTTAGATATTTATAGAAAGACTTTTCACACTTTTATGGATCTTATGATCTGTTGAAATTGAATTTAAGTGCTTCATACCTAAAAAATTCATTTTTATATATTTATTTTTTTGAGTAAGGGAAGAACTTGTAATTGATCAAATAATAACCAAAGGATAAAATTGTTCAAGGGAAATATAAACAAATAAATAAAGTATATTTACTTATATTCTTAGATTGTGAAATAATACTTCAACTTTAGAAAAAGTATCTTGAAACAAAAATGTTGTTATATTACATTGAAATCTGATAAATTAGACTATCTTTTAAATAATCAAAGATTTATGGTTCTGAGGCCCTTAAAGTTCCATTTATCATTATATTTCTTATGATCAATGACATTAATCCATGTCTATAATTATTTATTATTTTTATTCATATTAATATCTTCACTTGACACCGTTGTCCTTTATAATATATTAGGCTTTTCCTTGAGGTGTAGACCTTATAAATTTTATTTTAATTACATTTTTTGCCTTGTGAGAGAACATAATGAAGTCACATGAGGTTTGGGGTGTTTGGGGTTTGATCGGAGCCTAGAGTCTCATTTTTTAGAAATTGGAGTTGGGTTTTACAGTTAGTAGAAATGGTGCCACCCCGGCTGGACGGTTGCTACAACCCATTTGGGTGTTTGGGATAGAGGAGAATATCCGCACAATTTTCCCTAACCGTTCGACCCTAGATACATTACCATGAAATAATGAATGTTTTAGAGAGAAAAATTTCATGGTTTGTGAAATATTTCCAAAACCACGCACATGAACCATCTGAGTTCCTTTTTGTGCATGGTTTGGCCCAATAGTGTGATTGAGTATTATTTGGTAAAAGACTATTTTTCCTTAAAATACCTATAACCTATTTTCATTTTCCTCATTTATCAAGAAGATATATTTCATTCTCCCTCCTTTTAGAGTTTTCAATACAAACCTAGGATTTTATTAGATACCTCTGTCAGGCGTCTGATTCAAGAGCAGTTCATCTCATTGGATCCATGTTGGTGACTTCATCATTCATCTCGCACCTTTCCTCAATTTTATTCATATAAATGGAGTTATTTAGGTGAAATATTATATTTCCTATTGGTAAAACAAATTTATATTTAATATTTTATAAATAATATATTGTATAATTTCCTTACATTGTGTTAAATTTGTTCATTTATGTAATTTTTGGGATTAGATCATTCATTCTCAAATTTTATGAAAATTCTTTTTTTGAAAATTTCGAGTTCACTATGGTATTTCAAATAGAAATATTTTTTTTGTGATTTATTTAAACTTAAGTGTTTTTAACATTGTTCATCGCATAATGGGCTATAAATTTTATTTAGTATATTTTAGCTAAAATTTTCATGTGATTGAAGTAAATGGGACATAAATTCAAACTAGACTAGAATATTTATATGAGACATCACTTTTATATTTGGGGCTTAACATCTTCATTAGTACTTGGATTAGACCCAAATTAGAACATAAGCTATAAGAAAAAAAATTTCTCAAATTTTCCTTCGAGATTGATAGTTGTTTCATTATTTCTCAGGTCAAAAATGCATCCCAACATGTATTAAAATACTTTGATTAATTTCCCCATTCACAATTGAAACCACTTAAAACCCTAGCCTCAAATCTACTATATAAATATGTATTTTTCTCATTTGGAGGGTTTTTTATGTTCATTAATATATTTAAGGAATAATAGAATTGGTTTCACTCCATTTATCTAGAAATTTCAAGAGAGATAGATCTTCAATAAAGGATCCCTTCATCGAATCCGTTTTCATATTCTTCATGTTGTAATGTTTTTGATTTCATAATAAACTTCTTCGTTTCTCTTACATTTATTCTATTTTATTCTATTTTATTCTTCTTCCATTTACTTATTTTGTCTGGAACTAAATATTTCAGTGTAATTGGGTTATACCATTTCTAATACTTTGTGCATGCAAAATATTTCTATGATGACTCCAACGCCCATGGAAGAGTAGTTTTCATTATAATTGATCTACCTCTTACCTTCTTCATTTATTTATTTTCAATCAACGAGATAATATAATTCCTTTAGTATGATAAATTTATTTATTTTAAAATTTAAAATAAACTAAGCATGAAATTGAAATATTAACTAAAAAACTCGTGAGGTCTAGAATTGTGGGAATTTTTAGAGCATTATCTTAATTGGTAAAACAAACAACACGTGATCAATTTATAGAATTCCAAAAAATCAAAAGACAATTAATTAAAAATTATTGAATGGAGATCTACCCTATTTTACCACTTAATATAAGATATCCTTAGAACAAAAATCAAATAATGGTGGAATGATTTCTTATTCTGAAGCTAGCCTAGGGGATAATTAATTCCATCTTGGTGATTAAATTAATTATAAAAGGGTTCAAGTGTTAAACAATTAGAGGATAATAATTAGTTGGATTTAATTTTTAATTATAATGATTAATAATTCGTATAGTTATATCAATTACTCCTTCTAAAATGTATTCTAAGAAAATGTCTTCTCATTGTGTTTTCTCAATCTCATTTTAGAAACAAATAAAATATTACTCAAGCATAATTCTTCTTCTTCTTATTTTATAAAATTAAAACAACCCCCTCCCCCATCCTTCTATGTTGTTTATTTATTTTATATTTATTTTCATAATACATTTAAGAATCTTTTTTAATTACTTCATCTGTGAGAGATGACGTTGGTCAGCCACTCTGATGGAGTTAAGTACCCAAAGTGTCCACAACAATATCATTTAAATTGGAATCATTTTTGGGAAGGGAATGAATAATTTCAACCAATTAAAGGGTTTTAAAGGATATAGGTAATTCCAATTTTATTGTAAATAAGAAACTAAAACATATGAATCAAAGAGGGTACGAAAAAAAAATCAATCATCCCAAAGAATAAAATCTATCTGCCAAACTTTTACATTAATCTTGCACTTATTTTCTTTCTTATGCTCGAATTTCATTCTAGTCAACTCTTAAATGTTTGTGCGCCCAACCTTTGGATCTCCCCCCACATGAAAGAAGTGATATAATCCTTTCAATTAGGGTCTTAAAAGAAATTATTTCAAAGACAGATCTATCCGCTTGTTTCTCCACAATCTTTTCAGGAGAGGTATCCTTTGAGGTCATCATCCCCTATACCAATAGTGATCGAGCCTGAGGACGAATGTCTTAATGTTTTGTTTCTTTGTGATATTGATCATAATAAAATATATCCTCTATATAAACAGAATAATAATTTTTTTTATGGAGAAGGAGTAGGATTAACTGAAGTTGGTTTTTCAACCACCACTTAGGGATCAACCAGATACCTTGTCTTCTTGTAGAAAACAAGTTGGAAACACTCATAATCTAAAATGGATATTGAAGAAGTAGAGAAAATTTTATAAGTGAGTGGGGAATCAACTTATAAAATCATCTTACCCTTTCATTTACAAGAATCATTCATTATTTTACAATAAAGTTGATGATAAACTACTTTTTTATTTATTCTTCATTCACTTGTTCAACCATCATATCATTGTCACTACCTGTAAATTGGGATTTATTTTTATACAAGTCATCACTTTTTCCATTTTTAAAAGTATGAGCATCATTGAAATTATCCTATTCCGGGAAGATGGAAGCCTAACGTTTTTTCTTGTTTCAATAAGCAGAGACATTTACATTAGTTGAATCTCTTGGATGGTTACTATTATCTCTCATAGAAGACTCAACTAGTGACCCATTTCCATTATACTCTTGAGAGTTAGGAATCAACACACCCGCCACATTTTTAACTACCTATTTAAGGAAATACTCATCATGAAAAATAGATGTTGGAAGTTTCAAATATTTTATCTTTGACTTCCTTCAATAGAGATTGGCATGGTGACCTATAATCCCACATCCCTCACAATAAACCTTCTTCTGCCATAGCTCTAAAGAGTCCCCAACATCCATAAATTCATTGTATAAAATAAGATTTTTTTTCATACTTGGCATGAATTTTGATGTTATTAGAAGGATTTAAGAGGTTTACCTTCTCAATCAGGGCATAACTAATACCAATATTCATTAGCATCCGAGAAAATTGTCCAAAAAAACATCATCAGATTCTTTATCAAGACGGATAGGAGTCCCAATTTTTGTTCTAATATCATGAAATACCTTTGGATTCCATAACACCCAATTAAGTCCATATAGATGAACCTAGACCTGAAAAAAGACATTCTTTGCATGTGAGACACTAAAGTCCAAAGACCATTCAAGTAAACTAATTCATCCAGGTTTCAACAATCAAGAGACAGTGCCCCATGATCGAAGCGTCAAGTCATCTGAAGTAAACATATTGTGAAAACTTCCTCACATGAGAGAGACACATTTTTAGCTAGAAGAACCCCACAAAATTGAGATCCTATGAACCAAATCATCAATATTATATGGTTTTTCACATTTAGGTAAAACAATGTGTGAAATTATAGAGTTGTTTCCAATTTTGATTCTCCTATAAAACACTACAGGGTTGGATTTAATGTTGCGTTATGAGCCCATACGAAATATTCTTCTAAGAAATGAATCCTTTAGAAAAGCCAGTGACCTGGCTCTGCCCAACTTTGACACCATAGTTAAAAACAATTATCACATTAGTATAAGAAATATCCCCTTGAAGATCCATCTAAGTATTCATCAATGCCTCATATAATGAATTAAGGCTTCACCACTGATGCATCCTTCTAGACGATTGGCTCCTCATCATCATATCTAAGGACCGCAAGACACGAAGAACCTTCATATATGGAAAAAAATCGGAATCCATTACCAATTCAGGACAGGTTGGATCTATCGACTCTCTTTCATCCTTATAGGTCTGAGCATCAGTTGAATCACATAATAAGCGAGAATCCAAAAATAAAGAGGAGGGCGCCTTCTTCATAGATCCTTTTTAAGTAGAGAGAATTTTGAATCATGTGTATTTTAGAACTACCATGAGGAGTCTGGAACCTTAGAATACATAGTCGCATTAAGGTAGGGGTCTTTTGATGCCTATCCATATCTCCCAGATTCTCTTATTATGTAACCGGCTAGAGGTGTTTTATTTTATTTTTTTAGAAAAAATTTCATTTTATTATTTTATTATATTTTTTATTTCTTATTTCCCCATTCTCTTGTTTTTAATTTTTTCTTATTTTTTAATTATTTTTTTGACAATAAAATCTAAAATAATTTATTTTTATTAAGGTCTATTTACTTTTTATTTTACACTGATTTATGACACAAACTAATCCTAATGATTTATTAGATATTGACCATTGAGATTGAATGAAACATTAAGGATAGAATCATGTAGTCTCAGACTACCAAAAGATTCAACATTCACCTAGTTAGGGAGTTCCTTAATTCTAGGAACACTAAAATTGGAAACACTTCTAAATAAAATCAAAACAATAACAAATTTCGGCAAATAAAAATAATTAACTTACTATAAAAAATTTATAATTGATTGTACCAGATATTAATTTTCAACAAAATTGTATTGAATTCCCAAATATCGAATCAAAATTTAAAATAAAATATTATTTAATTTACCTTCTTCCAAAATTTCATGGCCTATCCGATGAGGATCTATAAAAACACCTTAAATAATTAAATTCAGTTTGATAAACCTTGAATCCATGAAATGTCTCTGAAGATCAAATCAAAATTATATCATTCCCAATCTTATACAATAGAATAACAAAACATTGGATGTATTATCTATGACCTGAAGGTGTAAAATGATGGAACAATCTAAAATAACTTTTCTTGTAGATATTTTTTTCAATATTCAAGTACCACTTCCATTCAAAAATGGATCTCAAGAATTATGAAATTCCAAGGGATTAAATGTATGAGTACTATGAGATATTTAAGAAGTTGTGTTAAAGATTCCCATATCACCAAATCAGTGAGAAACTATTAATTAAATACCTCTATAAAGGTATAACAACTATGTAGAGATGTATAAGATATTTTATGGGTGGAGAGTCATTGGTTTACAAGACACCAAAATATGCATGTGCATTGATAGAAAAGATGACACAAATTCTAAAAAATTTGGTAATTGAGGTACACTTCATGTTAGAGGAGTACATCAGGAAATTCATTCTTCTCTTTTAAAATATTTTAATATATTCCTTGTTAGAAGAATTTACCACTATGCTGAGAAAGATTTATTTGGCTCAAAAGATACTCTAACCCTATCCTTTGAGGCCTTGTGGAAGTTTTACTGAAATAGACAACCCAACTGATTGTTTCCCCCAAATACAAGAGATGGATGATTGTATAGCCATATTATGTGGTAGACCATATCAATAGCAGTAGCAACCAAATACCTATAAGTTGAAACACCCCAAGGATATAAAAAAATAAATGAAATTAATGAAACTTTGTTTTATGTTTATATTTATAAATATACTTTAAACATAATTTTACCGCATCTTTATTTTTAATTTCGGAAAACGGTTATCTACAATTGTGTTCAGTATGATGTTTAGAGTTTGATGGAACCAACTTGTTTTTTTAGAATAGTAACATACCCTTATAAATGGTGATATAAATATTAATATTACTCTAATTAGTAGTAAATTTTATTATTATTTTATTTTCATAAATATTTAAGATAATGACATATTGGTTAATTTTCCAATGTGATATAAAAGCATTTATAGTTTTAAAATTGATAATTTGTTAATTAAGTTTTATTTTATTTAATAATTAAATTATTAATATTTAGAAAATTGTTTTCAAAAAATGGAGTTCCTTTTTTAATTCTACATGTCAAAAAATGGATAGGCTTAATTTTCGTGATTTTTTGAAACAATATTTTTTTCGGTGAATAGTAAAAATACAGTTTTGAGTTTTGGTGTGTTGCTGAAATCATTAATGATGTAATAAATCTAGTAAACTTTTGTCTAGTAAAATAAGATTTTAGATGTCCCATGTGTATAATACCATGGTCCAATACCATGAGAAATCCCATGGTCTTTCAAATACCAATAATGAGGTCTCCCTTGGAAATTATAAAAATATTCCCTCACCTTTTCTATAAATACCAACAAGTTCCTTCATTAATTTCATTACAAATTCCTCATTAATTAAGTTCTAGCCTCTTTACCTCATATTTAGTCCTAAAATCGTTTTCTCAATACCCCAAGGTCCCAAACTTCATGTTCTAGGAGTTACTCTACAAGGTAAGAAAATTATCAACTTCATTCCTTTTCCATTCAAGTTCTCTTTTATGTGGTATAAAATTCAAGAATCGAGACCATGTTCTTATTTTCATATTATTCATTATCTATTATATTTTATGATTCATTTCTGGATGGGTTGAACTTTTTTACTCTCTTTTTATTTTTTTATAAAACCATGTTACTAAGTCATTAGGCTGCCAAATTTTTGTATGGGATTTCTCAACTACTCATTTATTTTGAGTTCCTTATTTTTATTATTATTTCCTAAACTCCTATTACCATAGAAGAAAAAAATATCCATAATTCATATATATTTTGGATGTTCTCATGTTCATGTAAAATTCATCATCGTTCTTTTTCTCCTCTCTCACTTATTCAAGGAATAAAAATATTGTATGTGATGTGTCGAATTACCGACATTGTAGACTGTGATTTCAATTTACATTTATTCTTTCAAGGCTGGTCATGAAACCATTTTTTTGATGAACCAGGTTATAATAAATGTATTATTTCTTTTCCATGTTTTTTTAATTCTTTTGTACATGTGGTTTTAATTTATAAAACAAAATGAGGCTGTTATTATCAAAGAACCACTAAAATGATCTAAACGAACATCATTAATGATTTAACTTATGAATCATCCTCATATAAAAATTGAAAATGATAAATGGTTTCATTTATGGTACCAAAAAATATGTAAATACCTTTCTTTTCCAATTATGGAGTTTCATTTCCAATCGACAAGAATATCCATCATGAACCAATCATGGAAATCATGTATTGAAATACACCCAAAACAATGCAAGGAACTAAATAATATCAATTAACGGGTGAAATTATGTAATAAAAAGATAATATAAAATATTATAAATATGTATATGTTTATATATGATATTAATTACACTATTTTAACCATTATACATGAGGTTTAAACAAATTTTAAGTAAGAAAAACCCGAGGTAAGGTAATTCTTAATGCAATTTCCATTATTTGGGTTAACCTTCTTTATTCATTCTATGGTATTAAGATTATTAGTGTGATGATTTTTTGTTTATATTATGTTATATTATTTTTATTTATAGTGTATATACAAATTTAATCCATTATATTAATTCACATTCCAATTATATTTTAAGGGACTTTCCTTTAAAAATCCTTTTAAAACTCTCTTTAATAAATTTAAAAAGGATTATATATGTGTGTATAGAATGAGAGATTTATCTGGATTTCAATATACTTTATAAACAATTTTTTCACATGGACATTATTTATGTGGGTTTGAGACCATTTTAGATCAAGATATATTGGGTTGAGCCCATTATATCTCAAGATATGATGGGTGAGCCCCATTATAGCTCTCCAATGCATCAGGTACTTCGAAGATGGAAGTTGACCAAAGGGTTATTCCATGTGTGTGGGTGAATGTAAGATTGATACAGTAAATATGTACCAAGGAAACTATATTATTTTTTAATTCATATGATTTTTTATTATTTTCAGTTTTATTGGTTTTTATACTATCACATGACTAATGATTTCTTTCTTTATATCCATTACTAAGTTTTATAACACATAACAATTCTCTAAAATGTTTTTTACATGATATAAGGATGGGTACGAGAAATAATGGTGTCTTGATTATTGATATATAGTGTTTCCATAGAAATCATGTTTTAAGCTTTAATGTTTTATATTTTCAAAAAAGTGGAAACTTTTTTTAGTGGTATCCACTTAAAGGAATGTGGTATGTTATGTTTGTAAGTTATTCTTATTCTCTAAAAGTATAAACTCAAAAAGATACTTAATGTGTAATAATTTATATTCTTGACTAAAATTCAATATTAAGTAATGTTTTATGTTCAGGTCACTATATTTGTAATCATAGGATGGTTTAGATAATTTAGGGTTTGGGATGATATTTAAAGAATACCATTGCTGATTTTTACACTATGGTAATTTGAAATGTTATAGAATTTAAGGGTTAACTTGTTGCTTCATCTAATTTATATTTTTACAGAATGGTTTTCTACAGAAGAAACAGGGAAGTTGAAGTAGGAAGGCACCAAGATGCTGATGTATTTTTGAATCTGCAGCAAGAAATGGTGGGAATCACAACTGAGCAGTTTGTAATAGAAGTGGCTCAGTTGATTCAAGCAATAAATGGGGGTGGAATCCATGCTAGAGTGGAACACGATCTACCATGAAGAAACTTTTCTTTTGTGGAACATTTTATGAGGCAACATCCTCCATCATTCAGTGGAACCGCGAATCGAATGATAGTCAAAGGATGGATCAATGCTCTTGAAAATATATTTGATGTCATGGGTGTTCAAAAAATCAAAAGGTAATAATATCCATTTTTCATTTTGAAGGTGAAGTCGATAAATTATGGTCTCTGGTTAAGAATACGAGAGAAAGAGATGATCTTGACCGTTTGGAATGGGATGATTTTAAGAGCCCTTATCTGGAAAAATATTTTACCAAAACTATTCGACTAATAATGGAGAAAAAATTATTAGGACTGAAGTTGAAAGATGATGATTCTATGGAAGAATATAAAGAAAATTTTACAAAGGTGCCAAGGTATGTACCATATTTTACTCGGGATTTTGAAATTAAAATTAATAGATTTTACTCTAGTTTGAAATTGTTTTTGTGAAGAGATTTGGCCCCCTTGAGATTTTAAAAGCTATCAGAAGCTTGTTCGTCATGTAGAAAAAGTTGAGATAGTGTTTGATGAAATATATGTGCCTCATGATAATAAGAATAAAAATCATTCTGGTTGGCATCCTAGTGAATATATTGTAAATTCTAGGAAATGGTACCGATGTGGAAAGTTTGGACACAAGTCTCATTAGAGTAAGAAAAATGATCAAAAAATTAATGAGAAGCCAATGGGGAGATGATTTAATTATAAGGAATTTGATCGTTTTGCCAATTTTTTTCTGAAGCTAGTTACACAACCCGGGAATTAACAAGATTGGAAATAGAAGGGTTTAGAATTTTCAACCACTTCAGTAGATATTGAGCTGTCAAATGAGGTGGTCTCAGGTATGTTGCTTGTTTTTTCAGATTTCACAAAATGTGTTGTTTAATTCAGGATCTACACATTCATTTATTTCAGAGACATTTTCAGAAAAATTGGGAAGTCAACCTCATGAAATGAAACCATATCTCATGGTAAAACCCATTAGAGGAAATACTATAGCAAAAAGAAATTATAAGAATCTTTTTATCCTTTTTTGTGGAATGATATTACCTCCAAATCCTTTTTTCTCCAGTAGAGTTCGATGTTATTGTACATATAGACTATATTTTTTTTATCATGCTAAGATAGATTTTAGAGAAAAAAAGTTTTTTTTTCAAAAGTAATTTCAGTTTCTGTTCAAGAATGAACCCATACCATTAATAACATATTAGGAATCTATGAAACTGATAAAGGATGGAAATAAAAGTTATCTTGCTCAGATTTTAGAAGATAAGGGAACTATCCAGATTAATGATATACTAGTGGTAATCGAATACCTGGATATTTTTCCCAATTATTTTCTTAGTGTTATTCCTAATCGGGAGGCTTAGTTTACTATTGACTTAGTTCCTGATGATAATACAATTTTTAAACCTCTTTATTGAATAGACCAAATAGAACATATGGAATTAAAAAATCAGTTGAAAGAATTATTAGATAAAGGCTTCATTCGACCCAGCACTTCACCATGGGGTGATCTTATCTTGTTTGTTAAGAAAAAAGATCGTTCACTGAGACATTTCACTTATTATAGATCCTTGAATAACATTACTATTAAAAAAAGTATTCTTTTCCTCATATCGATGATTTGTTTGATCATCTCCATGGATAACAATATTTTTCTAAGGTTTACCTGAGGTTGGGGTACCATCAATTGAAAGTAATGGATGAAGAAATCCCAAAGATTTTGTTCTCAACTACATATGGTAATTATGAATTTGATTTTATGACTTTTGGGTTAACTAATGCACCTACTGTATTCAAAAATCTTATGAATAAAATATTTATTGAGTTCTTGGAAAAGTTTTTGGTTGTATTTATTGATGGAATTCTAGTATATTCTATAAGTGAAGAGAAGCATGAAAAACATCTAAGAGTTGTTTTGAAAACCTTAAAAGAAAATAAATTGTATGGAAAATTCGGAAAGTGTGATTTTTGGTTGCAACAGATTTATTTTCTTGGGAAAATTATAAATAAGGAAGGAATAATAGTTGATCCTACCAAAACAAAAGTTGTTGATAAATGGTCAAGACCTACAAATGTTATAGAGATTTGTAGTTTTCTTAGATTAGTAGGTTATTACGGACAGTTTATTAAAAAATTTGCATGGTTATCTAGGCCTCTACCTAAGTTAACACGATAAGGGGTTAAATTTGTTTGGATAAAATAATGTGATGTTTGTTTTCAGTAATTGAAGAAGATATTAGTGAATCCTCTAGTTTTGGCCTTGGCTTCCTGAAATGGTGAGTTTGTCATCACCAGTGATGCTTCATTGAATACACTTGGTTGTGTTCTGATGAAAAATGATCAGGAAATTTCTTATGCTTTATGACAACAAAAAACACTTGAGTTAAATTATCCCATAAATTATTTGGAATTGGTAGCTGTTGTTTTTACTTTGAAAATTTTGAGGCACTATTTATATGGAGTCAAATATCAAATATATACTAACCATAAAAGTATGAAGTATTTATTCACTTAGAAGGAATTAAACATGAGGTAGAGAAGATTTATTTAACTGATAAAGAATTATGATTGCATGACCAATTACCATCCAAGAAAAGAAAACAAAGTGGTAGATGCATTGAGTTGAAAACATCATGCATCATTAACCATGTTACATTTCGAACATGATCCCTTGATTAATAATTTGATAAATTTTGGCTTAGAGGATGTCGTTGTAGGGAACACATCTATTTTTTCAAGTATTAGTGTAGTATTCATTATTAGACAAAATTAAGGAAGCCCAAAAAAATACTGTGATATACAGAAAAATTTTGAGTTGGTAAAAATGGGTAAGTTTTCCGAATTTAACCTTAATAAATATTGTATTTTAAGATTTGGAAATGTTCGTGTGTTCCTTTTGATTCATATTTGAAGAAATAATTGATGTGTTACGATAATAGTTCTCCATTTTAAGTTTATCCTAGAAGTACCAAGATGTATATAGACCTTCAAGAGTATTATTGGTGGGATGGAATGAAAAGAGATATTGCAGAATTTACTGTGAAATGTTTGACATGTCAATAGGTTAAAGCAGAGTGGCAGTTACTAAAGGGGGTGCATCAACCATTTTCAGTTCTAGAGTGGAAATTGGAGAATATATTCATGGACTTTGTGGCGGGACTACCTAATAATTCTTGAGGTAACAATTTGATATGTGTTATTGTTGATCGATTGAAAAAATCTGCACATTTTCTACCAATTTTAGATACAATGTCATTATATTAGATTTATCGACTATACCGCAAAAGGATTGTCATGTTACATGGAGTTCCTTATTCTATTATATCTTATTCGGATCCCAGGTTCACTTCTAACTTTTGGAAGGGGATTCAGAAGTTATTGGGCACAAAATTAAGTTTCAGTGCTACTTTTCATCCTCAATCAGATGGGCAGTCAGAATGAACAATTCAAACATTGGAAAATATTCTTTGAACTTATTCAATAGAATAACTGGGAAGTTGGGATCATCATATTGAATTAGTTGAGTTTTTTTATAATAACAATTTTCATTCCAGTATACATATGGAACCTTTTGAGGCATTGTATGAGAAGTAGTGTCAAACTCCAGATTTTTGGGTTGATGTCCGGGAAAGGAAGTTGGTGGGACCAGAATTAGTTGAGTAAGTGGCTGAGAAAGTGAAGATGATCCAGTAACACAGGAGGATAGCTCAGAGCATGAAGAAAAGTTATGTAGATAACCGAAGGAAAGACTCCTCTTTCGATGTAGGTGACCAGGTTTTCCTTAAAATCACTCCTTGGAAATGTGTCATGCATTTTGGTAAGAAAAGAATGTTAAGTCACCAATTCATCAGTCCTTTTGAAATCCTAGAGAAAGTTAGACCAGCTATATACTGAATAGTTTTTCCTCAAAGGTTATCTCACGTACATAATGTTTTTCATTTTTTGATATTGATAATGTATGTGTCAGATTCATCAAATGACTTGAGTCCAGAAGCAATTCAGCTAGAAAAGAACCTTTCTTATAATGAGAACCCATTATAAATTCTTAATTAAAGGGAATAGGTATTTCAGAATAAGATAATCCACCAGATAAAGGTTTTGTTGAGAAACCACAGAGTTGAAGAAGGAACACGGGAATATGAAAATACCATGAGCTAAGGTTACCCTCACTTGTTTAATGAGTAAATAAAATTACGAGGACAAAATTTTTAAAATGTGGGGATAATGTAACACCCCATGTTTTAAAAAAATAAATGAAATGCCTAAAATATTGTTTTATTTTGATATTTATAACTATCCTTTGAACATAATTTTATAGCTTCTATGTTTTGAATTTCGAAAAAAGGTCATCTTAAATTGTGATCAGTAAGTTGTTTGGTGTCTGATGGAAACAACTTGTTTTTTTGGTGAATAGTAACATACCCTTCTAAATAGTAATACTAATAGTAATATGACCCTAATGAAGAATAAATTTTATTATTATTTTATTTTCTTAAGGCTTTAAGATAATGACATTTTGGTTAATTTTTCAATGTTATATAAAAGAAGCTTTAGTTTTAAAATTGTTAATTTTTGATTTAAGTATGATTTTATTTAATAATTATATTATTAATAATTAGAAAATTATTCTCAAAAAATGGTGTTAATTTTTGAATTCTACACATTGGAAAATGGTTTGGGTGATTTTTTGGGATTTTTCTGAAATAATTGTTTTTTCAATGAATAGTAAAAATACAGTTTTCAGTTTCAGTGTGTTAATGACATCATTAATGATGTAATAAATTTGGTAGACATTAGTATAGTAAAATAAAATGTTTGGTGTCCCAAGTGGATAATACCTTGGGAAAATACCATCGGAAAGCCCATGGGTTTTCAAATACCACTAATGAGGTATCCCTTGAAATTATTAAAATATGCCCTAACTTTTTCTATAAATACAAACGCATTCCTTCATTAATTTAATTCCAAATTATTCATCAATAAATATCTGGAATCCTTACCTCCCTATTACTCCACCCAAGTATTCCTTAATCCCCCAAGGTCCCAACCATCATTTTCTAGGAGATACTCTACAAGGTAATAAAATTATCAACTTCATTCTTTTTCCATTCAAGTTCCCTTTTATGTGGTATAGAATTCAAGAATCCATACCATGTTATTATTTTCATCTTATCCATTATTTGTTATATATTACAATTCATTTATATATTGGTGAATTTTTTTCCCTCCCTTTTTAATGTTTTCTAATACCATGTGGCATAGTTGTTATGCTGCCGAATTTTTGTAAGGGATTTCTCAACAATTTTTTTTATTTTGAGTTCCTTTATTTTCTTATTATTTTCTCAAATACTCTTACCAAAGAGTCATGAAATCTCAAAAAATCATGTATATTCTGTATGTTCTCATTTTCCAGGGAAAATTCATCATCATTCTTCTTCTCCTCTCCCAATTATTCAATGAATAAAAACATTGTCCAGGATGTGTCGAATTACCAACACTATGGACGATGCGATTTCAATTTACATTAATTCAATCAATTATGGTCATAAAACCATTTTATGGTTGAAAAAAGTTATATCATATGTATTATTTCTTACCCATGGTTCTGTAATTCATTTGTACACATGGTTTTAATTTATAAAACAAAATGGGGTCGTTATTATCAAATAACCACTAAAATGATCTAAAAAATCATTAATGTGTTAACTTATGAATCATCCTCATATAAAACTTCAAAATGATAAATGGTATAATTTATGGTACTGGAAATATTTAAATATTTTTTCTTTCTAGTTCTAGATTTTCACGTCCAGTTGACAAGAATATCCATCACGAACCAATCATGGAAATCATGTAAAGTAACGCATCCAAAACAATGCAAAGAACAAAATACTAACAATTAAAGGGTAAAATGATGCAATGAAATAATCATATAAGATATTATAAATATGGATATGTTTCTTTGGGAAATTAATAACACTCCTTTAACCATTATACAAGAGTTTTAGAGAAGTTATAAGTAATAAAAACACTAGGTATGGGAATTATTAACCCAATTTCTATTCTTTGGGTTAACATTATTCTTTATTAATTATGTGTTATTAAGATTATTTTTTTCATAAATTTTTGTTTATATTAGGTTTTATTATGTGTATTTATAGTGTATACACATATCCAATCCATTATATTAATTCACATTCCAATTTTATTTTATGGGACGTTCCTTTTAAAATCCTTTTAAAACTCTCTCTAATAAATTTCAAAAGGATTGTTATATATATATGTGTATAATGAGAGTTTTATACTGATTTAAATATAATTTATTACCATGATATGTTCCTTGTACATTATTTATGTTGGTTTTATCCTATTATATCTCAAGATATGTTGGGTTCAGCCCATTAGAACTCAATACATGACTGGTGAGCCCCATTATAGCTCTCCAATGCATTGGGTACTCTAGCTATGAAAGATGACCAAAGGGTTATTCTATGATTAAGGTGAGTGTAAGCGTGATATGGTAAATATTTCCCAAGGAAACTACATGATATTTTTAATTCATATGAGTTTTTAGGATTATGGGTTTTATTGGTTTTTAAGTTATCACTTGATTAACGCTTTCTTCCATTATGTCCCTTATTGAGTTTAATAATTCATCCCATGTTTCTAAAATTATTTTCACAAGATATAAGTATGGGTAAGATAAATAAGAGAGTAGTGATGATTGGTATAGAGGGTTGTAAAGAAATCTTTTTTAAGCTTTTTTGTTTTTTTTTTGAAAAAAAAATATAACTGTTTTTAATAGTATCCTCTTTAATGAATATGGTATTTTATATATGTAAGGTATCCTAATTATCTAAAACATGAAACTCAAAAAGATCCTCATTGCTAAATAATATATATTCTTGAGTAAAATTCATGATTAAGTAATGCTTAATGGTCGGGTCCTTATATAGGTAATATGATTACATTTCAACAATATACAACCAAGGGTTGAAGGATCAATAAAATATGAGGTACAGCTCTAGAAAAAAACAAAGGTACCATTTTTAATATAACATACAGCATCCTTCACCTTACCAACATGGTTTTCAACAAACTGAAAAGAGATTTTATGACCAAATAAAAAACAAATTTTCAAAAAGGGAATTATCAACCAAAGGTAGATTCTAATATCGATGGGATTTTGAAACAAATCATTCTTAATCAATAGAAAGAGTTGAAGAGTCAAGGTTAAGAGTTAAGGGAGTTGAAGAAAAAAAATGAGAAATATTTCATCACCACCCATGAATTGGTAGGTAAGAACATAAATAGTCCTCCCTCTCAACCCACACCAAATCCATAGGGGAATGTTAGGGTTATCACATTGAGAAGCGGGAGGCAAATGACTGATAATATAAACCTAACTTTCTATATATTTTTACATAACCGAATGATATTACTACATAATCTTCAGTCATTGAGAAACCAAAGGATAATTGAAGGAGTAAAATTTTTGTTATTCCTCATATACCCCTTCCCATCCCAAATAGAGTTTTTCAGACCAAAAATATGGTTGAATAGGTATTGAAAAATTAGGTTTTTGACATATTTAAGCTCATTGAGATATTCATACCCTAATTAACAGCATTAATAAAATTCCAATAATTTATAAATTCTTAAAAGAACTTTGTACCAATAGAAGATAAGTCAAGGGAAATGATAGGATCAATCTTGGAAGAAATGTGTCATCAATCACTACACAAACTCATGAAATGCCAAAAACTGAAAGGATCTGATGATATTCAACATCCCTTGAACCATATAGGATTTTCACTATTCTAATGCTCTATGTCATTTATAATATTAAGTAAATGTGATTTCTTTCTCAGTATTCTCTTCTTTTCATGTTGGTGAGTTGAAGCCGACAAGTGTAGTAGTGCATTCAGTGAATAGAGTTATAGAAAATCTAGTGGGATTTTTTGAAGATGTAATTTTTTCATATAAGAGAATTGATCTTTATAGTATATTTATAAATGATTAATATGGGATATAATTCCAACGAGCATGTACCCTAGTGGTTCAGGCTCCTGCTTGGCATCCAAAAGATCCAGGATCAAATTCGGGCAGGGGAGAATTCCCGAGTATAGTAGCAGGCTATTGTAGCAGCACTGTATCAGCACTGTAGCAGGTCACTATAGAAGTACTATAGCAGCGGCAGACTGTAGAAGTGGTCACACTGTAGCGGCGGAGGGACTGTAGCAGCGTACTATAGCGGTAGCGGTATTGTTGTAGGTACTGTAGCTGCGTGGGTACTATAGCAGTACTATTCACTGAGGGGTCCTTTGGGCCAAAAAATGGGATTTCTAGCCCTGTATGCAAGCCACTTGGCCTTGGGCCTTCAATATATGTAATGGGTCACCCTCTACCAAGTCTAAAGAGGTATTTTCATTAATAATAAATTGAGGCTTCGACCCCAACCTTTAAAAAAAATTAATATGGGATATGATCAAGTAAATTCTTGTGTTTCCATTATCTTAGGTAAGACCTTCCTCAAAACTTCAAAAATGATCATAAATGACAATGAAGGTACAATTTCAATGGAGTTTGGATATGAATTTGGGATATGTAATTTAATGGACTCCATGAAGTACCCCTCAGAGGACCATTCGGCTTTTTTATCTCCCATTTTTACCACTAAGTAAAAAACCATGGATTTTTCTTATCATATGATTACATATATTATGAGAATGGGTTCTAGTTTGATGTACAATTGCACTTTCACACTTATTTCTAATGCACAAACCTCTCTTGGATTTTTTTGATGTGGATAAATATTTTTATTTTGATCATGTTCACTCAGATTATGAAATTTTTATTTAGCATTGTGATGTATTTGATGAATTATTCTATAATTTTGATGATATATGTTATGAAACTTATATTCATTGTGCACATATTTCAGTTCCTTCAATGTATTCATCCATACAACACACCCCTTCAGTAGAACTCACTCCATTGAAACCAAATCTCTAATACGCATAATTATTTAGTGGTGAGAGATTACCTGTTATAATTCCTAACCATATCTCTTTTGATCATGAACAAAAGGTTTTGAATCTTTTTGAGGGAGAATATTAGGTAAATCGGGTGGAACATGGCTGAAATATCAGGCATTACCCTCTCAATTTTCATTCATCAAATTATTTTTTAGGATGGGGATAAATTAGTTCGGCAACCATAAAGGATTCTTAATCTAACTCTTTTATAATTTGTTAAAAAATAAGTTCAAAAATTTATCAAGGAAGGTATCATTTATTCGATTTCATATTCCTAGTGGGTGAGTTATATTTAGATTGTGCCAAAGAAAATTGGTTTTACAGTTATTATAAATGAGAGAGAGGAGTTAGTTCAAATGAGTGTGAAAAAAGTTGTTATGTGTGTATTGGTTATAGAAAACTAAATAAATCCACTCGTAAGGATTATTTCTCCCCCACAATTATTTATCAAATTCTATAGAGACTAGATGGTAAGACACACTATTGTTTCTTGGATATATTTTCTTGATATTGCCAGGTTCCTATAGCTATAGATGATCGGAGGAAGACAACATTCACTTTTCAATTCGTTACATTTTCTTAATTAAGGATTGCATTTGGGATTTGTAGTGCACAAGGTACCCTATATAGATGCAAAGGGTATTTTTTTAGATTTCATTTAGACTTAAATATAGGTATTTATGTATGATTTTATAGTGTATGTATCTTAATTTGATGAAGGTATATTTAGTTTATGAATTTTTTTGAATCATTTTGTTGAGAAGAATCTAGTTTTGAACTTTAGAAAATGTCATTTCCGGGTAGAACATGGATTTATACAAGGGAGTGTGTTGTGAAATAAAGGAATGTAGTCTGATAGATATGAGGAAGATATTATTTAATATTTTACATATCCATTATGTGTGTATGGTGTTAGATCATTCCTAGGGCATGTAGGGTCTTATAGAAACTCCAGAAAAGATTTTACATACCCTTATATTGATTGCTTCAAAAATATATTGACTTCTTTTTTCATGATTCATGCATGTTATCATTGTATGAGATAAAAAAAATTACTCCCATTCCATCAATCATACATCCCCCATGATGGGAGCTTCCTTTACTTCTTATGTGTGACTCATCTAACATCGTGGCTAGATATGACTTATCTCAGAGGGTGGATGGGTGTTCCCATGCGATTTCTTATGAATCAAGGACTTTAAATTCAATCCCATAACATTACACCATAACAAAAAAGGATTTTCTTCATGTTATATTTTCTATAGATAAATTATATTCATATTTATTGGGACCTAATGTAGTTGTTTTTTTAGCATGTTGCTCTAAAGTCTCTATTGAAGAAACCAGATGCAATGCCCATACTTATCTTATTGATTCACCTTCTTCAAGAATTTGATATTGAGTTAATGAAAAAAAGGGTTCATAGAACTTGTTGGAGGAACACATGAGTAGGATTACTCACAAAACATAGGGTGGAACCTTGGACCGAGTACCACTTCGGGACCATTTACTTGATCTGAATCTCTATGTAACCTCTGGTATGCATCCTTTGTATTAAGATTTAATGAAATACATTATTGTAATTGAAATTGCTTCAAATTTAGAGAAACCTCAAGTATAAAAACTAAACAGTGGGTCTAGATTTTATGTGTGGGGTGATCCTTACCTATGGCCCATGTGTCTTGATATATTTGTTAGGATATGTGTGACTGATAATTAGTTTGAGTCTATTCTTCATTTTTTATCATACACTATATCGAGGTGGAAAAAATAGACCCCAAAGGATGGCTAGAATGGTCATTGAATATATATTATATTGGTCTTTCTTATTCTATGATGCTCATTTGGTTTTTAATTCATGCTTACATTTCCATCAAATTGTAAACATTTCAAGGAGACATGAGATTCCCCGACAATCCATATTATTTTAGAGGTTTTTTATATTTGGGAAATTTATTTTACAGGTCCTTTTACAAGTTAATTTGGGTTCTTATACATTTTGTTTGTTTTTTATTCTATTAGAAAATGGGTAGAGGCCAAGGCCACTAGGACAAATTATTTTCATTTTGTAGTGGATTTTTCAAGGCTCAAAATTTTCTATCTGTTTAGAGTACGAAAGGACATCATCAATAACCAAGAGACACACTTTTACAATTAGAATTTTACTCCCCTCATTTGGAAGTATGGGGTGATTCAGGAAACATCTACTCCATACCAACCCCGAATAAATGGGTAGCATGAGGTTTCAAATTGTAAATTCAAAAAAATTGTGGAACCCCATTTAGTCGAATATGAAGGATTTCACCAAGTGCTTTGATGATTTGTTTTGGATTATAGGATGATATAAAATAATTTTATCGGTATGCCCCATTTTAAATTATTTTTTATGAAATAATGTTGTCTCCCCATAGGCTTCGAGCATTATGAATTTTTGGCTATAAAGAAATGCAACATGGATTTGGGAAAAAATGGAATTAAAAGGAAGTATTAAATTCAAGATATTGAGGAGAATTGATTGTAATAACATGATAACTCAAATCTATACAAGGAAATATCAAAATTGTCTCATGATATAATGATTCAAAATAGGTAATTTCACATCATAGATAAAGTCATTATCTATAGTTCATGACTGAAGTTGATCTCTGGTATTTTGTGTTTCAGATGGTATGTTCTTTATGTTGTATCTATTTTTTCTATATGGTGCAGTGGAATCACACAAGAGAATGAAGAAATAATATTTAAAGTAAATGGGAAACATTTTATGAATATATGTTTAGGGACTTCCATACCCTATATTTGATTTCATTACACTACATGACCCCATCATTACTTGAGAACACCAGGTTGCTCCTGACCCTTTAAATTTTATATTATTTCTACTATTTAAAATTTTAAATTTCATGAGCACATATCATCTCAAAGGATAAAATTGAGGACAATGAAATATTTTATATTTAGTGGGACAATATTTTGGGTTATCTATTTATGATTTTCATTTGTGTTTTATTTGTATATATTTTTTTATATTTTCAAAAAAAATCATGTAACATGCTAATTTACATGGGGAACATATAGAAAATTAATATTTCTAAATTCACTGGTAGCATGATAATCATGATCAATATTTCATCTTTAAGGGTTAATTTTTATAAAAATATAAGTCATTGATGATATGATTGGTTGTGTTGTTATAAAACCTTTTAGATTTTGACAACATTGTTCGTGTTATTTGTTCATGGAATATTGTTTCATTAATTTACCCATACAACATTTTATACAACGATAAATTTTAAAAATTCTCCAGATCAATTGAAGTTATATACATGTTATATAAAATATCATTTTATATAAATGGTTGATCCATATTTTCATTTCTCTTCTAATCAGTTTGATTAATGTACCAAATTGACCTATATATGTGTACTTGATATCCTAAAGTTCTTAAACAGTAAAAAATAAAAAATAAAAAAACTATATATATATATATAAACTTAATAAATATGGGAGTGATGAATTGTACAACGCATGGGGATATCTAGGTCGAGATCTCAAGGTTTTAATTTCAGGAATGCTTAAGTGAATGGGTGTTGAAATTTAATTGAAATGGAATGTATAATAGGTTTGGTGAATTAAACCAGGTAAGATGAATTGGTTTACTTGACCTAAATATATTTAATAAAGGTTGGATAAATGTGCTTTAAATGTTTGACACACACACATGAGGAATTAATGGAATGGTAGAACCATTCCTTTTTTAACAATGATTATTTTCATTAATCTCACTAGATTTTGTTTTGATATAATATAAGAGATAAATAATTTAAAATCTATTCATATTAAATCATGATGAGATTCTAACTTGTCCTATATTTCTACTATGGGTTTGGAAATATAATCATTCATATCCTGTTATAGTTTTCTAGATAACATGATATGAGGTTTTAACTAGGTCTGGAAAAGGGTAAGTGTGGGGGAGTTAATAAGAACATTTTCATTGATTTTTTTTGGAAATAAATGACATAATTTCCTCAAATTGTGTGTAAATATGATCATTTATGGAATATTTGGGACTAGATCATTCATTTTCAAAAGTGATGAAAATTATTGTTCGGACCCTTTAAAGTGAACTATAGTATTTCACCCATATAAATTTTTCTATGATTTATTTGAACCTAGAATTTTCTAAAATTATTTATTACTTAATTGGATACAAAATTAATTCACAACATTCAAGTTATATCATGAATTTGATTATAGTAAATGGGCCTTGAAATCAAAGATGTACTAGAATCTCATTATTGATCCCAACTTCAGTATATGGGCCATAAAAACTTCATAAGTGATTGGATTGGGAAAAAATTTATATTAAGGGCAGAATAACCAATTTTGAAAAAAAAATCATACCACTAGAAGGACAGATATTTCATGCATTTTGGAGGTGAAAAACGTGTCTCAACATGGAATAAAATATTTGGACGAATTTCCCCATTCACACTTGAAAACTTTTTTAAACCTAGCCTCCCCTACACTCTATAAATATGTATTTTTCATGTTTTTATGGGTTGGGATGTAAATTTTTAGTTTGATGGAATATGATAATTGGTTTCACTATATTCCTCTAGTAATTTAAGAGGGATATCTCTTGAAGAAATGATCCCTTCATTGAATCCTTATTCTTCTTCATGTTGTGATGTTTGTGTTTTTTTAATAAACATATTATTTTATTTTCCATTTATTTTGTTTTATTAAATTTTATTCTTCATTTAATTTAATTATTTTGGATGGAATTCAAGATTACAAATTTTATTGTGTTACAACATTTCTAATCCTTTTTCAATTCAAAACTTCTCTATTCTGACAACAGTTCTTATGGAAGAGTATTTTTCTAAGTAATTGATCTACCTATTACCTACTTCATTTAATTATTTTGAATCAATGGGATGTTGTAATTAAATTAATATTATATTTTAATTGAGATTGTAATTTAAAATGAAATAATCCATCAATTGAACAATTAACAAAGAAATACATGAGGTCAATTAATGTGTTAATTTTTAGAGAGTGGTCTTAATCGGTAAAACAAACAATACAGGATCAATTTATATAGTTCAAAAAATAATTTAAAACTCAATTAATTCTCATTTCCAAAATGGATATTTTCCCTAATTTAGCACTAAAATTAATATATCCTTAAACAATAATAAATTTATGGTGCTATTATTGTATGTTATAGAAGCTAGGTTAGGGTTTAATTAATTTCATCATGGTGGTTAAGTTATTTATTTTAGGGTTCAGGGGTTAAAATATTTTGGTTAAAAATTAACTGGATAGTAATTTAGATGATAATTATTACTAATTAAATGAATATGTAGAGTTAGATAGATTAAACCTTCTAAAATATTTTCTAAAAAACATTTTCTCATTATGTTTTCTCAATATCATTTTAAAAAAAATACACTTTTCATACAGGATACTTCTTTTTATTATTTTATAAATATCCACCCCCCCCCATCTTTATAATTTGGGTATTTATTTTGTTCTTATTTACATAATACCTTTAAGAGGTTTTATTCATTGCTAAATTTTTGAGAAATAACATTGGTTAGCCACTCTGATGCACTTAAGTTCCCAAAAACCACATATCATTTTAGATTTCCCATGACATCTTACTTCACCTATTTTTATGTTTTTCATCCATTCTTAATTTTTAATATGATATAGGTTGATTTAAGAGTCGATACTGGATGACTGTTCTACTATGCATTTATGGTATGTTGTTTATAACTTTTCTGAAAAAGTGTAGTTATTTTATAGCTAGTTTTTTATGTCAACCATGTCGGACCTTCTAGGAATTTCTCCTAAATTAATTGAAATTCCTTGGATAAATTAATCAAATATTCATAGGTTTAATAATTAGTGTTGTTTTATGGTTGTAGGTTTTCAACCTCAACTCAGACCACCCATGAGGTGTGCTTATGTATTTTTCTCATGAGTTATCAGCCCATTGGGTGGGTGTGTGTGATATCTATTTTATTTAGAGTCTTAATGATTAAAAATATATATTAGGTGGCTGATTATGTATCCTTTTTATGTGATTACATGTCATAGAAATTATTGAATGGTTTAAATGGAAAATTGGAAATGAGTTATATGAACTCATGGAATGTGTATGATTATGAAATACATTATGAAATGGATAATTAAATGCTTAGGATTATATTGGATTTCATAAACATTTCTACCACATGGATCCTGATTGTATTGAGTTCCAGGGACATTTCTATTACATGGATTGATAACTACATTTAAATCCATAGGAATTTATACCCCATGGATTCAGGATTATATTAGATTTTATGGAAAATAATTCTCCATGGATATAGATTGCATGGTATTCCTTGGGAATTAATAGTCCTTAGATCTAGTTTTTGGGTATGAAAATGTATTTCACAACATAGGCTACTGAGGATTCCTCATACATTTGTACTCCTTAGATCCAGTCCATGTGGGTATGACACTAGATTACTCATCATGGGCCACAGTGGATGTTTATCATGCTCTAAATATGTCCCTTGCTTATGATTGTAGTTTATAGATAGAATTGGTATGATTGATAGTTTCAGTATTACATTTATCACTTGTACTTATTCATTTATATTACTATTATGTATTTCACACTACTTATTCTTATATACATAGACTAAACTTATTATATACATAATTGGTGGTGGCCTACAGAGTGTTATCTCATACCATGTTTGGGCCATCGTTGGGTACCTAGACGTACTTCATTGATTTAGGTAGGGATCGGGTAAGACCCCCCTTCATGATGCTTGATTGATTATGCTTTATGGAAGGGGAGCATGAGAGAGAGCAATACTCATATGGGTATTTATAGATATTTTTTTGTGATATTTTTTTACATTGATACATTGGTTATACTATATTCATGTTCCCTTGTGTTTCCTTACATTTTTTATTTAGACATCAAATACATCATTTTGTATATGATATTACCTTATCTTGGTTTTTGTTATTATTATCATCTTCTGGATGTTTTATCTAATGTTTTCAGTTGTATTATTGTTGACGCCGAAAAAATTTTCCTAACTCTCAGAGTAAGTTTCGAAATGACGAAGCGAGGTCATATTCGGAATCAGAGGCTCGATCCGGAGGCCCGGGATGTGGTGTGCGAAATAAAGGAGGATCCGCAAGAAAAATTATTATGTGCGCGTAGTATCCCCGGGTTTTGCGAAATTGAGCCATTGAGGCGTGCAATCTTTGCGCGCCCTGGTTATGTGCGGCGATATTTTGCACGTCGGCGGCTCACGGCGCGGAAGATTTCGTGCGCCGCCTGGATTCCGCACCAGACGTCGCATATAAATAGAAGGTGACCTTGAATGGTTTGGGGGCTGCGGAATTCGAAGCGACTCTCATGTGCGCAATTCTGCTCCCCCCGCACGCAAGATGACTTCCAGGTAATCCCTCATTTCACGCAACCTTGCCCCGGAGTTCGCCTTTGCGCACAACTCCACCGGCTTAAGTGAATTTTCCCCTTCCCCGGGTTCCAGCCTTGCGCGCAATCCACGCCTCGTGTGCGCAAAACCCTGCGTGTGATTCTCTCTCCGCGTGCAATTCCCTTTCTCCAATTGCACGCCGTCCCGGTGTTTTTCTCGCAAACCTTCTTTTTTGTGTGAAAAGCCCAGGACCCTCCACCTTGACGCCCCTTGGCTACCCCTCTGCACTGGCACCTGATCTCTCCCCTACCGGGCATGCGCGCCATGCGCTGTTTTCCCACACGGCCTTCCAAGCTTGTGCGAAGTAACCTCAAGGTCCCTTGGGCTATGTTTCCCATTGCGTTGCTTTGCCTTATGCTTCTCCTCATAGGCACGCTAACGGATATTGCTTCTTCGCATAGCCACGCTAACGTGGACCCCCGGTGGTACGCCCTACAGCCCCCCTTCACCATGGCCTTGCTGATGCCTTCCCTCCCACAAGGGGTAGAGGGCGTTGGGCATGTAAGCCCTAGGGGTGTGGAGTGAACCCACCTCGTCCAAGATGTAGGACGTTAAACTGCTAAGCACCTCGTCCTTAACACATGACGTCAAACTGTGGTCTGACCCCATGCTTCGCACGCAGGGTCCCCCCATATCGGGCATTCTTTACGCCCACTCGTCTCCACGGGAATGTACTCTTCCTCACATGGAATGAGATACTCCTTGTCGGAGTGGCGTTTGCCCGCAGGGGAAGGGCCGCCTCAGAGCGTAAGCCCCTAGCCTCTCAACGGATGTTGCACCCATGCATCTCCGTAGTTCCCCCTTCCAAGGCCAGTGGAGTCCCTTTCCCACTGCGCTTTGTCGCACCACGGGCCTCCACCCTGGAGTAAGCCCCAACACCAAGGGCCGCTAACCACGCGTAAGCCCCTATTTCCTCTTTGGGACACTTAACGCGTAATCCCCTTTCCGCTTCTCACGGACGCACCCTTCGCGACGTGATCGTCTGGTCCCTGCTGCCTCTTGTTTCTCACACCGAGCATGACTCACGTTGGATTAGAGTGCGCATAGACCATGGAACCACCATGGGACGCCTCATTTCATAAGTCCCATCCCAGCGAACTACGTGGACTTTGATCCGTGCTAGCGCATGGTACGTCGGAAGCCTCCACGAGGTTCAAGCCCACCACCTGGTTGTTCCGACCTCTTCATGTAGGTTCACCAACCACCATGGGCCACCTCAGATCTTAAGCCCCATACCGCCATTGTGGGCCGCCTCAGAGTGTAATCCCCATATCCACTTTAGGACGACTCAAAGCGTAAGGCCCATATCCACTTTGGGCCGCCTCAGAGCGTAAGCCCCATCCACCATTGCCGCTCCCTAGAGGCACCTGGGGAGCACCCTTGCGAAAGCCCCAATACATCCTGAACTACGTGGACTTTGATTCCCTACCATGGGGATACGTAGGAAGTCTCTTCGAGGCTCAAGCCCAACTACACCGTCTCCCCTGTGATGGTCCCATTTCATTAATCCATCCACCACCCATCCTGATTCTTACCCGGGCCGCCACATCCCGGTGAGATCATGCCACCCCATCCCACTCCATGACATCTGGGAAGCCTCCCACGTGCTGGCCCCAACATCGGTGTTCCCCCTAGGGGCCCTTCAACCTGATCCATCCCCGCAAGATGTTAAACTCGCGGCCTACCTCGTGTTAAACATTAGATGCCTGAGGAAAACCTCAGAAGACACGCCCTTGGCGTAGCCATCTCCGCAAGACGTTAAACTCACGACATACCCCGTGTTAATCATGGGAAGCTGAGGAAAACCTTAGATGGTACATATTCCCCACGTTTGATGTGGGATGCCTCGGTCTTCCGCGCCCTCGAGAAGCACTGTGATGAGGGACCAAGGACAAACATGCCAACGACGCCCCAATGTGACCATTCTCCTCACCAAAGGTTTCTGCACCGACAAGAACCCTTGGAGCATCTTGATGGAAGCAGCATAATTAACTGGAGTCCATGTAGATATGGCACCGGGAATGAGATTCACGAGCATGTCTTAAATCTATGAGGGAGACCCGGACTAGGTGATGAGCTCCGAGGAGGAATCCACGGAAGGAAGAACCGACATCCCATCATCCCGATTTCGATCAAGGAGCAGATGTCCCTGAACAAGGAACAGATGTCTCCCGCCTTTGGAAAGCGGGAATGCGGGGTAACAAGTAGTGCGTCCTCCCCACAGACGGATGTGCGCGCCCCGTCGAAAGCATCGGAGCAACAAAAATGGTGAACCCGACGTGAATCTATTCTCCTCAATATGGCGAATGGTAGTGGTCGGGGCGTCGGAAGATTAGCATGTCACCCGGTCCAGGTAACCCTCACTAGGACGTGAACCCGCCAGGGGCCGAGGCCGTCCGGATGTTGACCACTCCATTCTGCAACGTCGTCAGCGTGGATCCCTCTCGCCGACTATGGAAGACGGAATGACGTTGGGCCTTGGTTGTTGATCTATTTTCCTATTAATGCTAATGGGTTCATCTCCCTACTTCCAGGAATCAGATCGCTGCATTCGGAGCTCGATCTCCACCTGCCCACCGGCGTATGGTCAGGGGCAGTACTAACACGGCTACCCCGCACGGTCCCACCTATTCCACAGTTGCTCTGACTTTGACCACCATAGCAGTCGGGCGCTCGCGCCCCCTCTCCCCGTCAGGAATCATCCTGCGGAGGATGATCAATGACCTAGTTTGTAGGTATGATGAGGAAGGGATCATCCCCACCAGGGGCATGGCCCGTTTGGATCTAGAGGCGGTTGCGCATCACCACCATCTCCGCCCTCGAGGGCCGCGCAGGGAGCCGCCGCTCCCCACTCTGACGTTCAACCACTTCGGGAGCCTATCCCCGGAGCGCCTTGACACATCCCTCCCCTATGCCAATGAGGTGGGGGATGTCTGGGTCCACCCGATCGGAGATCCTTCCCAGGGGTTAACGGAAGGAACCCCCGCCAGGCTGGGTCGACGCCGTCGCCCGACTTCTCGATCCGAGGAGTAGGCAATCTCTATTCCCGCACCACCGGCTCCAACCCATCTGACCCGATGCCAGCGTTGGGCGTGAGGGGAATAGAATGCCCATCCTGGGGCACCAATCTCAGCAGCCATTGTGGCTCGAGCCACTGCTAACGCCTCCTACCAGATCCCCGCACACGTTGAGCAGGGGCAGCCACATGCCCGACTGGGATCGAAACCCCGACCACCCTGCAGGCAAGTTGGGTCGAATCTCCCAGTCACGGGCACTAGCAATGGCCACCACGGACCAATCCGCGGTAGTGCCACCCACCATGAGGGCTCATTCCATGCCGCCGATCTGGAAAGCCGAAAGCTTCGTCGCGACGGCTACGCTCCGGGTCTGACCCTTTTCAGCACCCGCTTCATGGGGTATGAGGTCACTCCCCCTACTTCCAGCATCGAATATGGGGCCGTTGCGTATCCAGTCGCTCACTCACATGGAGGTCCTCCCCATGTCCCTTTCGACATCTGTCCTGGTGCTTCTCTCACCCCGGCCTTCAGTCCCCTCTGCCCCAACTCTATTGTGGCCAGGGGACCCCTTGAAGGAAATCATCCTTACCCTAAGAAGCCACCCAGGGGCAGGAAGGTCGGGTATCATCATTGTAGAAGGAATGTCCGGGGAGTCCGGACAGAAATTAGACCATTCCGTTTCTCGAATTCTGAAGCGGAGTACGACTTGACGATTGAATGTCGTTCGATTTTTCAATTTAACATAGATCAAATCTGTGTTATACTGATTTCATATATACGTAATTAATGCATTTTTATATTCAATGGACACACATAAAACATATCCATTTTCTCAATATTGTTAAATTTTAATTATTATTAACTAATATAACTTTATTCATTTTTAACATATATGCATGCACTTAAAATTATATATTCATTAATAATTTCAAAAAAATATTTGATAAAATATATTTATAAAAAAATATATTTATAAATGTACATTTACAATATTTATAAAACTATATATTTATAATTATAAATAAATTAATATTTTTTTAAAATTATTTATAAATTTATAAATAAATAGTTATATATATTTAAATAATTATTAAATTTATAAAAAATTTACTTAAATAAAGAATATATTTACTATATTTATGTTTAAATATATTTATTATATATATATATATATATATATAATTATTTAAATATATATATTGATATAAATATTATTTTTAAAAAAAATATTCCTATAATTATAAATAATTAATTATAAAAATATAATTAATATATTTACTAAATTTATATTTAAATTTATTTATTTATTATATGTAAAAATTTATAATTTTTTTATTTATAATTATAATTATAAATAGTTCAACATTGCTTAAGGAATAAGCATCGATAAAGGTAGGTCTTTATTAGTATAATAGAAAAGTTAATAAAATAAACATTTATAAGCGCTATTAATTTAGCACTAAAAAGATTGATTTAGAAATGCTTTTTTAGTGCCGATAATGACCAACCTTTATCAGTGATTAAAAAGAACTGATAAAGATTACTTTTATCAGCAATTAAGTAATAGGTGTTGATAAAAGGACTCTTTATCAGCGTTTTTTTATAAGCACTGATAAAAGTTCCCTGTTCTAATTAAAAAACACTAACCATTTTTGAACCCTTCATAATATCAAATGTTTTCTGTGTAAGCCACCTATTGTCAGTGCTCCTCCTCTATGAATCGAAGATCTGATCACACCACTCGACTATATCAATTTGGTTGACTTCTTGTTTGACATCTGGTGTTCAATTGTAGTTAGGGTTTCCAAAGTGGGTCTCAGATTTTATTCAACCTAGTGATGTAGTCCTTCTAGTTTTCATTGTGTATTTTTAGTTATGTTTTTTATTTATTATTCGATGATGTACTTATTTGTGGTTTGGTGATTTTATACTTTCAAGGTAAGCCTTTCAATTTTCCCAGTTTCTAATTTTGATTAAATTTTTGATCACTCGTGGAGAATTTATTATTTCTATAATTGATGGTGACACATGGAGTCACGTGGAGTTTAGTTTATATTTTATTTTTTTTACATTTCCTAAATTGATTTCCCATATTTATAAAAATACCATGAATTCTATGAATTCCATGAGTCACCTATAAAAATCTTACCTCACATACAAGGATTGGGAAATAAATATCCCATGAATTCTATGAGCTGCCTATAAACTAAGGAAAATATAAACTCACTAATCATCAATATTTAAACAGTGGTCATTTTTAATGAAGAAAGTTATTATCATCATTCATCTCTTGAACCTATAAATATTATGTCATCCACATCGATAAACACTTTCAATCTATCCATAAAATTACTTCTTATGTAATGATTAGGATCAATTCCTTAGTTTTTAAAATTAAATTTTCTTTAATAATTCATCTAACCTTCAACACAAATGTCATATTTCAAGTCTCAATTCATGCATCACCTTTTTTAATTTACAAACATAATTCTCATATTAAATAATGAGAAAACTATCTTTTTTAATGTAATTCATATTCATATAATCCATTAGTAAATGTTAATTTTTCATCTTATTGGAGTACCTTGGATTTCCTTTGGATGGGTCAGTGTGGTGATATGACATCCCAAGAGTCTTTAGATGTTTTTAAATTTTTATATACCAATAATTTTAAATTTAATTATTCCATAGGTTTCTACATCACTTGTTCCAACACATTTTTATATCTTTTAGTTGATTGAATGAGAGTTTATTATTATTTTTTATCATATTTGAGTTTCTTATTACTCTTTAATTGCCTATATTTTATTTTTCATTTGTTTAAGGGATTTAAGAAAGATTTTATGTGGAGTAATAATTTTTATAAATTCAATTACACATTTTCATAAACAGACAAAAATTCTTTGAAACAATCATATGTTGAATTTCCATTATTAGAATTTTCTATAACTTTCACTTTTAATAATGAATATCTTATGTGTATTTATTTTTATGTTGTATAAAATTACAATATTATGAACGCAATATAATGGATATGAACTGAAAATGGATGCATGCTAATACTTTTCAAATGAATATGAAAGTGGAGTTAAAGATTTCATCATGTTTGTAAGATAGCATGCAGACGACCCTTCTAAAATTATTTGTTCATGTTTACATTGTTGTTATTCAAGAAAGATTAGTACAAAAGAGTTGGAAGAATATTTATTTCTATTTGGATCCATTTATTGATATATCCTAAACAAGCATTGGTTGTGAATAACTCAAAAAGATAATAATAAAACTAAGGATTTTGTGTTCACTACACTACTATTGGTTAACTACTGCATAATATACCATCTGACATGAACATACTACTCTGTGTCCCCATGATGCTCTTTTCCCACCCATTGAGATAAATAAAATAATTATATTATTGATCCTAGAGATGTTGGAGATCTTGTGTGGAATTGGAGAATCATGGGGATGCAAGGATGGATGTTCAGGTCAGATTCTTTACTATGTGGTGGTTAACCAACAGTAGTGAAGTGCACAGAGAATCCTTAGTTTTGTTATTAATTTTGTGAGTGATGCACAAAGAATCCTTTATTTTTCTCCATTGATCAATGGATCCAAATAGACATCAATATCATTAATTGTCTCAGGGTTTCATGAATTCCATATAGTCTTCTAAACTGTAATGAAGCGTACAAGGAATCCTTATTTTTTTATTAGCTTATATCTAGAACAAAGAAACCTTTTGAGAAAATGTAATGGTAAAGTAATGATATACTTTCTCAATTTTACCAAAAAATTATATAATGAAACATTGATTTAATTTTCATTATTCCATTCAGAGTTCATTTATTTTAGAATATTTCTATCAATGAGTCACGCCTTTGCAGGAAGAGAAAAAATTCTATCTCTTCTCAATCACAGATGAAATCTTGATGTTTTTTCACTGTAAAATCATTTTCCATATAATTAATGTATTTCTTCTTGTTTATGTTTAATTTATTTATCTTAAGTATTATTCACATAATAATTTTTTTATACATGTGAATTATTTTGTTCGAGTTACGGTGCTCTCTCCAACATTCATGTTTCTTGTCCCTCAAATACTTTTCACCACTAGAGAGTGGCATTTATCACTTTATTTCAAGTTCTCTCTACTACCTTTTTAGAAAGATAAATGATGCCTCCTATGATCAATCGTGAATTTAATATTTATGATTTCATAGTAAAATCATTTTACATAATATTAATTTATTTTTTAATATTTATATTTAATTTATTTCTTTTTAGTATTACTCAGATGAATATTGTTTTCTTATACAGGTGGATTCTTTTGTTCAAATTGGGGTGATATTTCTAACTTTCATGCTTCTTCACCCTCAAAATCATTTCACCCCTACAGTGTTTAATTTATCACTTTATTTCAAGTTCTCTCCACTACCTTTTTAAGAAGATAAATGACACAACCTCTGCTCAATTGTAGAGGTAATATTTATGTTTTCATAGTAATATCATTTTCCATAAAATTAATGTATTTTTTCATATTTATGTTTAATTTATTTCTTTTTAATATTAATCACATGAAAAATATTTCTTATACAGGTGGATTATTTTGTTCGAGTTGGGGTTCTCTGTTCAATTTTAATTTTTATTCTCCCTTAAAACCTTTTTACCCCTGTAGTGTTTAATTTATCACTTTCTTTCAAGTTCTATCCACTCCCTTTACAGGAAGATCAATGATGTTGCCTCTGCTCAATCATAGAGGTAATATTGATGTTTTCACAATAAAATCATTATCCATAAAATTAATGTATTTTTTCGTATTTATGTTTAATTTATTTCTTTTTAGTATTACTCATGTTATACTTTTTTTCATATACAGATGTATTCTTTTTCTTGAGCTGGAGTGCTTTGTCCAACATTCTTTCTTGTTCTCCTTTAAAAAGTTTTCACCCCTACAGTGTTTCATTTATCACTTTCTTTCGAGTTCTTTCCACTGCATTTGTAGGAAGAAAAAGGATGTTGTCTCTACTCAATCACAGAGGTAATCTTCATTTTTTTCACAATAAAATCATTTTCCATAGAATCTATTTATTGTTTATTATTTATCTTTAATTTATTTAATTTTAGTATCAATCATATAATAATTGTTTCTTATATATGTTGATTTTTTTTAGTTAATGTGGTTTATTGGAATCTACTCATGCAATGTTTATAGTTTGATAAAGAATGTTAATGGAAACCATGGTAACATTGACTGTAAGGAATTTTTTGAGACTTTTGGATGTGTAAGAATCATCCACACCTCAATATGAAACATGATGTGACTGGTATGATTCCATGTACTTATTTATATTTTAAATTAACATTAATTTTAGTAAAAAAGTCAATTGACTCAATGTGTATGTTATCAGTTTAAAATTTACATTTGACTTTAAAAAATCTCACCCACTAAAATCCAAGAAAACACTCTTATATTTTCTTGATAATTTAGGCCATCAATTCATAACTAATTTTTGACGTGAAGGAATTGGTCTCACATTAAACCGATACACAGTGAGATCCAGATGAGTCAAAGTGTGTGTTTCATGTTTAAAATGGAATTTTTGTAAAAAATACAAGTTACGTACTCAAAACCGAGAAAAAAATTCATATTTTTTTGATAATTTGGGAAAATAATCCATATATGTAATTTGGAACAAGTGATAATCAGACACACCTCCATGCAATACATATATGGTCTGACCGGTAAGACTCTAAGATCTTCTTTCAATAAAATTCACATAAATTTTAGTAAAAAAACTTGCTAAACTACTCAAAACCAAAATAACATATTCATACTGTTTTGATACATTATACAAATGATCCATAGGTGATTTGAGACATTCATGAATCAACAGAGCCTCAATCCGACGCACGGTGTGACCAATATGACTCCAAGTGCATGTTTTTATTTAAAATTAACCTCAATTTTAGTAAAAAGGCCAATTAACCTACTCAAAATTGATAAAATCCAATTAAATTGTTTAAATATTTTAGAAAAATGATCCATACATAATTTCTGATGTGTAGGAATTCACCTCCCCTAAATATTATACACAATGTTATCGGTATGAGTCAAAGTGAATGTTTCAATTTTAAAATTAAATCTTAGAAAAAAAATACAAGTGACATACTCAAACTGACAAAACACAGTCATATTATTTTTATACTTTAGTAAAATGATCCCTAAGTCATTTGGGACATGTTGGAATCAACTTCACCTCAATATGACACATGGTGTGTCTAGTATGAATCTAAGTGTGTATTTTTATTTAAAATTGACGTCAATTTTAGTAAAATGGAAGACCTTCCTTATCAAAACTGAGAAAACAAATTCTCGTTGTTTTGATACTTTACAAAAATGATCCATAAGTCATTTTTGAAGTGATGGAATCAAATAAAACTCAATTTGATACACGATGTTCTCGGAATGACTCAAAGTGTCTATTTTTAGTTTAAAATAAATGTTTTAGTTGCAAAATTGTCAATCACTAAAAACCAATCAAACATTCTTGGATTTTCTATATAATTTAGGATAATGTTTCAAAAGTCAGTTGTGACTATTATGAATCTGTTTTACATCAAACTGATACATGATGTGATTGAAATTAGTCAAAAGTTTATTTTTCTAGTTTAAAATGACATTTTAGTAAAAAATACAACTTACATACTCAAAACTAGGCACACACATTCAGATTGTTTTGATACTTTTGGAAAATGATCCAAAAGTCATTTAAGAGATGTTGGAATCATCCTCAACTCAATCTGAGGCATGGTGTGACCGATATGACTCCAAGTGCATTTGTTTATTTAAAATTAACATCAATTTTATAAATATTATCACTTTCTATTAATTCATTTATCTACAATATTACCAACATAAGAATTTATTTTTTATACAGGTCTGTTCTTTTGCTCGATCATGGGTTGTTTGATTGAAAATAACATGAGTCAATTCATGATTAATAGATAAAGTAACATTGATGTTTTTTAATGTATGTGAATAATTTTTATTTCTGTAATTATATAAACTAATGTTTTAAATGTCTATAATATTATCATTTTTATTTCATTTTTTGTGAAAATTTTGTTTCATTTAAATCTAGTATTGGGACTGGTTTTTATTGATATCTGATGTGTTTTTGGTTTTGTGGTGTGTTGTTGGAGCACACTGCAAAATGGCCCTTTATCGTTTCTTTTAAAATAGATAATAAAGGCCACATTTACAACACCTTTAAAACCACTAATAATGGTTTACATTATCAATGCAAATAGAAGAGGTGATAAAGTTCCCTTTATCAGTGTTTTTTATGTGCAGATAAATTTTTCCTCTAGCATCCCTAAAAATAGATGATAAATGGGTCCTTTATTACCACTTCTAAAATCAATGATAAAGGTATAATTTTTTAGTGTTTTTTAGTGCTGATAAATGACCGCTTTATCAGATTTTTTTCAACACTAATAAAATTTCTGGTCTTTTAACCATGCTCATGTAGTCTAAAAAAATTCTAGCACTGATAATGGCCATTTCTATCATTATTAAAGTCCAGTTTTAAATAAGTGGGTGAGAAATTAGTATGGTTTGTAGCTTACAAAGCATGATTTTATGTTGAAGGGTAATTTTACTTCCTTATAGATACTAATTATATAAGATCTATGAAGGAGTTATAAAGTATACTATGAAACATCATGTATTGGCCTAGGAGTTATTCTGGTGGTGGACAAGTGAGGAGTTGGGTATTAGTCTCATCAGTTGAGGCCTCATGAGAGGAAATACTCAATGCACGACCTTGAACAAGTGACCTATCAAGTTTGAGGTTGGGGACCCGTTTTTCTTCCGAGCCTCATATTATTTGGGCTGTAGATATATTTTCTGGTAGGGTAACCTCTCACAAAGGTTTATTATTCCCATAGAGGTTGTGAAATTAATCAGAATAGTGGCTTACCAGTTGGTGCTTCTTCAAAAACATCTGTCAATGCATTATTTCTTTCATGTGTCTCATCTTCATTGATATAATCCAGACCCATCACATGTATTTCATCATAATGAGTTTGATTTGGAAGTAGATTCTTTCTTTGAGGAGTATCCAGTGCATATTGTAGATCGAAGCATGAAAAAACATTGAGGTAGTTCAGTTCTGTTGGTATGGGTGTTATAGGGAACAGATGAGTACCAGATGAGACGTTGGAAAGGGAAGTTTATATAAAATCTCGGTGTTCATAAATCCTTTCCAATAACACCTCTTTACCCTCAGACGACCAACTTAGGGAAGATTTTATTTAATATGGGGAGTTTATAACAACCCTTACTTTCATGAAGGAATAGATAATTTGTTTTTCAGTTTAAATCCATGGTTTATTCATAGAATATATTCACTACAACCTAAAGAATGTCCCAGGGGAATTTGGGGGTTGTTATAACCATGGAGTTAAGGAAATGGGAAAAAATAACTTGGTTACATGGTTAGTGAAAACCATGTTTCTCAAGTCTCATGGTTTCATCTAACTGTGTAGGGAAAAACATAGGTGCAGCAGGAGCCACACCATTTTATGAAACAACATAACTTCATATGCATGGATGTGTGAGAAAATACTTGTTTTTTATAGTGGTATTTGTCATGGATTGAGCATGGATTAGTAAATTGTCTTCCTTAAACGTGTTGGTAAAATCCTTAAGCATTGGCTTACAGACAATTTGTGCATGGTTTGATATACCATGTGCCCTTACCATACACCCTTATATTTTTATTTCAAAATACATTTTCCCTTATTTTAATCTTTTAAACTTAATTTCTTCTCTACCTTCTCCCTCCAATATCTGAAATTATCTTCTTCTCTCCCATATCTTCCCAAATCCCTCAATCTAGGCATTAAATTATCTTAATAATTTGTTATCAAATTAAATATACTAATAAATCATTATATAGATTAAGGCTATTTATATAATCCTCCCCCTTCCTTTCTAATTTTATCTTTTAATCCATTGTACTATTTAGGTGTAATCCCTTTTCCCTTATTTTCATGGTTTTGGACTGTTTATTCAATTTTTTCCTTCCTACTTTGAATATAAGGTTGATATTAAGAAAAAATTCATCTATGGCCTTGTGGTAGGTGGTCTTGTAATTTTCCCCATGATTTTTGATGTCTCATAGCTATGTCATTATGATGCATGTTGGTTTTTTTCAAGCCTCTTATTTTAATTGATTTCTTCATATCAGATTGATCAATGCACCTAGATACACTCATATTGATTCATGTTTTGTGGTTTAGTGGTTGTTGGCCTCGTTTATAGACACCCCTAGGGTGTGACAAACCAAATTTCCATTTTTTTAATTAATTCTTTAAAATGTTTGGAACACCTTTTTAGATATCAGAATATATTTTAAATGGAACTCCCCTTGATATATGACTGATTAATAGAAATCATGTTACTTCATGAACTACTTTGTGCACCTATAATGGGATTTTCCCATGTAGGAAAATTCATTGTTGACCATGTAACCTTCTACATGACCTCAATCATGTATTATGTTTTTTAATTTCCTTATAAAGTTAATTAGCCACTTAGGTAATCTCGGATGGGTATTAGCACCATTCTAAATTGCGACCTAAAACTTATAACTTGAATTTCTATCCTTAGTTAATTTAATGTAATTTATTTAAATGATTTGGATTGTTCAAATTGGTTTAATTTTCCTTAAATGATATGAATTGTTTAAATGAAATGATTAAATGGTAGAAAGGCCACACTTATTGTTGTTTCCTTATCAAATTCTTAATTGAATGATTATGCCTTATTTATATATATAGTCTTAGTGAAAAAGATACATTAGATGTGTTTTTCCATGTATTATATTATAAAATGATTATAACTTTTTATGGGTTTTGGAATGATGGTAAGGGATTTATTCAGCAATACATCGTCACACTCCTTTAGATCAGGTGTTGATCATTACATCTCACACCACTTACACTATTTGGACAATGGGCATGATGCACCACGTCCCTTGTTAGAGTGCTGACAGGATGTCACATTCACTCTATCAAGGGACGATCATGACGTATCCAACTCATTATGAGAAACAGGGTATATACCATATTTTATGTTCTTATAGGATTATTATAATGGTTATGGATTTCTGTATTATGTCCTAATCCAACCAAAAACTAGTATTCTTGGTATATGGAAATGTACGTCCGTACGTACTTGGTTCATATATGTATATGGAATATATAACTAAACTATATATATTGTGACTTATTAGACATTCTTCCCAGCAATGATCCGAAGCCAGTAGAGCCTCTAGGTTTCATATAGGAAGCCTACCTGCACACTGTTTATTTATATGAACTACTTGGATTACTTCTAGACACATTTGGTAGTGGCCTACTGAGATTTAATCTCACACCCTACATAGGATACCTTTGGTACATGAGAATATTTTATGGATACATATATGGGTATGTTAACGGTCCATGCTATAGGTTATTGGTACAAGTTTCTTATAGATAGATCATATGAGCAGATGACTAGTGTATGCTCGAGATGATAGTGAATCAAAATTTTATTTTTTTACTTTTGTATAGTATGTTTGTATCTTCCTATCCCCTTTTCCACATTTTTATATCATCATTCCATGCATCCATGTATATGAAACTTTTGAGTGGATTTTTATTATTATGAAACTATTTAGTTATGTATTATTCAACTTTTTTTATTCTATATATTTATTATATTCTTCTACTATAATGTTTTTATGGTTGAATTTGTTGTGAAACTCTAATAAGAGGGTATATTCTCCCCATTGTACCTCCTTTACACCCTTGCTACTATTTGGAAGCCTATAGAATATGGGGAGGCACACTTGAGTCCATGTGAACCATCAGCTTGGGGCATGGGTTAAGTAAACCCTGGGTTAAGATGTTACAAAATGGAATGTGTTTTCAGTTATTTACATTTCTATATTGATTATCACTTATCTTATCATGATAGTCATGTTATTTAAATTGAATGTGTATTCAGTTATTTACCTTTCCATAGTGATTGTGCATATTGATTCAAGATATATTCCATTATACTTAACCCTTTCTGGTCATTTGAACTCACCCTTATTTTAATTTCCTTTCCCAGGAATCCATCAACTGTACTATGAAAGATATTCATGAATCTTCTAGTGGGAATAAAATTACATTTGAAAAAAAAATTGTGTTTTTTGTATTCAAATATAATATGGGAATCATGTACGTATCTTGTTTACCAAAATTACTAACCTGTTTTGTCCTTCTGGATGTGACTCCTTGTATCTTATACAATTGTAATAAAGAATACACTGGCTTTTAGCTACTGGGACTAGGGTCTCTATAAAATTAGTTGATATGAATAGTTCATAAAATGAAAATAATAGTATTTTATTTTAAATATATTTTATTGAATTATTAAAAATTCTAAAAAAAACAATAAATTAGGACAACAAAGATGTAAAATGGTATAAAATTTCATCCCTTACCCATTTGTTGGAAATTTTTCACCATATGTATGAAATTATGAACCTTTAATTTTAAAAACCTCATTACTAATATTATGATTAAAATTGGTTACCCATGTGGTTAAAAATAATATAGTTTTAAATGATATATAAACCCATAAAAATGTTAGATAACTAAATTAAGTATATATCTATAAAATATTTCAATACATGTCATTTTTTTATCATTTAACTCGAGTTAGACACAAATTATAATATGATATTTCATGTATTTAGACTAATGACATTACTTATATTTTATAATAAACAATAATTAATTGAGGGATTTAATGTTCATAAAAATCATATCATAAACCATGTGAATTGTATATGGTTGAAAATATCAACCATGATTCATTTATTGGCCACATTTCTTTTAATAGTTACTTTCAAGACCCCTAAATAATAAATAATATTGACATCATGGTAATTGTTAATACGGGCAATAAAGGGTTAAAACTAAGAGATAATGGTGAAAAAATAATTAAAACTTGTCTAAATATTATTGAATTTTTGGATTTCAACTCATATTCAACTTGAATTCTAAATAAATGAAATTTTTTCCTATTTACATAAAAACTTTTATTTATTAACTTCATGTAGTAAGAAATACCAATCATACCCTCTCTTAAACTAATAAAAGGACATTGTTCCTTTCTCTTCATTACACCACATTGGATCCTTTTGCTTAACCAAAATATTCCCATTTATCTTATTATCTTCCCTATCCATGATATATAATAATTGGTTCTCTTAAAATATCATTCCATGACTACTTAAGAATAGAGATAAAGGAGTCACTCCATAGAATAAATAATCATCTTACCCAACCACATTCAAATTATTTCTTCTTATACCACCTCTAAATAATTATTATTCATCTAAAAATAAAAAATTTGGTATCCTAAAAGTAATTAAATATTTTTAGGATTATGTATCCACAACTATCCACCTTATATTCCATCAACATGAGAATTGAATGTATCCTTCATGCATATTGTAGACTACAGCCTCCATGTAGCGAATCAATTCATTTTCTTTAAATATATTTCAAGGATTTACATTATGATGTAATTAATGTTTAAATATGATATTCATGAAAAAAAAATATTCTTCTATATTTATATCAATATATCAACCTTATTACCTTCAAATTAATTTTAAAACAATAACATCTCTTGTTCTTACATGTGGACTACCACCTCCATGATGTGATGTGAGTCGTTTTTTCATTTCTTCATTACATGGGTGGTAATAAGGATTGATTTTTTGAATATATATTATACATAAAATATAATAATAAATATTTTAAGGTAAATTTTAATATACATTTCATTCATTCCATTTTTCAAACATCAAAATTTTTTATCTTGAGTACGTATGAACTACCATCTCTATAAATGATTTTTTTAATTTTTCATTATCTACCAGTTTGGATGAATCTTAATATATATATATAAATAATGAAAAAATAATATATTATATCATTATTAAAATTATTAATATTATAGAACCATTATAAATGGTCAAGGGTATGGACTATTGTACCAAAATATGCTTGATAAATGAACCAATTATCCCCTACAATAGTGATTTTGATAAAACATTGTCAATAAATAGATGATAATATGTTATAAGAAAATAATTTACGGTATTATATATATGTGTGTACTTTTCTTAAATTTAGGTATATAAATCTATATTTATTATACATGATTTTAAAAAAATATTATGAAAGATGAAACATGATGTATGTAATTTATGCCTCAATCCCATTTTAATGAATATTTTTTATTACTGAATTTAAATTGAATTTTTTTAGAATCATCTGATAAATACCATTAATTTTTTTTATACTCAGTTTATTTCTATAATATTAATGTTTTAGTTTCATATTCCATTATTTTTTACTCAAATGGTTTCAAAAAAACTTTGAAAATAGGGCAATATCCACAATGTTGGTTAGAAAACCGTTTTATTTCGAATCCATGTTTTGTAAAATGTTTTAAATAATGTTATTTACTATTTATACATGATTGTGTAAATTCATTTTAACACCTATTTTGGATTTTTATGAAAAGGTTTAAAAAATAAACTTCTTGTTCTGTTCTTAACGAGGTTATTTTTACCCAATGTGTGAACATATTCATTGTTTTTAATTATTATGGAATGAATAGAATTTCCCACCATCCAGATAGCTAAATTATTTTTGGCTTTATTTAAATTTATCCATGATTCATGGTCGAAGAAAATATTTTCATTCAAATTTTGGATTTATTTTAATTTTAAATAATTTTATTTTAAAATGAAAAGGGTATTTTCATAGAGAAATTTATAAAGTAATCCATTAAATGAATGTTCATTTATGATTAAATATTTAATGATACTTTTGTTTTTTTGGGGTTATGACACTATAATACAGTCCTTATTGTTTTTTAGATGGTTCATTTTTATGATGATTATATGTTTACAAAAATATTTATATTCCGTGGGAGATGTTATGATGATATGATAAATTCAGTAATGATATTATATCATACAAATGAATTGATTTTGATTTTGTAATGGGTGGGTCTGTTATAGAACTCCAATGAATTGTTTAAAGAACATTAAATCATAAGATAAATATGTCATGCAGGAACCAGATTTTATTCGCACTATTTTTTGTATTATACTTTTTTATTTATATTATATTATGTATGTACCTAGTTTTAATGTCAATAAGATTGTGTGTGGACTTGGTTTTCATATCCATAATATTATGTGTGGACTTGGATTCAAGTACATAAATTTATGTGTGGTTCGAATGTTATTTCTATAAGATTATAATTTTACCTATTTCTATTTATATGTCTTCACAATTTTATTATATTATGTTTTTTCAATGTTGATATATCTATGTTATACACTCATGAATCATTAATGATTACTTATTATTCCAAAATATTTTGAATATTATCTTTTAAAATGATAGTGTTTCATTCAATGTCCAAAGATTAGGACCTATGAAAGACTGTGTATGATCATTGTATGTCATGTTCATGATTCATACCCTTATTCTTATCTTATTATTTCATCTAATCAACAATTAATTCCTATAATGTTTAATATTACGAGCATATGATCTCACCCTTTCATATATTTACTTTACCTAGGTTATGAATAATGTATTTAGGAAGGGTAGTCAAGAAGCGTATAATATAAGAAGAATGTTATAATAGATGATGAGGAATTTACCTTAATTACGTCTTTATGTATATAGTCTCCAAAGACACTAAACCTATATGATTATACTATGGTTCATAATGTCATGTATTGAAAATTTATCTATAAAGATATAATATTTAGCTATGAAAATATTGGGTTTCTAGAATAGAAAATTTTAAGATAAAATAACTAAGTTAAACAAAATTATCCATGTTTTTTTAAGGAAATAAAAATGGATTATTATATGATAATAATTCAATGAAATATACACGTGATTGAAATTACGACATATATAATGAATATTTCAATAAACACTGACTATAAATATAAGAAAATTATATTATTTTTTATGTTTTAACTATAAAGTTATATTACCTCATATATAATAATTAGATAACCTTGATTCAATATACTATCATTGATATGATATCGTATGAATACAAGTGGAATATATAGATTCAAAATGTTTTATGAAACATAAACACAGTGAGTGGAACAGATAACATAAATGTTGGAAACATCAGTTCTTATGTCATATTTTTTGGAAATGTAAAATTATAGGACATTACAATGACCTATTGGTAATTGATAAATTAACTCCCTTAAATATTTTTTCGGGATTTTTTAATAGGTTAAAGAGGAGGAATCTGAAATTTGATATCAATATTTTTTTCAAAAAAAATAGTATCTTATCAATAAATGATATTCAAAAGGTTGATATATCCTATAAAATCTTTAAAAATTTTCTAATGCACTATAAATTAGTAATTAATCAAAATTTTCAAGAGTTTATAATGATTTACACATTTTGTAAAGAGTCAAAAAAGTTTAATTATAATATTTATTTGATATATATATCCATGAATTTGAAATATAACATGTTTTATTAAATTCACAATAAAGAGGGTTCAACTCAAAATGAGTGTTATGACAATAAAAAACTATATTCCGCAGCTTCAATATATCCCATTTCGACTCTAGTAGGGAACATATATAATATAATTATTAGTAATTGAAATAGATAAGGGGGATTAGAGCTTATCATTTACCGCTAGAATTTATGTGATCAAAGGAATAAAATATAATGAAAAATTGAAAATGTTAAAAATTGAATTTATTTTTCATTTAGGGTGAAGAAAATTCTCTATAAATAAAATTTTTTATTAATTAATGTACTCAATTAATCTACATTTATGGTATATTTCTAGTAAAATTCCAATATTGGGGGAATGACTCAAAAAGTTTTTGTGAGTTTGATTTGATATTATTATTAATTAGATTTCAAGAACTATCATAGAGGAATTGTGTATAAGTATTGGAGGTAATATAGTGTATATATAATGGTTCCAATATAATAAGTATGGACCACCTTTATTTTTATACATATAAATGTAATTGAATGATGAGTTATAGATATATTATTTTATAAGTAATCTGAATTTCAATTTTGTTATGATTTGGTAAACATATCTTATTATGGTCTTTTAAGGAGTTAAATAATATAAATCTTTCATTAGGTGTTATGTAGAATAATTTATGTGATTTCAAAAAAACATATAATGAAAAAAAATGTATCTTAATCCATGAAAATGTAATTAATGATTAATGTGGGATATTAAAATCCTATGTTAGATTAATATTAATGAGATAAGTCTATAGATTCACCTTGAATGTGAATTCCACACACTAATCTAGGTTGTGTGATATTGTCATAAAATTTACAATGGAGCTAAAAAATAATTAATTTATCTTGTACAAAAATCTATCCTTGAGTGCAAGAAGTCTATATTACTGTGAAAGATAGACCATGAAATAACTTATCTCACATAATAGTAGTAATTTAATTCTATGAAAAAGTTAAATCTCATATTATAATTAGTAATTGAAGAATAAAATTTAATATTGATTGATCTAGATATAACTTATTTTTCTTACAATGTATAAGATTACCAAGAAACAAGTGATGATTAATAAGACTATATATTCGGTAAAGTGAAGACTAAATCATGAAACCATGCCACATTGAGAGAGAGACAAATTGTGCGTCATTACATGTGTTGGATGGGTGAAATCTTGTAGTGTATATATCACTCTGAAATCGAGAATGAAACTATATAGACCATGCCCTGAAATAGTTACTACACAAAGAGTGGCTTGATTTCAATATAAAGGGAAGAGATCATTTTTGGATGAAGAATCCAACCTTTGTTCCATAAAAGGACATTAAATTTCCACAAGTTTTTAGATTTTAATTTAAGTTTATGACCACCACTTGAGTCATAAGAATTTTTATGGTGATGTTTTATAGATTTTATGGACATAACTAGTAAATAAAGATTGGTCTTTACAAAAAGATATCATAATATAATTAGGCTATGGATGAGATAAGTAACACCAAAATAGAGACTATCAATTTTTAATATTTTAGATCCATGAGGTAAAACAAGATTTTTATGGAATTAAATAAGGGTATATAAGGCACGAATATGAACAGATATGATCAAGAAAACGGATAACATTGAACCCAAATACTCATTTTCAAAATATGGAATAATCATATGTTATTAGAATAATTATTATTAATCTTGACCATTGGATCATGGTTTGGAATACATATGGAATATTTAAAAATATTAATAGTTGTTCTAGAAATGATAAAGAATGATATTTAATATTATTTTAACTTGGAAAAATAAGTGAAAATACACACAACAGAACTCAATTTGTCTTGTATATTTTGATTAAAAATTACTCTATGAAGATTAAGGTTCTATTTCTACATCTAGTAGTATTAAGTGTTAATTGAACCCCATAAGATAGAAAATTACAACACAAATATATCATTATATTTTCAATATTATTACTAATATGTTTGTGGGTAATAAAAATAAGTGGTCCTCACACAAATAGGTCATTATCATCTAGTTTTTGAAACATATACTCAAATCAATACCAGATGTGGATCTTATCTAATTTTGAGAAGAGCAATTTTATAAAAATATTATTAACCCAGATTTTTTAAAATGAAATTATATTTTTGAATTAATTTAAAACTTATATATTTAAAGAAAACATATTCACCGCTTTGATTATTTTGGGCCAGTATAAAATATAGATTACTAAATTTAAAATAATTTTAATAATATTAAACATTTATAATATATATTTTATAAATTTACCATTAATATTATTATATTAAGGATTATGGTAAAGTTAAATTGACATAGATGAAAGATGTGATGGCCTCGATAAGTAGGATCATACTCTATGAAGCCCATTTATTAGTGCTTTCTAGGGATATGGAACCACTAGCATTTGACCATAATCATTCGAAAGTTGATATAAAACGACTAAATCTTGAAACAAAAACTATTAATTATAGATGTTAAAAGCTATTGAGATCAGGACCGAAATCTTGTTCACCAAACCACCCTAGGAAAGCACCCCCATCACACTCTTTAACCTTAAAGAATATTCTGGTTTAATACTATTTTATGTATCTAGACCCTAGTAATATTAATTTTTATACTTTCATTTTAAATAATTAGTTATTATATTTTACCTCTTAATTATAACTTTGTAAAGTATTATATTGTTTGTTTAATAAAAATTAGATTTTGATACAGATAAATAAAAATTGTATTTTTGAAAAATATATAGTTTCAACTATTATTGTAATTTAATAAATTCAATAATTTATAATGTAAATTTTTTTGTAAGAAAATATTATATAAAAATAATATATATTTTACCAATTAATAACTATATGATTTATTTAATACCAGCGTATTTTTTATATCGATCAGAAAGTGGGAAATATCATAAAAAAGGTATTTTCTAGTTAATAGATATTTTTATTTAAATGTTTAAATTATTATATATAGAATTTTTTTGTAAACTATATATTATTTTTGATATCTCCACTTCCAATTTTTTAAATGGGGAATTTTTCATAATTTTGATAGAAAATCGATATTTTTTGAATAATTTAAATATAGTATAAACACATTCTCTATATTATAATGAAACAATATACCAAAATTGATAGAATAAATTCTATAAATGGAATCTAAAACTAAATATATTTTTCTACTTTAAAATAATACATTTTATGAAGTAATTTTGAAAATTTTATAAACCCATAATGAATCATTCAAAACATATATTATTTTCAAGTGATATAAAATATTTTCATTATGAAAGTGACTCACTTCCACATAAATAATAGTATTATTTCAATATTATAGGTTCTTGGCCATATTAAATATTCAAAATCACTTCCCTTTTTCTAAACCCTTTTAGATAAAATAGGGTAATGATTGTGGTTTTTATTATATTATTATATAGGTTCCCAAACATTTATTTTGAAATTAATAAATAATTCTCCTATATTTTGGAATAAATTACCCCCCAATCACTAAATACTATTAACTCAAACCAATTGATAATGTCATTCCCCTCCCTCTACCTCTATAAATCCCTCCCAATTTATTCCCAATCTCTTAATATTTTCTTCCCAATCTTTTAGAAGTGCCCTCTCATGGTAAGAGATTCTATCATCTTCTACTTTATTAAAGAATATTCTTTGTATTATAAAATTTTATTTTCTATTATTCAAGTTATAATGTGAATAAAAACACATATTTTAATATCCTTATGATTTAAATGTATTTATATAACCCATTTAAATGACATTAAACCCATTCATGAATCATTATATACACCTGTTATGGTGTAGAAATTATCCTTTGATTTTTCTATTCCAATCATTTGTGTAGTAATACCCATCCACATTTCCACTCAAGGTTTTTCCAAAATATATACACATCATTCATTGATTGTGAAAAATACATGTATATAATCCACACTCCTTAAATGTGGAATTAAAATTGATGACAGGGTTTCTTATGTTGTATAGTCTATATGGAATTATAACCCATGTACATGAAATTTATATGATGGGGGAGCCCAAAAATATATATCTCTACTATGCACTGGGTAATGTTTTTATATTCTCAGGTTAAATTTATGGTGAACATGAGGATATAATAAGTACTCTTTGTTATGAGGTCTTAGTGGATTATTTGATATATACTTATGATTTCTTTTTTATTTTTACATTCTATGTTTCCTTGATTTTATAATCTTATATCATGCTCAGATGTTTATATTTATGTTTATCCCCATATTTATGTCACCATGATATGCCTCCTAACTAAAATTTACTAATTTTCTCATGTAATTAATTGATTATTCTGTTACTTGGTTTTATATATAATCCCTTTCTTATATACACCCCAAGGTTATTGTAGTGAAGTATTAGAAGAGAGATGGAATTTTATGTTCATGTGAATTTGTTTTAAATAATGTTGTAGTTTCCGAATTTAATGATATTTTCTTATGTATATAATTACCCAAATATAATTGGAATTTTTCATTTTTTGATTAATTTATGTGTCTTTATTTAATCAATCATTAATTATGTTTTATTAATGATATGGGTTTTAACAGAGGGTATCCGAGAAAGGTCTGGTTATTTTTGGTTATTGGATTTATAAAACATTAGTGAATTCATTAAGGAAAAGTATAAATATATAAAAACACTGGTAAATTTTTCTAATGTATAGATAAAAATTGTTCAATAAAACAAAATACATATATGTTTACTATAATTAGATGTTTCTATGACACAATTATAGCTAGGGGTAATAACCATGAAAATAGTTTTATGGGAATTAAAGAAATCATCACATATTAGAGAAAAAATATTCCTTTATACACACCGAGTTTTACAGTCTCATGGGATATTATTTGGTATATTCACTATCTCATTACGATGAATTATGAAGAGGAAAAAAATTCACATCATATTTAATTATAGGAAATAGATAATGGAGAAAAAATATTGAAACCTATAAATCCATAAGGTAAAGAATTAATTTCATTTATATGGTATCCCATCAATATTCATAGTTTCACTTTTATAGTATTAAAATCTCTAAAATTATCCTCTTTAATTTCCCTTTATTTGTATATGGTTGGAAATATGATGAGCCAAGACAACAACCTATGTGATGGGAAATGCCAAAATGAAATACCCAACCCAGTATGAGGAAGAGTTGAGAAATTCATGACAATACAAAAATAATAAAATAATGATTCAAATATAAATATGCATCATGTAGAAATCCCATATTCTCTTAATAAGGAGAAAGTTCCAATTGATACCTTTATGTGGAAAAGGCCTTGAAATTTTTTTAGATCTTCTAATTCATTAATCGAGGAACAATTGATCAAATCCATTGAAAAAATATTTTTCCACTTTAAATAAATTAAAAAAGAGATAGTTGTGATGATTTTTATAGGATATAGGGTGAAGATGATCAATAGTTGACATTGTTCAAAAATAAGAACCCCGAAGAAGAGATTCATGATATGGAGTGGAATAAATTTTAGAAAATGTTTCTTTATAAATATTTTCCTAGAACCCTCAAATATAAAGTGGAGAGGAATTTTCATACCCTTGAGAAAAATTATGTTGAATTGATCAGGGTGTATTAGGGAACCTTTATATTCCATTCATGATATGCCTCTAGATTTTTAATTAACCTTGAACATAATTTTGACCTCCTATTTTGAGGGATAAATTCTAGTCTAGAAATTTTTTGATGATTTAAATCATTGAAAACTATGTTTAAATTGTCTGATGATCACTCAAATTAAAAATAGAGATCACTGATCTCATAGGACTCATGGATCTAGATATATGAAACAAATAATATAGTTAAATTCTATGGGAGTGATGGTGAAATCAAACTATAGAAATATAGTCCAACATCACACATTTCAATTGTGTGGGAAGAACCATATCAAAATTTTCATCAAGTATAAAAGTAAATTCTTTATGTTCAATAAGGAATCACTCTGAAATAGATAATATAGATAGGTGAAAGGTGAAAAATATGATCGATGAAAGGAATACACTCTTCAACCTAGATCTTATTTTATAATGTTTCAATTTCATGGAAAAGGGACACTATGTGAATCAGTTCACTAATCCATATGTTATCAGAGATAACCATTGATAAAAACATTTATGTCCTAGAGATTATGGGAGAGCATATACCATCACAACTGATAAGGTGGATCCTAAAAATGATGTGGTGATAAGTATACTAGTTAATCATTAAATTAGAGAGAATACAATATTTTATTTGGCTTCTATTCATTCTTTTATATCACTCAAGATTAGTATAACTATTTAAACACCACTTTAAAACATGGATGTTGAGATATCAATGAAAAAGAAATTGGGGAAATTATTTAATCCCTTTTATATAACTTATCGCTTATCCATATTTTTTATAATGAACATCCCATTGAACTATATGGTACAACCATTATAAAATTTTGATGCAATTCTATGTATGAATTGGATTTCCAAATATAAAGGTAACATAAATATCTAAAAGAAGGAAATTTACCTTCGTATTATGAATCACCCTCCTATTCAATATTAGTTCAAGGAGGGGGATGAATATACTTGGGTATAATAATCTAAATACTAGATATTGCTTCATTATGATACATAATTTCTACCTAAAATGATTAATACAAAGAAAAATATCATCCTTGATGAAATGCATATTATGAAGAAATAGACTGATGTGTTTCCTGAAGAATTTCCTAGTCTTCCACAAATCTGTGGGGTTGATTTTTAGATTGAGATTATTCTTAGAACATTTTATAGTATCCAAGAATCTATATATAATGAACATTTTTTAACATGAATAGATTTATAATAAACTATTTTAGAATCGGGATACAGGGTTTATATGCCCAAGGGCATCAAATTGGGGTGTGCCGGTCCTATTCATCATTAAGATGGATGGGTTATTATGCCTCTTCATTGATTATTGTGAGCTCAAAATGATGATGATAAAGTACATGTATCCTCTTCCACATATTCATGACTCATTTTGTCAGCTACATGAATGTCAGTACTTCTCTATATTGTAACCTTGATCAAGATAATATCATATAATTGTGAGAAAGGGGGATATACTTAAGACTAGTTTTTATGAAAGGTAAGGGTAATAATAATTCATATTGATGGATTTTTTATTAAAGAGTGTAACATATGAATTGAAGGACTTAATTAACATAGTCATTAAGGAATACATAGAAATTTTTTAGGTACTCTTAAAAGATGATATTCTTCTCTACTCCAAAAGTAAGAAGGAATATAATAATGACCTTTGTAAAGTGGTACTGAAGACCATGGGAAAGGAAATTTTATATGAAAATTATAAAAAAAAAATTTGGTTTTGGATAGAGAATGTAACATTCCAGGGGTATTTTATCACTAAAAAAGAAATATTAATAGATCCATAGAAAATAAAGGCTATTAAAAAAACTCCCAAACCAATATCAGTGATGGATATCTGTATTTTCCATTTCTTCTAGGTAATATCATAATTGTTTGAGAGAATTCATATGATTTTCCAACCCACTAATGAAACAAACTCTTATTGGAGTTATGTTTTTCTAGACTGATGAATTTGAGGAGTTCATTAAAGAGTTAAATAAGGTTCCAATCACTGGACTTGTTTTCATATTAACCATCGATGGGAAACGATTTATAGTCAATATTGATGTATCTAAATGGGGAATTGTTTTATAATCATGTAAGATAACAAATTGATAGATTGTACCTCCCTAAAATTATTGATCCATGAGATAAACTAACCAATGCATGATCTGGAATTGGTTGTAGTGATCTTCACATTGATTACATAGCAATAATATCCCAACATGTAGAAATGTTACATATATATGGATCATAAATGAATAGAGTATATAAAGGAATATAGTGTATTTTCATTACATAGTTAAAATAATTCATGATTTTTTACATATTAACATGGATTATGATTGTTCAATCCATTACCTTCGTGGGTAGGTAAACAATGTGGTAGATTTTTTAGGTAGGAAGGATCCTCTAATATTATCCATGATGATGATTGAAATGGATATAATATTATTTTACATTAAAATGATGGAGATTGGAATTATAATAGGGTATTCATCCTACCTCCCTCAAATTACTAAACAACCATCCATTCTTGAAAGGATCAAGGTGTCCTAAAAATATGATGATTAGCAATATAAAAATTTAACAAATATTCAAGAGTTTAACATTGCTAAAGATGGAGTTATAAGGTTTGGAACCTAAATATAGGTTAAATACAAACTATAACTAAAGAGGGAACTTACATATGGTACACATATATCATCCTTCTCTACACATCTATGACAGTTTAAAATGATTAAGAATATAAAGAAAAAATTCTCTTGGGATAACATGAAGAGGGTGATTACTATATTTTTATTGTAATTCTTGGTATGCAAACTAGAGAATGATTAACATTAGATTTCCAAGGTAATGATAAAAAATTTACCATAATAGTATGTAAATGGAAAAATATATCCACGGATTACATTATAATACTCCCAAAGACACTTAATGTAAATACCCCCATGTGGGAGGTAGTCGATCACCTTAAAATTTTGGTGCATTTAATTGCTATTAAGGAATATTTAACAATATTCCAACTCTATTTGAAAACATAAGGGAGCTGGAAAGACTACATGGTGTACCAATCTCTATTGTATCTGGTAGAGATATGAGGTTTACCATGAGGTTCTGGAGAAGCCTTGAGCACGTACTATATAGAGATAACGTTCAATACTGATTAACACCCTTAGGTGGATTCTCTATCATATGAAACCATTTAATATCTAAAGGATATACATAGTCCATTTTAGCTGATTTCCAAGGATTTTGGTATTATCACATTCTCTTATTGGTATTATCATATAAAATAATTTTTCATTTTATCATTCAAATAAAACCTTATGAGGCTCTATACGGGAATTTGTTTTAAACATATACATGTTGGTAAGAAGTTAGAGAGATAATGATTATGAGAACTAACATTAACCAAGAGATGATAGAGAAATTTCAATCCATTCAACATCATATAAAATCCACACAATGTTGAAAAATCAATATAGATAACTGGTGATGAGACCTATAGTTTGAGGTTAGAGATAAGGTGTTTAACTATAGCTCTATATAAATATTTAATGATGTTCAGAATGAGTTGAAATCATAGTCCAATATTATTCTACCCATTTGAGATACTTGACTGTGTCATAGTTATTATCTATCTATAGCAACCCATGCTTTTCAAAAATAAATATCACATTCTTTAAGATGAGTATTAAATTCATTTAATAATCACACACCTGATGAAAATAGTAGTTTGGTGTATTGGGATACTAGAAACACAATATTATTATTTAATGAAATTTCTTGAATATCTCCCACAAATATCTTCTCACAGATTATTCCTATTTGGAATTCCCTACCTAAAATTTCCTATATAACCTGGGGAAGGAAACATGATAAAGGGTTAGCTTAGATACACAATAAGAGTAATCATCTAAGATATCAATATATGATCATATAACTGAATTAGATAATCCTAAGGGTATGTGATAATGAATATAACTTAAAAATTTCATACCCAACCTCTCATATTTCATAAACATGAGTTAGGTAATAAAACATTATCATTTCAAAAAACATGGGCCATAAGAGTGATAAATAATAATATATCAATCATGAACCATAATTTCATGTCATAAAAGTCTGAAACCATCAAAAATATAGAAAATCATTTAATATTATAAGGTTAACTACCAATACAATCAACACAGTGGATCATGAATTATCATCTATTTCTCATTGTGGATCAAGACACACCACTTTCACATAGTGTAATACCCTAGAATTATATGTAAACTTTTTTTTAAATTAAATGTGAATATTTAGAGAGTAGGATCTAAGATGACATGTAATTCATAGGCCCGGAGTGGATGAAATGTATTTTTTAACTATTTTTAAGGTTCATTAAATAAACGTGTGAGCGGGATTTTCTAAATTTTAAATCAGCACCCGACATAGAAATATGAGGGAATAATTGAACTTATAGCATTAGGATTCTTCTTGAAAGGGCCTAACATTGGCCGGCGTGGTCCAACAGTGAAAATTAATTTTTGGTCATAAATAAAATAATTAAGTAATGATTATATTATTTTAAAATCCTTATAACTCTTAAACGGTAACCCAGATTGAAAATCCAAGAGTACTATTGATCTCGTGTGGGTGTGCTTCACTATGGAAGATCCAAACCTCGACCAGCACTAATCGGGGGTAAAAGTTAGTTTTTGGAATTTTCCAAAGAAAAATAAAATAACATTAAAAAGTTATTTTACTAGATTTTCTTCTTCATTATGTAGCGACTTGTCATCACTACGGTGTAGTGATGAGGTGATGCTAAATCACATTAATGAAACTCATTAATGTGTATTTGTAATGATGCTGCAATTTAGCATAACAGAAATGTTGATTCACATTTTATTAGTCAATAGCATAAGAAGAAATGCAGGATTGTTGGTACAATCTTGGAATTTCACTGAGGCTTTGGTGGGTGGGGACAATAAACAAACTCTATTCCACCCTTCAAAATAATCTCTAGTGATGGTGGGATATGGATCAATAATGAATAACAGAGGCATGTGATCCTCTTCTTCATTGACTAAAAATCCTATCAAAGGTAGGGGTTTGATGCTTTTCTGTGTGAATAATTTTTCCTCGTTCTCTCTTTTAAAATATTAATACAACTTAACCCATGAACATGTTTACCCGTGGATCGATCGTTCATACGGGAGGGTAAATGATGTGGGATAAAAAGGGGATATCTATCTTAGTGATCATTCTTCCCGATATAGGTTCTTTGTGATCCTGCTAACAAGAACACATCTGAGTCGATATGAACAAGACCAAGATCATTATTTGGGTGTTCATATGTGTGATTCCTCCTCCTTTTTTCCTTCTTTCATTTTACCAATTCTCTGTGGCACAACGGTAGAGGACGCATTGGCTCGTGGCACCTGGAAAGAACGGTTGTGACATTAGCAAGAGGTCATAGAATAGGGTTGTCGTCGAGTTAGGAGGCCATTATAGTGGCAAGAAGTCTGGAAAAAGGTTGCGACACCCAGTCATAATGTCAGCACCCAGGCTACAGCAGTAGTAAGAGCCACTGACATCAAGGCCGGAACCAGGTGGTAGGCGGCGCGCCTTGGGGGTATCGAGGTTGGAATCACTAAAAACATGTATATCCCAAAAGTATAATTAGGGATTTATTTCGGAAAATGAGTTTAGACCATATAAAAAGTATGTATAAGTTTTACATAAAAAGAAAATACAACTTCATTTAGGTAAAAAGAAAGATATAGAAACCTAAAAGAGTAAAGGAGGTTCGGGTAGAATTCATTACGGATTATTGGCATGGTATCGGGTGTAACAAAAAGGGATTTGTTGAGAGATAATAGGGTTTATAATAACTTATAAATTATGAGGGAAGTATGGGGAAGTTGAGAAATAATACCCCATCATTAGGTATTATGCATAAAATGAAAAAAAATAGAGGACAATCTTGAAATAAAAGTGAAATCGGGAGGATCCCTTAACTTAAATATGTTGGTGTTATCGACTTGTTATTAAAGATAAGAATAAACAAATTAGGTTTATTAATTAATAATCCCTGAAACCATTATATCTATAATTGGTTTATTGTAATCATTTTAAGTTCATTCATAACCCTTTTTATTGGTTATGAGGTTCAATTTCATTGTTCGGGCTCGTTTGTTTGCTTGATTTTAATGACTGGTTCTCTTATATCTATGTTTGGATAAACATGTAAGATGAAAGTGTTTGTCTAGAAATAAAGTTATATTATATTAGTTAACATCCATGATATTACATCATTTTAAATTTAGTTTGGTTACTCATAGTGATGTTGAACTATTATATAAAACCAAAGTGACAACTGTTTTTGTTAAATGGGGGTTTGATTACAAAGAACGTGTTTTGATTTATAACTTGATACCATTTGTATAAAAAAAGATTACAGAATAAAAATAAGATATATTACATATATATATTCTGGTTCAACACTAAAAAAATGGTTTCATGACCATATTTAAATATGATAATAGAAATTGATAAATTGTTGTCCTTGAATGTGCTAAATTAGCACATCTCAAACAGTGCTTTCATTCCTTTCAAATAAATGGTGGGGAAAGGAGAGAAGATAATGAAATATCCCATTAGCTTAGAAACATTCCAGTACATGTATGTTACTAGAGTTATCAAACTATTTGGTTGAAGGGAGGTTAGGAAAGAAACAAAAATAAAAGAACATAAAAGAAACGAAGGAATTGGAAAGATGAATTTACCTCTTGAAACTTCCCCCTTTGAGAACATCTTAAGGGTGGAGGTTTTGGTATTTTGAAGAGGATAAGGGCTTTTGAACATGGGGGAGGATCTTGGGGAGATATTTGGGTAGAATATTGAAAAGGAACAAGGCATGAGAGGAGTGAAGAGAAGAGGTAAGAATGTGTGGTATTTATAGTGGAGGGGAGGAGGGTTTTCATAATGTTTTAATCATTAGTTTATTATTTCTTCAAAAGACAAGGAAAAGTAAGTATTCCCTGACCAAGAAAAGTAATAAATGCATGTGACTTAGAAAAAATTGGGATTACATCAGTAGATCAGCATCAATGACTTAATTAATCCATTATTTATCATTTATTGTGAATTATCTGATTTTACTATTCATAAAATATTCTAGTATTTTGGAAAAATCCTAAAAAAATCACCCTAACCATTTCTTGACTTGTAGAATTGAAAAATTAAGTCCATTTTTAGAAAATAATTATCTAAATATTATTAAATTAATATTTAATTAAAATCATAATTTACTATTAAAACCTAGTTTTAAAACATTCATTTAATTATTCTAAAATATGGGTACATCATAATTTCACCTTAATATTATTTTAATACTATCATTGGTAAGGTTACTATTCAGTAGGTTATATCACTATTCATAAGGATATGTTACTATTCATAAGGGTAGGTTACTATTCAGTGAAAATTATGTTTTCCTTATCGGTCTCCAAATAACTTACTAGTCACAACCATGTTTGTCAAACTTTCAAAATTCCAAACATAGAAGTGACAAACCTATGTTTAAAGGTCACATAGTACTTAGTAGTTCATTATGTTGTTTTTTCAATAGATTTTATGACATACTTATGATAAGGGAATTTCCATTGAATGACATTGGGTCATTACACGCCTACTGTCGGTGTGATGTTGAATCAAATGCTAGGACGGGCATCCGAAATGGTCCAAAACCAACCTGCCCACCGAGCTGGGCCGAGATAAAACCGGGCCGCTTCGGCGGCCCGACTGGAGGAAAAACCGGCTTTCCAATGTTGGATAGACAGGATGGGAAACATGGCTGTTGGGCGTCCCAGCGGGGAAGTACTAGTCTGACCAAGTTGAATCGGGCTAGAGAAGGCAGGCCAAGTCACTGAGCGACCCGGCGGGCAGGACCCACAGCCGAACTGGCTCTGGTCCAGCAAGACCCAATAGCCCTTCCCAATGGACCAAGTCGAATCGGGTTATCCCAGAACCAACCGGGTCGGGTCGGGTCATCAAAACTGGGATGGGTCATGTGGGACCCTCGGGTCGGGTTAGTCAGGTTGGTTCGACGAAGTCTGACTAGGACTGGATGCAACTGGTCCCTGTTTGCTAAAAATCCAATATCTTTCATACTGGCTATCTGATTAATGCCTCATCTGTAGCATTGGGACCCTTGCAATAATATGATCCTTTGGGTATACTCAAAATGAGTTTCCTTTGTAGTAAAGATATAAACAATGACTTGAATAGTAGATTCTCTCTGAATGAAGCACACTGGAGAGCAAGAATTTTCAGTTTGTTGCGATGTGAAGGATATTATGAGATGACCTAAGTGGTCCAGTAGACGAGAAGCCCTTAGTGGTTCAGTAGATAATCATATCTCTATAGTTCAATAGATGATCATACCTCAGTGGTGAAGTAGACAATCAGACCTCAATGGTTCAACAGACGAGAAACCCTCAGTGGTTCAGTAGACAGGAAAACATCAGTGGTGCAGCAGACCAACAGACCTCAGTGGTCCAGCAAACGAGCGGACCAAAGTGGTCCAGCAGAGGACCATACCCTAGTGGTCTAGTAGATGAGAGAACCTTAGTGGTCTCACAGATGAGGTTACCTCAGTATTGTAGTAGATGAGGGGACATCAGTGGTCCAGTAGACAAGCAGACCTCAGTGGTCTAGGAACCAAGGAGACTATAGTGGTCCAGCAGCGGAGCGGAACTCAGTGGCCTAGTAGATGATCATACCATAGTGGCTCATCAGGGATGATTTCGTTAGCAGTACAAGATTATTCCACTTTACAACTAATAAATCTTACTTTCTATACTTTTAGTTATACATGGTGTGAGTTTTCTTTTCTTTGTGGTCATTCAGTGTGATCTTGGTGTGTGGTCTTGCTTTGTGGTCTTTCCTTTGTGGTTTGGGGTCCCCACTAAGTATTCTGTTACTAACCTCTACACAAGATTCACCCACATGTGATGTGTCTCTTGTAGGTGATTGACACTTCGATGGAGACCTTGGTGGTCTATGACTAGGTAGTGCCCAGTGAGATGCAATGAACGTGACGTACTTCTACGACTACAGATAGTTACCATCCTTCAACCCTTCTGGTGGGGTTTTAGTAGACAGTCCTTCGCTATTGTACTTTGATTTTTGGTTTTGGGGTTGTATTATGGCCCCTTTTTACTTTTCAATTTGTACTATACTTTCACTAGTTGTCTCAGGGACATTTATGGTTTAATTAGTTTTTACCTTTCTATAGTCTGATATTTGTGCATTTATATATGTTTAAAGGAAAATTTGTTCCTTTTTTTGGGATATTCGTATTCGGTTCTAGTCTCTAGCCCCTGGCCTATGGAAAGAAGGCTTGGTTAGTCATGACACGGGCCCTGGGGGACGATTCATGACAATGTGGTATCATAGGGGGTTGGTTCTACCAGAATAACAATGAGTTTGTAAATTTTTATGGGGAAACAATGTTAAGTGTTTAAGGCTCAGACTTCTGGCCCGGGAGTCTAGTGTTGGTACGGCGGTTGACATATCCATACATCAGGACCATGAATTCTATTTTCCAACATGGTACATGAAAAAACTAGTTTCAAGCATCTTCATATGTTCTATCATTATCTTTCTGAGTCAGAGTTAGCTCACCAGGTATAATATATTGACCATGTTTCATCTTGATCTCTTTCAGGATACCTCCATATAGATAGACATCCAAGAATCTAGTGTATGAAAATGAGGATGGTCCATAGAGATATGAGACTTCAGTATAGGGACTATTGCCCGAGATGGAACTTTTGGGCGGTGTCACAGCGATACCACTGCCCTTTGTTCTACAGTTACAATTGGTGCTACTGGTAGAGGATGCACGTAGGATTAGTGCCTTATACAAGTTCCAGAGACCAAGACCTCCCAACACTTCTATAAAACTATACTATACCAAAGGTTTTAAACTATTAGGATAGGCCCCAAAACTGTTGGGATAACCTATCCCAAAGGTTTTATGTACCATTGGGGTGTTGGGTGTTGCAATATCCCTATACCAACGGTTCAGGTTGAACTGTTGGTATAGTGAACCTGAAATTGATATATACTAATGGTTCAACTTGAACCATTATGTAATCCCTATCCCACTGGTTGGAAACTATTGGGATTGATTTATACTAACTATATTCGACCGTTGGTATACCTTTATCCCAAAGGGTTTGAACCGTTAGCATGCTTAGATACTACTAAATACCAATGGTATAGTTGAACCAGTGGTACACACCACTTATTTACTTAATACCAATGGTTATTTGAACTGTTGGTATACCTTAATACCAATAGTCCAATTGAACAGTTGATATACAAAACTTTATTTATAAATACCAATGGTTCAGTTAAACCATAGGTATACCGCCTAACATACTTAATACCAATAGTTCAGTTGAACCATTGGTATACACACATAGTAGGCCAACCAGTACCAAGAAGGCTTCCTGCAACATCCAGTAACACCAGTCTTCTAAACGGTACACAACAGCCCTTATGTTTTTCCAATACAGCTAAAATTTCATTCTTTATATTAAATATATTAACCAATATATCAAAACTAATATAAATCACCTCAACAGATTCAGTAACCCAAACAATCCGTCTGGTAGTCTAAATTGATTCACGTAACCCAGTATATTAACATTTTTTAGACTCCATCTGGTAGTCTAACAAAAAATACCTCTGGTGATCCTAAAAAGAAAGTTTTTTATGTCCCACTTTTTGGCACAGATATAAAACCAATTATTTTATCCTAGAAGAAACCGGTGAGAAAAAATATATAATTTTCAAACCACCACTTATTGTATCTGACATAGAACTTCCTTTTTTCTTTATTAGAGATTACTCCAGTAAACCCAGGAATATATGAAATAGGAATAGAAGAAATATGAATAGAAGAAATAATAAATACATTTAGTGATCCTACAAATCTTGCATCAACATTGATAGCTTATCTCACAACCACTCTATATAAGTGGAGTCTAAAAGAAAAAATAGCTAGTGATAAGTCCAATCAAAGACTATACTCAAACCACCAAGCCATTAAGGAATCACCCAAGTCTATATTAGAAATGTATGGAACCAACTGGATAAAATGATTTATGTACTCGAACACTATTTAAACTTTTTTCTAGGTCCTAGAAAATTCTATATCCATCAGTACCATCAGTTCATTATGAAATATTGCTAAATGAATCATGCCTTGAAACTTTTCCAAGAATAGTACTTGTCTGGCTTAGTCTAAATAATATACTTCCACCACTTATAACTTGGACCCTCTAGTAGAATGGTTGCCAAAATGACCTTAAGAGACTCATAAATCTAAATCTGGATAAAAATATCCTCAACCTTCATAACTAAAACCAATTCATCCTAAGAATCTTATTACATAGAGAAATAAGGAGGATTCATGTTTTGGAACTCACATAAATAATTATCACATTAGGAAAAGAGAGGAATAACAACAAGATCTAAGACTGAAGCAAACAAAACAATGATTCCAAGAAGATCTTGATTGAACATGTAATCCATTAAATCCAAATGGGTATATACTCTAAAACAAGAAAGAAAAACACCATCAAAATGGACTTCAGAACTCTATCCCCATAAGACATAAAATAGATCAATAACTAATCTCAAGACATCATTTAAATAAAACTAAAATCCAATACATTATAAATTCATAAAAATCCAACACTATAGACTTATAATTCAATGAATAATTTATTCAAATTCTCATATTTATCCCACCATGGTTTTAAAAAAACTAATTTAAAAAAAAACATTCATTCATTGAGGCATTATTTTTACGTATGTGGTTTTGAAAAACTAATATAATAAAGAGAATTATTAATTGTTTATGAAACCATTTAAATACAATTATTTATTTTGGTAAAACATTTATAACATTAAAATAGTTCAAAATAATACATTTTAAAAGTATATTCGTCTTAAATCCTTTAAAAGATTCTAATTATGCTTTATTAATATCACTTTAATGCCTTGAAAATAATTAACACTATCCCTTTTTCTAACAAAATTGACAAAATTTCCGAAAATAGGTTATCATTTTAAATCCATAACATTTTAGACACTTTTCCAAATACAAATATCATTTTAAATGTTTTCCCAAGTTTTCTATAAGGATCGATGTATTTTTAAACGTTCCCATTTTAAAATTTCCATTTCAAATTAACCCTAGACAATGAAAACACACATAGTATACCATGATCTATCATAACCAAACCATAAAGAAAATGGAAATAACTAAAAATAAAAAAATTAAAAATTACAATTCACAAAAACGCACAAAAATTCAAGAAGAGATTGAAGTAAAGTTTCATTCAAGAAAGAGGATATATTTATTCATGAGTGTTCAAGGGATTGAGAGACCCATATAGTTGAGTAGATTACGTTATTATTTGAGACGATTAGATATAATCAGGCTTATCAGATACTAAAGATCTTGAAGATTATGTTCATGAGTAGACTGGGTTATCCAGTGTGTTCAAGCAGGGATATCTACATCAAGTGGTTCATAAGAAACATAGATATTAGGGAGATATTCTTTTATTAATCATACCTTTTTATTGGTTAGTGTGAAGATGCATTCATTGGTGGGACTCTAGAGTGGGAGCATAGTGGATCTCTATTTTTATAGGATTGAGAGGACCTTAGTGAAACCACTTGGGTTTGTAGTGGGGAATATGTAACTGGGGTGACTAAATAATCATGGAAATAAGTAGGAATTTGAGTATGAACCATTTAAAACCATTGGAGGTTATAGAAAATTTAGTGAGTAATTCATGAAGAATAACTAACTAGTTATTTGAAATTATTAAAGACATGATATACAATGAATAAATTCATTGAAAGGAGGAATATTATAGAAATGCATATAGTGTGGAAGGAACGGGAGAGTTCCACAACACAGAAATGTTAGAGAAAAGGTAAATCAGAACATGTTGGAGGGAGAGTAGCTCAAAGGAACATGGTCTCATGTGTTGGAATTAAGGAAAGGAAGGAAACCTGAAAAAGGATTTCAATGAGAAGAGATTTAATTATAGAAGAAAAACTTTTGAATGTGGATTTCTTAACCTTGTATTAGAAGAAAATATTGGTTTGTTGTATACTATCTCTAATTATCTTGTGTCTTAGTTATAGAATCTCGAGATTCATTTCAATTAACATATTATAGGGGAAGTATGAAATACTATACTATCAAAAGATGAGGAAAGGTTCCTTTTATAGATCATCATTCTCTAAAAATTTAGAAAAAGGTGACATATCCTTGTAGATGGGAAATAAAAGTATGTTTGAGTTCAAGGGTGTGTGGTGCATACAATAATTAAATAAGACATAATTTTCCTTGGAAAAAGATGATGTATGTTTTTATACATCATTAATAGATAGTGAGTGGAAAATTTCACATAGTTCCATGGTTGTGGCTAAAAATGTTAAGGATGGGAAGTGTGAAGGTAGTATCTTTAGAAAGTAGTTGAAGTTTTCCACTTTATCCCCCATCCCCCACTCCACTACAGCCCCCCTCCCCCATCCCCCACTCCACTAACCCCATTCCCCACTCCACTACCCCCCCCCCCCCATACCCCAATCCATAGACCCCCCCCCCACTCCATTGTAGTCCCCCCATCCCCCACTCCACTGCAGCCCCATAGTCCCTGCTCCACTACATCCCCCTATCCCCTACTCCACTACAGCCCCCACCCAGTCCCCACTCCACTGCACCTCCCCATCCCCCACTCCACTGCAACCCTCCAACCCCCACTCCACTACCCCCCCCCCAAATCCCTTACCTCCACTATAGCCCCTCCCCCCCATCCCCCACTTCACTACAGCCCCCGCCCCCCATCCCGCAGTCACAGGCATATTTCTTGTCAACGTATAATATGGTTATTTAAAAAAATAGGTTTCATGATTGGAACTAGGATGAAATGTTGTGGGAGAAATGGACATCACATTATTTAGTTTCACTATGTGATGATTTCAATATGAGTACACCAGTTTGATTTATGTCAAAATTTATAAATGATAAAAATTATGGATGGATGTTATTTCTATTTATATTTCTATAGTTCAATGTACTAGACATATCTAGGATTGAGGAATCTTTGTGGAAGAAATTTTATATTGATGGTTCTGAAAATAGTGGGGCCATAGACACATAATATTATGTGTCTTGTGATTATGTTTTTCATGTGTTTGTTTCATGCATGTCTTTATTGTTCACTTGTAATAAAAGGAATTCTATGGGATGACTAAAATAAAAGAGGATAGAAAATATATGTGGTGTTTGGGGTGCATAGACTTTCAAATTCTGGATACTGATTTGTAGGGGATGTGTTGATTATATGTTTTGTCTTCCACTAATTGATGTCTTGTATTTACCCATCAAGAAGTATCTGAGATTAATTATGAATCCATATAGACATTATTTTACCAATACTCAAAATTAGAGTATGGTTGAATCACTATTGGGTATCTCTATTCAAGTAGTTTACTAAGATTCTAGAAAAATGCTTAATGAGAATATAACATTGGTACTAGGTTGTTTTGTGTATATCGAAAGTTGTCTATTTTGGTCGTGTTTGGTGTTCGGTTCTATTTTTCAAAGTGGTATTCAAAACATAGATGTAATACTACTAAATACTTATAGAAGATAGCTTTTGACCCCTTATCTTTTTATATATTCAGTGGAATTAATGAATAAAGAATATAAGGACTTTTAAAATTTCCCTAGTGTAAAGATACAGAAATAATATAATGTAATTTTATAAAATATCTGATTTCATACCAAGGTTGTAGGACTAGAAGAAGACCAATATCTCCATGTAAGGATACCCCAAGCTGGCGCAAGTGTCTAGGCATCAAGGAAACATGACTTGGGAACAATTTATCCCATAAAAAAATTATAAAAATAGCAGCAGAAAATAAATAAAATTTTGGCAAAACCCATCCGTACGTCAGACGTCCATGCCGAAGGGAAAGTAAATAAACAAAATCCACATTGCATAAAGGCAAACAATAATAAAACAAATTAATTAATCTCTCCACTACCCCAATCTCCATCCACTATAAAGAAAACCACGCAGCCGCCTCCAGTGCCCTTCTTCCCCCCTTCTTAGAATATAACTACCCTCCATCTGTAGAAAGCAGTAAAAGGCCTAAGTTGTTGATGAAAAAAAAACTGAAAAACAACATACCTTTCTCCAGTGACTATACATTTCACTTCCCAATATATACGAACCACAATTCCCGATGGGTCAAATCATGTTTTTTCATGCAAGGGAGAACATATCCAAGTTTCAAAATGATACTTTCTTATAGAACATTCCTCTTAATTAACAATTAATCTTCCTATTAAAGGTATATAATTATTTTATCTCAGGTTTCAAATTAGTTTGTTTTTGTTCGATACAAGTTTATTTGGTATATTTTCATTAGATTTAGTTTGTCTTATTTTTATTTATATTAGATTAGACAATTTCATTCATTTGGGTTCTAATAGATTCTATTTGATTATATTTGAATTCATGTCACCATCTGCTAATTCACTTTATTTAATATATTTTTCAATGATAAAAATGAAATTTATTCATTATAGAAATGACCCATGGATTAATTCCACATCTAGTGATTCTTTTTCCAAGTAAACTTATTACCCTCAGATTAAGGTATTGAGTCAAGATTTTCCTAAGATATGTTATGCAATGTAACAGACTGAGGGGGACGCCACAGCTAAGGTGGCTAATGAAAAAGCTATGGTGAATAATGTTATTTATTCATAAGTCCCACATTATTGAGATGTTTTTATAACAATTAAAAAAATTGGATCTAAGGCTAATGTTAAAAAAGGTACATGTCGTAATATCCCTCTAACCTAGATTATAATTATATAATCCCTAAGAATAACTTGTATACACATTTAATGGCACATGAATTATAATTTTACCACATATACTAATTTTAACACCATGAAAAAAGGTATTGAGACCATAAATTAAATTTTAAAGGTATTCAGTCCATTATATATTCTCATGGTCAGAATGCCTTTGTGCACCCCCCATATGATATTGATTTCAGGTAAATGAATATATATCACAGATGAATTCAATGTTATTGAGTCCATTGTATATAACTCTTGGTGTGCCAAACCATCGACCTTGGACCACTATCTTGCAAGAATAAATTTATCCAATCACTAATGGAATAAGATAAAGAGTGTGGAGTCGCGCCTCTAACAATGTTTCAATTTTCGTAACCACATCTAAGGTTTATATAGACTTACCAACAGAATTAGATAATTTTGAAAAAGAAAATGAATAAAACCAACAGTATTAATCAAATTATAGAAATGATTGATGACATAAGAATTGTACATACGAAAGTATATGGTTCTACATATTGATTGGTATGATTATACTCTAGAATTTGGATATTACATTACCCTTTTCCCTGATCTCTATATTGGATACCTTATAATACTCCATTCTAGTGATACTGCTACTCTTATGTTGTGGTTTCATATCCCCTACCCCATCCTTAGTGACTAAGAGAACTCCGTCAACCTATCTAATTAGGGATAGGAGATAATCTCTCAGTAGCTGGTTCCTATCATGATCCACTTCCAATGATCAATTTCTAAGTGCTTCTATAGAACATCTATATAGAACCCAACTTATCAAACAATTGATACACCACTTTAGGAAAATATATTTAAATAGCTTATTTTCAACACTAAAATTCTTAATAAAATTAATCAAAATGATGTCCAGATACTTGTGGCCTATGTCACAAGTTGATCTGACCATTGCATCCTTGGTGAAATTCTTAATATCAATTCTTACTAATACCTAAGGTGGAACTCCTAGATCATCCTACTAGAACATATTTACTTGGACAAGGGGCCTCCATTGGGTTATCTTTAGTGATGAAACATTATTTAATTCATTAGAATTACCAATTCTCATTCCTTATATTCCATTATTCCAAATACCATTTCTGGTTAATATAACATTATGTCTTTTCCAATTTCATACCAATTATATAGTTACATGATAAATTATGAATTAATGTTTCAATTGTGTCAATTCCAATTCACATAATGATAATTACAAATTCTAATTCACATTTCATGAGAAGAACAAATTCAATTCACAATTCTATTCATTCCTTAATCAATTTCTCAATCAGGTATAAGGCACTAGACTCATACCATCCATGCTCTGACCCAAGGATACAGATAAGAACACCTCTTGGGTGGCCAAAGGATCATGTTCTTCCTCACCAATGGACCCAATATGATATGTGGAAGGTCTAACAATGAGGATTTGTGAAATTTCCATGGATTATAATTAGAATATGTGACACACGTGACATAATGACACTATCATACATTCTTCAAATACTATAAAACTAATGAAGACATTGGAGTGATTTTTAAATCACCCACCTCAATACAAATAATATTAATCCAAAAACTAAAAAAAATTATGAATGTAATCCCCCATAATCCCATATGAAAACTAATAAATACACCACATCAAGTACATTAGAATAATATAAAAGTGGAAAGTAAAAGGAATTCACCAATTTCGAGCATAACACAATGAATATAGATGTTTAAATCAAATAATGGATAGATATATCTATTATTGAAGGTATCTTACAAATTATGTAGACATTAATTAGGGTTGGAATCCTAAAGAGATCTGTTCTGGAGAAAGTGAGATCACGACGGAGGAAGTCAGCTCACCATGTAGGGTTTATGCTCGGGAGGTAGGGTTGGAGGAAAGATCTTGTTAGAGGAGGAGATCTTGTTTAGTAGAGAGATATACTCAAGGAGGGGAGAAATTGTTCAATGGAGGAAGTGAGATCACGAGTTCATGCTCGAGAAGTAGGTTTCAATGAAGGAGAGATATGTTTGACGATGTGTGGATAGATTTTTCCACGAGTTAGCTGAGAGATCTATTCGATGATTATTTGGGGGGTTTTCCCAACGGTTTCTAAATACCATAGGTAAATATTTTCTACTGCAATAGTTTTAATAAAAAAATTTAATATATTTGGAAAACCAATCCATTACTGATGGTTTCATAAAACTATTGGGAAAAATTATAAAATCAACCCCCATATGCAACGTTTTTATCAAGATTGTTGGTAAATTTCACCATATTTACCTTGTATCAATAGTTTAATTTAAACATTAAAATATGTTACTTAAACCAATAGTTTTTACAAACCATTAGTATGATAAAGTTGATTTAGGTGGTATTTCCACCATTGTAGGTTTTGGGGAGAGACAGATCCTCAAGTTGCTAAGGATTGGCTAGAGGTAGTGATGCGAGTCTTATGCTTAGTAAGGACACCACATCATTAGATGAGGGTTCTAGCAGTGACACTTCTATAGTATCAACAAGGAGATGGTTGAATTTGAACATCTAGACTCACGATGACGTGTCCCTCACCTGGTATGAATTTGAGCAAATTTTTAGGGAGGAGTTATTCCCTGCCACTTTGCGCTCTGTGTGAATACAGGAGTTGATTCACTTACAGAAGGGCAACCTGGCAGTGGTTGAGTACTCTTTGAGGTTCAAAGACCCTACCATTACTCTATGGATATGGTGTGGGACCCTTTCATTAGGTCCCAGACCATTGATCAGTGACTCTGATGGGATATCAGGGCATTGAAAATTTCTCTCATCATCTCTATGCAGGCTGGGGGTTAGAAAGAGATCTACTAGTGTTGAGCTTCATCGTTGAGTAGGAACTGATGATGGGAGCTACCACAGGGAGAAGGGTGGCTGATTCATCTGTGGTGGGTAGCTGACAGATGAAGCGGAGGCCCAAATGGTCCAGACCATTTAGAGTACAACCCCAAGACTTAGGGTCAGTGGTACGAGGCTACCAATGTAGAGGGAATCATCATGTTAGTAGATTATGCTACACATGCAGTGGGCAGGGGCACATGGCTTATAATTTCCCAACTTGTTGTGTAGAGGATAGATAGGTGGTCATGGGACTACTGAGCCAGCATTAGAGATAGGATTAGGGTGATACGCCAGGTGGAAGATGTGGTAGAGGAGAAGGAAGAGTGGGAAAATGTGGGTGTAGGTATGGGGTACTACCACCACCACCCCCAGGTGATCCACCACAGGCTCTAGGAGCAGGTGGAAAAGGGCCGGATTAGATTTAGGTAGTCTAGAACTGTAGTCCAAACGTCCCTGAGATTATATAAGGTATGATCTATGTCTTCTCCACTTTAGTTATAGTCATTATAGACACAGGTGAAAGTCACTCTTTCTTTACCGCATACCTTGTTCGGATCTCGAAGATTTTGATCAAGACATTGACTCAATATTTATGATTAGAGACTCCTATAAGAGGGTATTTTATGATCACGTGATGGTTCCTATAGTGTGACATTACTCGTGGAGGCAAGGGCTTCTGCTAGGATCTCTTAGTAGCGGTGTTGAAACCATACAATGTCATTCTAAGTATGGATTGGCTATTAGCAGTCCATGCCTAGATTGACTGTTTTAGGAACAATATGTGGTGTACTCGCGAAGATGGGACCAGGTTTTCTTTTATTAGTGAAACGGAAACCGAAGCAGTGTGGGATGGACTCTCACATAGAATGGTATAGACGATCACTCATCAGTTGACTAGCATGACCCTCAATGTAGTGGATGAGATGAGTCCACATTTTCCAACAGTGGTGGAAATGTATGAGGATGTCTTCTCAGAGGATGTTCCAAGACTACTTCCTCATAGAGAGGTAGAATTATGCATTTATTTGTACCCTGGGATGACAGAAATACCTATAACTACATATCAGATGGCTCTTGCAGAGCATTGGGAGCTAAGGGTATAGTTGGAGGACTTATAGAATAAGCGGTTCATAAGGCCAAGTGTTTAACCATGGGAAGCCCCAGTGTGGTTTTCCAAGAAGGCTGACAAAAGCATGAGGCTATGAATTGACTTTCAACACCTAAACTAGGTGACTATGAAGAATAAGTATCCTCTAATGAGGATTTTGGACCTATTTGATTAGCTAAAGGGAGCAAGATGGTTCTCAAAGATAGACCTTGGATCATGATATCACTAGCTTCAAGGGTGATATGAGGACATCTCGAAGACAACTTTTAGATGTCTCTATAGCCACTATGAGTACTTTGTGATGTTTTTTTTTGTGAAAAACACCCCAGAAGTGTGCATGAGACTCATGAATATGATCTTCTAGCCGTACTTAGACCGGTTTGTAGTGGTTTTCGTTGATGACGTCTTAGTTTATTTAGCATCCGGGGAGGAGCATGAGATACACCTAAGCATGGATTTGGACACACTTTGAGAGAACCAGCTTTATGGAAAGATCGTAAAGTGTGAGTTCTAGATACAAAAGGTCCAATTACAAGGATATATCCTCTCAGAGTCTAGAGTTGTGGTGGATCCAACCAAGATCGAGGTGGTACTTTCTTGGGAGCCACCCAAAGCATTACTGAGGTACATAGTTTCCTTCGGTTGGATGGGTACTATAAAAGATTTTTAATTGACTTCTCTAGAGTGAAATCACCGATGAAGGAATTGATGAAAAAGTAAAAACCCTTCATATGGATAGAAGACTGACAACAGAGCTTTCAGTAGCAGAGGCAGAGCTTGATGACTACTCCTATAATGAGGTTTCTAGGGGAGGGAGCCAACTACAAGGTGTACAGTGGCACATCAAGAACAAGGATTGGTTGTGTCCTGATTCAAGGGAAAGTATTGATTACTTATGGATCATAAAAGTTGAGACTATATGAGAAGAAATATGTGACTCATGACCTTGAGTTGGAAGCGGTAGTCTTCGCACTGATGATGTGGCGACACAACCTTATGGGAAAGCTATTTATCATCTACTCTAACCACAAGAGTCTCAGGTATATATTTTCTCAAAAGGATCTGAATCTAAAATAAGGATGTTGGCTATAGTTCATCTAGAACTATGACTTTGAGATAGTCTATACTCTTAGTAAGGCAAACCTGGTGGAAGATGCTCTCAGTAAGAGATCGAGTTCGAAACAATTGAACAAGGCCTCATAGTATCCAGCCTCACATCAAATATCCTTTATCGATAATGGTGGGGTGGCTTATCTCTAGTCGATGGTAGTTTCCCCTCCACTATTACATTGGGTCAGGGAAGCAAAACTAAAAGATGTTAGTTGTGAGACTACACATGCCAAGATGTCCACAGGGCATGCCCCTAATGGATATTCTAAAGGTGGGATGCATGTCATCCTTTTCAGAGGACGCACCATAGTATGAGTGGAGCTTCGGGGGGAGGTGTTGAGGGAGTTATATATATCCCCTTTATTAGTACATCCAGGTGTAGCAAATATGTACCCGGACCTCCAACGTTAGTACTAGGGGATGAGGATGAAGAAGGTAGTGGAACAGTTTTTCCTAAGATGCCTCACTTGTTAGTAAGTGAAGGCTGAACAACGGCTTCTAGTTTGTTTGACACAACCCCTTGAGGTACCAGAGTGGAAGTGGGATGGAATATTGATGGACGTCGTGATAGGCTTACCACAAACGTACAAGGGGAACGATACCATCTGGGTGATCGTAGACTGAATCACCAAGTCGGACCACTTCCTACCCATTTGAGAATAGGGTTCAGTAGAGATATTGGGACACCTATAAGTGCAAGAGATAGTTCAACTCCATGGAGTCCCATCTTTGATTTTCTCAGATCATGATGAACACTTTACATCCCAATTGTGTAAGGGATTATATGAGGCATTTGGGAATCAGATGTGCTTGGGCATATCCTTTCACCCATAAAAAGAAGGTCAGATGGAGCAGATCATATGAACCTTGGAGGATATACATCATGCTTGTGTTATTAGTTTTGGTCATAGTTGGAAAGACCACCTACCACTAGTGGAGTTTTTATACTACAATAGTTACCACTCCACCATCGGTAGGTACCATTCGAGGCACTGTACAGAAGACTATGCAGGTCACTGTTATGCTTGACGGACCCAAGGGAGTCAATACTCATGGGTCTAGATATGGTATAAGCTACCACATAGAAGGTACAGGTCATCTGAGAGTGGATAAATACTGCACAGAGCCAACATAAGTACTATGATGATAGGCGACAGAGACCCTTGGAGTTCGAAGAGGGGGGCCATGTATTCCTATGTGTATCGTCTCGATAAGGGATACAAAGATTTGGTCGGGGAAGAAAGTTATCTCTGAGGTTCATTGGATCATTCTGCATACTGCATAGAGTGGGTGAGGTGGCGTACCGCTTGGCTCTACTACTGTAGTTAGAGAGGGTGCATGACATCTTCCACATACCCCAGCTGAGGATATATGTGTGAGACCATTCTCACGTCATCGACCACAGCGAGCTATAGATTTATGATGGGGATACATTTGTGGAGTACCCAGTTGAGATAGATTATTGACTTGAGATGATCCTTCATGGATAGTCAATTCCTCCGGTGTGTGTTCATTGGCAGCATAGGAATCTCTAGGAGAGCATGTGAGAGTGGGAGGCTTAGATTCATGCTCAGTACACCCATATGTTTGATTATCCACTGTTTATTCTTACAAGGACATAAAACCCTAAAGGGGTGAGTAATGTAATACCCCATAATTCCTTGTAATTTTTTTCTAAATTAAATGGGATTATTTTTGGACCAGGCTCTAAGACGGAACGTAATTCCGAGGCCCAGAGTGGCTAGAATGTATTTTTGAAATACTATTATGGTTCATTAAATAAACGTGCGAGCGAGTTTTTTGTACCATTTAAACTGGTTCCTGTATTAAAACTGTCAGGGAACCATTGAACTCAGAGCATTATGATTCGCCTAGAAAGGGATTAATATTGTCTGGCATGGGCCAATAGTGGAAAGTAGTTTTTTTCCGTAAACAAAATAATTAAGTAAAAACTATTTTATTTTGAAATACGTAAAACTCATAAATGGTAACTCAGATTTGAAATCTGAGAGTACCTTTGATCTTATGAGGGTGTTATTCCATTAGGCAAATCCTAACCTCGACCGTCACGGGTCAAGGGTGAAAGCTAGTTTTTAGACTTTTCGGGAAAAAAATATCATACAAAAATTATTTTATTGGATTTTCTTCTTTATTATGTAGTGAATATTTAGAATTGTAGTGCAGTGATGAGGTGGTGATGAATCCTATTAATGAACTTCATTAATGAGTTAGTGTAACAACACTGCAACACTGGATAATAGATACGCTGATTTGTGTTTTGTCAATTAATAGCCTAATAAGAAATACAGGATTATTGGCACAATCATGGAATTGCTCTGAGGCTTTGTAGAGTGGTGATGAAGAAATCACTTTCTTTAACCCTTCAAAAAAATGCTAGTGAAGGTGGGCAGCAGATCAAGAATGAAGAACGGAGGTGCGCGATCCCATTCTTCCTCGACCAACAATCCTATCCCAGGTAGGGGTTTGATGCTTTTCTGTGTGAATTGATTTTTCCCGTTCTCTATTTTAACAAATGAGCGCAGGTTAAATCATGAATAATTTAACCCTAAGATTTGTCATTCATATAGGAGATTTGATGATGTGGGATAAAAAAGGGATATCTATCTTAGTGATTATTATTCCTTATTTTGGTTCTTCGTGATCCTACTAACAAGAATGCATCTAGATTGACATGAACAAGACATAGATCATTCTTTGGGTGTTCATATGTGAAACTCATCCCCCTTTTCTTGTTATTTAATTCTTCCCATTCTTCGTTGTGTAACGGTTGACAACACATCGGTAAGAGGTCGTGCACAAGGCCGCAGCGGTGGAAGGAGGTCGCGACGGTGGCATGAGGCCACAGTACCAAACCATGGTGGCGGCACCAGGCCATGGCACCCAGGTCACGGCGGAAGAAAAAGCCACCAGCACCAAGGCATGCAGTGGGAGGGAGGTGGCATGCTAAGGAAATGGAAGCTGGTACCATCTCAGGTTGTGCCAGAGGAGGCACGCGATGCTAGTGGGGAACCACGTCAAACTGGACATCCCATGGGTTTAACACATGGATGACATGGCACGCAGTCACGGACCATTTAAAGAGGAGTGGCCAGCAGCCGACCAACCACATTTTCCTGAACAAGACACCAACACAGGAATCCGGGAAGGTCCCAAGCCAGTCCACCAACTGGCCTGGTCCCATGCCTGCCCGCAAAAAAGGATTGGGCCGAGATAGAACCGGGCTGTTAAGGCATCCTGGCTAGAGGAAAAAACAAGACGGCCTATGCGGGCCAGGCTGGATGGAAACCAGGCCACCGGGAAGCCCTGCAGTGTAGTACTGGTCTGACTAAGTTATATCAGGCCGAAGAATGTGGACTGAGTCCTTGGGTGACCCGGCAGGCTGGACCCATGTTTGAATCAAGTTAGGTCCAGCAAGGCCCAATAGGCCTGGCCAATGGACCATGTCTGACTGGGTTGGCCCAAACCCAACTGGGTAGGGTCAGGTCGGCTGAACCCGGATGGGTCATGTGAGGCCCCTGGTCTAGGTTGGTCTATTCGGATCGACCAAGTCAGACCAGGCTCGAATGCATATGGCCCTTGTTTACTAAAACACCAATATCTTTCAAACCGAGCATCTGATCGGTGCACCCTCTGTGGCATTGGGACCCTAGAAATAAGGTTATTATTTTGGTATAATCTAAGTGAGTTTTTGTGGTAGTAGAGATTTGATTGATGTCTTGAGGAGTAGATTATCCTAGAATCAAGCACACTGGATAGCGGGAATCCTACGGCTGGCTGTGACAGGAAGGATATGATGAGCAGATCTAATTTGTACAGTAGACGAGCAGACCTCATTGGTTTAGGACACAAACATACCTCAGCGGTTCAATAGACGAGTGTACCTCGGTGGTCCAGTAGAGGAGGGTACCTCAGTGGTCAACTAGATGAGGGGACCTCAATGGTCCAAAAGTCAATCATACCTAGTGGTCGAGAAGATGAGCAGACCTAGTGGTCCAACAGAGGAGAGTACCTCAGTGATCCAACGGACAAGCGGACCGTAGTGGTCCAATAGATGAGGGACCCTATTGGTCTTGCAGATGTGTGGACCTTAGTGGTCCAGTAGCCGAGCGAACTTTAGTGGTCCGGTAGCTGAGCATACCACTGTGGATCATCAGGGATGAGTCCCTCGGTAGTACAAGATGATTCAACTTTACTACTGATAAATCTTACTTTCTATACTTTGAGTTATACCTAGTGTGAGCTATCTTTAATTTTTTATATTTTTGTATAATATTTTTGTGTGGTGGTTTTTTATGGAATTTTCTTTTTGTATTGGTGTCCGTAGTAAGTATTGTGTTAATCACCCTTGTAGGAGCTTCACTTGTACATGTCGGCTCTCATTTAGGTGATTGATGCTTTGACCGAGACCTTGGTAGTCTGGGATGAGGTGGTTCCATGTGATATGAGGTAGAAAGGACATACTACATTGGTTACATACAACTACCCACCTCTTACCCTTCATGTGGGGTTTGAACAGATGGACCTTGGTAGCTGTACATTCTATTTTTATTTTAGTATTGTATTCTGGCCCATTTTTACTTTTCAAATTGTACTGTACTTTTAATATTTGCCTCAGTGAGAGTTTTGTTTTATTTAGTGCTTACCTTTATATAGTTTTATCTTTGTGCATGTGTGCAGGTTTAAAGGTAAATTCCTTCCCTTTTTCAGATATTCATATTTGATGCTAGTCTCCAGCCCCTGGCATATAGAAGGTGGGATTGGGGTAATCACGGCAAAAGCCCTGGGAGATGGGTCCTGACACATAATGGATCAGGACACACCTTTTTCCCATAGTGGATTAGGCACATTGATTTTTTTGCCATCATTATCTCAGGAGATTTAAAACATTACCCAATGCATTGGAGAGTGATATAGGTCCCACCCATCACATAATGAAAATAATTCATGTGTGATAGAATATCATAAAATATTAATCATATAAGAACCTATTAAATGAAATTGGTTTCATAAAAAAATTTTCATAACATATCTTGTAGAAAATAAATAGCTTTCATAATAATTTCATCACTTTATCAAATAATAAACAATATAAAATGAAAAGGTTTTCATAATAATTTTACAATGGTATATCCCATTGAAGATAAAGAGGTTCCATAAACATCTTCTCATTATAAATATAAACTATTTAGAGAAATAATACAAATGGTATCCTTTTATCATATCCCCAAAAAATTGAAAGTGACAAAAAAGGATGTTATCTTAGATGGAAAATGATTTTGCAAAATATCTTTAAATTTTTCTCGAGGAAAATTAGTTTTCATTGAAAATCAATTTTTAAAATTAGAAAAACATAAACCTTTTGGAAATCCATTTCACTTGAAATAATCTTTTAATCTTATAAAGGTTTTTCTAAAAAAAATTAAAATATTTCATAAAGAAAATATACTTCCATTATTAAAAAAATATTATTCAAACATAAAACATTTTAAAAATAAATTTATTTGAAAATAATATTGAAAACCTTTAATGGATGCTTAAAATAAAATAATGCTCATGATGGTGGGAATTCCATTCATTCCATGCGTGTTAAAACAAATATTTATTTCAGAATTTTGGTAAAATCTAAATGGGAATTGTTTGGAAAATAACATGAATATTCCATTAAAACATTTGTTAAAAGTAAATAATGTGTGAATATTTATTTTATAAGTAATTTGGATACTATTTAAAACATTTTATACAATTTTTTTAAGAAAATATTATTTTTGGAAGAAAATTCTTTTTCGACCGAAGGGACAAATAAAGACAGTTTTTCAAAAAAATATTCATATGAACTCTTGAGTACATAAATAAAGGAAAATGAAGGGAAATGTATTATTAATAAAACTTAGTATATTAAAATACATGATTTTATTGATATATTGATCATTTTATTTCATTATTGTAAGAATAATAATGGGTAATATCGATAAATAATGAGATTGTGACATAAAACGGTTACCACTTAGGTAACACTGAATCATAAGACCCATGAAAGAGTATATATAAATTAAACATATAATTTTTTGAGAATAAATAAATTCATGATTTTATATGTCAATGGGGTTGTATATACATCTCATGAATTAGATAGGTGCATAACATAATATATTCCTCAAAGAAGAAAAATTGAGCTAAAAATTCGTTTTTGATTTGGTATCTTTTGAACCGTAATCCCCATGAAAGATAGATACTCAAACAGATTTGTAAATAATAATACTTTTTATAATATTAATCATAAAATATGTTCATTGAAAGTATATATATTATACATAATAAATAATTTTTTAATATAGAATGTGTCATGGAGAAGTAAAAAGTGAGATGGAAATCCATTTCCATAAGTCTCGAATTACATCATTCATGATCGAACCACAAATATAATAAATATTAGTTTATTATAAATATATTATAAAACCATAAATACATATATAATACCTTATATAATTTAATTATGACATTCTATTGTCTAATTATAAATAATTATATGATAAAGGCATGGTTTGGGTTGCTATTGCTTTGATTTTTGTGAATATTTTGATATGTTTTTTTATCCTCTTAATTTTATCATGTTAAAATAATATAAATAATGTTAAAAATGATATATATATATATATATAATATATCCATGTACATGTATTTGTATTTATCTATAAATTTTGGAGATAGAAAATGAAATAAATGTTTTATAGGGTAGGTATGTCATACATACGCTTGAACGTTGTTTCCATATCCTAATAGAAAGAATGAAAGGAAGGTAAATAATATATTAACATTAAATAATTATTATTATTCCATAAATATCACATATTTTCATTAAAACCATCATTATTACCATCTATGTAAAGTTTAAATGAGTAAAAGTTCTTCGCTATACGGTAGTCAGATGTACACACGAATGACATTATCATATTCCCATGGAATGGGAAGTATTAAGTAACATGTAAGATAATGATTCTACAAGCATATTAATATCATAAATATCATATATAAACCTCAAATAAATCATTATATCCTTCCATTAGAGATGGTGAAAAACTAAATAATGACATCAGTTCGTGAAGCGATAGTTTGTCGTACACATGAATGATGATTTTGTAACATATTTGACAAAAGAGGATATTATTTTAGTTCATGAAGCTAAAATAAAATCATATGAGTATATGGATGATACTTAGGATATTATATAGTCCTATTTTAAAAATAATTTATTAATGTGGAGGAAGAAATATTATAAAAATGATCGTTGAAGAATATTACCTCTTCTTTGGGTAACCTCTTTATATTTTCAACAAAATCCTTCTTATGATGGATTTTTTCTATTCCTAATTATTATATGATAATACTATTTATTTAAGGAAGTTATTTGGGGTTTTATTTTACAAACCAAATGTTTTTGGAATTGTATAATGGAGTAGAGAAAGGGTGGCCTTTATAAGTGAGATTTGTGGCACACATGTATTATTTTAAAAATAAAAAGGTGTACCCATATTTATAAAATGGATCTAAAATGGGAAATTATAGAAAATAAAATATATAAGGTCCAAATATGGAAAGAAAATTGGTTTTTTTACCCATTTTGGGTCATTTTTAACCTTTATATTTTTATTTTATCCCCCAGTAAAGCAATTTCTACCTTAACCATGATAAATAATTTTATCATTTTGTACTATTCATCATGGTAAAAACTAAAGTCAAAATCATTAAATACTATAAATTATGATAATTCAAAATAATTAATCCGTTATTCTAAATTCAATTCATATAAATTTAAAAACATTTTTTTAAAATTAATCCTACATATGCGATAGGAAAGCTAGTTTTCAAAGAGAAAAAGATTAAAGCATTAAAATGTTTTTATATGAAAATGAAATATCAAAATAATATGAATGAAATAAATTCCATTACAAGATTTAAAATTAAACTTATTTTTCTTTTAAAATTATCTTCAATTTTTTTTGATGTTTTTTGAAGTTTTAAAATAAATAAAAATTATAAATAAAAACCAGTCTTTTCGTTATTCATCAAAAATGTATCTTCTTAGAAAATTTCAAAAAATAAAAAATAATGTAATTATATAATTATTTTTTCTAAAATGGGGATATTTTTTCATAAATATTTTCTAAATGTGTCAAAAAATAGTTTTAAAATAAGTCTCTGAAAGGAGAAAAATTCTTTTTTGGGAAAATATAATTTTTAAGCATAAAACTGGATTTCTTCTTATCTATAATATAGAAAACACATAGGATTAATGTTAAACATTTTATTAAATATAAAATATGAAAATTTTCTAAAAATTAGTCCCTAGATTTTTTTTCTTAATGTATTGATCTTAAATATATTTTTTTCATATAAAATGTTCTTCATAATAAGATTTCATTTATTTTTATAACGTAATTATATAAACTTATAATTAATTGGTTACCAAATAATTAATTTTATTTACAAATATAAACCATTTATTTTCATAATTTGTTTCCGTATTTATACATACATTTCTATTATCTTGGTTATAAATATCATATTAACAAATGTTATTTTAATTCTATGTATTGTCTTATTTAAATTCGATATTGCATGAAACACAAGATAAACTCAGTGTTTTGTGAGATGCAAGATAATATTAGTGTTGAATATAACACAAAATATCAGAAATATTAAATTTATTTGAATAAAATATTTCATGAAATCATTTGGTGTTAAATTCTACCCCCTTATATAAATTACGTCCTCAAAATTTTATTTGGTGCTCTATTGGTATTACAATTTAAAATTACATCATGGAAAATCAACATAATAAAAATAGATAATAACACTATATTTTGATAAGAGGGAAATGAAATAACAATTTTCATATTGAATAACATATATTATCTTTCCAAATATGATAACATATACCTCAAGTGAATATTTTTACGTGGAACAACAGTGTAATGTCCAAATAATAATGGAGAGTGACAAAGATCTTTGATCACAGTAAATAAAATAACCATGAGAAAGTCAAAAAACGAAAAACCCTAAACCAAAGAGGTGTGAAAAAGGTTATTTATATCATAAAAATGATGAAAATAGGGAAAATTTTATTTCAAGATCTTTTCTCAAAGTTGGAGAGAATTTATGAGAAGATATACTTACATGATTTCTTTCTATTTCATAAGAACAATCTCATCCATTGGTTATGAACTGATCGATTTTTAACTTCATCTATTAATCTATGAGATTAATTTTTCAAGTCTAAATCACTAAATAATATCCTTAAAATTATTATAATTCAATCCTTGTATATGTATTTATTATCAAAAAATGGTTTACACTAGATATGTAAAAATATTCATATGGTTAAATAATACATTAATCTTTAAAAACATATCCAAAATTAAACTTAAAATCTTTTCATAAATGGTTAACATTATAACCCTTACAAAATTTAAAATTTATAATGAAGGTCACCAAATTTCTTAACATTAATCCCCTGAATATCATAAAGTTTCTCTTGATTTTCCCATAACAAATATGTGAATACCTTAGTAATATATTTTCATGAATCATGGTAATAACCATAATTACTATAAATCCTTGACTAAAAGATACATACTACCTCATTACTTGAATAAAATCACATATTATTGAATATATTCTATAAATCCAATAATGTTTCAAACTACCTCAATAAAAACATAAACCACTTTTCTGAAAAATCATTTATCAGTTATAAGGTCATCAATAATTTCTGATTTATTTTTTACCATATACATCATATCCTTATCCAAAATAAATTCAATTTTCACAACATCAATATCATATTAAGGGTTATCTTAACTTAATAATGTGTTTTCCATAAAATGTAACCTTTCCATTAAATCAATTTTGTTGGCCTTCAAAACCATTCAACATATTTTTTCACATAACAAATAACTTCTACTAAACAATCAATATATATTTGATGATTCACATAACATATTTCTTGTATTTCAATACATTGACACTTCGAACATTTTAATTCATTCTTAAACCACTAACTAGGATTAGTCGTCTTATTCCATAAAACCACTTTCCAAAAATGTTAAATATGGATCATGTCATAAGTTTCCTTAACCTCAATTTAATCATTCTTCCTATGTTTAATATAAAAAATACTATTAAAAAATAACATACCATTCACATGTCATTTGTTGCCTCTTCATAATCAGTATTATAACCATTACTTGTACTGCCATTCCAATTCTCCGCATGAGAAATCCCACTATGAAATCTATTTTCATAATGGCCATACTTTATAAAATTAAAACATTCACCCATTGAAAATACATTTAGGAGTCCAATATTCCATTCCATTAATTTAACAAAAAATTTCTTTTTTCCCTTGGAAATTACTTAATTTATTCCCTTCTTCACCCACACATAAAATATCTTCTTGTTGTATTGAGACACTCGCTAGATTTATTTTTCCCACATTCTTGATATATGGAAAACTGAAACTTATTTCCCCTATTGTCTCTACCACCCGAGCTCTCGTTGAACTATATCATTCAATTATTTGGTAAGTCTAAGAGTTTGTTAAGGTTCATGTTGTTCACCATATATTAAGATAACTGATTAGGCATACTCATAATTATCCTTCACACTAGTCATCACCCAATTTTTTCCACCAACACATTGACTATCACATTCATCTTTAATCAAGTTCCATATGGTTCCCTCCATTGAGTAAAAAAATCATAGATTAAATAATAAACGTATAGTGGAAAACCACGTAATCATGGAGAATGTATTATAGTATGTCTAAATCATAACACCTTATTTTCTATAAATGACACCACATCCATAACCTAGTTTATTCATACTCATTATCTATTTAAGTCCTTCATGTTGGTTCATAAAGAGTTTCTTAATTTATAGTGAATATCTTTATTGAGTGTCAAGATAGGTGTGAATAAAGGCCCATTATTATGCACCTGGTCACGATCAAGTCTTACTAAATGTTTCATTTTTAAATTTATTATCCCTAAATTCCTCTATTTTAAAGCTACATCCACATATAGTATCCAGACATGGATTTAATTTCATAGAATACACTATCTCTATCCTTTAAAAAAAGCTAGGATATTTTCTGATACATAGATATATCCTTATAGTTATCATGAATGTTTTATCACCCTAGTTTACCAAGGTTAAATAAACCTATCCTTTAACACTAGCTATAGAGACCCAAGATTTTCATCCATAAATATCACATCTATTCAGATCAATATTCAATAAATTTCATAAACACATGTCGGAGAACCGTAATAGCTTAGTTTCTTTGGAGACTAGTAAAAAAATATTTTTATTTCATAAATGGCATTCAATGTATCCCATAAATATCTTCTTGCATAGTAATATTATAACATATAGTACATATAAACCATTATTCATAAAATGGGGAAGGAAACATAAAAAAGGGTGATCTCACAATATTAGGGTAAACATAGAAGATATCAATTTATGATCATATTAAATAATATTATAAGAATAATGGTATGTGATCAAGAACATAACCTCTGAAGTTCATACCCAACATTCAAAATATCATAAACATGATTTGTGGCATAAAACATTATCATTTCCTAAAACATGGATCATAAGAGTGATAAATCATCATATATCAATCATTAACCATTAGATCATTTCATAAAAGTGTTATACCATTAGATATATAGAAAACCATTTCATATGTAAATGTTAACTTCCAGGACTATCAACATTGTGGTTCAGGACTTATAACATGTTAACCATTTTGGATCATGATACAACTATTTCCCATAGTGTACCAGGACACACTTATTTCCCATAGAGGATTAACACCATTTCCTCATTTCCCATTATTATCTCCTAATATATAAATAATCACCCAATGTATTGAAGATCTATATAGTTCCCACCCTTCAAATAATAAAAATCATATATATGTATGCCATAAGATCATAAAAATCTCATCATATCAAAACCCATGAAATTAAATGGGTATTTTAATAATATAATCATAGCATAACTTATGAAAAAGAAACTTATTTCATAATCATTTCATCAATTTATCAAATAATAACCATTAGATAAAAATAAGTGGGTTTCATAAGAATTCTATCATTGTATAACCCATGGAAGAAAAATGTGTTTCATAAAATTCTTCTCATCATAAACATAAACCATTAATACGAAGAATAATAATTGTATCCTTTGATTATATGCACAAGGAAGAAAAAAACATCAAATTATTTCATCTTATATGGAAAATAATTTTGAAAACACACACGAAATATTTCTTGGAGAAAATATCTTTTTATTTAAAATAAATTTTTAGAACTAAAAAATCCAAAAATTATTTTTTAAATCATTTTCATTGAAAATAATCATTGAAACTTATAAAGTAAGATTTAAAAATCATTTAAATATTTTTTCTTTGGAAAATATCTTTTCTCATTCGAAAAAAATAAACGAAACACATTTTAAAAATACGTTTCTTTTAAAATAAAATTTAAAACATATAAAGGAATCGTTAAAGAAAATAATTTTCAGGATGGTGTAAAATCCATTCATATCATGCAAGTTAAAATAATGATTCATTTCACATTTTCAGTAAAAGAAAAAGAGGAATTGTTTTGAAAATGACAGGAAGATTACTTTAAAAAAAATTGAAAAAAATAGAAAACATGGTATCATTTTCTATGATAAATAATTATTATAATGTCAAAAACATTTTTGTTTTTTTCTGAAAAAAAAGGTTTTTGAAGAAAAAAATCAACTGAAGTGAGAAGTAAGGACAATTTTTCAAAAATATTTTTTCAACTCTTGAGTGCATGAACACATTAAAATTAAGGTAAAACATTTATTCTTTATAAATAAACAAAGGAGAAGAAAATATATGAGTTTTTAATATATATTATATTATTTCATCAATGGATGTATAATTAGGATCATTCCTGATAATCTATTAGATTGTAACATAAAATTCATTACACTTCAGTAAATTTGAATTATAAGGTCAATAAAAGGGTAATGTTTAGTAAAATATAAAATATCTTGAGAATAAATAATTTCATGATATTAAAATTCAAATGGGTTGAATATACTTTTCATAAAATCAGATAGATTCATAAAATAACTTATGTCTCAATGAAGGATAATTGAGACAAAATTACCTTACTGCTTTGGCAACTTTTGAACCATAAACCCTCTAGAAAAGAGATCCTGAAATAGATTTGTAAATTTTAATAACTATAAGGATAATAATTATAAAATAAATTCATTTTTATTATATTTATCATATAAATTAAATAATTGGTTAATAAGGAATCAGTCTCACATATGTAAAAAGTGAGACAAATATCCCTAACCATAAGTTTTCAATTCATGTGTACATGTCAAAGAATTATATTTAATAAACATAATTTTATTGGAAATATATTCCATAACCATAAATATATATATATAATACCATATATTATTTAATTATGACCTTTTAGTACCTATTTATTAACAATTCCTTGTTAAAGTCACATTTCAAGAAAATAAGTGATTTGTTTTTCATATATGTTTTGTTTTTTTATTTTTGAACATATTACATAAATCAAGGATTAATAATCTAAAATGTGTTTAAAATGATTTAAATATAATATATATTCAATATATTATAATTTTCACTGATCTATAATAGTTATAAATAGAAAATGAAATACATCTTTTATTGATACTGTAGGTCTTACATACATATGAACATTGTTTCCCTTTTCCTGGTGGAAATAAATAAATAAATCCTAATAATATATTACCATAAAATAATAATTTTTAGGTCATATATGTCACATATTTTCACCAAAACTATCTTTATTACCTTCTATGTAAATCAGGAATGAATCACAATGCATCGCAAAGTGGTAGCCCACTGTACACACGAACGACATTATCAAATTTCCAAAAATGGATATTAATAATGAAAATGTGATATAATGATTAAATAAGAATAATAATATCATAAATATCATATATAAATAATAAATCCATCATTATCTTCTTCTGTGACAAGTGGTGATACAAAATCAGATGGTGTTGGTCCACGAGGCAATAGTCCACCATACACACGAATGATGATTTCGTAACCCATTTGACGGATGTGGATATTGTTGTAGGTCATTACCTAAATGGAGAAACATATAATTATATTTAATATAATTATTTTATTATATCATCATGTTTTAATATGAATTTAATTGGGTTGATGAATAAATAAAATAAAAATGCTCATTGCAGAATGTTACATCTTCTTCGAGTAGCCTCCTTAGGTGTACACCAAAATATTTACTATGATGGATTTGTGTCTAAAACAGGGATTATATAATGATATGGGGGAATTGAAGATATTATTTATCTAGGTATGTGATAATCCAAATAGTTTTTTATGTGGGAAAAGGATGGTAGTATTGATGGATTTTTATAAGTGAGGTGAGTGACACGCATATAATTTTGGGAAGGAAAACTGTATACCCATTTATTCATTTAAAACTGGTATAAAAAATGGTCTCTTATAAATAATATAAGAGATAAAGTCAATATATTTTTAGATAACATGTTTTGGACATGTTTTTGGTCATTTATAACCATTATCGTTTTAGTTTAACCCCAGGGTAAACCCATTTTTACCTTATTCGTGGTAAAACTTTTTTACAATTTTCACTATTATTTATGGTAAAAAATTATGTTTACATTATTATATAATATAAATTATATATATTGATAATATTTAATCAATTTTAAATTTTTTTTAAATATAAGTGGAAATTTTCATTTTAAAATTAATCATGCGTGCGTGATGGGAAATAAGGTTTTAAAAATGGAAATGTTCAAAAGTTTAAAAAGATTTTATATCAATATTCATTTTCAAAATGATTACAATGAAAAAAAATTGTATTAATTGATATATAATTGATCTGATTTTTCTTTTAAAATCATCTTAAACAATTTTTATGTTTTTAAAACATTTAAGAGAAATGAATATTCTTGATAAAAAATATTATTTTTTTACTATATTTCGAAAAATTTAAATACTCAAAAAATTCAAAAAAAGAACCCTAAGATAATTTGTCAAAATATATTTCAAAAATTAAACTTTATTTTTTTAAATAAATATTCTAAAATTGTTAGTAATTATTTATAAAATATTTTATCAAATGGAAACAAAACTACTTTTATGAAAAATACTACTTTTATGCATAAAATTAGTTTTATTATTATATCTTGAAAAGAAAACACATAATATGATAATTACATATTTGATTAAATATATAATATACCCATAAAATTAAAATTATTCAACAAAGGAGGTTTGTTTTATTTTTCGAGGTAAAACGAATTGGTCTTCATAAAAATACTTTTTTTAGAAATTATTTCCTCTATTTTCAAAGTATTTTTCATTTCATTTATAACTAATAGGTCGCCAAATAATTAATTTAATATAAATTTATGAGTCATATATTTTCATAATTTTTTATTCTTATTCATACCCACCATTCTAATGTAAATGTGGTAACTTTTATATTAAACAATAATATTTTAATAGTATATCACATTTTGTTTAAACTGAGTGATATTTGTAACATAAGGAAATTTTAATTTTGTTCATGGTGAAAGATAAACATAGTGTAGTGTATGACACAAAATATATAAAATATTAAATTTAATTAAAAATATACATTTAACAAAATATGAGGGGTGTCATACGATCAGCTTGAACACCCACTGAAATTATCCCAATTATATGATGGGTTCCCTATATCCCTCATAGGGAATTACATACCAAAACGCTCATTAATGTTTATTCCATAAGTCATACCATTAGATAATTATCATTAAAATGAGGATAATTCAGTGAATATCATTGATCGTATAGTAAATATTCCTTAAAACATGATAACACAACTATTTAAGGAGTTGTGGTGGGACAAAAAGTTTGGGGATAAACATGGGAACTAGAACATGGGAATAATAATAAGTACCCACAATGGTTTAGTGTATGAACTGAAATTTAATGTTAAAATTTTGATGGGGGGAAAATAAAATGACCCAAAAATTTATAACTAAAATTTTCTTTTTGAATGAATATAATATTTATGTAGTTTTAGAAAACACATGTACTACATTTTTTATTTTAAACCATTATAAACATAGAATTTCAAACTTATAATATAATTATGTATCATAACCATTGATAATGTAGTATTTTTATAGTGACCATTAATATTAGTATATCAAGGGTTATATTAACATCCATTAGCCATGGATGGATGAATTGATCGCCTCAACCAGAAGAATCATGACCCTATGAGACCCATTTATCAGAAATTGTGTGGGAGGTGACAACATTAGAAATTTACCTTGGCCAATCCCAACATGAGATTAAAAAACCAAAACTCAAGCAAACCCATTTATGGGAGAAGTTAAACCTTATCGAGATAATGAACGAAACCATTTTTTTTGAACCACCCCAAGAAAGCACTATCATCGCAAACCTTATCCTTATGGAATTTGTTGGTGTAATCAGGGTTTATATATCTTGAACCCAGTAATATGAATTTTATATTTTCATTTTAATAAAATAATTATTATATTGATCCCATTTTATTATTATTTGATAAATTATCATATAATGTGTTTGGAAAAAATGTTATTTTGATACAAATAAATCAAAATCTTATTTTTTTCAAAATATAAGGTTTCAATTTGGACACTATTTTGACATATTAAAGGTTTTTTGAAGTGAATTGAAATTTAATAAATATAATTATTCAATAATATTTTTAAAAATATAAATTATAATATATTTTAATGAATTCAAATATATTTTTTATAAGGGTCAGAAAGTAGTTGATATAAAAAAACTAGTATTTCTGAGTAAAATGGATTATTAAATAAAGGTAAAATTTCTCATATTGAGAGATATATTTTGATAATGTAAATAATGTTTTTGACATCAGAACATCAAAATAATATGATAGATAATTTTTCATAATTTTTAGAGATAGTTTAATTTTTGGGTAAAAATAAATACAGTTTAAATATACGATCATTATTCTAAAATCATAATAACCAAAAAGATATGAAATAAATGATATTAATAGAATCAAAAAAATTTGGTTTCCTATTTAATATAATTTCTTTTATTGGTATTATTAATTTTATATACCCTTAGTGAAACCCCCAAAACCTATATTATATTTTATGGTTTTAAAATCAATTCTTTATGAACATTACTCACTTCCATATCTCCAGTTGTATTATTTTAATATTTTTTATTACTGACTTTAATAATTATTAAAAACCACTAATAATTGTTATAAAAAATGATCAAATACTATTTTATGGTTTTTTGTTTTAATTATAATATTATATATATTCCAAAACCTAAATTTAGAAATTAAGAAAGATCTCACCTCACTTTTCTATAGTTACCCAACCAAACCCCCACTTATATTTAATAAAAACCAATTTATTAGGATTTCAAAATATTTATTTCTCTATAAATAACTCTTAATTTTTTCTAATGATCTTAGGAAGCTCCCTACATGGTTTTAGAAGTTCCCCCTCAAGCTATGGGAATCTATCCTCCTACTCTTTATTGAAGCACATCATTTAAATTATTCCATTTCATTTTCAATTTAGAATTTATAAATATGTTTCTTCACATCACTATTATAGTACTAATTTCCTTAATGTAATGATTGATCATATTTCACATTCATTAAATAATTTCTTGAATCGTTATGTATACTCATTTTTCTGTCTAATTTGACTTGTGATTTCTCCATACAAAAAAAAATTTATAGTGAATACCCATCCCCATATCTATTGAATGGTATTCACCTTAATGTACTATCATTTTTTGATTCGGTATTCCTATGTGTGTTCCCACAATCATTAATCATGTGATTAAAGTTGATGAATTCCATATTATTTTGTATGATATATGGGGCACACAAACAATTTTACCTGAAAGGAATGTAACGGGTGTGTCCAGAATTTTATATTCATCAAATATAGTTGATAATGTTTTTGTATCATGCTATACCATGTATAGAACATTTTAGGTTATCATGAGAACACAATTTTATGATGTATCGGTGGTTACCCTTGACATACGATTATGATTTCATGTTCATTGTAATTTCTATGTTCTTATACTGTCTTATTGTCATCATCATATATCTTGATTCAATGTTCATGTTTATGAATCTCACCCATTATATATAAAATTTATATTACACTTTAGAATATTGTATTACATTCAACATGTTAAGTTTCGATTGTTCCCATATGAGGCTTTATATTAACCTCGTTTCTTATGTTAGTCCCAAGGTTATCTTATGCAGTTTTAGAAGAGCAATAGAATTTTAAGAGAATGTTAATGAGTTTTAAATAATTTTTTTGAACCAATATTTCATGTTATTAAAGTTATGGGTTTTTATAAAAGTGAAGTTCAACAAATAGTTTATATAAAGATAATAATATAAGTTATTTTAGCTTCATATAATGATCTATAACATAATATCATGTATAAAAACAATTATGTTACACTCATATTTTTAAAATAACCCATCAATCACTAAATAAGTTCACAATAATAAGAATTGGGAGTGACCTTTGGACTAGTGATTCATCATTCCATAACCAATTAAATGTTGTATACCCTAGATTGGAGTGGTCGCTGCAAAAAATATAAATCAACTAAACTACTTTATTGTTGCTTTTATCACATAAACACTTCATTATTATGTTCACCTTACATGTATCCCTTTATATTTATACTTTTAGAATATTTGTCTCATTTATTTTATCATTTTTGGGTTTCTATTTGTATTAGTTAAATTTCCCATACAAATAATGGATTTAAGGGAAACCCTCTAAAAATTTAATATGATATGATAAAGTGGTTTACTTTAAAATGGAAATTTTATAATTTGGTAAGACTTGGATTCACCCCCTCTTAGGGTAAACATATTCCACTTCATCTTAATAAATGGTGTTCATGGGATGTGTATAACAACCAAATAGAGAAAGTTAAATTTAAAAAAAATTGTGACTATATAAGCATAATAAGATCATATTATATCTTAATATATAGTCACAATATCATTAATCATTATAACCAATGATTAATATTGTTTAAAACCTTGTTAAGAGAATGTCTCATCATTATGATCTCGCCATTTATAATATTGAGTATTTTTCAATCCATGTGACCATAATAAATATTTAAAATATTATTAAATTAAAATATTCCAAGGATGTTTTGAAAAAAAATATTAACTAAAATAAAAATGATCATTTTGATAAATAATTTCAAACATTCCCCAAACATTCTATAAGCTAATACATGGTGATTATTCAAACCATATTTAAAAAATAATCCATAATGGTTAGTAAATTAAAATGATCGACATATGCCTTATATATTATGAGTAAAATATATCGTCTTCCTATCTAAATTTGTTAATAGACTATAAATAACTAATATAAAAAAGATAAAATGGTTTCCAGACTCCACTAATCATATAGAGGCCGATCAATATCTTCCTTTAATAAACAATGTAGGGTTAACATACTCCATTGTTCACTAGAACCAATCTATTTTTTATACAAATCGCATTTTAATGTTAGTTTAATTTGGAGGATAACACATTATTCTATGAAAATGTATAACATTCATGAAAATAAAAAGGTAATTTCCTATAAAAATTACACATCAACGAATTCACATAAAAATCACTAGGAGGAAAAGTAAATATCATCATCCTTTTCAAAGACAACCATTTTGGTTAATGAATAACTTATCATCAACATCATCACCTATATGAGAATAATTAAACTAATAATATCTCAGTTGAAAATAAATATAATCATATAATATGTTACTATCTATTTCATCGAAAAAATTACCCCTATGAAGAAACACTTTGATAACTATAACATTATGTCATTATGGTGAAAAATTGAGAATATCATCATCCAATTAAACATTTTAGGGTGAAAACCATACATAGATATCTCTATTATTTATTAATTTGATTATAAACACATAAATCCAATTAAAATTAAAAATTAGGTTTTTAATAAAACATTATGATGATCTGTTGGATAATTGTTACCTAGTTGAATCCACGCATCAAAACCACAACAGAAATGCAGTGTGGAATATGAAAAACATTTAAATTTTATAATTTCATTGATTCAATAAAGTGTAATTTAAATCTATCGTGTCTTCTATAATTATTATATAAATTATTATTTTAGTTGAAATATCATATCCCATGAAACCCACTATGAATTTCTTAAATAATTATTTCATAAAGAATAATATCAAAGCATATTATCATTAAAAATCAATAATAGTAGTGAATCATTAAAATAATATCCCTACTCAAGGGTTATATGTTGTTATTTCCAACAATTTTGATCAATTGAACTGATATTAAATAACATAGCCACACATTATTATATAAAATATTATTTTAAAATAAAAAAACTTTTGTGTGAAAAATGAAAACAATATAGATACCTATATGCTTTACAAATTATTAAAAATTCAATGGTTCTCTCATACATATATTAACATGATATACTGTTAATTTAATTGAAGGAATACATAAAAAACATAAAATTACATTTATTTTCTCTATACAACATTAATAATATCACTATCACGTGAAGGATGTATCTTTTAAGTGTTTATTTTTAATTTATTAGATTGTATTTTTATTAATTACTTTCTAAGATACATACCTTTAAAATTATTGAAATTTTGAAAAAAAAAATAGTATGAATCATGGTTGGACCAATGTTAGGAGTAATGGATCATTATCCATGCATCCGATATTTGGTTTTTCATTGTGTATATTTTCCTTATTATCCCACGATTTACCTAACTATGTGTTCCAACCATAAAGCTTCTCATGTGAAGTAGTAGTAATTTTCATATTTAAAATGTAATTTAGATAAATTTGAGGCCAAATCATGCAGAATGACTAGAAATTTTATAATGTGAACTGTCTCTAGTACCCTACCTCATTTTAACCTCACTTTTATATACCTCTCTCACCAAAATTATTCTCCTTGTCTGCACACAATAACTTTCCTTAACATCCAATCCTTGTGTGGATTACATGTTAAAATATCATCATTTTCTTCATGATTTAATCAATTAATTCCCCTACATACTTATATTATAATATCCATACTTCCTAATTTAATCTCTCATCATCCCCATGGACATTATGGCCTGGGGTTTTCTAAATTCAAACATAATACAATTGGATTTTTTGTTTATGGTTTCATTTTACTTCACTGGAGCCTTATCTCATCATGGATTTTAGATTGAAACGTGTTTTTTATGATTTAATGTGATTAATATTGGTTTTAAAATGATATATAATTTCTTGATGAATAAAATATTCTATTATAAATTTAAAATGAAATTTTAAATCATTTAATATTAAAAATATATTATTTGGATGAAAATTTATATTTTTTTATGATAATTAATTATTTTTTCGAAATAATGTGATGTTATCATGTTTTATTTATTAAATGAAAAAATGTTGAATTTTAATGGTATGGAATTAGAATAGAACATGTGACCCCAAGCACATAAGTAAAGGAGTGTGATATGTATATCTATGAAATTTCTACCCGTCATATCAAATGGGGAATTCTTCAAAACTAACAAAACATAAGAAAATTGGTTTGGTACCCTAGTTGGAAGTCACCATAATACTAAGAACATTGAAATAGTCTCCATTGTCACCTCACATATATAGAATATATTGGATTTATCACTAATTGTATGGTGATCCCATAATACAGACCCAAACTACATGCCACTAGGGTTGTCCCATGGTGGTTGGATTTGCATACATTTACTTTTTCTATTATTTATTTTATTATTAAATACCCATTTTCATTTAAACATTCTTTAAACTAGAATGGTATTTTTCTTAAAAATTTTATTCATGGTACACATGGTGAGATCCTTTTGAGAAAGATGCTCAAACCCTATATTCACAAATTTGGTGTTTGTAAACTTATTTATTCCCAGAGAGAGGTAAAAGTTAGGTTTTTATCAGAGGCGATGTGTAATCATGTTAGTGGTTCATGAGTTATAGATTTTAATTGGTGGGATGTGAACCCTCATGTAAAATGAAAATGTGTATCTTTATTTTTATTTATTTTTGAGTCTCAGTTGTAAAACTATAATAGTATTTTTTTTATGATTCTTCACCCCCATCCTATTAAATTTATAAATTGATATTAACTCTTATTTTCATGTGTGGATATTAAATGTACAATAAGATTACTTCTTCTATAATATATTTTCTATATTATGTTAATAGATTTATTAAGAAAACTATTCCAATGGTTTCTTCCTGATATGCATGAACTATATTCCAGCTGGTGGTATTAGGTAGCTCTCTTGGTACTAGCCTCAGACCTTCCCATGTGTTAGTGGCATATGTATCTTGGGATAGTTGGTGAGAGTGATATTAGATTTTATTTTTAATCAATGTTATTTGAAATTTTATGATATACATGATATTGGACTATTAGGATATAAGGGATATGTTGAAAGAGTTTTTCTATCAAAAAATAATCATAAATGGAATTGATGTTCCATGGAATGTAAAAATTTATGCGATTTTAAAATATAGGATTAGGTTTGTATTTTCAATGTGGAATGGTTCCCATGTTGTAAGTGGTGAAAGTTAAGCTTAGTTTCATGGAAAAGAGTAATGTTTTCATTTCAATTTACTATTTTTTGGAAAATGTTTTATAAATTCTATTAGTTTGATTCACTTTGAGTTTTTCTAATGGTATCTCTCTTTATATGTCCTGTATAGCTCCACTCCTCCTAGAAGACCCCCTATGAATCCATAGGAGGATGATAAAGATATAATTCCATGATTCAATCCAAGGGTTTACAATAACCTAAATGAGATAGTGCTTAGAATTATTCATTATGTGGACCAAGGGTTATCTTATGGTACCAAACCATTGAATGAAACTGAATTGGGTCCTAAAAAGGATCGAGCTCAATATTTACTCAACCAATATATTTGCATCTTTTTATCCCAATTATGTTAAATAAACTAAGAGGGGGCGAATTAGGTTATTACATATTAAAATAGCTATCCCTTCGAATCTTGTTTCATCGTTAAACAAAACGCTCTTCTATATTCTTCCCATACCAATATATGAATAGAAACGAAATCATGCACGAGAAACACCGATTTTTACATGGTTCACCCTCACTGGGCTACACCCAAGGAGCATACCATGTAATTGAACCAATTTACCAAATCCACTAATGCTCACTTCCAAATTTCAAGGTTTGGGATTGATCACTTATATTCTAAGGCTCATTGCTTTTACAAGATTTAGGGTCTGCTCACTACTTTCCCAAGGGTCACTCCCTAGGTATTTTAATCTATCTCATTTCTAGTGGAAATGATCACCATATTTCTATTACATTGCCCACTACTCTGGGAAGGGATCCACTCATAGTTTATGGAATAGTAGGTCCCTTCATTTGCATGAAGGCAAGAATCCTCAACTATTGGTAGATGCTTTGTTGAAGTCCCTTTTTCACCCATATATGAAATCCAATTTTTTGTGTACTGTTAGTTAGTAGAAATTGATTTTTCAAACTATTTAAGTCCCTTCATAAAAAAAATTTTCTTCCTCGAACCATATATCACATAGGCTTCACAGACCACATATTCCCCAAACATCCTCTGCTTTCACTGCCATGCACCGCCTCTATGTACCATATCTGTGGACCACTTCCACATACCACTTCCACAAACCTCCTAGGATTTTGTGAAATTCCATCCTCTATAGACTACTCCTTCCACAAACCACTTCTTCTCATTTTTTGGGATCCTCCTGGTGAACTACTTCACCCTTTGTGGAATTCTCCCTTCTAAACCACTTTTGGACTTCGCGGAATTCTTGGAGCATAAATGTTTTATACGGAAAATCATATAATTAATCTTGGAATTAGAGGTCCTTTATATAGGAAAACAGATCCACTAATATGAGATTTACCCAAATCATTAATGTTGTACCACCTTCACCACCTATTTCTCCTTCTGTGAACTATTTCCATACGCGTTCTGTGTACTACCTTTCTTCGTTCATAGTGGCCCAAATCAAAATCTCGATTTCACCAATGACAAGTCATCCCACGTACTACTGGCCTTATACAAACCATCTGCCTCCCAAAAACTGCATGCCTTCCCATTAACTATTTCTGTATATAGTTTGCATACCATTCTTCGCAGTCCACATAGCATTGCTATTCAGAAAATACCTTTTCCAAAATTACATCACTATTCCACATACCACCTTTCGTGGTCCACGAACTATCCTTCTTGATCTTCATGACCTAATACCCTTGCGAAAAACCATCCTTTTCGAAAAACAAACTTCTCATTTTTAAGGCCCAAAAAATTGGAAAACACTGGGAACCTGCACCATCTTAAAACCCTACTTCATAAAACACCATCTATGCACATTCACGGTCATCTGGATTTATCAAAAAATGAAAACATACCTAAAAACAATGATATGATGCCTTTAGGGATTTTCTTTTCAAAGATATCCCCCTTTGGCTTTTTTGAAAACTTTTTATAAATTGATCCCTCATTGAATCTTCTTCTATCATCTACCAGTATTAACTTCTTGTGATTAAGATAGTGATCAAGGATTTAATCAACACAAACTCTAATCCCACATGAGCCATTCTTGGCATGGGAAACAAGTGTATAATGATAATTTCATCAATCAACCACTTCATTCCATTCCAAAATCACACTTATGATCTCATCATGAAACTCAGCTATCGTTATATGTATCATTTGATTAATCACATCTAACATTGTCAGATTTAATACTCCCCCAACTTCACTTCTCCGACTAACAACTTCAACTCCCCCTATCTCACTACTCCACCAAGAAACTTCTCCCCTTGTATTGACTAAGACATTTTCTCCCTTCTAATTCCAAAATTTCTCTAACTTATTAAATGAACCCAAAAGTCATTCCATTTTGGTATGAAACGTGGTAAATAACATATATTAGCAAATTAGGTAGAAACACACCATAGATTAGGGATAAGGGGTCCCTCATCCACACTTTATCATGTTCATGGAGTCGACTGGACTCATAGTGCCAATCGATTCTTCTCAACCGCTTCATTAGGTAAGGCCTTTCTCAGAATGTCTACAACCTGTTGTTCTATAGGAACATACTCTAACTTCACAAGCCCTTCCAACGAATTCTAAATTCTAAAATTATATTTTATTTCAATTTTATTTTTCATTGAATGATGGACTATATTTTTTAAAATATTTGTAACAATTGAATTAATATAATGGATTTCGATCGAAGACATCAGATCAGATTTCATATCATTAAATTGTAGCTTCATCCACAATAACTAGGTGCAAGCTTGATTTGTTGTAATATATTCATCTTATTTGGTGCTCAATGAAATGAAAAATTATTTCATTCATAAAAATTAAATACACAAACCACCAAGATAAAATGAACCACCTCGCATTGATTTCTGCCATCCACTGAACTAGAAAATATGCATCAGTATATCCAAATTACTCTGGATTATATTTCTCATCATATATTAAATTAAAATCCACCATTCTCTTGATATACTAAATTATTCTTTTCACTGCAAGAATGTAACTTTTTTTTGGGACTACTTTGATATCGTGATACATGAAATATGGAAAAAATAATTTTTCCTTGTCGCTATTAATTATAAAAAGTTTGCAATTGTCTACATGAATTTTTGTGACATTGACCACTTTTCCTTCATCATCCAGATGAATTTTTATCCAGGTAGCCACCAAAGTATTCATCTTCTTGGAATTATCCATTCCAAACCTTCTAGAAACTTTCATAGAATATTTATCTTTATAAATAATTATGACATTGTTTTCTAGTTTCACCTATTAAGCAAAGAAAAACATCATTTCACCAATCATTGACATTTTGAACTCACTTTTCATGAATTTATGAAATTTTATACATTTCCCTTCATCTGATCCACTTAAGAATAGCTCATCAACATATACCATCATCATCATCCTTTTATCACATTAATTGTTGACATACAGATTGTAATCAACTCCACCATTTTAGAAACCAAGATTCTTTAGAAACTGATCTAGCCTGGAATACCATGCTCTTAGTGATTGATTCAAAACATATAAATCCTTCTTCAATTGAAAAAGTTTGTTCTCATATTCATGAATTATAAAACCATCTAGCTCTCAATTTAAACTTATTCTTCTAGAACCCCATTCATAAATTATTACTTGACATCCAAGTGGAAAACTTTTAACATTATTTACACTATTATGGGAAAGAATAATGTGATTGTTTCTAGCCTTGCAATGGGTGAAAATGTATCATCAATATCAATGACCTCCATTTGGGTGCACCCTTTGTACACAAGTTGTGAATTTTGAATCACTATGCCTTCTTCATTCATCTTATTGTTAAAGAAACATTTCATCCCAATGAAATTCTTACCTTTTGGCCTCAAAACAATATCCCTTGTCTAATTATTCTCAATTTAGTAAATCTCTTCATTCATAGACTAAAATCAATTCTCATCTCCAACTGCTTCTTGAAAACATTTAGTCTCTACCTATGATAAGTATAATTCTTGTTGTATAGTATTTATCCTCTTTGTCTTCACTAGAGCTATCTGATCACCCATTATCATTTTTCTATCAATTTCATCTCTTCTCTTCTGTCTTTGTGTAGATATTGAATTGTTCTCATCTTATTCAACATCTAAATCTACATTCGAATTAGCCTCTGGGACTAGAGAATCCTCAAATGTTCTTATATCTTCATCTCTATCCTCAAAATACTGATCATGTATTTGCTAAAGATTTTGCTCATTCTATATTATAATTATATCATGGATTTCAACTACCTTTCCTAGCTACTTATTGAATAATTTATGTGATTTTATTTTCTTTTAGTAGCCAATAAATATCCCTTCATCTCCATGGGATTCAAACTTCATTCATTTCTCCTTATTGAGAATGAAACACGTACTTATAAAGACTCAAATGTACATCAACATTGGATTACTTCCATACCAAAGATCATACGGTGTCTTTTATTACTTTAGTAAAAACAAATCTCTATTTGAAGTGTAAACAGATGTCATCACTTTTTATTTACAAAACATTTTTGGTAAGTATTTATCAATGAGCATTGTTCTATTCATATTGTTGATAATTCAGTTTCATCATTGAAAAACTTCATTTTGATGTGGAGTTATCACTACTAAAACTTGATTCCTTATCATATGTTTCTTAAGATAATCCTCCACTTGTAAATTCATGAACTTTGTTCTATTATCTATTCAGATCTTCTAGATTTTTTGACCTATAATCTTTTCAACTTCCTATCAATATCTTTTAATGAAATTGAACACCTCATACTTGTGGCTGATGATTGATACCCACACAATTCTACGAAAACCATCAATGAAGAGAACATAATATCTCATCCCATCAATTGATCTTTTTGAAATTGGTCTACACACGTCACTATGAACCAACTCAATCCATCTTGTTGACCTTTTATCTTTTTTCTTATTTGTATTTAGAATGATATTCCCTTGTCGGAAATCATCACATGTATGGGTATGATCAAATGATAATATAGATAGATCTCGAACAACATCCTATTTCACCAGATCTTCCAAGGTTGTTCGGATCTAGTGGACAAGATGTTTATGCCATAACGTTTTTTCTTCCTTGTATATAAATCAAATATCTTCTTCTCCACTCACAATGTAGAGATTTCCTTTCGTATGATTTATCTGAAAAATAGATATACCATATTTTGTGACAAAGAAAGTCGTGACTAAGACATTCAATTACTAAGACATTAGCATGTCTCATGTATTTTCCCCCAAACTTGGATTTTCTTAAGCCAACAATATCCATCACTTCATCATTGCCAAATATTAAGATACCTTCTTAAGTATACTTGATTCTGGTCACCATATCTTTATTACCTATCATATGAGAGGTGCATCCACTTTAAATAATCTATATTTCAGTGTGATCTGATTAATTAAAAACAATCTCTATAACCACTTCTTATTCAACTACCTTCTTATTTTCCATCCATTATTTTGACTTTATAGCCGACACTAACTGATAAACTTGATCTACCTTGAGATATGATTGGCCAGATTCATATTACAATATTTTAAAACAATTTTCCATTTTCATCTCATTTGATAAAACATTGAATTGCTTCTTATAAACACATTTATTCTGTTTCATCACATTTCTCTACATTATTTATGAACAATATCTTTTCATATGCCAAAATCCTACACACCTTAAATAGTGGACATCAAACGAACTTATAAAAAATTGAGTTTTTTATGGCTGCCTCTATTGATCATGTTCCCTTTAGTACCTCTTGGCTATGGAATGTGCATTTTTTGAGTGCCCCATATTTCTATAACAATAACATATCTTGTGGGATGTATTCTTGTGTGAAAATATTGCACCACTTGTTATCCATTGGATTATCTGAATTTTCTAATTATGATTTGTTCTCAAACCAATATTCAATTTCAGAGTGGGAGCTTATGGTCTAGCTTCAACCATTACTACTTTCTTATTGTGATCAATCTCCATACTAGTTGTATCATTTTAATCAATCATTTTTGTTATTTATACTCTTTTGTTTTCTTCATTAGAACTCTGAAATCTACATTTCCTTTTTCTATTTCTTGAGTTCCCTGCATTGCTGGAATCAATATTTTCTCGTAATAATTAACTTTTCATTACATACTAAAAACATCTTCTTCAAGATCTTTGGTAGGATTTATCTAATATTTTCCAATATTATTCATACTATCAATCTCCATTTTCTATCCTTCAATTTTGAGTTTGTACTCAATAACCTTTTCTAGTCTTTCTAGCATTGAAGTCTTCAATTTTTCAATTTCATCATTCAGCTCATACGTCTCTTTTTCTTTCTACTGCATATAGATCTTAGCATCAAGAACCACTTTGTTGGATTTCTTTGTTTTGTCTCTCTAAGAATCTATCTCTTCAAGAGAAGATTATAATTCAACCTGAAGGTCAACTCTTCCTTCTACTTCTACCTCATCACTGTCACTTTCTCCCTTTGTTGGAGAAATTCCCATAACTTCCACCATACATCTACTAAATGAAACTTGTAGTCCTCCAACTCTTCTAGATTAGATTCTTATAAACATTCATCATCTTTTTATAGAAGATTCCTCATTTTGAATAAATTTATCTTTACACTTCTCATGCCTTTAACATTGGAAGAATACTTATTTCGAGGAGTCTCATCATTGTCTTCATTATCATCTTCAGTATTTATAATAAAATTTGTTGAAAATTGTATAATAATTCTACATCATACGTATGCAAGTGGAAGTTTAACTCTAAACTTTCCTCTTCCTCTTTGAAAATTTGTAGAGTGAAATGACATGACATTATCCAAATTGTCTTCAACATGACTATCTTCAACTGAGATATTCATTATGGCCTTGAATAAAACTTCTTTGGACTTCTGCTTTTCCACAACATCGTTATCATCATTTATCATTTCCTATGAAATAAGAGTACTGTACAAGTTGTCCGATGTCAGCTCCTTCGGATCATTATCATCCAATACAAAAACCTTCAGATTAAACCAAGGTGGAATTTTTCTCAAGATATGCATGAAAATATTTATATCTTCAACAATTTATCTTATACCATGCATGAATTCCATGAGTAAATTTACTCAATCAAATAATGTATCAACAAAGTCATTTGGGTACATTTTGAGATCCTCATATCTATTCTATAGAACCCGTAGCTTTGCTTCTCTAACTTTTGAGCCACCCTCAAAAAAATTCAAAAGTTTTTCCAACATATCATGTGAGGTTTTACAAGACATCACATTTATATATATTTCATTTTATAGGACTCCCCATAAATAATTAATCCCTTTATTAACATCATCCAATTCCCTTATATCAACTTCTGATAAAGAACCACTATCGATATTGGTAGATATTCCATGCATAGATGTGGTAAAGACATCCATTCCTAATGAGCGGAAGTAATTCTGCATCCGATTATTATATATTTTAAAAAAAATTCCATTGAAGATGAGAATCCTTTTGGGATTAATAACCTCCATTTCATCTACTGATAAAGAACCACTGACTTTCATCCTTTACCACAGAAACCAATTATTATCTGAATTAGGTTAAATACCCTGAAAGGGGGGTGAATTGGGCTATGATAGATTAAAAAAAATTCTTCTTGATAACTTATTTCATTATTAAAAAAGATTATTCTATATTCTTCCCATAACAATATATTATTATAAATGAAATAATGCACAAGTCATGGTGATTTTTTCTTGGTTCACCCTCATGGGGCTCTGTCCAAGGAGCATACAACAGGGTTGTGCTGATGTACTAAATCTACTAAGGCTCACTGCAAAATTACAAGTTTTGGTCCACATCACTTCAATGCCCAGGCACACTACCTTTAAAATTTTAGGGTCTTCTCACGGAATTCCCCAATGTCACTCTCTATGTATCATTCTCTGGCTTACTACTTGTGAAAAGGATCACCGTCTTCCTGTTCCTTCTCTCACTTCTCTTGGAAGGGATCCACTCATAGTTTATGGAATTTTAAGTCCCTTAATTTGCATGAAATCATGCATCCTAAACTATTGTTAGATTCTATGTTGAAGTCTCATTTTCACCTGTAGATGAAATCGACTTTCTTCTGTACCATTAGTTAGTAGAAATTGATTTCGTGAAGTTTTTAAGTCCCTTTATGAACAATCTTCTTCTTCTGTGAACTGCGTGGAACATATGATTCATAGACCAACTATTCTGAAAACTTCATGTACTTTAACTACAACATACCAACTCTACATGTTGTCTCTATAAACTACTTCCATGTACTGCTTTTGTGTACTGCTTCTATGTATCACTTTCATGAACCGCCTATACTAATGTGAAATTCTTTCTTCTACGGACTACTCCTTCCACAGACCACTTCTTATCCTTTCTCAAAATCCTCCTCACAAACTACTCCACCCATCAAAGAATTCTCCCTCACAAACCACATTCATATTTTATCGAATTATCAAAAGAAAATATATTTTCTTAGTAAAAATGCTATACTTAATACTCAGATTAGAATTCCATTATATAGGATAATAGTCCAACAAAATACACTAATTCAAGATTTTACTAAATCATCAATGTAGTACAACCTTTAACATATAATGCTCCTTCCACAAATAGTTTCCCAACATAGTCTACATACTGCCTTTCTTCATTCACTGTGGCCCAAATAACCATCTGGATTTTTCTAATGACAAGCCATCCTATGTACCTATGTCCTTTCATGAACCATATTTCTCCTTCAAACCATAGACCTTCCCATGAACCATTTTTTTACATAGTATGTGTACCGTCCTTTGCGGTCCTTATAGAACTACTATACATAAAACTACCTTGGATGAAATTCCTTCATTGTCCCACATACCACCTTTCATGGTCTACGAAATATCCTTCGTGATCCATGAACTATTAGCTCCTTTTTAAAAAAATCTTTATTTTCCAAAAACCAAACTCCCGATTTTGGGGCCCAAAAATTTGGGAAACAGTTGGAAACTACACCAGCTTAAAAATATTTCTTTGGAAGACACCGTACATACACATTTCTAGTCATCTAGATTTTTCAACATCACAAAACATACCCAAAAACACCGGGATGATTCCTTCAGTGATTTTTTTTTCAACACATCTTCTATAGAAAACTTTTCTAGAGGAAATATAGGATTTTATAGAGAAGACTATGTGAAATATCAAATTTCAATGGAACTCTAATTTTGTTACTAGTAAGTGTAACACAATCTTGTTAGAAGTCCTGAATTAAAAATTATAGGAGTTAATTTTTATGGAACATCGATAATAGAATCTGGAATAAAATGTTTTTATAGTGATCATTAATTGGTAGTTTTCACCTGAAACCATTTCATTGGGGAATTAATAGTAATCTATATACTTATACTATAGAAACTAGTTGGTCATGGTGTAAATGAATTATTTTACTAAATTGATTAAAATACCTTTTGTGATAATTTATAAGAAACATTTTAAAGATATGTTCTTCAAAAGGAGAATATGGATAAATATATAGTCTAAGGAAGTATTGTTATCCCCCAAGACCTATGATAAGTTTTTAATCAAGACATAATGTTAAATGTTGAATATGAAAATATATTAAGACTTATTAGAGTTCCTTATAAGTCTAGTGAAGACAAGGCTATATCCTAAGAGAATAATAGTAAAAAAGAATAATTAGGGAATGGAATTGGAAGTAGTTTAATGACATCAACATTGATCTTAAACATCAATAACTATAGATAGTGAGTCTATAATAATCAATATATGGTTTAAGGAGGGGAATATGAATTCTTCATGACCACTAGTTCCCTAGGAATTTTATTTGAGTATATTAATGAGGTGTCCATAGAAATTATGTTTAGAAAACCTCCCTCCTCAGTGTAGTGAAAGATCTTCTTCCCCTGATGGATCAATGATGTAGAATGATGTCACCCAGGAAGAAAGAATCATCCCTCATGGATCGTGGAGTAATAAAAGTTTATTATATATGCAGTTTTATATCATAGGTTTGCCTTAGACCTGTGAAACCCCTCATACTCATTTATAGAAAAATCATTTTCTTTTATTTGATTGAGCACTAGATGAAACTAATGCATGGACCATGACATTCATTAGAATTATTCTCATAGAATTGTTTATAGAGAATAATTTATTTGATATATATGAATCTATCGCTTTTATATATTATTATATGATAGAACTATTGAACCATCTTATTGATATTATACCATATGTTATAGTGATATCCACTACTCTTTTAAGATAGAAAGAGAAAATATCCGGGTTCCTTTCTTGGGTTGTTAGTATATCAAAATTCATTCTAGTTTGTTGCATTATTTTCCCTAAAATGGATATCTTTTGTTTAATCCTCATAAGAGACACAATATTTTATTATAAAGTTCATAATTATTATTACCATCAGATATGACTTTCACCATCCCTGAGGGGAGAATTGATTTACCCCCTAGAGAGTGGGTCTCATAGTCATTCAGGTGAGACCCCCTACCTTCTAGTACTATGAATGATCATATTTTATATTTCTTATATTATGGTAAATGTTAATAAAGGAATTCAAAGAGTGTTTTAAATATTATCAATAGATAATTCCTCTAGGTTTTCTATGATTATTTCTTAGGATTACCCTTGTAGAGGGATGTTGATTTTTCTATTCATCAGATGTCAGTGACCCAGGGAATATCTCTTTATTTTTATAGTATGGATCTCACAAGGTGTAATTAAATAATGACTCAACTAGATAAAAAATATTTTAAATGATTTATTCTCTTTATAAATTCCTCATGGGTATCTTGGGTTTCATTGATAAAAAGGTAGAAATGACCCTTCATTTGTTTATAAAAATTAATCAATGATCCTAAATATTATCAATAATGAATTCCCCTCGACCCGTATCTATGAAACATTGGATGACCTAATGGAAAAGTGGTGATTTTTAATGATTCATCTTCAAAAAAACTATCACTAGGAAAGGTCAATGAGGTTGATGTTTTCAGGTGTCCATTTTCATATAGTTATGGTCATTTCAAGTATCTAGTGTTTACATTTGGGTTAATAAATCCTTCTATAGTTCACATAGGTTTCATGAATTAAATATTTTACCATTTTATCCACACATTTGTCGTGATATTTTTGTATGAAAAGAAAAAGGATAAAAATGAAATTTATTAGGGAATTAATCTTGGAACCTTTATTGGTCACTAAATCATTGATAAATTATCTAGGTGAGGTTTTATTATCTTGGATATTATGTATCCTATAAAAGTGGAATAAAAAATGATATCTTAGTTAATCTAAAAAATGTGATGGTTGTGATGTCTTTTGAGGATCCTAATAATGGTTTCTAAATTAGGAGTTTCTTCATGATGGAAGGATAACATAATTGGTTAATGAAAGTATTACCCTACACTATAAACACCCTAAAGTCTCTATCCTAGAAATATGTTATGTAATTTTAGAGTCGGGAGTTTCAACCATATTTCAGTGTGTTAAATATGTGGTTTAAATCACCTATAGTTAGGATTTTATGTAATGCTGGTAACAATTATTTGGTTTACTATGATCAATCGGGTATGGTTTGGGGGTGTCTTAATTATTATGAAGATCAAGGTTTTATGTATAGATCTCGATATATATGATAACATGAAAATAAATTCTTAACCCATAACATGTAACTTACTACAATGATTCTTCCAATTATCTATTGTTTCCATTAAATGTTTTGGGAAAGGTTCACAACATATTCCGATTATAATGGATTAAGAAATAACATCATCTATTTGTATTAAAATCATAAAAATTAAACATTGGTGGAATATAATATGGTATGTGAATATATTATGCTCTCCATTATATTGAAGAAAAATTGGGGTTTTGATGCCATCAGAAGTAAATTTACCTATCAATCCCATAATGACCCTTGTGATGAGTAAGATTTGATGGGCCGCATTTCCTATAATATGTTGGATGAGAAAACTGATGAAGGTAATGTTTTCATTTCTCGTATTCAGTTAAAATTTTCTATTATGTAACTAATTATATTGGATAAGTATAGTGATAATGTGTATTAAAGTATCTAGAAAACTATATTTAGTAGGGTTACACCAAGGAAGTGGTATTTTTTTCCATAATAAACCCATTTCATTAAAATCCATTGAGTGGTTCTAATGTCTATAAAAAGTGTTGGGATATATTATTTCGAAATATCCCAGTGTTTCATTCATATTTGATCAAAGAAGATGTATTATGATATGAAATATCATTAGATGGGTCTAATAACGAGGTGTTCCATAACATATTTGGTGTATTAGTGCTATAATAGATAAAAATTAAATATTAGAAACCTAAAGCCCAAAATTTATTTTATCCTATCACTACACAACATGGAATTGAGATGAGGTGTCCTTGAAATTCATTATTGGGTAACCACATATACATTGATGAAGCAATTTTAAAGGTGTTTAATTGATCAGTTAACCGATTCCACTCAATTCATTCTAGTTAGGGCACAAATTACCTGTTTGAACACAAAATTTTTTATATGTTTGTGATAATTTGATTATATAATGTATATTCTAATATTATTTCCAAGAGAGATCTCAATTTTACCTCGAGATTATATATTTCCCTGAAGTAGGTGATGCGGTTATAAAAAATGTTGATTAAAACCTACTATCAACAAACAAACAACCATATAGAGAGGAAAATTTTCATCATTAAAGATATGATCCATATGTGAATATTGATTTATAGAGGGTCTTTGAGCACCCATATTTATCAGGTGGATATTACATATAATAATAGAAATCATTCTTCAATTTGGATGCCCCATTTTTAGGCTCTATAAGGGAAACCATGTATGTCTCCACAATTATGGAAATTGCTGGCTGAGACATCTTTATAAGAGAAAAGTGTCATATAGTAGATTCTTAAAATTATTTAGACTATCTGGTAATGAATTTGAACCACATAAATTCATTATATGTCATATTAATGCCATGAATTCCATGAAAATCCATTATTAATAAGAAAAAATGTTTTTCTAAATGATTTAACTTGGTTAGGTTAACATCCACAGGGGAAGTAGAGGATTCTTAGTTAAAGGATTTTAATTAATTTTTAAATTCCCTTGAGAATTTTTAAAGTTCTGTATCATTTCGAATTACCTAATAATATATCATTAATTTATAATATATTTAATTTTTTCCAATAAAAAAAGTGCAATTTAGAATCCTATCATATATTTAACTGGGAAGATCATGATTCAGAACCTGATGAAATGATGACTTGGAAAAATAATTTAATTATTGAATCCTATAAGAGTGTATTATATAGGAAATATATCCCATAAAATAATATATTATGGAAACATGAGTATGATTTTAATCATACATAAAATTTATAATCTTTTATGAATGACATGTTTCCTTAAATGTAATTTATTTAAGTTTCATATTTACTTATTAGGGAAGATATTAATATAGTGTGAGGAATTTTAACACTCATGACGAAAAATCAAGATATATATCATATATTTATTAAAAACCATTTAAAATCATTATTTTCTTGGTATTTTAAATAAAAAATATATGAAATTTTGAAAAAATAGTTTATTTCCCATTTGTTTCTTGGAAAGGAGTAACCATGAGGAAACTATCTATTAGGTATATACATTATTATAGTGTAAATTCTAACTATTGGCACAAAATTTACCTAGTCATGCTTCACAACAATGTAGGTTCCTTAGTGAATAAATGGTTATCTAAAAAATTGGTGAATTGTTCTGAAATCCATGTGGTGAAAACATGAGGTTGACCTATAAATTTTAAAATTTTATATAACAATTCATACCTTAATATTTTTAACCACAATTCTCCCTCATCTACCCACTTGATTTTCTTTGCCTAATCCATTAACTCTCTATTTTATTTCTCCATATTGGTGAATTTCATGTAGTATTCTCTTAAAGTTCCAAAATACTTCTTTATGTATAGAACTATTATTCCTTATTAAGACTCTTCCATACTTCCTCCGTTAGTTTTCTATTCTTCCCATGGCCATGTAGGATTATGGTTTTCTTAATCTAAACATAATGGTGGGATTCGTGATGTTTATGGTTTCCTCTTTCATCCATATAGTCTTTTCACCTCTTAGATTATAAAATAAATATGATTTTGTTGATTTTTTGTCTTTGTGTATGTATGATTATGCTATATCATATCATGATGATCTAATTGTGGAAGTATTATTTTTTTTCAAAAAAAAAATTACATAGTAATGATGAAGAAATGGATATTTTTATGACATTCTTATTATGTTCAATTTATTAAAAAATTATTTCATTTTCTATTGAGGTAAAAAATTGAAGACAAAAAGTTAGGATTATAATACTAATTGATGGGTAAATTTGGATTGAATGGAGATGGACTAAAACATAGAAACACTATGAACCTATATGTGAATACTACGGATGGTACCTCTTGGTAATGTCTATATAATGAGATAAAAATTACTATTATTATTAAAATCACTAAGGATTGACAATAACTATTCTATGATTTTTTATAATTGAAGCACAAAAAATAAATTACATTTAATAATAAAAGTATACATTTTGAAATAATATATTATATAATAGAAAGTAGTAACCAATGAATAGTTGAAAACTACGATAAACTCCATTGGCCTAAATTATCCTATGTAGATCACTCATGTCATAAAGGAAATAAAATAAATTGGAATATTTAAGAATAAAATATAAAGTATCAGGATAATTGTATAACCATTACATGTGATGTATTGAATGATGATTTGTGATAATGGTATAGTAAATATATGGTCAAAAAGGCATTGTGAATTTTATTATTGGACTTTTAGATGACAACTAACAGACTATTATAACGTGACTATCATATGAAAATTGAAAGAGTAATAATACACAATTAAATACTAAAATATTTATTTAAATTTAAATAAAAAATTGTAATTATATTTTATATATGTTTTCATATTTCCATCAAGTCATTATTAGTGAATAAGTATAATATACTAAAATTTATAATTATTTGATTTTAATATATATCATGCCTCATAATAAAATAGTACTTTATAGAAAATGTTTATTTTTTATTCACAATAATTATTTTTTGGGTGTATGAATTTATTATTATTAAACAAACATTATATTTTAAATCAACACGTGGAAACTAGGTTTTGGTGAAATTATATAAATTAACTAAAATGCATTATTTTTTTAATGTTAAATATATATTGTTTTTGTTTTTGTTATATTTTTTGGAACTTTAAAATATAATAATGGTAAAATAAATATAATAAGTGAGACAAAAAATAATTTTATTTTATTAAAAAAATTAATCAATTAATATTATTTTTAAACCTTTAAAAAATATTCAAAAGTCTGAAATTTATTTTATAGTTTGCTTAAAAATATATTCTTATTTCCAAAATAATATTAAAACTATTATTTCAACTCATCTATGATTAAAATATAAAAAAATCATAAATATCCATAACCATGATTCAAAACATTATTATTCCAATGGTTTTCCATTTTCTACAATAAATATTTTGAAAGAATATGATTAGAAATTAATAAAACTTTATCCTAAATTTTTAATAAATACCCCCATCTCTACCCAATTTAATTCAATCCCAAGAACAATATCACTTATATATCAATATTATTCTCTCATTACATCTTTTCAAAAATCTAGAATGCTCTCTAATAATTTACCCTATATGTTTAGGAAGTGAAATATAATGTAAGGAATTATCTTTATCTTAATTTTAATTGAAGTAACTCAATTGTAGTAATCATTCTGATTTTTAATTATTATATTTTAATAAAATTTAAATCATTAAATTACATTTTAAATAATGATATATTTATGATGGAATTCAATTATTTCTCATTAAAACAATCAATTTTCATTTTTTATAACTAATATGGTGTCAAAATTATTTAATTATTTTCCACTAAACCCTCCTTCATTGTGAATACCCAATCCTATTTTCATTCATGTTCACTCATATAAATTTAATATTTTTTTATTTTATAATGATTTCTATGTTTGAAATTCTTATTCCATATCATTGGTTTAAAGTGTTTAAAGACTCATTCCTATATGTTTTATGAACTCAATGATTATATGAATCTCATTCTCATTATGCATGAGTATTTAATTAAAAGTTTCTAGATAATATATGTTGATTGTGGATCACAAAATTATTTACATATGAATGTTTCTTTTTTTTGATTCATTAGTTAATTGTTTCATCTAATGAGATACAATATATTTTAAGCATGATTTTTTTCTAGAACACAATGTTAGGATGTCATGTGATTCATACTTAAATTATGGTTATATTTTAATGTTATATGTTGTTGAAACATTCCATTGATGTCATAATCATATGATATCAACTTTTTCATTTCATGATTACATGTTAAAATTCTATTATATTTTATCATAATATTCTTCTTGTCCCATATGTATCATGGTTACTCTGATTTCATTCATAATGGTATTTATATCTCACTATTTTCATTTATTTATTACCTAATACATATTATGAGATATTATATATTCAAAGAGACATAGGAAGAAATTATGGATTGTAAATAAATTTTATACAATTTTGTTGAATATTTTTAAATTTATGTTCATTTTCCTCAAAATACAATAGACCTATATATTTACTAGATGTGGTTTTGGATTTTTATGTGATAAATGATTTGGAATGACATATGGGTTTTTCTTAGAGTATGGTATAGTTATTTTTTAGGATTTAAATTGTGATAAATTCAGTGAAAATCCTAAGATTATGTATAAATATGTGAAAACCTCCAAAAAAATTATAATTTATAATGTGTTTAGTTTTATTGAAATAAAATTATTGACTGGATATAGAAAAATAGAAGTGGTATTTTCATTGACTAACCTATGGCTAGTAACCCCAAAAAGTAATCTTAAGTATTAACATTATTTTTACTAGATGAAAGATAAAGTGTCTTAATTATATCCCTTGTTTAAATTACCTGGGGTAAAATTTTCATAATTTAAAATTTATTTATAAACCATTATGAATTATTTTTCTATGGACTTTGTGGACTTAATATATATCTTTATAACCTACAAGGAATATTACAAATGAAATCATATATTGGAATACAGAAATTTAGAAGTTGGGATATATATGCAATTTATGATTTATCGCTCTTATATTCATTTTTATCACATTTTATTCTATTTAATTTAAAAATTCTAATCTAAATAATTAATTCATTTTAAAAAATTACTATAAATATAAGTAATCATGTCAAACCAAATATGTGATGGAAAATACTGTTATTTACCAAATTTAATAGAAAATATGATTGGATTGATATTTGAGAAATCTAGGGTGGTCATCTATATCTAACTAATATTATAAATAATAATATAAATCATTTTCAAAAAACTCATTCTCCTATTGCTAGACAGTTAACAATGATGTCCTTTATGTGATAAATGCCTCAATTATTTAGTGGATCATCAAATTCCATAATCATACAAAACTAGATAAATTATATTGATATGATACTCTATATCGTATAGTTCCCCTTACATGATAAGTACACTTTTTTCCTTAATAACATAGAGGGAGAAACATTTTAGTGGTGGTAATTGATCATAAATATTATTCCAAACACAGAAATTTAATCCTTGGAGTCGGATTAATTCAAAAAAAATTATATTAATATAGTCTTCAAACCCTCCAGTATAAAATAGGCATATAATTATATAGACTCAAAAATTAGGACAATTTTATTAGCTCTATAAATAAAAATATCATAATAAATTCATAGTATGCCTTTTATATTATCATTGACTCGAAAAGTATTGTTTAATTTTACTTCAGTGGGTTAATATTGAGTCATGGAAATTATTTATTTATTTTATACATTGACATTAGTGTGTAAAATAAATGCCATTACCTCAATATCCAGATGGAAAATGGATATTCTCAATGGTTTCATGGGACTATAGATACTATGTAGAGAATGAAGTTTAATTTATTAAATTATGTAGAAAATTATCATTATAGCAATAACATTCAAATGCCTACCTACTATAAATATGGGAAAAATATTCCTAGAAAGTTCCTAAATGATATAATGAAGTGTTTCATATGTGTAAAGGAATGGAATACCACTATTTAATTCTAGAGAGAGATGAATAATCCCTCAAATATGATGGATGAAAGGCTTTTTGTAATGAACCCTCTTTACATGGATTAATGTCTCAACTAATAAAAACATATAAACTATGATATCCAATTTCCTAATCCATTGGTTGAAAATTTTAAATTATAACATATACTAAGGAAAATAGATAAAGGGAAGGTTTATTTTATTACTACAATTTAGGTGGATCTTATCAATGAATTTTTGATGATTTAATTACCTATTTATTTTTTAATATCGAATATTCTATTTGATTCTATTAAATCACATTTTTTAAAATCATGAAAGTCTAGTAAGAAAATCATTTCCACCTCATATATAGATGTTGAGTTATTGGTAAAAAATTAGGTAATTATTGCATGTAAATAATATAACCTCACTATTGACAATATTTTTAGACTAAACCATCCAAAATAGTTTTTATACTCTCATTTATGAAATTAAATGATATATTTTTCATGTATTGATTTTCTTTTTATAGAGTTTACACAAACTTCTAAGAGGATGTAATGAACATAAATTTATTGTATTGTCTTATGATTATATAAATGTGTAATAAGGATGATTAATATCTTTTAGAATCATGTTCTCAAGAATTAATATTATTAACTTATAATAAAGAACATTTTTATCAAGAGATTGTGATAAAATAGAGGATTTCCCTTGATGGTATACCTTCTATAATTGAATATACTATTATATTCAAGGGTTATTTTCTTAGTCTCCCTCTTAATCATGAGGTTGTGTTCCCAATTGAATATATACATAAATTGTTTCTTACATCAATGATACACCATATAATGTATCCCAATGAACTTGAATATGTAAAGAAATAATAATATAAAAACATAAAAATGGTTTCTTACACTCATGTGATTCACCATGGAGTGCACTAGTATTCTTTTCATGGATTACAGATACTTCAATACAAGTCTACATTGAATTTTTCGAGCATATCATGATCATGAATTAGAACAAGTATCTCATTCCATGAATTGGTTTCTTTTTTAGTCAACTATGTTAGGACCAATATGCACTAAATATGAACTTAGATCTATATATCATAAATTAGTGTTGAGGATAGTGATATTTCTATTATTTTAGTTCCTAAAAGGTATGGGCACTATATAATCATAATTTTTTTTTTTGACTCACTAATATTACCCATATAATCATGGAAACAATTAATAGACTCTTTTAATGTTAACCTGGTAAATTTCAGTAGTCATTATAAATGATATTCTCTTATACTCAAAAATTCAAATGACCCAAACTTCTCATAAATAATTATTAATTACTAATAAAAAATATTAAATATATAACATAACTATCCCTAACATAATAATTTAGATATAGTTCCATTGGAAACATAGACACATATAAAATAGTTCATAAGTGAGTTATGTCATATCCTAAAATATTCTTCATATCTAGAACCCTTCTTACACATATCACGCATAATAAATTTTTTAATAACCCTGTGGAAAGTAAACATAAGAAATGGTGAGATTATATTCTTATTAATGGTAAACAAGGGAGATAGGTAAACATAATATGAGAATTGGGGTCTGTGAACATGAGCATAACATTTTATAATCATACACCACATATCAAATATCATTATATTAATTCATGGAATCAATATTAGGAGTTAATAAGAAATTAATCATATGGGAATCAAATAGAATTATCTATACAACAATAACATTAGACTAAGATGTGGAATTGTTCCATATATAAAAACATAAAAAGTAACTTCCTTAGTAGTCAGGGTTCATTTATAAGGCTATCATAGTTGAATGGGTTTACTCCACAAACAATCATAGTTGTTGAGGTTCACTCCCAATAATATCATAGTAAAAAATACCTTTAGAAATATGTTCACTACCCATTACAATCCTCTTTATCTCGTAAGATATCAATATTTACATAATGCATTCAAGGGAGATATAGGTCCCTCCTGTTCCATAATAAAAATAATAAATTTGTGTTCCATAAGATCATAAAAAATTAATCATATAAAAAAACCATGAAAAGAAATGGGATTGTAACATACCAATTTTGTTTAAAGGAAACTCCTTTTTTGATAGCAAACAAGATATGTAACTCCGAGCTAAACAAACAATGTAATTTTAACATTTAAATGTGATTGTTATAACCTTGACATTAAATTAAAGAAAATGAATAGTATTAATGGAATTATAAAATATATAATTTGAATACTCATTTCTTAAGTATTAGTTAATTCCTTGTTAATAATCACTCAAATTTTTAGTAAAATTATTTTAATTTTCAAAAATAAATTCTCTTTAAAAAAAAAATTTCTTGCATTTCTCGAGTGAATATTATAATTAATATTTTGAAAATTTGAAAATTTAATTTCAAAAAAATAAATTACTTTTTAAAATGATAATATATTGTTTTACATTGGTTAAATTTTTTGGATATTTAGTAAAATAGTGGGTTTTTATTGAAAATTGAAATATAGCATTTTTTGTGAAAATGCCATTTTTTCCAATAAATTAAACAAATTAAAATTCCCATTATGTTTTGAATTTTATTTAAAATAACATTATTATTATTTACTCATATCTAATCCATTTAAATTATTTTGAATCAAATTTAGATTTTATTATAGAATAAGTTTATTTGTTTAAATGATATTTTTCTAAAAACCTTTTTAAAGTATATAATGTTTATCATATTTAATTATTTAAAATAATCCCTAATGGAAAATGTTTTTAAATGAAATTAATACATTATATATTAGTAAATATTAATTTAGTTTCTTAAAATGATAATTATTATTCATAGAGTTAATATAAAATCATCATTTTGTTTAAAAATACACTTCTTGAAACCCCATTTTTTCATCGCGCCAATGGGTTTTGTTTTAAATTTAATTTTTTTCTAATTTTGTAAATTTAATTTGGTAGAATTGATTATATATTTGGAATAATAAGATAAATTTTATTTTTTATAGTCATTTTAATTTAAAGATACAAAAAATTTACCGTGGTAAAAAATAGATTTACCATAGTATTAGTAGAATAATGAAACAGGTTAAAGTTAAAAGATAAAAACATAAAATACCTATAAACTAAAACATTAATTCGGTATTTGATTTGTTTCTCGACCTTATCCAGACTGTAAAACATTAGTTATCAATATAATTTTTTGTAATTATTTATACTCAGATTTTTTATATTTAATTATAAATTAATAATTATTAAATCAGTTAAAACCACTTCTCTTCAAGTATAAATACCACTCCTCATCATCCACTTTCTCCTCACAAGAATTTAAGATCCCCAAATATCTTCCAAAATTGTTCCTCCCCACTCTTCCCACATCCAAGTGTTGTTGGTCTCTATAAAAGACCAATTCTATGGTCCTTGAGGGGTCCTTTAAGGAGTTTATATTCTAGAGGAGGAAAAAGTATGCAAAACTAATGGGAAGCATGAGGTAAGGTTTTCTCATATAAGTTTTCTTCTTATGTGAGATTTGTTCTTTATGAACCTAAAATTTATTTTTTTGGTGTATATAATTCCCTTTGATATAACATATCATTAACCACATTTTTTTTATTGTATTCAATGTTTTATTTGATAATTATTACTTTTATAGTGCATACAATTCAAGGAATTATAAAGTGTAGGGAAATTCTCTACCCAATTTACATTATTAATGTTAAACATATACTTCATTGATAATGTCATTCAAATATTATGTGTGAAATGAATTTTTATTTTCTTATGATTTATTTACACTTGTTTATGTGGATTTATAGTGGATACACATAATCAATTCATTTGATTAATACACTCTTCAATGATATGATATTTGTAAGGTAATTTATTTTAGAAAAACATATTTCAACGTTCCTTTTTCAAAAAGAATGTATTTCTTACATATATGACGTGAAATTAATTTGTTGCTTTAATGTCGCTTTAATATTTTAAAGCTTAAAAATATAAGTTTATATAGTTACTTTCAAAAGAAAATATTTTCCATTGTACGTTATAACCTCTAATGCATTGGGTACTCTGAAATTGGAGTTTATCCAAATTGGTTACTTCATTTATAAGAGTGATATGGAAAATGATGTCCCAATTTACATACTTACACCTTATATTCTTTCTTATGTGTTTTCAAGGAAATCGCTTGATTTTCAAAATGTAAGATAATAAACTTTTTAAAATGATGGTTCCCTTTTCAGTGTAAAAAATGTATTTTTAAATAAAATATTTTATAGGTTTTCACTATGCTAATAGTTTTACTTATTTTATGTACCTTATTAATCTTTCATGTTTATCCTAGGTTTTATGAAAAATCACAAGATTTAAGGGTTAATAGACATAAGGATTAGATTAATGGAAAAATTGTGAAGTTTTTTCATGAATAGAAAATATATTTTATTTTAAAGACATTTGTTTTATGTAAAAAATGAATACAATGTACATGTGTGCACCTATATTATATGGGTTTAACATGAATGATTTAGTCCTAATTCTCTAAAAATCTAAACATAAAAGATCTTCAGGATTGTAATAGTGTGAATTCTAGTATAAAATCAATTGGATATGTAACATTTTTAGTCTTGTCCTTTATGTTGTGACCCAAACCCACACATTCAGATTCCGGGATACAAACATTTTGTATATTTTTTTAATTAAATATTAACTAAAAAATAAATAATAATTTATACATCTGAGGAAATTTTATATCCAATGATCTAGAAAATTAGGCACAGCCTTACAAATTATCGTGGATTACAAAAATAATAAAAATAAAGAATTTTATTCATGTGTGCTAAATCATTAACTAAATCCATCTATACTAGAACTTCTAAAAGACCTGTCATAAATAATTTAAAATTTAGGATGATTACAAAATTGGAAAGTTAGGGGTTTTAAACCTAGTGAAAAAAAATTAATAAATACATTTTTAAATACCCTTTTAAAATGATTCATATCCAATATAAATATTTTATATATTAACACATTTTCAAAAGTTATCAAAAATAATTAAATTTTTTTGAAAATAAATTTCAAAAGTAATATTTTAAAATAATTGGATTTCTCCTTAAAATAATTTGAAAATAATATTTCTTTTATGGGAAAAAATGAAACATGACAAATCTTATAAAACCATTATGGCCACTTAGATGTATCACTGGTGGGACAATATCCCATTGAGTTCATGGGTTCACTCTTTATTCCTTGTGTTCTTGTTTGATATGCAAGTGAAAAATTTAATTTTAGAAAATATTTTTACAGAAGTTCTTCCATTCTCAAATATAACTCATTAAAAATGTTTCAATAATTTATAATTGAATTATTTTAAAAAATAAAATAATTCTGAAACCTCTAATATTTGATAAATATTTTTCTATAAAATGCGTCGGAGAAATATTTATTTGATAAATTCCAAGGCATACCTTAAAATTAAATTAAAAACAAAAAATTAATATAAATTCATGGAACATTGATGATATGCATATTTCATGGTCATTCTATATGCATGTGCAACATCCATGGTTTCCAATTCACATATAATTATAATTTTAAAAATACAATTAAATATACTTTTCTAATAAGAAATATAAAAATTTACTTAGAAAATAATACTTATACATAAAATTATAATTAGATGATAATATTTATTTCATAATAATAATTATATTATTTATCTTTCATATAGATACAATATTATCAGCTATTTTAAAAAAATAGTTTTATTTTAAAAAATATTAAATATTAAAAAACTATAAGATTTTTATAATAATAAAATTCCTAAAAAATAAATCCCTCAAATGGAAATATTCTAAAATGAAAAATTTTAAAAATATATATACATCCTTACACATAAAAAAACATAAAAAACATTTATTTTTTAAAATAAGTAACCCCTTACTAATTATAGATTAAAACATAATTTTTATATATTAAAACTTTTGAAAATTTTAACATCCCTTGCATAGGAGTTCCTTTGAATTGACACATTATGTTAATTATAAATATAAAAACCCATTTTGTATCAGAAGAAAATTATAATATAACTATTTTGTGAAAATATATATTTCATTTTGAAGAAATGTAAATATTAACAATGAAAATATATCCCTTTCCTCAAAATTATATACAATGAAGGAATAAGGCATGCTAGTTTTTTAATACATAGAATATTTTAAAGATAGATGTTTGTGACTAGGATCCTTATGTATAAAATAAAGGTGGGAAATATAGATCTGTTGTGTAATAGTAAATGCCTTCTACACTTGATGGATTAAATGAAACTATATTTCCCAGGTTCAAAGTATTTAAAACATTATTCTATATAAAATATTTATATTTATATTTTTTTTCTTCTACCACTACAGGTTGGAAACAATAACAAAGCAGGATTCTAAAGAATATGGAAAACTAAAACAAGACAAACCAATGTCAATTTCTATTTAAGGAACTATATTTATAGTGATCTAGAATTTTAAAAATGATAATATATATATATATGTTCCTCACCAAAAAAGAATAAAAAAATACTTGGCTACTAATCAAGCCAAAGAAACCAAACTAATTTTATTTTAAATGAAAATTTTTATAATCAATAAAAACAATTGAAATAAATATATAATTATATTGGATTTTTAATGGTTTTAAAATTAATAATTTAAGATTATCCAAATACAACAATTTTTTTCAATTTGATATCGGTATTTAAAACCACCATTGTGTTAATCATAATCGAATTTAAAAAAAATTCATAAAATATGATATCGGTATTAAAATAACTCCTAAAACAAAGATTAAAAATAAGGATATACGATATCAATTGAGGAGGAAAATAAAGAAAAAGGGTGATCATAACACATACAAGTCAAAAATGAACCTTGAAAGAAGATTTAAATACCTATAAATCATGATTATAGGAGGAAAAAAACAAAGAACAGCCTGAAATTGATTTCATCTCATCCTCATTTGAAACACCTTCGTGGTTCAGATATATCCTTTGATTCTCGTCGAAGCTCAATACCCCTAACCGTGGTCGATCCTCCAGGAAATGAAGCCACATCTTGCAGCCAATCCTATTTGCTCAAACCCTCGTCCATGCTCGACCTCTTTCAAATCCCTCAAGTGGTCGAACCCCTACTTTGATCTGCTGCTCAACCTCACCCATTCAAACCAAACATGGTTACCTTATCTTTTTATCCATTTTTTTAAAATGAAATTATATTCATATTTCAGTTAAATAGGATTTAAAATAAACATTATCATAATTTATTATATTCATAAAATTTATTAATTTTAACATTCCAAAATATGATTATTCATATTGGATATATGTATATCTCATTATTCATAATTATCATAATTAAAATTCGATATATATTATAATAATATTACCTCTAATTTTATAATTTCATATATAAAACTTTAAATATAAATTTTTCTAACATTACTTGTTAAAATGACTAAGTTTTTTATAAATATAAATCATTTTTTATTTAAAGTGTTAAATTATAATTTTTATAATTTATTTATTTTCATTAAAAAAAATTAATATTCTATAAAAATATTACTTCAAGAACATATATTTTTATGAAAAATTATCTTAAATAATACTTAACATAGAATAATGATAGTCATTTTAGTTTCAAAAATGATTTAATATATTTAAATATATTTTTAATTTTTTTTAATATAACATGTAATTTTTTATATATATATATATATATTAAATTTTTTATGTATAAAATTAATTGATAAAATTAAATTATCGAATTATTATTCAATAAATTTTCTTTTTAACAGAGTCATTATAATTCAAAATATTTATTTACTTACTCTATTTATTGATAAATTATTATTCTTCATTTACTAATTTTATTGACAAATAATTATTATTTTAAAAATATAATATACTGTAATACTATTTCTGAGTATTATTATTTAATTGTACATATTTAATATTAACATATAGTAAAAAAAATTGATTTGTTAAAATTTTAAAACAAAACACTTATTAATATTCTAAAATTCCTGAGATATTACATCCCCCCATCCCCCTAAATTAATTATTCCCACACAATTAATTCATCGTATATAAGAAAATTATGATTTTCCTCCTTCAGAATTAGGAAAAATTAGAATGGTGGAACTTCTATATTCTTAAAGGTATTTTATTACCTAGAAGTTCCAAAGAAATATTTTTATCACTAAGATTTTTCTACAAATGAAAATTTATAATCTCAAAAAATTTCTAGAGTGTTCCTCTCATACCAAATGTAAATACCAAAACCCACACTTCTAAATTCAATTATAAAAACATGGGGAGTATTTTTTATTAAAAACTAACTAAAAAATACATAGTTCTTTATACATTCAAGTACCTTTTTTGTTCTATGTTTACTAAAATAGGCATAGCCTTAAAAATTATCATAGTTTTCAAAAATAATTAAAATAACTAATTTAATGTATGTGAAATAACACTTTAAACAAATCCATCCATCTTAGAACTTTTAGAATACCTGTGAAAAAATAATTTAAAAAGTGGGATGACCATAAAATTTCATAGTAAAGAGTTTCAAAACTAGTTAAAAATAATGTAATAACTATTTATTTAAAAAATAATTTAAATAACTTCTTATCAAATTTAAATATTTGATATATACAATAATTTTCAAAAAAAATCAAAAATACATTTCTTTTTTAAAAATCAATTTCAATATTAATCTTTGAAAAAAAAAATAGATTTATCCTTTAAATTGTTTGGAAATAATATTTCTTTTGTGGTTTAAAATGATACTTAACAGATCTTATAAAATTATTTTGTTCTCATAGAATGATAACATGTAGTAAAATACCCTGTTGATTTTGTGGGTTCACTCCCCATTCCATATTTTCTCATTTAATATGCAAGAACCATTTTTAAATTTAAAAAAAATTACTGAAGATCCGCCTTTCTAAAAAATAAACGATTCAAAATATTCCAAAATATATACTTGAATTTTTTTCAAAGTAAAAATAATGTTAAAATATTTCATCTTTGATAAATCACTTTTCAAAAAATCTATAGTAGAAATTTGTAATTGATAAATTCCAAGGTATACATTAAAATTAAATTGAAAATGGAAATTCAATATAAATGCATCGAATGTCGATGATATGGATAATGTTTGGTCATTCTATATGCATGTTAAACATATATAGTTTTCAATTCACATATAATGGTAATTTTAAAAGTATTCTTAAATATACTTTTTTAACATGAAATATACAAATTTACATTGAAAATAATACTTATTCCTGAAATTATAATTAGAAGATTGTATTTTTTATAATAATTGTCACATTTTTGTCCTTATTTTTAGGTATTTCCTCTTCTATTCTTGTCATATATTCCCCCTAGGATCCCCCTTGAATTTTTTATAGAAATTACAATTTTTTGGTGGAAAAAATTCAGCGTACAGCTTGGTCGTACGATTTACAAAATCGTGCAGAAAAACTGTTCACATTGTCTAGGTCATTAAAAATTTTATTTCCATTTTTTCTTTTATAATTAAACCTAATGCACCTTTGTATTCCTCCATTTGACCATTTAAGCCATAAAAGTCTTCCATGGTCTCTGAAACCCCCTTAGAGCCCATTTTCTAAGGGGATTTTGGTGAAAAAACATCAATATTATTCAAGTAAGTTGGCCTTTTTTTTTCTTCCTCCTCTATTGGTTTTATTCCCTCCTTGAAGTTATAAAATTCCAGCAGCTATGGTTTCATCCCAAGTGTTTAATTTTAACTTTCTTGGCTCAATATTATTCATTAGGGTTTGTTTTCATGCGCTTGTGGTACGGGTGAAGTTTCACACAAATTTTTGGGGTTTTAAACTTTAAGGTAGGTAGTTTCATGTGTAAAAATTATTTTATGAATTTATATTACTTTACTAACCATTTTAGCTTGTTTATAATCTATTTTTTGTGGTTTTAAATCCATTTTTGGTAGAATTTATTAAGTTTTTAATTTTAATGTTTCATTTTGACATGGAATCATGTGGTTTTCATGTGTATTCCATGTTATATCATTTGGGGTTATTTTATTATTATTGAAATTGATTTATTAAATGATGTTAGGGATTTCAATTCTGGTTTGGTATGGTATTGTTGGACATTTTTCCTTAATAGAGTATTTTTTTAATGAATTTTGTGTCCAAATCCTTGTAACACCTCTTAAAGTTGTTTTATAAAAATTTTATTAGGTTTAATGAACTACATTGAGGGTTTGGAACATGTTTGGGGTACTGTTTTGTACATGTATGATTTTGAAATGTATTTTTGATGTGAAAATGGTATTTTATAACATGTGGAACTTGACTGAGCACAAATGGGAAGCTTAGGTATCTAGTTGGGCGAACTAAGACTGGTATGTTAGTGATTCGAATGTGGCCTTCTCATGGTTTCACTTATCAAGATTGAAGATTACAACACTATCTAAATAATTATGATTTATTGGAGGCCACTAGGTTATGCGTTTTCTCCCTACTACTGTCGTGTGCATGAGAACTTAGTTCATTATGGTTCATATGCCACATTTCACCGAGATATCATGTACGTAGTGTCCCATTGTTAGATAGTCTCTATGGGTATTTCCCATGACTATTGATCATTGGTTATACTGTACTTAACATCATCATATGGTGTGTTTGGTTGTTAATTTCAGTAGCATGTGTTTTTTCTATAAAATTTTTAATTATTTAAAGTTTCCCTCTTGAAAAATGTTTTTATTTAAAGTTACATCCCTTTAAACTTTTTACTAGAATTTCTTGTTTATGAAAATATGAAAAAAAAAATTCTTATAATTTTTATCACATGGAATATTTTTTGGTGGCATCCTATTGGTCTTATGCTCATATCCAACATACACCTTTGGGTGTAAAGAGGCATGGTAATGTTAGACACAGGTAAGGGTATGGTCTTTGGAGATTGCAGTTTAGGTTTTCTACTTCCTTTCTTAGTGTGGTGTTGTGGAGATGGATTGAGGGTGATTTCCCCTTACTGTGTGGTGATTTTTGATATAGGCTTGCTACTCATTTTTATTTGTGGCCCTCTTAGTATTTTCTTAAAACTATGTAATTCAATTATGGTTTTTGTTTAAGGATTGTTTTTGTTTGGGATTTTTCATATTCATTTTATTTATTACTATTGGTTTTTTAATGTTTATAAACTCAGTTAAATCATTCCCAAACCTTTTTTATGACACCCAGGCACTTGTTCCAGCCCATGGGGGTAGGTAACTCCCTTTGGGCCTTTCCATGGACCATTTTTGGCACCATTTTGGTTGGAGGCCTGGATTGGTTCATGAAAAAATGGTATTAGAGGGAGGATATGATCTTTGGGTCAAATTATTTTGGGATGAGTCTAGTTAGACCAGAGCTAGACTGTCGAGGCTCAGATTTTTGGTTGTGAGTAAGGTGTCTAGCTAGTACCTCTCATGGCATACCTCTAGTTTCCATGGGATGTTGGGTTTTTGATTAACTTCCCTTCCAGGCGGGTCGTGCGGGCAGCAGACAGCATGTGGACATTGGGTGGGGGTGAATTAGTTGTTTATTTCATTATTGTGATGATTTTGATTTATTTAAATTTCATTTTATTGCAGAAAATTTTCAGAAATGTTGTAGTAATGATTTCTCTTGTGACTGTAGCTTTTTGTGGAAATATGCCTCCCCGAAAAGGTCCCATGCATCAATGGGAGGAATCTAGAGGGAGTTATCACTCCCTAGTTGATCATAGGTTGGTAAAATACATGTTCTAGGTTGTCCAAGCTCTACCGTAGGGAGTGGACCATGCTTCTGTTCTAGCAAGAGAAGATGAGTTTTGTCCTAGAAAGGGTAAATCTCATAAATTTTTTAAAAAAAGACTCCTACATTTCAAGGAAATGTAAAACCCTATGAAGCAGAGGAGTGACTTGAGAAGATCAAGCATATGTTTGAGTTCCTTGAAACCATTGAAGATTTCAGGGTCAAATGTTCTTCATTCATTCATGATGGTCCCAGTGGGAGGGGGTGGGAATTTGTGCTTCAAACTGAGAAGCATGAGAAGATGATCTAGAAGGATTTCGAGACCATCTTCAATGACCATAATTATCTCAAGGTCTAGGCCTATTCCAGATCCCAAGAGTTCATGGATCTGTCCTAGGAAGATCATTCAGTGATGGAATATGCTAACTGTTTTGATTAAATACTGTGGTAGGCTCCATAGATTGTTTCTAATGAATCTATGAAAACTCAGAAGTTTGAAAAGTGGTTGTGACTATAAATTTACTCTCATGTTTTCTTGTTAAATATGGAAACTTATATTGAGGTGGTTGATTGTACTTTCATGGAAAATATAGACAATAAAGGATAGTCTAGGTTTTCTGGAGTGGTGTCTTCTATGGGAAGTAGAAATTCCTCAGATTAAAAGAGTAAGTGGGACTGGCATGGGAAGAAGGGAGGTGGCAGTTCAGACCATCCTTCCAAGTAGTCTTCATCCGTAGCTTCTGATGTAGGTTTTGTGGGGTGCCATCAGTGCATGAAGGTAGGGAACATTTGGCCTACATGTACCTCCCCTCCTAGGATTTTTTATCGATGTGTAGTTATAGTAAACATGAAGTGCTTTTGAAGAGTGATGTCTATATACAAGAGTGGGGAAAGATATGTGGTTTTTAGTGGAGTTTCAATTCAGTCTGAGCTAACCAGGATAGTAAGATCTTGGTTTGGTGGTGATGGCGGTAGGTCCAGATCATCTTTTTTTTAGATCCATTTTAGGTAAGATCCACATGTGAGTGGTCATTCTTAGGTAGAGACCAGGCATATTCATGATGTAGATCAGGCACTAGCGGGATCAAATGTAGGGCCTTTAATAGTTTGAGGTAGCATTTTGATTGAATCTTCCATAACTGTTGTAATTTTTATATTGGTGCTTCTATTTCTTTTAACACTACCTATCTTGTGAATTTTCTGAATTTTCCAACCGAGTTGTTTTTTTTTTCACGATGGAGTTGGTGACGTCTTTGGGTAAAAATAAGGAACAAGGTCTCAGGTTCACATCATGTACACTTTCCATGTCAGAATTTGAGATGGAATGGGATATCCTAATCTTGTATTTGGACATTTTTTATGTAATCCTTATAATGGATTGACTAGTTCACTTTCAAGTGCATATAGATTGTTATATTATGCATGTGAGTTTAATAGATCCTGATGGGAGTCCTCATGTTTTTATTGGGTAATGGGATCCTTAGTCGGGTGGTGTGGGACCTCCACTCCCAAAATTATGAAATATTTTCTTTTAGTTATTATCACTTGTACTAAAGTATGGTGGTAGTTCTCCTGAGGTTGTATTACCTCATGTGGTGGATGATTTCTCGAAGGTATTTCCAGTTGATTTTGTAGGCTTATTCCCAGAGCGGGATGTGAAGTTCTCAATTTATTTTTTTCTAGGAACCTGGATAATATCTCTTCCCTTGTATCATGTAGCTCCCACCAAGTTGAGGGAATTAAAGATGCAAATGGACGATTTGTAATCCAAAGGATTCATTTTCTCTAGTGTCTCTCCTTGGGTCGCTCCTATCCATTTTGAATAGAAGGTCGACGGATCCCTCCAGTTGTGCATTGATTACTGAAAGCTGAATAAGTGACCATCAAGAACAAGTATCCCTTTCCGCAAATTTATAACCTTTTAGATCAACTGAAGGGAGATAATTTTTTTCCATAATATATTTTCGTTCAGGTTACCACCAATTAGAGGTGAAAGAGGTAGATATCCCAAAAAAGTGATTTTTGAAGTAGGTATAGCCACTATGAGTATTTTTTCATGTCTTTTGGACAGACCAATTCTCTGACAGTATTTATGGAGCTTATGAATAGGTTGTTCCACCAATATCTAGATTTCTTTTTTATGGTATTCATGGAATACATCTTGGGTTACTCGAGATCCCAGGATAAGCATGAGCATACTCTCTATATCATGTTGGTAATTCTATGGGATCAACACCTTTATGAAAATTTGCCCAAATTTACTTTATAGATCATGGAAGTGAATTTTCTAGGTCATTTTATATCAGAGCAGGGGGTTTTGGTTGACCCCAAGAATATCAGTACCACTATTTCATGGTAGAATCCAAAGAATGTATTTGAGATCAAGATTTTCCTCAGCCTGGATGGTTACTATAGGCAGTTTATTCTGGATTTCTCTTGACATGCTTCACCCATGACCACACTCACCTAGAATGATGTAAAGTTTTAGTAGGGAACAGAATTTCAAGAATCCTCCTAGGAGTTGAAGCGGTGGTTGACTACCACCCTCGTGTTGATATTTCATGAATCTGGAAAGGTCTGCGTGGTTTATTGTGATGCTTCAGGTATGGGTCTTGGGTGTGTGGTTATACAAGGTCATCACATGGGGTCATATGGATCTCTCTAATTCCAAACACATGAAATGAATTACCCATACCATGACTTGTAGTTAACAATGGTGATGAATGATTTGAAGACTTGGTTTCCTTACCTCTTTGGGGAGAAGTTTGTGATCTACTCTAATCATAAGATCTTAGCCTAAATATTCTCATAGAAATATCTTAATCTGAGGCAGCACCATTGGATAAAGTATTTTCAGGCATTCAACTTTGATATTGTCTATACCTCGGGCAAGTTTAATGGGGTGGATGACACCTCGAGTAGAAGAGTATTAGTGCAGGATTTGAGGAATTCTATTGATGATTGGACTTTGATGGGTCTCTTTGCTCAGATGCATGTGGATACCAAGGAGCACAGTGGAGGTGCATTCTTGGTGAGCATTTAGTTGACTCCCTCACATTTAGAGTTGATTATGTGGGAGTATCCCAGTGATGATTTGTGTCAGTGGTCTATACAGTTTCTTCATGGTGGAGAGACATCTTCTGATTGGTCTTCATCTCTTGAGGGCATCTTGTGCTTCAAGGGATGTTTCGCGATGCTGTTCTTTTTGAGGAAGGTTTTGATGCATGATATCCACCAATCTTAGTGGTTTGTTCATCATGGAGCTAAAAAAATGTATTATGATGTACGTCGGTAGTTCTGGTGGCTAGGTATGAGATGAGACATAGCTGATTTCATGTTGTGATTCTATACATGTCAGCAGGTAAAAGCAGAGTGTCAAAGGCCCTCTAGTTTTCTTTTGTCATAACCCATTCCTATGTGGAATTGGGACTAGGTTTCTATAGATTTAATTATTGTATTACCTCATAAAACTCAGGTAAATAATACTATTTGGGTATTGATTTATCATCTGACCAAATCACCCCACTTCATTTTGATCAAAGAAATAGCTAAAGTGGATGTGTTGAGATGATTGTATATTCAGGAGGTAGTAAGGCTTTATGGTGTTCCATCAGTAGTTGTCTCAGATAGAAACCCTTGTTTTACCTATCGGTTTTGGTAAGGCATTTAGTAGGCATTTGGGTCACAGATTAAGATGAGCATGGCTTACCATCCTCAAACGAATGGCCAGACATAGTGGGAAAATAAAATTCTGGAGGAATTCCTTGTGCATGTATTTTGGATTTTTGAGGATCTTGGGATATCCATTTGGGGTTGGTAAAATTTACTTATAATAATATTTATCAATCTTTTATTGGAATGGTTCATTTTGAGGCACTCTATAGTCAGCCTTATCGATCCCTCTATGTTAGGATGAGGTAGGTGAAACCTCACGGTTAGGGATGAGCCTTGTGCGAGAGACATCTAAGAAGGTAAAGTTGATCATACAACAGTTATTGACAAATTAGAGTCACCACAAATCTTATGTTGGTCATATGATTTGAGATATTGAGTTCCCTGTGGGTGATCAGGTATTCTTGAAGGTTGCCCCTCGTTTGGGACATCATCATTTGGGAGAGCAAGGAAAGCTAATGTCGAGGTATGGTGTACCTTTTTATGATTACTGATCTGATTGGAAAGGTGGAATATAGGTTAGATTTAACTTCTCATTTGACATCTATTTCTGACATATTCAATTTGTCCCAATTGAATAAGTACAACCTGGATCGGTCCCACATGTTGAATTGACAAGAGTTGGAAATAGAGCCCGATTTATTAGTGTTTGAATGGCTAAGTAGAATAGTGGATTCCCAAGAGAAGGTGATTTGGGGAAAGTCTATTCCACTATTCTAGGTCCTTTGGCATCATGGTAATGATGTGCATGAGACTTGGGAGTGGAATTTGTGGTTTGATCAAGAGTAACCATTCTTGTTTTCCAATCACGCTTTGGGTTGACTTTCTAGGGTGGAATGTTTTCATGGTGGGGGGAATTGTCACATACATGTCCCTCTTTTTAGGTATTTTATCTCCTATTTTTGGCATATCTTTTCCATCGAGGATCCTTCTTGAATTCTGGAGAGTAATGGCAATTTTTGGGTGGACCATACTGGGTGCACGGTTAGGTTGTATGGTTTACTAAACCGTGCAGAAAACTCTACACAATTTTCAAGTCATTAAAAAAACTATTCCCATTTTCCCTTCTAGAATTAAACCTAATGCACCCCTTTATTATCCCATTAAACCATTTCATCCATATAAGGCTTCCAAACTCCCTCAAGATCCCTTGGAACACATTTTTGAAGGGGGTTTTGGTGGAGAAACTTCATGATTCATCAAGTAAGTGAGTATTTATTTGTTTTCTCCCATCTTGCTAGGGTTTCTTATCTCGTTGATGTTCTAAATTTACAGAAACTATGGTTTTTTTCTCTGTGATTTAATATTAATTTTTGGGTCTCAACCTTCTTGATTTGGGTTCATTTTTAGTAGCTTGTGGTGCAGTTGTGGTGCAGTTGAAATTTTACACAAATTTTTAGGGTTTTGGTATTCAATGTAGGCTGTTCAAAGTGTAAACATTCTTTAATGAATTTACCTTTCTTCATTAATATATTTATCATGTTTCTCATCTATTTTTGTGGTGTAAAAACCATTTTTGGTAGCATTGATTAAGTGTTTCATTTTAAAGTTTCTGTTTATAATGTAATTACGTTTTTTTTCATGTGTATTACATGTTGTATCATTGTGGGTTATTTTATGATTCTTGAAATTGATTTATTAAATGGTGTTACGGATTCCAATTCTGGTTTGGTATGGTATTTTTTGGATTTTGGACTAAAAATGTTATTTTTGAATGAATATTTTTTTGCAAAACCTTGTAACACCTCTTAAAGTAGTTTTATAAAATTTTATTGGGTTAAATGAACTACATTGAGGGTGTGGAATATCTTTATGGTACTTTTTTGTGAATTTATTATTTAAAATAGGGTTTTTATTGGAAAATGGTACTTTAAAACATGTGTAACTTGATTGAGCACAAATGGGAATCATGGGTATCTAGGTGAGCAGACTAGGACTAGTATGCTAGTGATTCGAAAGTGTCCTTGTCACAATTTCACTTTTTAAGATAGATAATGACAACACTAACTAAATAATGACGATTTATTAGAGACCACTAGGTTATGGTTGTGTTTCCTACTAGTTCCTTGTGAAAAATAGCATAGTTCGTTGTGGTTCCTAAGCCACATTTCATCAAGATTCAATGTACCTAATGTCCCATTGTTAGCTAGTTCCTAGGGGTATTTCCCTTGACTATTTCCCATTGGTTATATTTTACTCACTATCTTCATATAGTGTGTTCGGATGGTAATTTTAGTTGAATGTGTGTTTTCTTTAAGATTGCTCATTCCTTAAAGTTTCTCTATTGAAAACTATTTTTATTTAAAGTTGGATTCCTTTAAAATTGTTAATATCATTTCTGGTTTATGAAAACTTTCAATATTTTTGTCTTATAATGTTTATCAAATGGAATCATTTTGGCTGGAATCATATTGGGATTAGGCTCACACCCTGCATACAAATTTGGGAGTAAGTATACTTGGAAATGTTTGACATAGGTAAGGGCAAGGTGCTTGGAGACAGTAGTTTGTGTTGTTAGCTTCATCTCATGGTACGGTGTTTTAGAGATGGCTTGAGGGTGATGTCCCCTTGCCATGTAGTGATTTTTGAGTCAGTATTTCTGCTCTTTTTTATTTGTGTCCCTCCTGGTCTTTCCTTAGAAATATGTAATTCAATTCTGGTTTTTTTAAAAGATTGTTTCGTTGGGAATTTTCATATTCAATTTTCTTTTATTATTATGGGTTGTTTAATGTTTCTAAATTCATGTAAATTGTTTGAAAACCTTTTTTCATGATACCTAGGAACTTGTTCCAACCTGTGGGGATAGGTAATTACCTTTAGTTCTTTCCATTCACTAGGTTAGGCGCCAGTTTCGTTTGAAACCTGGCTTCGTTCGGGACAATAATAATACTATTATTCCTCCTATATAAACATAAAATCCTAAATTTAATTTGAAAACAGTTTTTTATTTTAAAAAATAAAAAATTAAAAAGAAACATTGGATTTTGAGAATAATCAAAATCCCGAAAAAAAATATTAATCCCTTAAATATAAATATTCTGGAAAGAAGAATTTTATAAAATAAATTTATATATTTAGACGGAACAAAACATAAACATCATTTATTTTTTAAAATAAGTAATCACTTAAGAATTTTATATTAAAACATAACTTTTATATACTTAAAATTTTTAAAATATCAACATCCCTTACATAGGATGTTTTTTGAATTAATATAGCACGATAATTTCCAATATAGAAACCCATTTTGATTTAAAACATAATTTTGATAGAATTTTGTATTAAAAATATATATGTAATTTTGGAGAGATATAGAAATAAAATTTTAAAATAAATTCCTTAAATAAAAATTGTAGACAATAAATAAGAAAATCCCATATGGATTTTTTACTCATAATATAGTTGAGAGGGAGATGTTTGTGAATTAGATCCTTGAATGTAAAGTGAGGGTTTTTTATATAGATCTTTAGTGTAATTGTAAAGATCCTCTGCACTTAATGGAATTTACGAATCCAAATGTCCAAATTTAAAATTATTCAAAACATGATTCCAAATATAATATTTCTATGAATGTCTTTTTTTTCTTCCACCATTATAGGTTGGAAAAAACAATAACGGAGGATTTTGAAAGAAGACGGAAAACTGACATTATTGAAACCAAAGTTGATCACTATTTAAGAAACTACAATTATAGTGATCCAAAATAACGCAAATGATTATATATATATATTTCATTCCAAACTAAGAAGAAAAAATATGTGGCTTCCTGAGAAAGAAAAAGAAACCAAACTAATACAGTTTTAAATGAAATGAATTATACTCATTCAAAATGATTGAAATAAATATATATTTATATTGGATGTTTTAAAAAAGAATAATGTAAGATGATCCCAAGAAAACCAAAATAAGTTTTAACTTAATACATTCAATTAAAATAAATATTGTGTTAATCATAGTTTAATTTGAAAATTAAATCCATAAAATACAATATTTGTATTCAAATAGCCCCTAAATGAGGATGAAAATAGCGATAGTCGATGTTGATCGAGGAGTAAAATTCATAAAAAGGGTGATCATAACACTTCCAATCCCAAAATGAACCTTGAGTGATGCTTTAATACCTAACAATTATGATTATAAGAGGAATACATCAGAGAATAGACCACACATGATTTCTTGTCATCTGTGTTTGAAACCCCTTTGCTATTCAGATCTAGCCTCTGATGCTCATCTCTTCATGATACCCATAACTGTGGTCGAACCTCCCAAAAATAATGCCCCATTTAGTGGCTAATCCACTTTACTCAAACCCTAGTCTACGCTCATCCACCTTAAAACCCCTTTGGTGGTTGAACCCCTATCTCAATCTACTTCTCAGCCTCCCCCTACAAACTGAAACATGGTTACCATATCATTTTTAAATCATTTTTTAAAATACAATTGTATTCATAATTTTTATAAATATAATTTTAAATAATTTTTATCATGATTAATTATATTCATAAGATTTATTAAATTTGAAATTATGAAATATCAATTTTCATATTTGGACACATTTAGTTTTTTAAAGAATGATTGTGAGATCAAGAGACCTAGATCTGCAATCTGACAATGGAGATCCCCAGAATTTTGGGTGTCTTCTTTGATTTTAGCAAGGGATTCTTTTAACAATGATTGGGAATTTTCTTACAAATATTATTGACCCCTAATGAAGGAAACAATCAAAGATTCATACTCCCATGAACACATGATCTTGATGAGGAAGGGTTTATATTTCGTGGAGGCTCTTACAGGTTCGTCTGATCCAGTGAGGGAGGAATCATCGAGGTCTTTCAATGTCACAAGACTCACAAATGGGGGTGTCTCGGTGGTGGATCATTCAGAGGCCTCAAAACAACAAATTTATCATTGAAGTTTCTCAATCCTAGGCCGAGTCATTTACTCGAAGGGGGGTAGACCTTGGTCCTTCACTAACCTCAAAAACAGGGTGTCTCACTGTTGGGTAAACTGGTATTGGAGGCTAATTCATATTAGGATAGGATATTTCAACATCATAATCCACTCCAAGGATTCCATGAACATGGCGTGGAAATTTGGTATCCTTAAACTCAAACCTAGAATTCTCAGGTTATCCGAATAGAATTTCAATTTTAATCCTTTCAACCTCAAGTTTTCCAACGCTCAAATATGGGTTAGGATGCATGGTCTGAATTGGGTTTACTGGCATCCAAGGATCCTCAATGACATTTCCTCATGCCTTGGTACCCCCTTCATATTGGATCAAAGGACCTTGTATGGTGAGTTGGGTTATATGCTTGAATGCTAGTGGATGTTAACATGGAAATCAAAAGGCATGTAAGCATTTCCTTCAAGAAAATGGTAGCACAACTGATGTGAAAGTGGAGTATGAAAATGTTCCTCCTTATTTTGGCGTTTTCCGAATATTGGTACATTATGTTTCTAAATATATGGTTCTCCAAAATAATGTCAATGCCTATTTTAAGTCCTCAGATTGGACTGAGGTCAATAGTAATAAAAATAACTAGAATGTTCTGGTTGAAAAAAAATGAACCACTAGTAAACAGAACGATAAACCCATAAAGTTAAAATATGACTAATTTGGTCTTGTAATGCCTCAAGTTGGGGCATCCTCAGTAGTGAAGCATTCATAGTCTGACATAGTGGAGGTAGAAGAGAATGGGAATGATGACTTGCCTTGCTTTCCTTCCAATGTGTTGTCTACAGATGATCAGGTTATGTTATCTGGTATTTCAAATGGTGTATACAATCTGGAATGTAATCTCAAAATGGAAATGGAGAAAAATTTCATCCTCCAAGAGATTTATACTGACATCAGCAGCTTAGTAAGGCTCATGTATAAAGAGTGTGATCCTACTAATCCTAAAGTTCCTACCATCTAGGCAGATCCACTCCCACTCTCTAATGGTGCCCTAGTTACTGCTATTGTCACAACAACTAAAAATATCCCAATGACTTCAAACCCTGTAGAAATTTCTTTTACACCTCCCATAAATACTATTAATCCTACAGTGAATAAGGATCTTTGCAACCCTATTTTTACTGGAGCTAGTACATCCTCACCTGGGAGCTTCTTGCAGGACAGAAAGGCTGCTTATATTTCCCCCACTTATGCTAGAGCTAGAACACCCTCACCTGGGAGCTCATTAAGGGATGTCAAAGATACTTATGTTTCCCCCACTCACATTGGATATGATATTAGTCCAGAATTAATGGAATCCAACACTGGAAGTGATGGTGGCACAGGTCTTGCTAGTGGGATGCTCATCAAAATAGGAAAGGGAGAGTCTATCACTGATATCAATGACCTCATCTAGGCTATTTCCAGACCCAAAAAACGTTTTAAGACCTCCCAATGTTGGGAAGCTAAAATTTCTTAGATCCAAAAAAGGGGGAATTAACCCCGAAATCAATTGTAAATGAAGATACTGTTTTTTAATTTCTAGGTTCTGGCCTACTGAAATATTATCAGGTCCATTAGGCTCTTCATTAAATTTCATAGGCTTCTTATTTTGGGTATCTCTAAACCTAAAAGGGTTTTCTCTTAAAGTATTAAAAATATAGAAAATTTTGGTTTTCATTTGGTTAACTCTAACAAATATTTGACAGAGGTTAAAGGAATACAGTTTATGGCACATAATTCCATATCTGATATCTCCTTGGTTGTGAGTAGTGAACAGCTGGTAACCTGGTCATTCAGATACCTGGGCTCTTATTATTTTTTTCCCTTCGTATATTCCCATAACAATTATCAGGACTGCAGAATATTATGGTTTCATATTGTGGATCTCAATTAATTAATTTTTGATCCCCAGTAGGTCCTTGGTAACTTTAATGCCACTAAGAATCTAGATGAGAAGATTAGTGCAATGTCTAATGTTATTTCCTCTATGAAGTTCAAAACATGCACTGATTCTAATGGGCTATTTGAAATTAACTTGGTTGGATCTAAATACAAATTGTACATAAAGTTTTTGAATAGGTTTCTTGCTAGTAGAATTTATAGGGATTTAATCAATGAAGATTGTCCTAATTCATGGAGTTCCATTTCCTGCATAATTGTGTCTAGAATCAACTCGAATCATCACCCCATATTGGTTTACTTGGTGGTTAAGGATTTTAGGCCTACCATACCTTTTAGGGTCAACAAGGCATGGATTACACACCCAGAATGTAGACCCATAGTTGAACAGATTTGTAATTCTATAGATTGCAAGAAGGATGAATTTTCTTATGTCATCAAGCATATTCTTCTTAAAAGGGCACTCAAAATTTGGAGCAAAGACTTATTTATCTCTTTTCATCATGAAATCTTCTCCCTTGAAGCTTATCTGTGTAATTTGCAGGATAAATTCACCATGAATGATTTCTCTAATGGTGTATAAGGTGAATTAGAGAGTGTTTCTAATATGAATAGTCTTTTGAATCTAAAGGATGCTTTACAATGAGTGACTTTCAGGGCCAAATGGTTTAAGGACGGTGATAGGAATTTCATGTTTTTAATTTACTTCAATAAATAATAAAGGTCTCCAGGACTTTTCCATGATTAAAAATGGGGATCATATTATTTAAAATTGGGGGGATCTATCGAATCATGTGATTGCTTATTTCAAGGAACTTTTTAATGGACCTTCCCTACCTATTTATTCTTTAGAGGGTATCATTCTCATACTTGTGAATCATGAAGAAAACACCATTCTTACCTCTATACCCTTGAATCTTGAGATTAAAGAGGAGACATTCAGCCTTAAATTTGAATGTTCTCTAGGCCCGAATGGATTTGGTAACCTCTTTTACAAAATTATTAGGACATAATTTGAAATGATGTTAGCAGGCTTGTCGTTCATTTTTTCAAGGGGGTTCTCTTCTTCAGGGTCTACATGATTTGTTCCTGACTTTGATTCTAGAAGTGGAAAATTCCAATGAAATACATAATTTCAGGCTAGTTTACATGGTTAACACAATTTAAAAAATAATTTGTAAAATACTGGCTACAAGGATGGCTCTGATTACAAGAAGGATTATTTCCCCCAACCAGTTTGTTTTTATCAAGGAAAAATTCATCTAGTATTTTCTCATCATGGCTTCAGAAGGTGTGAATCTATTAAAGAAATACACTAAGGTTGGAAATATTTCTCTCATGATGGATGTCAGGAAAGCCTTTTACACAATGGGTTAGAAATTCATTTGAAAGGTTATTGATATGTTTGGTCTTAACAATGTATTTATTTCTTGGATTAATACCATTTTCAGCTCATCTCACATATCCATCCTCATTAATGGGTATCTAGAAGGGTTTTTTATTGTTCCATAGGGGTTAGACAAGGAGATCATTTTTCTGCCACTATTTTCTCCATTTTAGAGGATTATCTTAGTAGACTTCTATCCATTCTGGAAGGAAATGGGAAGATGAAGGTTGTTAATGATGTTAGAGGTATAGTATCTCCTACTCACTTGTTGTATGGTGATGAAATTATACTTTTCACTCAGGGTGATAAGATAAATATCAGTAATATGAAACGGTCCATTTCTCCTTATTCTTTTATCTCTGGTCAAGAGATAAGTTGGGAAAAATCTTTTGTTTACTTTGGTAGGAATATCCCTACTCATATGAAGAATGACATTGTCAGAGAGTTGGGAATTCATGAGGGGACCCTTCCTTTCAACTATTTGGGGGTACCTTTATTTTGGGGGAGGCCCAAAGCTTGTTATTTTGCAGAGATACTTATCATGGTTAGAAGAAAACTTGCTACTTGGAAGGGGAAAACTCTCTCTATGGCTGGAAGGGTTTGCTTTATTAAATCAGTTATTATCTCTAAGTTTTTTTATTCCTCTTTGTTTTATAAATGTCATCTTTCTATCATAGGGAATATCAATTTTTCTCTTAAGAACATCATTTTAATTGGAAACATTCTTTAAAGGAAATTGGATATGGTTTCTTGGAATAATTATTTTAAACCTTATGATGTGGGGAGTTTATGGATCAAAAATCTTTAACTCTTTAATAATTCTTTTCAAAATTCTTTTATGTGGATAATCTTAAATAGAAAATCTAAATCTCTTACACTCCTCCTAGTTAAATTTATGAATAGTATAAAGATTGGTGCTTTTAATGATCTTGACTCCTCTATGTGGCCTATATTCAAATCCATCTTTGCCTCAATTTATTATCACTCGAGATGGTTAGTCTCCAAAGACTCATCACATTATTTTTGGAGAGCTAACTAGACTAGTACTCCTCTTACTGATTTGATGGTGGGTGAAGACACTATCTTGGATTTGAACTATTCTGTCAAAAGATCCTTGGTAACATGAAGGGCCTTACGAATAAAATTGTTAACATTGTAAAAAATTAGTTATTCTCTAATAGGGATGATTTATGGGCATGGATACCTGCTACAAACAATTTTCTTTCCTCTAAGATATTTTATAGGTCTTCTTTCCATTGCACCATTGATTCTTGGTGGATGGATGGGTTGCACAGGGACTATATCAGACACTTCAGATCTATATTAGCTTAGAGAGTTCCTCACCAGAAAATTATAGTATATTGTTTCATTCAATCTTCTAGAATCTTCCTATGCTCGACATGTTCTCTTTTCTACCTGCATGTGGAGGATTCAGATCATCTTTTCCTCAGTTGTGTCTCTACTGCTTCGATGTGGAAATCCATTAGAGACCTGTTTGAAGTTTCTCTATTATAGATGATCCACATTTTTGACTTCATGTAGAGTTGGGGGTCCCTTTCCCTATCTAGATAGTTTCTAGATCTCTTCATGATCACTGCATTAGAACTACTACATTATACCTAGTATGCCCAAAATTAGGTTCTTCATACTGGTGATTCTTTCTCAGCCTACACTGCTTTATCTCAAGTCCTTACTACTGTTCGTGAGGCCTCCATTCAAAGTAATAATTTTTTTCTCTAACTCAATAAATGATCTGACTATTCTAACACAAATTGGAGTCATTGGTGCTTTTCGGCCACTATACGGCATAATAGAAGTGTTATGGAAGCAACCACTTCTCGGATGGATTAAATACAACTGAGATGGAGCTTCTCGAGGTAATATAGGTCCCACTAGAAACGGTGCTATCTTTAGGGATCATCGAGGCAACATTCTTGGATGCTTCTGTGGTTTTTTTTCACTTTGCCTCCTCACTTGAGGATGAGATTCTTGGCATTATTATTGCGGTGGAGAAGGCTAAAATTCATGGGTGGAATAACATTTGGCTTGAGAGTGATTTTACTATCATTTTTTCTCCTATCAGGTTGGGATTTTTCACTTATATTTGAATCTCACTAATTGTGGGATCAACTACTTGGACCTAATTAATTCTATGAACTATATCATCACTCACACTTATAGAGAAGCTAACTCATTGGAGGATGGCCTAGAAAACAAATGTGTCAGTGGTGTTGATTTTCTCTCACATGATTAGCTTCGAGATGAGTTATTATGTCTTCTTAAGAGGTGTTCTGATAAGACATCTAATTTTAGACTTGTGTAAGGTGGGTTTTTTTTTAATAAATGATACATACTTTTCTTGGGAAGGTCTCATCTCTTTTAAAAAATATTTGTTCATATAATTTATAATTATAATAATTATAATTCCATATATTTTATAACTACAATACCTTTAATTTTATAATATCATATATAAATTACTAAATATAAATTATGCTAACATTACTTGTTAAAATGACAATGTTTTCAATAAATAAAATTATTATTATATATAAATTGTTAAATTATAAATTATATAACTTATTTATTTTCATTAAAAATATTATATTCTTTAAAAATATTATTTCAGGAACAAATATTTTTATGAATTTTTATGTTAACCAATACATAACATTGATTTATAATAATCATGTTATTTTTAAAAACAATATATTATACTAAAAAATATTTTTAATTCTTTTTAATATAACATGTAATTTGATATACATATATATATCATTTTTTATTATGTATTAAATTAATTGATAAAATTAACTAATAGAAATATTATTTAATAAGTTTTTGTTTTAAGAGAGTTATTGTAGTTCACTTTATTTTTTTACTTACATACTTTATTGATAAATTATTATTATTCTTTTACATACTTTTTTAACAAATTATTATTCTCTGAGAGAAACAATATAATGTGATATTATTTCTAATTATTATTATTTAATTTTAGAAATTTAATCTTAACATCTCATAAAAAATTATTTCCATTTATTTAAATTATAAAACAAAGTAGATGTTAATATTATAAAATTTATTGGATGTTACAAGGATTTATAAAATATTAATCGAAATATATCTAATGAAAATAAATTTGTTTCGTAAAACATTTCATTAAAACATACCCCATAGAAAGGAAATGGGTTTCCCAAAAATATTTTTAATAGAAACAAAAATCATCCAGAGAAAACATAATTATTGTATCATTGGATCATATCCCCAATAACAAATTTGTAACATCAAAAGATTTTCTTTTATATAGAAAATGGTTTTGAAAGAAAAATCACGTGAAACATTTCTTGTGGAAAATATCCATTCTTTGAAAATAACTTTTTTAAAATTTCAAATTCATAAAATATTACTGAAAAAATTATTTTAAAATAACCTTGAAAACATATAAAGGAATATTCAAATAAAATAATGTTCATGACCATGGGGAAATTATGTTCATGCCATACATGTTAAAATAATGATTCCGTTCACATTTTCGGTAAAATTAAAATAGACCTTGTTTAGAAAATAACATAAATATTACTTTTAAAAAAATTTAAAAACTAAAACATGGGTAAAAATTATTTAATAAATAATTTGGGGAATTGAAAAAAAAATTAAACAATTTTAAAAAATGTAGATTTGGAAGAAAAAGTATTTTCAGCTAAAGAGAGAAATAAAAATAATTTTGTATAAATACATTATTTTTATATCTTGAGTAAATAAATAGAGAAAAATGAAGGTAAAAAATTTATTTTCATGAAGTAATTAAAGGATAAGAAAAATCATATATTTTTTGAGATAGACATAATAATATTTCATCATCAAAATCATAATCATAAACAATCATGATAAATAACGAGATTGCACCATCAAACATTAACCACTTTGGTATCTTTTGAATCATTTGAACCATTAATGAATAACATTACCTAAAAAATTTAATATAATTAAAAATAAGTATACTAAGGATTTAAATGTCAAAGGTGAACTATATATACCTTGTATAATAATATTGGTGAATAATATAACTTATGTCCTAAAGAAGGTAGTTTGAGAAAAAAATATCTTACCTTAAGTTTAAGATTCCTCCATACACATTTGAACTTCATGAATAATAAATATTTGTTTATTATATATGTATTACCCAAACATATATATATATATATCATACGATATATTAATTAATTATGACCTTTTATTACCATTTTATTAATAATCCCATTCTAAAATTACTTTTTAGGTAATAAGTACTTTGTTTTTTGTGTATGTTGATAATTTTCATTTTCAGTAATCATAAATTGATCACAGTTTCATCATCTACAGAATTTAAAATATGATATAAATATCATATATATTCAGTATATATCTATTTATAGTCATCCATAAATTTATAGATAGAAAATTAAATACATCGTTCTTGGAGACGGTAGGTCATATATACACATGAATGTTGTTTCCATTATCTTAACGTATAGATAAGTGGAAGGTAAATAATATATCACATTTAAATAATTTTTTTATTTATATATAGAACATATATTTATTAAATTTCTCATAATTACCTTCCATGTAAATTTTTAGTTAAAAATGAATCGCATTTCTTTGCAAGGCGGTAGTTCCCCATACAAATGATAGATATAATCATATCCCTCACAAAATTTAATGAAAGAAGGTATATGAGATATAATATTTATAGAAGTATAATAATATCATAAATTTAATATATATATATATATATATTAAATCCATCATTATATCTATCTATGTAATGTAGTGATGGAAAATGTATAACACTGTTCCGCGATGTGGTAGTCCACCGAACACACAAATAATGATTTTGTATCCCATTTGATGGAATATTATATGGATTTATATTTTTAAATTAATATAAAAAAAATATCAGTTTATTTTATATAATTTTTTTATTATATTTGGAAAATTGAAGATGATTTTAAGAATTTGATTAAGAAATAAAATAAAGGCGCCAAGTTAAGCATGATACATACTTTTTATACATTTTTCTTAAGCACCAAAATGATTATTAGGTTTTATGTTTGATAAAAATTAGAAACATAGGTCATATTAATGTATGTAACATATATATTTGGGTACGTATTGGCTAATCCAAATCACTTTTAACATTTTTAAATAAAAATATTAATACTTTTCTACACTCTGTTAAAACATGGTGTTGCATGTAATACGAGATATTGAAGAAATTAAATTTATTTGAAAATAAATATTTCTTAAATTATTAGGGTGTCACATACTAACCACCATAACATGAATTTTACCACTGAAATTATTCACTTTAGTACAAATATATGAGAATACATATTCTTCATTATATCATTAATATCTCACATAGCTTCCTCAAACTGGTGGTTTCGCCACAAAACATTGACCAGGTGAGTGGTCTTGTTTCTTAGAAATAACTTTATTTGATCCATAATCTCCAATGGTTATTCCTTATAATAATGATCATTCTCTAGGGGTATGAACTCTGATTTCATTACATGTAAATGGTTATTTATTTAATTCCTTTGAAGAAATACATGGAACACATCGAGAAATTGATAAAGTTTAGATGGATGATCAAACTGAGAGGTTGTTATCCTATTATGATAATGATTTTCAAAGGGACCAATATACATAGTTATTTTAAACCATTATTTCGAAATATCATTAAGTTATTCTAGGAATAATTTCTTTAAAACACATTTTTACCAACTTCAAATTTCAGATCATGTCCATGATTATCAGCATTAATTTTATGTTGACTTTATTCTTCCCTTCTATATTATTTAATGCATCTATACTTCTTTAATATTTTTTTATCTATCTTAGTTCCAAATATCATTCTTTATCTAAATTTATTCCACCATATTGGAGCTCTACACTTATTTCTATATAAGGCTTCATAAGGAAACTAATGAATACTTGATTGAAAGATATTGGTGTATGAAAACTCATCTAAAGGAAGTTTTTGATCCCAAAAACCTTTGAAATCTAGATAATATGAGCTAAACATGTCTTTTAGGATTTTAATTATTCTCTCAGATGGACTATCTTGCTGACGATGATTCACAATGGTGAAGCTCAACTCTATATCAAGTGCATGTTTAAGACTTACCCTAAACATTAAAGTAAACCTAAAATCTCAATCTCACTAAACAGAATGTGGTACTCTCTATTACCTTACAACATCTTTAATTTATATCTAATAATTTTGGTCTAATGAGAAATATTTTTTAATTGTGATAAAGTGTGCTAAAATGGTAATCAGATTAACTATAGCCCAGATAAAATTTATCCCTTTAGACGTTTCGAGGAATATGATAAAAAAAATCTAAGGTGATGTTTTCCCATTTCCATTATGGTGTTGTTAGTGGACATACTATCCCCTTAGAATTTTGTCTCTTTGATCTAACTTGGTGATATACCAATCACCGAGATACAAACTCTCTGATATATCTCTTCATGTCATCCCACCATAAGTACTACTTCAAATCTCGATACATATTCATTCTTCCAGGAAGGATAAATAATGAAGAATTATGATCTTCATCCAAAAATCACTTCATATAAAATGGAATAGATGGTACACATATATGGTGTCTTAACTTTATTATTCCATCATGATTAAGGTTAAAATCATGAACATTTATTACCTTATTTTGATGTTCTTCATCTTCCTTCTATGCCTCCTTAATCTTCATTATTATAGAGGTTTTCTCATTAATTTGAGAAATCTAAGATTTATCCCCTTACTTTAGGATTTCTAGATCCATCCTTGTAAAATCTATAAATATTGGATCTTTTGTGATCATCATCATGGATAAGAAAGCATGATCCTTTTGACTTAATGCATCTTCCACACAATTCACTTTCCTAGGTTAGTAATGTATTAAGCAGTCACAGTCTTCAATTGGCTCTAACTATCTTCTTTGGTTCATATTAAACCCCATTATTTCTGAATATATACTATAAAAGTTTTGTGATTGGTATATATATCACACTTTTCTCCATAAAGATAACACATTTATATATTTAATATAAAAATTACCGCAACTAACTCCAAATAATGAGTTGTGTAATTTTCCTCAAGAACCTTCAATTTTCGTGAGGAATAATCTATAACCATGTCATTCTTCATAATAATACATCACAATCCCTTAATTGATTCATCGATATAGATTAAAACCCCTATAAACAATAGGGTAATGAAATCATAGGTGCACTGACTAATCTTATCAATAGTTACATTACATTTTCATTACATTCATTTATCTAGAGGAACTTGGTTCCCTTCAAAGTTAACTTCGTGATAGGATTTGATAGCCGCATTAAATTATCCACAAAACCTAGAAAATATGAAGATAATCCAACAAAATAGGGGGTATCAATCACCATAGTTGGTCTGGTCCATCATTAGATGGCCTCAATATTTGATATATGTACCGATATACCCTATCATGATATTATATAACTAAAAAATGAAAACTTTTCTAGAAAGAAAATTACACTTTTTAGAATTTTCATATACTTTCTCAATAATTTATTTATTAAAATTATCAAGTTATCTTTATGATCTTCCTTTATCATTTAATAAATGGGAATATTGTTATTAAATACTATAAAAATCTGATCAAGTTAATCTTTAAATAATTTATTTATTAAATCCAACAAGATAGTAGGGGAGTTATTAAGACCAATTGGAATCATTATATAATCATAATGTCCATACTATGAATGGAATTATTTTTTGTGTATATCCTCCTTATTGTACACAATTGATGATATATAGAATAAAGTATAATCAAAGAGAAGTATTGATATACACACAGTTGATAAAACAATTCATTAATAAGGGGTAAAGGATAATTGTTATTGATTGTGAACATATTCAACTACTGTTAATTAATGAAAAGTCTCATCAATCCTTATTTATTTTTAATAAAAAGAATGGGTGAACCCTAAGGTGAGTCACTTGATCAAATGAATCCCTATCCATGATTATCCAACTGTTTCTTCTTTGATTTCTATTACTCAACGAGGAACATACAATAAGGACTCTTTGAAATAGGTGTGGAACTAGGTATTAGTTCTATTGAATACTCAGCTTTTTGATTTACTGGAACACTATGAAAATCATCCGAAAAGACATAAAAAACTCCCAAAAATGGCATACATTGATTTTGAGTTTAACCCAAGCCATCTGAGAAAAAATTCCCTTTTGGATGAGCAAATAACTTATATAATAGATTTAATTTTTATTATAAGTTTATATTTATCATCACACTAATAGAGGATCATAGTTTTGTTTTGAATATAAAACATGAATTCCCTTCCTTGATAATTACTATGATATTTATGTAGATAAATACAATCCATTCCTAATATAACATCAAATTCAACCAAAGGGTGAATGAAAAGATTTATAGGAGGCACACTCTTAGAAACACCAACCAGAGAAGAATCATATACTTGAGATGTGATCATCATACAATTAGGGTTTTTCACTGCTAATTATATATCTAATTGTTTGGATGAAATCATGGCATGCTTATAAAATAATTCAGATATGAAATAATGGGTAGGTAAATAGTCAACTAATATATTATTAGATCTATATTGGATGGTAATTGTACCATTCACCATGTAGATAATTCACCCCTTATTAGAAATTTTGATCACGTGATATTTTTCATTATCCCCAATATAAGAGGTTACTGTCATTGATTATCATCATCAAACTTCAAAATTGGTAAATGGTTTCCATAATTAACACCATTATCTAGATTCTTCCCATAAATTTGGAAATCAATTGCTCGATTACCTCCCCTCCTACGCATAAATCATTTACCAGTCCCACTAAGACAATTTCCTCCATGTTTCCTTCCACACTTTGAGCATAAAGGATATATAATTTTCTTTTTTCTATGGTTTTAGAGTTTCATTTGAATTCCCTATTTCTATTCTTATCAAAACCATGTGATTTACGGGTAACCCAAATCTTTATTTATACTTTTATATAAAAATGAAAAAATTCCTCACAGCTAACACACTTTATAGACATGATTTTAATCCAATAAATAATCAATAAAACATAAATTCGAGTTGGATGATAATACCCAAATCAGTCCTTGCATGTATTGTAAAATTCACCTCATAGGGGCCAATTTATTCATCATTCTTATATTTTAACTCATGTAATTAGTTATCCATTTTCATTTGAAAAATAAGAGGAAATAACTTTTTGAAAAAAAAAATTCATAACACATCCCATTATATGGATTCAATTTCATATTGTTTCCTCATATTCTTGTTAATATAAAACCGTTGATATTCACCCCCTTCCAAATTATAAATAGATAAATTAATTTTTCATACTCTAAACTTTTGAGAATGGAAGATATATTTTTAATTTCACTAATCTATTTTTCTTAAACTAGTGGATCACAAGAACCACTAAAATAATGTGGATGTTTCATCACGAATGACTCAACAGAACATTGTTCCCTCATTTTCTCATTTATAACTTCAGCATGATTTTTAACTTAATAATGTTGTGTGTGTGTAGAAATTTTTTTCCCATTCCATCTCCCATAACATTTAGTTTCTTAGGAGGAAAATAATTTCATTATCTATCACAATCAGAATTAACAAGGTTTCTTAGGGTTTCAACCATTGAATAAATCTAAAAATAATAGTGTAATAAGCAATAATCAAAGAGAGAAAACAGAGTAAGGCCCACTGTCATGTACCAAGTAAGGCTTGATTCTAGACTAATGTTCCATTTTTGGAATTTTTAACCATAGGTACATATATTCCAAAAGGATAATCCACTTATAGTATCCATAAAAATTAATTTAAATCAAAACCAAACTAATTTCCTTACAATAACATATGATGTTCTCCTATAAATATGAATATCCCAAGGGTTCTCACTAATGATTTCTCATCCAAGTTTAAAATGATAACTAAACCTTTCTTTGAAACCAACTATATAGTCTCAAACTTATCATACATAACTATTACATATTAATGGGTGGCTATTTAATAAATAAAATAATGATCAATGCCATAATCAATTATTTCTAGTTCATTTTAGAAAATTAGAAACATAAAAAACTAGCCCATAAGTGGGATACGTCATCTTACATTGTGTTCTTTGTAACTATCACTATTATTAAACTTATATTACATAATAAATTCATTCATAACCTGTGTAAAAGAAACCTAATAAATGGTGATCTCATGTGCTCATTAAGGGTAAAAAAGGGAGATACATAAACATAATGTGAGGATAAGGGCACAAAAACATGAGAATTAAATTGGAAAACCATACCCTACATATAAAATATCATAATCTTGAATCATGGCATAAAGTTTGAAAATTCATAAGTCATGAATAATAAGGATATCAAATAGCATGATCCATACGAGCATAGAATTGGTACAAGACATGGAATTATGGTATTCACATAAGAATAAAAACTCATTTCCATAGTATTCAAGGAACATTGTCAAGGATATCCGAGTGGAATGTGTATACTTACCAAACCAATGTAGTATTAAAGGTTATCTAACAAAACTATCATAATGAACAAATACCTACACTGAACTAGGTTCACTCCCATTCTATTCTAGTTTATCTCTTGAGATTTCAATCATTACTTAATTAATTGTAGGGAGATATAGGTCTCACCCATTATATAATGAAAATCGCAGATACATGTGCTGAAAAATAATAAAAAATTAATCATATTAGAACCCATAAATTGATATGCGTTCATAAATCAATCATCATATCAGAATCCATAAAAGGACATGGGTGTTATTGAAAATTTCATCGTATCATATCCCATGGAAAAGAAATGGGTTTCATAAAAATCATTTCATCATAATAATAAACCAAAAAGATAATCAATAATGATTTTATAATTAGATCATATCCCCATTAATAATTATATAATATTAAAGGATTTCATATTAGATAGAAAATGATTTTTAAATGAAAATCACTTGGAACATTTCTTGATAAAAATTTACTTTCCTTGAAAATAAACTTTTTAAATTTATAAATTCTAAATATATTATCGAAATCTATTTCATTAAAAATAATTTTGAAAAATTTTAGAGTAATATTTAAATAAAATGTTTTTCATGACAGTGGAAAACTTCCAATCATACTGTAAATATTAAAACCAATATTAGTTTCATATTTTTGATAAAATACAAATGGAGCTTGTTTGGAAAACAACATGCAGATTCATCTTACAACACCTTATAAAAAGTACCAAGTGGGTAAAATATCATTAATAATTTTTATTTTAAGTGTCAAATCATTTTTGGAAATTGTTTCAGAAAACATGAATACTGATGAAAAGGGGTTTTCGACTGAAGAGATTAATATAGATTATTTTCCATAAAAACATTATTTTGGAATCTTGGTTGAATAAATAAAGAAAAATAAAATAAATAGTTTTATTTCCCAGAAATAAATATATTATAAAAAATTTCATGAGGTTATTTAGGAAAATATCTTAATATTTAATCATCGCAATCAAAATAATAAACAATCGTGATAGATAAAGACATTGTAACATCAAACAATTACCACTCCGGTATCTTTTGAGTCGTAGGCCCAATTAAAAATTAACATAAAATGAAAATTTTAATATAATTAAAATAATTATAATAATGATATATCATGTCAAATTTCAATAATATACTCCTCATAGAAGATGATAGGTGCATAAAATAACTTGTGTTCCAAACAAGGTAATTTGAGACAAAAATCTCTTACCTTAAGTCTCAACATCATTCATAAAAATTCAAAAATCTTGTATAATATATATATATATATTATTTATTAAATAACAATAGTTATATATATCATACTATATATTAATTACTTATGGCCTTTTATTACACATTTATTAATAATTCGATGTTAAAATCTAGTTTCTGGTGATAACTTCTTTGGTTTTTTAGTATGTTTTGATTTGGTATTTCGGTCCTATTAATTTAATCATGGTAAAATAATACATATAATGTTTAATATTATATAAATATAATTTATATTAAGTTTATATTTATTTTGAGTAATCCATAAATTTGTAGATCGTGAATTAAATACACTATTCATGGAGACAGTAGTTATATGTATGCATTAACAATGTTTGCATTTTCTTAACAAGTGAAATGAAAGGAAGGTGAATAATATATTAATTTTAAATATTTATTATTATTTCATATATATCACATATATTCATTATAGTTATCCTAATTACCTCCCATACAAAGCGTTAGTGAAATACGAATCACATCGCTTCACAAGACACCAATATGTCGTATACATGAATCGCATTATCATATCCCCCACAAAAAGGAATGAAAATGGTATATGTTATATCATAACTATATAAGTATAATTATATCTTAAATATAATATAACTATATTAAATACATCATTATATCCATCCTTGTAAGGTGGTGATGGGAAACGAATAAAATTAGCCCATGTGGCAGTAGTCTGTCGTGCACACGAATGCTGATTTCATATCACATTTGATGGAAGAGTAGATGTATTTAGGTTATGAAAATAACATAATATAATCTCATTATTGGTGAGATATTTTTTATATTATATCATAATAATTTAAAATTACTTTATGGAGGTGGAATAAGAAATAAAATAAAGACGCTCAGTTAAGTAGGATACCTCTTCTTCATACAACCTCATTAGGTATGAACAAAAAGGATTCATTAGATATAATTATGATAAATATAAGGGATATGGGTCATGGGTTGTGATAAAATAAATATATTTGGGTAGGTTTTAGAGGATAAATAATGGATATTATGGTGTGAATGGGAGAGGATAGTGGGTGGACTTTTATAAAGTGAGGTTAGTGGAACACTTGTCATTTTTGAAAAGAAAATTGTGTAAACATGTTATTCACATGACACGAGAATAAAAAATGAACCATTATATATCCTTTTATATGATAAGTTTAAAATTTTTACATCAAATTATTTTTATCCAAGTTTTTATTTAACAGCCTGAGACCAATAGTCCCTTATCCGGTGTTAAAAACATAAACACTGCATTTTTGGTTTGACACTGATATTGATGAACCGATTTCTTTTCCATCCAAAAAATACAACTTAAAAAGGAAATATTGGATCACAAACATAAGAATAGAATATTTAGTTTTATTTTATTATATAATTATGAATAACTCTAAATAATTTTGGTTCAAGAACTACTATTTAGTAAAGATCGAGATCATCTTCCACTATACCAAGCTTTTTATATTCCATTTAAAGTCTTCAATAACTCCCATAAAATTCCTCACATAAGAATATGTTCTAAAAATAAATCATTTAGAATAATTATTAAAATCCTAGTAAATGAAACCATAATAAAATGGTGATCTTATATCCTCGGAAATGGTAAATAAGGGGGATATTAATAACCACATAAGCATAACATGATCATAAGGGTATAAGAACATGATCTTAACAGTTGAAAATTTTATTTTTCATATCAAAGATCATAATATTAATTCAATTATTATATCATAAAATATCATAATACTTGAATCATAAAGGAATTAGATAACAGGAATGATGAGATCATAAAATTGGAATAATACATCGATATGAGGAATAAAAATTAGCATATAAAATCTTCTGTACAGGTTATCCACCATAGCATTCATAAAATGTTAGTCTTCAGATAACCAACATTTTACATATTTCAAGAATGTATTAACCTACTATGTACCCTATTTTTGGCTGGGGATAAACTCCAGTGTACCCTTTCTGTGGTTTGGTATAACCCCTTATATACCCACTTTTTGTCTTGGGATAATGTCACATTTAATCTTTGAGCTCATAAAATATTAATCAGAACCCAATTAATTGGTTTTAGAAATACATCCCACCTATCAAATAATTAAAATCATATAAATTTGTTTCAAAATATCATAAAACATTCATCATATCAGAACCCATGAAAATAAATGGGTTTTATAAACATTTCATCATAACGTAACTCAAAGAAAAGAAATGGGTTTCCTAAACATTCTATCATCATATTCATAAACCATCCAAGAAAGAATAAATATGGTATCATTTGACCATATACCTTTTAAATATTAAGCTACATAAAAGGATGTTATATAAGATGGAGATTATTTTTAATGATCTCCTTTGAACATTTCAAGTGGCCAATACACATTGCATTTTAAAATCAGTTATTTAAAAAAAACATTTAATGATTATGACGGAAAAATTTTCATTCAAAAAAATTATAAATATTTAAATGAAGATTCAATAAAAATATTATTCATAATGGTATTAAAATACCATAATTATATATACTTTAAAAAATTCCTTCAATACTTTTTTCAAAAAACTCATAAAGTACCCCATTTAGAAAATAGAAAAAGTATTTCTTTCAAAATAGTTTTTAAAAATACATAAATTGTTAAAAATGTATTCAAAAATTTATTATGTAATATGAAAAACCTTTTTGAAGATAATTTTAGAAAACATATCCTTTTAATACAAATATTTCTCGGTTTAGACGTAAACGTAAATAACCTCGAATAGTGATGAGATTATGAAATAAACCCATTAAAACTATGGTAACTTTGGTATCATAATCCTTATGAAATAAATAACTATATATTTATATTTATATACCATAATATTAATGGTAAAAAATATAATAAACATTAATAGGTAGTATATACACAACAAAAAATAAACAAGTAAGGTATAATGCATTTGTCCCACCAAAATAAAAGTGAGGCTAAAATCATTTTCCTTAAGTCCGACTCATCGCGTACATTATTTATAATTATAAATGATAAACATAGATTATTTATTCACATGATTAATAACAATTTTAATGTTTATTTTAATTTTTATCTCACTTTTTACCATCAAAAAGAAATTAATTAATCATTTATGTTCACCTTAAATGTTTTAGCGATATTTGGTATAAGAGTATAAAATTACTTTGGTATGACGAATATGGTCAAAGAGGTCACTACTCCATCATATTCAGAATAATAATTTCAAAATTAATAAAAAATTTATATATCTATTGATTTTTTAAATCAAACCATTAAATATTGTTATGAGAAGTGATCTACTTTACAATCATGGAGACTGTAGAATTTACATACACATGAGTAACGTTTCCATTTTTAAATGATCATTATTGAATGAAGGTATGTATTATTAAATATTTATATAATTATAATAATATAATATATATCATATTAAATCTTTAAATATACTTATATACAAATCATCCATGTGATTTCGTGATGAAAAATGAATCACATCGCTTTAGGGAGGTGGTAGTCCACATATGCGCACAAATAACATTATCATTATTTAGTGTATGGATTATTAAGAAGTTAAATGATATATTTTGTTTTTATAATGATAATTATGTAATTAATATCATATAACAACATTAATTCCATAATTATAACCTATATTCGGAGATGGTGATGGAAAATGAATTACATCGGTTCGAGATGCAATAGTCTACCGTATACACTAACAATGAATTCTATTCCCATTTGATGGATGTTGGATATAAATATTAGTTAATAAATTAACATAATAACATATTATTATATGTATTATATATTTTTTTATTATTTTATCATGGTTTAAGAATATTTTAATGAGGTGGAATAAGAAACAAAACTATAGCAAGAAGTTGAAAACTATACGTCTTGTTTGGAAAACCTCATTTTCTTAACACCATAATGCCTCGAATATTAAAATTATTCATAAAATAATTTTTATATAATGATTTGGAAGATTATAGGAATGTATTTTTTGATTTTCTGGATGAATGAAAATGGTTTTTAAGTGTTATGGAATGAGAAGAAGAGGTTCCCTTTTGTAATAGAGGGGATGGAAACTCTTTGAATTTCTCAAAGTATTAAATTAAAAAAAATTAATATTAAAATCCCAAATGGATCAAAAATAATTAATTTTAAATATAGGATAATTATGGGTATAAATCATATATTAAAATAAATATTATATAAATTTTTAATATTTTTTCTTCCTTAGTGTTTTGTTTTAACCCCTCATTAAACCTTTTCTAACTTACCGTGACTATAAGGTTTTTTAATCATTGAAGGTCACGATAATTAATATAAATAGGCCATTTGTGATATTATCATCAACATAATAATAATTTTTTTGAATATAATATTTTTATGAATTTTATATCATTTAATAAATTGTTATAAAATATAATATATCAATAATATATATATTTAGAACTATTCTTTACTTTGACATTAATAATATAAAGATAACATGTAAAATTATAACCAATTATTTTAAAATATCCTAAACATGTCATAGTCTTTTATAAAATTCATATATCACATTAATTTTCTAAATTTATAATAATTTTAATTTTTTACTGTCATTTATTTTATTTTTCCATTAATTACATAATTAATGTGTCAACATTGTGCAAGAATTTAAGGTAATTTGTTATTCTATTAAAATTTAAAGTAAATCAACATTATGAATAAAAACATTTTATATTTCAAAATACCATTTATATATGGAAATATACTCTAAATGAACCCATTTTAAAAATATTATTGTTATTAAAAACAAGTGCATGACATGTTTCACTTTTCTTGAATATAAATATTATAAAGGTCATAATCTTGTAACATTGGCCATAAAATGTCATATAACTAAATATTATATGAATATGAAAGAAATTAACTCATCCAATAAAATTTTTCCATGTGTTAGGTTAATTTTATTATCCTTATCATTTAATTTTTAACATTAATTACCAATTTTACCTTCTACCATTGTAAAAAAATTACTAATGTCACATTTTATACTGATGAAAAATAAGAAGGATTTATTAAAAAAATGGACCTACTTATTTAAAATATGGAATAAATTTTTCATAATTCTAGACATATAAGCGGAAAAACATAATTTAAAATCAAATTAGAAAAACATAATGAAATTTTTGTTACATTCACTTTTATATATATAATATTTTTATAATAAATTATAGTATAAAATCCATTTAAAAAATCATAATTGATTTATTTTAAAGAAAAAGAGACACATTTAATTATGAAAACAACCCAAAATATAATTTTACTTTATAAATACATTAAATGAAAAATATTTTTTCAATACAAATCAATATTTTTTATTATTAATTAAATATAACATATTTTCATAAAATTATTTAAAATTTAACCTTAAAATAATTTTAACCTTACGATTTCAAAAAATAAATACATTTTTTCAAATTAATTATAATATTAACTCGTACAAATAAATAAATAACCATTTCTCAATAAAACATATTCATAAGAATAATATATCTTTAATAAAAATTTAATGATTATTTTCTAGGTATATATCAATAAATTTATATTGAGTAGTACCATTATCTTTGTTTGATAAATCATTTATTCTAATCCATACCCACCAATTTAATAAAAATATTATAATAGTTCCATTTGAATAATAATATTTTGTTATTCGTTTAAGTTTGATGTTGTGTACCTTGTATGCTATATAATATAGTCATTGATTTTAAAATATTGGGTTATTACATTCTCCCCACATAATTAAATTTCCTCCTCTAAATTTGAACTCAGTATTGGTAACCTGGGATCTAGATTTTTAAAATACCTTTATATAAATCCCACGTTGTAAAAAGGTTAAACAAAACATTCACTTTAAAATAGATAAAGGAATGTGTGAATGTCATAGAGAATAACACATGTTGGGTTTACATGTTGGAAAAAATTAGTGGGAAGGGAAAACATAGAATTTTAAGAGAAAAATTACCCCCAAGGACTAAAAGAGAGATATAGATAACATGTTCATGAGAAATATTACCATCACAAAATTTCAATTCTGTGATGGGTTAAAAGGAAATTGATTTCTCATTAAAAAAAATCGATAATTTTTTTATTTAAAAATAATTTTCCTGAATTGGAGGAATTATTTGATAACATAAAATTGAAACATAAATAAATACACTTACTTTCCAAATATAATATCATACTTTATTTAATTCTCACCTCAAACTATTCTATCACTCTAAACAATGAGAATCTAATAAAACCAATTCATGCATGGAGCATTAAAATCAACTTCTAATGGACCTCAAATTCTAAAAAAGGATAACAATCTATTCCTACAATCACTATACGCTAACCAAAACCAAAAATAATTAGCATATGTTAAAAGAATTAGCAACATTATTAAACCCCTAAAATGAAGAAAAACTATTGTAACTTTCTAAATTCAATTATAATACATAAAGTTCAACATAGATAATTCAATAAATTAATATTCTTAAAATTCCACAAAATATTCCAGACTAAGACTGAACCCCATATATTAGATAATGTTTTCACATTTCCTTCCAATATAATTTTAATATTTATCTCCAAGTAACATCAATTACTATTAATGTCTCATTCCTAAAAAATGTAATTTCCTTAACAGTAGATTCTCCACAATTTGATAATAACATCTATAAATAAATTGAATCACCAAAAATCCACGTTAAGATGATTTATTCTTATAAAATATATTTCAACCATTATTCCTAAAATAGAATATTATAATATTTTTCATACCATAATCATATAAGGCTCCTAAAATAGTAATCATTTTCTGATAACATTAATCGTATAGTTACAAAATCATTTTCATTCTCACGGTGATCTATACAATAAAATATATGTTCCAAAAAAGAACATAACTTTTATTTATCTTGTATTTTAAATAAAAAAATAAATATGTCATACTAACTTGGAAATCATGTTGGTCATAGGTCAGGGATTCTCCTTTATCACCCTTCAATTGCGGGTTTAAGCTTCAATACCTTTCTAGATGTGAGAGGTCATTTCCCTGCCTATGTTTTGTCCTTTTAAAAACTATATCAATATAATTCTAATTACATTCCTAGAAATTTGATAAACACTGTAAAAAAATAATAATTATATATTCAACATTATATAAATGTTTTAACATCAAAGCTTATCTCATATATTTTGTTATGGATCCCCAAAAATGTAATAATACATAATTACCTCAAAATAAATGAACATATAAACCCTCTTTGTTTTACAACCCTCTAAAATTATATCCAAACAAATAAAAAAGATTCATTCCTCATATAACTTTTTAACATGTTAATCATAATGGTAACAAATTCAACAAAAATAACTATCTCCCAAAAAAACATTAGTCACCTTTAAATTTAATAACATAAAACCTCAAAAGGGGTTTCTAAAATGTTGGACATATGATAATACTTCAAATTATAAGCCTGTTATGGTATCCTTAATTCTTAATATAACCTCACATGAAAACATCCTAATATAAAAACTACTATAAACCCTTTCATGGTACCAACTATAGTATCCCAAGACCCACACACCTGGATTCTGTGCTAAAAACATAATCTTTTAATTTTTGAAATTGATACTGATAAAGGTGATAAACATTTTCCTTCTATCAGGGAATTTTATATAGCATGAATCATAAAATAATCAAATAACTTGAACCATGAGATCATAAAATTTTAATATGACTTAGATTTGAGTAATACACATTATCATATAAAATAAAATGTCAAGGATATACTCTAAGACATTCATAGTATACAAATCAAGGGATAACCACCTATGTATCTAGTTCAGGCCTAAGATAACATCCTTTATTCCATATTTGGGGCTTGGGAAAACCTCCCTTTTACCCTCTTTTGGGATTCGGATGACATTTATAGTACCCTTTGAGCTTATGTAACATTAATCATTACCCATGAATTGGATGGTGATATAGGTACCACCCATAACATAATGAAAATCTAACATATATGTTCCATATGATCATAAACTATTCATTATATAAAACCCCATGAAAATTAATGTTTTTTTGAACATGTTATCATACAATAACTTGAAAAAAAGAAATTGAGTCCCTAAAATCAATGGATTTCATCTTAGTTTGAAATTTATTTTGAAATATTACTTGGAATATTTCATGTATAAAATACCCATTCCAATTTGAAATCAATTATTTAAAAAAACTACAAAATTATAAAGGAAAAAAATTTCATTTTAAATGACCTTGTAAACATTTGATGTATAGTTCTAATAAATTATAAGTATTTATTATTGGAAAATCCACTCATTACATGTGATTTAAAAAAACATTCCTTCCAAACATTTTTTGGACATGTAAAAAAGTATCTCATTTTGAAATAGACAAAAAGATTCCTTTCAAATAGTTTTTATTAAATTAAATAACAGGTAAAATTCATTAAATCAATTTTAGGAGAATATTAAAACTCATTTTGAAAAAAATTGAAAACATATAAATGGAATAGAAATATTTTTCATTAGATACATAAATATAAACAATCCCAAATAATGATGAGATTGTAAAAAAACCCATAGCACTTTGGTAAGTTATGAATCATAACAATCATGAATAAAATAAATTTATATAGATATTTTTATCATATAATTTTCATGTGAACAGTCATAAAAAAATCTTGGGGTAAATACACACTACAAAAAATTAAATGTGTAGTGTATAAGCCATGTATACCACATAAATAAAAGATATATGAAAATCCCTTACCCTAAGTTCGACTTGTCACATACATTCCTTATCATCCAGAATAATTAATATAGGATAATTATTTACTTTATTAAGAAAATTTTCATGTATATTATTCCATTTATCTCTCTAATTACCATGTCAAAATAATTAATTAATCATATATGTTCACATCGGATGTTTTAGCGATATTTTTACATAAGTCAAAAATGAATTCGGTAGGTTGACTATGGTAAAAGTTTAATTATTCTAAAATAACTAAAATAATAATAAAACAATTATTCTCATTTTTATATATCAATTATACATTTAAATCCATCCCTTAAATTGTTTTATGAAAAATGATCTATGTTACAATCATAGAGATGGTAGGTTGTATATACGCATGAGTAATGTTTCCTTTTTTCAGATGTCATTATGGTAAGAAAGTATTTACTATTTTATCTTTAAATATTGATAATAATATCACATATTTCATATTAAATCATTTAATTTACATATATATATCATTAATTTGTTGTGTTGATGGAAAAAATCACATCGCTTCGTAGAGGGTGTAGTCCACAAGTACGCTTGAACAACATTAACATTTTTCAGTGTGTGAAATGGTAAGAAGGTAAATTATATATTATGTTTTTATAATGATAAATATGTAATTAATATAATTTACCAAAATTAAATCCATCATTTTAACCTTCATTGAGAGATGATTATAGAAAAAAATTACATCGGTTTGTGATGCAGTTGTCTATTATACAAAGGAATTATAAATTCATTTCCCATTTGATGGATATTGGATGTGGATAAATTTCAATAAATTTACATAATAAAATATTAATATATTTAGGATACTATTTTAATTATTTTTTCATGGTTTAAGATACTTTAATGGAGGTGGAGAAAGAAACAAAACTAAAACATGCAGTTGAAAACTATACCTCTTCTTTCAAAAATCTCATTTATTTAGCACCTTTGTACCCTAATATTGGTATTATTACAAAAAATAAATCATCTAAAACTAGTTTATGGATTATAGAATGGTATTTAGGTATATATTTACTGAAAAAAATGGGTTTTAAAGTGTGAATGAAGGAGAAGAAGGGTGCCCTTTTATAAGAGTGGGGAGGGGCACCCTTAGAATTTCAAAAATTATTAAATTAATATAAATTAATATTCAATTATAAATTTTTCCAACTTCATTAATTTTTAATAAATGACGATTGTTTTAAAAATAATATCATCCAATAAATATTAGATAAGTCATTACTATGTTTTTATCCTTATCTTTTGGTTTTAACCCATCTTTGACACTTTTTAAACTTACGGTGACATCAAGGTTTTTACTCATTACGGGTCATGATAAATACTATAAATGGAAAAAAATCCATAAAAATAACTTTTATGATATTATTAACCACTTTATAATCACTTAGAAGAATCTAAAATTTTCATGAATTTTATATAAATTAATAATAAATTATTTGTTATAAAATATCACTAATGTTAATTTAATAACTAATCCTTCCTTTGACTATAATAATATTAAGATGGTGAACATAATCCAAATGAATTATTTTAAAATATCCAAAAATATCATGGTAATCTATAAAATTCTAGAATCAAATTAATTATCTTCAATTATAATATTTTTGATATTTTTAATAACATTTATTTGGTTTTTCTATTAATTAAATAATTATTGTGTCAGAGTTGTGAAAGAAATTAAGGTATTTATTTACTCACTAAAAATTGAAAATAAATTACCATGATTAATGTATTATATTTATTTTTAAAAATAATTTTAGTACTCTAAGATATATGTAACGACCCCGACCCCAACAACCCGGAGCTGGTTCCTTATTTTGTTATATTGGCATAGATACAAGATTCAAATTCAAAAATAAAGAAATAGATTCATAGTTTATGAATAATAGATTATATACATGATACCCATATTAAATTTGGAAAATAAAATAAATCACAAAAAAATTACAGTTCATCATCTTTGAAACTCGTTACAAAAAATCGTCTTCATATCCTAGTAAAAGGAAACAAAATAAGGGAGAGCTCAAATTCTCCATAAGGGTTGAGTTTAGCAAAATAAATCATGAATAAATAATCATAAACAATATGGAAATTTAAATAATATTACATAGATTCCAATAATAATATATGTCTCTTTGAATAGATAAGTTAGAATCAATATGGAAAGGTAAATTACAGAAAACACATTCCATTAAATCCAAAAAACTAAAAATAAAATACATCCATATAAAATATCATAGATAAAATATCATGGATAATAATGACTAGATTGTGAATGAAGGAAATGATTAATTATTTTATTCTATGTCTTACGCACATGAAACAAATACTTTCTAGATCTATCTTTCAGATGGTTTAAAGTATAGGTAGAAACTCATTTAATTTGGTCAAATTATTTGTCTCATGAGAGCTATCAATGCATCGAGGGGATGTATAAATTCTAGACCCCAACCATCACTACATGTCCAAAACATTCCTAATATATCAAATAATATATTTAATTCATGAACAATATTCCTTATTATAAAATATATTTATTGAGTAAAGGATTTATATTTATCATTCTTTTCCCTGTTAATCATTTAACTTTTAAAATAAACACTATATATAAAAATGGTATAAAGTTAAGTAAATAATCATATCCATCACACAATCGTATTTATATTTAATATAAATTTAATGTTCAATGAAAAATTATTAAATTAAATAGCTTCTTTAAATATAAATTTAACAATCATAGAAGAAAGTGAGATTTCATAATAACTTCTCTCACTTCCTAATTTTCAAATAAAATCTCATTTGATTAATTAATTAAAATTGAAACTTAAAATACCATTAATTATTAACTATTAATGATTTTACATGTAAAAGGTGTAGTATATACACCACAAAAAAATTCATAATAACAAATAAGTCTCATTGGAATGTAAATTGAGAAGAAATCACATACATCACACTTCCTTTTTGTTGAACATGATTTAAACTCTTGTATATGGATTTAAAAAATTTAATTAAATTATACTAGAACTATATCAGTTTTTATGATATCATATATGGTCCTTTTATAACATTTTACAACCAACTAATTAAATATCATTCTATATTTTTATTGTTCCGGGATTTAATTGTCTGGTTTTCTTATGCGTGTTTTATCATTAAAGATCTAATTATTGCACATATTATAGAGTTTAATACTATAAATAATAATAATAATGAAATAATTATCATATTTATAAATCAATTTAAATTTTAAAAATCATCATCAAGGATGGTTATGAAAAATAAAGTATATTATGATCATGGAGACCGTAGGTCATTTGTTCACATGAGTAATGCTTCCATTTTACAACGATGATTATGTAAAAGAGGTAAGTAATTTATTATCTTTAAATAATGATAATTATATCATAAATACCATATTATATACATATATATTTCATCTATGTGGTGTGTTGATGAAAATAGAGTCACATTGCTTCATGAGGGCGGTAGTCCACAAGTACACGAACGATGTTATCATCATTACGTGAGTGAAAAAGAAAAGAAATAAATTGATATATATGATCTATAAATAATGATAAATATGTAATTAATATAATAATTATTTCATTTATATCATATTTAATCATTTAATTTATCTTTATCACCTTCCATGTAAAGCGTTCGTGGAAAACGAATCACATCGCTACGTGAGGTAAAAGTCCTCCATATATACGAGTGACGTTATTGTGTCTCATATGAAATGAAAATTATATATATATATATATATATATATATTATATACTGACTTTAAAGATATAAATATGTATTAATATCATATATATTATTTACAGCAATCATTATAACCAACCTTTAAAGGTGGAATTGAAAAATTAACGACATCAGTTTGTGAGGTGGTAGTATAGTGTAAACACAAATAAAGACTTCGTAACCCATTAAATGGAAGTGGATTTGGTTTTAGTTCATTAAATTATTATAAAAATATCACAATATATGTAATATATTGGGGTTATTATATCTTAGTGGTTATATAAAAATTGATGGAGTTTGAGAAAGAAGTAAAATGAATATGCTCGTTGAAGAACATTGCCTCTTCTTCAGGTATCCTCCTTAGGTTTAAACTAAATCCTTCATAGGTTGGACTTATTTAGAATATAAAGATTATAGGATTATTATAGGGATTTTGGGTAGTAATTTTGGTAGGTATTGTCCAAACCAATTGGTCTGGAAGGTGTTAAGAGGGGAGGAGAGGGGGTGGACTTTTGTAAGTGGGGTGTGTGGCACACCTGTAATTATTTGAAATATTGAATTCCATCCAGGTTTTTTTCATGTAATATAGACCCAATAATGTTAAATTCAAGATTATATAATGGATAATTTCTAAATATGTCCTTCTAATGGGTTTTGTAAAAAAATTAGGTCATTTTTTCATTTAAGTTTAAATTTTAATTCCTCGGTACTGTTATTTTTATATTAATCATTTTAATTAATTTTAATTGATTCCACTAATAAATACGGTCAAAAAACATTTGGAATTATTAGAAATTATAAATTATTATAATTAAAAATATTAATACATTTTTCCTAATTAAATTATTATATGTGAAAAAAATTAATTTAAAATTAATCTCGTAGGCGTGATAAGAAAGCGGTTTTTAAAGTGAAAATATTAAAAAGTTTCCAAATTTTTTATATCTAAATTCAAAATTAAAATGATTATAATGAACTAAAATGGATTAATTTTTGTATAATTGAACTAACTTTACTTTAAAATAATTAAAAATATAATTTAACATTAAAAATTATTTTTACAAAAATGGAATTTTTAATTAAAATCTAGTAATTTTCATTATTCATCAAAAACATGAACTTATTAGAAAAATAAAAATAATAATTATAAGATAATTTTGATATTATTATTTTAAAAAAGAGACTTATTTTTTAAAAATAAAATTCTAAATTTATTAAATTTTAATTTTAAATTAAGTGTTCAAAGCATGACCAAATAATGTTTTGTTTAAACCGTGCATCACCTTCATTAGAAGCTATCAAAAAAATTAAATTTATTATAAAATGAAATTATTTTAAAGTACTATGTGTTACGTTATTCCTTCCTAAACAAATTTTAACCTCAAAATCTTAAGGATATTACCTTCTAAATAGATGAGGTAATTTATTCTTCATAATGTCATCGGGTTCCCATGTTGCTTCCCCCATTTTGTGATTCCTTCATAGTACACTTACCAATGAAGTCATTTGATTCCTAAATACTTGTTATATAGTATCAAGAATCTAGGTGGGTTCTTTACATTATGATATATCATGTTCTAATTTTATTTCCTCATAGGTTAACACATGTGTTGGGTCTGGCATGTACTTCCTCGGAAATGCTATATGGAAAACATCATGTACTTTTGAGAGTTTTGGAAAAATTTCCAAATAATAAGAAAAATTTCCCATTATTTCAAGAATTAAAAAGTTTTTGATATACTTGGTGCTTCTTTTACCTTTCTTTTTTATCCTTATAACAACTTTAAAATAAGATACTTTCAGTAAAACATGATCTCCAACTTGTAATTTTAAATCCTTCCTCTAATTACCAACATAAATCATTTCCCTACATTGATGTGATTTTATGTGAAATTGAAGGGATTTTACCTTCTTTGTTGTTTCTTTGATAAGTTCTGGGCCTATGACTTTACTTTCACCAATTTTATCCCAACTAGTTGGAGTATAACATATGTCTTCATATAATGCTTCATATGTCACCATTTGAATACTTGTATGGAAACTATTTTTATAAGAAAACTCTACAAAAGGTAAATACCTATCCCACATACCTTGAAAGTCAAGTGAGAATGAACTTAACATGTCTTCCACTATTTGAACCTTTCTTTCAGACTATACATCACTTTGAGGATGGTAGGTGGCACCAAATAAATCTCAGTATCATGATCCATTTTAATATTCTATAATTTCAATGTAAAATGGGGATCTTGGTTAGAAATAATTGATAGTGGTGTGAAAATAAGTCTTATAAATTCATTAATATTTAGTCTTTTTAGGCACTAAAGAGGTAAATATTCTCTTATGGGGAGGAAATTTTCATATTTACTTAGGCGGTCAATGATTACCAATATTTTATAATTCTTTCTAGGATTATTGGGTAGTACTATGACATAGTCTATAGTAATTTAATCCCATTTACATAAAATAAATGGAATAGGATGAATGGATCCTATAGGATATTTCCTCACAACTCTCAATTTTTGATAAACCAAACATATGTATACATAATTAGTAATTTCCTACTTCATGTTATCCCACCAAAAATGTTCCATTAAATCCCTATACATCGTTGTTCTACCAGGGTGTATAGAGAAAGTTGAGATTTAAGTGTAATCCAATAACCAAATTTTTCTCTCAATTATAGATCAAACACATAATGTATTTACAAATTTTAGAACACCATATTCATCAGAAAAGTATAATAATTTCCAATAATTCCCAACTTTAATTCTATTTTGAAAGTTCACATTATCCGATTAAGAATTTTTTATTCTCTCTAATAAATATTGTTTTTTCAATAATTTGAAAAATTATTGATGTATCGCATTCCTTAGTAATTCCCTTATTTATTTTTACTAGATCCATGAACATAGGATCCCTCTCAATCCTTATTCGGGACAGAATTCCATGATCTTTCCTACTTAATGAAATCTCTACCTTATTTTCTTTCCATGGGTGGTAGTGTAATTATAAATCATAATACTGGAGTATCTTGAGCCATCACCTTTGCCTCAAATTGAGAACTTTATGTGAAAAGATATATTTCAAGATATTATGATTCATGTATATCTCACATATTTCATCGTAGAGATATTTCTTCCATATTTTAATGAAAATATTGTATATTCTAGCTTGAGATCTTGGGTAAGGTGGCTCTATTCCTGAATATTAAATTGCCTTGATGCATATGAAATAAATTTTTCATTTTTAATTAAGAAATAACCAAGTCCCTTCAATGATGAATCACTATATATCACAAACTTCTCACTGCTATATGTTAGAATCAAAATTGGAGCATTGAACAATCATCTATTTAGTTCATAAAAACATTCTTCACATTCATTTATCCAAACAAACTTAACCCATTTTGTGTAAGATTTTTTAATGGGTTAGAAATTCGAGAATAATTCTGAAAAAATTTCCGATATTAACTTACCAATCCAATGAAACTGCATACCTCAATTGATTTTTTAGTGTAGAATATTCTCAAAATTCATTTATATTTTCAAGATCAATTGAGATTCTATTTTTGGATACAATATGGCCAATAAAAGATACTTCATGAATCTAAAAACACACTTAATAAATTTCCCATATGACCCTTCCCTTCTAAGAGTCTCAATAATGATCCAAAAGTGATTCTCAATGTCCTCATAGATTGTATAATTCATCAAAATATCATCAATTAATACTAGAAAAAATTATAAAGATATTTATTGAATACACTATTCATTATATCCGTAAAAACAATGGGTTAATTGGTCAATCCGAAAAGAATTACAATAAACTCATACTGTCCATTCCTCATTAAAAAAGTTGTCTTCAAAATTTTCTCCTTCCTTACCTGAAATTGGTGATACCTAGAATGAATATCAATATTTTAAAAATATTGGGATCTATGAAGTTGATCAAATAAGTAATAAGTGTGAGACATAGGATACTTTTTCTTTTTCATAATAGCATTGATTTCTATATAATAAGTGCATAGTATCATGGATCCATATTTCTTCCTAAGGAAGTGAACATGGGATCCCCATAGATAATCACTAGTGAAAATAAATCCCTTATCACCCAACTCCTCCAGTTTTTTCATCAGATAGACTAATTACAACATGTCCATTCTATAGGGAGTATCTTATAATGGTGTAGAATATTGGATTAAATTGATGGAAAACTCAACTTTACAGTCTGGGGGGTGTTAGGGTAATTCTTAGAGAAATACATCAATGTATTTGTGTACAACTGGTATATCCTCAATTTGATTATTACATTCTCCATCCTTATATTTTTTTTATCATCTTCCAAAGAATATCATTAAATAGAGAAACTGGGGGTGGAACTAGATATGACTCAGATGATTCTGTCTCCACTCTAAAGATATAGAATTCAACATCTTCATAACAAATCATAATTTAATTTTTCTTTCAGTAAATTTTTGCATCGTATTTTGAAATCTATTTCACACTAAGGATATATCAATTTCAACCATATGTATGATAATAAGTTTAGAAAATAAATCATGTTTATGTTTCATAATGGGGACTTCCATATATATATTTATTATAGTGAGACTTATCTTATAATTTTTGACTAACAACTCCCTCATTAAATAAGAAAGGGAAATGTATAATTCTATTAGAAGATTGGGTAGATATAAAAGAGTGTGATGATATAGTATACTAACTGTATGAAAAAATGACTCTCGCTTCTATTTCGAATGTGCAACACATGCCTCCTACGGTTTAGAATTTTTCACCAGTTATCCCATCTCTAATAATGATCCTAAAGAAAACACCACCTACTCCAACAACCTTTGATCCTAGTTCTTTGTCGGATGCTTCTTATCTCTCGTCCTTTCTAAAGGAGGCGGGTGTCTCGCTTTCTCCACAGAAAGGTGTTTTTTAAGGGATGTTCTCTATATTAAGTCCCAATCAAAATATCATCCCAACATCCTAGATTTTTCTTTTATCACTCTTGATATTCTAGAGGATAGATCTGTACCATCTCTGGTTATCCTATTAGAAATCATCAATTCAGCCTCATAGTGCCTTCAATGGATGTAGCTGACTAGGTTCGATACTGATCACATTCCACTTTCCTCCATCTATAGCTTTATTAGATCATGGAATCTAGATGATCTGGGTAGGGTTTCATCCCTAAATTTTAAGTCTTTTTGCATTGTTATGGGCTCGGAGTAGGATTTCATATTTTCATGGTACAAATCCCCTATGTTCTTAGGAAGGTGAAGGTTCACTTTGATGTAGTGGGACATGGAGCTTCACCATGATAGGGATTCTATGCGAGCTCATGTGTGGGTCTCTCTTCCAGGCCTCCCATTCCCTTCTAGAATAGTGATCTTCTTCATGTCATTGGTGATTATATCAGAAATTTCCTATGTGTGGATGACCAGACCTTGATTCAGGGGGAGTATTTCATAGATCGCATCTACATAGATATGGATTCACTACTACAAATATGGCTTATAATAGCACTAAAAAGGCCTTTAACAGCGCTAAAAAAGAGCTGTTAATCTCAGCGAAGATAAAGGGGGTCCCCTTTATCAGCGATAAGTGAGCGCTGATAAAGGTAGTATTTATCAGTGCTATTTTTAGTGCTGATAAATATATAATATATCAGCACTATTGTGAGCGCTGATAAAAACTACCTTTATCAGCACTCAAAAGAGCGTGGATATATTATATATTTATCAGCGCTGAACTAGCGCTGATAAAGGCCAAAGATCTTATCCAAATCCAGAACCTGCACAGAACCTGCCCAGCACCTGCACACATTACAGCACCTGCACAGTCCAAACAAAACCTACACACAGCACACACAACACCCACACACAAAGAACAGAAGAACAAAAAATGATACATACATTTACTTGAAATCATGAATACAAAACAACACACTTCTATATACATTTCAAACAATGTTTAATTTGGTTACAATTACATTTATCCAACAAAGAGTTAAAAAACAATGATGTTCCATCCTTTTTTCATCCATCCGCTCTAAAAAATTTTCGTCCATGGTGGCGATTTCCGAACAAAGCATTAGAACTGAGGAAAAAGATTTCACCTACATAATAAAACAAATATTATGTTAGTAATACAATAATGAAATAAAGAATGGGGTTGCTAAATGGAATTATACTAGTGAGGAACCAAACATAAAATAACTAATTATACTAGTGAGGCACAAAACATAAAACAAATATTATGTCCCCCCATTCCATAAAAAGGAAGCACCCCTGCCCCCTTCCCCAGCACACCCCCTACACACTACCCACCCCCGAGCACACCCCCTACCCATGCACACTCCCTACCCCCTAAACACCCCCTGCCCCCTTCCCCAGCATACCCCTTCCCACTGCACTTCCCCCCTGCCCATTGCACACCCCCCTTCCCACCCCCTGTATATTTCAAAAGAACCCAGCACACCCCCTACCCCTTCCCCCTACCACTTTTCCCCCCTTCCCCCTCCCCCAAAAAACCACCTCTGTCCTCTCACCCTGTCCCCTACACATCATAAAGAAAATACCTTGTATAGAAATTGTGCTCAATTTACATTATACACATCATATATATCAACACATTCTCATGTACTCTCATTCAATATAAATACACATATATATAATCTCTACATCTCATAAGAAAACCCTCTTTAAAATTCAAAAACACATTAAATCCATTTTGAAAACACCCATCACACAACTTTCTCATTTCTCGAAACACATTTAAAGGACTTAGGCATGAAAATCCACAAGAAATACAACTGCATTCATTTTAAAAATAACTTTCAAGTCTATACACACCCCAAATTCCTTTGATAACACATTAAGAAAATACAGGATAATAAAATCATCATATAATGTAAAAGCATGGAATCACCTACATAAAGCATGGAATCATCCAAAATCTACTAGAAAACATAAAACCACACCTCCACAATACCTTAATAAGGACTGATTAAACATTAATATTGAATATATTAATGGAAACCCATGTTTAACTTGTGGTATTCCATTAGTTTAACATCCCAAAAGGATAGAGGGTCATGATTTAATTTCTTACAGAGATGTAAGACCTAGGTGGATCAAAACACTTATAAAGGTGTATTAGGTAGGTACATCTCAAGGAGGGAGCACCTGGAATGTTTACCTGATAGATGGATCAAAACACCCAATGAGGTCTGGCCCAAGTGTGGTGCATCCCATAAAGGTAAGGTTTCTCATTTTGAAGAATTATTCGAAATCCACTAAGGGAAATACAAGAGGGAAAATAACCGAAGGTGTACCCCAGTGAGGGGGCCACCATGGTTTACCATTGGTTGGGATTTAACCTCATGGAGGCTTCCTACGTACCCTATTTAGAATACAAGGATCAAAACCCATTTATTTAAAAGAGGTATGTTGTGGTTATTACCCATGGTTAGCTTCCCTTCACACTAGGAATACTCTTGGTTGGATGAGTATGGGTCTTGTGGGGATTATGCATTGTCAGATTCTCAGGTTCTTCCAAGAGTAGCAATGGGCTGAATGGGATATACGTGATAAGATGGACCATGTGAATGGAATGATCCTTGTAAAGAGGCACAAGGCACAAAAAACATGTAGAGCTGTCTGTAAACATTATTTATGGTGTCCATGGGGCTTATCAGACTCCCCATACCTTCCATAAACACCTAAATGCATCATGAGGACCATATTATACATGATGGTGCATCATAGGGTTGATTCTTTTGATGATGTACTGGTCGTTTGAGCTTGGATTTCATCTCAAGAAGCCTTTCCCTTACTTGAATTATCGTGGGACACATATTTTGGTTCCAAAAAATCCTTCAACGATACTGATTATCTCATGAATCTACCTAGAAATAATTGTGCAAGTCAAACAACAACACATGTGCTCAAATATAAGTTCAAACAAATGAGATACAGAAAATGGATTTTGTTGATCCTCAGTGGTTTCTTCGTTCACCCCATAAGCACTACACACCATCATGCCTTACTTCAATATTGATTTTTTTCAAAGATCAATAATATGAATCCGGGGATAGAAAACATTGAGTAATAAATTAAGATTTCAATACATCGGAGCATTCTCAATTCACCAAAGAAGGTTAGAGGATAATCAATGATCATATATAGATAACATAAGTGGTAGGAATTCACCTTCATCCTATTTGTGTACAATCTTCCATCAGGTATGTTGCCCATTCGTTTCTAAACACATGTATATCATCTTCTGAATATGTGTTTTTGCGAAAGTCATGGTAGTACTGAATAAATATAAATACACAAAGGATTAATAAATATTTTAAATGAACTCGTAATTATTTTCGAAAATACCTCATCAGGGATGCTAGTTTGTTGATGAAATATGATCTCTTTCATAAATTTACAAACATAATAAACCACCTTCCTTTCTGTTTGTTTGTTTTGGACACTAAAGAAACATCGACAACAATAAGTAATTTGTTTTGATATGTGTTTGGATAGTGAAATGTTATTATATATACCCAGATAATTTTCCAGTTGTAGATCTTGTAGGTGTGCTTATCCTTATGCCCTGGATTCATTCCATGCATTAGATGATATTGATGCACCGCCCTATCATAAAATAATCCTCATTAAAAGATGAAATAAATTATATAACTATATGTTTAGTTTTAAAATGTTAGATCTAGTGTATTACAAATTAACAAATGCCATCATACGTGGTCGGTTTTTTGGATATCCATGCGTTGAATCCAGAAAATAAATCTTTGGAGTATCCAAATTGACTAGAATCAGCATCCAATGCTCCCTAAAAATAAAAAAATGAATAAGTAAAGAAAGAAATAAAAATATAGTTGATATGATTAAATTGTAGAGTTTTACCCCTGCATCGTTGGTATTAAAAAGAGTCTGTCATCTGTAATTTTGTTTTCAAATGATTTGAGCAGGGATGACATTATTGCAGCCTCTTTAACAGAATCTATTTCGTCTTTTGAAGATGTGGTGTGAGGACTAACGAGTCCAAATTTTTGTTCATGGGGAAATCCCTTCAATTGTTTTTCATATATACATCTGCGACAAATATAAAATTTATTTAGTCAAAATTATCAGAGTATATCAGCTTTTGTAAAATAAAATCATGAAAACTTACCTCATGTATACATTTACAACTGAGGTGCCTAGCCATTCATACGTGAGGAGTTCATTTACATTTTCAGCACTAATGAAATCTGATATCTCCTCTCCATACATATCTTTTTCGAAAACAACTATGTGAGTACTGTCGTCTTTCAACTTTGTATCCATATGAGCCTGCAATGATATTAACTATGGATATAGAACGGGTGGGGTGAAGGTGATCTCAGTAGACTGTTTCAATCGGTTGGTTGATCCTTGAGATAGTTTTGAGCTGATATTTTGTTTCACCCCACAGTATTTGTCATTCTTTAATAACAGTCATCGGTTCAGACCTTTTTTCATTAAATGTTAAAGGTCCAGCTTGAAAAATAAATAATAAATGAATACCTTTTTGTCGACATGTTTTTTTACAAGAACTGCCGGCCATGCGATGAATGTTCCAACAGCTTGTTCAACCGTATGAATGTCATCATCGTCATTTGGAATAGGTAGCTCGGCACTCAGCTCATTAGCTACATTAATTGACACTCTAAGATGATCTTTTAGAAGATGTCTGTTGTGTAGCATGTCGTTTTGCATATTGAACACTGTATCCCTCACTACAAGGCGATAGGTGGGAGTTGATAAATATAAATCACAGTCATTTTCACCCTATGGAATATTAGTACAGGAAAGGTATCAGTGTCTATGTAAATAACATTTCACAGAAACAATTATTAAAACATTTATTACCTCATATAAGTCTAGTTTTTTAGGGTAATGGCTTGCCTCAAAGCTGGTGGGGGGTGGGGCGAGATCATCACACATGGGTTGTTGTTGAGTTGTTTCTTCTCTTTGCCTCTCCCCCATCAATTTTTCTATCATCTCTCTATGGTATTGTAATTCTTCTTGAAAAATAGATAATTGTTCTTGCATCTTTTCCATTTTTTTATTTTGATCCTCCACTTGTTTTTTTTTTTGAAAATATGTTCGGGGTGTCACACCAAAATCCGCACCTCTGACGCGGCCATACTTTTCTGGCTGCTTCAAGGCTACTGAAAGTATGTCTGCATCTGGTGCGGTTGTTATTGATTCTTGTGACTATTTCAGATAGAAAATATAGAAAAATAAGTAGTTATTGTAATGTAATAGCGATTTAAAGAAACTCAAATTTATATTATGTCATAATTACACATGTTTCCCACACTTTTTGTGTGTTTTCATCTATCAATGTCCCCTATTTATTTACACGAGCCTCCTTCCATAGCACATGGCGTGGGATGGATATGGCTTTTGATTTCGATTCATCAATCTAAATATAAACAGAGAAACATGGTTATGGTTTTGTTTTATGTCACATACTAGTTGTAGGGTAGATTTAAAAGACGTACCAATTTTTTCTCAAGTTCAGCGTACCCCATCCTTGGTTTACGGTAAGGGTACGCTGGTTCTGTTGCGCGTTTTTTATTTTCAGCACTCAGAAGCTGTTTCATAAATAAAAAACTATCAATCAGAGTGATGAATACAAGAAAACGTCAAACAACGTATTACCCCACACAATGTACCTGAAAAATATGCTCCCCACGAAGATTGCTAAATGCATCCCACGCTCCTTGGGATATCAAGTGTGCGTAAAGAGGAGGTGGGTGTGGCTTGATTTTCCCTTCTGCATCTTTAAGATAATATTTCGTTAAAATTACGCGGAACCTCTATGACTCCTTCCTGAAACTCTTAATACATATTCCTTGTGCGAGAGATCTACTATAAATGCATTCTACAATGGATGATTAAGAGTAAGTAAATGTTTTGGTATTTTATTTTATTTTAATAAATTAAAAAAATGATATCATAATGTTACCATAATCTCTTCCCAAATTAGTGTCTTCAGCCCAGTGAAAACATGGTGCCACAACTGTACATCAATCGGCACATGTTTCTGAGTGACGATTCCAATGTAGCTACTAAAGATGGCTTTGTTGGGGTTAACATGTTGGCCTCGCTTATTCTATCCCACCTCAAATTTGATGCCTTTTGCATTTGCCTTAAGTATTTTGGCCAACACTATCAAACTATGACGCTCTTGTTTTTTTTTTGCTTTCAGGGTTTCATTTCCTACCCTTTACTCAGAAGTAGCATCAATATCTTCCCCCGGAGCACTATCATCGGCAATGGGACCAGCAGAAATAGGTTGAGAAACCTGTTGTACCTCCGCACTGGGACCAACAACAACAGGTTGAGAAACCTGTTGTTGCTCTACACTGGGACCACTAGCATTTGGTTGAGAAACCTGTTGTTTCTCTGCAATGGGACCACCAACTGCTGGTTGAGAGACCTTTTGTTCCTTGGGATTGGGCGCATCAGCAGGTTCAGAAGTCATTATCTGCAGAAGTGGTTTAATATTTAATTTAGATTACATAAAAACGAGAGCGAATAGATAATAACATAACGTAACACAATGTATGTTACAATAAACAAATAACCTGATTATTTATAAGTACATGACCTTAAACCTTACTTAATATTGAATTAAATGAATAATTCACATTGAGGATCTTTTCAGGTTTATAGTTTTATATAATTAGAACATAACTATAACATCTCAAAAGATTACAAAGTATACACTTCTACTAAGTTTCCATAGAATAAAAAACTCTTAAAAAGAAACATGTCTAGTTACATGTTTTATATAACATGACTTTCCCTTGATCTCATCCTTGACCCTATTCCACATTAAGTCCTGTGAAAAACATTTCAAAAAAAACTTGGGGTGAGCATAAAAAGCTCATTAAGGGATACACAAAGAATGTAAACTGTTAGTTTGTCAAAACAAAAAGTAAACCATGTATACTTTATCAAAGTAATACTTTTCACCTTTATGAAGTAGTAAAAACTCTTCACTGAATAAAAGATCATTACTTACCCTTTTGTAACCAAAAGATTACCATAAAACCCATATAAAGATCACATAACATATACAGGTAACTTGGGACATAAACATACTTAAATGGAATAACCATACGGTCGACTTCCACACATATAACTTAATGGAATACACATACGGCCGACTTCCATACCCAATGAATTGGAGTTTATAACGTAACCACCCCTCTTGGTATTCACGGCACCACCCGTCATATGTTTTATCACGTAATCACCCGTCAAATGTCCAAGTACCAATATAAAATCATAAAACATAAAACAAATATAATGGAAAGAAAACATTTCCACACATTGATCACAATATATCACATAAATATATTGACATAAAAAATCCATTATAAAAACCATTTTCAATACCAAAATACATAAATGAGTATATGGTATTTATTTCATTTTAAAAACATTACGGCTTGTTGAGGAAGCCAAAGACCAAATAATACTCGCGGCGGCGGAGAAGTTGTTGTCGCCACATACGTACAAAAACATTCCCTTTTGTCGTCTAGTAAAATGCTTCGTATAAAAAGATTCATTATGAATAAAAGTAAAATTCAAAGTGGTTAATACACCGTATTAAATAAAGTGGTGTATAAAACAAAAATATGCCTCACTGAAAGGAGATTGAGACGAAGTCCCTTACCTCGGGTCCGACTTGACTCGATCGTTCTTTAACGTCCTGAATAATAAACTTGAGTTAATTTATACTTGATTGAGAACCTTTTTAAAGTTCATTATTCCTTTTATATCACTTATTACCATGTTATTAACATTATGTAGTCATTTAAGTTGATAACGGTCATTTGTCGATATTTGGTACTTGAGTCAAAAGTGAACTTCTTACAATTACATGTTGTTCGTGTGGTCAAAGGTTCATTATATCCAGAATGATATTCATGATTTGGATATCATATATATCATATATATCTAGCATATACATGTATTTATAATATTACATAATCATTTAGAGGTAAGAAAGGAAATGCACCGTTCATGGAGACGGTAAGTCGTACGTACGCATGAACGCTACTTTCATTTCTTTGTCATATTAATGGAATTAAAACTAAATGAGAGGTATGTAGATTTTAATTCCATAATTATATTCATCATTTATATGTAACATAAATCATATCTAATAACTTTAAATCCATCCTTTATATGTCCCACATAGGGCATTAACGAATCAAATCACTTTGATGGGGCGGTAGTCCGCACTTCCTAAAATGAAGATATCGCGTATACCCATAATGGAAGCCATGAAGGTGTGACATAAATGAAAAATACAGAAGATTAAGGAAGACATAAACATATTATATATCATATATAAATATAGTGACATATTAATGGTCACCTTTGAAGGTGTTGGAAGAATATTGAACAATCATCGTTTCGTGAGGCAGAAATTCTCCATCCACGGAAACACTATGTTCTTTAACCATTAGATGTAGGTGTGTGTAAGTGTAGCTTGAAATCTTATTATAAAAACATACTAGTATATTGAATATACTGGAGTTGTTACAAAAGAAATGAATAAAAAGAGTTTAGGGGGTTGGATAATCAAAATAAAACAAAAGGACACAAGTGAAGACATTACCTTAAAATCGGGTAACTCCCTTTGGATTGAGCTCAAAGGCTTCCTTGGAAAGACTTCTGCCCAAAGTGAGGCTTCTAAGAGATAGATATGGATTTGGAAAGACAAAATGAGTAGGGTTTGTCTGAGCCAAAGGCTTTCGAAATGTGGGTAAGGTGGTAGAGGTGGGGGCCTTTTATAAGAGGAGAGGAGGGGAACTCTTGGAAAGTAAAGAAATGTTACTTTATTTTAAAATGAGTATCGGATTTAAAAGGTCCCACATTGAAATAATTCGAGGATAAGGTGATAATGGTTCGAAATATACCCAGCCATTATTTTTTTGACAAGTGTAAGGCTTAGATTTTTAATTATCTTTTCATTTTATTTAAATCGTTAAATAATGAAGTAATCGCTGCATCATCATGGTGCCATTAATAATTAAATTTATTTAATTTCTCAAATTATAAACAAAATATCATGATGTAGGAAATAATTTTTTATTTCTAATGAATATTTATAATCAAAAATCTGACTTGTATAACCCCATTTAAAAATTGTTTTAGTAAAACAACTCATGTTTGTGACATTTTTACTTTAACATTAAATAAAAAGATATTAATGTTATTTTCCTTCCAAAGTGGCTCCATGGGGTCACCAAGTTGACCCATGGATTGTATTGGTCATCCATGACACATCCAATAAGGGTAGGACATGTCTCATGCTCATCTCATATTATCAAAACATTATTTTTACCTTAAACTACACTAATTACCTCTAATTGCGATTAAAAACATAAAAGTTACTATTCACCAAAAAAAATATTTTAATCCCATTGAACCACATTTTACTTATTAATGACAACCATGTATGTCGGATTTTTGAAATTCGAAACACAGAGGTGGTAAATTTTCCTTTAAACGAAAAATCAGTTTTTATAAGTACCACTTAGTGGTTTCACTATTCATAAAAAATTGATGTTTTTCAGAAAAATACCAAATCATCAGCCTAAGCTATATTTAATATTAAAAATTCAAAAATGAAGTCCATTTTACAGAATTAAAAACATATAAGTTTCATTAATTAATTTAAAAATTAATTCCCGTTGTTAGAGCAAATAGCGTGTTTTTATGAAACAATTAGTATCAAAAGACTGACACTAGTTTAAGTCCGATTTCAAAGTGAAATTAATTCCAAAGACCACTATTGGATTTAATGGTAAAAATCTATTCTAATTTCACTTTAAAACCAATTCAAAATATAATCTAATCAGATAAATAAATTATATTAAAAAGAGGTTTTGAATTAAAATACAACATTTTTTACTATTCATTAAAAAATGAACTTTATCGGAAAAATACCAAAAATATACACAAATTAAATTTTGATGTCCCAATTCTAAAGAAGGGTTTTATTTGGTCCAATATAATGTATAAGAGTGAACAAAACTATATTTAATGATGGTTCTCCATCAAAAGGTGATAAGTGGACCTTTAGTGAAAATTAGGGTAGATATGCCTAAAATTGAATTCATTCCGTATTTTAAGCCTTTATCTTTTATTGGATAAATGTAAAAACATTTAAAAAACATATATAATCATATTTTAGTTATTTCTATCCATTCCCGCCAATACAACGGCTATGTGTTAACTACCATTTAAAATAATATTATTTTATTATTAGTGTGCAACGTAAGATTTCAATGAATCTCTTTGTTGCGTATCGGGTACGCTATGGAACATAGCAACCCCTTTAAAGTAAAATTAATATTTAATTTATAAATATTAATAAAAATGAAAATTCTTTATTCTTTATTTACTTGGTGTGTTACATCCTTCCCCCCTTTTGGGAATTGCGTCCTCGCAATTTTATTCACTTATCAAAATAAGTGGGGGTATTTATCCCTCATAGCATTTTCAGATTCCCACGTTTCCTCTTCAACCATATGGTTTTTCCACAAAACCTTTACCTGGTGAATTACCTTATTCCGTAACACTTGCTCCCTGTGGTCAAGAATTTGGACCAGCTGTTTTCCATAAGATAGGTTCTCTTCCAACTGAACTACCTCTGGACTCAAAACATGAGATGGATCTAGCATATACTTTCTGAACATCGAAACATGAAAAATATTGTGTACCTGAGATAAACTCGGAGGTAATGCCACTCTGTATGCAACTGATCCAACTCTCTCCATAATTTCATATGGTCCAATAAACCTTGGACTCAGCTTTCCTTTCTTACCAAATCGTATCACACTTTTCCATGGAGAAACCTTGAGAAAAACATGATCACCTACCTCGAAAGATAGATCCTTAATCTGGTTATCCGCATAACTTTTCTGTCTTCTCTGAGTTGTTCTCATGTGTTTTTGAATCAACTGAACTTTTTCTGCCATCTCTTCTACCAATTCTGGTCCCATCAGTTTCCTTTCACCAACTTCATCCCAAAAAGCTGGAGTTCGACACCGCTTCCCATATAATGCCTCAAATGGTGCCATCTGTATAATGGAATGAAAACTGTTATTATAAGAAAACTCAACCAAAGAAAGATGTTGGTCCCAACTTCCCTGATAATTCATAGAACAAGATCGTAGCATATCCTCCAAGGTCTGAATTGTTCATTCTGACTGCCCATCTGATTGCGGATAAAAAGTTGTACTAAAATTTAATTCAGTACCCAATGACTTCTGAAGGCCTTTCCAAAAGTTAGAAGTAAACCTGGGATCACGGTCACATACAATGGAGAGAGGAAATCCATGTAACCTGACTATCTCTTTAAGATACAAATGGGAAAGTTGATCTAGGGAAACATTATCTCGTATGTAAAGGAAATGAGCATATTTAGTCAAGTGATCAACAATAACCCAGATTGCATTATTACCTCGAGGTGTCTTCGGCAATCCCACAACAAAGTCCATGGATATATTTTCCCATTTCCACTCTGGCACTGGTAAAGGCTGAAGCATCCCTTTTGGTAACTGCCGCTCTACTTTAACCTGTTGACATGTCAAACACTTCACAGTAAAATCATAAATATCTCTTTTCATTCCATACCACCAGTAATACTCCCGCAGATACCTGTACATCTTAGTACCGTCAGGGTGAACTGAAAACGGGGAACTATGAGTCTCACATAACAACTCATTCTTAAACTTTAAATCATCAGGGTCACATAATCTCTTCCCAAACCTCAAAACACAATCATTATCAATTTTGAATTCAGGCAACTTACCCTTCTGAACCATCTCTACCTTTTTCTGCAACTCACTGTCTTCCCTCTGTGCTTGCTTAATCCTGTCTGATAGGGATGATCTCACTAATACCTGAAACAAAACAGAAGAACTTCCTTCACCAATAACTTTTATGCCAAAGTTCATCAAATCAAAAACCAAAGGATCTCGTTCCAAACGTAGCATGGTTAATAAAGCATTACTTTTTCTACTCAAAGCATCGGCCACTTTATTTGCTTTTCCCGGATGGTAATGAATTGTACAATCATAATCCTTGATTATTTCCCGCCATCTCCTTTTTCTCATGTTAAATTCTTTCTGAGTGAATATATACTTTAAACTTTTGTTATCAGTATATATTTCACACTTTACTCCATAAAAATGATGCCACCAAATTTTTAGAGCAAAAACAACAGCAGCTAATTCCAAGTCATGTGTAGGGTAATTTACCTCATGAGTTTTCAACTGACGTGAAGAATATGAAATTACCTGATCATTTTTCATAAGGACACAACCAAGTTCCTTCAACTAAGCATCACTGTAGATAAAAAACTCACCATTCCTGGAAGGAAGATCCAAAACTGCAGCATTCACCAATCTTCTTTTCAACTCCGGAAAACAATCATCACATTCTTTTGTCCAGATAAACTTAACACCCTTCCGAGTTAGCTTAGTCATTAGACTAGATAACCATGAAAAGTTTTCAACAAACCTTCAGTAGTAACCTTCCAAACCAAGGAAACTACGGATCTCGGTTACATTTGTGGGTCTTGGTCATTCTTCAACAACTTTTTTTTTAGCAGGATCAATAGTTATTCCATTTTTTGAAACAATGTGACCCAGGAAATAAATTTGTTGTAACCAAAACTCACACTTGCTGAATTTTCCATACAGTTTCTTTTATTTTAAGGTTTGCAAGATAACCCTTAAATGAATTTCATTATCCTCTTTAGTTTTAGAAAAAACCAAAATATCATCAATGAAAACAACCACAAACTTATCCAATAACTCATGGAAAATTCTATTCATAAGGTCCATGAATACAGCAGGTGCATTGGTTAACCCAAAAGGCATAACTACAAATTCATAATTGCCATATCTAGTACGGAACGCAGTCTTCGAAACGTCTGCTTCTTTTACTTTCAACTGATGGTACCCTGACCTCAAGTCAATCTTTGAAAAATACTGAGCTCCCTGGAGCTGATCAAACAAATCATCAATATGAGGCAAAGGATAGTTGTTCTTAACAGTAATGTTATTTAAGGCTCTATAATCAATGAAAAGTCCCATTGAGCCATCTTACTTTTTAACAAACAAGATAAGAGCACCCCATGGTGATGTGCTAGGTCGAATGAAACCTTTATCTAATAACTCCTGCAATTGCTTCTTTAACTCTAAAAGTTAAACTTGATCCATTTGATAAGGGGGTTTTGAAATTGGCTTAGAATCAGGAACTAAGTCAATAGTAAATTCAACTTACCGATCATAAATAATACCAGGAAACTCATCAGGAAAACATCAAGATACTCATTTACCACTAGAACATAATTAATCTGAATAGTTCCTTTATTTTCAACAATATGTGAAAGGTAACATTCATTTCCATATTTTACTAGTTTCTCAACTTCCTGATATGTTATCAAAATCAAGGGTTCATTCTTGTACACAAACTGAAAATCTTTCTGAAAAGAAACCATTTTAGCTCTGCAGTCAATCTTAGCATGATAAATAGAAATCCAATCCTTGCCCAAAATAAAATCAAACTCTAATAGAGGAAAAACAATAAGGTTTGCTGGTAGATTCTTTCCACACACAAGTATAGGAAGGTTCTTATAATTCCTTTTTGTCTCAACGTTCCCTCCGGGTGTTTTTACCATAAGTTCAGGATTCATATCTTGATATGGAATTTTCAATTTACTAGAAAACTTCTCAGAAATGAAAGAATGTGTAGACCCTGAATCAAACAACACATTGGCATAATCTGAACAAACAAATAGTGTACCTGATACTACTTCATTCGATGTCCCAACATCTGCTGAAGTAGTTACAAAGGATTTCACCACCCATTTCTGCTTGTAGTCTGGCTGCTTTCCCTCAGTTGAGTTCTTCATTAGACACTCATTTTCATAATGACCCATTTCATTACACTTAAAACGTCTTACTGCTGACTTTTCATTGCCTTCTTGATCATCTTCCTTACAGTTACGAGAAATATGACCTGACTTACCACACCGAAAGCACTTTCCATACTTGGATAAAAATTCTCCAGGATGCATTTTACCACACTTCTCATAGGATGTATATTTAGTTTTCTTACCTCCTTTCTTCTTTGATGAATTCTTCCCCTTTGCCTACCAACTGGACCTCTTATTCTGTTGTTTTTCAAAGAACACCTGATCATCGGAAAATTCCATTTCCACCTTCTCTGCACATCGAACAATTTTTTCATAAATTTTGAACTCATGAGAATCTAAATCCCTTCGATACATTGGATTTAACCCTGAGTAAAAAACGGTTTATTTTACTATCAAGATCTCATATGAAGTTTGGAGCATACCTTTCCAATCAAGTGAACTTTGCTTCATAAGCAGCCACTGAGTTATCCTCCTGCCTCAATTCTAGGAACTGTTTTTCCATCCTAAGACGAACTACCTTAGGAAAATATTTCTCAAGAAATATACCTTTGAATTTTTTCCAGTGAATATCATCAATCTCATCACTATCCCTGATATTTTTTACCATCGACCACCACTGATCAGCTTCACCTTCAAAACGGTAAACAGCAAGACTAACCTTTTGATGTTCTGAACACCGCATGACATCAAAAATCTTCTCCAGTGCTCTAATCCACCCTTCAGCTTGCACAGGGTCAGATTATCCTCTGAATGATGGGGGATGTTGCCTCATGAAATGTTCCACCACTGACATGTTCCTCTGCGGTTGATCTGACTGATCTCGTGCATGGATACCACCACCATTTATATCCTGAGTCAACTGTGCCATCACTGCAAAAAACTGTCCAGTTCCAATTTCGACCATCTCAGGTTGCTAATTTGGAAGGTTGTATTCCTCTTGATGTCGTCCCAACATAGCTGCTTTGTTTCATCTGCGAAAAACCATTCGGAACACAGAAATATCTTAGGTGAAGAAACATGGTAATCTTTAAATGATATATCATTTCAGTCATACCATAAATTAACTTATAATTTAACAATTTTATAACTACTAAAGTTGTCTAAACCGACCTCTAATACCAACTATAAGGCCCTTCCTTAAACCTTACTTAATATTGAATTAAATGAATAATTCACATTGAGGATCTTTTCAGGTTTAGAGTTTTAGATAATTAGAACATAACTATTACATCTCAAAAGATTAAAAAGTATACACTTCTACTAAGTTTCCATAGAATAAAAAAAACTCTTAAAAAGAAACATGTCTAGTTTCATGTTTTATATAGCATGACTTTCCCTTGATCCCATCCTTGACCCTATTCCACATTAAGTCATGTGAAAAACATTTCAAAAAAAACATGGGGTGAGCATAAAAATCTCAATAAGGGATACACAAAGAATGAAAACTGTTAGTTTATCAAAACCACAAGTAAACCATGTATACTTTATCAAAGTAATACTTTTCACCTTTATGAAGTAGTAAAAACTCTTTACTGAATAAAAGATCATTACTTACCCTTTTGTAACCAAAATATTACAATAAAACCTATATAAAGATCACATAACATATAAAGGTAACTTGGGACATAAACATACTTAAATGGAATAACCATATGGTCGACTTCCACACATATCACTTAATGGAATATCCATACAGCCGACTTCCATACCCAATGCATTGGAGGTTATAATGTAACCACCCATCTTGGTATTCACGGCACCACCCGTCATATGGTTTATCACATAACCACCCGTCAAATGTACAAGTACCAATATAAAATCATAAAACATAAAACAAATATAATGGAAAGAAAACATTTCCACACTTTGATCACAATATATCACATAAATATATTGACATAAAAAATCCATTATAAAACCCATTTTCGATACCAAAATACATAAAGAGTATATGGTATTTATTTCATTTTAAAAACATTACGGCTTGTTGAGGAAGCCAAATACCAAATAATACTCACGGCGGCGGAGAAGTCGTTGTCGCCGCATACGTACAAAAACATTCCCTTTTGTTGTTTAGTAAAACGCTTCGTATAAAAAGATTCATTTTGAATAAACGTAAAAGTAAAAGGGGTTTATACATCGTATTAAAGAAAGTGGTGTATAAAACAAAAATATGCCTCACTGAAAGGAGATTGAGACGAAGTCCCTTACCTTGGGTCCGACTTGACTCGATCGTTCTTTAACGTCCTGAATAATAAACTTGAGTTAATTTCTACTTGATTAAGAACCTTTTTCAAGTTCATTATTCCTTTTATATCACTTATTACCATGTTATGAAAATTATGTAGTCATTTAAGTTGATAACGATCATTTGTTGATATCTGGTACTTGAGTCAAAAGTGAACTTATTACAATTACATGTTGTTCATGTGGTCAAGGGTTCATTATATCTAGAATGATATTCATGATTTGGATATCATATATATCATATATATCCAGATAATACATGTATTTATAATATTACATAATCATTTAGAGGTATGAAATGAAATGCACCGTTCATGGAGACGGTAAGCCATACGTACGCATGAACGCTACTTTCATTTCTTTGTCATATTAATGGAATTAAAACTAAATGAGAGGTATGTATATTTTAATTCCAGAATTATATTCATAATTTATATGTAACATACATCATATATAATAACTTTAAATCCATCCTTTATAAATCCCACATATGGCATTAACGAATCAAATCACTTTGAGGGGGCGGTAGTCCGCACTTCCTAAAATGAAGATATCGCGTATACCCATAATGGAAGCCATGAAGGTGTGACATAAATGAAAAATACAGAAGCTTAAGTAAGACATAAAAATATTATATATCATATATAAATATAGTGACATCTTAATGGCCACCTTTGAAGGTGTTGGAAAAATATTGAACAATCATCGTTTCGTGAGGCACAAATTCACCATCCACGGAAACACTATGTTCTTTAACCATTAGATGTAGGTGTGTGTCAGTGTAGCTCTAAATATTCTTATAAAAACATCCTAGTATATTGAAGATATTTTAGTTTTTACAAAATAAATGAATAAAAAGAGTTTAGGGTGTTGGAGAAGCAAAATAAAACAAAAGGACACAAGTGAAGACATTACCTTAAAATCGGGTAACTCCCTTTGGTTTGAGCTCAAAGGATTCCTTGGGAAGACTTATTCCCACGGTTAGGCTTCTAATAGTTAGAGAGGGATGTGGAGAGACAAAATGGGCAGGGGTTGGCTGAGCCAAAGGCTTTGGAAGTGTGGGTAAGGTGGTAGAGGTGGGGGCCTTTTATAAGAGGAGAGGAGGGGCACTCTTGGAAAGTAAAGAAATGTTACTTTATTTTAAAATGAGTTTCAGATTTAAAAGGTCCCACATTGATATAATTCTAGGATAAGGTGATAAGGGTTCTAAATATACCCAACCAATAGGTTTTTGACAAGTGTAGGTCTTATATTTTACATTATCTTTTCATTTTATTTAAATTGTTAAATAATGAGGTAATCGTTTCATCATCATGGTGCCATTAATAATTTAATTTATTTAATGTCTAAAATTAAAAAAAATATCATGATGTAGGAAATCTTTTTATCTTTCTAATTAATATTTATAGTCAAAAATATGACTTGTATAACCCCATTTAAAAATTGTTTTAGTAAAACAACTCATGTTTGTGACATTTTTACTTTAACATTAAATAAAAAGATATTAATGTTATTTTCCTTCCAAAGTGGCTCCATGGGGTCCCCAAGTTGACACATGGATTTTTTTGGTCGGCCATGACACATCCAATAAGGGTAGGACATGTTTCATGCTCATCTCATATTATCAAAACATTATTTTTACCTTAAACTACACTAATTACCTCTAATCGCGATTCAAAATATAAAAGTTACTATTCAACAAAAAAATATTTTAATCCCATTGAACCACATTTTACTTCTTAATGAAAACTATGTATGTCGGATTTTTGAAATTCAAAACACAGAGGTGGTAAAATTTCATTTAAACGAAAAATCAGTTTTTATAAGTACCACTTAGTGGTTTCACTATTCATCAAAAATTGAAGTTTTTCAGAAAAATACCAAAACTTCACCCTAAGCTATATTTGATATTCCAAATTAAAAAATGAAGTCCATTTTAGAAAATTCAAAACATATAAGTTTCATTAATTAATTTAATAATTAATTCCCACTGTCAGAGCAAATAGCGTGTTTTTATGAAACAATAAGTATGAAAAGATTGACACTAGTTTAAGTCCGATTTCAAAGTGAAATTAATTCCAACGACCACTATTGGATTTAATGGTAAAAATATATTCTAATTTCACTTTAAAACCAATTCAAAATATAATCTAATCATATAAATAAATTATATTAAAAAGAGGTTTTGAATTAAAATACAACATTTTTCACTATTCATTAAAAAATGAACATTATCGGAAAAATACCAAAAATTTACACAAAGTAAATTTTGATGTCCCGGTTCTAATGAAGAGTTTTATTTGGTCCAATAGAATTTATAAAAGTGAAAAAAACTATATTTATCGACGGTTCTCCATCAAAAGGCGAAAAGTGAACCTTTAGTGAAAATTAGGGTATATGTGCCTAAAATTGAATTCTTTCCATATTTTAAGCCTTTATCTTTTATTTGATAAATGTAAAAACATTTAAAAAACATATATAATCATATTTTAGTTATTTCTATCCATTCCTTCCAATACAACGGCTATGTGTTCACTACCATTTAAAATAATATTGTTTTATTACTAGTGTGCAACGTAAGATTTAAATGAAACTCTTTGTTGCGTATCGGGTACGCTATCGAACATAGAAACCCCTTTAAAGTAAAATTAATATTTAATTTATAAATATTAATAAAAATGAAAATTCTTTATTCTTTATTTACCTGGGGTGTTACATTATTGTACTCTCTTTTTTCTTTAAAGGCTAAAGTGATTTGACTCCTCTATCAACAATGTAAATTCCTTCATTGTGGTCTCCTCTGACATACAAAACGCCTTCTACATTTGGACCGCTGCGAAATTATTGTGAATTCCCTATAAAAGGGTCAACCTCCGTTGAACTTTCATCTAACCCTTCAGTTGATTTGGTCGATAACAGAACAATTGATCAATTTCAGTTTGCGGGGTCTAGAACATAAAATACTTGTACTGCCTGTGATGCCATTACAAATGGTTCATCTTTCTCCCCTTCCTTACTAAAATCAACTTTCACGAATCCTAATTCATCTACTTTAACAGCAGTCCCGTTATCAACCCACTTGCATTGAAAAATCGGCACTTTGAATTTCGTATAATCTAACTCCCATATTCGTTTGATGATGCCAAAGTATGACATATTCGCATAAATTGGATTTTTGTCCTTAGCACCGGAAACATGCATCGCCTCAGCCACAAGTGTAACCCCACTATTATGCATGGTACTGTCTTCATCATGTTCATTAGTATAGAATGTATAACCGTTAACTGCATAAGCATTGTAAGATAATACGTACGCACTTGCTCCTCCGGCCAGCCATCGAAGTCGTTCTGAAATTGATTCTGGATTTTCATCTAACAGCTTAAAAATATGGTCTCAAAACCATCCTATAAAATGTTGATTATGTGAATATGATATCCATTTTTCTTCCCTAGAAGGATTCAAATGCCTAAGAATTTCTTTTCGGGTTTGAACATATGGGTCAACGTCGAAACTGTTATGCAAAACGTAAAGGTGGGCCTGATCTCGATCTGTAATATTGATTGTTACAACCTCTCTTCCCGAAATTCTTTCACCCTCAAGCCACTCAGTGTGACGAGATTTCGGTAGGCCAACGAATTCCACACCAGACAGGTATTCGGTAAAAAATTCAACATCTTCCTCAACAATATATTGCTCCGCAATACAACCCTCTGTCCGACTTCGGTTTTTGACATACCCTTTCAAAATCATCATATACCGTTCAATGGGGTACATCCATCTATAATGTACAAGACCACATAGTCGAATATCTCTCACCAAATGAACCATCAAATGAACCATCATATCAAAAAATGTCAGTGGGAAGAACATTTCCAATTCACATAATATGACGGAAATTTCTCTTTCAATAGTTGGCAATTTTGCCGGGTCTATAACTTTGTTGCATATAGATTTGAAGAAGAAACAGAGCTTCGTTAATGTATGGCAGGCATTCTTGGGAAAAATTCAACGTAAAGCTATAGGAATTAGATCTTGCATCAAAACATGGCAGTCATGTGATTTCAGACCCTTTAATTTTAAATCTCCCATTGACACTATGTTCTTGATATTTGATGAATACCCCTCTGGAACCTTTACGTCATTCAAGAAGTTGAAAAACTGATATCTCTACTGCCTGGAAGGAGTGTAAGCAGCAGGAGGAAGAAATGTTCATTTTTCACCCTTCACTGGTGTCAACTCTTCTTGTATTCCCATCTCAACCATGTCCAATATAGCTTTAATTCCATCCTTTGTTTTTCCAGGTTCATTTAGCAACATGTCGATGACACTATCACATACATTTTTTTCAACATGCATAACATTAAGAAAATGTCTGACATACAGACAATTCTAGTATGGTAATTTAAAAAAAACTGATCTTTTTTTCCAACCAGTTTTTGTAAGGTTTTTTGAAAATGGTTTACCAAAAGTAGTGTCCAAATCTTTCACTTTCTCAAAAAATTGATCACCTGTTAGCAGAGACAGTGATGTATGTTCCTCTAAACTTCTGTCGAATGATGTCGTCCAAGATCGGTACTTATGTCTTCGGGGTAGAAATCTGCGATGTCCTAGAAACACGGTTTTCGATGAATGTTTCAACCTAATTGACTGTGTACATTGTTTGCAAATGGGACACCCTTGAGTTCCTTTAATGCTATATCCTGACAAATTTCCATAAGCAAGAAAGTCATTTATCGTCCCGTACAACATGGCTTTAAAAGTGAACTGTTCATTTTTGTAAGCATCATATATCGTAACACCTGAATCCCACAATATTTTCAAATCCTCGATCAATGGGGCCAAATAAACATCAATATCATTACCCGGTTGTTTTGGTCTTGATATAAGCATAGATAACATGATGTATTTTCGTTTCATACATAACCACGGTGGTAAATTATAATTTACCAACATAACCGTCCATGTACTATGACTGCTTCTTTGAAAACCAAAAGGATTCACCCCATCTATAGATAACGCCAGACGAAGGTTTCTCAGCTCGTTCCCAAATTCAGGATACTCATGATCAATTCTCTTCTACTGAGGAGAGTCTGTAGGGTGACGTAGTTTCCCATATTTAATTCTTGTATCTTCATTCCATGTCAATTGTCTTGCAGTCTCTTCACTTCTATATAGGCGTCTAAACCTATGAATGATTGGAAAGTACCATACAACTTTCGTAGGACTAGAATCATCTTTCTTGTATCGGAAAGCACCACACTTTGGGCATTCTTTAAGTGATTTGTGGTCCTTGCGAAACAATATACAGACATTCAGGCAAGCATGTATTCTTTCAGAGATCATACCCATCGATCGTAGCATTCGTTTGGCATCATATGTTCGGCTTGGGAGTTAATTATCTTCTAGGAGCATGTCATTCAGGAGAGCAAGTAGTTCCGTAAAACTGGCCTCACTCCACCCATTGCCTACTTTCAAATTATACAGCTTCAATACGGCTGAAAATGCTATATATTTAGTGCAACCAGAATACAATGACGTTTTTTCACAACTCTTTAACCTCTCAAACAATTTTGGGCAATCACGAAGTTCATCTTCAATTGTCCTTATCATTTCCTCAATACGATTTTCATCATCGTTCACATATGTAATCACACCCTCCATACGATCATCTTCACTATTCATGCTTCTAATCATATCAGATGATCTATAAAATGTCGTGTTCTCTGAGTCACTACCTACATTGGTTTTTTCCTCATGTTTATTCCAACATGTATAACTTTGATCTATTTCGTGATAGATCAGGTGTTCTTCCAACTCCTCTAGACTAATTTGTCTTGAATAACAACATCATAAACACGGACAGAGGATTTGAGAAGGGTCACATGCATGATCTTCTGCAAACTTGATAAACTCTTTCACGCCATCTTCATACTCTTTTGTTAACCGATTGGAATTCATCCATTATTTATTCATATTCATCGTTTTTATGGGTTCGATCTTGAGAACTTGCCTAATATTATGTTTTAATTAATCAGGTATCATTGTTTGGGTTTTATAAAAACAAATCATGGTACAAATTCCTTTAAACACATGTGAAATCCATATACATGGTGTGTCCAGTTGGGTGAACATCGTGTATGTATAAGATACCTGATTTAATCTTACATATATCAAATTTATTCCAAGTTAGTCTTACAAAGACTGAATGATGCCTTAGAAAATACATGACATGCGAACAAGAGGAAACCAATGAGTAACAGGAGAATACAGGCCATAACTACTCCTAAAAGCAGTCCATGGTAGGTTCATCGTTGTCCAACTCATCTAATGGTATCCTAATGTCAAATATATCTTGGAGAAGATCATAGAACCTCATTGATGATCAATGTTACTATCAATGAATGGATGAGGATACATATTCATGACTCTCATCAGGTTCAATCTCCAATAGTCCAACAAAATAATAAATACCAATCAACCATCTATTTTAGAGAACTATAAAACCCCATGGTAAAGTACTATGCCATATGAAACCATTATATTTTATATCATCAAATTGTAATTCAAACAACTGATGCTCTTTTGGTGTTATTTTTGAAATTGTGATAGAAACTGAATTTTCTCCCAAAACTAACTAGATTATAAAGTTTATCTCTTTATTAAGAAGTAAATCTTATACCTCATCAGGGAAAAAATCCTAAAAATGTACTACCATTGGGGAAAAAGAATCCTACAGCATTCTAGCAACATCTACAATATGACTGACTATTTGATCCATTAGGGTACAGTAAATATATAATTATAACATGCTATTTAAAATGAAATGTGGAAACATGAAATCATACAAACTCTTGATAAACCCAACATACAAAACATATCACCTAGTATGTCTGTCACATATACAAATAAATAAATTAGAAAAAAAACATGCTACAAAGCATAAAGGTACCATTAAATACTTACATTGGTCAACTTGTTTTATAAATTGTTTATCTTCATCTGTGCCTTGAACTTGCACCCATGAATTTGAAGGTGAGTATGCATACACGATAGTTGAAATTCTTAGAGAAGAGTTTCTGGAAGAGTATAAGAGACATAAAGTAATGAAGATCTTGCTAATCATTGTGGAAATCGACTTATGCAACGTGGCCTAAGTTGCAATACCTACAAGTTGTAACTTAGGTCGCGTTGCACAAGCCGATTGCCACATTGTTTGTAGAAACCACATTTGCTCCAACACTCTAATGATCTTCATTGATTCATGTCTCTTATACTCTTCCAGAAACTCTTCTCTAAGAAGGTCAACTATCATGTACGCATACTCACCTTCAAATTCATGGGTGCAAGTGCAAGGCACGGATGAAGATAAACAATTTCTAAAACATGTTAACCAATGTAAGTATTTAATGGTACCTTTATGCTTTTTAGCCTGTTTTTTTTTCTAATTTATTTATTCAACTATCATGTACCTTTATCAATGCTCATTAAAAGTGTTGATAAAGGTATGTTTTATCAGTGCTAAAATAAAAGCACTGATAAAACATTCATTTATCAGTGCTTTTTTAGCGCTGATAAAGAACTACCTTTATCAGCGCTAAAAAACACGCTGATAAATGTTGCCTTTTATCAGCGCTAAAAAAAGCGCGGATAAAGGGGTACCATTTATTAGCGCTTTTATATAGTGCTGATAAAGGCATACCCCGTTATCAGCGCTTTCTGTTTAGCACTGATAAAGGGCAGCGCTTCCCTTGCCCTGTTCTGTGGTAGTGATTTATCCAACCCTCTTTTAGGGTAGATCACTCTTCATGTTCAAGATTCCTTCAAATGGTGCCAAGTCCTTTTTTACCCTATAATTACCAGGTTATTCTCATTCTTCAACCTTCAAGGGAACTCTCACTCCATTTTCAGGTAGACGTGTCTTGAGGATACCCGAAAATTCATATCTTTGTCTCTTATAAAGAACCATTTTGTTTCCCTAGTTTCTTTCTTGTTTGGTTAGGCTCGGTATTTGTCACCCCATGCTTTTACGAGAGGTCTTCCTTTCATATATTTGGATGCTTCAGTCACCAAGGATGATATAGGGTCCCTGGATCTAGATATTTCTTCTCCATATGATAAGAGTGGGAAACTTTGCATGGATCTGGTGCAGTTTAGGAACTCGGGAGTTCCTACCCTAGGTTCTCTCTTCTAACCCCATCTTGACTTCTTGTAGATAGCTACAGGTACAGCTCTACTTGATCTCCCTTTTGTCCCTCCCCCTCTCTCCTTTGTAATAGGATCTTTAAAAAAGGTATCCTCTCTTCCTAAAGTCTCCTCTATTCCTCCCCATAATGAGGATATTATCTTGAAATTTCCTCCCTTTAAATATCTTACTATGGCCATGATCTTCATCCTAGATCTTGTCCTGCCTCTTCCACCTTCTTCCATACTTCCAAAAGGCCCATTACATATCATTAATGGAGGCATGTAGGTCTCACATATTTCATGCATTGTACCGAATTATTCCATCCCTAGTCCTCATGTTCATTATACCCATCCTCATTTCTCTCCTCCTTTGAATTTCATTGGTGTGAGAACCAGATCCTAACTAACGCATCAAAGTCAATATTCTCATATAAAAAAGTGTATAAGATTCCTAGGGCCAAAGCCAAGCTTAGTTTGTGTTAATATAATATTTTCTCATTTGTAATGTTAGTGGAATGAGAGCTCGGGTTAAAACTGATTATAATTTTAGTGAGGTTTGATCCAAAAATGTCTCTCTTGTTATAGTGTTTAAGACCAAACAATTTAGATCCATGATTGTAGATTTTTCTCGTAGAATCAGAATGACATGGTTCATGAAAGATGAATCTGAAAACCCCTCCATATGGGTCTTCTGGAACTCGGCCATCAGTGTGAATTTGGTTCAGGCTACAGATCATTATATCACTATTGAAATCATGAATGTTTCGCAAACTATCTTCTTCTTTTTTTTGTATGGTAGTTGTGACATTCAATAATGATTGCTTCAATGGAGGGATCTTGAGTCCTTTGATCCTAGGGACTCTACCTATTTTGTGTTTGGAGATTTTAACATGGTATCTAAAACCAGTGAGAATAATGGTAGGGGTCCCTTTCCTCATAGTGCTAGCTTGTATTTCTCATAGTTCATGTATCGTAATGGGATTTTGTACTTGGGTTTCATAGGGAGGCATTTCACAGGGTGTAATAATCAAATTGGGGCTCATCAAACCTATTTTAGATTAGAATTATGCAATTCTAATTCCCATTCCATTTTTAGTTTCTGAATTCCAAGGTATCACATCTATCTCGAAGTATCTCAAATCATTCCCCTCTTATTATAGACATATAAAATAGTTAGGATAGAAGGGGTTCTCTTGGATTATCCCATTTTTGGATTAAATATCTGAGTTATCTTCACACATTACACACTTATTAGAACAAAAAAATCATGGGAATGAATGGTAAATATTTAATAATAAACTAAGTAGTATTAGGAAGGATATTTATGTGTGTATTAATAACCAACCTCCCCCTTCATGTGACCTGGATGAAGTACAACCAGATATTGACAGCTTGGAATCTATCTTGTAAATGGATTGGAATGAGAACTCCACTGGAGAGCTTGCTGTTAAGAAGGAAAAAATGGATGAAATGCTTCTAAGAAAGAATAAAATTTGACATGATCAATCAAGATTCAAGTAGCTTCATGAGGGGGATCACAATATTAAATATTTCCATGCATTCATTAAGTGAATAATAGAGGTTCTCTCAGTCTAATATCTGGATAGAGGATGGATTCTATTCGGATGATAAAAATATTTTCGATAGAATATAATAGGCCTTTTTAGGGACCTGATTGAAGGTACTAATCTCGGGATGGATGAATGTTACCTGAGGGGTCATATAGAGATTACTGGTGTTATTTATGAGGTGGTTTTTAGGCATGATAATGAGTTGATTGATTCCATTCCATAGGAGTAATAAATCTTAGGGTTTGTGAAAAACCTCAATTTGGAAAGTTCCCCAAGTCTGGATGGGTATCTTAGATCCTTCTTTAGAGCCACATGGAGTACTTTCAAATCTAATATGATGCTTTCTATTAAGGATTCCTTCTATAGTGGGATCCTTCATCGTGCTTCTAGTGCCACCACTGTGGTTCTCATTCCATGATTTAAAAAGACCTATCTCTTTCAACACTATCACCATGTAATCATGTTCAACATTATGTATAAGGCCCTTGGTAATCTTCTTAATAATAAAATAAGTGTTCATCTTCCATGATGGTTATCTTCTGTGCATCATGGTTTTGTTAAAAAAATATTCATCCAATAGGAAATTGATTTTTACCAAGAGTTCATTGATGACATTAAAACTAGATTTCATGGATCTGATATGGTGGTTAAGTTGGTTATGGACAAGGCATATGATAGGATTGAGTGGACTTTTATTTTCAAGGTTTTGACACGTATGGCCTTATCCTCTTGGTCTATTGACTTTTATTCAGTTTTTCGGCTCTTTATGGAAGTATTTTTGCTTCAGGGGAATGAATTGTGGGTTATTCATAGATATCTATGGGTTGAGGTAAGGGGATCCTCTATCCCTGAGTATTTTTATCCTTTCCTAGGATGTTATCATTCGTTTCATCAACAAGGTTGTTTTTTATAGAGCAATCCTTCCCAATCGATGTAAATCTAGATCATGCAGTTTCTCTCATCTAATGTTTGTTGATGATTTGATCATCTTCATGAACACTAGCATGAGGTCTGTTCATGGGCTTAAGAAAATTATTTCTAATTATTACCACTAGTGTGGCCAGATTGTTAACTATAATAAGTGTCTCATTTATATCCCAAAGATTTACACAGACAATAGGATTGCCTGTCTTAGCAGAAGGTTGGGAATGTATAATGGCTCTTTCCCCATGGAGTATCTTGGCTCTCCATTTTCCCCGGGAATGATGGGAATCAACCATTTTTATCACATTGTTGGGAAAATGTTTGGTCGGGTACATAACTGGAAGAATTTATTCTTATCTTTTGGAGGTAGAACCACCTTTCCCAATAGTGTCTTATCATCTATCCCTTTTCATACACTTTTGGACACCAAATTTCTGAAGGGGTGATATCTAAGATTGACTTTATTCTTTCCTCTTTCATTTGGGATGCTCATGAGGAGGGGAGGAAGTGTTGGGAGTCATGGAATAGGCATGTGAGGCATGTCCAATTGGGTGGCATTAACATGAAGATAATATCTAGTACATTTCATGGCATGAAGGAAAAGTTTTCATGGGTGGTTATTGAGGAATTTACACTATGGGGTAGATTCAGGGGTTCCAAGATTAGGGAAGGCGGAAATGTTACAAATAGTAGTCGGGATTCTCTATGATCTATTGTTTCTTATCATATCCAATCCCTTCAACTGCATACCATATGGATTTTGGGAACATGAGAGATTTATTTTTGGAATTATAACCGTTTTGTTGTCCTTTTGAAATTATAGGATGTCCAGCCACCAAAATCACCTTCAAGTAGGTGAGTAGTACCTGACATTTGTGAGTGTTGTGTTGGATAACAATTATCATATGGACTTTGAGATTATTGATCTTTCAGATTAACCAGAAACATGGGCATTCACTATTTCTTATTGAGGAGATTTTTCATCTAAGGAATACCGGAGGGTGACTACTATTATAGACCTGAAGTATATTCAAGGCTCGTCCTTATGGGTTAAGGAAGTACCTTCCAACTCAACTTTCTTGTTTCATGCATCAGGAATCAAGCTTTACCTATGGACTTTAATGTTAAAAATCTGGTGTTATCCTTGTTTTAAGATACATGTGTTGAAGTGGTTTTAGATATGAGTGTTCATAAAATATGTTCTTCAATAGTGAGTGGGTGTGTCATCTTTGGAGAGCCTTTGGTGACTTCATGGGTATTTCTGCCTTGGATTTGATGAATTTATATTTCCTTGATCATTGGTTTCATGGTGTGGGGAATGTACATTCATAGAGTAAATCCCACACCATTATCCTTGCAGTTGGGTGCTGGTGCATTTTGATGGCACAAAACAAAGCCAAACATGAGGGAATTTAGTGCTCTAGAAGGTATCTTGTAGGTAGAACCAAGTTCATTCTTCTTGATATGGTTCTCTTATGTAGAAAATTGTGGGAAATTACCTATCTTCGACTACTTCAGGTGGTCCCACTTAATACATTTTCAGGTAATCTCAGTCATTGGGTTAGACGGTTCCCTCATCCCTTTGGCCCCAAGCTTAACTTTGACGTCTCATTCAATATGAATGACATGAAATGTGGTGGTATGGTTTGGGAATCCATGATCTAGGTTATCCTTTCTTTTACTTCTCATTTTAGTAAAGGTCATTCCCTCTTGGTCAAGGCTCAAGTGAATATCATTGGTATTAAGCTTTTCATTCATTAGAATACTGGTCTTAATGCAGTCAAAAATGATTTTATCATCATTCACGACTCCATGCATGGTAGGAGGAACATTCCATGGTCTTTATCTTATATCCTGAGGTGGTGTAGGACTCTTATCAGCAATGTCACAAACATTCCACACACTTGGATGGAGGGAAATAAGGTTACTGATCATCTTGAATATAGTTACAAGGTCTCAATATTTTTCTTCCCTCGAACTTTCACATTTTCTCTATTGAAGGGAAGAATCAAATTAGAGGGTATTCACTTGATCTTTATTACTTCAAGCCCTTGTAGTTTCCTCCTCTACCTTTTTTCTTTTTTTTTCTTTTAGGTATTTTTGTTTTTGTACTCTTTTTAAAATTTAATAAATGAATGATGATGATGATGATCCAGAATCAAATAAATCATTGGATAAATTTTATTATAGGATTCATGTACCTACCACCACATCATTGGGTACTTATACTTTAGTTATAGTGATTGAATAAGCTTGTAAATATCACCTTGGCATCTTCTATTGTAGATTCCCCTGATTCTTAGGGAAGTAATTTGTGTAGTTCCCCATCTCTCGTACTATTGAAGCATTGAAAATAACTATTTTATTTCTTCTCTTTTCATTCTCTTTCATGTTTCCATTTCTCTACATTCTTATAACATACTCCCAATCCCTTTAACAATTTCCCAGGGTGATTCTTTCTATAGTTTTCACGAAGTTGAAAACATTGAGTTTTCTTATTATTCTTTGACACATTCACATTTTCATGGTTCTCATATGGACTCTTATTTTCATGGTTTCACTTGAATATATAAAATTTAGATAATTCATTGCCTATTTTTATTGTGAATAGAACAATTTCATCGTATAATGAAAACGTTTGAGAGACCAATTCCCTTTGTAGAATTGGGTTAATCCCTGCAAATAAATGGAAATTCCTATAATATGTGTTTTGCATGTAATATATACTATAACCATCCAACCTTATAAAGGTAGATTCATAATGATTTTTTATTTAAGATAAGGAACTTTATTTTTATATTAATTTATTTATAACGAGGGAAATATTTATCAAATAATGTATCCTTAATTTTTCTATTCCATGAGTTTTATTTCCTCTTCCTCCCTGGTATTTTGGATCAAAGAGAACCATTTATTTGTATATCCTTTGAGACAATAAATCATATATATAATAATTTCCTTTTTAGTGTGTCTCAAACCCATAAATACCTTCTCCAGAAACTTGATCCATTTATTAACTATAATCATATTAGTATTCCCTTAAATGATGGGGGATTCTATCACATAAAGCAATCTAACATAGTAGAATCTTACTGTGGAATAGTTTGATCCATCCAAGAAAGTTTTTCTATCATAACCTAATTATGCTGACCAAATATAGACATTATTTTATCAATTTTAATACCAGCTGTATTGGATTTATTGGTAGAGAAATCTCTATATTTTCCTCAAGTATCAATACCCTTATACCTTCTAGGAACCATTTATATACAATGGAATATACTGGATTTTTTCCAAAAAATATTAATTTTAAATCATATTGTATAATTCAAAATATGGTGTAACACTTAACATAAATAAATAAATTAGGCATTATTAATCTCATAATCATAAACATTGGTTTCATTGGGGATATATTTGCTTTTAAATCCTTCATAATTATTGTAAAGAAAATGTGAATTATCCCATGAATATACCATAGGAGTTTCAAACCATGTGTGCAGTAGGGCCCGTTTTTTGGTACCATGTAATGCTCAATTCAATCATTACTAAACTTTTTCAGAGTTATTACCCATAATTACTTATGTTCTAGAACCACATCCACTTGTATTATCTATACGTGAATTTATTTCTACGAAAACCCACATAATATATACCTTACAAAAAATTAGGATGTTCATCTTACTTATCATTAATGTTTAAATTAGGGTCATGATCCCTAATATATGTTTTCCTAAATCTACTCCCATGGTTTCTACTAAACATCCTATTATTCCCACCATAACAACTCCAACCCTCGTAACCCAGAACCAGTGCCTCATTTTTTTATATTGGCATAAATAAAAGATTAAAATCTTAGTTTTTGATATCCATATTTCATAAATGATACCCATATTACATTTGTAAAAAGAAAATAAATCATAACAAAAGTAAAAGTTTAACATCCTTGAAACTCATTCCCATAGTCTATCTTCATATCCTAGGGAAAGGAAACAATATAAGTGTGAGCACAAATATGAAGTAAGGGTTAAGTAAAGTGGAAGAAATCATGAATAAATAATTATAAACAATATAGAAATATAAATAATTGAACACACATTCAATTTAAATAACTTGACATCTTTAACAGATAAGGTAGAATGAATATGGCAAGGTAAATAACTGAAAACACGTGTCATTTAATCAATAACATGAGAATTAAATACATCAATGTCAAATATCATATTGAATCCATAATATATAATAATTACAGAATTATCAATGAAGGAAATGATTAATTATTGGAAATCATGTCTTAGGCACCTAAAAACCTCTATAATCAAGATCTATCATCTTGATAGTTTAAAACTACAGTTAGAAACACATTTATTTTGGCCAACTGATTTATCTCAAGAGACCTATCAATGCATCAAGGGGAAATATAAGGTACAGTCCCCAAACATCACTACATGTTCCTTATATATTAAATAATTCATTTAACTCATGAACAATATTCATTATCATAAAATATCTGTATTGAGTAAAGGATAATGATTTATCAATATTTCCCCAGTTAATCAAATAACATTCCAATTAAACATCATATGTACAAATTGTATATGTTTTTAAACAATAATCATATTCATCACACAATAATATTGATATTTAATAGAAATTTCATTTAAATTAAAATTTTATTACAATAAAGTAATTGTTTCAAGATAATGTTTAAAATCACAAAATAAAGGGATATTTCACAATAAGGTTTATCACTTGATAATTTTCAAATATAAACAATTTGGGTGAATTAATTAAAATTAAAACTTAAAATAACATGAATAATGAAGTATTAATGATATTAAATATCAAAGGGTAAGTATATATACCACATAAAAGTGAATTGGTGCATAATAACAAATAAGTCTCAATGAAATGTAAATTAAGATGAAGTCCCATAAATCACGCTTCCTTTTGGTTGAAAAATGATTAAGATATTTTATTTTGGGTTTAAAACATGTTATTAACATATAATAAAACCATATTAGTATTTATCATATCATTAATGGTTCATTTATAAATGTTTACCATGCATTCAATAATAATCATTCTTTATTTTCACTATTTCAGGTGTTAATTTCCATGTTTTCTTATGCGTGCTTTATCATTAAAGATATGATTCTTGTACATATTATAAAGTTTAATGATCTATAGAATAATTATCATGAAATAATTATCATATTTATACAAGAATTATAATTTCAAAACTAATTATGAATGATGGTTATGAAAAATTAAGTACGTTATGATCATAGAGATGGTATGTCGTACGTACGCGTGAGTAACGCTTCCATTTTTCAATGGTCATTTTTGAAAGTATTTAAGTAATATATTACTATTAAATAATGATAATTATATCATAAATACCATATTATATACTAATATATTTCATCCATGTGGTTTTGTGATGAAAAGAGAGCCACATCACTTCATGAAGGCAGTAATCCACACATACACGAATGTGGTTATCATCATTTTGTTTGTGAAAATGAAAGAAATAAAACTATATATATTATATTTAAATAATTATAAATATTTCATTAATATAATAATTATGTAATATATATCATATATAATAATTAAATTTATCTTTATCACCTTCTATTTGAAACATTAGTGAAAGACTAGTCACATAATATTATGAGCCGGTAGTCTTCTGTACACACAAGAAACGTTATCGTGTCTCTTAAGGAATGGAAGATAAATATATATATATATGATATAAAGAATAAATAGGTATAAATATGTTTAAATATAATTTATATTTTTTATATCCATCGTTATACCCAACCTATATTGGTGGAAATGTAAAAATGATCTACATTAGTTTGTAAAGCGGTAGTCCGCCACACACACGAATGATGATTTCATAACCCATTAAATTGAAGTAGAGACAATTTTAGATCATTAAATCATTACAAAAATATCACATTATATGTAATATATATGGGTTATTATATCATCATGTTTTCATAAAAATTGAAGGATGTAGAGATAGAAGTAAAATGAAGAAGCTCATTGAAGAACATTACCTATTCTTCAGGTATCATCCTTAGGTTTGCACTAAAGCCTTCCTATGATATATTTCATCCCAATATATTGATTATAGGATTATAAAAAGGAATTTGGGGAGTTATTTCGTTATATATTGTCTGAACCAAATGGTTTTTAAGGTGTGAAACATGGGAGATAGGGGGTGGCCTTTTATAAGTGGGGTGAGTAGCACACTTGAAATTTTTGAAAGATTGAATTCCATCCACATTTTTTTCACATCACCATGCGCCAATAATGGTCTGTTGTAGATAATAGAAGGTTTAAGGTCCAAATATTTCCACATAATTGGTTTTAGATAAGTTTCATATTTATTTTACCTCATATTATTATAGTTTAATCCCTCAGTATAATCGTTTTTACAATAATCCTTGTAATTAACTTTAACCATTTTCAATAATTAATTTGGTAAAAAATTAATTTTTACATATTAGAAATTATAAATTATGATTATTCCAAATATATAATCCATTTTATAAAATTAAATTCGCATAAGTTTAAAATAATAATTAAAAATTAATCTTGCATACGTGATAAGAAAGCGGGTTTTAAAGTGAAAATGTTTAAACCTTTAAAAAGTTTTTTATCTAAATTAAATATGAAAATTATTTGAATGACATAAATTGGATTAATAGATGTATAGTGGAACTATTTTCACTATAAAACAAATTAAAAATATAATTTATCATTATAAATTATTTTGACAAAAAGACACTTTTAAATTATAATCTAGTATTTTAAAAATTCATTAAAAAAGAAACTTCTTAGAAAAATATTAAAAATTCAAACTAAGAAATTTTTTATTTTATGATTTCAAAACTAAAGTTAATTTTTTCAAATAAATTTTCTAAAAGTGTTCTAATTTAATTTTAAATCAGGTGTTAAATGATTGACTAAATAGTGTTTTGTTTAAACCCGGTTTTGTGTGTGTTGTAAGCTATCAAAAAAATATTATAAAAGTAAAATATTATAAATTCTTGGGGTATTAAAATATCCTCTAGATAAAACCATCATAAAAAATTATATTTATTAAAAACAATTGTAATGATTGAAACTGTTATAAATAAAATTCCATTATGATTTAATGTTTTATTATATAATATAGTTATAGAAAACACATGCACATGTTTTATAATATCTAATTGGTTTCAAAATTCCATTAAGAATATTTAATATTTATAATATAGGAATTAAATAGGGATCACATTATTAATATAAATATAGGGCTTTAACAAATCTAATTGACACAAACAAAGGAATTGATGGACTCGTCTAGTGGAATTGTGCCCTGTGAAGCCCATTTATCGAAGATTTCAAGGAAGATATCATCTCTTGGATTTTCCCTTGACCAAGCCCAATATTACATCCAACAACTTAAGCATGGGAGAAATGGTTTACAGTAAATTTCAAGCTCATCGAGAATGCGGCCCAAACCATGTCCGTCGAATGGACCCCTGAATGTTTCACCATCATGCACCTTACACGTAGGAATATGTATGTGTAATAAAAGGGTATGTATCAAGACCTTAATAATATTTATATTTATATTTTATAGAATAATGAATTTACTTTAATTTTTATTATTACTTTATAAATGATTTTGATTTTGATTCAATTAAACCAAAATTGTATTTTTCAATAATATTCAAATTCAATTAAGAGATTTATATTGATGACTTAATGGATTTTTGAAATTAATAGTTTTTTAATAAAATTTTATTATTATATAATTATTATTTATTATAAATGGTCATATAATTTTTATGAAGTGAAATGTACTTTTATAAGGGTTTAAAATATTGTTATGGTCAAAAACCCATCATTTATCAATAAATGTCAAATCTTATCTTAAAAGTGAAAATTAAAATATTTATAAAACTATTTAGATAAAATAAATATTATTTTTGGAATTATAATATTGAAATTATCCAATTGTTAATTTTTTATAATTTTCTATGATAGTCCAATTTTCAGGTAAAAATTAAATACTGTATAAATATACTATCTGTTTTATGACATCATAAGGATACAAATAATGATGTAATAAATACTATAATGGGTATCATCTGAAAAATATATGTTTTCCCTTTAAAATAATATTATTTTAATTTTATTTTATTAATTTTAGAATTCCTTTACAAATCCTACAAATCATAAAATATATTTTATGTTTTTAAAATCATTTATCTAAAAGTATGACTCACCTCCGCATAAGCAAGGGAATTTTTTTTAACAAGATCAGACAATTTCCTAAAAAAATAATTTAAAACACCCCCCTTTTGAAAAAACCATGGTAAAACCCAAGGCAAGGTTTTTGGATTTGAATATTTTTTATATAGAGTCCAAAACCTAAGATTGTGAAATATTAAAGAATTCCCTACTCATTCCCTATATAAAACCACATAATATCTCACTTATCATCCCCCAAAATCATTTTAGAATGAAATTAGCCTATCCTATCCTCTCTATAACCCCTCTAAGGCTCCAAAAGATTTCAATAATCCCCTCTTCATTCTTTTTAAGTCACGCACTCAAGTAAGGGTTCTTTCCTTTTTCCTCTTTATCCAAGCTTCTTTATCTTTCTTTGCCAATTAATTTTGAATTACTAATGATGGGGTATGTTTTAGAACCTCCCCCATACTAACCTTATTATGTCTAAATTATGAGATACCCTTTGATCCCTTCCATGTACACCTGTCACCATGCTGAAATTTCATGAGCATCCTTTCATGTCTCTTCTTATTCAAGCTTATTTATTATCGTATACCTTATTTTTTTAATTTTTTATGTCTGTAAATATCATTCCATGTCCATATTAATGTAAACTTCATTTAAAAATTATGATATACCCATTTCTATCTCATCAACCCATTTTATGAATTTTTAAGTGACGTTGTTGTGCTGCTGAATTTTCATCATGATTTTCCATGCCAAACCAATTGTGTAGTGAATATCGAATCCATTTCCTATCAAGGTTATTCACTTTTATGAACATATACATTTTTAGTGGGGATTTACGTGTATGTATTCCACAATCCTTAATTGTGGAATAAATTATGATGAATTAATCCATGATTTATGATTTATGTGGCACACTTAAGAATAAGAATGAAATAAATGTGATTCGTGTTCCCATACTTATATAGCACTCCAATGCATTGGGTAATGTTTATTATCATGATAAGTCTTGTTGGGATAGGGTTTTAAATAATTCATTTATGGGAATTTGTCACCATGAAGTATTGGTGGTTTATCCTTGACCTATGATGCAGTGTTTTAAGTTGTTTCCACATTTCTCAGGTTATGATTATCATGATATATAATTCTTTATAATTAATGTTCTTTTATTATTGTTATTATGTATATTGTCTAAAATGTATTATTCTCTTCATGTTATTCCATTTCTTTCCCTTACTAAGCTTTATAGATCGACCCTTTCTAATGTATTTTTTCCCATGATATCCAATGTAGTTTTAAGTTCAAGCATGTAAAATAATTTTTAAATAAGGTTGTTGTAATTCATGTTTAAGGTTGTAATGAAATGTACCTAATTCCCAAAGACACTAGAATTATTGATCTTTTATGTTGTATTAAGTGAAATTTTATATAATTAAATCATGTATGAATGTTTAATAAAGATAATGGTTGTTATAGTTGGTATCAGAGTGAAAGTTTATTTATTTTAGGGATTAAGATTAGAAAAATATAGAAAAAGAATTAGGGATAAGATTATGTATAAGGAAACAACCCTAAAATTTTGGTGAGTATAGATTATGTGGTTTATCAAGAAATTGAATCCCTGTATGGATACTACAGGTGGACGTGGTTCTGGAATAGATGTTCCTAAGGGTAACAACTCTGACAAGGTGTCTCAGACCTAACTCGGGGTAACCTAGTACACAACAATGAGCCTTACTGCACATCTGGTTTGACAATCATGGGGGATATTATTTGGTAAAATCATAATCCTAGTATGAACCATTATTAAAGGAAAAAAAATTCACATAAGAATATTTGTTATGAAATAGATCACGAATAACATAGATTGAAGCCTAGAAATACATAAGTTAAGGAAATAAATGTAGTTTACAAGTTCTCCCTTTATTTTAATTGGATTCCCATTACATGTTTAATAGTTTAAAAATACCCACCCCTGATTTTCCTTTTATTCTAGCAAATGGATTGGATTATAAGGAATCAAGGAAACAATCATTGTGAAGGGAAATATGAAGACTCCACCAATAAGATGCCAAACCCTATGGGATTAGCAATCATTAACTACCTGACGATACTCTCTCAACTGACTCGGGTTCTCAAAAAAACCTATATTAGGAGGAGAATCCAAATCCACATAAAAGTGAACAATCCATAATAGAAAGCTTCCTAAGACAAATTCCTCATAATTTTAATAGATCATTTGATCCCTTAATCTCTGAATAGTTGATCAAATCCATTGAGAAGATCTTATCCATCCTTCAATGATAGGAAAAATAAAAGGTTACTTTGGTTATTTATCGCATAGAGAGTGAAGTTGATAAATGGTGGAAATTAATAAAAAATATGAATACTAAGGAATATATCAAAGAGATGGGATGGAAGGATTTCTAGAAAAAAAATTTCAAAAAATATTTTTCCCGCACCCTCTGACTTCAAATGGAATGGGATTTCCTTTTCCCCAACAAAAACGAGGATGAATCAATCTGGGAATACAAGAAAATATTAATAAGACTTACATGATATGCATTAGACTATTTAATTACCCATATGTTTATAGTTGTATTCTTTTTTATTGGTCAAAAACCTAGTCTACAAAAATCCTCGATGATCCTTGAATTTGAAACCTATGAGGAAATTATTCGATTTTCCCTCAAATCCAAAATGTAGATCAATGAATATTAGGGGTATCATGGGGATAAGAAGCAGAAAGTTGAGATCAATTCTGGTGGTTTGATAGAGAGATATAATTGTTCCAATTAACATATCATCCCACTTTCTAATGGGGTATAAAGAAGAAACCTGGAAAATCCCTGAAGGGGACAAGGAAATGTTTTAGGTTCGGGAAGGAAGGGAACCTTTCCAATGACTGTCAGTAGGAAAAACCTGCTACTACGGTAGAGGAAAGGACTTCTCTAGTTAACCCTTAATGTGTTTTTAATTATTAAAACTGCAAGTAACTAGGGAATTTTGAAAACCAATTCACTAATCCAATGATTTTGAGAGACAACCAAGAACCTATAAGTTAGAATGGAAGATCTTTTTCCATCACTACCACCAAAGTGAATCCCAACAACAAAGTGGTGATAAGTACGCTAGTTATTCATTCAAGAATAGCGAACATATTATTTGATTATGATTCTATGCATTATTTCATATCATGAATGTTTTTTAGAACTATTCAAACAACATCACAAAGCATGGGAATATAGTTATCAGTGAAATTAGAAAATTGAGAAATTATTTAATCCTAAGTATATAACTCTTCCCCAAGCACAATTTGTGGGACGAATTTCCTGAAGAACCCTTTCATACTCTCTTTGGTTTAATTTGATGAAATTATGATCATATGTTTTCTTTCTATTTATAGAGCCAACATAAATTGTCATGAGAAATAAATCACTCTTTGTATTGTGAATTGACCCCTGATTATATACAAGTGTAAGGAGGAGGATGAATCTTCTTTAGAACCATCATCTTAAGAATGGTTATTATTTACCTATGATAAAGAGTATCTAGCACAAATTTTTGATTCTAAGGAGATAATTTTTTTTAAATACATGCCTATTGTGAGGGAATACACTGATGTGTTTCCCGAGGAATTTCCTAGTGTTCCTCTTAGCCAAGAGGTTAAATTTTTAATCGATCTCATACCTAGGGTAACACCATTATCTAAGACTCTGCATTGAATGGATTTTTCGGAACTTGTGGAGATGAAGAAACAACTATAGGAGAATCTCGATAAAGGTTTAATATACCTGAGTGCTTCTCCATGGGGTGCACTAGTCCTTTTTGTTAATAAAAAGTATGGGTCAATAACTCTTTGCATTGATTATCGTGAGCTTAACAAGATCACAATAAAGAACAAGTATCATCTACCACATATTGATAAATTTTTAGATCATCTACATGGAGCACTACACTTATCCAAGGGGGATATGTGGTCAGGATATTACTAAGTTAGGGTAAAGAAAGGGGATATCCCCAAGACATCTTTTCATACAAGGTACGGGCACTATAAGTTCATAGTGACGCCTTTAAGACTCACTAATTACCCAAAAATCCTCATAGAATTGATGAATAGAGTCGTTAGGGATTACCTCAACAAATATTTGGTAGTATTTATAGATGATATTATAATATAATCTAAAAACAAGGAGGATCATGAGGAGAAACTTTATATTGTACTAAAAACCTTGGGAAAGTATAATCCTTATGAAAATAATGGAAAAACTGAGTTATGGTTGAAGGATGTCTCTTTATTGGGACATATAATCCTAAGAAATGGGATATATTTAGACCCTTCAAAGATGGAACAAATTAAAGGATATATGGGGCTAATATCTGTGAAATATATCTATAGTTTCCTTAGGTTAGCTTGGTATTATCATCGATTCTTGAGAAATTTCTCATGATTTTCAAACCCTCTTTTCAAACTATCATAGAAGGGGGTTATGTTTTCAAAGAATGAAGAATGTAAAAAAATATTAAAGGAGTTAAAAAGGACACTTCTCAGTATGCCTATGCTCAAACTACCCACAAGTGGAGAGATTTTCATGGTATTTAGAGGTGTTTTGAAGGAGGTAATGGGTTGTGTGTTGATGTAAAATGACAAAGTCATTTCCTATGCTTTAAGGAAGTTGAAATTTCATGAATAGAACTACCCAACACAAAATCTGGAGTTGGCTATAGTGATCCTTGATTTGAAAATATGTTAGCATTATATCTTTGGGAAAAGTGTGAAATATATATGGATCACAAAAGTCCTCTAGTTTATATTCATAGAGAAATAGTTGAATATTCAATAGTGAAGATGGTTAGAGATAATCAAAGACTATGACTACTCAATTCACTACCATCCTTAAAAATATAATAAAGTTGTAGATGCTCTAAGTAGAAAGGATCCAATAATTCTATCTTTGATAAGAATTGAGAAGAATATGATATTCTTATAATTAAATAGGATGGACGTGGGAATCATAAAAGAATGAAAATCATCCATCATTTCCTAAATGATTTCTCATCCATCTCTTATGGAGAGGTTAAAGGATTATCAAATAGTTGATATAGGAATTCAGAAGAAATTATAAGCTCTAAGGAAAGTAAACTCCTCATATTTCAATGTTAATGATAAAGGTGTTGCAAGATTTAGGTCTAGACTATGTGTACCATAAAATCCTGAGTTAAAGAAGAAGATATTGGATGATGCACATCGCTCAACATTCTCCATCAACCCAGGAATCACAAAGATGTATCCAGATCTCTCAGAACACTATTAGTGGGACAATATAAAGAAGGAGATCATAGAATATACATCAATAAGTCTTATATTTCAGAAAGTGAAAGAGGAAAGGAAAAAATCCAATGGGATGATGCAACCATTACCCATACCTATATGAAAATGGGAAAACATCACCATGTTATTTTTCAATGATCATTAAAATACAAAAAGAGGGAATAATGATATATGGATCATGGTGGATTGTCTTAAAAAGACTGAACACTTCATTATGATACATGTGGAATTCTCACTGAATCTACATGCATGGATATACATCAGGTAATTGTTCGAGATGCATGGAGTACCACCATCGATTTTATCTAATTGAGATCCAAGATTCACCTCCAAGTTCTAGAAAAGACTTTAGAATGCTCTAAAAATTGATTTGAACTTCATCACATCTTATCACCCTCAAACTAAGGGCTAATCAGATCAGACTACCTAGACACTTGAGGAAATATTAAGAGCATTCTCAATTGACTTCAAAAGAGTATGGGACCAACTTCTCCCATTGGTTTATTTCTCCTATAACAAAAGTTTCCACTCGAGCAAACAAATGGATCTTTATAAATCCCTTTATGGTAAAAGTTTTAGGACACCTGCATGTTGGGATGAAGTTGGGGAATGAAAATTTATAGGTCCTGAAATGATCGAGGAAATGGTGGAAAAAGTTAATACCATTCAGCAGTACATCAAGGCTACTGAGATTCAAATAAAAAGCTATAATGACAATCAGCGATGATACCTAGAGTTTACTGTTAGAGAAAGTGTATAAATCTACATATCACCATATAATAAATTTATGATATTTGGTAATAAGGGAAATATTATTCCAATATACATTGACCCTTTTGAGATCCTTGATCATATCGGAGCAGTGTTCTATCAACTAGAACTCCCACCAAAACTATCTTGATTTCATGATTTATTCAATGTATAACCCTTGAGGAAGTACATACCTAACCCCTCAAATGTACTAAATCCAGAGTTGGTGCCATTGGATAATGACCACTCTTATGAATATCATCTAGTGAAGAACTTAGATCATAGATAAAAAGTTCTACAAAATAAGGCAATGCACCTTGTCAAAGAGTTGTGGACAAACCAAAAGTTTGAAGAAGAAATGTTGGAACTAGAGGAAGTAATGAGTCAGAATTACCCTCATCTATTTTAAGGGGGTGAAATGAAAATTTTGAGGGAAAATTTTATCAAGGGGGGAAGATTCTAAAGACCCTAACTATTATAAAACATATTACATTATGATTTAATGTTTTATTATGTAATATGGTTATAAAAAATAAATGAACTAGTTTTATTATATCCAATTGGATTAAAAATACCAATAATAATATTTATTACTGATAATATAGTTGTTAAAAAGTGATCACATTATAAGTCTAAATATAAGGCTTTAACAAATTCAATTAACACTAACAAAGGAAGTGATGACCTCATCCAATAGAATTGTTCCCTATGAAGTCCATTTATTAGAGCTTCTGAGGGAGACAGCATCTCACGGATTTTACCTTTACTAGGACCAAGAGAGATATCCAACAAACTAAGAATGAGTGAAATCATTTACTAGATAATTTCAAGCTCATCGATATCACATCCCTAACCATGTTTATTGAATGGCCCCATGAAAGTCTCTCCATCGTGCACCATTCTCTTAGGGTGTGCACTAGTGTAATAAAGGGATATGTATCAATACCATAATAATAGGAATATGTATGTTGTATATAACAGTTAATTAGTTTTTTTTATTTTTATTTGTAAATGATTTTCATTTTGATTCAATTAAACTTAAAATATATTTTTTAAAATATTCAAAAAAAATAAAGGATTTATTTCGATTAATTGATGTATTTTTAAAATGAATATTATTTTAATAAAATTTAATTATTAAATAATTTTTATTAATTATAAATGGTCATATAATTTTTCTGAAGTAAAATGTACTTTTTATAAGGGTTTAAAAAAATGTTAATATCAAACACCAAACATTTTTCAATAAATGTAGAATATTATTTTAAAAAAGAAAATTCACAAATTTAGAAAATTATTTAGTTAAAATAAATTTTATTCATGGAATTATAACTTAAAAATTATCCAACAATGAATTTTTCAGAATTTTCTGAGAGAGTCAAATTTTAGGGTAAAAATTAAATACCCTATAAATATAGTGTGTTTTATGACATCATAATGATTCAAAAATGTTGTAATAAATAATATAAATGATTATATTCGGAAAAATATATATTTTATAATTAAAATAATGTAATTTTATGTTTATTTGATTAATTTTATAATGTTTTTGTTAATTCTCCAAATTATATAATATATTTTATGATTATAAATTCTTTTATTTAAAAGTGTGGCTCACCTATACATAAGAAAGGGAATTATTTTAATAATTTCAGCACATTTCCTAGTAAAATAATTAAAAACACTCCCCTTGGGAAAAACCATGGGAGAACCCTGGGAAGGTTTCTGGTTTTGAATATTTTTTTATATAGAGTCCAAAACCTAAGTTTGTGAAATATTAAAGAATTCCACACCCATTCCCTATATAAACCCACCCAAGATCCCACTTATCTTTACTAAATATACTTTTAGCACATAATTTCTCTTCTATAACCTCTCTAGAGTCTTCTCAAGACTCCACAAGCTCTCAAGAAGACTCTTTTAAAGCTTTTGAATCCACACACTCCAGTAAGGGTTCTTTCCTATCCCCTCTTTATCCAAGTTTCTTTATCTTACTGTGCCCTTTAATTTTCAATTACTATGGATGGGGTATGTTTTAACACCTCCCCTATATTGAACTTATTATTTCTAAATTATTATATACACTATTCACTCTCATTAAGCCCTCATATGTACACCTATCTCCTTGCCGAAATTTTGTGAGCATACTTTCCTTTCTCTTTTTATTCAAGCCTATTTATTATCGTTTCCCTTATTTTTCTAGTTCTGTATGTGTGGACTTGTATTTACATATCCCTATTACTTTAAACTTCATTTAAATATTATGATATAACCATTTAACTCTCATCAACCCATTTTATGAATTTCTAAGTGACGTTGTTATGCAGTTGAATTTTCACCACGATTTTCCACACCAACCCAATTGTGTAGTGAATACCGTAACCACTTCCAATCAAGGGTTTTCAATTTTATGAACATAAACCTTTTTATTAGTTAATTACATATATTAATTACACACTCTTTAATTTTTTAATAAATTATGATGAATGGATCCATTTTTTATGATCTATGTTGCACACTTAAGCATGAGAATGAAATGAAAGTGATGGGTGCACCTGAAATTATATAGTGCACCAATGCATTGGGTAATGTTTAGTATCAGGATATTTAATTTTGGGATAGTGGAGTAACTAATTCATTTATTGGACTTTTTCTACCATGAAGTCTTTTCAGTTTATCCCTGACCTATGTTGTAGTGTTTTATGTTATTTCCACATTTCTCATGTTATGATTATGATGCTAAATCATGCTTTCTGATTCATGTTCCTTTATTCCTATTTTTATATCTACTTTCTAACATGTATTATTGTATTCTTATTATTATATTTTTATTTCATTATTAGTCTCTATATCTCGCCCCTTTCATATGTATTTTTTCTCAAGATATCTAATGTAGTTTTAAACTCATGCATGTTAAAGAAGCTTTCAAAAACAAAGTTGTAATTCGTGTTTAACATTGTAATGAAATGTACCTAATTTCCAAATACACTAGACTTATTGATCATTCAGGTTGTATTAAGTGAAATTTTATATAATTAAATCATTTATGAATGTGTAATAAAGATAAGGGTTGTTATAATAATAGTGTTTCATGATTGAATTTTCTTGAAATAAAATATTATAAAGGTCATAATCTCATCTAAATGGATGTAAAATGACACATAATACCATAATGGATGACTATAGATGAAATTAACTCATAAAATAAAATTAAGGAAAGTGTTAGGGTAATTCTATAATCTTTATCATCTTATTTTTTACTTCAATTTCTTGATTTACCCTTTATTGTGGTAATAAAAATTACTAAGATTACTATTCATATTGGCAAAAAAATAAATGGTCCAAATTTACTAAATTTGGAAATATAAATTAATAATATGGAAACTAATTTTCAAAATTTAAAACAAATAAGTGGGTAAAGTTAATTTAAAACCAAATCAGTAGAACACAATTAAAAAAATTATAAAAATAAATATTAAAACTTTTTATGTGAAATTCAAGTATAAATCCCTTTTTAAAAACCATAATTAAATTATTTTAAATCAAAATGGAAATATAAAATTTTAAAACTAATTGAAAATAGAATTTAAAATTATAAATATTTTAAAATAAAAAAACATTTTTCCATAAAAATTAGTATTTTAACTATTCTTGAAAAATAAATCTCTTGCAAAAAATTAAAAAAAAAATCACATTAATAAATTTTTAGATTATGATTTCAAAATTGAAATTAATTTCTAACAAATTTATTAAAATATTAACTCATTAAAATAATGAAATAAACATTTTTTATAAAAACGTATTTTTGAAGAATAAAATAAATTTAATGGAAATTGATTGATTATTTACTATGAATTTATCATTACATTTAAAATTCATAATACCATTATATTTATTCAATAAATTATTTATTTCTATTAAAAACTAATACTTTAATGACTTGGTTAATACTGTCACATTAAAATAATAATATTTTATGTTTGTTTAAGCTTGGTGTGTCATAACTTATAAGATATCAAAAAAAGTCATTCCTTTTACAATATTGTGATATTTCACTTTAGGTCAATTTATCCTATATCCTTTTATATTATCCCCCAGATATATTTATTTTTACCTTAACCACAAAAAAAGATTTATTATTATTTTTACTATTCATTATGTGCAAAAATTATTTTTGCCTCATTAAGTAATATAAATTAATTTGATTTGAAATATGGGACCCATTTTAAAAACTAAATTCATAAAAGTGGTATAATTAAATTTAAAATTAAAACCAAAGATAAGTTGAAAAATTGGATTTTCAAGAAGTTTTTGTTTCATGAAAATAATTATTTTATATTAAGTCTAAAACTAGTAATAATAAAAATATGAAAATCTATTAATATTTATTAGTGTATGATCTATATATTTAATTTAAATAATTCTTTATTAGTGTATGTTTTTTTAATTACAAAGGATAAATATTTTTCACTATTAAACAGTTTTCAGATAAATCATGTTGTTAAACCCAAAAATAAACATATACTAAAATCCAATATAATGTTGATTCAAAATTAATCAAGTGTATTAAATATAAAAAAATAATTATTATACTTTAAATAATATTAAAAAAATAATGGTACTTTCTATTTACTTAATTTCCTAAAATGAAATTCCAATTATAGAAAAAATTGGTATTTTTAACCAATCATTGAAAAATCAATATTTTACAGAAAAAAATATCAATATTTCACTATATGTAAATTTTTATATACTTATTTTAAAAAATAATTTTGTTTTATTCAAATAGTTTTTTAAAACTATTAAATAAATTTAGTTTTTGATTAAAACATGCAATAAAAACATTTTTGTGGGAAAGTAGTATTTTTGAAACATATAAATATTTTACTAAAATTTAATTACCATTTTTATGGAAATTTTTTATTTATATAAAAAAATAATACATAATATTAAAATTTTGGTTATTACTATTCAATATTCCATTTTTAGTGACTACTAAATAATGGTTGTGTTTAAATAATAGTATTAATATTTTTTCATGGTTCGTTAAAACTTGGTCTTGTGTGTAACGCAAGCTATCAAGGAACTGAAATTTATTTGAAAATAATATTTCATAAAATATTGGGGTATTAAAAAAATGAAAGAGTGATATGGGTAGAATTTTACAAATATTTTAAATTCATTCATAACTGATAAATCATATGCAATGTTATGAAAATGTATATTTTGGATCAAGGAACTATTATTCATAGGGAATGTTATGATAAGAAATTGTAAATTTTGGAACTATTAAAGGAAAGTTTAGTTGATTAATGACATAGTGAAAAATATTTTAATGAAATCCATATTTTCCTTGTACAACTTGGGCACTCTTGTGTATTTTTTAGAAAAATACTATGATTTTCAAACCCACTAACTATACTTATTTGGAAGGAAATAAAGTTTTTTAGTATTGATGAATGTGAATAGAGTATAAATAAGATATTGAAGTGTCTAATAACTATAAATTTTATCAAAATAAAAACTTTTTGTGAATGGATTATGATCAATGGTGATGCTTAGTAAAATGGACTGGTATGCATCCTTTTTCAAAATGAAAAAGTGACAACATATGCCCTGTGACTAGTGAAAGTGTGTGAGTAGAATTATCCAAAACCTTTTTTATATTTAACTAAAGTATTCTTCACTTTTTAGTTTTGGTGGTGTTATCTCTATATAGAGATATTTTTGGAATATATATATATATATATATATATATATATATATATCCTCATGTATATATTCACATAAATAGAGTTCAATACAAATAAAAGAACAGGTTTATAATTGATAAAAGATTATGATTGCTCAATTAACTATTATCCTGGAAAAAATATAATGTGGATGATTATATAAGTTTAAAATATAATTCCAAATTATATTTTATAAGGATTGATAATGATCAAATTGTCATAGTATTTTAGTGAATGGTCTTTCTAGTCATAATAAAAGGAATCATAACCTACCTTTATCAAATTCTATGTTAGTTATATTTTCAAAATTAGATTAAGGAATCCTAATAGAATAATATGGATCTGCTGAAGATGGTTTCTATATTAAAGAAGTTGAAATCTTTAGAGTTAAATGATGATCAAAATTTTGGTGTGGGATTTGTGTCCTAAAAATTAAACCATTAGTTCCTAAGATAAATAATGCGATATTGACTAATGATCAAGGTTTAACATTTTTTATTAACTCCTAGATAAAGAGTTTCATAACGACCACTGTGAAAAAAATTGTTAGGAAAATACGATGAAGATTATTATAGAATATTCATCAGAGTTCTTAGTATTTTAAAAAGTAAAGGCTGAAAGAAAAATTCTAACAGGGATGATGCTACCATTACTCATACCATTGGAGAAATGATAGAACTTCAATATGGATTTTTTCATGATTTTTCTAAATAAAAATGAAGTGATTAATGAAACATGAGTTGTGTTGGACTATCCTATAAATATTTTTCTCATTATTTTCATTTTCAGGGGCTTCTCACTCAATAAATATATAGTGAAAAAATGTATAAGGGTTGAGGATGCATAGAACACTAAAATAGATTATATCTTTTCAGTATGAAACATTCATAGAAAAGATCATTAAATTTATGTATATGATTTAAAGAAAAAATTGAGATTTAGTATGATGTTTCTCCCATTGAATAATGTAATGACATAAGATTTTATAATATATTTATCTTTAACTTTGATTTATTTCTTTGGTATCATTCTTTATGTGAAACACTATTTTAAGTGATCCGAGATATACAGTTGAAATATTAATATGAAATGAGTCAATTATCACCAAGTCGTTGTATTGGTGGGTGTGAATATGAAAAACTACATTTTGAAAAAATATTATTCACACATATATAAAATGAATAAATTGTAATTAATTTTTTAATAATGAAAATTGATTAATTTTAATGTAAAAAAAAGGTTTTTTTTAAAAAAAACAAATTATATGCACAATATTTTTTTTAATTAATAAATTAAATTAATCATTATATATTAATTATTATAATAAAATGTGTATATAATATATTGGAAAATATTTTATCATTTATTTTATTGTTTTTAATAGTCATAGAATGATAATTTATATAGTTTCATGGTTAAACATGAATTTTTATAAAAATGATCTTTAATGTATTATGTACACTTATATTATAATGGATGTATTCCATATATTGGAATTAAATATGATAAGTTGGTAAGAATATATATAATTAGAGTTTCTACATTTTTCAAAAAGACCACTTTCATTTTTTCCATTATGAGTAATAACTAAGGTAAAAAATCAGTATTATCATGAACATTAATAGGGTTAACGTTGTGTTAAACTAATCATATAATAGTTAAAATGTAATAAATAGATGTATCAATGCTATTTTATGAATTTATTTCCGTTATATATAATATTTTAATAGATCTTGATCCAACATTAAGAAACATTACGTTGAGGTTTATTGTTTTATATTTTACCAAAAAATTCCAACCAGAAGCAGAAGTATCTAGACATTTATTATAAGAGAAAGAAAATATAGACAAAGAAAGTAGACAAGGTCAAACATAAATAATTTCCCTAATTTAGATAGTCAAATCTAGACATCATAATTTGAAAAATAATTTTCATAATTAAATTCATTTGTAGTTTCCCATTCAGATTGATAATTACCTTGACTGAAGATCCTAAGGATCTCAAAATTGATCCTTCTTGGAACCTTGGAGGAAGATCTGGCAGAAATGGTCTTTGGAAGATTGGATTAATCCTTCCCAGGTTTTCTCTTAATATGATCAAAGGAAAGTCCCTCATTTTCATTCATATTCTTCTTTCCATGAAAGATAATATCTTTGAAAGAGGCTTTACTACTACCCAAAGCCTTAAGGGGGTGTTGTTATACACCCTTTCATCATCAGAGACATTCCCCCACTTATCAGAGATATTTGAAGAGTTAAATATCTTCTAGATATCCTATTGATAGTTATAATTTTGGGTCATAATATAGAGGTCTCCATCCTATTGAGCCTATGCAGACAAATCATACTCTCTAGGTTACATGAAACCTCACCCCATAATCTAAGGATGAATGTTAGTGTCCTCCAAAACCACACACAAGGTATTCTTAAAAGTATTGTGCTCAATATGGGCCCCCTTATTGACCATGGATTCCTTATAGTGAGTTTAAAAAACCTATTTCATGTCCAAACTAGAGACCAAATAGAACTCCCCCTCTTTAATCCCAACACTAGCTATTTTAGTTTTATTACAATGTATACTGAGCTCTTGAGGATAATGATTGATATGTGGTGATCTAGATGGCCTTAACTCTAAACTATGTTGTTTCTTGGTACAATTTGAAGTAGAAGTGCACCACCCATCAGGATCCACATTTTCTTTCTCACCCCCACCCAAATATTTGAATCAATTCTTGATTGATAAGGATCCAGGAATACCCTACTGATAAGGTGACTTCCTCTTCAGAGGGGCCGTATTCGTATCGAGAAAGGTGATATCCTTCCCATTGTTAATTTTCTCAACTCTAACTACATCATCACTGGATATCAGTGTAAGGTATAGACCATCATCACCTAGAGTCGGATATTTTAGATTAGATACACCCAATTCATGTTTCAATCTATCAAATATATCTTCAACCTTCAGCTTAAAAGCCACACCACCTGATATTTTTTGTGGAAGCTCAACATAGGTGACCTATATGTTATCTTACAATTCAACTGGGGGGAAGAAGTACTAGGACCTATTAGCCTGGGAACATCAACACCCCATTTTAGTTCCCTAATTCCTCTTAAAAATGAATGGGACATATTTCTTGGGTGTAAGTAGGATGAGTATAAATGTGTCCAAGACACAAACACTATGGGTTGATTCCACAGAAAATCCTCTCCTACCAAGATCCACATCCATTTAACTAGATGTATTTAAATGTAAACATTGAAAAAAATATTTGGAGAAATTAGTAGACATACATAATTGGTTCTTGAGTCTGATCATTGATAACTTCTGACTATGTTTCCTAGCATTCAGATTACAGATGGGTTTTAAATAGAAGACGGAGCTCAGAAAATCTTACCCACATAGCCATTTTCAAGGAGTGCTAATTTATATTAAGATAGTAATACCATATTAAAAGATGAAAGTGGGATTCATTTCAATATATAAGAGCTATGGACTATGCATTGATCAGATCTTCTGAAGATGAGAATAAAATCATGATATGTTTCTCATTGAAGATTCCAACAATCACCCATTCCTAGAGCCCCCAAGATCCAAGTACAAATATATAGAAGGTGTAAACCAATGGATTTCATGAACTGATTCAGGAAACCAAGGTCTCATTTTTGATATCTTAATCATTAGTGAATTATAAGATCAAAAGCGATATTTGAGGGAACCCATCACAGAGGTCTGGGACTTTAGGGAAAGTAGAAATTTTAGGGAATGGTGGAATGAAATCAAGATTAAATAATATGATTAAAGAGGTAATATTTTCCATTGAGGATGGTTGGGGCCCTCCCTGCCAGTGGGGGAGTGGAAGAGGTGGCAGCCATCCCCACCTAGTTCATGGTCAAATCATAAGATCTAATATCCAAGAGATGTCCTTCTTTCCGTAATCTTTTATATTTTAATATACTTAATAATTACAAGTATTATAATCCCCTCACTTATAAAATGTATCCTCCAATACTCTCTTATCAATGAACCTTGATAACATCAAATATTCTATTATAATACTAAATCTCTCCAAAAATATGTATCTATGACCATAATTTTGTAGCCTTCTGAAAAGACCCATCTATGAAGCCTTAAGTTTCCTTTTAAGTAAGGATTCACAGAGAATAGATTTATGTTCTTAATAATATTTTTCATGTTTCTTACCTCTTTAGAATTTTAAAAATATTTTAAAACCATAATAAATTTTTTAAATTATTATCATTACTGTATAATATGTTTTTATGTTAATGTTATATCCATTTTCTATAGCCTTTCCATCTTTTGAAAAATGATAACATCACTCATCTGTATGGGTGATCTACCACCACCATTAATTGATGTGATCAATTGTTCGTTAACTTTTTTAAATGAATGGTTATAAGGATGGATTTAATTAATCTATATAGGGGATTTATTATACAATTGTAATTTTAGAATGGAGAATTATTATATATGCTTTATTCATTGCATCCCTTAAAAAGTGGAAATATCATTCCTGAATACACATAAACTAGCATCTCCATGATGTGATGTAAATAATTTTTCATAACCACTTTGTATGAATGGATATTGAAGTTTATATATGGAATTAATATGTAAAAATGAAATTATAAATATTTTAGAGATAATGAAACCATAACTATGCTTAAAGTAACAGAACATTCAAACTAAAACAAGAATTTAAAATAAACCATTTTCACCCAAATATTAATTTTAATAAAAATTATTTATATATTTTTAATTCAACATTTTAACATATTTTTATATTTTATAAAAATTAGTAATTTGGTTTTAATATATAATAATAATAAATATAAATATACTCCACGTGGTAGTAACAATTCTATGAATAAAGATGAAACAATAGGTAATTGTTTATGAGGAAATAACAATTTTAATCTAGATTATTGATGATTGAATCTCCATTGGGTAATTATATGATATTTATCTATTAAAACCCATATACATTCCTCCTTTATAGTTAAATAAATATTTTTCATGTTTTCATTACATTTTACATGCTTTAAAAAATATATCAATTGTGAAAATTATTTTATGTAATATAGTAATTATTCCCTCTTTGGTCGATGAACTTTTTCATCAATGCCCACGTTTATTAAAATTTATTCAAGATAATCATTTTATATAATGAAATTAATTCTTAATGTAATTTTCAAAAATATTTGAATATCTATTCAATTTTTTTAATGGTATCATCTTTTTATTTTCTGAATATAGTAATTTGGGCCTTTTTTAAAAAATATGGGAAATGAGAATTTGTTTCCACATTTATAGAACATATGAATTTTTTGTTGTGATGATCAATTATTGAATTAAATAATCAATTACATGTTTCAATTGTAATTTGGGATTAAAATTTTAATCTCAATATTCAAGAATTTCTTTAGTTTTTATGATATTAAATGAAAATGTATTTTCCCCTATTTTCAAAAAATGTTGAAATTATTTTTTTCAAGATACATTTCATTTATATAAAATTCCTTTAATGTTTATTATGATTTAATAATCATATGATATAATGATAAAATCTATGTTATTTATCTGGTTGGATTATGATTATGTGATGATTAAATTTATTTAAAATTGGTTTCTCTTCTATGAGTAATGTTATGATCAGTTGATGGTTTTTTTATTATCGTGTACCACGCATATGTATGTTTTTAATTATATTGTAATATTTTTCTATTAAATAACTATAATTTATTAGGTCATGATTGATATCTATTTATATTATATGGATAAAAATGGGGAGGTATCCCCATTAATTAATGGACTCTATTCAATATGATAGGATTGAGAGTGAACATTGACTAAGGAAATAGTGGAATGGGTGTTGAACACAATCCACTCTGGAAAATTATCCACTATGATAGTCCTTGAAGTGATCCATGTCTAATAATATTTTTTTTAAGCTTATTACTATCCCAAAACAAATTATGACATTTTCTTATAATTATGATATTACCTCTTAGCTTCCAATTGATTAATAATGATTCATCAATCATCTGAATGATGTCTTTATAAACAATAAATCTATATACCATGAATCATGATTTATGATCTCTGATATATTGGTTATGAAATTTTTATGTTATAAACATGATCTCAAACCCTTATTTTTATCTTATGATTTCATATCATTATCTTTTGTTATATCCCATGATTACCCTAAATGAGAAGTTATTCTCACCATTTCTTATGTTTCCCTTTTCCCCACTTTATAAAGAAAGTGTTTTGTAACAAATGCCTATGACGGGTATAATGAGATATGAAATTTTGGGTGATATAAATAACTTTTAATAATTGAATTATTTTCAAAACTGGTATCCAATGTGGAAAATCCTTTACACCCCTTGGGAATTTATTATTATAAAATTTATTTAATATTTTCCCAAAATAAATGAATATTTTTTTATGATATTCTCGTGTCACCTTAATTGGATCTTAAGTATGGATTAGACAATTTTAAAGATTATGTTATTTATTATATTTGAAAATAACATAAGACAACCTATGATGAATTGAATGTTATATATGGTGAATCTAAAAGTGTAATTTTTATATAAAAAGTTGTAATAATTTAGGATATATTAGGAATTAATTTTATAATTACATGATCTCTCACTCTAATTATGTTTATTGATTCTTACACTATTATTTTTTATTTTATTCAATGGATAGAACCCAAAACAACTATGTTAATAACTAATGTTCCTAATATCAAAAGATTATCCTCTTGAACAACCAAACTACACGGGAGCTATAATTCATATTCTTGTTTCAATTATCACATAACTATCTCATTATATGAATCATGTTGAGATTAAAACTGAGAAATTTAGGGAATACAAATAATTCATTATTTAATGAGATATAACCCATCTTATTTTAATGGGTCCTCTAATCCACTAGTTTCAAATAAATGGATTCGAGAAACTAATAATAATTTTTTCTTATTCTTAATTCTTATATCATGGAAATTTTTTCTTAAAATTGTATAATTTTAATGTTCAAGTAGACCTTTGATAGAATATTATTAATAATATGATGTAAAATAATGAAATTGACTCCATGGAAATAGATGAGTATAATATGGTATTTTAAAGCATATATATACTATAGACAATTCACACACAAATTGAAATAGAATTCAATGAGCTTAAGTAGAATGATGATGATCTATTGGTAATAATGATGAAAATTTAACATGATATAGTAGGTAAAATTCATGTTTTATCATCATCCTTGAATATAAAATTGATCTGTTCTTTAGTGTCCTAAAACATAGTATCCAAAAGGTGATATACATTATGTACTTTAGTATCAATGAAGAAATAATTCAATGATCACTTGATATATATATATATGGATAGTAGAGATTAAAATAATTATCATTTTATTAATTAAATAAATATTATGGTGTTTTAAGGAAATTATAATATTAAATCTCATGGAGGAATGAAAAGAAATCTTACTTTATTACAGATGTGTGTAAAGTAGCTTGGATAAATTCTCTCTATGGGACATGTAAATCATTCCTAGGTCTAATAGAGGTTCGTTAATAAGGTGAATGTTAAAGATATATAAAGTAGTGTGAAAATAATATCAACAGGTAGAAATATCATTTTAATGCACCAACAACACTCTAATTCTTCCACTATAAGGATTATGGGTATTATGAAAACCAATTCCATAATCTATGGGTTAATGCTGAAAATTTGTGTCAATGAACTATTAATATAATAGATAAGAAAAATATCATGCGATTCCAACTCTTGATATGGGTCAATAGAATGATATTGTGAACAGAACACTTATGATCCACACTAGAAACTGTAATTTCTTATTATATTTAAGTTTGACCCACTCAATTAGATGTGATAATTTTTTCTACGCCATCATATCCCCACCTCAATTATTAAGTAATAAATTATTGTTAAAACTCAAAATGGAACAATGATTACATAGTAGGTCTATAGATCCTCTATAGTTATTTTTTGTGGTAATGTAAATCCAATAAATCATTTAATACACCCAATAATTGAAATTAATGTATTTATGGGAATGGGTTTTATTTCATTATATTTTTCCTTTATAAATTTCCATGAATGAGATGTCATAGTTGATATTTTGAATCAATCAATGATCATCCTTCAATATGAGGATGAATATGAACATATAATGAAAATGAATTTTATTTTATGGGTATTATTACTTATTCATGAGGGATATTAATATAAATTGTTTTGGAATACACTCAACAATGGAGATATAACTTTTGTTTGGGAATATACATATTTATTTCTTAAATACATTACTAGTCTTCCACAAATCATTATGTTGTGTTTATAACAGAACCCATACTGGGTGAAGTACCTATTTCAATGTTTATAAATAGAATGTCCCTATTTGAATCAAAGGAAAGAGATGTGAAACTTAAATAGAATATAAAAAATTAATTTATTTACTTGAGTGCATCATAATTGGGTGAACCTATTTTTGTAATAATTTATATGGATCAATTAATCTTTTAATAAATATTCGAGAACATAACAAGATATATTTTGATAACAAATATCATATTTTCTATATTGATGAATTTTGTAATCAAATGATTAGATCTAAATAATTTAATATGATTGGCCTTCATTGTGGGTATCATCAATTGAGGGTCAAGAAGGAGGATATTCCCAATACACATATCTATAAGAGGTATGATCGTTAAAAAGTTATATTGATTCCAATTGGTTGAACCAATACCACTTCTGTATTTATAGATTTAATGAATTGAGTCTTATGATACAACATCAATCTATTTGTGGTAATATTTATTGGTTACACTCTTATATATTAAAATAGAAACAATGATTGTGAAGAACATTAGAGGATTGTTTTCAAGACACTTATAAAGGATAATATGTATTCTAAATTTTTAATCTGTGAATATTGGAAACAAAAAAGTTTAATTATAGGTTCATAGAATCTCAATAAAGGGAATTTTATTAGATCCTTAAAAGATGAATTTCATTGAAAAATTTCCTATAACAACCATAGTGACCAAAATATAGAGTTTTATAAGAATTTATCGATACTAATATGTTTTATTATATATTTATAATATCATTCCAATTCATCCAAATTTTTAATTTTTTATTTCAAAAATGATAGGGGATGAGGCCCAAAAAATCACAGGGGACTAAAATAGTGAAGACCCAAGGATTCATCCCATAAAATGTAAATAAACTATGGTGAAAGATATCCAGTAGTAGTAAAGATGACACATGGATTATCGAGAGTAGCTCAGGAATCGAAGGAGTCTACATCCATGTTTTCTGCTCTCCATGTGTGGGTGAGATTAATGTTGGTGTTGAGAAAAATATGTGCACTTACGAACAATATATGTGATATATTATGGGATGGTGATCACACCTTGGATTGAGTTTACATTTGGTCTTGATTTTTGGTATTAACTTTGTGGTTTGGGGTCTCTACAGAGTATTGTGTTACTCACACCTGTATAGGTTTTTCCCACACATGTCATGTCTCATGTAAGTGATGGATGCTTCGATGGAGACCTTGGTGGTTCGGGACCAGGTGCTTCTCAGTGAGATAGGATGTATGGGTGTACTTCTATGGCAACAAGAATGTACCCTTCACCTATCCTTCAGGTAGGGTCTCGATTGGACAGACTGTGGTAGTTTTACTTTCCATTGTGGTTTTGGGCTTGTATTCTAGCCCCTTTGTACTTTCAATTTGTATTGTACTATCAGTAGTTGTCTCATTGATAGTTGTGGTTTACTTTGTGTTTAACTTCCAAAGTTTAATCTCTGTTCCTGTGTATAGATTTAAAGTCAATGCCTTCCCTTTTTGGGATATGCCCACTCGGTACAAGTTTCCAACCCCTAGCCTATGGAAGGAGGGCTTGGGGTATTCATGGCATGGGCCCTGGGGGACGGGTCATGAAAAAGTTGTATCAAAGGGTGGTTGGTTCTACCGTAAGAACAAAGAGTCTATAAATATTTATGGGGAAACAATGTTAATTTTATTGATTTCATATTTTAGGCTAGGGAGTCCATTATTGGTGCGGTGGATGATGTATCCATACACCAGGACCCTGAATTCTTCTTTCTGACTTCATATATGAAAACACTAGTTGCATACATCCTTGAATGTTTTATCATGATATTTTTTAGTCAGATTCAGCTCATGAGGTATAATCTATTGAATGTGGTTCATCTTAATCTATTTCAGGATTCCTCCACATAGACAGCTACCTAGGATTCTAGTGCATAACCACGAGGATGGTCCTCAGAGCGATGAGGCTTTGGTATAGGGATTGTTTCCCAAGATGACACCTTTGGGCAGTATCCCTATGATACCACTACCCATTGGTCATAAGTTACTACCGGTGATACTGGTTGGGGATGAATGTCGGCTTAGTGCCTTACAAGAGTTATAGAAACATAGACCTCCCAGGTTCAGATAATAGATATATCCTCGGGTTTTTGATGATTGGATAGAGGCTGTCATGTGAGTCTTCTACTTAGTGAGGATGCCACTTGACTAGAATATGGTTCTAGCAGTGAACCTTCTACAGGGCTTAGCAGGAATATGGTGAATTTTGACCATACAGACTCATGTGGAGGCGACCCACACCTAGACTGACTTTGAGTTACTTTTTAGGGAGGAGTTATTCCCTGGGACATTTCAATCGGTGCACATACAAGAGTATATTCACCTATAGTAGGGTAGCCTGATAGTGGATGGGTACTCTGTGAGGTTCACAGACCTATCCAGTAACTCTACAGATATGGTATGAGACCCTTTCATTAGGTCCAATACCTTTTATTAGGGACTCTGATGGGAGATTAGGGCATTGATTATTTCCCTCAGCATCCCTATGCATGATAGGGTGCTGGAGAGAGTTATATTAGTGGATATCTTCCTCACAGAGCAGGAACTGATGGTGGGAGATGCCACCGCGCGACAGGTGGTCGAGTCATCCAGGGCGGGTAGCTGACAGAGGATGCAGAGACCCAAATAATACAGACCATTCATAGGATGACCCCAAGACTTAGGTTCAGCGGTATGAGGCTCCCTGGGTAGAGGGATTCATCAGAGAAGTAGAGTATGCTACGTGTGTGGCAGGCAGAGGCAGATGGCTTGGGATTTTATGACTCACCACGCAGAGGACCGACAGACGATCGAGGGACCACTGAGGTAGAAGTAGAGAAAAGAAAAGGGCATTCCTCTAGGCGACGGACGTGTCATAGGAGTGGTATGAGTTGTAGTAGGTCGTTCTAGGTACTAGGTACTACCACCACCATGCCCAGGTGGTCCATCACAGGCTCTAGGAGTAGGTGGATAGGGGAGGGCTCAGCTATAGACAATCAAGTCCTATGGTCCCGATGTCCGAGAGATAATATGAGGTACAATCTATGTATTCCCCTTTTAAGCTAAATTTCTTATAAACATATGTTTTATTCACTCTTTCCTATTTGTGGACCTTGTTCGAATATCATAGATTCCAATCGAGTTGTTGGCTTGATCCTTATGATTAGTGACTCCTATAAGAGGGGATTTAGCCATCACACACTGCTTCCAATAGTGTGAGATTACTCTTGGAGGTGAGAGCTTCAACTAGGATATCCTAGTAGATGTTTTTAAGCCTTACGACATCATCCTGGTTATAGAATGGCTATCCAAAGTCCATTCTCATATGGACTATTTTAGGCATACAATGCGGTGTGTCCGTGGAGATGGGAATTGATTCTCCTTTGATAGTGAGAAGGGAAATGAAGCAATGAATGATTGAATCACACATAAGAGGGTGTATAATATCACTCATCAGATGGGTAGAATGACCCTCGGTGCTATGCAAGAGATGAGTCAACAATTTCCTACAATAGTGGATGGGCACGATGACATCATTCTGAAGGATATTATAGGACTACCTCCTCATAGAGATGTAGACTTCTACACTGATCTGTACCCCAGTACCGCACTGATATCAACAATTTAATATCAAATGGCTCCCACAGAGCTCTGGGATCTGATGGTACAATAGGATCATTTTCATAGGAAGGGGTTCGTAAGGCCCATTGTTTCACCATTGGAAGCCCTGGTGTTGTTTTCCAAGAAGGCAGACGAAAGCTTGGGGTTGTGCGTGGACTTCCCACACCTGAACAAGGTGACTATGAAGAAAAAGTATCATCTACCAAGGATTTATGACCTATTCAATTGTCTGAAGGGAGTGAGATGGTTATCAAAGATAGACCTCAGATCATGTTATCACCATCTTTGAGTACAAGATTATTACATCTTGAAGACGGCTTTCAAATTTTAATACTGCCACTTCAAGTACATAGTGATATCATTTGGCATGAAGAACTCCCAAGTAGTGTTCATGGGACTTGTGAATAGGATATTATAGTCATAGTTAGATTTTTTTGTAGTTGTATTCATTTATGACATGTTGATGTATTCATCATCTGAGGAGGAGCATGTGATACACATGAGAATGGTTCTATACACACTCCAAGAGCACCAGCTTTACGGGAAGCTCTAAAAGTGTGAATTTTTGAGATGAAAGATCCACTTCCTAGGACATGTCATCTCAAAGTCGGGAGTTGCAGTGAATCCAGTGAAGATCGAGGTAGTGCTTTCTTGGGATCCACCCAAGAGTGTTACTGAGGTGCGGAATTTCCTTGGGTTGGCTGGGTAATATTATAGGTTTTTACCCAACTTCTCAAAAGTAAAAGCACCCATGAAGAAATTGAAGAAGAATAAAAAACCCTTCGTGTAGATAGAAATATGCCAGCAGAGCTTTCAACGGTTGAGGTAGATCTTGATGAGTGCTCCTATCTTGAGGCTTCCAGAGAAGGGCATCGACTACGTGGTGTTCTGTGGTGCATCAAGAATCGTATTTGGTTTTGTCTTGATGAAGGGGAAATAAGTGATTTTTTATTGAACATGACAATTGAGAACAAATCAGAAAAACTATGTGACTCATGACCCAGAGTTGGTAGTGGTAGTCTTCGTACTGAAGATGTGGAGACACTTCCTTATGGAAAATGATTCCTCATCTACTCAAATCATGATAGTCTCAATTATATCTTTTCCTAGAAGGATTTTAATCTGAGACAGTGATTTTGTATAGAGTTTCTATAGGATATGACTTCGGAAAATCCTATACTCCTGGGAAGGGGATCATGGTGGCATATGCTCTAAGATGGAGATCGAGTTCACAACTACTGAATGAGACCTCATAGTTGTTGGCCTCACTTCAGATATGCTTCGTGGATAGATAGGAGATTCTTTTCTCCAGTTAATGGTAGTTTCCCCACCACTCTTACAGTGAGTCAGGGAGGGTTAACTCAAAGATGCTAGTTGTGAGACTATGCATTCCAAAATTTCCACATGGCATGCCCTTGATGGATATTCTAATGGTGGGGAGCATGTCATCCTTTACAGAGGATGCACTATAGTACCAATGGCATTGCGGGAGGAGGTGTTGATGGAGTTCCATACATCCCCTTTGGCAGTACGTCTAGGAGTGGCGAAGATGTACCAGGACCTATGACATCAGTATTAGTGGTTAGGGATGAATAATGGAGGGGAAGATTTTGTCTAGAGCTGCCTCACTTGTTTTCAAGTGAAGGCTGAGCACCAGGTTTCAGCAGGTTTGACACAAACCCTCAAGGTACTGGAGTGGAAAGGGGATGGGATATTTATGTACTTCATTATGGGATTGCCATGTATGTCTAAGGGGCACGATACCATCTGGGTAATTTTAGACCGACTCACCAAGTCAGCCCACTTCCTACCCATTTGAAAAAAGGGTTCAGTATAGAGCTTGATACGACTCTATTGTAGGAAATAGTTCGACTCCAGGGAGTCCTATATATGATAGTCTCAGATCATGATTCATGTTTTACATTCTGGTTGTGTAAGGGATTATAGGATGCATTTGGGACTCAGTTGTGTTTGAGCATGGCCTTTCACCCATAGATGGATGGTTAGATATAGCAGACCATACAGACCTTAGAGAACATCATTCATGCTTGAATTATTGATTTTGGTCATAGTTAGGGGGACCACCTACAACTGGAGAATTTTTTGTACAACAAAATCTACCACTCCACCATATGTATGGTAGTGTTTGAGGAACTGTATAGATGACCATGAAGGTCACCATTATGCTGGACATACCTAGGCGGTCAACACTCATGGGTCCAGAGATGGTACAGGCTACCACTGAGAAGCTGCAGGTTATCTGAGAGCAGATTAAGACTGCACAGAGCCAAAAAAATCATATGCTGATAGGCGAAGGAGATCCTTATATTTGAATGAGGGGGGCATGTATTTCAATGTGTCTCTCCTTGATGAAGGATACATATATATTTGGACGGGGTGTAAAATTATCTCTGATGTTCATTGGACCTTATCTGATACTATGTAGAGTGGGGGAGGTGGTGTACCTCTTAGCTCTATTGATGAGGTTGGAGAGGGTACATGATATTATATATATCCCAGTTGTGTAGATATGTTCATGACCCTTCTCACGTCATCGACCATGGTGAGTTGGAGATTGACGACAGGGAAACTTTCACAGAGTACCTGATAGAGATAGAGGATCGACAAGAGAGGATCCTTTATGGATGGTCTACTCCATTGGTGCGCATTCATTTTCTGCATGGTAATCTCTAGGAGAGAACATGGGATTGTGAGGCTCAGATTCATGCACAGTACCCCCATTTGTTTGTTTAGCCCTTGTTTTGGCTTATAAGGATGTAAAGCCCTAATGGTGGGTGTAATGTAATGTCTCGGAATTCTAGGTAAAATTTTTGAAAATTTAATGGAACTATTTCAAGACCAAGATCTGGGAGAGCATATGATTTAGAGGCCTCGAGTGGTCGGAATGTATTTTCGATCTATTTTAAAAGTTCATTAAATAATTGTGTGAGTGGGTTTTTATAACTTTTAAACTGGTGTACAGATCAAAAATATAAGGGAACTGTTGAAATTAGAGCATCAAGATTATCATAGAAAGGACCTAACATTGACCATCATGGGTCGATTGAAAAAGATAGTATTGGGATTTTTTGGAAGAAAAAAAATAACTTCAAAAGTAATTTTATTATATATTTTTTCTTCGTTACACAGCGACTGATCAGAACTGCAGTGAAATTACGAGGAGATGTTGAATCCATTAATGAAACTCATTAATAAATCAGCATGGAGATGCTTAAATATGCATTTTGTATTCCTTACTTAATTAAATAGGGATTCAGGGTTGACAAACAACCTTGGAATTCCTCTGGCGAAAGAAGAGGGTAAAAACTCCCATGATGAACGTCGGTAAATTAGAAAATGGAGACGACACCATAAGAGAGAATATTTGTTACCAGAGATTGATGTATGATCATCCTCAACAACTCTCTTTCATCCTAGGTAGGATTTTGATGGTTTTTGTGTGAATTTCTTTTCCCCGTTATTTTTTTAAAATGATGAATGCTGGTTAACTCGCAAAAAAGTTAACCTGTGAATCAATTGTTCGTGCAGGATGGGAACTTATCTTGAAGGGATTGGGAGAAATGGGATTAATTACCATATATTCCATCATCCATTCTAATGCGACAAATGAAGGCCAACCAAACAGGGCCGACGTTTTTCTCCTTTCATGTACTTTGTGATTCCTCCCCTTTTTCTCTCGCGTTCTTTATCGGTGGACCCCTAGGGTCACGTCGGGCCTTTTTTGGGGGATGTCGAACATGTATAATACCCCTGAGTGATATTATAATGATATGGATCCCACTTTAGACATCTACAAGACCCAATGAGCCCTGGATAGTTCCCATATTGAAGAACGGATCATCGAAGCACATCTGGTGGCCCACAGAGGTGACCATCAGCATGCCGTTGTCTATAGTTTCTGGTAGGAGGAAGACGGATCACCAACTGTAGCTGGAGCCATCAGCACCATAGACAGAGGTATGTGGGAGGTGGCACAATATATGGACACCGCAGTAGCGATAGGGGCCTCTGTCACAGAGATCGGCGGCTATCGGTAGGCGGATGCGGCCACCCGGCCGCGTTGGAAGCACCACGTGGTGCAAAGCTATGGTATGCAAAGCGCAGCGGTGGGAGGTCAACGCGGTGCCCCGTTGTTTCCTAGGTGGAGCACTTGACCACCCATTTGGCGGTCAGATGAGTGTACAAGGACTGGACCATGCCCAGGTGGGCCAAGATGGCCTGCAGAGCCGACAGCCAGCCAACCTAGTAGGTTAGGCCGGCGGGTCGGACCAGACCCAGCCGATCTGGGTGGGGTTAGACCCAACAGATCAAATCGGGTAGGGTTGGTTTGACCAGGCCCTACTGGACTTGGACGCATTCGACCCCCATTTAAGAAAAAAGTGTGTATATTTTGGACTGGGAGTTCGTTTGATGCACCGTCTATGGTGTTGGGACCCTTGCGATGAGGCAGTTCTTTTGGTATACTCTGGTTGGTCTGAACAAGTCAGACTAAGCCCAGATACAACCATCCCCTATTTACTAAAACACCAATATCTTTCAAACCGATCATCCTTTTGATGTGCCATCTATGGTGTTAGGAACCTTGTAATGAGAAGGCCCTTTGGGTATAATCTATGTGAGACTTTTGGGAAGTTAAAATTCCACTTATGGCTTGAGAATTAGATTCTCCCATAATCAAGCGTGCTACAATCTGGAATCTTATGGATGGATGTGACGTGAAGGATATCATGAAAGGGACCTCGGTTGTCTAGAAACAGAGCAGACCTCAGTGTTCTAGTATCTGATCAAACCTCGGTGGTCCAGTAGCAGAGTGAACTTCATTAGTATAGTGGTCGATTGGACCTCAGTGGTCTAGTCGCTATGAGGACCTCAATGGTCCAATAGAATTGCAGACCTCATTTGTCCAGTAGCAGAGTGAACCTCATTGTTTCAGAATACAAGCAGACCTTAGTGACTCATCGGGGATGAGTACCTCAGTATTATAAGATTTTTTATCTTTACGATTGATAATCTTACTTTCTATACTCTAACTTTTACCTGGTGTGATTTGACTTCTCTTTGTTGATTTTACTTAGGGTCTTTCTTGTTTGTCTTATCTTTGTGGTTTGGGGTCCCTACTGAGTATTGTGTAACTCACCCCTACATGGGATTCACCCGCATGTGTTTTGTGTCATTTAGGTGAATGAAACTTCTACAAAGACCTTGGTGTTCGGGGACCAGGTGATGCTCATTGAGATAGGACAGACATGCGTACTTCTACAGATACAGGCAGCTACCCTTCACTAACCCTTTAGGTAGTGTCTTGAGTGGACAGACCATAGAATTTTTAAGTTCCTTTTTTTTGGATTATATTTTGTCCCCTTTGTACTTTTTGTTTGTATTGTACTCTCAGTAGTTGTCTCAGTAACAGTTGTGGTTTACTTTGTGTTTACCTCCTGTAGTTTTAGCTTTGTGTGTGTACAGGTTTAAAGGAAATGTCTTTCCTTTTTGGGATATTCCTACTAGGGGATAGTCACTAGCCCCTATCCTATGGAAGGTGTGCCTAGGTTAGTCATGGAATGGGACCTATAGGATGGGTCGTGACACAATTTCAAAGTGAAATTGATTCCAATTACCTAAATTTGATTAATTAATAAAAAAATTACCTTAGTAAACTTTAAAACCAATTTATAATTTTATTTAACTTATAAATATATTAAAATAAAAATATTTTTGAATTAAAATTCAGTATTTTTACGACATATTTCTTTTCTCGTGCTCTCTCCATCTCTTATGTGCTCCTCCCCCGCTGCTGAGGGTTTCTTCCTCTGGTGTCCCCTGGTCTTGTGCCTCCTGCTGGTGGCTCCTTTCCTCTTCCAAAGGGAAGTTGGTCTCTGGGTGACACGAGAAAAGGAAATTCCTTCAAATAAGCTCTCTACGGCCTGGCAGTGGAATATTCTAGTGGTGTGGTATCTTCTTCTGGTGCTTCCTTCAACCTGTGTATTCCCCCGATTGCGTTAGATCCTCGGGTTGCAGAGATGGCAGATGGTGTTCCAATAGTGGAGCTTTCATTTCAAGAACTCCAGGAGGATGCATCCTTCCACAACTTCTATTTGGTTTCTCTCTTTGGCTATAACAAGACGCATCTCGGCTTCTTCGATGGTATTGTTGACTTCTAGGGACTGATACTTTAGACAGTTTTTTCTAATCTTTCCAAGGTGACCTTTTGTATACACCTATTTACCAAAGATGATTTCGTGAAATCATGGGCTAGGGAGGATCGGTGGTGAAGATTTTAGTGCTTATCTCTATCCCGGTGCTCATGGGACTTCCATTATGGTAAAGAGTCTCCCTCTACGGCAGTCTGGATCTCCTTACCTGGCCTCCCATTACCCTTCCACGATTTGTCGATTTTGAAGTCAATTGGAATCTCCTTGGGCTCATTTCTCTACTCAGATGAATGCACTGAGCATCTCCTAGCTACATTGAACCCTCATATTTGTGAGTAATTGGATTTATCAGTGGGTTTTTCATCCACCAATAGAAAATGAGGTTACATCCACAGACCTATGGCCATGGTTTTTAAAACTATGGCTATAGGCTAGTTTTTTGTCTCCTATAGCCACAGTTTTGAAAACTGTGGCTATAGAACATGGCTATAGCCATGATTCTATGGCCTATAGACATGGTTTTAAAACCATTTCTATAAGACAATTTTTTTGATGGACTATAGCCATAGTTTTTCAAAACTATGTCAATAGGGTTCCCGCGCTTCCACGGGAAAAAAATTTCCCACAAAACATTCGGCGGGAAGAATTACCACCACAATTTTGAAGTTATTCCCATAGTTTATATTAATATATATATCATAATATATATATATATATATATATATATCTGAATTATCATGTGGTGTAGTGGTCAGTACGTTGGTACGTAAAGGGGAGGTACAGCGATCGAAACTCGCTTGTGGAATTTTTTTTATTTAAGCTATTCCAATGGTTTTAACTGTGGATATTAGTCAACCTATATAGTGGACATTTGTTCTGGCTTATTTCCATGGTTTTCAAAACTGTGGCAATATATTGGGACCTACTTCCATGGTGATAGTAGCCACAATCGGCCAAAATTGTGGTCGTAGTCTACATCCACGTTTTCAGGGCATATTTCCATGGTTTTGAACCATGGAAATAGGCCTTTTTTGAGTTGTGGTACTATGTTTTGTTGTGTTCTAGTGATGTATTTTCTTGGGGGTAGAGGCTCTTCTTCAAAGGCTCTCCCAACTTCTATGTGGCTTGCGACCTACATGGGAACTCAGTGGTGGCCTACCACCGGAGGAGATCGGATCCCCGAGCATCTGGTTTAGGTTCTCATGGGTCCCAACATGTCATCTTTCCCTCATCGGCTAGAAAGGTGGTGGAGGTTTCCCTTTGGAGGGTTTTCTCAAATTAAAATCATGGTTGTGGTCCCCATGTGCCTCCTGCCACGTCTAAATTCACTGATCCTTCTGAGGTGGGGGACCTCTCTCCGGGTTCCTCTTCGCCTGCTTCAGCCCTAATTTCACTATCTCCTATCTCCTTTGGAGGTAATAGAGCTCCCTCTGTCATTGTCACCTCCAAGGTGGTTGTAGTGAATCCTTGGGAGCAGTGTGATCTCCTGGTTGACCCTCCCCTGCTTCCTCCCAGACAGTTGTCTCCTCCTTCTATGGATTTATTTGTCTTATCATAGATTTCCCCAAAATGTCTCCAGAACTCCCTAGTTAGTAGCATGGAATCATCTTCCAATAATTTTCCTTCGATGGAATCGACTCCAGCATGTATGTTGAAGGAGATACGGGCTTATTGGGATTCCCTGCAATGGTTTTTACTGGTTTGTATCTTACAAGGGGAGCCGACTCATTATTCTCCTCATCCATATTCTCCGATCGGGTTTTGTATCTCTAAGGATATGGAGGGTCCATTTAAAAATAAGTTCTTATCGTTGAAGCCTGCTATGCTGGAAGGAGTCTCTGGACTGGTCAGCTGATCTAAGTCCAAGGAGACTGGTGTGTCACTTTCCTTTTCACCTTGTAGTTTCTCTGGACAAAAGGCCAAGACATCTCATTCTTAATGCTTTCCCTGATTATATAGGATTCCCAAGTATTGATGTCTCAAGCTAAATGTAACTTCATGGCCTCTGAATCAAGGAAACACCACGCCTCTCTCATCATCATTCTGGAACCCAAGAAAAACCCAAGTACACTCTAGAATTTTGCTAACCAAATGGGCTGCTTAAGGTCTTGGAAAGGCTCTTTAGATATCTCTGACATATGGATCTATTAGAAGAAGATTTTCCAATTTGAGTTGATAAGTATGATGAATCAGTGAATCAACATGAAGATCTCTTATGGTAGTTGGGAGGTTCTGTTTTCTTTTTTTTATTCCAGTACTGAACAGCATAGGAGGTTCGACCTCTGGATCTTTCTGGCTTCCTTCCAACTGGCTATCCTTCCTTGGGTTGTGAGGGGTTATTTTAACTCAATTATGGAATCCTTGTAGAAAAGTGTTGGTTATTCCTTCATTATAAGTGATATGTAGGACTTTCAATCCTTCATGTCTTCTGTGGGTCTTCTGGATTTGGGCTTCATTGGTAATAAATATACCTAGTGCAACAACCGTAGGAAATCTAGCCATATCTGGATCCCACTAGATAGATGCATTTTTAATCTCCCAGGAATTGATTCCTTATCTTGGGAATTTATCACTCATTTATCCTTCTCTATATCTTATCATGCCTTGTTGCTCATTGAGTTGTGTATGGAGACTTCTTGGAAACATGTCTTCCACTACTTCAGCAGTTGGCACTGGGATGATGGTTTCATGAAGATGTTGAGAAGCTCATGGGTTTAGGAGGAGTCTGGGTCCTCCTGGTATGGCCTTTCAAATCATCTGAAATACTTAAAGAATAAAATCTAAGCATGGATGACCGATAGGCCCTGGGAGAGCATTGGTATTAATATAATTCAAAAGGATATGAACAGGTTGGAGGAAGAGTTTTAATCTAGTTGGAATGAGAACAGTATCACTATCCTTTGTGATAAATTTATTTTCCTTGATGAGAAGCTACTTTAAATGGAAAGGACTTATAGGCAAAGGTCTTGGGTCAGATGGCTTAAAGAGGGTGATCAGAATAGTGATTTCATTCACGCATGTTTAAAGAATAATAATAGTATGAGACTCAATATCAACCTTGGAAATGGGGTGTATACTTCTAATGTGGGGGTGGCTGGTCATTTGGATATTGAAAATTTTGAAGGTATCCTTGGAGGAGTATAGTCTTCTAGCCATGAGAACCTGCATACTATAGAGGGGGTTGAATCCTTTTTTGGTTGGATTCCACATATGGTGGTGGGGTCTAACAAAGCTCAATTGATGTCTACACCTTTGGTGGAGGATATCAAATATTCAGTCTTTATGATGCCACAGGAAAGTGGTCTTGGTCCAGATAGGTTCCTAGGGGAATAATATATGGATTCATGGGATGTTGTTGGCCCTCAAGTGGAGGAGGCCATTCAGGAATTTTTCTATGGTGGCTCCCTCAACAGGCGTGTTTGTGCTTTCATGGTGGTTCTTATTCCCAAAACCAAAGATCCCACTAGTATCAGCCATTACAGGCCAATTTTCCTATGTAATGTGTCGTATAATATTATGGAAATCCTTATCTCATGAAGACTAAGTGGTTTGATTCCACTTTTGGTTTCAAGGGAGCAACATGGTTTTGTCAAAGGTAAGAGTATTCAAGGGGCAGTGGGCATTGCTAATGAGTTGGTAAAGGATATCAAAAAAGAGTTATTCGATCCAATTTTATATTTCAGGTGGATATGGACAAATATTATGATAATATGGAATCGAGTTTCATTATTTTGGTGATGAAGAAGTTGGGATTTGATTAACGGTTTTTTGACCTTTTCTTCAGGTTCTACTCTTCACCTTATCTTTAAATTTCTATTATGGGGAATGTTTTTGGATTCTTTAAAATTGTATGTGGTGTTCATTATGGTGGCCCTCTATCTCTTAGAAATTTCATATTATCCCAATATTACCTCTCTCAAAACTTGCATAGAGGCTTAGTGGAGGAAAGGTTGTCCCCATATAATGGAAGAAGTGGCATGGAAGGCGTCTCTCACCATATGTTTGCTATTGACAATTTTATTTTCATGAATGGAAGGTAGAGTTCTTTTCTTAGATTCATGGAGATAATGTCCATGTACATACACTTGAGCAGACAAGGAAGTAATGCAAGAACAATCCATGTCATTATTTCTAAAAAATGTTCAGGTCATTACTGTAGAGCTATACAGGACATCCTGGGATGTCAAAGGAGGAAATTTCCAATTTTGTATCTTGGTATTCTATTATCTTATGGGAAGATCAAGAACCACTTCATTGAAAATGTCATCAACAGAATCTTGGGAAATATCATTAACTAGATAAGTAAGTTTCTTTCATTCGGTGGGAGAGTCACCTTGATCAATAGTTCAATTACGTCTATACTAATGCATATTTTGTTGATTATTAAACCTCTGATGAGAATTATAAAAAGGATGGAGAATATATTAACAACTTTTCTTCGGGATTCCAACCAAATGGGATGTTTCCATTGGGCCTCTTTGAGCCATTTGGTGAGGCCAATCTAGGAGGGTGGGGTGGGGCTATGTGATATTTCAGATACCATGTTGGTCTTGCATGCACGGCTGACTTGGGAGATCATTACTGGGGGATCCTTGTGGAATTATTTCTTCAAAAAATGGTATGGGGATGATTGAGAGGCTTATGATTTCCTTAGTTCTAGATTCTACTCCCTAAAAAAGTGCATTTAATCTCATTTGGAGTTTCTTTAGGGATCTTCTCGGTTGATAATAAGGAGACGTGATATCAACTTTTAGAAGGATAACTGGGTGGGAGAAAGGATGTTCCTCCCTAAATAACCCATCCCTGAGGTTTCCATCAAGGAGGTGTGTGACTTCCCTTTATCCAGTCAATTCTCAGCTAGGACCAGATGGAGGTGTTCTAAAGTATCACCCTGAACAATTAGGCAGAAAATTGTTGTTTCATAGGGTCGGTCTCAGTTAAGTTCTCCATTAAGGATTTTAGAATGTTGCATCATGTGGACAACTCCCTTGATGAATGGTCCTTGAGGGTGTGGTGTAGGGATCTCCCAATGAAAATGTACTTCCTCGTATGAAGGATCAAAAACCTAGAATTACCGATAGATGAGATCATTTAGAGAAAGGGCATATTCTTAGTGTCCTGATATTTCTGTTGTGAGCATCTGCTGATGGAATCAACCCGTCACCTCTTTTTAAATAGTGAATAGGATGAAATCCTTTGGTCTATGATCTCACCTCATCCCCAATCCATTAATGCACTTCTCTCTTTTCATGGTTTTATGGATCCCTGGTTTCACGATTTGGGATACAATGAGATGGAAACTATGATCTGGGCAGTTATTCTTTCATCTATTTGTTAGACCCTTTGGGGGGCATGAAATTCGGCTAGACTGGGTACCCAACCCTCAGTTATATTTCTACAGATGAAGATGAAGGTTATCATATTTGATATGGGTTTATTTATTAAGGGTGTAAAATCATCTCTCACATTCTGTAACTTCTTCAAAAAGCCTTTAGTGGCTGGCGCATCGGGAGGGCTTGGTGGTTGTTGGGTTAGATGGACCCCCCCCCCCCCATTGCGCGATTTGAAACTCACAGCGGACAGTTCATACAAGAATGGGATTATGATAGGTGGGCTATTCTTCACAACTTGAAAGGATTGGTCCTGGTTGGATCTAGTTCATTCTTTGGCCTAAGAAACTTTTTGGGGGAGGAAAGATGAGCTCTCTGTATAGGTCTCATGGTTTGTAGGATGCTTGGCTCTCATGCAGATGAAGTTGAATCGTACACTGAGGTTCTAGTGAAAATGATTAAGAAGACATGTGAGGTGCCTTGGTATTTGAGTTACATGTCTAGAATATGTTATTTGGAGGCAAGGTAGGGTCATATTTCTCATCGCATTTGGAGGGAAGACAATTTTTCTTCAGATGTGCTTGCCTACATTAGGAGCCCAGATGAGACACTCATTGTTTATGATAGTTTGGGATCACTCCTTTTGGAATGTAAGGTTTTTACCCAGGTATATTCTCTTGGCTTACGTCACTTACACCCACCTTGAGGGTATTCTGTGTTTTTGGTGAGCTAGGTGTCCATCATTTGTCATTAATAAAAAATAAATGTTCAATCAGTTTTTTACACTATTCATTAAAAAATGAAACTTCAGAGATAAATACTAAAAATTCACCCTAACCTAATTATTATGTTTATATTTCAAAAATAAAGTTTATCTTTTAAATATAATTTTTATAAAAGTGATAAAATGGATTTAAAATAGTTTCTTTATTAAAAGGCGGTAAAAGTGACTTAATAAAAATATGGTTTTTCTGTGTAATATTGGTTTCATTCTTATCTTATGTCTATCAAATATATTGGATAAATGTCAAAAATATTAAATTAAATATATAAAATATATATTTCATTAATATCATTCACTAATAGTTATTAATTTAATTTATTATGATAAAATATCTTTGTAAGCATAATAATAGTATTCTACAAAAATATTCTTGTTATTTTAAATTTGTTCTTATATTCATTTCTAATTAATTTCTAACTAATTAATTAGTTTTATATTTTTTTTAACCATAGTTTTTTATAAGTTAGTTAATACTATTCATAACTGATAGTTTATATCATATTATGTTAAATATTAATATTTTAATAATATATTTTTGATCGGTAAAACTCAATAATGCATGTAACACAATACATTGAAGAAAATCACTGATTCATATCATGAATTCTAACTCAGTATCACATGAATTGAATGATATATCATAGATTGATTTTATTTAAAATAGTTATGAGTTTGGTGTTGTGTGTCATACATGCTATCGAATACAATGTTCTTATTTTAGAATATCAGGGTGTTATAGATATTTATTTGGGGGTGAGAGTAACCAATTTTTTATAAAGTATGAATTCCTTGTGTGGGGCGATGATAGATACCATTTTCAGGTGATGGTGGAATTATTTTTTTTAGCACCTAGATACCCATAATGACTATGAATTTTGTTTTATACTAGATGATGTAATTTGGATGTGGGATTTGCTATAAAATGTGATGTTAGAATAAGATGGAAGAACCTATTATGGATAATGGGATATGGAAGGGGAGGCCTAGATGGTCTGGAAGAATTTATTTCATGTGATGATGGGATTTAGGGGATATTCATGAGGGTGTTGGGGATGGAACTATGATGGTTTGAAAGGCTTGATGCTAGTATTATCCATTGTTGTGCTAAGATATGGGATGCATGCATGTTGAGTTTATTAAAAGGATGGTGGTTTATCTAATTTAATTTCCCTATAACATGATGCATATGGATGTTCTTAGTGTAATCTGATTGATGGTTGCATAGGATTTTTACATAGAGTACCTAGAATTATATAATGATAATAATTTTTGATAAATTTTAAACCCATGGGGTTGGTTCTTTCAAAAATGAGATTGACAATGTTAAAGCTTGGGTAATTGTGTAATCATTTGGATTATTCCTATAGGGTATAAAATTGTCATCGATAGTTAATGTAATGTTTTCAAAATAATGTTAATTAATGGATAATGACTTCATTAACATATAGTAGGATTATAAATGGATATAATTAATTTAATGTAAATTTTATTAAATTCTTTTGTGAATATAAGATTTTTTGTCCCATGTAATGGAATCCATGTGTCTAAGCGATGGTATTTTCAGTTGACCTTAGGACTATGTAATTAACATAGTGTGGTTTTCATCTATATTATATATTTTTTATATTTTTTATACACTACTCCCACTCATATATAATAGAGATACTGACACCCATTGGACTCTAGGAGGGTTTTTTCATCAATATCTTAATGGGGGGATGGATGGATGTCTACAACCTCTCATCCCCCAATATTGTCTTTATATTATTTTGTGTTAATATGAACTATGGTTAGTTTCTTCATATATGTTTTTAAGGGGATGTAATGTCATGTGGTTATTTCAAACACATGTATCTCTATATATTATATGAAAAATATTTCTATAGGTATGATTTGTATAGGTTGTGAGGGATTGATGTTCCATACTTACGGTTTGGTATGTGACGGCATGAGGTATAATACTTGATGTATGATACACATCATACGAGCTGTGGTGGATCCCAAAAACTACTCATCTTTTATAAATTGATATGTGTATGGGTTCATGTGATGATGTGATGCATGATTTTAATGTTGTGATACATAGCATAAGGTTTATTTGTTGACTTATTTTGGAGAGAGATGATCATGATGTGAAATGTTACTGCATATGGAAAAGCCAATGGGGAAGTGGGTCTAGGGTTCCCATGTTGATTTATTATTATAATATATGGTCACATGTGAATGAGTGACTTAGTGAGAGACATACATGGAGGGGTGAGGAAATTAGTATACCTAATTAGATGACATATAAGTTTTACTTGTTATTCATTGGTATTTAGTAATATTTCATTATCTTTTTCATGAGAGGATTCAGTGACGGTCCTACTATGTAAACTATTATACTCACCCCATGTTTGTATAAACTATTTTTCATTTCATTCATAGAAAGTTGGAGATTAGGATGGATGTTTCAATCTCATGGTTTTTCAATAGTTATTTGGGTTTCTTGGATTCTCTTGTCTCTCTCTTTTAGTACTTATAATTTTACTTTTAGTTGTTTTAGTACTATATGACATTGAATATATGTAATGAGATTTTATAGTATCTTTATGAGGAGGATTTTAATTGTTTATCTATCTTATCACTCTCTTTTTCACGTCCTCTTATAGGATAATTTCTCCCTTTTTTATGTTTATGATACCCTTAGAGTTAGTCTCTAACATGGGTCCTATAATAGGTGGGACTCTGGTAGTCACGAACCTCCTTCAGTCATTACCGACCTAGGTGGGGTTCTATTTAGGATAAGGGGCTATGAAATTCATAATAATAAGGAAATAAAAACACATATAATAAAATAAATGATATAATTGAAAAGAGGATGGAGAGAATCAATAAGTTATTTCAGCAACACAACGGATATACCAAATGTTTTATAGAATGTTTATAATTTAAGGGAAGGTTAGTCACTCATTTATTGGGAATCATTTGAATATATAATGGTTATATTGTGTATATATTAAATAATAATAAATTTATATCCAAAATACATAAAATAAGGAAGTACTTGAATCTAAATTAGGCGGTGGGGAACCCTTACCTTTCTAGGTGGATTCTTAAATTATGGTTGGATATTTATTTGCCTAAATATGACATTTTAATTGTTTGGGTTAATTTTTTATTTCAAATTAATTGATTTTAATTTAATTTTATATGTATTTAAATATTATGTTAGATACGTAATTCAAAAAAGATAAATTTAATTTAAAAATATACAATATTTGGAAATGTATTATTTTTCAAAAAAAATAATCATTTTAAATTTGAATGTAATATTTAACTTCAACACATAATTTTAAACTCGAAAAAATGAAATTTAATATATTACATAATATAAACATGTTGATCAAAAATATGATAATCATCTTATCAAATAAAATTTATAGTTTATATAAATATAAATTTTAATATTCTCACACAAAACCTATAAAAACCTTTTTAGAATATCTTTGTTTATTATCTTATAAATTATATATAATATACATTCATCTATTTCATTGAAATTAATGATATAAAATTTTTTATTATAGAAAAATTTGATTTATCTTTCATCGAAATCCAAACAAAACTAAATATTACCATCAAAATATAGATTAAAAAACTAAAAAACTTTTTAAAATTATAATAAAATGTATCTTATCTTATAAAAGGTTGAAGATAGGTTTTATAAGTTTAAAATTATATTTTAAAATACATATTTTTATTCCTTAAATAAATATTTAATCTATAAAAATGAATAATATACATCTAGGTCTTTCTCATATATTGGTAATTTCTCTAAGTTGAATTGTTTTTGGTAAAAACAGTAGATTCAACTATTCACATAAAAAATAATTATTTTTGAAACATTAAATAAATTCATATGATGAAACTTTTTATCTCATTAAATCAAAAAATATGTTCATTTTTTATATTTATATTTATAAAAATTATTAATTTTTCTTTTAGATGAAAGTATAACATATAATGGAAAAATTCACTTATTTGCATGTAATGACCTAGATTTCCCTGGGCCAATCCTTTGTGAAAATCTAGTGCTTGTGGTGTTCTTGGGGGTCACAATGGTTTGTTTCAGGAGTTTTCCAAAAATCCAGTTTCACCAAACCATTTCACCAAAATGATGTCACCATAACAAAGGCACACTGATACAGTGTCACTGTCACAGTGGCACACTGAAACGGTGGCACACCAAACTATGGCTCACCCTTTTCTAATTTTCAAGTTTCTCCCAATTTTTTTAGTTTTGACCCTCTTACGTTTTATTCAATGTAAACTGAGTTTAATGCCTTGTTTGGTAATTTTTAAGGGATTTTAAAAGGATATTAATTATATCTTAAATATCCTAATGTTGTGTGGACTTTTAGATATTCAAACTGCCTGATCTTGATCATGATCCCACATTAATGACTTTTGAAGTCTTTTTTCCTTTAATATAGGATCTGGCTCTCCAAAGCTAGGATCCTCCCTTCCTAGTGTGTTTCTATTCCCTTTTGGTGATACTATAGACTTCCCTTCCCGTTGAGACCTGTTTTGTGTCATAGACATCCATTGATCTTTCCTTAGAGTTTTTACTTGGAGTTTTCTTGCTACTCGCGCGACCCCCTATTTTGGTGCATAGAGATTTTTGGTCACCTGTTGTTTCAGGTTGGGATTCTTCTACCTCTCTTTATTTGTGTATCATGTAGGGTGGGTGTATTAATGTTTCTTTGTGAATAACAGTTGAATCATTTTCCTTGACAAGTAATAAATGAAGGGAATGTAATATTATGATCAAAAGATAACATGGGTCAATGAAATAATGGAAGGGAAGTGATGATGTTACATATTCTATTTTAATTGTTATCCACGAACCTTGTTTTTAATTGCATGGGATGTAATGCCTTTTGAAAATCTGGGTCGTTGGTGGTATTTTTTTGTGCACTGGTGGGGTTCTGTATTTTGTTTTGATATTTTGATAAATGGTTGTAACATGAAATCTACTTAATCATGTACACTTGTTTAAATAAATGGATTCCCCTGGATCAAACTTGTTCTTTGATCACCCCTATTATTTAAAGTGTAATTAAGGAACCCCTCTTACTAAATCTAAATATTCTTGGCTTAATGGTGTGGTTGTGTGTTGTGTTTGGTTAGGTTTGGTAATTCATGAGGGCTTTGTTAAGTTGTTGTTGGTAACCTTGTTATAGGTATGGGGTGGACAGGGGGATTGACCTAGTGTTTGAGGTATGGATTGTTTTTGTAGCGGGGTTGTTGTTTGGAGGTGTTTTTATGTGAATTTGTGTATGGGGTGGTACAAGAGGTGTGACAAAATCTCTGGTTGAGAGATTGATTGATTGTGGAATGGATGAGCATTTTATGTAGTGGGACTGCATCTAGGCAGTGTTGGTTTGTGGTGGGACTGTAAGAGGGATGTTTCTAGTTTGTTTTTATGAATGGGTGTTAAAATGGAAATTTATTTCCTTGGTTCATATTCTCTTGTGTAATGTTGCAAGTGTCTAATGTTTCACTCGTGCTACCGATAGCAGTGCCTTATTGGGCCTTGGATGGGTTAATTCATGGAATAAGCATGAACACGCTTTAGTTAATTAGGCTCTTCGTCCTCTGAGAATAGTTTCTGGTGTTTCGGTTGTTAGTTGCCCAGTTAGGGATGGAATGAATAAATGAATAATTTATAAATGAAGATTAACATTTGTTTAAATGTATTGGCTTGGGGTTTACTTCTACTTACGGAAGTGACCATCATTCTTGGTGATACGTTCATGTAGGGGTAGATATAAAAGAGGTTTGTGTGGGCTTTTGGCTTATTCAAAAACCCATAAGTTGGTCTAAGTATTTGTTTACCAATATGTATAAACTCGTAGTTCCTTGTGAGTTTCAATATGCACCTCATCCATGTTGAGCACCACGTACTGAACACCCCAATTTAATGGGGGGGTGTCTTTCCCAACATCTCGGTGAGAGGATGGATGGATGGTTACTGGATTTCTTCTTCGCACCCTCTTCCAGTTCATACCGCTCAAACATATCCAGGAAGGCTATAATGGGTTGAGGTTTACTATATCCCAAGAACATTCGGGCAGGTTGTGTTGTGGGTGAGAGGCCAAATCGTTTTCGGGCTAGGTTTATTTTCTAGGTGTCTTCGGAATGAGGTCTAGGTGTTTTCAGGTGGGAGGTGTAGTTGTTGTGACCCAGGTGTCTACAGGCGGGATATGTGTGGTTTGTGTATATGGTTTGTGTGAGCAGTTGTGGCAGTGGGACTGCGTTTGGGAAAGTGGTATCATCAAGATGTTATCCATTAGGGAGGAGCACATAACCAGTTTAAAAGTGGTGCGGGGTACCCAAATCATTGATGTTCTTATATTATTATCTTATTTGACAATCATTATTTGGGGAGTATGCCAAGGTGAGGCTGGGATGGTTAGATTTCCTTGTTAGGTTATATCGGTTTCTATTGTTTTCATAGGGGCATTAGTGTTCTTCTCCCACTTTTTCATGAGTGATTTTGGTTTCCCTATTGTGCATACTTGTATGCTCACCCTACGACATAAAACTATTGTTAGGTTTCCAGGAGGACATTGAGGACCGCATTGGACTTTACTAGCTTAAGTATCAGGATAGTTGTTTTGGTGTTTCATAGTCTCTTTCTTTTGGTACTTTCTTTAGTGTTGTGGTTGTACCTTTATCTTAGTTTACGTTTAAATCATGCATGGGTTGGATTTTGGTTTCCTTTATATAAAAGTATGGTGTTGTTTTGTATTTTTACCATCTTATCTTCCGATGTTATTTTCATTAAAAATGGTAATGCCTTTAATTTTTTCTGATATTCAATACCCTTGGTTCTAGTCTCCACTCCGAGACCAATTAAAGGTGGTACTCATGGGTCATTATCTCTCCTTAATCTCGAATAAGGAAGGGTGTGGCACTTTATTGTCCCTTACCACGTCTTGAAGAAGGTGGGTCATGACAAAATGGTATCAGATATGATGGTTAAGTGATGAGATAGAGTTCAGAGTTTGGCATAGTGAGGATGGCACGGGATGGTAGGGAAATGGTGTTATATAATCTTGGTGTGTGAAATAGTCCAGGGAATACCGACTAGGACACGGGATTGTAGGGGGCTCGTGATCCGATGTAAGGACTCCATGCCTACTGAATGACCAAGTGAGGCTACATTGATTTTCAGGTAGAGAAACTATAAGAGTTAAATGAATCATAATGACTTTTTTCTTGTGTGTCTTGGGATTTTTGGGAATTTACTTTAAATAAAGAGTTAAAATAAATCATAAAAGAAAATTTCATACTACTCGGGATTAGGAGTACCTTGTTTACCTTTTCAGTTATGGCACCTAGACATCTCCCATATGTGGTACGAGCAGTTGAGGCATAGTAGGTTAACTTATTTGATAATAGGAGGGACGACTGAGAGAAGTAAGATGGCTTGTGGAATAAGACCCTTCATTCTTTCTAGCGGAAAACCCTAGGGAAGTATTAAGGTAGCATTTCATAATTAGATATGGAGGGCTGTTTTGAAGAGCTGACAATTGACTTTACCATGATCTTTGATCCAAGGGGGTATTGGGTTCCTCTAGAAATGATCCAGATGTGAGGAGCGGCATGTCAGTGGTGGATTCTTTACCTCAGGGGGCGGAAGGATACTGATGTCTCATGGGCTGACTTTGAGAAAGAGTTTCGAGCATAGTTTCTTTCATTGCTGATGAAGGCCAAGAAGAGGTAGGAGCTAATCTCCATACTGAAGGGTATTATGTTGGTGATGGAACTAGGGATCAAGTTCAAGGATATCCAATTCTTTTCTCTAGATCTCTTTTCGGATGAGGTATGATGGGCGAGATGCTTGGAGTAGGCATTCTGGCCTTCTCTTCAGTATGTCGTCACTCCCTTTACCCTACTGACATAATTAGATGTTCAGAAGAAGGTCGAAGTAGTGGATAGGATGCACTCACATGGTGGTGTCCCACAAGAGGGGAGCCACCCAAGTTCATTGAAGGGGAAGGTAGTCAGTAGTAGGTCTCGAGCATCAGGGCCTTCTAGATTTTGGATAGTGGGAAGTAGGCCTTAGCAGTTCTAGCTCTAATCTCCTGGTCCTTGCCCTTTCCCCATGGCCCCAAGACCGAGGTGCTTTTTCTATAGATTCCATGGACATATTCAGAGCTAGTTCCAAGTTTGAGCTTAGTATGGTGCGGGTGGGTAGGTTTAGCGCCCACCTCAGCAGAAATCATTGTCGACCATACCTTTCTAGCAGCAAGTGAAGCAGGCTCCCACTCAACTGAGTATAGATGGTGCTGGATGAGGTAGAAATCGGGGTGTTCCTTAGGGAACTTTAATAGGGAATAGTTATGGAGGAGGTCGACAACAGAGGGGTAGAGGAGATGGGTGTGGGTAGTTGCACGCCACTGAGGTAGCAGTTCAAGCGGGGCTAGAGGTTCTTCGAGGTATGATAAATATGTTTAGTATACTTGTGTGTTCTTTGTCTAATTTCGAAGATTCACACTCCTTTGATTCACCCAGTCTAGCCCATGTCTAGGTACTAGACATAGAGAGAATTTCTATGCCCCATGCAATTTAGCATGCCAGTTGAAGGTCAGAATAGCATGTTTGATGTTTTCTAAGGATGTAGACTAATGTTGAGGTCATATCAGTCCTATTGGGATCTTCTTATGCTATTGATACAGCCATATGATGTCATCCTTGGTGTCGATTGGTTGTCCTCTATGCATGTCTTTATCAACTTATTCCATAGGAGAGTTGTGTTTGTGGATATAGATGGCCAGCGTGTATCTTTTGTTGGCGAGCGCAATCATCAGGAGGGCATCCAGCATGTATATCCTCTTCTTTCTGTGTTATCCAAGCTGTCATAGGGATCAATGGGAGCTAAGATGGTGGAGGTTCTGGGAGTTTTCAGTGATTTTCTATATGTTTTCCCTGAAGAGGTTGTGACTCTACCCTATCGACATGATGTTGTGTTTTGAATAGAATTTCAACCCAGTGATCATATGATTTCGATGGCTCCCTATCAGATGGTGCCTTTTAAGTTGTGGGAGTTGAAAATTCAGGTTGAAAACCTAATTAAAAAGGGTTTTATCTAGCCGAGTGTGTCAATGTGGGGTGCTCTAGTCTTGTTCGCAAAGAAGGCAGATGGTGGCTTGAGGTTGTGCATATACTACCGAAGACTAAATTAGGTAACAGTCAAGAACCGTTAGCCTATCCCAAGAATAAATGATATTTTTAACAAGTTAAGTGGAGTAGTTTTGTTCTCCAATATTGATATGTGGTTTGGATATCACCAGTTGAGGGTGAAGGAGAGTGACATCCTGAAATATACTTTTAGGTGAAGTTATGATAATTTTGAGTTCATGGTCATGCCCTTAGGGGTTTCAAATTCACCAACTGTGTTCATGGGTCTCATGAACTATATCTTCTTCAAGTTCCTAGATTGGTTCGTTTTCGTGTTCATTTATGATATTCTCATTAACTTAATGTCAGAATAGGAGCACGCTTATAACCTCAGGATAGTCTTGGAGGTCCATCGGCAACACCATCTCTATGGGAAGTTTTCTAAGTGAATGTTCTATATGTGAGAGGTGCACTTCCATAGATATGTGAGGTCTCAACAAGGGATATAAGTGGACCCATAAAAGGTCAATATAGTTGTTTCTTGGGAAACACCTAAGAACCTGGTAGAGGTTCACAGCATCCTACATCTATCAAGCTATTACTGGAGGTTCATAACTGACTTCCCTTGAGTCGCAGCTCCATTGAATTATTTGACCAAAAAATACCATACATTCATGTGGAATGAGAAATTTCAGGTTGCTTCCAGCTTCCTAAAGGGGAAGCTGGTCAATGATCCATTAGTTAGGTTTCCAGAAGTAGGAGTGATGTTCTAGGTATTCTGTGATGCTTCCAATCTAGGATTTGGTATGTGTGTTGATGCAGCAATAGGTAATGATCTCTTATGGGTCTAGGTTGTTTTGTCCACATGAATTTAACTATGCCACCCATGATTTGGATCTTGAAGAAATTTTATAAGTGAAAATTTTGTGGTGACATTACCTCATCGGGGAGCGCTTTGTGATCTATATGGATCAAAAGAGATTGAGTTATATCATATACCAACAATACATGAACTAGCGGCATAAAAGGTGGATAGAGTTTCTCTAGGACTACGAATTCAAGACCTCTTACACATCAAGAAAGGGGAATGTGGTTGACAATTCCTTAAGTAGGAAATCAAAGAAGTAAGTAGTATAGGAATCCAAGGATGCTTGGAAGGAAATAGAGTAGTTGGATACTTTGAGTCTAGATGCGAGAGTGGATGGCAGAAAAGGTTTTCTATTTACGATGAAAGTGCAGTATTCCTTGGTGCGGTAGGTGGAGGATTCTCGGTGGGGGAGACTTAGAGATTGAGTTTATGTGTGGTCTCACTTTCTAGGGTGATGCTCTGAAGTGATGGTCGGAGGATAGTCATAATCAGATGCTTTTCCATGGAAAGCTGTTTCTACCAATGGAAATGTGTGGGAGAGTTATTTGTGATTTACATAGCTCACCCCTTGTGGTTTATCCAAGAGTTTCTAAAATGTACTGAGGCTTGAGGGAATATTTTTTGTGGGATGAGGTGAAGCTGGAAGTGGCAGAGTTTGTGGCAAGGTGCCTATTGTGTCAGTAGGTGAAGGCTGAGTACCGTGTTCTGGGAGGTTTTTTGCGGCCCTTAGATGTTCTTGAGTGGAAGTGGGATGACATCTTGATGGATTTCTTCACAAGATTACCCAAGAATCAGGGATGATGTGATTCTATTTGGGTAGTGGTGGTTCGGTTGACGAAATCAGATCCCTTTTTAGCGATCAAGGAGTCGAGCGCAGTGGATACCTTAGCACAGAGGTATATGGATTGGGTAGTGCATATGCATGGAGTACCAAGATCCATTGTATTGAATCAGGATGCATGTTTTACATCGTGATTCTGGAGGGGATTTCAGCATGCCTTTGGCACTCAGTTACGCCTCAGCACTACTTTCCACCCTCAGATGGATGGACAGATAGAAAGGATCATCCAGATGTCAGAGGACATGTTATGGCCATGTTTTCTAGACTTTAGTGGGTATTGGGTGTGACATTTTCCCTTGGTAGAGTTTTCTTACAATAATAGTTATCAATATTCTGTTGGAATGTATTTTTTCTAAGATCTATACAGGAGGTCATGTCATTCAACCTTGTATTGGATGAAAGTTGGAGAGGCAGAAATTCTTAGTCCGAACATGGAGTAGAGTATGATAGAGAATGTGAAGCTTGTCTATGAGAGGATAAAGTCATCACATGACCAACAGAAGTCATATGTTTATCATAGTATGAGGAATTTGGAGTTCAAGGTTAGGAACCATGTATTATTGAAGGTTTCACCTCGACATGGGTAGAAAAGGTGTGGCAGAGGGAGTAATCTTTCTCCCTGGTTCATCAGAACATTTGAGGTGTTGAGACGGGTTTTCAAGGTGGAATACCAGTTGGAATTTCCACTATGGTTGGATAGGATCCATGACTTCTTACATGCCTCTCAGCTCCGTCGGTATCTACACGATGAATCCCATGTCATTGACTAGAGATAGTTGGATATCGAGGACAACATGATGTTCATGGAGAGACCAGTAAGAATCATGGATCATGAGTAGAAAGTGCTTTGTAGATATATTGTTCCTTTTCTTTTTGTGTTATAGAGGCATGGTGGCCTCAAGGAGAGTACTTTGGAGTGAGAGGCACTGATGTGTGCCTAGTAACCAGAGTTGTTCTAAGTTTTTCTCTAGTTTTTTTCTTTCTAAGTTTCTTATGATGTAATACTTGACCTCATTTTCTATGAGATGAGTTGTTTATTTGTTCTCTTAATGTGTGTGAAAATTCCTAACTATTGGAATGGGATTACTTGAACCCTAATTAAGATTCATTAGTGAATATGCGATTAAACTCATGAGAGCGGGTAAGTGTCGCCCAAAGAGGACAATATCTTAACATGGATGAAGGGGATCCAAAATCAATGTGTCAGGATAGTTTGACATTTGGTGTTTGTGTGGCTGTTTGGAGAAGTAGAATTCGGTGAGGTGTTATTGGATGTTGAGGTTTTCTATCTAGATTTCAAACGATGTAGTGTGGTTTTTCCCTAGGAGGAATCTTACATGGTGGTTGTTCAGACCTCTCTTTTTCATAGTTTGGTTTTAAATTATTAGGGACAATAATATTTTGAGAGGTATCTAAGGTAATGACCCAGATTTCCATAGTGCATTCCTTTGTGAAAATCTAGTTCTTGTGGTGTTCTTGGGGGTCATAGTGGTTTTTTTTCGAGAGTTTTCCAAAAATCTAGTTTCACGAAAAGGTTTCAACAGAATTTTGGCACTGTAATGCAGGCACACAAAAATGGTGGAACCATAATAGTGGCACACTGAAATGGTGGCACTGTGATGGTGGCACACCAAATAGTGCCTCACCCTTTTCAAAATTTCTAGTTTTTTCTATTTTCTACCATTTTTCCATTTTTTTCCCTCTTACATTTTATTTGAAATAAACAGAGTTAAAAAGCCTTTTTTGGGTGTTTTTAAGGGAGTTTCAAAGGATATTAAGTATATATTTAATATCCTAACACTCTGGTGACTTCAAGATATTCAAACTGTGTGATCCTGACAACGATCCCACATTAATGATTTTTGAAATCGTTCTTTCTTTAATATAGGATTAGTCACTTCAAAGCTAGGATCTTCCCTTCCCAATGTGTTTCTTTTCACTCTTGGTGCACCTAGAGCCTTCCATTTCCATGGAGTTGTATGGTGTTCCATATCCATTGATCGATATTTCCATATATTATTTCCTTGTATTTTTTCTACTGCTCATGTGACCCCCTGTTTTGGGGCAATGAGAGTTTTGGTCAACTGTTGTTTCAAGTAGGGATTCTTCTACCTCTCTTTATCTATGTTTCATGCTGGGTGGGTGTAGTAAATTTATTCATGAAGAATGTATGAATCCTTTCCTTAACAAGTAATAAATGAGGGAAAGGGAATATGATGATCAAAAGATAACAGGGGTCAATGAAATAATGGCAGGTAGGTGATGATGTTACATATGTTGTTTTAATTTTTATCCATGAACCATGTTTTGAATTGTATGGGATATAAGGCCTTTTAAAAATCATGTCAATTGGTGGCATTTACTTTCAAACTAGTGGTGTTTTTTATTTTTTGTGATGCTTTGATAAATGGTTATAACATGAATATTTCTTAATTACATACACTTGGTTAAATAAATGGATTCCCTAAGATCAAAAATATTCTGTGATCACCCCTATTATTTAAATTAGAATTAAATAACCCCTCTTACTAAATCTGAATATTCTTGGATTAATGGTGTGTTTTTGTGTTGTGTTTGGATGTTTTTTTTACTTCTTGGGGGTTATTTGAAGTTGATATTGGTAACCTTGTTATGAGTACATGGGGTGGACAGAGGGAATGACCTTGTGTTTGGGGTATGACTTATTTTTGAAGTGGGGCTGCTATTTGTTGGTGTTTTTTTGTGGGATTTGTGTATTGGAGGTGTGACGAAATCTCAAGTTGATAGCTTTATTGATTGTGGAATGCATTAAATTTTACTATAGTGGGATTGTATATAGGCAGTGTTCGTGTGAGGCGGGACTACAAGCGGGTTGTTTTCGGGTTTTTTTATGAATGAGTGTTAAAATGGAAATCCCTTACCTTGGTCCCTCTTACATTTTTTAATGTTGGTAGTGTCTAAGGTTTCCCCTATTCTCTCAATATTGGTGCCCTTTTGTGCCTTGAATGGGTGAATTCATTGAATAAGCATGAACCCACTTTAGTTAATCAGTCTCTTCACCTTTTGAGAATGATTTTTGGTGTTTCGGTTGTTAGTTTCTCAGGTAGGGATGGAATGAATAAATGAATAATTGATAAATATAGAATGACATTTGGTAAAATGGATTGGTTGGGGGTATAATTCCACTTACAGAAGTGACCGTAATTCGTGGTGACACATGAATTTAGGTGTAGCAACAAAGTTGGTTTGCGTGGGCTGGTTTCTTATTTCGAAACCCATAGGTTGGGCTGATGTTTTTTTACCTATATGTATAAACTTGTAGTTCCTTGTGATTTTCAGTATGCACCCCACCCATGCTTATCCCTATGTGCCGAACACTCCCATTTCATGGGGGAGGGTGTCTTTCCCAACATCTTGATGGGAGGATGGATGGATTGTTACTGACTTTCTTCCTCGCACCCTCTTCTGGTTCATACCACACGAGCATATTCGGGCAGCCTATAATGGATTGAATTTTATTATGGCCCAATATCCTTCAGGTAGGTTGTAGTGTGGGTGAGAGGCCTAGGTGTTTGCGGGCCAGGTTTGTTTCCCTGAGGTCTTCGGGATGAGTCCAAGGTGTTTTTGAGCGGGATTTGTGGTTTTTGTGACCCAGGTGTATGTGGGAGGGATATGTGTGGTTTGTGTCCCATGTGTGTGAGGGTATTAGTGGCAGTCGGACTACATTTGGGAAGAGTGGTAGCATCAAGAGGTTATCCATTAGGGATGATAAGATAACCAGTTGGAAAGTGGTGTGGGGTACCCAAATCATAAATGTGATTATATTATTATCTTACTTTACTTGCATTATTTAGGGAGTGTGCCTTGGTGAGGATGGGATGCTTAGCTTCCCTTGTTATGTTTTTTCAGTTTCTACTATTTTCACGGGGGTATTAGTATGCTTCTCCCAATTGTGCATGAGTGACATTAGTTTCCCTACTGAGTATACTTGTATACTCACCCTACAATATAAAACGGTTTTTAGGTTTCTAAGAGGACTTTATAGACTGTGTTAGACTTTACTAGCTTGGGTGTTGGGATAGTCATTGTGGTGCTACTTAGTATCTTTATTTTGGAACTTTATTTGGTTCTCTAGTTGTACTTTTGTCACATTATAAATTTAAATCATGAATTGGTTGGATTTTGGTTTTCTTTATATAAAATTTTGGTGTTGTTTGGGTTTTTTATCATCTTATATCATGATCATATTTTCATTAAAAAGGTTAATGCCTTCCATTTTGTGTGAGATTTTATACCATTGGTGCTAGTTTCCACTCCAGGGCCTATTGAAGGCGGGACTCATGGGTCATTATCAATCCTTTATCTCGAAGAATGAAGGGAATGACACTTTAGTGTCCCTTCCCTCATCTTAAAGAAGTCGGGTCGTGACATATCATATATATATTTAAAACATTTTGTGTTTTATTTCATATTTTTTATGAATTTATAATTGGTTATTATTTTAATTTTCTAGGGGTAAATATATTTTTTAATAATATTATAATATTCATCTAATATATTGTGTCACATTTTAGTTTGGTGTTTTGTTAGAAGATTTATATCAAACACTATACTTACTTAAGGAAATATATTATAAAATATTTAGGGGTAACACATTCCCATTGACAAATAAATTTAATTCTCAAAATTAAAATTATCATTTATGATAGGATAAAGTTGATGGATCCATAAGAAAATCACAATATGTCCTTTAATAATATATCTGCCTTATTAACCTTGAATGAATTGGGAACTATTAATCCAAAATATTCCTCTTAGTATTTCTTATGGAAATTACATTCATAACATCATTTTCAAGATCTCATTTACAATATAAAGCTACCACTAAAAAGGTTATGATAACATAGAATATAATTAATGTAAATGATAATTTGTATAATAATTCTCAATCCTATGATATATTCTCTTATGACATAATCATTTTAACCTTTGATACATTCTATTCTATTTTATCACTCCTTTTTCATCCTATAACCCACTTGGTTCATCCTAGGTTACATATATGTTGGGTTATCTTATACTGTCAACCTTTAAAATCAATGTAACAAGGAATTGATTTTAATTTTGGTTTATAAAGAGCATATGATCAACCAACGCATATCCCTAAGGAATATCAAACCATAAGTGTGTTTAGTTCTACTTATCATGCACCATGTTATAACCGAGTTAATAAACAATACACCCTCTAAAGACCCAGACCCTAGTATCCCAGAGTTGGTGGTTACTTTATTACATTGGCATGAAATATAGAAAATCATATCTCAAAGGACCGAATATTTTAGTAGTTTTCAAAAACCAAATACATATTTGAGTATTTCATTACAATTTAAAATATAAACTAGAACATAATAACTCCATTAAAAACACTATTATTCTCTTAGATTAACCTTGTATATCATTCATAATATACTTCTTGTCATTCTAGGGAAAGAATGAAACATAATAAAGGGGTGAGATCAGATGGTCAGAAACGGTATTTATAAAATGGAAGTTATTATATATAATCATAAACAATTATGGGAAAGTAAATGACAAAAACCTATTCCAAAAACAAATAACTTGAGAATAATATGGAAGGAATAAATGTAAATCAAATAATTCCATAATAACAAGAGTTAAAAATTATCCATGGATATCAAAACTAATTATATAATCACATTGGAACCAATAAATAATCTCATAATTATGGAATTCATAATTTGGGACATCGTGTAAATACCATCAAGTCTTCGTCCAAGAAACCATATATAAACAGGTAAGGCTTTGACCAATACAGAAGCTAGTTTTTCTCATATGACCTACCAATGCTTTGAGGAAATATAGCATGTAATTAAAATAACTTACCAAGTCTAATTCATTACTTATATTAAAGGTTTAAACATAGTAAATATATACATTTATATTGAAACATTCATTTGAAATGTTAATTACTTTCCTCAATCAATATGCATAATCATAAACCATCCAAAGTAATATGGTAGATAGTACCAAAAAAATAAAACTAATCATAAACCATAAAATATGTTAAATAGTATCATAATAATTCAACCTCAATGAATAATAAGATTCAAATATGGATTTTGACATAGAGTAAAATACTTTTTTAAGATCATTTAAATATTATTAGGGAAAATAATATTTTTACTTTGAAATTAATTATGTTTAAAAATTTCACAATTATAAAATTTAACTTTTTATTTGAAAATAACCTTGTAGAATTATAATGGAATCTTAAAAACATTAATGTGTAGTGAATTAGTGAAAATATGTTCACATCATATTAGTTAAAAACATCTCTTATGTATTTTTTCGAAAAAATTATTAAGCACCTCGTTTGAAACATGAAAAAAATATTCATTTCAAACTATTTTTTAAAAGGTAAACATGGGAAAATTGGTTTTAAATATTCATATGATAATATTAAAAACATTTATAGAAATATTATTAGAGAACATGGACATAGAATAGAAATATTCTCTAGTGGTGACTTAAATATAAACAATCCCAAATAATAATGAGATTATGAAATAAACTCTTACCACTTTAGTATTATTGAATCATAAGACCCATGAAATAAATAACTTCATATGAATTTTTATATCCCCATAAAATTTATAATATGTATCATAAAATTCATTTGTGGGTATAATATACACCACATAAAAGAGACATATAGCATAGAAGGTATATGTCCCACAGAAATAAAAGTGAAACGAAAATCCCATACCTTAGGTATGATTTCCACAATACATGTATAAACCTCATGTATTGTGGCTTTAAACATATTATAAACTTATAATATAATCATGTTAATATTTAGTATATCATATATTATCCCCTTATTACATTTTTTCACTTATTTATTAATAATATTTTATACATATCATTATTTTGGGTGTTGATGGCCTTGTTTAATTATGCTTATTTTTTTTTTGAATTTCCTAGTTATATTGCATAAGATATCAATAAAACATATAAAAATAAAATTAATATCGTATTTAATCGTTAAATACATTGTTTAACCATTATTGAGTGTTGAACAAAGAAAATGAATCGCATCGCTTTGTGGAGATAGTAAGTCATGTGTATGCATGAGTGATTATATCCTTTCAAAACAGTTGAAAGGGTAAATAAGTGGTTGGTATATTAATTTTACATAATAAATATCATGTCATAATTATCATATATATTAATTAATTCCATCATTATGACTATCCAAGTAAAGTGGTGATGAAAAATGAATTACACCGCTGCGTGGAAATAGTAAGTCGTATGTACGCACGTGCGGTGATTTAATTTTTAATAGGATGGAAAAGAAATGTAATATGGTTTAAAAAAATCATAATAACATATCATTATATTTATTATACTATATTTATTAATTTAGGGTGTAAAACACACATGAAGAGGAAGTAAATGAATAAATAAACTTGGAAGAATTGGTATTGATGATTACCTCTTATTAAAGAATCCTCCTTTGAATCGCATCGCTTTGTGGAGATAGTAAGTCATGTGTATGCATGAGTGATTATATCCTTTCAAAACAGTTGAAAGGGTAAATAAGTGGTTGGTATATTAATTTTACATAATAAATATCATGTCATAATTATCATATATATTAATTAATTCCATCATTATGACTATCCAAGTAAAGTGGTGATGAAAAATGAATTACACCGCTGCGTGGAAATAGTAAGTCGTATGTACGCACGTGCGGTGATTTAATTTTTAATAGGATGGAAAAGAAATGTAATATGGTTTAAAAAAATCATAATAACATATCATTATATTTATTATAATATATTTATTAATTTAGGGTGTAAAAAACACATGAAGAGGAAGTAAATGAATAAATAAACTTGGAAGAATTGGTATTGATGATTACCTCTTATTAAAGAATCCTCCTTTGAATCTCCCCTTAGGAACATAGAGGTGGGTATTTTTGGAATACTAGGACCTCTAGAACTTGGATAATGATTTTTTTAAGAGAAATAATTAGGGTTTTATTGATAAATAATGCTCAAATTTTTGTGAATAAGTGAGGGAGGAGGTTCTCTTTTTATAATTAAGTTGAGGGGAACATTTTGAATTTCTCAAAATATAAAAAAAATAGGGCTATTCTAGATCCAAAGAAATCAAAATAACCTATAAATGAATAGGAAATGAAATTATAGACTAAATATTATCCCATTTTATTTTATAGAATATTTTTATGATTTTCAAATAATTTAATAAAATATTAATTCCATAAAATACCATTATTTTCATATTTGATATTATTCAATACATTGAAATTAAGAATAGCATGATAATAGGATATATTCAATCCAAAACATTGTATACATTCGAAATTTTTCATATTAATATATAAAATTCATTTATGAAATTAATTATATCAAATTTTATTTATTTTAATATTTTTAATATCATTTATTTGATTTTTCCATTAATTTAATAATTACTGCATCTTTATTGTGAAAGATTTTAAGGTAGTTATTTCTTCCATAAAAGATTAAAAACATGATTAAGATAAATATTTTATATTTAAAAATAGTATTTATGGTCGAACATATCTTCTGGATAACCACACAATAAAAATATTATTATTATTAAAAAAATAGTGTGCTAAGTTTGACTTTTCATTAAATAAGATATTATAAGGCACTTAATGTCAACCAAGTGGCTCAAAAAGGTAATACATTATTCCCATGGATGATAATGGTATAAATATAATTAAACAATAATATTTATTCATATTTTTGGAAAATTTAATGGTAGTTATTATTTTAATTAAAATCATTTTATTAATTTTTTTCTTCTGCTTGCACAAGCATAACATTTGTGTCGCATGAGAATATAATGTAATTATTTCATATATAAAAATTAAAAATAAATTAATATAATAAAAATAAATAAATTAGGATCAGTATAATCATTTATATTTGTTCGTTATTTATATTTACTCATATAAATTTCAATATAACATATTTAATTTGTTAATTTGACTTCTTAGCCTTGTAGAATCATTTCATAAGCGTTTGGATAAGATTTTTGTTATATAAGTCAAAAATAGTAAAATATCAGTAAAAATAATAATTTATGCATGAAATTTAACAAAAAAATCATTAAAATATTTTTACATCTCAATTAATATTTATAAGGCGATGATTTTGACTTTTCTAATGTTTTGAAATCACTGCATCGTCAATGAAAATGATTTTCATATTTATCACGAAATAATTTATAATTTATATGTTCAGAATTATTATTGTATGATATTTTTATTATAATATAATAAATAATTATTTACACAAGTTTAATAATTTTTTTATCATAGTTTTTTTATGATATCATAGATAATGCGGTATTTCATAAAAAACTGTATTTTTTTATATTCATTGATATTTTAACTTTTTCAAAAAATTATAAAAATTTCTAAATAGAATAATTTTGAAATTCTCAGTTTAAAAACAAAATTATTTTTTTCAAAAACATTTTCAAAAAATTTCAAAAATTAATTATATTTATTTCCTCATATAATGCAATAAAAATAGATTTATGAACAAAACATGAATTGACGAATAAAATGAAGTCACTAAGTGTTTTTTTTTATTTATTAAGAATTATTTAATAAATTTTTATTGGATATGAACTTAATATATATTTTATAATATAGTTATTCCTATTCACACCAATAAATTTATTGGCTAGGCTATAATGGTCGGGTTAAAATAATAATAATTAATGTTATATTTGGTCTGTTTAATCTCGGAGTTGCGTGCACCAAAAGAAATCAATTAAATTTTATATATTATAAAATTTTAGTATGTTACACACCCTCCTCAGGGTAATTACCTCTAGTTATATCTATTCTAGAGACATAATCCTCTTTTAATATCTATATAAGGATCCACTTTCTAGGAGAACCACATAATCTCTACATTACCGATACGTAATGATGTTATCCAATACTTAGAATCATACCCCAGAATTTTCCAAAGGGATTTCACTAATGTTTTATAGAATAATAGATAAAAATATATAAACTTCACTTTGACTAAAAATAATATGAACCATGAAAATAATGACATAAATAATACATTAATGTCATGATTTAATTAGTACATCTCTGAAAGAGTCAAACAACCTAATGATTAAAAGCATTGGTGTCTTGGATATTACCTATATAAATAAATTATTTGAAAGAACATGGAAATATTTCCTCAATATGATGATCCTATAGACCCTTTTCAAGTCACATCACATGGAATAATCATCTTTATAACCTAAGGAATGGAAATATAAAAACATATTTATCGCAGACACTCTATAAGGGAAAAAAATTGTCCTAACATGAAGGAGAACATGAGGAGGACATGAATATAATAATAGAAGACCAAAATTCATTAAATTGTAATCATAAAAACTATTATACTAACATAAGATCATAAAATAATCATTAATAAAAAATAAAATCAATGATATAAATTAAAACAAATATCAATAATCTTATCACATATGATCCTATCATAAAAGTGCGGAATACATTAAAAATAAAGATTCTTTGTGAAAACAAGGCATTTCTTGAAAAGTAAAGGCATATTGAAAATTTTAAATAACATTATAAACAATATGATAATGTGGAATAATAATAATAATTTAAAAAAAAAGATAATAAAACCATTATGCCCATACCTATGTAAAAAACATTATGTCCATGCCTGAAAGTGTGAGTAAACCTATAATCCCAACTACTATGTCAACAATCTTATTATGTCCATTATTGAATATAAAATGAGATACAACCTTAAACCAATGCATCATTGGTTGATACATGATCACACCTGAAATCATTATGAAGTATGTGTGAATAATAAAATCAATCATAAAAATATCAAAATAAACTCATGGTAAAAGAAGATGTTTCTTATACATATATAACCACACACATAAAATAAAAAAATAACATGGGATATCAAAAAATTAATTTTCCAAAATTAATCATAATATAATAAAATATATATGATTATTGAAACATATATTCTTTAGAGATAATACTTTTATTATATATATAATTTTGAATACATATATTTTCAAAGAAAACAAAACATTCATATAAAATAAGAACTACAAAATATATTCAAGAAATGGGAGTAAAATAAAAAAATCTTCAAGACCTAAATATAAATAGTTCTAAATAAAATTTTATTTAAATGATATAATTAGTATCAAAAAATGTGCAGTAGAATATGAAACATTTGATTTTTAATGGATGGAAAACCATTTTCTTTAATATTTTGAAATTCCTTTATCCCCATTATAAAAGAGTATTAATATTTAATTTTGAGAAGGGGTAATTATAATTACGAGATTAAAAGGAAAATTCCAAATTATATTTCCCTAATTGAGGGGTGGAAATTAGTCAAATGGAAAATATGGACATGGATCAATGGATTCATTGGTAAGAATGAGAGTTATTCTTACGAATGAAAAACATTTTATTTATAATTTTTCTTCAAATAATTGGTTATTCATATATATATAGAATTTACCAAGAGGAAAAAAGTAAATTATAAATAAAATAGTTCTAGTGTAGGATCAATGAATTTTTTAAAATTATATTCATATATGAAATACTATGACCCAATGAATTGGAAATGTAGTCAATGAAACCATTACCCTGAATTCTTGATTAGTTGATCACACTGTAACCAGATATTTAAAAAACAAATCTATCATAGTAACTAATTTTAGAAACATTTTAATACCTATAACATTTTAGAAAATTCATTTATATGTATATAATTTAATGATTTTTACCTTGGGTATTCACAACATGAAGACGAAAAATCAAGGAATGGTTTTTTCCTCATGATGAAAATAGAAAATTCATTATGAAATGGATTAATAAAAGAAAAAAGATAATGTCTCATAAATATGGAAACATATAAGAGTAATGGATTGATTATTAATATGATTAAGAATAGTAAAATTGAAATAAAAAATCTTATAATAGATGACGTTAATAATTTTAAATGAGGAGGGAGAGAATCAAGGTTTGATTTTAGCAGCATAACGTCTATAAAAAAATATTATAGAATGGTAATGATGTGAGATAACCATAATAACCCATAAATATTAAATAATTGTTATAATAAAGGTTTTATTATCAATATATGATGGAATAATTAATTTAAAATCAAATTTATTATCCCAAAGAAGTACATGAATCAAATAAAGGAGGAGGGGAACCATTACAATTCAAAATTGCTTCTTAATTCTTCGGAGAAATCCTTAGAACCAATTGAATTCTTTGGGGGGTCAAAATAGGTCGAGGGAATGTAACGTCTTGATAAAGTCCATTGGGTGGAGTGGGATGTGTGAATTCTATGGAATGGACTCCATTTATAGGTGAAAACGAGGGTCTTTTTCAAGGGAAAGTAGAGTTAGGTTAGGGGTAATAATAGAATCAAATTGGTTTTAGTTTGGTTTGATGTGTTTGGTAAATTATGTGGATAAAAATTATGTGATACATTTGGGTTTGATTTTGATTCATAAAAATAATTTCTACATGGTGTACGAGACCTTCTAAGTATTAAAAATTTGAGATACTTTATTTACCCATTTTATGCTTAAAATAATGATTAAATATTAATCCTGGTATTTATTTTATTACATAAAATGTAATATAACCCATAATTATGAATTTATTTTTAATAATTAAAATTTTTTAAGAAAATTATCATAATTTAAATTCTATATTTGAGAAAAATAAACGTTTAAATCAAAACATATAATATTAAAAAAAACATTTTTTGTAGAATGATAACGGTTTAATTATCAGTTTTTTTTTAATTTATTACCCATTAAATGAGGGTTAATTTATTTATATATATATATATATTTCATGTTCAGTGATATTTTTAAACATATCCACTTAATTTTAAAATAAATAATATTTAGATAAGTATTATTCTTTGAAAAATAAATATGTTTCTAATGTAAATAATATTTCCATAGTAACTTATTTTTAGGGCTAAAAATGAAATTAACATAATTTAATAATATGAGAATTTTGAAATAAAATATTAAAACCATTTTATCATGTAACTTTTCTCATGTTTATAAAATTTAATTTTAATATTATCACACAAAACGCATAAAATCCATTTTAAAAAATGTTAATTTATTATGTTAAAAATTATGTGTAGTATAAATTTATCAATTTTGTTGACATTAAGGAAATAAATTAGTTTATTATAAAATTATTAATAGTATTATTACTTTAGATTATAGCCAAAACTAAATATGACCATCATAATGTTTAATTAGAAAAATATTGAAAACAATTTTGAAATTAGAATAAAATGTTAGTTATGTTCTAAAATGTTGAACATAGATATTCTAAGATCAAAATGATATTTTTAAATACATATTTTATACCTTATATAAATATTTTATCACTTAATTTTTTTCTAAACTTCTATTCCTATCTCAGCTATTTAAAATACCATAAAATTTACATTTTTTGTTTTAAACATTAATTTTCACTTTTTACTTAAAATAAATTAATTTATAAAAATTAAAAAATCATATTTCAAAATATTTTATATGTTAATAAAAAAATAAAATTCCATTTAAAAACTTAAATTTCTAAAATTTAAAAATTTATCTTTTATATGAAAAGGAAACATATAATGACAAACATCATTTATTCTAAAGTTCCCATTTAAAGCTATATGTGTTCATAAAACTATTTTGTATGAATTTATTATTGATTAAGATTTTTTACTAGTGGATTAATTATTCATAATGTTTCTTACTAATATTCATCAAATATGTAACATATCCTTTATTTTTCATGTTTCATGAGATGAAAATTATTGAATGTAATATTTATTTATGGAAATATAGTACAAAACGTAGGGGTAGAAGGTGATCCCTATTTCAGTTCACTTTCATCTAGTATTTAAGGATTTTAACCTTCTACCATAGATTTTAGTTAGCTTTTCCCATGTCTATCACTATTTTTTGACAACCATTATTTTCATAGTTTTTAATTTATATTTTAATTATATACTAGATGTATAAACTTTTTTTTCTATATTGTTAGAGATAGAATTCATCTTCCTCATTGTTTTCTTTGAAAGTAGGGGGTTTTTTAATTTTAATTAGTGGATTAATTTTTTCATTAAATTGAAAACACTAATATTTATTGTGACGTAGGAAGGGATTTTCACAAGTTATATTGAAGGTATAAAAATATTTTTTGGGTTAAAAATTAAATACTAAAATTCTTTTACATGGAATTTTGAGTTGTATTTAACATTCCATCAATTACTAAGTAATTTATATATTGATTTTAAACAAAATTTATGTCCTAAAAATATTTTTATCCAATTTGGATCAAGTGAAAAGTTAATGAATAATGTTCTAAGAATTAGGGGACATTTATTAAAGAGGTGTGGTTTTTAAAATTTATTTCAATGGTGGATTTCATGGAAATATTTTAAGAAATGTATTATAATTAATTTTTGAATTATTATATATGATCTTGATATCTCAATAGGTATTGATTAATTCTTGGTTGTAAATTTTATTTGGTTTATAAAATGTATGTGGGTGACACCCTCTAGAGATCTGTTTATTTTTAGTTAGTATGATGGTGTCCCATGGGGTGTGATTCTAATTTATTGCATGAGATAATAAATGTGTGATTGGGGATATTTCTTGTGAGGGAGTGGGAGGGGTGATTGAATTTTTAGTATGATATTTTATGCTTGGTATGATTATTCTCAATAATTTCTATCTCCCCTATCATTTATTTTAGTCAAAGGATTGTAGGATCTATGTTAAACTAAATTAGATGAGATATGTTCCCCATTAATTAGTTATGCTTACGAAGTATATATTTGGAACCACCATCCACAGGGTAATGATGTGTTTCTATCATCCCCATAGATTCATGAAATGTATATTTTAGGTTAACTAACATTAGTAATTATAGGGTAGACCCATGAAACTTATACATTTGTTGGAATATAGATATTTTATTTTCCTCTTAATCTTCATTAGATTCCCCTACTTTAATGACTTTTGTTTCACTTGACATTGTTTTCATTAATTTTCTTATTTATTATATGGAATGGTGTCTCTATTTTTAATCTCAAACATCATAGTTCATATGTTGGTTTTTCTAAAGTCCTTTAAGAAATATTTTAAAGAAACTTTTAAAATTCTAAAATGTTATTTCATATAGAAATTTTGATATATAAATAAATTATTTGAAGTGGTATTTCTCATTTAAGAAAAATAATTTGTAATGTTTATAAAAAAAATTCTTGTATTAGTTTAAAAATATAATTAGGTATAAAATAACTATATTTTATTAAGGTAGTTCAAACTATCATAAGTCTATATTTTATTTAATGTTGGACTATTAGCAATGTCATTTTTGGCCTACTATGTGTCTCTTGATCATGGTTGTTAAATTTAAGTTTCATATTATTATTTGAGTCATGTTCACCCTTGGTCTGTGTTTGATGTTAAGGAGCATTATTGACCATTTAGGATACGATGTTGGTTATTATTTTTTATCATATTCATCATATGGTTCCGATAACATGATTTTTTTGGAAATACCTTTTTCATTCATAAAATGTTTGTTTTGTTCTCCTTAAATGAGTTATTTACATCCTTTAGTTGTGTTTTTTGTGTATTAAATGTTTTCATGTGTATATTATGTTATTTTAGAGCTACAATATGAAAAGAGTGTTTGGGGGTGAGTAGAGGGTTATGGTTGGGTTATGGAGTTTGGATGGTGGGATGATGAATTTGCATCTACATATTTTTTATGTTTTACTTACATCCACTAATTATTTTTTGGAATGGAATATGGACCTACAAATGGGTCATTCCAAAATCCTAAAATAAATCTTCTATTTTTTATACTATAATTGAAGGTAGAAATTCCCTCCAGTGATTATGTGTGACTCCATGATGTACACCGTCAAATATATAGGATCTAGGATGACCCTCGGGTATGTCATAGGCTAGTTAGACCATTCGATGTAAGGATAGCTTTGGTATGTTCATGAAAATAATGGTCTATTATATATAAGGTATATTTGGAAATTGTATGGTCTAGATCAAACAGTTACATAATGATTACATGACAATAACAATGTGGTTGTTAAATAATAGTTTGAATAGTAATAATACCTTATAGAATTGTAAATTACCTTCTCAAAAGTAAATTTAAAAGTTTTGTAATTATATTTTTAATATGTTATTATATATCTATGTATTCTTTATGAATCAATATCTTTTATATAATTAAATTTATAAATCATAAATGCAAATAAATTATGTTACACCCTTTAAAAATTGTAATGTATAAAAATTTGTAATTTCTTTATTAATAATTTTTTCTCATACTTAATAATTTATTTTTATAAAATAAACATTATATTTGAAATCTCATTTCCAAATTTAGTTAGTGTGTAATTTTGATAATTTTATAAAATACATTATTTTTTTGTAAATAATAAAAACAATGACATTTTTTTAAGTAAATTTGATAACATTATAAATATTTTATAATGAATAAACAAATAATATAATTTAATCCATGGCCTAAAATATGTAATTTTATAAATATAATTTTTTTAATTAACTAATATTATTTTCTATACCCATGAATTAAATTACAATTTTTAAATATAAATTCCAATTTTGAAAATGGTATTTTTTTGAAAAATTATTATCATTATACGAGAGTATTCTAAAAAATGGATTTTAGCTCTCCCATGAATAAAAGTAAAAAATCATGCCTTAAATATCCAAATCCATGAAAAAATCCTTATGTAATCTAATTCTGTTCCATTTTCCACAACCTCAATTTCCAATTCCAATATTTAAATAATAATTAATTTTTATCCTTGTTTTTCTATAAATACCCACATTCAAAACCCAATTCATTCACTCCAAAGCTCATTTCTATATCACTCACTATATTAGTATTTCAATTAGACTATTTTTATAGCCTCCATGCTCCAATAGAATATTCCATCTATGTTTAGTGAGAGACTGATTATATCCTAATTATTTTTTATTCAAGTGCTTCTCTTATAGTGAGCTTTGTAATTTTCAAAATACTATGTTTTCATTAATTTTCAACATTTATAATAATTTCTAAAATATTTTTTATAAATGAGAGACTTCAATTCTATCACTTTAATCATATTTTGTTAGAAATGTTTTATAATTTTTGTGTTTCAAAAATCATTCATTGATTTTCCATTCCACCCAACATTTTTTTGAATTCCAAATCATATTTCCATTTGAATGGTATTCATATAATTTTAGTTTTACCTCACTGATTTTATATTTAGAGGTATAAAATTCACATTCCCTCTCATGTGATTAAATTATTGAATGGATTATTCCTTTATATTATTTTGAACTCATTGATTATATGAAACCTATTTTCATTCTTCATGGAATATGGATGAAATTGTGTTTTATGATATATGATCTATATGGAACATGTAAATTTAGAAATATTAAGGGTGACCCTTGAGATTGAATGATATATTCCCTAAAGCTATGAATATATATATATATGAGGTATATGGATATTCCAGAAAATTTAGGTTTTCATGAATTATGGGTATATCATTCATACTAGATATAAAAATAATTATTAGATAGAATTTCAATCAACCAAACAACTATCATTTATTATATTATTTCATGAGATTAAATGTTCAGAGTATTTTCACTCATGTATTTGATACATAAATTGGCCAATATAATATATTAGTTTGAAAAAAATGCATGAACAAATGTAGAAACACAATTGGAGAATTCTAATGTGTTATCTGAAAAAAATTATGCATGTTCGGATATTTTTAAGATATTCCCTGACCAAAGTTTCTATTTATATTATATCATTTAGATCATTATGTTCGAGCACATCGTGGTGGAAGGGGAGTCTTGAATGTATGACTTGTGATTTAGTTTTCCCATTGATAAACCATGGAGGTGTGATTATTATATATTAAAAATATGTTATATTTATCAAAAAAATATTATAACTTCCTGATATTTTAACAATGAAACACTATGTTTTATAGCATACATGATACACCACATAGAGCATTAACAAAAAACTAAATAATATTATTTAAATTTTACCATTATAACTTAGTCATTGGAATGGTGGATATGAATAGGATTAACTAAATTATGAAAATATAGTTTAAACATGTATATATAATTAATCATTTGGCTACTAATTAATTATAAATCAAAATAAAACTCTTTTGAAAATAAAAGGAACTCTTTTTCTAAAAATACTATTTATATATGCACAAGTGTGATTTATACCAATAAAATGTACAAATAATTATTTTTTTAATATTTTAATGGAATATTAATAATATATTTAATATAATGCTTAAAATTCATCCTATGTGTTTTCTAGAGATGATATAAAAATAAATCTAAGTTTACGCATAAAAATCTTTTTTTAATGGATGTTTTGTCGTCTTTTGATGATGCACTTATTTTAAAAATAAATTTAGAAACTATTATAAATTTTATTTAAAAAAATAAAATTTATTTTTAAAATTTAAATATCAAAATTTACTTTGGTTTGATTTTTTTATTTTTCTAATATGTTTCATTTTTCATCAAATAGTGAAAATACTGCATTTTAATTGAAAGTTAACTTTTCATCTAAATAATTTATAATGTTAAAATATAATTTAAATTGGTTTTAAATTAAAATAATATCTATCATAAATATATTAATTCAATTTAGTTAATTGGAATATTTTTATATTGAATTTAGATAGAAAAAATTAGTAAACTATTGAACATTTTCACTTTAAAAACCTGCTTTCGCACCCTGCCTAAGGGATTATTTTTAAATTCATTTTATCCACTTGTGAGTTTTGAATTTAGAAAAATGTATTAAATATTTATTATTAGAGGTTCCAAATTAAGTAATTAGGTCTCTTCAATTTTTTGACAATATGAATAAAAAAACTTACTAATTTTTATTACCATGATTAATAGTAAATCAGGTAATTAAGGGTAAAAATTATTCTGATAAGGACTATAAAATTACCATAACACTTGTTCTAATTTTATCAAATGAGTTTATATTTTCCAAAATCATCCTTAGGATAAATTTATGAAACACACCAATTTTTTATGAAATGGATTTTTTTAAGAATTATTTGATTTCTTTGATGTCTTGTGTTGCACGCAACCCCATCTTAGCTTGAATTACTCATAACACTGAGCTTCTATGAAAAATAATTTTATTATTATAATTATTTAAAAAATAAAATTATAATATATCCATTATATTATAGGGTATGAAAAGTATTAACTAAATAATGAAACTATTTTTTACACATGTATATATAATTCTTTGACCAATTAATTATAAATTAATTTAAAACCATTTTTTAATAAAAGGATATGTTTTTTTAAAAAATAATTTAATTGTGCACAAGTATGTTTTATACTAATAAATAAAGAAGTCCAATTTTATGTATAAAAAAGAATTTTTAAAAAAAGAAATTTTTTACTCTTTCTAATGGAACACTTGTTAAAAATATAATTTTTGAAATATTTATAAATTCTATTTGATAAAATAATATTATTATATGAAATCAGAATATAAAAATTTACTTTGGATTAATTTTTTAGTATTTTTAGAAAAGTTTCACCTTTTGATAAATATTGTAAATATAGATTTTTATAAAAAACTGTATTTTCTTTTAAAGTCTTTACATGGTCAAATTATGTTTTGGATTAGTTTTCAATTTTAATTAGTTAATTTTAATTTAAAATAATCGAATTATGGTTTTTGAAAAGGATTTTATACATTAATATATTATGAAAACATTTTATGTTTTAAAAGGGTGTTTTTCAGGGAAAAAAACTATTTTCCATGGCATTTTACTAGATTTATAATAAATTAAATTCTAAATTTAAGTGTTTTTAATTTTGAAAAATGGATACCAAATTTGGATTCATAATGTCTAAATTTTTTAAATATTCCTCTTTTATTTTTGGCCCATAAGAATAGTAGCCTTGGTAATTTTTGTTACCAAAGTAAAGGGTGAATTGAGTAATTTTGGTTAAAAATTAAATTAAAAATACTATAAAATGAATTAAAAACATGCCAATATTTTATTAGATAAATAAAATTATACCTTTAACATATAAGGATATAAATTAAGTTATTTTATGGACACTTTTCCCTGAAAATGACTCATATAATATTTAAATCAAATAAAATCATAAAATGTCACTTTGTTTGTCTTTAATATCACTTATGTTGCACATGGGGAAAAAGTTATGTTATGAATAAATATAACAATAAATTTTTAACTTAATATTTTTTTTCATTATTTAAATTTATTTTTTACTTTTTGGGTAACTTATTTGAAATTATGGTATTTATAATATTTTAATTAATAAAAATTTAAAGATGTCACATTAATGTTTTAAATACTATATAATTTTTATATAGTGTTACACAAAAGATATATTAAACTAAAAATATTCTACTAAAATATAAAAGATTTATATTTGTCATTTTAATTTATTTTTAATTTTTAGTGAATAAATATGTATATCAAATAATTACACAACACTGATTTTGTAATTATTTATTAATGAAAATATCAAATAAATGTTAGTAAAAATATTAAAATAAATAAAATTTGAGATAATTAATGTTATAAAATAATTTTATAGATGAAATTTACCTCTTAAGTATATAATAAAATATTTTTTTTCTATGTTAAATTGTTATATTGATATTTTTAAAAATCCAAGTAATGAATAGTGTCAAAATTGACACTAATGATATTTTATCCAAATAATATTTTCTTAAATTATTTAAAAATAAAAAATATCATTAAAAATAAAAATATATAATATGGTAAAAAATGTTATAAATTTTTTATTTATGGTATAATTTACATCACATAATTAATAATTACAACTTTTTAGTATTGAAAATTTTGTCATCTTAATTAAAATAAAAATAGGGTAACTATGGGTTAATCAAAATGATAGGGTTAAAAATAATACCAAAACATGTATAGAATATATTATTTTATGATATTACAACATTATCTCATATTATATTCTAATTCATGTCCTTTTAGAGTTATTTGTATTGATATTGAATTTATTATAAATTTATATTTTTGGAGATTCAAAAGGTGCCCCTCAACTCAATTATCAAAGGGAACCTCTTTCCTCAAGTATACACGTCACATTGATCCTACTATATTGACCAAACACTACCAAATTATCTTTTATACTTACCTAGACACATTCTAGGTCTTTTTGTCTTCTAGAAATACCAACTCTAGAGTCCTTTAGAGGAGATATAAAGGATTCGTTTCAAAAAAGAGGTAATCACTCTAACTGATCACTCACTTTTTCTAATATTATATAACTCCTATAAATATATGATATATATAATAAAATAATAACCACATAATACTCAATATTCCTAAATTTTATTATTATTATTTACACACCACTATACATCTCCTTTCCCATTAAACAATAAATGAAAGTATCGCTCGTGTGTACATATGACTTACTCTCTCCACGTAGCGATATAAATCATTTTCCATCACCATATTTTATGAGTGGGAATTATGATAATTTTAATATTTATATATAATATTTATGACATAATTATACTTCTGTAATGATAATGTCTTATCTTATATATTATTACCTAATCTTTTGGGAAATGATAACGTCACTCATGCATATGTATGCCTTATCATATCCATGATGCAATGTGATTCGTTTTCATCTATATTTTACATGGATGGTAATAAGGATTAATTTTATAAATAACATAAAAATTATTATGGAATTATAATATATCATATACTTTTCATTATTTTAATATGATAAGAAAATGAAAACAGTTTTCATGCGTACGTACGGCCTAACATCTCTGTAAATCGTGTATTTTATTTTCTACCTATAACTTTTATAAATCACCGTAAATATATATATATATAATATATATATATATATATGATATTTATATCAGGGATATCATTCTGAATATGATTAAATCATGATCTATGTAATAGGTCCAAGGATAAAAAGTCAAAACACGTATTAAAAACAAAGTGTTTATTACCTGAAACATAACTTTGACATAGAATTGTTAATAAGTGAGTAATATAAAGTCATAAGTAAATCATAAATGGTTTTATATATATGAATATGGTTTTTTAGATTTATAATAAACTTATATTTATAATACATGATGTTTTAACATATATTAAGGAATTCAAGACTTAAAGTAAGGGATTTTTTGTCTTACTTTTAATTCTATGGGACACATGCCTTATACACTACTTTATTCTATTGTGTGGTGTATATACTGACCATAAGTGTCTTTTATTAGTATTATTCATAATATTAAGGTATTTTCATATCCATATAATTTTCTATATTTCATAGGGCATACAATTGTAATGATTATAAAGTGGTAATAGTTAATTTCGCAATCTCATTATTATTAGGGATTATTTATATGTATAAAAATACTAGAAAATATTTATCTTCCTTGTCCATGTCTCTTAAAAATGTTTTTCAAAATATTTTTACTATTACTCTACAATTTTTAAATTCATTTTTACCCATGCATTATGTTTTACTGAATGGTTTGAAAGTAATCTTTTTTTTTTCATTTTCCAAATGACGTACTTCTTGAATTTTCTGGAAAAGTATGAGTGGAATGATTTTTTTAACTTATATTACATGAATAGATTTTTACACTTTCATAAATACTTCATTCCCCGAATCTTACCTTATAATATTACAAGTTTATTTTCAAAAAACAATGTTTTATTTTAAAATTATGCAGCATTTTAATAAAATAAAACATTTTCAAAGAAGAAAGGATATTTTCCTCAAGAATTACTTTTAAGTTATTTATCTAAAAAATTCATATAAGATGACATTCTTGAATGTTAATTATTTTTTTAATGGGGATATTATTCAAGGATACTATCAATGTTATTCCAGTAGTTGGTTTATGTTTATGATTGAATTATAACTATGAAACGCATTTCTTTTAAATTGGTTATATTATAATTTAATGATGTTTATGAAACTCATTTCATTTCATGGGTTCTCATATGATGAATGATTTATGTTTTTGTGGAACACATATGCATGGTTTTCATTTTGTTATGGGTGGTACCTATATCTACCTCTAATAAAATAGTTAAATATTTATATATCATGAGATTAATATGACTTAGACGGTAAATGGTCTTGTTTCAACAATATAGAACATGAATGGGAAGTAAAATATGTTTAGTAACATGGGGATGGAATAAAGAGTGAACCCAGTTCAGTAAAGGACCTTGTCTTCTATAATGGTCTTAAAATGATCCTTGACTAATATGGAAATGATTTTCTATTCATATGCGTGTTCTACAATTTCATTTCTTATTTTAAGATCTCATGGAATGTGTTTTTTTATTTTTTGATAGACTTATATGATTTATTCCAAGAAAAGATACGATGATGTTTGATACACAGGATATGATTTTCAAAAAAAAAATTTGTACTTATTTATTATGATTATATCATGACTGATATCTCCCTTGATTTTCCTTACTGAGAATATGAGCTCACCCTTTTCAAATATTTCTTTTCCCGAGGTTATAAAGAAAATTTTTAGGTGGAAATACTAAAGTAAAAGATCTTTCACCAGACTAGAAGCTTTTATTCTATGTTTCCAAAGGCACTAAACTAATATGGTCTTTTGGAGTTTGTTTGTGTAATGTAAGAAATATTCCACAAAAATGGTGTAATATCTATGTAAAAAAATCTTGGGTCATTATAGTTGGTATTAAAGAAAAGTTTTAGTCAGCCTTTGAAAACTAGGATGAGAAAACCATAATAAGATCCCTAATGATAAGTCAAAGTATTAGTCACAGTCAAATAGTTTTTGTAATAATCATGAATTACCTAAGTTAAACCTAAGGTGTCATAGATTAAATTTTTTTTAATTAATTTCCCTTGATTATGAGGTTTTCCAAGTATGATTATTTTTGCTCATACAATTATTTTTGGGTTTTAGACAATGGTTGAAACCAGTAGGATTCATGTTAATGGTGAATTTTATATACAATGGAATGATTTTCCTTGTAAAAAAACAAATGAAATGGAAGTTGTATAGAAAACCCATTTTATTATTCCTAATAAGTGATATCATAATTGAACAATAATATCAACCTCATTAAGTTTTCTGAACAATCTAATAAAAAAATATAGAGTTTCATGGTGAACACATAAGAAAGAAAGTTCAATTTTCCTTTTGAAAATCATCTAGGAAGTGGAATTAAGAATAATGTTTCAAAGGAACTGGAAGATTATTTGGGTGTGGAAAAGGACAAAAATAAATTATTTTCAAAGGAAAATTTTCACTTAACATAATAGATAAAAATAATGGTATTCCAAAATCATTAATGACAGTTAAATGTTTTAAATGTGGAATCTAGGGGCATTATGAAAATCGATGCCCTAGGGGGGAATCTCATCAACAAGGTTGTATGAGTAATGATTATATTTATAATAATTAAGATAATTTGAATGATATATGAGGTTAAATAAGTGTTAAGGAATAAAATGATGAATCTTGGTTAATGGTTTAAAAAGATAGTGGAATGATTTTATGTTTATGTATTGGAAGTCAATAATAATATTGTAGAAGTAATTTTATTTCATTATGGAATAACTAAATATATAAGGATTGTTCCAATATAGATTTCCTAAAGTATTTTAAACTATATCTAGAGTGTTTAAATAATGGTAAATTGAGAAATTCTTTTTACAAGAATAGGCTTCTATATAAGGGTAACATGAAAAAATGAAAAAAAAAAATTATCATTAAAAATGTTTTTAATGGTCTACAAAATGTTTATAAATAATTATAATAGGTATTTTTGGATTTTTTTTAATATATAAAATGTTTATAATTTAACTAATTATAAATTTTTTTTAATTATTTAAATGCTTATGAAACATTTTATTTCCAAATATTATATGTTAACATTTTTAATACCTTTTACTAATTATATAGAAATTATAATGTTATTGAAATTAAAGTGTTTACTTATAAATAATATGTGATACTTTATGATGAGTTATAAATTATAATATGTGGACATAATATTAAATTTTTATATTTTAAATATGAATTATTCATAATTAATTAATTTGAAAATTTTCAAATTAAGGTTCACGTATTTGGAAAATTATTTAATCCTCGTGAAAACTTATTTTTATGATTGATACGATAAAGTGTTAAATGTGGATTAAAAATTAGATATTAGATTTTTTATAATGTTTAAAAAAATAGAAATTGAATTATATAATTCATGAAATAACATATATATAAAATGGAAATACCGTATAATGATAAGTGTGAAATATTCCATGTTTGAATAAATATAAAATTATTATATTCATAATTATAGAATTTCTATGATGTTAAGGTTGAAATTATAAAATGGTTCATAATTATCTTTTATTAATGAATTATTCATTAATATTTAACTCATATTTATATATTTTATTTGTTTATCTATTTAATTTTTATTACCAATTTTAGTCATAGTTATATAATGTTTACAATATGAATCTGGGTATGAAAAAATTTGTATGATAAATTATATCTAATATAGAGTCTTAAATTACATGTTAGGAATGACTCTGTAGTGAATATAGTTTTTCATTTAACTTAAACACATTTTTCAAATGAATTTATGCATTTGAATTTAGTTGATTATTATAGTTTTTAAATATTATTATTTAGAGTTATGGCGAATTTTATTCTCACTTGATTAATGCATCCCTTAGTAGAGGGACTTGGGATTAAATAAGATACCTTCTTGGATGGATATTTATTTTCTAGGCTGGTGAATGGGGTTGGCACTATATTTATTTGGGAATACCCATGAGGTTAAATCTATACCTTCACTTTAATTTTCCATGTACCATATACATATGATTTATCTGGATATGTGCAATATATTTGAAATTTATTTTTGGGTAAGTAACACAAAATTATGGGTTATGTAAAGAGTTACACATCAATATGGTTTGAACATATTGATTGGGTGGATAGAATAAGATTCAAAAAAATCATAAGTAGAATGAATACATAAAATGGAATAACATGAGATAATAAGGTGAGTATAAAATCCATATAAATAATAAGTGGGAGATTCCTTCCAAAATGGAACATTCCAGGTCATCGATCATCCAACCAGGTAGGCTATTCAATATATTGGTGCCCCTAGATCATCATGTTCAAGGAAAGAAATTATGGGTGACACTATATCATTCTTCTATAGTTTATTCCATAGTTAGGTGTCCGTATATTTTCATTTGTTATCAAATTCTTGGTCCTTGTTTTTGGTTACACTAACCTTGATACCCTAATAGAATTAGGGTAGGAGTGGAATAAAGTTAAGCCTATCCATATGATTTATTAGACAAAGTGTTGTCCGGTTAGCTATACAAAAATCATATATGATATGATTGGGATGATTTACTACGTAAATAACTATGTTGTGGGATAAATTCAATAGAAGTCTCATTTCTTAGTAAAATATGGATGTTAGAATACAAATGGATAAGATGAATTTTATAAGGGGGATATAATTTTAGTGGGATCCCATTTAATAAGAGACCTTGCTAAATGTATATTAATACATGATACTCATTTGATAAAATATTATGTTGTAGATAATAAAATCAGCATCATATAGCTAAACATTATATTAAAATTCTTTAAAAGGAAGAGATTAATTTATGTTAATCATAATACCACCAACTTAAGAAATGTTCATTAACAATATTGGTAATTTTAGAAAATTAATTAAGGAAATTTCTATGTGATAGAACAGTTCATTCTTCAATAAACATGTGTTTACTTTTTTCAAAAAGTGAATCTATGTGATTATTAAATAATATAGTGATTTATTTAAGGGATTCGAAGGCATAAAGGAAATTTTACTAAAAAATCATATTCTCCACTCATTTACTCAATATGATTGGGTATATAAATGATTTTTTTATCATATAATAAATATGAATGGGTATGTTAAATGATATTCAATATGATTGAATATGATAAATGACATGATAAAACTTAATGTTTCATTAAAGTATTATTGGTTATAAAAATAAATTATAATATTATGACAAATATTTCATATCAACTATATGATTTTTGATGATTTTTAATTATATAGAAGGATAAAATTTATGAATTAATTAGAGCATGGAGGTTTCCTTTATGTAATGGATAAAAGTATTATCTTTATTGATAACATATATGTTACAAGAAAGGATATACTTCTCATAAGATTAGTATTTCATATCATTTTTTATTTAGAAGATCATGTGAACCATATATTTTTGTATAGAATGAGATTGGTGTTTTTAATACTCATGGTTTATGATTTTTTAAATTCTATATCATTATTTAGGGAGATTCTAAAAATTTATTATTTTAGTTAGGGAATTTATCATATTATCATCTATGGAATTTTTCTAAAAATACAGTTGAATTCTAGAATATTTTACCCAATATTTTTAAAGTGATGAGAAAAAGATGAAATGGGTATATGATTTCATGATTCTCATATTTTATGGACATTACATATGGCTAAAAGTTCAAACCAAAAGAATAAAAGTTGTTTAAAAAAATTAATAACGTTTCTTCAAAATCCAATCATGGTCATTGATACCTAGGTATGTTAGAAAAAATTATAATTCAATATGATTAGATTCTTCAATATATAACTTAAATTGTATTCGAAACTCTATGTAATGTCCATGTTAGGTAGGAATGTTTTATAAAAATAAGTTTTTTTCTGAATGGTGTGAGATACTGAATGAATATTTTAAAATGGTTCATAAATATATAAGATTTAAATATTAATTAAATAATTGATTAATGTTCTTTATTATATTCATCAAATGTTTTAAATAGTTACTATATTGAGGATTTTAATGTTAATCATTTTATCAAGATTAAATGAATCTATGTAAATTATTAATATCTTTAACTCATTTAAATTATATGATAACATAAGATGTTTGATAAGAAATATTTTTATCAATAACATGAGATGATTAAATGTATACACACGGTTTATGATTCATAAATTTCAATAACATGTTTTGAGAAGAATAATTGGATAAAAGTGTTTGTCAAGGATATTAGTGTTGATCCCAATATTTGTAATCAATTTATCTGAATGTATTCTTTCCACCCATCAGTGGTATATTTTAATAATGTCTACTTTTCAAATTAAAAATGTTACAAACACATAGAATACCATGTATGATTTGAAAATAATAATTTATTTGTGTAATATTCCCACTAAAAAGAAAAAAGATTTTATTTCCGAACACAAATGCTTTTTTCCTATAAAGTTATTCTAAAAGGAATATAGTTTCTAAGAGTTTAGTGGGAGTGTATTTAGACTTATAGAAGTTTAAAATTAACAAAAAAAATGATGGAACAGCTATCAAGTTAAGGTATTGTTCACTTAAAATTCTAAAATATTTTGTATATTTTGTGGTAAGGAAAAATGTATAGTGTTACATTTATTACAATATAAAATGTGGATATAACTTTTAAATCATCCTATGTTAAAGGTTATTTAACTCAATATAATATCACATTTTGGGATATGTGATGATGATGAAAAATATAGTGATTCACATTTTTTATAATTAAATATGAATGATTCTATTTTATAAAGGATTATTCTATTAAAAATGAAAAATTGAATTTGCACTTGATATCTGATAAGATTTTATGGTATAATAGTAAAGGGAAATGTAAATAGTAACATTTAGTTAATATATTAATGTTATTTTACCTTATCCTATATGATTTTAGGAATAAAGGTAAATAATGATGTAGATAGTTACATTATTTCGGGAAAAAAGTTTGATTGAATAGGATTATGAGGATGATGATGATGAACTTAGAATGAGTTTTAAGTAGGTAATGGAAGATAAAATCACAAAATTTGATATTTTAGAGTTAATAAGTATAAATATATTAAAACAGTTGACTGATTAGGAATATAATTCCTATGTATCTACATTATTAAATCAAGATTTATTCATAGATGATTCCACCTAAAGTGTTAAGTGGTAATATTTAGTTATATTTCCACATAGAGATGTGATGTTATCATATAGATATGTGAAGATGATTTCATATGATGTAATGTATTAAAATACACTAAATATAAAGAAAAAATCATGCTGATATAGTATTTTTTTCATATAATATATGAATAAATAGTTCTTTTATTGGCATTGTTGAATATTCATATAAGATTTTAAGAGTATTAAATAAACCATATTAACATTCAAATAGAATTCAATAATATTAAAATTTTCCATATTAAAGTAAAACTTTGTATTATCATTATTTCACATTAGATATATAAATGTATGTATAGATGTAAATTTCATATAGTGAAATTATAATTAACCTTCTCAAATTATGACATTCAGTTTATCCTTAACTAAAGTTCATCATAGAATATTATACGGTATGGTGAAATGACAATGATAGTATGAGTCGTATTATTTTATATAGATATATAACATGATTATAAGGAACAAGATAAATAATGTGAGTCTTTGGGTGTGTTGTATAAATACTAAGTATACCGCATAGACTTACATTAATAGAGATAGACTATTGGAGTGTGCATATACACATAGATATTTTATATCTATCCGGATAATGGAAATGTGTTGTGTTATCCTGAAAGATGATTGACTTGTAATATATTCATCAATAATTTTATTCTATACTCTGATAGTCAATAACATATGAGTTGGCTCTATGGGATTAACATATTCCATGTCTTATGCCACTCGATGTCTTGGAAAAATAAGGAAATTAGAATTCATGTTTCTATATGATGTAGACTAGTGGAAAATAGTATAGAGATTCATGTTTTAAATAGATATCACTCAAAATCACTTTATTTCTTGAGTATAATTAACAATTTCCTAGAGCTTGATCATTTATTACATATATAGGTGTAGAGATTCATATATGTTAACCACACTATAAAGGAATATCATGTCATGGGTTGTGTTTTACTGAATGGGGATTGAGTTTTACTCAGATGTATAACCTAAATGTTTTTTAGTATTAACCGAATGTTTTTTTATGGATATTGACAAGGTATTTCATATGATGTTAATTAAGGTGATATTATTGATAAATTTTCAAAGTGTTTTGGAAGACATCAAAAAGGATTATTGGATATGGTTTCATAAGTTATTGTATACAATAAAATAAACGGTGAAATGGAACAAAAGTCTATTAGGCTATAGACTAAGTGTGGATTGAAGGACATATACCCAAAATCCATGAATATGTGTGTGGGGGTGTATTATTTATAAGGTATATGGTTTTTAATGGGAATTTATATTTCCAAGCATTATGTTTATATCAATTATACTCTATCTAAAAAAAATTCTAGTTCAATCAACCACAGAACTAAAATTTATTATACGATTTCATGATATGAAATTTCTAGAGGAATTGAATTAATGTATGTGATACATGTACATACTAATATAATTTATTTATTTGTTACATATTAATGAATAAATGTTATAGAATATTTTTATAATCCATGGTTGTCATATAACACTTTCAAGTGATGGAAGTGGGGTGTCTGTGTGGATGGTTGGCCAATATTTCTTGACCCAAATTTCTATTTCTTTTATATCCTTTACATCATGAGTTGCTAGCACATCATATAGGTTGGGGACATTGCAATTTATGACATATTATTAAATTGGATCATGCAATAACCTTATAAGTGGGATGCTTCTGTCTGACACTCATGTGATCTTTATCAAACAAATATGAATATGAAGATGATGCAATGGATTCTTTCTTGTAATGTACAAAATTTACAATGTTATTAATTTATAGTATTTATATAGTTTCATTATTATATTTCATGGGGATACATGTAAAAGGGTTTGAGGTATCTCCTCTATATCTTATTAAGGTTATTATACTCTAATGATACACTTTATATATCACTCTAATGTATTGGGAAATGTTCTCATCTCATGAGATAACATATATTTTTCATAGGGGATTCACCTAGAACACTATATTATGAATGTTTCAGAATTAATTCTCTTATTCCTATGTTTTCAATATTTAGGTTTTTTTCAAATACCTTTGATATCATGATCATGTAATATCGTATTTTTATTCCATGATTCCATGTTAATAATATATTTTATGTTACTGTGATATACATGTTTTCTCTTATAATTAATGCTTAATTTAAATATTTACCTGCTAGAATTTATATTTCACCCTATAATTTATGTATTCCCAAATCTATCCAAAAAAATTATTAGATGGTCAAGGGGGAATGGGAGAATGTGATGGATTTTACTTAATGATCATGTAGTTATCTACAAATTTGATTTATTTATGTTTCTAATAATATAATGATAGTACACATATTTATTTATAGTTTGTGTTTATAGATTATTATATTATAAATAATTTCTATCGAGATATGGATCATATTAGTCTACCCTCTATTTTCTTTGGACTATGCTTAAACACTAACCAGGAATATGGAAATTGGTTATTGTTCTATGGTTTTGTCCCATCATGATACTAGGAACACAGTGATGCATTCTGTAATAGTCACGCACACATGGAATGTATATAATCAACCACTAAGAGTATGAAGATAGTAATATGATGCCTTAATAATAGTTACCCAAAGTTTATAAATTATTGAGTGGTGTTTCTTTCTTATCAAACTTCCATTATCTAAATTAAATATTAAAATAATGTTTTTATAAACAAAAATTTCATATAAGAAAGTATATTTTTTTATAAAACCCATTATTCATGAAACCCTTGGTGGAAACCCACTAGGATTACTATTCTCATAATCAAAATTCACATAATGGGAGTATGTAGCCTTTATTTGTTTTATACATTGCTAAAATCATAGGGTCACTCATAGGCAATGAGTACTCGAGTTAGAGAAGATTGGGAGATGGAGGTGATATGATGGGAGGTTTACCATCATGTCACACTATGATGACTGTAAATATGTAATTTTATTTCTAGTTTATATTATAGCTCCCTACAATTAATTTTTGGACTTTTTTCTCCCCATCCTATAAAATTTTAAAATGAATATTTACTCTATTTTTTTCATGTTTGGATGTTTGTTTTACATATAGATCATTATGGATTCATTGATATATCATTTATATATTTATGATGGATGTATTGGAATATTTTTTCCTAGTGTATGTTCTTGTTTCAGAAGAACTACTTCCTAGCCCATGGGGATTAAGAATTCCCTTCGAGCCTTACCATACAGTGGCTAGGGTTCCCTTGTCAGGGGTATCCTATTTTTCTTTGTGATAGTCACAATCATGATATACATAAAAATCAATTACAATGAACTATAAAAACCATTAAATAATCATTATGATGTGCATAATATTTATTTAAAAATTTTAAATGCGAGTGGGAACACAGTTACCTTGGATATGTTATTGGATTTCATGACTTGGTCTGAAATAATTTTCAAAACTTAATAATTCGTTGCCAACAATTTTTTATAATATAACTATTACATTCAATATTTTTCATAAATATATTTATAAATTTTAATATTGAAATTATATATGAAATTTTTAAATATATTTCATATTATTTATTTTTAATGATATAAACCAATAATTTAAATATATATTTATATGTTGCTAATGTAGTATCATTTACATTTTTTACTTTTAAGTATTAATCCTCATATAATAGAATTTTATGAAAAATTATTATTTCTTAAAACGGAATTAAAATGACAATTTTATTGTATTGGTTATCCTTTATATACATATAGTTTTATTTGATAACAAAAATAAAACAAATTTTTTTTGTTTAAATATCATTAGTAAAATGATATTGTTGTAATTGTAATATAATTATTTCCAAATAATTATACATGTTCTAATATGAATAATATTATAACATATCACTGTTGAATGTAATTCCATATAATATTTTACATGGATAAAATGATAAAATAAAATTTTAAAATAGAACATTTAAAACAAAATAATATTTTCTCATTTCATAGATTATCATTTAATTTCAAACATTTTAAACTTATTTTTTTACATGTTTTATTATGTTAAATATTTCACTTTAAAACAATAAAATAATCCATTTTACAGTGAAATAATATTATGAAGTATTTGTTATTTTTATTTGAAAAAAATAATTTCTCATAATTATATTGACCTATTATCAGAAAACGGATTTTACATTTTTTATAATTTCATATTTAAAAAAGTAATATGGTTATTTATATAGTTGTGTTACTATGATAGATAATGTGTGTCTCTGGAAACTTTTTCCAATATTATTTATTAAAAATATAAATTCCACATAATTTGAAGATGAATGTTATGAAATTTATTTTTATACACATATAAATAAAAAAATATGTAATTATTATTATTATTTAATAATAACTCATAAATATTATGACCACTCGTAGACAATCATATAATCTATTTAAGATAAAAATATTTATCCAAATATTTCAACAAAATATTTATAAATATAATTTAAAATATTTAAAATTTTAATTTTGAAAAAAAAATTGATATCATTTTTACAAAAAATAATTCAAATTTATATTATGTTTACATTTTAGTAATTATTTGAAAAATGATATTTTTTAAATTAATAAAAAAATATAGTTTTTTGAATTCAATTAACTTTATGTCATCATCATGACATAAATGAACTAAATAATTTATAAAATTTACATCAAATTAAATCATTTTAATGAGTAAAATAATTAATTTTAAAATGTTAAACATTTTTTCAAAACTAATAAAAAAATTCTTATACACACATTATATTTTATTCTAATAAATAATTATTTTTGATTCTTTACATTGAATAATATTTTTCTAGTATTCATTTTAGATATTGGTGTATTAAAATTCCAATAAAACTCCATTTTATAAAAATTCTCCAATAATATTCTTATGAATCAATAATAATCAAATATTTAATTGGAAGAAAAATATATATAATACATATTCAAAAATAACCCTCCCCCTCGCCATTATCAACAGTCCTCCTCTATTACTTTCTCCAAATTCTCAAAACCAATTATTTTGCAAAATATCTCCACAAATCCCTCTCCAACATCCTCTATAAATGTTTAAAATTCTCCAGTATAGAAAAAAACTCTCATCTAATGGATTTAATATCAATCAAAATGAGGTGGCTTGAAATTAAAGGTAAGGGTTCCTCAGTATGCACCTCTAAATTATGGTTATTATATTAAAATATATTTTTATTAACATTCTACTAATAAGATATCATTTTTATAATACCTTTTTATTATCATTATTTTGAACTATTATCACATATAAATCAAACTTTACCTATCATTAAATTATTTTTAATGAACTATTACGGTTTCAATATTTGTGTTACAAAAAAATTATTTTCTTTTCATAATTTAAAAAAATCCTGAAAAAATATTTTGAAATATTCAATTATCATTAAAACATGATTCTATTTAAATGTTATTAAGGTCATATTAATCCACATTTAATGTGATATCAATTGATCTCTCTTAATTACCCCATTCCAAATATTGTTACTATATCGAAATATGAGATTCAAGAACCAATTTTACTCTTTTAAATCATTCTTTTTTCAATTTTATAATACAAAATATCATTAAAATGTACCATAAGAATAATATTTATTATAATATATTTTTTTTTAAAATCTAAATATTTATTTACACTTCCCCCTTTTTAATGTAATTTTAAAATTTTTATTCACTTGTGATGGTTTTAGAAAACAAAGTGAATGATGATGTTTGATATTATTATTATAACTTCCATATATATTCATGAATACTATTTTTTATTATTTTTTATAATTTTTTTATTAAAATAATTTCTCATTATGATTTTATAATTATAATATAATCAGAATAGTTCATATTGTTTAAAGTAGATAATCAATGGAAATTTTGTTTTTTAAACTTATCTTATCGAGGATGATTGAATGAGTTTTAACTATATGGTAATCTATTTAAATCTATAAATTTGAAATTACTATAAAATTATTCCTTGATACTACTATAGATAATTTAACCACTTTAAATTTACCACAAATTTATATCATCAAATTAAAGTAGGTTTGGAATCATTACTCAAACAACCACAAAATGGAAAACACAAGAACAATTAATATAATAAACAACTGGTATGCGATAATAAAAAAAGAAAATGAATAATAATTTTAAATTAAAAATGAAAAATTGTCTTAATCACTTAAATAATAAAATTAATTTCATTCATGATGTATTTATAGGAAATTTGAAGCAACTTTAGACTCGAGGGATGGGATACATTCCAAATACCAATTCTTTTAAAATTTTATTCTTATATTTATATTCTATTCTATGTATTATTTAGAAGCTCTTGAATGAATACCCTTAAATAATATATTAATTTTTTTATTAATTTCTAGTTTATTTACTATCATATTGATTACTATTTTATATAACATGTTTTTTATAACGGGCGCTTCCTATACTTTATATTATTTTTTAATATATTCTTTATCTCTCCTAATAACTCTTTACTTATTTCTCCGGCTTAATTATGTTCATTCTATGTACTGAATAAATTTTTATTTATTGTATACTATTCAATTCTCTCTCTATTTTTCTTTAGAGATGCATCTATGTTTATATAAAGGTTTTGACATTTCAAATAAATGAAATCTAATAGGGAATTATTTTCTTGCTTCATCTATTAAGTGTTTCTCTATTAAAGAAATATTATATTTCTATTATTTCAAAAAATAATCCTTGAATTAACATATAAATTATTGTTTATTTCCTAATTTTGTAATAATATATTGTTCTAACCCTTTTAGATATTTTTATTCATTTTCTTCAAAGTAAATACATAGTGTTTAATTTTAGGAACTTTTCTTGAATTTTCTTATGAATTATCATTAAATATGATATTTATATTCTTGAACAATGAATCTTTGTTTCATAATTAATTTCCATGATGAGTTAATAAAATATTTTCATGGGATCTTCAATGATACCTTTTGAATAAAAATTTATAGATTTACTATTTTAAATAGTTGTTCCTCATGGTTTTATTTCATGATTATGATTTAGGAATGATCATTTATATGTGTCATGTATATGAAAAGTGTGTTATAATATATTGGGTGGGAGTTGAATTATAAATACCCCCAAAAATTGTGTAATACATAATTTATTATGAGATGATTTTGTGTGTGATAGATGCTGATAATTTTTTCCAAACGTTATAAGTGGCCCAGGTGTCATCCCCAATGTATTTTTATGACAGATCTAAGACTGAACCTCTATTAATGATGACATACTTTATTGTTGAGAATGATTTAATGATTATCATGATAGTTTTTCTATTACTCCATGCTTCTATGTGAATGTTTTTTATTCTATTATTACATGAACCATGTCCTAATTTTTTATTATTATGATATCTCTTCCCATGATAACACTATTGTATCCCATCACTATGATTTATGGATAACTAGTTTCACTATATCGTTCCAGAATATATCTAATATAGGGATAAGAGGTTAGTGTTCATTATGATATAGTTATGAAGATAGGAATAATAGAATATATAGTTTATTTAGATATATTTTATTTGGTTTCAAATTTTAAAATTACACTTCACGTTAATATTTTAGGGAGTATTTTGTTCATATGTTTGTTAATAATGATGTAAAATTATGTGTATGTAATTTTATAGTTTTTTGGTTTTAGATAATTATGATTGAAAAAATTTGGGTAAAAAACCTGAGATAGATGACCATTATATCATTATTTCTTAGTTAAGTATAACATGTGTGACCAAAAATGGATTTACATTTCCCATCCATATACATTGAGTCATATTATAACCACAACATAAATAATGTTAAGTTAACACTGAGGCATAATATTATCTTATAAAAAATAGAGAAAGAGTTTTTATTTTCTTATCAAGGATTAAAATTTTGCAGAAAAAATTTCTAGAATGGGGTGGAATATATCATCTAAAATTTCCAATTAATGTTATTATAAGTTTTTTATTTTGTATTTAAAATTTTTAAGATTAAATCTTCTCAAATTCCTTTTTTTATTGATATTATCCAATAATCTATACACATATTTTTCACCCTAGTAATTCCATTTAAATGTTCAATATTAAAAAATTTATTCAATTTTAACAAAAATTTTATATCTAATATTTATCGATTAAAATAGTTTTATAAAATCACATTTATAATATTCATGCTTTATTAAAAACATATTTTTAAATGATAACAAAATTACATTTATTAAAAAAATTATTACATATCATCATTTAAATTTTAATTTAGTTACTATAATATAATTTTAAACAAATTATTATATATGTATTCATAGTCTAAATACTATTACATATTGTAGTTGGATGTAATTTTATATGACATTTTATGTTCACAATAAGATAAAATAAATATATAAATATCATTTTTACACTGGAATAATTTTTTATTATGGAATTGAATTTATATTAAATTTTAATTAAAAAATAAATTATTGTTATCATATTCAGTCAATGTGATATATTACTCTACAGTTTTCATTTTAAAATGATATATGACACATTTTATAGTAAAATAAAATTATGGAGTATTTTATATTTTTATTTAAAAATGTAATATCTTGTATATATATAATTTTCATTATAAAATCAATATTATATTTTTGAAATATCAGTTTTTAGAAATCTAATATGATATTTAATATTGCATTTCATCTATAACTATAACATCATATTACACACTTTCATGTAATTCCTTTCTCTTTACTTGTTTTCTGGTTTAATTGGATGTGTCTTGGGACTCCCAAGAATAGAGATCATTTTATAAAGAAAATTTACTAAATTTTTGGGATGTATGATTTTTTAAATTAATTTAGTCTAGATATGAATGTGTAAAGGCTTATCGGGGTTCTCCCCGAGTTCGGAGAATGCCCGAGGTGGTTTGGGTTTTCATGTAAGAATCTATTGTTTTCATTATCTAGTGGAAATTTACACACAGTGTAAGGAGTACACAACATGTAATGTTTGTTAGGCTCATTTCATGAGATGCATACATATTGTGAAATATTACATATTGTGTAAGTATTACACATCATGTAATTTTAAAAATAGGGTTTTAATAAAAAGGTTATGGGTTTTTAAGTGTATAAGGACCTCAAGGATTGCACAATGGGTAAAGGGATTAAATTCCATGAACATGTCATAAAAATTAATTTTAGGCCACCGTAGGAGTTTTATGTTTATTAATTCAACATTAATCCTCCTAACCTTCAACCTATATCTCCTCTCCAGTGATTTTTTGAACCTCCAATACTTCTATATTGATTCATTCGGTGTTTGATCATCAGGGTTATGAACTGTATATCTCTGGGTGATTTATCCTTGATACTTATTTGTTTCCTTCGATCATGGTAGTACTATTACATTGTGTTATCAGATCCATTTATTTGTGGTGGTAATTATCTTTTTTTATTTTCAATAGTCATTGAGTGATTTTCTTCTAAGGGTCGATCCATTATTGGTTATAGTGCAACAGTTGCACATTCTTAAGGTATGTTTTGATCTTTCCTATTCACTAAACCTTTTGTTAAATATATTCAACTATAATATTTGTACATTGATTTTAGGTCCTCCATTGTTTTCATTGTTTTCTTTCTCTTGGTGGATCACATTGCGGGTGTACAACCTGAGTTTTGAGGAAGGTGGTTCCATCTATATCTTGTATTGGTGAACTGAATTTCTCTAGTTTTTGATAAATTATTTTATTAAATTAAATGGAATGATTGGATTATGTGATTTTTGTGTTTTTAAATGGGTTATTTATAAAATATGTTTTTCCCTTTCTTTTGGTAAATTAAAATGGTGTTTCAAAGCATTTGTGAAACGTTTTCGAAAATAGTTTTCAAGGAATAGTTTGAATTAAATTTTTAGATGAAATTGTTTGGAAAATAAACCACATGGGATTACATGGATACATAGGTGGAAGGTGTAGTAATAGGCCTCATCTACTATCAGGGTGGGGTTCTCATGGATATGTCCTCTTCTCCATAGTCCTTTTATTATAGGTACTTGTTAATCTTATTGGGGGTTCACTTTCTGGGGTGGTCCTCTTCTCTCTAGACTCGATGCATATTTCAAGAGGCTTTATAAGTGTGAAATTTTCTATGTTAGGTACAAGTTATCTAGTTATCCTTACCTAGTGTGATCATTTCCATGATGTTACCTTTGCTTTTGTCCACTTTATACTATTTGGGAAGGTACTATTTTGATTATAATACCATGGATTTGATCTGATATGTAGTGAATGATTTGGTTTGAATAGATATATCTATTTTTATATATGTATAAGAAATTATTTGAAACAGATTTACCCATTTTATTTAGAAATGCAGAAAAAGGGGAAATTAAATGTTTTCCCGTGTTTTTTATATAAAAAATCCTAAACTATATATCATGGATAGTTTTCTTTAAAATTGATAATTATTGTATTCTTTTTAGATAATTTATATGGAACACTTGGGTGATGCCCTATTAATCTTATTAGATTACACCCTATATACCCCTTCAGTGGTGCATGGACCTGGTTATGTCTTTTGATGCGGGGAAAGGAAAGGCATTTTAGTGAGGATGTGAGGTTTTCTATCAACTGGGTTTGGGTAGAAAAATGGTAATACGGTGGGAGTTTTCTCATGTTATCACATGGAGACTATGGGATAATCTACATACCATTTTCATCCTTTGTTTTTAAACCTGTATCTTAGATATTTTTTTGTTTCTTTTTCAATTTTTCTATTTTTTTGTCCTTTTTTGTTATGAAATATATAGGTATTCATGTTTTCTTCCACTGTTTTGTTTTATACATTTTTATATATGTCTTTTTGTTAGCTTCAAGTTTGGAGAAATTGCACCTTCTATTTTTTGTTGATGCTTGGGTTGTAATTGCCAGCCCATGGGGATCATGAATTCCCTTCCGTTTTGTTGAAATTTGGGTTAGGTTCCAGTTCTAGAGGTTATTTGGATCGATTTAATCACAGTTTGGTATAAATGGAGGTATGTACTCAAGAGTCCTTGTCCTGTATAATTTGGTAGACTAGAGATAGGATTTTTGGAAATTGAGAGGTAGGTTGTGGTGAGTACCTGGCTATCTCTTTCTATTATGAGACTCAAATTAGCATGGGATGTTGGGATTTGTGTCTCCTATTTTAAGTTATTAACCTTAATCTCAGTTTTTTATTATGTTTTTTCTAGTTTGAACTGATATTATTAAATTGTTTAACTATTTCTTTTGTTTTGATATGCATCAATATTCATTTGAGACAAGTTCTATGAGTTCCTCAGGAGGATGTAGCTGATTCTCCTCAAGGTAATCCTCGAGTGGATCAAAAATTTATGGAGGCTATCATGTGGGAAGTTCATTCAATATATCAAAATATAACAAAATCTCATAATGTATCTTTTGAGGTATTTCTAGGAAATTTAGGAGATATCGATCGATCATGGGAGTTCTTTATTGAGAATCCAATGTCCTTTTAAGGTACTAATGAACCTCGAGAGGAAGATAAATTTATTGAAAAACTTAATATGTTATTTGAATTCCTAGATACATCTGAGAGTATCAAGGTAAAGTGTGTGTAGTTTATACTTGAGAGTCCCAACATGCGATGGTGGGGTTCCATGGTACTTGTGGATAGAAATTTGGGCTTATGGTGGAATAGTTTTAATACTCACTTTGTCCTACAATTTTATCTACAGTCACTGATGATGGAAAAGTATCTATTGTTCCTCTCACTATAGTAGGGAGGTCATTCAGTGTCAACATACACCAATTGGTTTTCTAAGTTGGTTATTTTTTCAACAGGGGATGTAAAGAATGGCTAGTTGAAAGCTTATAAATATATGTAGGGATTTCGATTGGATATCATATCACAAGTATTTATGATGAATCTTTTTATCTATGTGGAGACAGTGTAAAGGTTTATAATGATAGAAATTAATATGGTAGTAAAGGATTGATATTCTTCCCTTTCTATTCTACCTATTGGTAGATTCAGTGAAACGCTAGGGAAAAAGAGGAAGTATTAGTATCATCGTAGGAGTGGTGGTGGTGGTTCTCAGTAGAAGGTGTCTTTAAAACCTCTAGTTACAACTAGTGGTGGTCCTATGACTTTATATCAGTGATGAAATGTTGGACACATGCCATGGTCTTGTCCTTCACCTAAAAATATGTGCACCATTTATAGATGTTATGGTCATTTGAAACATTTTTTCAAGATATTTATACTCCACATTATGGTTAGTGATCATCAGATCCAAAGTATACTACTGTGTAGTTAGATGCTTCATAGTCTATAGGGCTCCAACCATAGGCATTAGGATTGAAGCACCTTCACGTAGTAGATGATTTTCTGATGAAGATAGATTTGGTTTCAATGATTGCGAGAGGTACCATATTTATTTCATATTATGTAGCGATTACATTATTCGATATCGGTTCTTCCCAATCATTAATATCTAGTTATTTTTTGATATGATTAAACTTCCAATGGATCTCATGTCATTTATCATGGAGTTAGTGACACATCTAGTAAAGAGAAAAGAGAAGGGGTTTTAGTGTCCTTGAGTGTTGTCAATAATTGATATAGAGTTAGTTTGGTAATTTATTGTACTTTATCTGGATCTATTTGATGTTATCTTTAGGATGGATTGGATTTTTTTCTCATCATATTGATTTTTATTGTTATCATCAGCATGTCTCATTTCTTATTGATAATAATGGGATCTCATTGGTGTTTTAGGGAGAATGGGATTCATGGTATGGTCATGCAGGACCTTCCACCCAAAAGATTAAGAGTTTTTTATATATGGTAGTAGTTAAGATCGATGTAATTTTTTATGTTTTTTTATCTTACTAATGTTGTTTTGGATTTTCATAAAATTATTTTAATTGATTTCTTCAAGATTCCTCCAGAGAGGTAGGTAGAATTTATGATTGACCTGGTTCTAGGTAAGCATCCTTTTTTGATACCTTCTAATCATATATAAATAGTAGAGATAAAATATCACGAGATTCAATTTAATGACCTGATAAAAAAAGGTTTTATTTTCCCTAGTGTTACACCTTGGGCAGCCTCAGTGATCTTTCACAAGATGGAAGATGGTTTACTATGATTGTGCATAGACTATCAGATGTTGAATCGTGTGATGGTTAATAATAAGTATACTTTTCCTCATGTGGGTAATATATTTATAATCAAATGGGGGTAAAGTTATTTTTGAATATTTATCTTTATTCAGGTTATTGTCAACTCAGATTTTAGGGTCTGATATACTGAATACAGCTTTCAGGAGCAGGTATCACCATTTAAAATATCTTGTGATTATGTTTGGTCTGAATAAATCTCCTATAGATTTTATGGATTTTATTAATCAGATATTTCATTAGTATATCAACAATATTTTGGTATTTTTCATGGATTATGTTTTGGTTTACTCGAGATCTGATTGTTAGCATGAGCGCATTTTTGTTTGATTTTCGAAATTCTAAGAAATCACTATTTTTATAGAAATATTTAAAAATGAAATTTTTGGATCCAAGAAGTTAATTTATTAGGGATTGGGATATCTAATCATGGATTATCGATTGATCTTGAGAAGGTAAAGGATCCCTTTTCATAAGAATATCCATGAAATGTCTTTGAGATTCAGAGCATCCTTGGTTTTACTAGATATTATCGATGGTTCATCAAGGATTTCTCAAAATTGGTGTTACCTTTGACTTATCTTACCAAGAAAGAGTATAAATTCATATGGGATGAAAATTTTTGAGTCGTCAATTGACTATTTGAATATATTTCTAACATTGGATCCTATTTTTATCTTACCTGATCCCGATAAGGGGTATGTAGTTTTTTGTGATGATTCTAAAGATTGTTTAGGTTATATGCTTATATAGGATGATCATATGGTAGCCTATGGATATCATCATGTTTGACTGAATGATAAGAATAACCTAACTCATGATTTATATCTTTCCATAGGTATTCATGTGCTTAATTTTCAAAGGCACTATATTTATAGGGAAAGGATCATAGTCTTTTCGGACCATAAGTGTTTGAGGTATATCATTTCTCAAAAATACTTGAATCTTAGATAGATGTGGTGGGTGGAATACCTTCAGATTTCTTACTTCAATATCTCCTACACCCTTGGTAAGGGAAATGACTTTGAAGACTCTCTTCATAGGAAAGTTCCATCACAAGTTGTTTAGGAATTGAAGGAAGAGTGGAACCTTATAAATATTTTTTCTCAATTGCATCTGGAAGATCAAGAGGATGTTTTATGCATGGTTTTGACCAGTGTTCAGTTATCATCATCTCTTTTTTAGTATATTATATTGAGCCAGTAGCATGATGATGAGTTGAAATGAATTTGAGAAACCCTATATGTTGGGGGGACCATTTCTTGTTGGTCTTTCTCTTTACATGGTATTCTCAATTTTGGGAATCATTTTTTCATCCCCACATCTATGATGAGATCAGTTTTTTATTATAATAGTTCTTCAAGGGTAATTCATTCAAGAACTAATAAAATGCATTATGAAATGAGATGGTAATTCTTGTGGTTGGGTATGAAGTGTGACATGGATGATTATGTGTTTGACTATTAAACCTAGAAAGATATAAAGGTAGAGGATCTGAAACATTATGGCTTTCTTCAGCTTCTTTTGGTTTCAGTTTGGAAATGGGATAAGGTGTCCATCGGTTTTATTTTTGGGATACCATGGGCTACCAAATGGAGTAATTTTATCTTTTTGATGATTTATTGTTTGAAAAAGTTATCTTATTTCATTCTAATAAGGAACACCACAAAATTTAAAGATTTGGGTAATCTGTATATAAAGGAAATTGTCAGGTTTAATGGGGTTCCTTCTAATATTATTTCAAATAGGGATACCTAGTTTACTTTGAGGTTTTGAAAGAGTCTACAGTAGTTTATGGGGGCTTACATCAGATTGATTACATCTTATCATCACCAAAAAAATGGTTAGAAGGATCATGATATTCAGATCCTAAAGGATGTGCTCTATTTTTGTGTCTTATATTTCGGTGGATTTGGGATAGCCATATAGTACTGGTTGAGTTTTATTATAACAATAGTTTTCAATTTTCAATCAAGATGGATCCTTAAAATCCTTTATATGATCACCTATGAATATCACATATTTATTGGGAAGAGTTTGGAAAATATCCTTTGGTGGGACTGAGTTTGGTTAAGGAGATGCCTATGAGGATTAAGGACATGTGTCAATGTCTGGTTAGAGTGTAATGCTGGCATAAAAATTATGAAGATCAACGACATTATCCTTTAGATTTTTTCATAGGTGACTGGGTTTTCTTCTGATTTTCTCCTTGGTTGGGTCACCATCATCTTAGAAATTATGGAAAGTCGGATCCAATATATGATGGACCATTTCAGTCCATATATCAGCTTGGGAAGGTTGCTTATTAGTTGGATTTTTTAGTTTAATTGATAAGAATCCATGCTTTTCATGACCCCCTCCCTCCAAATATACTCTAATTAATGGAGGGAGATAATGACCCTCGATTCCCACCTCTAGTAGGCCCCAAGTTGGAAACTAGCACCGAAGGTATGAAAATTTCATATATGGGTGCCATTACACTCTATAATATGAATAAGATCTGGAGATAAGATGGATCATCCAAAAATAAATAAATAAAAATAATATAAAAATAAATAAATAAAGCATTCCACATGAATGTATAAATAGAACTGATACATATACAATAATGTCTCCAAAGTAAATACCCAAAGTAAAGCTAAAGTAATGACATAGCATCTATCTAAAGGTCCAAGCTAATAATAACCAGCATGGTCCACATAATCTTCCCAAAAACCTACAAATAAATTTATATACATAGTGTGAGCATACAAGTATACTCAGTAGGAAAAACTCAAGTCTCTCGTGAACATATGAAAGAAGCATTCAAATGAGCCTGTGAGAAAATAAAAGAACCAAAAAACACCTATCTAGCTATACTAACCATCTCAACCTCACCAAGTCAGGCTCCCCAAATAAAACAAACCATGAAATATAGTATAATAAGGATCACATCGATAAGGGTACCCCGCACCACTTTCCCACTAGTAAGCCACTCTCACACCCAACATCATACATCCAGGTACTCCCATCCCTTTCATGAACAACACCACCCCACAAGAATGGTCACAACACACGTTGCTCACAAACACCTGGGCTCACTGCTTCACAAGCATGGCCACATCACTTCTCACCCGAAAAAACCTAGGCCACAACACAACCACTGGAAAAACCAAATTAGTATGGTATCGTGAACATGCGGGATATAAACCACATTCCCTCCTCCTACCATGCATGAACGCCACCAGAAGCCACCCCATAAGAACAGTCATATATCATCTCGTCTGAAAACACCTAGGCCACCACCCCACAAGCATGGTCTCACCTCACCCAAAGACACTTGGTCCATCACATCTCGCCCAATAAAACATGGGCCGCAACAACCATCTAATGCACTAATAGACCAATAGCCATCACAGCATGTATAATACCTACCACACCAAGAAGAGAGAGTGGGAAAGAGCGGGTACCCATCCATTCCTACTCCTCACCAAATGTTGGTAAAAACACCCCCAGTGAGACTATGTGGGTGTCGGAACAAATTTCTCAATATGGTTGGGGTGCATATAGAAATCACAAGAATGTACCAGTATATATATATATATATATAATTTCAAACACTCAATCCCAACCTATGGGTTCACAGACAAATGAACCAAGTCAAAACACTGTCATTTTTACTACCAACTCTAAATGAATAACACCACATATCAAGCCACAAACCTCATTTCCCATTTCCAACCAATTTTAGTTAAATCTCCCAATTCATTTAATTATTTATAATCAACCATGTTTAACCACATAATCCACCATTTAATTATCCATTAACCATTTCCATCCCATTAACCAAACCAAACCATGACATTTCAATCATTATTAAACAATTATTAATTTATTTCATCACTACTCGAGCATCTAGAACAAATAAAACACCACCTCACCACCCCAAAATAATGTCCAAACAAACCACCTCCTCACCACCCCAAAAGCACAGACAAACAAACCACCTCCTCACCTCCCTAAAAGAAAGGCCAAACAAACCACCTCCTCACTACCCCAAATGTACATCCAAAAAAACCACCTCCTCACCACACAAAAATTAATTCCAAAAAAATCAAATATCTCCTCACACCCCATTACAACCACATATCACCATACCAAAAGAATTACCACACATCACAACACATCAAGATCATCTCTACCAGTTTACAAAGGATATTTTATCACATTCCACTTTATTTTAGGGGTATTATCACACAAACCAAAATCCTGGGGAATCCATTTCATTAGCCAAATATAAGTGATTAATTAATTTCCATTTTAAGGTGATGTCACAACAATCACAACCAAAGAAGTAATTACATCAGATATATATAGCACAAACAAATACTCTAACATCTCTAATTTTTAGCATGGAATCAAGCATGTACAATTCACAATATCACAAATAATATCGAAGTTGTAAAACCATGAAAATCAAACCCCATTTAGACCTTTAATTTTAATTTATCCAATTATTTATCTTTAATTAATTCAGCACAACCATAATCCATAGATAAACAAAAGTAAACCCCCCGCGCATGATACACAAAAAATAGAAACAATGGATTCCCTAAGTTAAAGAATCTTTACAACTTTCTACGCACCGCATGGAAAAGAAGAATGCCCGAAAACCACCACTGCACCATGATAAAATTAGGATCAACCTACACCACAACCAAAGACCATAAAAAATGCAACCCAACACACACCCCAAACCAAAAAAGCATCACCACAGTTAATCCTTGGGAGAAAATTGATGAAAACCCTCCAATAAGATAAAAGAACCTACCATGGATCAACAATGGATTGACAATGAACAACCACCAGGACCAATGAATTAAAGAGGGAGTAAGAGGACTTGAAGAACTCCTAAGGTTACCTAGGGTTCACCAAAAATGAGGGGAATAATAAACCACAGATGAATGAATGAAGGTTCTTCTAAAAAAAGAACTTTTTAAACTAAACTAAATTGGGGGTTTACACTACGTGTAATCCCATTTCACATTGTGTAACCCTTGGGGTATAGTTTCACAAAAATACACATCGATTTTCTATTATTTAACCTAAAAAATTCACACTTTATGAACCATCCCTGGACAAGCTGTGAAACCAACTTTCATGTCATGTAATAAAATTACATGATGTGTATTTTCTATAGTAGTTTTGTTTCATCTATAGTTTCAATTGAAAACTCCCAAAACTTCCTCTGAACACCTAGAATGCTCAGAACTAGAAAATTAATGGATTGAGAAGTCATGGAACATTACATCAGATAACTCTCAAATTATTATAACCCTTGAGAATCCAAAACTAAGACTAGATGAAAAAGGGTCTGAACAACCACCTTGTGAGATACCTATAAAGGATCACGTCATACCTAAAACGCTACCACCATCCAAACACACCAACCCAAATAGACACAAAAAACACTATACGACCTATCAACCTCCACAAAACCCAAACTTAAAACCACTAAAACCAATTAACTACACCACCTTGAACACATGAATCATAGAATTTCATCCTCTATGTAAAGACACTATCCACTATGGGTGGCACTGACTCGCCCGCATGGGTTTAATCACATCATAGTTAATGTGTCTTGATTAGAAATCAGGTCCTCCCCTTTTCATATGTTATGAATTTATAATACATCACATCACACGTATCACAAACCAAGGAAAATAGCTCATCTCATAAAACAAAAGGATCCAATCATCACATCACAAAGAAAAACATAATAAAGAAAAACTCAAAACAACTCTAGGTACTGGGCATGCATCTGTGTATCTCGCCCCCAAGTACTCTCCTCTGGGCCACTATGCCTCCCTAAATCATGAACTAATGAAATGGTCCATCCATGAAGAAACTTAATTTGGTGATCCTAGGTCTCTACTGAACACTCCTCAAATGTTGTGTTTTTAAAAATATCCAACTCTCCCCAATCAATGACATGAGAGTCATCATGAAGATATCGACGGAGTAGAGAGATATGAAAGGCATCATGGATCCCCTTAAACTGTAGTGGCAATGTCAACTGATACAAAACCTCACCAACACTCCCCAACACCTCAAGGGGATCAAGAAACCTAGTATAAAGCTTACTCCCTCTTCCAAACCACTACTTCCCACAGGGAGATAAAACCTTTTATAAAACGTGGTCCCTAACCTCAAACTCCAAGGGGCTCCTCCTATGATCGGTGTAATAATTTTTATGATCCTGCACTATTTTCATCCTCTCATGAACAATATCAAACTTTTCTATCATGCTCTGCACCACATCAAGACCAAAACGGTTGTCTCCCCCACCATTTTCTAGCACAATGGAGAATGAAACTATCTTCCGTAAAAAATCCTTAAATGGATCCATGATAATGGAAGAGTGGTAATTATTATTATAAGTAAACTATACCAAAGGTAAATGTCATTCCCAAGATCCACCAAAGTCCAAGATGCATGATCTCTACATATCCTTTAATATATGGAATGTTTATTCTATCTTCCCATCTGTCTGAGGGTGGAAAGCAGTGCAGAAGCGTAACTGAGTGCAAAAATCATGCTGCATTCCCCTCCAGATTTGTGATGTAAAACGTGCATCCTAAACTAAAACAATAGACATCATAACTCCTTGAAACTACACCACCTCATCCACATACCTCTTAGCCAAATAATTCACTACACCCATCTCTTTGATTTCTAATAATTGGACTGATTTCATCAACCGATCCACAACCACCTAGATAGAATGACAACCACCCTAATCTTTGTTTAACTCTACTATTAAATCCATCAATATTTCATCCATTTTCACTTGAGAACATACAAGGGATGTAAAAAATACTAAGACCACGATTCTATTCCTTTACCTATTAAAAAAACAAGAACTTTTCCATAAAATCCACCACTTCCCGTTTCATCATGGGCCACCACAACTGAATTTTTAAGACATGGTAAATTTTGTAAACTCTTGGATGTACTACCAAAGGTTATTTATGAAACTTAGTAAGGAATCCATCATTCATTACAATCAAAACAAACAACCTATGAAGAAACATCTGGTTCTGACCATCCTTCGACAATCCCTCTAGAGCATCACCATGGCCAACAGGATCATGCATCACTTCTGCCTCTCAGTATCCCCACTGAGACTCCTCCGCCTATTGAATCAGAGAAGACTACACCATCATTTGAAACAAACAACCTATACCATCATCCAATCTTTCATCTAAGTGCAAGGTTTTCAACTCCTTCATTACTCTTCTATCATCCCAAGACTTTTAACCAACACCCTCCCTTGACATTCTACTCAAAGAATCAGCCACAACATTCTTCTTTACTAATGTGTAGGAAATCTCAAATAATATTCTGGAAGAAACTCCATCCACCTCTGTTGCTACAATTTTAGATCATGCTAGGAAAATATATACCTTGAACTCTTATGATCGGTGAAGACCAAAAAGTTCTCCCCAAATAGGTAATGTCCCTAATACTTTATCCCAAACACAACCGCTACTAGATCCAGATCGTGGGTGGCATGCTCATGTGGGTGTAACTACATAGACCCAGAAGAGATCAAGGCCCACTACTGCATCGACAAACATCCCAATACCAAATGAGAAGTGTGAAAAAACACCTCAAACATCACACTCCTCCAGCAGTTGATGCACTAGAGTACTAACTAAAATCCCTTTTAGGTAACTGAATGCCACCTAGAACTAATCACTCCACACAAAATCTTGGTATTTACTAGTCAAAGGTGTTAATGGGAATGAGACATGAGAGAGATCAGGTACAAACCTCTGATAATATCCTATGAGACCAAGAAAACTGTGAATATCTACCACATTCATGGGTGTTTCACAAGAAACAACTACTCCAAACTTCGATGGGTCTAATTCCACACCCAGATGAGACACCACATGCCTAAGTAAATGCACCTCTCATGTACAGAACTTACACTTGGATAACTTTCCATATATTTTGTTGTGTTGAAGGACATGCAAGATGGTTCTAATATGCTTAGCCTGCGTATCCCCTAACTTTAATTTGATTAAGATATCATTGATGAATACTATGAAGAACTGATCTAGAAACTCATAGAACACAGATTTCATAAGCCCCATGAACACAGATGGTGCATTCGTAACACCAAATGGTGTGACTACAAACTCAAAGTGCCCATACCTACATCTAAAAAAAGTATTCAGGATATTGCCTTCCTTCACCCTTAACTAGGGATATCTAAACCACATATCGATCTTAGAAAATCAACTCACCCCATCATCTGGTTGAAAATATCATCTATCCTAGGAAGTGGGTAACGGTTTTTATCCATCACCTTATTTAACCTTCTGTAGTCTATGCACAACCTCACACTACCATAAAATTTCCTTGTGAACAATATTGAGCCACCCTGCAGATACATAATAATCTAGATAAAACCCTTCTGCATTAGATCATCTATCTGATTCCTCAACAACTTCAACTCATCAGGTGTCATCCAATAACAATCCATCAAAATTGGAGAAGCATAGGGTTGTAAGTATATCTCGAAATCAACATAATGTTGAGGGGGTAACATCACAACCTCCTCGATAAAAACATCCAGGAACTCCATAATGACTATGGGAACCTCTACTATCTCAACTTCCACTGATTCCACTGACAAATAAGCTATCATGGAAATAAGGGGCTCTACATGCCGACTGCCCACCTGAAAATTTCGCTCACTAATGAAAACCACATGCAATCTATACACATATGAAAATATGACTCTAATCTAGAAATAGTTGATAATAGAACATACATAATACAACCATTTGATGGCATGGATAAAATCACATGGATGCATCTACAATAATAAAATATCCCCAAGACACTAATGCAGGCCCATCATCATTCAACACCCCTGACACACATCAAACTAGTTGATCTGGCTTCCGAATAGCGTTGTCAACACCAAGGTTATGGGAAGCCTCTCTACATATTTTCTTTGAGAATAGGCTAGAGTGGGTGAAAAAAATTATTGATAATATCCTGAATCAAAAAAGGCACAATCAAGAGTACTAAAAAACTGATTGTACCTATGAATATCTATGGCCCCAACTGGAACTGTTACCTCTAATATGTGCAACTGACCACACCCAGATCCTCTAACTCTCTACTGATGACCACCTCTATGAACATAATCAAGTCACAGTCCCTAAACATGAGGAACATCCTGTTGTTAGCCTCTTCCTACTCTATATCCCCTTAATGGAGAAAAAACCTACTGCCCCTACTTTTAAAATGATCTGAATGGAAACTATTGCTAAGGCTATCATTGAACCTATCCAATTCACCAAAATGAGATCAGGAAACCACTAGGCACTAGTTATTGTGATTTTCCTGAACCCCACAAAAAAACATTAAAAAAATCTACCATAAAAAGCATGGAAACCACTAGCACCAGAAGGTTGGAAATGAATCTATTGAGGTCGACTTCTTGTCGGTCGAAACCTTGAAGGCCCCAACATGTGAGACCTATCACTAAAAACCTTTCCCCTTTAGGAACCCTACTGGTTCCCCCCTCATAAAAATACTCCTTATGATTTCATTCATTTGATCACCTCTACCATCTTATGAACCTCTAGATACATTGGAAATGTAAAAGGAGTAACTGCATACTGGATAGAAGAATGAAGTTCCTCCTCAAGACATCTCATGCAAGAATCCTCATCTAGAAAAAGATATAGGGAAAATGAATAAGGTCTTTGAACTTTATTTCCATATCCCACACTAATATGCTGCCCTGTTGAAGGGAAAGAAGCTTCTGCATCTTTACTAACATCATGGTTGACAAAAGGAACTCTGTCCAAAACTCCTTCAAGTAGTCGACCCATAAAAAATATGCCTCATTCCGCTCTCCTGTATACAGCATCTACTGCCAATCAGAAGCTCCCCGCATCTAATTGACTTTTAAAGGGACCTAGTACTCCATCAGGGCTCGAAAAAAATTTAAAGTGATCTTCAATTCCTCTATCCAACTCTTTGTTTCTAAATCTAAAACACTTCCCTCATACTTACCCAAAGCCTACCACTGGAAGCAACCAACATCCTCTTCCATTGATTATCTTCCTTAATTAGATCAACCCTACAACAATAAACTAGATCATACTACTAAACCAAAACTTTCTGAGCCACATGTGAATGATGAATGAGATCCATAGCTAAAAGGAAACCAAGTATTTTCTAATCCTGGGTATTATGTAATTTCATTTAAGATTCATTTTAACTCATTTAATTCATTTTGGTATCCATTTCAACTTTCCCAAAATAACCCAATTAAAAAAATAACACAAGTCATTATGATGCATGTACCTCTCTTAGGTATCTACCCTATAAGAAGGTCCATCTCACTTGGTCATTCAATAAGCTCAGAGTTTGTGCACTAGATCATAGGGGTCCCTAAAATCTCATGTCTTAGCCAATCACCTTGGCCTATGTTATGCACCAAGGTCAACTGGAACCATTTCCATACCAACCCATGCAACCCTTACTATACCACCATTACCTTTGATATCACTCTATCATGAACCCCTCCCACTAAAGATACCGCAATAAAGGGAGAGAGATAATGACCCCATGATTCCCACCTTCAGTAGGCCCTGAAATGGCAACTAGTACCAAGGGTATGATAATCACATATATGGGAGGAATTGCCCTATATAATATAAATAGGATCGGGAGATAAGATATATTATCAACAAACAACTCTAAGTCACAATATAAAAAGAAATCCAAAAACCAGCCCCCATGGATGTATAAATATAACTGATACATATACAATAAATTCTCCCAAGTAAATACTCAAAGTAAAACTAAATTAGTGAAACAATATCTATCCAAAGGTATAAGATATTAATACCCAACATGGTCCATGTAATCCTCCCGGAAACCTAAAAAAAGTTTTATATATGTAAGAAGAGACTAAAAGTATACTCAGTAGAAAAAACTCAAGTCTCTCGTGCACATGTGAAAGAAGCATACTAATGAACCTCTAAGAAAACAGCGTAACCAAACAATTACTATCAAGGTATACTAACCTTCCCAACCACACTAAGGCATGATCACCAAATAATGAAAACGAAGTAATATAGTATAATAACAATCACATCGATAAGGGTAACCTACACTGCTTTCCCATTGGTATGCCACTCTCACACCCAATGTCTTACATCATGGAACTCCCATCCCTTTCATAAACCATAATTCCCCATAAGCATGGTCACAACACACCTAACCCATAGACACCTGGGCTCATCACCCCATAAGTTTGTCCACATCACACCTCACCTAAAAGTACCTCATCCATAACACAACCACTGCCAAAACCAGAGTAGTAGAGTATCATGAACATGTAGGACATCAACCTCATTCCCTCCTCCTACCATGCACAAACCCTGCCAAAAGTCACCCCACAAGCACGGTCATATCTCATCCCACCTAAAAACACCTAGTCCATTGGCCCTCAATCATGGTCTCACTATGCCTGAAGACACATGGGCTATCATATCTCACCTGAAAACACCTAGGCCTTAACCACCATCTAATACACTAAAAGACCTTAGTCCAAAAAATTATGTGCAATACTTACCTCACCTGGAAGAGAGAGTAGGAAAGAGCAGGTACCCATCCTACCATACTCCTCATCGGATGTCGGGAAAAACACCCCCCCCCCAACGTGACTATGCGGGTGTCGGCACAAAGTTCTCAACATGGGTGGGGTGTGTATAGAAATAACAAGAATGTAAAAGTGTGTGTATATATATATAATATCAAACACTCAAGAACAACCTATGGTTTCACACACAATTGAACCAACTCACAACACTACCACTTTTTCTTCCACCTCTAAATTCATAACACCACATATCAAGATAAAAACCTCATTTCACATTTCCAAACATTTTCATTTAAATCCCTCCATTCATTTAATTATTTAGCATCAACTATGTTTAACCACACAACCCACCATTTATTTATACATTAACCATTTTTATCCTATTAACCAAACCAAACCATGTCATTTCAATCATTATTAAACAATTATTAATTTATTCCATCACTACTTGAGCTTCCAGTAAAAAGAAACCACCACCTCACCACCCCAAAAGCACGGCCAAACAAACCACATCCTTGTTGCCCCAAAATAACAACCAAACAAACCAACTCCTCACCACACCAAAATCCCGACCAAACAAACCACCTCCTCGCTGCCCCAAATGTATGGCCAAATAAACAACATCCTCACCACACAAAAATCACAACCAAACAAACAACCTCTTTGTTGCCCCAAAAGTATGGCAAAACAAACCACCACCTCGTTGCCCCAAATATACGTCCAAACAAACCAAATATCACCCCACACCCCATTGTAACCACACATTATCATCCTAAAAGTATGTACACACATCACAACAATTAAAGATAATTTTTATAGGTTTATATAGGGGATTTTATCACATTCCACATAATTTTAGGGGTGTTATCAAACAAAAAAAAACTAGGGAAACCATTTCATTATAAAAATATGAGTGACTAATCAATTTCTATTTTAGGGTGATATCACAAAAATCAAAACCAAATAAAAAATCACAAGACATATATCTAGTGCAAACAAAGACCCCAAAAGCGAAAATTTTCAATAGAGTATCAAGCCCATGCAATTAACAATATCATAAATAATATCAAATATGTAAAAGCATGTGAATAAAACTCCATTTACCCATTTCAATTCAATTTAACCAATTCTTTATCATTTATTAATTTGACATAATAAATTAAAGTAAACCCCTCCTTAATGATACACAAAAAATAGAAACGAGTGATTCCCTGCCTCAAAAAAGTTTTCCAACTTGATGTGAACCGTTAGGAAAAGAAGAACACCCACAAACCACAACTACAGCACAAGAAACCATGGATCAACCTAAACTAAAACCAAAGACCATAAAAATGCAACCCAACACACACCCCAAACCAAAACAACATTGCCACAATGAATCCCTGAGAGAAGAAAGTAATGAAACCACCTAGAAGAGAGAAGAACCTACCACGGATCAACCACAAATGGCCAAAAAACAACCACCAGGACCAACAGATCAAAGATGGAGGAAGATGGATTAAAGAACTCCTTGGGGTGCCTAGGGTTATCCCATAATGATAGAAAGAATAAACCATGGATGAATGAATGAAGGTTCACCTAGAAAAAAACCTTTAAAAATGCACTATATCAGGGTTTTACATGACATGTTATCCCCTTTCATGTCATATAATCCTCACGGTTCAGTTTGACCAAAAAACATGTCACTTTTTTATTATTTAACATTGAATATTCATAAATCATGAACCAGCCCTGAATATGTCATGAAACCAACATTCACGTCATGTAATACACTTACACAATGTATATTTCCTTCAATGGTACTGTTGCACCTCTATCTTCCATAAAATACTCCCATAACTTCCCCTGAACACCTCCAAAGCTTAAAACTATAATGTTAATATATCGAGATTTTATGGACCATTATAATTATATTTTCCACATATCCCAACTTAGGAAATAAAATATTGATCCCTCTCTTATTTTGATATGGGAATAGATTGAGTTCGAGCCAGATGTTTCTATTGTGGAGTATCCTATAGAGATTTTTGTGTAAAGACCCAAATTTTTCATGTAATTTTTTTTAATTATATGGAAATATTTTGAGACCGCAAAATCTGATGGCACGTGATTCCGAGGCCAGGAGTGCCTAAAATGATCCGTCAAAGTTTTGTTAAACTATAATTAGTGTGTGTAACAATTTTTCCTAAAAAAGTGGAATAACTCTTAAATAGTTTCCTGGATCCGAAATCTGAGGGAACTGTTGCATTCAGGATAGCGGGTTTACCCTAGGTACAACTTAAGTTTAGTCGGTGCAGGTCTCCTGTGAGAAAACCCAAAAATGGAATAACCATAAATAAACTGATTAAATAAATTTATTTTATTTTTAAAATTATTATAACTCAGGAAAGGTGACTCGAATTAAAAATCTAATACCACTGATGAGCTCGTGAGGGTATGATTTCTTTAGGAATATACTAACATTGGTTGGCGCAGGCCAATAGTGGAAGTTAGTTTTTGGCCATAAATAAAATAATTAAGTAAAAAATTATTTTATTGTTAAAATCCATAACTTCTCAATGGTAACTCAGATTGAAAATATAAGAGTACCATTGAGTTCTTTGGGGCGTGTTCTCCTTATGAAGAGCCTAACCTCGGTCGGCGCGGGTCAATGATAAACGTTAATAATTTATTGAAATTTTTTAAGGTATGTTCAGTAAATGCGCAAGCAGTGTTTTCTAACTTTTGAACTGGTGCTCGGATTAAAAATACAAGGGCACCATTGAATCTGTACTGTTGGGATTCTCTTAAGGGATGCTTCACTTCGACTATAGTAGGTCTGGATAAAAAGTTAATTTTTGATACTTTTAAAATAATAAACAAAATAACTTTGTTATTTTTTTCTTTTCTTTTTCCTCCAATGGACAAGCGGAGCATGGGACCAGTGACGTGTCAATCAAATAAATGTCTTGAACTTTAAATTCTAAGTAAACGCACAATTCTGGAATTAGTAAGGTTTCTAATTAATGGGCCTCCATTAATTCCATGAACGTTTCGCACCCTCCCCCTCTCCTATTTATATGGATCTTTAGAAGAGGTTTCGGCACTGCTTCGTCAAGCAATGAAGTGCTAAAAATGCTCTGAGACACCAAACCCTTGGAGGATGGAGCTGGTGCTAGCAGGAGGTTTTGAGCGACCCTGAAACCCTAAACCACAGATCGATGATGGAACGACATCGTTGGAGGCTAGTTTTGGGAGACGATGAACACCGACTCACTTCCTCAACCGTATATGTTTCTCCATAGTTCTTGAAGTAGGGGTTTGATTCTTGTTTATTTCAAGTGAATTTATTAAACCCTTAAATCCTCCCTTGTGATTACAAGCTAACACAGAGAGCGCGGGCCTAACGAACCCAGCATGAACCCTCCACTACTTTGCTACCCTTGAGCCCTCTGTGGAAGACCGTCGGCACGGTGACACCGACCAGCTACGAAGGACGTAGTGCACCGACGCATGCTGAAAGAGGAGGATATGGCACTACGTTGTGGTGGTCAACGGAGTGGCTGGCATCGTCTGGCCACAGAGGAGGTCTGTCGTGCCGTCGCACGCCACTGGTGAGCAACGGGCCATGGCCGAAGTCGCGGCAGTCAGAGGAGGTGGTCAGCACGCCGGCCGACCACTAAGGAGGAGGGTGGCGCGACCAACGCACTGCTGGAGGGTGTATTCCATGGATTGTCAGCCGCAACAGACCTGGATAATGGGGTCAGCACATCGGATGGTCGCAGGTGGTGGAGAGGTGTTTCGTTGCGCACTGCTGGAGATAGCGGTTGGCACTGGCCGACTGCGATGGAAGGTAAGACCCACTCCAGTGGGTCCCTCATTCCACTTGGCTACACCCCATGGAATCGCCACTATGGAGAAGACCGAACGGCCCTCGTGGGCGTTCGGGATACTAGGGGTCTCACCCCCTGTACTAGCTAGGGCGGACCCCACTGTGGGTCAGACCGGCAGGCCTCCCCCGTGCGGGCTGGGCTACCCCTTGCGGGATGGGCTACCCCTTGTGGGTCGGGTGGCCCCCCTGTGGGTCGGGTTGCCCCCTGTGGGGCGAACCGCCCCTTTGTGGGCTGGGCCGGACCTCGGGCCAGCCCACCCGGGCCAGACCGGACCCAAAAACACTTAATTGGCCACATATTGAGAACCAGATGTTCGTTTGATGAACCATCGATGGAATTAGATTTCTTGGATCGAGATGGTCCTTTAGGTATACTCCACTTGAGTTTTGGAGATAGTTGGAGTACAGCCGGGTTGGATCAAACTCAAATCCAATCAGGCCCTCAGAACTAAAACACTTATAACTCATAGACCGGGCATCCAATTGACACACCATCTATCACATTGGAACCCTTACAACATAGTGGTCCTTTGGGTTTCTCCTTTGTGGAGCTTAGCGATGGTAGAGGTATGACTGATATCTAGAGGTGCAGATTCTACGGAACTCGAGTTCACATGGTGCGAGGAATCTTGTGGCTGGTTGTAATGTGAAGGAAGAACATCGATCTTGTGTGGGCCGGCATCTATTGATCCTATGTAGGTTAGCTACTATCAAATCCTATGTGGGTTAGTGCTTAGCAATCTTGTGTGCGTCAGCACATACCGATCTTGTGTGGGTCAAATCCTGTGTGGGTCAGCAAGGGTTAGTACTTATCAGATCCTGTGTGGGTTCGTGCTCAGTGATCCTGTGTGGGTCAGTGCATACCAATCCTGTGTGGGTCAGATCTTATGTGGGTTAGCAATGGTTAATACCTATCAATCCTGTGTGGGTCAGCATCAGTGCTTATTAACAGAATAAGATGATCTAGCTTATGAATAATCATTTGTACTTCTATACATAAGTTATACCTGATTATGAGTTGAGAGTTGTTAACTTCATGGTGATGATTCGTGGTGTTACCTGTGTGGTACTTCTATCTTCATGGTGTTACCTGTATGGTACTTATACCTTCATGGTCTTATCTTTGTGGTGTTACCTATGTGGGACTTCTATCTTTGTGGTGTTACCTATGTGGTACTTCTAACTTTGTGGTGTTGTCTTCGTGGTGTTACCTATTTGGTACTTCTATCTTCGTGGTGTTACCTGTTTGGTAATTATACCTTCATGGTGATGTCTTTGTGGTGTTACCTATGTGGTACTTCTATCTTCATGGTGTTACATGTGTGGTACTTATACCTTCATGGTGTTATCTTCGTGGTGTTACCTAAGTGGTACTTCTATCTTTGTGGTGTTATCTGTGTGGTACATCTACCTTCGTGGTGTTGTCTTCATGGTGTTACCTATGTGGTAATTTTATCTTTGTGGTATTACCTATGTGGTACTTCTAACTTCATGGTGTTTTCTTCATAGTATTACATGTGTGGTACTTTTATCTTTATGGTGTTACCTGTGTAGTACTTCTATCTTCGTGGTGTCACTTGTGTGCTACTTCTATCTTCGTGGTTTTACCTATATGGTACTTCTACCTTCGTGGTGTTGTCTTCGTGGTGTTACCTGTGTGGTACTTCTACCTTAGTGGTCTCACCTTTATGGTATTATTCCCTCATGTATGAGATGAGTATGTCTTGATAACTTAGGTATATGTATGGGTAGATACCTAAGTATAGTTGATATCTATTTCTTCATGCTTTGAGGTTGAGGTCTTGCTTTTGGTATTTCCTTTGTGGAACTCTGGTAGACCTACGGGGGTCTCGGGGTCCCTACTGAGTATTTTTATACTCACCCTTGCATGGGCTTTGCCCGCACCTTATTGTGTCTTGTGCAGATGATGAGCAGCGGGGCTGAGACTTGAGGGTACCAGGAGCAGGTGGTACTCAGAGGGGATGGGCTGACGTGGAGTTTTGTGATGAAGAACTGTACCTACCCTTCAGGTAGGATCCTTAGTGTACGGTTCAAGAGCTATTTTTGTAATTTTAGTTGTATTTTTACTTTTCAGTTGTACATGTACCTTTTCAGTTGGGCTTGTATTCTGGCACCTTTACTTTCATCACACTTTTACTATAGAAGTTTACTTCGTGGTTGCTTCTTGTTGTGTTCTTCGACTATGTATCTATACAGGTTAAAAATTCAATGCCTTCCCATATTAGGTATATGAATTTCTGGTACTAGTCACCAGCCCCTGGCCTATGGAAGGCGGGCTTGGGGTAGTCACCACATGGGCCCCGAGGGATGGGTTGTGACAAAGTGGTATCAGAGGAGTCGGTTCTACCGAATAACAAGGACTATGATATTTTCAATGTGGTTATAATGTTAAGTGTTATGAGTGTGGTTTTCAGTTTTTGGAATCCAGTGTTAGTGTGGAGGCCGATGTATCCATACACCAAGACCCTGAATTCTGATTTCTGACTCAGTGTAAGAAAACACTGATTGTGTGTGTTTTTGAAATGTTTTTCTTATTATTTCCTTAAGTTAGCACACCATGTATAACATAATGACCATGGAACACTTGTTCCTTATCAGGATGCTTCCACGTAGATATCCATCCATGATTCCTGAGAGAGTACACGATGATGGCCCACCGAGTGTCGAGGCTCCGGTGCAGGGGCCTCTTACTATGTTGGCACCTTGGGGTGGTATGCCAGCAGAACCACCACCTGTTGGGTAGCAGTTACCACCAGTCGCACTGGTGGATGGTTCACGCCGACTAAGAACATTTCACGAGTTCCAGTGGCAGATGCCTCTAAGGTTTCGAGGCAAGACAGATTCCCATGCATCTGAGGACTAGCTGGACGTTGTGGCTAGAGTTTTCCGCCTAGTTGGGACACCAACAGATTAGCTGGTGATCCTAGCTACTAGTCTTTATCAGTGTGTGGCCATGAGGATAGTCTACATGGTGATGAGTCTTCGGTACATGTATCGTTGCTCACTATCGTACCTTCAGGTAGTGTTCCAGCTATATCACTACATGTTGGTCAGCAGTTACAACCGGCGGTACCGGTAGGGGACACGTGTAGGCTTGGTGCCTTACACATGTTTTGGCATCAGATAACCCTCATGTTCTGAGGTGAGCATGACTCACAGGAGGATATAGACTGGCATGAGGTGGTGGTCAAGTTTCCATCTATCCAGGGCACCATTCGATCAGATGGCGGTCCTAGTAGATAGCCTTCTACGTGGCTTAGTAGGACAATGATAGGGTTTAGATTACCCTAATCTTGTTAAGAGGTGACTCTTATATGGACAAGCTTGAGAACCTTCCTCAGATAAGGGGGTCTTTTCCATAAATATCTAATGGATGAGTGTTCCCTAGAGATTCTATAGCTTCGGCAGGACAACATGTCGGTACCTGTGTATTCATCAAGGTGTACCGACTATCCCAGGTACTCGATGAATACAGTACGGTCAATGATTCAGGGCTTGAACCTTCGAGTGAGGTGTGTTTATGGTCATCTGAGCCAAAAATATTCCTCTATGCATTTCTACTTATGTTAGGTTGCAAGAGATAACATTTGTGGTTGAAAGTTCATTGGCTGAGCGGATGCAGCCAGTGAATGTTAATAGTGGAAAAGTAGGAAACTGACGCCAATCTCAGAGACCTTGGTGTGTAAAATATTTTGGGAAGAGGAAGTGATAGGGACAGATGAATCTGTAGTGAAACAGATGTGGAAGTGGAGCTATGAGAGCGGCATGAGGTGGTATACATTTCGACATGTTACAACCACCACCTCTATGTGGTCCCCACCGAGCTCAGGGAGCTAGAGGACAGAAGAAGGGAGTAGCTGCATGTGGTCAAGGAGTGTGACCCAGGGGCTCCAAGAATGATTCGAGGTAAGGTTTATGTCTACTACTAGTTGTCGTATTAATAGACATAGGTACCTTTAGTTCCTTCTTACCATGAATCTTGTTCAAGACCTAGAGCTTTCGGTTAAACCGTTGACTTGAACCCTACCTCTGGAGACACCTTTGGGAGGAGACTCGATAATCAAACTTACGCCGATGGTGTGATCTGACCCTTGAGGTGAGATTTTTTGTTGAAACCTCTTGTTGGTGGCATTGAGGCCTTATGACGTTAGTTTGGGTATGGTCTGGACATCCACAGTTCATACTCAGATTTATTTTATTAGGAAAAAAGGTTGTTCTTTATCTACAATGTTGGAATGGGGTTTCCTTGGTCGGTGAAAATGGAAACTCGGGCAGCACTGGATTAACTCAGGTATAGAAGAGTGCAGCCGATCACTCTTGATTTGGCCAGCCTTAACCTTGTGGTAACAGACACACTCAGTAGGAGGTCTGTTCTACAAATTATGAGTGAGGCATCATAGTATCTAGTATCATTGCAGATATCCTTCATGGATAAAGATAGAGCAACTTACCTCTAGTCTATGACTGTCACTCCCCCAATTCTTCAGCGAATGTTGGAGGCACAACTTTGTGACGTTGACTATGAGGCCCGATGTGCTCAGATATCCTCAGGATGAACCACTAAAAGATTTTCTGAAGGTGGTGACCATGTCATCCTCTTCAGAGGATGCACTATGGTACCATTGATGCTTCGGGAGGAGATGTTGAGGGAGACCATATCTTCCTACAGGTCTCACCATGATGATAATTGTAGAGGTTTGGTTAGGGTGGCAAGATATCTTTGAGGTTCATCAGACCTTTCTAGACTCTCAACAGAGTGGGCGAGGTGGCGTACAGTATATCTCTTCCCCGATAGATGAAACTGGTGCATAATTTTTCCTATGTGTCATTGCTGAGGAGATGCGTGCATGACCCTCTTACATCATCGACCATAGTGAGCTGGACTTTGATGATGGGGAGATGTTTATGGTGGTTTTATTAGAGATTAAGGATCAATAGTATCAGGTCCTTCGTGGATGATCGATACCTCTGGTGCACGTTTTTTGACAGCATGGGAACCTCCAAGAGAGCACATGGGAGTGGGAGGCTCAGTTCATGCTCAGTACCCCAATATTTTTCTTAATCTATGTTGTGGCATTCGTGGATGAAAATCCTTAAGGTGGGGAGAATGTAAAGACCCAAATATTTCATGTAATTTTTTTTTAATTATATAGAAATATTTCAAGACAGTAAAATCTTACAGCACATGATTCCGAGGCCCGTAGTACCTGGAATGATCTGTCAAAATTTTGTTAAGCTTTAATTAGCACGCATAAGAAGTTTTCCTAAAAAAAGTAGAATAACTCTTAAATGTTTTCCAAAATCAGAAATCTGAGGGCACTGTTACATTCAGGATGGAGGGTTTAACCTAGGTGTGACTTAATTATAGTCGGCAAAGGCATCCTATGAAAAAACCTGAAAATGGAATAATCATAAATAAAATAATTAAATAAAGTTATTTTATTTTTCAAATGCCTATAAATCACAAATGGTGACTCGAATTAAAAATTGGAGACCATCAATGAGCTTGTGAGGGTATGATTTATTTAGGAATATACTAACATTGGATGGTGTGGGCCAACAATGGAAGTTAGTTTTTCGACGTAAATAAAATAATTAAGTAACGATTATTTTATTGTTAAAATTCATAACTTCTAAATGCTAACATGGATTGAAAATAAAAGAGTATTGTTGATTTCGTTGGGTTGTGTTCTCTTTATGAAGAGCCTAACCTCAGTTGGTGCGGGTCAAGGGTGAACGTTAATAATTTATTGAACTTTTTTAAGGTATGTTCAGTAAACACACAAGCGGTGTTTTCTAAATTTTGAACCACTGCTCGAATTAAAAATATTAGGGCACCATTAAATCAGAAGTGTTGGTATTCTCTTAAGGGATGCTTCACTTTGACCACAGTCTGTCTGGAGAAAATGATTATTTTTGGTAATTTTATGAGAATAAACAAAATAACATTGTTATTTTGTATCTTTCTTTTCCTCTAACGGACAAGAGGAGTGTGGGACCAGGGATGTGTCAAGACAATAAATGGTTTGAACTTTCAAATCAAAGTAACTGCACCGTTGGGGAATTAGGAAGGTTCCTAATTAATGGGCCTCCTTTAATTCTGGGAACATTGCACACCCTCCCCCTCTCCTATATATATGGATCTTGGGGAGAGGTTTCGGCACTAGTTTTCCATGAAACGAAGTGCTAACAAAGTGCCGAGTTAGAAAACCCTTGGAGGACAGAGCTAGTTCTAGTGAGAGGTGATGAGAAACACTGAAACCCTAAACCAAAGATCGATGATTAAGTGATGTCATTGGAGGCTAGTTGCGGGAGATGGCGAACACCGCCCACTTCTTCAACCGCGGACGTTTCTCCATCATTATTGAGGTAGGGGTTTAATTATTTTTTATTTCAAGTGAATTTATTGAACCTTTAAATCCTACTGTGTGATTAAAAGCTAATGCGGAAAGTGCAGGCCTAACGAACATGGCCTGAACCCTCCGCTACTTTGCTACCCTTACACCCTCCATGGAAGACCACCGGCACAGCGGTACCGTCCAGCTACGAAGGAGGTGGCACATTGACGCATGCTATAGGAGGAGGTTGTGGAACTATGCCACAGAGTTCATTGGAGTAGTCGGCACCAGATGGCCATAGAGGAGGTGCGGCATGCTATTGCGCGCCGCCAGTGAGCAAGGGTCTACAGTCGAAGCCGCGGTGGTCAGAGGAGGGGCTGGCATGTCGGTCGGCCGCGAAAGAGGAGGACGGCGCGACTAGCACTCCACCAGAGGGTGTGTGCCACGTATCTTCAGCCACGGTGGACCCAGATATGGCGGCCAGAACATCATCCAGTCACGGGTGGCTGAGTGGCTCGTCAGTTGCGGCAGACCTGGAGATGGCGGTCGGCATCGGTCAGCCGCGACAAAATGCAGGACCTGCTCCAGTCGGTTTCGCACGCCACCTGGAGGGGCCCCATGGCATATCCACTACAAAGAAGACCGAATGTCCCTCATGGTCATTTGGGATACTGGGGGCTCACCCCCCGTACCGGCTAGGGTGGACCCCACTGCGGGCTGCACCGGCGGGCTGCCACCTTACAGGTCGGGCTGCCCCTTACGGGTTGGGCTGCCCCTTGTGGGCCGGGTGGCCCCCTTGCGGGTCGGGCTTCCCCATTGTGCTTCGAGCAGCCCCTTTCATTCTAGGCTACTTCATTACAGGTTGGGTCGCACCTTGCGGGCCGGGCAAAGCCCGCTGCGGCCCGGCCCCGCCGGGTCGGATCGAACCTAGGACCAACCTGACCAAGAAACAATTAAAGGGCCATATCTTGAGAACCAGACGTCTTTTTGACGAACCGTCTATGAAATTGGGATCCTTGGATCGAGACAATCCTTTGGGAATACTCTAATTTAGTTTTGGAGACAGTTGGAGTATGGCTGGTTTGGATCGAACCCGAATCCAAATGGGCCCTCCGAACTAAAACATTTATAACTCACAGACTGAGCATCCGATTGGCACACCCTCTATCGCGTTGGAACCCTCATGAAATATTTTTCCTTTGGGTTACTCATTTTTTGAGATTAGTGGTGGTCAAGGTATGACTGATATCTCGAGAGGAATATTCTACAGAACTCGAGTGCACCGGGTGAGAGGAATCATGTGGATGTCTATAACGTGATGGAAGAACATTTGTCCTATGTGGGTCAACATTTATAGATCATGTATAGGTCAACTACTATAATAACCTTTGTGGGTCAGAGCTCAGTGATCCTGTGTGGGTCAGCACATACCGATCTTGTGTGGGTCAGATCCTCTATGAGTCAGTGGGGATTAGTACCTATCAGATCCTGTGTATGTCAGCACTCAGCGATCCTGTGGGGGTTAGTGCATACCGATCCTGTGTGGGTCAAATCTTGTGTGGGACAGTGGGGGTTAGTGACTATCGATCCTATGTGGGTCAGTAGTAGTTCTTCTAAACATAATAAGATGATCAAGATTACGACTAATCTTATATACTTTTGTACTTAAGTTATACCTGATTATGAGCTGAGTCTTGTTAACTTCGTGGTGATGTCTTCGTGGTGTTACATGTGTGGTACTTCTATCTTCGTGGTGCTACCTATGTGGTACTTATACCTTCATGGTGTTATCTTCATGGTGTTACCTATGTGGTACTTCTATCTTCGTGGTGTTACTTGTGTGGTATTTCTACCTTTGTGGTGTTGTCTTCGTGGTGTTACATATGTGGTGATTCTATCTTTGTGGTTTTACCTTTGTGGTACTTCTACGTTCATGGTGATGTCTTTGAGGTGTTACCTATGTGGTAATTCTATCTTCTTGGTGTTACATGTGTGGTACTTATACCTTCGTGGTGTTATCTTCATGGTGTTACCTATGTGGTACATCTATCTTCACGGTGTTACATGTGTGGTACTTCTACCTTCATGGTGCAGTCTCTGTGGTGTTACCTATTTGGTACTTCTATCTTTGTGGTGTTACCTGTGTTGTACTTTTACCTTCATGGTGTTGTCTTTTTTGTGTTACCTATGTAGTACTTCTATCTTCATGGTGTTACCTGTGTGGTATTTCTGTCTTCGTTGTGTTACCTCTGTGATACTTCTATCTTCGTGGTGTTACCGGTGTGGTACTTCTACCTTCATAGTGTTGTCATTGTGGTGTTACCTGTGTTGTGCTTATACCTTCATGGTGTCAACTTTGTGGTATTCTTCCCTCATGTATGAGATGATTTTGTCTTGATAACTTAGGTATATGTATCAGTATATTCCTAAGTAGAGTTGATATCTATTTCTTCATGCTTTGAGATTGAGGTCCTGCTTTGTGGTATTTCCTTTGTGGAGCTCTGGGGGACCTAAGGGGGTCTCGGGGTCCCTACTGAGTATTGTTATACTCGCCCCTACATGAGTTTTAACCCACACCTTTTTGTGTCTTGTGTAGATGATGAGTTGTAGGGCTGAAACTTGAGGGAGCCAGGACCAGGTGGTACTCAGAGGGGACGGGATGACGTGGAGTGTTGTGGAGACGAATTGTACCTACCCTTCATGTAGGATCCTCGGTGGATGATTCATGGGTTGTTTTGTACTTTTCAGTTATACTTGTACCTTTCTAGTTGGGCTTGTATTCTAGACCCTTTACTTTCAGCACACTTTTAATACAGTAGTTTATTTCATGGTTTCTACTTCTTCTGTTCTTGGACTATGTGTCTGTATAGGTTAAAAAGGCAATGTCTTCATGTTTTAGGGACACACAATTTCAGTGCTAGTCTCCATCCCCTGGCCTATGTAAGGTGGGCTTGGGGTAGTCACAACATAGGTCACAAGGGACAGGTCATGACATGTTGACTCTCAAGTGAAAGTCTTGTAGGGGTAGTTGATTCCATTAGTCAGAGTATTATGGTGAAGTAGATCATATTATCGTGATACATTTTAGCATTATTCATTGATGAGGGATCACTGGTCTCACCAATTTACCATACTTCATTCTTCCACATGACATCCTAGGGATATAAAGTATTATGGTGGTGAGTTTGTAACATCATGTTACCCACTTTAATGTAATTCCTTTATCTTTACTTGTTTTTCTCTTTAATTTTGAGAATCTTGGGACTCCCGAGGATGGAGAATAGTTTCTGAGTAAAATTACCTAAATTTCATGGATGTATGGTTTTTTGAATTAATATATTCTAGGTTTGAACATGTAATGGATTTGTGGGGTTCTCCCCAAGTTTGGAGAACGCCCGAAATGGTTTAGGTTTTCATCTATGAATATATAGTTTTCACTATCTACTAGAAATTTACACACTGTGTAAGGAGTACATAGCATGTAATGTTCACCAGTATCATGTCATGAGCTAAGTACACATCATGAAATATTGTATTTTTTGTAAGTATTACATGTTTTTTAATGTTAAAAATCAGGTTTTTAATTAAAAGGGGGTGAGTTTTTAACATATAAGGACCCTATGGATTACACGATGTGTAAAGTTATTAGACACCATGTAAATGTCTTGGATATGGATTTCAGGGTACTGAGTGATATGTTTATTCATTCAATGTGCATCCTCCTTGATCTCAACCTAGAGCTCCTCTCTAATGATTCTGGTAACTTCTAACCCTTCCAGATTGATTCGTTCGATGATTGAAGATCAGGGTCATGCGTGGTATCTCTCCTTATGAGTAATCCTTTCTAATTATTCATTTACTTTGACTTTGTTAGCATCATTTCACTACATTATCATATTTTTTGATCTTTAGTGGTATTTCTATTGTTTTTTTCTATATTTTTTCGATTTTATTCTAGGGGAAGATACTAGGTTAGTTGTGGTGTGGCGGGTGTGCATTCTTGAGATATGTTGTGATCTATCCTCTTCACCAAACCTTTTGTTAAATAGAATCAATTATGAGATTTTTAGATGGATTGTAGGTCCTCTTTTGTTGTTTTAGTGTTCTTCCTTTTGGTGAATCGCGTTTTAGGTGTGTGCGACCAGAAGATTAGGGTAGGTGGTTTTGTCTCTAGCCTATATTGGTGAACTTTATTACTTTAGTTTTTGATAAATTATTTTATTAATTTAAATTTCATGATTGAGAGATTATATTTGTGTGTGTGGAGATGGTTTTTTGATAAAATATTGTTTTCCCCTAGTTTTTCTAAATGAAAAGGTTTTTTCAAATAATTGTGAAACTATTTTTGTTAGTGATCTTCAAAGAATGGTTTGAATGAGATGGTTTGATGAAATGGTTTGGATAATATAAAACATGGGAACCCTTGGGTACTTAAGTTGAAGGTTTAGTAATAGTCTTCATCCACTATTAGTGGGTTTTCTCATGAAGATTTCCTCTGCTTCATAGGACTATTGTTCTAGGGACTTATTAGAACTATTTTTGGGTTCACTTCCTGGGGTGTTTCTGTAATCTATAGAATTGATTAATATATCTAGAGGATTTATGAGTGAGAGATTTTATATTTTTTGTATGATTTTCATAGAAATTCTGGCCTTGTGTGATCCTTGGCATGATGATACCTGTTTTTTTGGATCCTTTGGGTTATTTGGGTTTTTATTGTTTTGATTGTACTACAATGGATTTGATATGATATGTGATGCATGATTTGGTTTGACATGATATATCTTTTTTGATATATGTATAAGAAATTCATTGAAACTGATTTACTCCTTTTATTTTTAAATGTGGAAAATGGAAAAATTAATATTTTTTCTATGCTTTTGATATAAAAACTGCTAAATTGTATACCATGACTTTTTTAATTAATGTTGGTCATGCTTAGATTATTTTTTAGATACTTGATATGGAACACCTAGGTGATACCCTACTGATAATGTTAGCTCACAACCTGCATACTCCTTCATTGGTGTGTAGACTGAGTTATCTCTTTCAATGTAGGGAAAGTAAAGGCATCGTAGTGAGGTGATGAGGGTTTCTATCAGCTGGGTGTGGCTAACTAGATGGTGAGATGGTGGGAGTTTTCACACACTATCACATTTAGAATGTTGGAGTAGATTTTTCTCTTTTTAATTCTTTTATATTAGACTTGTCTCTTGGAGATTATTTTTCTACCATTTCAATTGTTTTCTTCTGTTTTTCTTTTTTCTGTTTTGACATATTTATGTACTCAAGTTTTCATCCACTGTTTCATTTTATACATGTATATATATGTCATGATGTCAGCTTCAAGTTTGTAGAAATCATTACCACTATATTTTTTTTATGTCCATGTGCTAGTCTCCAGCTCATGGAGATTAAGAACGAGCTTCGGGTATGTGGGAATTTAGGTCAAGTTCCAGTTTGATAGGGTATTCAGGTCAGGTTCAACACAATAATCTATAATGTTCAAAACATCAATTATATTTCCAAAAATATTTATTTTAAAAATAAATTATACTTAATTAAAAGATATATTTTTTATAATACATTAATTTTACATGTTTGTATAATAATTTATAAAATATACAATAAATTGGGAATAAAAAATGTCACAAATCCTAGAAAAAGAAATGGTTTTTATTATATGTAAAATTTGTTTTTCAATGTATTGTATAATTTAAAAAAAATTAAATTACAATTATCTAGGTAAATAATTTGATAAAAAATAAATCATTTTTATAATCATAATTGATAAACTATCTTAGGGAGAGTTTTTGGTTTTTTTTGGAAATATTCATTTTTTATAAAAATAGAAAATATTTACCTATATATATACCTTAATTTTTATGACATTGTGAGGATATAAATCTGAATAATATTTTTTGAAAACATATTAAATGATATAAAAAGGGATTAATGAATTAAAAAAATCAATTAAAAAACACTTTTTGAAACCTATATATAATTTTTTAAAATGTATGTATTATTTAATTCTAAAAAAAAGTATTTTTGATACGTTATATTGAGTAAACAATTTATAAAATTAGATTCATTTTTGTTTCTTTTATAATATCTAATAAACATCAATATTATCACTATACACTAATAAATTTTATAAGAATCAACACTATTAATTTTCATTTTCCAAAATAATAAAATAATCAATAAATTTTTCTAAAATACCCCATCCCCATTCCTATATAAAAAGTCTGCATCCAACCCATTTTTACCACACACTAAATAATTTTCTAGGACAATGATATACCCCAAACCTGTTATAAACTCACAAAGACAAATCCTAATGGATTTTGTCTTTCCAAAAGACTCTCCTCCAAAGTAATTGTGATTAGTCCAAAATTATGATCCCAAACACAAATTAATGATTCATTTTAATCTCTATTCTTATAAAATTATTCTTTTAAAATCAAATTTTGACATCATATATATATTAACACTTATATAATTAATTTCCATTCTCGTTTTCTTTATTTATTATTGATAAGAGATCATCTATTCTATTTCATCAAATAAATTTTGATATGTTATTATTATATAAAAGTATGGGTTCCCAAATGTCTCATTATTTTATAATTTTATAATGTTTTTTTATAAAAATGTTTTTAAGATAAAACTTATTTTTCAACCATTATTTTATTCCCATGTTTTTTAAAAAAATAGATCCATTGTTAATGATTGATCATCTATTCTATCCTAATGAACACTTTTCTAAATCTGTTACAACATCAATATACGACTTCTAAAACCCATAAATATTCAATTCAATTATCATGTAAGAAAATAAATAATATAAATGAAAAATGTTATTTGACATAAAATAATATATTATTTATACATTAATTTTTTATGAAAACTAAAATATTTATTTATATTTCATTCCTTTAAAACTAGTTAAAAATGATTTTTACTTGGGATGGTTTTATGAAATCTAAAACTACTAGGGTGTTTTATATATCATTTATTCTTTCAATTAATATCATTAAAATTTGATTTATGGATTTCAAATTATACAAATAATAAAATATTTTTTTGGAAATATATAACAAAAAATAATAGAGATAATAATATTATTAAAAGAAACCAATTGATGTTATTTTAACTTTTCCAAAAAATATTATTGGGGAAAATATATAAATTATACCTATTTGGTTCATAATTAGACATTAATTAATTTATAATGAAATGATCACTAAACGATGACATTTTAATATCTTATAAATCTATTTGATGGTAACAGTAGATCAGTATTGTCGTATTGAATTAGTATATGCATCAAGAACTGAAGAACCTCAAAACATCCAATGTAAGAAAAATCAATCTAATATTGAAATTATAGAAGAAAATAAATTATTTTAAAGGAATAAAAATAAAGTAAAAACAATAATATTTCTCTAAATCAAATATAATATAAAAATAATTAATGAGGAAATTATATGAAATTTTATGTAATTTAGGACATGAGGAAGGGGACATTTATCAAATAACCATTCTTTTTTAGTTTTATTACTAATTTTTCATTTTTATTATATATTTAACATATCCAAGGACATGAATTTATACTATAAATTTTTACCTTAATTCAAGATGAATTAATGGTCTCATTTATACCCATATATATTTCTACGTAATACAATATATTTCTTATATTGGTTCATTACCACTCATTCTAATTTATCATGAGTGGTTTTATATCACTTTGTTTTTATCTCTCTTCCTATTTTTCAATTTCATTTATGTTATTTTTATGTTATTTTTTTATTACTTTGATTAATATTATTCCATAATTCCTATATTGTATAGGAATATAAATTTATCCCAATGTTATGTTTTATTTTATTTTTTCTAGTTGATAACCCTAAAAATCGGACATGTTTTTATCCCACTTCCATTTTGATATCCATAGGTAAGCTGTAATGTATCACTGATAATGGGGAGAGATTAATCGATGATACTGATTTAACAATTTTTTCTTTGATATCTACCTATATAATTATTTTATGTCTTGATTAACACACTTTTAATCCACCACTCTCTATTACATAGCTGAAATGGAAGGAAAATAATCCATGAATGAATTTTTACATGGATTGACCTCGAGGTGTTTGAATAATCCATGTTGTGTAAGAATTATTTATGAAAAATATATTTGATCATAAATGAATTATATTGATTAAAAAAAGAAAAAATTTCATCCCTAACTCTACACATGCATGTGGTATGAAAGAATCACATTTACCATTCATATGGTTTCATCTTTGACTCAGTGTTATCTATTGATAATAATAGTTTGCTGAAGATTCTAATAGATACTTCAGTTCTTTAACTATTTCCATTATTCTATGATATATATAATATATCTTCGGTGTTCTCATAGATGACTTTTTATCATAATGTAAAATTATTTCCCCCATCTTTCAAGGATATAGACTACAAAAAAATTACCAATTTCACTACAATCATATGTTATAGCTTCATAAATAATCAGAATAATCATCATATACATGGGACCAAGCAAACAAACATTGTCGTCCTTCTCTTTAAAAACATGTATTCAATTGGTTATCATTTTAATAGTATTTAAATGAATATAAAAACTATCATTAGACTATACCGGTTGGTTCCTCTCATAATCCTCAATCTTATATGTATAGGATCAATAATATAATATAGTATAATATTCACTTAAGAACTACCTCTTTCTTATTATTCTCTTAGAAGTTATTCTGATAATAACATGAATATATTTTATATAATTTTATTATATAAATTTTATGATTATCACATAGTGATATGTTTAATGTATTCCATTTCTTATTCTCATTCATTAATAATCATAGAAATAGTAATTTAATCATCATAGACACTCAAAACTTATCTAAATCAAAAAATCCATGAAATATACTATCTCCTTTCCTCATGTCTATAAAAACATATGTAGAAACCCAATAATCATGGATACCCTTATCATGAAACAATCCCCTTATTCCATTCTCACTATACATTATTATCATTTAAAATTAAGGATCTTCAAGGAATGATAATATTTAATCCATGATGAATACTATTGGCACCTCCTTCTAAGGAGAGTTTTTAGTACTTTATAATTTTAAGGATCAAAAACCATGATTCTTTTAGTACTAATTAATTACATGATGTATGATAGCATTTTATATGGTAAGATAGTTTTTATGATAATTTGGAAAATGTTTAGGTCAGTCACTGCCATCCAATGACTGGTACTAAGGTGAGTTACCTCAAGGAAGGATTCACCGATAAGGATAATCTACCGCCAGCCTTGTCACCTCTAGTAGATGTACTGTTAAAGCTTGTTATCACTAGAGGATTTACCGCCTTTATTTTCATTTTCAAGGAGCTACCACCACAATTTTTCACTGTTAGACTCTGATTCATTGTTGGACTCTAAGTTTCCATGAGCCTAAAATACCACCATTATGAGATACCACTAGATGCTAAGTCACCTCCAACTTCATGCTTTTATTGTTATCTAATTACTTTTATGTTAATGGACTAATGAAATTTTATATTTAATGATAAATTATTAGCCTTTAATCATTTGACCAAGTATTAATGACATAGTCAAAGCCTCTCTGAGGATTGTGGATCTCCTTCAACCATTGTTGATATATCTTTTTGAAGGACCATCTCTCTCACTCTATGTATGTTGATATTTTCTAAAAAGTCTATGGAAAATTGTGAAATTGAATATGTGAATATGTACATGACTACTAATTCATACTGTAAAGATCATCGACACAAAAGCGCAATATCCACTACATAGATTGATTGAGATTTCAACAAAGATCAATTGAAATATTCCTAAAAATACCTACAATCATCTATTTTGTTTCAACTTTCAAAAAGGAAGCTCTAACTCCTCACTAAAGTTGGTTTGATGTTTTTGAGCATTTTGAGCATACCAGACTGATCATCGCTATTCTCTTTATATTCCTTTTATTTCTCTTTCTGTTTTTTGAGAAGTGTGTTGATTACTTTGTTTTTCAAACACATATTGTCTATTGTACCCAAACTGGAGAATACTAGTTATTCTCTCTTTCACTTTATATCTATTTACCCATAGTGTTTCTGGAAGAGGTCCTTTAGTGGCCTATACTATTTTTCTACCCATGCATAACTGTGGAAGATGCTTTTTAGCCTGGACACCTTGTTTCTATTATTTGTTTACCTAATCTAGGTTATGGATCTGTTTGATTATTATTATAGTATGCATAGAAGTAGGTTATTTCCAAGTGGAGGGTATTAAGTCACATCTTGAGACTGAACCTCTTTTTTATTCCGCTGTATTATTTTTTTTGTTTTGTTACTAAAACCTGAATTTTTTTAAAATCTATAAAAAAAACTATTACTTTGTTAGTTAATCTTAAGTAGTGTTTATGTATATAATTTTCTAAGAAAATTAATTTCAAAATCAAATATAATTTTAACAATATTTTAACTAATACACAATCACTCTCTAAGAAATATTTTAAAAGAATAGATCTTATATTGATCTGCTATTTTGATTAACTGGTTAGTTTATTTTATTGAGGGGATTTTATTTTAAATGGAAATTCTTATTGGGAACCCAATTCATCCCACATATTGAGTTACTCACTCCAACCTACATTTAGTATCAAATGAAGGTTTTGAATTACCTTTTTAACTCTTATTTTAATTGTATTCTATAGATCTCATATTTATGTAAATTCTAAATTTTAGTTCCTTATGAATAATATAAAAGAAGGATTTATTACTAATAGACCACCCTATTTTAATGGTACAAATTATGCTCAATGGAAAATCAAATTGAAAATTCATTTAGAATACATGGGTTTTGACATTTGGACTGAAATAGAAGATCATTATGAAATACTACAAACTTCTAGAGTTACTTGGAGTGATTCTAAAAAAACTAAATACAATAATAATTATAAATATATAAATGCCTTGTTTTTATCCTTGGATGATGATGAATTTAATAGAATATCGAATTTCAAATGTGCTTTTGAAATATGGGATACCGTATTGGTTTCTCATGAAGGTACATCAAATGTTAAAGAAATGAGACTAAATAAATTTACAATCAAGTATGATACTTTTAAAATTAAATATGATGAACCTATGTCTGATATGTATCTCAATTCTAATGAAATAGTAAATACCATGAACTCAATTGGAAAATAAGTGACAGAAAAATATCAAGTGATGAGACTGCTTAGATGCTTAACAGACAAATAGATAAGAACTTCTATCTCAATTAGAGAATCTTGTGATGTAAGTAAATTTATTTTCAAGAAATTTATAGGAAAGATGATGATATATTAAGAATATATTAAATTCAACAAGTACATAAAGGAATATTAACCAAAAATAAAATTAGTATCCTTCAAGACTACTACCTTTAAAAAATAGAAAAGCTACAAATTGAAAATACCAGTGGAGAAGAATCTCCTGATGACAGTGATGAAGAGATGGCTCACATGGCTAGAAGATTTAAGAAATTCTATATCAAAAAAGAAGTTCTTAAAGAAATCAAAATTTATAGGAAACTATGACAACAAGGTAAAGTGGAAAAAGGATTGGAAAAAGGATGATATTTAAAATGAAATCACCTACTATTAATGTAATAGAAAAGGACACATTAAATATGATTGTCCAAAATATAAATACAAAACAAAATGAGGATAAGTATAGAAGATTCATGAAATACATGAAATAAACTTGCATATCCTCTAAATATAGCTCCAGTTATTCATAAACTAATCAAGAAGATAAGTATGACAGGGAAAATATGTTATTTGTAGAAAGAACATCATAGTTACGAAATATTCTTCCTGCTACTCTTACTAATATTCCAAATTATTTATAAAATAATGATATTGAGGAAATCATGACCAATGAATATCTATATGAATATTATAACATGCTTGAAGATACCTTTCATAAAATGAAAGACAAATATAATTCAATTAAAAAATAACATGCTTTGACCTTAAATATTAAAAATAACCTTACTATTGAAAAAAAATGTTCAACTGTTAAAAGATAAAAATGAACTAAAAAATCCAAATAAAAAATTATAAAGGGATTTATAAAGGTTTACAAATGTAAAGAAAACTCTAACAAAGATGATTAGAAAGAAAATAGCTCCCAAGTTTAAAACTGGCATAGGTTATGAACCTGGGTAGAGAAGAATTATAAAAAACATATTTATATCCAATACCAGTTTTCCAAATTCATATATTGCTAGTACTTACTCAACTGGACCTAATAAATTATTTATTTATATAATATTACATTCAATTTATAGAAAACTCATTAGGCAATTATGGGTTCCAAAATCTTTTATTACTAACAAAACTAGACCCAGAAATATTTGGGTACCAAAATCATTTTTTGTATAAACGTTTTTGGTAGGAAACCTATTTGAAAACCTCCATCAAAATCCTATGGTATTTTGATAATGGTTGTTCCAGACATAACACTGGTGTGTATTCAAATTTCAAAAAAAATAATAAAATTTTATTGTGTCCACGTCACTTTTGGTGGCAATGCTAAATGGAAAATCATCAGCCTTTCCCAAATCAGTAATTCTAATTCAGTGATAATTTCAAATGGTTTATATGTAGATGGTTTAAAATATATTCTTCTTAGAATATATCAGTTATGTGATGATATTTTTCATGTAAAATTTTAAAAAAAAATCCTTGTTGGGTTTTTAATGATAAAAATGTTTTATTTTTTACATCTTTGAGAAATGATAGCATTTATTCTATTGATTTAAATTATTTATATTCTTGAAATATTTATTTCCTCAATTATTTTCATAAATAATCATGGATTTGGAAAATTAGATGAGAATATTTCAATATTTATTCACTTTTAAAGTTAACTAGAAAAATATTAGTTAAAGATTTACCTAATCTTAAATTCTAAATTAATAAAGTTTGTAATATCTGTCAAAAAGGGAAGTTACATAAGATTTATTTTAAATCTAATAAATAAGTTTCAACCTCTTAGTCTCTAGATTTAATTCATATGGACCTCTTTGGAACTTCAAGAGTTTCTAGTTTAAATGGAAAACGTTATGTTTTTGTTCTTATAGATGATTTTTCTACATACACTTGGGTATTATTATTAGATAATAAAAGTGAATATTGTTATTATTTTATTAGGTATTTCAAATATTCAGAAAGTCTAAGTGGACTTAGGATTAATACCTTAAGAATTGACCATGGTTGAGACTTTTAAAATCAATACTTTGAATCATTTTGTTCTCAAAATGGTTATAATCACAACTTTTCTGCTCCTATGACACCACTACCAAATGGTGTAGTAGAATGAAGAAATATAACCCTTCAATAGATAGCCTGAACTATGATAAATGAATATGAATTACCAACCTAATATTGTGCAAAGTCTATTAATACATCCTATTATATAATTAATGTATTTTTAAGTCGGCCACTCTTAAAAAGATCACCTTATGATATATGGAATAATAGGAAGCCAAAAGTTAATCACTTTAGAGTTTCTAGTTGTAGAGAATTTATTATAAATATAAAGTATAATATTGAAAATTTTTCTTCAAAGAGTTATGAAGGAATTTTCCTTTTCTATTCAAATTCTAGTAAATCTTATAGAGGGTTTAATAAAATAACTAAAACAATGGAAGAATTTTTTCACAATAAATTTGATGAAAATGATACTAATGAACCTAATATTGTCCTGTAAATTCTTTAGTGTGAACTATCAAATCTAAATATTAATTATAATCCTTTGGAAAGTTCTGTTAAACAAGCATAAATTTCATCCAATGAACTTACAAAACCCAAACTTGAAGAAAATATTGAGACAACCATACCCTCTTTTCAAAGAGCTGTTAAAACTCATAAAAACCAACCCTTAGATGTTGTAATAGTAAACCTTGTTAGAGGTACACAAACAATATATTACCTTAGGAATAAAATTGAAAACCAAGATTTATTTTCACAACTTGAGCCTAATAATATTAATGAGGCCATAAATGATGAATTCTGGGTAATAGTTATACAGGGGAAACTTAATCAATTTGAAAGAAAAAAGGTTTGGGAATTTTTGATCGGCCTAAAGATATCAAAACTATTGTAACTAAGTGGGTGTTTATAAACAAGGTTTATGAGTCAGGAATTATAGTATAAAACAAGTCTAGATTAGTTTCACAGGTATATAATCAATAATAGGGTATTGATTATAAATAAACCTTTTCACGTGTAGCTAGAATTGAAGCCATTTGGATATTGTTTTTTATAGAACAAATTTTTATTTAAAAATATATCAAATTGATGTTAAAAAAATTCCTAAATTAGTTTATAATTGAGTATTTTTTTTAACAACCCCCTATATTCCAAAATCCACATTTTCCAAATCGTTTTTTTAAATTAAAAAAGCTTTATACGGTTTAAAACAAGATCATAGAGCTTGGTATGATAGACTTACCACCTTTATTACTTCAAAAAGGTTTTCAAAAGGTACAGCTAATCAAACTATTTTTATAAAAATATTTTCAAAATATATTTTAATGGTACAAATATTTTTGAATGAAATTATATTTGGATCTAAAAAAGACTCCTTATGTACTGGTTTCTCAAAAATAATGAAAAATGAATTTGAAATGAGTGTAATGGGTGAACTTAAATGCTTTATTTTTTTTCAGATATTTCAAAATAAATAGGGGATTATTTTAAATCAAAGGAAATATACAAAATATATTTTAAAACATTTTTTCCTATACAACACTAAAAGCAGTGCTACTCCCATGAGTACCACCTATAAACTAGATCATTATGTTGCTGGGAAATCAGTAGATCAAAATAGCTATATAGGTATGATTGGAATTATATTATACTAGAATTCTAGTCAGTGTGATATTATTTTTAGTGTGTTTATATGTTATCTCTTTTAAGAAAATACTAAAGAGTCATACTTATTAGATGATAAAATAATTTTTAAATACCTCAAATATACAAGTAATTTAGGATTGTTCTATCCAAGAGGAAAAGTGTTTTATTTAATAAGTTATTTAGATTCTGATTTTGGGGGTTGTATGTTAGATACAAAAAGAACCTTATGAACATGTCATATTTTAGTGAAATATCTAATATCATTTTTTGGTAAGAAACAAAATTTTTTTGCATTGTCTACTACTGAAGTTGAATACATAGATGCAGATAGTTTCTATGAAAAAATTATATAGATGAAACATAATTTACTTGACTTTGGATACCAATTTATACATTTTCTTATAAATCTCAATAACACAAGTGAAAAAATATCTCTAAAAATCTATTATCTCACTCTAGAACAAAACATATTGATGTAAGACATCAATTTTTGAGAGACCATTATCAAAAAGGTGATATAACTTTAGAATTTATTGGAACTGAACATCTTCTTGATGATATCTTCAAAAAGCCTTTGAATTCTGAAAGATTAAATCACATTAATCATGAATTAGGAATGATAAGTTTTGGATAACGATTCTCTATTGGAAAATATCCATTGGTGAGTCATTGTTGTCATGTCAACATTTATGAGTCAGTGTTGATGAATCCCTATTGATGAGTCACCATTGATGAGTCATTGTTGATGACTTTTCATTGATGAGTCACCATTATGAATGAGTCACCATTACTTTGTCATCATTCCTTTTTTATTGTTGATTTGTTATTGTTGCTATTTTTTCCTGATTAAAGTTATTATTGTTTTATTTTATTTTTATTATTTTGATTCGCTAAATTGTATGACTCGTGGAAATAAGTCAAATCGACTAACTTAAAACCTCGAACCATTGAACTCTTGAATCATCATCTTCCTCTAGGACCGATCATTTTTCCTTCCTCTCTTATTCCACCTAAACCTTCAACTAATCAATATGGATTGTGTAAAGTTATAAGCATAATTGACTCCGGGAAAGGTGAGAAAATCCAAGAAATGAAAAGAATCTTCCATCAGTTTGATAATTGTTTCACAAAACCTGCATCTTGAAAAACGGGTGGTTTAAGAAGAAAGGAAATATATTTTCAATGGATTCCATATATAAAATTTCTTATATTGAAAGTTATAGAATATAGGAAGTAGATGAACTAGTTTACAATAAATAATTGGGCGTATTATCTGAAGTTAGTCTATGATTTCTTTCAAAAAGTATATTTTTTTGTGATAAAGATGATATAATAAGAAGTTTCATCGATGGAGAAGATTTTCTTTATTTTTAAAGGAATGGAAAAGGTTCCTAAGAGCACCTTATAAATGGGTATATGATGATTTGATAGGCAGCATTCCCAGTGAAAATGTGATGTTTAATTATGAAGAACCTCTCTTATACTTAACAGGAGATGGTACACTGAGAAGACCTAGAGATGTTGAACTTGATGGTAAGTGTAAACTATTATTCAGTTTTATACATTAGTTATTATGTCCTAGAAAGGGATATTTCAATACTATTTATATCATGATGTTTATTTCCTATTTTTGATGAAACAAGGTCAAAGGATTAATCTTTATAGATTTTTGATGATCCATATGTATGAAATGTGAATGAAAAATTCAAGGTCGAATTCTATAATATACCCTAAGATGATATATTCTATATTGGATCCTAAGTTCTTATTCAAAGAAATTGAAGAAGCTATTGATAAGTATGGTGTTTTTTTTCAAAAACATTTTTCAAAAGAGTGAAGGTAAGTTGGAATCCCTGGAATAAGTGTTGGGTGATAGATAATGATAAATTGTAAGACGAATTAAATCTTATTGATCATCCAAACAAACTAAAGGAAATGGTGGATCCTGGTCTTGATCCTGATGAGATAGTTGAATATTCTAATGATTATGATAGTGATAAAGTTAAGAAATATATAGAAGATAAAGAAGAATTATCAGTTAATGTGGGGAGTGACGCGGAAATACCAAACTCTCCATAGGTAGTTTTATATAGACCTTTCAATCCATTTGGTTCTTTAATAAATAGGGAATAACTTTTGGATGAAGGATATGATGATCAAATAGAAGTATCTGGAGTATACCAATTTATGACATCTTCCTCCAAATCATCAAGAGACCAGATTGATATTTTTTGGAAATGAAATTGGTAGTGATGTTAACTCTTCTAAGGAAGTAGATAATGATGAGGATCATGATGAAGAAAAAGATAACAGTGTTCATGATGATGTTCATAATGGTTGAGATGATGATGATCATGGAGGTGGTTATAATGTTGGATATGATAATGGAAATGATCAAGATGATCCTGATTTTTCGATGGTTTAGACACACCCTTAATCACCAGTGAAATAAAGTTCTATCAAGGGTGAGGATAGATTTAAAGAATATGGGATAAATATTATATCACCCATTTCTACATATGATAATAAAGATAATAGTGAGGGGTATAAGTGTCACGAACCATCGTGGGTACCCTGGTAACCCGATAACTGAGCCGACCCTAACATAGCCCGATGGGAGTTCCTGATCCCCACGGGTCGGTGACTAGCACCTGGAATCACACAAAATACAAGTGGGAACGATTTTTCCACAAACAATGTGGAAGAAAAGAAACAAGATAGTATTCATAACAAAAGAAACTCTATTGGGAGTAATGTACCAGCATACAAAGAGCCATAAAATCGAAATTAACAAAATGGTAAAATAGCCCCAAGGTCCCTAAGGACACAACTCACCAAGACCAAAGCTCAACTATTGGATCCACCTCTAAGAGATACCTTCCCTTTGCTCAAAACTGGAAGAAGAAAGTCTACAAACACCCAAAGGAAAAACGGTGTGATCCTAAGCCCAGTAGGATACAACCAAAGATTCCTTAATAGATTCCAAATAAATATTATCTAAAGAAAATATTTCAATTTTTCAAATAAACAGGTTTGGAAATACAAAATTATATTTAAACAAAACAAGCTTTACATTTTCAAATGATGGAAATAAATATTTTAAGCAATAATTTTACAAATGATGTAATATTTAAAAAATGATGGAAAATGTAAAAAAAATTATATAAAACAATTTATATAAATTTAGAAGGCATGTAATTAGTTCAAAAAAACATTGGCATACATTTATATCTCAAATTTAAATAAACAAGTGAGTAACATGGTCATCTTCAAAATAGGTATGATAATATTTCTTGCTATAGGACTCCACACTCTGTATGTGAACTCATCAAAATGTGTATACACACTTCCTGATGACACTGGACAAAGGCGACTCGTCACCAACTCGTTAAGGATGTGACCTACAGTATATATGTTTTAGAACATTGTAATATCATAGAGGGTGTACAAATAACTCACTAACAACCTAAGGCTTTCATGTGATCTTAAATAATCAATGATGGGAACTTTATTTTAATACTTCTTAAAAATAAAATTAAATCTCATTCATTCACTTCCATACCAAATTTCCATTTAAAACCAAAATGGGTTTTAATAAAAAAAAACATGCCTCTTTTTCAAGATAAAACCAATGGGTTTTTATCAAAACATTTTAAGCCATTTTTACAAGTTTTAAATCCATTAAAAACCATCTTCTTTATTTCATGATTCATTCACACAATTAAATTCAAAAATTTAATTGAAAAAGTTTCTTTCAAAACTCCAATTTAAATTCAACAATTTAAATCATCAACTGAAATAAATTCAACAATTCAAGTTTAATATTATTTTGTTAATCATGATGGAACCACCTACCTCAAGGTCATTGATGTCAGTAGAAACGATAATCCCCCCCAATGTGGTTCAATACACCTCTTCATGGACTTATTATTATAATCATCAACACACCAAAGTTTGATGTTCGTCAAGGGGTCCAAGAACAAAAACATCTATTTTATTTCACAAGGAAGTAAAATATTACATGTGATTACATTTTATCTCTCTTGGATAATCTTTAGATTATTATTTTGAATTATCACATGTGATAATAATTTATCTCACCATGATAAGTTTAAATATATATATATATATATATATATATATATATTATCACATGTGATAATATTTATCTTTCATGGAAAATTTCCAGTTTATCGTTATATCAATGCGTGTGCTTGCAATTATCCATCAGAATAATTATCTTTGATAAACTCACAATTATCATTTTAATAATATTAATAATTAATCTTTGATAATATTAAAATTATCATTTGATAATTATTTTAATTAACCTTTGATAATGTTGATAAATTTTCATTCGATAAATTATTTCAATTATTATTTCTTTTTACAAAATAATATTCTAAAAATAAATTATCGATGTAATTATCGTCAAATAATTATTTATAATTATCAGTGGATAATAATTTATAATTATATCTGATAATTATTCACATATTTCTCAACAATTTCACAAAACCAAATTTCAATAATAATTATTTGATATTTCACATAGTTATTCATTAGTAATTTGAGTTTCATCATAATGTTATTCAACAAAAAAAATTGTGAGTATCATTGGATGATTTGGGTAATTATCCTTTTGATAATTTTTGAATAATTATTTTTTTTGATCATTGTGGAATAATCCCTTCACAATTTGATATAATTGTCATCTAATGATTATTTAACCAACAATTGATAATTCATGTAACAATACTTTGATATATCTGTTTAATAATTATTCCTTGATGAATCATGTTTGATTATTTAATTTAAATTCCACCAATTATTTCCATAATTTTAGAGTTTAGGAAAGGATGGAATAAATTAGATAAAATAAATAAATAAATAAATAAAATGTGACGATATCCTGGGAACTACAATAAAGGAGAAGATGCAGTGATCAAGAAAATGGAAGAGGGATAATCAAACCCAAAGCAGAACACAAATTTGACTTTGATCGTTGGGAGGAAAGGGATATTAAGTATCACAACTACAATAAAAACCAAAGGATCGAGTATTTTGAACTACCCATGTAGCATTCCAGTGATCAGATTTGAAACCACCTATTTAATCCATTTTTTCAGACGAATCTTGAGAATGGATTGATTTATTTCATTCATTAATGTCGTTGATGTTTTAAATGATTTAAAACAGATGGAAAATGAAGGTTTTGAAAACCTTTATCATTAAAAATGGAGTCTAACATGACCCAAGGTGTTTGTAGGGGTGATTGGGTAGTGTTCAATTTTTTTAAATAATTAAATTAATTTAATTTAATTAAGTATTTAATGTAATTATTAAAAACTTAAATTAATTGACAACGTGAACAAACGCTCGTTGGTGATGAATGTTATGATCCGCCTTGGGTAAACACCTCATTATAAACCCAATGGTAGTCTCAGATTTCACATAGGATGCACTGTTTGAAAGATATTAGTGATTTTTTAATTAAAAATTGGAATAAATAAATAATTAAAAAATGTGTTGTTTTTTCAAGACAGGCATCCAAACGTCTGACGCTAACAAATTTTATACCCCGTATAGGGTAAACACATCATTATGGACCCATCAGCGGACTCATATTTCACATAATATGCACCATTTTGGAGATATTTAACTATTTTTAATAAATAATATATTAAATATTATTTTATAACATTATCTCATGAGAGAGACATCCAAATGTCTGGATCCTTCAAATGTTATAGCCCTCCTAGGGTAAACACCATATATTGGACATAACAGTGGTCTCAGATTTCTCAAATGATTAATATTTTTAGATTTATGAAAATATTTTGAATAAAAAATTTGCGCTTAATTTATTCTATTGAATAATTTTATTTCGACTTCCCCGAGGCTTTGCAGACCTCAAAAACTCATACTTACTCAGTGTTTAAGTCAAAAAATATTTAATTGAATATTAAAGAGTTTTAATTGGTAATTTTATCATTCCGTGATGTGTTTTTTTTTAAATGAAACGTTTCATTGATAAACCATTTTTTCCCATTTAACGTAATAATTTAATAGAATAGGGTTTACAAATACCTAAAACAATAACAGGTTGTTACAAACTCCCCACCATAGGAACTTTTTGTCCCCAGAAAGCCTAAAAAGAATACTTTGTGTAAAAATGATGAGGCCACTACTCTCTCATCAGTGCCTCCCTTTTCCACGTCTCATGAGAATCAGAACCATACTACCATAGTACACGGACCATAGGTATCATCCTCCCATGAAGTACCTCGGTCTCATAATCAATGACCCTAACTGGTCATTCAGTCACAGATAAATCTAGTTAAATCTCAAGATCACTCCAGCTCAAAACTTGAGATGAATCAGAGAGATACTTTTTCAATTGTGATACATAGAACACATTATGTATCGACGTCAGTTGTGTTGGTAGAGCTAGACGGTAAGAAACTTTCCCTACCTGATCAACAACCTCAAAAGGTCCCACAAAACAAGGAGCAAGATTACCTTGAATCCCAGGCCGTCGATGACCTAACCGGGGTGAAACCTTCAGGAACACCTTTTCACCAACGTAGAAATCCAAAGTTCTATGGTGACGATCTGCATAATACGTGTATCAGCTCTGTGCAGTCAACATTCTCTGATGAATCAAATGGAACCTATTTGTCATCTCTTTGACCAAAATTTGTCCGACCAAGGAACTTTCACCAATCTGACCAACACAAAATATATTTACAAGGAAGGATATAAAATGACTCAAACAGGTCCATTTTGATCATGTGTAGATAATTATTGTTATAAAAAAACTCAACCAGACCCAGAAGATCATCCCAAGCCCCACCAAAGTCGAGAACACAGGCGTGGACCACATCCTCAAGTATATATATAGTTCTCTCTGTCTAGCCATATGACTATGGATGGTAGGCTGTACTCAAATGGACCTGATATCCCAGTGCCCCCTAAAGTCCTCTCCAAAAGTGAGAAGTAAAATGAGGATCCATATCAGATACTATAGCATATGGAACTCCATGAAAATGAACAATTTATTTCACGTAGAGATTTCCCAACTCCTCAACTTTGGTTGTATCTCGAATGGGTATGAAGTGAGCTAACTTGGTTATCATGTCGATCACAGCCCATATCACATTCTTCTCCCCCGTATTTGAGGTAACCCGACCAAAAATTCCATAGTGATTTTATCCCACTTCTATGTAGGGACAGTAAGTGGTTGAAGCAAACCTGAAGGTTTCTGGTTCATGGATGTCACCATCTGTCATGTATAGCAACGGGATATAAACTTAGCAATGTCTTGTCTCATACCTGGACACCATGACTATCTCATCATATCATAGAACATCTTTGTATTTCCTGGGTTCATATCCCATTGGGAGTTATGGAAATTCCCCATCACATCCTTCCTTACTGATGATGACACAACATAATGGTTTCGATAACATAGAACACCCTCTTTGGAGAACAAGAATTGGGTGCCGGTCTCCCCACTATAAAGAGAGTCCCTAATTATATGGAATTCATCATCAAGATATTATTCTTGAAGAATTAACTTGGGAAGAGAATATGTCGATTGAACACTGGCTAAAGAAACTCCATCCCCCTTCCACTGAACTCTAATATGAAACTGAGAAAAAAGATCCATCAAAATCCACTCTTATTAAGATTATTTCACTACCTGTGTTGTAAGTTTCCTGCTGAACTCATCAGTAATGAGATTCCCTTTCCATGGGGTATAGGAAATGTCAAATTCAAAATATTTTTGGTACTCCACCCAATGCCTTTGGAGGTGATTCAAAAAAATTTGAAAGAAGATATAACTCAATCTCTTGTGGTCTGAATACACAGTAAACCTTTCTCCATAAATATAATGTTTCCAACACTTAAATTCATGAATTACAACTGAAAGTTCAAGGTCATGGGTAGGAAAATTATTCTCATGAGGCTTAAGCTAACAAAATCTATAGGCAACAACATGATTACCTTTCATAAGGAAACATCCCAAACCTGAACCCAAACAGACATTCAATCTTGCTCAACCATTCCTCATCATGTTGAGGGTTAGTGGAGCCTTTGAAAACTGGTGGATTTTGGTATAGGAACTCTTGAGAATGATTTCAGAGAACATCCCTAAAAGGATCCATAATTGGATCCTGAACGGTAACTAGATGTGGTTCATGTCCCAAAGCTTGGACAATGCGAACAATCATCTCAACCAAACTTGGATCCACAATAGGACTCACTTGTTGAGATTCAATAGCAACCTCTTTCTAGATCTGATTCCCACATATTCTCAGAGGCATGATGCTACACAACATCAGCAAATAAATAAAGGAGACATTAGATTAACACTCAAACTGAGTAACGAGGAAAACTATTATTAATAGAAGGGACAAACAATATTTTTATTGCAATCTATCCAAATCAAAATAGGGAAAAACTAGAACTAATCCACATGTCATCTTTCTCTAACCACCCCTGGTAAATTAAGGTTCATTTTAGAGAGAGATGGATAGGCACTCAATCGCAACTACCAACGAAGACCCGATAAGATTTCAAAAATGCATACTGACTTCAAGGAAAGATTATTAACATCCATCTGATACAAGTTTGTTATGAACCAGCCTGGGTACCTTGGTAACCTGATAATCGAGTTGGCCCTAACATATCCTGAAGGGCATTCTTGATCCCCATGAGTCAGCAACTAGCACCTGGCATCACACAATATGCAAGTGGGAATGATTTTTCCACCAACAATTCAAAAGAAAAGAAACAAGATAGTATGCATAAAAAAAAGAAACTCTACTAGGAGTAATGTACCAGAATACAAAGAGGTAGAAAATCTAAAGTACAAAAATGGGAAAACAGCCCCAAGGTCCCTAAGGAAACAACTCACCAATACCAAAGCTCAATAGCTGGATCCACCTCCAAGAGATACCTTCCCCTTGCTCGAACCTGGAAGAAAAAAGTTTACAAACACCCAAAGGCAAAAGTAGGGTGCAAGCCTAAGCCCAGTAGGATACCACCAAATATTCCATAACATATTCCAAATATAGATTATCCAAAGAAAATATTTCAATTTTTCAAATAAAAAGGTTTGGAAATTAAAAATCATATTTAAACAAAACCTGCTATACATTTTCAAATGATGGAAATAAATATTTTAATCAATGATTTTACAAATGATATAATATTTCTAAAATAATGGATTATGTAAAAAATTATATAAAATGGTTTTTATAAATTCAAAAGGTATGTAAGCAGTTCAAACAAACATTGGTATACATTTATATCTCAAATATAAATAAACAAGCGAGAAATGTGGTCATCTTCCAAATAGATAAGATAATATTTCCAGCTATAGTACTCTGCACACTCTAAGTGAACTTGGTAAAATGTGTATACACATATACAGATGACCATTGCTAAAGGTGACTTGTCACCAACCCATCAGAGATGTGACATGATGCATGTATGTTTTAGAACATTGTAATATAATAGAGTGTGTCTAAATAACTCATTAACTACCTAAGGCTTGCATGTGATCTAACATAATAAATGAAGGGAGGTTTATTTTAAGACTGCTTAAAAATACAATTAAACCTCATTCATTCATTTCCATGACCATTTTCCATTTAAAAACAAAATGGTTTTTAAGAAAAACATGCCTATTTTTTAAGATAAAACCAACGGGTTTTTATCAAAAAAAAATTAAACAATTTTCACAAGTTTTAAATCCATTAAAAACCAACTCCATAATTTCACGATTCATTCACACAATTAAATTCAACAATTTAATTGAAAAATTTTCCATCAAAACTTGAATTTAATTTCAATAATTAAAATAATAAATTTAAATAAATTAAAAAATTCATGGTTAAACTTTTTTTGGCTAATCAGGATGGAACCATCTACCACAAGTTCGTCGATGTTAGTGTCAATGATAATCCACCCAATGTGGTTCAATACACCTTCTCAAGGCCATATTATCATAAATATTGACAATCCAAAGTTCGATGTGCGTCAAGGGGTCCTAAAACCAAAACATCTATTTTATTTCACAAGGAAGTAAAATATTACATGTGATTACATTTTATCTCTCCTAGATAATCTCTGGATTATCATTTTAAATTATCACATGTGATGATAATTTATCTCTCCAGGATAAGTTTCAAAATATATATATTATATCATGCCATAATATTTAACTTTCAGGGAAAATTTTCTATTTATCATTATATCAACACACGCACTTGTAATTATCCATTAGAATAATTATCTTTGATAAACTATGAATTATAATTTTAATAATATTAATAATTAACCTTTAATTATATCAAAAATTTCATTTGATAATTATATTAATTATCCTTTTATGATTATGATAAATTATACTTCGATAAATTATTTCAATTATTCTTTATTTTAAAAAAATAATATTCTAAAAATAAATTATCGATGTAATTATCGTTAGATAATAATTTATAATTATCTCAGATAATTATTCTCATATTTCTAAAAATTTTCACAAAACCAAATTTCAATAATAATTATTTTATATTTCATGTAGTTATTCATTTGTAATTTTTGTTTCATCATAATGTTATTCAACCAATTTTTTTTGTAAGTATCATTGGATAATTTGGGTTATTATCCTTTTGATAATTTTTGACTAATTATTATTTTTTTGATGGACATGGAATAATCCATTCATAATTTGATATAATTATCATCTGATAATTATTTAACCAACTATTGATAATTCATGTAATAGTACTTTGATAAATCTATTTAAGAATTATTCCTTGACGATTCATATTTAATTATTTAATTTAAATTCCACCAATTATTTCCATAATTTTATCATTTAGGAAAGGGTGGAATAAATTAGATAAAAAAATTAATAAATAAATAAAATGAAAAGATCACCTGGGAACTACAACCAAGGATAAGATGTTGTGATCATGAAACAGGAAGAGGGATAATCAAACCCAAAGCAGAATGCAAATTTGACTTTGATAGTTGGAAGGAAAGGGATATTCAGAATCAAAACTACCATAAAAACAATAGAATCAGGTATTTTAAACTACCCATGCAGTGTTCTAGCAATCATATTTGAAACCCCCTATTTAATCCATCATTTCAGATGAATCTTGATGATGGAGTGATTTATTTCATCCATTAATGTCATTGATGTTTGAAATGGTTTAAAATGGATGGAAAAAATAGGTTTTGAAAACCTTCATTGTTAAAAATGGAGTCCAGCATGATTCAATGTGTTTGTAGGGGTGATTGAATAGTGTTCCATTTTTTTAATAATTAATTTAATTTAATTTAATTTAATTAAGTATTTAATGTAATTGTTAAAAACTTTAATTAATTAACGACATGACCAAACGCTCATTGGTGATGAATGTTATGCTTTTCCTAGGGTAAAAACTTCATTCCGGACCCAACGGTAGTCTCTGATTTCTCAAAGGATGCACCATTTGAATGATATTAATGATTTATTAATTAAAAATAGGAATAAATAAATAATTAAAAAATTTGTTGTTATTGCAAGTGAGGCATCCAAATTCCTAATGATAACAAATTTTATACCCTGTATAGGGTAAACACATCATTCCAGACCCATTCGTGATCTCAGATTTCCCATACGATTCACCGTTTGGGAGATATTTAATTACTTTTAGTAAATAATATATTAAATATTATTTAATAACTTTATCTCATGAGAAAGATATCCAAATGTCCAGTGAATTTGAATGTTATACCCCTCCTAGGGTAAACACCATATTTCATACATAATAGTGGTCTTGGATTTCTCAAAAGATACATCATTTTGGAGTTATCCAAATATTTTGAATAAAAAGTGTGCGCTTAATATATTCTATTGAATAATTTTATTTCGTCTTCCCCAAGACTTTCCAGACCTTGAAAAATCATACTTACTTAGTGTTTGACACAAAAAATATTTAATTTAATATTAAATAGTATTAATTGGGCATTTTATCATTCCGTGACATGTTTTAAAAAACAAAACTTTTCATTGATAAACAATTTTTTCCCATTTAATGTAATGATTTAACAGAAGAGGGTTTACGAAAAATGAAATAGTAACAAGTTGTTACAAGAAGTCTCCCAATACTACAGATCACATAGATCTAGAAGATCTCAAATAGATAATTCATACAGAACAATCCTCCACTATAACTAAACTTGGTGAATTTTCTCAAGTTCCCAGAGAATATTTTATTATTCCTTATATAAGACCTGAAGTAAGTGATTTTAATGAGTGGGATAAGTATCTAGGTTTTGTTCAAATTTTTCTATATTATCATGATTCGAATGATGAATCAAGTGAAAATACTATCAGAAGAGAAGGATCCTTAGTGGATCAGATTGATCAAACTAGTGATTTGCATCCATTTACTCAAATGGAGAAAGTTAGCCCAACTAAGCCTATTATTCCACCAGATAATAGAGGTTATCTTCCTATTAAAATTGTTATTCCACCTCATATTGTGTCAAAAGGATATTTAGAAACTTTTTTAAGAATTGTGACTTTTTATTTGGAATCTTTTAGAAGAAATTTGATTTAATATTTTAAAGATTTTTTGAGTTCTCATCTATCTCTAGTTTTTAGACTTAGTGAAGAAAGCACTCGATATTTTTTTGTGATTTTTATATCTCATTTAAAACCAAAGGACTAATTTCATATTTAGAAACTATAATTGGAGAATATAATATTTTCAAAATAAGTGTATAGTTTGAAATAATTAATAGAGAAAATGGAATCCTCTTTCTCATAGAATTTCAATTCCATCTATTAGAAATTGGACAGCATGTCTGCTACTACCACTTCATCCACTAAACCACATTTTTTCTTAGTAACTATTGATAGAGAGATACTCAGACATATTATAAGGAAATAATTGAATATTTCTTTGGGTGATGTGTCAACACGTGAAGAGAAATTATGGAAAATACACCATCATGGAGAGTACATCTATGAGATGATAATGGAGTATGTCATTGATCTCAGAGTAGATAAAGACACCATAAAGAAAGTTATAAAGTGTTATTTTACAATAATTTATAAATAAACATGAGCTAAATACTGAATTCATATTCCTAGAAAAGAACTTGATAATTATACCAATTATAAGTGATTTCAAAGAATATGTGAGTGAAATGAATGTTCTCACAGTAGTGTTGCAAAGATTTATGGAAGAAAAAATTGATTTATTTAGTGCTATGGAGAGGGGTGGTAATATTATAATGGACATTATAAACCTCATGAAACACTTTATAAATGTTTATATTATGGTTGTAATTGGAAGAGAGGCCATCCCAATGATAATTTTTCTTTCCTCAACATCCACAGAGCCAGTTCAATATAGACCTGTAGTGATTACTCAGTCAGATGGTCTTCTATCTCCACCATTTCAGCCTAAACTTTTATCACCAGTTGAAGATATTCACCTCCTATGACATGTTCTTATCCTTGAACTGATTACTCCTTCAACAAAAATCCCTTAAATTACAGACTATACTCCTACTATCATTACTACTATTTCTGTTCCTCAAGGAATAGACAAGGGAAAAGGGAAATATAATGTTACACTGACACCTACCTCTGACAAAGAATCTGATTAACTGATGTCTTTGATAGGGATATTTTTCTTGTACTTTTTCTCCTTTAATAATGTAATGAAAATCTTTTGGAAATTATTTCAATTAAAATTATCTGTTTTTTTAATCCATTATATATTCCATTTTTATCTATTTTTGTTAATCACAAAGGGGGAGAAAATATGGGAATTACCTGTAATATTTCTTTGATATTACTTTAAATTTTATTTTATATTATAGTTGTTTATATCACTCATATATCTTCTAAATTGTTAAGTGTATTGTTTTAACTTAAATACATTTCTAATTATCTATGCATACTTTTCTTGTACATGACTTTTAAAATTCCATGTTTTGTGATCATCAAAAATAGGGAGAATGTTGGAACCTTTTTATGAGGAGAGTGTTTAGAACTTCCTTATTTTAATGATCAAGAACCATGATTCTTTTAGTACTAATGATTTACATGTTTTATGATATAATTTTATATGGTAATATATTTTTTATGATAATTCGGGTAAGTATTGAGGTGAGTCACTGCCAGCCAAGAACTACTACTAAGGTGAGTTACCGCCAAATAGGAGTCATCACTAAGGATGAGCTACCACCAGCCTTGTCACTGCTAACGGAGTTACCGCCAATATTGTTATCTCTAGAGGAGTAACCACCATGATTTTCACCATCAAGGAGCTACTACCAGGGTCTTTCATCATTATTCTCTAAGTCACCATTGGACTCTAAGTCAGTGCCATTCTGAGTTATTGCAAGTCTAAATACCACTATATGCTGAGTCACCACTAGCTTCATGCTATCATTGTTATCTGAGTAATTTTATGTTAATGGCCCAATAACCATTTCAATTCAAGGATAAATGATTATCCTATAATCATTTTAATAAGTCTTAATGACATAGTCAAATCATATCCAAATATTGTAGATCTCCTTCAACCGTTGTTACTATATCTATGTGAAGGACCATCTCTATCCCAATACTTATGATGATACTATCTAACAAGTTATGGAAAATTGTGAAATTGAATATGTGAATTGGTATAATCTTATTGATTCATCTGATTTGAAGATCATTAACACAAAAGCACAATATCCATCATAGATATTTTTTGAGATTTAAACAGAGATAAATTGAGACATTCCTACAAATTCCTACAATCCTCTATTTTGCTGTAACTTTCAAAAGGAAGCTCAAACTCCTCACCAAATCTGATATGAGGATTTAAAACATTTTGAGCATACCATACTAAGACTCACTACTCACTTTATATTATTTTTATTACTCTTTCTATTTTTCAATTAGTGTGTTGATTACTTTGTTTTTCAAACACATATTTTCTCATGCACCTAAACTAGAGACTAATTGGTATTCTCTCTTTCACTTTACATTAATTTACCCATGGTGTTTGTGGAAGAGGTCCTTAATTGTCATATACTATTTTAATTCCCACGTATAACTATGGAAGAGTAATTCTATCCTAGACATCTTGTTTCTATTGTTTTTTTACCTAGTCCAAGTTCTGGATCAGTTTCATTATTATTATAATTCGCTTGGTAGTAGGTGATTTCCATGTGAATGGGATTAATTCTCATCTTGATTCTAAGCCTTTTGTTTATTCTGTTGTGTTATTTTGTTTTTTATTATTAAAACCTAAATTATTTTTAATCTACAAACAAAACTATTACTTCTTATGTTAATCTTAACTAGTGTTTATATATGTTCTGGTTTAAGTAAATTGTTTTCAAAAGATAAGATAATTTTAACATTATTTTAACTGATACATAATCTATCTTTGAGAAATATTTTAAAATGAAAGATCTTATATTTATCTACTATTTTTCTTAACTTGAAATTTTTTTTTATTAATGGGATTTTATTTTTAATAGAAACTTTTATTGGGAACTCAATTCACCACCACTCTTGAGTTACTCACTCTCACCAAAAAATACATCAGAGTCATATGTAATTAACTACTAGAGATCTCATATTTAGTTAAATAAGTAAACAATACATAATAAATATAATATCTTATTTATTATAACAAAAATATTACTTTTATTATTTTTTCACTCGTAAATATTTTATGTATATTTTGAAATCAATGAAAATATATTTAGTTATCTAAAAAATATTATATATTATGGTTTATTCAGGTGTATTTTGTTTCTATTTTTAATTTATTTATTCACTTTAGTGTATAACATACAAATACATAAAACAAAATTTGTATCACCATAAGGTCTTTTACATTTATTCATGTTTATAGAAAATACAAAAAAATTATTAACTAAATAATATATTATCTACCATAGTGTATCCTTATATTTTATGATTTAATAGCTTTAATTCAGAGCACATATTATGTGTTATTCTAATTATATTAAAAATCATCCAAATAATATTACACATAAAGGTAAAACATGTCTAATTCATTTTTTCTAAGAAAATTAAAGGTATATTGCATATAGAATATAGATTTATTAGTATCTCCTCAAACACCTCCAATAATTATCAGGGGATATATAATAAAAATAATTCATCTCTAAAACATTCAAAAATTCTCTAATAATTCTTATAATTGATTGAAATTTAAAACCATGAAACTTCATAAAAAATATGAGTTTTTAAATTTAAACCTTTTTATTTTTAGAAATCCCAAAAACTCACAACATATATAATCAATTCACAACCATTTCCAAAGATAAATTTCTAGACACTACACTGTAAGATAAATAAATATTAATAAGATATATCTATCTATCAATGATAATAAATTTTTCTCCATTTTATTTTGATTTTTTTCCTCAATCCAAACACTAAAAAGCCTATATTTTTTCTTGTACACCATTGTTAGATTAAAAAAATACATAATAGTTGTGTAACATTCTCACCTATTAAAAAAATATAATTAAATGTGTGTTTAGACAATCGTATCTCATGTGTGAGGGAAGGGATGAACATGCATGATCTAGAAAAATGTATCAAATATATCATTTTAAGGGGTGACAATTTAAAATAATTGATCTATTATATGAATAAATTCCATCCTAAAATCTCTATTTGAACCCTTCTTAATCACTAAATTTTATTTGATGTAAATTTTTGAATATATATAGGGTTTCATTGGATATATGGATAGTTAAATTACACATATATTTCCACATAAAAAATTTAAGGGTTTCTAAATTCTCATGTTAAGATCTTAAAAGTTTCTATTTCACACAGATCATTTGTGTATGTGAATTGATAACATACATATACTCAATCATAGTTATTCTTAAAGACATTGGGTTTCTATTATTTAAATTCAATCATATACAAAATTCTATCAATAAATATATTCCACATTATATAGATATTTTTTAATCACAATATACATTCCTATCAACTTAATTGTATCCAAATTTGATCATGTGATAACCACATCTATATAGTGTCCTAAAATTCAATAATCCATTATTATATCTGAGCGAACTCATGGAAGTCAACATATGTGATTATTTGAGATCAATTACATTCTTAGGGATCATTTCCACAGTATAAAAAATATCAATCCTAGAAGAGTTAAAAGGAGTAAATATAAAATTAACATCCTAAACTTCATTTGATCAACACTACATCATCTATTCATATAAACAACTATAATGTCATGGGTATTGAATCTACATTGGAATATTTTATAAAAACATTAATTGATAATTAATTACAATATTTTCATGCATAAAAAATTAAATATTATTATTTTCATAACTAAAAATTCCAGAATGAAACACTTCTCTACCATTATAGAAGATTGTTAATGTTTTGTTATTTTTCTATAAAATTATTCAAAAGGATACACTTTTTCACCTACAAAAGAGATATCATCAATATGTAAAAATTATAATAAGTGTAAATTTTATCAATTTAATCATATAATTATTTATATCAATCAACCCTTTAGGGAATTTCATATCACTCTAGTGGTAATTTAGTTTTCAAACTAGGCTCCAGGGGCCTTCTTTAGCAACTATAATTCTTTCATTGACCAACATACCATCATTAAATCACTGTAAACCAAAAAAGTTCTAGTTCATTAAATATGAAATTATTTATCTATATATCCATTAAATAAAGAAGACTTTGCATCAATTTGAATAATTTTATGCTTCTTTTGAATAGAATCAGCTAAGATCATTCTTATGTCTTCATGTATTACAACATGTGAAAATGATTCCTCAAAATAAACTCTTTTATCTTGATGATTGACATTTGAAACTAATTTTTATTTCTTACAAAACACTTCACCATTTTATTAAGTCTTTTATAAACACCCACATAATTCTATTTACATTCTATCCCATTTCATAATAACAAGATGCTATGTGGTATTTAATTTTATCTAATCCAAATATTAATTATATAAATTTATTTATTTTTCATGCTGAAAATATTTAGTTACATTTTTTGGGTAAAAATTATAAATACGATGTAGTGTTTTGGACATTACTATCCCATTACTATGCATATTTTAGATACTATAGGATTCCAGATTGGGTTTTTAGAAGAGTTAGGTTGTTGGAGATGAGAGTTATTCAAGGATAATGAGGTGACCAAAAGACAAAAAATGTCTATATTAAATCATTTTATAAGAATATTCTCTACATATCATAAAAGGAAACACCTCGTAATATATATTTGTAGTGTATTTAGATAGTATATATTTATTCAGATTATTTAACAAAAAATCTTTAACATGCATAAAAATATTTGTCAAAACTTAATACCCATATAAAAATATCATATTTAAAAATATATTTGATGACCATGTTTTTTATAAACATAAGAATGGGTGAGATACGGTACTTAGTAAGGGTAAAAATGACATAAACAAATCAAATATAATATTTTAAAACAATCTAAAACTTGTTTATGTGAACTTAATTAGGTTTTATAGACATAACATAAGAGATCCATACCCAATACTCCATAGAACATAAATAATGGACCATGATTTAAGGATTTTATTATAACACGGGACACAATTAATAAAAGTGTGAAAATAAGAGACAATAATTATTGTATTTGAAAACATAACATATGAATATGAAATATATATAGGCATATAAAATCATTTCATAGGTAAAGGATAACCATGATGGTTGTCATAATGTGGGTAGAGACCATTAATGGATTGGGTTCACTCCCAAATTCTTGACATTACAACTCATGGGATATAATGATTTTCCTAATGCATTGAAGGGATATATAATTCTAGGCCCACCCCCAAAAATATTTGAAAATGTCCCTTAGGGGTTTAGGTTCACTCAACATACCAATTATCTCATGTGATATAAAACAAAATTCAATTAATTGGGGAGATTTCTAATTATATCCCCGTCTAATATATTATGAAAAATCCCAAAAATATATGACCCATTAATATGAAAAAATTCTTGATTACATAATATATTATTTAAATCAGTAAAAGGAAATGGTTTTGAGGAAAACTTATATAACATGATCTCACAAGACAGCAAGTGAATGAATTTTGATGATAACATTATAGTATATTCTGATTGTTTCATATGAAATATGAAAGGATGTTTACAAAGGTGAATGATATTTATAAGAAAAATAACATTATCTTTGTGGAAAAAAATTACTTTTAATTATTTATAAATTTTATTTAAAAATGTATATTTTATAAATTAAAGTTATTACTTTTTTTAAAGAATAAAATTAAATCCTCATGATAATCTTTCATAAAGAAATCCTATGAAAATAATGGTAAAATTAATTCATATAGAAAATGATTAAAATTTTATACTATTTATTATTTTAAAATATATTCAATGTTAGTGAAAAATATCCATAATGGAAATGATAAAAGACTAATCCATTTATATATAATATCGTTTTTACTGAAAAATAAAATAATAATTCATATATGTAGAGATCATTACATGTATGAAACCAAATATTGAATATGGACATAGACATGGACATGTAAAAAAGATATTCCAAGCCTAAAAGGAATGGAAAGGTTAGCTTCTTTTAAAAGCAACATTTATATAGAATTGAGAACCAAATAAGGGTAAATTGGTAAGAATACCATTGATATTAATGAATTACTAGAGTATAGTAATTTATATTGATTTTATATTTAATAAAATAAATTTACAAAGACACATGTTCAAATAGAATAAATCTTTATTTAAAAAAGTGATTGGTAAATAAACCCTTACCAATATCCTAACATCTAATAAATAACATTAAAATCACATATAAAAAATATGACCGTCATAAAAAATTATTTTATAACCTTATTAATTTATATTACCTATTATAATCTCTAATTATAATCATTCATTCCATAAATATTTATTATTTATTATTTATATTCATCATTAAATGTTAGTGATTTTGATTTTATTGGAAAGTGTCCTGATAAAAATATTGATCCTCATTAATTGAACATAAGTTTATAATTCCAAGAATAGTCATGTTAGTTGATTAGTTACGTTGTAATTATTTATTATTTCTATATTGATGTTATGGAATGTGTGGTGGTGGTTTATGATAATGGAATCCATGAGAATAATATTTCTGGTAATTTGTTGATAAAAACTAATAACATTTTATTGACCATTAATTTTCTTATGCAATAAATAAATAAACTTATTCATGAAAAAAAATTACACTTTAATATGATATATTATTAGTATTCTTGTCTTGATACTTATTCATGGTGATAATTTTTATATTGTTATAGGATCATTTATATCGGTGGTTAAACCAATATAAATAAGAACATTCTATAGTAGTGATAGAGAAAGAACATAGATTTAAGTAATAGTAGTATCAATTTGGTTGAATTATAACGATGTTAACATAACATCATTACAGGGGAGGATTATATTTTTAAAATTTTATATGAGAAGTTAATTGAAAAGGATATTGTAGAACAAGGTTATTATATTGATTAATTCACTCCTTGACACGAGTTCTAGTAGAAGAAAAGACAGGCTTCCTTATACAAAGAAGATGATACCAAATGACTATGAATTCATTAATATAAGGGAAATTGGAAGATATTAAAGACAATACTGAATATTTTAAGTGGGTTTAGAATGGGTGAGGAGGGTTCAAATTATTGGGGATTTTTGAGTTTCATTCCTACAAATATAAATACCTAAATATATTGGGTTTTCATTTCAAATGGAAAGTGGGTAAAAAGTTGAAATTAATGTATATAGTTTATTAAAATTCTAATACACACTATTGATATATAGGGATTCCCCATATTTTATATCAATACAACATAGTAAATGGATTATTTACTTTATTATATCTTTACTATGGTATTTCATTTTTTACCCCAGTAACTTTTTTTGTGGATAGAAATTAAATTTCCCAAATAAAATAATTTAAATGTGATGATTAAAAATTTGGACTACGTTTAATATTTTTCAATTTATAAATATAAAAAAAATTCATTTAATTGATAATATATATATTAAAAAAAATTATAAAAATTAATTTTTAATGATTAAATTTTTTTTAATTTTATTTTAGATAATTTAATAATTAAATAAATGTTTACATATCTATTATATGTTGAATCATTTATAATTCCATGAACCGAACCAGAAGTCCACAAGGTCTCATGTGTTCCTCCCATTACATAAGAGGCCACTAACTAGTAGTTATGGTTCGAACACCATCTTGGTAGATACTATACCCTAATTATCATATTCTTATGATAATGATATAAATAAAATATAATAAATATGAGTAATCAAGGTGGAAGTTAAGAGGAAATATTGAAATATCTTATGTCCCAAATTACATACTAATAAATAAAGATAAATAAACTTTTCTCCCAGTGTTTCAATCCAATATTGAGTAATAATTGCAGTAAGACAAGTAAATAATGTAACAATGCTGAAATCCTTTAAATTCATTCCTTATCTAATAACAGATCCATGCTGCTAGGATCAATTATAAACCATAGTACCCGTTTGTATTACCTAGTTACTTTTCTATAAATTATTTTTTAACCATTTTTTTCTGTTTTTTGTTTTTTGAGTAATACCAAGAAGGAATTGGTAGGAAACCTATAATGGTGAAGTGGGGGATTTTTTAGAATTTGCAGCATAAAACCTACAATTTTTCAGTCTACTGGGGATTTACACATCATGTAATGGGATTAAATGGTGTATAATCATTAACTAGAAGATTTTGTAAATTGGGTATATAGTGTGAAAGGTTGCACATTGTGCATAGCTTGCATGCCATGTAAATATTAAAAATATGATTTTTAATAAAGGTGATGGGTTTTTCAATATATGTGGGACTTGACAATTACAAGATTTGTAGTTGGGTTACACACCATGTAAAATACCAAATATTGATTTTAAGTAGGAAGTTTGGCTAAAATCTTTATTTCCTTCCTCCATGTTTTTTTTCTTTTGACCTAGAGGATTCTCATAGGCAATTTTGATGATCTCCAATCCCTCTAGATCATTTATTCAATGATTGATCATCGTGTTGGTTGTGGTTCATCTCTATGGGTAAGATCTCTCCCTATCTCTTCCTTCTCTCCCACTTTTTCCTCCTTAGGGTTTGATAGATCATCTTGGTATTAATGGAACTAAACTCAACATTCTTGAATCTTTATTCTAGGTTGTGTTCCTATATTTTATATGGATTCATTCTTTTTGGAAAGTCCTTTTGTGGTTGTTTATTTCCGTGAAAAAAATGTAGGTGGTTCCGTTTAGTCTTGGAAAATTGATTAAACCTCAAATTTCTTATTATTTGAAATTTATTTCAATTGATTTGTGAAAACCCAATTTGATCAAAATTAGGATTGAAATCATTTGGCATGAAATTTTGGGGAAAATCTCCAATTCCAGTGGAATGGGAATTTGGGGCGTAATTTGAAATTGGTGGGAATTGTGAACTGATTTGTGAACTTATTTTTTAGAAAAATTGATTAGATTGAAATAATAAAAACCTATTATAGGTTTTGGTTTGAAAAGGAATAAATTGATGAAAAACCCATGTGTTGGTTTTTTGAATGAAATTTTCATATTGAAACTAGAAATGGATAAATTGTATTTTCAAATGATTTGAAATTATTTTTCAATTATTCATTGATTGATTGAGAAAATGTGATACTGGGTAGTTAGTGGGTTATTTGGGAGAAGCACACTAGGATTTTAATTCCCTATAAATGTATTGATGATGAAAAATCTAATAAAACCTAGTTTGGAAGATCTTATCACTAATGGGATATTGATGAGTCCTATTTCACATCATCCTGAGGGACTTGTGCACACATATTTTTATAATCACTAATATAAGATGTTTGAGGATTACATAACTAAAAATAATCATACCATAGGGTAGATTTCCATGTTACTTGTTGTGAATATTTTGATTATAAATTCCAATGTTTGTCAAACTACTTTACTCATGCCTAGTGCTTTATATAAACTGATTTATATAAAATGTTTATTTAAGCCATGTTTGAAATTTTTTCCATCAGATTGAAATGAAAATAAAGTTTTGTTTTAAATATGAAATTTTATCGTCGTTAATTTTTTATTGAAATTGAAATCTTGGTTTGGTTAATTATTATGGAATCTTATTATGGAACACTTGGTGAGACCCTAGTGGTATTTTTATCTCACACCCTACCATCTCTTTCTGGTGTTTGTAGTTATTATCTTTCTAGGTCTGAGTAAATGGAAGGTGCCTCTTTTAAGAGGTGGATGTTATCGATACCTTGGGGGATTGGAGTGACACGTCCTTTGGGATATATGAGTTATCTTGTGTATTTTCTGGTACTTTGATGATATACTTTTTTTGTTTTTGATATACTTGTTTGGTTTTTGGTACTATCTCCTTGGTGATTTTTTATCATACTAATATATATCTTTATCTTCCATTGTTTTTATGGTAGAAACTGTTCCCAATTTTATCTTGTATCATTTCATGTTCTAGTCCTCGACCCGTGGGGATATGTAATTCCCTTCAGGCTATGTCAGTGTCAACTTCGTAATCATGGTACCAAGAAATTTGGGATATTCATGACAAAGTGGTATTAAAGTTGCATGGTGTGCATCTTTCCTTGATGTTAGTATCCAGTTAATAGATCTTGTTGAGGATTAGGAGGCAATTATTAGTGATTTAATTTATAGATATTATCATAATGATCCTTAAGTCACTGTGGGTGGTTTGGGAAAGTCATATTGGGGATTAGTACTAGTATTTACCCTACTTTTGATTTAGATAAGTATAGATTCATATCTTTTTTATATATCTGCTCAGATTAATTTACCCATTTCTATTTTATGATTTATTGATCTGAGTAATCTTCTGATGTCTTCAATGTTGTTTATTGATATTTTACAGCATCATGCCTCCAAGAAGTCATATGAATAGGATCCATGATGAATATTCTAATGAACCACAGTGAAAAAATCCTCTTGTGGACTAGAATTTGGTTGAGGTTATTGTGTGTACTGCCCAGGATTTGGAAAAAGAACCTGTACCTATTCCCATTCATGATCCAGTTACAAAACCATAGATGGTGAATCTTGGAATCATTATTATGAGTTCCTTCACCGGAATCCACCATCACTCCAAGGATCTAATTATTATCAAGAGTCTTAGGATTGGTTGAGAAATATTTATATTCTGTTTGATTTCTTATAATCTTCTAAAGATACTAAGGTGAAATGTTTTACTATTAAGTTGGAGGGACCTAGCAGGAGATGGTGGGACTAAATTGTAATGGCACAGAAGAATTAGGGTTTAGAGTAGAAAGACTTTAAATTTATCTTCACTTGCCAATTATATATAGATTATATGGTTTTGGATAAGGATATGTAGTTTTTAAAACTTGAGTAGGATTATAGTAATGTGATAGAATATGTGAACCAATTCACTAAGATTTTGTAGTTTTTACCTGATATTATATTGAATGATAAGATGAAGACTCAATGGTTTGATATGGTACATTGATCTGATATTAATTGAAAGGTTCTATTACTGAATCTATCATCTTATGATGATGTTCTAGATAGTTCATTGATGGTCGAACTTGATCTAGCTATTATGTCAAGGTTGACGGGAGTTCCTTTTTCTCCTAGTGGAAGTTCTAAAAGTTCCCATAAAGGTAAGATAAATCTTTATAATTCTCAATGTATCTTGTTATCAAGGTTATTATAGGCCTCCCAAAATTCTTAGAATACTCCCTTTTACTTTCTTTTAGCATGGAAATTATGGGCATTCAGAATAGGTTTTCACTGAGGCAACTAAGATATTTACTTCATATGGTCATTATGGACACTTTCATAAGTTCTGTTATATCTATTCTACTCCACATGGTGGAATGATCTCATCAATACCTAAAAGTATTGTGTTGAAATTAGATGCTTCAATATCTAAGGGTTTCCAGCCACAAGAATCTGGAATGATGCTTCTTCACATAGTGTAAGAGTCTCCAAAGGAATCAGATATGAGTCAAGTGGCTATGAGGGGTACCATCACTATAGATTTGTCTTTAGTGGCTATTTTATTTCATACTGGTGCATCTCATTCATTTATATCAACTCATATTTTGAACTTGTTAAATATTCCTATGGATATTTTATCTTATGTGATGGATATTACTACTCCCCTCAGAACAAAGAGATAGTAGGGTCATTTTTGTCATGCTTGTGTGTTCCCTTTATCAAAGATTGACTATGATTTGGATTTTTTGTTTCCTAACATAAAACCTCTTGATGTCATATTTGGTATGGATTGGATCATTTTTAATAAATCCTGAATTGATTTTTACTTTTGATAGGTCTCCTTTAATGCGCCTGATGGGGTGTACCATGTCTTTCAGGGAGATTACGACCCATGGTCATGTTGATATGGGACTTCTTATCCAAAGATATGGAATATAATATCAATATTTTCTTTTGATCTGGAGCAATAATCTTGGAGCAGTGATCTCCCTCAAGTGATCTTCAAGTTTCCAGATGTGTTTCCTTCTGACTTATTGGGTTTCCCATCGGTAATGGAGGTATATTTTTCTATTGATTTGTTTCCTAGTACTCAACCAGTATCAATTTCTTCTTACAACATAGAACTAGTTTTTTTAAAATAAGGACAGATAACATTAATGAAGAAGATCAGCAGACATACATATGCAAATCTGTGAAGGGAAATTGTCCAGCCAGAGCTGGTTGTTATCAAAGGGGCATGAGGTTGCCAGCTGATGGGCCGCATTGTTTCCTTCCATTTTGGTAAAGGAGAAGGTGCATAAAGAGAAGCCTTGGCGAAGCGAGTGAATTCTCCTGATGATGAATCCAAATGACTGGAGTCCGCCGTTGTTGTGGTTAATAGCATCGATAACAGTGAGGAAGTCAGACTCAATGATGATATCAACCAATCCACGTTCCACAATGAGAATCATACCTGCAAGGATGGCAGAGGCCTCATCTACTACAGGTTCCCAAAAGGCATGATGTGATTCATATTTTGCAGTAATGATTTGACCCAAATGATTACAGGCCAGGAGACCGAGAGAAACAAGCCCATCCTTTGGGAGATATGTGTCTACATTAAGCTTAAAAATCCCTTCTGTTGGGGGATTCCAATGAGGGGGACAGGAGGGGGTAACACCTGGAATATAGTTTCCATTGTGGTCCTTCCATCACTCAATCCATGAGTTGGCCCGTTCAATCCATAATTGAGGAGGTTTGGGAATGTGGTGAAAAACAACATCGTTACGTCGAACCCAAATGATCCAGGCTAGGGTGTAAAGTGAACCTGCATTATATGATGAGAGAAAGGAGCACCAATGCATCAAAATATCGGGGAGGTCAGAGGGAATGTCCAGTGACGCATCTGAAGTCGGGCCCCATTTATTCCAAATTTACATAGCTCTCATGTAGTGCATGATGGTGTGCAAAGGAGTTTATGGGATATTCGAGTAGAAAGGGAAGGCCTCTGCACAGGCCATGTGTCGGTAAAAAAGAAGGCTCATGGTAGGGAGGGTGCCCGTGCACACCTGCCACAAAAATTGGCGTATTGTTTGGGGTATGTTGAGCTTCCAAAGCAAATTCCATGGTCCCTCATCCCAGTCGACAGATTGATTTCCAAGAGAGAGTCTGTAACCGGATCTCACCGTGTAGTCACCTGAAATGTCATTGGTCCAGAAACGATGTTTGGGGCCTGCATTTATGACCCAGGGGATGCTCAGGATAATTCTTTGGTCTCTTTCATTAAACAATTCATGGATCCTTTACATACACCACCCCAGTCCCTGGTCAGCAAGGAGGAAGCCGACAGTGGCATCTTCAAGACCTAGTTGAGCGGGGGATGTAGCCCACATACCATCCTTATTGATCAATCAGGGATCGGTCCAGATGTTGACAGATGATCAATTCCCAATCTTCCATCCCAACCCTTTTTCTAGGAGATTTCGGGCCCCCCAAATGCTTCTCCAGAGGAAGCTAGGACGGGGGCCAAGAGAGGAAACATGGAAGTCCGTGTGGGGAAAGTACTTATCATGGAGCAACTGCGCACAGAGAGATGATGGATGGTTAATGAGGTACCATCCTTGCTTGGACAACAGTGCATTATTGAAGAGAAGAAGATTCTGGAATCCCATCCCTCCCTCCGACTTGGGTTTGCAGAGTTTCTCCTAGTCCATCCAGTGGGGTCTATTCCTTCCATCATTTTCCCCCACCAGAAGTTCACAATACATGAATGGATCTGATTGATGATGGCCACCGGGAGCTTAAACAGGGACATAAAATAGCTAGGGATATACTGGATGAAATCTTTAATGAGGGGTTCTTTTTCTGCTTTGGATATTCTTTTTGGGGTCTAGCCTTGTATTTGTTTCTCAATCTTGTCCACTAGAGATGAAAATATTTCTTTTTTGGACCGGCCCATCATCGTGGGTAGTTCGAGATACTTTTGGTGATTATCGACCATATGGATGTTTGCTGATGCACAAAGTTCATATCTCTTGGAAAGTGGCACCCCTGCACTGAAGGAGATTTCTGATTTTCCATGATTGATAGACTGTCCAAACGCCCTCTCATACTGCTGTATTGCATGGCTGATCACCCGGAATTCATTTATAGTTGCACTGGAGAAAAGAAGGTAGTTGAAATGAAAGAGTTGAAGACTCAGTTGGATGCTATGTTAGACAAAGGTTTCATAAGAACAAATGTATCACCTTTGGCAGTGCCTATTCTCTTTTCCAAGAAAGATAATGTAAAACATTTCCACTTTTTTATTACAAAAACCTCAACTGAGATACAGTAAAGAAAAAGTATTTGTTACCAGGGATTAATGATCTATTTGACCAATTGAAAGGGTTGAAGTGGTTATCAAAGATTTTTTCTTCTATCTGGTTATCACCAGTTGACCATAAAATAATCTAAAATTCTGAAAACCACCTTTCATAGTAGGTATGAACATTATGAGTACCTTTTCATGCCATTTAGTTTAACCAATTCTCATTCATTATTTATGGATTTGAATAATAGGACCTTCCATGAGTATGGTCTTTTTGGATGACATCCTGGTTTACTCTAAGTTTTTGGAGGATAATGTGAGTCATTTGGGAGTAATTTTGGAACTATTTAGAAATCACCAACTTTATGCCAATCTATCAAAATGTGATTTCTAGATATAGTAAGTGAAGTTCTTGGGTCATGTGGTGTCATAACATGGTATCTCAGTTGATCCTGAGATGGTGAAAGTTATTATGACATGGGAGAAAGTGCAAAGAAATTTCAATATTCATAGATTCATGGGTTTAGTAGGATATTATCCCCAATTCTTAAAGGATTTTTCAAATTTTGCTTCTTCGATGACTTCTCTCACTCGGAAGGAAGTAAATTTAAATTAGGATTAGTATTTTTAAATTAATTTTGTTGATCTGAAATGTATTTTGACTTTTTCACAGGTGTTGACTCTTCTAGAGGTTGGCCAGGGCTAGGTGGTCTTCTATGATGAATCAAGTTTGGGTTTGGGTTGTGTTCTCATGCAGGGTGATCATGTCATTGTCTATGGATATCAGTAGATTAGGATATATGAGAAGAACTATATGACCCATGACATTGAACTTGAAGCATTGGTTCATGTGATTAAGAGTTATTGGTATTACCTTTTAGAAGAAAGGTTTACCCTATATTTATACGACAACATCTTAAGTTATATCTTCTACAAAAAGATATGAATCTCTACTAGAGGCATTGGTTGGAGTACCTGAAATATTTTGATTTTGATATTGCTGATACATCGAGGAAAGGTAATTTAATTACTGATGTTTTGAGAAGGAATACTCTAACCTAGGCCATGAAAGAATCATTAGAAGATTAGAATATGATGGATATTTTTTCACAGTTACATATTGGAGTTTGGGAAACATGGGTAAAGATTTTCATATCTAGTGTTTAGATGACCTTCTATCTTATCAAGATAACTATTTAGGAAAAGAATCTTGATGATGAATTCCATATAATTTGAGACTCTCTTTATGATGGGGAGACCATTTATCACTAGTAATTCTCTACAGAGGGTGTGCTATGTTTTTTAGAAACAGTTCATTGTAACGTTACATATGAGAAAATATGTTATGGGGGATTTATATGATTCCCAGTCGGATATTCACCTAAGAACCAAAAATATGTTTATTGGTATGTGGTGATAATTCTATTGGATGAGTATGTTATGAGACATCATTGATTTTGTTTCTCATTGGTATACTTTCTAGTATTTTAAGTTCAAGCATCAGATACCTTTGGTTTTTCTTCAGCCACTTCTAATTCCAACTTGGATGTATGATGAGATCTCAATGGAATTTATGGTTGGGTTTCTATGTACCTAGAGAAAGAATAATTCAATATGTTTTGTGAGTGATATGATGACCAAATCGGCTAACTCTATACCCATTCATGATACAACAAAATTTGGGGATCTGGGAAATCTCTATGTCATAGAGATTGTTCATTTTTATGGAGTTCCATCTGTTATAGTCTCTGATAGGGATCCATGTTTACTTCTTAATTTTGGAGATGCCTTAAGGATAAAATGGGATCTCAGGTTCATTTGAGTACGGTATAGCATCCATAGAGGATGGCCAGTCTGAAATTTCTATACATATTGTTGAGGATATGATTTGTGTCTATATCCTCAATGTTGGTTGATCTTGGGAAAACCATTTGGGGATAGTTGAGTTTACTTATAATAATAGTTAACAATACATGATAAGAATGGATATTTTTTGAGGAATTGTATGGAAGGTTGTGTAAATATCTATTGTATTGGTTGGAGTTTGGTGAAAGTTACTTGGTTTGACATAGCTTAATTCAAGAGATGAAAGTAAATATTTGGTTTATTCATTAGAGGATATTAATTTCATAGAGTTGGTGTAAATATTATGTTGATATTCAATGTATAACTTTGGAGTTTTAAATTGGTGATCAAGTGTTCTTGAAATTTTCACCTCATTTAGGCTATCAATGGCCTGGGAGGAAAGGGAAGATTTCTCCTTATTTTGTGATACCTTTTAGGTTTCTGAGAAAGTGGGGAAAGTGTCTTACCATTTAGAACTTTTTTCATAGTTTATGTAGATACATAATTTCTTTCATGTATCACAACTATGAAAGTATATTTCTGATCCATCTCATGTTTTGAGATAGAGTGATTTTGATGTTGATACGGATTTATCTATGACTGAGCATTCAGTTAGGATTTTTGATTCTGAGACCAAGGTACTTCATGGGAGGATAATACATTTGGTATGAGTTGTAAAGACCCGTAAATTTCAAGGAGATTTTTTTTCTTAATTTTATTTGAAATTTTAAAAGAATGCAGTTTCTGACGGCACCTGATTCCGAGGCCCAGTGTGCCCGGAATCATTTTCCGAAGTTTGGCTCGGATACGTTCAGTGAACGGACGAGCGGGTTTTTTTCTAACTTTTGAACCGGTGCTCGGAATCGAATTCCAAGGGCACCGATGGAATCACAGCGCCGGTAATTGCTTAGAAACGCCTCTTCCGGAGTTGCGTTTACTCAGGTGTGGTTTTTAATTTTCGGGCTTAAAGTTAAGAAATATAATAATTGTACGACAAACTTTATTTTATTTCACTTAAGCCACTTGGAAGACACTTGAAGCCACTTAAAGCAGCTTAAGATAAGTTGATCCGGATAGGATTCTATCCAAAAATATCCTACCCTCTTGGTAGTATATTTGTGGGGTGGGGACCGCACGAGCCCCGCCGTTTATTTTCCGCTAAGTAACGTACCCGCGAAAACCCGTCATTATGAAAGTCAACTGACGCGTTTTCTTAAATTCTTAACGCACCATTTAATTGGGCAATTTTGTTCGTAAATTAAATGGGCAGTTTCTTCGTTAAATTAATTCTACGAATTAATGGGTCGTTATTTAACTCTTATTCATTTGTTGGCGTAATAATAAAATAAGACCAATGCCGACTTTTGGAGGATTACACGTTGAGAGACTTTTGACAGAAGTTCTTGTGCCTTCACCCTTCTACGTGAAGAACGCGAAGAACGCGAAGAACGCCGGCCTCCGACGAAGAATTCCGAAACCGCGGAAATCGACGATGCGACGCCGTGTGCCGCGACCCTGACGTTTCCTCTTCCGCGACGTTCCTTCTTCCGCAATGAAATCTTCGAATCATCTTCTTGAGGTAAGGGATCTCGGGTTTCTTTTAAAAACTCCTTTATAGTTTTTAACAACGCACGGATTTAATTATTATTAATTAAATCTGTTGTTTCTTGGACCTCGGAGTTCGTCGACGCAACGCCGGATACCGCGACGACGCGACGAACCCCTCCTTCCGTGACGATCAAACCCGCGAAGAACCCGCGAGCGACGACTTGACAACGTAGGGATTTTATTTGGATGTTTTATATTCCCGTGTTTGTTTCCGTTCAAAATGAAGTAACTGGTTCATGAAAACAATTCTAATTCTTTGAAATTGTTTTTGGTTATGTATTCATGTGTTGAATAATTCTTTCGTTGTTTTTATCTAACGCGGAGGGTGCGGGCCAAACGAACACGGCCCGACAACCCTCCGCCGTTCTTCGTGGTTGTGCGGATTTGGCGGGCGACGAGAAAATGTGATTCAAGGGCGATTTGACGATCCCGCAGTGAAGAACGGAACCCAGGAGGAACAACGGCGCAGACGGGAAGGAAAACGGGCCATCGGAGCAACTCTGGTGGCCCGCGGAAGCAGCCGGCGGCGCGGGTCGCCGGCGCGGCGGCGCCCCGATGCGCCGCCGGACAGAGCCGCCGCGGCTGAAGCCGCGGCGGCGGCGACCAGCGGACCCGCGGCCGCGCGGGTCCGGCTCGCCCGCACGGGACGCGGCGACATGCCGCGTCCATTGATCCAGCGCGGCCCCACGCGGGGTCGCGGCACCTCCAACCCGTGGGGGCAGCGCCTCAAGGCATCCCGGGTGCTTGGCCGAGCCGAGCCAGGCCGGTCCGACCAGCCGGGTCATGCCCTGGCCAGACCAGACCGGGTTAGACCGGGTCGGGTCGGCCCGGTTCGGCCGACCCAGGGGGGGTCGGCCCGGGTCGGCCCGGGCCCAGACCCCCCATCTTCAGACTGATTTCGGTCTTTCGCTCATAACTTGAGCTATGGGCCTCCGAACGACGCGTCGTTAGCGGAAACTCGATCCTTGGATCGAGACAGTCTTTTCGGTATATCGCACTCAAGGTTTCGGGATACTTTGTGTTAGGCCGGGTTCGTTCGTACACGAAACTAACCGGGCCTTCGAAGCGGAAACGCTCATATCTTGAGCTACGGACGTTCGATTGACGTGTCGTCGGCTTTGGTGGATTCCTCTAAGTGAGGCGGATCTTTTGGCTCACTCCGCCCGAGGTTTGGACGCAGGTGGAGTACGGTCGGGTTGGTTTTTCCTTAAAAACCAACTGGGCCCCTGGGACGAAAAAGCCAATAACTCTCAGACCGGGCGTCCGATTGACGTGCCGTCTGCGACGTTGTGTTCCTGTTGATGATGCGAAACTTTTGGATACATCAAATTTGGACTTTGTGTCAGTTCATGTATCATAATCTCAGCTCGTGGGGCGGACCCTCCCGAACGAGCTTACTGTGTGCGGGAACCCTAGAGATGGTTGCGACTGCTACTGCGACGACGACTGTGCAGAGATCCTCAGTGGACTGCGACGACGACTGTGCAGAGATCCTCAGTGGACTGCGACGACTATAGCACTCAGAAATCCCTTATGGGTCAGTGCTACAGGTCCTGTGTGGGCCCGATCCTGTGTGCGTCCGATCCTGTGTGGGTCAGCGCTCAGCGGTTCTGTGTGAGCCAGCGCCTACAGGTCATGTGTGGGCCCGATCCTGTGTAGGTCATTGCGGGGGTTAGTTACCTATCGATCCTTTGTGGGTCCGACGACTTAGATGGATCAGTGATCATCTTTATCGTCATTCGAAGAAGTATCCCTGTGTGAGCTGAATCCTGTGTTACTCTCCTTTTTGGATTGTGTTGAGTTATCCTGTGTAGATTTACTGTTACTCTCCTTTGTGTTTTGTGTTGTGCTGTGTAGGTATATGTTTGCTTTCCTGTGTGGACTGGGTTGTGCTTGGGTTCGGACGTTGGAGCCGAACGGGAATCTATGACTTAGGTATATGTATGGGCATATACTTAAGCCGTGTCGGATGTTACTTCGGGATTGTATCTTTCCTTTTTGGATTATCCTTTGTGGATTCTGGGAGACCTTCGGGGTTCTCGGGGTCCCTACTGAGTAGCTTATGCTCACCCCTGCATGGGCTATGCCCGCACTTCATTGTGTTGGATGCAGACGACGGACAGCGCTGATCATGGTGGAGGCTTGCGGAGCAGGACGGTACCTGGAGGTGGACCACTGGGCGGGACGCACTCGGAGCAGTCAGGTGGACCCGAGGAGAAGTGGAGGCTATCTGTACCAACCCTTCAGGTGGGAATTCCAGAGGACGGCTCGACGCTGCGGATTTTCTTTTCAGTTTCTATTTTTCCCTTTCAGTTGTACTTTACAGTTGGGCTTGTATTTCCGGCCCCTTTTACTTTCAGCACAGCTTGTTACAGTTTTTACTTAGTGTTTACTTTTCTGCTTGCTTACTCTGTGGTGCTTGTTTACTTTTCAAAGTTAATGCCTTCCCTTTTTCCGGGATTTACGCCTTGGTGCTAGTCGCTAGCCCCTGGCCTATGGAAGGCGGGCTTGGGGTAGTCACGGCACGGGCCCTGAGGACGGGTTGTGACAAATTGGTATCAGAGGTGGTCGGTTCTACCGCAGACTCTGATCTTTCTTCTATGAGAAGCAATAGTGTTTAGCATATTGAGTGTGGTTATCAGTCCAGGGAGTCCAGTGTTGGTGTGTCGGCCGACGTATCCATACACTAGGACCCTGACTTCTGATTTCCGACTTAATGCACGAAAACATTGATTGCATGTGTGTTTCAAGATTTCTTTGTGATTACTTGTGTCAGTTCACCGGGTATACTGTTCTGACCGTGGCACAGTTGTTTCCTTTTCAGGATGGCCCCACGATGGCAGCCAGCTACGGTTCCAAGAGTAGAGCGTGACGACAGCCCGCCCAGCAACGAGGCCTTGGTACAGGGCCCATTGACAGCAAAGGCACCGGTGGTACCTTTACCCGCTGAACCCCCGATGCTTCCAGCACCGACCGTTGACAATGCACGTCGCCTCGGAGCTCTGCACGAGTTCCAGCGCCAGCGACCACCCAGGTTTCGTGGGGAGACGGACCCCCAGGCAGCCGAGGACTGGCTGGAGGCGGTCGTTCGAGTTTTCAGGATAGTGAGGACACCAGCATACCTCATGGTGATCCTCGCGGCGAGCCTACTGCACGCAGCAGCAGGACGACGGTGGAGCTTGATGCTCCAGGTGCACGATGAGGCCTCTCTCATCTGGACGGACTTCGAGAGCCTCTTCCGCTCAAACTTCGTCCCGGCCACCCTCCGTGCGGTGCGCATTCAGGAGCTTCTTCAGCTGCGGCAGGGCAGCTTGACGGTCGCCCAGTACGCGGCGAGGTTTACCGATCTTTCTCGCTACTCGACCGACATGGTATGGGATCCCTTCTTCCGGGCCCAGAACTTTGAGCAGGGTTTGAGACACAAGATCTGGGCATCGCTGATCTCCCTCATCATTTCGACCCAGGTAGGAGTACTAGAGAGAGCCCTTCTGATCGAGAGATTTCTTACTGAGTCTACTTCAGCAGCGAGACCTACCGCGGGGCGGCAGGTAGCGGAGTCTTTGGCAGCAGGTAGCCGATGGATGACTCAAGGTTCCAGGTAGACCAGACCCTCTCGTAGACGACCTCATGACACTGGCTCAGCAGTGCGGGGCACACAGCATGGAGCCAGTTTTCCGATAGGCAGGCAGTGCTACGCATGCGGCGGGTAGGGCCACATGGCTCGTGACTGCCCGACCCACCATACCGAGGAGCAGCAGACGGTGGAGGGGCCACCTAGACAGAGGCAGAGGGTCGACCGTGGCAGTCCGCAGGGAGGAGTTGGACGAGGCAGAGGAGTTGGCCGAGCAGCCGGTGGTGGGCGACGCTTTGAGGCTCTGCCACCACCACCACCGGGAGGTCCGCCCCGACCACAGGGAGCTGGCGGGCAGAGACAGGCACAGCTCCAGGCAGCGGAGGCCTACGACCACGGCGCACCAGATATGATTCGAGATACGATCTGTGTCTATTCCACCCTTGCTGCAGTTCTTATAGACACAAGAGCGAGTCACTCTTTCATAGTCGTTGCCCTTGTTCGGAGCTCGAATATTCCGACAGAGCCGTTGGCTCGATCCTTACGGCTAGAGACCCCTACGGGAGCAGACTCGACGATTACGCACTGGTGCCGGCAATGTGAGCTTACTTTAGGAGGCGAGAGCTTCAGCTGGGATCTTCTTGTAGTGGCGTCGAGGCCTTACGACGTCATCTTGGGCATGGATTGGTTATCTACAGTCCATGCTCAGATTGACTATTTTAGGCGCAAGGTGCGATGTGTGCGCACCGACGGGAGCAGGTTCACCTTCACCGGCGAGAAGGGAGCCTTCGCAGAACAGGATGGACTTCCGTAGAGGAGAGGACAGCCCATCACTCATCAGTTGGCTAGCCTCATCCTTGGAGCAGTTGACATGCAGAGTCCTAGTTTTCCTGCAGTGGTGGATCAGTATGCGGACGTCTTCCCCGACGACGTTCCAGGGCTTCCTCCTCGCAGAGAGGTAGACTTTTATATTGATCTGTACCCCAGGACAGCCCCGATATCCAATCCAGTGTATCGGATGGCCCCTGCTGAGCTTCGAGAGCTGCGGGTACAGTTGGAAGACTTGCAGGGCAAGGGGTTCATCTGACCCAGTGTTTCACCCTGGGCTTCCCTGATTTTGTTTGCCAAGAAGGCAGACGGGAGCTTGTGACTGTGTGTCGACTATCGTCACCTGAACCAGGTGACAGTGAGGAACAAGTATCCGCTACCGAGGATTAATGACCTCTTCGATCAGCTCAAGGGAGCATGGTGGTTCTCAAAGATAGACATCAGGTCAGGCTATCATCAGCTCAGAGTTCGAGATGAGGACGTGCAAAAGACGGCCTTCAGGTGTCGGTATGGACACTATGAGTTCTTGGTTATGCCTTTTGGAATAACCAATTCTCCAACAGTGTTCATGAGCCTCATGAACAGGAGCTTCCAGCCATACCTCGATTGATTTGTCGTGGTCTTCATCGATGACATTTTGGTGTACTCGATCACGGAGGATAAGCACGCCTACCACTTGCGGGTTGTACTAGACACACTCTGAGAGAACCCGCTTTATGGAAAGCTCTCGAAGTTCCAGTTCTGGTTACGTGAGGTCCACTTCTTGGGGCACGTCATTTTTGAGGCGGGAGTTGCAGTGGATCCCGCGAAGATCGAGGCAGTGCTAGCTTGGGAGCCACCCAGGAGCATGACGGAGGTGCGGAGTTTCTTGGGTCTAGCTGGATACTATCGGAGATTTGTGTGGGACTTCTCTAGAGTTGCGGCACCACTCTCAGCTTTGACGAAGAAGGGGAAACCCTTTGTGTGGTCGGATAGATGTCAGCAGATCTTTCAGGATCTGAGACAGAGATTGACCAGCGCACCTATCTTGAGGTTGCCTGAGGAGGGAGTTGGATACGTAGTCTACTGCGATGCATCAGGGACCGGAATCGGATGTGTCCTGATGCAGGAGCGGCCAGTGATTGCCTATGTATCACGTCAGTTGAGGCCGCATGAGTAGAACTACGCTACCCATGACCTGAAGTTAGCAGTAGTGGTCTTCGCTCTGAATACATGACGGCACTACCTGATGGGCGAGCGCTTTACGGTCTTTTCTGACCACTAGAGTCTCAGGTACATCTTCTCTCAGAAGGACCTGAACCTGAGACAGTGGAGATGGCTCGAGTTCCTCCAGGACTATGACTTTGAGATAGTCTATACTCCTGGGAAGGGGAACGTGGTAGACGATGCCCTCAGCAGGAGGACGGGCATCCAGCTACTTGAGAAGGCGACAGAGCAGCTAGCCGCTTTAAAGATATCCTTCGTGGATAGAGATGGAGCAGCCTTCCTTCAGTCTCTCACAGTCACCCCTCCACTACTGCAGCGGGTCAGAGAGGCACAGCGTGAGGACGCTGACTGTGAGACGCGGCGTGCACAGATATCCTCAGGACAGGCACCTGATGGTTTCTCCCATGGAGCAGAGCACGACGTCTTTTTCAGAGGACGTACCTTGGTACCAGTCGCTTTATGAGAGGAGGTGATGAGAGAGTTTCACACTTCTCCTTTGGCGGTACATCCTGAAGTGGCGAAGATGTACCAGGATCTCAGACGACAGCACTGGTGGTCGGGCATGAAGAAGGCTGTGGCAGAGTTCGTTTCTCGATGCCTCACCTGCCAGCAGGTGAAGGCAGAGCATCAGGTACCAGCAGGCTTGGTACAGCCCTTGGAGGTCCCGGAGTGGAAGTGGGATGTCATATCTATGGACTTCGTGACTGGACTTCCACGCAATTCTAGAGGTCACGACTCCATTTGGGTGATTTTTGACCGACTCACCAAGTCGGCGCACTTCTTTCCCATCAGAGAGCAGGGCTCAGTGGAGAGCTTGGGGCGTATCTACGTACAGGAGATTGTACGGCTCCACGGTGTGCCATTGTCTATCCTCTCCGATCGGGACGCTCTCTTTACTTCCCGTCTTTGGATGGGGTTGCAGGAGGCGTTCGGGACGCGGCTACGTCTGAGCACCGCCTTTCACCCTTAGACGGATGGTCAGACGGAGAGGACCATTCAGACTCTCGAGGACATGCTCCGCGCATGTGTCCTCGACTTTGGTCATAGCTGGGAGGATCACCTACCCTTGGTGGAGTTCGCGTACAACAACAGCTACCACTCCACCATCAGGATGGCACCATATGAGGCATTGTACGGCAGACCTTGCAGATCTCCTTTGTGCTGGACAGACCCTGGGGAGTCAGCACTTGTGGGACCAGAGATGGTCCGGGCGACGACAGAGAAGGTCCAGGTCATCCAGGAGCGGATGAGGACAGCTCAGAGCCGACAGAAGTCTTATGCTGACAAAAGGCGGAGTCCACTAGAGTTCGAGGATGGCGACTACGGCTTCTTGCGTGTCTCACCTCGACGTGGATTACGGAGATTTGGCCGAGGCGGCAAGTTGTCTCCACGCTTCATCGGACCTTTCCAGGTCCTCAGCAGGATTGGAGAGGTGGCTTATCGCCTGGCTCTACCACCTAAGTTGCACCGGGTGCACGACGTCTTCCATGTATCTCAGCTGAGGAGATACGTGCACGACCTGGCGCACATCATTGACCATGGGAAGCTAGATGTGGATGATGGGGCGACTTTTGCGGAGGTCCCAGTGGAGATCGAGGATCGACAGGAACGGGTCCTATGTGGACAATTGATTCCTCTAGTGCGCATCAGATGGAAGCACGGGAACCTCCCGGAGAGCACTTGGGAGCGGGAGGCTCAGATGCGTGCTCAGTACCCAAATTTGTTTCCCTAGTTTATGATGTATCTTTACGGGGACGTAAATCCCTGAGGTGGGAGTAATGTAAAGACCCGTAAATTTCAAGGAGATTTTTTTTCTTAATTTTCTTTGGAATTTTACAAGAATGTAGTTTCTGACGGCACCTGATTCCGAGGCCCGGTGTGCCCGGAATCATTTTCCGAAGTTTGGCTCGGGTACGTTCAGTGAACGGACGAGCGGGTTTTTTTCTAACTTTTGAACCGGTGCTCAGAATCGAATTCCGAGGGCACCGATGGAATTGCAGTGCCGGTAATTGCTTAGAAATGCCTCTTTCGGAGTTTCGTTTACTCGGGTGTGGTTTTTAATTTTCGGGCTTAAAGTTAAGAAATAAAATAATTATACGACAAACTTTATTTTATTTCACTTAAGCCACTTGGAAGCCACTTGAAGCCACTAAAAGCGGCTTAAGCTGAGTTGATCCGGATAGGATGCTATCCAAAAATATCCTACCCTCTTGGTAGGATATTTGTGGGGTGGGGCCCGCACGAGCCCTGCCGTTTCTTTTCCGCTAAGTAACGTACCCGCAAAAATCCATCATTATGAAAGTCAACTGACGCGTTTTCTTAAATTCTTAACGCACCATTTAATTGGGCAGTTTTGTTCATAAATTAAATGGGCAGTTTCTTTGTTAAATTAATTCTACGAATTAATGGGTCGTTACTTACCTCTTATTAGTTTGTTGGCATAATAATAAAATAAGACCAACGCCGACTTTTGGAGGATTACACGTTGAGAGACTTTTGACAGAAGTTCTTGTGCCTTCACCCTTCTACACGAAGAACGCGAAGAACGCGAAGAACGCAAAGAATGCCGGCCTCCGACGAAGAACGCCGAAACCGCGGAAATCGACGACGCGACGCCGTGTGCCGCGACGCCGACATTTCCTCTTCCGCGACGTTCTTCTGCGACGTTCCTTCTTCCGCAACGAAATCTTCGAATCATCTGCTTGAGGTAAGGGATCTCGGGTTTCTTTTAAAAACTCCTTTATGGTTTTTAACAACGCACGGATTTAATTATTATTAATTAAATCTGTTGTTTCTTGGACCTCGTAGTTCGTTGACGCAACGCCGGATACCGCGATGACGCGACGAACCCCTCCTTCCGCGACGATCAAACCCGGGAAGAACCCGCGAGCGACGACTTGACGAGGTAGGGATTTTATTTGGATGTTTTATATTCCCATGTTTGTTTCCATTCAAAATGAAGTAACCGGTTCATGAAAACAATTCTAATTCTTTAAAATTGTTTTTGGTTATGTATTTATGTGTTGAATAATTCTTCCGTTGTTTTTATCTAACGCGGAGGGTGCGGGCCAAACGAACACGGCCCGATAACCCTCCGCCGTTCTTCGTGGTTGTGCGGATTTGGCGGGTGACGACAAAACGTGACGCAAGAGCGATTTGACGATCCCGCAGTCAAGAACGGAACCCGGGAGGAACAACGGCGCAGACAGGAAGGAAAACAGACCACCGGAGCAACTCCGGTGACCCGCGGGTCGCCGGCGCGGCGGCGGCCAGCGGACCCGTGGCCACGCGGGTCCGGCTCGCCCGCACGGGACGCGGCGACATGCCGCGTCCGTTGATGCAGCGCGGCCCCACGCGGGACCGCGGCACCTCCAACCCGTGGGGGCAGCGCCCCGCGGCATCCCGGCTGCTCGGCCGCTCGGCCGAGCCGAGCCAAGCCGGTCCGACCGGGTCGGACCAGGTCGGGTCGACCCGGTTCGGCCGACCCAGGGGGGGTCGGTCCGGGTCGGCCCGGGCCCAGACCCCCCATCTTCGGACTGATTTCGGTCTTTCACTCATAACTTGATCTATGGAACTACGAACGACGCGCCATCAGCGGCAACGGGATCCTTGGATCGAGATGGTTGTTTCGGTATATCGCACTCAAGGTTTCGGGATACTTTGAGTTCGGCCGGGTTGGTTCGTACACGAAACCAACCGGGCCTTCGGAGTGGAAACGCTCATATCTTGAGCTACGGACGTCCGATTGACGTGCCGTCGGCTTTGGTGGATTCCTCTAAGTGAGACGGATCTATTGGCTCACTCCGCCCGAGGTTTGGACGCAGGTGGAGTACGCTCAGGTTGGTTTGCCTTAAAAACCAACCGGGCCCCTGGGACGAAAAGGCCAATAACTCTCAGACCGGGCGTCCGATTGACACGCCGTCTGCGACGTTGAGTTCATGTTGACGATACAGAACTTTTGGATATATCAACTTCGAACTTTGTGTCAGTTGATGTATCAGCCTCTCGGCTCGTGGGGCGGACCCTCCCGAACAAGCTTGCTGTGTGCGGGAACCCTAGAGCTGGCTGTGACTGCTACTGCGACGACGACTGTGCAGAGATCCTCAGTGGACTGCGATGACGACTGTGCAGAGATCCTCAGTGGACTACGACGACTACAACACTCAGCGATCCCTTGTGGGTCAGTGCTACAGGTCTTGTGTGGGCCCGATCCTGTGTGGTTCCGATCCTGTGTGGGTCAGCGCTCAGCGGTTCTGTGTGAGCCAGCGCCTACAGGTCCTGTGTGGGTCATTGCGGGGGTTAGTTACCTATCGATCCTTTGTGGGTCCGACGACTTAGATGGATCAGTGATCATCTTTATCATCATTCGAAGAAGTATACCTGTGTGAGCTGAATCCTGTGTTACTCTCCTTTGTGGATTGTGTTGAGCTATCCTGTGTGGATTTACTATTACTCTCCTTTGTGGTTTGTGTTGTGTTGTGTGGGTATACGTTTGCTTTCCTGTGTGGACTGGGTTGTGCTTAGGCTCGGACGTTGGAGCCGAACGGGAATCGATGACTTAGGTATATGTATGGGAATATACCTAAGCCGTGTCGGATGTTACTTCGTGATTGTATCTTTCCTTTGTGGATTATCCTTTGTGGATTCTGGGAGACCTTCGGGGGTCTCAGGGTCCCTAATGAGTAGCTTATACTCACCCCTGCACGGGCTATGCCCGCACTTCATTGTGTTGGATGCAGACGACGGACAGCGCTGATCATGGTGGAGGCTTGCGGAGCAGGACGGTACCTGGAGGTGGACCACTGGGCGGGACGCACTCGGAGCGGTCAGGTGGACCCAAGGAGCAGTGGAGGCTATCTGTACCCACCCTTCAGGTGGGACTTCCAGAGGACGGCTCGACGCTGCGGCTTTTCTTTTCAGTTGTTGTTTTTCCCTTTCAGTTGTACTTTACAGTTGGGCTTGTATTTCCGGCCCCTTTTACTTTCAGCATAGCTTGTTACAGTTTTTACTTAGTGTTTACTTTTCCTCTTGCTTACTTTGTGGTGCTTGTTTACTTTTCAAAAGAAATGCCTTCCCTTTTTCCGGGATTTACGCCTTAGTGCTAGTCGCCAGCCCCTGGCCTATGGAAGGCGGGCTTGTGGTAGTCACGGCACGGGCCCCGAGGACGGGTCGTGACATGAGTGTTATGGGAACACGGTTCTGATTCACATGAGATATGGTATCGTGAGGCACTGATGAGAGAGTAGTGGCCTCACCTTTTTGATATGGAAGCTTCTTGATTTGATTTTTGGGTACAAAATGTTCTTATGGTGGGGAGGTTGTAACATTAAATTACCTTCTATCAGGTGTGTTTTAACCTTTGTTTTGGTTTTCCTTTTTTTGTTTGTTGAGTAATGCCAAGAAGGAATTGAGAGTATACCTATATTAGTGAAGTCAGGGATTTTTTGGAATTTTTAGCATAAAAACCTGCAGTTTTGTAGTATTTCGGGGTACTTAAATGTTGTGTAATGGGATTACACGATGTGTAATCATCAACTAGAATATTTCATAAATTTTTTATGCAAAATAAAAGGTTACATTCCATAAACATATTACACACCATGTAAATATTAAAAATTGGGTTTTTAATAAAAGGTGATGGATTTTTTGACGTAAGTGGTACTCCAAAATTACATGATTTCTAATTAGGTTACATGCTATGTAAAATCACAAGTTCTAGTTGATAGTTCGGATGAAATACTTATTTTAATTTTCCAGGTTTCCTTTCTCCCAACCTAGAGGCTTTTCCTAAGAATTTTTGGTGATATCCAATCCCTCCATATCATATATTCGGTAATTGATTGCCGTTTTGTTTGTAGTTCATCTCTCCGGGTAAGTGAACTCCCTCTATCTTCAATCTCTATCTCTATTTCCTCCTTGGTGTTTGATAGATAATCTTCATATTGATAGATCTAAACTCTGTGTTGTTGAATCTTGATTAAAGGTTGAGTTCCTATATCTTATGCGCCTTTATTCTTGTTGGTGAGTCATGTCGCAGGTGTTTCTTTTCTTCATAAAAGGTATGTGGTTCCATTTAAGCTTTTCCAATTGTTTAAAACTTGAATTTCTTGTTGTTTGAAATTTATTTCAATTGATTTGTGAAAACCCAATCCAATGAAATTTGGGATTTAAATTAGTTGGTATGTAATTTTGGTAAAAATTCCCAATTCCAATGGACTTGGACTTTGGGGAATAATTTAAAATTTATGGGGATTGTGGAATGATTTCTAAATTAATTTTTGAGAAAAATGTCTTAAATTAAAATTTTAAAAACCTATGATTGTTTTTGGTTTGAAAATTAATGAATTGATGAAAAACATGTGTGTTGGTTTTTGGAATGAAATTGGAATATTGAAACTAGAAATGGGGAAATTGTATTTTAAACTTATTTGAAATGATTTTCCATTTATTTATCGATTGATTGAGAACATGTGATTCTGGGTATCTAGTGGATTATTTGTGACAAGAATCCTATTATAGTAATTCCCTAGAAACATATTGATGATTAAATATCTAAAAAACCTAGTTTGCAAAATATTATCCCCAATAGGATATTGATGAGTCATATTCAGCGTGATCATGAAGGACATGTGTACACATTGTTTCTGACACTTTCGTCAGGGTGCGTGCATCTGTCTCATTCAGGGACGAGAGATGCGGTTTTTGTTTCCCCGCATTCTCACTTTCCAAAGGCGGGAATAATCCGCTCCTTATCCAGGGACGTCTGCTCCTTGATCGAAACGGGATGATGGGATGTCGGTTCTTCCTTCCGTGGATTCCTCCTCAGAACTCGTCACATAGTTCGGGTCACCCTCACAGACTTAAAACATTGTTTGTGAAACTCTTCTGAGTTCCATATCTTCATGGACACCAGTTTATTACACTGCTTCTGTCAGGATATTCCAAGGGGTCCGGTCAGGGCAGCAACCTTCGATTAGGGGAGTAGTCACGATGGGCATCACTGGTGTGTATGGACACTGGGGGATTAGTGTGTCTGTCTTCTGTCCCTTATCGTAGGGCTTCTCGAGGGCACGGAAGCCTGAGTCATCCCACATCAAATGCGGGGAATCGTATGCCATGGGCATGTATCTGAGGTTTTCCTCAGTTTCCCATGTTTAACATAGGGTATGCTTCAAGTTTAATGTCCGACGGACATGGATTGGGCTGATCAGAACACTGACTAGAGTGGATCAGATGGAGGAACCCCCTCGAGGTAACGTCGATATTGGGACTAACATGTGGGTGGCTTCCCTAATGTTGTTAAATGGAATGGGGAATGGGGTGGCATGATTCCATCGGGATGTGGCATCCCGGGTAAGAATCAGGATGGCTGATGGAAGGTTATGTGAAGGGGATGGTGAATGGGATGGAACTGTCATGAGGATGACGATGGTTTTGGGCTTGAGCCTTGAAGAGGCTTCCTACATATCCCCGTGGCAGGGAATCAAATTCCACGTAGTCCATCTGATGACGGATTACCGTCGATTGGGGTTTTCAACGGCTAACCGCTAGATGAGGTCGCAACAGATTACCGCTGGATAGGGGTGCCAATGGCTTACCTCTGATTGAGGTCATAATGGCCTACCACTGGATAGGGGTGTCAAAGACTTAACACTGATTGAGTTGACAACATCTTACCACTGAATGGAGTGACAACGGCTTACCGCTGAATGGAGTGACAACGGCTTACCGCTGAAAGGAGTGACAACAACTTACCACTAAAAGAGGTCCACAGTTTAACGTCATGCTGGACAGGGTGAACTGATGTGAAGGGGGTCGGAACTGCTAGGTGATGGGCTTGAACCTCGTGGAGGCTTCCTACATACCTCTCCTTAATAAGGATCAAATACTTAGTAGTTCAGGTGATTTGGAACTGACGTGAAGGTGGACTTGGGTTCTAATGGGTGGTGGTGGGCTTAAACCTCGTGGAGGCTTCCTACGTGTCCTACCTTGGCAAGGATAAAATTCCACATAGTTCAGGATATGGTGTGGGGATTACACTATAGTCTTCCCAAGGTTTTGGTGAACCGACATGAAGGGGTGCCGGGACGATCGGGTTGTGGGATTGAACCTCGTAGAGGCTTCCTATGTACCCTGCCTTAGCAAGGATCAAAGTCCATGTAGTTCAGGTGGTATGGCATTTGGGGCTTATGCTCTGAGGCGGACCAGGGTGTCGGTGAACCGACATGGAGGAGGAACTGGGGTCCAATGGATGGTGGTGGGCTTGAACCTCGTGGAGGCTTCCTACATACCCTGCCTTGGAAAGGATAAAAATCCTTGTAGTTCGGAATCGGGTGTAGGGATTACACTCTAGGTTGCCCAAGGTGTTGGTGAACCGACATAAAGGGTTGTCGGGATGATCGGATGGTGGGCTTGAACCTCATGGAGGCTTCCTACGTACCTTGCAATGGCAATGATCAAAGTCCACGTAGTTCAGGTGGTATAGCATTTGGGGATCACACTTTGAGGCATCCCAGGGTGTCGGTGAACCGACATTGAGGAGGACCTGGGGTCCAATGGATGGTGGTGGTATTCAACCTCGTGGATGCTTCCTACGTACCATGCCTTGGCAAGGATCAAAATCCTCGTAGTTCGGAAGCGGGTGTAGGACTCTAGGATGCCCAGAATGTCGGTGAACCGACGTGAAGGAGGAATCGGGGTCCCATGGGTGGTGTGACTGAACCTCGTAGAGGCTTTCTACATACCCTTCCTTGGCAAAGATCAAAGACCTCGTAGTTCAAGTGGTGATGGTGTGAGGCTTACACTCTAGGCTGCCCAAGGTGAATGTCATGGTCGATGCTCACTCTAAGCCCACGTGAGTCATGCTCGGTGTGAGAAACAAGAGATATAAGAGACCTAACAATCACATCGTGAAAGGTGAGTTCGTGGGAAATGGATTGGGGCTTACACGTGGTTAGCATCTCAAAGAGGAAACAGGGACTTATGTGTGGTTATCAGCCCAAAAGATTTTCGTACTTACTCCAGGAGGGAGGCCCGATGGTGACAAAGCGTAGTGGGAGAGGGACTCAGGACTGAAGAAAGGAGAAGCATTGTTCCCTATTATACCCTTCGCTAGCCCTGGGGACCAAAGATTAAAGGAGGAGTAGGGATGTTTCCTTCTAATGGAAAGATAGGGGCTTACACTGAGATGGTCGCCCTTCCCCCGTGGACAAACGACACTCCCCTAAGGAGGATATCATCCCCTGTGGTGACCAGTGGGCGTGGAGAATATCCAAGGTGGGGGTACCCCGCGTGCGAGGCATGGGGCGAGGTCACAGTTTAACGTCATGTGCTGAGGACAGTGGTTATTGGCAGTTTAACGTCCTGCAACTCGGACGAGGTGGGTTTGCTCCGCACCCCTAGGACTTACATAACTGGTAACCTCTGCTCCTTGGTGTAGAGAGGAGATAGGAAAATCCATGGTGAGGGGGTGTCATAGAGTGAACCATTGAGGGGCCCACGTTAGTGTGGCTATGCGAAGAATCAATATCCATTAGCGTGCCTATGCGAAGAAGCTTGAGGTGAAGTAATGCAACGGGCAGTATCATCCAACGTACATTGAAGTCACATCGTGCAAACCCGGAGGGTTTCATGGGAAAAGGAATTTCCAAGCATAGGGGTTCATAGGTAGTGTCCTTGTGAAGCTCTGTTTCTCCGCGTGGTGGAGGGAACTTACGAAGGGGTGTGCTTTGCGAAGTGGGTCACCTCAGCCTAAGCATAGGGAAGAGGTGCATATGGTAGGTGCTTTGCAAAGTAGAAAGGCATTCGTGGAGCACTGCCTCGTGGAGCAAAGGTGCCTCACGAAACAAGGTGTTGTGAAGCAATGTTCTTTGTGATGTACAGTGACCCTGCCTTATCATGGGGATCATGTGTAAATGAAGGGTGTTCCGCGAAGCATAAATGCTCTGTGACGACCCAGGTCCCCTTGTGGATCCCCTTCCTTCGCGAAGGACCATAGGCTTCGCGAAAGGCATCCCTCTCGGAATAGGGGATCAAAATGAGACATGGGGGGGGAACTTCGAAGAGCATAAGTACCTCGCACAGCTCATGGTTTGTAGAGAAGAAGGATGCTTCGCGATTCGGGAGATAGGAAGTCAAAAGGTTGGATTGTCTGTCCTTTGGGATCAGGGGGAGTCCAGTATTTATAGGCAAGATGTGTTGTGAAGCGGATCTTACGTGGTGGGAAGAGGGACTTGGTTTCTTCATGGAGGTCTTGCGAATGTCAAGTGCGTTCGTGGAGCATCCCACCTCCTTCCTTTGCGGTGGGCTCACGAACGTCAATTGTGTTCCCGGAGCATCCTGCCTCCTTGCTTCGTAGAGGACGTGTGAACATAAAATGCGTTCGCGGAGCGGCCCGCCCCCTTACTTCGTGGTGGCCACGGTGTTGGGGGGACTCTGCAAAATGGCTTCGCGAGGCAGTCAATGGTGCCTTTATTTTGGATTCTTCTCTACCTCGAATTTTGGCGCCAACAAATTCCCCCCCTTAGACTTAGAGTCACGAAGAGATCAAGGGTTGAAGTATGAGGTTAACTGCCAAAATCCTCAGCCGTTCGTGAAGCGGGCTCGCGAAGAGGGCTCGGGAGGCAGATAGGGGATGCGTGGGCCTAGCGCTCCACGAAGCTCAATGCGAACAGGATGTGTCGTGAAGCTCTGACAGCCATCACATATAAATAGGTAGGCTTCTGTCTCTTTTTTCCTTTCCCTTATCCAAAAATTTTTCCTTTTGCGCTCTTGATTCATGAAGCTCCACGTACTCCATGTGTGTTCTCTATGAATCGAGTCTTCGCGGCACATAGCGAGTCCTCGACTCCGCATTTGCGCTCCGCAATCTGGTTCCTGAACGCCTAGGTAGGGCTCTGCGAACAGTCTTCACAAATTCACTCTACGAACGAGATTTTCGAACCAACCTGAAAATCATCCAAGTTCCAGAACTGAATGGACCACAAAGAAGCTTCCCAAGGGTTCCTTGCGGATGTCGCCTGGAGGGAAGAGATGGTGAACAGTCTGGGACTAAGGGAGTTGGTCCATAGTCACTCGAACCATAGTTCATTGGTGGAGCTGCTATCGGAGAGCTAGAAGAACTACCCATTTTATAGGAGGTTTCCCTTGTATGGCTTCAGGCTGAGGGATGACGTCTTCATCCCTGAAGCAAGTAAGGATGAGCCAGCTTACTGGTTCTGGAGAATACTATGTCAGCACCGATGGTTCAGGGTGGCCGATGGTCATGCCTGGGGGGGACTTCATGCCCCTCATTGTCGACTGCTTATACAACCATCTGAACAATGTCGATGGGAATGCATGGTAGCTAGAGATCTCCCCTCCTCTGTACTGAACTATCTTCAAGGTGGCACTGGGGAACCCGAAGAAGGGGTGGTCTGAGGAATGGGACCTAATCCAGGGCGGAAAATTCACGGATGATTGGGCCTGGGCCTACTGGATAGGCGCCTCGTGCGAGGAGTTCAAAGCGGATCTGAGAAGAGTGGGCTTGTATGAGGCAGCTTGGGCTTCCCAGTTTCACATCTACCAGCTGAAGCAGCTAATGCCAGAGCTGTTGAGCCGGTGGTCACCGGGGACCAATACCTTCCACCTGCATTACGGGGAGGTTGGCATCAGCTTATGGGACGTCCATCATATCTCAGGGCTCCCGATACTAGGGGTGATGTACAATTAATTCCTCTCTGCTATGTGTGAGTGGGAGGATCTGGAGCAGATGTCGCGTCTCGTGATGGCATTGATGGAGCTTGTGCTATGGGAGGATAAGGAGGCAGTGAGGGAATTCCACTTCAAGAATTGGTTCAAAAAGTTTCCGAACTTCCTCGTTGACTGTCAGTCCCTGGAGAGACCTCGAACTTGCCCAAATGGGTCCCGGATTAAGGAACACTCGTACTGGTGGCTGTTAGAGAATAGCCAGTGGAAGACCTGGGGGTTCAGTCTCAGTACTGAGCAACAGCCAATAGTCAGGCTGGCAGAATTCATCGCAGCTCTTATCTATGGTTGGATCCTGTCGGTGAGGGATACCAACATGGGAGTGTGACCAAGCACTTTCATCATGGTGTCCACATTGGTGACAGGAGGGCGGTTCAACCTAGGGATCTCGATGCTCGCCAAGTTTTATAAGATGTTGTGGCACATCAGCGAGGGGAAGAGGCCACAGAGGATACTCGGGCCATTCCACCTCTTGTACGGGTGGATAGTACCGTACATCAGGGGGATATATGATTATCTGAACCCCATCTTGCCTCCAGGGTCGAACTTCCACCCCTTGATTCTCAACTTCATGGGGATTTTTCCGGCCAAGCTGACCGTACCATCGGTATTAACTCGAGTCTCGAAGGTAGAATAGTTCAACTTTCATCCATTCCCATTGCCAATAGGGGCCTTCATGGATGATGGTCGGGGAGCAGAAGAGAACCGGGCCTACCTCCTGTCCCTTTGACGTGGGGTCATGGTGGCCAGGGTGGACTGCAAGCATCTCTACGAGCCATACACCCCACACTGGTTTGCAAGGAAATTCTGGTTCCTGCATCGACTGACCCCACAGGTCTACCTGGAGGTGCGTCACGAGGAGAACCTATGTGTGATGAGGCAGATGTGGCTCATGTTCACACGGGAAGACGGGAAGATGCAGAATGAATTACCTCTATTGACCGCCATCCTCGGGATGGTAAAGGAATATACCCAGAGCTGGGAGGCGGCCTACCTGAGGGAGACGCTGAAGCGGCCAACCATTCTAGTCGGAGATGGTGAGCTTCCCCAACCTCGGGGTCGAGGCTAGAACATGGAAAGGGAATCCCAAAGTGGTGGGGATACTGTAGCGGTGACGCCCGCACCAGTTGAGGGGGAAGTAGTGGTAGCAGACCCGGAAGCGGCAGCAGACCTGGTGGTCCTAGGAGAACAGAGTTATCTGGAGGAGAATCCACCAATAGGATTCTACAGGATCTCTACTCAGGCCCTGGGGAAACAGTTAAGCCATATTGAAATGCCGGAGAATGTTGTCTTCTTGGAGGCCTGGGACATCTGGGAAGTTAACACAAAATTCCTCAGCCCATATAAGTTATGGTAGCACCTTAGCCTCCTTGGGATGGACTTGTCGGGGATTGGCCCTATTAGAGCCGGTTTTGCAGTATACTAGGTGGAGGCGGAGAAATACATTTCCAAACTGGAAGACATTATCCACTCCCGGGGTACCCTGCATCTGATGACAGACTGGGTCAGGGTGTTGTTGGATCGTATGTTCCCTCTGCAACTATCAGCTACTGACTTGAGGGAGTGCTTACCTCTGCTGGAAGAATCGGACGAGTCCTCCTGGGGAGATGAGGCCAGTAGAGGGAGTCCATTGGAGGAGGGTGAAGTCGGCGATCATTCCTTGGATCTCGAATATTTCAGGGAGGCCCTCGATGTAAAATCCCAAGTTCCTTCCTCAGGGTCTGCTCTTAGGTTACTCTGGATTCCTTATCAACATCTACAATGTGCAGGAGGACCTTGTGCATAGACCATGTTCTCTCCCCTCTGTGGGTGCCAACGCGGGACCTTCGGGATCCACACTCGTGGTTGCATCAACTTCTGTGTCTGGTGGGGCTAGGACACTTGAGGTGGCTCCCCCGGAGTCCCCAAACCTTCCAACCATATACATGGGGCCATGTTTCGGGGTCCCGACGACATCATCCCAAGAGAGAGACCAGGGATTCGATCTTTGTAAGTCTCCTCTACCAAATGTGCGACTTCCATCCCCTAACCACATTAACTGACATTCATGTCCCCTTTTTTGGCGTGTACAGTCCTTCAATTGGCCTGGGCCACTGCGGCGAAGCTGGTAGGGACTTCTGGTATTGCCCTTCCCAGAGGCATGCCAATGGTCATGGCGGTGGACATCCAACCTAACCAAACTGCAGAACTCTCGATCACTGGAGGGGACACCAGTGGGACTGTGCCTGAGGTTATTGATGTGGGATCTGATGATGAGGATCAACCTGACAGTTCAGGCCCTGCCATGCCTGATCCAACACTAGACGTGGACCCAGATGAGGAGTTCCTAGGGACATTCCCTGCATACGAGCCTGCCAACCGTGCCGATTGGGACGAGACAGCTTCTGACGAGGAGGATAGCAAAATAGTTTGTCACTGATAGTGGAAGCTAATCACGTGCTTCATCAATAACACCCTCCAATCATTATGGTTGGACGATATGGATAGACTTCGCTTGTAGCTATGCGAACTGTGTGCCGGGGGAGTGGATTCCCAGTGCCCTCACATGCTCATCTGAGATCTTATGGTAGAAAAGATTCAGGAGTATGACTGTGGCCTCAGTGTGGGCTGGCAGTAAGGGAAGGTGGTGAACATCAAGAGGCTCCAGGATTCCAAAAACGAGGTTGAATAGTTTCAAGCCCAGTTGAATGAGCATTCTTCTTCTCTTGATGCGCAATCAGAGCTCGTCTCGTGACTGAAAGCCTAGCTGGTGGAGGCTGAAGAGGGCATGAAGTGAGTCTCTGAAGATATGGATATTATCCGGACTAGTGTGGAGCAGGCCCAGATTGTGTCCAATGACTTGTTCCCTCTCACTGCCGAGGAGGAGCGGGAGCTGAATAGGTGGCAGCAACTCCTGGACGCCACCAGCCAGAGGGTGGCGGAGCTGCAATGTTCCTTTGACGAGGTCAATCTGTCCATGGGGGGAGTTGACCCCCGGGTGTAGTAATGATTAAAAACAATCAAATGTAATTTCATGCTTTGATTGCTTGATGACATAGCATGTATGAGTTCCATTGTTTAAATTGGTTTATTTCATCATCGTGATGTTCGCGGAGCATCTAGGGATCATTCCCTAAGCTCGCGTGGGTCGGGCCCGATGTGAGAAACAAGGGATGACCACCTTATCACCCCATCCAAACGTAGGAGTGAAAACCAAGATTTGGGAATCCAAGGTTTTAACAACCGATCCTGATTTTTGGGAGTAAATGAGAGAGACCCGACTGGAGAATGAAACTCTCAGAATAGCCGAATTACCATTTTCCCAATGTGCTCTTGTGCACAAATGAGGTAATGCCAGGGGCACTGAAATCAATCTGAATAGATGGGACTAGGAGGTTTGAATCACAATACCCAGGATTTGGAACATTTTGGGGGTGGCGTGATAATAAAGAATAATTTTTTACCACATTTGAAACAAAGTATTCTTATTGTATTAGCCTAGAGTAGGGATAGAAAATGAGGTCTGACCGCTGACCATGTTCGAAACATGGGGCATGACTCAAAATTTCATTTGTTAGTCTTTCAGAACGTTTTCCTAGGATAATAGGTGGGCCATAGGCCGATCATATATACTGTTAGGGGGTTCCCTTAGACATGAAAGAGGATGAGGGTCTGAAAAATGGGCACGCAAAGCGTTGAATGTGGAGTGATGGTTTGTTTGAACAGAATCCAACACTCTCGAAATTATGTCACTATGGTGGAAGCACATTAGATGGACACATCGGTCTGATCATGGATCATTCTTTCTTTTAGACAGGACCTCTCTAGCGAGGGATTCATCACTTCCCAATGTCATCTTGGGGCATCCCGAACTTGTTCAGGGAAAAATTGCAGTTACATGGTTCTCCACAAGGGGTCAAGCCAGGGGACAGAAATGAGGAGGAACATTATTTATGATTCATGGGGCTGGACCCTAGGTGAAATTCCTGGGTGTCTTCACATATCCCATGAGGATGGGAATCAAGCTGTACGTAGTTCTGGAAGCACAGTTTAACATCCTGCGGGATGATGAAAATCATGGCTGCGCCGGTGCACATCCTACCAAAACTACTAAGCCCACAAGAGTCATGCTCGATGTGGGAAACAAGAAGTAGTGGTGGGACTTTCCCGACACAGGAAGGAACATGATAGGGTGAAGGGACTCTCGGTGAATGGAAGCCTAATGATGTTAACCTGTCCATGTAGCACACCTAGATGCGCGAAGAAGTAAAGTCGAGTATGTCAGAATTCCACTTGAACATGAGGATGTGGAAATGTGTAAATACTGATGCTCGAAATCTAGATCACAATGATGGTGATGTGACGATGGAGGGATAACGGTTGACCATGTTCAAAACACAGCATCCATATCGCGTTATCCTAGAATGGGGATAGACAAATGAGGGTCAATCGCTAACCATGTTCGAAACACGAGACCTATCACAAATTTCGTCAAATATCTTTAGGGACGTTGGCCTGAAACGGTAGGTGAGCCAAGGCGGCATAAGACCAGACCGTGAAGCGGGTCCCTTAGGATATAGAAGGGGATGAGGATCCAAATAGCGAGCTCACAAATCTTGGACATTGAACGAGGGGAATGTCCCCATGAAAATTCCACACTTTGGGCTCTTTGTCAAAACACATCTGAATATGACAACAAGATGTATTAGATAGAGGGATTTGAGTCCCTTCCCATAGGGAGATCTTAGTATAGGGTCATATAATTTGGACCATGGATGGTAGGAAATGTGGGAGACACATGGTGGGGTAATTATAAAACCTGACATTAATGGGAACCTGGGGTTCCGACCACCATGTGTTCCCTGGGAATATTTTAGGTCAAGAGACCAGAAACTAGAGTTAAGCTGGGCCTGAGGCAAGGTGCACGGACGTTCCTACATACCCCATGAGGATAGGGATCAAGCTGCACGTAGTTCTAAGAGGTGGCACAGTAAGGTACCAGTGCTAGGGATCAAAGGGGCATACGGGTGTGGCCCTCGCACCAAAATAATCAAGCCGTATGCAGGCGTTGAAAAATGGTTTGGTGTTTGACCAAAACCAAACATTGTGTCCCCTTGAGTGAGGACATCATGATGAAGTGTCATTTTTCATCGTGTGTCCAGGACAATAATGTCACAGTTTAGGGTCATGTGATGGGACCAGGCATTCCTTTTAACATCGTGTGGCACAGATGTAGTAGATACAATGCTAAGTGGGGAATGTGTACGGTGCAATAAAACATACCCGATGTGAATGAGGACATAATCCCATACCACACCATACACAATTCCGAGAAAGGAACCTCGGGTCAAGGGGCCTAAATAGAGGTAAGAGGGTAAGGGGAAGGGGAAACTAGCTCCCAATTGAGCTGGACCTGAAAACGAGACGTCTGGGTGGTCCTACATATCCTATAAGGATGGGAATCAATCCACATGTATCTCTAAACAAGATCTTAGTTTATGGTCTTAGAGCTCGGACCATGGATGATGGAAGTCAGTTTGGAGCCTCGAATGATGCCTTTACCGCGGCTTTGTCCTCCTAACGTGCAAATGTGCACCAAGGGATAGTGTCAGGAGTGTTAAAGTTATACTTGTACATGATGGGGTGGAAATTGATGTGAATCATGTAACCAACATTTTGGGCTTAATGGGGTTGGCGTGATGATGGAGGATGACTTTTGACCTTGTTCGAAACACAACATCCATATCGTGTTAGCCTGAAATGGGGAAAATCAAATGAGCATCGACCACTGACCATATTTGAAATGTGGGATTTGTATTGATTTTTTGTCCACAACCCTCGAGAACGTTGGCCTATATTGGTAAGAGAGACCTTAGGCCTAGCATTCATGCCATTTGGGGGTCCCTTTGGGTGTGAAAGGTGATGGAAGCCCTAATGAGGGAGAACATGAAGCCTGAAAAATGGGTGGAAGCATGTCCAAGTAGATTCTGACATTCCAGGTATTAAACCAAAGTACCCTTAGGTACATTGGTGAATCACCGAAGAGGACCAAGGGGATCATCTTGGGAGTGGCTGATTTGAAAAGACGAGGATAGCACAAGAGGATGGAAAACTCTCAAGGGAAAGAGGTACATGGCGTAGTTGTTACAAACCCGACGTGAAAGAGGATATAATCATGTACCACACTGTATATCCCTTTCATGGAAGAATGCGGGCCGAGGGGCCAAGATGGGGCTGGACCCGAAGCCGAGGTGCTCAGGCGGTCCTATGTATCCCATGAAGATGGAAATCAATCCATACGTAGTTCTAGAATCACACATAGGGGTAGGATACCCTAATGAGGGGGGTGTATGGCGTGGCAAGTAACCCGGCGTAAATGGAGACATAATCCCATACCACACCATACAACCCTAAATAGGAATTTGGGTTGGGGGCCTGAAATAGTCACGGGGCCTGAGGCTGGGCCTCAGTCGAAAAGGCCCGACCAGTTTGCAGTTTAACATCTTGCAGTCAAGATGAAGAGGGGAGTAAGATGTCCCCCACAAGGGATGTGTACGACATGGAAAATAACCCGACGTGAATGAGGACATAATCCCAAACCACACCGTACAACCCTAAATAAGAACTTGGGTCGGGTCCTGAAAAGGCCAAGGGACCTGAGGCTAGGCCTCGGTTAGGAAGGCCTGACCAGTTTGTAGTTTAACGTCTTGCAGTGATGATGAAGAGAGTATAAGGTATCTCATCCGAGGATGCGCATGGCACGGAGAGTAACCAGATGTGAATGAGGACATAATCCTATACCACACCATACAATCCCATAAAAGAGAACCTGGGCTGGGGCCCAAAAAGGCCAAGGGGCCTGAGGCTGGGCCTCGGATGGGAAGTTTATACATCCTCTTGTATGGTTTCCGCCTCATCATAGCTCCCAATCCCACGTGAGCAGTTCTCGGTGTGGGAAACAAGGAGCCAGTCTCGGCTCCCCCCGTCACATGGGGCCTAATAGCTGGCATTTCCCTAAGGGATTTCATCATTTGGAGATACAACGGGGCAAAATGAACCACTACACTCAATGTTTGGGACATCTTGGGGTGGTTCCCACGTCGTAGGACAGTCGTTGACCATGTTCAAAACACAGCGTCCCTGTAGTGACCTGAAATCGGAGCAACAAATGAGCATCGACCGCTGACAATATTTGAAATGCAGGACTTGTATCAGCTTTTTTCTCAACATCCACGAGGTCATTGTCCCGAAGTGGTAAGAGAGCCCTTAGGCCTAGAATCCATACCATTCGGGAGCCCTTCTAGACGGGAAGGATGATGGAGTCCCAATCAAAGGAGTTGGTGAATCATAGTTGTGCCCATCTATAAAAGAGGCGAGCATCTCAAGGGAGAGGGATGCATGACCGTATTGAGATTAGATTGACATGAATTGGGGAAACATTCTGCACCCCACCATATTTCTTGACCTAAGGGGAAGATTCAGGCATTTGGGCTAGGCCAATAGACGAAATCTCCAGGTGTTCCTACGTATCCCATAAGGATGGGAATCAATCCATACGTAGTTCTTGAGGCCCATGTATTTTAACATCGTGTGGTGAAGACGTGGGAGAATAGAAAAATGGGGATCGGGCACATGGTGCAATCGTCGCAACTCCCATATGAATGAGGCCAAGGAGGCCTGCACTACACCACATGAGGAACCTCCGAGAGGATTATACCTAGGGGTATTCAAAGAGAAGATTCCAGGGGCTGGGCTTAAGATGAGGTGTATGAGTGTTCCTACGTATCATACGAGGATGGTAATCAAGCCATATGTAGTTCTCAAAAATGCAGTTTAATGTCATGTAGGACGATGCACAGTTTAAAGTTGTGTAGGACCGGATAGTTTAAGGTCATGCGGGACCGGCGTGCAGTTTAGGGTCATGCGGGACCATCCCGCTTAAGGTCATGCATGACCATTAGGATCAGGCAAAGTATTTCTTGAGGAACTTGGCATTTGTGGGAGGAGTTATACACTCACCATCCATGGTCACCAGGGAGTATGCTTCATTGGGGTAAACCCTATGGACTATGTAAGGTCCTTCCCATTTGGACTCCAACCCGGGTGGCTTCCTACCGGGGATCATTGGCGCCCGGAGGGCCAATACCAAGTCGCCTTATAGAAAAGAGTGGAGGAGAACCTTCTTGTTAAAGGCTCTAGCTATATTATTCTGATGACTTTCCAGATTGTGCAGGGCACGAAGCCTATTCCCGTCAAGTGCTTCCAATTAAGACAGAATAATTTTGGCTACATTATCTGGCACCTACTGGTCATAGACTGTTGTTCGTAACGAGGGCAGTTAGATCTCGATGGGTAGGACGGCCTCAGCTCCGTACACCAGGGAATATGGGGTCACCTAGGTGGAATTACGAGTCGTCGTATGATAGGCCCAGAGGACATTGGGGAGCTTGTTTGGCCAACTCTTCTTGTTCTAGCCAACCATTTTCTGCAAAATTTTAGAGATGGTTTTGTTGAATGCCTCGACCTTCTCATTTTCCTGCGCATGATAGTGGGAGGTATGGTTCAAACGGATGTTGTACTTGGAATACAATTTCTTTAGCTCGGTTGCTCAGAAGTTGGTGCCGTTATCAGTGAGGATGGCGTGAGGGACCCAAAATTGGTAGATTATGTTGGAGATTAGGAAGTCAACGATAGAACAGGCCTTGACCTCCTTGAGCGGAACTGCTTATGCCCACTTGGAAAAGAAATCTATGGTAGTCAGGATTAACCTTCACAGGCGAGCTGTCGCCGGTGGGTATGGTCCCACGACATCTAATCCCCATACCATGAATGGCCAAGAGTACTTGGTGCATTGGACAGGTTCTGGCGGCCAATGCATGAAGTTAGCATGAATTTGGCACGAGTGAAATCTCTTGGAGAACTTGATACAATCATGGATCATAGAAGGCCAGAAGTACCCCAGTCTCCGGATCTGATGGGACAGCTTCGGCCCATCCTGATGAGACCCAAAGAAACCGATGTGAACCTCCTGCATGACCTGAGAAATCTTGACTCCATGGATGCAATGGAGGATAACACCATCGAACCTGTGCTTGTAGAGTATCTGCTCAAGACTAGGACCACTCTTGAGGGTAAACTGTAGTGTGCGGTGTCGAATTCGCTCACGCTTGGACAGATCATCCAGGAGGAAACCATTAAAGAGATTCTTAACAAAATGGTTTCTCCAGTCGAGAGCCACTTCAACCACTACATCTGAAGAACCTAGGGGTCCTATCGTGGAGGATCCGGTGGTAAGATGGATTACTCGTAGGCCATCACCATCATCTGAGGTGACGGGACCAATGACTCTCTGATGTGACACATGTATAATCAGATCATCCTACTTGGGTTATGCAAGTGATGCATCCAGGCCGTCCAGGGCATTAGCTCAACCGTTCTAAGATCGAGGGACATGAGTAACTTCCAGTAGAGATGGAAACTAGGCCATTATCTGGAGGGTGCGCTCCAACAATGGTATGAGCTCTAGATTTATAACGACCTATCCACCGTTGACTTTCTTGATGACTAGTTCAGAGTCCCCTTTCACATGAAAATGGGGTACATCGGTCTCGAGGGCCAGCTCGAGGCCAATGATAAGAGCCTGGTACTCTGCCTCATTATTGGTGTAGCCTTCTAACAATAGGAATGAGTACGGCAGAATGTCTTACACTGGGGTAATAAAGATAATACCCAGTACCACTCTGTTGAGTCTGGGATCATTGAGTCTCCTACCGGTGGGGCTTCGAGAGGCATCCTCAAAGTGCATCTGCCAACATGGGATGGCAGGATCTTCCAAGAGGATTGCCTCATCGGGAAAATTCAAGTCCAGGGGCTGGCCCATGGAGGTCAGATGGGTAGCTAGAAAGTCTACCAATGCGTGTCCCTTGATGGATTTCTGGGGAACAAACCTGATGTCGAACTACTGGAGAATTACTTCTCACCATGCTAGACGACCGATCAACATGGGGTGGTTCAGAATATACTTCAGCGGGTCTACCCGAGACACCAGCTGTACCTCATGGTGCTGCAAGTAGTGTCGCAACTTCTATACTACGAATACCAGCTCAAGGCAGATTTTTTTGATGGGGGGGTATCTGGTCTCCGTTTCGAGGAGCATGCGGTTGAGGTACTAGAGACTATTTTTCATCCCCTCATTGTTCTTCCGGGTGAGAAGGACATCAAGAGATCATTCCAGGGCAGTCACGTACAGAATTAGCAGTTTTCTGGAGATGGGTGGAATCAAGACCGGAGGCTGGAGCATATACTGCTTAATTCCCTTGAACGCAGTTAGGTACTCTTAATCCCACTCATAGGAAGAGCCTTTCTTCATGAGCCGGAAAAGGGACTTACACTTGCTGGCAAGATTCAAAATGAATCTGCGTTTGTAGGCTAAGTGGCCTTGGAAAGCTCATAGCTCCTGAATATTGCTCAGGTGAGGCATTTGACTGATGGCCTTAATCTTCTCTGGGTCAATCTTGATGCCCCGGTACCTGACAACAAAGCCAAGAAACTTCCCGGAGGTGACCCTGAAGGCACAGTTCAGTGAATTCATCTTTAGGTGGCAGGAGCAGAGGAATCTGAACACGTTCTCAAGGTCCTTGAGATGGTCCTGGCACTGGTGAGATTTGACCACCAGATCATCCACATAGAATTCCACCAATTTCCCAAGGATTGGCTTGAGTATGTGGTGCATGGCCTGCTGATAGGTGGCACCTGAATTCTTCAGGACGAAGGGTATAACTTGGTAATAGAAAGTACCATGGGGTGCCCTGAAAGTGGTGGAATCCTCTTCCTCAAGGTCTATTCGGATCTGGTTATATTCAGAGTAACCATCCATGAAGGAGAGAACTTGGAACCCAGCCCTAGCGTCAATCAACAATTATGTCACTGTAAGAGGAAAAACATCCTTCGGACAGTGACGGTTGAGATCCCGGAAGTCGATGCAGACTCTGATCTGTCTGTTCTTCTTCCTGACTAGCACGATGTTGGCTAGCCACTTGGGGTACTGGACCTCCCTTAAAAAGTTGGCTTTGATGAGCTTGTCAACCTCAGACTCGACCATGGCACCATGAGAAGAGTGCATCTTCCAAGGATTATGCTTGAACCCACGATGATTTGTCGGGAGACCGAGGCGGTGGATGGCTACCTGAGGATCTAGTCCTAGTATCTTGTCGTAGCTACAGGTGAATACATCATGGTTCTATTTCAGGAAATCCATGTACCACTGCTGCTCTTCGAAGGGCATGGCGGTACTGATCAATGTGGGTCTCAGATCTGCCTCGCTACGAAGGTTCACCTGTACTAGTTCATCGACCGTGGCGGAAACGCCTTCTTCAAAGGTGGGTGGAGAATCCTTTATATCCTCTTCTTCACTTGTGGAGGAGGTATTCCCAGCGGGTGAAGCTTCCTCTGGGTCAAAAGAACCTGACGGGAGGCTGGTACCAGCCTGGACAGTAGTGGACAACATATCAGGAGATTCACGCACCGCTGAGACCATGGCGATGAAGGCAGTCGGTCTAATCCCATCTGGTCTTCGGCCCAAGGGGCCGCGCTTGATGATATCAAAGCAATAGTGGCACGTTGGAATGAGTTGGTTAATCCCAGCCCAGAGAAACAGACACATATGACATATTATTGTTGCCATGGGGCAAACATCCTGATATCATATGGGGGTAGGAGGCTCTGGGATCACCTAAGCCTGGTTTGTGTAGGAGTACGAGGTGATTTTCCACCATCACTTAGACTTGGGAATATTCATTCATCTTGTACTAGAGACAACAAAACATTGACCCATCCTGGGGTTTGTGGCCTCTAATCGATGGATTGGGAAGACGTAGGCGTCATCCAGACCTGCCCAGGGGTCAGTTGTGACCACGGTGGGCTCAACCTCACTTTCCAGAATCTGCTTATCCTTGCTCTTGTAATAGTTAGCATCCAGATAACGAGCTTCACAAGAGGAGAAAGGAGATTAATCACCTTGGAGTACACCTACTTGACCATTTAGGGAGTACTTGAGGCACTGATGATACGATGAGGGAACCGCCGCTTTCAGGTGGAGCCATGGTCTTCCCATAAATGCATTGTACGCGGTGTCCTAGGAGACAACCATAAACTCGGTACTGGCAACTAGACCACCGAACTAGGTCTTCAAAAAAATCTTGCCGACCGGGGTCTGCTCTGTCCTGTCATATCCCTAGATCCTTAAATCAGAGGGAGTCAGGTCATCTTCGGATAACCCCAACTTCCTTAGTGTCCATGTCGGGATAAGGTTGATCCTAGATTCAGTGTCAACAAGACAGCAGTGAACCTCAACGCCGTTAAATTGGTTGGTGATGTACAGCGAGTGGATGTTCCCCTATATGGGAGAGCCTTCATCTTCTCTAGAGAACAAAATGATGGCCTGGCATTTGACATTCTCAACTGTTTCAGCATGAAAGGCTTCTGCAGCTGCTACCTTCATCTCAAACTGGAGTGGGCTTCTTAAATCCTCAGTAAGGGCCTCGCTCATATCTGACAACAAGAGAAGGGATTCAAGGCTTGGAAAGCCTCATTGGGATGTCGGCGAGGTGATTGAGGGAATCATACTTCCATTCTAGGTGTGAACTTCTACTTACAAGAGGTTGCTCTACAATTGGAGGCATGGTGGGCCCTACTAGCTGGAACGACGGCTGGCTGGTGCTGGGCATATCCTGCTTCTCACTAGTCGAGGCTTGAAAAGTAGTTGTAGGATGAGGACCGGATGACTGAGATCGGTCTGTAGTTGGGTGAGGCTAGTCGTGGCTTGGATGAGGTAGCTCTGCCAGATCCAATAGCACAAACGATGGTGTAGGCATTCTTGACGACACCGGATGAAGAGGTTGTGTGTGCTGAGCTATGCGCTGGGCCTACTATTTGGTCTTAGTGGCATGCACGGCCTGGATGGAGGTGCCAACTGAGGTTCCCCGATGACCCATATGTTCATGGCTCTGCCGACATTGGCATCGGCTGGGGACATTGGGGAGGTTCGCCTGGCACTCCCGCTCGTCGGAATTCATATAGGGATTTACCAACTCCATGGTATTAACCAAAGTGTACCCTTGACTGTCACTTGAAGAGTCATACACTACTAGGCGGATTCTGGGAGGTATCCCCATCTCAGGGGGCATGAAGTTTCCAAGAGTGAGGTATGATGATAGATTTGGCAGGGCGCGTTTCTTTTTCTTGCGCCGCCGATGCTTGCTCTTCTTGGAAGAGGCCGGCTGAGATGATGATGCAGAAGTGGCGACCGCAGCTTCTGAAGGCTCCAGCTAATTCAAGCATGCCCGAATGATTCCATGGGTATGAGCAACCGTCTTTCAATCCATCCAGTCATCGTACTTCTAGGACCCACGGTTAGAAACCTGCTGTCACTCACCTTCACTGTCGCTACTGTTGTCTGTCCTTACAAAGACACCCACCACTTATGTCGGGGCCGGACCCAGCCTGACTATGTTGTTATCGACCTGGTCTTGAAGCCAGTCTTTGAACAGATAGTACTACTTGAGGGTGTTCCCCAGAATCTGATGATAGTGGCAGTAGTTGAGGCGATCAGTGAGATTTGCCTCTTTCGGCCTTCTGCACTTAGGCAAAAGTACAATCCCCTGCTCTAGGGTGCTATAGAAGTAACCAGGGACATGATTCTCACTGAACGAGTAAGTTTATTTTCTTCTTTCTGAAAAGGGGGCCCTTGAAGCCTGGCCCTGAAGAGGAGTCGGAGGGGTCTATCGGGGAGTTGGACCCTAATTTTCCCGCCTAGGCGGTGGCGGCGCATTCCACGTGGGTGGTAGCTGATTCTAAGGACGCTGCTCAGCCGGAGGCCACACCTGAGGAGGAGGGTCTCTGTGAGGCTGCGGGGTCGGTGCTAATGGTAGTAACTCTAGTTTCCTGGGGGCTTCTATTTGGGCCACCGCGGCAGGATCGGCTATAGCAGTTATCCTCACTAGAATTACAGGGGGCAACAGATGTGCCTGGCTGGCCTGTTGTAGGGATTCCTCTAGATGCTGGGCCTTATCAGATAAGTCTCAGAATCCTCCAGGGTAGTTCTGGGTGATCAGAGAAGGAACCAGTTCCGTCTTAATGTTCCCTACACATATCGTGAATAGTTTCTCCTGAGTTAGTGTCATGTCAAGGGAGTATGTGAGCCCCTTCCACCGGGCGATAAAGTCTGCGACTCGCTCATCAAGCCTTTTCTTACACTTGAAGAGGTCTGTGATGCTGGTTTTCCAAGTGTTATAGCTTAACTCATAGAGGAATTGTATGTGCAGGTCCTCCCAGCTGGTCACGGATCCAACGGGGAGCTGGTTATAGCAGACGAATGTTGGACCCTCCAACGTCTGAACAAAATAGAAGATCTTGGCAGCCTCTTACTGCGCTGGAGTTGCTAACATGGGCCCACACCTTGAGTTGAAGTGGACCAGGTGCTGCGGTGGGTCCCTCTTCCCGTTAAAGGGGGAGAAGGTGGGATTCCCGAAACCTAGAGGCGCCGGCATATCATCCACCCATGCCAGGTATGGATTTCCATCAGGTGGGATTGCCACCTGACGCATTTCCAAAGCCTCAAGGCAGGATATGAGTGCCTCCATAGGATCATTTGGGCGGGGGTCCCTATCTTGATGGGGATCCCTAACCACGAGCGCGTTGTCGGGTTCTTCAACACGGTAGACAGGATCAGCGTCTCATAGAGTGGCTGGTGGAGCGTCCTGTAGGGCAGCTGGGGGAACCCGGGCCGGATTCCATGGATTTTCTCATCGTTTGGGAGGGTTTGGAGAGACATATCGCACCCTCTTGTCATGAGATCCGACTTTAGCCCTGTCTAAAAGAGCGGTATGATCAGGGTTGCCTGGGGGAATCTCATCGAGGGGTAGTTGTTCATGCCCCTACTACCTCGTCCAAGGATGACCGTAGTCAGGTCGTCGCTTTTCATCACATTCAGCCTAGAGTTTTTCAACTAACCTCTTCTTCTCAGCAAGTTTTTGTCACAATGTGGCCTTCTCGGGGTCCTCCTCCGTCTTCTTCACTGAGGCGGATGGGTCGGAGTGCCCGACAGCTCCGACGTGCTCTTTTCCTTTACCGGCATTCCTACTGAGTACCAACGAATCGGTGGACGCAGGGAGACCTAGGAGGTTCCTCTGCTAATGATTAATCCTCCCCTCAGGGGGTAAGTTTCCATCGAGAATCTTCAACTCGTCCTCCTCATCCACTATATCGTCCATGTTGAGCGTGACCCTTCATGGGGGCATGTCCTCAATATCGCATAGCGAGTCAGGCTACCACTGGATAGGACTGAATATGAGGGTAGCATACTTCCCCAAGACATGGATTTGCACGTGGGGGGTAGTATCCCTGATAATTTTTCAGAGTACCTTGATACTATGAATGCATTACTGCTAGAGAGCCTCATGGCGACCTGGTGACTCGGGGCATTGGGCCACAAGGAGTGTGGCCATATCGACTAGATGGAACTGCTCACTAATGTCTTAAAAATGCATTTGTCTCCTTGGATAAACCACACACTAATGATGAAGACTGAAATGTGTCACTTAGAGGTTGTAGCGGAAACATTCAACTTCCTTCGGATTGAGGGATTCCGGTATGCAGAAATTATGCGATGCCACGGGCTAGAACTTCTTAGGGAAGTGGTTCACTACAAGGATGCTCCAGAAGCTCCTCAGCTCAAATTCAGGGTCTGGACCATGATTGCCCCACTCACCAACTGGGGGTGGTTGAGGAACTGGCAGCGGTACTGATGCAGACTACTGGGACAACATATTGGCCGGTGGAGAGTAAGGCGAGTGGGTTGACCGGCCACCGATTCTCAGGCTATCCTCCGAAGAGTGTAGCAACCTGGCCGCTACATCATGATAAGAGGGGATGATGGCTGTCGTTCCTATCTCAGAGGCCAGGGCTACTGATGATAGGCCGCGATGCTGCTCGCCTGCCATTGGTCCCTAGAATAGCTCTCTATGATCTCTTGTGGAGGTATAAAGCACTTCCGGTGATGATGGTGTTGATTACACGACCGTAACCTACGGGGTCACTAGATTTTCATCCTCCTAGATATACCTATGGAGGGAGGTGGAAATCTTGTGGACCACACATTTCGGGAGCACCAGGCTGATGCACCTCATCCCTGCCCTGGCCCTTGACTCGGATGAGCGAGGGGAGGGTTCCTGAGCTGAGTCGTACTCCGCTTCAGAGTCTGAGAATCCAACCGGTTTGATCTCTATCTGGCCCTTCCCGGGATTCTTCTTGTGGTGGCGATGGACCGCCTTCTTACCCCTGGGTGGCTCCTTGGAACAGGGCTGATTTCTGACATGGTGTCCTTTGGCCGCACTGGTGCTGGGGCGGAGAGGGTTTCCACCTGAGAAAGCTGGGGTTCAAGGAGCACCGGGACAGATGTAGAAGGGTACATGGGGAGGACCTCCATGGATATCACTAGAGTGGGCAAAACCTCTACTGGGACCAGCAGGAGCATGGGGAGGACCTCTATGCTTGGTGCGGGTGGAGCTAGGCTGGCCTTCACCCCTCTAATTTCCAGGGTGAGGAGGACTTTTACCAGCTACGTAGAAGACTTAGGGAGGATCCCCACATTGTAGAGAGACCATATGTGCAATGTTCCTACATCGGAAGTCAGGGGCAGGAGGAATGACTCCATACCCAGTGTAATGGGCACAGGAGAGGCTTCCGTACCGAGCATCACTACTGCAGGGAAAACCTTCATTTGGATTGGGGGTAGCACGGGGCAGACCTCTATGTCGAGCCTCAAAATGGGGAAGTCTCATCCTCTCTGTGGTAGTGGTATGGGGAGGAACTCCGTATGGGGTGGCATCGCTGTGAGTTGGTTCGCAGCGACCACTGATCATGCCTATGACTAGGAGAGTCGACCCAGCCTGCCTATGGGGCGGTTGGGGCCTCGATCCTGGTTGGGTGTATAATCACCCCTGCTCAGTGTATGTAGGGACCTGATGATATGCTTTGGTAGTGGCTCAGGCCACATTAGTTGTCGATGTTGACGCCCCTTGGTGGGTGTCCTCCTCAGCTCGTTTCCGACGCTGGAATCGGGTCGGACGAGCTGGGGCCGGTGGCGCAGGGGCATAGCTTACCTGCTTCTCGTCCAGCAAGACCAGGAAGCGGCACTGACACAGTCGAGTGGGAGACCTTGATGGGAGCCCCTAGATTGGGACTCTGAAGGATCTGGGTCAGCCACCTCCTACCTCATCAGCGTAAGGCAGGGAGTTGTCAAAGCGCTCCAGGGACAGGCTCCCAAAGTGGTTGTATGTTGGAGTGGGAAGCAATGGCTCCCTGAACGACCCTTGGGGGTGACGTTGGAAATGAGGCATAGACGCATCTAGATTCAGGCACCCATATCCTAGGTTGGGATTATGACCTCCTCCTTGTAACGATGCACGAGGTTGTTAATTACCCTTTGTTGGATAACTTTTTATGGGGAGATGGGGCATGGGAGCAAAAACGGGCGTAGATGCAGAGGTCTTTGCAGAAGTGATGAAGCCACATAGAGTGGTTATGATGGAATTGCCCATGCCTCTGCATAGATGGGTAGACGATGATCATGTTCCTAAGGTAGAAACCTGATTCTTGGGAAGAAGGGAGATGAACTCGTCAATTCTAAAAGAAAAATGAATCGATGACCAATGCCCTAGTGTCATCCCATCTTCTAGGATCGGTAAGAAGGATCCACGCTAACAATTCTAGAGAACGGGATGTCCAACGTTATACTTCCCCAACTTCTGGTGAGTTTTACACCAGCCCCACTATTTTCTTGGCGGGACCAGGCACCGGATGTCTGGATCCGGTGACACGTCAATCCATTGATGCCCCAAGTGCTACTAATCTCCATATTTAAGGATAATAATTTCATGCCGGGTTCACCATTTTTGTTTCTAACGCTTTCGCCAGGGCGTGCGCATCTGTCTCATTCGGGGACGAGAGATGTGTTTTTTTTTTGCCCTGCATTCCCGCTTTCCAAAGGCGGGTGACATCCTCTCCTTATTTGGGGACGTCTACTCCTTGATCGAAACGGGATGATGGGATGTCGGTTCTTGCTTTCGTGGATTCCTCCTCGGAACTTGTCACCTGGTCCAGGTCTCCCTCATAGACTTAAGACATTGTTTCTGAAACTCCTTTTAGCGCCATATCTTCATGGACACCAGTTAATTACGCTGCTTCTGTTAGGACATTCCAAGGGGTCCAATCAGGGCAGAAAGCTTCAGTTAGGGGAGTAGTCATGCTGGGCATCACTGGTGTGTCAGGACGCTGGGGGATTGGTGTGTCTGTCTTCTGTCTCTTATCATAGTGCTTCTCGAGGGCGTAGAATCCTGAGGCATCCCACATCGAACATAGGGAATCATATGCCATGGGAATGTATCTAAGGTTTTCCTCAGCTTCCCATGTTTAACATAGGGTATGCCGCAATTTTAACGTCCGGCGGAGATGGATCGGGCTGATCATAACACTGGCTAGAGTGGATCAGATGGAGGAACCCCCTGTAGGGAACGCCGATATTGGGTCCAACATGCGGGTGGCTTCCCAAATGCTATTAAACAGAATGGGGAATGGGGTGGCATGATTCCACCGGGATGTGGCGGCCCGGGTAAGAATCAGGATGGCTGATGGAAGGTTCTGTGAAGGGAATGGTGAATGGGATGGCACTGTCATGAGGATGATGATGGTTTTGGGCTTGATCCTTGAAGAGTCTTCCTACGTATCCCTGTGGAAGGGAATCAAAGTCCACGTAGTTCATCTGATGATGGCTTACCACCGATTGGGGTTTTCAATAGCTAACCACTGGATGAGGTCGCAATGGCTTACCACTGGATAGGTGTGTCAACAACTTACCGTTGATTGAGGTCACAATGGCTTACTTCTGGATAGGGGTGTCAATGGATTACTAATGATTGAGGTGGCAATGGCTTACCGTTGAATGGAGTGACAACAGCTTACCGCTGAATGGAGTGACAACGGCTTACCGCTGAAAGGAGTGACAACGACTTACCGCTGAAAGAGGTCCATAGTTTAACGTCATGCGGGACGGGGTGAACCAACGTGAAGGGGTTCAGAACTACTAGTTGTTGGTCTTGAACCTCATGGAGGATTCCTACGTACCTCACCTTGGCAAGGATCAAAGACATCATAGTTTAGGTGATTGGGAACCGACGTGAAGGTGGACCTGGGGTCCAATGGGTGGTGGTGGGATTAAACCTCATGGAGGATTCCTACGTACCCTACCTTTGAAAGGATCAAAGTCCACGTATTTCAGGATATAGTGTGGGGATTACACTCTTGGATTCCTAAGGTGTTGGTGAACTAACGTGAAGGGGTGCCCGGACGACCGGGTGGTGGGCTTGAACCTCGTGGAGGCTTCCTATGTACCATGCCTTGTCAAGGATAAAAGTCCACATAGTTCAGGTGGTATGGAATTTCGGGCTTATGCTCTGAGGTGGACTAGGGTGTCGGTGAACCAACGTGGAGGAGGACCTGGGGTCCAATGGATGGTGGTGGGATTGAACATCATGGAGGCTTCCTACGTACTCTTCCTTGGAAAGGATCAAAATCCTTGTAGTTTGGAAGCGGGTGTGGGGCTTACACTCTAGGCTGCCCAAGGTGTTGGTGAACCGACGTGAAGGGGTGCCGGGAATACCGGGTGGTGGGATTTAACCTTGTGGAGGCTTCCTACATACCCTACCTTGGGAAGGATCAAAGTCCACATAGTTCAGGTGGTATGGGATTTGGGGCTTACGCTCTGAGGTGGCCCAAGGTGTCGGTGAACCGACATGGAGGAGGACCTAGGGTCCAATGGATTGTGGTAGGAATGAACCTCGTGGAGGTTTCCTAGGTACCCTGACTTAGCAAGGATCAAAATCCTCGTAGTTCGGAAGCGGGTGTGGGAATTACACTCTAGTCTGCCCAGGGTTTCGGTGAACTGACGTGAAGGAGGACCTGGGGTCCCATGGGTGAGGGGCTTGAACCTCATGGAGGATTCCTATGGACCCTACTTTGGAAAGGATAAATGACCTCATAGTTCAAGTGGTTATGGTGTGGGTCTTACACTCTAGGATTCCTAAGGTGAATGTCATGGTCGGTGCTCGCTCTAATCTCACGTGAGTCATGCTCGGTGTGAGAAAGAAGAGATATCAGAGACCTGACGATCACGTCGGGAAAGGTGCGTCTGTGGGAAATGGAGTGGGGCTTACACGTGGTTAGCAGCCCAAAAAGGAAACAGGGGCTTATGTGTGGTTAACGTCCCTAAAGAGGTTGGGACTTACTCTAGGAGGGAGGCCAGATGGTGACAAAGTGCAGGGGGAGAGGGACATGGGACCAAAGAAATGAGAAGCATTGTTCCCTACCACACCCTTTACTGGCCCTGGGGACTGAAGATGAAAGGAGGACCAGGGATTCTACCTCCTATAAGAAAGCTAGGGGCTTACACCGAGATGGTCTCCCTTCCCCCGCGGACAAATGCCACTCCCCTAAGGAGGATATCATCCCTTGTGGAGACCAGTGGGTGTAGATAATGTCCAAGGTGGGGGTACCCCACGTGAGAGGCATGGGGTGAGGTCACAGTTTAACATCATGTGCTGAGGATGAGGGTGCTTGGAAGTTTAATGTCAAGTATCTTGGATGAGGTGGGTTTTCTATTCACCCCTAGGACTTACATAACCGGTAACCTATGCTCCTTGGTGAAGATAGGGGACAGGAAAAGCCGTGGTGAGGGGGTGTCACGAAGCAAACCATCGAGGGGCCCACATTAGCATGGCTATGAAAAGAAGCAATAGCCATTAGCATGCCAATGTGAAGAAGAATGAGGCGAATCAATGAAACGGGCAGTATCATCCAAAGGACTTTGAAGTCACATCGTGAAAACCTGGAGGGTCGCACGGGAAAAGGAATTGCCAAGCAGAGGGGTTAATAGGTAGGGGCCTTGTGAAGCTCTGTTGCTCCGCGTGGCGGAGGGCACTTGCAAAGGGGTGTGCTTTGCAAAGTGGGGTGCCTTAGCGTAAGAATAGGTCATATTTTCATATGGAAGGTGCTTCATGAATTTTAAATGCATTCGCGGAGCACTACCTTGCGAAGAAAAGGTGCCTCGCGAAGCAAGGTATCTCGAAGCAATGTGATTTGCGAAGTATAGTGAACCTGCCTTAGCATGGGAATCATGTGTACATGAATGGAGTTTTGCAAAACTAAACGCTCTGCGATGACTCGGGTCCCCTTGGGGATCCCCTTCCTTCGCGAAGGCCCTTATGCTTCATGAAAGGCATCCCTCTCGGAAGAGGGGATCAAAATGAGACAAGGGGAGGCACTTCACAGAGCATAAGTACCTCACACAGCTCATGGTTTGCAGAGCAGAAGGATGCTTCGCGATTCGGGAGCTGGGAAGTCGAAAGGTCATATTGTCCATCATTTGGGCTCAGGGGGAGTCTGGTATTTATAGGCAAGAGGTGTCGTGAAGTGGAGCTTATGCAGCATGAAGAGGGACTTGGTTGCTTCGTGGAGAGCTCACAAATGTCAAGTGCATTCGCAGAGCATCCCGCCTCCTTGATTTGCGGCGGGCTTGCGAATGTCAACTGCGTTTGCGGAGCATCCCGCCTCCTTGCTTCGCAGCGGGCTCGCGAACATCAAATGAATTCATGGATCGGTCCACCTCCTTGCTTCACGGCGGCCGCGGTGCTAGGGGGACTCCTCAAAATGGCTTCGTGAGGTAGTCAACGGTGCCTTCGTTTTGGCTTCTTCTCTGTCCCGAATTTTGGCACCAACACACATATTGTTGTGATCACTGATATTAGATGTGTGGGGATTCTATAACTAGAAACTATCATACCACAGGGTAGATGATGGCATTTCTTTTTTTGATGATTTTGATTATAAATACCAATAATTTTAAAACTTCTTTACTCGTTCCTAGTGATGTATATAAAGTATTTTATATAAAAATGTTTATTTAATCCATATTTGAAATTTTTTCAATAATATTGAAATGAAAAGCATATTTGGTTTTAAATATGTAATTATATCTCTATTCCTTGTTTTATTGAAACTGAATACAAGTTCTGGTTAATTATTATGGCATATTAGTATAGAAAACTTAGTGATACCCTATTGGGCTTTTATCTCATACCCTATCTTTTCCTTTTAGATTTTTTATATTTTCTCTTACTATGTCCAGGTAAAGAGAAAGTGCCTCTTAGAGGAGGTGGAAGTTCTGGATCCTTTGGGGGCTTGGAATGATGTTTCATTTGGTTCATCTGAGTTATATTGTATGTTTTTTGTTAATTTGATGATATATTGTTTGGGTTTTTGATATACCTGATTGGTTTCTAGTACTATCTCCATGAGGATTTTTCACCATATTGATATGTATCTTTATCTTCTACCATTTTTTTTGTTGAAATTGTTCCCTATTTTATTATGTATGATGTTAGGTTCTAGTCACTGACCCATGGGGATTGAGAATTCCCTTCATTCTATTTCAATGGTGGCTTGATTATTAGGGTACCAGGGTATCTAAGATGGTTCGTGACACATTTCCCATTCATGGATCCCTATTTATATTTTCTAAAAGTGCATTGAGATTCCCATGAAGGTTGTGAGTAATAAAACCTAGTAGGATACCGCTAATGCATCCTTAACATGTTTTCACAAGTGTAACTTGTGTATGCTATAATAATAACTAATACACATGAAATAATAACCAATCATATGTCGAGAACTTGTGTTTTAACCAAGACACCATGATTCCCAATCGCACCCAGTTCCCCTCCATATCATAAGGATGATAAAAGATGTCATAAGAGATAAATAACAAGCCATATGGTTGGAAACATGTTACTCAGTATCCAAAAGATATCTTGTTTTGGGTTAGGCCACAAGTCTGATAATGAATGTTTACATGTTATCATCATGGAATTTAGTTTCTCCACATTACTCGATATTCTCAAGGCATCGTGTTTCATCTTGGGACACAATTAATTCATGATCGAACCATATGTATAGTTTTAATATTATTATCAACACACATCATTTCCACTCCCCCTCTAAGAGGTAACCATTCTATGATGGTCCACCTGTAATGAATACCAAGGAAATACCTCCATATAATGATAAATACACAAAATAGGGTAGAACATAATAAGAAATGGGTATCAATACAACATGATCATATTGTAGCTAAATATAACAATATGTGATCAACATAAATCATGACAACAAGCTAATCTAGAAATACTCATGAAATCAATAATCATATATGGGTTTCATCTACAACAAACACTATATCAAACCATACTCTTTCAATATAAATATTATATATTACCATATGAATATTCATTACATATCATTGCAATCCATGCTAGCACTATAAGGTTTTAGTGTCTTCATAAACATTGATACATAAAAATTGTTAAATAAAAGTTATAAATAATTTCCCACATAGTCTTCCATGTCTATAAACCTTCTTACACATGTCATACATAAATACTTTCTTTATATCCTTGAAAAAAATAATCCTAATAAAGGTTCTTCTTAGATGATCTATATGGGTAAACATAGGAGATGTTAAAAAATAATCATTAGTGAGCATAAGATAAGCATAAGGTTATGTGAGTAAAATAATAACTTAACATAATCGTACAATATTATTCATAGTCCATTAGTAATAAATAATGGCCTTTGGAATTTCATAAAAAAAGATAATAGTCATAAGTGTGAAAAAATCTTAATAACTAATAATTATCCATGATATTATATCATAAGCCTAAGAAATAATTTAATGGTAGACACATTATGAAATAAAATAATTTCCTTAGTCAAGTATCACTTCTAAGTATATCATAGTGGATTGGATTAACTCCCCATTTTATTATATGCATAGTCAGGGTTTTCTCTTTATAATATCATAGTGGACAATATCCCTTATATAACTGGGTTGACTCTTTATTCAAGTTCTTATTATCTTGTGAGATATCCATATTTAATAAATGAATTGGAGAGATTATAGGCCCACCCATCCTAAAATGAAAATGATACTTATATATATATATATATATATATATATTTGTGTTTCTGTGTTCCACTAAATCATAAAACATTCATCATATCATCTTATCAGCATATTATAACCTAGGTAAAAGAACTAGGTTTCATAAACATTTCCATATTAAATCATATTATAACCAATGGAAATTGTTTGGGTTTTGTATAATTATCATAAAAATAATAATAAACCATCTATAGAATAAATTAGGATGATATAGTTGGATCATATCCCTAGTGATGTATAAGAATAATCAAAAGAGATTATCATAGATGTAAATTTTATTTAAATGATTATTTGAATATTTCATTCAAAAACTACCATTTTCATTTTGAAATCACTAATATAAAATAAAAATATTTCCAAAATATTAATGAATCTATTTTATTTAAAAATATACATGGAAACATGTAAATTACACTTAAACACATTGAGCAGTCATGAAAGTGTGAAATTTCATTCTTTTTATTATCATTAAAAATGTTTTTGTCACTCCGGTAAAATATTTCCTTATTTGGAAAATGTGTAGTAGATTAATTTAAAATGTTTATGTAAAAATAAAAAAGGGAAAATTGAAATTATAAAATAAATAAATAATAGTAAAAATCATTCTGGAAATTATTTTAAAAAACAACGATAAGTTATAAAAAAGTTTTTTGGATAAAAGAGGAGAACTTAGGTCCGATTTTTTTAAATATATTTTCTAAACAATTATACGTACCAAAGAGAGAAAATAGTACTAAAATATCAACATTATAATAATAACCATAATAGTATAAATGAAATGATTTTATCAAATAAGGATAATATAATTTTATTCTTATAAATTCAAGAAAAAATAATCCCGATAAAAATGGTATTGAAACAAAAAATCTCTTACCTCAAGTATCATGTTACATCATACACATTAAAATAAAATTAATAATAAATATATTTTCCTTATGAATATATATTATAGAACCATATTCATATATATCATGGAAAATTATTTACTTATAACATATTATCACTCATTTTATAATAATTCTTTATCCAAATCACTATTTTGTGTGATCACACCTTCTTTCTTGATGTATGTTTCTGTTACATGGTTCTATTACAAGCAACTTGGTCATGATTTCACCATATCCATAATAATAATAATTAAATAATTATTATATTTATTTTCCATATAAAATTTTATAATTATTCTTATAAAGGGATGATGAAAATTGAAATATATCACTTTGTGGATATTGTAGTCCATACATATACACCAGTGATGTTTCAACTTTTCAATGGTTGGAATAAAAAAATGTAAAACAGGATTCAAAATTCTAGAAATATTATTATATTTTCATATCATATTCATTCATTAAATCTATATTTATTATCATCCATGTAATATCAAAATGAAATAAAAATCACATCACTCTATAGAGGTGGTATTCTAGATGTTCACATGTGTGACATTATCATTTTTAAATGGATGAAAATATAAAAATGCAGATAGGATATTATAATTATAGAAGTATAATTATATAATAAATATCATATATAAAATTTAAATCCATAATAATAACCATCAATATATTTTGGAGATAAAGAATTAATAATATCAAGACTTAGAGATGATATTCCACACGTACGCATGAGTGGTACTTTTCATTTCACATTTGACAGAATCGATGTGGAAAATGATAAATCCATCATGATAATTAAATCTTAGTATATGAAACATGAATAAGATATTATTATATAATGGATACTATAGATTTATAGGAGGTATAAGAATAAATAAATTGAAATATTTAAGGTAAGGTGATTACCTATTCTACGGTAAAACTCATTTATACCCCTTCCTAAGGACTATTAAAATAATATTTTAGGAATAAAAAACACTAATTTGTGTATAATTCGGTTGAGGAGATAAATAGTTCATATTTTTTATTCTAGGTTTCTCAATTTGGTGTAAATAAGATAGAGGGATAGGGGTTCCTTTTGTGTGTGGGGGAAAAACACACTGTGAAATGATTAGGATATTATTAAGACATATTCATTGAAAAGTGGCCAATAAAAATATCCATTTAGAGAATAAGAAGATATGGTTCAAAATATATTTATCAAATAAGAATTAATTTGATAAATTTTTTCCTTATATCTATGTTAAAACTTAATTGATATTTTTATCCTTTTTCAAAGGTAGTAATATTTTTACAATAGTTACTATTCATAATGTCTGAAAATGAAATTGTCCTCTATAATATATTCATACATGGTGATTTAAAATATAGAATCAAATTATCAAGATTTAATCTCTTGAAATGGTAAGAATAAATTTAATTTAAAAACATAAAAAATAATGAAAAAAAAATTTCAGAAAAATACTTTTATTTTTCTAAAAGTGTTTTTATAAAAAGAGATTGTATAATATTGATCCAAAAGGTATATATTTAATTATATATAGAAAAAATAAAATAATTAAATTTTAAATAAAATCCATATCAAAATGGTGTTATGAATATACAGTAAATGAAAATAAAATTTTCTTTTAACAAATCAGTATTTTCAATATTCACCCAAAAATCAATTTCTTCAAACAATTTCCCAAAGGTTTCCATAAGATAAATTTGAATTGATGGCATCCAAAATTTAGTTAATTTATCCACATAAAATTTATAAAAATTTTATAAATTAATTATAATGTTTTGTACAAAATTTAATAAAAACTATTTGTGAAAAAAACATATTTTGATGCATAAAAAGTTTTTTACTGAAAATTAAGTACTTATTTTTCAATATATTTACATTATGTAAAAAAAATTATATTTTTTTAAAATACAGTTATTCCTATTCATTCCAAAAATTTAAATTTTAGGTTATAAAAAAATACTAAATTACTATTATTTTAGACTCATGGATAAATGTATCAGAATCTATTGAAGAAATTAAATTTATTTTATGAAAAATATAACATAAAATATTAGGGTGTTACATTATACACCCTTATAAAATTTTCTTCCTCAAAATTCAATCACTCTGACCCAAAATAAAAATGAATCTTATAACTCATCAAATATTTTGTTTCCCATGAAACTTCATAAAATTTATGGTTCCACCAAAAATTAATGACAAGGTGAGTGGTATCATTTCCCAGAATATTCTCTCTTATATATAGAATCTCCAAAAATTATTCCTCATAAGAGATATAGTTCTCTAATAGTATGTCCTATGAGATCAGTACACATGAGGGATCATATATATACATCCTCAAGATATATACATGAAACCAATTATGGACTTGAAAGAGATTTGGTGTAAGCGCTAATAAATAACCAATTAACGTAATATAATTAAGAATTTCATAGGGACCTATATATCGAGGGATTATAATTACATTAGTTCCAAATATTATAACCTTATTACAAGAATATATTCATAATAATACCTTATTGTAGGATGTTAAAAATTATCTTATATTTCTATACTTACAAGAGTGGGTGAATTGTAGTACAATAAAATATTTAAATTAATCAACACACAAATCTCCTAAAGTAAATTTATAAGACTCAGACGTGGTATTATTATCAGAGTAAAAAAATTGGAACTAGAAAACAGCGAATTATATCTAAGTAACAAAATCATAATCACAATGGATCTTATTAATATAAAAATATTTTTTATCATATTCATAGTGATATCGATAAAATAAATTGTATATAAAGAATATTATAAACACTAAATTTATATGACATGGAAAATAGAGTAGAAACTTGTAAAAATAATAAATAAAATAGATAAAAATAGTAATAATTACTTGAAATCTATATTTAATGGATTGAAATATTTTAACCTTAAGAGTAAGGTAGTCAATAACCTTAACTAAAGGTATCCACTATTTTATACTTACATTAAAGTTTATCTCTCCTTACCAAGAAATCCCTTGATATGATGATCATAATAGCTCTATCTTCCTATACCCAAAATCCCTTGATATGATGATCAATGTCTTTCTTCTTATCCCTAAAAACCCTCGATCCAATGGGTCTAATTCACTGTATTCCTATCCCCATAATTCATTGATTGTAACAATGATCAGATGTGATTACAAAAGAAAATGTTTGTAAGGAAACAACCCTAGAAAGGATTACTTAGAACTACCAACTCTCTAAATAATTAAAAATACTAAGAACTAGAATTTCTTTCTTATAAATTTTCAGAGGAATTTATGTACCAATTAAATCTACTCCAAAATCTTAAAATTAATTTCTATTTATAGGTTAATATACAATGGTCATATTTATGAGTTTGTTGTAATGGCCTCGGATAGGTTCTTGATATCTCATTTGAAACTGAATGTCCAATTTCATTTAGTTTAACATCATTTTAGTGTTAAAGGTATTCATTATGATAAAAATAAATATATTAATTCTGATTATAAACTTAGGTTAGTCTGATATGATTCCTTATCAATTGTCAATATAATAATCTTTATAAGAGTCAGTCTGATTATTTTAGTACCAGTGTCGATCTGATGGTCATGAATTTTGTTAGTAAAAAGGACAAGAAAAAAGTCTAACTCTTATTCTGATAAAATGTGGATCTGATAATCAAACACATACTCGATATCATGATTCTAATGAATAATAGTAATTTTATATTCATAATTCATTTGAATTTTTTCTAGGTATGGTAAAATATACTGTTTTCTACAAAAACATACTAAAAGACTTGGGATATAAAAATTTAGTAAACATGTTTTAAGAAATTGTTTTTGACTTCCAAAACTAAATAAAGGAAAACTAATAAGTAATGCTTCTGACACAACAATCTCTCCCTTTTTTGAAATCACAAAATAAAAAACTTAAATAAAAAGATAACTTGAAAAACTTATAGCCATTAATTTTTTTAATAACTGTGAAGTCATTCTTTACATTTTAACTCCCCCAGAGTTTGTAATTTTTTTTGAATATTATGGTCAGTATTAGAAAAAAAACTTAAATAAAACTTATACCCCTTAGTAATTTTACTCCCCCTAAGGATAATATTATCTGATTTTGATAAAAAACAATCTCCCTTTTAAAATAAATACTCCCCATTTAAATAATATACTCCCCCTTAATATATAATTTTCCACCTTTTTTATTTTCAAAAAGAATGGAATGGACCCAATATTTTCTAAAATTTAATAAAAATATAACATATGAAAAAATATTGAACAAACTAATCATCTATGTAAATATGAAATAACATATAACCGATCTGAATTTGTAAATATTCAAAAAAAAGAATTTGGATGAAAAGATAATTTGTTAAAAATAGAAAAGTATTATAAAGTACATCAAGCGTTCAAAATAAAAATAATTATTATTTCTTAATTAAGGTTTTTATGAAATTATTCATATTCTTAAACTCAAGGTGATATTTCTCAATCTTTTCAATTTTGTTTCCTTTCATATGGTCTTGAATTTTCATGATTTTGACTTCCTCATAAAACTCTTTATTCTAATATCTCATTACAATCGTCTCATCTTCACAAGATCAGAGTTTTCTCATCTCCAACTGTATATCTCAAATATTTTTTTATAGAGAATTTACATCCTCAGTCCATTCATTGGTGGAATCTCTAAATTATTTAACAAACTTTACCCTATCTATCAGTTCTGATGATAATTTGTTGAACGATTCAGCTTATTCTAACATAAGTTTCTTTACTTCATCAAACTGTTCATTATACCTACTAATATCATATTTGACCTAGTTTTACCACTTTACCATCTTATTACATGATCTTTTGTGAGTATGAAAATTTTATTGAAAGTTTTTCAATCAACTTCAATTTAAATCACTAACTTTATTAAAACTTCTATTGAACCAGGTTTCTCACTATGACTATTTTGAATAAGCTATATTCTTGATTTTAAGGTTAGTAAAATATGTAATTGTTCTTTCTAGTCTCCTCAAGACTTGGAAAATATAATAAAAATATTTTTGACATATTGTTGCCTCTAAGTTTGATTGATTAGGCTCAACCTTGGGAGGTTTTATTCTTTCAGTTCTAATGTAAACTTCTTTTCCTTTCATATTATCTTTTTTAGAGACCTTCTTATCATTTCAAATTTCCATAATCTCTACATCCTTATCAGTATCATCTTTGTTAAAAACTTTGGTATTAGACTGTTGATATTCTTCTTCTTTATTTGATAATGATTCTTCTTCCTTCTCTAAAGAATATCCTTTCTAAGTTCTTCCTTATTTATAATACTAATCAGTCTTGGAGGGTAAAATTGATGAATATGAGGATGATTCCAATGAATCCTTATCTTTTTTATTTTCTTCATTCTTGTATCCTACCTTTTATTCTTCTTCTTCCTCTTCTTTTTCATCTTATTCTAATTAAACCTCTTCTTTTACTTCTTTATATTATTCTTTTTTTTCTTCTTTTTCTTCTCCTTCAACTTCCTTATCAACTTATTTTTCTAGAACTTCCTCTAATTTTATTTCCATTATGAGAGATCCTTTTCGAGATGGTTCCAGTACTGATTCTTTATAAGGTATAATTGGGACTAATTCTTCCTTATCAGCCTTTATTTTTTCCATATATTCCATAGAATGGATTTAGGATAGAATAACATAAGTTTCTTGGAATATCAACCCCACTTCCTGATTTATCTGATGGGTATGGGAAGTGGGAATTAAAACATTCTCAGAAGCTCTTTCTACGCCTTTCATCAAACTTAAACAAATTGTGGCTTCTTGAAACCTTTTATTTTACCTTTTTATTTTTTTTTCTTCTTATAATTGTTTTGTAGCCTAAATTATCAAATATTTAGCTTTAATAGGGTCAATTTCTAATTTTAGATCCCTTGTCTTCTTCTAAGCCTTATGTTTCATCATTTCCTCAAAAAATCATCAAGAATGTTCTTTTATTTCTTTCTCTTTTCTAAAGGAGAAGTCTCAGACTTTATTTTCTTTTTCTTATCTTCCTTGTATTTATTTGATGTTTATTCCTCCGATATAGTACCATAAACCTTTTACACAAACTTCTTTGACTTAGCATCAAAAAATAATTTCATCATGGATATTGTATCCTCACTAAGAAAATAAATTTTCTCCCTTACTAGATACTATGTGTTTTCAACTTTAAAAATATCCATGTACTTCCCAAAAAAATTACTTATAAAAGCTGAAAACATAACAATATTTCACTTGATAGAATATTTTTTGATGTTATCCACCATAATTAATATAAAATTTCTCATATTCACTAGTTAATCAAAAACAAGCATATAGGATACTTTCAAAGTATCCCTATCTTATTTCCACAGAATCAGAAAACCCTGTATCCATTAAGTAATGAATCTGTTTTCCATATTCAAGTGAGATAATTTTATAACTTTTTCATATGCCTAAAATAAAGAATCTTTGGATTTGTTCTTGATAAAATTTCCATGATTTATAGGAAGCTTATGAGAAGTAAATAATTCTTATCCTTCTGAGGGAAGTCCAATTAAATCAGAAACACTTTTTTAAGACATATTATAACTTTTTCCAGACATTGTGAAAGATACTTTATATTTCCCGTCCTCCTTAACAAACTATACTAAAGCATATAATTCTGTGACTATGTCTGTATAATAAAATTCAAAATCCTTATTAGGATTTTCTACACATACTGATTCTAATCCTTAGAATGAAAATGATCTTCTTATAGAATCATATTTTTCATACCACAAACTTCAACCAACCATTTTCTAAATAAAAACCACTTATCATAATATTACTTAGTTTCCATCAGATTTTTATTCTAAAAACAAATATCGAATGAAAAGAAAAAAATTTGGATAGAGGGATTTGAAAGGTGCAGAAACTCGAGAAAAAAACACTAGGGAAATGATGTGGGAAATGGATTGACCCACCCTTATATAGTAAGTGGTGGTGATGGTTCAACTTCCATAAGATAAAAAATGGTGGAGATTCAAAACTATTTTGATCTGATAGTCAAGATTAATCTGAAGAAAGTTTTAAAATAATTTTTGAACTCTTGAATTTTTTAATACGTTTATCAGAGTGAGAATCATTCTGATTAGGAAAATTTTTAATAATTTGAACAAAAAATATTTTTGTAAAAACTAAATGTGTGATAACAAAATATATAAACTAAAGTAATTAAGTAGTGAAAAAACTAAAATAATAGAATGGTAACTTTTGGAGTGGAAAGATCTATCGATATGACCAAGTTATTCTTCTTGGTTTTTGTAAATATGTTATGATAGTTTTGAAATAAAGTGAGATTACAATATTTTCATTATGAAAAATAATTATGATAATGTCAACATAAAAATTTATTATTATGGTTTTATTATTTAAACTTATTATTATATTTTAGAAAATATATCTAAATATGATAATTTATTAATATAGAAAAAAAATTGAAAAAAAATTGATTTCGAAAAGTTTATAAGAATTTCTAAGTCTGGAAAGAAATTTGAGAATTCTGGCACCAAAATTTTTATAAAAAGTGTGAGTCTGTAAAACTAAATATGATAATTTTTATAGAAAAAATAATAATTTTATAAAAAAAAGATTTAAGAAACACTAAATGTTTTGAAAAACATAAAACATATGTACTCCCCCTATGAAAAGTAGTATATTGATGTAAGAAGAAGGGTAAAAAAGAAGTAGATATGAATAATCACTTAATATTGATCAATCCTAGTTTCCATTTAATATATTCAAATTTATTGAAACTAAGAGGTTTTGTAAAAATATCAGTAAGTTTTTATTGTGTTATGATGAATTGTAAAATTATATCTCCTTTAAGTGTGTAATCTCAAAGGAAATGGTGTCTTATATCTATGTTTTTAGAACATGAGTAATGTGTTGGGTTTTAACTTAATTAAATTACACTTGTATTATCACAAATTATTTTAGTTTTAGTAAAACTCATGCTATATTCAATGAATTTGTGTTATATCCACAACACTTGTTCACGATAACTTCCAAATGCCACATGTCAGGCTTCAGTAGTGGAAAGTGCTACTGAGTTTTTTTCTTACTTGAACAATAAACTAAAGAATATCCTAGGAAATTACAAGTTCCATAATTAATTTTCCTAACCATTATACATCCACCAAATTCAATATCTGAAAACTTTTTAATTCAAAAAAAAATCATAAGAATAGAAAAAGCCTAAATCCATAGTTCCCATAAGATAAAAAAATTATTTTTGTACCTTTAAGATGATATTCTTTTAGATTTTATTAATATCTTTTGACATAATCATACTAAAAAATTAAATATAGATGACAAGTAAAGTAAAATAAACTTCCAATCATACCTCTAAAAATATTTTAATTAACTGGTTTCCACTACTCATCAAGATCTAAAGTATTGGTGGTACAAGTGGGATTACTATTACTTTTAGTATTTTAATATATTAATTTCTTAAGAAAATATTTTTTATAATTATGTTGTGATATAAAATTTCCTTCTAGTTTTTTTTTTGAAATTTGAAAACCAAGGATGTTTTTTAACTCACCCATCATACTCATTTCAAACTCAGACTTTATAATATTCATAGAGGAATCAGTTAAATATTATTTATTTGAAATAATTATAATGTGATCAAAAAAATTTGTACAGTTATAATATTTTTATAAAATTATTTTATAAAAATAGTTGGACCTACAAATCCCTTAAAATAATTATTTTATAATAAAAATCATGTTAATTTATGATACCAAGATCTAGGGACATGTATAAGTACATATAAATATTTGGTAAGTTTAAAGACGTGTTATGGATGTTTTTTTATTTTCAAAACCAAGTGGTTGTTCAACATAAACTTTATCCTGAAAGTATTTGTTAAGAAAAGAACACTTCATGTTCATTTGAAAAATTTTGAAATTAAAGAATGCCTTAAAGGCTATAAGTATTCAAATATCTTCAATTCTCTCCGATGCATAGTAAGTTTCTTTATAATCTATTATTTCTTTTTGGTTATATCCCTTAGAAACAAGTATAGCTTTATTTCTAATAATTATTCCATTTTCATTAAATTTATTCCAAAAACCCCATTTTACTCCAATTATAGAAGTTTCTTTAGGTCATTCAACTAAAGTCCAGACTTTGTTCTTGTCAAACTCATTGAGTTTATATTTAATTTCCTTAATCCAATCCTCATCACGTAAAGTCTCATCATTATTCTTAGGTTAAAATTATTATAAGAAAACTAAATATTCAATTTAATTTATTAAGGAACTTCTAGTCCTGACTGGTTGATCTACATCTCCAATGATACTTTCACTAGGATGATTCCAAAGAAACAACTAACTTATTGGGTTTTCAAAAGTCCATTATTCGACATTAGTTTGAAAATATTGCTGAAGAATAATTTTAGAAACTAATTCTTGAGTTATTTCCTTATGAGAATAAATTTCTAAAAAAGGTTGAAAATCAGTTTTAGAAATAAAATTTGAAGAAGTAGGTTGAGGTTGTTTGAAAACAAAGGGATCAATGTCATCAAACTTAACATGCACTGTCTCCTAAATAGTACATGAATTTTTATTAAAAACTCTTCAATCCTTAGAAGTAGTGAAATAACCTAAAAATATTCTTACATTGGATTTGGGTTAAAATTTATTTAGATTATCTTTAGTATTCGTGATGAATAATTTGCAACAAAATACCTTGAAGTATGAAATTTTTGGTTTTCTTCCTATCCACAAATAATAAGTTTTATTAATAAAATGTTTGAATAACACTCAATTTATAGTCTAGTAGACAGAACCAACCTCTTCGTCCCAAAAATGTTTAGAAAATGAGTATTCACTCAACATGGTTCTAATAATATCTTGAATAATTATATTTTTTATTTCAAATACACCATTTTTATAAGGAGTTCAAGGTGAAAAAAAGTTGTATTTAATACCTTTATTACTACAAAAGGTTTCAAAATAATAATTTACAAATTCTCCACTGTGATCACTATGAATAGTTATCAAGGAGAGTTTTTTCTCATTTTTAACTTTGGTTACAAAATTTCTAAAATAAATAATGGATTTAGATTTTCTAGAAATAAAATAAACCCAATTATATATAGTTTAATCATTAAATAAAACATATACATAGTGTTTTCCACCAATACTACTATTTTTTTAGGACTAAATAATTCCATGTATACTAATTGTAAGGCATCAAAAGTTGAGACTTCACTAATAGATTTAACGATTGACATATGTTGATTATGTTGGAGTTGGATCCCTAGAAACAACTTCTTTTGTACTTTATGATAAATTATATTCATGGTTTGGAATATTAAAAAATTCCTTATCATTTCATGATTTTTCTTCTGCGTAACATTGTATCCGATAATTTCCTAAGAGTAACTATAAAACTAAAAGGTCATAGAGGATCCCTGCTATGATGAAAACTCAGAAGTACTATGACACTGTACTTGAATATATTTTCTATATCCAGATGATATCATTTGAGGGACACAAATGATATAGGCTATCAAGGGTGGATACTCATAGGAATTTGAGGCACCTTATCATGTTTTATGCCCTTGGTGACATCCAGTGGGATATTATGAGAATGAGACCCGGTGGTAGGAAATCCACATTTATATGTGTCATTGGATGTTCCTATCTATGTATGTGTGTATTGTACATTAGAATTTAAGATTATTATTAATGGATATTATGATTCGTTCACTTAGATGTATTGACGAAAACTGTGACGACATATGTTTTGCAGAGAGGTGGGATATTATGGGTGCACTATGAGTAATATTGAATTAATGAATAATACAAGAAAGTATTTATCACTTCTATTCTTTAACAGAAGATAATGTCTCAGGCCCTTTTATATAAATGATATATCCTAAATAAATTCATGTACATGATGATCAAAAGGCAAGTTCTATTTCCAAAAATCCAAATAAATATATATTGAGCATATAGGTCGATGGCACAGGATTGCAACCTACTCTATTAGAGATATTGTGATAAAGAGATTACATTACATGGTAAGCATTTGTATGAGGTGAAAATTCATTGTGGAATTAACTTCTTTCTCTATGGGTGTCTTTGAGTGTTGCTAGATGCTAACCTTGGACTTTAGGCTGCTCCATCTAATGCCATTGAGAAAGAGGCCTAGAGGGTCACACACTAAGTGTATCAAGTATCTTAGTTAAATATTTATTTATTTAACAAGTTGAATAAATATTATTCCCTATCATGGTTTAATAATTATTCATGTATGTATGTCGCATTTATTTAGACACAATTTATTAGAGAGAATATATTATAGGTGGAATAATTAATAAATATTTATTTACTATTTTGGTGAATATAGTTTTTATTTATTTATCAGTGAATAATGCAGTGATATTTATTTAATAAATAAATATTCATTATTCAAGGCACGATAAATATTGAGGAGGATTGGTGGAAAGAGTTTAAGGGTCCAGTAAGATATAATAATATTGAATATTATTTGATGAAATAATATTTAATTATAACTTACAGGTTAAGAACATGTCAAGAAATAATAATATTGATGTTATTATTTGACATGGTGGTTTCCCTAGGATTAATAAAATAATGAAGGCACTTATAAAAATTATTTATCTTTACCCTAGTGAATTAAATGCTCAGTTATATTATTCTCTTATTATCCAAGTGCTAGCTAAGAAACGCTAATTTTTGTTGTGCACAACGAATTGGAGAAAAGATCTCCATCCTAGAGAGTTCATCCCTCTTCAAGAATGCTCTCAAGAACAAGATATATCCCACTCCACCGGATTAAAGAGAACATTTTGGAAGCGGTTCTCAAGGATATCGATGACGGACACTGTAAGTGCAAGGATATTCCATGATATAACTCATAGACTCCTTTGGCGATGTCTGGAGATATGTGGAACATGTTTGCTTCACCACTAGAGGAGATATACCCTTGATCTCTAAAGCCTAAAAATGGTACACCTATAGATCTGTGGTCAAATTCATCAACAAAGAAAGAATAACCTTGAAGGTAATTTCTATTTAATTAAATTAATTATAAACAAAATATTTTGATCCTCTCTCCTGGTTTTGATTTTCTATTCCTTTTTCTTATTTCTTTGATTCAATTTCATGGATCATAGCGTTCATCATCGCATAGATCCCATATTTTTCATTGAATATAGAAAAGAATAAAGTTGGGAACCATCCCTCACACGCTTCCACTGTACCCAAAACATAAAAGTGGTATTATAGGGGGAATACTATTGTTTATAATTATTTAATAATCATTGGTGATTTGCGCATTTATAAATTAGTTTTTCAATTCAAGTTTAATCATTCCTTTTAATCTGAATGATGAGATCTATTTCTTCCTCTATCATTTTTCACAGATCTAATATAAATGATTAATTTTATGATTAAAATTATATCGAGGATCCCATCTATAGGTTCCAAGGATCCTGTCTAGGTAACACGGAAGTACACACCATGTAATTGAAATTACACACCATGTATTTGTGTTTAATGCATCTGGAGTAGTTCAAAAATCACTCAAACTGTGTGCATTAAAGACACATGGTGTAGTTAATTCTTACACCACGTGTTGACCAGGACAGACTGGCACATGGTCAACTGGACTACACACCATGTAGACCACTAGACACAGTGTGTATACCCTTTCGGGTCAGGGTCGGGCCGTGTATTCCATACACGGCCTACTCGACTGATGACCATGTAACACGGAGTCAACATGGTGTGTGGCCCACTGGACGCATCATGTACTCCAAGATTTATGAAGTACGCCTCACACACTGATTCCCTAGGCATGTACTTCGAATACACAGTGAAGAATATACATGTCATGTAGATCAGATTTACACGTCGTGTACTTTTACTAGTTATGTGTATTTAAAATTTATTATATTATGTAACACTTGAGACATTTACTTGCATGTAGGCATAAATATAGAACACTCCATGTGATATGCTTTGAAATATATATATATATGTGTGTGTGTGTGTGTGTGTGTGTGTGTGTGTTTTATTAATATCTGCATAATATTAAAGATATGTACATCATGTATGAGTTGTATTATAATCTTTATTCTATTTTCATGCTATAACTCACAAATAATAAAATGTATCCAGGTATAATAAATGTTGTATAGTTTTGGATGGGTATTCATCAGGTTACCTCCAAGGTACAAGTTATGTACATAGTTAATTTTAAATGAATTTATTAATTTATTTAAAATTATAGTGGATGAGAATATTATGGAAATTTAGAAAAATGATTAAGATAAAAGGATTGATTAATTAAAGATAATAATTAATCATTTCGAGCACGATTTATCTTAAATAAAAATTATAAAATAATTGAATGATAGTTTTATTAAATGTATAATTTGTTGCATTCATGTGTGTTGGCCCATAGGATACTATTGGAACTCCTCTATAGTATTAGTAGTTTTAATAATCACAAATCATGTCAATTCATATTAATCATGTATAAACATTTCATTCTTAATTATTTAAGTTTCAATAAATGAAATTATGTCTATCTATGATCTCACATAAATTTGGGACATTCTGCTTACATTTATATTATAATACATTCCGGACAAAAATATATTCCAAGTATAAATGACTGACACCGAAAGAAAAGATGAGATACCGAAAGTTCAGAAAACCTACCGATGCAGATGACTCACCGACGCAGATGACCTATCGATGCAAATGACTCTCCGACACAAATGACCAACTGATGCAAATGACTCACCGACACAGATGACCTACCGATGAAAGTGACTCACCAACACACACAACCTACTGATGCAAATGACTCACCAATGCAGACGAACTACCAATGAAAACGACCTACCATCAGTAGAAATGATCTACTGATACATGGTGTTACCGATGAAAGGACTCACCAGTAGTTAAAATGAGTCACCAACATATAGAAATATTGACAGAATGACATACTGATGGGATGACTCACAGACATAAAAAGATATCGGCCAAGGACTCACCGATAGACTATTTAAAATTTAATCTATTTTAAATTATTTCTAACAGTCATATTTTTAGTGTTTTAATGTGAATGATTAATTTAATGCCTTTTGTATACATTGTAAATGAGGATGTTAGAAATACGAGGTACTATGTCTTCCTCAAATATGAATATTTTTAGGCTGAAATAATATATATTCAAAGGAGAGTGCATGAAAAAATATACATGGACAGACTCGCAAAAACACAAGAAGAATTACTATGAGAATCATACTGAAGAAGAAGAACGCACAAGGAATTATTCATTCCTGGTTGTCATGAACCATTGAGCTTCCAATCATCAAATTTTCATCATCTCAGCAGCATCCAACAAAACCAAAGGATAATAACCTCTCACCTTCCTAGAATATAGGACATAGTGCTCCATGACACTCTTTTTTTAGTGTCTGTTTCTAGAAGAGGACTCAAGCTTCAATTCTGATACATAAGAGAGTCTGGGGCTAAATTGAGTCACACTCATAGAATCTCTACTCCCTTTTTAATATATTTTACTCTATTTTTTACCATTTAAATAAAATTTTGAGTTGTGTTTGTGTCTGTATTAAAACACACATTATCTCCTATGCTAAACTATAGGATAATAGATGTCCTCAAAACCCTATCTTCTTACACTTGTTTAACCCACGTAGAAATGTGGAAGAGGTCTTGTGTAACTTGGTTATTTGTTTTCTCATGTAGAACTATTGAAGTGGTCTTGGGACCTGCACGGTCTTGTGTAATGTTGTTAACCCCAATCCAGGGTGTGGATAAAATACTTATAAATATATATATATTCTTTGTGGAAGGTGATCACCAAGTGTAGTGGATTAGGTCTTGGCTAGAGACTAAACCACTTGTTTTATCCAATGTGTTTTTCAATTTATTCTTTCTATATTTTAACTTATATTTTAGAAAACTAAATTTTAATTTGATAGTTAGTATTGGATAGTAGTTATAAATATTTTTTCTTATTAGAGTGGTTTCAAAATTTGTATCAATATCTAATATTGTTATAACTTAGAATTAATCAATATTATGAGAAACTATTTGAAAAGTTAGACTATTATAATTTTAATACCTTGGTTAACTGGCCTGTTTTATTTTAAATTTTGGGAACTTTATAAATTAACCTCTTAAAAAGGAATTTTTATAGGAACTCAATTGACCCACCCCCCCCCCCCTCTTGAGCGTCCTACATCGACCAACATTTGGTATCAAAGGAGTTTTCAAAATCCCTAGTTTTAAAATTTTTAATCTATTTTTCAACTATGATTTTAGTTTTGTTTTAAAGATCTTAAAATTTCTGTTAGTTCTAAATTTTTATTTATTTTAAAAAATATACACTTTATTATTCATTATGGATAATAGATTAGAAGTTTATGCTACCAACAGTCCTCCGTTCTTTAATGGAACAAATTATGTACAATGGAAAATTAAAATGAAAATGCACTTAAAAATTATGGGTTTTGATATTTGGTGTTCAATTTTAGATGAATATAAGATTCCCTCTACTGATAGTCACACTTGGGATGACCCAAATAATGTTTCTTATAATAATAATTGCAAAGCCATGAATTTCGTATACAGTTCTTTGGGAGATGAAGAGTTTAACATAATTTATGCATGTAAAATAGCCCATGAAATTTGGGACACTTTATATATTTCACATGAAGGAACCTCTAGTGTTAAGTAAATAAGAGTTAAAACATATACTATTAAATATTGATAAATTTAAAATGAATCCTAATGATACTATTTCTGACATGTATCTCATGTTTAATTAAATTTTGAATACAACGATCTCTCTAGGATGAGATGTTACAACCAAAGAGTAAATCATGAGAATACTCAGATGCTTACTATATAGATGGAGAGGAACTTATTTTTCCATCATAGAATCATGTGACATTGTAAAGTTACCAGTAAAGGAGATGATAGGTATGTTTATTATGTATGAGGAAGAGCCAAAAGTCAATAAATAAGAGTATGATGAACCGAAAAGAAAACTTTTTTGCTTTAAAATCTACTACCTCCAAGCATAAGGACAAAGTTTAAGATGAAACTAAAATTTTAAGTGATGAACAATCATCAGAATATAGTGATGAGGATATGGCTCAAATATCCAGAAGGTTCAAAAAAATTTATAGTAAGAATAAATTATTTAGGAAGCCCAACTAAAAAGTTAAATATGATCACAAGGGACACTGGAAGAAGGATTGGAAAATAAGTGAAAAATGTGATGACATGGTCTTCTATGAATGCAAAATAAAAGTACATTAAAAGGATGATTGTTCTAATTTAAAATATAAGAAAAAATGTGAGGACAAGTATAGAAAGTATAAAAAGGCTATGAAGGCAACTTGGAGTGCTTCTAAGGGTAGATCAAGTGACTCATAATCCATTCATGAAAAGTATGATAAATAAAATATGTGTTTTATGACAAACACATCTAAGGTAACACTAAATTGTTCTATATATAATTCTTATTATTCTGGAGATGAATCTAATAGTGAAGAAAATGTGACTGGTGAATAATTATTTGAATATTGTAATATGCTCCAAGACGCTTGTAATGAATTAAAAGACAAATATAAATCCTTGAAGAAACAATATGCTCTTACTTCTCTTGTTAAATCTTAGAATATTGTAGATAAAGAAAAAAATGTTCAATTACTCAAGGAGAATAATGAACTAAAGTTATCTAATGAACAATTGAAAAAGGACCTTGAGAAATTTACCAATTGTAAAAATACTATTACGCATATTCTTGGTAAAAAAAATCCCCTAGATAAACTAATGGTATAGGATACCAACCTAGGTAAAGAAATATCACCAAAAGCAAGTTTGTAACTAAATCTAGAAAATCTTTTTTTCTACCTTAAAGTGAAAAGTCTCTTACTGGTTCTAGTTTTTGAAAATCTTTTACTACCTCTAGTTTTTTTGGACCAAATAAAGTCTATTTTTCAAATATGTTACATAATTATTATAGGAAACCCATGAAGCATATGTGTGTTCTTAAAGCACTGATTACTAATATTACTGGACCCAAACAAATTTGGGTACCAAAATCAATTTTTTTTATTATGTTTTTGGAAAGCTTCTTGAAAAGATCCTATAAAATATTATGGTACTTGGATAGTGGATGTTAAAGACACATGACAGAAGATTACTCATTCTTCAAGAATTTAATAAAGATTGATGGTGGGCATGTCACTTTTGGTGACAATGCTAAAGGAAAAATAATTGGCTTAGGCAAGACTGGTAATTATAACTAATTTTTAATCTATAAAGTACTTTTTATTGATTAATTAAAATATAATATTCTTAGTATATCTTAGTTATGTGATGATGGATTTCAGGTTAAATTTAAAAATGATGTTTGCAATGTTTTAATTCTAAGAATGATTTAATATTTTCTGCTTTTAGAAATGAAAATATTTATGCTATTAACATAGATTCCTTACTTTCTCAAAATGTTTCATTCTTGACTATTTTTTACAAAGAGTCTTGGCTTTGGAATAGAATACTAGGACGTTGTAATATACACTCCCTTATAAAGCTTACTAGAAAAGGCTTAGTCAAGGACCTACCCAAATTTGAGTTTCCAAATGACAAAGTCTATAATCCTTATCAAAAGGGTAAATAGCTCAAAATCTATTTCAAACCAAAGAAAAAAGTTTCAACTTTTAAACCACTCATTTTTGTTCACATGGATTTGTTTGGACCTTATATAGTCTCAAGTCTTAATGAGAATCACTATATTTATGTTCTTTTATATTACTATTCTAGATATACTTGGACCTTATTCTTGGATCACAAGAGTGAATATTTCTCTCATTTCACCAAGTATGCTAGGACTGTAGAAAATATTAGTGGACATAGGATAAAATCTATAAGAAGTGAACATGGCCATGAGTTTCAAAACCAAGAGTTTGAATCCTTTTTCTCAAAAAATGGCTATAGTCATAACTCCTCTTCCCCTAGGACACCTCAGCAAAATAGTTTTGTAAAAATAAGAAATATAACCCTAAAATAATTTTTTAGAACCATGCTCAGTGAGTATGACCTACCTATATATTTTTGCGAAAAAGCTATCAATACAACATGTTATATTATTAACAGAGTCTTAATTAGACCTATCCTTAAAATAAATCCCTATGAGTTATGGAACAATATAAAACCCAAGGTTAACTACTAAAATGTTTTTTTGTTGCAAAGTATATATTCTTAACACTAAGAATAATCTAGAAAAAATTTCCTCCAAGAGTGATGAAGGAATTTTCCTAGGTTATTAAATTTCTAGTAAATCCTATAGAGTCTTTAATAAGAGAACCAAATGTGTGGAAGAATCTTTACATGTAAAAATTGATGAAACAGATCCACATGATCCAAAGACCTCCCTAGAGAATCTTGAATATTATATGTAAAATATGGACACTAATACTAAATTCTATGACCATCCTATGAAAGTATCTATTAAAACTTCTAATTATTGAAATTCTCTAAATTCTAGCCATAATGAACCCGAACCTATTGAAGAACTTGAAGTGACTAGCCCTTCTTTTTCTAGACATGTTAGAACCCTTAATAACCATAGTTAGATACAATAGTTGGAGATTTAGTTAAAAGAACATAGACTATAGGTTCTTTTAGAAATAAGGTTGAACATTAAGATTTATTATCATATCATGAACCTAAAAACATCACTGATGCTATCAATGGTGAATTTTGGGCGATGGCTATGCAAGATGAATTAAATCAGTTTGAAAGGAATAAAGTTTGGAAAATTGTGGATATAACCAAAGACACCTTGACCATAGGAATTAAATGGATGTTTATGAACAAAGTAGATGAAGCTTGTAACATAGTTAGAAACAAATCTAGATTGGTTGCACAAGGTTATACTCAAGAAGGAATTGACTATGAAGAAACCTTTTCACCTGTAGCTATACTTGAATCCATTATAATCTTGCTTCCATATATATCACATCTAAATTTCAAACTATATCAAATGGATGTCAATAGTGTATTCCTAAATTGGTATATAGTTGAGGATGTTTTTGTTGAACAACCCCCTAGTTTTACAAAACCTCATTCTCTAAATAATTTTTTAAAATTAACAAAAGATTTATTTGGTTTAAAGAAATCTCCAAGAGCTTGGTATGATAGGCTCAGCACTTTTCTTATTTCCAAAGGTTTTACCAAAGGTATAGCTGATCCTACTATCTTTATAAAAAAAATTTCCATAGATTTTTTAGTAGTACAAATTTCTATATATGATATTATTCTTGGATATTAAAAAAATTATTTATGTGTTGATTTTTTCAAATTTGATGCAAAGTGAATTTGAAATGAGTTTAATGGGTGAAATCAAATTCTTTATTAGATTTAAAATATTTCAAAATAACGATGGTATTGTTTTAAATCAAAGTAAATATACTAAGGATATTTTAAAAAGATTTGGATTTGAAAGCACTAAGAGTATTGAAACTCCAATGAGTACCACTTGTAATTTGGACCTTGATGTAGATGGTAAATCTATTGATCAAACCACTTATAGAGGAATGATTGTAAGATTACTATACTTAACTTCTAGTAGGAAAACTATTGTGTTTAGTGTTTTCATGTGTTCTTGTTTTCAAGAAAACCCAAAATAATCTCATATTAATGATGTTAAAAAGATTTTAAAATACCTAAAACGTACTCCCAACTTGTGAATTTTTTATCCTAGAGGACAATAATTTGACTTAGTTAGCTACAAAGATGCTTATTTTGGTGGTTGTAAGTAAGATAGAAAAATCACCTTTGTAAAATGTCACTTTTTGGGAAAGTCTCTAGTTTCATGGTGTAGTAAGAAACAAAATTTTGTTTCACTATCTACTATTGAAGCTGAATACAAAGTTTCTGGTTGTTGTTGTGCACAATTTTTTTGCATGAAACACACATTACTAGATTATGGATATCAATTCGGACATGTCTCTATAAATTGTGATAACAAAAGTATGATTAATATTTATAAGAATCTTGTTTCACATTCTAGGAAAAAACACATTGATGTAAGACATCACTTTTTTAGATACCATTATCAAAAAGGTGATATAAATTTAGAGTTCATTGGCACCGAACATCAGCTTGCAGACATTTTTACTAATCCATTGAACACTGAGATAATGAACTACATCATACATAAGTTAGGAATGATCAATCTATAGGACCTTATGTTTCTATTCTTTTGACTATTATAAGTGAATTTTTCATGCCGACACTGACATTATTTCATGATGGCACAGTTGTCATGCCGACACTGATGCCTTGTCACACTGACACCATTAGTTTTATGAAAAATATTTCATGCTGACACTGATGACTCACTGTTTTTAAATGGTTTATGTTTTTATCAAAATTACATTGTTTCATTGATTTTGTTGAAACCAATTCATGATTTCATGATTATGTGATTTTAAAATCCCTAAATGATTTAAATTTGAGTTGATCCACTCTATTCCTTTACCCTTAAACTCTCTCATCCACTTCTCTCTCTCTACCCCCAACCTTTCACCTTCTAACCTCCAGAATGAACTGATTAAAATGGATCGTGTGAAGCGAGCTCTTGATGGCGGCGAGTCTCGTGTTTCTAAAAAACAGAAAGGTGAATTGAGAAAATCTTCATCACCTATAAATCTTGCTTTGGAAAACCATGTTGTAACTCAAGAAAAATAAGTTCTTGTAGAATGGTTGTTAGAAAGAAAGTCTCTACTACTCAAGGTACTACAAGATCAAGGATTTCTTAAGTGGTTCTCAAATAATGAACAACCCTTTTACCCAAATCTAGTTCATGAATATGGAGTTTCTTTTGGAAGGAAGTGATGTCACCTAGATCAAGTCCATAGTAAAAGGGAAGAGAATCTATTTATCTTCAATACATTGGGCTGAATGTCTTAAAGTGCCTCATGAAGGTGTATATGATGATTATCAAGGTTCCTATCCACCAAAGAGTGATATGTTTTTCTTTGAGATGTAATTAAAGGAGATTAATAATAATGATGAGCAGAGAAGACCCATTACTATAGAGTTAACTGGAGAATGTAGAATCTTGTTTAAGTTTATACATCATCAAATTTGTCCCAAGAAAGGGGACTTTTCTTCTCTGAAATATCAAGATGTCTACTTTGTTAATCTTCTAAGAAAAGGGATCAAGGTAAATATGTGTAGATACCTTGTTGTGTACATGAATGAGATTATAAAACCTTATTAAAAAACTAATTCCCTATTTTATCCAATAATGATCTCTAATATGATGAAATAAAAAGGTTTTGTAAATGAAGGAGAAGAATTTGTTTCTGAGTACAGTGGGATCTACCTCAGTAAAGATATTTATAAGAGGCTGAAAATCAACTGGAACCCATGGAACAGAGAATGTGTTGGAGATGAAGATAAGATCTATGATAATTTCTATCAAGTGGACTATCCAACTAGTCCTAAGAGTATGGCTAATCCTGGTCTGAGACCAAATAATTAATCTATTTACTCTTCAGAAGAAGAATAAGAGCATGTCGCTCCAATTAGAGATCAGGGATCACCTATTGATGATAGGAGTGATCCATACACCACTAAACCTCGCAAAGGCCTTTCCTCTAGACCTCCTAGTCCTCCACTTGACTTACCCTCTAATGATAACACTCTTGAAGATAATGAGGATGAAGAGACAGAAGTATCAGGTAATGTGTAATATGTAAGTAGATCTGGTGTCTCTAAAGAAGAAGAAGAAAGTGAAGATGATAAAAGTGTCAGTGGTAGTGAAGAGGAAGAAGGTGAAGAATATGGTGATAAAAATGAAAATGAAGAACATGTCTCTAGACATGATGATGATAAAAGTGGTAGAAGTGATAATGAACATCATAAGGATGATCAATATAAATATGTTGAAATGATTGAAGTTTTGGATCAGGGCTGGTTGGAAGAACCTCCTGAAGTTATTATTGAAGTAAGAGAAAATTCTGAAGTTTTTGTAGATTTGGAGGCTCAAGAAATTCTTGTACCTCATTTAGTTTATGAAAGGAGAATACCTCATGCTAAAGATGAGAAACCAGTAAGGAAATATCAGATTGAGGGGGAGACTTGAGAAAGAGAATATCAAGTTGGTGAAGAGCATCAACTTGGAAGAGTAAGGATTGATACTCTCACTCTTCTTGATGATGTATAATGGTTGAATGGGAAAGGAATACTTGGTATACGACACTAGTATTATATTGTAAAGACCCAAAGCTTGACGTACATGGACATTACATTACTTTTGCGGAATACTTAGTACATTACAAAAACACACACACAAGGACCGTAATAGTTTAGTGTCTTTGGAAACTTGGAATATAATCTTCTAATCGTGGTGAAATATCTTCAACATCTCCCATAAAGATCTTATTCTTTTTACCTAAAACCTTTCTTTATATCCTGGGGAAAAGAAAACATAAAAGGGTGAGCTCAAATGCTCAGTAAGGGTAAACAAAAGAAATATCAATCACATAATATTCATAAGAACATAACTTTTGGAAATCTTAACCTGCAAAAGAGATCATAATTTCATAACATGGGATAAATCATAGTAGTGAAACGTAATCCCAATACTCATAACTTAAAACATGAAACTTTGTGGCAAACACACATAATCATAGAGAATCATTTATTATTAGTCAAGACTCATTGCCAAGACTATCTTAGTGGACAAATTCCATTTCTGAACCGAGTTCACTCCTCGTTTCAGTCCTGTTTCACTGAACCGGCATAACCTGTCGTTCCAGCCATGTCTATCTCATGAGATATAAAATATTTACCCAATGCATTGGAGGGAGATATAGGTCCCACCCATCTCATAATTAAACCATTCTTATGTGTGCCACAAAATCGTAAATCATACATCATTGCATAACCCATGTAATAAAAATGGGAATCTTAAACATCATGACATTATAAAACAATTCATATAAGATAAAGGAATTCATAAAAATATTTTCATCACAACATAATCAAATCCATGTAATAATAGGGATAGAAACAGAACCCTATATTATCTTAGATGGGAAATAATTTTGATAAAACTCTTGAACTCCATTCTTGAAGAAAATATCCTTTCTACATCAAAAACATTTTCCTTTCTTAACATGTCATACAATTTTAAACTAAAAGAAGTTGATTAAAAATAAACTTTAAAACTTGTAAAGTAAGCTTCTTGGAAATAATTTTTTAAAAATCCATTCATACCGCATAAGTTAAAAAAACATTCTTCTTGTACTTTTTTCGGAAAAGTCAAAAAGTACCTCGTACGAAAAAAGACAAAAGATTCCTTTCATATCTTTTACTAAAACTCAACAAAGGGTAAAATTGGATATAAACTATTATAGAAGGATATAAATATTACATATTGAGGAAACATGGATGTGGATGATAAAATACACCCCAGTAAATTCCAAAGTATAAACAATCTCAGATAAAAATGAGATTGTGATATTTCCCTTACCTTAGGTCTGATTTTCTTCATAAGTGTCTGAACCTCCTGTATAATGATTTAAATAATGTCATTGACTTATTACAGAATCATATTCATTGTTATGATATCATATATGGTTCACTTGTGACTTTATATTTCCCGTTCTTTTGTAAATTCCGTGTTAAAGAGTGTTTTGGGTAAAATCGTTTCATTTGTCGTTCGTGTTTTGACTTGTAATTATTCATATGATTACTTAGATCATGATTACTTAATTTCAGAATATAAAAAATGATTTATATATAATATATATTCATAATATACATATATATAATAAATCATTAAATTGAAAAAATACACCGTTCATGGAGACGGTAGGCCGTACGTACGCATGAACGCTATTTTCGTTTCCTTATTGAGTTGAATGGAATTAAGTAGATGACATACATATATATACACATAAATCCAGTATCATTATTATGTCATATATTTCATGATTACTTATTATATATACTTTATAATCATTCATGAATGGTTAATCATTGAGAATGAATCTCATCGCGTCGTGGAGACGGTATTCCGTACGTACACACGAGCGATGATATCGTTCCCATGATCGTGGAATTTTATTGGAGTGTATGTATAATATTAGAGAATCAATATCACTTTACAATAATCATATATAATTATTATTTACACCATTATACCCATCCAAGTAAAGTGGTGGTGGAAAATATATTACACCACGGCGTGGAGACGGTAGTCCGTACGTACGCACGCGCAGTGATTTCGTTTTCCGTAGGATGGATAGATGGTGAAATAGGGTTATTTCATACTTATAATAACATATCAGTATATGATTGATACTGATGTTATTACTTCATAATGAAACAACCTAAGAAGAAGAAGTGGAAGAAGAAATAAAGTTGAAAGAATCAGTAACGGGCATTACCTCTTCTTTGAAGCACCTCTTTGAGATCTCCTTTTAGGGCACTAGAATTGGTCTTTGAGGAAGACCAGAACCTTTAGGATGTTTCTAGGGCAGTGGAGAAGAGAATTTGGCATAGGTTGGCTGAGATTGAAGGCTCAAAGTGGTGTGCGGAAGAGAGGGAGGGGGGTGCCCGTTTATAAGGGAGGAGAGGGGCACCTTTGGAATAACTAAAAATATTATTTTATTATAAAGTCAAGTTCGGTTTTAAATAGCTCCTAATTGATTTATTTCGAAGCTAAGGTGGGTATGGGTCGTAATCCTCTCATCCAATAGAATTTAGACAAGTTTAGGTTCCTATTTTAACCTTATCATTTAGATTTAACATTAAGTTATATAATTTTACTTTTACCGTGTCTTCTTGTGTTCTTACACTATAAGGTTAATAAACTTACTATAAGAAACCAAACGAACCCCAAGTTGTTTATTATTAATATATATAACCTTATCTAAGTCATTTTTCCTAACCTTATATTTTTAGGAATAAAATAACAATTAATAATATAATATTTGTTTTAAAAACTATTTTATGTCAATTTTGACACTATTTAGTAATTGATTTTTGTGAAAATCATAACAGAATGATTAGTTAGAAAAAAGTTAATTAAATCAATAATAACATTTCATATTAACCTAGAAAAGTAGTGTAATTAATAAAAAGTCTCATATTATATTTATTTGGGTATTTATAATATCAATTATTATAATTTTCACTATTATGGTAATTACTGCATCATCATTGTGTCATAAATAAATTAATTTATTTAATGTCTAAAAATTATAAATAAAATATAATTATGTAGGAAATCTTATTATACTTCTAATGAATATTTACAATCAAATTTATCTTATGTATAACCCTATATTAAAAATTATTTACTTATTAAACTTTGATTTTAACTATTTTAACCCTTCTTTAAATAAATTAATAATAAATGTCCTAATCTAATCCAAGTGGGCATAAATGATCATATTTTATTCCTAAGGTTGTTTTTGGTCGAATTACACTTATCCAATAGAATTAGTACATGTGTTAGGGTAATAAGAATAACATTTTTACCCTTAATTACCCTATTTACTTTTAACCGTGGTAAAAAAAGTAAAAAGTTACTATTCACCAAAAATTATTTTCATGTCATTGAACCACATTTTACTTACTAACATCAACCGTGTCTCTCGGATTTTCGAAATTCCACTCACAGAAGCGGTAAAATTAAGTTTTATGAAAAATTCAGTTTTTTAACTACCACTTAGTGGTTTCACTATTCATCAAAAATTGAAAGTTTTCAGAAAAATACCAAAATTTCACCCTAGGCTAATTTCGATATTCCGAATCCAAAAATGAAGTCCATTTTGAAAAATAAAATTTATAAAATTTCAAAAAGTGATTATTACTATTCATAACGGCTAGTTTTAATAATATTTTAATAGCATATCATTCTTTAGTGAAACTCGATATTGTGTACGACACAAGCTATCGAGGAAGGTGATTGCGTGTAATGCAAGGCAAGTCAAGGATGTGTGTTGAGCAAGCTGATTTTGGTGTAGCGTACAACACAAGACATTAATGAAATTAAAAAGAATATTTTTCATAAAATCTCGGGGTGTTACATATATTATGAAGATTTATATGCTGAAGTTTTTGTACCTGTTGCAAGGGAATCAGTGGATGAGACCCTTTCTAGTGACTCTGTCACTAAAGAAAATTTTTAAAGATTTAAAGAAGAAGTATGTTCAGCTGTAAGTATATCTACTCAATCTCAAAATGGTACATGAAATTCAGATAGAAAGAAGAGAAAACACTAAGATGAGTGTTGAATTTCACTCTATCATATCTTCAATAGTATAAATGAAGCAATATGGGCAAGAGGTTTCTATTCCAAGTCAGATAGTAGGTATAAGTGAGGCTGATTCAGTTACTATTGCAAAGAAAGTGATAGAAGAGATTTAGCCCAACCTTATTACAACTACTGAGAAAATTGTTGCAAGCACTGCCAAGCTAAGGAAATAAATGACTGGACTTTCTTCTGTAATAAATACTTTAACCTCATAGTATAAAGGTTGTGTGGAGACTATCCATAAGACTGAAAACTCATACCTAAAATCCTACTGATATTCCTTCTACATCTGGTCTGACCTCTCTGACTCTAGATATTGAGTCAATCAGAACTGTTGTAAAAGAGGATCTTAAAGGTCTATTTGATACCTCTGGTTTGGGAAACCTAGAAAATAGTGAAAAGAATAGTGACCATGTGCATGATATGGTCAAATTCTATACCAAGGAATCATTTTCCACTCAGGAAGAGATTACAAAGAGGATTAATTCATATTTCTCAAAGATTTTCACCAAGCACCAGTTGACAAGTCACTTTAAGTATTTGGAAAAAAAAAATGAATTTACCCTCAGTTACAAAAGCATTCATATAACAAGTCAAGTAATTGGGGGACCTCACTCCTATATTGGAAAAATTCATGGAGAATAAGGATGACTTTGAGAAATCATTGAAGTATGGTGGTGAGATTATTTAGGATTTCATCAAACTGTTAAATCCATACCTTCATGTACAAAGTGAAACAATTATAGTACATGCTGCAACACCTCTTGTACCTCCTTAATTAGTGCCTACACATCGAATGTCAGTTTCTCATACTTTGACTCAGATTCATCTAGTGATCCAAGAACAAGTTCAACCTCCTATGTTGTTACAACAAAAACCCAATCATGTACCTAATGTTCTGGAAGGAGTGATCCTACCTCCTCTGATAATTTTTTCAGACACTCTGTCTTCTCAACAACCACCTACTGGACCCTATGTTGATCTTTTTGAGAAAGGTATGTCACCTATTAACCCTCAACTATAGTGTGGATCATTCTCTGATGGATCTGTTTTCTTTATTTTTTCTATTTTAATTTGGAGACTTGTAATACATTGTATATTATTGGTTAATAGAATTTTGTGTTATTGACTTTCCTCTATTTATATTTTATCTATTACTTTATGATACTATTAATTTCGATGCTACCTATTTTCTTTTTGGTAATCCCAAAAGGGGGAGAAACAGTTGGCATTATACTTCTATACTTAATCATTGATATCACTCTTATATATGTTCTTTTCTATTTTCTCTTTGATACCATTACTCTTTAATTTAACTCTAAACCCTATGAAGATATTATAAACATTCATTCATAATGGTAAATGATAAGTCAGTTGATTTTATTCCATGTCTAATTATTGTATTGAATAATTCCATGATTTGTGATCACCAAAAGGGGGAGATTGTTAGACCATAGAATAATATTGGTCCTACTCTCTAGTATTAGTAGTTTTAATAATTACAAATCATGTCAATTCATATTTATCATGTATAAACATTTCAATCATAATTATTTATGTTTCAATATGTTCAATTATGTCAATCTATGATCTCACATAAATTTGATATATTCTGTTTACATTTATATTATAAGACTGTCCAGACAAAAATATGTTCCAAGTATAACAGACTGACACTGATAGAAGAGATGAGATACTGATAGTTCAGAGGACCTACCGATGTAAATGACTCACTGACATAGACGAACTATCGATGCAAATGGCTCACCGATACAGATGACATGACGATGCAAATGACTCACCAATGCAGATAACCTATCGATGCAAATGAATCACCAAATCAGACGTCCAACCGATGAAAATGAACTATCGTCAGTACAAATGACCTACCAATGCATGGTGCTACCGATGCAAGGACTCACCGATAGCTAAAATGAGTCACCGATGTATGGAAAGACTGACAGAATGGCATACTGATGGGATGAGTCACTGATAGAAGGAGATACCAACTAAGGAATCACTGATAGACTATTTAAAATTTATTCTATTTAAAATTATTTCTAATGGTCATATTTTTAGTGCTTTAATGTGACTGATTAATTTAATGCCTTTTTGGAGACATCGTAAATGATTATTTCAAAAATATGAGGTACTATGTCTACCTCAAATATGCATATTATCGAGCTGTAATAATATATATTCAAAGTAGAGCACATGAAATAATATACATGGAAAGATTCACAAAAACACAAGAATACTTACTAAGAGCATCATACTGAAGAAGAAGAAGAACGCACAAGGAATTCTTCATTTCTGGTTGTTGTGAACCAGAGAGCTACCAATCCTCAAATTTTCATCATCTCAGCAGCATCCAACAAAACCAAAGAAGAAGAACCTATCACCTTCCTAGAAGATAGAACACAGTTCTCCATGACACTCTATTTTTTAGTGTTTGTTTCCAATAGAGGATTCAAGATTCAACTCTGATACATCAGAGATTCTAGATCTGAATTGAATTACACTCAGAGCATCTTTAATCCCTTCTTAATATATTCCTCTATGTTGTGTAAAATTTAACTAAAATTTTGAGTTGTGTCTATCTATGTACTAAAACACATATTGTCTCCTGTGCTAAACTGGAAGATACTAGATATCCTCAAACACCTATCTGTTTTCACTTGTTTGTACCATGTATAACTATGGAAGAGGTCCTATGTAACCTGGTTTTTTTTCCCATGTAGAACTATAGAAGAGGTATTGGGACCTGGATAGTCTTGTGTACTGTTGTTAACCCCAACCCAGGGTGTGGATCAAAGCCTTATATATATTGCTTGGTGGTAGAATATCACCAAGTGGAGTAGATTAGGTCTCATCTTGAGACTAAACCACTTGTTTTATCCGCTGTGTTTTTCAATTTAGTATTTCTCTATTTTAACTTATATTTCAGAAAACTAAATTTTACTTCAATAGTTAGTCTTGGATAGTAGTTATAATTGTTTTTCCTTATTATAGTAGTATCAAAAGATGTATCAATATCTAATATTATTATAACTCAAAATTAATCAATCTTCTGAGAAACTATTTGAATAGTCAAACTATTATAATTTTACTACCTTATTTAACTGGACTGTTTTATTTTAAATTGGGGGAACTTTATAAATTAACCTATTAAATATAAATTTTTATAGGAACTCAATTCACCCCCTCTTGAGTGTACTACTCCAAACAACAATGTGGATGATCATGAGCTGGACCGGACCTTTGTATGTGATTGGTTTCCTTTTAATTTATTATTAAATTAAATTTTTGGTATGAGTGCCTTCTATCCTCATTAATATATAGGGCCTATGTGTCCAAGGTTTCATTTATGTAAACCATCTTTTACCCCCCATATAAGTGTGAGTAAAAGCATATGTAAGGGATGGAGCTCCCAATATAGTGGAGGCAGTTCAAGTTAGGAACTAAGGTGAAACCAATCCAAGGAGATACAAAGGTAGATTGGTGGAAATATATAAACACAAACCTAATTGGTTCATGGTGTTTCTCCCCTAGATCAGTGGTTAGTTTATCAACCGCTACATAAACTAACCATTAAAACAAGATCCTGATCATACCCTTTATTTTAATTCTGTGAGTTTCATGGTTATTTTATTATAGATGTTTTTTCATGGTTACATAATTAATGAATTAACAATAATGAAAAGATGGAATTAAAATAAACTGGATTATGCGTAAATATTATCTAAATATGTGGTAAATCACTTAAGTAATCCCACATAATATTAACAATAATGTGAAAGGATAATAATTTTATATTTAAACATAAAGGATAAAATCCCTCAATAAAATATTAAGTTGGTATAGTCTTCTATTACTTAGGTTAGAATCAAACCATAGTTCAAAGTGCTTGACCAGCCAAAGTTGGGGTAATTTCAATTATCAGGGAGTTCTGATTTGAGGTTTTGGGTTGACTTAACTTGGTTGATATCAAGGGTTGACTGCCAAAGTAGGACTTTATGTAACTGAGAGGTGAAGGTTCAGGAAATATAAATTAATGATTTCAGGATTGGGAAGTCCACTCAAAGGATCAAGCAATAATGTGTTAATTCAGTTGGAATTTGGAATGACTACCCAAAACCATTCGAGTTTCTTAACCATCCAATGTTGGGGTAATGATAATGGAATATAGATCCTTTCCACCAGAATATCCAAGAAATAGGATATTCTTGATCCAATATTGAGGGATATTGGGTTTAGATAAAATAGTTGGACACTAATAAATATAATTTTATTTATTTATCTAAAATTTATCAGATAAAGTAATAAATTTATGCTCATATTATTTTTAGAAAATGAATTAAAATTAAATAAAACATATCATTGTGATCCATACTTGAGAAGGAAAACCTTATCACCAGAACTAATTTCCAGGAGTGGCAAAGGCACCTATAGGTCATCCTTATCCATGAAAGAAAACTATATATGTTGGAATAACCTTTAACATTTATGCTTGGAAATGAGGCAAGTGATGAAGATCTCTCTCTATATGAGAAACATCTGAATAATGCTATAGATGTTTCGTGCTTCATGTTATCATCCATATGCGATGAGATCTTGAAGAAAATTAGGAAATGGATGATTATAGAATGATGTCACATCTTCAGGATCTTTATAAAGAGAAGGAAAGATAAGAGAGGTATGAGATCTCTAATGCTTTGTTCATGGATAAGCTTCGAGAGTATGTGCCACCTGGGCCTCGTGTAGTCAAGCTTATTTTATACATTAAGCATCTAAACATCTTAGGGATTAAATTCCCAAATGAGTTGTGTACAGGTCTCATACTTTCATCACTGCCCAAGACCTTCTCTAGTTTTATTATAAATTATAATATGAGAAATAATGATAAGAGCCTATCAAAAAATTTGAACCTAATTATCCAAGTGGAATAGAATATAGGGTGTGAAAAACCCACGGTCCTTATGGTGAATAGGAAGATAAAGGAAAAGGAAAAGAGGACTAAGATTTATAAATAGTCTAAAGCCCCCAAGTACCATCTGATCAAGAATAAGAAGATCCATAGGTAGGGCAAGGAAAAGGAGGAAATATATTTTTCATGTGACAAACTAGTCCACTAGAAGAGAAATTGCACCTATATGTAAGGGGAAGAAAAAGTTTCATTTTTTATCAAGTTAAATCTTTCCATTTATACACGTTGGGTATTAGATATAGCTTCTGGTGCTCGCATATGTATTTAAATTCAAGAACCAAGTATATTTCAGGAAATTTCAAGAGGAGAGGTGGATCTGTGAGCTGCCAATGGTGTGAGGCTGGATGCTCTTTCCATTGATGACTACTACATTTTGTTACCAACCGGGATGATTTTGGTTTTACGTGACTCTTATTAAGTACCAAATCTTACCAAGAACATAACTTTTGTATTTTTTTTAGAGTAAAAGGTTTAGGGGAAATCCCTATTTATTGAACTAGAAAGAAACAACCTATTAAATAGACTGGGAGAAGAGGAAACCCATTACATTATAAGTGCATAGATGCCTATAAAGTAGAGCCCGAAGGATTAAAAAATTCTTTGAAGACAAAAAGGAAGGAGACAGAAAAAAAAAGCATTAGAAAGAACCTCTCACCCCATGTCAGACCATGCAAGGTGAAATCCATCGAATGAGATGTCTCTCCCCCATACCAAGAAGTTGTGTCGTGCTGGCAACACAACGTGGAAGAGCACACTACCAACCCACACCGAGATGCAGATGGAATACCGGATGATAGGTTCCAGCACACCTATATCTCTTTCAAGCCGCCCACCCGATAGTTCATGTGAAAAAACACAACACTATTAACCTGATGCAAGACAAAACCAGACAGAAACATAGTGCAGAAGATCCGACAAATTTCCCATCCATCCAAATAGACAAATGGCTGATGATGAGTATCAGCACACCAATCCCTCTTTCAAAGTCTCCCACCCGATGTCAAACTACAAGATGAAGCAACACCTGCCAAATGCAACGAAGAAGAATCCAATGCTCGCAAATCCACCAACAACCAATTTGGAAAAAAAACCTCATGTGAAGCAGTAAAAGACAGAGCAAACTAGAAGACCACCTGCAGCCGAGAGCAAACAGAACCGAACGAAAAAAATCAAACAGGAATCCACACCAAAACCAGTTCCACCAAGCCACTGAGCAATCCATCTAATCCAATCAAATAAGTCCTCTTATTTTGAACCAAATCGAACCTCAAACCTCATCATCCACATGAAACTAGAGTAGCAATGGCAATCGAAGCGCATCACGGTATGAACCGGAGCAGCCAAATGTGTGACACGGAAATCAGTAGTACCTTGAAGAGGAACCACAAATCACTGGTGCCGCAAGAAGGCGCGTCACTAAATCAAGTACCAATGAGAGATGAGTTGAACTCCATGCATCTGTCATCCTTGAGTGCGCATCCTCGAGCGAAGAAGCGAGGGGACCAGGTTGAGGGACCAGATCAAAAGTAGAGGACTGAAAATCCACCACCAGAGATCTGTGGGAAGAGCTAAAAATCTCAATATGCCAAGGCCACTAACGTCGCAGCATTAGAGAAGATGAGATCTGAAGCGATAAAAGCACTGATCGAGGACAAACAGGATGAACTAGGGAGGGGGTACCTAGATGAGGAAGAGAAACAAGATGATTGTGCCATGAGAGAACAAAAACGACCGCCTTCGGAGAAGAAACCTCTGCTAGAACACCCACACCGCTGCCCGAAGGAAGCAAACCACCGCCAGACTGAAGAACACCTCGCCCCTGGATACTCTAGACTATCGCTGCCCGAAGAGCAGCCACCAGTTGATGCCCACCAGAGTTGCAAGATGAAGTTGAGGGCCACCACGTGAATGCCGATCTGGCAGAGGAACCCAGATCAAAACCAGATCTAGGGATGAGGAAGGTCGGGAGGAATAAAAATTCCCCCCACACTCGAATCGAGGAAGAAATTGAAACACAAAAGGCGGCCACACGAAGATCCAGAGAAGCAAAAAACAGGCCGCTGACAAAATCCTCCATCGAAGAAGGAGGAGGTAGCGAATAAAGGAGCCACTGAAAACCCTAGGCGAGCATAGCACCACACCTGGAGAATGCGGAGCCATTTTTTCAATAGTCCTTACTCTCATCATTTTTGTATCATATTTATATATATATGGGTTTATTTTCAAGTTCATAAATAAAATTTGTTTATTTTATAAGGAAAACATATGTTATGGTATGGTACATTTAAATAATGGTATGTATGCATTAAATTATGAAAACCAAGTGTTGACAATTGATAATGAATCTGGTTCACATGACTTATATAACACATAGTTGTGGTATCACCACCTTTTTCATGTAAACAAGAATCATTTGACAAATATCTATAAAGATAGTTACTTAGACTCTTCTAAGCTAAAACCACTTGATAGATGTCATTCTTGTTTACAAGGAAAATTGACCAAACCACCAATTGGTGGATAGGGTGAATGGTCCATAGAGATTATAGGATTGGTACACACTGATGTATGTGGACCATTTCCAATAGAGGATAGAGGTGGATATTCCTAGTTCATAACTTTTACTGATGACTTGGGTAGATATGGATATATTTACTTAAGGAGGTATAAGTTCGTGTCCTTTGAGAAATTCAAGTAATTCAAGAATGAAGTAGAGAATTATCTTAGTAAGAAGATAAATAAGATTTGATCGTATGAAGGTGTAGAATATATTAACCAAGAGTTCATTGACTTTTTAAGGGAGTTTGGGATTCTATCTCAACTCACTCCACCTTATACACTACAGTGGAATGGTGTTATTGAAAGGAGGAACCATTCCTTATTAGACATTGAAAGGTCGATGATGAGCCATTAAGATCTTCCATTATCCTTTTGGGGATATGCACTAAAAAATGTATCATACATATTAAAATGAGTACCAACTAAAGTGGAAAATGTAATTCTATTTGAGATATGGAGTGGAAAGAAACTTGTTTTGTTGCATACACTTGTATGGGGTTGTGAGGCATTTGTTAAGGCTTTCTCTTGCAACAAACTACCACCCCGGGGTACGAAGTGAATCTTATAGGGTATCCCAATTAAAAAAATGTATACTAATTATACAAAACCTCAGACAAGAAAGTGATTTTTTCCAGACAAGTTGTCTTTCTTGAGAGGGAGTACATCCTCAAAAAGTATAGTGGGAGCAAGATTGACTTTGATGAAGTTGATGTTCAAGATACACAAGATTTGGTATAGGAATAAGTTCTACACTTCCCCATGGAAGAATTAGTACCTGAAACACAAGTAATGTGTAGGAGTATAAGAGAGGTAAGGGAACCAGAGAGATATGGTTTTCTAGTCACCGAGGATGGTGACTCATTATTGTTGGACAATGATGAACCTCTCTCCTACAAGGCGGCAGTAGAGAGCTCATAAGCTGTAAGATGGATAGAAGCAATGAATTATGAGATGGATAGATGGATATCAAAACTGGGTATTCAAGAGAAAACTAGACATGGATGGTAAATTAAGTATCTATAAATCAAGGCTAGTTGCTAAAGGGTTTAAATATCATCAAGGAATTGACTACGATGAAAAATTTTCTCTAGTTTCCACGTTTAAATCCATCATAATCATATTTTCCATAGAAACTTACTACGACTATGAGATTTGGAAGATGGATATCAAAATTGCATTCTTTAATGGGAACCTTTAGAAATATGTCTATATAATACAACCAGAAGGGTTTGTGACTTGGTGATTCCAAAAGGATTTTTAAGTTGCAGAGATCCATTTATGGATTGAAGAAAGCATCTAGGTCATGGAAAATTTTATTTGATGAATCCATAAAAGAATTTGGTTTTATTAAAAATTAATCTGAGCCATGTTTTTACAAAAGTTCTAATGAGAATGTGGTCATTATCCGAGTTGTATATGTTGATGACATATTACTTATTAAAAATGACTTACCAGTCTTAAAATCTGTTAAGGAATGGCTGAACAAGTGTTTCTCTATGAAGGAATTAGGCAAATAAGCCTACATTATAGGGATCAAGATCATTAGTGATAGATCCGAGAGGATTCTTAGACTAAGCCAAAGTACATATATTGACCAGATACTAAATAGATTTAGTATAGAACAATCCAAGATGGGATTGGTTCCAGTGTCACATGGCTTACAACTTTCTATGAAAATGTGTCCCCATACACAACAATATAAAGAGAGAATGAGTAAGATTCCATGCGATTCGAAGATAGGATAAATCATGTATTCTATGTTATGTACTATACTTGATGTTTCCTATGCACTAAGCATGGTAGGAATATATTAAGCATATCTAGGAGAACAACATTGGATTGTTGTTAAGACTATCTTTAAGTATCATAGAAAACTAAGGATATATTCCTAGTGTATGGAGGAGATGAGGATATTTTCATTATAGGGTATGTTGATGTTGGTTTTCAGACAGATCATCATAATCTGAAGTCACAATGAAGATATGTTTTATGTCGCAATAGAGGATTTATGATCTAGAAGAGTTCAAAGAGGCCCATTTTCCCTGATTCTACAGCAGATTTAGAGTATATAGCAGCTTCTAATATAGTCAATGAAGCCATATGGATTCATAACCTTATCCAAGAGCTTGATGTGGTACCTAGAAGTAAAGACCCTATCACGTTGTATTATGATAATATTGTATTGTGGATCTTGCAAAAGATCCAAAGTTACATCAACAGACAAATCACATACTCCAAAAGTATCACCTTTTGAGGGATTTTTATCAAAGGGGTGAATTTGCAGTGATCAGAGTATCCATGTAAGAGAATGTGTTAGACCTCTTGACTAAAAATCTATCTCAGTAGAAGTATGAGTATCATGTGAGAGCTAGGAGACTGAAGGTCATTAGTAGTTGGATCTAGTGCAAGTGGGAGTCTATTGGAGTTGGTTCCCTAGAACCAAATTCTTTTTTTACTTTATGATAACTTATATTCATGGTTTTGAATATTAATAAATTCATTATCACATCATTATTTTTCTTCTACATAACATTGTATGTGATAATGTCCTAAGAGTAACTATTGCACTAAAAGGTCATAATAGATCCCTACTATGATGAGAACCTAGAAGTGCTATGAAACTATTCTTGAATATATGTTATATAGCTAGATGATATCATTTGATGGACACAAATGATATAGACTATCAGAGGTGGATACTCATAAGGCTTTGAGGAACCTTCTCATGGTGTACGCCCTTGATGATATCTAGTAGTATGTTCTGAGAATGAGACCCAACAGTAGGAAATCCACATTAATATGTGTCATTGGATGTTCTTATATGCGGATGTATGTATTGGTCCTTAGACTTTAATATTATTATTAATGGATATTATGAGTCCTACACTTAAATGTATTGATGAAAACTGTGATGACAGATGTTCACAATAAGGTCAGATATGTTGGGTGCATCATGAGTAATATTGCATTAATGAATAATGAGAGAAAGTATTTATCCCTTATATTATTTAACATTAGATAATATCTCATCCACATTGATGTAAATGATATATCCTAAATAAATCCATGTCCATGGTGATCAATAGTCAAATTTTATTTCCGTAAAGTCAAAGAAAGAGATACTAAGCATATGGGTTGAACGCACTAGCATGAAATCTGTATTAGGCATTAACGTCTTTCTCTATGAGTGCATTGGCATGTTTCTATATTCTAACCTTGGTCATTAGGTTTCCCCGCCTGATCCCACTAAGAAAGAGTCCTAGAGGGTCACACACTAAGTATATCTAAAATCATAGTTAGATATTTATTTATTTAACAAGTTGAATAAATATTATTCTCAATTGTTGTTTAATAATTATTCATGTATGCCTGATTTCATTTATTTAAACTCTAGTTATTTGAGAGAATATATTGTGGGTAGAATCATTAATAAATATTTATTTTCTATTTTGGTGAATATAATATTTATTTATTTATTGGAGAATAATGCATTGATATTTATTTAATAAATAAATAGTAATTATTCAAGGTATGATAAATATTGAGGAGGATTAGTGGACTGATTTTAAGGGTCCAATGAGAAATAAAAATATTGAATATTATATTATTAAATAATATTTAATTATAACTTGCAGGTTAAGCACATGTCAGGAAATAATAATATTTTTGTTATTATTTGACATGGGGGTTTCTCTAGTACTAATTAAATAATTAATGCACTTGTGCAAATTATTTATTATTACCCTAGTGAATTGAATGTCTGGTTATATTATTCTCTTATTAGACAAGCGCTAGCCAAGTGACGCCAATTTTTGTTGTGCACAATGAATTAGAGAAAATCTCTCAAGCTTAGAGAGTCCATCCCTCTCCAAGAACGCTTTCAAGAATGATAAAGATCCTCCTCCACCAGATTAAGGATAATGCTTTGTAAGTGGTTTTCAAGACGATTGAAGGCAGACATCGCAAGCATAAGGATATTTCATACTAACATACGTAGACTCCTTCGGTGATGTTTGGAGATATGTGGAACACGTGTGGATCACCGCTAGAGGGGATATACCCTTGACCTCTACAAAACAAAGATGGTACACCTGAAAATTTGTGATTGAACGCATCAATGAAGAAACAATCACCTTTGAGGTAATTCCTATTTAATTAAATTAATTATAAACAAAATATGATGATCTTGTCTCTTGGTTCTGGGTTTTTATTCCTTTATCTTATTTCTTTGATTCAATTCTGTGGATCATGGCATACATCATCACATAGATACCAGATTTTTCATTGAATATTGAAAAGAATAAATTAGGGCATTGTCCCTCCCACGCTTCCATTACACCTGAAACCTATAGCTTACTGTATTGAAAAAGGTCACATACTTTTGAAGTATCAAACCTATGTTCTGGTATATACTTAACAAGTCATTTCTTAGTTAGTTAGAAAAGTTTATAAGGTTATCGTGTTCTGACCTTATATGCCACAACCAAGATTTATCTTCCATTTCACTAAGGAAAGGTAAGTCTTGTCTTATAAGGTCTTCTAAGTTAAGTGTTTATACATTCTCATACTGATTAGTAGAAATAATAAATTCATCCTTAGAACTATGAACTAAACATTTATCATTCCTAAAGTTCACAAGGAAACCTTCATCACATAATTGACTTATGATTATATGGTTGTGCTTAATACCTAAAACAAATAATTTTTTTTAAATAAGATCTTTTGTAAGAAGAACAATGTTACCTATTCTGATAATCCATCCTTGATAATTATCTATGAAAGTTACTTTGTCAACATTAATTTTGATTATCTTTTTGAAGTAATATTTATTTTCAATCATGGTCCTAGAACATCCACTATCCATGTACTATTTTTTTCAGTAATATATATATTATCCTAAAAAAGAGTATATTTTCATAACTCAAGCCTTCTTGGGTCTGGTATTATTAGAAAATAAAAACTTTAGAAACCACATTTGTATGATTTTTTTTTGATAAAATTTCATTTCTTTTAAAAAATAATCCTTATGAAAACCTAGGGATTTTACCCTATTTCAGGAAAAAATTTCCTTCTTGTGGCCACCAATTTAGTACTTGTGAAAAAAGGTTCACTTTATGAATAAAATAATTGCTACTAAAAACAGGTTTTTATTTATAAAGTCCATTAAAGAAAAATTACCATGAGTTCTAATTTTTTTATAAATTTTATCAGAATTTTCCTTTCTAATGGTAAAATTTGATAAAAGATTATTAAAAATAGAAATTTCAGGTTTTAATTTCACAAATAAATTTTTATCCTCATCGGTATTAGTTTTAGAACTAATTTTTTCTTGTAAAACATCTTTCTCAAAAATAGATTTTTCAAAATCTTTTGAAATAGTACCTTTTTTAGAAATAGTTTTATCTTGATCTTTAGAAAAATATGATATTTCATTTATTAAAATATTTATTCTTGGATCTGCCTTAACTATTTTAGCTTTTTCATTATCAAGTTTTTTTAAAATCTTAAAATTCTCATTTTCTAAAATTTTTGAAAATGTGGAAACTTCATCATAAGTAGGTAAAACATTTTCTTCACTAGTTGAGGAATATTCTTCATCAAAAGATTTATAAATTTTCACATTATCATTATCAGGGTATTTGTCATTTAAAGATAAATTTTTAAGGGATTAATTTGTTCATACCTTTTCCATTAAACATTGATTTACCTTTGTTACTTTAGCAAAAAGGACAATGTTCCTATATCCCAAAGATTCGTTATCAGAAGAAATTTTAGAGTAATCACCACCACTGTCACTCCATGTGTTAAAAGATTTCAAAACTTTCTTGCCTTTATATTTTTAATAATTATTTTCATTTATTTTTGAATTATTTTCTTTTATATCATTCATTTTTGTCTGTGTAAAATCAGGTCTGATATGTCCATCTTTCTTACATTCATATCAGGTGACTTCAGAATATTTCTTATCACTTTTATCCTTATGAACATTATTATATCAGTATTTGGAAATACTTATTTATGTAATATTATTCATACTTCTAGATAGATTATATAACTCATTATTATAATGTTTCGATGTGATCAAATATTATTGAACAACTAATTTATTCTTCCTTGAATATTTTATAACTTTCTCAAGTGACTGAACTTTAGAATGTATAGTGGATATTATAGAAAAATAAACACCCCCATTTTTCTTTTTTAATTTTTTTATAATCTACTATAAGTCTTCCCTCATACTACATAAGGGTTCCAATCGAATCATCAAGAGTAATATTAGTTAACTTCATTGTATCGTCAATAGCTATTAATTTTTATTCCCATTCATTGGGAAAAATATCAATTATCTTTTCAACAATAATATCATCATCAAGTCATTTTTCTCTAAGATATTATAAACTATTTATAATATTATTTAGTCCTTGGTGTGTATTTTCAACTGAAACTCTAGGAATAAAATCAAAATCTTGGTAATCGTCTCTAAGCACAGCTCTTCTAGTTTCCATAACATTGGATGTACCAAAATGAGTAACTTACAGTTTACTCCAGATACAATTTTCAGTATCACAAGATAAAATATGACTATATACATTCCCTGTTATATAACACATTAAAGTATTTATGACCTTGTAATTAAATTTATATTCTTGTTTCTCAGCATTCATAAAATTATAAACTTCCTTATCGGGAATCTTATATTTTTTAGAAAGCATCAAAAATTTATCAACCCCAATATTTATCATAAAATTATTAATCTATATCTCCAATATCCATAGTATTTCCCACAAAAAATAGGAGGACGGTTATAATTTATATTATCAAGAGAACCAACATTCATACCCTCCATATTATAATAACATAAATTCTTTTCCAGAAGTACACATTATTGTAAAAAATCTTCAAAACAAAAAGTTTATATAAAAATATTAACAACTTGAAACAAGTAATGAAGGTAAAAAAAATAAGCAAGTTATTATAGTAGAGACCTTCTTTGAGACCTATTTTACGATCATAATAATTATTTTATATGGTTATATATACAATAGGGGGGTGAAATTTATTTTAAAAAACCTTTAAACTAGTTAAAACACAAACCACTTAAAGTAAATTTATCACACTCAGACTTAGTATGATTATCATATTACAAAAAATCAAAACCAGAAAATATAAGATTATATCAAAGTAAAATAATCAGAATCACAATGGATCAAATTAAAATCAAAACATATTTTTATCATATTTAGAGTTATACAGATAAAACCAATTATACAGAAAGAATAGTATAAAGACTAACTTTTTATAATGTGCATAATAGAATAGAAACTTGTAAAATAATCAATAAAATATATAACAATAGTAATAATTACTTAAAAGATATATTTAAAAGATTTAAATATTTTAAACTTTAGATTAAGGTAGTCAATAACCTTGACTAAAGGTATCCACTATTTTATACTTACAGTAAAGTTTGTATTTCCTTACAAGGAACTCCTTAGATATGATGATCAAAATATTTATGTCTTCCTATCCTCAGAATCCCTTGATTTGATGGATTAGATTCACTATCTTCTTATCCATGAAATCCCATAATTATAACAATTATCGGGCGTGGTTACAAAATCAAATTTTCGTAAGGAAACAACCCAGAAGGGATTCCTTAGAATTAACAACTCTCAAAAAAATTATAAAGACTAAGAACGAGCAGTTAATTATTAGAAATTTTCATATGACTTGATTTGAGAATGAAATATTCTCCAAACTCTTAAAATGAATTTATATTTATAGGTGATGCTACAATGGTCGTATTTCTAAGTTTGTTGCAATAGCCTCAGATATCTAGCGCTTGACAGCTCATCTGTAACTAAATGTTTGAAATCAATTAGTTTAACACCATTACACTGTTAAAGGTATACCTTATGATAGAAAAGATTCTATGTATACTGATTATAAACTTAGGGTAGTCTGATGGACTTACTTATAAATTTTTAATATGATAAACTTTATGAGAGTCAGTCTAATTATTTTAGTACTAGTATTAGTCCTATGGTCCTGACTTTTGTCAGTAAAAAAGACAAGACAAAATTATAACTCCTAGTATGAAAAAAGTTGGATCTTATTATCATACACATACTCAATTTGATGATCTTAATGAAGAATATTAATTTTACTTTCATTTCATCATCTAGACTAGGTCCCAATATCATTATTCTCTTACATCCACCATGAACATTGGAGTTTTTCACTTACTTCAAAATAGAAATTAAAAAGTAGTGATATTTTTTATCAAGTGGAAATAATTTTTTTTATAAAAATATATTAAAGGAATGTTTTTATCCTAATAAACTTTGAAATCCATATAGAAATATCTCAAAATTTCATCTACAGTTTAAATGATCCTCTAAGAAAGACCATATTTTTTAAGATGATATGGAGTAATGAAACTAAACTCTATATCCAAAGACTGATAAAGGGTTCTCAAAAACCATGAGGTAAACATTATATCCTGATAAGATACAATTTAATATGGTACTCCTTGTAACCTTACAACATGATACATGTATATCCAAGAATGCTGATCAAAAGAAAAATATTCTATGATGGAAATAAAAAACATTGAATTCATGTGGTGATCCATTACAAACCTAATAGTATTGTTCCCTTTGGATTTATTAGGGATTTAGATGATAAAATTCATTGCAATGTTTTCAAATTTACATTATTGTATGGGTAATGGTTATAACATTCCCTTAGACTTCTTTCTCTTATCCCTAACTTCATGAAATACCCAGAATCGTGATATGTACATTTAAATATCTATTTTCATGTTATCCAAAAAGAAATGATCTTTTTTATCTCAATACATCTTTATACATAAAGGATAAATAAAGAATTATGATCTATGAGCTTCATCTAATGGATCCATATTAAGATCTGGTATTGAAAAGAAACTGATTCAGTTTCAGAACCATATCATTCCATCACAATCAGGTCTAAAATCAATAAAATTATCACCTTTTTTTGTAGTTCCATTACCTCCTTATGAACCTCTTTAATCCACACATATATAGATGGTTAAAAATACATCTAATAAATATATGATTGATTCCAATACCAACTATTTTCAAGATATATCTTCTTAATATCTATAAATATTGGATCTTCTTCAAAACTCATCATAGAAAAACTAGCATGGTATTTTCATCTAAGAGCATTGAATACATTATTCACTTTCCCATAGTGCTAATTTATTGAGAGGTCATAACCTTTATTCAACTCCTATAATCTCTTTTGGAATATATTTCACTATTATTACATGATTATATGATTTATAAATTTATGATAATTATATATTCCACAGTGTTCACCATAAATATATCAATTATATATTTTCAATTAAAATTTTATAAATACAAACTCCAATTCATGAGACGGGTAACTTTTCCCAATAATTTTCAATTGGTAAAATGCATAAGCTATCACCGTATGATTCTGTATGAGGACGCATCATAGTCCCTTCATTGATTCATCACTATAGATATCCAAACCTTCACCCATGTATAGTAGTTTCAGTGTATGTTTGCTGACCAATATTCATATTATATCCTTGAAATTCCATCCACATTAGTTAGTCTATAACAACATAACACCCTTTTGAATAAGCTAAGTGATTGTATTATATTTTAATGAGAAATATATCGTAATGTGTCAATAATATCAAGATAACATAAGATAACTACAGATCTCAATTCCCATAGTTGGTATGGGATATTCCTCAATAACATCATTCTTCAAGGGATCCACTAAACTGCACTCAATTGAGATTATATGACCCAATAATGAAAAATTTGAAGCTAAAATTCAAACTTGGTAAATTTAGTATACAACTTCTTATTTTGTATAGTCTTCAACAAAATTCTCAAATGATATGTATGCTCTTCCTTTATCTTTTAATATATATGAATATCATATGTAAATAATACCAAAAATGATATATGAAATCACCAAAGACTATATTCATTAAATCCATTATGATATCAAGGTAATTAGTATGACTAAATGGATTCATTATAAATTCATATTTTCTATACATCATATAGAAGTATTTATTGTGTATGTAATAACTTTTGAAACTTAATTTATAGAATCTAGATCAAAGATCCCTCATGGAAAATTATAGAGATCCATGTAATTGATTGAATAAATCATCATTATGAGGTATTTGATACTTATTCATAACTATGATCTGGTTTAATTCCCCATAATTAACACAAAGTCTCATTGATCCATCGTTCTTCATAAAAAAGAGTATGTATATCCCATAGTGATGCACTTGTATGAATGAATCTATTGCCAATATTTTCCTTGAGTTTATTATTTAATTCCTATATATCAATTGGGGCCATTGTGTATATATTATTAGAAATAGTTATATAATTAATTATGGTTTCTGTTGTAAAATTGATTTATAATTCATAGGAAGACTGGTTAACTCCTTCGGAAAAATAGAAAAAAAATCACAAACAATATTAATATATTCGATGTTGAGTTTCTCCTCCACCATATCAGATAAATACCCTCTTTGAATAGGAATCAAGACCCATTCAATTTATACACTTTCCATTTTATGTTCATATTAATCCTTGAACTGATAAAAAAATCATAGTTCAGTTCATAATATCACATGTGAATTCACTTACATGGAAATTGATATGAGATTTATATAAATAAATCCATCCCATGACAAAAATAACATCAAATTTCACTGTAGAGAGAATAACATGATTTTTAGTAAGAACATTCCAAAAAATATCAATTAGAGAAAACTCAAATACATGAGATGTGATCATCAGAAAATAAAGAGTTCTTAATATTGACTAAACATCTAATATTTATAGAAATTAATAAACATATCTAAAGGCATTTTATTATATAATGTAATTCATATGACTAAACTCAAATAAGATGCGTCGATATTTTAGCATGCCTGTCACTGCATCATCTTCATTGTTCTATATTCATTCCAATAATAAAAAAATAGTTAGCTTGAGCATGAAATGTCATAGTGAGAAATCATGTAATCATGATAAACCATTGATAGTATGTATAAATAATGACACCTTATTTTCCATTTTTTCCACCATAGGTTTAACCAATTTCACCTATGGTCATTATTTATTCAAATCATATATAATTATTCCAAATGAAATTGTAATTATCCCAAGAATTTCCCCTAGTATTTTTAATCCAATGGCATAGTAATTTACCATTCACTTTTCACCATAATGATGGTCAATATATACTTGGTAGACAAATTTTAGGTTTATCACCCCTAGATGAATCCTATACAAAACTATGATGACATTTTATATAAATATAGGGATGGATTTAAAGGAAAACCACATAACCTCTACCTTACTATAGCTTTAGGAAGTTATCTAATACTTAAACTTATCCTTATTGGTTTCAAAATAGTTCTCTAATACAAATATCCAAATATTAACTAAAACATTATCTAATAGAAACTATTGAAGACAATGTATTTTGTATATAAATATTACACTATATTATATGAATATTCATGACATAACATTATGCTTCATGCTTGTAACATAATGGTTTAGTGTCTTTGTAATCTTGGATAAATAAACAAATGATAGGTAAAACATATACATAATATCCTATATAGTTCATCATAACTATCACCCTTATTATAAATATCATACAAAAAACCTTTATTCATATAAATTGGAAAGGGAAACATATTAATGGGTTAGCTCAGATTCTCGGTAAGGGTAATCATAGGAGATATCAATTTCTGATCATGAGCGAGCATATGATAAGCATAAGTGTGTAAGAATACTATCATAACTTATAATAATAATGCACAATCGGTAAAATATCATTAATCAAAAATCATTGAATACTGATTTCTCATAACAATAGTCAAAAGTAATAACTCTGTGGAATCATTAATAATCAATCATAAAAATGAGAAAATAACACAATCATAAGACATATGTTTTTAGAATACACATTAACATAGAAAATCATTTACCTCATCATGGATCATTTTCTAGTCTATAATAGTATATTGAGTTCACTCTCCATTCAATAATATCCTTAGTTAAGTTTTACTCCCAAGTATACCATAAGGGAGAGATTACCTTACTGAACCAGGTTCACTCCCCATTCCAGTTCATATTATCTCATGAAATATCCATAGTTTTCTAGTGTATTATTGGGATATATAATTATAGGTCCACCTATAATATAATAAAAACCATATATATGTGTGTCACAAGATCATAAAATAGACATCATATCATCCTATCGTTATATCATATCCCATGGAAAATACACAGGCTTTATAAACATTTCATGATTTCATCATAACATAACCCATGGGAAAGGAATGAGTATCATAAACATCTTATCATAAAAATAATAAACCATGTACACATATAATTAAGATTTTATTATTTGATCGTATCTCAAGTAAATAATAATAAAAATTAAAGGATGTTATCATATATAAAAAACATTAAAATATCAATAGAATATTTTTTTGAGGAAAATACCCTATTCATTTTGATATCACTAATTTAAAATATAAATGTTTCCAAAATATTAATGAATTTTTTTATTCAAAAATAACCATATAAAAATATAAATTAAGCTTAAATTCATTAATAGGTAATGAAATCATGACATTTTATTCATGTCATAATCATTTAAATAATGATTATGTTAACTACTTTGGTAAAAAAAAATTACCTTTTTTTTAATTTAATGAAGATTTTTTTAAATTTTTTTGTAAAAAAGAATAATTTCAAAAAATTGACATTAAATAATCATTGAATTATAGTAATAAAATCAAGAAAACGTTTTAAAAAGCATTTATATTGAATTAAATGTATTTCTAACCAATGGAAGAGAAATAAGGTTGGGTATTATTAAAAAAACTGATCCATTTTTATTCCAAAGATAATAAATTTTACTAAAACATCAAAATTCCATATATCTGGCGGAGGAGAAAATTTAATAATGTCTATAAAATATGGAATATATGATTTCCTTAATATAAATTTAAGCATAAAAATCAGATTAAATGGGATTGTAACATAAATACCTTCCCACAATTCTCATGATTCATCAAACACATTAAAATATACTATATAAAAAATTATTATACATATAATCTAGAACAATATTCATATATTTCATAAAAATATGATTTATTCATAACATATTACCTATCATTAACTAACAAATCTATTTTAAAATAAACATTTTGGGTGATAAACGCATCATTTCTCATGTATTTTTCGGTTATAGTTTAACACCCCATGATTATATATATGTCTTTTGAAATAAAACATGAAGTATTTGTTAGATTCCCATACATGAAACCCCAATTCTATATGAATCATGATATAGTAAACCATTCACCTAATCATTTAATTGGATTTTATAATTATTAATAACCACTTTATGAATAATATGTATATAGTTTTTTAATAATGTAAAATTATTTATTAATAAATAATAAATAATAACCCAATTTTTAGTAATGTCATTTTATGCTTCAAAAATATGTTTTCTTCAACAAATTTTTTTATCAAATTTATGCATGTGAAAATTTAATTAATTTCAACAATTTTTTTCAATAATATCTTTGTAAATGGATATCATTTTTAAAATAATTGTAATAATATTATCATAGGTTGAATTTTTAGGATTTTTTTAAAGATTTGTTTTTCATTGAATAGTGGAAATAATGATTTTTATAAAAATTATCAATTACATTCATGTAAATTTAGAATTATATTTTTAATTTGATTTAAAATTAACATAATTCACCTTTAATTATAAATAATGTAACTTATTACATATTAATCATCATTATACTTGTTTTTGGAATAAGTAAATTTTTCAGCTTAAAAACACATTTTTCTATAAAATCGTTCTTATACATGCACTTTTCTCTTATAATTATAAATTAATTTAAACTCTGGTTAATTTTTTTAAATGAAATTTATTCATTATATATTTAAAATAATATTTTAAATTACTTTTATAGTTTTTAAAAGGAATGTAATATATGTAAATAATTATTTTCGATTAAAATATCATCTTTTAAAAGGGGTTTTCATTGTGGTATTCATGCTTAATTAATATTGAATTATAGAAAATATTGAAATTGAATCTTGTAAAATGGATTCCATATATGGAATCAGTATAACTAATTTAATTTAATTATTTTAAATTTATTTTTGTTCACACTAAGTAGTAAAAATATAAGAATTTGAGTACCACGTGTCAGGTTCAATCGGGTTTACCAGGGTGTTAAACCATGTGATAAGTGTAGTAATTCGACAAAAACCTATAAAATTATTATTTAATAAAGATATTTCAAACATATATTATGATAAATTTGAATCCTTGGCAATTTTTTTCCACTTTTGTAGGAAATTTTCCATAAATTAATGAGATATTTTAAAAAATTTCATTTGTGTCCCTCCCACCACTTATCAAAGGGAACCAATTCTACACCCTCAATCAAAACATTTGAGATTTATATCATTATAAAATGAATACTCCAAAACCATCCTATAATCACTCCCGTAGTCATTTATCTTATGGTCTTATCCTAATACAAATCCTTCAGGGATTAAGGAGTAAGCCAATGGTGGTCTCTCAAATAAGATCTATAGATCTTAACCAAGCTCTTTCAATGTTATTTATTCTTCTAAATACTATATACATTTTTTTATCTATAAAAAAAATATGAATATGGTATCATAAATATACTGGTATATTATTATTTTTTTGTAAAAATAATTTACTACCTCTTATGAATCAAATGGGAGATGAAAGTATCATCAATTAACACTTGTGGACTACCACCTCCACATAGAAATATGAATCATTTTCCACCACCATCATTTATTATTTTTTATTATGATAGATTTAATTTTAAAATATTATATTTATTATATAATAATTATTCATTAATTATTAATTAATATTTACCTTTATTTTTTTTTATCAATTAAAAATGGAAATATCACTTGTGTGTACGTGTGCATTAATGTCTCTACACAGTGGTATAATTATGTTTTCATCATAAATTCATATTAATGATTATAAATTTGTATATAATGAATATATATTATATTTATATCATTATTAAAATTTTTAAGATGATATAACTGTGATCAATGTTCACATACCATAACCAACAAACCTATACAATCCTTAAAAAAGAAGTAGTTAAAACCTGAAATGATGATGATAATGAATGAATTATAATGATAATTTAATAAGGTATTATAATTATAACATGTATACTATTTTAATTATGGTTATGGTTCTTGTATTAAAGTATAAAAATTTTAAATTTATTATACAGGAGTTTATAGAACAAACAATGATAGATGAACTTAAGGTAAGGGTTTATTTTTACCAAGATTGATTATGATTAAATTTTATAATGATAAAATTATAATATATATCTCTCCAAAGACTTAAATAATTTCTTATCATCAGAATATTTCTACAAATTTCATATTTTCTTTGTATTTTCTTCTCTTTATGTTCTCATGAGACTAAAATAACTTTTATGAGGAAAATGGTCCATGTTTTTCTCTTCAGTTGGGAACTATTTTCTTCTATGTCCATATTTTATTTAAAATTATTTTTAAAATGTTTTTAATATTATCAAAAGATTAATTAATTTTATTTTTTATTAAATTTTACATTCCTTAATAATGTTAAAATTGAACCTTCTTAACATTTTTTAAAATGTGAAACTTCTAACTTTTTACCAAAAATATGAACATGATTTTTGTTTTAACATAAATTCTTGATTATCATTCCCCACCATCATGAATAAAATTTTCATTAAAGATTAAATTATAGGTTTTAATGATTATTTTAAAAGAAAATATTTAAGTTAATAAATTGGAATCTTTTAGATTCAAAATAACTATTTTCAAATTAAAAGTGTATTCTTTTCAAGAAATGATCTTGTAATATTTTTAAGTAATTTTCAATGATAAAAACATAATTTGATGATTATTATGATTTAATTTGGATTCATTCCAATGTTACCATATTTATTATTTCTCTAGATGTTTTATGATTTTTATTATGAAATGATTATAAAAATTATATCATTTCCATGGGTCATGATATGAGGATATGATAATTTTTTTATAATATTGTGGAACACATGTCTATGGTTATCATTATGTGATGGGTGGTATTAGTATAAACAAAGGACAGGTGGTTATTTCATAATCCACTATCTAGTGGGTCTTTTATATCCCTACAATGCATTAGGTAGTAATGGATCTCTTAGAAGATAATAAGGACTAGAATGGGGAGTGAAGCCAATTCAGTAAGGATATTTTCCTAATACGATATAATTTAGAGTGAAAGATGAATAGAGAAATGATTAAATAAGGAGTGAGACCTATCCACTCAGATAGTCTTGGATATGGACCTTGAATAAGGAAAATATTTTAAATGGTTATCATTAGGACAAAAACATATATATAATTCTAATGATATGTTTTTATTGATCATAATTGATTATTGATGATTCCATACTCTTATTTATTATGATGTTTTTATAGAAAAAACCTTATGTTATGTTTCACGATAAATGATCTTTGAATTTTTGGGTATGATTATTGTATGTCATTATCATATTCTCATAAAATTATTTTATATTAATATCATGTAAGATCATTGATTTACATGTATTATATTTACACTTACTAAGCATATGAGGTCACCCTTTCTTTTGTTTCCATAAAACAGATTATGAAGTGTGGTTTTGAGTTTGATATGTATAATAAGAGTTATATTTTTGATATAATAAATGGTAAATTACATAGATATTTTATGTACCAATTTTTTATGTATCCAAGAATCCAAATACACTTGACCTCAATTGTCCTCAGGAATATATTATTATGAAATTTATTGAACATTCATCTAAAATGATGTGATATTTATATAGGAAATGCATGGGTCGATATAGTGGGTATCAGAGGAATGTATTAGTGATTTTTGGAAACTAGGATGAGAAATCGTTAATGAGATCCCTTTAGGATAAACTGAAGTATAGGATAAAATCCTAATGTTTTGGTAAGGTAGATATTAATTGGTTTACTGGAAATATATCCTTGTATGGATACTACAAGTAGACATGGATTTGGAACATATGAATCTAGGGGTAATAACCCCAAAAGGTGTTGGTTGACTATATAAAAACCATCATTTAGGTTCATGATGAATTGTACCTGAATACACACCTATCATAACACTATAATGGGATATTCTTAGGTTAATTATAATTTTCAAAGATAGAAATTATAAAGGATTTAAATAGATAATGACTATATATTACGAAGGTTAAACCTAGGTGTCATATATTCAGAATAAGTTCTCGATATTTTGACACCCTTTGAATGATATTTCAAGATTAATCACTTTGATTATGTGTTTTCGTGGTTTATGTCAACCATTATGGTTTTAAAAGGTATTAAAGATAGAACAATAATGTTTAGGTGGAAACATGTATGATCAAATATGGATATAAACTATTTCATATTAGTTATATGAGTTCTTTTATATATTTAAAATATCAATAGATGTTAATTAATATCCACAATGATTAGATGTGGAATTATAATTAAAAACATATAATGGTGAAATAATCACAGCTCTGGTCTATGATTCAAGTTTGATTGATGATTATATGAATTTTCTTCCTATAAATATGTTACTCTTACTCTAGTTGACGTTTATGTGATTTTAGTTATGGGTTTTAATTATTTATATAATAACCATCTCAATTTTTTAGGATAAAAAGTTTCATTTTACATCCAAAAAACCAATGATTATCAATCAGTTTAAGTATAAATGTGAACTTGTAAATAAATTTCATCCATTTCATGGGTCTTTATTCCTATTAAATGTTAGTATTTATCTAAAATTATTGAAGAGGGATAAAACATCAATGATATAGCTATTTTACATGATTTTTTTATGCCTTTTTAGAAGTGTTTCCAAGCCTCCATCCAAATTGTGAAGTTGATATTTTAGTTGAAATCATACATTATGCGGCACTTATTTCAAAGAATTATATAATATGGCCCTGATTGAGTTGAAGTAATTAAAGAAGATACTCTAAGAGAATCTTGATAAGGGGTTCATTTTGTAATGTATGTCACCATGGGGTGCACTTGTTCTTTTTTTAAAAATGATATATGGATCAATTCGACTCTTCGTTGATTATCAAGAATGCCGCAAGATCAGTATTCTAAATAAGTATCCTACACCTTTTATTATTTATTTTTTTGATAAATTATGAGGATATAAACATTTTCAATAGATTTATATTCGATATATATACTATAAATTGAGGTTAAAGATTGAGGTAATACCCAAGACAAACTTCTAATTGAGTTATGGACACTATGAAATGATAATTATTCCATTTGGTCATACTAATGGACAGTCTATCTTTATGGATTTAATGAATAGATTCTCTAGCAGTTACCATGATCATTTTTTGGTTGTATTTATAAATGAAATTATTATATAATATAATATAATGGAAGAGAATGAAGATCAATTGTGGACTGTACTGAATACCCCAAGGAAGGATATTTTTTTTGTGAAATTTACCAACTGTGACTTTTTTATATAGAAAGTTAAATTTGTTTTCTATATAATCTAGATCAATGGTATATAATGGTTCCATAAAAGACAAAATTTATTTTAAATTGGATGAAACCAATAACTATGTTTAAAATTCATATCTTTCTTAGATTTTATGACTATTATAAACAATTTTTAAATGATTTCACATTTCAATCTAATCCAATGAACATTTTTAATCAGAAAGATATTATGTTCCTATAAACTAAAGAGTGTGAATAATATTTCATGGAACTGAAGATAAGGCTAGTCAGTATACCTATGCTTATAATACCATATAATGAAGAAGGGAATGTGATTTAAAATGATTCATAAAATAAATGGCTAGAATATCTTCTCATGTAGAATGATATGGTTATATATTATTCTTCATTCTAATTAAAGTTTGGTGAGAGAAATTACCCAACACATGATTTGGAGTTATCATTTGTAATTATTACATTAAATATATGGAGGAACTTTTTTTATATAGAAAGGTGTGACATATATAATAATTATAAAATATTAATGTATGTATTAAACTAGAAATATTTTAGTATTCACCAAAGTTGATGGTTGTATTTTATTTATTATTGTGGTTTATTAATACATTACCACCCTTATAATGTTAATAAGGTGGTTGATGATTTGAGTTGAAAGAATAAATCTTGTTTATCTATGATAATGATCAAAAAAGGTCCATTGTTAATGTATTCTAAAAGGATATACCTTAAAATCATGAAGTAATGGTAGAAATATTAAATTCCTAAAATAAGTGTTCAACTATCTATCCATGTAATGATTAATGAGATACAAAATAATTACGTAAAGATTCAAATTAAAGTGATAAATTATCATAAGTTCAACCATGATTATGATGGAATGATAAGGTTCTGGAACAAAGTATGATTCATATAAATACCTTTCCTTGATAAGTATCTATATGAAATATCTCAAAGATCATCATTCCTTATTCATCCTGGAAGTATGATGATGTATCGAGATATAAAAGAGTATTTATTGTGGGACAACATGAAGAGAGCTAATGTGGACAATGTATTTTCATTATTCGTATGAAATCATGTTAAATATGAGAGATAGATTTATAAGGGGATGATACAGCCATTACCCATACCATATGGTAATGGTAAATTACCACCATGTATTTTGTTATCATAATTCTCAAAACATCAAAATTCCATATTGATATTTGGGTTATATGTGATCACCTTACTAATTATGGTAACATCATTTCTAACAGATAATTTTTATCTATTGATCATATTGAAAGGATATACATTAAGGAAGTGGAATGGTTTCATGGTAGATCACATTCTATAGTATCTGAGGTTTACCTCAATGTTTTGGAGAACTCTTCAACACACTCTATATATAGAGTTATCCTTTAGTAATAATTATTATCCTATGATATGTGGTTAGTTATAGAATACCTTTCATACAATGGTGAATATGTTAAGATCATGTTATATGGGTTTCAATGGTTTTGGGTTCAACATTTTCCCCTAGTTAAGTTTTCTTACAACAATATCTTTCACTTGAGAATTCATATGGCTCCTTCTTCATCCATATATGGAAATAATTCATAAACTTTCACATATTAGGTTGATGTTCTAGAAAGAAATATTTTGGGGCCTAAGATTGATGATGAAATTGAAGATAAGGTTAGATCCATTCATAAGCATCTCAAGGAATCTCAAAGTTTATAGAAGAGTTATGATGAAAATTATACAAATTATTCATAAATTTTTTATTACAATCCATGCTTTATTTTTTATTTGTTGATTTCTTGGGAATAAAACCACATTTATCTAAAAAAATTATGCTCACAATTTGATTCTACCTTATCAATTTAATTTCATATCTATTTATTATTTTTTAAAATATTTATAGAATATATATTATAGGTATTTAGGGGTACAATTACAACAAAACATATAAATGCAACACGGACAACCTGATAGGTGGGTCATAGCCCCCCCCCCCCCCCCCCAAGAGATAACCAACCCATTTTTTGGCCTAAAGCCCCTGTGGACATGAAGTCCATTACAAAGTTATAGCCCAGATACCTAGAAACTATACCCTTTTTTACATAAAAAATTTCCACTTGAGGAGTCTCCACAAAGGTCGTCACCTGAACCGCCCCACATCACACCCCTGTTGTGATTCTTGTCGCCAAACTGATCCATGTCGCATGCCCCAGCCATGATTCTACTTGACTAAGCCGCCCCACACACCGGTCATGGACCACATTTGCTGCACCATCTAGGTGTCACTGCCCCTTTAATTATTCATATTATTTTATGTTGCTTGGATTTGATCTCAGGTTTTTGATGTAGTGTTACAAGGTGCTTACCACTAATCCAATCCACAACTACAAACATGTATTCAAGTAATGAGGTATAGGTGTAGCCTCACCACCTGTGTGCCACACGTCCCTAGTGAGGCCCAAGGTGGCCAACCTTGGGCTTGGGCCAATTCCCAATAGGGTAGAGGGTCCAATCAAAGGTTATAATTCCATATAGTGTGTATGTAATCTCACATTTTTTTATATAACTTTTCATTACATTTTATAAATAGAGGATCTTTAAATTCTAGTGTTTTGGAAATCAGGAACATAATACATGAAAACAACAAAAACAATTCTTCTAAACCACTCATAAGGCTTCATCATAGGTTCATCCTATGTACAATTACTGCATATCATTTCTTTGAGACATACATCAAAGGAAAGGGTGAGTCGAAGGCCCAGTAGGTTAAACAAGGTAATCAATTTACTTGTGATATCAATAAAAACTTCATAAAAATAAAACATAAAGACGTGAGAAATGGAATTATAGGCATATAATAATGAAAAGAACTTGAATAATAACTTGAATATGTGGATATAGAATTCCATTTAGACATTCATGAACATATTACTAAGGTTCATCCCCAAGGTGTCATAAAAATTACCAAGGTTATTCACCAAGGTATTGTGAAACTTGTCATCTCTAGAGATTAAATTATTTACCCAATTCATTGGAGCACTATCAGGGAACACCCTTAATATTTATTTACTTTAATGTGATCCACATATATAATAATCAAATATTTCATAAATAATCCAAATAGAATAAAAGAAATGGGTTTCATTTCAAAATCATGATGTCTTAAAAGTGCTTAAAAATAAGATCATTATGTTATTTATAACCCATGGAAAGGGAGTGAGGGTTATATGTATGTAAATTCCAGAATAAAATATATCATTTTTGTGTATTTATGAACACCCATAGAAATGAAATAGTTATGGGTATTCACATAAATAAACAAGAGAATTTCATGAGGGAAAGAGAGAGAAATTTTGAGATGAAAATTCTACAGCACAACGGCTATATATCATGGTTTTAGAAAATAATAAAAAGAGAGTGGAAAAGGGTATCCCATCCATAAATGAACCATTTTTAAGTATAGGTATATAATAAAAATAAATAAGATCATGGTGTGGACATTTGAATAACACACCACATGAAAAGAAAACTTGAAAGGAAAGAGAAAGCGAAATTTCTTTTACGAAAATTCGGCAGCCTAACAGAGTCACATAAAAATTCTAAAACTAAATTGATGAGAGAGGAAAGGGTCTATAATAATTTGTAAATGAAATGGACAGTAGTAAAGATATATAATAACAATCCCCCACATAATAAAATGTAACTATAAGACATAACATAAAGGAAGTCATGACTTAAAAGAGAAGGGTGAAAGGTTTTCTTACCTTGAAGAGTAACTTTGAAAGCTTGAAGGTCAAGACCTTGGGAGGCTTGAGGGAACCTTGGGAGGACTCATTGGGAGGTAAGGAGACTATAACTTCGTTTAGGAGGATTTTGGAATGAAATTAATGAGGTAAATGTCTTGGTATTTATAGGAAAAGTGAGGAAACAAATTATTAGTTTCCAAGGGACACCTCATCGGTGGTATTTGAAAAAACCATGGGTTTTCCCATGGTATTTTCCCATGGTATTGGCCACTTGGGACACCTAATAACATATATTACTATTAAAAATTCTACCAGATTTATTACGTCATGATTTCATCATCAATTATGTCATTAAAAACCCGAAACTCAAAACTGTATTTTTACTATTCACCGAAAAATCAACTATTTCAGAAAAATCCCAAAAATTCACTCTAATCTAATATTGATTATCTGAATTAAAAAATGAACTCCATCTTATGAAAATATTTTTATAAATATTTTTAATTTAATTTTTAAATAAAATCATTATTTATTCCAAAAATACAACTTTAAAACTATAACTCATTTTGTAACACCTTAAAAAAGTAATCAAGGTCCCATAAAATTATCGTATAACCATAATACAAAAAATTAAAAATTTATGATTAAATTTTATGGAAATATATTTCCATTTTAAACTATTATATTAATTATAAAATTGAAAATAAAATATTTATGACATACAAAAATACCAAAACTTATACTATCATCATTTTTCACTTTTAAGATGTTTAAATTGTATTTATACATTCAGGGGTGAAGTTTCTATTTTTGGCCAATTTACTATTCATTATTATTCATACAGGTATGTTAATATTCATACTTTAATATTCACTAAAAATCAATTTGATGTTATTAGACTCTAAATTTCTCACTGATCACAACTGTAGAAGACCATTTTTTGAAAATCATTTCACATTATTGATTATTTAAAGAATAAAAAATATTTTAAAATACCCCTTTTTTCTAAATTCATCAATAATACACAACCTATATTTATCCGGATATTTTAAATTCACAAACTTTTCCATAATAAGAAATAACAATTTTATTTATATAAAAGGATTACACAAAGCAGCTAAGGTCTCATTACATAGCCCCTCATAACACCAGCATAGGACCTAAGTTTAAGGTGTGATATGGTGATAGAATATTGGGGTGGCTCAGATAGCATTTCCTAAGTGGTGATTTCTATCAGCTTGAACTTCTCCCGTAGGCGATTCTGTTTAAGCTTCACATGTTGAAGTTCAGCTTGGGCTTGGTCCAGAGCAAAGCCCAGTGATGCTGCCTCCTTCCCAAGCTCCGACATATGGGATTCATATGACCTGAGTCTACTGGAAGAGGCCATTCAATCTTCTTTCTGTATTAATTAACCAAGATAATTGTATTTATAAAAAACACAACGTTAAGATATAGTTTCCAGCAGTCATATTGACCAATGGTCATATAACAGTCAAAACCCAACTATCTCATTTTAATTATACCCACTTCATTAATTAAAGGATATGGTTTTGTTGAGTATAAAATTAAATAACACACAGATTTAGGAAACAAATATAATTAAAAAGTTCTGGTCATTATAGTGTGAGTTTCCTTGACAGGACTCGAACCCGGAACCTCGGGGTCAGGATGCCATCACCAGTAACCAACTCACCCATGCTCTGCGGGCAAACATGTTGTTATGTGTAATGATTTATAGTTGTAGCCTCACCACCTACGTGCCACATGTCCCCAACAAGGCCTAAAGTAGAAAACCCTGGTCTTGGGATAGTTTCCTAATTTGGCAGAGGGTGGAGGATCAATTACTAGGAAATTTATTAAAGAAAATTATGTTTTATAATTAAAAATAATTTTTCAAAAACATGTTTTTATTATATTTTATGTGATTTATTAAAATTAAATTATTCCACAGATATAAATTGAAACTATTAAAATAGATTAAATATTTGGAAACTTTATAAATAATTTAAATTAATAGGGTCTTCTTAATTTTTTGTTGTGGTGAATAGTAAAAACCATAAACAAAATTAATGAGGTTAAAGTTAAAATTAGATTATCAGTGGGGTTGGGGGGTTAAACCATGATATCATGGTTGGTTTTACACCAAAACAAATGAAATTATTATTTTTTTTATGTGATTTAATATTTATCTTATAATTCCTTTTAATACCTAGCCATTTTGAGCCACATTCTCATGAAAGTGACCTAAAATTTGGGAAACATTTTATGAAATTCCATGTTGGTCCCTCCCCACACATATAAAAGGTAACACTTTCTTTACCCTTATTAACAACATTTTATACTTATATATTCTAAAATACATACTATGTATAATTCCTAGAATCCTTAAAATCATCATAAAGCTTCTCGTCTTCTCCTAAGTATAACCATTCAATGATTAATGTATAAGCCAAATGAGGTCTCTCAAAGAATAGGTATAGTTCTTAACCATTCTCTTTCAATTTTATTTATTTTTCAACTTCCTATAAACTTATTATACCCATAAAATATGATGAATATAGTATCATAAATATAATGATATTATATTATGATGATAGAACAACCATTCAACTCCTCTTCTCAATACAATTGGAGGTGAATGTGTTTCTTGTGCACACATGTGTACTAGCTCCTCCACATAGTGATAAGTATTATTTTCTGTCACTGTAAATCATGGTTGGTTATTATAAAATATTTAATGTTTGCATTTTATACTTATATTATAATATTTATTTAATAATTTTTATTTAATATTTACCTTTCTTTTATTCTATCTGTGTAAAAATATAAATGTCACTCCAGTGTATGTAAAAACTACCATCTCCATCTAGTGATGTAATTCATTTTTCATCACCAAATTAAATGAATGGTTATAAATATTTATATAATAAATATAATATATATTTTTGTGTCATAATTAAAATTTTGGATGTGAAGGATCATTGATCAATGTACAATGACCATAATCATGAAACCAAAATATACCTAAAAATGAAGCAGTTAACACCTAAAATGATGATGATGATGAAATATTGACAATAAAAGATTGATAATGATCAGATAATAAGATGATATTAGTAGAAAATTTATGGTAATATAGGTTTTATTGTGGTTATATAATAGATGAATAATAAATTTCAATATATTATATAAGAGGATAGAGAACTTACAAAAGAATACAATCTCATGGTAAGGGTTTATGTACAATCTATTTTTTCTGAGATTGTTTATAATTGAATTAATCAAAGATGATGTTTGATGATTTATCTATCCAAAGTATTATTTATTTTCTCTTTATCTGGTTATTTGAATTGATTTCATTTTTTCCTTTCATTTTCCACTCTTTATATACTGAAGATAATGAATGAAATTTTTTTATAGAAAACTAACCATGTTTTTCTCTTAAGTTATGAATCGTTTCTTCCATGTGAATATTTTCATTAAAATGTATTAAATAATGTTTTTAATATTAATTAAACATTATTTAATTTTATTTATGAAAATGTTATAATTCCCTTAAAAACTTTTAAAATAAACCCTCTTATTTTTGTTCAAACATGGAACTTTTGACTTTTTATTAAAAATGGGAAAGTAATTTTGTCTTTAACATACACTGCCTGAATGGATTTCCATACAATCATGAATACTTTTTCATTTAAATATCACATTATAATTTAAAATTTTAATTTTTAATAAAATTTATTCTTTAATATTTTGGATATATTTAGATTATAAATAATAGTTTTCAAATAAAAATGGTATTTTCCTCAATAAATGTTCTAGTGGTATTTTTAATGCAATTTCATTTATAACAAAATATATTGATTATTATTAAGATTTAATGGGGATACTATAAATTTTTCATATCTTTATTCTTTCTCAGTATGGATTATTATTTTGATTATATAATGTTTATAAATCTTATATCCTTTCTATGGGTTATGATATGACAATATGATTAGTGCTTGATGATCTTGTGGAAGACATGTGTGTTGATTTTATTATCTGATAGTTGGTTCCATTATAAATCATATATAGGTGGTCTCATTGTGGAAAACATTATGGTGGGTCCTTTATATCCCTCTAATGTATTTGGTATATTTGGATATCTCAAGAGAAACTAATGACTGTAATGGGGACTGAAATCAGTTCAATAAGGGGATTTCTTTAATACGATATTCATGGGTGTGATCTATGACTAAGGAAATGATTAAATGGGGAGTAAACCCAATCCACTATGATAGTCTGATATGTGGACCTTAACTAATGAAATTATTTTCTATGGTTATTTCAATTCCAAACCATATTTCCTATTATCATTTTATGTCTCCATGGGTAGTTATTCAATATTGATTATTCTACATTCTTATTTCATATGTCATTTTTCTGGAAAAAACATTATAGTGTGTTTATAACACCCCAAACATTTTATGGTATGTTTCTATTAAATACATTCAATTCATTAGATAGACTATATTTCATGAATAATTAAGTCTCTGTAAAACAACACATCGTTATTTATAGGAGATGGTCATAACCTAGCCATTAAGCTTAAATTTTTAACTTATGTGTTTTGAATTTTGAAAAACGAACATACACGGTTGTGATCAGGGTGATTTTTGGAGTCTGACAGAATCAAATTAATTTTCGATGAATAGTAACTTACCCTTATTAATAGTAACTTACCTGTATGAATAGTAACCTACCCTTATGAATATTAATTTGACCCTTATAAATGGTAACCTTACCCATGAAAGTATAAATAAAATTTAGTCACCTGAAAAATAAAGGTGAATATTTTAAGCGTTGGTATTTTTCGATTAAATGATGATTTTAATTAAAACTTAAATTTATAATATTTACAAAATTATTTTCAAAAAATGGAGTTCATTTTTGTTTTCTACACATCAAAAAATGGTTATGCTGAATTTTTGATATTTTTTTGAAATACTTGAATTTTTTATGAATAGAAAATACAATAATTTACTGTATATATATACATTATGAGATAAATACACTATTCCTTGCATCATTTTTGATTTGAGAACACTTGGTTAAAACTCACATACACTTATTACTATTTTTGGTCATGTAATCATCACTATTTATTGTCTTAGGGGAAAATAATAAACTAATGATTAAAATATTAAGAAAACTCTCATCCCCTCCACTATAAATACCACCCCTCACACACTCATTTCTTCACACCTCTCAAGCTTCAAGCCTTGCCTAAATTCTACTCAAATCTCTCCCTAATATCCTCCCCAACGTCCATGTTCCTTTGGTCTCCTAAAAATATCAAATCCTCTTCCTTAAAGAGGCTCTCAAAGGAAGATAGATTCAAGAGGTAAATTCCTCTTTTCAATTATTTTGTTTTCATTTCAAGTTCCTTTGTTATCTTTTCTATTCTCACCTATTCTCATCAAAATGTTATGAAAAATCCAGTACCTTATATTTACTATGATTTTTTATGATCAGGGAATATTTCATCATCATATCTGTTTTCTCTCCTTTTATACTATAAATGAAAATATCGTCTGAGATGTGTTAATTTATCACGTTCAAGGAAGATAGGTTTTCAATTTGCATTACTATCTTCAATACTAATCATGAAACCTTTTAATGGTTGAAATAGATCATAATATATGTATTTTATATTATTTAATGTTCTATAATAAATACACACTCATAACATAAAATAATAATACAAAACAAGTTCATTGTGCACAAAACCGACAAGTTAATTCAAACGTTTATCATTAACTTTTATCTAATGATTCATCCTCATGGTATATAACCAAAATAATTATAATATCATTTATATATATATAATGTAACTAATAATATATATTAATAATTATGGATGTTTAACCACATTTCAAATGAAATTCTATTCATGAATACAAGTAAACTGATCATGAAAACCAAGGAAGAAAATGCTTCCAAAACAATAAAATTGAACCTCTTAAACCCATCAAAAATGTCATTAATGAACCTAATAAGGTTATAATAAATAAATTTCATGTATATGAGGTTATGTAATTATTAATTAATGAATATAAATTTTATTATTCAGGTCATTATGATCAATCGAAGAACACATTTTGGCATAAGGTAAGGGGTCTCTCATCTCACTTTTGTTTCTGTAAGATTTCCATTGATCGCCACTTATTTATTGTATGTGGTGTATGTTTACTGAATTTTGGGATGTAATATCATTATTATATTCATATTCATGGTATTAAGTGATTCACTTGATGATTACTAACTTGATTGATTACAATGTTGTAAGGTACTTTGTCTCAATTTTCATTTCATTATGATTTACTTGGTATTGTGCACCTAATCATTCTTATGTGGAATATCTACTTCCCATTTGAGATAATTTTTAATTTCAAATTGTAATTATATTATATATACATATTATTGTAACATTGATATGACTAATGAATTATCTATATACTATTTTACATACGGTATTTATTTGGAATGTTACTCTAACTGTGGAAATATTGATGAATCTGTATCCTCTACTCAATACGGATATTGTAAAAGCATATTATTCTTGTATTAAATATTTTTATAAAGAATTATTTGGACTGGTATTGTGGGTTGGGGCCCACTATAACCCCCCCCCCAATGCATCAACATTTCTCATGAGACAAATTAGTTGGCGACAAACCCTTCGAGTTTGTTTCCAAAAATCAGACGAGTTTCTACCCACAGACTTAAACCATCTAGATGGTATAATGGTTCGTGTGCTAGATAAATGACGTCCAAATAATAATAATTATCTTTATTAATTATTTATTTATTGTTTTCCATTGGTTTTTAACTATGAAAAAATCTATGGATGCATTTTTTATTCTCAGCTTATTGATTGAAAGTGTTTTCATTTATTCATCATGTCATATTTGTTATGTCTAATTGATTATGATTAACTTATTATTGATTCATGATTCCACTATATGTTACCCTTACTGATAATTTTAGATCACCCTTATTATGTTTCCTTTCCCCATGTTATGAATAATAAAACCTTGAATAATATTTCAAGGAGGTAGTTTATTTCAGTTTATTATGTATCATGTTGTTTTCTATCTTTCCAACTGTACTATGGGTATCATGTATATAATTTAGTCTTCCAAAACTACTAAAATAATCATCCATTAAGGATTTTATTTCTTATAATCATTCTAATATAATAATATAATGCACTGGCTCTAGGATTCTGGGGTCGGGGAGTTATAGTTGGTATCATAGAAAGTTTAGCAGCAACATTGGAAACTAGATTTAGGAAACATAGTTTAGTGTAAATTACCCTAAGATAAACTTTGAGGATAAGCATAGAGTAATGTCCTAGAATTTAGGAAAGGTAGAGACTATGTGGGTCTTCCTAGAAAATGCATCCTTGTCTAGATACTACAAGTGGATGTGGTTCTGGCATAGATATACCTAGGAGTAACAACTCCGACAATGAGTTTTAGGCTTGACCTAGGGTATCCTGGTACACGAAAATGGGCCTTACTGTGCACCTGGTTTGACACTCCTAGTAATATTCTTAGTATAATTCAAATTTTCTTTACAAACCATTACGAAGGATTTAAAAGTAAATAGAAACCATATTTATGATTATAAGATTATCTTTTCATAAATTTTCAAATTATGTTAAGTCTTTTCTAGTAAGAAATTATGTATTATGACCTAATTTAGTTTATTTAATTGTTTAGTGATTGAGATTAATGGAATAAAGGTAATAAATAACCATGGAAAATGTAAGTATTACCCCACTGATCAAGTCAACACAGTTAGTGTTGGAGTGGATCAGATCATGACCATATTGGGAAAACTTACTCAAGTTGTGACAAATAACCATTCTACACCTGTATTGGATTGTTTCATGTTACATAAGCCCCCATCTTTTATTGGGACTACCAATCCAGTGGTAGCTGAGTAGCGGATCAAGTCCCTTGAAAAGATATTTTTAGCATTAATATGTAATGAAAATAAAAAGGTAGTACTGGCAGTATATTGCCTTAAGGTTAATGTTGATTAATGGTGGTCCTTAATCTAGAATACCATAGATGAAGAAGAAATATAATATATATAATGGATAACTTTTAAGGAAATATTCTTCAATCAATATTTCCCACATGAACATCAAACTGAAATGAAGAGGAAATTCCTTAGCCTAAAGAAAAGGGAAGAAGAGAGTGTTGCAGAGTATGAAGCTACCTTCATAAGATTATCCAAGTATGCTATAGATTATGTATGTGATTCGGAATACAAGATTGATCATTTATTTTAAGGTCTTAAGCCAAGTCTTTGAAGGTGTTGGATTCTCAAAAAAATTCATCATATGATGAAATTGTATTAATTTTCCATTAAAACAGAGAAGGAATTTACTAGATCAATTTTTTTATAGGAATCTAAGATAATGAGTAGTACTTTGATAACCATGGAAAAGGTGATGTTCCAAAGAATAATAAGGGAATGAAGAAATTTCTGTCATGCGAGATCTATGGAAATAATCATCCTGTGAAATTCTTTAAAGGCATAGGATTTTTCTATAAGTGTGGAGAAAGGGGTCATCAATCTAATGAATGAAAGGGGAAGAAAAAGTCAATGACGTTCAATGATATAGTTTTAAAGAGATGGGACACTATATAAATGAGCTTCTTAAGTACCAAGGAAACTTACCACAGAAAAAATTCATGAGATCAAGGGAAATATTATATGATTACAACCACATAGGTTAAAGTTCATAATGTTGTGGTGGTAAGTACTTTAATTGTTTCCTCAATATTAGCCAATGCATTATTTGATTTTGGATCATTGCATTCCTTTATATCTTCCCAATTTTCCAAGAAAATTAGACATTTCCAATTTGACTTAATAAAGGAGTTTTTAGTTAAAAATCCTAAGGGAAATATCATTGAAACAAAGATAATTTGGTTAGTCTCCTTTGTGACACATAAATGTACTTTAGTTATTGACCTTATCATCATACCTATGATTGAATTTAACATAATTATTGATATTAATTGGCTTTCAAATTATGATTTGAAAATATATTGCAATAAGAAGAAAGTTACAATTTTTTATAATGATGTATAATCCCTTATCTTTAGAGCAGAAACATCATGATATAGATCTTATATATATCCACCTTCAGTAGCTCTTTTAAATGAAATTCCTGGAGATGAAGAAAAAATTTCATCTATGGTTATTCAAATTGATTATGTATCTATTTTTTAATAATAAATTAATGTATTTCTAGAGGATTTACCTGGACATCCTCTTGAGTGGGTAGTTGAGTTCTCTATTGATTTAATTATGGATTCAATCAGTTTCTTTTCTTGGACATATTATCACTAAGGATGGAATCTTAGTTGATCCTGTGAAAGAAAAGGCAATCCAAGAATGTACCACACCAACAAACATAACCAAGGTACACAGTTTTATTATCTTAGAATGTTACTATCGACGTTTCATTCATAATTTTGCATAATGGGATAACCCGCTAACCGAGATCACACATAAATGGGATAGGTTTCTATGGACAAAATAGTGTACATAATGCATTGAATAATTGGAAATAATATTTTTCAATGCTCTAATTTTGACTCTTCCCTCTAGAAATGATGGATTTTCGATATATAGTGATACATCAAAGAATGGACTTGGTTGCATCCTTATAAAAAATGATAAAGTTATTGCTTATGCATAAAGGTAGTTGAAGACTCATGAGAAAAATTATCCAACTCATGATCTTGATTTAGCAGCCATAATCTTTGATCTAAAAATATGGAGACACTATCTCTATGGTGAAAGACGTGCGATATATATAGATCACAAGAGTTTGAAAAAAAATAACATAGAAAGAACTCAACATAAGGCAAAAGAGATGGATCGATTTACCCAAAGATTGTGATTTTTTAATAAACTACCACCCAGGAAAGGAAAATAAGGTGGCAGATGCATTAAGTAGGAAAGATCATGGACTTTTGAACCAAATAATGATTGAGAGTGATATTATATTCATGGATATGGTAAAAATGGATATGGTAATTGTTAAATAAGGGGAAACATATTTCCTATTTCAAATGATTGTTAAATAATCTTTACTATAGAAGATAAAAATCTCTCAATCTGATGATGAGAATATACAAAAGAAAATTAAAGTTGTTAAGGATGGAATATTGGAATACATCGTGTATGAGGATGGAGTTCTAAAATTTGGGAAGAGTTTATGCATTTCATCAGTACTTGAGATAAAAAGGGAACTATTAGATGATGCTCATAGCTCAAATTTTTCTATACACCTCGGTAGCACCAATATGTATAAAGATCTAAGGGAGCATTTTTTGTGGGATAACATGAAGCTAAAAATTCCTGACTATGTGTCAAGGTGTCTAGTTTTCCAACAAGTGAAGGCCGAGTGACAACATCCTAGATGGGTCATGAAACCCTTATATATTTCTATGTGTAAGTGGAATGAAATTATGATTGACTTTGTCATAAGACTACCGAGGACACCTAGAAGGAATTATGAAATATGGGTAATTGTTGATCGTCTCACAAAATCGGCACATTTCCTTACTATAAGAGAGGATTTACCACTTGATCACCTAAAAAGACTTTATATTAATGAAGTTTTGAGACTTCATGGTGATCCTATATTTATTATTTCCAATCGAGATCCTTGATTTACATTAAAATTATGGAAAAGTCTCTAGAAGGATTTGGATACTGAGCTTCATATGAGTACTGCTTATCACCCCTAAACTGATAGATAGTCTAAAAGGAATATTCAAACACTGGAAGACATGTTGAGATCATTCTCTCTTGACTTTCAAGGTATGTGGTATCAATAATTTCCTTTGGTGTAATTTTTATACAATAATAATTTTCATTCTATCATTCAAATGGCACCATATGAAGCATTATATGGTAAGAGGTTTCAAACTCCAACTTGTTGAGATGAAGTTGGTGAGAGGAAAATTATAATTCCAGAACATGTCAAAGAGACAACTGCAAAGGTAAAGAAAATTTGGGCCTATATTAAAGCATCCCAAATTAGGAAAAGGATTTATGTTGACAACCAGAGAAAGGATTTGGAATTTCAAGTAGGAGATCATGTCTTTATAAAAGTGTCTTCATGTAAGGGTGTCTTAAGGTTCGGTAAGAAAGGGAAACTGATCCCCAGGAGAGAGGACCAATTCTGGATATGACTAACACTACGAGGGGGGTGAATTAGTGTTGGGGAATTTTTAAACCAATCCCAACTTTTTATACTTATACCTATTGACCTATTAGGATCTTAATTCTCTTATTCTCTTTTCCCAATCGCATGTAATAATATGAAAGCATAAAAAATAGAACATGATATTTTTACAAGGTTCACCACTCAATAAGAGAATATACCTCCATGTCATGTATGGTAATGACCAGTGCATAGATTATCCACCATAATATAGTAATTGTTACAATGGGTTGGATAAGAAAACAATCTGTTAGCTAGTGTGAGTCCTTACTTTTTGGAGGGGAAAGGGAAACAATCATCTTCTTGAACTGGTGATGACCTAGTTCAACTTTCAACTCCTCGTTAGTTCTTTAAACTACCTCTGAAGATAGTATTATCCATGTTGATAAGGTTTTGCAACACCAATAGAGTCTTCCACTTGTTGAGACCTATTGAATGTCACACTGCAACTTGATCTTCCACTGTATACTTGTTACTTGCTTAGCAGCATGCAAATAACCCTCTTCTTCTTCCCAGCAGAAAACCTGGAAGCTACACAATCTTCTTATCCTTATTCTTCAATGAAAAACCAGATGCACTGAAACTTCTCCTTCTAGTTGCTATAATAAAAAAATCCTTTTGTGATTATCAGAATAATTAATACCATCTCAGCTTATCATCATCACTATTAAACTGCCCTAAATAATTGTCAGCCTTCAATTGGGCATACTCTATTCTTCTTCTTCTTATCTTATTTCTCTTTGACATAGTATAATATGTTAATAGAGATGTGGTTTCTTCCCAAGAACAAATTCACCTAAACTAGGTATTCAATACTACCCCTTTCAAATCCCTTTTTCAAATCTCAACCCTTCGTAGAGCTCAACCATTCGTAGAGCACACTGCTTCGCAGAGCACACTACTTCGTAGAGATCAACCCTTGGCAGAGCTCACACCTTCTCAAAGCACCCCTGAATTTTCAGAAACCACTTTCATCACGAAGAAAACTACCTTTTCATATCTCCCTTCCTTCGTAAAGAAAACTGCCTTTGTAGAGCTCACTGCCTTTGCAGAGCTCACTGCCTTCGTAGTGCTCACTTTCTTCGTGAACCTGCTTCGTAACTCGAGAGATCTAATATTTTCATGAAGTATCTCTACTCTTCTCAAGGGGGTAGGGGCATATTTATAGGCATTTCCCATCGACTCTAGAACCTTCCATCCACCTTAGTTCCACATCAACACCAAATTGAAGAGCTTCTAAATATCCATCGAAATTAAATCTATTTCGTGAAGCACCATGGATATTTTCTAGATTTTACAAATCTTGTCGTAACCATGAATAATTATATAAAATACTTTTCAATTTCATGATGTTCCTTCCTCCTTTCTTCCACTGCAATTCTCCTCACCTTCACCACCAAAATTCTCACCTACAATGCTCTTTTCATATTCTATTCGCAAAGATCGTCGTAATCATGAAGAACACCATCCACATTCTTAATGTCTTAGAGAAATATATTTCATGAAGTCTATCTTTGATAAAATTATTCATTTTCCATATTTCTATGATATCTTCAAGAACATCCTCTTTTTTCAATGCTATCCCAACTCCAAATTTTGGACCCCAAAAATTTGGAAAATATTAGAAAATTGTTCCACTTTAAACACATGCTTCTACAAAACCAACCATGCTGATTGACAACATATTTTCTCCCCATTTACTTCATAAAGATTGCATCAAAATTTCTCCAAACTAGTTATGATCTTTGTGAAATATATATCATCATAGTATCGTATAATTTAACAACATGGATAATTTCTCAAGCATGTCATTCACTACTATGATTTCATAAAAATTCTCTAGGTGCCATCACTTCAACCAAAATCCATTAACTTTTGAGGTCTCCTTCTTCATCTTGATCATAATTGACAGCCTCATTAACATCTATTGAAAAAAAATACAACTTATACAAAAAATTGTTCCCAATAATCTCTCCCTTTGTATTTTTTGTCAATACACAAAGTTATCTTTCAAATGAATTTGTCAATGTTAATGTGAATATCTCTCTCGTTATCTTTTTTTTATATCCCCTTTTTACTTTTCAATATTTCATTTAACATATATCCCCCTTATTGATAGAGAAAAGGTAATGATATAGATATTCACATTGACATTGACACAGTCATTTGAAAGAGAACTTTGGGAATTTCCAGGAAATACAAAGAGGGAGATTTTTGGGACCACTTTTGTGTATAAGTTGTATTTTTTGTCAATAGATTTCAATGAGTTTGTACATGATGATCAAGACAAAGAAGGAGACCTCCAAATTTAATGAATTTTGGTTGAAGTGATGGTGCCTGGATAATTGTTATAGAATCATAGCAATGAATGACATGCTTGAGCAATTCTCAATGTTTTTAAATCAGATGATTCTTTGTTGGTCTATATTTGAGAAGTGAAATGAAAGCTTGAGAAGTAAAAAAGGGGAGAGAAATAAAATATAATGATAGATAGATTCATATTGACATCGACACATTAATTTGAAAGATAACTTTGGGTATTTTCAATAAATACAACTTCCATGGGAAAAGTGTACCAATCCATACTTACGCAATGTACCACCCATAATTTCACTCAAAGTCTATGTGAGAAATGATCGGTGAAGAAAACAAGAGTATTTGATATAGACAACAAATTTTTCCATTACCCACTGACCATGATACCTTATGAGATGAGAACTAATGTATTTTTCTTCAAGGGTCTTTCCACTTTCATTCCAGGTTGAAGATATGAAATATTTTTAAGAACAATCAACCTGAAACTCATGCCCTCACTTCAACAAATGGATTAAAAACATTCAAGTGAAATAATAAGAATAAGGGACCTTGATACAATACCATTATTTTTATGTCATTGATTAATTTAGTTACTCCTCCTTTGTAAGATGGTCTTTATTTTTAGTAACCAAGGATGAGAGATTAAAAAATGACATACCTTTTCCAATGAAATGATCTTTAAGAAATTTCCAGAATAATTTGATACCCATAGAGATAATAATTTTGGCATCTTCTTCATTTATATCCCCCTCAAGGTAAAACACTTCCTATAATCTTCATCAAAGTTGATCCTTCAATATATTGTTATTTGGGTACCAATTTAAGAATATTATAAGGATCAAAACTTCTTCATCTTTGATATCATGTGTTGACAGCACTCACTACTTCTTAGGATCTCCCCCTAAGAGTTTGATTCACCTTCAATTACTTGAATAGCTAGGTGGAGATAGTTTTCTCAACCAATATGATCAATTTTTTTCACTCTTAAAACTTTCACATTTTATATTTAGTTCTGGTTGTCCTTGTGTGGATTTCAATACTTCTTTCATCACTGTGTGTGGGAGCCTTCTATCTTTAAGAGATTTAAAAGCACTAGCATCTTCTGGTGCAACTTTCATCATTATGAGAAATTCTTCTTGAGATGGAATAAGTGTAATGCAATTTTTAACAGTGTGACCAGCCTTGTTGCACCTCACAGACAGATCTTCCTTTACATCATGTGGAATCTTCTTTTTCTTTTTTTTACTACCCGAATGGCCCGAAGGCCTTATTTTTTATTGATTTTTGATAACCCCCCTTTCAAGGGATGATGGGTAATCCTTAAAAGGCCTATAGGCTCAGAGATTACAAGGCTCATAGTCTTAGGAGATTACATGACCTGAAAGTCTTAGGGAATTCAACCAAACTATCAATAAATAACTACCCCTCCCCAGCATCTTCATCGTGATTGTAGCTCTCCACCTTCGTATGGACATCTGGCTAGGCTTCCAATGTAAGAATAGGATGGTCTTGATGGAATAGTCATACCCTCTCATTCTGACAATCCATTTTCCTCATTATTTCAAAATATTTTGGCTAGATAACCAATAAGTCATTAGGAAATGAGGCATCAATATTGGATCTTCCACATGGATTCTTCTGAGTGTCATCCTTCTTAGAAATTATTTTGGATACACCATCATTCACCTTCTTGTATTTGGAATCCAAGGTCTTCTCACCTTTCCTTCTTGAAATCTTCTTAGGAGGATTTGTTTTTACAAAATTCTTTTGATTTCTTCCCAAGGTAGCTTCTTCATTCCTAGAAAGATTTTATGGTGTTTTATTCTTATCAGCTTTGGAATCATGTTGATATGGATATTTACAAACCTTATGACCACTTCCATTGAATACATTATAGATTTTATCAAGCATTCCAAATCTATTTTCAGTATACAGATTCTTCTGAATCTCTGGATATTGTTTCTTCATCTCTATCTCCCTACCCCTTGATATGGGCTTCCTTTGTGATTTTATATTTTTTGGATTGTACCAACAGTTTAATGCACAATGCCCAAACCTGTTACAGCACTAACATTGACCCACAAATCTGGACTTCTTAACATCTTTTGTATGAGTTTGATGGGCCTTTTTCTTAATTTTTTGTGCTCTATATGGGGAACCATCTTTTTCAATATTCTTCCTATCCACCCTAGTCAGGGTGGTAGGTTTATCATCACCTTTACTCATCTATATTTATTTAGACTTTTTCTTCTAGTCTTCACTATTTATAGAAACACATTTAGAAACATGAGTATAAGATGGTATAGATGGTACCTTATCTTTCTCAGCTTCTTGTGATAGATCATTGAATGAAATCATGATCTTATTATATCATGTTAGATTTATTTCAACCTTAGAATCCTCTAATGAAAATGGAATGCTAGAAGCTAATGTTTCCTTCTTCTGTGAAGCCTCAATATGTGTCTTCTTAAGATTGGTCAACTGAGCTTCCATTTCTAGAAATTTCATATTGAGAGTATCTTTTTTTTAATTTATAATGATCTTCTCTTAATATGAATTATTTAATCATTCAACTTCATCTTCATGAAACTTAACTTTGTTTTTTAACAAAGAGTCAAGTTCTTTGATCTTCTTGGAAGTTTCTTCCAAATATAAACCCTTGACACCAATGCTCTTCTTCAAATCACCTTCATGTGCATGGATCTTCTCTTCTAGAGTCATATTGACTCCCTCCTTTTCTTAAACTTATTTGAGTCATTTTTAGGAACTTATTTAAAATTCCTTATTTGTTTCTTCAAAGGATCCAACTTTTCTGGAGAGATTTAAATATTCACAAATTTTTTCTTGTAATCCCTTCTCCAAAACATCATTTTCTTCTTCCGGTTGGGTGATATCTTCTTACCTACATTGAAATACTCCAAAAATAAGTGAGAAAATTTCTTCAGGGATATTGTATAGAATCATTCCTAATCTATCAAATGATAACTCTTGAGAATTTTTGGATTGATCATCACCACTTGTGCTATCATTTTCATCATGAGAATAATTTTCAAATTTACTAACACATACCTCTTGATAACTTGAGATAGTAAGGTTATCCATATTCTTGGTGGAAACTTGAGCCACCATCTCATTACTTTACATGTCTAATATGTCCTCATTTTCAGTAAGGTATGGAGAACCAGATACTTCGTCTTCTTTAGATAAGAGGGACTTCTTATTCAACTTTCACTTCTCTATATTTTTTCTGTTCATCATGGTATTGGTAGATATATCCTTCTGCTCATAGGTAACTGAATATTCACCAAAACTTAACTTCATTGTTGATTCAAGAAATAAACTCAAGTCTTCAAAAGAGAATATCTTCAATGTAGAGAATCCAATAGAGGTGAACCTGAATTTGATACCAATTGAGAGGACCATTTTGGGAAATTCTCAACACTGAGAGGGGGGTGAATCAGTGTTGAGGAATTTTTAAAACAATTCAAACTTTTTATCCTTGTACCTCTTGACCTGTTAGGATCTTGATTCTCTTGTTATCTTTTACCTGTTTCATGCAATAATATGAAAGCAATAAAAATAGAACATGATATTTTTACAAGCTTCACCAATCAAGAAGAGAAGATGCGTCCTTACCGTGTATGGTAATGACCAGTTCATGGATTCTCCACTATAATGTAGTAACTATTATAGTGGGTTGGAAATAAAACAATATATTAGTTGGTGTGAGTCCCTGCAGTTTTAAGGGGGGAAGGGAAACAATCCTCTTCCTGAACTGGTGATGACCTAATTCAACTTGCAGCTCCACGCTGGTTCTTTATACTGCCTCTAAATACAGTCTTCTCTGTATTGATAAGGGTTTGCAACACCAATAGAGTCTTCCACCTGTTGAGACCTTTTGGATGTCAGATTATTGCTTGATCTTCCACTATACACTTGTTACTTGCTTAGCAACATGAAAGTAACCCTCTTCTTCTTCCCAGAAGCAAACCAAAATGTTGTACAATATTCTTCTCCTTATTCTTTAGTACAAAACCATTTGCACTGAAACTTATCTTTTTACTTGATAGAATCAAAAACTCTCTTATTGATTATATAAAAAATTAATACCAGCTCAGATTAGCATCATCACTATTAAACTGCCCTAAATAATTGTCAGCCTTTAGTTGAGCATACTACGTTCTTCTTTTTCCTCTCTTCTTTCTCTTTGACACAGTATAATATGGAATAGAGATGTGGTGTCTTCCCAAGAACAAGTTTACCTAAACTAGGTATTCAATACTACCCTTTGCAAATACCCTTCGCAAATCTCAACCCTTCATATATCTCAACTCTTCACATATCTCAACCATTTGCAGAGCACACTGCTTTGCAGAGCTCAACCCTTCGCATAGCTCACACCTTCACAAAGCTCCCCTGCCCTTGCAGAAACCACTATCTTCACTAAGAATACTTACTTTTTGGATCTCCCTACCTTCACAAACCAAATTGCCTCTGTTTAGATCACTACCTTTGTAGAGATCACTACCTTCACAGTGCTCACTTTCTTCGCAGAGCTCACTTTCTCCACAAACCTGCTTTGCAATTAGAGAGCTCTAAGATTTTCACAAAGTATATATGCTATTCTCAAGGTGGTAAGGGCCTATTTATATTAGTTTCCCACCAAATATATAATCTTTAAGCCGCCTCAATGCCATGTCAGCACCAAATCTCATAGCTCTGAAATTTCCACCGAAATTTCCACAAAAAATCATTTTGTTTTGCGAAGCACCATGGATATTTTCCAGATTTCAAAAATCTCGTCATGACTAAGAATCATTTAGTCAAATACTTTTAACCACCATGATGCTCCTTCTTTTTTTGCACCGCCATAATGCTCTTCACCTTCACCACCACAATCCTCACCTACAATTCTCCTTTCCTCTTCCATCCGCAAAGCTCGTCGTAATCGTGAAGAACACCATCAGCATTCTTCATGTATTTGAGAAATCTACTTCATAAATCCCATCTTTGAAAAAATCATTCCTTTTTCATATTTCTAAGAGATATTCAAGGAAATACACTTTTCATAATGTTATCCCAACTCCAAATTTTGGCCCCCAAAAATTTGGTAAACACTAGAAAACTTTGTCACTTTGGACACCTGCTTCTATAAAACCAACCATATTGATTGACAACATATTTTCTCCCCATTTCCTTCATAAATCTTGCATCACAAGTTCTACAAACTACTTATGATCTTTGTGAAATATAGACCAGAAAATCATCGTCTGATTTAACAACATGGATAATTATTCAAGCATATCATTCACTATTATGATTCCATAACAATTATCCAGACACTATAACTTCAACCAAACTCTATTAACTTTGGAGGAATCCTTATTCAGCTTGATAATCATTGACAACATCATTAACATATATTGACAACAAATACAACCTATACACAAAAGTGCTCCCAACACTAGGTACATTAAACCATTCGAAATTCTAGAAAGAATTGGAGTCGTAGCTTACCGTTTAGCAATGCCACCTAGTCTCTCCAAAGTTAATAATGTTTTCCATGTGTCCTTATTATAGAAATACATTCTAGACCCAATCCATGTACACACCTATGAAGAAATAGATCCGGAACCTGATTTTTCATAGTGTGAAGAGTCAATCGAGATTCTTGACACAAGGGAGCTGGTATTGAGAAATCAAACAAATCGACTAGTAAAAGTTCTTTGGAGAAACCATAAAATGGAGGAAGCAACATGGGAACCTAAGGATGTTATAAAGAAAAACCACCCATATCTTTTTAAAGGTCTTCATACATGAATAATTTTGAGGATGAAATTTCTGAAGGTGGGAAGAATATAACACCCCAAACATTTTATAGTTTGTTTCTATTAAATACTTTAAATTCATTAGATAACCTATATTACATGAAGCACTGATTCTTTATGAAAAAAAACTCGGTTATTTATAGGCGATACTCATAAACTATCCATTAAACTTAAATTTTCTACTTATGTGTTTTGAATTTTGAAAAACGGACATACACGGTTGCGATCAAGGTGATATATGGAGTCTGGTAGAATCAACTTAATTTTCAATGAATAGTAACTTACCCTAATGAATAGTAACTTACCCTTATGAATAGTGACCTACCCTTATGAATAATAATTTGACCCTTATAAGTGGTAACCTTACCCATGAAATTATAAATAAAATTTAGGTACCTTAAAAATGAAAGTGAATATTTTAAGTGTTGGTATTTTTTGATTAAATGATGGTTTTAATTAAAAATTAAATTTCTCATATTTAGAAAATTATTTTCAACAAATGGAGTTCATTTTGGGATTCTACACATTGATAAATGGTTATGGTGATTTTTTGGTATTTTTCTGAAATACTTGAATTTTATGAATAGTAAAATACGATAATTTATTGTATATGAGTACATTTTGAGATAAATACACTATTACTTGAATCATTTCTGATTAAGCACACTTGGTTAGAACTAATATGCACTTATTAATATTTTTAGACATGGAATCATCACTATTTATTGTCTTAGGGAAAAATAATAAACTATTGATTAAAGTATTAATAAAACCCTCCTCCCCTCCACTATAAATACCACCCTTCACATCCTCATTTATTCACACCTCTCAAGCTTCAAAACTTGCTTAAATTATACTCAAATATTTCCCTAATATCCTACCCCACTTCTAGAATCCCCTTTTCTACTCAAAAGACCAAATCCTCTACCCTAAAGGGGCTCTCAAAGGAAGGTAGATTCAAGAGGTAAATTCCTCTTTTTAATTCTTTTGTTTTCTTTTCAAGTTCCTTTGTTATCTTTTATATTCTCACCTCTTTTCATAAAAATGTTATGAAAACATTATTACCTTATATGTAATGTAATTTTTTTATGATAACGGAATATTCCATCATCATCTCATCTTTTCTGTCCTTTTATACTATAAATGAAAACATCATCTGAGATGTGTTAATTTATCATGTTCAAGGAAAATGGGTTTTCAATTTGAATTACTATCTTCAATAATAGCCATGAAACCTCTTTAATGGTTGAACCAGATCATAATATATTTATTTTATCTTATTTAATGTTCTATAATATGTACACACTCATAATATAAAATAATAATACAAAACAAGTTCATTGTGCACAAAACTGCCAAGTTAATCCAAACGTTTATCATTAACTTTTATCTAATGAGTCATCCTCATTGTATATAAAAAATTATAAGATAATTTATATCTATATAATTTCACTACATATTAACAATTATTTATTTTTAACCACATTTTAAATGAACTTCCATTCATGAATAAAAGTAAACCTATCATGAAAATCAAGAAAGAAAATGCTTCCAAAACAATAAAATTGAACCTCTTAAACCCACAAAAAATACCATGAATGAATCTAATAAGGTTATAATAAATAAATTACATGTATATTAGGTTATATAATTATTAATTAAAGAAGATAAATTTGATTATTCAGGTCATTAAGATCAATCGAAGGACACATTCAGACATAAGGTAAGGGGTCTCTTGTCTCACTTTTTTTCTGTGAGATTTCCATTGATCACCACTTATTTCTTGTATTTGGTGTATGTTTACTTCCTTTTAGGATATATTATCATTATTATATTTATATTCATGGTATTAAGTTATTCACTTGATTATTATTAACTCGATTGGTTACAATTTGGTAAGGGATATTGTCTCAATTTTTATTTCATTGTGATTTACTTGGTATTGTGCAACTAATCATTATTATGTGGTGTATCTACTACCCATTTGAGATCATTTTTCATTTTAAATTGTAATTATATTATATAACCATGTTATTTTTATATTTATATGACTAATGTCTTAGCCGTATACCATTTTACACATGGTGTTTATTTGGAATGTTAATCTAACTGTGGAAGTATTAATGAATCTGTATCCTATGATCAATACGGATATTGAAAAGGCATGTTGTTATTGTATTAAATTTTTTTATAAAGAATGATTTTTAGTGGTAGTGATGGGTGGGGCCCACTATAACCCCTCTATGCATCGATATGTCTCATGATACAAATCAGTTGGCGAAAAACCCTTCGAGTTTGTTTCCAAAAAATCAAACGGGTTTCTACCCATATACTTAAACCGTCTAGACAGTATAATGGTTCATGTACTAGATACATAACATCCAAATAATAATAATTATCTTTATTCAATATTTAGTTATTTTATTCCATGAGGTTCTAACTATGACAAAATTTATGGGTTCATTTTTTATTCTCAGCTTATTGATGGTAGGTGTTTTTATTTATTCATCCTACCATATTAGTTGTGTAAAATTGATTATGATTAAATTATTATTGATTCATGATTCCACTATATGTAACCCTTTCTGATCATTTTATCTCTCCCTTATTATGTTTCCTTTCCCTGGGTTATGAACAAGAGAACCTTGAATAATCTTTCAAGGAGGCAGTTTATTTTAGTTTATTATGTATCATGTTGTTTTCTATCTTTCCAAATATACTATGGCTATCATGTATGTAATATATTCTTTCGAAATTGCTAAACTAATTGGCTCTTTAGGATTTTATTTCTTGTAATCATGCTAATATAATAATATAATGCACTGGCTCTGGACTTCTGGGGTCAGGGCGTTACAATATTTCATGAGTAATGATATTTCACATATTAGTTATGGGTATTGTATGTCTTTATCATGTTATCATACCTTTATTCTTATCTTACGATCACTTATGATCATTGATTGGTATTTCATATGTTTACCTATACTGATTATCTGAGCTCACTATTTCTTATGTTCCTCATCCCTAGGTTATGAAGAATGGTTTTGAGTATGATATGTCTATGAAGAGTTCTAGTTGTGAAGAAATAAATGAAAAATGATGTTGATATTTTATTTAATAATTGTTTATGGATCAAAGTATCCAAAGATAGTAAATCTCTATGGTCTTCATGCGTGTATTATTGAGAAATTTATTGAATATTCAACCAAAATGATGTAATATTTATGTATGAAAAATATGGATTGGTATAGGTTTTATCAGAGGAACAGTTTAGTGATTTTTAGAATCTAAGATGTGGAAATAATAGTGAAATCCTTTAGGATGAGCCTAAGTATATGATAACATATTAATTTTGTGTAAGGTAGGGATTATGTGGTTTTTCTATCAATACATACACATCAGGATACTACAAGTGTATGTTGTTTTTCACAAATTCATCTAGGAGTAATAAACCCAAAAAGAGATGGTTGAGTTGATTTTTTGTGATTATTTTAGTGCACAGTGAATGGGCCCTTACTATGAACTTTTTTAGACGCTATTTGAGAATATTATTAGGATAATTCACATTTTATTTGAGATCTATTATAAAGTATTTGAATAGATAATGAAATTGGATGACCTAGGTAAACCTATGGTGACATAGAATTAGAATTGGGTGTTATGATTTAGACATTGTATGAATTATTTTTCATGACTGATCACTTTTATTAATGATTCTTGATGTTGTTTTTGAAAATTTTAGTTTTAAAATGGATTTAATAGAAAAAAATGATTATGTTCTAACAGGTATGCTCAATTATTTAATTACACTATTTCAAGATAGTTATATGATTTATTTCATATCATGAAAAGTTTAAAGAAATGTTAATTCATTTTCCCAATGATTAGATATTGAATTAGAATTAAAAATTCTTAATGGTATACAATAAAATATTAAGTATATAACCTATTATGATTGATATTTATGGTAATGTTCATCCTATAAATCTATTAATATTCCTATCATTTAATTTGAAGTGATTTTAGGCATGGATCCGAATTCATTATATAATTCCCATATCAATTTCTGAGGAAAAGAAGTCACATTTGATATACCAAACCAAACTATGATTTTCTATCAGTGTGGGAATAAATGTGAACATACAATAGAAATTTCATCCATTTCATGGGTATTTGTTCCAATTCAAAATGGGTATTTATCTCACATTATTGGGTAGAAACTCAATATCGATGGTATAGATATTATATGATATTTGGTTGATATTTCTCTAGGAGGTTTTCCTAGTATTTCTCATAATTTTGAAGTTTTTTTTCAATAAAACTCATACTTAGGCCTAGAAATATTTCAAATACATCCTATATAATGGCATGGATTGATTAGAAGGAATAAAATATATAAATCCTTAAGAATCATGATGGGAGATTTATTTAGTCATGTTTTTCACTATGGGGTGTAGCTGTTCTTTTTATTAATAAGATATATTGATCAATGAAACTCTTCATTTGTAACGTCTCGGATCCGGGTACCACTCCACGGGTGCCTCAAACCCGGTTCGCCACATGACCTCAAGCACATTTCCCCAAACGCCAGAGGCTACCGACTAGCAGCGAGGGCCCAGGTCTAATAGTGGGAAACTATGTCCTCATTTGTCAAAGTGTAGTGCAACGGAATACAAGAACAAACATACAATAGCAGCGGAAGAAGTAAAACATACATAACTGATGTAAAAGGAAACCAGCAGTCATATATATATGAAGATGCAGCATGTCACTATTTTATAAAAACAGCCAAAACATGTTATACTTTAATGCAATACAACTAAAGTACAAGTACATAAAAGAAAAATAGAACAGCCTGTAGCATCGTGAGATTGAGCTCGGTCCCATTATCCCCTACACCTCAGCAACACTCATGTGCCTGTATAGGGACCCTTTCCTTTATCCATACCTGTAGAAATATAGTCTGTTTGGGCTGAATACATGACCCAAACAGGGTGTGAGAAATGAATCCCAGTAGGCACCCACCAAAGATCTGTGCCCAACTGTCAGTGTAAATGTGCAATAGCATTGTGCAGGAGTAAATGAAATAAACTAATCAGTACTCAAAATTAACTAACTAACGGTTATATTTCCATTTTAATATTCATTTAATCATTCAATAGCAGGAAAACACCACATTGTATTTCTAAGTAAACAATTTGTGTCCTCAGGCACGTAACCCTTACCCTCAGGTAAAGAGAATCTAAACCCACAGGAATCTGCCCACAGGCATATCGATTAATGCCCACAGGCTTACGAGGTGTCACCCATAGGCACAAAATCTACTTCCCACAGGCGCGAAAGAAGTTTCCCTCAGGCTGAATGGAGCACTTCCCATAGGCTAATCATAATACTTCCCTCAGGCTAAACAATTAATCGGGCCATTCCCAACATATAAACAAGAAATTTATATACAATTCCTCTCAAGGAAATTTAAGACATGCTAAAAATCACGGTATACCATCGGGTAACCTGGAAAAATGGCTAAACATAGGAACGCACCCCATGGGTGATCCTGGATCCAAGCAGCAATCCCAAAAAATAGTTATACATGTTCATTTAACTACCTTTGCAATTCTAGGTATTTAATTATGAAAGGCCTCAGCCATAAGACACCCCATTCATGGTCACATATCACAATTGTACACAAATTCACCATAGTAGTTGGAAATAAACACTAGACCACCTACCTCGATCGCCCCTAATCGATATACGTGAACGACGTCTCCCGAATCGTCCAAGAACAACGTAGATCTGAGATAAAATAATTCTCGTTCAAATGAAAATAACTCTCCCTCGGGAAAGAATTATCAATAACAGCGCCAGGAGAAGAGAGGGCTTACTCATGCGGTTCCAATGCAATCGGCAGAAGCGGAAACAGATTCCTGGTGCGCGATCAGCTGATCTCCGAAGCTTTGGCCATCCTCCTGAGCTCTCCTCCGGCATTCTAAGACTTCCCTGTGAATAGGGGAGGCTACTTCCCATTTTAAGTGAAAAAAACAGACTACACAGTGTGTACTATTGGGTACACAGTGTATAGTTTTCATTTTTTTTACTGTTCCTTCGATGGTTTCTCGCCAGCGTGGCACTGTTCATCTGTCGACATGAGAACACGGCGTGTAATAACTGAGTACATTGTGTGTACTGTCGCTCAGATGGCCACCGCCTTACTGTTTTCCTGCTGACTGACTACATGGCATTTAAAGACACACTACATGGCGTGTAGTCGGTTTTTACACCCATCATCGTCGACCGGCCTACACGCCCTGTGTACTCACTCCACATGGCCAAAGTACACTACGTGTGGAAAAGTACACGGTGTGTAGTCACAAAATTTAGGATTTTATCCCACTTTCCTTATTTTCTCAAAAACACTTAAGGAAAAGAGAAAAGAAGAAATCCATACCTCAAGAATAAGAACTGGGTTCTTACAACATTGACTATTGGGAATATAACAATATCATGGTCAATAATAATTATCCTATGACCCGTATTGATTATTTGTTTGATCATTTATGTGGTTCCCAATATTTTCCATAGATATATCTTCAATCAGGATACTATTAATTGTGGTTCATGAGTGGAGGAATAAAAAAGGAATCCATCATATTGTGGTATATACATGATGAATTTATAGTGATTCTATTTGGTCTTACTAATTCCCCTTCTATATACAAAGATATAATGAATAGAGTCATCAGTTATAATGTCAATGATTTAATGGTTTTATTTATATATGATATTATTATATATACCATGATAAAGGAAGATAATGAAGATCACTTGAGGATTGTCCCAAATTCCCTATGGAAGGAAAATTTGAATGAAAAATTTTCCATGTGTGAATTTTGGCAATAGAAAGTTTAATTTTATGGCCATATAATCTCAATAGAGGGTATAACTATGGATCCATCAACAACAGATATTATTGAACATTATATAAAACCAATAACCATGACTAAAATATTTAGTTTTATTGTATTGTAAGGATATTATTGATTCATTAAGAAGGATTTCTCATGACTATCTAATCCGCTCACCATGTTAAATCAGAAGGATGTTAAGTTCCTTTTGATAAATGAGTTTTATGAATATTTCAAGGAAATTAGGAGAAGGTTATTCAGTAAACCTATTTATCACAACCCTATAGTAGATAAGTGTATGTGATTTATAGTGATACATCAAGGAAAGGATTGGGATGTGTTCCCATGTATAATTATATAGTTATAGATTATTTATAATATGAATTGATTGTTCATGTGAAAAATTACCCAACCCATGTTTGGTAGTTAGCGATGGTAATCATTACATTAATGATGTGGTGGAATTATATCTATGGATAATGGTGTGACATATATAATTATCATAAAAAAATTTAATCTTATATTCAACTCGATATATTTGTATAAATTCTAATTAATATGGTTAGAGTTTATTAATTTTCGATTTCTCAATACTTTTCCACCATGGGAAAGAGAATACGTTGGTTGATTATTTGAGTTGAAATGATAATTATATATTATCTATGATTATGATAAAAATAGATAATATATGTATGGATTTGAAAAGGATGGTACATGAAATATTCAAGGAAGGGTATAAATAATATCTTTCTCAAATGAGTGTTCGACTATCTATCCTTGTAAATATTAATAAGGAACTAGAGGAGGATGAGATGCCTCAAAAGAAATGGAGAAATGTTATTGAGTTCATCCTTGATTGTGATGGAATGATACGGTTCAAAAAACAAGTATGTGTTCTGTAAATATTATACCTAAATATGTAACTATTTTGAAAAATCTTATAAGTCATCATTCTTTATTCATCCTAGAAGTATGAAAATGTATAGTGATTTGGAAAACTATTTTTTTGGGAGCACATGAAGAGAGATATTATGAAGTAACTATCTTGGTTCAGAGTATATTTTCATGTTAATTATCATATAAATAAATATATATGGTTTTTATGACTATTACCCATACATGAAAGGAAATGGGGAAAAATTACCATGTATTTCATTATCAAACAACCAAAAACATTTAAAGGACATAATTTTATTTGGGTGGTATTTGATCACCTTAATATGACTACACACTTAATTTCTATAAAATAATATTTAACTATTAATTATATTTCCATGATATCCATTAAATAATTGGTATAGTTACATGGGGTAGCACATTATATTGTATCTGATCAGTATCAAAGGTTTATCTCAATGTTCTGGAGATGTATCCAACATGTTGTAGATACCAAGTTGGGTTTCAATATGATTGAAAGAGTTAATATTTTCATTATTTTTCAGGTGTGTTTCAATTATTTAATCCATTAAAATTAATCAATTTGAGATTATTTGCATCATTTTAGTATTTTTGGTGGATTTTGGTCTTAGTTTTGAAAATTGTTTAATTCTATAAATTTAGCAGTTTTATGGAGGTTTTGTATTTCAAGCATATATTTTACAATTTTTATCCAAATTGAGTAAGTTTTTTAGTCTTTCCTTATTAATGGGATAAAACCTTTTCTTCTAGACTAAGGTCCAATTTGACAAAAAATGGCCCAGAAAAATTAATCAAGTGGAAAAAGTTTTCTGGCTGACAGAATGGACCCCATCTCCGTGATTGAAGCATATCTCGGCATAAATAACTCAAAATGAAGTGATTCAAGCTGAAATAGAAACAAGACTCTTTGATTCATTTAAAAATTAAATTTTATGAATAAATTATATCATTAAGTCTTTCTTTCAATGCATCAAAAAGGAGGAAGTTAAAGAGTCTCCTCAGACAGAAAAAGTATTCATCAGTAATTAGATCATAACTTTTGGGAAACTTGTCCAAATATTTTGTTATCTTGAGGGAGCATGAAAAAGATATATGGGGAAAAATTTTATGAATAAAACATCCAGAGATTCTGCCATTATTATGCGCAATATACTCAAAATTTCGGTGGAAAAATTATGGAGATAAATTTTCTACTGCACATACCTATAAATAAGAGTGTTCACTTTCATTCAAGGGGGTTAAAGAAGGTGAAAGATGGGATGTGTTGAAGGATTTATTTCTTGAAGTTATTTGTATTTTATTTTTTATTTTTTCCTTCTTTCAATATGCTCTCTTCTTCCCATTTCAACTCTATTACCCTTCACATGGAGGAGTAAATCCTTTGAGTGATCGGGGAAGGGGGAGTTTCACTTTTGTAATGTTGGAGTTTTGTGATAAAATATAAAACCCTCTTTTTCTTTTGAATGGTTTATATTTTTAGTGTTTCCCAATTCACTTAATGAGATCATGTTTTGGGATTTGGTGTATTCGTTTTCTATAGCTTTGGTTTAAGACTTTTGATCTCCCTCTACCTAGTGCAATTTGTCTCGATCGAGAAACTTGTGTTAGGTGGTGAGTGTCCAACGATTGTTGGCACGTTTTTGGAACTAGTGAACTTTTTATAAATTTATAAGAAGAAAAATTTCCTGATTGGGACTGTTCTTAATTTTTTATGAATTGTTTATGAACTTATATATAGTGACCCTAACCTTTTACATATAACATTAAATGATTTTAAGGATAATTATACATCAAATTGAAATCCAAGGATCCTAAAGTCTAGTGTCTTGGAAGACTAGGTACATAATCAAAAATTATAAAAACAATTTTTTATTTAAAATATATATTTAGCTCCTATATTTCATTATGCTTATACATCTTTATAGGATAACCTGGGGATAACATGAACAAAGTGATGAGATAAAATCCCATTAAGGTAATAACCATAAGAAAGTAGCATTAGCTTATAGGATAGAAGGCATGACATGATGATATAAAAAAGGCATGTAACATATGGAATCATAACATATAAACATGGGATAATATAAACATGGAGTCATATTAATGTGACAGAAAAATAAAACATGAATTTAGTGTGAGTCAAGGATAACCGCCAAGACCATTTCTCATAGTATCACAAGCCAAGTCTAACCGCCAAGACCGTTGCACATAGTAGGACAAGCCAAGGCTAACCAGCAAGATCGTCGCACATAACGTCTCATGAGACTCAACTTTACCCAATGAATTGAAGAGATATCTGATTTATCCCATCTTAACTTTCCATGAATATTTTTTCCACATAATTAATCATACATAATCAATCATATATAAATATAAGGGTTACCCATGGAAAGGATTTGATACCATAATCATGACATAAATCATAACAAATGGGCGTATCATAAAAGAGTCCATAAAAGGAAGGAACTAAAATATACATGTACGTTCATAAAGTAAAATATTAATGTATTGTGGGAAGTGATTTCAAGTATAAGTGACAACATTTAAGAAAAGTATTTAATAAATTTTAGAATTAAAACATTATTGTGTGGTTTAAAGGAAAATACTATAAAGCCTTTAAAATAGAAAAGGGAAAAAAATTATATATAAAACCAGAAGTGAACCAAGAAGGTTTAAATAATAAAAAATACTGATTTTATAAAGATAATTGTGTCTTAAAACATAGGATATAGTGCACTTGAAATCAGGTAATAATTTGGTAAGTTCCCTTAAAACAAGTTTGCTTATCGGGAAGTATTGAGAAGGGAATCATTTAAAAATGTATATTATTGAAATGTAATGATGGAAGGGTATTGATAAATTAATTTGTTACATGTAAAAATCATTTATAAAATTCAAATAAAAAGATAAGATAACTTCATTTTGGTTAAAGGAAGATAAGGCAACCTGAAGGTACAAAGGAAGTTCGGGTAGAATCTCTTACAGATTATCAGCATGGTATCGAGAGTAATTAAGAGGACTTAATGAGAGAGAAAGTGGGTTTATCATCACATATAAATCATGAGTTCAGTATGTGGTAGGTGAAAACTCATACCCCATAATTAGGTATTACACATAAAAGGGCATAACATATAGGACATTCTTGAATAAAAGCTAGAGAGAGGATCCCTTACCTTAAGTCTGAAGGTGTTCTTCCCTTGATATTAATGACCTGAATAATAACATTAGGTTCATTAATTAATAATTAAAGAAAAAATTATATATGTAAAATATTTATTATAACCTTTTCAAGTTCATTCAAGACCTTTTTGATTGGTTATAAGGTTCAATTTCATTAATCGGGTATGTTTGCTTCGTTGGTTTTAATGATCGGTTTACTTATATTCATGTTCGGACACATGTATGATGAGAGTGGTTGTCCAGAATTGGAGTTATACTTTATTATTTTACATCTATAATTTTACATTGTCATAAATTTCATTTGGTTAATTGGAGTTAATATTAATCATTATGTACAACTTTAGTGATAACCTTTTGGGTTAATTGGCAGTTTTTTACCACAATGAACACGTTTTGTTTTATAAATCTAAAACATGTGTAAAAATGATTAAAGAACCATAAATGATACATAATAAAAATATTACGGTTTGTATGAACCATGAAAATTGTTTCATGTCTATAATTGAAGATGGTAACTAAAATTGAAAACTCATCATCCTTGAATGTGGTAAATTAACACATCTCAAATGGTGTCTTTACAACGAAAAGAAAAGAAAGGTAAAGGAGAGATGATAATAACTTATTCCATTATCATAAAAAAAATTAAAGTGAATGTAAGGTATTGTAGGTTTTATAACATTCGGATGAGGATATTTAAGTATAGAAAAGAAAACAAATGAACTTGAAAGAAAAGTAAAAGAATTGAAAAGAGGAATCTACCTCTTGAATCAATCTTCCTTGAGAGCCTCTTAAGGGGATAGGATTTGGTCTTTTGAAGAGAATAAGGGCTTTTGGAAGTGTGATAGGATCTTGGGGAGAGATTTGGGCAGAATTTAGGCAAAGAAAAAGGCTTGAGAGGAGTGAAGAGAAGAGGTTAGGATGGGTGGTATTTATAGTGGATGAGAGGAGGGTTTTCATAATATTATAATCATTAGTTTATTATTTTTCCATAAGACAATAAATAGTGATGATTCCATGACCAAGAATAGTAATAAGTTCATGTGAGTTTGAGATTAGGGTGCTTACATCACTTATGATGTCAGGAATAGTGGATTTAAATTATAATGTATTTATACGGTAAATTAATGTATTTTACTATTCACGAAAAATTCAAGTATTTCAGAAAAATCCCAAAATTTAACTCTAACCATTTATTAACATGTAGAATCCAAAAAATAACTCCATTTCTCAAAAATAATTTTATAAATATGATTAATTTAATTTTTAATTAAAATCATAATTTACTTGAAAAATATGAATTTTTAAAACTATAAGTGATTTTATAATGCTTTTAAAAATTACATAAGTTCTTATAAAATTATCTTAAAACCAGAAGACATAAAATTTTTAATTTATGAACACCTTTTAGGAAAATAAATTTTCTTTTAAATTAATTAATTAATTGTAATTAATTATTTATGACTTACAAAAATACCAATATTTTTACTATGGTCATATTATCACTTTTAAGATGCCAAGACTTTATTTATACATTCAAGGGTGAGGTTAAAATTATTTTGGAAGATTTACTATGCATAGGTTTCATATTAATATTCATAAGGGTTGGATACTATTCACCAAAAATTAAGTTTTTCTTATTAGACTCCAAATGTCTTACTGATCGCAACCGTGTATGTCAGATTTTGGAAATTCAAATCATAGAAGTGACAATATTATGTTTAAAGGTCACATAGTACTTAGTAGTTCATTGTGTTGTGATTTCATGTGATTATATGGCATAATTATAAGAAGCAAATTTCCATTGAAAACTTTGGGTCATTAAATTATCCCCCCCTTGTGAAATTTCACCCTCGAAATCTCATTTTACATTCTAACCCAAAAACAGGTGCAGGTACTTTTCCTTCATTGCCCACTCCAGTTCTCATATTACCTATTCATACTTGTGGTTATGTCATAGTACATTGACCAGGTAAGTATTCTTGTTACATAAAAATTTATCTCTATGATCCAATATCTTCACTGCCTACTCCTCGTAAGAAAGATCATTCTCCAACTGTACCACCTCTGAAGAGAGTACATGTGAAGGATCTGGTACGTACTTCCTTAAGAGGGATAAATGAAATACATTGTATACTTTGGACATGGTAGGTGTAAGTGCTAGTTGATAGGTTACAGATCCAACATGATTAAGGATCTCGAAGGATACGATACACCTAGGACTTAACTTTCCATTCTTCCCAAACCTCAAGACCTTCTTCTATGGATATATGCATAGAAATACCAAGTCTCCAACTTTTAACTTAAGGTATCATCGAAGATTGTCTGCATAACTCTTTTGTCTACTTTGGGTTGCCTTGATGTGTCGCTGAATGATTTTCACATTTTCCACCATTTCTTCAACCATTTCAGGTCCTAGTAGCTTGCGCTCATTGAATTCATCCCAATATACCATTGTTCTGCACCTTTCCCCATAAAGGGATTCATATGGTGCCATTTAGATGCTTGAGTGGAAACTATTGTTCTAGGATAATTCAACCAGTGGAATATGTTGGTCCCATCCTCCTTTGAATTACATAGAAAATTATTTCAACATGTCTTCCAGTGTCTGAATAGTTCACTCAAATTGGCCAGCATTTTGAGGATGATAGGTCGTACTAAAGTTCAGTTTAGTTCTTAGAGCATGTTGGAGACTTTTCCAGAACTTCAAGGTGAATCTCAGATCATGATAAAATACAATAGATAGTGTTTCTCCATGCATCCTTACCAATTCTTTGATGTATATCCATGAAATTTGATCCAATGAGAAGTACTATTTAATTGAGATAAAGTGAACTATCTTTTTAAGATGATCCACAATTACCCATATAGCATTGTTTCCTATGGATGTCCTTGGAAGTCCAGTGAAAAAGTCCATGGTGATGTAATCCAACTTCCATGTTGGTATGGGTAGTGGTTTCATCATCCCCTTAGACTTTCACCTTTCATCCATCACTTGTTGACATACCAAACACTTTGATGTATATTTAGAAATCTTCTTCTTCATATTATCACACCAAAAGTTCTCTCAGAGATCTCAATACATATTTGTGCCCCCTAGGTGGATAGAGAAGGTCGAGTATGTTCCTCATCCAAAATCTCCTTCTTTATATATGAATAATATGGTATATATAATCATGACCCAAACCTTATGAATCCATCCTTTTCAATCTAGAACTCATAGGATTTCCCATTTTTTATGGATTCCACCCTTTTCTGAAGTTCCACATGTTTTCTTTGAGCATACTTCATTTTCTCCATGAGGGATTGTTGAAAAATCATTTGAGAAAGGATTGATGATGTTACTCCCTTAATGATTCCCATGTCCATCCTCTAAAAATCTAATAAGATCATACCATTGTCAATTATCATCATTGATAAAGATGCCAGATCCTTTCTACTTAGAGAATATGCCACCTTGTTTGCCTTACCAGGATGGTAGTGGATTGAATAGTCATAATCCTTGATAAGATCTATCCATCTTCATTGGTGAATATTAATATATTTATATGTGAATATATATTTTAGACTCTTATGATCAGTATATATCTCACACTTATCCCCATATAGATAATGTCACCATCTTTTCAACGCAAAGATCATAGCCACCAACTCTAGATCATGCATGGGATAGTTTTTCTCATGGATTTTCAGATAACTTGAGGAGTATGCTATCACTTTATCATTTTGAATCATCACACAACATAATCCCTTCTTTTAAGCATCATTGTACACAACAAAGTGTTCTCCACTTTTTGGGAGTGTGAGTACGGGCACAGTGATAAGCCTCTTTTTCAACTCCTTAAAAAATTCTTCACATTCTTGAGCCCAGAAAAACTTTACTCCCTTCTATGTAATCTTTTTCATTGGGTTGGACAATCATGAAAAGTTCTTTAAAAATCATCAATAATACCCAGCTAGACCAAGAAATCTACGGATCTTTATTACAGATATTTTCCTAAGACACTCTCCAATCGCCTTTGTCTTGGAAGGTTCTAAAGATATCCCTTTGTCGGTGATAACATGACCCAAGAATGATACTTCCTCTATCCAGAACTTACATTTGTTTTACCTTGCATGAATCTTCTCCCTTTTCAAAGTCTTTAACACAGTATTCAAATTCTCCTCATGTTCCTCCTTGGTCTTGGAGTATATCATAATATTGTTGGTGAAGACTACACAAATTTTTTAAGGTAATCTCTAAAGAATATATTCATTAAATCCATGAAACTTTCTAGAGCATTAGTGAATCCAAATGGAATAACTATGAACTCATAGTGTCTATACCTCATTTGAAAGGTAGTCTTGGTAATATCTTTCTTTCTTACTTTTAATTGGTAATATCCCAACTGAAGTTCCGCCTTAGAGAAATAACTAGCCCCACAAAGCTAATCGAACAAGTTATCTATCTTTGGTAGGGGATACTTGTTCTTTATCGTGATTTTTTTGAGCTCAAGAAAATAAATGCAGAGGAAAATTGATCCATCCTTATTCTTGATGAAGAAGACTGGCGCACCCCATGGTGAAGCACTTAGGCATATAAAACCCTTCTCTAGATTCTCCTGTAACTATTTCTTCAGCTCTTCTAGCTCTACGGTGTCCATTCTATAAGGTTTATTTGATATAGGCAGAGATCCAGGAATAAATTCAATTGATAAATCAACCTCTCAGTCAAGAGGGAGACCATGCAACTCTTCAGGGAATACGTCAGTGTAGTCCCTCACGATGGGCATTTCTTTGATCATGATCTTCTCCTTTGTCTCAATCATTTGATCTAGATATGATTTCTCATAAGGAATTAATATCCACACTTGAGACACTGATTCTAATGGAGATTCATCTTCCTCCTTACACTTTTAAAGAATTAGAGGATGCTTCGGGATGTGAATATTGATTTCTCTTTCCTGACAGTTGATGTTGGATTTATATAAGGATAGTCATTCCAGGCACAAGATAGCGTCGAACTCCACTAAAGGAAGTATGATGATATTTTATGGGAGGTTCAGTCCAAAAACATTAATCAGGGAGGAGTTATAAACCTTGGATGCAATAATTTCCTCATTCGTTATTCTCACAGATAACTTATCCTCCAAATTTTGAGGTGGTTCTTGAATAGTTCTACTAAATTTCCAAGATATGAAAGTATGCATAGAACTAGAATCAAATAGTACGTTCACCACTCTTGAATTAATAACTATAATACCTTTCACCAAATTGTTGTCTGGCTCCACCTCAGTAGTACTGATAGCATAAGCCCTTCCTTGTTTCCTTGGAGGTTGTTGTTGATTCCCTCCAACAAACCTTGGATTAGGTAAATTGTTTGTATAATTCTCATGCTCTTTTCAGTTGTAACACTACACTATAGGCTGAGTGTTGATCTAAACCTTCCTTTCTTCTTCCACATTAGTGGGATTCTTCATATCCCTTAGGCAGTTCTTATCCAGATGTCCCATTCTTCCACAATTGAAGTAATTCTTGGTTCCCTTTAGATAGTTCCCAAGATTCTTCTTCCTAAAAATTTAATAAGTGGGATATTTGATATTCTTTCCATCGTATGATTTTTTTTTTGAATCACCTATGTTGTTCTCCATTTTCTGCTTCTTATTATCGATCCCACGAGACCACTGACAGTCTCCAATAGCCATTTTAACCTTTAGGTCACAATGAAAAATCTTCTCATAACTGTAGAAGTCTCAAATTTCCAACACCATCTGTAGACTTGGATTTATCTCTCTAAAGAAGAAATCCACCTTGATTTCGGTGTTAATGAAAAATCTAGAGGAGTACCTTGAAACCCTTGTAAATTTTTCTTCATACACCCTTATGGACTCATATTTCTTCTTCTTGAGACTAAGGAACTCTCTTTCCATCTTGATATGGACAGTTCAAGGAAAATATTTATTGAAAAATATAATCATGAATTCCTCTGAATCCATGGAATCAATTTCCTCTTGGTACTTAGTATTCTTGATCAGTTTCCACCACTGATCAGCTTCCCCATCAAAACTATATACCTCTGGTATAACTTTCTCTTCTTCTAAGCACTAGAGGACGGAGAATGTTTTTTCAAAGGATTTAATCCACTATGCCACAATTAGGAGATCAAAAGATCTACTAAACATGGGAGGCCTTTTCTGCATGAATAATTCTATGGAAACTTTATATTTCCTTATAATATGATGGAATTCAACATGATTCAAGTTATTATTCATAACTTGAGCCAGCTGAGCAAGTACTGTCATGATGTTTTGATCACCCGTTCTCATCATATCAGGTGTATCATTTGGGAAATCTTCACATTTCCTATCACATTGTTTGTTGGAACATGTTCTTCTATTTATTTCAATTAACTAATAAAAATAACATACAATTAGTGGGCTTGAATACTTATTTATTGAACATTAAAAAGAAACTTTTGAACATAAAAGGATAAACTTGTAAAGGATAAGTAAATCCTAACTTATGATTACTTAGGTTTCATTCTAGGTTATCCTTGATCTATTTCTTATCTTATATTATTATGGGATTTTTTTATTCCCTTAATAATGGTTTTTAATAATCTCATGAATTTACCAAAGCATATTCCCTGGGAGTCTCAAACCAAGAGTGCATCAAGGCCCATTGTCGTGCACCAGTTCCCGTTCTAGTATAGGAAAAAATGGTGTTTTCTGGTTTTACCCATAGATAAATCTATTCCAGAGACACCTCTATCTATTTATATCCAAACATGGATGTTTTTTTCTTTATAAACCACTTACTCTATAATTACCAAATTTTAGGGATGTTTTCTTATACTTAATATCATCCTTAAGGTTCTCACTAAGGTGCTCTATTCCTAATCTCCAAAAAAACTAGAACATAATCTGATACCAACTATAGAGACCCTATCCTTTTACATATAACATTAAATAATTTTAAGGATAATTATACATCAGAGTACAAGCCAAAGTACGTAAATTCTAGTGTCTTGGAAAACTAGGTACATAATCAAACATTATGAAAACAAATTTTTATTTAAACTCTATAATGAGCTCTTATCTTATAATTTTCTCATACATATATATAGGATAACTTGGGGATAACATGAACAAAGGGATGATCTAAAATCCTAGTAAGGGAACATCCATAAGAACAAAGAATTAGCACATGGGATAGAAGGCAAGACATGATGATATAAAAAAGGCATGTAGCATATAGAATCATAACATATTAACATGGGATCATATAAACATGGAGTCATAGTTATGTGGAAGAAACATAAAACATGAATTTATTATGATTCAAGGATAACCTCCAAGACTGTTTCCCATAGTAGAATAAGCCAAGGCTAATCTCCAAAACCGTTTCACATAGTAGCACAAACCAAGGCTAACCGCCAAGACCGTCACACATAACATCTCATGAGACTCAACTTTACCCAATGCATTGGTGTCCTATCTAGGCTCACCCATATTAATTTTCCATGAATATGTTTTCTACATAATGAATCATACATAATCAATCATATATAAATATAAGGGTTATTCATGGAAAGGATTGGGTACCATAATCATGACATAAAGCATAGAAAATGGGTGTATCATAAATGTGTCCATGAAAGGAAGGAACTAAAATATACATGTACATTAATAAGTAAAAATAGGCATGTATCATGGTAAATGATGTCAAGTATAAGTGACAACATGTAAGAAAAGTATTTAAAAAAAAATTATCATTAAAACATTTTTGTGTGGTTCTAAGGAAAATACTATAAAGCCTTTAAAATATAAAAGGGAAAAATCATTTATATAAAAAACAAAAGTGAACCAAGAAGGTTTTCATAATAAAAAGACTAATTTTATAAATACAATGGTGGATTAAAATAGAGGATATATTGCACTTGAAATCTAATAAGAATTCAGGATGTTCCCTTACAACAAGTTTACTTATCAGGAAGTATTGAGATTGTAATCATTTAAAAACATGTATATAAACGAAAGATAATGATAGAAGGGTCTTGATAAATTAATTTAGTACATGTAAAAAACATTTATAAGATGCACATAAAAAGATAAGATAACTTCATTTTGGTGAAAGGAAGATAAGGAAACTCGATGGAACAAAAGAGGTTCGGGTAGAAACCCTTACGGATTATCAACATGGTATTGGGTGTACTTAAGAGGACTTAATGAGATAGAAAGGGGTTTATCATCACTTATAAATCATGAGGGAAGTATGGGGGAGGTGCTAAATCATACCACATAATTAGGTATTATTCATAAAAGGTCATAACATAGAGGACATTCTTGAATAAAAGTGAGAGAGAGGATCCTTTACCGTAAGTCCGAAGGTGTTCTTCCCTTGATATAAATGACCTGAAAAATAAAATTAGGTTTATTAATTAATAATTATATAATCACCTTATATATGAAAAAGATTTATTATACACTACTGGAAATAAAGGATATACCAACGGTTTAGAACTGTTGGTATAGGCTGGAGAACCGTTGGTATATTCTATACCAACGGTTGTCCAAACCGTAGGGAAGTAAGGCGTGGGGAAAGATATATACCAACGGTTTGAAGTAAACCGTTGGGGTAGCCCATGTGGATTTGCCAACGGTTCTTGCTGAACCGTTGGTATTGTTGGGTCGGAACAAACGAGGAAAAGATGGCAAGAGAGGGGGTGAATTGCCTTTTAAAAAAAGATTGACAAATTAAAAAATCAGAGTTAAAGTGCAGCGGAAATAAAGAAGGCAAGACACACAAAATTGATAACGGAGTTCGGCCAAAACCCGGCCTACGTCTCCGCTCCCAACTCAACCGTTGAGAGATTCTACCGCTTGCTTTTCAATGGTTTTAGCAAGAAACCCACTAGGCTTTGAGGTAGCACTAGGACCTATTACAGCTTGCTTTTGATGGTTAAGCAAGAACCCACTTGCTTTCAATGGAATAGCAAGAACCCACTAGCCTTTTTAACGGGTGAAGGCTAGCTCACCGAAACACAAGCCTTTTAAAAGGAAAGGCTTGAAGAAACCTCTTCACACCTTAATGGTGGTGTGATAACCCAAAAGAAAGGAGGAAAAGAAAAGGTGTTGGGGTTTGTAGGCACAAACCCAAAATTAAAGCTCAAAAAGATAAAACAATAAAAACCGTATTGTTGAGAAGCCTTGGGCGCCAAAGGTTGAATGGAGTTGAAGACGTGCACTCCAAAGCTTCTATGGTGGTGCTCCTTGGATTGGAAATGGATTGGAGCAGTTGTGGTTCCCTTGGAGCAATCCGCCGGAGGTTTGCCAAATGAGGAGAATTGTGTTCGTTGGCTTCACAATGCTTAATTATGGTCCGGCAATTGTTCCGGGGCTTCAAGGTCCTTTATTTATAGAGGGGGAACCCTCATATGGCCGTTGGAGGCCTTTGGAGCCGTTGGAAAGGCTTTCGGAGCCGTTGGGAGGCAAGTGGAGCAGCCTGGTCAAAGCTCCAACGGCTAGTTTGACTGGATCCACCGGCTGGCCGGTACAGTCCCACCGGCTGGCCGGTGTGTGCAAAAAGGCATAGGATTCTTGTCCAGGGGCCACCGGCTGACCGGTACATCTCCACCGGCTGGCCGGTGCCTTGGTAGAGAAGAAGAGTCTTGATCCAGGCTCTACCGGTCGACCGGTGGAGGAGCCACCGGCTGGCCGGTGGCAAGACAGTAGCAAATACTATTTGGGCTGGGTGCCACAGGTCGACCGGTGACAGAGCCACCGGTCGACCGGTGGAACCTGGCAGTGGGCAATGCCTCTGCCAGTTCCACCGGCTGGCCGGTGCTATCACACCGGTTGGCCGGTGGACTGAATTTCAGTCCACTTCTTGTCCATTCTTGGGCCAATCCTTTGGCAATCTTTTTCCTGTCATCCACAACACATAAAAACAAAGTTAAACACATATGAAAGTGATTGTGATCATGAAAATCAAAGAGTGTGGGGTACAACAGGTATAGGTTTACCCAACGGTTTAGAACCGTTGGGAATACTATTATTCTCACAACCGTATTTTTCCCAACGGTTTTCATCAAACCGTTGGGAATTCAATGGTTTTTATTTTATACCAACGGTTTTAAACCGTTGGTATAGAATTTTTCCCAACGGTTTCATGGAAACCGTTGGGAATTCAATGGCTTTGATCAAAGTATACCAACGGTTTACAACCGTTGGTATTCAGTATTTTCAGAATTGTCAGCAGCCCCTCCAGTGGCCCCTCCAGTGCATACACCTACATAAAAAACAACACTGAAAAAAACACCACCTCTTTGAATAGAGTCATGCTGAATAATTCCCCATTTGAATCTTCATATGACAAAAACACTGACACACTTAAAACAACAAAAAAGAACACCACCTCTTTGAATATAGTCATGGTGAATAATTCCCCATTTGAATCTTCATATGACAAAAATCATCCAGTATAGTTTAATCATAGTTTCAATAAGTCAAATATTATTTACACCCATTTCAATCTTCATACGACAACCACTTTTATAATATATAGTGAAAAGGTATTTTCATAGGAGTCTCATCACTTGTAACTCAGTAAGTGCCACACCATGCCTCAAATTGAGGCTGGGTTGACTGGTACACATCAAATATGATCCATGGATCATTGTCCTTAAGTTTCAACACAATCAAAATCCGTTTGATCGGTTTGGCATATGTACGTAAAATATTAATCCATTTTGAACAAATGAGAGGTAGTTTGGGTGGTCCCCGCCCCACGGTGACTCGTATTGAGGTGGGATTGACTCTTACATGTCACATATGACCCATGGATTGTTTTACTAAAGTTTCAAAAGAATTAGAAGGTATTTGGTCTGTTTCCCGTATGTCAGTTTTTGATATCACTTACAATTTAGTCCCTTTTCAAGAAAAGAGAGACAATTTGAGTGGTCCTGGCCACACCGTGGCTTGTATTGAGGTAGGTTTGATTCGTAAAAGTCAAATATGACCCATGGATCGTTTTTCTAAAGTTTCAATAGAATCCTAATGCGTTTGGTTGGTTTGGTGTTTGTCAACAGTTGTTTTCACTTAAAGTTATGTCCATTTTAAACAAAAGAGAGACACTTGGAGTGGTGTCGGCCCCAACGGACCTCGGATTGAGGCGGAGTTGACTCGTACATGTCACATATGAGCCATGGATTGTTATCCTAATGTTTCAACACAATCATAATTTGTTTGATCATTTTGGCGTATGTATGTAAAATGTTGTCCATTTTTAACATATGAGAGACGGTTTGGGTGGTGTCGGCCTCACCATGACTCGGATTGAGGTGGTATTGACTCTTACACATCAAATATGACCCATGGATTGTTTTGCTAAAGTTTAAATAGATTACGAAGGCGTTTGGTCGGTTTCCCGTATGACAGTTGTTGATTTCACTTACAATTTAGTCCATTTTCAACAAAAGAGAGAAATTTTTAGTGGTCCCAGCCACACCGTGGCTCGGATTGAGGCGGGGTTGACTTGTAAACATCACATATGACCCATGAATTTTTTTCCAAAAGTTTATACAGAATCCGTAGGCATTTGGTCAGTTTTCCGTATGTCAATTTTTGTTTTCACTTAAAATTAAGTACATTTTTAAAAAAAGATCCACTTTCAGTGGTGTCGGCCACATCGGGCCTCGGATTGAGTCGGGGTTGACTCATACACGTCACATATGAGGCATGAATCATTGTCCTAAAGTTTAAACACAATCATAATCTGTTTGATCGGTTTGGCGTATGTACATAAAATATTGTCCCTTTGGAACAAAAGAGAGGCATTTTGGGTGGTCCCGGCCCCACGGTGCCTCGGATTGAGTTGGGGTTGACTCGTACACATCACATATGACCCATGGATCGTTTTCCTAAAATATAAATAGAATATGAAGGTGTTTGGTCAGTTTCCCGTATGTCAGTTGTTGATTTCACTTACAATTTAGTCCATTTTGAACAAAAGAGAGACAGTTTGAGTGGTCCCGGTCACACCGCGGCTCAGATTGTGGCAGAGTTGACTCATACACGTCAAATTTTATCTATGGATCATTTTAGTAACATTTTAATATAATTAGAAGTCGTTTGGTTGGTTTGGCGTATGTCAGTTGTTGTTTTCACTTAAAATTATGTCCATTTTAAACAAAAGAGAGATAGTTTGAGTAGTTCCGGCCACACCGCAGCTCGGATTGAGGCAATATTGACTTGTAAACATCACATATGACCCATGGATCTTTTTCCTAAAGTTTCTATAGAATCTGAAGGAGTTTGGTCTGTTTCCCGTATTTCAGTTGTTGATTTCACTTACAATTTAGTCCATTTTTAACAAAAGAGATACATTTTGAGTAGTCCTGGCCACACCGTGGCTCAGTTTTTGGCGGGGTTGACTTGTACACGTCACATATGACACATGGATTGTTGTCCTAAAGTTTAGACATAATTAATAGGCGTTTGGTCGGTTTCTCGTATGTCAGTTGTTGTTTTCACTTAAAATTAAATACATTTAAAAAAAAGAGAGGCACTTTGAGTTGTGTCGGCCACACCGGGCCTCGGATTGAGACGGGGTTTACTCGTACACATCACATATGAGCCAGGTATCATTTTCATAAAGTTAAAACACAATCAGAATCCGTTTGATCGGTTTGGCGTATGTACGTAAACTATTGTCCATTTTTAACAAAAGAGAGGCAGTTTGGATGGTCCCGGCCCCACGGTGCCTCATATTGAGGTAGAGTTGACTCATACACATCACATATGACCAATGGATTGTTTTACTAATGTTTCAATATAATCCTAAGGCGTTTGGTCCGTTTCCCGTATGTCAGTTGTTGATTTCACTTACAATTTAGTCCATTTTGAACAAAAGAGAGAGAGTTTGAGTGGTATCGGCCACATCGTGGCTTGGTTTGTGGAGGGGTTGACCCGTAAACGTCACATATGACCCATGGATCATTTTACTAAAGTTTTAACAGAACTCGTAGGTATTTGATCAGTTTGGCGTATGTCAGTTGATGCTTTTCACTTAAAATGATGTCCTTTTGAAACAAAAGACGGACACTTTGAGTGGTGTCAGCCGCACCGCATGTCGGATTGAGGCGGGGATGATTCGTACATGTCACATAGGACCCATGGATCGTTCTCCTAAAGTTTCAATGGAAACCGAATGTGTTTGGTTGGTTTTCCGTATGTACTTAAAATGATGTCCATTTTAAACAAAAGAGAGCCACTTAGACTGATCTCGGCCACACCGCAACTCGGATTGAGCCCGGGTTGGCTCATATAGGTCACATATGACCGATGGATCATTGTGATAAATTATCAACAGATTAGGAATGCGTTTGGTTAGTTTTTCATATGTCAGTTGTTCTTTTCACTTATAATCCTGTCCATTTTAAACAAAAGAGACACAGTTAGAACGGTGTCGGCCACACCGCTCCTCGGATTGAGGCGGGATTGACTCGTACACGTCACATACAACCCATGGATCCTTGTGCTAAAGTATCGACATAGTCTGAATGCCTTTGGTCGGTTTTTCGTATGTCACTTGATGCTTTTCACTTAAAATGACGTCTTTTTGAAACAAAAGACCGACACTTTGAGTGGTGTCGGCCACACCGCATCTCCGATTGTGGCGGGGTTGATTCGTACACGTCACATATTACCCATGGATCGTTCTCATAAATTTTCAATGGAAACCGAATCCGTTTGGTCATTTTTCCGTATGTACTTAAAATGGTGTCCATTTTAAACAAAAGAGAGCCACTTAGACTTATCCCGGCCACACCGCGACTTGGATTCTTCCCAGGTTGGCTCGTACACGTCACATATGACCCATGGATTGTTGGGATAAATTATCAACAGATTCAGAATGGCCTGAAATCAGACAACAAATACGGGTGAGTGATTTATGAAGTGGTCGAGCAGACGGCACGTCAATCGGACGTGTCGTGTGCCCGCGGTGACCGACAACGTAGTTCTGGTGTCAAAAACGGCCAAAACGGGCGTCCAACGGTCAAATTCATAGGAGACGACCTCGGATTGAGCTGAAACCACCGTGCAACATTATAATTATTATTAGTGATGTGTACGCGTAGACGGAACGTCAATCGGACGTGCGGTTTGCACGGTACGACTCAATATTCATGTTTTAAGTGATGTGCGCACTTCGTAAACGCGCGTGAGGGGGGTCCAAACGGGGAAAAAGATTTCGGAATGGCCTGAAATCAGATGAAAAATACGGGTGATTGATTTCTGAAGTGGTCGAGCAGACGTCACGTCAATCGGACGTGCCCTGTGCCCGCGGTGACCGAGAACGCAGTTCGGGTGTCATAAACGGCCAAAACGGGCGTCAAACGGTCAAATTCATAGCAGACGACTTTAAATTCACCTGAAACCACCGTGCAATATTCTAATTATTATTCGTGACGTGTACGCGCAGACCTCACGTCAATCGGACGTGTGGTTTGCGCGGTACGGCTCAATATTCGTGTTTTAAGTGATGCGCGCGCTTCGTAAACGCGCGTGAGGGGGGTCCAAACGGGCCTAACGATGTCGGAATGACCTGAAATCAGACAATAAATACGGGTGAGTGATTTATGAAGTGGTCGAGCAGACGGAACGTCAGTCGGACGTGCCGTGTGCCCGCGGTGACCGACAACGCAGTTCTGGTGTTATAAACGGCCAAAACGGGCGTCCAACGGGAAAATTCATAGCGGACAACCTCGGATTGAGCTGAAACCACCGTGAAACATTCTAATTATTATTAGTGACGTTTACGCGTAGACGTCACGTCAATCGGATGTGCGGTTTGTGCGGTAGGGCTCATTATGCGTTCTTTAAGCGTTGCGCGCGCTTGATAAACGCGCGTGGGGGGGTCCAAACTGGCCGAACGATGTCCGAATGACCTGAAATCCGACGACATCAAAGGGTGAGTAAATTGTGATGTGGTCGAGCAGAGGGCATGTCAATCGGACGTGTCGTGTGCCCGCGGTGACCGGGAACGCCGTTCTGGTGTCATAAATGGCCAAAACAGGCGTCTAACGGTCAAACTCATAGCGGACGACAACAGATTGACCTGAAATCATAGGACAACAATCCCATTATTATTCTCGACATGCACGCACAGACATCACATCAATCGGACGTGCGGTCTGCACGGGAGGGCTCATTATGCGTTCTTTAAGCGTTGCGTGCGCTTGATAAACGCGCGTGGGGGGGTCCAAACTGGCCGAACGAAGTCCGAATGGCCTGAAATCGGACGACATCAAAGGGTGAATGAATTGTGATGTGGTCGAGTAGACGGCACGTCAATCGGACGTTCCGTGTTCCCGCGGTGACCGGGAACGCCGTTCTGGTGTCATAAAGGGCCAAAACGGGCGTCTAACGGTCAAAATCATAGCGGACGACATCAGATTGACCTGATATCACAGTACAACAATCCAATTATTATTCGTGACGTGAACGCGCAGACGACATGTCAATCGGATGTGCGGTCTGTGCGGTAGGGCTCATTATGCGTTCTTTAAGCGTTGCGCGTGCTTGATAAACGCGCGTGGGGGGTCCAAACTGGCCGAACGATGCCCGAATGGCCTGAAATCGGACGACATCAAAGGGTGAGTAAATTGTGATGTGGTCGAGTAGAGGGAATGTCAATCAGACGTGCCGTGTGCCCGCGGTGACCGGGAACGCCGTTCTGGTGTCATAAACGGCCAAAACAGGCGTCTAACGGTCAAACTCATAGCGAACGACAACAGATTGACCTGAAATCACAGGGCAACAATCCCATTATTATTCTCGACGTGCACGCACAGACGACACATCAATCGGACGTGTGTTCTGCATGGGAGGGCTCATTATGCGTTCTTTAAGCGTTGTGCGCGCTTGATAAACGCGCGTGGGGGTGGGGGGGGGGGGTCCAAACTGGACGAACGATGTCCGAATGGCCTGAAATCGGACGACATCAAAGGGTGAGTTAATTGTGATGTGGTCGAGTAGACGGCATGTCAATCAAACGTGCCGTGTGCCCGCGGTGACCGGGAACGCCGTTCTGGTGTCAAAAACGGCCAAAACGGGCGTCTAACGGTCAAACTCATAGCGGACGACATCGGATTGACCTGAAATCACAGGACAAAAATCCCATTATTATTTTCGACGTGCACGCGTAGACGGCACGTCAATCAGACGTGCGGTCTGTGCGGGAGGACTCATTATGCGTTCTTTTAGCATTGCGCGCGCTTGATAAAAGCGCGTGGGGGGTCCAAACTGGCCGAAAGAAGTCCGAATGGCCTGAAATCGGACGACATCAAAGGGTGAGTGAATTGTGATGTGGTCGAGCAGACGACACATCAATCGGATGTGTCGTGTGCCCGCGGTGACCGGGAACACCGTTCTGGTGTCATAAACGGCCAAAACGGGCGTCTAACGGTAAAACTCATAGAGGACGACATCGGATTGCCCTGAAATTACAGGACAACAATACCATTATTATTCGAGACGTGCACGCGCAGAAGGCACATCAATCAGACGTGCGGTCTGCGCGGGAGGGCTCATTATGCGTTCTTTAAGCGTTGCGCGCACTTGAGAAACGCGCGTTGGGGGGTCCAAACTGGCCGAATGAATTCCGAATGGCGTGAAATCGGACGACATCAAAGGTTGAGTGAATTGTGATGTGGGCGAGCAGAAGGCACGTCAATCGGACGTGCCGTGTGCCCGCGGTGACCGGGAACGCCGTTCTGGTGTCATAAACGGCCAAAATGGGCGTCTAACGTTCAAACTCATAGCGGACGACATCAGATTGACCTGAAATCACAGGACAACAATCCCATTATTATTCGCGACATGCACACATAGACGGAACGTCAATCGGACGTGCAGTCTGCGCGGGAGGTCTCATTATGCATTCTTTAAGCGTTGCGCGCGCTTGATAAACGCACGTGGGGGGGTCCAAACTGACCGAATGACAAAACCAAATAGGAACACACCCTCATGTTATCATATTAATAACTCTTCTTGAATCATTGAGAGTCACATCCCAATGATCATAGGATCATTAGCCTAATTGATCACTAACCATGAAACACATGTATGTTGGTCATGTCACCACATGCATCATCACTCATGCCACCATATCAATATATCACAAGGAATTCTCCAGGATAAGAAAATATTTGATCACGCATCATTCACATTTAGTTATCATAATACAAATTATATTTACATGCTTATGATATAGAATGAATCCACATTAGTAAGACCCACCCCTCTCATAAGTTACCATCACATCACTACAACCCATCCTAGAAAGCACCCTACCGCATACAAATTCACCCAATCTAGGGTCTAATACCCAACAGGATCTTACATACTAGGATACACATCATGGATCACTATAAAAACCATAAAAACATTGAAAGATCTCAAAAAATTAGTGCATGCCATCATTAGCTCATAGAATTGAAAAAAGGTAAGTAACAAGCAATATATCTCACTACTCCATACTCACCCAACAACATAAGGGTCTCACATTACTAGGGAATAATTCTATCCAATACTAAATGATCTTGATCTATTTTTCATATACATATATGATTCACCTCACCAATTACTAAATATTAATAACATAAAAAATTATTATTCCATTTAACTAGAATTAAACCATCAGGTTTTACAAGGAAATTCTATATAAGTATTTGTTTACACTTTAAATAATCTTACCCCATACCATAAATAAGGTGTTCAAAAAAAATCAAGAACATGAATTTCATGTTAACACCCAACATTGATTCATTAATAAATTGTATTCAAATTTTATGGAAATACCAAAATAAATTAGTGAATCAATGTACCTATAGTGGTGCACATGACCACCATGAAACAATCATAAATTTTTACAAAAACCCTAATAATTGGGAATAACAAAATCAAGAATAGAAGTATATGATTTATAAGAGCTGGAACTATATCGTTGATAAAATATATGATTCTAACCTGGTAGGTGCTGATCTGATGGACGATGTGGGGATTGGGAGGTCCTTCTGCAAGGAATCGCTCCAGGAGGACACGAGGTGAATGCTTCTGTAATGTGGGGAGGCCGCTGGCTCGATTTGGTATTTGGGGCTTTTTTTTTCCAACGGTTTTTAATAACCGTTGGGAAAGACCAACCTTTTCCAACGGTTCTATTGAACCGTTGGGAAAACAATTTCCTTCACCACTTTTCCCAACGGTTCTTAAGAACCGTTGGGAAAAACCTATCTTTCCCAACGGTTTCATACAACCGTTGGGAAAACTATGCATTGAGGGGTTTTTCCCAACGGTTTATAGAAACCGTTGGGAAAGACATGATATGCCAACGGTTCAAAGAACCATTGGCACACAACTGTTGGGAAAGATCCCTTTTCCAGTAGTGATAACCTTCTTAAATTCCATTCAAGACATTTTTTATTGGTTATAATGTTCAATTTCATTGTTCGGGTCTGTTTTCTTCCTTGGTTTTAATGATCGGTATACTTATATTCATATTCAGACACATGTATGATTAGAGTGTTTGTCCATAATTGGAGTTATACTTTATTATTGAACATCAAAAAAATTACATTGTTGTAAATTTCATTTGATTATTTTTAGTGAAGATTAATCATTATGTAAAACTTTAGTGATAACCTTTTGGGTTAATTGGCGGTTTTTGACCACAATGAACATGTTTTATTTTATAAATCAAAACCATGTCTAAAAAAGGATTAAATAACCATAGATGAGAAATAATAAAAATATAATGGTTTGTTTCATCCATGAAAATGGTTTCATGACCGTAATTGAAGATGGTAATGGAAATTAAAAACCCATCGTCCTTGAATGTGGTAAATTAACACGTCTCGGATGGTGTCTTTACTTCTAAAATAAAAGAAGGGTATAGGAGATATTATAATAACTTATTCATTATAATAAAAACATTATATTACATGTAAGTTACTGGAGTTTTCATAACATTTGGATGAGGAGAGGTAAGGATAGAAAAGAAAACAAATGAACTTGAAAGAAAAGTAAAATAATTGAAAATAGGAATGTACCTCTTGAATAAATCTTCCTTTAGAGCCTCTTAAGGGGAGAGGATTTAGTATTTTTAAGAGACTAAGGGATTTTGGACGTGGGTTAGGAGCTTGGGGATAGATTTGGGTAGAATTTAGTAAATACTCAAGGCTTTAGAGGAGTGAAGAGAAGAGGTGAGGATGGGTGGTATTTATAGTGGAGGAGAGTAGGGTTTTCATAATATTATAATCATTAGTTTATTATTTTTCTATAAGACAAGAAATAGTGATGATTCCATGACCAAGAATAATAATAAGTTCATTTGAGTTTGAGATTCGGGTTCTTAGATCACTTATGATGCCAGGAATAGTGGATTTAATTTATAATGTATTTATATGGTAAATTAATGTATTTTACTATTCACAAAAATTAAAGTATTTCAAAAAAGTCCCAAAAATTCACCCTAACCATTTATAGATGTGTAAAATCCAAAAATGAACTCTATTTTTTAAAAATAATTTTATAAATATGATTAATTTAATTTTTAATCAAAATCACAATTTACTTGAAAAATAAGGATTTTAAAACTATAACTGATTTTATAATGCTTTAAAAAATTAAATAAGGTCTTATAAAATTATAATAAAACCATAAGACATTAAATTTTGAATTTATGAACACCTTTTAGGAAAATAAATTTTCTTTTAAATTAATTAATTAATTTTAATTAATTATTTATGACTTACAAGAATACCAATACTTTTACTATGGTCATATTGTCACTTATAAGATGCCAAGATTTTATTTATACATTCAAGGGTGAGGTTACTATTATTTTGTAAGATTTAATATTCAAAAGGGTTATATTACTATTCATAAGGGTGGGTTACTATTCATAAGGGTAGGTTGTTATTCACCAAAAATTAAGTTTGTCTTATCAGACTCCAAATATCTTACTAATCACAATCGTGTATGTCATATTTTCAAAATTCAAATCACAAAAAGAGACTATTATTTTTAAATGTCACATAGTTCTTATTAGTTCATTATGTTTTGATTTCATGTGATTATATGACATAATTATAAGAAGAAAATTTCCATTGAAAACTTTGGGTCGTTACATTATCCCCTTATGAAATTTCACCCTCGAAATTCCATTTTACATTCTAAGCCATAAACAGGTGTGGGTAATTTTCCTTCATTGCCTCCTCCAATTCTCATGTTGCCTCTTCATACTTGTTTTTTCACCGCAGTACTTTGACCAGGTGAGTAGTCTTGTTACATAAAACTTTATCTCTATGATCCAATATCTTCACTCTCTACTCCACATAAGAATGATCATTCTCCAACTATACCACCTCTGAAGAGAGTACATGTGAAAGATCTATTATGTACTTCCTTTAGAGGGATACATGAAAGACATTGTGTACTTTGGATATGGTAGGTGGAAGTACTAGTTGATAGGCCATAGATCCAATACGATCAAGGATATCGAAGGGGCCGATGTACCTGGGACTTAACTTTTCTTTCTTCCCAAACCTCATGGCCTTCTTCCATAGAGATATGCATAGAAATATCATGTCCCCAAATTTGAACTCAAGGTCTCATCGAAAATTGTATGCATAACTCTTTTGTCAACTTTGGGCTGCCTTGATGTGTTTCTGAATGGTTTTCACCTTTTCCACCATTTCTTTGACCATTTCAGGTCCTAGAAGATTACACTCACCAACTTCATCCCAACATGTCAGTGTTCTAAACCTTTTCTCATAAAGGGATTTATGTGGTGCCATTCGGATGCTCAAGTGGAAACTGTTGTTGTAGGATAATTCAACCCGGGGAAGTTGTTGGTCCCATCCTCCTTTAAATTCCATAGAACATTCTCTCAATATGTCTTCGAGTGTTTGAATAGTTTTCTCAAATTGTCAATCAGTTTGAGGATGATAAGTCATACTAAAGTTCAGTTCAGTGCTTAGAGCATTTTGGATACTTTTCCAGAACTTCGAGGTGAATCTTGGATCACGGTCAGATACAATAGATAGTGGTAATCCATCTGTCCTTACCGATTATTTGATGTATATCCATGAAAGTTTATCCAATGATAGGTCCTCTTTAATTGTGATATAGTGAAGTGTCTTTGTAAGACGATCCACAATGACCCATATAGTATTATTTCCTCTGGAAGTCCTTGAAAGTCCAGTGAAAAAGTCCATGGTGATTTTCTCCCACTTCCATGTTTGTATGGGTAGTGGTTTTATCATCCCCTAAAACTTCCACCTTTTATTCTTCACTTATTTACATAGCAAGCACTTTTATGTATATTTATCAATATCCTTCTTTATATTGTCCCACCAAAATTTCTCTCATAGATCTTGATACATCTTTGTGCTCCCTGGGTGGATAGTGAAGGTCGAGCTATGTGCCACATTCAAAAGATCCTTATTTATCTCTGGATCATATGGTACACATAATTGTGACCCAAACATTATTAATCTATCCTTTTAAATCTTGAACTCATATGATTTCCCATTTTTAATGGATTCCACACTTTTCTAAAGTTCCACATCTTTTCTTTGAGCATCCTTTTTCTCCATGAGGGATGGTTGAGCAATAGTTTGAGAAAGGATTGATGATGTTCCTACCATAATAATTCCCATGTACATCCCCTACAAATCTAGGAATATTAGATCCTTTTTTATTCTCATCATTGATAAAGATGTCGGATCCTTTCTACTTAGAGAATCTACCACCTTGTTTGCCTTACCAGGATGGTAGTGGATTGAATAGTCATAATACTTGATGAGATCTATCTATATTCATTGGTGAATATTAATCTCTTTCTGTGTAAATATATATTTGAGACTCTTGTGATCAGTATATATCTCACACTTCTCCCTGTAGAGATAATTTCACCATATTTTCAATGCAAATATCACATCCACCAACTCCAGATCATGCATGCGATAGTTTTGCTCATGGATTTTCAGCTACCTTGAGGCGTAGGCTATCAATTTATAATTTTGCTTCAGCACACAACCCAATCCCTTATTTTAAGCATCACTGTACACAAAAAATAGTTCTCCACTTGTTGGGAGTGTGAGTACGGGCACAGTGATATGTCTCTTTTTCAACTCCTTAAAAAAGTATTCACATTCCTAATCCCAGACAAACTTTAATCCCTTCTGTGTCATCTTGGTCATTGGGTTTGGAAATCATGAAAAGTTCTTGAAAAAACATTGATAATACCCAAGTAGATTTAGAAATCTACGGATCTCTGTTACAGATGTTGGCCTAGTCCACTCTTCAATCGCCTTTGTCTTGGAAGGGTCCACAGATATCCCATTACTGGTGATAACATAACCCAATAATGATACTTCCTCCATCTAGAACTCACATTTACTATACTTTGCATGAATCTTCTCCCTTTTCAAATTCTTTACCACAATATTCAAATACTCCCCATGTTCCTCCTTTCTCTTAGAGTATATCAGAATATCATTGATAAAGACTACCATAAATTTTTCAAGGTAATCTCTAAAGACTCTATTCATTAAATCCATGAAAATTTATATATCATTAGTGAGTCTGAAGGGAATCACTATGAACTCATAGTGTACATACCTTATTCAAGATGAATTCCTTGTAATATCTTCCTTACCTTTAATTGGTGATATCCCGACCAAAGGTCCACCTTAGAGAAATAATTGGCCCCACGAAGCTGATTGAACAATTCATCTATCTGTGGTAGGGGATACTTGTTCTTTATCATGATTTTTTTGAGATCAAAATAATCAATTCAGAGGTTCATTGATCCATCCTTCTTCTTGATGAAGAGGACTGGCACACCCCACGATGAAGCACTCAGTCATATAAAAACCATCTTCAAAATCTCCTGTAACTGCTTCTTCATCTCTTCCAACTCTACGGTGGCTATTCTATAAGGTTTCTTTCATATAGGCAGAGATCTAGGAATAAATTCAATTGAGAACTCAACCTCTCGGTCAAGAGGAAGACCATGAAACTCTTCATGGAATACATCAGTGTAGTCCATCACGATGGGCATGTCTTCAAGCATGATCTTCTCCTTTATCCCAATCATTTTAGATAGATATTCTTGCTCATAAAGAATCAATATCCACACTTAAGACGTAGATTCTAAAGGAGATTCATCTTTCTCCTTACACTTGTAAAGAATCAGAGTATGCTTCGGGATGTTAAGAGTGGTTTCCCTTTCCGGACATTTGATGTTGGCTTTGTGTAAGGATAGCCACTCCATACCTAAGATAGCTTCAAACTTCAATAAATAAAGTATGATGAGATTTTCTGGGAGGTTCAGTCCACAAATGTTAACTAGGGAGGAGTTATAAACCATGGATGCAATAATTTCCCCATTTTCTGTTCTCACAGATAACTTATCCTCTAAATTTTGAGGTGGTGCCTAAATAGTTCTACTAAACTTCCATGATATGAAAGTATGCATAGAACCAGAATCAAATAGTACATTCACCATTATTGAATGAATAACTAGAGTACCTTTCACCACATAATTTTCTGGATCCACCTCAGTAGTAGTGATAGCATAATCCCTTTCTTTTTTCCTTGGAGGTTGTTGTTGATTCCCTCTGAAAACCCTTGGCTTAGGGAAATATTTTGTATAATGCCTATGATTCTTGCAGTTGTAACACTGCACTAGAGAGTGAGTGTTGATCTGAACCTTCATTTCTTCTTCCAAATTAGAGATATTATTCATATCTCTTCAGCAGTTCTTGTCTAGAGGTCTCATTCTTCTACATTTGAATAAATTATTGAATCCATTTAGATAGTTTCCAAGATGCTTCTTCCCACAACTTTTACAAGTGGGATATTTTAGATTCTTTCCATCATGGGATTTGTTTTTTGAACCTCCCATGTTGTTCTCTATTTTTTACTTCTTGTCACTAAGCCCACGAGACCACTGAGAGTATCTAATCTCCATTTCAACCTTTAGGGCACAATAAAAAATCTCCTCATAACTATCCAAGTCTCAATTTTACAACACTTTCCATTGACTTTTCTTCAGGCCTCTAAATAAGAGATACACATTTCTTTTGGTGTTCATGACAAATCCAGAGGCATAACATGAAACCCTTGTAAAGTTTTATTCATACGCCCAGATTTACTCGTCTTTCTTCTGCTTAAGACTGAGGAACTCTCTTTCCATATTGAGATGGAGGGTTCAAGGAAAATATTTATTGAAAAATATCCTCTTGAATTCCTATGAATCCATGGATTCAATTTCCCTTTAGGAATTTGTATTCTTGATCAGTGTCCACTACTAATCAGCTTCCCCATCAAAACTATAGACTGTCAGTACAACTTTATCTTCTTCCGAGCACTGGAGGGCAGAGAATATCTTTTCAATAGAGGTAATCCACAGTGCTGTAAGGAGGGGATAAAAATATATTCTAAACATGGGAGGCCTTTTCCACATAAAGGATTCTATGAAAACGTTCTCTTTACTTAGAGTAGGAGGGCGTTCAATATTATTCAAGTTATTATTCATAACTTGAGCCAGATGAGCAAGTTTTGTCATGAAGTTTTGAGAACCCGTTCTCATCATATCAGGAAAATCATTAGGGAAATATTCACAATTCTTATCACATTGGTTGTTGGAACTTGTTAATATATTTCCTTCCATTAACTAAGAAAAAGAATGTACAATTAGAGGGCTTGAATACTTAGTTATTGAGCATAAAAAAGGAAACTTTTGAACATAAAAGGATAAATTTGTAAAGGAGAAGTAAATCATAACTTGTGATTCCTTAGGTTTCAATCTAGGTTATCCTTGATCTATATCTTAACTTATATTCTTATGGGATTTTTTTTATTCCCTTAAAAATGGTTTGTATAAATCTCATGAATTTACCAAAGCATATGCCTCGAGAGTGACAAACCAAGAGTGCAAAAAGGCATGTTGTTGTGCATCGGTTCCCATTAAAGTCTAGATAAAAGTAGTGTTTTTGGGTTTTACCCCTAAATACATCTAATATTCCATATCCACCTCTACCTGTTTTTATACAGACATGGATGTATTTTCTTGATAAACCACTTACTCTATACTTACCAAAATTTTGGGATGTTTTCTTATACTTAGTCTCATCCTTAAGGTTCTCACTAAGGTGATCTATTCCTAAGGTCCAAAAATAACTAGACCATACTCTAATACCAACTATAGAGACCCTATCCTTTTATTTATAACATTACATTATTTTAAGAATAATTATACATTAGATTAAAAGCCAAGGATTGTAAATCCTAGTGTCTTGGAAGACTAGGAACATAATAAAACATTATAAAAACAACTTTTTATTTAAAATCCATAATGAATTCATATCTTCCATTTTTCTCATACATATTTATAGGATAACTTGGGGATAATATGAACAAAGTGATGAGCTAAAATACTAGTAAGGGAATAACCATAAGAACAAAGCAATAGCACATGGGATAGAAGGGAAGACATGATGATATAAGAAAAGGCATGTAACATATGGAATCATAATATATAAACATGGGATCATATAAACATGGAGTCATATTAATGTCAAGAAACATAAATATGAATTTAGTATAATTAAAGGATAACCTCCAAGACCATTTCCAATAGTATCACAAGCCAAGGCTAACCTCCAACACCATTTCACAGAGTATCACAAGCCAAGGCTAACCTCTAAGACCATCGCACATAACGTCTCATGAGACTCAAATTTACCAAAATAATTGGTGTGTTATTTGGGCGCACGAATCTTAAATTTCCATGAATATGTTTTCCACATAATCAATCATATATAAACATAAGGGTTACCCATGGAAAGGATTGGGTACCACAATCATGACATAAATCATAACAAATGGGTGTATCATAAAAGTGTCCATAAAAGAGAGGAACTAAAATATATATGGAAATTCATAAGTGAAAATAGGAATGTATCATGGGAAGTGATATCAATTATAAGTGACAACATTTAAGAAAATTATTTAAGAAATTTTAGCATTAAAACATTTTTGTGTGGTTTTAAGGAAAATATTATAAAACCTTTAAAATAGAAAAGGGAACAATATTTTACATAAAAACATAAGTGAACCAAGAAGGTTTTCATAATAAAAATACTAATTTTATAAAGAAAATGGTGGCTTAAAACATAGGATATAGTTCACTTGAAATCGAGTAAGAATTCAGGAAGTTCCCTTAAAACAAGTTTAGTTGTGAGAAAGTATTGAGAAGGGAATCATTTAAAAACATGTATATCCCCAAAACAGAATGATGGAAGGTTATTGATAAATAAATTTGGTAAATTTAAAAATCATTTATAATATGCACATAAAAATATAAGATAAATTTATTTTGGTGAAATGAAGATAAGGCAACCCGAAGCAATAAAGGAGGTTTGGGTAGAATCCCTTAAGGATTATCAGCATGGTATCGGGTGTACTTAAGAAGACTTAATGAGAGAGAAAGGGGGTTTATAATCACTTATACATCATGAGGGAAGTATGGGGAGGTTATAAATCATACCCCATCATTAGTTATTATCTATAAAATGGAATAACATAGAGGACCTTCTTGAATAAAAGTTAGAGAGAGGATCCCTTAACTTAAGTCTGAAGGTGTTCTTCCCTTGATATTAATGACATGAATAATAAAATTATGTTAATTAATTAATAATTAAATAACCCCTTATATATTTAAAATATTTATTATAACCTTTTCAAGTTCATTAAATTCCTTTTTTATTGGTTATAAGGTTCAATTTCATTGTTTGGGTATGTTTGCTTCCTTGGTTTTAATGATCAGTTTACTTATATTCATGTTCGGACACATTTATGATGAGAGTGGTTGTATAGAATTAGAGTTATAATTTATTATTGAACATTCAGAAGTTTACATTTTTGTAAATTTCATTTGGTTACTTAGATTGAATATTAATCATTATGTACAACTTTAGTGATAACCTTTTGGGTTAATTGGAAATTTTTGACCACAATGAACACGTTTTTTTTATAAATATAAACCAAGTGTACAAAATGATTATATAACCATATATGAGCCATAATAAATATATTATGGTTTGTTTCATCCATTAAAATGGTTTCATGACCATAATTTAAGATGGTAATGAAAATTAAAAACCCATCGTCCTTGAATGTGGTAAATTAACACATCTCGGATACTGTCTTTACTACTAAAATAAAAGAAGGGTAAAGGAGAGATGATAATAAATTATTCATTATCATAACAACATTACAGTACATTTAAGGTACAATATTTTTCATAACATTTGGATGAGGAGCGGTAAGGATATAAAATAAAAAAAATGAACTTGAATGAAAAGTAAAATAATTGAAAAGAGGAATTTACCTCTTGAATCAATCTTCCTTGAGAGCCTCTTAAGGGGAGAGGATTTTGTCTTTTGAAGAGAATAAGGGTTTTTAGATGTGGGGGAGGATCTTGGATAGATATTTTGTCATAATTTAGGCAAGGCACAAGGTTTGAGAGGAGTGAAGAGAAGAGGTGAGGATGGGTGGTATTTATAGTGGAGGAGAGGAGAGTTTTCATAATATTATAATCATTAGTTTATTATTTTTTCATAATACAAGAAATAGTAATGATTCCATGAACAAGAATAGTAATAAGTGCATTTGAGTTATATATTGGGGTTCTTACATCACTTATGATGTCAAGAATAGTGGATTTAAATTATAATGTTTTTATACGGTAAATTAATGTATTTTACTATTCACTAAAAATTCAAGTATTTCAGAAAAATCCAAAAAATTCACCCTAACCAATTATCAACGTTTAAAATAAAAAAATGAACTCCATTTTTCAAAAATAATTTTATAAATACGATTAATTTAATTTTTAATCAAAATCATAATTTACTTGAAAAATACGGATTTTAAAACTATAACTGATTTTATAATGCTGTTAAAATTTACATAAGGTCTTATAAAATTATCTTAAAACCATAAGATATAAAATTTTTAATTTATAAACACCTTTTAGGAAAATATAATTTCTTTTAAATTAATTAATTAATTTTAATTAATTATTTATGACTTACAAAAATACCAATACTTTTACTATGGTCATATTATCACTTATAAGATGACAAGATTTTATTTATACATTCAAGGGTGAGGTTAATATTATTTTGGAATATTTACTATTCATAAAATTCATATTAATATTCATATGGGTAGGTTATTATTCATAAGGGTAGGTTACTATTCGCCAAAAATTAAGTTTGTTTTATCGGACTCCAAACATCTTATTGATCACAACAGTGTATGTCAGATTTTCGAAATTCAAATAATATAAGTGACAATATTATATTTAAAAGGTCACATATTACTTAATATTTAATTATGTTGTGATTTCATGTGATTATATGACATAATTATAAGAAGTAAATTCCCATTGAAAACTTTGGGTAGTTACATTCCATGCACATAGGAGTGAGTTCCATTTCTTTCTTCAACCAAGGGTGATTGATAACTTGGTCAAGGAGTATTTCATTTTTAATTAAATATAAAGAGAGGGAAGATGATATTTATGACTATTATGAAATTGCAAAAGTTGATCCTACCCTGACCCCATTACTCTCTTCATCTATTAATGTTCAATCTTTATTTTTAATTACTTGATTTATTTTTCAACTCAAACAATTTAAAAAAAAATCTCTTCTTCTTTATTTAATTTAAGTGAAAAATGTAATTTTTGTGCACTCCTCTCTGGAGAAAACCTAGGTTACCCACTTTACTGCATTTTAACTTAGGTAATATTTTTTTTGTCACACCCCACGATAGGATCATTTCAATGACTTATCACAAAAATATAGATGTTTAGTCTAAGAGGACCATTCAAACCATGGAAGATATTTTGAGATCATATTCTCTAGGTTTCAAAAGTGTTTGGGATTCTCACTTTCCTTTAGTTGAGTATTCCTACAACAATAGCATTCACATGAGCATTCATATGGATCCTTATGAATTCCTCTACAAAAAGAAGTTCAAAAATCTAATATATTAGGATGATGTTGAATAATGAATTTTATTGGGACCTAAGATAGCTAATAAAATTAAAGAGAAGGATAGATCCATTTAGTATTATATTAAGGAAACTTAGAATCTATAAAATATTTATGATGATAATCATCATCAAGATCTAGAATCCAATGATTATGAGAAGAATTTTCTGTGATTTTCGAAATAGAATATATTTATGAGATTTATAAATAATGGAAGGATGATACCTAGATATATTGTTCCCTTCTATATTTGTGATCGAGTAAGGATAGTAGGTTATCTCTTGGCACACCCACCAAAACTCTCTTAAGTTTACGATGTGTTCCATGTATATATACTAAGGAAGTAAATACATGATACTTTACATGTACTGAACATGGACCTTATACCATTGGAGGTTGATCTTTCCTATGAAGAATAATCGGTATAAATATTGGATCTTAAACATAAAATTCAATGAAATAGGACTACTCACCTAGTTAATGTCCATTAGAGGAATCAGAAATTTATGAAAGATATATTGGAATATGAAAACGTGATGAAGTAGATATATATTCATTTGTTTGTACCAATGTGGTTTAATTTCTAGGAATAAATTAATTTTATGGGTGGAATAATGTAACCCCATGATATTTTACAATAAATTCCTTTGAAATAAATCTTTAATTAATTGATAGCTTTATGTACACACAACCAAAATTCAATATTCACTATGATATAGTAAATTTTTTACCTAGATGTTAAATTGTAATGTATGAAAATTAATTAAAAATTTATAAAAAATATTTATAATATTTTTTAATACTGAAATTGTATTTATTAATTTATAATAAAATGGTACTCAATTTTTAGTAAATTCATTTTATGCTTTAAGAATATGTTTTATTCATTAATGGGTTTTAATTAATTTTTTCACACAAAAATTATAATTAATTTCTAAAATTATTAGAAATTTTATATCAGAAAATGAATATCATATTTAAAATCACCATTTCAATATTATATCTGAGTTAACTATGAGGATATTTCTAAAGATATTTATTTTGTAGTCAATAGTGAAAAATAAATATTTTGTAAAAATTGTCATTTTATTCCAAATAAATGTACCATTATATTTTTAATGTGATCATAAATTACCCTATGTATCCTTTAATTATAAAAAATATAATTAATTACATAGAAATTATAATTATATATGATTTTTTATAAGTTTTTTTTCTTAAAACACATTTCTCCTAAAAAAACTATTTTTATGCGTGTAATTTATTTTTTCCTAATGAATAAATTTAATTTATATTTATGAATGGTTTTAATAAAATTTATAGATTATATATTCAATATAATATTTTCACCTTCATTATTTTGTTTTTAAAAATCATGGAATGGAAGAAAATTAAGTTTTATGATTAAAAAATTATTTTTTGAAAACATGTTTTCATTCTAGTTTTCTTGATTAATTAAAATTAAATTCTTCCACATATGTAAATTTAATCTAGAAAAACAGATTAAATTTTTTGAATTAGTATTATTAATATAATTTAATATGTTTAGCTTATTTTTTTGGTCATATTTATTAGTAAAAATATTAAAACCAATTGACCACGATTAAATTTAAAATGGGTTTACCATGGCGTAGGGGGGTTAAACCAAGATAAAAGTGTATTATTTCCTACCAAACCTATAATATTCATATTTTTTGTAGATATATAAATATTATATTATAAAAAATTAAATTACATACCGTTTTGGAGCCATGTTCCCATGAAAGTGACTTAAATCGTTGAAATTGTTTGAGAAATTCCATTTTTTTTCCCTCCCAACACTTTTAAAAGAGAACATCTTCTATAAAATTATTAACTCCATTCAATATTATATTTTTTTAAATAGTTTCTATATAAAATTACATTAATACTTACATTCATCCAAGATCTTATGGTCTTCTCCTAATGTCAATCCTTCAATGCTTAAGGAGTAATCCAATGGAGGTCTCTCGAAGAACTCTTATAGATCTTAGCAAAACTCTATAAATTTAATTTCATATTATACATCCTATAAATTTGTTATATATATAAAAAAAATAGTATTTTAGTATCATAAATTTAAAAATATGTTATTCTGATGATTTAACAACCATTCACCTCATCTTCTCAATCCAGTGGGAGATGAATGTATCACTTGTGCACAGATGTGAAATGTCACCTCCATATAGTGATACGACTCATTTTCAATAAACATAATTATTGGTTTATTGTTATTATTGATTTAATTTTTATATATGATATTTATGTTATAATAATTATCCTTATATGATTAATTAATATATTCCTTTCCTTATTTTTATCCATTAAAAAGGCTAATGTTACTCATGCATACCTAAGGACAATTGTCACCACGTAGTGATGTGAGTCATTTTTCATCACTAAATTAAATGAATGGTTACAAATATGTATATATTAAATATATATGAAATTTACATCATTATTAACAATATAGATATTAAGTATCCATGATAAGTTTATGGACCATAATCACTATACCAAAAAATGCATGAAAAATGAAATAGTTAACTTCAAAAATGATGATGATGATGAAATATTGTGAGTGAAGGGGTTATAAAATGTTATAGGTAGAATAAATATAGTATTATAGATATTATTTATATATATATAATATAATTATAATAAATTTAAATTTATTATATAATAGGATATAGTTCTTATGAAGAAAGATGTTCTTGAGTTAAGGGTTTTATGTTTCAATTTAATTTTTACAGATATTATTTATGAAAAAATTCAGTAAAGATGAAATTAAATGATCAATATTTCCTAAGTATTATTTATTCTTTTTATCCACTGGTTATTTAAATATATTTCATTTTTCCTTTCATTTTAATCTCTTTATATACTCTTGAGAATGAAATTATTTTTTATATAAAATGAAACATGTTTTTCACTTCGGTGGGGAATCATTTCTTCCATGTCTATATTTTCATTACCATGTTTTCAAGAATGTTTTTATTATTATTTAAATATTATTTAAATTTATTTTTAACATATTTTAATTTCCTTACAATAATTTATAAGGAACCTTCTTATTGTTTTCCAAACATGGAGTTTTTGACTTTTTACCAAATTCTTTAACATACAATGCATAACTATTTCATGAAATCATGAATACAATTTTTTAAAATTTAAATTATAGGTTATTTTTTCATTTTATATAAAAAAATCATAATATTTTGGAATCTTTTAGATTCTAAATAATTTTTTTTTTCAAATAAAAAGTTCATTTTACTCAATAAATGTTCACGTGATCTTTTAATGCATTATCGTATATAAAACATCCATTAATGTTTATTGTGATTCAGTAGGTATATGATACAATGTTACCATATTTATTATTTCCCTATATGGTTTATTATTTTTATTATGAAATTATTGTGAAATATATATCCTTTCCATTGATATGATGTGATTATATAACAAAAATTTTATGATCTTGTGTCACATATATGTATAATTCTTATTATGTAACCAGTGGTTTCATTATAAACCAAGGATGGGGGGTTAAGTTATTAAAATTGGTGGAGTGGGTCTATTATATATCTCTAAATCATTGGGTAAAGATGTAAATCTCATTAGATAATAAGGACTATAATGGATAATGAACCTAGTTCTCTAATGAACTTAGTTCAATAAGATAGTCTTTGAGGTGAACCATGACTAAGGAAATGATATAATGGGGAGTAAACCCAATACAATATTATATTCTTGGAAGTTATTATTTACTAAGGAAATGATTTTATATGATTATGTGCATATAGAAAACTTATATTGTGGGATTATGATAATTTTTCACTAATCAATATTGATTATTTATTATTGATTATTCTGCACTCTTATGCCCTATGTTGTTTGTTTGAAAAAACCTTATTCCGTGATTCATGATTAAATTTATTTGAATGATTGGGTATGATTATTTTATGTTATGATCATGTTCTCATACCATTATTCTTATCTTATTCTATCTTAATATAATTTATTTATATCTCTTATGTTCTCCCTTACTGAGCATCTAAGCTCACCCTTTCTTTTGATTCTCATCTCTATGATATGAAGATAGGTTTTAAATAATATATCTCTAAGAAGGTTTTTAATCCCAAAAGGGGATTAGATAGCCTAAGAGGGGTGAATTAGGGTGTGGATATTCTTTTCAAAATTATTCCTACCCCACTGGATCTTGACCTCTTTATTATAAGGGTCAATTTGTTTGCACTTAAGTGTTAATTTTTATCTTATTCTTTCCTTCTTTATATAATGATGATGCTTTGAATGTAATGCAAGAAAGAAAAAATATGGACACACAGATTTTTTTTTGTTCACCCTAATTGGGATACATCCAAGGAGAATACAAAGGTAATGTGATTATGTACCGAATACACTAAGGTACACTACCAAAATGTTGTTTAGGATAAATTACTTCTATGTCCAGGCTCACTACCTTTACACGGTTTAGGGTCAGATCACTGCCAGTGGAAAGGATCACCTTCTTTCTCTGCCTTTGTTTACTGCTCTTGGAATGGATTCACCCATAGTTTATGGACTTGTAGATCCCTTCATTATCACTAATGAATACATCCTTAGTTATAGATATATGTTCTATAGAAGTCTCAATTTAATCCAATTGATGGATACCACTTTACCAAATATTTACTGGTAAATATCTTTTTGAATACTTTTGTGATGCTAACTGCCTTTTTGAAGCTCCCACTTTCATGAATATCGAATAGCCTTCATGAAGCACCTTTATTTCTCAATGTTTGGTGCCTTCGTGAAGCCCAAAACTTTTGCGATGCTTACTTAGCATTTTTCAAGCTCATATATTTCAGTTTTATTTTTATAGCCTTCATGAACATAAAATATTTCACAATGCATACATATTTTGGTTGACATTTATAGCCTTCTCAAACCCCCTTCCTTTATAGACTTTCTCACAACAACCACCTTCGTGAATCTAGAGCCTTAAGATCTTTGTTAAGTCTTGATACTTTTATGAAGGGATGGAGGCCTATTTATAGTCATTTTTAATAATTCCATAAGCTTATAGCCACATCATCCTAATTTTGCAATGCTTTCTCCCTATCTTGTGATTCCCCATGAGAATTTCCCATTCGTGATGCATGACATAGTCACGTAGATCAATGTAAAAAACCTTTGTGCCTTCATAAAACACCCTTCGTGAATCCAAATCTTCATTAAACTCATGTATTTTCCATATTTTCATAATCCCTTCAAAGAAATCCAATTTTCATGATGCTATCCATACTCCAAATTTTAAACCCCAAAACTTTCAAAAACACTAAGAAATGGCATCACCTTGTGAACAAAGTTTTCTATACAAATTCCCGGACATCTATTACTTTATATTATATATTTATCAATAAACCATGTCAATAATATATTTATACCTCTAAAAATATCCTTGGAAATTTTCTTTGTCAACAAACACAATCAACCCAAAAACACTGCCTTGTTACCTTGAGGGATTTTTTCCCAAAAATATACCCCTTTGAGTTTGTTGAAAACTCTTCACATTTTGATACCTTATTAAATATTTTTCTATATTATACCACCATTAGAATCTTGTGATTCATATATCAATAAAATACTTACTCAACACATACTCTAATCTCACATGAATAATGCTCAGTGAGAGAAAGAAGAGTAACATGAAAATTTTATCAATGAATCACTTCATTTCACAACCTCTCATATGTTATGATCACGAACTCCATTTTTTGTGATATATATCCTTTGATCGATCACTTTTAGCACTGTCATATTTAAAACTCCTCCTTCCTTGTTGCTCCCCCTATTATCTTCTCCCCTATATTGATTAAGAAATTTTCTCTCAGTGTACAGCTACAATTTCCTCCCCTTTGTAAACAAACCTGAAGGACACTCCTTTGAGGTATGAAATAAGGTAAAGAACATAGATAAGTACATTATGAAAAAACACACCATACCTCAGGGATAAGGGGTCCAACATATACACTTTTTCAAGTGTGGGAAGTTGACTAAACTCCTAGATCCAATCAATTCCTTTCAAACGCTTCTTTAGGTAAATCCTTTATCAAAATGTCTGAAACCTATAATTCTATTGGCACATACTCCAACTTCACAAGACCTTGATGAACCTTCTCCTTAATAAAATTATACTTTATTTCAATATTATTCTTCCTTGAGTTATGGATTGGATTTTTTCTAATATTTATAACACTTGAATTATCGTAATGAATTCTAATTTGAGACTTCACTTCTAATTATATATCATCAAGCTGCTGCTTCATCCAAAATAATTGTTTCCATGTTTGAGTGTCTTCAATATATTCAGTCTCTAAAATTCTAAATTAAAGGATTTTTTTTTCTTTCTTATCTAAGAAATAAAAAATCCTCCAAGATATAATGAACCACCTGATGTTGATTTTATATCATCTGCTGAACTGGACCAATTTGCATCTGTATATCCCAATAACTCTTACTGAGATTTGTCATTATACACCAAATAGAAATCCACCATACCCTTGATATACCAAATTATTATTTTCACTCTAATAAATTGGGTTTCCTTGGGATTTCTTTGATACTGTGATTCTTGGCATGTGGAAAAAACAATATCAGGTATTATCGATATCATGTATAGTAGACTACCAATGATTTTACTATATTCAGTAACATTAACTGCATTTCCTTCATTTAATCCACCAAAAATTATGTCATCAACATAAACTATCACCATCAACCTTTGATTACTATCATTGTTAACATATATATTGTAATCATTTCTATCATGATGAAAATCGAGTTTCTTCAAAAAAAACAAATCAATCCTTCAATACCACGCTCTTGGTGCTTATTTTAACCCATATAGTGCCTTTCTCAGATGAAAAACTATGTTCTCATATTCATGAATGAGAAAACCAAGTGGATGATCAATATAAACTTCTTATTCTAGAACTCCATTAAGAAATGTAGACTTGACATCCATCTTGAATAATTTGAAATTTCTATGCACTACTATGTCTAAGAATACTCTGATTATATCTAGCCTTGCAACAAGTTCAAATGTTTCATAAACATTGATACTCTCTAAATAGGATTACCCTTTGTACACTAGTCATTATTTATTTTAAATCACATCATCACCTTCATTCATCTTATTGTGAAAGACCCATTTATCCACGATGAAATTCTTATTTTTTTCCTTAAAACAATCTCCCAAGTCTGATTCTTATCAATTTAGTTGTCACAACCCGACCCTACCCGGGCTCAAGCCGCAACTACCCCAAGCCCGCCTCCATAGGCCAGGGGCTGGCGACAAGCGTTGAAGGCTAAACAACTCGGAGAGGCCTTTGCCTATGTACCTGTACACACACACGCAGCTCACTCAATGCAGAAGTGCAGAGTAAAAAGAAAAGAAAAGTACCAACTACTATAAATAAACCAAAAATGTGCATCGATCTCTAAACAGTACAGAGAAAGTGCTGAAGGTAAACTAAAAAGAAAAGGTGAAAAACACGCACCCAACCAGAAAAGTGCCACAACCCGGAAACAGGTAAACAAAAGAAAAAAAAATAGCTGGAAGATTCCCACACCTGGAACCCGACTACGACCACCGCACGCGGTCCAAGCTCCCGAACTCCTAATCTCCTCTGACGTCATTACCAACCTGTCCATCGTCTGCAAGGTCACACCAAGTGCAGGAAAAGCCCAAGCATGGGTGAGTATAAAAAATACTCATTAGGATGCCCCGAAGGCTCTAGGGAGCAACAAATGAGGTACTGAAGAGGTGAGAAGTAGATTGAACAGGGAAAAGTAAAGGAGTAAAACCGAGAGTGTAGTAAAGAGTACAGCTCAACCCAACAAGAGGAAGGAAGTAGACTCATCCAAACACAAGGATCTAGAAATGGTGAGAACATGAAATTCTCGTCGAGACTTCTCTACCTACAGCAGGAGAGTAGACTCATCCAACCACGAGAAGATTGACACGGAAGGCACGTGGCATACCCCGCGTGTCTTCGCCTCTCTTGGAAGGAGAGTAACCAAAACCTAAGAAGTGGGTACTGGAACAAGGTATACATATATATGTGCTCTGTCAAGAAACCCGAACAAGATCATAAGGGGATCTCCATTCCGTAGCTCAGCCCAAGAAAGCGAGTAGCCAACAATCCCAGAAGTAAACACCATTGATGCCCATTATCCCGTACGTCTGCCCCAAACTGCAAGTCAAGGGGCTCAAATCACTACACCTCGACACTATCCGCTTTGGGCGGAACTAACTCACCCGCACGGTTTTAGGTTGCGTCACAAGGATGCGTCTCGGTGGGGAAAGTTCCCCTCGTTCTTGAGAGTTCTGGGGAAACTCAAACCACACCTCATCACTGTCACACAGTCAAGAGGTCCTCAAAGTCAAGTTGTCACATCACTGACCCGTACAACCAAGGGTCCTGCTTTGGTAGTCATTGAGAAAAGTCACCGACTAGCCTCATAAGAAGGTATGAGTCTGAAATTCCATCGGGTGACACACTGCCCAGCCTTGCTAGAGGGTAAACCCTAATACATCATCAGGCGACCCACTACCCAGCCCTACTAGAGGGTAAACCCTAATACATCATCAGGCAACCCACTGCCCAACCCTGCTGGAGGACAAACCCAGAACAAGTCGACAGGAGACCCACTTCCCATCCCGGCTGGAGGGTAGACCAGGAAGAAGTTGACAGGCGACCCACTGCCCAGTCTCTGCTGGAGGGTAGGCCTAGAAGAAGTCGGCAGGCGACCCACTGCCCAGTCTCTACTGGAGGTTAGACCTGGAAGGAATCGATGAGCAACCCACTGCCCAGCCCCGCTGGATGGTAAACCCGAAGAAGTCGATGAGCAACCCACTGCCCAGCCCCACTGGAGGGTAAACCCGAAGAAGTCGATGAGCAACCCACAGCCCAGTCTCTGCTAGAGGGTAAACCTGGAACTACTTTGTCCATCCCTACTAGAAACAACCTCCTGGGTGAAGAATCATTTCCTGGGTAAAGTATTGGTCACACTAAATCCACCAAACCCTGTTAGGGAACTTGAAGGGACGTGATACTGAAAGCCCACATGGCTAAAGGGAAAAGGAAACCCAAACAACTCTGTCGATCAAACCATCGAGAACAGAACCAGGGATAACCACTCAACCCTACTGGTTTAAACCATCGAGAACAGGACCAGGGAGGCCCACTCAACCCTACTGGTCTAAACATCTCTACAGAAGGACCCTCTGTGTCACGAGAGGTCAAAGGTGTGTAAAGAAGAACACGGCACGCACATGGGGCCCACACGACGTGTGGCCCTGTCTCCAAACCAAGCACACAACGTTCTCAGGTACTACAACATGTACCTCTAAGAATTCCCGAATACTCCCAGAGTATACCACATTTTCAGCCCAAAGGCTATCGTGCACACGGCACCCAATGTCAACGCAAAAAGGCGTAAACACAGTTTCTCCAACCTGCTTCCTCCACGGCCCTAGAATGGCCAACCACATCTCTTCAAACATCAACTTCACTCACACGGGAGTGAACACGATCACACGCCAAGGGTTCTCTACAAACACCGCAGGAATAACCACAACCGGTACACCTTTCATATTTTCACATTTAATAAGATCACGTAAGAGGCTCTTCTCGCCTGAACAGATTACACCGTTGTAATCCTCGTGGAAAAACACGGGAGATAGACTATCTACTTGCCTCTAATGGATATCCGACGTAAAAGTCATCTGAAACCGCTTTACACCCGAACGGCGTCCTGTGGTCCTAAGCCTCGGCCCCGAAAACAGTCGGGCGCATCACACCATTGCGATATCCTCGAAAATACATGTCAAATTGACTGTTCACTTACATGGAACGGATGCCCGGAGAAGAAGATTCATTCTGGTGCACCGCACACAAGAAGTGCTATATGTCACCCGTATCACGGTCCTAAAATGCAACAAATGGATCGCACCATTGCGATCATCCCGGAAAATTACACAAGATTGACTATCCACTTGTTCGAAACGGACACTCGGTGATAAAGATAGAAATCACCGCCAACTCCCAAAATGGCCCTCGTGGGGCCCACACCACTGTGTGGAATTAAAGCGGGCGGATTGCACCATTGCAATGCCCTCGTAAAAAAACACCCAAAAACGACTGCTCGCATGCCCTGAATGGACGTCCGATGAAAAAGTTGTGATACACAGCTCGAATCTTAAAAGACATGACGTCGGGGCCACATCTCAACTCCAGCTTCGACGCCCGAAAACCCATTGGAAATCTTCGTCTGGACTCCAGGGTCACAACGCTGCTGACGGCGCTCAAAACGGACACCAGAGGTGTCTGCGCCGCTCAAAACACGAACCCCCAGAAAAACGTCAATCCACTTAACGTACGCGTCGTGCCACTGAGGCCCCCATATCCGGAGTTAAAACCCCCGAAACCATCTCATATTCTCTACCTCGAGCCGAGGTTCGCACTTCCGTAGATGGCATACAAAACGGACACCCGTAGTGGAAGATATGGGTGTCCAAAATCAGAGGGGATGAAACCCCTTGGGCTGGATCAGCCTGGACCGGCCGGTCCGCCCAGCCTAGGTCGGCCCGCGCCGGCCGGCTCGGCTCGCAGCGCTGGCCCGCGGCTCAGTCGCGCGGCTCGGCACTGACCCGCGGTCCACCCACGGACCGGCCCTCGTGGGGCCAGTCGTCTTGCCACATGAAGACCCGCTGCGGGCAGGTCTTTGTTCCCTCGCTGGGGTCGCGCGCCGCGGCCCCGGTGCTCCCCTGCGCCATGGAAAGCTTGGCCTCGCCGCCTAGAGCCGCTGCCTCGCCCCGCCTGGAGTCGCCGCCTCGCGCCGACGCACTCGACCCTGCGGCCTGGTGCCGCCGCCTCGCGCTGACGCCCTCAACCCCGCTGCCAGGTGCCGCCGCCTGGAGCACCGCCAGAGGCTGCCACCTGGACCTGCGTCGTCGACCGCCGCTCGAACCCGCCAGAGAACCCAAAATACCGCTAACTTTGACTCGCAGTCACAGATGCCTTAGGAATCCAAATTTAAATATGAGAGGTGCATTGGGAATCTTGGAATTTATACTACTCATTTATGCTCTTCGCTTGAAGATCAAACAGTAATACGATGCTACAAATTGAGATCGAAGTAGGTACGGGAATTAAAAATGTAAATGCACGATCCTACCTTAATGGGCGTTGCCCGACACTTCACCGACGATCTTTCAGAGCTGTCACCGCCTTGCCGGAGGGATGGAGAAGAGGATAGGGGTTCCTCCTTCTCTATTGGGAGAGTGCACCAGGGAAGAAGGGGGAAGAAGAAGGGTGGGGGTGGTGTTTATATAGAAAACACTTAAACCCCCGCCCGTTGGTCCCGTACCTGAACCCTCGGTAGGGTCAAGGTTAAGCCTCCCCTGGGGTAAACACCTCCTCCCAAGCACAACGGAGGTCTCGGAATTTTATTCCGAGCCTCCATTCGAAAGTTATAAAATTTAACGACCGAGGCCTGTAAATTACGAAAACGCCCCTGGTGACATTTTCCATAGAAGAGTCGCGCCCGCGAAACTTATACCCCTCCTAGGGTAAACGGCACGCTCCAAACTCAACGGTGCCCTCATTTTTCCCTTCCAAGTAACCGTTTAATAGATACTTGAGTTTTTTTTATTAAATGAATAATTTAATTCAATTTATCCATTTAACACGCCGCTAACGCGCGAGGGGTCCGAATGTCCCGCGCCGACTTATTTTATGTCGCGCCTAGGGTAAACACCCCATTTCGGACCCATATGTACTCTCAGATTTAGGATCCGAATTACCATTTAAAAGTTATCTCATTTATTTTTCATTCCCAGTGTGAACACACTGAAAAAATTAATTCCGGACACACTGGGGCTCAGAATTGCACGTCGTCTGAAGGCGCTGCTCTGGAATAACATCAAGAATACTCCAAATTCTTTTATAAAAAAACTGGGTTCTTACATCATTCCCTCCTTCAATATTTTTGTACCCGAAAAGAAAAACCAGGGAACAACTCAGGGTACTAAGCCCGCACCTGGCTCTTCCGTACCCAGAAGAACTCTTGCATAGTCTCGCGTCACCGCACATATACCAAAGGGTTTGATCTATTCACGCGAGTTATTCCCTTTCCAATGACGTGCATAGGAGCACGCACACATCTCCTCAGGTGAGCCACGTGGGAGACTTCATGCACCCACTCTCGACCTTGGGGTTAGGGAAAGGCAGTAGGGAACCTCGCCATCCCTTCGCACGGTCTCAAATGGCCCGAAGGCTTTCGGAGGTAGCTCACCTCCCCGACTGAACCCCTACATTGCACGCCATGACTGGAATCACCGTTTGGAACTGGGACAAAGCCCGGTGATTCCCTCATTCAGAATATCCATATGGTGGAACACCCAAGGATATCTGGTCATACAAGGTTTCATAGTCGATGTCTCATGACCCAGACTCTCTTACACACTCGGAGAGCGAAGGAGTCGACACCATCAATCAAAGAAAAAGGTTCCACGGCTTCTATTCCACTAACACAGGGTTACACCGACGCCCCGCATCACCCCGGTAACAACTCAAACAAGGATCATGGAGAAAATAATTTCACACACAGAGTCTAACAATTCTAATGAAAAAAGTAGAAGAGTTGTAGAGAATACCTCTTATCACCTCATTCTCTGCAGGATCATAGACATCCAAAGCTCACGGTTGTCTACGGTCCCAACTGTCAGCTCTCGGAGCCTGACGTGGACCACCTGGGGGTGATGGGAAGACCTCATAAAGTCATCCCCCACTACCAGCTACTCCCGCTCCTCTGCTAGCACCACCTCTTTGGGGAATACTCCGATCACGGAACTGCCTCCGTCATGGTGGTGCACCCACTGCCTGCCCAATGTTTTTAGCAGACTTGGTCGGGCATTCTCGCACCAGGTGACCATGCCCATCGCAATCATAACACCAACTCTCTTCGGGCTGCACTGGTGCCCTCCGGCACCACTATGGTGTACGACCATGGCCCGGAGTCCACTCACAGAAGGGTCTCCTTGGCTGAGGCCCTATACTTTGCTGCCATAGTGGTGCACAACCACGTCTCAGAAACAGACAGGTGGAAGGCCGCATGCGTCGAGGTTCTGCCACAAGACGCCCGCTAGCTGCGGCAGACGTCTCGGCTCTGTCGAGCCTGCTGCCACCACTAACTTTAGAATGCGACAGGAAGCTCTGTGTCACCAGCGCCTCCTCTAGCACCCCGAAATAAGTGGGAATGCCAAAGGGTACTATAACAGCACAAATATCTATGCGGAGACCCTTCTCGTACTTCCGTGCTCAGAAGTTGTCGTCGTGGACCAATTCTAGGCAAAAGCGTGCATGATCTATGAAACAAGTAGCATACTCAATCACCGTCATCCCTCCCTGTTGAAACTGTAGGATCTCCTGGATCCGAATGGAGCATAAGTAGGAGGGGTAAAAATCCTCACGAAACAGCAGATGAAAGTCATTCCACAAAAGTGACGACTCATCAAGAAACTAAGTCACCAGACTCCACCAACGCCCAGCTGCCCCGTGAAAAAGGCTGGTGGCCAAACCCACCATCAGATCTGTCGGCGTCTGCACAAGCCTGAAAAGGAAAACCATTGTCCCAAGCCAAACCTCTACTGCCTGAGGGTCTAGCTCACTACTAAACCTCAGCGGTCTCTGACGCTGTAACTCATGAAGCGCGCTCAACCTACGCTCAAGCTTAGTCTACTCTGGTGAAGCTGTCTGCTGCTCACCAGGTGGGGTGCTGCTACCGACCCACTCGGAGAAAGGGACTCGCATGATGGGTCCTAGACCGAGGCCTCGTAGCTCACAGGGTCATCGTCACAAACCAAAGCTGGTATCCTGGCTGGATATCTTCGCGGAGACATCTTGAATGTTATCAAGGAGTGCCGCGATCAAATGAGCATATATGTATATAACCGTAACAAAAATAGGGAGATGAATCAAGAAGGACAGTAAAAGAATCAATTCTATGTGATGCACAAACCAATTTCCCTGCAACGATTGTCTCAGCATGCCGAGTCGACAAGTGGGTTATCAGGGTCCTGGGGAATGCATATGTTGGTCGCCGCACCATCACTGGACTCCCTATCCTGAGATCTGCTCTCGAGACACGTTGACATCGTTTCCCAAAATCCCAACCAATTCCTTGTTAGGGACGTCCGAACAATGTCCCAAGGAACATACCACCTTTGATACCACTTTTTCACGACCAGATCCTACCTGGGATTGAGCCGTAACTACCTCAAGCCCGCCTTCATAGGCCAGGGGTTGGCAACAAGCACCTAAGGCTAAAAAATTCGAGGAGGCCTTTTCCTATGTACCTGTACACACACACACAGCCCACTCAATGCAGAAGTGCAGAGTAAAAAGAAAAGAAAACTTCCAACTTCTATAAATAAACCAAAAATGTGCATCGACCTCTAAATAGTACAAAGAAAGTGCTGAAGGTAAACTGAAAAGAAAAGGGGAAAACACGTGCCCAACCAGAAAAGTGCCACAACCCGGCAACAGGTAAACAATGGAAAAAACAGCTGGAAGAGTCCCACAGCTGGAACCCGACTACGACCACCACATGCGGTCCAAGTTCCCGAACTCCTAAGCTCCTCTGACGTCACGACCAACTTTTCCGTTGTTTGCAAGGGAACACCAAGTGAGGGCAAAGCCTAAGCAGGGGTGAGTATAAAAAATACTCATTAGGATGCCCCGAAGGCTCGAGGGAGCAACAAAGGAGGTACTGAAGAGGTGAGCAGTAGATCGAACAGGGAAAAGTAAAGGAGTGAAAGCAAGAGTGCAGTAAAGAGTATATCTCAACCCAAAAAGAGAAAGGAAGTAGACTCGTCCAAACACAAGAAGATAGAAACGGTGAGAAGATGAAATTATCGTCGAGTCTTCCCTACCTACAGCAGGAGAGTAGACTCGTCCAACCATGAGAAGCTAGACACGAAAAGCACGTGGCATACCCCGTGCATCTTCGCCTCTCCTGGAAGGAGAGTAACCAAAACCCAAGTGGGTACTAGAATAAGGTATACATATATATATGCTCTCTCAAGAAACCCGAACAAGAACGTAAGGGGATCTACATCCTGTATCTCAGCCCAAGAAAGTGAGTAGCCAACAGTCCTAGAAGTAAACACCATCGATGCCCAGTATCACGTACATCTTCCCTGAACTGCAAGTCAAGGGGCTCAAATCACCGAACCTCGACACTATCCGCTTTGGGCGGCACTGAATCGCCCACACGGTTTTAGGTCACGTCACAAGGACACGTCTCAGTGGGGAAAGTGCCCCTCATTATTGAGAGTTCTGGGGAAAGTCAAACCACACCTCATCACTGTCACACAGTCGAGAGGTACTCAAAGTCAAGTTGTCACATCACTGACCCGTACAACCAAGGGTCCCGCTCCAGTAGTCATGGAGAAAATTCACCGACTAGCCTCATAAGAAGGCATGAGTCTAAAATTCCAATGGGTGACCCATTGCCCAGCCCTGCTGGAGAGTAAACCCTAATACATCATCAGGCGACCCACTGCCCAGCCCTGGTGGAGGGTAAACCCTAATACATCATCAGGAGACCCACTGCTCAGCCCTATTGAAGGGTAAACCTGGAACAAGTCGACAGGAGACCCACTGCTCAGCCCGGCTGGAGGGTAGATCTGGAAGAAGTCCACAGACGACCCACTGCCCATTCTCTACTGAAGGGTAGACCTAGAAGAAGTCGACAGGTGACCCACTACCCAGTCTCTACTGGAGGGTAGACCTGGAAGGAATCGATGAGAAACCCACTGCCCAGCCCCGCTGGAGGGTAAACTCGAAGAAGTTGATGGGAAAACCACTGCCCAGCCCTGCTGGAGGGTAAACCCGAAGAATTTGATGAGCAACCCACAACCCAGTCTCTACTGGAGGGTAAACCCAGAACTGCTCTGGTCATCCCTACTAGAAGTAACCTCTTGGGTAGAGAATCGGTGCCCACGTAAAGTATTGGTCACACCGAATCCACCAAACCCTACCAGGGAACTCGAAGGGACGTGATACAAAAAGCCCACATGGATAAAGGGAAAAGGAAACCCAAAAAACTCTTCCGATCAAACCGTCGAGAAAAGAACCAGGAGTAACCACTCAACCTTACTGGTTTAAACCATCGAGAATAGGACCAGGGGGGCCACTCAACCCTGCTGGTCTAAACATCTATACAGAAGGACCCTCTACGTCACGAGAGGTCAAAGGTTCATAAATCAGAACACAGCATGCACATGGGGCCCACACGACGTGTTGCCCTATCTCCAAACCAAGCACACAATGTTCTCAGGTACTACAACATGTACCTCCAATCATTCCTAAATACTCCCAGAGTATACCACATTTCCAGCCCAAAGTCTATCGTGCACATGCCATCCAATATCAATGCAAAAAAGGCGTAAAAACAGTTTCGCCAACCTAATTCCCCCACGGCCCTAGCATGTCCAACCACATCTCTTCAAACATAAACTTCACTCACATGGGAGTGAACGCGATCACACGGCAAGGGTTCTCTACAAACACCGCAGGAAGAACCACCACCGTTACACCTTTCATATTTCCACATTTAATAAGATCACGTAATAGGCTTCGCTCACCTGAACATATTACACCACTATAATCCTCACGGAAAAACACACGAGATAGACTATCTACTCACCTCCAATGGATATCTGATGTAAAAGTCATTTGACACCGCTTTACGCCCGAACGGTGTCCCGTGGTCCCAAGCCTTGGCCCCGAAAACAGTCGGGCGCATTGCACCATTGCGATCTCCTTGGAAAGACACATCAAATTTACTGTTCACTTGCGTGAAACGGATTCCAATAGAATAAGATGAATTACGGCGCACCGCACACAATTGTTGCTACGTGGAACCCACATCACGGTCCTGAAATGCAACAAACGGATCGCACCGTTGCGATCATCTTGGAAAAGTACACAAGATTGACTATCCACTTTTCTGAAACGGACACCCGGTGATAAAGATTGAAATCACCGCCAACTCCCAAAATAGCCCTCATGGGGCCCGCACCACCGTGCGGAATTAAAGCGTATGTATTGCACCATTGAAATTCCCTCGGAAAAACACCCAAAAATGACTGCTCGCATGCCCCGAACGGACGTCTGATGAAAAAGTTGTGATACGCTGCTCGCAGCTTAAAAGACGGCTTGTGGGGGCCACATCTCAACTCCGGCTTCGATGCCAGAAAAACCCTAGGCAATCTTCATCTGGACTTCAGGGTCACAACTCCGCTGACGGCGCTCAAAACGGACATCGGAGGTGTCCGCGCCGCTCAAAACACGAACCCCCAGAAAAACGTCAATCCACTTAACGTACGTGTCATGCCACTGAGGCCCCCATATCGGGACTTAAAACCTCTGAAACCATCTCATATTCTCCACCTCAAGCCGAGGTTCTCACTTCTGTAAACGAAATGCAAAACGAACATCTGTGGTGGAAGATATGGGTGTCAGAAATCAGAGGGGATGAAACCCCTTGCACTGGACCGGCCTAGACCGACCGGTCCGCCCGGCCCGGCTCGCAGCGCTGGCCCGCAGCTCAGCCGCACGGTCCAGCGCTGATCCGCGGTCCACCCGCAGACCAGCCCTCGCGGGACTGGTCGTCTTTCCGCGTGAAGACCCTTCGCGGGTGGGTCTTTGTTCCCCCGCTGGGGTCACGCGCCACGACCTCGTTTCTCCCTTGCGCCCCGGCGAGCTCGGCCTCGCCGCCTGGAGCCGCCGCCTCGCCCTACCTGGAGTCGCCGCCTCGTGCTAACTCCCTCGACCCCGCGGCCTGGTTCCGCCATCTCACGTCGACGCCCTCGACCCCACTTCCTGGGGCCGCCACCTGGAGCACCGCCGGAGGTTGCCGCCTGGACCTGCGCTGCTGCCGACCGCCGCTCGAACCCACCGGAGAACCCAAAAACCCGCTAACTTCGACTCGCAGCTACGAACACCTCGAGACTCCAAATTTAAATCCGAGAGGTGATTTGGGAAGATCGGAATGTATACTACTCATTTATGGGATTATCTTGAAGATAAAATAGAAATACGATGCTTCAAATTGATATCGAAGTAGGTGCGTGAATTAAAAATGTAAACGCATGATCCTACCTTAATGGTCGTTGCTCGACGCTTCACCGACGATCCTCCGGAGCTGTCACCGCCTTGCTGGAGGGATGGAGGAGAGGACAGGGGTTCTTCCTTCACTATTGGGAGAGTGCTCCAAGGAAGAAGGGGGGAAGAAGAAGGGTAGAGGGTGGTGTTTATATAGAAAACACTTAAACCCCCGCCCGTCGGTCCCATACCCGAACCCTCAGCAGGGTCGAGGTTAAGCCTCCCCTGGGGTAAACACCTCCTCCCGAGAAAAATGGCGGTCTCGAAAATTTAATCTGATCCTCCGTTCAAAAGTTATAAAATTTAACGACTGAGGCCGCTAAATTACAAAAATTCCCCTGGTGACATTTTCCATAGAAGGGCCGCGCCCGCGAAACTTATACCCCTCCTAGGGTAAACGGCATGCTCTGAACTCAACGGTAACCTCGGTTTTTCCATCTGAACAACCTTTTAAGAGATACTTGAGTTTGTGCTATTAAATGAATTATTTAATTCAATTTATCCATTTAACACACCGCTAACAAGCGAGGGGTCCGAACGTCCCGTGCCAACTAATTTTATGTCACGCATAGGGTAAACACTCCATTTAGGACCCATCTGTACTCTCAGATTTAGGATAAAAATTACCATTTAAGATTTATCTCATTTATTTGGCGTTCCTAGTGTGAACACACTGAAAAAATTAATTCCAGCCACACCGGGGCTCGGAATCTCGCCCCGTCTGAAGGCGCTTCTCTGGAATAACATTAAGAATATTCCAAAGTATTTTATAGAAAAAACTGGGTTCTTACATTATTCAAGATCTTCATCTGTATCCTGGACCTAGTTGTCATCCCCAGCTACTTTATCAAAACATTTAGGCTATCTGTGATAAAAATTATGGTTTCTATAGAGTCTTTATTTTCCTTGTATACATTGGCACTTCATGATCACCAATGATGTTTTGTATATCTATTTTAGCTCAAATATTCAACTTTTGTGCTGATATAGATTTGACCTCCTCCTATTAATCATTAGTATCTTCTTTTGAATCATAATTTTCCACTTATAATCCCTCTTAGTCTCTTACCTTCTCTTCACTTACATTAGACAAATGGTCACTATGTTGATGATGATTTTATTCATTCTCTACAACATTGAGATCATTGCTTTTAACTAATCTTCCTAGATTCTTGTTGAAACACTTAATCTTCTATCACAATTTATTGGTATCTAGAAAATAGTCAGTTGACACCATATTGTTAGAAAAAAAATAGATAATCATGAAATACATGAATTTTTTTGCTTCTCTCCCTATTGGACTTATTGATGTCATAAAACATAAATGTCCATCCTTTTTGTATCATTTATACCTTGTATATGATTAGGATATAGAATTCCCTGCCTATGATATACAAATATTCTTGTTTTTAGGCCCACTATTTATACCCACAAACATTTTTATTCTCTTGAATCATTTCTTCACATGTGATACTTATTAATGTGCCATCAAAAAAATTGATAATACTATTGAGTTGAAACTTGTTGTAGGAAACAATAGAAAAAGTTAATAATACCATCATTATCCATTTTACTCAATTACTTTCATAAATATCAAGCAGCCTTTGATATCCCATTTCTCTTTCCTCAAGATCCTATGTCCAATAGATTAGATTTTCTTGACTTCAATATCATGGATCTCAATACCACTTGACATTAATTTGACCTTTTGGATCACATCACATCACCACCTTGTATCTATTTAGGTAACTTACCCTTGGATTGTATCTATGTTAAAAACCTGAAACACATAAACATCATGTGATATAATTTATAAACATAGATAGAGGGGTATCTCTATAATCCTAAAGAATAAGACTATGGTCAATCCTGATAGATCAACCCTTTGATACTTTATTGAAAATAATTATACCCTTTTTGTGCTTGTTCCAACCACCCATTGAATCTCAAATGTTCTGTCCATATGACTAAACATTCTTTAACCACATTCTAAGTCTTATTATGATATTTTTGTTTTGTAGGCTTGGAATTTTTCACAATTTGGGGTTTATACCCACTATTATAAATTTCCTTCTTTGAGGCTCCACCAATATGAAAATTTTCATGACTCTTTCCTTGATTAGGAGTCTTTCCACTTGTCATATTCTCTTGTATCTTTCTCTATTTGAGATATATTTATTTTTCCTTCACTTCTCACCTTGTGGAATGACATAAAGGTTTGAAAGGACATTATTTATTCATTTTTCATTTATCAGTTATCTAAGTCATGTCACCCTTTATTTTTGGAGTTGAGTTTTCTACTGATTTTACATTCTTTTTAATCACAACTAAATCATCTCCTCCCTTTTTATTCCAGGTTTTTTCACATTATTTCCCTGATATCTTTTATGATTATAATAGAGTATTTGAATGAGATGCCTCTCATTGAGATCCTTGTGATTCCCCAAAGGCTGTAAACCTATTTTTTAACTTATCATGTTGACTTTCAATATAGGCTTTCTCGTTATACACCACTAGAGTTAGGCGTCTCCTTTTGAGTTCCTTTTCCTTCTCAACTTTATTCCAGCTACAATATATTGAAAAATTCCCTTTATTATAACATATAAAATGTATCCAGTTAGAAACATACCTCGTGTCATAATTTCTCAATTGAGATATAGATACATATTGAGTTTTTCTTCCAAAATTGATCTCCTATGATTCTTGACACAAACTCATGGTGTGTCCAAGTCTTCCATAATAGTAGCATTTCATAGATACTTTCTTCTGAGAGACTCTTATTTCATATTTCTCAAGATAATTCTTCTTATTCTCATATTTATAAATATTTCTATCTTCATATCATGAAATACATTCCAAATCATCTAAAATAAAACTTGATACATGACCATGAATCCCATAGAAATAGAACATGTTATCATTGCTTCATGTAAAAAAATTAGGTCGACTTCCAATTTCTATATGATTATTCTTATTTCTGGAACTATTTATAGATCTCATCCTATCATGAATGAGAGATGATTCATCATATCCAATACTGATTTTTTCAAAACTATATGAACTTTGGGATGAGAAAATACTTTTATGTTTTTCCTCTGAAGTATCATATTCACTTTTCATTTCATTACCACCAGCTAAAGGATAATCAAATAATAAATGCAATGCATCCTTCAATTTAGGATTTCCTTTGGCATAATATTTCTCCACTTATTTCTTAACTTATTTTATATCTTCTCCCAATCGTTGAATATATGGAAACTTCTAGAAGTATTTTATTTATACCTTTAAACTTTTTGACTTAAATTTCATGCACTTTGATCAGGATATCATTAAATTTATTTTATTCAGCCTATTTCTGATAAAATTCCTTTGTTTTGTGGACAACTTCCACATTTTTTCTTCCTTCAATTTCTTCATCATCGTTATTACCAAAATCACTTTGAATATCAGGTACTTTTCTCAATCCCACAACATCATTTAATGAGTTAATATTTTCACTGTATGATTCATCCAAACCATTCTTCAGTACACTATTTTTTTTTCTTCAACTAAATTAAACTCTTTCTATAGATACTTATATAATAAGGAATACTACCAGACTTATTCTTATTCTTTGAAGATCTTCCCTTTTCCATGGAACTCCAAGATAAGAGAAAACTGAAATATTAATTTCAACAATCAACTGAACCAAGTCAAGGTAATAAAATCTGATAAAAGAAACCAACTCTATGATACTGATTATTAGGTCCAAAAGGGGCCTAGATACCCTGATAGAGGGTTGAATCAGGGTATGTATATTATTTTCAAAATTATTCCTTCCCACTGAATCTTGAACTCTTCATTATAAGGGAAACTTTTTTATCACTTTAGTGTTAATGTTGAACTTATTATTTCTTATTTATCTGATGATGATGCTTTTAATGTAATGCATGAAAGAAAGCATATGGACACATAGATTTTTTCTTGGTTCACCCTTACTGGGCTACATCCAAGGAGAATACAATGAAAATGTGCCTATGTACCAAATCTACTAAGGCTCGCTACCAAAATGTTGTTTAGGCTTGATCACTTCTATACCCAAGCTCACTGCCTTTATAAGGTTTAGGGCTAGCTCACTACTTTCCCAATGGTCACTCCATATGTCTCTTTCTCTAGATCACTACCAGTGGAAAGGATCGCCTTATTTTTTTTCCTTTTCTTACAACTCTTGGAAGGGATTCATCTATAGTTTAAATACTTGTAGGTCCCTTCATTATCACTAATGAATACATCCTTAGTTGTAGATAGATGTTCCAGTGAATTCCTACTTTAATCTAATTGATGAATAACAATTTAACATAGATTTAATGGGAAATAACTTTTTGAATACTTTCACGATGCTCACTTCCTTCACGAAGCTCCCACTTTCCCAAAGCTCGAATAGACTTCACGAAGAACCTTTCTTTCACGATGCTCGTTGCCTTCGCGAAGCCCAAAACTTTCGTGAATATTACTTATCCATTATGAAGGTCATCTATTTTAGTTTTATTTTTAAATCCTTCATGAGCATAAACACTTTTTTGATGCATGCATATTTGAGTTGGCATTTATAGCCTTCGTGAACTCCCTTTGTGAACTCTTTCATAACAACCACCTTCACGAACTACCTTCATAAATTTGGAGCCTTAAGATATTTGTTAAGTATCGCTAATTTTATAAAGGTGGTAGAGGCCTGTTTATAGGAATTTACACAAATTATAGAATATTCTAGCCACATCATCAAAATTTTGTGATGATGTATCATTTTTTTTGTGATGCTCCCTATCTCGTGATACTCCATGGGAATTTCCCATTCACGATGCTTGACGTAGTCATGGAGATCACTGTCAAAACCTTCATGCCTTCACGAAACACCCTTCGTGAAGCCTGGTCTTTAAGAAACTCATTAATTTTCCATATTTTTATAATCCTTTTAAGTAAATCCAATTTTTTTGATGCTAGCTATACTCCAAATTTTGGACCCCAAAAATTTGGCAAACACTGAGAAATGGCGTCACCTTGTGTACACAATTTTCTATACCACTTCCTGGGAATCCATTCCTTTATCCTAGATCTTGGTCAACATACCCTATCAACAATATCTCTAGACATCCAAAAATGTCCTTAGAAACCTACTTTTTCAACAAACATAATCAACATAAAAACATTATCATGTTACCTTGAGGGATTTTTTCCCAACAATATCTCCCTTTGAGTTTGTTGGTAACTCTTCACATTTTAATTCCTCATTAAAGATTCTTCCATATTCTACCACCATTCACATATTTTGATTTAGATAGTGATCAATGACTTACTCGACACACACTCTAATCCTATATGATCAATGATTGGTGTGGGAAATAAGAGTATCATGCAAAGTTTATCAATGAATCACTTCATTCTAAAACCTATCTTTTGATTTCATCACAAAATCTATCTGTCGTGATATATATCCTTTGATTGATCACTTTTAGTATCATAATATTTAAAACCCCCCCTCCCTCATTGTTACCCCTATCAGCTTCTCCCCTGTCTTGATTAATACATTTTCTCCCATTATACAGCTATAATTTCTCCCCCATTGTTAATGAACCCTAAGGCCACTCCTTTGAGGTCTGAAATAGGGTAAAGAATATATATCAACACATTAAGGGAAAAACACATGCTACCTTGGGGAGAGTGGGTCCAACATACACACTTTTTCATGTGTGGGGAGTCGACTAAACTCCCAAAGCTAGTCGATGCCTTTAAAACACTTCTTTGGGAAAAGCCTTTGTCAGAATGTCTGAAACCTGTAGTTCTATAGGCACATACTCAAACTTCACAGTCCCTTGCTCCACCTTCTCCTTGATGAAATGATAATTGATTTCAATTTTCTTTTTCCTTGAGTGATGGAATGTATTTTTTTCTTATATTTATATTACTTTAATTATTACAATGTATTATGATCAGAGACTTCACTTCTACTCCCATATCATCAAGATGTTGCTTCATACACAATAATTATGTGCATGCTTGAGTGGACGTAATATATTCAGATTCTGTGGTTCTTAATGAAATGAAATCTTATTTCTTTCTTAGAAAATAAATACACAATCCTAAAAGATAAAATGCACCACCTGACATTGATTTTATATCATTTTTTTAACCAACCCAATATGCATCTATATATCCCAATACCTCTTACTGAGATTTTTCTTTATACGTCAAATTGAAATCCACCATACCCTTGATATACCAAATTACTCTTTTCACTTCAAGGAATTGGTTTTCCTTGGGATTTCTTTGATACAGTGTTGTTTGGCATGTAGAAAAAACAATATCAGGTCTTATCATTATCAAGTATATTAGACTACCAATTATTTTTCTATATTCTGTAACATTAAATTCATTTCCTTCGTATGATCCCCCAAAAATTATGTCATCAATGTACAATAGAATCATCAAACTTTGATTATTATCATTGTTAACATAGATATTGTAATCAATGTCACCATGGTGAAACTGAGCTTCTTCAAAAAAACTGATCAAGCCTAGAATACCACACTCTTGGATCTTACTTCAACCCATATAGTGCCTTTATTAGAGGATAAACTCTATTCTCATATTCATGAATGAGAAAATAATTTGGATTCTCAATATGAACTTCTTCTTCCAGAGCCCCATTAAGAAATGTGGAATTTACATCCATCTGGAAAACTTTAAAATTTCTTTGCACTACTATGGATAAGAATAATCTGATCGTCTGTAGCCTTACAACAGGTTCAACAGTTTCATCAACATCGATACTCTCTAACTATGAGTAACCTTTGTACACTAGTTGTGCTTTGTTTTTAATCATAGCACCACCTTCATTCATCATGTTGTGAAAGACCCATTTATCCTCGATGAAATTCTTATCTATTGGCCTTGAAACAATATCCTATGTATTATTCTTCTCAATTTGGTCAATCTATTCATTTATAACATGGACCCAATTATCATCTCCAGTTACTTTCTCAAAACATTTAGGGTTTACCAATGATAAGAATGATGATTTCTATAGAGTGTTTATTTTTCTTATCTGCACTGGCACTGCCTGATCACCAATGGCGTTTTTTCTATCTACTTCAGCTCAGATTTTCAGCTTTCATGTTGATATAGATTTTACCACCTACTATTAATCATCAATATATTCTTCTGAATCGTAATTTTCCACATATACTCCCTCTTAGTCTCTTACCTCCTCATTACTTACATTGTAAAATTGTCCACTTTGTTTTTGATGATTCTGTTCATTCTCTACAATAGTGAGATCATTAATTTGAACTACTCTTCCTAGATTCTTGTTGAAACACTTTTAATCTTCTCTCACAACTTCTTGGTATCCTGAAAAGAGTCAGTTCATACCATATTGTTAGAACAAAATATATAATCATGAAATACATGAATGTTGCTTCTTCTCCCCCAATTGGACTTATTGATGTCAAACAAAATAAAATTTCATCCTTCTTATATCATTTAGACCTTAGATATGATTATGAGATAGAATTATCCCCCTATGATATACAACTCTTCCCTTTTTTTAGGCACATTGTTTAGACCCACAAACATTCTTCTTATCCCGCATCATTTCTTCACATGTGACACTTACTAATGTGCCATCAATAAAACTACTAAGCCTACTGAATTGAAACTTGGTGTAGGAAATAAGAAATAAATTTAATAACGCCATCACTATCCATTGCATTGAATTACTTCAATACATATCAATCAGCCACTAATATCCCATTTTTATTCCCTCAATGTCCAATTTTAGATATATCAGATGTTATTGACTTCAGTATAATGGATCTCAATACCACTTGACATCAGTTTGACCTTTTTGATCACATCACATCACCACCTTCCATCTTTTGAGGAAAATTAACATTAGATTGTATCTCCTTTAAAACCTGAAACACATAAACATCATGTAATATCATTTATATAAATATGGAGAGGGGTATCTCTAGAATACTCAAGAATAGGATTGTGGTTGATTCTTATGCATCAACCCTTTGATACTTTCTTACAAAGCATTGTACTCTTTTTGTGCTTGTTACAACTGCCCATCCAATGTCAACTATTCTATCCATATGATTAAACATTATTTACCCATATTATGATTCTTGTTATTATATTTATGTTTTATAGGCTTGGAATTTTTAATAACTTGGGGTTTATAACCACTAGTATAAATTTTCTTCTTTGAGGCTCCACCAGAATACCAATTTTCATGACTCTTTTCTTGATTAGGAATATTTCCACTTGTCATCTTCTCTTGGATCTTTCTCCATTGCAGATATATTTATTCTTCCTTCAGTTCTCACCTTGTGGCATGACATGTAGGTTTGACAATACATTCTTTATTCATTTTTCTTTTATCAGTTATCTGATTCATGTCACGATTTCTTTTTCGAGTTGAGTATTCGACTAGTTTTACATTCTTATTAATCACAACTAGAGAATCACATCCATTTTTCCTCCAGGTTTTTTCACATTCTTTCCATGAGATCCACTATCATTTTAACAGAGGAAGTTATTTTTATACCTTTCGTTGAGCTCCTTTTGATCTCCCTAAGGCTGTAAACCTATTTTTCAACTTATCATGTTGTATTTCAATATAGTCTTTCTCATTATACACCATTGGAATTGGGGATATCCTTTTGAGTTCATTTTCCTTCCCTACTTTCTTCTAACATCAATATCTTTCCAAATTCCCATGATTAGAACATATAAAATGTATCTTATTAGAAACATGCCTCGTGTCATAATTTCTCAGTTGATATGTTGATACATCTTGAGTTTTTCTTCTCACATTGAGCTCTCGGGCTTCTTAACACAAACTCATGGTGTGTATTAGTATTCCACAATATTATAATTTCATGGATACTTTCTTATAAGAGATACTTTTTTCATATTTTTCAATATTCTTCTTCTTATTCTCATATTTAGAAATATTTTTTTCTTCAAGCATTAAATATATTCCAAATCCTTTGAAAAAAAACTTGGTGTATGACCATGAATCCCATAGAAATAGCATATGTTATCATTACTTCATATAAAAAATATTTTTAGGTATATTTTTTATATCTATATGATTTTTCTTATTTTTGTAACTATTCGTGGCTCTCATCCTATCATGCATGGGAGACGATTCATCATATACAATACCGGTTTTTTCTAAAACTATAAGTCCTTTGAGATGAGACAATAATTTCATGTTTTTCATCTGAAGTAGAATATTTAATTTTCATTTCATTATCAACAACTGAAGGATAATCAAATAATAAATGCAATGCATCCTTCAATTTGGGATTGCCTTTGGCATCATATTTCTCTACTTCTTTCTTCACTGATATTATCTCTTCTCCCAATTGTTGAATATGTGGCCACTTCTATAAGTCTTTTATCTAAACCTTTAAACTTGTTGACCTTAATTTCCTACACTTGGATCTAGATATCATTAGATTTATATTATTCATCCAGTTTTTGATCCAATTCCTTTATTTTTTGGAAAACTTCAACTTTTGGTCTTATTTCAATTTCTTCATCATTATAAGTACCAACGTCACTTGGAATATCATTTTATTCACTCATTACTTCAGCATCATTGAGTGAGTAAATATTTTCATTGTATGATTCATCCAAACCATTATTTAGTACACTATTTTTTTCCTTCAACTGAATCACACTCGTTCCATAGATACTTCCACACTAAGGAATACCACCATACTTATTCTTCTTCTTTGAAGATATTCCCTTTTCCATGGTGCTCTGAGATAATAGAAAACTGAAACTTTAATTTCAACAATCAACTAAACCAATTCATAGAAATCAAATCTGATAAAAGAAATTAACCCTTTGATACTAATTGTTAGGTCAAAAAGCACCCTAGATACCCTGAGAGGAGGTGAATTAGGGTATGGATATTATTTTCAAAATTATTCCTGCCCTACTGGATATTTACCTCTTTATTATATTGATTACTTTTTTTCAATTAAGTGTTAATGATGATATTATTATTTGTTTATTTATCTGATGATGATTATTGTAATTTAATATAGGAAAGCAAGCATACAGACACACAAATGTTTTTATTGGTTCACCCTCATTGGGCTACATCCAAGGAACATAAAACAAAAATGACTTGATGTACCAAATATAATAAGGCTCACTGCTAAAATGTTGTTCAGGAGAGATCACTTCTATGCCCAGTCTCACTACCTTTACAAGGTTTAGGTTTAGTTCACTACTTTCCCAATTTTCACTTCCTATGTCTATTTATCTGGCTCACTATTGGTGTAAAGGATAAATTTCTTTCTCTTAATTTTATTACTTCTCTTAGAAAGTATTCACCCACAGTTTATGGACTTGTAGATCCCTTCATTATCACTAATTAATAAATCCTCAATTATAGATAGATGCTTTGTTGAAGTGTCACTTTCATCCAATTGATGAATACCACTTTACCATAGATTTACTAGGAAATCTCTTTTTGAAAACTTTCACGATTATCATTTCATTCATGAAGATATCACTTTTGAGAAGCTCGAATATCCTTCATAAAGAACCTTTCTTTCATGATAATCATTATCTTCACGAATCCAACAGTTTTTGTGAAGCTTACTTAGCCTTTTTGAATCTCATCTCTTTCGATTGTCTTTTTATAGCCTTCACGAACATAAAAACATTTTTGATGCATACATATTTTATATGGAATTTATAAACTTTTCAAACTCCCTTCCTTTGATAACTTTTTCACAACAATATTTCTGAACCACCTTTATGAATCTAGATCCTTAAGATCTTTGTTAAGTATCACTGATTTTCTAAAGGGGGTAGAGGAAACTTATAGGCATTTCCACCAATTCTAGAAGATTCCATCCACATCATCACTATTTCACGATTCTCCCTCATTTCATTCATGATTATCCCTATCTCCCGATGCTCCATGGGAATTTTCCATTTTTGATGCTTGACTTAGTCACAAAGATCGTCGTCAAAACATTTTCACCTTCATAAAACACCCTTCACGAAGGCCAGTATTCACGAAACTCATTAATTTTCTATATTTTCATAATACCTTCAAGGAAATACAATTTTCATGATGATATCCATACTCCAAATTTTGGACCCCAAAAATTTGGTAAACACTAAGAAATGGCGTCACCTTGTGTATGCAATTTTCTATACCACTTCCAGGGTATCCATTCTATTTTCTTAGATCTTTTTCAACATACCATGTCAACAATATCTCTATACCTCCACAACTATCCATGGAAACTTACTTTTTCAACAAACACAATCAACCTAAAAACGTTGCTATGTTACCTTGAGGATTTTTTTCCCAACAAAGGGTTCTAGTTTTGAAGAAATGAATGATATATGATGTAGATCATTTATGTACCAATTGTGTAAATATATATTTTTACAAATAAACTAAACCTTGATGGTCTTCATGGGTTTATTATTTAGAAATGTATTTAATATTCATCCAAAATGATGTAATATTTATGTATGAAATGCCTGGGTCATTATATAGATAGTTATGGTACTTGCACCATGGTAATGGTTTCATAATTTCTAATATAATAATAATGATATATGTGAATTTATTCATCATATATAATTTTATAATTATTCATATAAATTTTTGAAAAAAAATGAATTATATCGGATTGTGTGGACTGTAGTACATAAGTACACAAGAGTCGTGTTTCCACTTTTTGATGGTTGAAAAAAAATGATGGTAAATAATAATTCACCTTTAAATATCTATTTTATATCATAAATATCATATATATTAATTAAATATATCTTTATTACTACCCATGTAAAATAAAAATGAAAAAAAATGGCATCGCTTTGTGGATTTGATACTCCACTCGTATGTATCAGTGACATTATAGTTTTTCAATAGATGAAAAGGTAAGAAGATATATAAGATATAATAATGAAAAAAGTACAATTATTTAATAAATATAATATATAAATATTAAATAAATAATAATAAACAACCATTAAATATTATTATCGATAATGAATCATATCGTTGTGTGGAGGTGGTAGTCCAAACGTACAGACTGTCAATAATTTTAGTTTCTCATTTGATAGAAAGGATGTAAAAATTGGTTAATAAATCATCACAATAATAATTCAGTATATAAAGGAAACTTAAGTCGTTATTTTATAATGGATACAGTATATTTAGAGGATTTATAAGAAGAATCAAATTATAAGAAGTCGGGTAATACAATTTCCTCTTTTTGACTAGACCTTTATTAAATTACTTCTTAAGGACTATTGGAATGGTCTATTAAGAAGACTAGAAACTATAATTAATGGATATGGGAGATTAAAATATAATTGGGTAGGTTTTGGTGAATCTAGGTGGTTCAATGTGAAATAAAGAAGAGAGAGTATGGGATTCCATTTAATATGTGGTGAGGAGGGACAAAACTTGAAATTTTTAAAGGATTGATAAATTATTAAGTCATATTAATGGAAACGTGTCACATATTCAATTTAATTTTAAGACTAATGTGATATTTTTTTAATTTCATTCAACCAATAATAATTATGATGAAAAATTATGGACTTATCACTTTATTTGACCATATTTTACCCATTTAATAATTTTTACTATATAAGTAATATTTTTACCATTGTTACTATTCATAGTGACCAAAAATGAAATTGGACTCATAATTAAATTTTGACATCATGATTCCAAATATAGAATCAGTTTTTCTAGATTTAATATATATAAATGGAAAATTTTATTTAAATATAAAAATACAAAATGGAATGAAAATGGTTTTTTGAAAACTACCATTTATAGTCTAAAAGTATTTTTATACAAATATCATGTATAATGTTAATCCAAAATGCATAAATTGAATTTTTTAAATAAAAATTAAATCATTTTAAAAAGTTACAACTAATATTGGATCTTTTAAGATACTTTAATAAAGAGTATAATTTTATTTAAAAAACTGTCACTTTCACTATTATCTAAAAATCAACTTTTACAAAAAATTATAAAAATTAATGTAAGATAAATTTAGCATGATTATTTCAAAAATTAAGTTCATTTTTTCAAATAAAATGTATAAAAATGGTTTATATTAATTATAATTCCACCACACAAAAATAAAATAAAAGCATTTTTTATGATTATGTGTTTTTAAAGCATAAATTACCTTTATGGAAAATTGTGTACTTATTTTTCAATATAATATCATTATATAAAACCATTATAACTTTTTTTTTAAATATTATATATTCATATAGAAAATTTATCAACTAATTTTTAATGATATAGTATATTACATATCATTTGAAACCATGGTTCGATATATCAAAATCTATCAATGAAACTAAAATTATTTTTAGACCTAGGGTGTTATACACACAACCACAAGAAAATAGGAAAAAAATGTAGAACAATATTTTCCATCGTAATGTGAAATCAAGGAAAAAACATTATACAAGGCCCTCAAATTATAAGGAATTTCCAAACTCATGATTCTTAAGGAAATACTCCAATATATGACAATGGATCAATTCCCAAACCATGTTTCAAAATATAATGCCCTTACTTAAACCATCAGGTCTGAGCTAGAGACTCACATGACCTCATGCATTCCTCCCAGTATGTAAGAGGTTGTCGACTAGTAGTGAGGGTTTGAACGCTGTCAGTGGGGAGAAAATACCGTTAATATCCTATCCTTGAACCAATAATATAAATAAAGATCTAAATCAACTAAATGTATTCAGGTAGAACAATATAATATCATATGAAACGCATCTCATATAATAAATAAACATGATTCTAGTGTGGAAATACAAACTCGAGTAATAAGTGAAAGCATGAAAATAATAAATAAATAAATAATGTGTAAAACCTCTAGAGTGTGTCTTAAAACCACTATAAAATCCAAACTTCACTAATCAATAGTCTATCATGGGACCCTTTTACTTTCTTGGACCTTTATACATGATGTATTCATGCACATAGAGATTCCCATGTTGGATGTGTGTAATAAAACCATGTTGGACCCCAAAAATATGTCCTTAACATGTGTGGATGTGTATAAGTGGTGTATTTCATCATAATGATAAATGTGAAGAAAATAATAACAATAATATAACAAGAATTCATGCACTAATATATCCCCCATGATCCCCAACAATACCTACTTTTTCACTATAACAAAAGGATAATCGTAGGATATCATAACTATTGAAAAAATAGAAACAAGGATAGTATTCGCATAAATTGTCATTCTCAATGCATCAAGACAAATCAAACCTCTTGGTTGTAATATACTAGAAACATCATGGATAAATCCTCCAAGATTTAATACCATAGTTCTATCATGGTTAAAGCCTCCATACTGTCCTACCCTATCTATTCCTTGGGTTTGGCCACCGGGACATCATGCCCCTAATGATGCTACCTCATGTCTAACCACCAGGCCATCATGCACCTAATTCTGTAGACTCAGGTTAGGCATACAACTATTTATTACCCTACCCTATTATTAGGCCCATAATCACCACCGTCCCATTCTTGGTAACCTCCCCTATAAGGGATAACAATATCATGATGGTCTAATAGTTCCAAGTAATAAGAACCAGACCACCAATGGTGTTGTAACACGCGTAATAGGGTAGAGAATACAAGGAAAATTATTTTATGACACAATGAGATTATAGAATTAACATATAACAAAATTTTATCAACATAAATCATGATAAACATCTATACTAGTATACTCATGACATCATACATCATAAAGAGGTCTCATGGGCTACACACACACCAACATGTGATTTCTATCAAGCATGGTGAAGAAAAATATGCCATCATAAGAATATAAAAAGTCTATAAGTGTATTGAATTTCCCCAAATGTTAAGGAAATTCCTAACTCAATATTTTTTATAAATTACATCAGGTTTCACCATGTATTTACACTTGAACCACTTTTCATATCGATATAGAACTGGTTCACAAATTAAGGATTCCTAGTTTAGGTTTTTGTTCCTCATAAAATCAGATTATAAAGGAGTATCAAGAAGGTTTCATTCCATGATGTTTGAATATAGTATCACATTATTAATGGAGTCTATTATTAAAAAAAATTTTGAGGTATGTCAAAGTATAAGTCATCAATTCACAGGATTAATTTTCAATCTAGGAACATATCATGAATTCCTCATCAATTATTGATTATAACCTTGAGTTTTTTAGAAAAACCACAATAAACCATGAATATAATAGGAGAAAGTATATTCTATAAGAGATTCATGAAAATGAAATTATCAATTTGATTTATCTATTATTAATTTTCTGGAAACATCAAGCATCTACATTGAACTTAGTGATGATCAAAAGGGGTGGTTTTGACATGTTAAAACCACTAGAAATCAAGAAATGGTTCATGAACCTTTCATTAGTTTTCATTGTAAATCATATATTGGGCATCATCATTGTAGATCAATGAATCATATTAAGATAAAATAGTCTTTTAAATGAAAAAAACCAACAAATTATGGTTTTTACATTAAATACCTCAGTTCTAGATCATTAACTCACTTGGTTTCATAGGAATCATGATTTAGAGGAGTATAATTAATTTAGAGAGGCTCTAAGAGTATCATAAATTAATAGTGCCTCCAATATAAAGAAAAATGTGTCAAAATAGACCCTAAATGGTTGTTAAAGGGGAATTCAGATCATTAATTTTCATGGTTTTATGGTTTGGACATTATGTTTTACAAACCTTACACTAATCATGTTCCCTTTCCTGGATTCTGGATAGGCTTCATGATTTGGTTTCTTAGTTTTTTAAACTATGAACCAATAATATTTTTGGCCACTAGATCCTGCTATACAATATTACATATGAGGTTGAATAGTTTTTCAAATATTTTACCTTAACCATTCACTACACCATGATCTACTCCCTATAGTTGCACAATTTCCTAGAGAACCTGCATGGTTTTTAAAAACCATTCTGAAACTATAAATCATTAAAAGGCCTAAAAATTATCTGAATATATCTAAAAAATAACTCAATAAAAATAATTCATTGGTAAAAACATATGAATAAAGGGTTAAATTATCTTGTAACACACCAAAAATATATATGGCCATTACATTCTCCCCCTCCAATGACTTCTTATCCTAGATAAACTTCTCTAGGAATCAAACTTGAACAACATGGGTAATTGAGCCCAAACATCTACCTCTCTCTACCAACTCTCCACATGGATTATTCCATGATTCCAACTAATTCGGATAAGTGGTATTATCTTCCATTATACAATTTTCCCTCTCTGATCCAAAATATACACTATCCATTCCACATATGATGTATTAGGATCTATCTCAACATCCTCACAGTCAATGACATTTGTGGGTTTAGTAATTTACCTACGAATATATGACACATGGAACACATTGATTATTCCTCAGTATAAAAAAATAATATCAATATAGTAAACCACTATTCTAATCAATTTTATAATATCAAATCGTTTGAAATAGTGTGGTGGTATCATCCATAGCTTCTTAAAACATTAGTGCCCTCATTGAGGAGTGACTCTAAGTAAAACTCAACCACCTACAAAAATATACAATGGTATACTCCTATGTTTAGAATAAGACTTCCACCTACTATCATATGTGATTAACCTCTTCTAAATTAGTTGTGAACTATATGAGGTCTCCAGAACCATACTGGGGCCCACATATACTTCCTCACAATTATCATACGAAAAAGATATAAAATAAATGGATTACCATTGAGAGTCTCATAATGTTCCATCTGAATTGAATCATGGTAATTGTTGTTTTATATACACTCAACTACAACTAGTTGATGATCCTATGCTATGTCAAATTATAAAACGCATTCTCCAAGCATATACTCTAATATCTAAATAATCTTATCTAACTACTCATCTATTAGTGGATAATGGGATAGGATTAGTCTCATATGAGCCCCTAATTAATTTTGTAATACCTTAAAAATATGTTATGTAAAACATGAATCAGTGTCATATATATTTATCAAGGGAACTCCATTAAATTTTAGAATCTCCTATATATAAAGTGTTCCCTTCACATTCATATAGTGAGTCTCATAGATCTATAATAAATATGAAACATTCATTAGATGATCGAAAATATATTAGATAGAGTCATAGATCCTTAGGTTTCTATATAACCCTATCAAAATGTTAATCGTGATGTCCTCTTAATTCCACATAATCATGAGAGGTGGCGGGAGAAACCCACCTAGACAGTGGTGCTCTAACTTTATCCTTTGGTGGGTAAAGCGTTGGGAAAGAGTCCATCAATTTTTCTCTTTATCCCTATCCTCTAGAACTATCACCTAAAGTTCTAGTACATCATTATATAACCAGGATATACCATCCACTTATAAATATGGATTTATCTCATAAGCTATTCCTTCATGGAAGCAAGGAATTAAACTCCCCCATAAACTAGGATCACGTTGTTGTTTTCTAATGAATACTCAGGTATCGATTCTCCACCAACTAATTGATCTGGAATCATAGTATACTCTGGATCGAATTCCTAATCATCCTTCAACCATTATACTAAATAATATGTGATCACTAATTGTCAAAAATAAATTTATCCCTTCTCCACAAAATCATCCATCCTTCAGTTAGCTAATAAGCTCATCAGGTATTACTGTTCCTCTAAGGTCCATTCACCATTCTTATGATCTACTTTTGTTTTACAAATAATATCACTAGAAATGAATATAACTTTACCTTGTGTATAGGGAATCTAAAAATCAAATGGTTTCAAATACACTACCCAGTGCCTCATCCTAATGTGTAGGTCCCTATATGTGAAGATATAGCAAAGTCTCATGTGCTCCATGTAGAAAACAAACCTATTTCCAATGAGATAATGTCACCAACACCACAATTTATAGATTGTAGTTACAATATCCATGTCATGGGTAGTATGGTTATGTACATGGGGTCATAGTTGAGATGACCTATAATATACTAGACACTCCCTTAGCATCAATACTGCTACCAAAATGATTCCTAATGCATCTTAGTATATTGCATAATCAATCCCTATCTTGGGATATATTAATACTGTAGTTTTTATCAATATCCTCCTAAACTCAAGAAAATTATCATCACATTGGTCTAACAAATGAAATGTTACCCCTTTCTTTGTTAATATAGTCATTCATGATAATAAATGGTAGAATTATTGGATAAAAGGATGATAGTATAAAACTTAGTATAGAATACTCTTGATATCAAAGACATTCTAGGAACCTATCCAGAATAAAAAAAACCTAAAATTTCTCTAGTTATATGGATATATCAATCTAAAACACTAAATATCCCATGAATTTAACCTCCTCATCCAAAAAATACACATTAACATCTTAGAAAAACGTTTACATGCTCAAAGTGTACTCTAGACTATCTTGAGATGTCTAACATATTGCTCTAGGGATGGAGAGAAGATGAGGTTGTCTTCAATGAACATCATTATAAAAAACAAAATATTTGGTTGTAATATATTATTTGTGAGAACCAAGAATGATACTAGTACATTTTTAAGTGTAAATAAAATCACCAAGTACTCATATAGAACATACCAACTCCAAAACTCACTCTTTGGAATGTCCTTCTCTCTAAGTCACAACTAGTGATATCCCAATAGGAGATCAATCTTAAAGAACCAATGGGATCTCCATAACTGATCAAAAATATCTCTGATCATCAAAAAAGTATACCTATTAATCACCAATACCTTATTCATCATTCTGAAATCTATAAATATTCAAATACTATTATCCTCTTACTTGGTGAAAATGATAGGTTCACCCCACATTAATATTCTCATTCTAATAATGACCATATATTCCATGTCCTAGATTTGTACAATGATATCCATAAATTAATCTATCATCATATGATATGGGGGTATCAAAATGATATAATCACCAAGAATGGGTTCTATCTTAGAATCAACTCCAGTATCAAGGTGGTGGTCAATGGATTCATCTGGGAAGATGTCTTGAAATTGATCTAGAACTAGAGGGAAAAATGTGGGGATACCACCAGTCCTAGTAAAATTTCCAGCTATTAATTTTTGTTATGGTCATCCTAAGTAGGATCATGTCTAGACCAAATCTACCTTCTCTAAACTCCCATTCACCAATAATCATAAAAATTTCTCCATTTAGCAAAGTAATTAATAATCATCTCTGATAGGAATCAATTTGAGATCAGAAACTGGTTAACCATTCCATGTTAAGAATCACATTGATTATCTTAATATATTGAATCATGAATTATCATAGATTACCATAACCAACAATTAATATTGAAATATATATTCATCATGGAAGATGGTCTACTTTTATTCCCAATAGTGTATCTTGAGAAAGAATCTCAGAAGAAAACTTGGCTGGCAGGTCATGTCCAAACAAAACTGGTGAATATATAATGGAATATGAAACACTGGTATCAAATAAGGATGTAGAAAATGTAGACGTGATCAAGACCATATATTGAATTGTAAATTTTCCCCCACCACCATTGCTTGGGGTTTTATATACTATATAAAATTGGCCCGCATCATCTCTACGACCTTGTTCTAGTGGTATGTGACTATCCAAATTCATCATCATTTGAGACCACTGTTGAGGACCTCTACTAGATCCTTGGTTACGTGAAATCATTATCCTTGATATTTTATACCAACCTAACCTCAAATATTTGTGGAAAATTACTTAAGGTGACCCAAATTTTTACATTAATGTAACTTTATCTAAGTTGTTGTTCATACCTTGTGGTAATGTATAATTTTTAGATAGTTTAAGAACTAAGGATCATCTCTTGAGGTGGATAAAGATTACATACTCTACTTTACCTTCATACCACATCCCTATTTTACATCTCTGATCTACCCCTTCCTACTACTAGAACATTAACTAATCTTAGTAGTAATAGGTACACCCCACCCCTTCTCGAACCTCCTCTAGGCCCTTATAAATAATCCATTCCTAGTGTAGAACCTCATACAATGTCACTAGGTCAAATTTCCTAACCTGTTGTCTAATGACATGAAGAACACTAACCTCTAACCTCCTTGCCTTATGTGTGTCATTTTCATCCATGGGAGGAGAAAAATGATATATATCTATGAAATTATCAGAGTATATAGATACTATAATAGACCCATGTTGTAGCTCTATTAACTTCTATGATTAGTCTTACTTTAGTATATCGTAAATGAATTCCACAAAGAACAGGTCCTTGATGGCCTCCCAGGTGAGACCCTCACATATTCCATCCCATCTCATCACACCCCACTACTTCCTGGAGGGTCCCCGTAGCAAGAACACTACCAACCTTACCTTTATATCCTCATGTGTCTCAATAAGGACAATGTCACCCTAGATTATATTTATTATGTCCAATGCATCATAAAACCCTCCACTTCCCTAAAATACAAGTAAAAAACTGGAACTATAAGTCTCTGACATAGTCAACTATGGACCATGGTTCCCCTCCACTCTAGGTAGGAAAAATATGAAAGATTATAGAATAAGGTGGACCCACTACCAGCACCACTAGTGCAAGTGTGGGGGAATTTTGTTCAACACCCTCCTATAAAGTATGTGATGGGACATGGGTATCCTTAATAGCAAGAACATCCATTCCCATGTCAACACATGATACTACCAATCTTATTTATGAATAAATACTCTGAAACATGAAGTAAAAACTTTGAAAACCTAAATTCATTAGGACAAATCATAATTAGTCGATGGGATCACACAAGTTTCTCTTTGGATTCTACCCATAACCCAATGTATATCCCTATTAGAACCAATCAAAGTTCCCATCCATTCATGTTATTCATATTGATATATATATATATATATAAGAAATTATCATTCTCCAATTAAAATAATTAATGGCATTAAATATATCAAAAAATCATAGAAAATATAGATATCACTGAATCAATAATACAGTTCTATCTCAAATAAATAGAAAACATCAAGGAATTAAATTAATGACCTACTATAAAGAACACAATAGGTTTATATATACCATGTTATCCTCCATGTTAAATCATGATGCATGAATGCACCCAAATGACATAAAACTATAATAAAAACTCATTAATAATAAATATAAGGTATATTACACATGATCTAGCTGGGAAAATTAAAACTCCCACACCCATGTCCCAAGTAGCCTACCTCATTTATACCTTGTCCCTATTTGTTCAAAACAAATTAAAATAAAATTGTGCATTCATTCCATTTTGTAACACTCATAACCTAACCACTGTGTCTGAGATGGAGTATCAAATTTCCTCATAAATTACACTATGTATGCAAGAGGCTTATAACTAATAGTTATGTTTTGAACACCGTCAGTGGGGAGACTATACCCACAATGTCATATACTTACACCAAAATAAAAATATAATTATAAATTAACTAATTGTAATCATATAGAGAACTATAATATGAGATTGAACACATGTCATATAATAAATAAACTAGCTCCCAATGTGGAAAGACAAACCATATTAATAATTTCAGGTAGATAAATAAAAAATAAACTAATTAGAAATCATCTGATTTTTTTTATGGAATAGCTATAAGCTTCATACTTCATTGCTAACCTATATTCCATGGCCTCCTTGACCTTGGATGGATCCCCATAAATAATTTCTACATGTTCATTGAGATTCCCCTATATGGTGTGACTAATAAAACCCTATAGGAAACCACCACACATCCTTAATAAGTGTCTATATATATAACAAGTTCATTCCATGATAATGATAATTATGAAAAAAATCCTAACAAACACATACCAAGAACTCACATTCCAACCAAGACACCACAAGCCTTGAATGTACCTTATCTATCACTATCCCAAATGGAAAATTGTAGGATATCACAAGTGACAAAAAACTATCCATAATTCTAGTAGTCGTGTCTCTAGGAAATCTCCATGCATCATGTCAAATCAGTCTTCTAGACCATCATATCTCAACTCCACTATGAGTTAGGCACATAGGTCATCATACTCTGGTCCAATACTAGGTAAGTCCTATAGATTGTAGTTTCCCATCTATGCCTTAGATAAAGCCTCCAAACTATCATTCTCCCAATGTCATTTCCTTGATTCAGGCCTCTAGGTTGTCATTCCCCAAATGACAAAGAATTAGGTCAAGCCTATGAGTAATCATGGACTTACCCTCTTCTCAAGAATATTGTCTCCATCATTGAAGGAGATGTTCACATCTCCTCTAAGGGATAATTGGATCATGATGATCCACCGCTTCGGATTACTAAGGAAAAAACCTCTAAAGGTGTGGTAACACACATAACAGGGGAGAGCATACAAGGAAAAGCATAACATGTAATATGATAATATAGTAGTGATATATAACCACATGTGATTAACATCAATCATTGTAACAAGTTACTATAGTATACTCATTCCATCAACCATCATAAATGAGTATCGTGAACTACTTACACACACATGTGAGATCTCTATCATGAATGGTGAATAAAACTATGCCAATACATGAACAAATCAATACAAAAAGTGTATAAGAGAGCAAAAAATGGTATGTAACAACCAAACTCAAGGTTCTTAACAATTTACATCATGGTTCATCAGGGATTAAGGATAAAACCACATCTTACATAAAATTAAATATTTCTTGCCGGTCAAGGATGGCTATTTTATGTTTCGGTTTATCAAGAGATATGATTAGAAAGGACACTCAAGAATTTTTCACATCATGAGAGGTTTTTTTGAGATCATATAACTTATGTAATCCATCAAAAAAATAAATTTCAAGGTATATAAATTAAGAGGACCCCAATTAATTGGGTCTATTTTTTACCTAGTAATGAATCATTAATTCATCACCAATTCCAAATGTGAACCTCCAGACTGAGAAACTATCATTGATTAACCATTACTCCATATTCACAAAAAATATTTGAGATGATATTCATGAAAAGGAGTGTATCAAGATTATTGATCAATCATTAATTACCTGGAAACATCCACCATACATAAGGAATTTATCTCTGAGCTAAGACAGTAATTAAGGAATTTATCTCTCATAATAAGGGATATCAATGAGATGTCGAAATCGCCTTTGATGTTTCAATAATTCAGGAATATATTATTATTTGGTATTAGAATTAATATATAGAACATAATCATGAAATATCATTGAATCATTTGAAGAAAAAATAGGTTGATAAAGGATGAACCCCAAAGAGAACTGGGTTTTGTATCTCATTATTCAATTATTTATCTTCAACACAATTGGATTCATAGAAATATTTATTTAGATAAGAGGAATTCATCTGGGAAGTCCAAATGATTCTCAAAAATCAGATTATATTCTTATAAAAAATTTATAATGTTTCAAAATTGACTATGAATAGATTTTAAAATGGAATATGGATCATTAATTTCATGCATGAATGGATTGGTCTCACGATTTGAAAAATTGTTTTCCAACCATACAGCCTTATTGGATTCTAGACAAGTCTCATGGATTGGGTACCCCATTTTTTAAATTATTTTGTTGTTAATTAGATATTGAACCATTTTTTTAGGTTTGGTCAAATGGTTTTTTAAACTAAGAACCTTAACTGTGCGCTACCCCTGGAGCTACCGCCTCCAGTTTCATGGTTTCTCGTGAATCTGTACAGTATGGAAAAACTATACTCAAACCATACACACTCAATAAGGCCTTCAAAACTACTCAAAACAATCTCAAAACCCTTATAAGTAATATTGAACAATTAATATCTCAAAAACATATGATTAAAGTATGAAATTACCTCATAACACCTAAAAAAACTCGGACATCATTACACACATCCATGGAGAACTTTATCACACTTCAATGATTCCTAACTCGGTTTATGATTCATCAAAAAGTCATTTAGTGAAGATACATATAAGGAGATTAAATTTCTAGATGGATTTTGTAGAGGTGAATTCCTAATAGATTACATAATTGGAAGTAGTTCCAAGATATTTCTAAAAAGATGATGTCAATTCACTAGATCCATTGTCAATTCAAAAATAGATCATAAATTACACATTAATTCTAGAATATAATCTCATGTTTATCCATTGATATTCCAATAATCCATAAATGGAAAAGAGATAGAATATTATATTCAAGAACATGATGATCTCAAAATGATTGATCTAGAGAAACTAAATTGAAAATTCCCACCATTCATGAGAAATCAACCTCTGGTCAAATGGATTCCATTGAAAAATTTAATCCACCGCCAATATAACAAAGGATCATAAATGTATTATATTTTTATCATCAATCCATATTCAATGAGAGTTATAAGAATATGCTTTATAAAAACATGCCCATATTTCATCCATAATTGATGGTGGATCTCTATCTCATCTATAGGCATTGAAAAAATTCTAGATTCATCACTAATATATGATCAAATGAATAATACATCATCAGTTCATCATTCAAAAACATATATCTATCATAGATTCATTATCATCTCTCATGAAGTGGAATTTAACATAGATATAGTGAAAACACACCATTATTGCATTATTATTATTTTTTCCATTCTTGAAGATCCAATGGGAGATAAATAAAAGATTTCCATACACTACTGGAAAAACGACCTATACCCACGGTTCAAAACCGTGGGTATAGCCCCCAAAACCGTGGGTATAGGCTATACCCACGGTTTTGGGAACCGTGGGCTGGAATGGCGTCGGGATAGGGGTCTTGACCTATACCCACGGTTTGGTAGAACCGTGGGTATAGGTGGTTCACACATGAAACCGCTGCTGTACAGCGTGGCATGGGGTTTTCCCACGGTTTGAAAACCGTGGGAAAAATTTATATTCAAAAAAAAAGCTCAGCAGGTTTTGAACCCGCGCAATGGAGAACAAATACGCGCAGCAACTAACCAGCGGACCAACCGAGCTGTTATACTTATATGGATATAATGATTATTCTATATTAATATATTAATACTGATGCGGTTATTAAAAAAAGGGAACCGCCGGGTTTCGAACACGGGACCGGGAGGGAGAGAATACCGCGGCGAACCAACTAATCTAGACCGATTTTGTTAATTTAAATATACAGTATTATACTTATATTAATATTGTTGAAATATTTAAAATTACATCCTGCCGAGTTTCGAACACCGCACTTTCCAGAACTGAAAGACTAACTAAACCAACACACCTAGAGAATTTATGTTCATTAATACCAGTATATGTGTAATTAAATTATTTACAACATTGTTCCCACGTAAAATTTATTTCGTCCCGCGCAATTTTTTTCCCATTCCCTCCACCCGCAATAACGCGGGAAACCTATACCCACGGTTTTGAAAACCGTGGGTATAGGTCTTTGAAAAAAATACCCCCTATACCCACGGTTTTTAAAAACCGTAGGTATAGGTTTCCAAAGCAATGCCTATACCCACGGTAACTATACCCACGGTTTGGTCCAAACCGTGGGTATAGGGTACCTATACCATGGTTTTCCAAAACCGTGGGTATAGGTTCCCATACTATACCTATACCCACGGTTCTGGAAAACCGTGGGTATAGGGGGGACCTATACCCACGGTTTTCTGAAAAACCGTGGGTATAGGCCCAATTTCCAGTAGTGATAGATAATAGGGGCGATCATAAATTCTAAATAGCATCTTTGGGGTAAAAATTGCATAATAAATGAGGTTATAAATTAGTGGGAATTAAATCCTAAGGAGTGAATTTAATGCACCCTTGGATTGGGTTCACTAGAAAGTTTTTGGGCCTCACTAAAAAGTTGGTGGGGTTTATAAGAACCTATAGAGCTATTGGATTCTGACGGTTATCCTGTGGAAGTTTGGCACCACTAGAATTATTTTCCTTCAACCAACTCTCCACCTAGTGATTATTAGACCCCATTTCACAAAATCCCAAAATCATAACAACCTAAAATAGAGAAGATTAAAATGATAATGGATAAATTTATAAAATAAAAAATATATCATATAAGAAATAAGTGAGGATTTTACAATACTCACACTCTACATACTTCTCATCCTTAAGAAGTAAATTAAAAGGATATTTAAAAATGACTAATATCATTAATCCCAAACTTATATCTCCTGCTCCCAAGTCTTCTATTAGATCTATCCATAATGCTATTGAATCTAGAGTAGTGTCACCTTCCTCCATCGTAGTACATTCTCACATGGGTCTACACTCTTCACCAGGCACTCTACGTATGATGCATCATGATTTAGCTCAACATCTATTCATTCAATGACATGTTCCAAATTAGGAATTTACCATAGAATATAAGACACATGAAATACATTTTTTTATGCCATGGTAGTGATTTGGATGATCCATATAGTATAATAGTATAATAATTTGTTAAGTGATATTGAGTGTCCAAACATAACATGAATCTATCTTCCATATCTTCATAAAATGTTGATGGATAAACCAAGGAGTCACTCTCTGAAAAACCCAATATCCTACACTAAACTCCAAAGGTCTACTCCTATGGTTTTAAAAAGACATCTTCCTACTCTGAGATATGATAGACCTATTTTGGATCAAATGCACTTTCTTGTAGCTCTCTTGTATCATACTAGACCCTGCAACTACTTCCTCACTAGACTTATTCCAACAAATTAGTGAACGACATGGATTCCCATAAAGAGCCACATAAGGTTCCTCCTGATTCTCATCTATGTAAATATAATTGTAAGAAAACTCAACCATGCATAGTTGAGTATGAAAATCTCTACTGATTTCTAGGGATAATTTCTGAAGAATATTCTCCAATATGTGAATAATATTCTCTAACTATCCATATATTTAAGGATGGTACATAGTTCTCAATATTAGGTGTGTCCTTAAGACCATATACAAGCCCTTATAAACCTATTATGTAAAACATTAATCTTAGTTATATATAATTATTATAGTAACTCCATGTAATAATATTATCCCATTGACATACATCCTTCCTAATTTGTCTACTAAGTAAGTATCATTGATTATTAGGAAATGAGAATTATTTTTTATCTAATCAAAAAACACCCAAGTTGTGTCATGAATACTTAGGGTCAAGGGTAAACCCATCAAAAAGTATATTTTGATTTAATCCCTATTCAATAAGGGAAAAATATTTTTCTGGAGAAAAACACTATGATGTTGGTGTTTTCCTTTATCCCCTAGTAATCAAGGAATTAGAAAAAAAATCCAAGAATGTCCCTATTCAAACTTTCCTAGTAAAATTGTCATCTGAATCCATGAAACATTAGTATCACACCAAGATTCACCACCCACATTGATCCATGGAAGTCCCTAACCATATATGTAATGTCTCAGACCCGGATTCCACTGAAAGGTTCCCCAATCCTAGTTTTCTACATTCCCTCAAGCGCATATTCCTAAATTCCAGAGGTTTACGACTAATAGAGGGGGCATAAGGTGTGTTTGTGGGGAGAATACATCCACATTAACAGAGTGTAACATTACAGAATAATAATAATAGTTAATAGTAGTGTAATCATTTAATCAATTAGATAAATGATAGATGAACAAGATAAAAATATATATATATAATTCCAGAAGTAATCTCATACACAAGTGATATGTCATGTTATGGATACAAAGTAGCCAAAATAAGTGTACATACATCAGTACAATACATGTAAAAAAATAAAAAGGCCAAAAGCTATCTTGGATAGCATCAAAAACCACAAATCAGTCATGTTCTCCTATGCTCTTAAGCAGCAATCAAAAACCTATATAAGGGAATTTTTCCTTATCCATAATTGTAGTCATATAATCTTCTTAGGTACCAAAGGTATCCTGAGTAGGGTGTGAGATAAAATCTTACTAGTCCACCACCAACGGTGTCTAATTCCATCCAATCAGTGAATATATAATAATAATAATATTGTATGGGTAGTAATATAAAATGTAAAGAAAGTATTGAAACTAAACAAACCATAAAGGTCTATGTTCCCATGGACACCCATCCTATGCTACCTACTTTGGACTTAGCCAGAATGTCTATTAATAAACAGTCAGTCCTCTATCAATTTATAATCAAGTTTCATTCAATAAGTAAGTCTTGAGACTTGACACATATCCCAATGTCCCCCGTTAAAACATGTGATCAAGGATGCCTAACTAGGCCATCAATATGGTGTAAGACAAAAGACCAAATCCAAGCTTGTTCATTGGTTTAAAAAATAAATCATATAAATCATTTAATTTATTAATCATTTGATAACCTAAACCCATCCTTGGAATTCCTTATTTGGAATCTTAGTATTGCTTCAGGTATATCATGAACCAAACACCCTACAAGACCATCCATGGAGATTCACATAAGAACCCAGGTATCAATCTAGGTGTGGTATAACATAATTTTCATCTGAGTCCATCCTTGGTGGTCTACTAAGGAAGCTCAAGTGTCTCCCATAGTGTATATAATCAACTACCCCTTTGATTTCATCCTTGTAAGTCCATAAGGAGTCCATGTATTAGTCAGGAATGTGTAGAATCAACCCTCTAATTCCGTCCTTAGTAGTCCATATAAGGATTCCAAGTGTCAGTCGGGCATATAACAGTAAAGACTCTAAGTTCATCCTTGGTAGTCCTCTAAGGAGTCAAAGTGTCACTCAGGAATAAGTAGAGAAACATCCAAATGAGTCCATACATGTCATTTTTATATGAACCTATGTGTCACCCAAGTAATATCTTGCCTTGAGAAATATATTTGAAGGCCTTTCATAGGAGTGTTCTGAGCTTGTTATTGCAGGTGAGGGAGATGGAGCTGATGGGATGGCTCTCAATGGGAGTATTCACCGACACTCTGCTAATGAGGCTCTAAGCCCAAAGAGCACTAGGGGTCCCAGAAGAAGGAAGGGGAGGAAGGATTACTCCTCACTACCTCCTCCTATGAAGACTCGCTCGGCGAAGAATATGGACGACAAGAGAACTGCGATAGAACCTTTGAGTCATTTGAGACCGGGGGAACAGGATTGTCAGCCCTTGGTCTTGATTTTAAGCTCTGAAGAAGAAGTGATTGAATAGGTACTATTGCTAAATGCTACTGAGGAGGAGGCTGCCATGATGATGGGTATATCTCTTGAGGTTCCCCTTACTGAGGATCAATATTCCTGGATTGACAAACAGGACTCAATTTTGGTAGGCAGATTCAATCATGGAAAGATCAGTGTTGAGGAATACATCCAGACTTGGGATCAACTTGTGTCAGCTTTTGAGAAGCGGTTATTGGAAGATGCAGAATTAATCCTATCATCTTTAACATGGAATATTTTTAGGGAAACAGATATGGGTAATATTAATTTTTTCATTAGCGACGTTGTTTAAGCTTGTGGTTTTGGTTGGCTCGTGTGAGTGTTTGGTTTGTGTGAGCCATGGTTGCTTCAGGTTTCTTGCAGTTCAGTTTTTTCTTATTGCCAGTATGCTTTTGGACTGCTCCGGATGAGGATTGGTGCACTAAGTCTTCATTGATGCAGGTCTCTTGGAATTGGATGCTTGAGAGGGTATGGCTTCGACATCGGTTTTGTTCCCTTGCTTCTGCATGGGACTGCTTGTCGAGGGGTCCTGTGTTGGTGAAGATTTTTTGTTGGCACACTTGCTGGGTTGGGGCAGTCTGATTGTTTGTTTTGGTTGTATGTGGTTTCTCACTTTCCCATTAAAAAGTGTTTTTAATAATAAAAAGTAATTTTCAGTCAGTCAGTCACCCAAGGAATATGATAACATTAAATCAACATCATTTAATTATCTCAAGTTTCGTCACCATAATCATTTCATTTATACCTCACCTTGGAAGGTATCTCAAGGTATGGTATAAGCTTAGGAGGTTTATCCTCTTAATTAGCTCACATGTTCATTTCATTATAAGTGTAAATTCATACTTAAATAAGTGAGTACATGGCCATAGTCTAGGGACATGGTCTTCCATTCCCTTAATTTAATTAATTAAATTACAATTAAATCCATAATACAATTTTTCCTTTAACATCCCATGGAAAGGGGTAAACGGAACACCTAAAAGGTATTCAAGACCATATGCCACCCATGATGTTCCATTTAATTAAAAAACACACCCAATGGATGGTTTCAATTAAAGGTTCATAACCTTAATCAATTATCAATGGGTTTCATTGATTACGTAGGTCATACCTATCAATTTATTACAAGTATTTAATTTCATTTAAAAGGCATCACTCTGATAAATAAGCACACGGAACAAAGACATATATATAAACACCTTGACATTGAGGGAAAGTCATGATATCACCTGTCGTAGGTCTGTAGTAGAGTTCTCATCCAGTATCAGCTCCGGATTCAACTTAGATTGGGAGAAAAATGAAGAACTGGTGAAGAACCTAGAAAATAAGGAAAATTAGCTTACACCTAAATAACATATTTGATACCAATAAAAACTAATAATATATAAACAAGGAATTTAGTACTCACCAATGAGGATCCAATGGGATTATCGGTACTCAAATCTAATTCTAGATGGAAGAGTTAGAGAAAATCCTATGATTTGACTCAAAGAGGGATCTCAACATGACCCACTATTGTGTGAAGTAAGAAAATAAAAAAATTAGGTTTGAGTTATAAGATTTATTGAGGGTGATTTTGTAATTTCACCCAAAAACTTGGGTCGCACGGTTGTCCAAACTGTGTGCCAACCATAAACCCACTACTGTAAGGAGGGTCACCCCACATGGTTCCCACACATGGTTTGACTAACTATGCACAAACCATGTCTCATCCCACTATCAAAAACTACAGAGGGTGTTACACGGGTGTGCGCCTCCATCTGCATGGTTTGTCAAACTATGCAGGCTCCTCCATCCCACTTTCCATCCTCACACGGTTTGGAGTAAACTTTCATCCTACCCCACATGGTTTCTACTAACCATGTGGAAAGCCTTTTTCTCTCTAAAATTTAGGTTCTAGGCTCTGAACAAGCCCCGGACATCCCCATTACCTCTATGACCTAAAAGTGTATTCACATAAGGTCGTAACTAACCATTTAAACTGAAAACTGATAGAAATAAAATATTTTATAGCTCAAGAATGGATTGGGTTCTTACGAACTCCCCCAGCCCCAAATCAATTCATTCCTGAATTACCCTTATAAGGGTGGTGAAGAATAATCAATCAACAACTCCTGCCACTATGCTCGTATATTAGCCTCCTGATCCTAAGTATCATCCTGTACACGATCATGCTATCATAGCATCCATATTAAAGGAATTGGCTGTCCTCAAAGGACCTTCATGATTTGATCCACAATACGAATCAGATGCTTCTTAAAGGATGCATCTACCAGTAACTCAACCACCTCAAGTTGAAAAGCATGATATGAGTCTGAATGATAACAGCTTAGCTGAGATACATGGAATATATTGTCTATGGCTCAGTACCTCTAGGGTAACTACAACCGGTAGGCTATCGGCCCGAGTATCTCTAGAATCTCAAACGACCTAACATATCATGGTGAAAGATTACCCTACCACCTAATCCTTCTATGCCACAGCCTCAATGAAAAACATAAAAGAATCGATCCCTAACCTCAAACTCTAGATGCATCAATGGTGATAGATGTAATATTTCTATGGAGAATGTGTAGTAGCCATCTTTTTTTTAATCAACTAAACCTGATTTGTAGTCTCCTGTACGAGATGAGTTCTAAAAACAGCTACCTCTCCTGCCTCTAAATAGCATAGGGTTGATCGGTATATCCTATCGTACAAAGCCTCATAATATTCCTTTTGAATAGTATCCTAAAAGATGTTATTATAGGTGATTTCATCCATGGGTATGTGCCTATCCCAGGAGCCCTAAAAATTCAGAACACATGCCTGTAACATGTACTCAAAAACCTGTATCAAGATCTCTAATTGGTCATCGGTCTGAGGGTGTTATGTTGTGCTCATAATCACCTGTATACCCATCACCCTCTATAACCCTTTACAGAACCGTGAAGTAAACTAATAATCCCTATCTAAAATGATAGTATGAGGGACCTCATGAAGTCGTGCAATCTCATGGATATACAACCACCCAATCTCATCAGCATTGAAGGTCTCCTTGATAGGTAGGAAATTAGAAACCTTTGTGAGTCTGTCAACAACAACCCAAATGGAATTACTACCTCAAGGTGACCTTGGTAAACCTATCACAAATTCTATCACAATGTCATCCCATTTACACTTAGGAATGGGAAGCTTCTGTAAAAGTCCATCTAGACAATGGTGTTCCACCTTCACCTGCTAACAAGTGGAACACATCATGACAAAACTAGCTAAATCTCTTTTCATACCTGGACACCAGTATTGGAGATGTAAATCCTAATACATATTGTTGATGTTGGGGTAAAATTACCAAGCTAAAGTATGAAATTTTCACATCGTATCCTCACACATGTTTGTTAAAACACAAATGCAACAATGTACACACATAATTTCATACTCGCCTATAGTCTAACTAGGAGGAGGTTCCTCGCCTTCCAAACTCTCCCATAGGACTATCCCTTTAAAATATTATAGTTTTCTCATCCTTACTTTATCCATAAGGGTATAGGTAATAGCTAAGGATGAAAGAAAAGTATTCCACAAAATTTCCTAGACTTCTAGGTGAATCTTAGAGAACAAATTCATAAGCTTCCACTCACTACTAGCCTACTGAACTGCAAGTATATGAGTCCTCATAATCAATGCATCAGCCACTGCATTTCCTTTACCAGACATATAGACAAGATTGAAGTCAAAATATTATAGGTACTCAACCCACCTTCACTATCTCAGATTCATATCTAACTATGTAAATATGTACTTGAGGATTTGTTGTCTATAAACACCACAAACCACTCTTCAAGTAATGTCACCAACAGCACAATGCATGAAAAACTACAGCTAAATCAAGATCATGTGTCGAGTAATTCCTATCATGTGGCCTCAACTACTGAGACTCGTATGCTACAACTTTATCCTCCTACAAAAGAACTATTCCTATCTCGATACCCGATGCATCATAATAAATAGTGTAACTCATAACTATCTCTATAAAAATCACTATTTATGTTAAAGTCAATCTCCCTTTTAACTCATGAAAGGATGAATTTCATGCATCTGACCATACAAACTCCACACCCTTCTTATTCAATCCTATGAGAAGAATTTTTGGGAATGAGAAGTCCAATATGAAATGCCTATAATATCAAGACAATCCCAAGAAACTTCATATTTCAAATATGTTCTTGGGATGATCCTAGGAAACTATAGCTCTCACCTTCTCTAGGTCAACTGATACTCTTATCTCTAAGATAATGTAACCCATGAAGTGAATATAATTCATCTAGAAGTTTCACTTTGGGAGATTAATAGATTACTGATTCTCTCTAAGTGTATCCAATATGATCTCAAGATGTTTGGAATTGTCATTTTTATTGTGATAATACACCAAGATATCATCCAAGAAAACTACTATAAATGATTCTATATAAGGATGGAAAACTTGGTTTATCAGTGCCATAAAAACTGCTAGCACATTCGTGAGATCGAACATCATAACCAAATACTTGTATAAGCCATGCCTTCTATAAAAATATGTGTGAGGTATTTCTTATGGTATAACATGAACCTGATGATAACCAAATCTCAAATCAATTTTCAAGAAAACATGAGCTACTTAGAGCTATTAAAAGAGATCATTTATCCACAAAAGAGGATGTTGGTTCTTAACCAACAACTGGTTCAATTTCTGGTAATCTATGTATGGCCTAAGGTTATCATCCACATTTTTCACAAAAAGGGTCGTAGAACCCCATGTAGAAGTATTGGGCTAGATAAACCATTTTTCCTATAAATCCTATAGTTGCATATTTTGCACTTTCATCTTATTAGCTACCATCTTGTAAGAAGGAATGGATACTAGTGCAGCTCTTAGCACTGGCCTGATAAAGAATTCTACCTCTCTCACTAAATTTAGTCCTAAAAAGTCATTTGGGAAAACATCCTTGAAACGATCAACCAATGGAGGGAAATCTTCTTGATGTGTTCCCAAATCATCAAGATATAAACTCACAATCTAGGTTGTCATCCCACCCATCCCATGATGCTTAGGTCTAGATAATCTCTCTTGGAAATCTTATTCACCCTTGTGAATAAACTCTCTACCCTTTGGTAATGTGAAGTTCACCACTTTATGATAGCAATCAATGAAATCATAAAATGGAACCAACTAGTGCATCCCTAGAATGATTTAAAACCCTTTCATCTTGAAGAAAAATAGGTCTCATATGAAGTGACACCCTCCAATATCAAGGGGTAAATCCCTATACTGACGTACATCCTTCATTTGAATCCCTAATAGAGTATCAAGCGTCATAAGTCCATCATAACACTGAATACTAAGATCAAGGCTCTCCACAATGGTCATAGATATAAATCTATGAGAAGATACTATATAAAAAAGAGGATATGATAAAGTAGAGGCTACTACAATAGTACCTATCATAGTAGAAGGTATGGGATTATAATCCTTAGGTTCTAGTTGCACTATGTATATCTGGATTGATTCACGGACCTGTGATACAGGCTAGCTACCCTGAGCAGATCTACTCTACTGTCACTGAAAATCTTGTGTCTAACTACCATGGCCACAACCACCACCACAGCCTGATTGACCAGCTATACTTCAGATCCCTTCCTGATGATAAGTTGATAACCACTATCTTTCATGTGGAGTCAGTGCATACCCTTTATCACTAGATTCTAGAGGAAACTTTATGAAAAAGTGTTATAGATGGCCCATCTTGCAGCAAGATCTACACTCGACTGGGTCTCTCATGCACTGAGGTCTCATATATCCTGATCTACCACACTAGTGTCACCTCATCTGGATACCTGAGTATGTCCTCTGTCTACTAAGGTCACCATGTGGAAGCTAAAAATGATATTTCCTACTATTATTTGATATATTTCTAGATATATGTGTTGAACTACCCTATCTCACACCCCCATCCACTCTTAGGTTATGCTCTGTGATAAGTTCCTGACTCACTATTCCAAAAATATTAGTCATCCGATATACATTCACCTATGATCATATTTAATACCTAATTCCATCCTTAAATCATCTAGCTTTATATAACTCATCACCCATTTAAATATGTGTGAAGCACTAAAGCTTTGTAAAATGGGATGAAAAATTCATAACTGATAACACACTCTACTCCAATTTCACGATCTATCAGGATCTATCAGCCCTCAACATCTCAGGATATAAGTAATCATAGAAGTCCGTATGAAAATCCATCCAATCCATCTTCTGATGATGATCTGCCTAAGTAATGACATCCCACCATCTCTTGGAGGAATCACACGGTATATAAGTAGCAATCTTTATCCTCCTCTTGGGAGGTGTCTCTGGATACTCAAAGATAGACAACATGGCCTCTATCCATGACTCTACATCTTGTGGTCTATCATCCCTTGACAATGTGGGCAGATACTAATGTTGTAACTAACGTGTCGACTTTGTCATAGTTGGGGCAGGTCACAGTGCTTCCTGAATGTTCATCATGAATTTCATAAAGCCTTCATGGAACTGTGACTCAGCACCTATGTCTGGTACAAATACTGGTGTCGTAGCTATCACTAAAGTAGGATCCACCATTAGCCCACAGAACACCACCTCTAGAGTGTGGTCATCACCACCCTCTTAGCATATGACTAGAGGTCATCATGGTAGCATGCCTCTACAATTCCAAACACACTCCTCGGAAAGGAAAATTATCAAAGTTCTCAGCTTAAAGTGTAGATATAGAAATAGGATAGGTACAATCCTTTCTATATAAGGATCACACCCCTGTGGATTCTCCTTGAGTCAGGTTTGGGTGACATACATATCAAAATAAAGCAAGAGATATTTCCTACTTCCCTCTACTAAGGTCAGGTATGGGTTAAGTTCCCTATTATAAACAATTTTTGTTTCCATTTCATTCACTTGAGTTCATATTCATTTCACATTCATTTTAAATGGTTGAACCAAATGCTTCACCAAATTCCAATCCATGAGGTATCATACTCCTTATGAACTAAAATGTGGTGTCCACCTAATTCATACTATAACACATTTCAACCCATGTGACTCATGCTATATGACTCAACATGACATAATTGGCTGCTCGGGGTGTCTATTGAAGCCTAATAAGAAAAACACAACTTAGGTTACAACATGCAATTTGATTACCAACCGTGTTTCTCAATTACCTACACAAAATTCTACCACAATAGTAGGTATATCTATCACAGAACCTATCAAAACATCATGAAAATAGGCAATGCATCCTATATGGCATGGCATAATGCATGAAATTTGATTTATAAGAAGTGACTAAAATGATGCATGAGATGAAATACCCTCATATCATCGGGTTTTAACAAAATATAACCCATTGTCATATTAATAATAACATCATAATTCAAGTGCATCACCCAATAGTGTAATCAAATCAACTTTAATTATCAAAATCCAGAAAATAGCAATTTCATTCTAGGTAATTTGTCTATTTATTGTATGTGAGTTAGCTATGCCCAGGCACAAATCATTACCAAATTCTATTATCTTCCTAAACCTCTCTATTTTTTTCAAATAATAAACCAAAAAAAGAAACCATTGATACCACTTTGTAACATCCCAGGCCCAAATTCCATGGAAAGGTTCCCTGATCTTGGTTGGCCACATGGCCACAAGCACATCTCCCTAAATGCCAGAGGCTTCCAACTAGCATCAAGGGTCTAAGGTGTGTCTGTGGGGAGACTATTCCCTCATTAATAGAGTGTAATACAATGTAATAATAATAATAGTTAATGGTAGCAGAACCAGTTAATCAGTCAGACAAATGATAAATGATCAAGACGGGAATATATAAATAATTCTAAAATTAATCTCATATACAAATGATATGTTATTTCATGTATACAAAGCATACAAAATTGGTGTACATACATCAGTAAAATACATATAAAAAAATGCCAAAAAGACCAAAATCTATCTCGGATAGCATCGTAATCCTCAGCTCATTCATGTTCCCCCTTCTCCTAAATAGAAATCAAAAACCTATAGTAAGGTGATTTACCTTATCCATACCTATAGTCACGTAATCTTCTTAGGTAACAAAGGAATCCTAAGTAGGTTTTATGATAAAATCCTAGTAGGTCACCACCAATGGTGTCTAATGACATCCATTTAGTTAATATGTAATAATAACATTGTGCAGATAGTAATCAAATATGTAAAGGAATTACTGAAAGTAAACAACCCATAAAGGTCTGGGTTCCCATAGACACTCGTCCTCTGCTACCTTCTTTAGCCTTAACTGGAATGTCTCTGAATAAATAGTCAGCCATGTATCAATTTATAATAAATTTTCATTCAATAAGTAAGTCCTGAAACCTAACATGTATCCCAAAGTCCCCTGTTAAGACATGTGATCAAGGACGCCTAACCAGGGCATCAATAAGGTGTAATAAAAAGACTAAATCCAAGATTGTGCATTATCTTGGTAGATGTGTCATATAAATCATTTCATTTATTAATCATTTAATAACCTAAGACCATCCTTAACATTCCTTATTTGGAATATAGGTATCACTCTAGGCATATCATGAACCAAACACCCTACAATATCATCCATGGAAATTATCATAAGAACCCGGGTATCGCTCTAGGCAAGGTATAACATCATTATTATTTGAGTCCATCCTTGGTGGTCCACTAAGAAAGTTCAAGTTTTACCCATTGCATATATAATCAAATTCCCCTTTGTATTCATCATTATCATTCCATAAGGGATCCAAGTATCACTTTGGAATATGTATAATCAACTCTCTAAGTTTTTCCTTGGAATGAGTCTAAGTGTCACTCGGGTGTATAATAGTAAAGCCTATGAGTATGTCCTTGGAAGTCCTATGAGTCTAAGTTTCACTCAGGAATAAGTAGAGAAATATCCAGATGAGTCTATCCATAGAATTTGTATATGAACCCATGTGTCACCAAAGTCATATGATAACATTTAATAAATATCATTTAATTATCTCAAGATTAATCACCATAATCATTTCATTTATACCTCACCTATGAAGGTGGCTCAAGGCATGGGATAAGCTTAGAAGAATTAGCCTCTTAATTATCTCATGTGGGAATTTCATTATAAGAGTAAATTCATGCTTAAACAAGAAATTACATAGATGTAGTCTAGGTACATGGTCTTCCATTCCCTTCCTTTAATCAATTCAATTACAATTCAATTTATCCTTTAACATTCAATGGAAATGGGTAAATGGAACACCTAAAAGGTATTCAAGACCATATTCCACTGATGGTTGTCCATTTAATTAAACAAAACACCTAAGGGGTGGTTTCAATTCTAGGATCATACCCTTAATCAATTATCAATGAGTCTCGTTAATTACATTGGTCATACATAACAATTTATTAAAAGAATTTAATTGCATTTAAAGGGCTTCGCTCCTATAAATAGGTGTGTTTCACAATGGAATATATATAAACACCTCAACCTTAAGGTAAAGGCAGGAGACCAGCTATCGTAGGTCTATAGTAGAGTGCTCATCCAGTATTAGATCTTAATTTGACTCAGATCGGGAGAAAAACAAAGAATGGATGAAGAAACTAGAAAATAGGAAAAAAAATAGCATGCACTTAAAAAGTGCATCCAATACCAAGGAAAATGAATAATGGATAAAAAGGAATTGAGTACTCACCAATAAAAATCTAACAATATGATCGATGCTCGAATCCATGTACAGACGGAAGAACAGGATCAAATCCTATGAGTTCAATCAAAGAGGGATCTCAATACGAGCCACTGCTATGTGAAGGAAGAAAATAAAAAATTTAGTTTTGAATTATAAAATTCATTAAGGGAGATTTTTTAATTTCACCCAAAAACTTGGGTCGCATGGTTTTCTGCATGGTTGTCCAAACCATGCACCAACCATGTGCCCACTACTGTAAGGAGGGGCACCCCACATAGTTCCCACACACTATTTGAATAACTATGTGCATACCATGTCTCATCCTACTATCAAAAACTGCAGAGGGTGTCGCAAGGGTGTGCGCCTCCATCTGTATAGTTTTTAAAATCATGTGGTCTTCTCCAGCCCATTTTACAACCTCACATGGTAAGGAGTAACCTTGTGACCTACCCCACACGGTTTCTACTAACCATATGGTAATCCTTTTTCTCCCCAAAAGTCAGGTTCCAAGCTCTGAACAATCCTTGGACACCCTTGTTACCTCTATGACCTCAAAGGGTATTCACATAAGGTCATAATTAAGCATTTAAATAGAAAACTGATGGAAATAAGAGATTTCATACCTCAAGAAAGAACTAGGTTCTTACAATCTATTCCCTGATTAAATTTGGTGCTTCCACTCTCCTATGTACTAGGATCACATCATTTCTATACAATGACCACCCTAGTGATTAGGTCATTGCATAGTAGTTTTCCTCGAATCACAACACACTCTAGGCCACTGTGTTGACCAGATTTCACCCGGTCTAAAAAATAATATGTGATCACCAATAGAGAGAAAAACATTTATCCATAGTTCTCAAAAACATACATCATCTTGTTAGATAAAAGGAACATCAGGAACAACTGGTCCTCTAAATTCCATACAATAATCTCCAAATATACCTACATCTAACATCTAAGATAATCTGAAATGATGTTACCTTTACATGGTTTATAGTCAATCACATAATCAAACATCAATATATACTCTACCCAGTTTCTATTTCTCATGTTTAGGTCTAACATTTTAATGATATATTTATGTCTCTTATGGTATTTTTATAAAAAAACTATCAAAAAAAGATATTGTCACCAATACATCAATACGTGGACCACAACTTTTGGTTCCAAGACATGGGTAGGATAGTACCACTCGAAGGTTCACAGATAACATGACCCATAAGCTACCACTTGTACCCTCTTCATCAATAATACTTCTAAACCAATTCATGATGCATCATAGATTCATAATAAGCAATCCCAGTATTAGGATGATTCTTCATGGTAGTCATAGTCATCATTCTCTTCACCTTTTAAAAAACCTCATCACATGGGTCTGAAAACTAGAACTTAAAATTTTTATTTGTTAGAATAGTAATAGGTCCTAATTAACAAGGTAAGTACTGGATAAAATTTCAATAATTCCCCACCAATACTAGAAATATCTTGATTTTGAAAACATTCTAGATATGTGTCTAGGAACACATTGCCTTAAATTTCTCTGAATCCATGAATATACCTATCACAAAAAACATATGTGGTAAAATTTCACCTCATGAATCTAAAAGAGAAACTTTGGTATAATTTCATAATATAGATGTGCTTAAAGCATACTCAGGACTATATCAACTTTTCTAGCATGTTGTTATGTGTTCATTGATAAATGGATGATACTTTTAGTGAACACCTTGGAAAATGAGTCTATATATTGGTAGAAGGTATTGTTTATGAGATCCAAGAACACTATTAGTGAATTATTCAGTCCAAATAGCATCTCAAAGTTATTTTATATCGCATAACTTCTCTAAAATTACATTTTTAGTATTTCCTCATCCCTATCCTAAAATTGGAGATTGCCTAATTGATGATCAATCTTGGAGAACCATCAGGCACTTTGTCACTAATCAAGGAGGTCATTGATCCTAGTTAAAGGTTACCTATTCTACATGGCCACATAATTCAGCTTCCATAAATCTAAAAATAGTTAAATACTACAAACCACCTTCTTAGAGAACAAAATAAGTGAACCCCATGATGATTCTATCGACCTAATGAATCCATTACATTCCAATTCATTAAGTTTTACCTTAAGATCCTTTAACTCAGTCAAAACCATATGATAAAGGGGTATCAAAATGTGTTATGCATCTGATATGAGCACTATCATGAATTATACTCCTCTATTAGGTGGTATTTATATGAATTCATCCAAAAAGACATCATAATAGAGATCCACAACTGGAGGAAAAGAAAATGGGCTACCACATATCTCATTGAATGATCCAAGAATAAAATATGGGAATTGATGATCCCAAAGTCACTCATGTGTAGACCCACTATGAATTTTTCTAATTCTCACTTGCTGGTTATCATGAACATCAATCCTTTTCAAGAGGTAACTGATACCCATCTCTAATATAATCTTTGTGATGTTGAAATTAATTCATCCAACTCATGCTAAAATCACATAGAAGCTCTTTAACTATAGAATCATGAAGTCCCATAGATTCTCATAACTAAAAAAACTATTGGAAACCTTGGTATTTACAGAATATGGTCTTATTTTATACTTGATGGTGTATTATTGGAATGAAACAAAAGGAAACATGACTATTAAGTCATGTACAGTAGTAACATCTGTAGATATAATAAAATTGGAATAAAAAGTATCAAATAATGTTTCAAATAATGTTATTGTGATCCATAAATTACCTTGAATATTATATGGTCCCTCTCCTCTATCTGTTGGAGTTTGATCTTGAGCTTAAACTAATCATGGAAAAACTCCACGACCATACCTCTGAGATTCATGACCCACCTAATTCACTATTTTTTCATTATGTTGTTGAGGAACCTAACCACGTCTCTGGGTTATAGATCCTATCTATCATGCACTCCTATAGAACATCAACATTGAAGCTTTGGAGTAGAACTATAAAAGATGCCCAAAATTTCCCCCCTAGTGAATGTTCCTCGGAGGTATGTTGTAGAACTTATGATAATATCTTTCAATACCATAGTTTAACCACCATATAACTTCTCTTATAGTCACTAAATAATCCTTTATATACTCAACCTATGTAATGTTACCCTGATTCACATCCCTTGACATCCTCTTCCATCTACTGTAAGTGGAACTTATCATAGTTGTAGGAGGTCTACCCACCTGATCACGGAAATATGAAATAAGACTAACTTATTTATCCTCCTCTTAGTCTATCTCAATGTTAAAGTCCTTATATATAACCTTAGGTCATTTCAATAGGTCAAAGGTCTTAACCATTCATATGATGTAAGGACAAAGACCGGTCCTGATCTTCCTGCACTTGTATTCCTCATTCTCGTTCAACATAGTAGAAAAGAGAAGTAGTTCATTTTAATGATTAGATTTTTAGAATTCTATCACTTAGTAGTTCATTTCATCATGGTACCTATAGAATTAATGGTGTTAGTTTATCTTTACTATCCTCAAGTGTGTAAAAATGGTCAAATACATCCTTGATGATTTCTATCTAGTACTATGTATCCTTTATCTCATCAATGTTGTGACAACCTTTGGTATTATAGAGTTGGATGTCTCTGGTGTAGTCAATCATGGACCTCAGTTCCCCTCTACCCATGATAATAACAAGTGGAAGGATACCTAACTAAAGTATTCCCACTTCCATTACAACTATATTATTTGTGAGAGTGTGATTTTCCACACCCTCTTATAGAGAAGGATGTGGAAAATCCTCTTTTCTTTAAAAGGGAATTCCCATGTGTGGCCTTTTCGAACCCTACACACATGGTAACCCCCCTCCCCCATAAAGGGATCACTGCCCTAAGGTAGAGCCCCATCCGGGGAAGGAGTTGTTTCCAGCCAAGATGGTAGAGCGTCCCGGATGGTGACGGCCCGATCGGCGATGGTTTTTCAAAGCAATCCATCAGCACAGTAGGTCGCGCCTCATTTTTTCCGCCCAGTCAAGACCGGGTGACCTGGCAAGATGAGTGGATCCCATGGGAGAGGCTCATCCCAAAAGCAGACTCCTAGGATTCAAACCCTGAACCTCATAAATAATGGCATTGTTGTACCACTCACCTTTGCCACCATGCCACCACCGAAGTGGCAGAAGGATGTGGAAAAATGTTATACACCAAAGTGGGAAAATTATATCCCATGATAGTTGGTGGTCCCATCACACTCCCTCTATGAGGAATCTTCTAATACCTAAATTAATCGTTTAGAAAAAAACATTAAAACATATCCTAATAAGTCTATAGGGTCATATAATTTTATCCTATGAGTCTATCCATTTCCCAAGTTAGAAGCCTCATAGTACTTACCATATAATTTATCCCTAGATAGTATTCATAGTCACATTTAAATATAAAACATAACATCATGCATAGGATCAGATAATTAATTCCAACATATATATAACAAAAAAATTGAAAAAATATATACACTTGATTAAGTAATACAATTATATCCAAAATAGATTAAAAATAAATTCATTAAATTAATGACCTAGTATGGCACAAAATATATATATATATATATGTGGAATGTTATCCTACATTCCTAATAACGATTCATGAATGTAACTAAATCCCATAAAAATAACAATAATACTATAAAATATAACACTCATGTATATTAAACATTATCCATCCATACATATGGAAACTCCCCTCCTTGAGTCCCACACAACCTATATCCTTTCTACCTTGTCCCATGTTAGTCAAAAATAAAAGAATATAAATGTTCTCTGATACTAATTTATAATGCTGAAACACAAACCATTGGGTCGAATTTGAAGATCCAAAAGACCTCATGCACTCCTCCCCATATACAAGATGACTCTAACTAGTATTGAGGGTCTGAACACAAAAATCGGGGAGACTATACCCTTTGTATAATATCCTTACACCAATAATATAAATAAAATAGAACAACTAAGAGTAATAAAGGTTTAAGATATGTTAAAATAATGTAATATCTGATAAAACATATGTCATATAAATAAATATAGATAAATAAAATAGATTCTTAATACATTGGACCGTGTATGGTGGTTAAAGCTTAGATATCAAGAGCTAGGCTCTCTTGTCATTTTACTTTTTCTATTTTTTCAGGTTGGGAAATCTTTTTGGTTAGTCATGTATTTTACCCCTTTACTTTTTAGTTTATACTGTCGTGATCTTGTACACCCCTAGAGTTTTTTACATGCATGGTTATTATTCTAGATGTTACATCCCTTTTCTTTTATTCCTCTATACTTCTTCATTAAGATGGACAGGTGTATTCATACAGGTACATTAGTCAAAGGCCTCACATATTATTTATGCATTTCAGTGCTTTTTGTCAGCCCTTGGCCTGTGGAGGTGGGCTTGGTGTAGTTTTGGATCGATCCATGTTGGTTCAGGTTGTGACATTATGATAATCATTAATACATGTCATGACTCGCGCACTTAGATTTTCTGACAAAAATTGTGACAACATATGTTTACGGTGAGGTAGGGTATGTTAGGTGCGTAATTAATGACATTTTCTTAATGGATAATTCAAGGAAGGATTTTTCTATTCCATCTTTATGTAAGTTGATATCTTGTCCCTTTGATTTAAATATAATTATCTCATAAATTATAAGTTTATTGTGTAACGATGTTTATTTCAGATATTCAAAGAAATACATATCAATAAAATATATTAATGAACATATATGCAACATGCTTGATGAGATATTGAGATAAAGAGATTATATTACACAGTGATCATTCGTATGTGGTTATCATTTTTTTTTTGACATTAAGTTATTTCTCTTGGGTTTCTTAACCCGCTGCTAGAGTGTAATCTTGGACTTTAAGCATACTCACTTAATGTCAATGGGAAAAATCTTAGAGGGTCACACAGTAAGTGTTTCAATTGATTTGGATTAAATTATATTTGAATTTAATTAATGGAATAAATATTTTTCTGATGACCAAGGAATAATTATATTCAAGTTTTATTGATCACATTAATTAAATATTTATTTATTTACTGGATTATAAATAAAATTTATTTATTTATTTATTTTATTGAATATTTAATAAATATTTATTTACTGGTTTGTGAATAAAATATTTATTTAAGAGAATAAAATAATGTTATTTGGGTATTCAATAAATACTGAGGAGTTCGAATGGACCAAGACCATGTTCGGTGACAAATATTAATTAACAAGCCGGTTAAAATATTTTTTATTATGCACATCAATAATTCCCAACTCTATTTATGGTTCATCAAAAGGTGTTTTAGTGAAGAGATTCCTTAGTAGAATCAATGTCAATATGGATTTTGTAGAATTACATTCCTAACGAATTAAATAAGTGGAAGTACTTCCAAGATATTTCTAAGAAGAGGATGTTAATTCAATGGATCCATTGTCAATTAAAGAATAGATCATAAATTCAAAATTAATTCTAAAATAGAACCTCATGTATATACATTGATCTTCCAATAATACATCAATGTAAAAGAGATCTAATATGATATTTGAGAACATGATGATCTCAAAATGATTGATCTAGAGAAACTTAAATAGAAATCCCCACCGTTCCTGAGGAATCAACCTTCTGTCAAAGGGATTCCATTGACAAATTGAATCCACCACCAATCTACTAAAGGATCATCAATGGATTGTAGTTCGATCATTGATCCATCATCAAAGAGTGGTATAAGAAGATTATTTATAAAAACATACCCATATTTCATCCATAATTTATGGTAGATATCTATCCCGTATGGAGGATGTTAGATTTGGTGCCCTAGAAACCAACTTATTTGTACTTTATGATAAACCTGTATTCATTGGATTAATATTAATAAACTACTTATCACATCATGATTGTTCTTTTTTGTGACATATTATGTGATAATATCCTAATAATAGTTATCATGTTAAAGGATCATAGCAAATCCCTGCTATGATGAGAACCTAGAAGTACCATTACACTATTCTTGAATATATGTTCTATGGTTGGATGATATCATTTTAAGGGACACAAATGATACAGGCTATTGGGGGTGGGGACTCATGAAACTTTGAGGCACCTTCTCATGGTGTGCGCCCTTGGTAATATCAAGAAAGATATTATGATAACAATACCCGCCAGTAAAAAATACACATTCATAAGTGTCATTGTATGTTCCTATCTGTAGACATGTGTATTGATCCTTAGACTTTAAGATTATTATTAATGGGTATTATGACTCGCACACTTAGATGTATTGAAAAAACCTGTAATAACATATGTTCGAGGTGAGGTAGGATATGTTGGGTGTGTCACGGGTAATATTGCATTAATGAATAATGCAAGGATTTTTCACTTATACAGAATTAGATATCTCAGGCCCTTTGATAGAAATGATATAGACTAACTAAATCCATGGTCATGGTGTTATCTAGGCAAGTTCAATTCTAGGAAGTCAGAGAATAAGAAATTGATCACATGGGTTGATGGAACTTGCATGCAACCCTCTTGATTGGAGATATTGGGACAAAGGGATTATATTACATGGTAAGCGTTCGTATGAGGTGACATGATGTTGTGACATCAAATTATTTCTCTTAGATTCCTTGACCCATTTCTAGATAGTAATCTTGGACTTTAGGAAATCTCACCTAATTCCAATGAGAAAGAGGCATAGAGGCTCACACACTAAGTGTAGCCGGTATCTTAGTTGAATAATTTATTCATTTAAAAAGTTTAACAAATATTATTCCCGGTTGTGGTTTAATAATTATTCAAGTATTTCTGATTGCATTTATTTCATCACTAGTTATTCGATAGAATATATTGCGGACAGAATATTTATTTATCAGAGAATAATGTAGTTATATTTATTTAATAAATAAATAGTCATTATTCAAGGCCTAGTAAATATTGATGAGGATTGGTGAACCAAGTTATGGTTCTGGTGAGAAATAATATTAAATATTATTTGGTTAAATAATATTAAATATTATTTGGTTAAATAATATTTAAATATAACATGCAAGTTAAGCACATTTCATGGAAATAATAGCATTGTTATTATTATTTGACATGGGGTTTCACATGGAATAATAAATTAAGCAATGGAACGTGTGTTAATTATTTATTATTACCTGGTGAATTAAATTCCCCGTTATGTTATTGTTATTTAAATTATACAAAGGATCATTGGACCGGCTAAACAATCGTTGTGTGCACAACAACCTTCTAGAAAAGATATCGATCATAGAGAACTCTTCCCTCTCTAAGAACACTCTCAAGAACAAGAGAGATACTCCTCCACTAGATCAAGGAGAACACTTTGGAAGCGATTCTCAAGTCGATCAAAGGCATACATCACAAGCACAAGGATCTTCCATGCTAGCACCCGGAGACTCCTTCGGTGATGTTCAGAGATACGTGGGTCACGTGTGGATCACCACTAGAGGATTCCTATCCTTGGATTCTAAATTTCAATGAAGACACACCTCAGACCCGTGGTCAGACGCATCAACAAAGAAAGAATCACCTTGGTGGTAATTATATAATTTAATTAACTTAATTATAAACAAAATATGTTGATCCCATCTTCTTGGTTTTGGGTTCTCTCCTTTGTATTTTATCTTTGATTCAATTCTGTGGATACTGGCATTCATCATCGTATTGATCCCGAATTAATCATCGATTATGAAAATTTTCAAAATTGGGTACATGCTCATCCTGCACTTCTACTGCACCTGGAACCTACAAGTGGTATCAAAGGGGTTATATTTTTGTTTATAATTATTTAAATAATTCATTGATAATTTATTCTTTAATAATTTAGTTTTTCAATTCATATTTAATCATTCTTGTAATATAAATTTTGAGATTTGTTCCCCCCTATCATTTCTCACAAATCTAACAAAAATGATTAATTTTATGATTGAAATTAAATTGAGGATATCATTAGGAGGCAATGACGGTTATGTCCAGATAACACAATAATACACGTCTTGTAGTCGGATCTACACTCTGTGTATTTGTGTTTAATGCATTAGGAGTAATTCGGCCATTACTCAAACTATGTGAATTAATGATATGTTGTGTAGTTAATTCTTGCATCGCGTGTTGACCAGGACAGTCTGGTGCACGGTCATTCGAACTACACGTCATGTGGCCCACTGGACACGGATTGTAGTCCCTTAGGGTTAGAGTCAAGTCGTGTATCCCATACATGGCTTGCCCGACTGGTGACCATGTAACATAAAGTCTACACGGCGTGTGGCCCACTGGACATGTCGTGTACTCTGAATATTTCTAAAGTACACCTCACACGTCATTTCCCCAGGCGTGTACTTCGGATGGACGGTGATGAGGGTACACATCGTGTAGTCGGATCTACACGTTGTGTACTATTTCCAAATTATGAATATTTAAAAAAAATTATTATATTTTGTAAACCCTTGAGACATGTACCTTCATGTGGGAATAAAGCTAGAAACAACATGTGATAGGTTTTTGATGTGTGTGTGTGTGTGTTTAATTAACATATGTGTAATGTTCAAAGATATGCACATCATGTATGAGTTTTATAACAATTATAATTATGTGTGCATGATACATATCATAAAGAATAAAGTGTATACAAGTATAAATACATGCTGGGTATTTTTGGATGGGTATTCACCAGGTTGCCTCCAAGGTACAAGTTATACACAAGGTTATGGATGAGAATCTCAAGGAAATTCAGAAAAGGATTAAGATAAAAGGATTGATTAATTAAAGATAATGATTAATCGATTCGAGTGTAATTTATCTTAATAAGAATGATTAAAGAATTGAATGCTAGTTTTATTAAATACATAATTCATTGCATATATGTGGATGATCATGAGCTATACCAGACCTTTGTATGAGATTGGTTCCCTTTTAATTTATTTAATTAAAATTGTTTGTTTGCATGCCTTCTCTTCATTAATATGTAGGGCCTACATGCCCATGGTTTCTTTTATGTAAACCCCATTTTACCCCTCACCTACATATAAGATAAAATCATATGTAATGGATGGAGCTCCCAAGCTAGTAGAGGCGGTTCAAGTTAAGAGTCGAGGCGAAACCAATCCAAGGAGATACAAAGGTGGATAGGTGGAAATCTATAAACACAAACCTTAAATGGTTCAAGGTGTTTCTCCCCTAGGTCGGGGTTAGTTTATCAACTACTAGATAAACTAACCAATAGTAAAGATCATGATCATACCCTTTATTTTATTTCTGTCATTTGTATGGTTATTTGTTATGGATGTTTGACATGATCACATAATTAATGAACTAAACATCATACAAGATGGAACTATAATAAAAATGGATTATGCATAAATATTATCTATACATGGTTAATCACTTAAGTATATCCCACTTAAAATTAATAAGCATGTGAAAAGATAATAAGTGGCAATTTACGTATAAAGGATAAAATACCTCAATTAAATATTAAGTCGGTATAGCTTTCCATTACTTCAGTTAGAATCAAACCATAGTTCAAAGTGCTTGACCAACCCTAGTTGGGGTGCTTTCAACTATTGGGTAATTCTAATTTGAGGTTTTGGGTTGACTTAACTTATATTACATCAAGGGTTGATTTCCCTAATAGGAATTGTGTAATTGAGAGGCAAAGGTTGAGGAAAACCAAAATTAAGGATTTTAGGATTGAGGAGTCCACTCAACCGATAAAGAATCTGGGAGTTAATGCAGTTGGAATTTGGAATGCCAACCTAAAACGTTTCAAGTTGCTTGAATAACCCTAGTTGGGGTAATTAAAAGGGTAATATGGATCTTTGATGCTGGAATATCCAAGCAATAGGATATTCTGAAGCCAATGGTGAGGGCTATTGGGTTTCAACAAAATAGTGGGAGACTAATAAATATTAATTTATTTATTTTTCTATATTTATCAAGATAAAGTAAAAAAACTCCATTCATCTTAATTTGTAGAAATAACAATCAAAATGAAATCAATCATATAATTCAGATCCATACTAGAGAAGGAAAACCTTCTCACCAGCACTAATTTCCAAGAGTGTCAAAGGCACCTTCAGGTTATCCTTCACCATGAGAGGAAAATTTATGTACTGGAAGATCCTTTATCAGTTGCACCTGGAAATGAGGCGAGTAATGAGGAACTCTCTATTTACAAGATGTTGAAATAGTGGGTGCCCTAGACCAAACTATGAAGTACTTTTGATTACCATATCATGTGTATAGTTAGTTATACATGATGTCATCTTACCAGTATAGTGTAGACTTTTCTGCGTCCACTATTATAATGGTAATGTCCAAAGATTAATTGTCGTGTCAAGAGGTTATAGAAGATCCTAGGCTATAATGAGAACCTCGAGATACCATGACGTTAATCTTAAATATATGTTCTATATTCTAGATACATTTTACTGACTAGACATAGTAGATGTTTGACTATCAGGTGATGGGGGCTCATAAGTATTGAGACTTCTTCTCATGAAGTTTGCACTTGGTGATCTCTAGTAGTGAGATCATGAGGACATACCCACCAATAGGAACACCACATGTTTTGGTGTCATTGGTTGTTCATATCTACAAACATGTGTATTGATATCTTGACTTGAGACCATTACCAATGTGTATCATTTAATTACATACTTTGATGCTAGGTGAAAACCATGGTATTGAAATTGTGGTGAGGTGGCTTGTATTGGGTGCGTCGTTGGTGGTATGACATTGGTTGAATGGTCAAAAAAGGATTTGTTGCTTCCAAGTTTAGAAAGCTGTATATCTCAAGCCTGGTTGATCAGGATGGTGCTTCCTTCATAAGTCTTTGACCAAAGTAGTACAAAGGTAAATCCATCTAGTGATATCAACAAATAATAAATCAAGAAAAGGGTGATGACACAAGTGTGCATCCTTCTTTATGAGATATTTAATGAAAAAGAGATTATAGTACACAGTCAATGTTCGTAGGATGGTAGTTGTTGCTATGAAAATCCTTATCTCTTTAGGGGCCATGATAGATTTCTAGACTCCGCTTTGGTTCTGTGAATTTATTCACTACTATCGAGATAAGGGCCTAGAGGGTCACACACTATAGCATATTCAAGAATCTGCCCTATTCAGTCGAATAGGTATATGGACAAGGTGGTCCCCACCACGGGGTCTGAGTGTTGTACAAATTATCGATCACCAAAATAATTAATAAATTAATTAATATTCAAGATATGAATATTTGGGATTGAATTTATTTAATGTATTTTCAAGTTTAGTAAATACGGGAAAATAATAATCGAACGAATATTATTTTAATATTCATGGTTTGTTTAATATTAAGCGGGACAATGAGTCGAGTTAAATGGCTCGAGTTTTATCACGTAATATATTTTATATATATTACAAGTATGTGATAAAATAATAAATAATATTGGCACAGTTGAGTTCATTAAAATCATTTATTTAGTGGACATTGAAATAATAGGGGTCGGGGAACCCAACCAGATATTTTGTAATCCCACTATAAATAAGTGAGGAGGCTCTCTCCCTTGGTGTGTAATTCACTATTAACTCATTTCATGGAGTGAAATCCAAATCATCTCTCTCCTCCCTCTCTATAGAGAGAGAAGCTCTTGTTTCAAGAAGCTCAGATCAATATCTCTCTCATGCATCGAAGGCTTCTCGATGTGGTGATAATCAGGATGTTGAAATCATCGTCAGATCACCGCGCTAGCACCTAGAATTTGGCGATCGACGTTCCAGCGGATTTTTGGAGCGCGTGTGGACGATCTAGAGGGATCCTGCTTTTGATCCTTCAAGTGACGATTGTCATCAACTAGTTACAGTTGACCGTAGCTTCGGATTTGAAATGGGTACGTTTTCATTTTAGTTTTTGTGCTCCTTATGATTTACGCAAGATCCTCGGACCTTTCTGGGGCTCAGATCGTCGGCGACGACAAGTTCCGTCATCCTTCCGACAAAAAATTTTAAAATCTCTGGCCCACCAGCTTTCACTGTGGGCCCTGAAACCTCACAGTGGCATCAGAGGGATCGTGTAAATTTTCTGATCCAAATAAAATTAATTTTCATAAAATTAAGCAAAGGGTTCAAAGACTGTCCCAACGGTTCAAACCGTGCATCGATTCGATGCCGAATGACCGAGTTATTGTCAGTTTAATTTTTCAGATTGGATCGAATATGTGTTTTGATTTCGAGTATTTAATTTTTCCATCCTAAAGAACTAATCAAGTTTATTTTGAAATGATTTATTTCATCCTATAAAAAAATAAAATTATGTGCAAATTATAATTTTATTTTACGATTTGCATAATAATTTTATTATTACTATCATAATAATTATTTTATTATTATAATAGTGTAATAATAATAAAATATTATTTTATGATAATAATGTATTATTATTAATTTTAAAGGCTAATTGAATAGCCTTTAGAAAGAAAAAATGTTGGGTGGAAATTTTTTATGAAGACTTAGAATCAATTTAAAATGGGTGGAAGAATACTTAAAAAGAATTATTAATTTAAATAAAAAGGGGAGGTGGGCTGGAAAAACAAAAAAACAATCAATTAAGGCTGGTCGGCACTTGAAAAAAAAGAGAAAAATAAAAAACAGGGGGTCCGAGCGGAGCAGACCCCCTCGGTGTTCCCTGCACGGTGCAGCCCTAGAGGCGCGGCCAGCCTGGCCTCCACCTAGCTCGTGCCCTGGGCTCCCTGTAAGGCACGCTGACCGTCTCACCTTCTCCACCTCCCGCCTAGCACGGCACACCATACCCCAGCCGCGACTTCCCTCCACACCGCTGGAGACGCTGCACTAGAGGCCTGCCCACCTGGCCTGGCCGCCGCCACCGCTCCACTTCCCGACACCTCTCCAGGTGTCGTCGGCTCCTCCTCTAGACCTACGCCACACCTCGGCCTCCCTATATTAGGTCGTCGTCCCACCTTCTCGGTGCCACCAGCCTCCACCCGCAGCAGGCGTGGGCCACCCCGTCGTCAACCCTTCACTGCACCTCAGCGCCTGGCCACCACCGGAGCAGCACCCTGGTCCAGCTTCACCCTCAATCTGTCGTGTGGCCCACTGCCATGCGGCCCATCACCACTGGCCTCGCCTTCGCCCGGCTGTCCCAGTGCCTTCGCCCCACACTCAACAGGCGACCTCCAAGGCCTCGTCACGCCCTGTCCAACCGGCCACCTCGGGGTGCCTCCTGCGGCCTGCTGCCTCTGTCCGGTCCCGGCCACCACTCCCCTTCGCTGGACCGGCTCTAGTCCGGACACCTCCACCACCGGCATTCTTGTCGGCTCACCTGGCCGTCGCGCTGCTCCAGTCTATACCACCGCGGTGAACAAGCGGCTCCTTTGTCTTCATAAGAACCCGGGTACAGGTAACCCACACCTCTTGTGGGTTCGGATTTTTTTTTTGTTTACGTTTTTAAAAAAAAAAAATTTCCAGAAAACGCTTCCGGCAAAACAAATTTTAAAACTGCACCTCAAAGGCGGCATCCGGGATGCCGCCTTTGCATTTCGGGGCAAGGCGGCATCTGCGATGCCGCCTTTGCGCTGCGGGTGAAAGGCGGCATCGCGGATGCCGCCTTTCTCTTAAAAATATATATTTTTATTTTTTAATTACATTTATTCATTATAATTTTTAATTACATTTATTCATTATAATTTTTAATTTTTAATTAGTAATTATTAATAATTAAATATGTCATAATTAATTAGTTAATTAGTAATATTATCATTAATTATATAATAATTAATTATTAATATAATTATTACATATATAATAAATATTTAGTTAATTAGAAATACAATTAATAATTATAACTAATTAATTAGTAATTATTAATTATTAATTAGCTAATTAGTAATATAAATATTTATTATAATTATTCATTATAATTAGTAATTAGTAATTAATAATTATTAATAAGTAATTAGTAATTATTAATTAGTAAATTAGTAATATAAATATTAATTATAGCTATTCATTAAATTATTAATTATTAATTATTACTCATTAATTATTACTTATATAATAAATAATTAGTTAATTATTAATATAACTATTAATTATATAATAATTAATTAGTTAATTAGTAATATAATTATAATCTTTCAAAGTCACGTACTTGAAACAATTTTAAGTTTCAAGTAGGCGGTTTTGAAAGCTTATAAATTATTTTTCATTAACATTTTTTTGTAAATTGCTTTTGTTTTAAACTATTTTTTATATGTTTAATCCATGTTTTAAGTTTCATTTATATTGGTCTTCTATTTTATGTTTTATGGTCTTTCAAAGTCACGTACTTGAAAAATTTTAAGTTTCAAGTATGCGGTTTTGAAAGCTTATAAATTTCTTTTCATCAACTTTTTTTTGGAAATTTCTTTTGTTTTCAACTATTTATTATATGTTTAATCAATGTTTAAAGTTTCAATTATATTCGTTTTATAGTTTATATTTTACAGTCTTTCAAAGTCACGTACTTGAAACATTTTTAAGTTTCAAGTAGACGGTTTTGAAAGCTTATAAATTATTTTTCATTAACATTTTTTTGTAAATTGCTTTTGTTTTAAACTATTTTTTATATGTTTAATCCATGTTTTAAGTTTCATTTATGTTGGTCTTATAGTTTATCTTTTATTGTATTTCAAAGTGACGTACTTGAAAAATTCTAAGTTTCAAGTATGCGGTTTTGAAAGTTTATAAATTACTTTTCATCAACTTTTTTTTGGAAATTTATTTTGTTTTCAACTATTTATTATATGTTTAATCAATGTTTAAAGTTTCAATTATATTCGTTTTATAGTTTATATTTTACAGTCTTTCAAAGTCACGTACTTGAAACATTTTTAAGTTTCAAGTAGGCGGTTTTGAAAGCTTATAAATTATTTTTCATTAACATTTTTTTGTAAATTGCTTTTGTTTTAAACTATTTTTTATATGTTTAATCCATGTTTTAAGTTTCATTTATGTTGGTCTTATAGTTTATCTTTTATTGTATTTCAAAGTGACGTACTTGAAACAGAAGCCCACATCGGAAATGTAGAATCTACTGCACAGTAAAGATAGAACCTGAATTCCACATCGAAAATGCAGAATGATTTTCAGGGCAAACCCTCTTATAATGAATAATTATAATAAATATTTATATTACTGGTTAACTAATTAATAATTACTAATTACTAATTAATTAGTTATAATTATTAATTATATTTCTAATTAACTAAGTATTTATTATATATGTAATAATTAAGTATTATATAATTGATAATTTTATTACTAATTAACTAATTAGTTATTATATAATTAACAATTAATAAACACTAATTACCAAATTACAAATTATATACTAATTAATTAGTTATTTCGTAATATAAATATTAATTATATACTAATTAAATAGTTAATTAGTAATAGAATTATTAATTATATAATCTGTAATTAGGTAATTAGTAATTATTAATGTTTTATTATTATGTTCGTATGGTTATATAAATATATATAAATAAAACCTAATTTACCCCCTCCTGAGATTCCACTCTGACCAACAAGTAAAAATAGTATTTTGATTTCAGTACACATAAAACATGTAAACAATAATGTACAATCAATGCATATGTCTGTGGCGAGGAGATTCCGTCCCACATGGTGGTCTGCGAATAGGACGTCCGCGTCGAGTGCGCAGTGGAGTCTGATGACCTGGAGAAGGCTGATCCTCGGGCACTGAAACGTCGACTGTCGCATCCTCCATCTGTGTGTCAGTTGGAGGAGCTGTCAACTGCATCTCGTACTGCCATTCAGATCCTTCTCCCACTAGGGTAGTAGAAGGACCTGCCTCCATCGCAGAGGGGAACGAAGCCTGTGATGGAGCTATACCCCAAGACGACGACGGCTCTAGAATCCAAGGCTGGGAAGGATCTGGAACCCAAGATGGAGAGAACTGCGGATATCCTGTCAAGAAAGACGGATCCCATGCCACCTGAGGCACATCCTGAATAGGCTGATCCTGGACTACTAGAGGCCCGACCTCTGCCTGTGGAACAGGCGATGCCTCACGTGCAGCACGACGCTGTCTACGTCGCCGTGGTCGTGGCTCCTCAGCACCAGCAGCAGCTGGAGGATGTTCCTCTGGGGCAGGAACCTGCTGTCTCCGAGCCAGACGCGTGAAGATGCTCTCGGAAAGCGCATGAAAAGATGCCCTCGCCTCCAGCGCTGTAGCATGGACGGCTGCCCGGCTAAAGACCCCCTCCTCCTCTTCATCGCTCATGCGAACAAGCTGCTCTGTGTGACTTCCCTGTAAATAGATTCAAATGGAATTAGAAAATAATTCAATAAACAAAGTAATAGGAATTTATTAACTTACCATCCTCTGCATCTCTATGCCAGCTTGGGTAAGATACAGTATAGATTTTAGTCTATACCAGGGCGCATAGTCAACCTGCTCTGAAAGAGAGAATCGATTTGTAGGAACACCTTGAATACGTAACTCTGCACGTCTGTGCCAGCAGTCGATAAAACTCGCATGTACTTGGGACCAGTCATCATCCTGCCTCCCTGTCAGCTTCATCCCATGAAGCTTGTCTGTCTGTCTAGATGGTAATGGAATCGGCTGAGTACGAAAAAATTGGTGCATGACCCTGTCAGGCTGCTGCCACTCAATAATATGAAAGTGAATGAGGGGCACTACAGCCATAGCATCCTCAAGACCAACAGTGCAGTATGCTGGAAACTGGTCCATAATACTCCAGTATGGAAGCCATTAAATCTGAAATGACAAGTGATTTTGTCAAAAAAACACCCAACTAAAAACCAAAATTGATGTTATTATTAAAAATGTTAGACAGTGATAGATTGTATATACATACCTGATCAGGTAAGAGACAGTCCAACTGTAGCCGATATACGCCCAAATGCTGTCTCGGAACCACGTCGAAATTGTGTCGCTGACACCACCTGTAAAATACAACGATAATGACAAATAATGAGAAATTATAGTCAATAACTCATAGTAGAATAAAAAACCAATAGAAATGACTTATCATACCAGCGTCCACGCGGAGCGTCATGCAGCACCTCCATCTCGACCGGTGGACCAGCAAGGTCAGGGCGGAATGATGGGATGCGCTCCCATGCCCACATCTGAATAAGGATGACGCATCCTCCAAGACCTGTACGGTCCCTATGGGATAGTCTGCATAATGATCTGTACGTGTATGCCAAGCAGGCTGATCCCCAACTGTACGTCCCAGCCCGATCAAAGTCCTCTAGTAGGGGTAGATACATCATATGCACGTGCATCCCCGAGTGATCAGTACACATGGTCCCACCAATGAGTCGTAAGATATATGCACGGGCGTAACGCATGACGGTCTGCTCATCATCATCATCCTGTAAATGTGGAATCTGCGACTCCAACCAACGCATAGATATGGACGATCCATCTGTAGCCCTACGGTCGGACAAAATATCAACGCCTAACAAGCGTTGAGCAAGGTCTGGCCAAGCTGCACGAGTGGGTCCAATAACGGGTCTCCCCTGGATAGGAAGACTGAGAAGAACTGCGACATCCTCGAGGGTGATGGTCATCTCCCCCTCAGGCAAGTGGAATGTGTGTGTCTCTGGTCTCCATCTCTCAACGAGGGCAGCAAGTAGGTAATGATCTACAAATGTGAAATCTGATACGGCAAGGCCATAGAAGCCAGCACGGCGCAAGTAAGGTCTAATGGCATGTGGAGGCTCCATGTGATGAAAATGGTGCGCTCGACGCACCTTCACAAATCGATCTGGATGACCCTCTAACACGGCCTGCGAAATATGGGTAGGCTGCTGAGTGAGTAGTATGGTATCATCCATCTGCATATAAACAAAGAAAATGAGTCGTAAGTGTAAAATGTAAATATAACATTAATGGGTTAACTGACATACACATTTCAATATGGGTTAAGTGTTCCGCTTTCGGAGTTTTGAAATAAATTCTATTATTTCATATTCAAAGTTATTTCTTGAAAGCATGAATATTAATATGAAATAAGTTATGTTATCTAAAATATTGAGTCTTGAATTTGGTTACACATATTTTGGGGGAGCTTTGTGATTAACTACTTATGGATTGGATTAAGATAAACCATGTCAATTAGTAATGATGTTTTTAGAATTTATCTAATTGTATGTATTCAATATCTTATGCTAATTATTATGATACTATAAATTTGTTATAGAACAGTTTTCTAAAATATCCTGCATGTTTAGATTGGAGTTTAGGTTGGAGGGTTTAGGGTTAAAATTTTTAATATTAACGTCCGGAAAAACATGTTAATGGGTTAACTGACATACACATTTCAATATGGGTTAAGTGTTCCGCTTTCGGAGTTTTGAAATAAATTCTATTATTTCATATTCAAAGTTATTTCTTGAAAGCATGAATATTAATATGAAATAAGTTATGTTATCTAAAATATTGAGTCTTGAATTTGGTTACACATATTTTGGGGGAGCTTTGTGATTAACTACTTATGGATTGGATTAAGATAAACCATGTCAATTAGTAATGATGTTTTTAGAATTTATCTAATTGTATGTATTCAATATCTTATGCTAATTATTATGATACTATAAATTTGTTATAGAACAGTTTTCTAAAAAAGAGATAACAACATTTAGTTCACAATATGGGAATGTCACAATGAAGACAATACATCATTATGAATGAGACTGTGAAGTCGACCCAACAACGTTAGGGCATCGCTTCCGGTTATGACCTTCTTTATGACATATTGTGCATCGCAAACTCTGCCCTTGTTCTTGAGGCCAGTCCATCTCATTACGCATCCTACTCGCCTTTGGTCTCCCACGAGGACGTAACCGATTCATGTCAGGTATCACTATCGGCTGGCCTTCAGGCATTGGGAAATAACGATACTCCCCAATAGGTGTCCATGGTGCAGCATAACAGTTGGCAATGATATCCATCTGGTACACTGGATCAACATATGCTTCCCATGAGATGTTCACAGAGGCACATGCTGCGATGACGTGTGTACATGGAAACCGTAAGGCCTGAAATTTTCCACATTGACATTGTCTTGTTTCCAGTAATACCACCATTTTTTCACCGACGTGATTTGTGATGGGGTCTGAACGCTCTTGAACTTCAAATCGGGAGTCTTCTCTTCGAAATAGACATACGTGATAACCAGAAGCTTCTTCAATATTTTTTTCAATCTCTCGTTGAAAGTGTATTCCATATCTTATCCCTTGATGTATTCTGTCTGATGCTAGTTTTTGTCTATCCACAAAGTACTTCACGCGTCGATATAATGTCTCCTGAACTAATGCGGTTATAGGTAGCTTGCGAAGTCCTTTGAAGATACCATTGATGCACTCCACAATGTTTGTCGTCATGTGTCCGTACCTCTTTCCCCCGTCGTATGCCAATGTCCATTTCTCTTTTGGAATCCGCATCATATAATCATAAACTTCTTGATTAGCCTGACGAATTTGTTCAAAACGCTCTTCAAATCGTCATTGGTCCGACTCATATGCTACAAAACGTAGATGATATTTCACATAAATTGATTTTATATTTATATTGAAACAGTAAAACAGAATGAATAAAATACGTACCAAGCCTCGTGATTGCCTTCTTCATCGGTTCGTTGTGGAATTTTTTATGTACATTGCTAGCAATGTGTCTAATGCAGAACCGATGATGTGCATTTGGGTATCTCCATGTATCAGGATCTGCATTGATTGCCTCATTAATTGCTCGATGATGATCAGATATCAAACAAACTCCCTGAATGTTGGTGAAATGGTTGCTGATACATGCCAGAAACCAACTCCATGATTCATAGTTTTCTTTCTCTACAATGGCAAAGGCAAGCGGAAGAGGTGAACGGTTTCCATCTTGGGTTGCCGAAATCAACAATACGCCCTTGTATTTTCCATACAGAAATTTTCCATCAATCTGAATAAATTGTTTGCAAAAACGAAATGCAGAGATACAAGGAAGGAATGCCCAGAACAACCGATGAAATTGAACACGAGATGGATCAAGTCGATTATCAGGAGACACATGTTCGTTTGTATCCAGATGGAAGACAACTTGGTTATGATGCCTCAGTATGGCTAGCAATTGCGGCAATACTCGATATGAGTCATCCCAATCACCATATACCTTCACAATTGCCTTCTGTTTCGCCATCCATGCCTTATTATAGGAAATCTTATAACCGAATGTCTGTAGAATCCTCTCTTGCACAAGGGATATTGGAACATCTTGGCATGTCCTAATCATCTCAACAACAATAGATGACACAAATTCTGCATCCAATGAAGTATGATCTTGTGTGAGACTTGGCTGAACGCAACTATGAGCCGCCTCAATCCTTGAGATTCTCCAACCTCCAAAGGTAATGTCTGGAATAGCCCTTAAGCGAAATCTACAATCATCCCCATACTTCACGCACCGTATAACATATTTACTACGGCATGATTCGTGAACTACATAGTTGAAGTTTCTCTCAATATGAAATCTCTTTAACGTGCTTTTTAAGGCATCTTTACTGGGAAAATTCCTTCCAATATATAAGGTTTTGTCCACCTCACTAAACCTATCTGGTACAACTCCAGGGAACTCAGTTGCCGGTGTGAGAACAGTATTATCGAATTCAGGCACACGTGTCATTGCTTCTGACCAAGATGAAAATAATGGTGGATGATTTATTGACCGAGGTTGATGTACAACAACTGCATTTCTCAAAACCTCCTCTCTATCTTTTGTTGGTCCCTCCTCATCAGCACTGTTGTCGCCATCCGATCCATCATTACGAAACTCCTCATCAGAAGTCGGATTGACATGTATATCCGGAAGATTATTTAGGTTGTCCTCTTCTACTGCATCATTTGGAATAGGCTCAATGTCATGAGGTAGACTGTCTTCAACCACTCTTGTATTTCTACGTCTTTGTACAAGTGGACGTTGTTGTTGTACAGTAGCAACAACAACGTATAACTCCATCATGGTACCATCTAACCGTTGAGAAAATAAATTAACTGCTTGGACCCACTGCGCATCAGCAACCAATGGACAAGCTATATGCCACATTGTTGTTGGAAATTGCAAATGTCTATAGCTCATAGACATTATCTCTTGATCGGGTCCCAAATTTAAGGAAACATGAATTCTCTCTTGAAGGTCACTTATGGTAACACAATCCACTGTACTAACCACCGTAATTGGTTGTGTACTGTAAGAAGCTCCTTGCTCAGTTTGAATAATCTCCCCATAACAGTACACACAGGCATACATGGCTCTCTACGTCAAAAATGTGTTCTTTCATCAAAATTATGATAGTGTAACAAAATATTAACAATTATGTTTGACGATATGATGTTTATTATAATGTAATTTTATTGCGCCTTTCTATACCATAAACTATGCTACTGATGTTTCACCATATGATATTTATTAGAATGTAATTTTAGAGCGCCTTTTTATTTAGTTTGTTTGTTCTTCTTCATTTCACTTTATATGTTCATTAGTATCGTTAGCTAATCATTATATGAATTCATGTTTTAATCCTATGTTATTTATTAATTATTCTAAAATTAACTAATAATAACTAATCGTTAATTATTCTATTATTCTATAATTAACTAATAATAACTTTAATTTGTTAATTCTTATGTCCTTATTTGATTCTATAACATTATACTTATCATTTATCATTGATAAATATACTGATCATTAGTATCGTTAGCTAATCATTATATGAATTCATGTTTTAATCCTATGTTATTTATTAATTATTCTAAAATTAACTAATAACAACTAATCATTAATTATTCTATTATTTTATAATTAACTAATAATAACTTTAATTCGTTAATTCTTATATCCTTATTTCATTCTATAAAATTATATTTATCATTTATCATTGATAAATATACTGATTTGCTTTTTCTTCTCTTAGAAATTTTAGTAGTTTATAAAGAAAATATGAATCATCTTAAGCATATTCCCCGGGAGTGTCAAACCAGGATGCAGCAAGGCCCGTTATCGTGCACCAGTTCCCGTTCGAGTCTAGCTCGAAGCGGTGTTTTCGGGTTTTACCCCTATGTACATCTGTGCCAGAGCCACATCCACTTGTTTGTATCCAGACAGGAATTTAATTGCGTAGATAACCACATAATCTTTAAGCTACCAAAATTTCTAAATACTTAATCTTAAGTTAATCTTAAGTTAATCTATACTACCTAACAGTAATTATTTAAAACTATATATAACTAATTACAAAAACTAAATAACCAAATATTAAGAACTACCTAAACTGCTTAACAAATGAAAGATTTAAAACTAAACAAAATTAAATTAATTAAATAAAAACATTAAATTAAATAAAGAAACATACCTCTAAATGAAGCTTCGTAAAAGCTCGCACAGCAAAAAAAAAATTTAGAGAGAGAGAGAGCAAATTGGAGAGATAAGTTGCAATGAAGAAGTGAGGAGAGGGGGGGGGTGGCCGCCCTTTTATAGGGACTTCAGGCAAAGGTGGCATCGCGGAAGCCGCCTTTCGCCTCTGCGTATGGCCAAAGGCGGCTTCCGCGAAGCCGCCTTTCGCCTTACCCTGAGCCGAAAGGCGGCCTCCTCCCGGCCGCCTTTGCCATGTCATCGATCCGGGCCAAAGGCGGCACGGGGGAGCAAAGGCGGCATCGCAGATGCCGCCTTTGTGCGCTAATACAAAGGCGGCATCGCAGATGCCGCCTTTGTAGCGTATTTTTAAAAAAAAAATTGACCTAGGCCGTTTTTCAGAAAAAAATTTTCAGAAAAACGTAAAAAAAAAAATCATGTGGGTTCTGTTTAGTCTCAAAATAAGACCAGACAGATCGGTCCGACCAAGTTTTGGTATGGGTGGACCTGCCTAGCCCATTTAAGCCCAGTATGGGCTATACCCGACCCGTTACGGGTCTGCGTAGGTTCAGCGTGACCCGCCACGGCCCAGAGTAAAGTTTCGAGACCCGGGTTTTAATTTCAATTAATATAATTAATTAATTTAATTACGGAATTAAATTAAATTAATTAATATATTAATTTTAGATGAAAATTATTTCAATTTGATTATTAAATTGAATTAAGTTAAATTAATTTAATTTTTACATTAAAATTAAATTAATTAGAGGACCGATAATTAATTAAATTATTTGAATTATGAAATTCATTTAATTTAATTTAGATAACCCTCATACTTAATTAATGCATTTTAATTTTATCGTGCTTTATTTTACCTACATTCTGGTCTTGAGCACCGACCCGTGTATGTCGCATTTATTTAATTAATTATTTTAACTGCATGCGATGATTGTAATTAATTAAATAGATGGTTTGCGTATCGTCTTTCTTTTTCGGTTAAAATATATATGGGCCTGCGCGCCCAATTTTTTTTTATCCAATGTACATTTATCCCACTAGTTCTCATCGCCTATGCGCGAGTATTATTGTACTTAGGATGAAGATTGTGAGCGATGTAGACCCCGCCAAGATGATGCGGTGCACGACGGTGCAAGATGACATGTGGATTCCACCAAGACGAGGCAGTACTCCAAGACGTGACGTCGACCCCGCCAAGATGTGGTGATACTCCAGAATACCAACAGACATACATAATAGGGAAAGCTACATCAAGAGTCAAGCATTCGACTCAGGTACGATGCCCTTAGGTCGTTTAGATGCCCAAGACCGGTCGGGTAGTAGTTAACCTTTATGCATTTATTTATTATTTTATGCATTTTATAATAGTGGAAAAAATACATAAAATAATAGATAATAAAATGCATAAAGAAGTGGCGTGTGTTTTTCTATTAAATTTCAGTTGTGGGTGCGACAACATAGATGAACAAGTTTAATAGAAATAGATCACATTCATCGAGAGAAACCAATAAAACCCTCAAAGAAAATATTAAGTCACAACAGCCTTCTATCATTCAAGTTTGAACAAAATCGGGTGTCCGAGGTGTCGGTCATATCATAGTTGCGGGTGCCTCTTACTACTGGGGAGTTCTTATTAGGGTGATGGGTTGACTTAACTTAAATTGCAGAAAATAAATAGCCATATCTAGCTTGTTTTAATTTTAGAGGCAAGCATTGAGTAAATTAGTAATGATTTTTTTAAGCTGGGACTTCACTCAACAGATTAAGGAACCGCGAGTTAATGCGGTTGGCCAACCAAAATCCTACCTTGGACCCTTCGAGTAGTGGCATAGACATAGATTTTAGACTATGAGGGAGGTTCATGGATCCTTTCTACTAGAATACTCAAGAGTATTCCAATTCTAGTATAGAGGGTTCCTAGAATTCGAAAAATTAGTGGGAGACATTTAATGATTAAATAATCAGTAATGTCACATTTGGTAATCAATATTAAAAGTACAATTTTCTAAATTTTATTTGTAGAGAATGGCAAGTAATACCACAATAAAAACTAAGATAAATTTTGGACAAAGTTAATGTCTAAACAAGCATGAAATTCCAAGTGTAGTATAGGTGCTTGCACACGTTACTACCATAATGGAAATTAAAGGTGCTTGTGTCCTAACTTGTTAAGCCACCTCAGGAAGCGAGGGTGTAAAACTGCTTATAGGAGACTCATGAATCAAGCATATGATGTTTCTATCATAATGTTATCATCAATGTCTGATGTTATTTGCGGACACTACATCATGACATAGATGATGTTACATGTAGTCTCATCTCTAAGAAGTTTTAAGGAGAAAGCTAAGTGATATTTGAATGTGATGATTGCACTCGCTTTGTGTAAAGTGAAAGACAGTTCAAAATCTTTTATGAAATCCCATTCTTATACCTTTTACACCCAATTAATCTAGTTTTTTTAAGGTTACAAATGAACAGTATAGAGTAAGTGCTTCATTACCTTTTAGGTAACATTCACCAAGTAATAAGAATATTGGAGATAACGCCATCTTTTATTCTTATGGTGAATAAATTGAATGACAAGGTGAAAATTCCTATGGAAAGTTACACCAAAGGCACCTTTGTTTTTTCCTTCAAAGAAAAGTTGTTGTTTATTTAATAGGAGGTTATTTTCATCACATATTAGAAATAAATTTATAGAAGTTTAAAAAATGTAATAGACTGAAATACTAGAAGCAAGTACCCGCTTCTCGTTCAGTTAACATTCATCAAATAAAAGCATTGTTTTCTCATATACTTATTGGATATTAAAATACAATATTATTTTCACATATATGTATTTAAATACAATAACCAAGTAAGTAGAGAAACATTACTAGAAGTAAAGTGTATTCTCCAAGCAGCTGAGAAAGGGTGATTCCTAAGTCAACGGTGAGAAACACATAACTTCTAATTACCAAGTGATTGATTAAAGTTGAACAAGTTGTTGAGTATGACCAAAACATTTATCTCAGGTTCCCATTTGGTCATAATGATACATTATTCCAAGTTTTTGGAATAAATTTTGTTTCTGGTAACATATTCAACAAATAGTTCATACATACTTAAATCAAAGGCAATTCATGATGAATATAAAATTGTAAGACCTACCCAATTGTGGAAATATAGTTCTTTGTTAAGTAAAAATAAAAGTGGATGTCAAGAATATACCCAGTATGGTATTTAGGCTTAGTACATCTAAACACCTTTGGTATTATTGACATCCTTAGTTTAGACAAAGAAACCTTTAGAAATAAAGGTATGCCACAAAGCTTCTGAGGTTAGTTCAACAAGATAGTGTGAACTATTCCAAAGATATCTAGAGGTAAAGATACTTCATAAGATTCCTTTATGTTATTAAGGAATGTAATAATGAAGTATATGTTTGGTAAGAATATATGTGTTGCTTCGGATCGGCATGATGAAGAATATCTTGACCAAACATTCATCGATCATAATAATGTAGTGTGGAGTAATTCCTAAACACATGTTACCTTATCTACATTGCGAAATTGATGTTTATAAGGAGGATCGATGATGATTCTTACATGTTAACATTGATCAAAAAATGTAGCATGGATCAATTCCTAAATGCACATTTTATACATCAAAGTTATGATGTATAGAGTATCAATGTTAAAACCTGCAATAACTTCCATTATATTTTAAGATATGTTTTGCATATAACGTCATAAACCCATAACCAATATGCCAACTAAAATTAAAAATGGATATCATAAAATTCATAGTATGATGAAAAAAATCCATTATGTCATAGGACATGTGTTAAATATGCAAAATCATTTGTTAAGAGATAAACAAACATGCATCAAACTGAACACATGGTGCATCTAAGTAATTATCCTAATAGTTTCTTAGGATATTACATAAATCCCTAAGATAGAAAAGATGTAGTCAAGTATTAGACTACATTTCTATACAAGGGTACACATCTCTATTAGAGATAGTGGGAGATGAATTGACTTGGACTTAGTCAATGCTCAAGATGCACAAATAGTTGGCATAGGGAACAAGTTCCACAAGTACATGTGGAATAGGCATGTTCCAGTGACACATACTATGTAGGAAGAATGAAACCATGGTGATGGTTTTATATTCACCGCGGTCGGTGATATACTATTCGTTAAGAATAATGATTCCTACAAGTATGCAGTATATGGAAATTAGCTAAGATTGACAAGATCAATTAAAATTAAATAATGGATTCCATTTATCAAATTAAAAAGGGGATTATAAATTGAATATTGTGGTGGGTATTCATATGAGATGATACATGGATGGTATAATCCTTTTAACAATAAGGCTTGATTGTTCTTACTAAGTTGGTATGCCTAAATCCATTAGAATTTTACTTGTCATACCTAACTTATAAAATCATTCTATTGGTCATTGGATGTCAATATCATCTTTCATGGAAGGTGTCTATTCAACGCAACCAGAAAGGGATAATGACACCATGAAATGCTAATGAAGGTTACAAGTTACTGAAATCTAGTTCTGGATTAAAGTAAGAAACAAGATCTTATATCATTCATTATAAATGAATTTGTGCCTTGTGTCTACCAAAGGTTAGTGGGAGCGTCAATGTTTTCCAAGTAAATATGTTCAGCAACATATGGAAAACAGATCTTGATCTTACAGTTTGATAAGATCAGGATAAAAGTAATACTCTAATGATTGAATTAAAGTAGCAACCTATGTTCTAGGGAATAGGATCTATTGAGGTAGATATAATGGTTGCTTAGACCTAGTCAATCATACATATAGTGACATTGTATTAAAAAATACAATATGGAATAATTCAAGTTCAAAATTGTTACCTATGTCACATGGATTAATCTCTTCAGGTTGACATGTTCGGAACATGGGTATAGATTAAAGTTGTGAGTTGAGTACCATATGCTTCAGCGATGGATCAATCACATATTCCATGTTATGTACAATAATTGATATTTCCAGAATATGCTTTATAGTAGGAAGATATAAATTATATCCAGGAGCACTTCAAGTGAAGCAGTCAGAACTATCATCTTGTACTTTGGTGAGTAAAAATGATATGTGCCTGGTATATGGAGAATAAGGTATACTAGTTATGGTGGGACAAAAACTAGTAATCCATAGATCAATTTGATCTAGTATTGCAGTTAGGCAAAGGTGATGAGTGAGTCAATATCATAAAATCTAGTGGTAGCCATACCTATAAATATTGAGTACGTTGTAGCTTCTAAGGCAGCTAAGAAGCAGTTTTCAATCGCAACTATTTGTTCCAATTCTTGGATTCGCACCTAGTGAGAAAATTATTATCATAATGTGAATTATGATATTCTTACTAGCCAAGTTGTCAAGTTATGAAAATGGACAAAAGGGGTATATTTGGGGATTCCATATCTTAAGTTTTTCTCAGGGAGATGAGGTCGAATATAGTAGATATTCCACGTGGAAAAAATGTGGTTGGCCCAGTAGTTAAATCCATTACTCAGTAGAAGCATGATTTTATAATGTGAGTATCTAACAAGTTTAGTTAGAAAGTTTCCTCTAGTGCAAGTGGGAGTGTTGAAATAGTGGGTTCCCTAGACCCAACTATGAATTAATTTTGATTACCATATCATGTGTACAGTTAGTTATACATGATGTCATATTACCATTATAGTTTATACTTTTTTGCGTCCACTGTTATGATGGAAATTTCCAGAGATTAATTTTTTTTTTCAAGGGGTTATAGAAGATCCTAAGCTATAATGAGAACCTCAAGATACTGTAACATTAATCTTAAATATATGTTCTATATTATAGATACATCTTACTGACTAGACACGGTAGATGTTTGACTATTAGGTGTTGGGGGCTCATAAGCATTGAGACTTCTTCTCGTGAAATTTGCACTTGGTGATCTCTAGTAGTGAGATCATGAGGACAGACCCGCCAATAGGAACACCACATGTTTTGTTGTCATTGGTTGTTCCTATCTATGGAAATGTGTATTGATCTCTTGACTTGAGACCATTACCAATGTGTATCATTTGATTACATACTTTTATGCTAGGAAAAAAACTATGGTATTGAAATAATGGTGAGGTAGCTTGTGTTGGGTGCGTCGTTGGTGGTATGACATTGGTTGAATGGTCAAGAAAGGATTTGTCGCTTCCAAGTTTAGAAACTTGTATATCTAAAGCCTAGTTGATCAGTATGGTGTTGCCTTCATAAGTCTTTGTCCAAATAAGTACAAAGGTAAATCCATCAGGTGAGATCAAAAAATAATAAAGTAAGAAAATGGTGATGACACAAGTGTGTGTCCTACTTTATGATATATTTAATGACAAAGATATTATAATATATGGTCGGTGTTCATAGGATGGTAGTCGTTTCTATGACTATCCTTATCTCTTTAGGGGTCATGATGGGTTTCTAGAATCTGATCTTGGTTTGTGAATTTATTCAATACTATCGAGATAAGGGCCTAGAGGGTTACACACTATAGCATATTCAAGAATCCACCTTATTCAGTCGAATAGGTATATGAACATGGTGGGCCCCGCCATGGGGTCTGAGTGTTGTCCAAAGTATGAATCACCAAAATAATTAAATAAATAAATTAATATTCAAGTTATGAATATTTGGGACTGAATTTATTTAATTTATTTACAAGTTTAGTAAATACAGAGAAAATATTAATCGAACGAATATTATTTTAATATTCAAGGTTCGTTTAATATTAAGCGGGACAGAGAGTCAAATTAAATGGCTTGAGTTTTATCATTTAATATATTTTATATATATTATAATTATTTAATAAAATAATAAATAATATTGGAGTAGTTTAGTTCGTCAAAATTATTTATTTAGTAGACATTGAAATAAACAGGGGTCGGGGAACCCAACCAGGTATTTTGGAATTCCATTATAAATAAGAGAGGAGGCTCTCTCCCTTGGTGTAAAATTCACTATTCACTCATTTCATGGAGTGAAATCCATAGACTCTCTCTCCTACCTCTCTCTAGAGAGATAAGATCTCGATCCAAGAATCTCAGATCAAGATCTCTCTCATGCATCAAAAGCTTCTCGATGCGGTGATCGTCGGGACGTTGAAAGCATCGTCGAATCACCGCGCTAACACTCGAAATTCGACAATCGACATTCCAGCGTATTTTTGGAGCATGTGTGGATGATCTAGATGGATCTTTCTTTAGAGGCTTCAAGCGACGATTTCCATCGACTAGTTGCAGTCGACCGCGGATTTGGATTTGAAACAGGTACGTTTTCATTTTAGTTTTTGTGCTCCTTATGATTTACGTGAGATCCTCAGACCTTTTCGGGGCTCGGATCGTCGGCGACGAAAAGTTCCGTCATCCCTCCAATGAAAATTTTTAAAATCTCTGGCCCACCAGCTTCTGTTGTGGGTCCTATAACCTCACACAAGAAACATCTGAATGATGCTACGAATTTTTAGTGTCTCATGTTATCATCCATGACCAATGAGATCTTGAAGAAACATGAGGAAATGGATTATTATAGAATTATGTCTCACCTTCAAGATCTCTATCAAGAGAAGTCAAGGTCAAAGAGGTATGAGATATCTAACGTTTTGTTCACTACTAAGCTTGGAGATTTTACGCCGACTAGACCACATGTAGTCAAGTTTATTGGCTACATTGAGTGTCTGGGCATATTAGGGATTAAATTACCATATGATTTGAATACAGATCTCATACTATCATAATTTCGTAAGACTTTATCTAATTTTATTATGAATTATAATATGATCAATAATGATAAGAGTCTATTAGAGCTTCTTACCCTGATTCTCCAAGTTGATAAGGACATGGGGCGTGAAAAACGCGCAGTCCTTATGGTGAATAGGAATAGGAAGTACAAGGAAAAAAGGCCTAAAATTTATAACCAATATAATGCCTCCAAACATCGTCCGACCAAGAATAAGAAGATCCAGAGGCAGGGTAAGAAAAAGGAGGTAGTATGCTTTTCATGTGGAAAGTTAGGCCACTGGAAGAGGAATTGCACCCAGAGGCAAGGGGAAGCCAAATGTGTGTTCGTTATCGAGTGAAATCTTTCCATTTCTACACATTGGGTATTAGATACAAATTGTGGGGCTCACATCTATATTCAAATATAGGAACCAAGTAGATTCTAGAAAATTTCTAGAGAAGAGGTGGATCTGTGAGTTGCCAATGGTGCTAGGCTAGCTGCTCTTTCCATTGGTGAATACCACCTCGCATTGCCGACAAGAATGATTTTGGTTTTACATGGTTGTTATTATGTACCTAGTGTTACCAAGAACATAATTTCTATATTGAGTTTAGATACATATGGATTTATTTTCAAGTTCGGAAATAAATGTTGTTACTTTTATAAGGAAAACATGTGTTATGGTATGGTGCATTTAAATAATGGTCTGTATCTATTAAATTATGAGAACTGGGTGTTGAAAATTGATAACAAACCAAGTTCACATGACTCATACAACACCCAATTGTGGCATCACCTCCTTTTTCATGTAAACAAGAAGTTCCTGACAAAGATATGTCGAGATGGTTTTTTAGACTCTTTTGAGATAAAACCACTTAATAGATGTTACGCTTGTTTACAAGGGAAAATGACCAAACCACCATTTGGTGGATAGGGTGAAAGGTCCATAGTGATTCTAGGATTGGTACACATTAATGTGTGTGGACCACTTATAGTATAAGCTAGAGGTGGTTATTTTTACTTAATTACTTTTACTAATGACTTGACTAGATATGGTTATTTCTAATTAATGAGGTATAAGTCTGAGTACTTTGAAAAATTCAAGGAGTTAAAGAATGAATTATAGAATCAGCTTGGTAAGAAGATAAAAAGGCTTTGATTGGATCAAGGTTGAGAATATCTTAACCAAGAGTTCATTGAAATTTTACAGGATTGTGGGATTCTATCTCAACTCACTCCATCTTATACACCATAGTGGAATGGTGTTAGTGAAAGGATGAATTGTACCTTGTTGGAAATGGTAAGGTTGATGATGATTCATGCAGATCTTCCATTATCCTTTTGGGGATATTCATTGAAAAATGTGACATACACATTAAACCAAGTACCAATTAAGGCCAAAAATGGGATTCCCTTCAAGCTATGGAGTGGAAAGAAAACTGATTTGTTGCATACACGTGTATGGGGATGTAATGAATTTGTTAAGGCTTTCTCAGGAAAAAACTAGCACCCTGGGGCATGAATTATATCTTTATAGGGTATCCCAAGGAAATAAATGGGTACTACCTATAAAACCCCTCAGACAAGAAAGTGATTATTTCCAGACAGTATATCTTTCTTAAGAGGGCACACGTCCTCAAAAAGGATAGTGGGATCAAGATTGACTTCAATGAAGTTGATGCTCAAGATGCATAGGAGTTGGTACAGGAATAAGTTCCACAGGTCCCCATGGAAGAGGTAGTTCCTAAAACACAAGTACTGCATAGGATTACAATAGAGGTAAAGGAACCAAATATATATGGTTTTCTTATCACTAAGGATGGTGAGTCATTATTTCTGGACAATGATGAACCTCTCTCCTATAAATAATCAATATAAAGTTAGAAGCTACAAGATGGCTAGAAGATATGAATTCTGAGATGGATTCCATGTATCATAACCAAATCTGGGTTCTGGTTGATGCGCTTGTTGATGTAAATCCTATTGGGTGTAAATGGGTATTCAAGAAGAAACTAGACATGGAAGGTAAAGTTAGTACCTATAAAGAAAGGCCAGTGGCTAAGGGTTTTAAACAACATCAAGGAATTGACTATGATGAAACCTTTTTGCCAGTTTCCATGTTTAAATCCATAAGAATCATACTTTCCATAGCAGCTTTCCATGACTATGAGATTTGGCATATGGATTTCAAAACTACATTCCTTAATGGGAACCTTCAGGAAGATGTCTATATGACACAACCAGAAGGGTTTGTGATACCAAGTGATTCTAAAAGGGTATGAAAATTGTAGATATCCATTTATGGATTAAAGAAAGCATCTGGGTCATGGAAAATTCGATTTGATGAAGCCATATGAGAATTTGGTTTCATTAAGAATGAATGTGAGCCATGTGTTTACAAGCGATTTAATGGGAATGTGGTCATTATCCTAGTAGTGTATGTTAATGACATATTGCTTATTGGAAACAATATACCATTCTTTCAATTAATCAAGGACTAGTTGAATATGTGCTTCTCCATGAATGACTTAGGCGAAGCAACCTGAATTCTAGGGATCAAGGTCATTCGTGATATATCCAAGAGGCTACTTGGACTAAGTCAAAGTACATACATTGAAAAAATACTAAAGAGATTTTTATAGAACAATCCAAGAGGGGATTGGTTCGAGTGTCACATGGTATACATATTTCCAAGAAAATGTGTCCCCAAACACAATATGAGAAAGATAGGATGAGTAAGATTTCATATGCTTCACTAATAGGATCTATCATGTATTCTATGTTATGTACTAGACTTGATGTTGCCTATGCACTGAGCATGGTAGGAATATATCAAGAAGATCTGGGAGAACAACATTAGATTGTTGTCAAGACTATCCTTAAGTATCTGAGAAGAACTAAGGATATATTTCTGGTGTATGGAAGAGATGAGGAGCTTGTCATCATAGGTTATGATAATGCTAGTTTTCAGGCAGTTAAAAATGATCTGAAGTCGCAATCAAGATATGTTTTCTGTCTCAATGGAGAATTTGTGAGCTGGAAGAGTTTAAATTAGTCAGTTGTCTTTGATTATATAGTGGATTCCAAATATATAGTGTCTTCTAATGCAGCCAAAGAAGCCATCTGGATTCAGAACTTTTTCAATAGCTTGATGTGGTACCTAGAAGTAAGGATCTTATTACATTGTATTGTGATAATACTACAGCGGTGTCTCTTGCAAAGTATCCAAGGTCACATCAACAGATAAAGCACATACTCCAAAAGTATCACCTCTTGAGGGATTCCTATTAAAGGGATGAAGTTGCAGTGAGTAGAGTGTCCACAGAAGATAACGAGGTATAACCCTTGACTAAAGGTCTATCTTAGAAGAATTGTGAATATCATGTGAGAGCTAGCGGACTGAAGGTTTTTAGCAGTTGTGTCTAGTAAAAGTGGGAGTTTGTTGGATTTGGTGACCTAGAAATTAACTTGTTTGTACTTTATGATAAACCTGTATTCATTAGATGAATATTAGTAAAATACTTATCACATCATGATTGTTCTTCTGAATGAAATAGTATGTGATAATGTTCTAAGAATAGTTGTCGCATTAAAAGGTCATAGTAGATCCCTACTATGATGAGAACTCGAAAGTGCCATGACACTATTCTTGAATATATGTTTTATGGCCAGATGATATCATTTTAAGGGACACAAATGATGCAGGCTATTAGGGGTGGGGACTCATGAAACTTTGAGGCACCTTCTCATGGTGCGCTCCCTTGGTAATATCTAGGAGGATATTATGAGAACAAGACCCGGTACTAGGAAATCCACATTCATAAGTGTCATTGGATGTTCCTATATTCAAATGTGTGCATTGGTCCTTAAACTTTAAGATTATTATTAATGGGTATTATGACTCATGCACTTAGATGTATTGAAAAAAATTGTGATGACATATATTCGCAGTGAGGTAGGATATATTGGGTGTGTCACGAGTAATACTTCATGAATGAATAATGAAAGAAAGGATTTTTAACTTCTAAAGAAGTAGATATCTTAGGCCCTTTGATGGAAATGATATAGCCTAACTAAATCCATGGTCATGGTATTCTCTAGGCAAGTTAAATTCTGGGAAGTCAAAGAATGAGAAATCGATCACATGGGTTGATGGAACTTGCATGAAACCCACTTGATTGAAGATATCAGGACAAAGGGATTATATTACACGGTAAGTGTTCGTATGAGGTGACATGTCGTTGTGACATCAACTTCTTTCTCTTGGGTGCCTTGACCCGTTGCTAGACAGTAATCTTGAACTTTAGAAAAGCCCGCCTAATGCCAATAAGAAAGAGGCCTAGAGGTTTATAGACTAAGTGTAGCCAATATCTCAGTTAAATAATTTATTTATTTAACAAGTTGAATAAATATTATTCCCAGATGTGGTTTAATAATTATTCAAGTATTCCTGGTCGCATTTATTTCATCACAAGTTATTCGAGAGAATATATTGCAGATGGAATATTTATTTATCGGAGAATAATACAGTTAAATTTATTTAATAAATAAATAGTAATTATTTAAGGCTCTATAAATATTGAGGAGGATTGACGGACCAAGTTATGGGTTTATAGAGAAATAATATTAAATATTATTTGGTTAAATAATATTTAAATATAATGTGAAAGTTAAGCACATGTCATGGAAATAATATCATTGCTATTATTATTTATCATGGTGTTTCAAATGGAATAATAAATTAAGTAATGGCACCTGTGCTAATTATTTATTATTACCTGGTGAATTAAATTCCCCATTATGTTATAATTCTTTAAATTAGTCAAAGGGTCATTGGACCGGCTAACCAATCATTATTTGCACAACATCCTTAGAGAAAAGCTCTTGAGCCTAGAGAACTCTTCCCTCTCCAAGAACGATCTCAAGAATGAGAGAGATCATCCTCCACTAGATCAAGGAGAAAACTTTGGAAGTGATTCTCAAGGTGATCGAAGGTGGACATCACAAGCACAAGGATCTTCTGCGGTAGCACCTGAAGACTCCTTTGATGATATCTGAAGATACGTGGAGCACGTGTGGGTCACCACTAAAGTATTCTTATCCTTAGATTATACATCGCAATAAAGCTTCACCTCAGAACTGTGTTCGGATACATTAATGAAGAAAGAATCACCTTGGAGGTAATTCTATAATTTAATTAAATTGATTATAAACAAAATATGGCAATCCTCTCTTCTCGGTTCCGGGTTCTATCCTTTGTCTTTTATCTTTGATTCAATTCTTTGGATACTGGTGTTCATCATCATATTGATCCCAGATTAATCATCGATTATGAAAATTTGAAAAGTTGGGTACACGCCCATCTTGTGCTTCCGCTGCGCTCGGAACCTAAAGAGGAATCATAAAAATGCAAGATCAATCACTAATATATGATCAAAATAAGAATTAATTATTGGTTCATCATTTAAAACATATATCTATCATAGATCCATTCTCATATTTCATGAAGGAAGTGTAATTTAACATATATCTAGTGAAAACACATCATTCTTGCATTATTTGTTCTGTCCATTCTTGAAGATCCAATGGGAGATGAATGAGATGTCTCCAGAGACAAGAGGGGAGGTTATAAATTCTAAATATTGGATTTGGGGTAATAATTTCATAATAAAGGATGTTATAACCTAGTAGCAATTAATACCTATGGGATGAATTTAAATCACCCTTGGACTGGGTGCACAAGAAAGTTGTTGGGCCTGACCAGTTGGTTGGTAGGGTCAATAGAAACCTTTAGACTAGAAGAAACTCCACTAAGGAGTTGGTGGATTCCAATGGTAGACATGTGGTAGTTTAGGTCCAATAGAATGTTTTTACTTCAACCAACTCTCCACCTAGTGATTCTCAAACCCCATTTCAATAATTCCCAACCTCATAACAACCCAAAATATAGAAGAGTCAAAAGATAATGGAGAAATTTATAAAAACAAAATATCTCATATAATAAATAAGCGAGGATGTTTCAATAATCACACTCTACATACTTCTTATCCTTAATAAGTACATTTAAAGGATATCTAAAAATGACTATTTTCTTTAATCCCAAGCTTCTACCTCTTTCTCCCAAGTCTCCTCTTAGATCTATCCATAATATTATTGAATCTTGAGTAGTGTTATCTTTCTCCATCATAGGAACTTATCTCAAGGGTATACACTCTGTTCAAGGAACTCTATGTATGATGTATCATGATTTAGCTCAGCATCTATTCATTCAATGACATATTCTAGATTAATCATGTACCTCAAAAGATAAGACACATGAAACACATTTTTTATACCTTGGTAGTGAGTTGGATGATCCATATAGTATAACAGTATAATAATTCATTAAGTGATCTTGAGTGGTTAAACATAGCATGACTCTAGCTTCCCTAGCTTCATAAAACGTCGATGGACAAACCAATGGGTCACTCTTTGAAAAACCTAATCTCCTATACTGAACTCCAAAGGTCTACTCCTATGGTTGGAAAAAGACATCTGACTAATCTAATCTATGATAGTCCTATTTTGGATCATCCGCACTTTCTCGAAGTTATCTTGTATCGTACTGGACCCCAGAACTACTTCCTCACTAGCCTTATTCCAACAAAGCAATGAACGACATGGATTCCCATAAAGATCCTCATAAAGTTCCACCTAATTCTCATCTATGTAAATATAATTGTAAGAAAACTCAACCATGGATAGTTGAGTATCCAAAGATCTTTTGATGTCTAGGGAGAATTTTTGAAGCATGTGCTCCAATATGTGAATAATATGCTCTAATTGTCCATTTGTCTAGGGATGGTACATTGTTCTAAATATCAGGTGAGTTCGTAACACCATATACAAGCCCTTCCAAACCTATGATGTAAAACATAAATCTCAATTAGATACAATTTTTGTGGTAACTCCATGAAAGCATATTATCTCATGGAAATACATCCTTACCAGTTTATCCACCGAGTAAGTATTACTGATTAGTAGGAAATGAGAATCATTTGTTATCCAATCAAAAATCAACCAAGTTGTGTCATGAATCTCCAGGGTAAAGGGTAACCCCATCACAAAGTATATTGTGATTTCCTTACTCTTCAATAATGTAACAATATGTGGCTAGATAAAAACACTAGGATGATGGTTTTTGGAATTTATCATCTAGTAGGCAAAGAATTATGAAAAAAATCCATCAATGTCCTCATTCACCCATGCCTAATAGAACTTCCATCTGAAGCCATGACACATTAGTGTCACACCATGATGCACGACACAAATTGATCCATGGAATTCCTGTTTGCGCCCAAATTTACCCTACTGGTAAAAGCGGTCGATGTAGTACATGTAGGGGTCGAATCCACAGGGACCGAAGAAGTAACCTTGAGATGCTATTATTTGGTGAAGGATGGGCTATGAAGTATCCAACTTTGGGTTTGATTTTGGATGGTTTAAAGAACACTAAGAAACCTAAGTGAATTCAATTCAAAGAAAATGGGTTGATCTTAGGATTATGCTCGGGGTGGATTGAATGACTTTTACTTCTTTAGACAATTTTGGTTTTTTTAATTCTTGATGAATCCATCCTTCAAAAATAACACTACCTTCATCATTTTCTGGTTTGGTGCTTACTAAACACAATTACTAATCCCCTATACACTTAGAGAACAAAATTCATGATCTCTCCGAGGTATATGGTCATTTAGTAATTGAATTTAGTTTGCTCAAACACAGTAAAGATGAAGAGTAGAAATAACTGAAGAATGGATGTCTTAAATTAATTATCCAATTAACAATAATTCGTTCATAAAATAACATTCAACCCAGACTTTTCATCCTCCTAAGATCAACCCATTAAAGGGTTATCCCTCCATTGATGGTATACTCTCAATCATGGGTGGAAGATGGATAACAAGAATTGGATTGAAGAAATTAAAACTGCGAAAATAACGAGCAGTCCTCCGTGTGTGTGAATGAAATTCACACCTATGTGTGAACTAATTCACAACAACACAGAGATATCACTGTGCTTTGTGATAATAAAGTTTTAATAAATGAAATGGAAAATATATAAGAGAAAGAATTTTATTAAGAACATTAAGATACAAAAAAATAAACTTACATGGAAATGGAAAACATTACAAAGGAAATTTGGAAGCATAACCTTACAATGAAACAAGCAACAAAAGATGATAAGAAAAACATTCACCCCTATTCCCTTCACCACTAGCTCCTTATATAGGCATATTAGGAGCCTTAGGTCCATACCCCAACAATTAATTCACCCCCCAACAATTAATAGAGTCAAAAGGAGGGTGAATAATCAAAAGGAAATTGACGTTTCGAATTTGACCTGGAAAACTGTCCAGATTCATCCACCATATTGACGTGTGAATTTTTAATTGAAGAAAGCCGAATATGGAGGGGTTGTAGAAGAGAAATATTTTCTTCCATATTTCCTCTATGAGATGTAAAACTTTAAGGAACTTTCCCTCATTCGTTTGGAAGTTATGGTCGAAATGGTGGGATGGATTTCTGTGCATTAATGTCGGGTCCACCATTTAAATCTCAACTTCAGATCCCTTTATCATCATGAAAACATCAGAATTAGCTCCGTCCACAGTTGAATAAAATGATCCTCATATTTTTATATTTCTACTGTATAAATTTTAGATTCATTGGGCTTGGTTTGTGGGCCCCACATTTGTTTGATGGGCCTTAGACCCATTATGCTTTCTCCAGCAAGTTTATGCCTTCAGGTGCAAAAATATCCATCTTCACTTGTGATTCATCCATAAGACCTAAAATAAAAAATGTTCCAAATAAAGTGATGAATCATATAACAAAATATAAAATTAAAATGATGAATATTTTAATTTCCACAAGCAAATTATTGAGTGGGCCCAAATTAAAACTTTAAGCATGAATTGCACAATGATGGGAAATGAAGTTCAATTTCTGAATTGGACTAAAATTGATGTTTATAAACTTTTAAAATCATTAATATTAAGATCTTAACAATGAATATTATCCACTTTCAGTGACTAATCACACCCCCCAACTTGAGTTTTGCTAGTCCCGAGCAAAATATATTACAAATATGAAATTCAAATCCCATTTTCCAAAAATATTTAAATACACATTGCTCACCCAAAGACCTCATACCAAAAAAATTATGAAACCCATAAAAATCATTTAAAAAAAGCTAAGTACATAAGAATATCCCAAGCCCAGGCTCATTCCTTTGTTCAAATTCATCGCCACATTTCATCCAATTCCAATTAAGCATGATAAAGTGTTGTGCATCACAAAAGATATGGGGCACATTTTGTTGTTCAAGGGGAAAAAAATGGAAGTGCTAGGTGGGAATCACATTAAACCTTAAGATGAGTATCCATTTTTTTATTTTATTTTTATTTTATTTTTTAACCACAATAGATATGAAAAGACTAACTCTGGGCAAGACAACTATGGAGTCACGATCCCCAAGTGTCGGACGTCACACATATTGTCAATTTCGTGCTCTACAATAGAGATATAAAGCCAAAATCTGGGCAAGAAAACTATGGAGTCGCGATCCCCAAGTGTCGGACGCCACACATTTGGACAAAACATTTCTCTATGTGGTCAATTTTTTTTTTGTTTTTTTGTTTTTTTTTATTTTTTATTTTTTTTATTTTATTTTTTTTAGATACTCAAATTAAACTAAAAGTGACCCCAGAACCCTATGCTATAATAAAAGGGACCCAAGAACTCAAATTTATACCCACGATCCAGTAGACGTGCATTGTGGAATTTTTATTAAGAGGATGAAAATGTAAACTTTGAAAAATCACATTAGACAACCGCACTTTCCAAAAACTATGCTCATGAACTTAAACTTGCATTAAAATCAGAATCAAAGCATCCAAATTTTTCGATATCCAATTTTAGAGTTTGCAATGTGTGTTATCATGTTCAAGGTTAATGGAATTTTTTCTTTCCATGCATGTTCTTATTGAAAAAAAAATCATTTTTTATCCCCCCCCCCAACTTAGAATAACAATGTCCCCAGTGTTTAAAGAAAAGAAAAGTTAGAAGGGGGTAGGAGAGGAGTTCAAAGAAGAAATTTAAAATGAAAATCATGGAATGGATTCACCTGGTGGTTGATGATGATAGTACATGCCATAGTCTCCCTTCAATCTTAGATTTGAGTCTCAGCGGCTTGGATGGTGGTGAATGGATTTTCCTTATGGCTTACGACATGTCCTTTTTTTTTACCTATAAAAACATAAAAATAAAACAAAACAAAATAAAATGATGATACATTGTCTTCTTTATATTTTCTGGGTAAGGTATTACTCAGAGATCACACCACGTGACATGGATGAATATAGCGCTCCCCTTTCATACCCATCCTTACTCATAAAAGAAGAACAGGTCAACAGTTTATGGTAATTTATTATATGAAAAATAAAATGATTCAAAATGATTGGAAACATGAAAACCATGGGTTTCCTCCCATTCAGCGCTTTTGTTTAACGTCATTGTCTCAACTTGTACCCCCCAACTTATCCAATTCCAACTTTCAACATTTTTAGGACCCCATTTTTGTCCACTTCAACTTGATTAAGATTGATTTTTTTAGAATTTGATTCATGTGAAATCCCATGGTCAATAATGACTGTGGAAGTCCAAGGAAATTTGGTAATGGTTGATTCGGTTGAATTTCTAGTCTTTCCTAAGACATCAATGACCATTCCAAAATTATTGGTTTCTTGAGAAGAATGAACTATAAATACATGGTTTTTCTTATCTCCTATAGTGGGATTCTTGAGTTCGGAAGAAAGTAAAATAATTTTGAGCTCGGGTTCATTGAAATTTCTTAAAGGAGATTGACAAATTAAATCAAAATCAGTTTCTTCTCCAAAACATTTAGAAAGAATTGGTTCATTTTGAAAATAAGATTCATCCTGAAAATTTTCCAGTTGAATATCAGAAGTGTGTATGGGATCAATGTTTGGTATTTCTTCCAATTTTTCAGTGATTGGTGGTTCTAAAAATTCACTAATGGAGCCATGTTTAGGAAACTCAATCCATGATGTCAAGTTATTATCTTTTGAATTCAAAAAATCAATTTCCTCCTGATTTAAACACTCTTCAGCTTGACTTTCAACACTTCCTGACCAATTCAATTCATTATCTAACTCTGAATTCCCAAATTCTAAAGTGAGTTCTTCACATGTTTTAAAGTTTTGTAGTTCAAAACTCAAAGATGAAACCTCAGAATTCATTATATCCATTTGATTACACAATTGTTCAAGAATTTTTTTAGGAATAGAGTTGATAGATGTTTTTACATCATGGACTTCCTCATTATTTATATTTTCAATCATTCTTGATAGGTATGGAAATTGATCTTTTAAATATTCAGCATCCCATTGATTGTACATCTCATCTGGTGTAGTGTATTCAATTAAGGTTTGGTCAATGAATTGATTATAGAATTGGTTTATGAAGGGGTATTTTGGAGGATAATCCATTGGATTTGATTGAAAATTGGTTTTGGGATTTTTCGGAGACACAGAAACAGAAAGGGGAAAAGAGAAGATAAATTAGGGTGAGAATAGAGAATTTGAGGTGTGAAAAGAAGATGAGGGTTTAAGGTACTTACTTGGGTCCCCGGCAACGGCGGAAAAATTTGGTTGTGCCCAAATTTACCCTACTGGTAAAATCGGTCGATGTAGTACATGTAGGGGTCAAATCCACAGGGACCGAAGAAGTAACCTTGAGATGCTATAATTTGGTGAAGGATGGGCTATGAAGTAGCCAACTTTGGGTTTGATTTTGGATTGTTTAAAGAACACTAAGAAACCTAAGTTAATTCAATTCAAATAAAATGGGTTGATCTTAGGATTATGCTCAGGGTGGATTGAATGAATTTTACTTCTTTAGACAATTTTGGTTTTATTAATTCTTAATGAATCCATTCTTCAAAAATAATACTACCTTCATCATTTTCTGGTTCGGTGCTTACTAAACACAATTACTAATCCCCTATACACTTAGAGAACCAAATTCATGATCTCTCCGAGGTATATGGTCATTTAGTAATTGAATTTAGTTTTCTCAAACATAGTAAAGATGAAGAGTAGAAATAACTGAAGAATGGATGTCTTAAATTAATTATCCAATTAACAATAATTTGTTCATAAAATAACATTCAACCCAGACTTTGCATCCTCCTAAGATCAACCCATTAAAGGGTTAGCCCTCCATTGAAGGTATACTCTCAATCATGGGCGGAAGATTGCTAACAAGAATTGGATTGAAGAAATTAAAACCGCGGAAATAACGAGCACTTCTCCGTGTGCGTGAATGAAATTCACACCTATGTGTGAACTAATTCACAACAACACATAGATATCACTGTGCTTTGTGATAATAAAGTTTTAATAAATGAAATGTAAAATATAGAAGAGAAAGAATTTTATTAAGAACATAAAGATACAAAAAAATAAACTTACATGGAAATAGAAAACATTACAAAGGAAATTTGGAAGCATAACCTTACAATGAAACAAGCAACAAAAGATGATAAGAAAAACATCCACCCCTATTCCCTTCACCACTATCTCCTTATATAGGCATATTAGGAGCCTTAGGTTCATACCCCAACAATTAATTCACCCCCCAACAATTAATAGAGTCAAAAGGAGGGTGAATAATCAAAAGGAAATTGACGTTTCGAATTTGACCCAAAAAACTGTCCAGATTCGTCCACCATATTGACGTGTGAATTTGTAATTGAATAAAGCCGAATCCGGAGGGGTTGTAGAATAGAAATATCTTCTTCCATCTGTCCTCTATGAGCTGTAAAAATTTAAGGAACTTTCCCTCATCCGTTTGGAAGTTATGGTCGAAATGGTGGGACGGATTTCTGTGCATTAATGTCGGGTCCACCATTTAAATCTCAACTTCAGATCCCTTTATCATCATGAAAACATCAGAATTAGCTCCGGCCACAGTTGAATAAAATGATCCTCATATTTTTATCTTTATACTGTATAAATTTGAGATTAATTAGGCTTGTTTTGTGGGCCCCACATTTGTTTGATGGGCCTTAGGCCCATTATGCTTTCTCCAGCAAGTTTCTGCCTTCAGGTGAAAAAATCTCCATCTTCACTTGTGATTCATCCATAAGACCTAAAAGAAAAAATGTTCCAAATAAAGTGATGAATCATATACCAAAATATAAAATTAAAATTATGAATATTGTAATTTTCACAAGCAAATTATTGAGTGGGCCCAAATTTAAACTTTAAGCATGAATTTCACAATGATGGGAAATGAAGTTCAATTTCTGAATTTGACTAAAATTGATGTTTATGAACTTTTAAACACATTAATATTAAGATCTTAACAATGAATATTAGCCACTTTCAGTGACTAATCAATTCCCAAATCATATATTCCCTGATTGAAGTTGGGACTTCCACTCTCCCATGTACTAGGATCACATTATTGTTATCCAATGAACACCTCAGTTATTAGGTCATTGCATACTAGTTTTCCTCAAATCAAGACACACTCTAGGCCATTGTGTTGACCATATTTCACTCGATCTACAAAAGAAAATTTGATCACCAATGGAGAAAGAAACATTGATCAATGGTCCTCAAAACCATACATCATCTTATTAGATAACAAGAACATTAGGCACAATTGATCCTCTGAATTCCATGAAAGAATCTCCTAAGATACATGCATCTTATGTCTAATAGAATCTGAAATGATGTTGCCTTTACATAGTGTATAGTTGATCACATAATCGAACATATGTAGATATTCTACCTAGTTCATCTTTCTCATGACCAAGTCTAACATTTTAATGATATGGTGATGTCTCTTATGGTATGTGAAGAAAAAAACCTCTCGGTAAAGAGATAATGTCACCAATACATCAATACATGGACCAAAACTTCTAGTTCCAAGACATGGGTAGGATAGTACCACTCAAAGGTTTACAACTGACATGATCCATAAGCAACCAATTGATCCCTCTTCATCAATAATACTTTGAAACCAATGCATGATGCATTACAATATTCATAATAACCAATCCCAGTATTAGGATGAACCATCACAGTAATCATAGTCATCCTCCCCTTCACATTTTAAAAAACCTCATCACAAGGTTCGAGCCACTAGAACTTCAAAGCCTTATTTGTTATCATAGTAATAGTTCCTAATTAACGAGGTAAGTACTGGATAAAATGTCAATAATTCCCCAACAATACGAGAGATCTCCTAATTTTGAACCAGTTCTAGAGATGTGTCTAGGACCACATTTCATTAAATTTCTCTAAATCCACAAATATACCTATCACAGAAACTACATGTGGTAAAATTTAACCTCATGAATATAAAAGTGAAACTTTGATAGTATTGCATAATTTTGATGTACTCAAAGCATAATCTAGACTATATCAACTTTTCTGACATGTTTTTATGTGTTCAATGAGAAATGGATGATATTTTCAGTGAACACCGTGAAAAATGAATCTAGATTTGGTAGAAGGTCTTGTTTATGAGATCCATGAACACTATTAGTGAATTATTCAGTCCAAATGGAATCTCAAATTTCTTGTATATCACATAACTTCTCTGAAACACCATTTTTAGGATTTCATCATCCCTATCCCACAATTGGTGATTACCCAATTGATGATCGATCCTGGGAAACCACCGAGAACTCTTTCACTAATCAAAGAGTTCATTGATCCTAGGAATAGGTTACCTATTCTACATGGCCACATAATTTAGCTTCTATAAATCTAAAAAGATCCAAATACTACCATCTGCCTTCTTAGAGAACAAAACAAGTGAACCCCATGATGATTTGATCGACCTAATGAATCCATTTCATTCCAATTCATTAAGCAATACCTTGAGATCCTTTAACTCAATCGGAACCATACGATAATGGGGTATCAAAATGGGTTATGCACCTGACATGAGAACTATATCAAATTCTGATTCTCTATCAGGTGGTATTTCTATGAAATCATATGGAAATGAATCCTAATAGAAATCCACGAGTGGAGGAAAAATACAAGGGGGATACCACAGATCCTACTGAATGATCCAAGAATTCAATCTGGGCATTGATCATCCCAAAATTACTCATGTGTGGACCCACTCTAAATTTTCCCAATTCCCACTTGCTAGTTATCATGAACATATATCCTTTTCTAGAGGTAACAGATACCCATATCTAATATAATTAATGTGATATTGAAAGTAGGCTAGCCAACTCATGTTGAAAATCACATAGAAGCTCATCAACTATAGAATCATGAAGTCGGATAGATTTCCATAACCAAAAATGACTATTAGAAACCTTGGGGTTTACAGAAGATGGTTTTATTTCAAGCTCAATGGTGTATTATGGGAATGAAACATAAAAAGAAACACGACCAGTAAGTCATATAAAGTAGTTCCATTTGTAGATATAATGAAATTGGAAGAACAAGTGTCAAATTATGTGTCAAATAATGTTAATGTGATCAAAAAATTACCTTTAATAGTAGATGGTCCCTCCCCGCCATCTATTGGAATTTGATCCCATGCTTAAACTCAGCATGGGACAACTCAACAATCATTCCCCTGAGATGCATGACCCACCTAATTCATCATCATTTCAGCATGTTGTTGAGGAACTTAACCAAGTCCATGGGTCATTGATCATGTCTATCATGCACCCCTATGGAACATCATCCTTGAATATCTGGAGTAGAACTACATAAGATTCTAAAACTTTCCGCACTAGTGATTGTTCCTCATAGGTATGTTGCAGAACTTGTGATAATATCTTTTTATCCCATAGTTTAACCATTATATAACATGTCTTGAGGTCATTAAAGAATCCATTATCTACTCGTCCTAGGTACTGCTACCCTACTTCACATCCCTTGTCTTCCACTTCCTTCTACTGGAAGTGGCACTTATCATAGTTGTAGAAGGTCTACCCACCTGAGCACAAAAATATGAAAGAAGACTAACTTATTGATCCTCCCCTTGGTCCATCTCAATAGTTAAGGCCTTCTATAGAATCTTAGGGCATATCACTAGGTCAATGGTCCTAAGCATTCATCTGATGTAAGGACAAAGACTGATCCTGATATTCTTGGACTTCCTCCAAATCATTTTTTATTTTCATAGAAGCCACTTTAGGGTATTGGGAACTGACCGAATACACTGTTCAGTGGGATATTCAAAATTCAAAAACCACAAATCACGCAAATCAACGCAAAACCGCAAATCACATGATCTGCCCGAGAATCCATGGCACCATCGCGTCAACACCACCATCATCATCACATCACTGTCTTCCACAGTACGTCGCCTGTCATTGCCATCATTAATGAAGGAAACCATCTTCGGCGTTGCATCCCTTCACCGGAGCAAAAAAAAAAAGCATCCTTCAACCATTCTCGTCGTCAACCTTCATCCGGAAGACCGTCGAAGACCATCGACCCACCGTAAAAACATCATCAATTTTTCATCGTCTCCAACCATCATAGAAAACATCCGCACCTTCTTCGCTATGCCTTCATTGTCACCGCATCAAAAACAAAAAACACTGAAACCAGATACACAAATTCGAAGGAGAAAAAATATTAAAGTTGTGTCTGGAGGACCAATAGCCGCTGAGCCACACATCCCAAAGCCTCAAGTAACCACTGATCCAGGTCCGACTGGGAAAGGTACAGAGGAACGCGAGGCCAGAGAAGGGCTTTGAGCGGCAATGGACTCCGAACCCCAGCATCGTCGAAGCAGCAGAAATCCAGTAGTATCAGAACAAAAATAGGCCGAATCAGGTAGCGCCAGAAGATACGAAGACCGCCGATCTGCATAACCCAAAACCTCTTTGTTACCACTGCTCCTTCTCCGACCAGAAGAGGCTCAGAGGAACTTGAGGCCAGAGCAAGGATTAAGCGGCCTAGGGATCCACAGGAAGAAACCGTCGACGGGAAGACCGAAAGATTCGAAGAAGAAGATCCACAACATCGAGCATCACAGCAAAGAATGAGAAAAACCAAAGAAGAAGGGAACCGCCGCGAAGAAGGAGAACGAAGAAAAGGAAGTACCAGAAAGGAGGAAGTCCTAAGTGGAGATCCATCGCCGTCGAGGAAGGCTTTAGAAACCCTAGGAGGGGACCCGAGAGAGGAGAGGGGAGTCGAGCAATTGGGGTGCCATTTTCCTTTTGATATTCTTGGACATCTATTCCTCATTCCTGGTCAACATAAGAGAAAAGAGAAGTGGTTCATTGGAATGACTAGAGTATAATAATTCTATCATATACCCTTATTTTAGACTAATGAACACTTTCGCTTAGTCTATCTTTATTATATTAGGAAATAATTCCCCAATTAATATGTCCTTAAAGGCCTCCCGGGTGCGTCCTTCACATTTGTGAGTACGTCCCATCATGCCCCACCATTTCCTTATGGAACCCTATAGCATGAATGTTTTTAGTTTCTCTATCCTATCCTCAAGTGTGTAAATAAGGTCAAATACATCTGTGATAATTTCTATCTAGTATTCTACATCCTTCGGTGCATCAATGTCGTGACAAGATTTGGGATTATGGAGTTGGATGTCTTCGGTGTAGTCAACCATGGACCTGAGTTCCTCTCTACCCGTGACAATAACAAGTGGAAGGACACTTGACTAAAGTATTTCCACCACATGTACAACCAGAGTATTTCTGAGAGCATGATTTTCCACACCCTCTTATAGATAAGGAAGTGGAACAGTGTTATACACCATAGTGTGAAAATCTAGCCCCGCGATAGCTGGTGGTCCCATCACTCTCTCTCTAGGAGGAATCTTCTAAAACCTGAAGGAATCATTTAGAAAAAAATCATTATAACATATCCTAATAAGTCTATGGGATCACATAAGTTTATCCTAGGATTCTATCCATTACCCAAGTTAGAACCCTCATAATGCTGACCATAAACTTTATCCCTATACAGTAATCACAGTAACATTTAAATATAAAACATAACATCATACACAATCTCAGCTAATTAATTCCAATAGATATATAACAACATCATAGGAAAAAGATATACACTCAATCAAATACTACAATTATATCCCAAACAAATAACAAAAATCAATTCATTAAATTAATGACCTAGTATGACACACAAAAAAAGTTATATATATGGAATGTTATCCTGCATTCCTAATCGTGATTCTTGAATGCAACTAAACCCCATAAAAAATAACAATGATACTTTGAAATATAACATTCATGTCCATTACACATTATCCATCCAGACACATGGAAACTCCCCTCCTTGAGTCCCACACAACCAATCTCCTTTCTACCTTGTCCCATGTTAGTCAAAAATAAAAGAAGATAAATGTGCTCTGATTCTAATTTATAGCACTGCAACCCAAACCACCGGGTCTAAGCTAAAGATCCAAAATACCTCATGCACGCTTCCCCATATACAAGATGACTCTGACTAGTGGTGAGGGTTTGAACACCATAATTGGGGAGACTATACCCTTTGTTTAATATCCTTACACCAATAATATAAATAAAATATAACAAATAAGAGTAATCAGGGTTTAAGATATGTTAAAATAATGTAATATTTGATAACACATATGTCATATAAATAAATATAGATAAATAAACCAGACTCTCGGTGCATTGGACTGCATATGGTGATTGAAGCTTGGAGATGAGTTGAGCTCTCTCAACATTTTACATATCTAGTTTTGTTAGGTTGGGACATCTTTCTGACTGGGCGTGTATTTTACCCTTTTACTTTTCAGTTTACACTATCGTACTCTTGTAAACCCTAGGGGTTTTTACATGCATGGTTATTATTCTAGATGTTTTGTCTCTTTTCTTTTATTCCTCCGCACTTCTGCATTGAGATGGTCGGGTGTGTGCGTACAACAACATTAGGTAAAGGCCCCCCATATTAGTTATGTCTTTCAGCGCTTGTCGCCAGCTCCTAACCTATGGAGGCGGGCTTGGGGCAGTTGCGGCTCGAGACCCATTGGTTCAGGTTGTGACATTATGATTATCATTAATACATGTCATGACTCGTGCACTTAGATTTGCTGACGAAATTTGTGACAACATATGTTCGCGGTAAGGTAGGGTATGTTGGGTGTGTCACGAATGGAAATATTAATGGATAAGTTGAGGAAAGATTTGTCTATTTCATCTTTATGGAAGTTGATATCTCGACCCTTTGTTTGAAATACAATTGCCGCGTAAATTCTAAGGTCAATATGTAACGACGTTTATTTCAAATAGTTAAAGAAAGACAAATCAAGCAAATATGTTGATGACACGAATATACAACATGATTGATGAGATATTGAGACAAATAGATTATATTAGCTCGAATGGCCCGAAGGCCTTCTTTTTTTATTTTTATTATAGATAATCTCCCTTTTAAGGGTTGAATGGGAACTCGTACATGACCCGTAGGCCCAACGCACAAGGCCTGACATGACCCGCAATACATGACCCGAAGGCCCAGAGGCATACCATGCCCATTACATAACCCGTAGGCCTAGCCCACTAGAACTGCCCCTTCCCAGCGTCTTGCATCATTGATCTCCTTAGCTCCCCACCTTGCATTGTTGATCGGCTAGCATTGCCTCATACAAAGCTGCACGGTGCCTGGTCCCGATGGCGGCTGTCATACCCTCTCATTCATCCAATCTGGTTAGCTCTGCATATCGTGGCTGCTACTCTTGTTGCTCTGATCCTCTTCTGGGGCATGTTCTGTGTGAATTGGGCACTTCATGGTCCATGTGACCCAAAGGCCCTGTGGCCCGAAGGCCTTTGATGACCTGAAGGCCCTGGAGACCCGTAGGCCCAAACCGGTGGCCCGAAGGCCCAAATCGGGTGAATAGTTCTGGCTGCTACAGTACCGAATAGTAACTGCTACAGTGACTGCTATAGTACTGCTATAGTAACCCGGAAATTCACCTCCACCCGGTTTTGAACCCGAGTCTCTTGGATGCCAAGCAGGAGTTCTTACCACTCGGGTACGGGCTCGTTGGCCAAATAGATTATATTACACAGTGAGTGTTCATATGTGGTTTTCATCATTATAACATTAAGTTCTTTCTCTTGGGTGTCTTGATTTGTTGTTGGACAGTAATCTTGCACTTTAAACGTACCCATCTAATGTCAATGAAAAAAAATTCTAGAGGGTCGCACTGAGTATTTTCGTTGATCTCGATTAAATTCTTTTTGAATTTAATTAATAGAATAAATATTATTCTCAAAACCAAATAATAATTTTATTCAAGTTTTAGTGATCATATTAATTAAATAAATATTTATTCACCGGATTATGAATAAAATATATTTATTTATTTTATTAAATATTTAATAAATATTTATTTACTGGTTTGTGAATAAAATATTTGTTAACAGAAAAAAATAATGTTATTCGGGTATTCAATAAATGTCGAGGAGTTTGAACGAACCAAAACCATGTTTGGCGACAAATATTAATTAACAGCTGGTTAAAATATTTTTTATTGCATAAGTTAGCGAGAACCACAAAATAATAATAATATTATTATTATTATTATTATGTGGCGTGGTGTGGTGTTTATTAAGGGTTGTAATATTGTTTAATGGTAGACATGCAATTCAGTAATTATTTTAACATAAACTCTAATTCTATAAATAGACAGTCACGTCTATCGTATAGAGTGCAATCCAAAAAAATAGAGAATTGTTGCGCACAACAAATTCTCTCTTCTTCTCTTTTCTCCCTCACAAGAATGAGAAACGTAAGAAATATTCCTTCAAGATCGAAGGACGGTCAATCAACACAAACAACGTTAGACAATCGATTCGTTGCGCTAGCACCCGAAGATCAATTGGCATTGCTTGAAGATCAAAGAAACATGTGTGAATCGCCGCTACAAAGATTCTATCATTGGATTCTCATTGCGCAATGAAGGCGATCCGAAAAGGTTTTTTTCGAATGATCAATATTTATATATATATATACGGTTCATGATATTGTAACTAACAAACTAGATCAATCTTTGTATGAAAATGTGGAAGGGCTTTATTGGAAATTAAGGGTTGTTTGTCACCTTGGGAATAAGTGACATTATGACATCCAAACAATTATTATTATTTCATGACACTTTTTTTTGTAGTAAAAAAGATTTTTATAAGTAGTTTAATTTTATATATAAGAAAACACGAGTTATGTTTTATTATTTACATCTAAAATTTTATCACAACTAAATTTCAAAATGTATTTATTTTTTAAAAGCCATTTATTTTTTAGTTTTTAACATTTTTGTAGAAATTGTTTTTTTTTTTTTGGAATAATGATAGCTTAAAATACAATTTTATAAACAATTATCATATATTTTTAAATTTATCCTTGATTAAAATTTTATGATATATTTAATAATCTATGATATATCTTATTTTGAGGTAATCAGTACAAAATGTAATTAAAAAAAATCAATCAATTAATATATTTTGAACCAATCAATGTAAGGAAATTGAAATATATTAATTTTAAAAAAAGAAAGACTAATCATATTTATGATATAATTCGAATATGTTTATATATAATTGATTGAAAAATATAAATAAGTACATTTAAATCAAGGAGAGAGAGGTTGAAGAAGAGGAGAAGCACCGGACCGCCGTTCGCCGGCGCTGCGGTTGGGATCACTTCTTTTCCGACGAACGCCGGGAGGCTCAGTTTCATCTCGTCCCGCCGATTTCCATGAGGAAAACTCAGAGCCGCCGTAGTTTTAGAGATACTTAACCTAAACTCTGGAATCGAAAAGCAGGCATGATTCTTCTTCTTCCTCAGTGTGGACTAGAGGGGACTCGCCAGGGCATCGACGAACACTCCATTGATGGAGCGGAAGGGCATGTACTGTTCATGGGCTCTGATTCTTTTATTCGGAGCAAGCCCTTCTTCCGGAAAAACGGACGGCCTGAGCGGGCGTGCCCACGACTCGTTCGACGAAATGCCGCTGTGACACCACTCGTTCGACGAAATGCCGCCAGACTTGCGCTTGTTCTGGCCACCGCCTGGAGCGGTAAAGGGGTTCGTGATGACTTGCTGGTAGCACTGATTCACCTCTTCCTGTCAATGCATCGATCAATTATTCAGAAGGAATCTCCGGCGCAGAGAATCGACGACAAAAACGAGGAAGAGCACCGACCTTTGAGATTTTGAGAACGCCCATCAGCTGGTTCTGGTACTCGATCGGATTTCGGGGCTCGACTTGTTCGATGACGTGCATCATTGTGGCTGCAGCCAGCACCGAAGGAAGATAACGCGGGTACCTCGGATCTGCAGTCAAAAAACCAGACGGAGGTAGATGAATGGGTGCACTCCGGATCTTGGAATAAGCAGTTCTGATCGGAGTTCTTACCGGCGGCGACCGATAGGAGGTGGAGCTGGCTCCGCCGGAGGAATTCCCAGTGGAGGCGGTTCCGCAGCCCTAGCCTCCGGATTATGTGGTCGAGAAACGAGAGGGGGGTCACCGGGTTCATCCGCCATTCCAGGGCGGAGAGCACCAGGAGCTCCATCCTCTGGATCATCTTCGTCTCGAACACGTACTCAGTCTCCTCCACCTGTCAAACATATCCGTCAGGCACCCAAAAAATGATACCCGGCTGATCGGATGCTCTGGGATCGGGGAACAGACCTGGAAGTCAGGGAGGGCGGGGACTTGGGTTTCCTCGACTTTGGCCGCCAGGGACAGGCAGGTGACCGCCACTAGCTGGATCATCCATGGCTTCTCTCCCTGAAAATGGATGCTCGGAATGAATCTGTCCAGGTAGTCGACGGCAAGAATGGCGGTGAGGGCGGAGAATCGATGGCGGGCATTGGCTTTTAACATCCACTCCACCGCCTCGCGTCTGGCCAGTGCGATGGAAGAGTCGGAATCCATTTGGGGGGGATGGGTCTGCAGCTTTTGCTGTTTCTCTTTGGCGAGGAGGGTGAGGAGCTCGGGTTCTTCCCAGAACAAGTCCTGTTCACACAAAGGTATAAGAGGGCGAGAAGGGGGGTCTGGGCCATTTTCAATGCCGCCATGGTTGTAGATCTCATCGTCCTCATGATTTTCTTCAGTCTCCTCCTCCTCCTCCTCCTCCCAGTTCTCTTCTTCACAGTAGAGATTATCCAGGAGGAGCGAGGAAGAAGAACCCAGCTGGTCTTCCTGGACTGCCATCTAATCTTCTTCCCGGGCAGAGAAGAGAGAAGAGAAAGCTAGTTGGCTCTGGTCATTACACGAGACAGACCAGAACCAGAGGAAGGGGTGGGCAAATAAAGGAAACCCTTAACGATCCACTCCTGCCACTTCCACTGGCCTAGTTATTGCCTCGATATCATGCTCTCTCTCTCTCTCTCTGGCTCCTTTTCTGTCGTCGTCTTTGGCTATGGGCTGCAGGGTGTCGATTTCTGTATCTTCTTTAAAATAAAAGGAGAGTGAGGAGGTGACAACCAGCAGAGCAGGGGGGTGTTTTCTCGTTTGTCTTTTTCATAGGGAACCATTACCCATACCCATGATTTTGGTCAATTCATCAAATTCATTATTAAAATAAGTTAAATTAATTATAAACCAAACATTTATTTTATTTAAAATGTTTGTTTCATTTTTTATGTTTGGCAATAAATTCAAACTAGTATTCCACCATTACAATGGATTAATATAACAAATAAACACCAACAAACACTGAAACCACAAACAAAATAAAACATGCAATCAAATTGGGGACACATCTCAAGTTTTTAATTTAGAAACGTTTTCAAAGAATATCCATCATGTAAATATGTAACCATCAAACATCATGTTTTCATCACAAATGTCGTTTCACTGCTTCACATAAGCATCGTATTGAGGAGTACCCCCACAAATGAAAATTCTAACAATATAAGACAACGAACACTCGTCACGCTTATCACCTAGAATCCACAGCACGAATAGACTCTCATCGATGAATTTGATCTATGGAGAAGCGAACAAAACTCATATTGTAAGAACAAGAAAAATGGGAACACTTTGAACTAAACCACAATAAAATATAATAGAATGATGGTGCAATACAAATTTTGATAATATAATTCAAAGTTATAAAGTTATACCTTTACTTTGTTTTTTAATAGAAATTATGACCAATTCATAATTTAAATATAAACATTTTATAATTTGTCCTTATTTCATAATTTATAACCCTTTAAAATTTATCACTTATGATATCTAAATAAACACATTTAGTTCTAGATCATAAGTTATGTCATATAATTTGGTTTATAGGTATTTCAAATATTAACATTTAATATTTGTGAAAAATAAAAGTTTCATAGATATTTATTTAATTAATTATAAACAATTTATAATTAATTAATTAATTCATAAAATTTTTATAAAATAAATATTCCCAGAATACCTTTTATAATGATTTATAAACATTTTATAAATCATTAAAACCATTTAAGAATTTTAAAACAATTTTTAAACTCTTTATTGTCTATCCTTACGTAGGAACCTATTCCCGTGTAGGGGTATCCTCTCTTTATCCTTACGCAAACACTCTGTGTAAGAGTAATCCAATTCTAAATCATTTGTGTAATGGTAGATGTTCATGACCCTTACAGGGCATACATTGCGTAAGGGTATAGAAGGTGTTACCTTTAAGTGAACTATTCACATAAGGGTAAGTACAAATCTACCTTTAAATAAATCTTTTAAAACATTGCATTATCTTTACATAACCACTCTATGTGGGGTAGTCTCTCATAACCCTTACATAGACCATGGAGAAAGATGAGATAACCCTTACGCAGGATGCAACACGTAAGGGCAACTCCGTTCGACCTTTACGCACATCCTATATGCGTAAAGATAGGTGGCAAATACCTATATGTGTAAGGGTAAGCTGCGATGACCTATGTGGACCGATCTACATAAGGATAAGGCAAGACATCCCTTATGTGAACCTCTTTACATGAAGAAATGTCATGCTACCCTTATGCAATTGATTTGCGTAAGGGTAATGACCAACTTACCTTTACGCATCCCATCCGCATAAAGGTAACCCCTCAGTTACCTTTACATGGCGCCTTGTTACCCTTACGCAATTGATTTGCGTAAGGGTAATGAACTGACTACCTTTACACAACTCATCTGCGTAAAGGTCACCCCGCAGTTACCTTTACGTAACACCCCACTACCCTTACGCAATCGATCCGCATATGGGTAATGACCTGGTTACCTTTAGGCATCTCATCCGCGTAAAAGTAACCCCTTGGTTACCTTTACGTAACGCCCTATTAGCCTTACATATGCATAAGGGTAATGACTTGGTTACATTTATGCATCCCATCCGTGTAAAGGTAACCCCTCAGTTACCGTTACGTAGCCCAACTATGTAAGGGTAATCCATTTTAAAAACTGAATTTCCAGAAAACAAAAACACAACTCTTTTTTTGGTTTTCATCTTCATTTCATCACTAGTTCCATAAAACTTAAACATGGATCCCCTTAATACCACTATTAGGTTTGGTACGAATCTAATAACACTTATTAGACACAGAAGAAGCATATATCCTTTAAGGATCCCAAGATACGTGCAATCAAACTGGAGACAACACACCCAAAAAGTTTTTAATTTGAGAAAGTTTTCAAAGAATATCCGTCATGAAAATATGAAGTCATCAAACATCAAGTTTTCATCATAGATGTTGTTTCGCCACTCCACTTGAGCATTATATTGAAGATAACCACCACAAATGGAACCAACATGAAAATTATAGCAATAGAGGACACCGAACACCCACTAAAGTTGATTATATGATAATGCATGTAATGAAATAGAAGACAAGATATACAAAGTATTTAAGTTTAGGATAATAGAAAATGAAAGCTATTAAAAATAGGTAGTTTCACACCAAATATACATAAGTTCAAAACACAGATCACTAGGAAGATTGAAAAGATGGCGATGTAATACAATTAATTTATTTTCTCAATCTTGATTTTCTTCCTTTTTGAAGATGACGAAGTTATATGTGAAAAATCAGGAAAATTGGAAGGGACTGTATGGTAACTCAAAGTGTTGTTTTGCAAATCATCATTATCTTCTAAATTGAAATGGTCAAGTAAAATTTTATGGATAAGGAAAACGTAAATGAGTAAAACTGATATATGATTTTTGATATATCAATGCGATAGGGTATTTTATTTGAATGAAATCGTGAGAATAATTTTGTAATGCTAGTCAATAGATATAACTATAATTTTACATACTCTAGGAGGTAGTGATGAAGATTCCATGTCACTAAAATACCCATGATTTTGGTCAATTTATCAAATTCATTATTAAAATAAGTGAAATTAATTAAAAAACAACCATTTATTTTATTTAAAAAATTTGTTTCATTTTTTATGTTTGAAAATAAATTCAAACTAGTATTCCACCATTACAGTGGATTAATATAACAAATAAACACCAACAAACACAGAAACCACAAACAAAATAAAACACACAATCAAATTGGAGACACACATTTCGAAGTTTTTAATTTAGAAACGTTTTCAAAGAATATATGTCATGTAAATACATGGCCATCAAACATAGGTTTTCATCACAAATGTCGTTTCACAACTCCACATAAGCATCATATTGAGGAGAACCCCCACAAATGAAAATTCTAACCATATAGGACAACCAACACTCATCGCACGTATCACATGGAATCCACAACACAAATAGACTCTCATCGATGAATTTGATATACTGAGAAGCGAACAAAACTCATATTGTAAGAACTAGAAAAATAGAAACACTCTGAACTGAACCACAACAAAATATAATTGAATGATTGTGCAATAAATTTTTTTATAATATAATTCAAAGTTATAAAGTTATACCTTTACTTTGTTTTTAATAGAAATTATGACCAATTCATAATTTAAATATAAAAATTTTATATTTTGGTCTTACTTCATAATTTATAACCGTTTAAAAATTGTCACTTATGATATCTAAATAAACACTTATATTTCTAGATCATAAGTCATATCATATAATTTGGTTTAAAGGTATTTCAAATATTAACATTTAATATTTGGGAAAAATAAAAGTTTCATAAATAAATAATTAATTAATTATAAACCATTTATAATTAATTAATTAATTCATAAACTCTTTATAAAATAAATATTCCCAAAATTCCTTTTATAATGATTTATAAACATTTTATAAACCATTAAAATCATTTAAGAATTTAAAAACATTTTTTTAAATTTTTATTGTTTATCCTTAGGTAGGAACCTATTCCCGTGTAGGGGTATCCTCCTTTTATCCTTACGCAAACACTCTGTGTAAGAGTAATCCAATTCTGAATCCTTTGCGTAATGGTAGATGTCCGTGACCCTTACATGGCATACATTGCGTAAGGGTATAAAAGGTGTTACCTTTAAGTGAACTATTCACATAACGGTAAGTACAAATCCACCTTTACATAAATCTTTTAAAACATTGCATTACCTTTACATAACCACTCTATATAGGGTTAAGTATCTCATAACCCTTATGTAGACCATGGAGAAAGATGAGATAACCCTCACGCAGGATGCATTATGTAAGGGTAACTACGTGCAACCTTTACGCACATCCTATATGCGTAAAGATAGGTAGAAAATACCTATATGTGTAAGGGTAAGCTTCAGTGATCTACATGGACCGATCTACGTAAGGATAAGGTAAGACATCCCTTACGTGAACCTCTTTACGTAAAGTAATGCCCTGCTACCCTTACACAATTGATCTGCGTAAGGGTAATGACCAACTTACCTTTACGCAACCCATCTGCATAAATGCAACCCCTCAGTTACCTTTACATAACGCCTTGTTACCCTTAAACAATTGATTTGCATAAGGGTAATGAATTGACTACCTTTACGCAACTCATCTGCATAAAGTTCACCCCTCGGTTACCTTTATGTAACACCCTATTACCCTTACGCAATCAATCCACGTAAGGGAAATGACCTAGTTACCTTTACGCACCTCATCTGCGTAAAAGTAACCCCTTGGTTACCTTTACATAACACCCTGTTACCCTTACAGAATTGATCTACATAAGAGTAATGACTTGGTTACCTTTATGCATCTCATCTGTGTAAAGGTAACCCCTCAGTTAACATTACGCAGCCCAACTACGTAAGAGTAATCCATTTTAAAAACTGAATTTCCAGAAAATGAAAACACAACTCTTTTTTTGGTTTTCTTCTTCATTTCATCACAATTTCCATAAAACTTAAGCATGGATCCCCTTGATACCACTATTAAGTTTCGTATGAATCTAATAACACTTATTAGACATAGAAGAAGCATATCTCCTTCAAGGATCCCAAGAGACATGCAATCAAATTGGAGACAACACACCCAAAAGTTTTTAATTTATGAAATTTTTCAAAGAATATCTGTCATGAAAATATGTAGTCGTCAAACATCAAGTTTTCATCACAGATTTTGTTTCACCGCTCCACTTAACCATTATATTGAAGAGAACCACCATAAATGGAACCAAAATTAAAATTCTAACAATAGAGGACATCAAACACCCACTACATTTGATTATACGATTAATCTGTTTTCTCAGTTTTGATTTTCTTCCCTTTTAAAGATGTCAAAGATATATGCAAAAAATCAGGAAAATTGGAAGGGACTGGATGGAAAATCAAAGTGTTTTTTTTCAATTCATCATCATCTTTTAAATTTAAATGGTCAAGTAAATTTTTCTAGATAAGGAAAACATAAATAGGTAAAATTGATATATGATTTTTGATATATTAATGTGATAGGGTATTTTATTTGAATGAAATCATGAGAATAATTTTGTAATTCTAGTCAATAGATATAACTATAATTTTACATACTCTAGGAGGTAGTGATGAAGATTCCATGTCACTAAACTTAGTTACATTTTCATATTTTCCATGATTCAAAACATCCTGCAAAGAAGAGAGTGTTGAAAATTTAATAAGAAAGTTTAAGAGTTTTGATAAGAATAGAAAAAAGTTGAAAAATAATGAAATTACAATTACAATGTGAATAATAAATGGAGATACGTTATATTTCATTACCTTTGACCATTGAACAATATTTTAAAATTCTAATTTTTTTGTTGGTTGTCAGTAATAAATAAGACTTTGAACGTATTATGATCACATGAACGATGAAAATTACAAATGTTAAATTCAAATATTTTCATAGTGAGTAGAACTTGTTTGGATTTAAAAATATTTAAATTTAGAGGAGAACTAAAGGGATCATTGTTCTTTAAGCAATAAAGTCATCTCAATTTAATCTTGTAAGTCACATCAACATATATAAAGCAGAACGATGTTGAATAATTACTTGAATAACTTTTTCTCTAAGCTTAGATGCAGGTTTTTATATGAATTGCATAACTTTCTTATCAAATAGAACAATAAAGATGAATCATGTATGATCATTGTGAAGTAGTTGAACTCTATATCTACAAGATCACAAAAAATAAAAATATGAAAATTTAAGGTACTATTACTTTATATTTAATCTAATATTTTTCCTCACAAATCTAGAGATATTTAGTTAATACCTTGGAAGATTGGGTGAGAGAGACACATTAACATTTGGACACAAAGTAGTGTCATTCAAACATTGAACCATTTTCCAACAACAGATGAACAATTCATAAAACCAGTTATAGTTACATTGACTTTTTTCACAGCGCCTAAGGCCATGCACTTTGTAGCCTATGATAAAAATTAATGCAAACATTTTCAAGTAAGCAATGAAAATAATATATTAGTAGATACAACTCTAAACATGAACAATCAATATGAAATAATGGGTTACCTTGATACATGAATTGATTTGAAGCAATGATGAAGTAAGTGAGCTGTTAGAAATTGTAGATGGATTGATAGTTTGAGGCAGATTTTTTGGAGTGAACCTTATCACGGAGCACAAAAAAATTTAGTGATGAATATAAATCACTTAGAATGACAAGAAAATAATCACTTGATAATGATGTTTATAAAGAAAAATAAAGTTACAAAACATGCATTTGAAATTGTTCACAATTGGAATATTGGGATTGACCAACAAATTTGTGGCATTCAAACTCATGCTAACAATAACAGAATATACATTGAATAACATTTAATTTTTAGCAATAGAGGATTTCAATAAGAAGTTATACTGAATGTAATAATTTTTTATATACAACTTACCCATGGGTCGCTTAGACCAAACAAGTTGCATCACTAAAATTTTGATATTCCGTGATTCATTTTCCAGTAATGTAGTCAACTAGTCAACAAATTCATCCCATAATATGCAATTAGTGGTAACACCACTACAATTATTTTGTTACATAAAAAATAAAATTAATATATGTAATGTACATGCTAGTGTACTGAATTTTATAATACATCTTAACTTTCATCCATTAACATAATCCACATCCTCTTATTGAAATTTCCCTATATTTTCACTGGTTCATGGTGATAAAGTTGACCGATTACATCTATATATTAAATGAATCAGGTGAACTAATACATAATGAGATTAAATTTCATATATTGTAATGGTTAACTCAAATAGATAATATGTAGTAGTGAAGCCAATCGTGCAATATAATACACATTCACATGTAGATTTACATACTACAAAAACCTAATTTCAAAAATACAAAAATAAGTAGGTTTAAAGGTTACCAGATTTGGAAAAGTATACAAATTTAATAGCAGCAAGTGGAACTCAAAAAACAACAAAAAAGGATTTTCAAGTTATATACTTAATAATTTAAAAACTACACTTAGTAGTTGATTTAAATAAGCGGGTTTAACATTTCATTGTACAAGGAAGATCATTTCAATATAAGTCTAACATAGTTAGTTAGTCAAAATTAGTGAATAATGTCTTGTTAGATCATTAAAAGGTGGTAATAATAGTATAGATACACATAAATCCACTAAGGGGTTTGTATGACTGAAATAACAATTATTAAGGAAAATATACTTAAATTTTTGAACAAATGCTATTTAAAAATAAAGTAAATGTGTTATTAAGAAATGATGCATGCATTTTTTTATTAAAAAACCATTTTAAAATTATAAATATCAAAATAAAATTACCTATGAGGTATTACTTGGGAACCATTATATGCTTGATCTCATGGAAAGATACAAATTGGAAACCAGAATGTGTCGGAGGAGCATCACATAGTCTCACATTAGTGCTCCAATTAAGTAAAATGTTTCAATTATGGAGGGATGGAGGGATGCTAAATTTTTTCCTTAATTTAAAATAATATTGAAATTATATATTACATAGCATAGAACTTCATGAAGAATGGTTTTGTACTTCAAAAGTTGTTGATGAACAATAATTGTTGCTTGGATTATGGTTTCTTGTAACCATAATTTCAAATATTGAACTCTAGATAAAAATAGAAAATACATTGTAATAATTGGAAATACTGAATATTCATATGAACACACATAATATGAGTTTGAGTTAAATATATAGTGGCCTGTAAAATTTCATGTCGTATCCCATATAACTAAACTCAAATATAAACAGTAACCTATTTTTATAATGCAATATTCATCAATTAGAGAGTTATTGGTTACTATATAATTAATGTTAATGTTAATCTTCAATACACATTTTTTTATTATGAATTTGATGGTAGAGTTGACAATTTTTTTATTATTAAAACTTTGAAAATTTATAACTTACATTTCCATTAACTAAAAGAAGGTCAATCACAATGACCTCATTGAATAATTTAGAAGATTTGTGAACTGCATCTGAATAATGCATATTTCAATCTTCATTGTTTCATCATCTTCAATTGAAATGTCATGAAGGTGGGTAAAATCTTGATCCATTTTTTGTAACAACACCATAAAATGAATAAATTAAGTAAACTATATATATGTTTAATATAATTTAAATGTTTTGAAAATACAATCCCATATAGAACATGGTAGGAAAGAAATCATAATAAATTTGGGGAAATCCAATACACCTACTAAAATGTTTGAAAATTTTCTTTATAAAAAATATTAGTTGTACAAGTCACTGGTTTCTTTTTACTATCATGTATTAATAATTTAAAACCTTTATTATTTGTAACTATATAAACTACTACATAAAGTTGACTATGACAGAAAATAGGTTGACAAAGATATATGCCAATGAAAGAAATATATTTTCTCGGACTTTTGTTAATGGTAATTATATATGAAATAGTCAAAGTATACTATCTTCTTTGAAGCTTAAAAGTCTATTTTGTATCTAAATGTGCCATGTTGATCCTCAGTATGAAATTCATTTGTCCTGGATGAATTCCAGTTAATATTTATGCACCGAACACATGTTCACCTAAATTAGTAATGATCAAACAGGTACAAGTACAAAGACCAAATGATTGATCAATATTTCTCAACAACATTATTGGAATTTATGGTATGAAAAAGTAAAAATGTTAATGACATTTAGAATATCTAGTGTGTAAATATTTTCTATTGTTTCTGAATCAAAACCTGAATTGTAATCACTATCAGAAATTAGATACACTTTTTATTCTCCAACAATGAAATACAACATGTATTCATTGAGTTATTGTACAACATCACATGTAATTGATAATATTTTTTGATCTCTCAAATAAGCTTTATCATTGTATTTGGTTGAAAAACTTGGATATGTGTAAAGAGAAATTTCATCAAGTGGATCATCATACGAATTTACCAGGAAGTCATGTGGAATTTCTATATTTTCTTCACCATCATGCAGATATCCCATATGTTCATCACCAACTTTCAAAATCCAATTTTCAAAGTCATTCAATTTGTAAAAAGATAAAGAAGGATGAGAAGATAACAATATCATGCTTACTGTCAGTTTAAGGACATGAAAATTCTACAAAAAATAAGATGAATTTATAGTTTCAAACACAATATCACTTATACCCCCTCCTGGTATTACTGGTAATATTTGTCTGAAATCCCCTCCCAAAATAACTATTTTACCACCAAAAGGTATTTTACATGCATTTCAATCATCTACTAACATTCTATCTCTCAATGTTTGATAGAATTCCTCAAACTAATGTTTATGGACCATTGGAACCTCATCCCATATTATTATTTTAATAGACCATAAAAGTTCATCTAATTCACTTCCTCATTGAATATTTCATGTTGAAGTTTCAGTAATATATATCAGAATACAAAACTCAGAGTGTATAGTCCTACCACAAGGAATATGTAGTGACAATATACCACTTAAAGAAACAATAAGGACTATATGAACATCAGAGTGAATTTTGGAACATAAAGCTCTACATATAAATGTTTTACCCATAAATCTACAGTAACTAAGAAAAAAACCCACCTCCTAGAGTAGATGATAAAAATATGATAGTTGATAAGACATATTGTTGTTCCACTATGAGTTGTTTTGAAAAATCCATAAATTATTCTCGGAGAAGTTCTCATTTGTAATTAAGTTCTGATGCAATTAACCAATTACCATCATAAATAGAGAACATATCTAGAATAGGCATAGGGGGAAACTTTTCAATGAACTCCTATTTTTAAATGCATGATATTAGTCTCAAGTAACACATATGTTTGCAGTTGATGATCATTCATAATGAGGTATTTTGAAAGTAAACATTGTTAGATAAGTTGAAGTTAAGTACTAAATAAAATAAAGGTTAAAGGAGGGTGAAGATACATTTAAACAAGAGGAGTTTAATGTAGACATTTCAAACTGTATAATTGAATGTTGGAAGAATAATCAGTATAAAATCAAATAAAGTATTCATTCAAGTCAAATTTAACCAAAAATTTCTCTTCATATAGATGTTAAAACTGGCGCCTACATAGTTTTAATATATTGGAGTTTGAAAAAAAAATACTACTAAAGTAATAATATTTTAATAATCCATAAATAAGAGGGTGATGGAATTTTTAACACATTGTTTATAAGCCAACTATGTCAAATACAGTGATTGTAATGCATGTAAAGATGTGTTAGTAAATTTGAATTCTGTATAAGATTTTTTATTTAAAAATTATTGAAAAATAATTGGAGATGTATTATGTAACAGCCCATAAATTATAAGCTTGGTTTTATTAAAAATATATTTTACTAAATGGATTTATTTACATTTTCATTGAAAATAATAATTGATAATTAAGTGTTTCAATTAATTTAATTATAATACTTATAATTAATAGTTTATAAATTGATTATTAAAAACAAATATTGTATTATAGTATTATTTTATTTAAAAGAATATTTGATTATTAATTTTATTTTATTTGAATAACGAAATTTATTTAATAAAATATATTGAATGAGTAAATTTCCAAATCTGAATAGATATGTATATATTTTGACTATTATTATCTTGATAAATGAAACTAATTTGATTGTATAGATTTTTATTTTCAAAAATGTTATATATATATGTGTGTGTATATGTCGTTATGATTATTAATTTTGAATTATTAAAAAAATTAGTTTAAAAAAATTATAATTACTAGTTTCAAATTATAAAATATGTTTAGATTATAAAATTGTTTTGTTTAATAAGAAATTATAATCTCATTTAGTTTTCAAGTTAAAATTATAATATATTGTACATATATTATAATATTTAATAAAATTTATAATATTATTGATATAATAATAATAATAATAATAATAATAATAATAATAATAATAATAATAAAATCAAAAAGGAGAATGAATGGGGGTAAGGGTTTCACAGGTTGTTTGGGGGAAGCACGCCACAACCTGGTCTTTAGGGTCACGCAGTTCGAGCTCGAGCTAGGGGAGAGCTAAAGCAGATGGGGGTTCTGACATGGGAGTCCAAGGGAGGTCGAGTCGAGTCGCCGGGAGAGGCTGAGGGCGAGCTGACTGGGGAGAAGGGTTCACCGCGAGCGCCGATAATGGAGATCTGGGTGATGTCAATGAGTATCATACTCAGTTAGGGTTTCTTTTTTGGGGTTTCTTCAACCTATTAAGGTGAGCTTGTGATTTCCATGTCTGATTTGGTTAAACTCTAATGGTTGTCGTTTCATTCTCCCATCAACGTCGCTAGTAATTTGTGGTCCGGTTGTTGGTTCGCTTTTGGATTATGAATAGATATCGCTAGTTTTTGTCTGCTAATTTCAAATATCTTATTTATTTTTTGGTGTTTTTATATTAAATATTTCAATGTTGTAGTATTTATTTTTCCCAGATGAATATTTTTTCTTAGCTATTTACATCTAAACCATCGGCTTGTTTTGCATGCTAAAAATTGACCCTATCTTGAGATCTCTAAGGATATCTATTGGTCTGCTGAATAACCAATTATGTTTTTCTATATCACTGTATAAACAGAAAATTTTAAGGCTATAAAATCCTTAAAATTTACAGTGTCCAGTCTATGGTCTGTTATCTATGCGTAAAAAAAGGGTAAGCCATATCATAGTTTCTAGTCTACGGTCTACCTATTTGTAAGGGTTTAATTTATATTGTCCAAATTATGTTATTACATGTTTTCCTATATATCTCTTTTATTATAAAATTTTAAGGTAAGAGAAACGTATAATTCAAACATCTATTTGTTTGTTATTTCAAAATAAAATATTTGATTGCTTGTTACTGTCATAATTTATCGTAAGGGAAACTATTCTGTTTTTTTTCAAATACTTACAATAAAATTTTGCTTCTCTTCTCCACTGAAATTCAAGGTAAATATTAATTTATTTCTAGATTTTGGTTCTTTAAATTCTATTATGGAATTATTGTCATTTACATATATGTGCATATCATTTTGTCATGCATATACATACATATGTAATATTTCCCCTACTCTTGATTCATTAAATTATGTACTATGTATGAATATATGTTTTGTGTTAGAACAAATTCAATTAAGAGTTGTTTATGTTAAATTTTATTTTTCAAGAGTTTAATTTATCCTATAAACTTATCTTATATTCCTTTATAAAGTTTATGTTTTAATTATTGTTAAACATAAATATATTTATTTATCAAAGTTTCTTTGCATAATGAATTCATTCAGCTTTATTGTTACATAATACACGATAAGTGCATACAAGTATATGTAAATAATCTATTCAGACACATATCGTATGTGTATATAATTTATTTGTACATTTATAAGAATTTATTTAAGTACATAACTAATCATAAATAAATCATTGATGATTATTTATATTAATGTGAATAGGGTTTTCATAAAATGAAATCATGGAAACACTCTTGTCACATTTATAATTTTATCACCATGTTTCTAAAAAGTGCACATAACATGTCATCAAGTTTAATTAACATTAAGGTCTTCACATCTGTATATAATCATGACCATGTGATTATGCACAACGACATGCCTTGTATTCATAATCATGATTTCAAATTAAATTTTAAGGTTTACTTCCAAGATGAATAAGCACATAATTGAAATGATTTAATTTAGATGTTTATTTATAAATTTTAGATGCATAAGCATCATATTAATTTTACATTTATCGGAACAATCCTCAAAATGGATGTTTATGGAAGAAGTGTTTAAGTTCATGGTTAACAATTGATCTTTCAAGTAATTATACAATGTGCATGTATCAAGAGATTTGGTTGTGCAAATATAATAAGTGAGTTTCCATGAAATTTTATACTTACACATTTATAAATAAATATAAGTGTATGGACAATTTTGTTTATATATATATATACATACTTTAATTCATTTATGTTATTATGAAAATTTTTATTTTTAAAGGTATCAAGCTATGATCTAACTCTTGTTAAAAATGGATATTTTTATTTATTAAAGTTTTCATTAAATATGAATCTATCCCACAAATTAGAGTATTATAAATACGACATCATATAATGTGTATATATATTTATGGTAAACATTAAGTTCTTTTATTTAGAATTTAAATTCATGGTATATATATATGTATATATATATACAAAGGGTAAAATGTTTATTAACATGTTATATTTCTTATCCTCGTGTTTTTAGAAAGAAAATGCACATAACGTGTCGTTATTTTAAACTAAAATTAAGGATTTCATGTTCGCATACAATCATGGCCATGCATTAAGCATAACATCGACACACCTTTCATTCATAATATGCTCATGGTTTCAAATTAATTTTAAGGTTTACTTATGATATTATCAAGCACATGTATTTATTCAAGAATTGAAATGTTTTATTTATAATTTTATGTGTGAAACATATTTATTTATTGTAAAATATTATTTTGAGAAGACAAAACTATATATGCATTTTTTATTAAATGTGAATTTATTTCATTACTCATTTTATTGATGGCTTACAACTAAAGACAATTATTTAAAGTATGGGATTAATATTTTTATGATATTATATGGATTAAGAATTAAACCTTTTAAAGTGGTATGAGACACTTTGGATTGTTTAAGGAATATATACCTCAATAATTTATCAATGAATTTATTTTCATATATGAATAAGATTCAAATAAATCAAAGTTGTATGCAACACTTTGATTTAAAGTCATATTTTTATTAGACATATGAGGAATGCATTGGATATATTATGTGACGGGTGATGCCCGCTATAGCCTCTCGGTGCATCGACAGGTCTCATGAGACAAACTAGCATCTTGGAACGGGGGCTTGAAAAAATGATTATGTTGTCTGACATTATGCATTCACACATACATTGGACTTATTATGTGACAGGTGAGGCCCGCTATAGCCTCTCGATACATCAATAGGTCTCATGAGACAAAATAGGTATTGGCATGAGGCCTTGACAAAATGGTTATTTATGGTCTTGGCATGAGGCCTTGAAAGTATGGTTATGCTGTCCTGTATTATCCATTCCCTCATTATGAATCTTGTAAGTGAAAGTCCATGTGATTATTCGACTAGAGGAATATCCATGGTTAATGATCATTCTCTTATGAACCTGTATTAGTCGGTCTTACATTCTCAAATGCACATGGTAAAATGTTTTATATTTAAGTATATACTTATATAGAAAATCATCTATTTGAAAGGATTAATAATAAGGTAGAAACTTATCTATTCTATCATGGTTTTCATTTATGTGGAATGGTAAATGACATCGTTGTCTATGTAATTTCTAAACAAATATTGTTTCATGTATAAATTTGTAATCGCACCCCTGGAATGTCATACATAATTAAGTATGGTCGTTATCAAACTTGTGGAATTTCATGCATTTCTGATCAAATGCGTGCATATTTTATAATGTATTTTCTTTGTAACTCTTAAAAAAGTTTAGAAATTTAGAGCATGAGTTTATCCAAAAATCTATTTCATAATCTCAAGAAAATGATGATGACATGTTATGAGAAAAGTTAATTTCATGATTTGAAACATGTATTTAAAGAAATGCTTTAAAGAAAAAAATATTTCTTTATGGTCTTGTTTTAAAATCCCTTACTGGGAATTTTTGTGCTCACCCTATGTATTTAAATTATTCTTATAGGTTTAGTGGAAGTGCCACGATGAATTTCTAACATGGAAGCATTGATCTGATGTTACTTTTCTTAATGTTTACTAAGTTTTTTGCTTTTGTATCCGAATGAATTACTGAAATTATAACTATCCAAAACCTGGGCTAGTAAAAGATCCTCTGTTTGTAGTATGTTTTGTAATTATTCAGTTCTTTTATAATAAAAAAATTACACAATATTTGTAAAGGGCTGAGCCCAGTTGCTCGGGATTGGGTCTTTACATATTCCAAAATTTATAAGGTAAAATTATTGAAGAGAGAGATAATAAAAGATGGTTTAATACCTAGTAAATATACCAAAGTAAAATGTATGGAATAATCAATAAAAAATAAGATGTGAAAAATTTATACAATTGTTTATAAATAAAGTGTGTCAAAGAGGAATAATCATGTATATATTTGTACATGATATTATTGTAAAAAGAGATAATTAAAAAGAAAGAAGTACTTTAGAACCATTTAAAGGATATACTATTAGACATAAGAATATGTTTCAATAATTCCTTACCACATAATTTGGAAAAAGAAACATTATTATCACTACCAAAAAACTGGGCAAGGCCAGCGCCAACCCTTTATCAGCGCTAACGAAAAAGCGCTGATAAAGGGGGTACCTTTATTAGCGCTAAAAAAAGTGCTGATAAAATTACCCCTTTATCAGCGCTTTTTTTAGTAGCGTGGATAGGGGGGCGGGATTTATCAGTGTTTTTTTTAAAAGCGCTGATAAAGGGTTCGACTTCAAAAAAAAATTTAATTAAAAATAATATATTAATATATAAATATATAGATATATAAATATAGTTATATTGATATAAATATAATATATAATTTTTAAATATATTTTAGATAAGTACAAATATACATTTACACTTAATATACTTAATATATAAGATATTTAGTGAAAATGACTTATAAAAAAAGTAAAAAAAATATTTTTAATTAATAATTTGATAATTATTATGGAGTAATAGTCATTTAAATACAATTTGAAGACTAAAAAAATAAAAAAAAATTTAAAAAATATCCAAAATATGTTGAAAACGCAACTTGAACTTCAAACGACCATAACTTTTGATCCGGGTGTCTGTTTGAGCTCTACCACATATCAAATCGAAGCCTGCGATGAGATCTACGTCAATTTGACCTGGGAACCTTGGTCAAAGTTTTTTTGAGGCCAAAAAATGCCCAGAAGACCTCCAAAACTGAGTTTTTAGTCGGGGTACCCCGATTTGTTTAACATTTTGTGGATTTTCAGCCTCGTTTAAGGGGGTATTATTGGCTTTTTTTGGTGGGGACCAAATTTATTCCAAGGTATTACATTCATATTGATATTATGTCTTTGAAATTTTATTGTTTTTTATAATTCACTACTATTTATAATCAAATATATAACTATATGTACATATTTTTTATATATTCACACCTAAAAATTTAATTTTTTAAATAAATAATTAAACATATTTACATATAAAATATATTAGCTTTATCTAAATAATAACTAATATCCATTTTATTTAAAATACCAATATATGAATATTTATATAACTATATATTAATATAACTATATATATATTAATATAACTATATATATATATTAATATAACTATATATATTAATATAACTATATATATATATATATTAATATAACTATATATATATTAATATAACTATATATATATATATTAATATAACTATAAATATATATATTAATATAACTATAAATATATATATTAATATAACTATAAATATATATATTAATATAACTATAAATATATATATTAATATAACTATATATATTAATATAAATATATATTACTATATGAATAAATATAACTAAATATATATATATATATAAATAAATAGATATATCATAAATAAGAGAACAAATCAATATAGGGAAGTGGAAAAGGCTTTAGGCTCGTAGGGGGGAGGTCTCGAGATCAAATCCGGGTGGAGGCAGGGGCACGCGCGCATGAGTGATTTAGAGGGGCTAGTGCTGATAAAGGTTGTAGGCGGTGCGTGTTGGTGCTGGAGGTGCGGGAAAGCGCTGATAAAGGGGGGATCAAGCGCTGTAAAAAGCCCCCCCCCCCCCCCCCGAGATTGGCGGTATTTTTTTAATTTTTTTAATTTTTTTGGGTTTTATCAGTACTTTTTGGAGCTCTGATAAAGGGGACCCCCCCTTTATCTTCGTCGGCATTAACAACGATTTTATAGCGCTGTTAAAGGCCATTTTTAGCACTGATAAAAGATGTATTTTTAGTAGTGTATGGATGTAAAACTGAATGAATATATCCCAAAAAATAAGAAATGTTAAAAAATAAAGACTAAAAAAAGAGGGAATGTTTCGGTGTAAACATACACGAACCTTATATTTGTAAACAAACACGTACCTTATATTTGTAACCTTATTCATTGTACATATAACATATCTTCAAAAATAAGCTTCCATGTTTCATTCCATACATGGTGAGGTTGATAAATTGTGTTTGACAACAACATGTGAGAAAAAAATTATGCAATGAATCTCTTGTTTCCCAAATAGATGCATCTTTTATAGCTTCAATAAATTCAACATCATCTTAAAGTAATCATAAGGAATAATAGGGTTCTCCAAATGTTTCATGACATGTATCATTGATAGTCAAGATGTCATGATAAGAGGTTGTCCCTCTTACCTTAGTGAGAAACATTCGTAGAAAATAAAGTTCTCCAATTATTGGGGGTACATAGTGCAACCTTCCAATTGAAAATCCATGTTTTTGAGGGTACCATTTATGATCACATGCATTGAAGACAAAATTTAATGGTCGTTTTTCATATGTTATATTATGTAAATAATGAAACATTGCATTTCATTTAAAACAAGATAAGAACATTGTTCGAGAGACTGTTGTTTTTTCTAATATATCTTCAATAACATCATGATCAGTATAAGTAACAATTTATTGGTTTGGTAGATGGAAATGAAATATTTCAATAGAAGTAAACCTATAGTGTATATCAAAGCTAAACATTTTCTATGTAGCTTCACATGGATAGATATACCGACAATCATAATACATTCTAATCTCATAATTTTCAATTTCATTTTTATGTCTTCCATAAGACCCATAAAGAATAGAAGCAACACGATCATGGAATTTATTGATATATTTGAACAAATATTTGATGGAACATGATTGGTTGTAAATTTGAAGGTTGAAATGAGCTTGATATTTAAGTAATAAAGATGAGTTGTAAGGGACAACATAATGATTATTGAGGTCAATGGAATTCTTTGAGATTATATTACATGTATATTATCTTATGTAAACATCATATATATCTCCATACAAAAAATTAGTAGATATTTTTTTTAGAAAAAACATTGAGAAGATCTTATTTTTCATACATGGTGATCGATGATTAGTGGCCCCACAAGGCCCATGATTCATAATGTTTTTTACAGCATTATAAAGCATTGGTTTCATATATTTATCAGGAATTTCAATTAAAAGAATATTATCTATATTAGTATATATTGAAAGTTTATGTTGAGGAAGTAGGAATAAAATTATATGAATGTGAGGAAAACCATTTTTTTAGAACTCAATAGTTTGGACAACTGTATGATACATGAAAACAATAAGTCAAAAATTAGTTACATATTAAATGGAATGCATTTTTCCGTATGTGTGTGTATATGTATATATTTTGAAAATGGATATTTATTTTATTAATGACCTGCTTGATAATTTCAAAAAAAAAAATACATATTTTAAGACTACCATAAAATGATGAACTTAAATATTGAAAACTCTAGATAGTATATATAGATAGTCTTTAGGATGAAGATTGTGACTTCTAACAAACTGAGGGATTTCATGTCAGTTGGGGTTGTAATTAAAAGTTAGAAACAAATCTGGGTATTCATACCAATTATAAATTTCCATTGCATCCTAATATTTTTGAATCTTATACCTCAGACCACCTATGAAGGAAGATGAAAAAATAATACATTTCCCACATGAAGACCCATCATGTTCACCGCTAATATAATCATATTTCAATTCATTGTACAACTCAACTCTCAAATATTTTTGATTAAATCTTATAAACGATAAATTTTGAGATTCAACCATGGTGTATGCATCAATAATAAACTACTGGAGTAGCTATATTGAGTGTAACAAAATTGATTTCTGATCTGATTAGAATTGATGATGGTATGAAAAGTACTTCTTCATTGTGAATTTATGCATTTTAGATGTTTAAGTCATTGTATATATGTTATGGAAAAGGTTAATAGTGTATACATCCCAACCAATTGAAGAAATTAAATGGTATTTCAATGGAAGATATAGAGGGTGAAATTAACGTATACGTTTCAATTCATCATTACATGTTTGTATGATAATATATCCATTTTTATTGAGTTGTTCAATATCTCTAACTATGATCATAACAATTTTCAGATGAAGTTGGTAGATTATAAATATTAAAATTCACACCTCATTGCCAAATTAACTTTAGTTTTAAATTTGTATTATTAATGATATGCATTAAATCCCTAGAAATTCTGAATTTTTGAATCAATGGATTGTGTTCATCAAACATCCGTTGCAAATTTTCCACAATAAGTGGGTTAACATTAGTTGGTACATTGTATCTATCAGAGATGAAAGAGAAAATATTGAGAATATAGTTTTTATGAAATAAATATATAAATAATAAATAAATATACAGTACATAAAGGAGTGAAAATTTGATGAAATTACCTAATACCTTGAATTCTGTTTTTCACTTCATGATTAGTGTCGTATACATAAAACTATGTATATTTTGGAAGCTTTCTATTCGAAGGTAGTAAACTGCCAATACACTAATAGTTCTAACCATTTGGTTTGAAAATATGACTAACTACTCTAATATTGATGGAATTATCAATCCTCCCTCACATTGATGTGAAAGAAAACATTGCATTGCAAATGTGGACATAATGTCGATTTTTTTGGCATATTTAGAAGGGTTATTGAAAATTAGCGAGGCCAAGTACTGAGGATGCTGATGCAGTTCTACCAATTGTATCTTACCTATTGAAAAAAATAAAAATTTTGGATGACTATCACTGAAATGCTTCTTAATTATTTCATCTCATTGGAATAATGAAAAAAAAGTGAAATATTAGATCGAGTCCCCAATATCTAAATAATATACAAGGAACAATTCATAGTCTGTTGAATGTTTTTAAAATTAGAGGATTAATGACATCAAAAGGAAATAATAAGGAACCATCAATGGTTCATACAACACTACTACAAAATTGGGTTTATCCAGTGTTAGGGCTTTAACAACGCCAGCTAAAAATACTGTTAAAGATCCCCTTTGTCAGTGCTAAAAAAACAATGTTAAAGTGGGTCTTTAACAATGCTAAAAAAAGAGTTGTTAAAGGGGGTCCTTTATCAGTTCTTTTTTACAAGCACTAATAAAGGACCACCCTTTATCAACGCTTTTAAAAAGTCATACTGATGGGGGGGGGGGTTATCTGCGCTTTTTTAGAAGCACTGATAAAGACCCCCCTTATCAATGCTTTTTTACAAGCGCTAATAAAAGTATACTTAAAAAAAACATTTTAGTAAAAATAATATATAAATATATAAATATATAAATATATTTATACTCATATAAATATATAAATATATTTATACTCATATAAATATATAAATATATTTATACTCATATAAATATAATACATATATTTTAAAATATGTTTTAGATAAGGTAAATAGGCATTTACAATTAATATATATGATATTTAGTGAAAATGACTTATAAAATATTTTTTTTAAAAAAAATCAATTAATAATTTGATTATTATTACCGATTAATAGTAATTTAATATCAATTTAAAGAAAACAAAAATAAAAAAATTAATAAAATATCTAAAATAAGTTGAAAATGTAACACGAACTTCAAATGGCCATAACTTTTGATCCAGTTATCTATTTGGTCTCTACCACATATCAAATCGAAGTCTACGATGAGATCTAAAACCATAGTGATATAAGTAAACCTCTTTCACATTTTTAAAGGCCAAAAAAGCTCTGGAGGCCACAAAAACTGAGTTTTAGTTGGGGTATCCCAATTTTTTAACATTCGATGGATTTTCAGCCTCATTTAAGGGAGTCTTATTTTCTTTTTTTATGGAGATTGAATTTATTCCTAGGTATTGCATTCATATTGATATTATAGTTATAAAATTTTATCATTTTTCACAATTTAATTTTATTTATAATTAAATATATGCATGTTTTCTTATATTTACTTATAACAAATCACTCATATATATATATATCAACATATTTACATAAAAATGTATATTATAATATATGTAAATAAATACATCTTCTAAAAATGTATTTAAAATAATATCTAACCATTTTTTACATTATATATACATTTACATATATGTGTGTATTAATAAATAGATTTATATTTATATTATATTTTAGTATATATAAATGAATATAATATACAATATATTTAAATAAATATAAGTGTGTATATATATATATCAAACACACACATATATATTTTATAAATGTATTTAAAAATAATTATATAAATATATGTAAATATATATATAAATAAACTAATATATCATTAAACAGACAACAAAACAGCATGGTGTAGTCGTAAAGATGTTCCATCTTCGAAGAAGAGTTGCAGAGTTCGAATCCAGGCAGACACGTATGATACTGGAAATTCGCAAACCACTGATAGGGGTGTGTGGAGTGTTGTTAAAGTGGTCGTGAAAGTGATGATAAAGTGGTCAAATTCTCATGGAAATATAATTTTTTTTACCCCTTTAACAACACTACTTTTATTAGAAATTTTTTAGCGTTGATAAAAGTTTTGGGATTTTAACTGCATTCAAATTATCAGCACTTTTTTAGTTTTGATAAATTCCTATTCTATCACTGTTAAAGGCCTTTTTTTTAGTATTTCAAGAATTTTATGATCACATGATAAAAAAAATATTATTTTTTAGAACACACTGACAAGATCAATGATGTAACGTATCAGGTCCAGTTAATAGATAAGTGGCTTGTCTGGTTGTCCACATGGCCACAAGTATGCCTCCCCATATGCCAGAGGCTGCCAACTAGCAATGAGGATCTGTGGTGATAGGGTGGGGAGACTATAACCCTTTTTTATCTAAGTGGAACAATGGTAGATAATAATAAAATAAGCAATAGAAATAGATAACAACATGACAGCTGAATGAAATAAACATCCATGTAAATAAATAACTGACAGAAACCATAACCAATAATCAGTATCATATTTAAAATATGAATTTAATGATTTTATAAAAAAATGGAAAAAAGATCAAAAGCTATCTCCAATAACATCATGATCCTAAATTGGATCCTATGCTCCCATACTCTATCCTAGTATCATAAATAGAGTGTCCACAATAGGTTGCTTTCCCTTGTCCCTACTTATATCCAAAAAGTTTGTCCAGGTACCAATCAGTGGCCCAAAATGGGTATGAGTAAAACTCAGTAGGACACCACCAATGGTGTCTAATTCTATACAGTTTGTGAGTATAAAATGAGATAGTGTGTAGGTATAATAATAAAAAAAGTAAATTAAATACATAATACCCATACCGGTATAAGCCTCCCATGGATCCCCCACCCAAACTATAGACTTTGGCCTAAGCTAGTATGTCTCTAGATGCTTATGATTTATGATTTAATTTTTATAATAGGATTAGGGCCTAAGGGTCATAGCTAAGGTTTCCCTTATTGATCATATTCATACAATGGATGAACATGCCCCATGAAATTTAAGGTTTATATAATGAATTGAAATAAGGAAATCATGTACGTAAAGTATTGACCAAATTCAACTATTTTTATTAACTTGGAAGGCAAGTTATTTAATTAATTGATTAGAATCCTGATCCCATCCAAGGTGTTCTACAATGGGAACCCAGGTATCACTCCTGGTGTACTGTGAACCCATCACCCTACGAGCTCATCCATGGCATTCCTTGTGGGATCCTAGGTATCGCTAATGGTATGGTATAATGGAATTTCCCTCTGAGACCATCCTATGCATTTCACATAGGTAACCCAAGTGTCACTCATGGAATAATATAATGCACTTACTTTTGACCCCGTACTTGAAATTCTATATAGGGAACCCAGGTGTCACTCATGGTACAATATAAGTCCACTCATCGGGTGAAGGCATTCCATATAGGAATCCATTCGTCGCCCATAGCATAATATAATTCCATTTATAATTAACTTTAATTCAATAAGTTTGATGAGCCTGTCCAAGGAATTTTGAGTTGGAACCCATGTATCACCCTCAACATAACATTTAGAATGGTCATGACTTAGCTTTCCACCCATACCATTTAACAATTTCCTTATTTAAATTTATCCATTTCATTTATAATGGAAATATTAAGGCTAAGGAAATAAGAACAGAGGTCAAGGACCAAGGGACATGGGTGCTCTATTCCCTATTTCATTTAATTCAATTTACATCCCATTCTATTAATTATAACATGAATGATCCTATATGGACCATGGGAGGATGGCGGCTCGTGAAGGTGCCCTCGAGGGAGAAGGTGTAAACCCTAATCGGGGTGATGATGCGGGGAATTCTAGGGATAAGGATGAGGATCTCTTCAGTCATTATGAGCTCTTCAGTCTCTGTGCTAAACAAAAATCTGATAAGGCGATGCTGAATGATGTCTCTGAATACGGGAGGAGCTTTGCGGATGTGGCTAAACAAGCTGGAGGCTTCTCCTTCGTGGATTGTAACGCTGGTGGCTCGGGAAGAATCATACGTAAGGGTCGTGTTGCACATGTATCGGCTAATCAAGCCGCTGTTGAAGAAAGGGTAAAATTGTGTAAATTTTCTATTATTTCTCGGGTTGTGGTTCCAAAAGGGGTCCAGCCTTGGAAATTTCATGACCTCTCAAGAAGGTTGGCTGAGATTTGGGGCTTCAGTGATTGGAAGATGACAGCCATGGGTAGAGGATTTTATCATGTGGTCTTTCCATCTAATGAATGTAAAAGGCGCACTTGGAGCTTGGGCTCTGTTCCACTGCATCCTGGATTTCTTCGGGTTCATGAGTGGGATCGTAACTTTGATCCCAGCTTGGTTAAAAACACCTTTGCTCAGGTATGGATTCGTATCCATAAGTTAAGCTGGCTTTATTGGCATCCAAAAATTCTGTGGGATATTGCTTCCTCTGTTGGTAACCCTATTAGACTTGATAAACAGACAGATAACCCTAACTTTGGGCACTTTGATAGGATTTTAGTGGAGGTCGACATGTCAGCTACCTTAGTTGAAGAGGTTGTCTTTAATACTAGGGATGATAGCATCAATCTTGAAATTTTCTATGAGAGAAATCCAAAATTCTGCCTCAATTGTCAAATCTTTGGGCATTCAATTTCGGAATGTAACAGGAATAAGATTTGTTCCTCCTATAATTATAGAGGGCATGATGCTGGGAGTTGTCGAAGAAGGACAGCTGATCAGGGTCAATTTAATCTCGATACTGTCAATACCAATGGACAGGAAGTGATGGATAAGGTTGATGCTCAGAGACCCAATGTTGATGTTGCACCTTCTGATGAAGAAAGGAATCATAGTCTTGAGAACCCACCATAGGAGGCGGCCATTGTAAAGGTGGTGAATTCTGTACAGGAGGTGACCAAATTGGCTGATGCTCACACTGCCAATGAAATGAGTAAAAGTCTGGACCCTCAGCATGAGGGTGATGTGCCTGCTGTTCAGGTGGCTATTGAACATGTCTCTGCTGGTATTCAAACACAAGCAGGGAAGGGATGTCCATCTGCGAATGAGGGCTCTGGTGCTCATATTTCCAATGAAATGAGTAAAAGGCTGGACCCTCAGCATGAGGGTGATGTGCCTGCTGGTCAGGTGGTTATTGAACATGATTCTGCTGGTAAACGAACACAAGTAGTGAAGGACTGTCCTTCTGCGGATGAGGGCCCTGGTGCTTAGTCTATAACTGACTTAGTGATTCATGACTCCCATGTGGGTGGAAGTCTGATGGCACAACCCACTGTGGATCTTGAAGAAAATTTCGCACAAGTACCTTCTTCTAAAGCTGCAAGAAGGAAATTACCGGCATCTTTTACAATGCCTATTGATTCAGAAAATAGGTTTACCTCTCTCTCTGATGATGAGGCTGGAGTTGGATATGACTCTAATGATACAGTAGATGGGAATAAGTCAGACCCTAAGGAATTATTAGCTTCAAGCTATGCTGGACCCTGCACTAGACAGAGGTATTCTAATCAATGAGGATTATTTTCTAGAACTGCCAGGGTCTTGGGAATTCTCCCATGGTCAGAACCCTGAAGCATATTATTATGACCAACAAACCTATGTTAATAGGAATTGCTGAGCCAAGAATGAATTTTCAAAGATGGATGGCTTTTAAGTGGAGTAATATAGGTTACTCACTTGTTTCGGCGAATCAGCATGTGAATGGGAATGCAACTTTATGGGTTTTAAAACACAATAGTGTTAGCTTTGATTCTGTTCAGATTGATCAACAATCGATTACTTTATCTTGTTGCTTTCAGGAGAATAGATTTTGTGTGACCTTTGTGTATGCTTTCAATCAGTATATTAGAAGGAGAACTTTATGGGAATCCCTTACTGCTATCTCTGATAGCATGTCTACTAGATGGATTCTGATTGGAGATTTCAATACCATTCTGAGGCCAGAGGAAAAAACAGGGAGCAACTTTTGCAGAATTTCAGCTAAAGATTTCTCTGCCTGTATTGATCATTGTAGGCAGCTTGAAGTCCCAATCTCAGGTGTGGATTTTACCTGGAGCCGGTATACTCTGAATGGTAGGCAATCAAGTAAGTTAGACATATGTCTAATTAAGTTGGATGATAGTAGTGACATGATGGAAGTCTCTGGGGTGACTCTTCCCAGGATTCATTTGGATTATAATCCCATTCTGGTCGATTTATGTTTCAGTTGTCTAAGTTCTACACCCTTACCCTTCAAGTTCAATAATGCTTGGCTGGTTGTGCCTAGATGCAGGGAAATAATCTCAGAGGCTTGGAAAACAGATGTCATAGGTAGTTCTTTGTTCATTCTGAATGCTAAGCTGAAAATTGTGAAATCCAGACTTAAAGAGTGGAGTAAATTGACCTTCTCCAACATCTTTAATGATATTAAAGAAGCTGAGTCTCATTTGTTGAGCTGTCAAAAGAGGAACATGTAGCAGGAAAGTCCATCACAAGATGAGGTGGAAGCTGCTTCAAATCTTGATAGTCTCTTGTCCCGTAAGGAGAATCTTGACCGAAATCAGCTCAATATTAAGTGGCTCAAGGATGGGGATAGAAATTCAAAATTCTTTCATTGTATGCACAAGGAGAAAAAGGCTAGAAAAAATCTCAGGGCCTTAAAGATTGATGGTAATATGCTGACTTCTGAAAATGACATTGTCAATGGTGCGACTTCCTATTTTGAAAATTTATACTCTGGCTCTGGTGTGAATAGCCTTGATAAGGTTATTAGATGTGTTGAACCCAGTGTTGATGATAATCAGAACATAAATCTTATTGGTACTCCTTCCCAAAAAGAAATTCATCATGCCCTTTTCTCTCTAAATATAGACAGTACTTCTAGCCCTGATGGCTTCACAAACAAGTTCTTTATGTTCTACTGGGATATTATTTACATGGAAGTTATTAGTGCTATCAAGGAATTCTTTCATCACTCCTATATTCCATTTGGGATGAATTCTAACTTTATTGCATTAATCCCTAAAAAGGATAATGCCTTGTACATTAAAGATTTTAGGCCTGTTGCCATTGGGAACACGATTCCAAAAGTCATCAGCAAAATCATGGCTACCCGATTAGGTGATGTTGCTAAAAGTCTTGTCTCTGATAATCAGTTTGGCTTTATACCTGAAAGAAGGATTCATAATTGTCTCTTCACCGCTTCAGAACGCATTAACATCATGAGAAACAAAGTTCCACATGGTAACATGGCCGTGAAGATTGATATTGAAAAGGCCTTTGACACTATAAGGTGGGACTTTATTTTTTCAATTCTTAAGATGCATGGCTTCTCAGAGAAGTTCATTATTTTGGTTCATGACATTTTGAAAAGTGCTCGACTATCCATTCTTATTAATGGCTCCCCAAGGGGATTCTTTCGATGCACAAGAGGGGTCAGGCAAGGGGATCCTTTATCTGGGCTTTTGTTTTCCATGGCAGAGGACTACCTGAGTATTTGTCTTCATGATCTTGTCAACACTGGTATTTATCAAAGAATGAGGGCAAGTAGGAATTTATATGCCCCATCTCATTTATTCTATGCCGATGATATACTTCTGTTTTGTAAGGCTGATAGCAAGAAAATTTTGTGCATCAAAAGTATCTTCTCACATTATGAAGAGGTTTCAGGTCAGGTGATCAGCTGGAATAAATCCTTTGTTGTCTTTGGGGAAGGCATTATAATTTTGAAACAAAATAGGGTTGCTCGTAGGCTCGGTGTCAGAAGAGGCACACTGCCCTTTAATTATCTTGGGGTTCCCTTATTTTGGGGAAGGGTGAAACGTTCCCATTTAGAGGACATTGAGTTAAAAATTACCAATCAATTAGCAAGTTGGAAAGGGAAGACAATGTCTTAGGCTGGTAGAGTTTGCCTTGTCAATTTTGTTATTACATCTATGTTTGTCTACTCTTTTTCTATGTATAGATGGTCGGCTCTGCTTCTTAAGGAATTGACTGGAAAGATTTGGAATTTCATTTGGACTGGATCTATTCATCAGAGGAAGCTTGTTACTGTTGCATGGAAAGAGTGTATAAAGCCACTCAAAATGGGAGGGATGGGGATCAAGGATGCTAGAATATTCAATAACGTGCTTCTTCAGAATTTCACTTGGAGGCTTCTCTCTAAGCCTGTTTTTTCTCTTGATTTTCTGGTTGGTAGGTTTGTGGACAAACTACAAAACAGTAGGTGCAGATTTCTTAAATCTTTTGTCTGGCCTTCAATTAAGAGTGCTTTTTCGTCTATTATGTCTCAGTCAACTTGGTTGGTCTCTTCTGACTCTCAGCTGAACTGCTGGAACACACCTCGGCTGTCCTCTCCTTTGAAATATCATGTTAATATTCCCCCCTCCCTCGGAAATCTCTCCATTGCTGATCTGTAGGAAAACCTGATTGCTCATGAGCTTATTCCAAATAATCTGTGAATGGAAATTGTCAATTATGTCTATGTTGATAGTGATACTTTGATCTGGAAACCTGCCCTTTGTGGTGAATTTTCCAGCAGGGACTATTACAGTATGTAGTGTGGCACTCTCTCTGCAATTCCTTCTTGGCTGGCAAGTTTTCATCAACCATACATCTCTCCCAGTGATGCTATGTTGATATGGAGGATCTGGAAGAACAGAATGCCAATTCAGTGTGTGCTGCAGCGTGATGGACTCAACCTGGCCTCAGTATGTTACCTCTGTTTCAGTGGTGATGAGTCCCTTACACACCTATTCCTGCACTTCACTTTTTCTGCGCGTTTATGGAATTATGTGGCATCAATTTTTCACTGCTGTCTTGATTGATTTTCTCTTGAATCGGTGCTGAGCTCACCCTTGAGAATTGAGTTCAGTGATCAACTGCATTCCTTGTTTTCTGCTACTATCACTTCAGTTTTTTCCTACATATGGAAAGCTTGGAATTCTGTTGTTTTTAACAATGGAAAGCCATCATTCCGGGATGGTGTTCTGCATATACACCGAAGTATTGCAGTTGCTTCCAGGATCCAAACTGGGTCTATGCATAATAACGTTTCTGACTTTGTCATCTTGAGATCCCTTGGTGTTAGTGGCAGGGAACGAAAGCCTAGAATGGTCAAATATATTAGGTGGATTCCACCAATTCCAGAGTGGCTGAAAGTGAATGTTGATGGGGCGGCTGATGGTGCGCCGGGTCCTGCTGGATGTGGTGGAGTGTTCAGAACTCATCGAGGCTTTGTGAAAGGTTGTTTTTTCCATTATATTGGTTACACTCATGCTATTGAAGCTGAGCTATGGGCGATTATCAAAGCTATCAGGTATTCAGTTCGTTATGGTTGGCATAGACTATGGTTGGAGTCAGATTCGTCTCTTGCTGTGCAGATATTGAAGGATAGGTCTCGAAATGTTCCTTGGAGGATGATGCCTGACTGGATCTCCTGTCTTAGGCTTGCCGACAGCTTACGCCTTGATGTCTCGCATGCATATCGTGAAGCCAACCAGGGAAAGGAACACACCTCAAAAGGTGTTTTGATTAAATAATTAGTATTTAATTATTTACCCAATTAAACAACACACCCAAGGGTTGGTTCTAATTGACGTTCTCAACCTCTAATGGTTTTAACAAGAATCACGGGTCACATTGGTCAAGGACCATACATTTAATAAAGGAAAAACTCATTTTAAGAAGCGACGCATGGAAATCCTAGTGCACGAAACAAATGAAGAATATATAAACAAATAGTATTTTAGGTAAAATAATTAAGCCAATTAAATTAGATAGATAATAGACTTCTCATTCATTATTTCTCTATAATCTAGGATATAATTGGAGAAATCATAGAAATAGGTGAATACCCTAAAAATAGGGCATATTATCTCGCATGGAATTATCATTCCATATGACGAAAGAAAAAAAGAAAGTAAGAAAGAGGATCGAATAACTTATCAATACCAATCCAACATGATGAATTTCGAGTGATTAAGATGTCAGATGAAAAAGATAGATCAAAGACTAGAAGAGGATATAGAGGAGATCTCAAATGTGGGAGGCTACTGTGCATGGAAAGGAAAATAATAATGGAGAAGAATGTTAAATAGAAAGAGGGAAAAGGAGAATTTCATCCATTTTTAAGGGTTGCATGATTTGGATACACATTTCTCCAAACTATGCACTAGAACTATCCACAAGTAACACCCCTTGCACGGTTTGTACATGGTAAGACAAACAATGAACACACTATGTGAATCACCTATGAAACTAACCAACACCATTTTTCATGGCCAAGTGACCTCCCTTGCATAGTTTTTCAAACTGTACACCTTCTTCTTAGGGTTGCATGGTTGAGACGAATAGTTACTACTAACCATGCAACAACTGTGAACCTCTATTTTTTTTTTCTAAAAAAATGATCTCCTATATTTGGACAAGCCCCATATGCTCCTAAACCCTTCCTTAAACTCTTATACCCTTTAATATATATAAAATTAAAGGTTTAAACTAAAATTTAAAGGCTCCATACCTTACATTGAAGGTTAGGATCTTACAACTACCCCTAATTAAAAAAACTAATCCCCAAGTTTCCCTTCTAAGGGTGGTAAATCATTGTCTGAGAATAGTTATAGATACTGAGCACATACACCGACCTCTCACTCCTAGGTTTGATCCTGTACATGGTTGTGCTAATATATTACCCATACTAGAGGAACTAACTTTCCTCAGATATCCTTCATGCTATGATCAACAATACGAATAGGGTATTCCTCAAAATGAGAATCAACATCCAACTGAACCTCATCATGATGAAGGATATGAGATGGTTCAGAATAATAATGATTCAACTAAGAAACATAAAGTACATTGTGCATACCCCTGTATATCTAGGAGAGTGTTATCTGATAATCAATAAGTAAGGCCCTCTCCAATACCTCAAAAGGTCCGATGAATCTAGGTGCCATCTTACCCTACCGCCTAATCCATCGATGACCCAATATAGGTGAGACACACAAGGAAACCCAATCCCCCACCTCAAATTCTAGAGGTCAGTGGTGATGATTGACATAATACTTTTGCCTAGAATGATCTATATCCATACACTTTCTAATAATCTATACCTGCTTTGAGGTCTCATGAATGAGATGAGGTCCTAGTTTCCCTACCTCTACTTCCTCTAACCAATATAGGGGTGAATAACATAACCTACCATATAGATCCTCATAAGGATCCATCTGTATAGTTTCCTAAAATCTATTATTATAAGTAAATTCATAGAGTGGTAGGTGTTTCTCCCAAGAACCTCCAAAATCCATGATCCATGATCTAAGAATGTCCTCTAACACCTGTATTAGATGCTTAAAATAACCATTGATCTGAGGGAGATCAGTTGTACTCAACAACACCTATGAACCAAGATCCTTCTAAAACCCTACCAAAATCACGACATAAATTAAGAATCCCTATCTGATATGATGGTATGTGGAACTCCATGAAGGCGTATGATCTCCCTGATATAAAGCCTTCCTAGAACATCCACTAAAAAGGTCCCTCTAATAGGTAAGAAGTGATAAATCTTTTTCAACCTATCTATCATCAACCATACAACATCAAATCATTGAGGTGACCTAGGTGAACCCATCATGAAATACATGGTGAATTTTTCCCTTTTCCACTTTGGAATGGGAAATGAAAATAACAACCCTACTCACCACTAGTGTTCCACCTTTACCCGCTGAAGGGTGGAACCCTACGTAAAAAAACTAGCAATCTCCATTTTTCATCCATGACCACCAATACTGGTGTCATAAGTCACGATAAATTTTGGTAAGACCAAGATGTTCTGACCAAGTAGAGGTATGAGACTCTCACATCAATTCCTCTTGGATGTCACTAGGAACACAAACATATCCATAAATGAAAAATACTTCATCCATGTCAATGACCCAAATAGGTGGTGGGTCCTCACCTGAAATGATTTCCCACAAGAACAATCCATCAAAATCATAAAACTTACTCATCTTCACTCTATCCATAAGTGAAGAGTTAACTTTTAAATATGTAAGGATAGAATTCCTGTGATGATTCTGGATCATAAGATTCATCTCAGAAAATAGGGCCATCTACTTTCATTCACCAATAGCATCTTGAACCGCTTGTGTCTGAGTCTTTCAGCTCAGTGCATTATCCATAACATTGCCTTTCCCAGGTATATAAGAAAGTTTAAAATTGAAGGACTTCAGGTATTAAAACCACCTTCACTATCTGATATTTAAGTCACACTGTGTAAAGATGTATTTGAGGATTTTGTGATCTGTGTATACAATGAACTGATCTCCCAACAAATAATTCCTCCAATAATGCAAGGAATGAACCAAAAATTATAGCTTGAAATTATGCATAAGGTAATTCTACTCATGAGGTATTAACTGAAAATACTTGTACACCATAACTTGATCTCCCTACATCAAAATGGCTCTCATCCTGATGCTTGATGCATCATAGTAAACCATATATCCTCTTCCGGGCTTAGATAAAATCAGGATTGGCACTGAAGTAACACATCCTTTCAAATCTTGAAATGTTATCTCACATGGTTCAGACTATATAAACTTGAAAAATTTCTTGGTCAAGCTTATGAGTGGTGCTGAAAGGCATCAAAAATCATTTATAATGCATATTTAATATCCATCCACCCCTAAGAAGCTCCATATATCAAAGAAGTTCTTTTAATGCTCTCAAGAAACCACTATTGTCACCTTCTCTAGGTCCATAGACACTCCTTATTTTGATATGATGTAGCCAAGGAAGTGAGATTTTTTGATCCAAAAGTGTCATTTTGTAAGATTAACATATAGTTGACACTCTCTTAGTATACTTAAAATGATATCAAGATGTTTAGAATATTCATGTCAAGTATGGAGGTACAACAAGATGTTTCCTATGAATTCTACCACAAATGAATCCAGATAGGGGTTTAAACATAGATTCATCAGAGCCATGAAAATTACTTGTAGAGACCCAAAGCTTGTCGTACATGGACAGTACATTAATTTTGTGGAATACTTAATACATAACAAAAAACAGACACACAAGGACCGTAATAGTTTAGTGTCTTTGGAAACTCGGAACACAATCTTCTAATTGTGGTGAAAGATCTTCAACATCTCCCATAAAGATCTTCCCCTTTTGTTTTCTTACCTAAAACCTTTCTTTATATCATGGGGAAAAGAAAACATATAAAGGGTGAGCTCAAATGCTCAGTAAGGGTAAGCATGGATAAAATAAAACAAATCATATACATTTGAACTTAAAAACATGAACATAATGTTTAAACAACAAAATCTTGAGCAATGGCATAAAACATGGAAGAACATAAGGCATAGATCATAAAGAAACATTAATCATGATAAAATAGCATGGGATTAAAACATATAATTTTGGCAACCATTAAGAACATGATATGATTTCCATAGTAGCCAAGGCATTTCTGCCAAGACCATCTTAGTGGACAAAGTTCCTTTCTGAATCGAGTTCACTCCTCGTTCCAGTCCTGTATTACTGAACTGGTTTAACTTTCCGTTTCAGCCATGTCTATCTCATGAGATATAAATCTTTACCCAATGCATTTGAGGGAGATATAGGTCCCACCCATCTCATATTGAAATCATTCTTACTTGTGCTACAAAATAAACTTAAAACATTCACCATAACCCAAAGAATAAAATGGGTTTCATAAACATCAACCCATCATTTCATAATCCATATAAAACAAATGGACATTTCAACATAAGAAAAGTAAAACCATGTAAATCATAGAGACATTAAACTTGAATCATACACATATCAAATAATTTCATCTTAGATGGAAAATGGTTTTGATAAAACATTTGAAATGAATTCTTGAGGAAAATATCTTTTCTTCTTCAAAATAAATTTCTTTTCACAAAACGTCATTCAATTTTAAAAGAAAAGGATTTTATTGAAAATAGTCATGAAATATTTTAGAGTAAGCTTCACGAAAATAAGGCTTTATAAAACTGTAAAAATCATTTCATTCTGTATAAGTTAAAAAAAACATTCTTCTCGTACTTTTGACGGAAAAGTAAAAAAAGTACCTCGTAACGTAAACAAAAGAAAGATTCCTTACATACCATGTAGTAAAAGTCAAAAATGGGTAAAAAGGACTTTAAACATACATGAAAAAACTTTTATAAAACATGGACATGGATGATATAAATAACCCCAGTAAATACTTACGAATAAACAATCTCGGATAAAAATGAGATTTGCAAAATTATCCCTTAGGTCCGATATGCTTCGTACGTTTCCGAACCGCCTGTATAATGATTTAAATAATGTAATTGACTTATTACAGAATCATATTCATTGTTATGATATCATATATGGTTCACTTAGGACTTTATATTACCCATTCTTTTGTAAGTTCCATGTTAAAGCAGCTTTTTGGGTTAAATCGTTTTATTTATCGTACGTGTTTGGAAATGTTGTTCTTGATATTATTACTTATATCCAGATTTACTTAATTCAAGAATGTAAAACATGATTTATTTATAATATATATTTCAGTATATATATATATGATAGATCGATTAAATGAAATGAAATACACCATTCATGGAGACAGTAGGCCGTACGTACGCATGAATGATGTTTTCATTTCCTTATTGAATTGAATGAAATTAAGTAGATGACATACATATATATATAAAAATAAATCCAGTATCATTATTATATCATATATTTCATGATTACTTATTATATATACTTTATAATCATTCATGAATGGTAAACATGAAGAATGAATCTCATCGTGTCATGGAGACGGTAGTCTGTACGTACGCACGAGCGATGATATCATTCCCATGATCGTAGAATTGTATGGGAGTGTATTTATACTATTTAAGAATCAATATAACTTTAAAATAATCATATATAGTTATTATTTACACCATTATACCCATCCAAGTAAGGTGGTGGTGGAAAATAGATTACACCACGGTGTGGAGACGGTATTCCGTACGTACGCACATGCGGTGATTTCGTTTTCTGTAGGATGGATAGATGGTGAAATAGGGTTGTTTCATACTTATAATAACATATAAGTATATTAGTGATACTTATGTTATTACTTCATAATGAAACAACTAAAGAAGAATATGTGGAAGAAGAAATAAAGTTGAAAGAATCGGTAACGGACATTACCTCTTCTTTGAAGTGCTTCTTTGAGACCTCCTTTTAGGGCACTAAAATTGGTCTTTGAAGAAGACCAGGACCTCTAGGATATTTCTAGGGAAGTGGAGAGGAGAAATTGGCAGGGGTTGGCTGAGATTGAAGGCTCAAAGTGGTGTGAGGAAGAGAGGGAGGAGGTGCCCTTTTATAAGGGAGGAGAGGGGAATCTTTGGAAAAATATTATTTTATTATAAAGCCATATTCGGTTTTAAATAGCTCCAAATTGATTTATTTCGAAGATAAGGTGGGTATGGGTCTAAATAATCTCATAAAATATAATTTTGACAAGTTTAGTTTACTATTTTAACCTTATCATTTAGATTTAACTTTAAGTTAGATAATTTTACTTTTACCGTGTCTTTTTGTGTTCTTACACTATAAGGTTAATAAACTTACTATAACAAGACAAACGAACACCAAGTTGTTTATTATTAATATATATAACCTTATATAAGTCATTTGGCCGAACCTTAGATTTTTAGGAATAAAATAACAATTAATAATATAATATTTGTTTTAAAAACTATTTTATGTCAATTTTGACACTATTTGGTAATTGATTTTTGTGAAAATCATAACAGAATGATTAGTTCGAAAAAAGTTAACTAAATAAATACTAACATGTCATATTAACCTATAAAATTAGTTGAATTCATAAAAAGTCTCAAATTACATTTATTTGGGTATTTATAACATCAATTATGTCAATATTTCATTAATAAGATAATTACTGCATCATCTTTGTGTCATAAATAAATTAAATTATTTAATGTATAAAAATTACAAATAAAATACCATTATGTAGGAAATATTTTTAGATTTCTAATGAATATTTATAGTCGAATTTATCATATGTATAACCCTATATTAAAAATTATTTACTTATTAAACTTTGATTTTAACTATTTTAACCCTTCTTTAAATAAATTAATATTAAATGTCCTAATATAATACAAGTGGGCCTAAATGGTCATATTTTATTCCTAAGGTTGTTTTTGGTCGAATTATACTTATCCAATAGAATCAGGACATGTGTTAGGGTAATAATAATATCATTTTTACCCTTAATTACCCGATTTACTTTTAACTGTGGTAAATAAAAGTAAAAAGATACTATTCACAAAAAATTATTTTCATCTCATTGAACCACATTTTACTTACTGACGTCAACCGTGTATCTCGGATTTTTGAAATTCTATTCACAAAAGCGGTAAAATTAAGTTTTATGTAAATTTGCAAATTCTCCTAGGAGGTGGGTAAAAGACGGTGAAAAGTTCAATAAAATTTATATATATATATAAAATTATTATAAAATGAATTCAATGAATTGAATTGAACTTATATAGGTATTATGTATCAATTTTTAACTAAAATAAATTTAAATAAAATAAATAATTCTTTAAATAAAAAGTCGGTTTTTAAATAGTAACCCAGTGTTTTCACTATTCATCAAAAATTGAAAGTTTTCAGAAAAATACCAAAATTTCACCCTAGGATAATTTCGATATTCCGAATCCAAAAATGAAGTCCATTTAGAAAAATAAAATTTATAAAATTTCAAAAATTGGGTATTACTATTCATAACGGCTAGTTTATATAACATATTGTTGTTTAGCGAAACTCGGTATTGCGTACAACACACGCTATCGTGGAAGGTCGCGATTACGTGTAATGCAAGCCAAGTCAAGGATGCGTGTTGTGCAAGATCCTTTTGGTGTAGCATACAACACAAGACATTAATGAAATTAAAAAGAATATTTTTCATAGAATCTCAGGGTGTTACATTCTACCCCCCTTAAAATGAATTTCGCCCTCAAAATTCGTCGGGGTTATAAATGGTTCACTACTCAAAAGTTTATTTAATAGAAACCCACATCATAAAAAGGAATACCAAAACTTTGATTTAAAAACTAAAGTATGAAACGTAACGGTTACTCAAATTAACTAATCACTGGGTTTCCACATAGGAGAACATAGGTGAAAATATGGATATGGAAGAGAAATCTAACTGTCATGTTCCGATGGAGAGTGGTAGAGAACATGGCTATGGAAAAGACAACAATCACAAAGCCATAAATTTGTGATGATCTAGGTTACCATCTGATTCATCGGATATAAGGGCAGTAGGACAACATTTTTGGTTTTCAAGATCATTTTCCTAAAGTTGAAGAATTTGAATTAGAATAAATACTTACTTGATTTTGGTACAATCTCACTATTGTTCGTCCTTTGAACAATTTCCACTTCATCTCTTAAAGAAATGAAGTTTGAATTCGTCATTCGTGAAGTGTTAGCAGATCATGTGATAGAATGATGGGTCATTCCATCTGTCTCAAACAAAAGGTTATAAAAGTTATCAAAAATACATAAGTCCATCTATAGTGAGATTAATCATATATGGTTCCTAAAATGGACTTATACTTCATATATCATACTTCTTAATATAATAAAAATTGTTTCTACTAAATAGGGACTTCCTGTAGGCCAGTGGTAGGCGATAAAGGCCAGTCGCACTTCGGTTGTGGGTTCGATTCCCACAACCTTGTCCGACGTGATGGGCTGTCACACGTCCTGCAGGTTGTACTTTTTCTAAAACTACATTACTATAACATCCCATCAATAATATTGAAAAAAACTTCTATCCTTAAACAATACTAACTTATGTCCAACATAATCCATTCGAATCTTTAGGCTTATCCATAATACTGCAATCCACTCTCATATTATAGTGAAAACGATTACCAGAGAGTTCATATAACAAGCATGTTAATACCACCGTTGATCCCCATATATCATAAGATATGTCTTGTTGGTCACATTCCAAACATTCGAAGGCCTTAATCATGTATTCTCTTGAAAAAAATGAATACCCATTGAATCTTAGTGAAAACATGAGTGCTGTCAAAAGTTAACTCTTTCCAAATACCAAAACCCCAAAATTCTATATACTCAAACCATGATATAACTATTTCCTTATATCAGTCATGAGATCATGAATACTGTTAAACATTTCATTTTCTCCTTATCCCTTCATTATGCGCATATCATCTGCTTTCCAAAATATTTGAATCACTTTTCATGGTTACCGGTACCATAAAATTATTGAAAACCACAATAGACTAATACAAAAATACCATAAAAGTACCTCGACAACATTATTATTGAATACCAATACATAATCACTTCAATCCATCCTCTTCAATAATTGTCCTGGAATAAGTCCTTCCTTGATTTAGAAGTAATTTTTTAGGTCAGGGCATTGAGTTGGGTAATGCCCATGTTCTCCACAAATAAGACATTGAACTCCATAACAGTCTGTCACTCTATAACCCTTTTCTCCACACAGATAACATATGTCCCTCCATTTGAGGTATTCCTCAAGGTTCTTCTTCCCTTCTTTAGAAGTCTCAATCTTCCTTTCTTTATGCTCCTCAACATGCGAACATGCATAAAATTCTATCTTCCTCTTATTTGATGAATTAGGTATACCACTAAATTTCACCTTGTTAATCATATATCACGATGACTGATTCGGAATAATCACAATATCTTTCTCTCTAGGCATTACGCAATTTTTTTGCTCATAGTCACCAATTTTTCCATTGGATTCAATGTTAACCGAATTCCTTCTGGTTCCCTCCATTGACTAAAACACAAAAAGAATTCCGTGAGAGGAAAAAATCATACAAGGAAAATAACATGATCAAGGGAGAGTACCTTCGACATATAACATCTTAGGTTTAATTCTAATATCATTACCGTAATTCTAGGACTATAACCTATACTTATACTTAACCTTAGGGAAATCCCTAGACATACCTTAGAAATATCTCTAGGGATCTCACTATATTTTTCGCATCCTAGTTTCCAAAGGTTGACTAAACCTTTCCTCTGATACCAACTATAGAGACCCAAAGCTTGACATACATGGACATTACATTACTTTTTCGGAATACTTAATACATAATAAAAACAGATACACAAGGATCATAATAGTTTAGTGTCTTTGGAAACTCGGAACGCAATCTTCTAATCGTGGTGAAATATCTTCAACATATCCCATAAAGATCTTCCCCTTTTGTTTTCTTACCTAAAACCTTTCTTTATATCCTGTGGAAAATAAAACATATAAAGGGTGAGCTCAAATGATCAGTAAGGGTAAGCATGGATAAAATAAAACAAATCATATACATTTGAACTTAAAAACATGAACATAATGTTTAAACAACAACATCTTGAGCAATGACATAAAACATGGAAGAACATAAGGCATAGATCATAAAGAAACATTAATCATGATAAAATAGCATGGGATTAAAACATGTAATTGTGGCAACCATTAAGCACATGATATGATTTCCATAGTAGCCAAGACATTGCTGCCAATACCATCTTAGTGGACAAAGTCCCTTTCTGAATCGAGTTCACTCCTCGTTCCAGTCCTGTATTACTGAACCGGTTTAAATTTCTGTTTCAACCATGTCTATCTCATGAGATATAAATCTTTACCCAATGCATTGGAGGGAGATATAGGTCCCACCAATCTCATATTGAAATCATTCTTACTTGTGCCACAAAATAAACTTAAAACATTCATCATAACCCAAAGAATAAAATGGGTTTCATAAACATCATCCCATCATTTCATAATCCATATAAAACAAATGGACATTTCATCATAAGAAAAGTGAAACCATTTAAATCATAGAGACATTAAACTTGAATCATACACATATGAAATAATTTCATCTTAGATGGAAAATGGTTTTGATAAAACATTTTAAATGAATTCTTGAGGAAAATATCATTTCTTCTTCAAAATCAATTTCTTTTCACAAAATGTCATTCAATTTTAAAATAAAAGGATTTTATTGAAAATAGTCATGCAATATTTTGGAGGAAGCTTCACGAAAATAAGGCTTTATAAAACCGTAAAAACCATTTCATGCCGTATAAGTTTAAAAAAACATTCTTCTCGTACTTTTGCCGAAAAAGTCAAAAAAGTACCTCATAACGTAAACAAAAGAAAGATTACTTACATACCAGGTAGTAAAAGTCAAAAATGGGTAAAAATGAATTTAAAAATACATGAAAACACTTTTATAAAACATGGGCATGGAAGATATAAATAGCCCCAGTAAATACTTACGAATAAGCAATCTCAGATAAAAATGAGATTTGCAAAATTATCCCTTACCTTAGGTCCGATATGCTTTGTACGTTTCCAAAACTCATGTATAATGATTTAAATAATGTCATTGACTTATTACAGAATCATATTCATTGTTATGATATCATATATGGTTCACTTATGACTTTATATTACCCGTTCTTTTGTAAGTTCCATGTTAAAGCAGCGTTTTGGGTTAAATCGTTTTATTTATCGTACGTGTTTGGACATGTTGTTCTTGATATTATTAATTATATCTGGATTTAATTAATTCCAGAATGTAAAACATGATTTACTTATAATATATATTTCAGTATATATATATATGATAGATCGATTAAATGAAATGAAATACACCGTTCATGGAGACGGTAGGCCGTACGTACGCATGAACGCTGTTTTCGTTTCCTTATTGAATTGAATGAAATTAAGTATATGACATACATATATATACACACATAAATCCAGTATCATTATTATGTCATATATTTCATGATTACTTATTATATATACTTTATAATCATTCTTGAATGGTTAACATGGAGAATGAATCTCATCGCGTCGTGGAGTCGGTAGTCCGTACGTACGCACGAGCGATGATATCATTCCCATGATCGTGGAATTGTATGGGAGTGTATGTATACTATTTCAGAATCAATATCACTTTAAAATAATCATATATAGTTATTATTTACACCATTATACCCATCTAAGTAAGGTGGTGGTGGAAAATAGATTACACCACGTCGTGGAGACGATATTCCGTACGTACGCACGCGCGGTGATTTCATTTTCCGTAGGATGGATAGATGGTGAAATAGGTTTGTTTCATACTTATAATAACATATCAGTATATGAGTGATACTGATGTTATTAATTCATAATTAAACAACTAAAGAAGAATATGTGGAAGAAGAAATAAAGTTGAAAGAATCAGTAACGGACATTACCTCTTCTTTGAAGAGATTCTTTGAGACCTCCTTTTAGGGCACTAAAATTGTTCTTTGAAGAAGACCAGGACCTCTAGGATGTTTCTAGGGAAGTGGATATGAGAAATTGGCAGGGTTTGGCCGAGCTTGAAGGCTCAAAGTGGTGTGAGGAAGAGAGGGAGGAGGTTCCCTTTTATAAGGGAGGAGAGGGGCATCTTGGGAAAAACTAAAAATATTATTTTATTATAAAGCCATATTCGGTTTTAAATAGTTCCAAATTGATTTATTTAGAATCTAAGGTGGGTATGGGTCGAACTCCTCTCATCCAATATAATTTGGACAATTTTAGTTTACTATTTTAACCTTATCATTTAGATTTAACTTTAAGTTAGATAATTTTACTTTTACCGTGTCTTTTTGTGTTCTTACACTATAAGGTTAATAAACTTACTATAACAAGACAAAAGAACCCCAAGTTGTTTATTATTAATATATATAACCTTATATAAGTCATTTGTCCGAACCTTAGATTTTTAGGAATAAAATAACAATTAATAATATAATATTGTTTTAAAAACTATTTTATGTCAATTTTGACACTATTTGGTAATTGATTTTTGTGAAAATTATAACAGAATTATTAGTTCGAAAAAAGTTAACTAAATAAATACTAACATGTCATATTAACCTATAAAATTAGTGGAATTCATAAAAAGTCTCAAATTAAATTTATTTGGGTATTTATAACATCCATTATGTCAATATTTCATTAATAAGATAATTACTTCATTATCTTTGTGTCATAAATAAATTAAATTATTTAATGTCTAAAAATTACAAATAAAATACCATTATTTAGGAAATATTTTTATATTTCTAATGAATATTTATAGTCGAATTTATCATATGTATAACCCTATATTAAAAATTATTTACTTATTAAACTTTGATTTTAACTATTTTAACCCTTCTTTAAATAAATTAATATTAAATGTCCTAATCTAATCCAAGTGGGCCTAAATGGTCATATTTTATTCCTAAGGTTGTTTTTGGTCGAATTATACTTATCCAATAGAATTAGGACATGTGTTAGGGTAATAATAATATCATTTTTACCCTTAATTACCCTATTTACTTTTAACCGTGGTAAATAAAAGTAAAAAGTTACTATTCACAAAAAATTATTTTCATCTCATTGAACCACATTTTACTTACTGACATCAACCGTGTCTCTCGGATTTTTGAAATTACATTCACAAAAGAGGTAAAATTAAGTTTTATGTAAATTTGCAAATTCTCCTAGGAGGTGGGTAAAAGACGGTGAAAAGTTCAATAAATTTTTTATATATCTAAAATTATTATAAAATGACTCCAATGAATTGCATTAAACTTATATAGGTATTATGTATCAATTTCGACCTAAAATAAATTTAAATAAAATAAATAATTTTTTAAATAAAAAGTCGGTTTTTAAATAGTAACCCAGTGTTTTCACTATTCATCAAAAATTGAAAGTTTTCAGAAAAATACCAAAATTTCACCCTAGGATAATTTTGATATTCCAAATCCAAAAATGAAGTCCATTTCGAAAAATAAAATTTATAAAATTTCAAAAATTGGGTATTACTATTCACAACGGCTAGTTTATATAACATATCGTTGTTTAGCGAAACTCGGTATTGCGTACAACACACGCTATCGTGGAAGGTCACGATTGCGTGTAATGCAAGCCAAGTCAAGGATGCGTGTTGTGTAAGCTCCTTTTGGTGTAGCATACAAAACAAGACATTAATGAAATTAAAAAGAGTATTTTTCATAGAATCTCAGGGTGTTACATTACTGGTGCATTCATGATACCGAACGATATGAGCAAATACTCGTACAATCCATATCTACTATGAAATGTTATATGTGTTATATCTGATGGTCTAACATGAACTTGGTGATATCACAACCTCAAATCAATTTTAGTGAATACCCTCACTCCTCATATATGGTATAATAGTTTTTTATATGAGTTAAAGGATACCAGTTCTTCATAGTAATCTAATTCAATTTTTGGTTATCAAAACACAACCTAAGGGTTATATCCACCTTCTTGGAGAAAAGAATGGGATAAACCCAAGGTGAAATACTCATCCATATAATACCCTTAAATTTCAATTCCTCTATCTATCTCTTGAGCTCCTAAAAATTAGTTGTATCCATATTGTAAGTAGGAATGGATAATGGTGCTAATCCTGACACTAGCCCAGTAGTAAACTCCATCTCTCTCATAAGAGGCATATTAGAAAAATAATCAGGGAAGATATCCCTGAAATGTTCCACTATAGGATGAAAATATGTACATCACATTCTCTAATCATCCAGATAAAGGCTAGAAATATGGATTGTCACTCCTCCCAACCCATGATGCTTAAGTCCAGTTCGACTCTCCGGGAAGTCCCATTCACCCTTGTGAATATAGTCATCACCTTCAGGTGATGTGAAAGACAAACTATGATGACAGAAATCAACATTTTTATGGTAATTAACCAATTAATACATCTTGAGAATGATGTCAATAACTATCATTTTGAGTATAAAGAGGTCCCATACAAATCAATAGCCACATACCTTAAGAGGGTAACTCCTTGTACTATCATAAACTTTTTGATTCGACCCCTAGTGGAGTTTCAAGTGTTATTACCCCATAGAAATGCTGAATCTCAAGCCCAAGGACTTCTACAATTTCCACAAATATAAAGGAGTGGAAAACACCTATTTCAAATAAAATAGACACTAAAGTAGAGTCTACTAAAATCATATATCACACTGTAGAAGTATCGATACTATTCTCCTTGGGTATCGACTGTACTATATATATCTAGCATGAACTGTGGCCCTGAGATATATCCTAACTACCCTAGGAAGGCTCGCTCTACTAGCACTGTGTGTTTGGTGTCTGGGTCCCTCATCCAAGACCACCTCCATGGTCTTAGTGTCCAATAGTACTCCAACTCCCTACTTGATATGGAGCTATTGACCCTGCTCATGAATGTGGAGTCAATGCCGATCCTTTCTCACTAGACACTAGAGGAAAAGTTTTACAAAATCACTAAATATGAATCATATTTTCATAATCCCAACACTCAACGGAATCCTTGATACATTTGGGATTCATGTGTCTTAGCCTGTCGCACTGACAGTATACCACCAGGATACCTGGGCGCACACTTTGGATACTATTACCCCCATGAGAAAGCTCAAAGCGATGCTTCCTACCACTGGTTGAAGTAATTTCAGGTCCAAGTGTCGAACTGACCTAGCCCACACCTTTAGCTTTCCTCATATTACACCAGATAATGAGCAACTGATTCACTATTCTATATATAGAAGTCTACCAGAAATTATTCACCTGTGATCAGATGTTATACCAAAATCCATCCTTGAATTTCCTTTCCCTGGATAACTCATCACCTAGATGAATCAGTGTGAAGCACTGAAGCTCTATAAAATGAGAAGATTAGTTTATAATAGATAAAGTTCCCTACTTCAGGTGCATAAACTCTCTATCTCTATCAAACCTTAATTTATCAATATAAAAATAATCATATAATGAATTCTGTAAATCCCTCCAAACCATATCCTGATGAAAATATGCATGGGTAATATCATCCCACTATCTCTTGGAAGAATCACGAAGTATATATATGGTGAGATTCACTATCCTCTTAGGAGGTTTCTCTAGATGCTCAAAGATTGGCAGTTTGGTCTCCATCCATGGCTCAACTATCCGGGGACTACCTTCCCTGAAAATGTTGGAGTGTTGTTGCTCGAACTACCTAGTAAACTATTCCATAGAAGAGGAAGGTTGTGGATCACCTTTTATATACTACACCAATCATAAGAAATCATATTGAAACTGAGCATTGATGCCTAGATCATGAATAACAGGAGGTTCCATAAGTAGAACTACAGAAGGTAATATTGTTGGCTCAAGGCCCACCACCTCTAGAGAATGGTCTTTACCACACTCTTTCTCTATGAATTCATGATATCATGGTAAAATATCTCTAAAATTACAAACACATGCCTCAGATCAAGATTTGATAACAGAATAAATCATAGATGCAAGAATATGATAGGTAAAAAACCTTCCTATATAAGATTCAATACCCCTATGCTTGCTCCTAATTCTAGGTCTAGGTGGTTCAAAAAGTCATAAAGGAACACAAAAGATACTCCCAAATTCCCACTCCTAAGGGCGGGTCAAAGTAAAGTTCTCTGTTATACATTATAAGTTCCGATATATGGGGTGTCAATTGTAAGTTATAGATGAAAATAACTTTTAAGCTTCAATTGGTATCCCCCTTTAATGACAACCATATAATTTAATCTTTTAAAGAATCAGTAATTTCATATATATATATATAAATATATTTTGGTCTAGTTACCATTCCCATGTTATAAAGGCATATACTTTATAAGTTATAATTGGCACTTATTATAATTGCAACTTGAACTTTACATCTGGTATCAGGATGTAACAATCCATATAAGGTGATTATATTATATGAATCACCATTATAAATTTATAGAATTATTGAATTTATAAATCATAATTTTCATTCATGTAATAAAAAACAACTAATGTTTCAATCCATGTTACCAAAATTACATAGATCAAACATGTGATAATTGGTCATTTAAGATGCCACCATCACGATATATGGTAAAGCACCATTTAGTTTTATGTAGACACTTTAAGTACACAATTATTTATCCCTTTCCTACATGAAACATTAACATAATTTTAAATACCACTATCTAGGAATTATAACCTGCTGAAGGTAATGCATGCAGTAATATAAAGATGGAATGGAATATACATGACATATAAATCCTCAGGTTCCTATAATGACACATGATACAATAATTCTTAGTCTTACCCGACCAAGGGTAAAAGAGAATCCATAATAATAACAATAATAAACACCACAAATCATGCATGTCACCCAACAATGAAATTAATACAACTGTAATAAGAATAGTCCAAAATAGTAATTGCCATCCTAGGTAATTTGGATTTTCCCTTTACATGGGCTAGCTACTCCTAGGAATTGGATCATTAACAAATTCCAACAGATTCCTAATATCTTGTATACCAACCAAAAATAGTAAGAAAAATGGAAAATAAAAATGATTTGATACCACTTTCTAATGTCCCGGGTCCGGTTCATAGATAAGTGACCGGTCTGGTTAGCCACATGGCTTTAAGAATGTATCCCCATACACCATAGGATTCCAAATAATAGTGAGGGTCTATGGTGGTATAGTGAGGATAATATACCTTTTTTTTATCAGAGTGGAACAATGGTAGATAATAATGAAATAAGTGGTGGAAATGGATAACAACATAGCACTATAAAGAAAGAAACATCTAGGTAAATAACTAACTAATGAAAACCATAACCAATAATTAGTATCATATACAAAAGATGAATGTAATGATGCCATACAAAAATGTACAAAATATCAAAATCTATCTCCAATAACATCACAATTCTGAGATTGGTCCTTTACTCTTGTAATCCATCCTAGTACCAAAAAACAAGCATCTATAGCAGAACACTTTTCTTTATCCCTACCTAATTCCATGAAGTTTGTCCAGGTACCAATCGGTGGATCAAACATGGTGTGAGTAAAACTTAGTAGGCCATCACCAATGGTGTCTAATGTTATCCAGTATGTGAGTATATAATGAAATAGTGTGTAGGTAGAATAATAAAAACAGTAAATGAAATACATAATACCTATGCCGGTACGAGCCTCCCATGGATTCCCCATCCAAAACCATCTACTTCAACATAATTTGATATATATTTGAAAGTTTATGATTGATGATTTAGTTTATATAATAGGATTAGGGACCGATGCTCATTTCCAAGGCTTCCCCTATTGATCATATTCATATAAGGGATGAATAGGTCCCATGGAATTTAAGGTTTTGATAATTAATTGAAATAAGGCCATCATGTATGTAAAGAATTGATCAAATACAAGTATGTTCTTTGAATTGGAAGACGCGTTATTTAATTAATTGATTAGAATCATATGCTCATCCAAGGTGTTCCACAAAGGGGACCCAAATATCACTCTAGGTGTATTATGAACCCATCACCCTATGAGATCATCCATGGAATTCTTCATGGGAACCCATGTATCTCCCAAGTCATGGTATAATGGAATTTACCTCTGATCCCATCCTTGGAATCCCACATTGGGAACCCAAGCATCACCCATGGAATAATATAATGCACTATCCTTGTCATTCCACATAGGGAACCCAAGTGTCCCTCATGGAATAATATAAGTCCACATTCCAGGTGAGCCCATCCAAGGAATTCTATATAGGAATCCATGTGTTGCCCATGGGGTAATATAATTTTATTTATAATTGATTTTAATTCAATAAACTTGATGATCCCGTCCAAGGAATTCCAAGTTAGAACCATTGTATCGACCATGGCATAACATTTAGAATGGTCATGTCTTAGCAGTCTACCCATACCATTTAACAATTTACTTATTTTAATTTAGCTATTTAATTTATAATAGACATCTTAAGGATAAGGAAATAAGAACATAGGCCAAGGACCAAGGGACATGGATTATCCATTCCCTATTTCATTTAATTCAATTTATATTCCATTCTATTAATTATAAAATCCCAATTACAAGGGTCAAGGAACACACCTTAGAATTTGATTTGATTACATAAGAATTATTTGATCATTTAATTAATTAAACAACACACCCAAGGGGTGGTTCTAATTGACGTTCTCAACCTACAATGTGTTAATAGGAATCATGGGTCCCATAAGTTAAGGAACATAAATTTAATATAGGAAAAAACATTTTCAGAAGTGATGTATGGAAATCCCAGTGCGAGATACAACTGCATAATATATAAAAAATTAGAATTTTATGGATAAATATTAAACCACCTACCTTAGACAGGTATTAGACTCCTCATCCATTATTGGCCTCTAATCCGGGCTAGAAATGGATAAATGAGAGAAATAGGTGAATACTCTAAAAATAGGACATATTAGCTTGAGATAGATCCAAAGTGATGAACGATGAGTGATTCAGATGTCAAATGAAGAAGATGGATCAAAGAATTGGAGTGGATATAAAGGACCCTTGAAATGTGGGAGTTATAATGTGCATGAGGTGGAAAAGAAAAAGGGATAATAATTGTAACACCCGAGACTTTTATGTTATATAAATCATCAAAGGAATCTTTTTCTACACAACACTTGCTTGGCTTGCTTTACACGCAATTGCGACCTTCCTCGATAGCTTGCGTCGTACGCAATACCGAGTTTCACTAAACAACAATATGCTATTAAAACTAGCCGTTATGAATAGTAATAACCACTTTTTGAAATTTTATAAATTTTATTTTTCAAAATGGACTTCATTTTTTGGACTCAGAATATCGAAATTAGCCTAGGGTGAAATTTTGGTATTTTTCTGAAAACTTTCAATTTTTGATGAATAGTGAAACCACTAAGTGGTAGGTTAAAAACTGAATTTTGCATAAAACTTAATTTTACCGCTTCTGTGAATGGAATTTCAAAAATCCGAGAGACACGGTTAATATCAAGGACTAAAATGTGGTTCAATGAGATGAAAATAATTTTTTGGTGAATAGTAACTTTTTACTATTTTTACCGCGGTTAATAGTAAATAGGGTAACTAAGGGTAAATATGATATTAATATTACCCTGACACATGTCCTAATTCTATTGGACAAGTGTAATTCGACCAAAAACAAACTTAGGAATAAAATATGACCATTTAGGCCCACTTGGATTAGATTAGGACATTTATTATTAATTTATTTAAAGAAGGGTTAAAATAGTTAAAATCAAAGTTTAATAAGTAAATCATTTTTAATATAGGGTTATACATAAGATAAATTCGATTGTAAATATTCATTAGAAAGCTAAAAAGATTTCCTACATGATGTTATTTTATTTGTAATTTTTAGACATCAAATAATTTAATTTATTTATGACACAAAGATGATGCAGTAATTATCTTATTAATGAAATATTGACAAAATTGATAATATAAATACCAAAATAAATGTAATTTGAGACTTTTTATGAATTCCACTAATTTTCTAGGTTACTATGATATATTAGTATTGATTTAATCAACTTGGTTCGAACATATAATTCTGTTATGACTTTCACAAAAATCATATATCAAATAGTGTCAAAATTGACACAAAATAGTTTTTAAATCAAATATTATATTATTAATTGTTATTTTATTCCTAAAAATCTAAGGCTCGGCCAAATGACTTAGATAAGGATATATATATTAATAATAAACAATTTGGGGTTCGTTTGGCATTTTATAGTAAGGGTATTAACCATATAGTGAAAGAAAACAAAAATACATGGTAAAAGTTAAATTATTTAACTTAGAGTTAAATTTAATTGATAAGGTTAAAATAATATCCTAAACTTGTCTAAATTATATTGGTTGATAGGATTTCGACCCATCCCCACTTTAGCTTCGAAATAAGACCCTTTGGAACCATTATAAACCGATTTTAACTTTAATATAAAATAATATTTTGAGATATTCCTAAGGTGCCCCTCTCCTCCCTTATAAAAGGGCACCTCCTCCCCCTCCTCCTCACACCAATTTGAGCACTCAAGCTCGGCCAACCCCTGCCATTTTCCCTTCTCCACTTCCCTAGAATAATCCTAGTGGTCCTGGTCTTCTCCAAAGACCAATCTTAGTTCCTTAAGTGAAGGATTCAAAAAGGCGTTCCAAAGAAGAGGTAATATTCATTACCGATCTTTTCAATTTCTTTCTTCTTCAACTTCTTCTTCTTTAGTTGTTTCATGATAAAGTAATAACATCAGTATTACTTACATACTGATATGTTATTATAAATATGAAACAACCCTAATTCACCTTCTATCCATCCTACGGAAAAATGAAATCACCGCGCGTGCGTACGTACGGAATACCGTCTCCACGCCGTGGTGTAATCTATTTTCCACCATCACCTTACAAGGATGGGTATAATGGTGTAATGAGTAACTATATATGATTATTATTAAGTAATATTGATACTGAAATAATATATATATATACTCCAATACAATTCCACGATCATAGGAACGATATCATCACTCGTGCGTACGTACGGAATACCGTCTCCACGATGTGATGCGACTCGTTCTACATGATCTTCATTTCATAATGATTGTATAAATGAATTGAATGAATGAATATGGTATATACTACACTAATACCATTCTGGAAATTAATTATCTATAACCTAAAGATAAGAATAAGAATTTATTCGACAAAACACGCATAAGAACAAAAAGTTATAAAGACCCGAGTAACAAGTAACAATGAAATATTACTAACAAGAAGCTAATAATATGACCATATATGATCTCATATCAATATGTATGATTCTGGAATAAGTCAATAACATTATTTAAACCATTATACAGGAGCTTCGGACACGAACAAAGCAAATCGGACCTAAGGTAAGGGAAATATCACAATCTCATTTTTATCCGAGATTGTTTATTCGTAAGTATTTACTGGGGTGTATTTTATCATCCACATCCATGTTCCCTCAATATGTAATATTGTTTCCATCCACTTGAAATAGTTTAAATCCAATTTTACCCTTAGGTGAGTTTTTAGTAAAGAATATGAAAGGAATCTTTTGTTGTTTTTCCGTACGAGGTACTTTTTGACTTTTCCGACAAAAGTACGAAGAATGTTTTTTTTAACTTATACGGCATGAATGGATTTTTAAAAACATTACTTCAAAGAAGCTTCCTTTACAAGTTTTCATGTTTATTTTTAATCAACATCTTTTATTTTAAAGTTGTATGACATGTTATGAAAGGAAAAATGTTTTTGAAGAAGAAAGGATATTTTCCTCAAGAATTCAATTCAAGTGTTTTATCAAAATTATTTTCCATCTAAGATAATAAAGGGTTCTGTTTCTATCCATATTTTTACATTGGTTTGACTATATTGTGATGGAATTATGTTTATGAATTCCTTTATCATACATGAATTGATTTATGATGTCATGATGTTTCAAGAATCCCATTTTTGTTATATGTGTTATGCGATGATGTATGTTTTATGATTATGTGGCACACATAAGAAAGGATTCATTATAAGATGGGTGGGACCTATATCTCCCTCCAATGCATTGGGTAATGATTTTATATCTCATGAGATAGACATGGATGGAACGGAAGGTTATTTCGGTTCAGTGATACAGGACTGAAACGAGGAGTGAACTCGGTTCAGAAAGGGACTTTGTCCACTAAGATAGTCTTGGCAATGAGTCATGACTAACAAGAAATGATTTTTCATGATTATGTGTGCATGCCACAAAGATTCAAGTTTTATGTTATCATTATGGGGATCTCATTTTCACTTCTATGATTTATTCCATGTTAAGATATTATGATCTCTTTTGCAGGTTTTGATTTTCATAAAGATATGATATGATTTTTATTTCCTTTATTGCCCTTGCTGAGCATTTGAGCTCACCCTTTTATGTTTTCTTTTCCACAGGTCAGGAAGATGGATATTAAGTAGAATATGCTAAAAGGGACCCTAGATATGATGAAATAAATGGGAGACACTGTAGAAGATTTATGAACCAGTTGTTTATGTTTCCCAGTTTCTAAAGACACTATACCTATACGGTCCTTTGTGGTTTTGTCATATGTTGTAATAAGAGTGCTTCAATTTTGAAGTATTAACAATGTATGTAAAGTGTGGGTCGTTATAGTTGGTATCAGAGGGAGGTTATAGTCAACCTTTGGAAACTAGGATGTGAAAGCCTTAGTAAGAACCCTAAGGATAAGTCTAAGCATAGAACACAATCTTAGTGTTTTAGAAATGGCCTTGAATAACCTAGGATAATACCTTAAGCATGAAAATTTTATTCTTGAATTATGTGGTTTCCTATTATAATTAGTGTTGCTCACACTATTCTTCTTGGTTTTAGTCAATGGCTGGAACCCGAAGGAACCGTGTTAATGCGGAATGCAATGGGCAATGCAATGATTGTCCCCCTGAGCAACCAAACGATATGGGAGCTGGAATGCAAAATCTTGTAGCCATGCTCACACAACTTTCTCAAGCTATGAATCATGCAGGATTTCCAAACGAACAAAGAAGGGAGCAACATTCTGTTGAATCCTTCATGAGGCAGCGTCCACCATCTTTCAGCGGGTCTACTGATCCATTAGTTGCTGAACAATGGATTAGTACTACTGAAAAGATATTTTCAGTTCTTCAATGTTCTGAGCATGATAAAGTCATCCTAGCAGTGTATCGTTTGGAAGGAGATGCGGATCAATGGTGGAATCTTGTTAAGAATACGAGGCAAAGGGATGAAATTGAGTCTATGGAATGGGACGAGTTCAAGAACTTATTTTTCAATAAGTACTTCCCTCGTATTCTCCGAACAAAGATGGAGAAAGAGTTCCTTGAACTGAAGCAAAGGGATGATGAATCTGTTAGTACCTATGAAGCAAATTTTACAAGACTTGCAAGGTACGCTTCTGGTATTATTATCCAACCTGAGAGTAAGATCGATCGATTCTTTAGTGGCTTAAAACCAAGTCTTCGAAGGGCGTTAGCCATAAGGGACTTCGATAGCTACGAGGAAATCGTTCGATGTGCTCTCAAAGTCGAGATGGAGATTGGAGTAACCCATCAGTCACATGGGTTTGATAAGAAGAGGAAGATGGAATTCAAAGAAAAATCTAAAGAGCACACGGAAAAGAAGATGAACTTTCCCTTATGCTCAAAGTGTGGAAAGAAACATGGAGGGAGTTGTCTTAAAGGGACAAGTAAATGTTTTAAATGTGGAAAGGAAGGTCATCGGGCATTTGAATGTCGTGATAATGGGAAGAAGATGTCTAATGATGCAAACAAAGGAAGGGATACACAGAATGAACCTGCTACACTTCAATGTTTCAAGTGCAAGGAGATGGGGCATTATGCCAATCAATGCCCAAATCCAAGGGTTGATGATGATGGTCGACGTCAACAAACTCTTAAGGCTAAAGACAAAGGAAAGTCACATGCAATTTCTATCAGCGATGTGGAGTACGATAACGATGTGGTGAAAGGTACACTTACCATCCACTCTAAAGTAGCAAATGTTTTATTTGATTCTGGATCCACCCACTCTTTTATTTCTGAAAAATTTTCTAAGGGTATCACCGTATTACCTCAACAATTAGATGTTGAGTTAGCTGTGACAACACCTAATGGCACATCAATCGCATCAGAAGTTTATAATTCTTCTCCGATCGAAGTTTGTGGGAAAGTGCTTCCTGCAAATCTTGTGATCCTTCCTTTAGTGGAATTTGATGTGATTCTTGGCATGGATTGGCTTTCTCTACATGGAGATCATATCAATTGCCAAAGAAGGGAAGTCACATTTCATATTCCAGATCAACCTACGATCGTCTATCAATGCAAGGATGAACATAACCTTCCAGTGGAAATTCCTTCCATCTTATGGGTCTTGATTCCACTAAATGAAGGTTATTTATCTCAAATGGTTGGTGAGAAACTCACGATTAAGAATATGCCCATTGTACGGGAGTTTGATGATGTCTTTCCGGAGGAATTGCCGGGTCTTCCACCAAATCGTGAAGTTGAGTTTTCAATAGAACTCGTACCGGGTGCTTTGCCTATTTCAAAGACACCTTATAGAATGGCCCCAATTGAGTTGCAGGAATTGAAGAAGCAACTCCAAGAGAATCTTGATAAGGGATTCATACGCCCTAGTGCGTCACCTTGGGGAGCACCTGTTCTATTTGTTAAGAAGAAAGATGGATCAATGAGACTCTGCATTGATTATCGAGAACTTAACAAGATCACTATCAAGAACAAATATCCTCTCCCACGCATTGATGACTTATTTGACCAACTACGCGGAGCTCAATACTTTTCCAAGATTGATCTTCGTTCAGGGTATCATCAATTAAGGGTCAAAAGGGAGGATATACCAAAGACGGCTTTCCGTACAAGGTATGGACACTATGAATTTATAGTGATGCCATTTGGTCTTACTAATGCCCCTGCTATCTTCATGGATCTAATGAATAGAGTCTTTAGAGACTATCTTGATCAATTTGTGGTAGTCTTTATAGATGATATTCTTGTCTATTCAAAGAGCAAGGAAGAGCATGAAGATCACTTGAGAATTATATTGAAGACCCTGAGAAAGGAGAAGCTTTATGCCAAATTTACCAAGTGTGAATTTTGGCTTCAAAAAGTTGCATTTTTGGGTCATATAATCTCAAAAGAGGGGATATCTGTGGATCCAGCAAAAACAGAGGTTATCGAAAGATGGTCAAGACCAACAACAGTAACTGAGATCCGAAGTTTTCTTGGTTTGGCTGGATATTATCGACGTTTTGTAAAAGATTTTTCACGATTATCTAATCCACTCACCAAGTTGACTCGGAAAGGAGTTAAGTTTGTCTGGACAGAGGAATGTGAAGAGAATTTCAAGGAGTTGAAAAGAAGGTTATCCAGTGCACCTGTGCTCACACTGCCTTGTAGTGGAGAAAGGTTTGTGATCTACAGTGATGCATCCAAGAAGGGATTGGGGTGTGTTCTTATGCAAAATGATATGGTGATAGCTTATGCCTCACGACAGTTGAAAATCCATGAGCAAAATTACCCAACACATGATTTGGAGTTGGCTGCGGTAATCTTTGCATTAAAGATTTGGAGGCATTACCTTTATGGTGAAAGGTGTGATATTTATACTGATCATAAAAGTTTAAAGTATATTTTCACACAAAAGGAGTTGAATATGCGCCAAAGAAGATGGTTGGAGCTGATTAAGGATTATGACTGCTCAATCCATTACCACCCTGGGAAAGCAAACAAGGTGGCAGATGCATTAAGTCGACAAGACCATGCTAGTTTATCCATGATGAGGATCACAAAAGATCCAATATTTATGGATTTACAAAGGATGGATCTTGGAATTATAATGGAAGGGGAAAAATGTTATCTTTCTCAAATGAATGTTCAACCATCTATACATGTGAAGATTAAAGAGGCACAGAAAGAAGATGTCGAGTTACAAAAGAAGGTGAGAAATGTTCCTGAATTCAACCTTGATTGTGATGGGATAATAAAGTTCAGGAATCGGGTTTGTGTTCCTCCCATCCCCGAATTAAAGAAGGAGCTGCTGGATGAGGCTCATAGTTCTTCATTCTCTATTCATCCTGGAAGCACGAATATGTATAGGGACCTGAAAGAGTACTTCTGGTGGGATGGCATGAAAAGAGATGTTGCTGAATATGTCTCTCGATGCTTGGTTTGTCAACAAGTTAAAGCTGAGAGACAGAAGTCTAAGGGGATGTTACAACCATTACCCATACCCGAATGGAAATGGGAAAACATCACTATGGACTTTGTCACAGGACTTCCTAAAACATCCAAAGGCAATAATGCTATCTGGGTCATAGTTGATCGTCTTACAAAGTCTGCACACTTCATTGCTATTAGAGAGGATTTCTCTCTAGATCAGCTTGCCAGGATATATGTAAAGGAAGTGGTAAGATTGCATGGAGTACCACTTTCTATTATATCTGATCGGGATCCGAGATTTACCTCGAAGTTCTGGCGAAGTCTTCAGCATACTCTGGATACAGAGTTGAGTTTCAGCACTGCTTATCATCCCCAGACAGACGGTCAGTCTGAGAGAACAATTCAAACCCTAGAAGATATGTTGAGAGCTTGCTCTATGGATTTCAAAGGAGGTTGGGATCAACACCTACCTTTGGTAGAATTTTCTTATAATAATAGCTTTCACTCCAGTATTCAGATGGCTCCTTATGAAGCTCTCTATGGAAAGAAATGCAGGACTCCAACTTGCTGGGATGAAGTTGGGGAAAGAAAGCTATTAGGACCTGATCTTGTTGATGAAATGGCAGAAAAGGTCAGATCTATTCAACAACACATAAGAGCAGCTCAGAGTCGACAGAAAAGTTATGCCGACAACCGAAGAAAAGACCTAGAGTTTGAAGTGGGTGATAAAGTGTTCTTACGAATATCTCCCTGGAAGAGGGTTATGAGATTTGGAAAGAAGGGGAAGTTGAGCCCTAGATATATCGGTCCTTTTGAAATACTGGATCGTGTTGGGAAGGTAGCTTACCGATTGGCGCTTCCACCGAATCTCTCTCAAGTTCACGATGTGTTCCATGTATCTCTCCTGAGAAAGTACATACCAGATCCTTCACATGTACTCAGCTCAGAAGTTGTACCGCTGGAGCAAGATCTTTCTTATGAAGAACAGCCGATAGAGATTCTGGATCGTAGCGAAAAAGTCCTACGAAACAAAACCACTCGCTTGGTGAAAGTTTTATGGAGAAACCACCAACTTGAAGAAGCTACATGGGAGCTTGAGGATATGATGAGGGAGAAGTATCCTCATTTGTTTGTTGCAAAGTGACGAATTTCGAGGGCGAAATTCTTTTTTAAGGGGGGTAGAATGTAACACCCGAGACTTTTATGTTATATAAATCATCAAAGGAATCTTTTTCTACACAACACTTGCTAGGCTTGCTTTACACGCAATCGCGACCTTCCTCGATAGCTTGCGTCGTACGCAATACCGAGTTTCACTAAACAACAATATGCTATTAAAACTAGCCGTTATGAATAGTAATAACCACTTTTTGAAATTTTATAAATTTTATTTTTCAAAATGGACTTCATTTTTGGACTCAGAATATCGAAATTAGCCTAGGGTGAAATTTTGGTATTTTTCTGAAAACTTTCAATTTTTGATGAATAGTGAAACCACTAAGTGGTAGGTTAAAAACTGAATTTTGCATAAAACTTAATTTTACCGCTTCTGTGAATGGAATTTCAAAAATCCGAGAGACACGGTTAATATCAAGGACTAAAATGTGGTTCAATGAGATGAAAATAATTTTTTGGTGAATAGTAACTTTTTACTATTTTTACCGCGGTTAATAGTAAATAGGGTAACTAAGGGTAAATATGATATTAATATTACCCTGACACATGTCCTAATTCTATTGGACAAGTGTAATTCGACCAAAAACAAACTTAGGAATAAAATATGACCATTTAGGCCCACTTGGATTAGATTAGGACATTTATTATTAATTTATTTAAAGAAGGGTTAAAATAGTTAAAATCAAAGTTTAATAAGTAAATCATTTTTAATATAGGGTTATACATAAGATAAATTCGATTGTAAATATTCATTAGAAATCTAAAAAGATTTCCTACATGATGGTATTTTATTTGTAATTTTTAGACATCAAATAATTTAATTTATTTATGACACAAAGATGATGCAGTAATTATCTTATTAATGAAATATTGACAAAATTGATAATATAAATACCAAAATAAATGTAATTTGAGACTTTTTATGAATTCCACTAATTTTCTAGGTTACTATGATATATTAGTATTGATTTAATCAACTTGGTTCGAACATATAATTCTGTTATGACTTTCACAAAAATCATATATCAAATAGTGTCAAAATTGACACAAAATAGTTTTTAAATCAAATATTATATTATTAATTGTTATTTTATTCCTAAAAATCTAAGGCTCGGCCAAATGACTTAGATAAGGATATATATATTAATAATAAACAATTTGGGGTTCGTTTGGCATTTTATAGTAAGGGTATTAACCATATAGTGAAAGAAAATAAAAAGACATGGTAAAAGTTAAATTATTTAACTTAGAGTTAAATTTAATTGATAAGGTTAAAATAATATCCTAAACTTGTCTAAATTCTATTGGTTGATAGGATTTCGACCCATCCCCACTTTAGCTTCGAAATAAGACCCTTTGGAACCATTATAAACCGATTTTAACTTTAATATAAAATAATATTTTGAGATATTCCTAAGGTGCCCCTCTCCTCCCTTATAAAAGGGCACCTCCTCCCCCTCCTCCTCACACCAATTTGAGCACTCAAGCTCGGCCAACCCCTGCCATTTTCCCTTCTCCACTTCCCTAGAATAATCCTAGTGGTCCTGGTCTTCTCCAAAGACCAATCTTAGTTCCTTAAGTGAAGGATTCAAAAAGGCGTTCCAAAGAAGAGGTAATATTCATTACCGATCTTTTCAATTTCTTTCTTCTTCAACTTCTTCTTCTTTAGTTGTTTCATGATAAAGTAATAACATCAGTATTACTTACATACTGATATGTTATTATAAATATGAAACAACCCTAATTCACCTTCTATCCATCCTACAGAAAAATGAAATCACCGCGCGTGCGTACGTACGGAATACCGTCTCCACGCCGTGGTGTAATCTATTTTCCACCATCACCTTACAAGGATGGGTATAATGGTGTAATGAGTAACTATATATGATTATTATTAAGTAATATTGATACTGAAATAATATATATATATACTCCAATACAATTCCACGATCATAGGAACGATATCATCACTCGTGCGTACGTACGGAATACCGTCTCCACGATGTGATGCGACTCGTTCTACATGATATTCATTTCATAATGATTGTATAAATGAATTGAATGAATGAATATGGTATATACTACACTAATACCATTCTGGAAATTAATTATCTATAACCTAAAGATAAGAATAAGAATTTATTCGACAAAACACGCATAAGAACAAAAAGTTATAAAGACCCGAGTAACAAGTAACAATGAAATATTACTAACAAGAAGCTAATAATATGACCATATATGATCTCATATCAATATGTATGATTCTGGAATAAGTCAATAACATTATTTAAACCATTATACAGGAGCTTCGGACACGAACAAAGCAAATCGGACCTAAGGTAAGGGAAATATCACAATCTCATTTTTATCCGAGATTGTTTATTCGTAAGTATTTACTGGGGTGTATTTTATCATCCACATCCATGTTCCCTCAATATGTAATATTGTTTCCATCCACTTGAAATAGTTTAAATCCAATTTTACCCTTAGGTGAGTTTTTAGTAAAGAATATGAAAGGAATATTTTGTTGTTTTTCCGTACGAGGTACTTTTTGACTTTTCCGACAAAAGTACGAAGAATGTTTTTTTTAACTTATACGGCATGAATGGATTTTTAAAAACATTACTTCAAAGAAGCTTCCTTTACAAGTTTTCATGTTTATTTTTAATCAACATCTTTTATTTTAAAGTTGTATGACATGTTATGAAAGGAAAAATGTTTTTGAAGAAGAAAGGATATTTTCCTCAAGAATTCAATTCAAGTGTTTTATCAAAATTATTTTCCATCTAAGATAATAAAGGGTTCTGTTTATATCCATATTTTTACATTGGTTTGACTATATTGTGATGGAATTATGTTTATGAATTCCTTTATCATATATGAATTGATTTATGATGTCATGATGTTTCAAGAATCCCATTTTTGTTATATGTGTTATGCGATGATGTATGTTTTATGATTATGTGGCACACATAAGAAAGGATTCATTATAAGATGGGTGGGACCTATATCTCCCTCCAATGCATTGGGTAATGATTTTATATCTCATGATATAGACATGGCTGGAACGGAAGGTTATTTCGGTTCAGTGATACAGGACTGAAACGAGGAGTGAACTCGGTTCAGAAAGGGACTTTGTCCACTAAGATAGTCTTGGCAATGAGTCATGACTAACAAGAAATGATTTTCCATGATTATGTGTGCATGCCACAAAGATTCAAGTTTTATGTTATCATTATGGGGATCTCATTTTCACTTCTATGATTTATTCCATGTTAAGATATTATGATCTCTTTTGCAGGTTTTGATTTTCATAAAGATATGATATGATTTTTATTTCCTTTATTGCCCTTGCTGAGCATTTGAGCTCACCCTTTTATGTTTTCTTTTCCCCAGGTCAGGAAGATGGATATTAAGTAGAATATGCTAAAAGGGACCCTAGATATGATGAAATAAATGGGAGACACTGTAGAAGATTTATGAACCAGTTGTTTATGTTTCCCAGTTTCTAAAGACACTATACCTATACGGTCCTTTGTGGTTTTGTCATATGTTGTAATAAGAGTGCTTCAATTTTGAAGTATTAACAATGTATGTAAAGTGTGGGTCGTTATAATAATGTTAAATATAAAGAGGGGAAAATGGTAATTTCACCCATTTTTAATGGTCGAAAGGTTTAGCTACATGTTTGTCCAAAATGTGTGCCACCACCATCCAAAAGGTACAACTCCTTTCATAGTTTGAGCATATTTAGAAAAACCGTGTGCACACCATGCGAATCACCTATACAACTGACCAAAACCATTTCTCATGGCCATGAAACCTCCCTCGCATGTTTTTTCATACTATTCCCCTTCTTCTTAGGGCCGCATGGTTGAGCCGCACAATTACTACTAATTGTGTTCTAACCATGCACCTCTTTATATTTATCTAAAAAATAGAGCTTTGGGCTCTAAACAAACCTTTAACACTCCTTAACCCCTAATTAAAATCATAGGAACTTTCATATAGATAAAAAAGGTTTAAACTGAAATTTGAAGGATCTATAAATCATAAGAAAATTCAGGATCTTACTGATGACACATGGATGTGACTATTTAATATCATATATCATCTGGATGTTAGAGAGTTGGTGGGAGGATATATATTTTAAAGTATATGGGTTGAATTATATAATGTGTTGTTAGAATCCATGAGAAAATAAATAATTCATAATTATATAAAATATTATTGATTCAATTAAAATTGAACTACATCACTATATGAAGTGGCTTATATATAAAAATAAGAAACTAAGTATTACAACTTAATCATTTAAATCATAGTTAAAAGAAAAAGAGATACATCTAATGTCACCAATAATACATTAGGATGAATTAATATAGAATAGTTACCTTTTCCAATGAAAACCTTGAATTTATGATTAATATATTTTATAGGAAAGTTCCTAAAGTTTGTAGATATCAAATATATAATTATAAAAAAAAATTTCATAAATATTACAATTCATGTTTATAAAAAAAAACTGTAAGTGTATGACACTGAGGTTTAATTTCATAATAAGATATTGGAATGTGTAAGACTAAGTGGAGAAGGTGTAGTTGCATAAGATTGTGAAGTGCTATTAAGAGATTCCACTTTTGATGGAATTTAAAGAAGCATATAAAGTTAGTAACATATAATTTTAATTTATCTAAATATTCAATGTAAATTACGGGTCTAGGTGCCACACCATGGTGCCCTGATCTGAACCTCCACATGACCTCAAGTGTGCCTCACCGTATACCAGAGGCTGTCGAATAGAAACAAGGGTCTAATATAGATCATGGAGAGACTATACCACTACTGGAATTAGAGGCATTTGTGACGGGCTATTTGCAAAGGGATCCCGTTGCAAATAGGCTTTAGTGATGAAGCCCCGTCACAAATAGCCCATTGCAGAAAATGGCGTCGCAAATATTATTTTTTGTGATGGGCCCATCGCAAAAATAGTATTTGCGACGGGAAAGGGCTCCGTCGCAAACAATCCTCCAATTATATACATTATATATATAAATAAACCTTTCGTGAAGAACCGTCACAAATACTATTTGTGACGGGGCAGTTCCCCGTCGCAAATAATCCTTCTATTATATACATTATATATATAATAAACTTTTGTGACGGGCCCATCGAAAATACTATTAATAAAAAATTATATTTAGATTATTTGCGACGGGATCCCGTCGCAAAAGGTCCCGTCACAAATACTAAACATAATAAAAAAAATATTTAATAAAATTATGATTAATGAAAAAATTATATTAATATTATTAATGTTGAGTCAAAAGTTTTCCTTTGACTTCTATATCATGTTTTGGAAATCAAAAATGTCTTTTATCTTGTATCGTACTGACTCTGTCAATCGTATCGTACTGACTCTGTCAATCATATCGTACTGACTCTGTCAATCGTATCGTACTGACTCTGTCAATTGCATTGTACTGACTCTGTCAATAATATTATACTAACTCTGTCAATCGTACTCACTTTTGTGTATCTTACTTTGTATCATATCAATAAATTACATTTAGTAATACTTATAATACTCATACTTTCATTACTTGCTTGTTTTGGTACTTAGTCAAAAAACACATGTTTCATATTAATCGTACTCTTGTTTATCATCTTCATATGTCTTTTGTTTTAACCAATATGATGTCGTTGAGTTAGTTACAAACTAATCAAAATGATGTCGTGCTTTCTGTTTTAATATGACCGTTATAATGCCAGGTGTCCAAGTCCCTCTGAGTTTTTCAGAGAAATATGACCATTGGAGGAAATGTGACCGTTGGAACCTGAGGCCTATAAATAGAAGGTCATTTGAAGTAGAGAAAGAATGATGGTGATATAACTACGATACTTTGCTTCTATAAATTTCTAGAGAGAGAAGCCATAACTTCTCTCATGCTTTGTGCTTTGTGTATACAATCATCGTATCGAGGGCTTTCAATTAATTGAAAGATAGAGGTTCTGATTACCTACAAAATCGAGGGCTGCTGGGGATAGGAAGACAGACATTCTGATCATCGTATCGAGGGCTTCTGAGGATAGGCAGATAGACATTCCGATCATCGTATCGAAGGCTTCCGGGGATAGGCAGACAGATAAACTGATCATCGTATCGAAGGCTGTCGGGGATAGGCAGACAGAAAAACCGATCATCGTATCGGGGGCTTTCCAAGGTGGTGGTAAGACATACCTTTTATCCTAGGTGAAAGGATAACCCTTCTCTTTGGGTCAAAATAATTGTAATACTTTTACATTTCCACTGCTGTTTGTATTAGAAAGGAATTTGTATTGTTTCCTTTCTTCTTTACACTTTCAATTGTAATTGTCTCAATTACAATTATTCTATTACAATTTGTATTAATAAATTCTATACGCTTTATGGTAGAATATCTCACACTTGTATTACTCTGATTATTGTATTCATCTTGAATACAATTACTTTACTTTTCTAATAGTATTACATTTCTTCATACCTTTATTTTCAATACAATTGTGGTTGTTTGAATTGTATTAGTTTAAGATCTTTTAAACTAATCTCTAAGTGTTTAAACTCAAAGTTTTAAACCTACAATTCACCCCCCTCTTGTATTATTCCATCTAATATACATATACATCTACATATTCGATCCAACAATTGGTATCAGAGGAGGTTTCCACTAATTTGTATTACTTACTCTTTTCTCAATTTTTTTTAACTACTTACTACACTAACGTGTGGAGTGGAAAAGTTTTTTTGTTTCATTAGATGGAAGGAATGAATATTGGGTCAATTAAAAACCTAAATCTTTCTAGACCACCTATCTTGATGGGAATGATTATGAGTACTGGAGAGATCGAATGAAGACATTTGTGATCAATACTGGTGTAGACAATTTTATAATGCTTACTGGAGGTTACAAAATTCATGACAAAGAAGTCAATACTTTCACTAATCAAGAGAAGCAAGAATATCAAATGAATTACAAGATACGTAATACTTTATTATGTTCTATGACCAGGAATATATACATCTAGATATCTTCTTGTGAAGCAGCTAATTGTATTTGGAATAAATTGGAAGTCACACATTTTGGTACATCTAAGGTTATAAAAACAAGAAGAGAAATGCTACAAGCAGAGTATCATGATTTTGTTTTTCTTTATGGAGAGCCGGTATGTAAAGTGCAACAAAGATTTATGACAATTGTCAAAAATTTACAATCTATGGGGGAAAAAGGTCTTGATGATGAAGCTCTTGTAGATAAGATTATAGATATAATGCCAAATGAATGAGAGTCAAAAAGGACAACTATTGATGAAAATAGAAAAGTTTCCCAGATTACTCTTTATGAACTATTTGGAACTCTTTTACAGTATGAAACAAGAATGAAAAGATATGCTGATTTCAACAAGAAAAAGAATGGAAATGGTAGTGTATCTTTTATATCTAAAGCTAAAACACGTGAAATGATAACAAGATCCAAAGCCAAGAAAGTTTTTATATCTGATTCAAGTGATTGTGATCTTTCAGATAATGAGTTAGCCAATCTTGCTCGAAGGATGAACAAGATTGTGGGAAAGAAAGACTTCCAATACAGATTCAAAAAGAAAGATAGGAAGGATAAGAAATATTCAGAGCTAACTTGTTATGAATGTAAGAAAGTAGGACATATAAGGCCTGATTGTCCTTTACTGAAGAGAAAAGACAGAAAGGAGAAACATTCCGAAAGAAATAAGAAAAAGTATTATAAGACAAAGAAAGTCTTGAAGGCAAATGATACTTGGAGTGCAAGTGGTAGTGATTCTTCAGACAATTCTTCAGAATATGAGTCCTCAGGATAGAGAAATGTTGGACTTATAGCCAGACTACCAATTGAGGATCAATGTATTATGGCCAAGGTACATAATGCCGAAGCTATTACAAATGTCTCTTTAAATGAAAATTATATTGATAATAAATATTACGAATCTTCAAATGATGATTCCTCGTCATCAGATGATGATACATTACCTTCTTTTGAAGAAGTATCTAGATTTGCTAAACTACTCGAAAATGAAAATTCTAAACTTAAGAAAAAGCTTGATAAAGCAAATTCTATAATTTCAGTTTTAACTAAAGAAGTATCAGATCTTTCCAATGATCTTGATAAAAAACTTCTGATTTTGAAAGTATTTTAAAAACCCTTGAGAAAGTCAAATCTGATAAGGATAAACTCTCTAAGGATCTAGAAAATGTGACTTCTAAGAAAAATCTTATAGAGCCTAACTCTAGTTTAATATCAAATGTTTTGGAAGATAAAAACATAGTTTTAAAACTAAAGTCAGATATTTTCTCTTTAAAGAAATGTTTGTCAAACTTTACTCATGGCAAGGAAAACTTTGACAAGATGTATTCTCAAATTAGACCTTTGAGGAATCATTCTAGACTTGGTTATACTTATTCCAAACTGGTTTTTAGTAATAACTATTTTGTTCCACAAAAAACACCATTTTGTTCTAAGTGTCAATGTGGTGGGCACTGGAAAAGAGAGTGTTCTCTTAATAAAACTCAATCTTTAGGATTTCATAAAGCTCATTTTGTAAAACAGATGTGGATTACTAAAATTATCTTATCTAACCCTTCTGGATCCAAACAAGTTTGGATTCTAAAAAACTAATTGTTTATTTTTCAGGAAAATGAGAAGTGTACCAAAAAAAATATTTGGTACATGGATAGTGGTTGTTCTCAACACATGACCGGAAACAAAGATTTATTTGAAAAGATTATCAAAAGAAAAGGAGGAAAGGTTACCTTCGAAGATAATGATCAAGGAAATATTGTTGGTATAGTTAATATTGTTTTTCTTGGAAAAGTTCTTATCTCAAATGTTTTGTTTGTTAAAGGTATTAGGAACAATCTCATCAGCATAAGTCAATTATATGATGAAGGTTACCTTGTGAATTTTAGAAATGATAAATGTCCAGTTCAAAATTCCAAGGAAGAGTTCATTCTATCTGCGCATAGGCAAGATAATGTATACACTATTAACTTAGAAGACCTTAGAAGCCAAAATTTACCCTGCTTATGTGCAATAGAAGACCATTCATGGATATGGAATAGAAGACCAGGACACTGTAATCTAAGAAACCTTTGTAAAATCTCAAAGAAAAGACTTGTAAAGGGACTACCGGATCTCAGACATGATTTTTCAAAAGTCTGTGATCCTTATCAATTTGGAAAGCAACATAAAACTAGCTTTAAATCAATTAATGAAGTTTCAACTTCTAATGCATTACAGCTAGTGCACATGGATCTTTTTGGTCCTTCACAAACTGGAAGCATTGGAGGCAAATACTATGTATTTGTTTTAATTGATGACTTTACTAGATTCACATGGGTCTATTTTCTAACAAAGAAATCTGAATCCTTTTCCTATTTCAAAACTTTTAGAGCTCAAGTTAAAAATGAGAAAAACCTACCATTGATAACTATTCATAGTGATCATGGTGGTGAATTTCAAAATTCTGAATTTGAAATTTTTTTTAGTAAGAAAGGTATTACTCACAATTTTCAGCCTCAAGAACTCCTCAGCAAAATGGTGTTGTTGAAAGAAGAAATTTTATTCTTCAGGAAATGACTAGAACCATGTTGAGTGGGTACTCAATTTCTAATCACTTCTGGGCTGAAGCTGTTAGTACTGCCTGTTATACTATGAATCGTGTTTTAACCAGAACTTTTCTTAATAAAACACTTTATGAGTTATGGACTGGCTGGAAACCTAAAGTTTCATACTTCAAAGTTTTTGGGTGAAAAGTATTCATTCTGAATACAAAAGATAATCTACATAAATTTTCACCAAAATCTGATGAAGGAATCTTTCTAGGTTACTCCACAACTTCTAAGGCTTATAGAGTTTTCAATAAAAACACTTGTACTGTTGAGGAAACAGTACATATAAAATTTGATGAATCTGATCCTTTTTAAATCATCCCAACCTACATCCTTAGATGTGTTTTCAAAAACTAATTATCAACCTTTGTTAGAATATCCTTCTGATAAGGAAAATTTTCAAGAATATACTTCTGAAACATTTACCACAGAAGAATATCTACCATATGTTGATGAACAGGTTTTACAAAATCCAAATCAATTGTTTCTTAGGAATCATCCTATTGATAATATCATTGGTGATGTAAATCAACCTGTAAGGACCAGAAATTCCTTCAGAAATGAAATAGAACATCTTGCTTTTCTTTCCCAATTTGAACCAAAAAGTCCAAGTGAGGCCTTAGGTGATGAATATTGGATCAAAGCAATGCAAGATGAACTAAATGAATTCGAGAGGAATCAAGTCTGGACTTTAGTTAAAAGACCTAAAGAAACAACTGTAATTGGAGTAAAATGGGTTTTCAGAAACAAATGTGATGAAAATGGAATCATTATATGAAATAAATCAAGACTTGTCACTAAGGGCTATAATCAAAAAGAAGGAATAGATTATGAAGAAACATATGCTCCGGTAGCTAGAATTGAATCTATTCGTATTCTATTAGCCTTTGAAGCATACTTTAACTTCAAACTATTTCAAATGGATGTTAAATGTGCTTTTCTAAATGGTTTTGTTCAAGAAGAAGTTTTTTTCAAACAACCTCTCGGTTTTCTAGACCCAAAACATCCTAATCATGTTTTTAAACTTACCAAATCCCTATATGGTCTTAAACAAGCCCCTAGAGCATGGTATGATATACTTACATGATTTCTTTTACAAAACGATTATACAAAAGGTACAACAGATCCAACCCTTTTTATAAAAATGGAAAATAAAAATGTTTTAATTGTTCAAATTTATGTTTATGACATCATATTTAGATCAACTCAGAAATCCTTAACTGATTCTTTTGCTAATTTAATGAAATATGAGTTTGAAATGAGTATGATGGGTGAGTTAACATTATTTTTAGGTTTTCAAATTTCTCAAAAACTAGAAGGGACATATATATCCCAACATAAGTATATTAAATATTTACTCAAAAAGTATGGATATGACAAAACTAAAAGTATTAGCACTCCAATTGGTACCTCAAATACACTTGATCTTGATGAAACTGGGAAACCAGTAGATCAAACAATCTTTAGAGGTATGATAGGAATTTTGCTATACTTGACAGCTAGTTGACCAGACTTAATGTTTTCTATATGCTTATGTGCAAGATATCAATCTAATCCAAAAGAGTATCATTTAAAAGCCGTAAAGAGAATCTTTCGGTATTTAAAAGGCACTATGGATTTAGGACATTTTTACTCTTCTGGAAGTGATTTTTTTTTAATTTTTTTTTTCAGATGCTGAGTTTGGTGGTTGTATATTGGATAGAAAAAGTACATCTGGAACATGTCATTTCTTAGGAGATTCTCTGGTTTCTTGGTCCTGCAAGAAACAACACTCAGTAGCACTTTCCACTGCTGAAGCTGAATATGTAGCAGCTGGAAGTTGTTGTGCCCAAGTGTTATGGATGCAACACACACTCACTGACTATGGCTTGAGTTTTTCAAAAACCCAAATTCTATGTGATAATACTAGTGCCATAGATCTTAGTATGAACCCAGCACATCACACATAGATGTTAGGCATTAATTTCTTAGGGATCACACACAAAAAGGAGATATTATTTTACAATTCATCGGAACGCAATAACAACTTGCTTACATTTTCACAAAAACATTACCTTCTAATAGATTTGAGTTTATAAAATAGAAGCTAGGAATGATTACATTAAAATAATCATTCATATCTACTTCTTGTTTTTATATTTCTCCATACATTAAACAAACTCCTCTTAGAAAGGGGGAGAACATTTCTTACTATGTTTCTTTTTATCTTATGATCTTTAATTATTTACTCTCCTGGTATGTGTTTTTTTGTTTTTCTATTTATCGTATTGAAAATTTTATTGTATTATTTACCTCTTTTCCATCAGCACGTCCGATCATGGTAATGAATTTCTTTTCCATCGTATCGACCGATCATGGTAATGAATTTCTTTTCCATCGTATCAACTGATCATGGCAATGAATTTCTTTTCCATCGTATCAACCGATCATGGTAATGAATTTCTTTTCCATCATATCGACCGACCATGGTAATGAATTTCTTTTCCATCGTATCGACCGATCATGGTAATGAATTTATTTTCCATCTTATCGACCGATCATGGTAATGAATTTCTTTTCCATCATATCGACCGATCATGGTAATGAATTTCTTTTCCATCGTATCGACCGATCATGGTAATGAATTTCTTTTCCATCATATCGACGGATCATGGTAATGAATTTCTTTTCCATCGTATCGACCGATCATGGTAATGAATTTCTTTTCTATCGTATCAACAGATAATGGTAACGACTTTGTTTTCCATCGGCTCGTCAGTTAATGATAACGACTTTGTTTTCCATCGGCTTGTCATTTCATGGTAACAAGATTGTTTTCCATCAGCTCGTCAGTTAATGGTAACGACTTTGTTTTCCATCGGCTTGTCAGTTCATGGTAACAAGATTGTTTTCCATCGGCTCATCAGTTAATGGTAACAAATTTGTTTTCCATCGGTATGATAGTCGATTGTATTATTTTACTTCGTATGCTTGTTTTTTTCCCTAATACTATCTAAAACCAACAATTACCTTACGATCTCTGGCAGGTACATACTTTATTCATTTTTTTTAATTTTTTTTCCATTTTTTTTGTTTTAATCCTATCCGTTGATCTTATTTCTTCTAATCTCAACCATAGAAGATCAACAGTCACCCTTTTTACTGCCTATAAATAGCCCCCCTCCCCAAACCCACATTAGTTTTTCAGATTTTGTGGCCAAGTTCTGCTCCACTGATTTAAGTCATCATACGATCTTTCAAGAGGCTTCAACTATATGTCTCAATCCTCTACTAATACTCCCACCAAAATGTCTTCAAAGACTTTTAAAGAGAAAGACTTTTTCAGAGAAATGTTAGTTTCTCGGGACTTTTTTGATTCGTATGATTCTACAATCAGAAGAATCATTTTGTTTCAAGGATGGGAACATTTATGTGTTGAAAAACCAGTATCTCAAGATCTGGTTCTTTTTGATGAAGTCACTCAGTTTTATAAAATCATATCATTTGATAAAAATATGACTATCAACTTTGCTGTGTACGATAGAAATGTTTCTATGTCTGTGAGTCAAGAAGCTCATTTTCTGAATGTTCCGATTGAAGGTGACTCTTTCTGTCCATCTCATAAACTACCAGAGGAAGTTGGTACGTTTAACAAAGATAATGCTGAAAAGTCTTTGTTTATAATAAATGAAGAAAAGAGGAAAATAGCTCATTGTTCTCCGGACAATAGATTTTTGACTCTTTGGATGCAAGGTTTTCTTATCCCAAGGAAAGGAGATAGAGAAACTCTGAAAGTTTCTGATGTTTTTATGCTTAAATATATTGTAAATATGAGAAAAGTAAATCTCATGGGATATGTTTTTGAAACTATCAAGAATGTTAAGTCAGGTGAAATTAAGTCCCAAATGATTATGTATCTAGCTATTCTTACAAAATTCATTCTCGAGAGTATGAATTTTTGTAATATTCCTTTGAAAGGAAATCTGATAGTTTTGAAGCCTTCCTGGATTAGTAAAAGTACTTTGAAGAAGTTTAATGTTTGTTTTGACCCAAATCTAAAACTTTTTATAAGAGATTTAGAAGTAGAATTGGCTCAGAATCAATCGGCACCTATTCCATCCAAAGACAATCCTTCTATTGGAGTTCCTCAAAAGTCAGATCCCCAAACCAGTTCAAATCCAAAGAAGAAACCAAAGTACAACAAGGAGGTTTTGGACAAGTGGAGAAAAGAAAGAGAACAAAGAAAGGAAGGTGATCCAAAGTTTGGTCTTGACCCAGAAGAAGCTTTTGCAGAAATAATAAGGGTAAGGAAACCCTTCAAGCTAAAAAGAAAAAGAAGTTTGTTTTGAAAAGAAAGGATCAAGACTTTGATATCTCTAAAGTAATCAGAATGGTTGAGGATGCTAGTGCTCAACTAACAGAAGAAATACATCAAGAACCAATCATACAGAGTCTTCCAGGGAAAGAAAAATAAAAACAAATGTTGCAAGAAATAGAAGAATTTGAAGAAGAGGAAGGATATTTTCTTTTGGAATTCCTTCAGAGTTCAAAAAAGATTAGAGAAGAATCAGTTCAAAAGCAGAGTGAAGGTATTCAACAAGTTCCTCATGCTGATCAAGCACCTATTGAAACTTCTGAAACTCTGGATAAAACACCCCATCAAGCAAAGAAAGGTGCTCAATCTTCTCATACTGAAAGATTTATTTTCATTAGTGACAAAGTAGAAGAATAAAGAAGGGAGAAAGAAAAAGCAAAAGGAAAAAAACCAGTTATTGACTCAAGCCGATCAAATGAATTGCTTTCATACGATGAAGATACTGATTCAGAACAAACAATTTCTCTCAAGAGAAGTGTTTACATTGTTCATGTTTTAAGAAGGGTTGAAAAGACTATTCCTTACTTTCCCAGGCTGGAAGGGAAAATTGATTTTATTACTGACAATCAGAAAAAGAAGTTTGGTTCTGTAAGAGAATTGGGAAAGAAAGTTTTGTCAGTTGAAGCTGATTTGAAAGTTCTTTCTGAAACTTCGGCTGCTCATAAGAAGGCTTGCAATAGGATGACCAAGTGGTCATATAAAATATAAAGCTCGGTGAATGACCATGAGATAACAATTGAAGATATAAGGAGGTTGTCAAATGATATTACGATTGATTTCAACAAGCTTGACAAATAAACTGTTGAAAGGATGAATCGGGTAACTCATAGAGCCGATATTCCTTCAGTGAAAGAATTGCAAGAGAGAATGAATTATTTTCAGTTTGAATTCTCAAAGGTTTCATCTTTCAAAGATGAAATGGTTTTGTTGAAGAAACAAAATTCTGTGTTATCCAAAGATAACAAGAATATGCAAGATAGAATTGATACCCTTGAGGAAGTAATCAGAGTCCAGGAGGAGACTATCAAGAATCAAGATCAGCTTTTTGCCAACCTACAAGAGCTTATCAAATCTCAGGGTGATTCAATTTCTGAAGACAAGAAAGAAATCAAAAAATGAAAGCTGTTCTTCATGAGCTGATAAAGAAGGAAAAGTAAAGAGAAAACAAATGATTGTTGTATTTGTTTTTCTTTTCTAATGGAACCTGTTTTTGTTTTGTAATGACTTTTATGTTACTCTTTCTTTTGTCTTGCAGTTCTTTTCTCTAACTCTTTCAGGCAACCCAAGGTTACCCCATTCTTTTTGTAAATCACAAAGGGGGAGAATGTTTTATAAAGAGGGAGAATTTTTTACAAAGGGAGAATGATTTAATCAAATATTTCGAAACCAAGGAAAATTTCTGAATACAATCCTTATGAAAGTATACACCTAAGGGGGAGTTAGTTGTATTCAAATTCATATTCATAAGAGTTTCCAATAACTCAAGGGGAGATAAGTATTTCTTGTTGTCTTTACTTTGTGTTTTGTGCTTTCCAAAAAGAGGGAGATTGTTGAGTCAAAAGTTTTCCTTTGACTTCTATATCATGTTTTGGAAATCACAAATGTCTTTTATATTGTATCTTACTGACTCTGTCAATCGTATCGTACTGACTCTGTCAATCGTATCGTACTGACTCTGTCAATCGTATCGTACTGACTCTGTCAATCGTATCGTACTGACTCTGTCAATTGCATTGTACTGACTCTTTCAATCATATCGTACTAACTCTATCAATCATACTCACTTTTGTGTATCTTACTTTGTATCATATCAATACATTACATTTAGTAATACTTATAATACTCATACTTTCATTACTTTCTTGTTTTGGTACTTAGTCAAAAAACACATGTTTCATATTAATCATACTCTTATTTATCATCTTCATATGTCTTTTGTTTTAACCAATACGATGTCTTTGAGTTAGTTACAAACTAATAAAAACGATGTCGTGCTTTGTGTTTCAATATGACCGTTATAATGCCAGGTGTCCAAGTCCCTCCGAGTTTTTCGGAGAAATATGACCATTGGAGGAAATGTGACCGTTGGAACCTAAGGCCTATAAATAGGAGATCATTTGAAGCCGATAAAGAACGACGGTGATATAACTGCGATACTTTGCTTCTATCAAGTTCTAGAGAGAGAAGCCGTGACTTCTCTCATGCTTTGTGCTTTGTGCGCCCAATCATCATATTGAGGGATTTCAAGTAATTGAAAGACAGAGGTGCCGATTACCTACAAAATCAAGGGTTGCTGGGGATAGGCAGATATACGTTCCGATCATCTTATCGAGGGATGCCGGGGATAGGCAGACAGACGTTCCGATCATCGTATCGAAGGCTGCCAGGGATAGGCAGACAGACAAACCGATCATCGTATCGAAGGCTTCCGGGGATAGGTAGACAGACAAACCGATCATCGTATCGAGGGCTTACCAAGGTGGTGGTAAGACAGACCTATTATCCTAGGTGAAAGGATAACCCTTCTCTTTGGGTCAAAAGAATTGTAATACTTTTACATTTCCACTGCTGTTTATATTAGAAAGGAATTTGTATTGTTTCCTTTCTTCTTTACACTTTCAATTGTAATTGTCTCAATTACAATTATTCTATTACAATTTGTATTAATAGATTATATACGCTTTATGGTAGAATATCTCACACTTGTATTACTCTGATTATTGTATTCATCTTGAATACAATTACTTTACTTTTCTAATAGTATTACATTTCTTCATACCTTTATTTTCAATACAATTGTGGTTGTTTGAATTGTATTAGTTTAAGATCTTTTAAACTAATCTCTAAGTGTTTAAACTCAAAGTTTTAAACCTACAATTCACTCCCTCTTGTATTGTTCCATCTAATATACATATACATCTACATATTCGATCCAACAATTAAAATAAAAAAAATAAAAAAAATTGTTATTAGTAAAATAAACAGACATTAAAAAATATAATACTAAAAAAATACATTTAATAAAATTATGAATAATAAAAAATTAATATTAATTTTATTAAAATAATAAAAAAATAAAAAATTATTACAATTCTCAATATTTACAAAAAAAATATAAAAAAATCATAAAATGTTATTATTATTAGTAAGATAAACAAATATTAAAAAATATAATACTAATAATAATTAATAAAATATTAAAAAACAGATTATGCAATATTTGTACCAATATAAAAGACAGAAACTATAAATAGTTCATATTACAATAAATCTTAAATTCAAATGTTTTTAACATAAAAAACAAATCACTGGGGGGGGGTCGTCTTCTGAAGGAGGTGGAGGAGCTGTAGGAGATGGTGGAGGTAACTCCATCCCTAAACTACGAGTCAGATGGTGCATGTACTCTATCTGCTCGGGATGCTGCTACTACTGATGCTGCTGCCATCGACGCATCTCCTCCTCATGCTGCTGCTACTGCTGTCGCCGACACATCTCTTCATGCTGCTTCTACAAACTCTCTATAAGCTCAGACTGAGTTCGCAACTACTCCTGATACTGTGAGAAAGAAGATGATGCCTCTCCACGAGCTCCTCTCGAGCTGGAAGCCGACATCGCAGCAGTACCATAATATGTACCATGAGTCAAATGAGAGCCAATACCAACTACTCGGCCCTTCTCAAAGCCATACTACGTCGTCTGCATCCATGCCGCCTCATCGAAATGGTGGGCACTGGTCTGCTCAGTCGTCTCGTCTTGACTCTCAGCCTGTGTCTGAGAGGTCGCAGCCTCATATGACTCCTTCAATTCCAATTTGAAATTAAAATGGTGAAAATATTATATGCAGTTAATTGTCAAACTGAAAAAATAATACTAACCACAATCCGACGCTGGCGATCACCTCTAATCTCTCTAGTGGCTAGATCACTGTACATCCTCCAATAAATGTTGAACTCTGTAATATCGGGATGCTCGACTACCTACAGAAATATAAAATAAACTATTTATATTTAAATTTATTTAAAATATTTAAAAAATATACTTACCAGATGCTCTCTATGTGTACTGAATGTACAACTACCATATCGATGCATCACCTCCTGTCTCCCCTGGTTCTGCCATCCCACTGAAGATCTCCTATGAAATCCACCACCCAACAAGTGTAAACATAATCCATCCCAAATGTGAGATGAAATGTACTCTGGTGGGTGGGCTCTACACAACTCATCAAATTCTGTCACTCCTACTTTCTTAATGATTGTTCTTCTCAAATTGTGAAAAAACTGACAGAAACAGTCATGCATAGACACCTGCCATGCCGTGTGTATAGCGTCATGCATGCTATCATCAATGGGATACCATAAACCCTAAAAATAATTTATAATATAAAGTTATTAATAAAATAAATTTCAAAATAAATATTCTTTATTTATATACCAGCCAATGATCGAACATGTTGCGCCACACATCAACGAGAATCTTTTCCCATGTGATCCATGGATGAGAAAAATAATTGTGCAAGATAGGGATCCCCTGTGCAATAGAAACATGCAAAAAACTGTGAAAAAGAAATAAATAATCAAACAGTTAGTATATATATAAATAAATTAATGAAAGCTAACTAAAATATACAGGTTACCATACATCCATGTGCATGGATCGAAGCCAAGACATGGACGTCGCTCGGGGATAAGGCCAAGAATAATCAATCGCGCAAGACCACGCCCCCTCCGTGTACCCCCTGAACCGTCAGTAGGCTGAGGGTCAGATGGTCCATAATCCCCCTCATCCAAAGGCAGATCAGCCTCTTGCAACTCGTAAAATAGACCAGGATCCATCTGAAACACAAAATGATTGTTGTTAGCAGATAATTGAAAATAATTATTATATATAGATATATATTAGTTATGATTATAACCAGAATTTAACTGTGTCAATGTCCATCTTCATCCTCATCTCCATAGCTATCCATGTCAATGTCTTCATCTTCCTCCCCAACATCATCAATATCCATATGAGTTTCAGTTTCATCATCTCTTGTCATTTCAAATTCATTTGTAACTTCATTAATATCTTCATCATCACCGATCCTTAATTGTGAAGTGTCATCATCGATATTCACGTCTCTTTTTAAAAAATATGAATTTTAAACAGTCTCTTGAAAAATTTCAATTCCTTCCACTTCAGCGGAACCACATTCAGTTTGAGTAAACTGATTTTTCCGAGATTTCATTTTTATTATGCTCCACCAATCACTCAAGTCTCTTGAAGTAGCACAATACTTTGTGTAATAAATTTGATGTGCCTTTTGAGCTAGTAAAAATGGTTCATTTAATGCAAGAAGACTTTTATATTTAATATTAATGATTCCATGAGTCGGATGAACACACAAGACTCTCTCAATATCCAACCATCGACATTTAAACATCGGTATGTAATTATATCCTAGATAAAACAACTCAATAATTTCATCCAGAATTCCATAAAAGTCAACTTCAATTTCTCTGTGATACGATAATCTCAAGCAAAATCCAATGTTCATTATTATTTTTTTGATTCCCCATATGCACGTGTATGAAATAGAAAACCATTCACCACATATGCATTATAAGATTTAACCATTTTTGATGGTGGGTTACTCAATATACACATTCACTTATCAATTTTATCACTATGTTGAGACACCTTAAAATTTGTAAAACAATTATTAATATGATAAATAATAAACATAATTGATATTAAACTATCAATAATTTATGTTACCAGTTTTTGAAACCATTGAGAAATTTTTTTTGTCTGCGTTCTTCAAGAGAAACTGCTGTAATTTATGGAAGTTGTTTCTTGATATGATTATCATATAACCTATAAATAAAATAAGTTTACATAGTGTAACATAAATTATAGAATAAGTGATAGAAGCACTCACAGTACAAATGATGTCATTTCTTCACCATTGAGCAGAACATATATATGAGCTCTGTGATGTTCATTATCTGAAATCCATCGTTCATGAACTCCACCAAAACCAAGATTGAGATGATTAAAAATTGATAAGTGATTATCTATTTCGTCATTAATATTCCCCCTGTTTCATCCCATGCGATTGTGTTTTGAGGGATATTGAGATTCAAAATAATGAGAGTAGAAAAAAGAAATTTCCTCTTGTAAATAAGCTTCAGCAATTGAGCATTTAACAGATGCTTTGTTACGTACTTTTTTCTTCATTTTTTGCATGCATCTATCGAATGCGTACATCCATTGAAATTGTACTGGACCTCCACATTTAGATTCATGTGAAAAATGTAATATCAGATGTTTCATTGAGTCAAAGAAAGCTGGCAGAAATATTTTTTCCAGTTTACATATAATTACAGCAACATCTTCTTCCAGTTTTCTTAGTGCATCATAGTCTGTTGTCGCTGCACAAATGTCTCAAAAATATATATGATATGTCTGTTATCGAATCCCAAATCATAGAATTCAACAAATCTCTGAATCCAATCAGCATAAGTATTTCCATTATAACATGACAATCATGACTTTTTAATCCGGTAATATAACCATTCTTAACACATCTGCCCAAATTGGAAGAATAGCCATCTGGAAGTATCAAATCTAAAATCCACTGACAAAATAGTAAGCGACTCTCTTTGGAAAATGTATAAGCTATTTTTGGCTTCATTAACCTCTGTGATCTGACATTTTCAAATAGTTCAAGTTCTGGTCACCTGCAAATTTGGACAAGATCTAATCGTGCCTTTATAGTATCTTTGGTCTTAACTGGTGTATCCAAAACTGTATGAAATAAATTATCAAGACAATTATTCTCAATATTCATGACATCCAACATGTGGCGGACCAACAAATCAGACCGATATGGAAGATCCCAAAAAATGTTTCGTTTTATCCAATTATGTTCTTTCCCAAAGCCATGATTTTTTTGTTGGTTTACTGTTGGACCAAATGTGATGGGAGGTAATGAAAATACAACTAATTTTAACTCTATACCTAAGATCATTTTTTTGAGGTTCATCCCTTTCAATTGTACCTTTTCTGAAATGATATTTGTTCCTCCGAAAAGGATGATCGGTTGGAAGAAATCTGCGGTGACAGTCAAAATAGCAAGGTTTTTTTCTATTGAAGAGCATAAAGGCTTTGTTGTTTTTCATACAGTAAGGACATGATTTCAGACCATGTGTACTCCAGCCAGATAACATGCCATATTCCATAAAGTCACTAATCGTCCACATCAATGCAGCTTTTAATATGAAATTTTGTTTCGCAGTAACATCATATGTACTAACACCATCACTCCACAATGAATTTAACCCATCAATCAATGGTTTCAAATAAACATCAATATTATTTTTCAGATGTCCTGGGATTAATAAGGTCAAAAATATATAGGACTCCTTCATCAATATCCATGGAGGCAAATTGTACGGAGTTATAAAGACAGGCCAACATGAATACTGACTACCATAAGAACCAAACAGATAGAAACCGTCCATAGAAAGACCCAATCACACGTTTTAGGATTCTAAATCAAAATACAGATGCATACAATCAAAATGTTTCCATGAATTACCATCAGATGTATGATTCAATATTTTATCAGTTGAAATCTTGGTTTTGTGCCATGAAATCATTGATACTGCGTTATGAGACATAAATAAATGCTGCAACTTGGGTGTAAGGGGGAAATATCTCAACTATTTTACTGGAATCAATCCAGACTTCCCTGGTTGAGCTTCTTTATACCTCGATTGTCCACATGTGGGACAAATATCCAATGAATCATTTTCAAAAGAATATAAGATGCAATCATTTGGACATGCATGAATCTTCCGATAACTAGGGCCCAGATTACGAACCGGCCTCTTTCTCTCATAGTAATTTGTAGGAAACTACTTCTAATTTTCTTATCTTGCAACTAGGATATAATGCATCCTCATCAAACCTCAAAAACTCATAAAATTCAGATGGTGCCAACTCAGAAGTTAAATCAATATCATCTTGAGTTTCAGTTTGCTGAACATATGGACCTGCAACATCATGTACTAAATTTTGAAACCGTGATGGATCTGGAATTAAGTTATTAGTATCTTCTCTGGAACTAAATTCTCTGTGTTGATACCAAAAAACATAATCTGGTTGAAAACCAAACCGCAAGAGATGTCCCCCAACCTTGTCAAATGTGTGAAACGTTCTCAGAGCACATTTTTTACAAGGACACTTTATTGTACCTTCTGAAACATATTCTGGTTTTGATGATACAAATAATAAGAAATCTTCAACACCCTCAAAATATACACACTACTAAAAATGGGGTTTATCCCCACGCATCTATGCCCACAATTTAAAGAACCGTGGGGATAGATGATTTTTAACCATCTATACCCACAGTTTTATTAAAACTGTGGGTATTCAACCCCTAACTATCGGGCTCTATCGTACTCCCCTCACTTCAACCCTCCATTGCGCTCCCCCCATTTCAACCCTACCTCCCGGCTCCACATCCCAGCTCCGCTACGCTCCCCCCACTTCAACCTTTCCTCCCAGCTGTGCCTCCCGACCTCCACCTCTGCTCTCGACCTGGACCTCCCGGACTTCGCCTCTGCCTCAACATCCCAGCCTTCGCCACGCTGCCCCCAGCTCGGACGATGTCCCTTCTCCCCCCTCTTGGCTCCCTCTCCTCCAGGTATCATCAAATTTATCAGTTTTTTATTATATATGATGTTTCCCATGAGTTCCTAATTACAAATTTCAATAATTATCCTTCAAATGTAATTGATATTGAGAATTTTGTGTTGGGGGTAAATTATTCATTTGAGAAAGGTCCAATATGGATTGTTGATCGATGAATAAATGAACTATGATGGAATATGAAGCATTTTGTTAAGGTTTTATGGAAGAACATACATATTAAATAAGATAAATGGGATAAGGAATCATATGTGCAGTATTACTAGACCTACTTGTTAGATTTAGACCTCTAGAGACACATATTAAGGTCAACAAGTCATTAGAGGGGGATATTGGAACAACCACTCACTTTCTAGGTACATTATGCCTTATTTTTAGCCTTTATTAAGAGTTTATTTGAGTTATTACATTTATTGGGTGATGTATTGGGTAGATTTTGGGAGATTGGGTGGGTGGGGGGGGGGGGGGGTTAGAAGAATTTAATGGTGATAATGGTTAGAGGTAATAGTGTAGTCCCTTAATGAAACTATGAAGCCTATTGAAGAGGAGTAGTGGGTGATATATGGTAGGGGTACTTTTAGATCTAACATGGAAACAATTACATGGTAACTATGTAACTCTAAAGATAATCAACATCATGATTGTCATAGGGTTTACAAAACCATGTTTCCAAACCATGCAGGTGACTTGAATAGGTAGTGAACTTCCCATGGTTAGAGCATGATTTTGTAAGCCAAGCAACCAAACCATTTACATATAATTTAATCATTTGAAAATTATTATTTTGACACAAAAACACCCTAAAGACAACCATTATTCCTCCTAAAATCAGGGTAATCAAACCAAGGGACTCTAATGAGACTTCATGGTGAATTAATTCTTTTTAGAGAGGAATTATATTTGATATAGAGATATCAGTCCTTGAGATTTAAATATAATTTATCATTTGTTTGTTGTTATTCTTATTATTTCTAGATATTATTTATTATCCTTGTAAAGGAACTAGATCTTGGATTTCTTATCCAGGTTTAGGATTTACAATGATATCTAATGTGATCCTTTCTAGATTTACATGGAAAATAAATATGGAAAGATGGTTTTTCCTGATCATTCTCAGATCCATCTAGATCTCTTAATTTTGTAGTATCTTGATGGATATGTCTAAAATGATCCCAGTCCATAACATGTTCTTAATCATATATCATAACCCTTGAATACTCATGTAGTGATTTGGGGATGCTTCCATGGATCTTTGGTTTGTGATATTGATTCAAGTGGTGAACATTGATGTTGGGCTTCAATATGTTGAATACAAGAAGTTATTACTATGTTATGACAATTATATAAAAATATATGATATGAAATACTCATGCGTGTGTGTACAGACCATGATAATTCTTTTAAAATGATATGATTATGCCTCTATATAGATAAAAAGTTTCCTTACTATGACTTGGGTATATATATATGTGTATGGATAGTAGAATTATACTATCTTGTATCAAAGTTAAAAGTGGATCCTTCATGAATTCATTAATCCTATATAGGGGGATAATTTGAGATGTGATTCATGATGAATATGGTGGGGTCTTGAATGAAAAATGGAAGGGAATGAAGGCCTTGAGGCATTAATGGAGTCCGAAAGTGGGGAATGATGACATTATAGTATTACTTGAGATAGTTGATAGGGGATGATAGCCTTATGAACTAACCCAAGGCATAATGGCCTATACACCCATTGAGATACATAAATTGGTCTTGTGGTTTGTTTTGAGAATTTTTAAAACCCAAAAAGCTCATGTGAGCAGAACATCCACTATCCAAGATCCATGGACTTTCCCCTTTGGATATTTTGGGCGAAACTTCAACAACTAAATCTTTCTCTTTCACTTTTATACTATTATTTTGATGATTTTGAGTATTAAAACTCAAATATTTTTAGGATGGTGTATTGACGAGGCACTCATTTTCATCATGAATAGGATGGTCACACCTTCTAAAGACTTATTCAATAATATCAAACATGTTATGTAATTTCTATATATAATTTACAATACGTTTCTAACTTTTATTACTTTAAAGGGGTTGAAACCCACAAACATTGATTCTCAATACTCCCAAGTATATCATGATGTCTATTTTAAAAAACATATCTTTTTCATATGAACAAATATTCCAAAGTTCCAATAGAATCCATAAAAAGTATATCTTGTAAGCATCATGTTGTAAAAAATTTGTAGGATACCTTGAAACATTTTTTCAATATTAATTCCAAAACATTAAAGTTATAACTACTCTATTTTCATTGAATGGTTTATTCCCCATCAAATAACCCCTACCAAATAATCTATAAAATTATAAATTCATATTATTAAAATAAAATTTTCTTCCCATGTGTATAATGCCTCTATATCTATAAAGGAGTATTTTACATTGAAATTTTCTTTTTTATTCCTAATCAATGACCACTTGGGAGTGTCTTTTTTAACTTTTTTCTTTAGTTTACATCTCAAGGTAGACCTTTTTTCCTTTTTCCTTCTTATTCAATCATAGAATCCTCTTGTCATTAAATATGTTTTTCTAGCTACTAATATGCTTTGATTAATTTAATAATAAAATTGATTGTAATAAATTTTTTAGATATGATTTACATTGTTGATTGAATGATAATTTTTTTTCTTGTTATAGAATGGATAGAAGCTGGATGTATCGTACCGATCATATTTCAAATGAGTTTCAAAGTAATTTGGAGAATTTTTTAGATTTTTCATTTAACAATGAATCAGATGTAGGTTGTATACAGTGTCCTTGATATAATTGTATTTTAAGACCATGGTTAAGACGAGAAGAAGTTAGTTACCATTTAACGAAATTTGGATTTCAAGCAAACTATAATGTTTGGTTTCACCATGGAGAGACGAGTCAATCTTCGATTGTTCATCAACGAAATGAACAAAGTGACATGGAGAATTTGATATTTGATCGGTTTCCATATGTGCATCATTCCTAGAGAGATAGCATGCCAGTGAAAGAAGACAATGATATCAGTACACATGAGGAAAATGTTGAAGATGATGATGTTGAGAGAGTGAAAAATTTATTGGATGATGCCAGAACTCCAGTATATCAAGAATGTACTAAAATAACCAATTTGGAATTTTTAATGCAGTTATATCATGGAAAAATCATGTATGAGATTTCTAATACCACCATTTATTATATTCTTACATTTTGAAGGACTTGCTTCCTGATGGTGCAGATATTCCCTCAAATCATTACATGGAATGGAAGTTAATTAAGTAGCTTGGATTTACTACTAATAATGTCCATGCTTGTCTGAAAGATTGCAGTTTATATTTGGAGGAAACAGCTGGCTGTAATGACTGTAAAGAATGTGGTACATCTCGATGGAAGAAAAATGCAGATGGAACACCATCTCGTGTGCCGCAGAATGTCATGTGGCACTTTCCATTGATTACCAGACTTCAAAATCTATTCATGTCTCCATAAATCTCAGTCAATATGCGATAGAACGATGTTGAGAGAATTAAAGGTAATGATGAGCTGGTCCATCCTTTAGATGGATTAGCATGACAGATATTTGATGCACAATATCCTGATTTTGCAGCTGAGGTGCGTAATGTCAGATTGGGCCTATCATGTGATGGTTTTAATCCGTTTGGTCAGATGCTTACTGCTCATAGCACGTGGCCTGTTTTTATTCATGTTTATAATCTTCCTCCATGGATGTGTATGAAAAAACCTTTCACTTTCTTGAGTATACTGATATCTGGACCTTCAGATCCTGGTAATGATATAGATGTCAACTTGCAGCCTTTAATAAAAGAGTTAAAACAACTTTGGGATTTAGGCGTGCAAACATTTGATGCTTCTTCAAAGAATACATTTCAGATGCATGTTGACCTTATATGGACCATAAATGATTTCCCTGCCTATGCAATGATGTATGGGTGGAGCATGAAGGGAAAACTATCATGTCCCGTTTGTATGAAGAATACACGATCGAGAAGGCTTAAATATCATCGCAGTTTTAGTTTCATGGGGCATCACCGATTCTTTCCAATGGATCATCAATACAGGAAGAATCGTCGGAGGTTTGATAATAATATTGACATTGAAGAACCACCTCAACGTATGTCAGGAAGTGATGTGCTTGATGAATTGAAAGATTTCAGCTTTTCATTAGGGAAAGGTCAGTTGAAATCTCGAAAGAGGAAGAATGTTGATACTGAAGTCACTTACAATTTGAAAAAGTGAAGTATTTTTTTTGTGTTTCCATATTGGTCTACTAATTTGTTACATCATTATTGAGACGTAATGCATATTGAGAAAAATATATGTGAAATTTTGCTTGTAATTCTTTTGAATATTAAGGGGAATACCAAAGATGACTTCCGATCTCGTTGGGATTTATTGGATTGGGGTATTCGACCAGAACTACATCCTGTTTGTATCAGTGAAAACAAATGGAAAGTTCCCTGTGCTTCTTAAGTGATGACATCGGCATAGAAAGATCAATTTCTGGAAATATTGGAGAATATCAAGGTTCCATAAGGATATTCCAGCAACATATCTAAACGATTCAACATAAGAAATTTGAAATTGAAATCCCTAAAAACTCATGATTATCACATCTTTCTTCATGAATTGATTCCAATAGCAATTCGGCATTTGCTATCTAATAATGTAAGGGTGGCAGTGATTCAGTTTTGTTATTTTTTTAGAGACCTTTGTGCTAAAAGTTTATCCAAATCATTGTTGATAAAAATGCAGCAAGAGGCTCCGTTAATTCTATGTGAGTTGGAATTTTTTTCCCTCTATCCTTTTTCACTTACATGATGCATTTAACAGTTCATATTCCAAGTGAGAAACTTCTTGGGGGACCAGTCGATTTTTGGTGGATGTATCCCACTTAAATAAATATGTGCACTTTGAAATCATATGTCTGAATAAGAATTATCCTGAAGGTTCTATTGTGAGGAGTTATCTGGCCCAAGAATGTATGGATTTTTATTTAATGTATTTGTCTGATGTGAGCACAATACATAATCGACCAATGAGAAATGAATATGAGTAGTATGAGGAAATTCAGCCCCTGTTTCCATCTCTTCCCCAAACAGGTGGAATTGTCAGGTCATATACATTGGTTACATTGAGCTTTGAAGAGCGGAATATGGCACATCGTACAGTCTTGTTCAATTGTGGTTTATTCGATGCCTATATCAAGTAATTAATTTTAATATATATATGTTATCTCATACGATATCATATCACATATACCTTATACTTTTATTGTCATTTTATGTAGAGAACATAAACAAATTATAAGTAGAGTTCATCGGTCTTTTCCATTGAGAAGGAGAGAGGCTATGCATAGCCAAGAGTTCCCAGTTTGGTTGAAATCAAAGGTATGACCATTACATTATATACCTTAAAATATAGATATATATTTAATTATATTACTCATATGTATTCCAGGTATTGATTTTACCTGCTGACTTCATTTCTCAAGAATTAAGAGCATTGGATTTTAGTCCCAATTCTTTGGTTCATGATTGCAAATCTTTAATAATCAATGGATATAAATTTGTTACAACTGATAAAGTGGTGAAAATGAGAACACAACATGATAGAATTATGTTAACAGCTAGAATGGATTGTTATGACAGTGCATCAGATAGTTGACCTCGATATGAAGATGTGTATTATTATGGACTGATTGAGAAAATATTGTTATTGGATTACTACTCTCAAGGTCGAGTCACTATGATGAAATGTAAATGGTTTGATTCAATGACGCGACATGGTATATTTATTGATGATTACGGATTTAGAGTTATTGACATGAGTCAATTCCTGTATACCGATGAACCATACATTTTGGCATCAATGAAAAAACAAGTGTTTTATGTGAAAGATCATCTGAAACCTGATTATGGTGTCATTAATGAAGTAATCCCAAGAAATATTTTTCATGATGTTGGGGATGAAATTGTCACCATTGACGCCCCCATCGGTGTTTTCCAAAATATTGTATTTGATGACACAAATTGTCCCATTGTGAGAGATGATGTTGAACCTGAGGTAGTGGAGGGTAATATATAAAAGCAACCATATATATTCAAAGTTCATTCAGTTTACCTTGAAGTGAGTTTATCAGGTTGGTACTAATGTAATTACTTTAATTTAGTTTTATTTTGGAATGATTTGTCTATTTTAGTATTGTTTGGTTTCATTTAATTTAATTATATTTATTTCAATTCAGAAAATTGGGTTTAAAATGTGGTTTTAAAAATTGTATAACTTGGTTGTAAATTATCACTATTGAAATATGTTATGACATTTTTTGTCTTCTTTGGATTCTAAGTTGTATATATGATTTGTAAAAATTATTGCTAAAAAATATTTATTTCATTCTTATGCAGATTATGAAGAAAACTATAGAAGCTCGCAAGAAAAGATTATTTGATGTTGATCCTGTTAGACGCGAGCGTGAGTTGTATTCAGTGAGTATAATAATTATAATATTTATCTTCTGCATTACATATAATATGAAGTTTATATTTTTGATCAATTTTTTTAGGGATATATAACTCCAAAGTTTCCTCTTCCCAGTATGGGACCGAGCAGGGATCCTCCTAGACCTAGGCAGAGCTCCCGTCTTACCACTCCCCACACTGACCCATTAGTGGACATCCCATCTACCACACATGTCCGCCCTCCGCTTGAGACCCCCGGGATGTTCCCATACATGCCGCCATCATCATCCCATTTACCCTCTTTTTCCCATACCATGTCCACGCTGACTTGACCGATGTTCTCACCTGCACAATTTCCATATCCATTCATGTATCCCCAGACCTACTATGCATATTCTGACATGTCTACGCCACCTACTTTTCCTACCATCCATCCTACACATATTGATTCTGTTCCTTCAGTTTCCACTCTTGTTCATGAAGATCAGCCAGAGCATGCTGTGGAACAGATACTTCCTTCAGAGGATGTTGATCCAGCACAGTCCACGGATGCCTCACAGCCTATTTAGGAGCCCGCATCAGGTTTTTTTTATTATAAATGTTTCAAATTATAGAATTTAACTTTTGTCTTATTGTATTGTCACTTAACTCTTATCTTTTCACCTCTTATCTTATTTAGTGGGATCTTCTAGTAGGCGACATGGGCACACTCGAATGCGGGATGCCTGGAATCACGAAACTCAGATTATGGTGGATTACAATCCTCAAAATCAAATGGTAGGTAAAAATGCTAAGGATTGTAGTAGTTTCATGGCTACTTTATCCAAATATCATTATATCGTTCTAGTGGAACCAGTCTCATGGAGACATATCAGTGCTGACATCAAGGATAGGGCATGGGCGCAGATATGGGTACAGAAATTTTATAAATTTATATTTATATTAGTAATGTATTTATATGAATTAACATTTTTGTTGTAGAGTCGATTTAACTTTCCTAATGGTGAAGCTTCCAAAGCTTCTAGGTTGAGTGATCTTAGAGAGTATTGGTGGTCATACAAGTATGAGTTACATATTGGTTGGAGGAACAGAGTGGGTACTGAGTTAGAGGGTGTACCCACAAACCCTGACTGTCCAAAAAGTCAATATCAAAAAATGATTGCACATTGGAAGACTGAACAATATAAGTTACTACCCATATTTAATGGTTTTTATATAAAATTTAATTCTTATTACTTGTATTGTTTTTTTTCTTAGGAAGTGTCAGTGAAAAACAAAAAAAACAAAGATGAAATGATATATCTACACACATTGGGGCGCACTACAATGCCCGATCATGAGAAGAGGCTGGTACATTCAATCCAATTTTTTGTATTTATCATATATGGTTGTAATCCAAATTTGTGCATTTCTTATTTTCAGCAAGCTGAATCGGGCATTGAAGGTCCTGTACCTCATGCCAAATTATTCTGCTTCAGTAGGAAAAAAAAGATGGAACTGCAATTAATTCACAAACACAAGATAAAATTGTAAGTTTTTTTATTTATATTTCCAACATTTATACGAAATTCATAATTTAATATGTTTATAATTTCAACATTCTGCCTTGGAGGCCATGGATGAGAAGGAAGCTGACAACTTAGGGCCAAATGATCATTTGAGTTAGGTGTTAGGTGTGGAACATCCAGGAAGAGTCCGTTGTAGACCAGGAAAAAACATTGTCCCCTCTAAGTATTGGTCATAATCAGATTCCTCTAAATCCTATAAGGCCTCTGAGTTGGAAAGTACGCATGCAGAATTAGCTACTACAAAGAAAATAGTATTAGAGGAGCGTGAAGAAAGTAAGCTAATTAATGAACATTTCATGAAATCTATGTCAGTTTTGAGTCATTCACTACCACCAGAGGTTGCTACCACTTTTCATTCATGTATGTAATCAATGTGCTCTTTATATAATGCCTCGGGTGATTCCCATGAGGGTCTTAGTGGCGATGATGGTGGTGGCGATAGAGCTGGAGAAGATGTTGCTGATGCTGTTGTTGGTGATGAGATTGCTGATGATGATGCTGATGGTGCGGTTAGTGATGATGTTGCTGATGATGTTGTTGCTACTGATGATGATTCTGGACATGGGGATATCGATGATGACGATGGGGGGATATTAATCCCCTCCATTTTTGACTTAGCAGAGAGACTTGTGTTGGAGTTTTAATTTTTTTTTGTATTGGTGGACTGCTTGTATGTGAATTTCTTTATGAAATGAAATTCATTTTGGATTATGTTTTCATCAGGGGTGTTATTTGAAAATTCTTTAGGTAATATTCACATGCCATATATTTTTTTATGGTTTGGTGTGTTTATTATTATCTCGCCATCTAATATTTGCCTTAGCAGTGGAGGGGAGGCTTAGGATGGGGGGGGGGGGGGGGCTGCAGTGGAGGGTTGGGAGGGGGGCTGTAATGAAGGGTTGGGGGGGGGGGGTGCAGTGGAGGGCTGGGAGGGGAGGGGGCTGCATTCACTTAATCTCTTTTTCATATACTCGACATGCAAAGGATGTTCATCAAGAGAGTATGACAGTGTCCTCCACTTTGAAGCAGAAGAGATCATCTATTGAAGGTGTAGAGAAGGTTTAGTTGGTTCTAATATTTTTCTTTAAATGTAAAGGCACTGATTGGTATGTGTTCTGACAGTTATATGAATATTCAAAGTTGACTAACTGATTTAGATGTTTCATATGCTGTTTGTGGTTTTCAAATTTCCTTTCTCTAATTTTTTAATATGGTTTTGTGTGTTTTAGGAAGACTACAAACACAAAAGAAAAATCCTGTTTAGTGGGGAGGGAGGGGGAGGGGATGGAAAGGTGGGGAGGGGGAGGGGCTGGGCAGGGGGGGTTGGGCAGGGGGGCTGGGCAGTGGGGAGGGGCTGGGCAGGGGGGCTGGGCAGTGGGAAGGGAGGGGGAGGGGCTGGGCAGGGGGGGCTGGGCAGGGGGGTTGGGCAATGGGGAGGGAGGGGGAGGGGCTGGGCAGGGGGGATGGGCAATGGGGAGGGAGGGGGAGGGGCTGGGCAGGGGGGAGGGGGAGTATGACAACCCTGTTTTTATTACAAACTTAAACATGATATATTTCATAAACTATTCACTTGATACAACATGGATGATCGAGAGGTCTAGTGTCTTTGGGGCTTAGGATCAATACATAACAACTTAAAACATGAAATACAACATCTTTATTGAAAACTTCCTTTACATGACCACTACATTCCCTCGTACTTAGCATTGCATGAGATAACCTCAGGACATGCATAAGAAAAGGGGTGACCTATAAAGCCCAGTAAGTGAATAAACATGGAATACATGAGGAGTACAATACATGTTAGACAATAGGCATACCAATAGATCACAAGAGAAACATGAACATAAAGGCATGATAAAGCATGATAATCATAACATGGAAATGTGGCAACAACACTTAACATGGAATTGGCATGAGCCAAGGCTCATTGCACATGGAGCATGAGTAAATCCTCATTGCACATGAAGCACGAGAAAACCCTCGTTTCACTTGAATTATCATGAGTAAACACTCATTGCACATGATGTATCATGATACTATACTTTACCCAATGCATTGGAGCGCTATAAGGGCGCACCCTTCTTAAACATTTTATTTCATGCATAAGTGTGCCACACGGATCATAAAACATGGATTCATAAAACATAATCATTTATTCCACAACAAAGGAATGTGGAATGAAACTTTATAATCAATAAGTAAATGTGCATGAAGTTGAATACCCTTGATGGAGAAATGGGCATGGTATTCACTACACAATGGTGTTGGCTTAGAAAATCGGTGCAATTTCGGCAGCGTAACAGCGTGATATAAGAATTAATAAAAATGGTTGATGAGAGATAAAGGGGTGTCTAAACATATCTACATGAAATGTACAGTAAGGGGGGTCATATAGATACATGTCCCAACAATTGTAATGGAATTTACATTCATGATACAAAAGTATTGCTTGAATGTAAATGAGGAGAGAGAAGTTCCTTTCGGAATTTCGGCATAGTAACGGGTGTGCATGAGAGGCATTTAATGAGAGAGAAAGGGGTCTCCCATCATTCAAATAATAATAGGGTAGTATGGGGGAGGTGTGAAACCATACCCCAGCATTTATAATTGAAATTAAAAGGGCATAACAATATTAAGAAAATTGGACAAAAAAAGTGAAAGGAAGAAAAACCCTTACTTGGAAGTGTGCTTACAAAGGCTTGAGAGAGGATTATTGGGAGCTTGGGGCACCTTGGGAGGATTCTAGAGAGAGTAGGGCAGAGGTTGGATGAACTCCAAAGGCTTTGAGTGAGGAAGAAGTGGGATCTTGGGTGGGTTTATATAGGAAAGGTGAGTGAATTCTTTATTATTTAGGTTTGGGACCCCTTACATTAAACTAATCCAAACCAAAAATCAGCTCATGGTTTTGCCCATGATTTTTTTAAAAGGGGAGAGGAAAAAAATATTTTATAAGGAAAAAGTCATAACTTCTTAAAAAAATGGGGTTGCTTATGTGGAGGTGAGTCACACTCCCATGGAAAATAATTTAAAAAGACAAGATGTTTAATAAGTCTTGAGGGGTCCATTAATGCTTTGTAAAATAAGTCAAAAAAACTCAAAATTACATTATTTTAATATTAAAACATATATTTGAAGAAAATAAAGCTTATAGTATTTTATTACATCACTATTGGGTCATTATGATGTCATAAAACACATTATATATTTAAACGGTATTTAATTTTTACCCAAAAATTTGATTGTCTCAGAAAATTATGAAAAATTTACCATTGGATAATTTCGACATCCTGATTACAGAAATAACATTTATTTTATCTAAATAATTTTCTAAATATGTTAATTTTCACTTTTAAAATAAAAACCGACATTTATAAAAAATTCACGGGTTTTGACAAAAATGGATTTCAAACCTTAATAAAAATTACAATTGCATTCATAAAATTATAATATCATTTATATTTAATAAAAATTAATTTAATAATAATAATAATATTTTATTAAAATATTATTTAATTCAAAAATCCCTTAATTTAATAAAATATAATTCTTAATTAAATAATAACTAAAAACACTATTTGTACTTTAAAAAATATTTACAATGTATCAATAATAACAAGAAAGTATTTTCATTATTATATACAAAAATAATGTACATGAACATAGTACTAGCGATTTGTTACATAACCCCTTAAAACAACTGCATAAGACCTAAGGGTAAGGTGTGCGATGATGACAAACTCTTGGGGTGGCTCGGATAACATCGCTCGAGTGGTAATCTCTATCAACTTCCACTGGGACCGTAGACGGTCTCATTCGAGCTTGACATGATGAAGATCAGCTTGGGCTTGGTCAAGAGCGAAGACCAAATATGCCACCTCTTTTCCGAGCTCCGAAAAAATGGGCTTCGTATGGAGCAATTCTACTAGATGAGGCCATCGCTTCCTTTGTCTGAGTAAATTGGGTTTGTTAAATACCTATACTTATACTAATCATGTGATCACTGTTCAATGGATATAAAAGCAATAGTCACACTTATTAACATAAAACCAAAGAAGTTGACATTTTATATAAACATTTTACATAAAGAGACATTTAATTAGATCAATAGGGATTTCCATTAATGAAACTTTGGGTCGTTACAATATTCCCCCTTAAGAAATTTCACCCTCAAAATTTACTTTTCCCATACTAAAACAGATGTGGGTAACTCAGCTTCATCATTTCCTCCAATTCCCAAGTCACTTCTTCAAAGTTGTGGTTTCTCCACAACACCTTGATGAGGGGCATTGTCTTATTTCGTTTCTCTACGATCTAAGATCTTCACTGGTTGCTCCTCATAAGAAAGATCATCCTCCAACTGTACCACCTCAGAGGAGAGTACATGTGATGGGTCCGGTATGTACTTCCTTAAGAGGGATACATGAAAGACATCATGTACTTTGGCCATGGTAGGTGGAAGTGCTATTCAATATGCCACAACCCCGACATGATCAAGAATCTAGAAGGGGTCGATGTACCTTGGACTTAACTTCCCTTTCTTTCCAAACCTCATGACCATCTTACACAAAGATATGTGTAGAAAAACCATGTCTCCAAATTTAAACTCAAGGTCTCATTGACGATTATCTACATAACTCTTCTGTCGACTTTGGGCTACCTTGATATGCTGCTGAATGGTTTTCACCTTCTCCACCATTTCCACGACCATTTCTGGTCCAAGTAGCTTACGTTCACTGACCTCATCCTAACATGTCGGTGTTCTGCACCTTTTCCCATACAGGGCTTCATAAGGTGACATTTGGATGCTTGAGTGGAAACTGTTATTATAAGAGAACTCAATCAGAGGAAGATGTTGATCCCATCCTTCTTTAAAGTCCATTGAGCATGCTCTCAACATGTCCTCAAGTGTTTGGATAGTCCGCTCGGATTGGACATCATTTTGAGGATGATAGGCCATACTAAAGTTCAGTTCAGTATTCAGAGCATGTTGAAGACTCTTCCAAAACTTAGAGGTGAATCTTGGATCTCGGCCAGACACAATAGATAGTGGTACTCCATGAAGCCTTACCAATTTACTGATATATTTCCATGCCAGTTGATCCAATGAGAAATCCTCCTGAATAGCAATGAAGTGTGCAATATTTGTAATATGATCCACAACAACCCAGATTGCATTGTTGCCTTTGGATGTCCTCAGAAGTCCGATGACAAAGTCCATGGTGATGTTCTCCCATTTCCATTCTGGTATAGGCAATGGTTGCATCATCCTCTTAGACTTCTGCCTCTCTGCCTTCACTTTCTGGCACACCAGGCACTTTGATGTATATTCAGCGATCTCCTTATTCATATTATCCCACCAAAAGTTTTCTCAAAGATCTCGATACATCTTTGTACTCCCTGGGTGAATAGAGAAATTTGAACTATGTGCATCATCCAAAAGTTCCTTCTTCAGCTATGAACTTGATGGAACACATAGTATTTTCCCAAATTGCACAATTCCTTATTCATTAACATTAAACTCTGAGGATTTCCCTTTTTCGATAGCTTCCACTTTTTCTTGTATTGCCACATCATCCTTTTGAGCATCCTTTAACCTTTCCAAAAGAGATAGTTGAGAAATCATTTGTGAAAGGATTAATGATGTTCCTTTCTTTATGATTCCCATTTCTATCTTCATCAAGTCTAAGAAGATTGGATCCTTCTCAATTCTCATCATTGATAGAATCGTTGGGTCCTTTCTACTTAGGGAATATGCCACCTTGTTCGCTTTCCTAGGGTGGTAATGTATTGAACAGTCATAATCCTTTGTGAGCTCTATCCATATTCTCTGGAACATATTAAGCTCTTTCTGTGTGAATATATATTTAAGACTCTTGTGGTCAGTATATATCTCACATTTCTCCCTATAGAGATAATGTCGCCAGATTTTAAAGGAAAAGATCACATCCGCCAACTCTAGATCATGCGTTGGATAGTTTCACTCATAGATTTTCAACTGCCTTGAGGCATAGGATATCACTTTATCATTCTTCACCAGCACACAGCCTAAGCCCTTCTTCGAAGCATCACTAAATACCACAAAAAGTTCCCCACTTGTGGGTAAAGTGAGCATGAGTGCAGTGATAAGCCTCCTTTTCAACTCCTTGAATCTTTCCTTGCATTCATCACTCCAAGAAAATTTTACTCCCTTTCAAGTTATCTTGGTAAGAGGGTTGGACAATCGTGAGAAATTTCTCACAAATTGTCAATAATATCCAGATAACCCCAATAATCTATGGATATCCATTACCGATGTTGGACTCGACCATCCCTCAATTGCATCTATTTTGGAGGGATCCACAGATATCCCATTGCTTGTGATGATGTGGCCCAAGAATGAGACTTCCTTAAACCAGAACTCACACTTGCTATACTTTTCATAGAGCTTCTCCTTGCACAAAGTCTCCAGTACAGTTCTTAAATGCTCCTCATGATCCTCCTTGGTTTTGGAGTATATTAGAATATCATCTATAAAGAATACCACAAATTTGTCTAGGTAATCTCTAAAGACTCTATTAATCAAGTCCATGAAGATTGTTGGAGCATTGGTGAGTCCGAAAGGCATTACTATGAATTCATAGTGCCCATATCTTGTAGGAAAATCAGTCTTGGGGACATCTTCATTCTTCACCCTTACTTGATAATACCCCGACCAAAAATCTACCTTGGAGAAGTATTATGCTCCACGCAGCTGATTGAACAAGTCATCGATCCTTGGCAGAGGATACTTTTTCTTTATCGTGATTTTGTTAAGTTCACGATAATTGATGCAAAACTGCATTTACACATCCTTCTTCTTGACGAATAGGACTGGTGCACCCCATGGTGAAGTACTTGGGCGTATAATCCCTTTATCCAGATTCTACTGTAGTTGTTTCTTCATCTCTTCAATCTCAACAAAAACCATTCTATATGGAGTCTTGGATATTGGTAGTTCCCCAGGTATAAGTTCAGTTGAGAATTCAATGTCTCTTCTAGGAGGAAGACCAGGTAGTTCCTCGGGAAACACTTCAGGGAATTCCCTCACAATAGGCATTTCTTAAAGGATGGTTTCTTCCTTGGACTCAATCATCTAAACCAGATACACATTCTCATAGGGAATTAATATCCATGCTTGAGATGATGGAGCTAAAGGAGATTCATCTTCCTCCTTACACTTGTAAAGAATCGGGGGTCGATTCTCCATATGGAGTGTGATTTCCCTCTCCCGACAATTTATGTTGGCTCTATATAAGGAAATCCAATCCATGCCAAGAATTGCATAAAATTCCACTAGAGGTAGTATGATGAGGTTCGCCGGGAAATTCAATCCACATATTATGACAGGGGAGGAGTTATATTCATGGGATGCAATGATTTCCCCTTTTTCCATACTCACCGACATCATCACTTCCATGATTTGTGGTGGTGCTGGGATTGTTCTACTAAACTTTCGAGATATAAAAGAATGTGTAGAACCTGAATCAAAATTACGTTCGCAATTCTTGAATGAATAAATAGCGTACCTGTCATCACTTCGTTGTCGGGGTTCACTTCGGTAGAAGTGATGGAAAAATCTCTTCCTTTCTACCTTGTAGGTTGTTGGTTGCCTCCAAAAACCTTTATATTAGGGAACTGATTTTCAATATGCCCTGGTTCTTTGCATTTGTAGAAATGAACAATGCGTTGAGGTTCGAATGGAGCGTCCCTCTCCTCTGTTGCAGCTGTGGTTCTTTCTTGCCGAAAGTTAACAGCCAGGTGCCCTTCTCTTCCACACCTAAAACATTTCCTCATCCCCTTAAGGTAATTTCCAGGGTGCTTCTTTTCTCACTTTTGGCAAGTGGTGTGCTGGATCTTCTTAGAACCATTGGATATATCCATCAGACCATCAGCATTGAAGTCCACCTTACGCTTCTTGTCCCCATGATACCCCTGTGATTACCCGATCTCCATTTTGACCTTGAGGGCACATCAGACAATTTCTTCATAGTTGTCGAAGTCACGGATCACTAATGCTTTCCACAGGCTAGGCTTCAGCCCACCAAAGAAGCGGTCAAACTTGCATTCGGGGGTAATGACACAGCCGGAAGCGTATCATGAAAGACTTGTGAAGTTTGCCTCGTACGCTCCAACATATTCTTCTTATTTTTTCTTAAGGGAAAGGAAGTCCCTTTCCATCTTAAGACGGAGGGTGCGTGGAAAATATTTATCGAAAAACATCTTCTGGAAATCCTTCCATTCCAACGCCTCGATCTACTCTTCAGGCTTTGTATTTTTGATCAACGTCCACCATTGATCAGCTTCACCCTACATACGATAAGCCACCAGGAGAACCTTATCTTGTTCAGAACATTGAAGGACAGAGAAGATCTTTTCAATGGAGTTGATCCATTTTTCAGCGATCATGGGATCAGATGATCCACTAAAATTAGGAGACCTTTGTCTCATGAAGCTCTCGATAGCAACTTGTTCCTTCTTAGGGTGGTTTGGACGTTCCTCTTGACCCATGTTTCTATTCAAATCTTGACTTATATGAGAGAGAAGCATGAAAAAGTTCACGATTCTTGCTCCCATTAGATTGGGCATCTCATTAGTACACTCATCACACTGATCTTCACATCGGTTGTTAGCCCGAGTCCTCCTATTACCGGCCATTGGCTGGAATAAAATAAAAGTTAGGGGGGTAACACATAAAGGGTAATCCAAAGACAAAAGTTGATGACTTATAAATAAACTTTTATTTCCTTAACTCATGAGTCTATAGGCTTCAATCTAGGCTTTTCATGATCTACTTTCTAACATATATTCTTAGGGGCATTTTTTTATTCCCTTAATAAGAGTTCATACTAAGCTTGTGAATTTATCAAAACATATCCCCCAGGAGTGTCGTAACCAAGAGTGCAGCAAGGACCGTTGTCGTGCACCAGTTCCCGTTCGAGTCTAGCTCAAAGCGGTGTTTTCGGGTTTTACCCCTAGGATACATCTGTGCGAGAGATGCCTCTACCTGCTCGTATCCGGGCATGAATGTATTTGTTTGATAAACCACTTACTTAGTACTTACCAAAACTTAGGGATGTTTTTATTATACTTAGTCTTGTCTCTAAGGCTTTACTAGGGTTTTCTAATCCTAATTCCAAAAATAACTAAACCTATCCTCTGATACCAACTATGACAACCCAACTTTTATTACAAACTTAAACATGATTTATTTCATAAACTATTCACTTGATACAACATGGATGATCAAGAGGTATAGTGTCTTTGGGGATTAGGATTAATACATAACAACTTAAAACATGAAATACAACATCTTTATTGAAAACTTCCTTTACATGACCACTACATTACCTGGTACTTAGCATTGCATGGGATAACCTGAGGACATGCATAAGAAAAGGAGCGAGCTATAAAGCCCAGTAAGGAAATAAACATGGAATACATGAGGAGTACAATAAATGTTAGACAATAGGAATATCAATAGATCAAAAGAGAAACATGAACATAAAGGAATGATAAAGCATGATAATCATAACATGGAAATGTGGCAACAACACTTAACATGGAATTATCATGAGCCAAGACTCATTGCACATAGAGCATGAGTAAATCCTCATTTCACATGAAGCACGAGTAAAATCTAGTTGCAATTGAATTAGCATGAGTCAACACTCATTGCACATGACCTATCATGATACTATACTTTACCCAATGCATTGGAGCGCTATAAGGGCTCACCCTTCTTAAACATTTCATTTCATGCATAAGTGTGCCACATGGATCATAAAACATGGATTCATAAAACATAATAATTTATTCCATGACAAAGGAATGTGGAATGAAAATTTATAATCAATAAGTAAATTTTCATGAAGGTGAATACCCTTGATGGAGAAATGGGCATGGTATTCACTACACAATGACATTGGCTTAGAAAATTGGTACAATTTCGGCAGCGTAACGGCGTGATATAAGAATTCATAAAAATGGTTGATAAGAGAGAAAGGGGTGTTTCATCATATATACATGAAATGGAAATTAAGGGGGTTCATATAGATACATGTCCCAACAATTGTAATGGAATTTAGATTCATGACACAAAAGTATTTCTTAAATGTAAATGAGGAGAGAGAAGTTCCTTTCGGAATTTCGGCATAGTAACGAGTGTACATGGGAGGTATTTAATGAGAGAGAAAGGGGTCTACCATCATTCAAACAATAAGAGGTAATTATGGGGGAGGTGCGAAACCATACCCCAAAATTTATAATTGAAATTAAAAGGGAATAAAAATATTAAGAAAATTAGACAAAAAATTGAAAGGAAGAAAAACACTTACTTGGAAGTGTGCTTCCGAAGGCTTGAGAGAGGCTTTAGAGAGGCTTCTTGGGAGCTTGGGGCACCTTGGGAGGATTCTAGAGAGAGTAGGTCATAGGTTGGACGAACTACACTGGCATTGAGTGAGGAGGAAGTGGGAGCTTGGGTGGGTTTATATAGGAAAGGTGAGTGAATTCTTTATTATTTAGGTTTGAGACCCCTTACATTAAACTAATCCAAACCACAAATCAGATCATGGTTTTTGCCCATGGTTTTTGGAAAAGGGGAGAGGAAAACAATATTTTATAAGGCCAAAGTCCTAACTTATTAAAATAATGGGGTTGCTTATGTGGAGGTGAGTCACACTCCCATGGAAAATAATTTAAAAAGACAAGTTTAATAAGTCTTGAGGGGTCCATTAATGCTTTGTAAAATAAGTCAAACAAACTCAAAATCACATTATTTTAATGGTAAAACATATATTGTCTGAACATAAAGCTTATAGTATTTTATTACATCACTATTGGGTCATTATGATGTCATAAAACACATTATATATTTAAACGGTATTTAATTTTTACCCAAAAATTTGACTGTCTCAGAAAATTATGAAAAATTCACCGTTGGATAATTTCGACATCCTGATTACAAAAATAAAATTTATTTTATCAAAATAATTTTCTAAATATGTTAATTTTTAATTTTAAAATAATAACCGACATTTATCGAAAATTCACTGGTTTTGACAAAAATGGCTTTCAAACCTTAATAAAAATTACAATTGCATTCATAAAATTCTAATATCATTTATATTTAATAAAAATTAATTTAATAATAATAATAATATTTTATTAAAATATTATTTAATTCAAACATCTCTTAATTTAATAAAATACAATTCTTAATTAAATAATAACTAAAAACACTATTTGTACTTTAAAAACTATTTACAATGTATCAATAATGACAAGAAAGTATATTCATTATTATATAAAAAAATAATGTACATGAATATAGTACTAGCGATTTGTTACATAACCCCTTAAAACAGCGGCATAAGACCTAAGGGTAAGGTTTGCGATGATGACAGACTCTTGTGGTGGCTCGGATAACATCGCTCGAGTGGTAATCTCTGTCAAGTTCCACTTTTCCCATAGACGGTCCCGTTCGAGCTTGACATGATGAAGCTCAGCTTGGGCTTGGTCAAGAGTAAAGCTCAAAGATGCCACCTCTTTTCCAAGCTCCAAAAAATGGGCTTCGTATGGAGAAATTCTACTAGATGAGGCCATCACTTCCTTTGTCTGAGTAAATTGGGTTTGTAAAATCCCTATATTTATACTAATCATGTGATCACTGTTCAATGTTTGTAAAAGCAATGGTCACAATTCTTAACATAAAACCAAAGAAGTTGACATTTTATATATACATTTTACATAAAGAGACATTTAATTAGATCAAGAGGTATTTCCATTAATGATACTTTGGGTCATTACTGGGAGAGGTTTGGCAGTGGGGAGGGAGGGGGAGGGGGAGGGGGAGGGGTAGGGGGAGGAGCTGGGCAGTGGGGTGGGAGGGGGAGGGGTTGGGCAGTGGGGAAGGGGGGGGAGGGGGAGGTGGGCAGGTGGGGAGGGGGAGGGGCTGGGGGAAGAGCTGGACGGTGTTGACTTATCCACCATCGCTAAAGGTATGGTTTTACCACACCATTTTTTACATCATGACAAGTTTTCTTTTTTTAATCAACTATATCCTCAAATATTCAATTTAACCCCAGACTCATATTTTCATAATATGATGCAGTTTCATGTTTGGTTGTTTAATGTTTTCAATGTGTGGGTGAAATCTCCAGTTTAGGTGATACTGATTCATCTTCCAACATCAATGGAATTAAAAAGGGAAAAATTGCGATATCATCTTATTTTCAAGATTAAAACTAATATGTCTACTCTTGTAATTAATGAACACATGATATTGTTATCATTTCATTATTGTGATTTATGCTTTCAGGTCAAGCATCATTACAAATAGTATTGACAATGACATTGCAATGTGCCTTACAAGGGTTGGGTTCTTGTACTGAAAACATTGACGTGTCCATTGAAGAGGGTAAAATTAATGTATGAAGTATTGATGAACTTTTAATCATTATGAAACTAGTTGTTTTTTTATGCTGTTGTTTTATTTGTGTAGAATTTCACATGCATCGCATTGCATTTTTAGTCATCAGAATTTTTATGTGGGCATTGGCACCCTCACTGAGTAAGTCCATTGTTTTCTTCTACAACAATGCAATGAACATTGGGATCATACTTGTTATATTTATGATCCTCTTTCAGGTAGTTTATCTTTAACCCCCCACTGATATTTTGAATCTAATGTTTTTTTTCTATTCAGTTTTAGAAGTTTTATATCTTTATGAGGAAACCTACTCTCTAATTTTTAATCAACTATAATATTTTTAGTTCATCACTATTACTGATCCAATTTATTATCAGGGAATGCAACTACTTCCCACTGGTTGAAAAAACTCATTGGGAGTTTACATGGTTTCATCAATTGTGGGTGTCAACTTCCTTTATCAGTCCTCACCCTGACTCATTAATCCATTCATCTGTAAAATTAATATAAATTTTCTTCAGGCTGGTCTGGGATCATGTCTTCTTCCTTATCTTCCTAGTTTATTCAATTATGTACTCATGGACTTAGGAATCATCAAGGACATGTACTATCCTATATGTAAGTAATCGATTATGTATTTTTGGGGTGGCTCTTCTATGATTGGTGTTGAAATGACAATACTAGCATTGATGGTTTGTTATTTTTAACTCCAGTTGGCAATAATTTTGCTGGTTTTCACTTGTCTAGTTGGTGCCTAGTTGGCCTTTTAGATTGTACACAAATATGTCACTGAAGCTGATGGATCAATTAATATAAGCATGTCTACTTTTGTTGTGTGGGATATCTGATTAGTCGGGGTAACAATGATTCTTCAGGTTTTTTTCCCTTTGGAAACCATTTTTTCTGTGTTTTTTTACCAAGGTAAACAGATTGAAGTATTCGTTGAATTCATAGGCAACTGTTGATCACTGGCTGGCAATTGAAGCATTGGTATGTGGAATTCTACTCTCAGATTTTTTGAGAAAACTTTTTCGATTCAGATTTCTCAGGCAACTCAGGTAACTCTGCTTTTTCCATTCAAGGCTGGAACTATTCTTTAAGCAGCTGGATTTCCTATATTTTAGCTTACTGAACTTAGCTCTTGGTGAGTTGGTAAAATTTGATCATTCATCAGAAGGCCCACAAGTTCGATATGATTTCTATTTCTATTAAACTGCCTATTTGAAAGACCAACTACCAAATTTTATCCATTGCAATCATTAAAATTGTTAAAATTATTTTATATTAATTTAATGTTTAATATTTTCCAATTCCATTTTAATTGATTTAATTTATGAAATCTATAATTTTCAGGTTTAATTCTCCAGTTTAGGTGATTCTGCTTCATCTTCCAACATCAATGGCATTGAAAAGGGTAACATTGCTATATCATCTTATTTTCTAGATTAAAATTAACATGTATACTCTTGTAATTAATGATCACATGGTATAGTTATCATTTCATTAATGTGATTTATGCTTTCAGGACAAGCATCATTAGAAATAGTATTGATAACGCTATTGCAATGTGCCTTACAAAATGGTTGGGCGGGGAGAATTGTATAAAAGGTATGTAGTTCGACTATTTCTCTAGTACTAATTTAGAATATTTGTTTTTTATTTTTCCATCATCACCATCTTCTCTAGTACTGATAAACCTCTACAGATATAGATATAAATATTAACACAACCACACAAGACCTTAGTAGGTTTGAAATAATTAGTGGGTGTGACCATATTCTGAAATTTTCTAGTATTCATTTATGTGGGGTATTTAATACCTAATTACAACTTCATGAGATTTTTTGATGTGCACACACATATTTCTGTTGTCATCATTCAAAGTTTGAAATGACTAACCTCTCCATCTTTGACTTTCTAGATTGGACTGCAAGGTGTGCACTTGAAAATATATAATGAAGGGGCTAATAAAGTCAAATGGATGCACACTTCAGTAGCAATCAATCAGCCTCTTACATAGTATAAGGCAAGGACCTAAATCCCATGAGCCGATGTCAAGAACTTATGATTTTTGATTTTTTTAAGAAGCGAATACACATTCAAGTAAAGTTCTGTGGATGAATTTTACTACTGTAGGCTATTGTAGATCCCCACCTGGCAATAAACCTGTTGGATTGGATATGGTTTCCATGGGGAAGGGCATGGCCTGGTTGAATGGAGAAGAAATTGGGAGGTACTGGCCTAGGAATATATCCATTCATGATGAATGTGTCCTTGAATGCAATTATAGAGGCAAATTTAGTCCATTAAAATGCAGAAAAGGATGTGGAACTCCAACTCAGAGATGGTAAGTCTCCCCAACTCTCTCCCTTGTATGAAAATGATCATGAATGATCACAAATAAGATTTTTTTGGAATGTCAACCCAGTTTGAGTTCGTCTGTTTTCTAGGGCGAAATTTGATGTGTGATAATTTTCTTGCAGGACTCTCTGTACAAGAACAACTGTGATATAGAATTAACTGAACAGAACATGAACAAAGACATGATCAGGTACTTCTTGAGATAGTTTCAGGTATGATATGTGTATTCTGTATATTCTCACATATACATATCAATATAGTTTTAACCCTTCCTTTTCTTATTGTATATTTCAATTGGGTAAATCCTTCTTGGATAATTCCCCCTCTGGTAAAGAGGTTGTTAACCCACTTTTAAGGACTACAATCTAGATCCTATGTATAGCGTGAAGGCCTCCAAAATCTTAAACAATGATGGTGGTTAATGATAATAAGGGGGTAGTTAACCTAGATTACAAGGTTACTGTGGTATCTCTTGCATCTAGGGATATTCCTTCAGGTGGTATACTTTAGGATATTGTAGTGGAACCTATTCATGGATGTAGTGTTTCAAATATAGATGATTTAGTATCCCTATGGAGGGGAGAGAAAACATAAAATGAAAAGGGTAAAATAGAGGAAAATTCTATGTGACCTGAAGTGAGGGCTGAAATTAATATTCATATATTGACCTCTCATGATTTATTTATGTGTATTGTTCAATGAAACATTGTTAACATTCAAATTTCTGGGGGTATTTATACTTGGAATAGGCATACACTCAATGGTAGAATGTCTTGTAAACTTGATAGGTGCTTTGTGTTGGTTAATGATAGAACTGATTCATGTTTTGTATCTGGTTTTACTATATCTAGAATACATTCAGGTCATAATTCATTGATTATTGATGTTTTCACAATCTAGAAGGGTTTTACCCCTTCCTTTCATGTTCAAGAATGGATTGATTTTGATCCTTGGGTGTAGAGAAATTGTTTCGGAAGCCTAGGATATTAGTTTTCATTGTATCTTGATGAATCTATTTACATGTAAATTTAAAGAGGAGGTTTAGGTAGCATTTTTTTATCATAAAATTGATAGTATTTAATGTCCTGATGGGTTCTCTAATAAATTCATTATGTTTTGTTGGGAAATTATTCATAATGAGGTGGTTAATACTATTAAATAATTATTCATTCATGCTAATATGCCTCATGGTATCAATTCCAACTGATATTATAATCTGATTTGTTTTAATAGGTGTACTGGAAGCTGGAAGCAGGAAGGCTGTGGGGAGCTAGGTGCTCTGGAAGTAGGAGGGAGGCTGCAGCAGCTGGGTGCGCACTGGAAGCAGGAGGGAGGCTGCAGCAGCTGGGTGCACACTGGAAGCAGGAGGGAGGCTGCAGCAGCTGGGTGCACTGGAAGCAGGAGGGAGGCTGCAGCAGTTGGGTGCACTGGAAGCCGGTGGCTGTGGGTAGCAGCTGCTGGTTTGGGAGAAGGATCTATGCCCACAGTTCATTGAACCGTGGGTATATTAGTTTTCCAAGAATCTATATCCACGGTTCATTGAACCGTGGGTATATTATTTTTCCAGCTATCATCTATACCCACGGTTAATTGAACCGTGGGTATGTTATTGGGTTGTGAAAATCTATTCCCACAGTTCTGAAAACCGTGGGAATAGATTTATACCCACAGTTTAAACAAACCATGGGTATTACAAAATTTCGATTGGATGTCCCCACGGTTTTGTAAAAACCATGGGTATAGGGCTATGCCGACGCCACTACAGCCCACGGTTCATAAAATCGTGGGTATAGCCTATACCCGCAGTTTTATGGGCTATACCCACAGTTTTAAACAGTGGGTATAGGTGATATTTCTAGTAGTGATAGGATTTAAACCAGAACCGTTTGGATTTCTATGCTAATTTATCCAAGCGCGATCATCTAATAATGATTGTTGTCGACTTCCTTATTCCATATTTTTCTACAAAATATAAAATCATTAATATTTTTGAATAATTTGAAATTATAAAAACACTATCTGAAAAAAAATATAAATAATTACAACTAATTCTTAATAATTAACATTACTTGCGGGCGACACAATTTCTAGTGGATTGACGACTGCTCTTTTGTCTGATGGCTCATTTACTTGCAACTTTCTCACACAGAAATCACAATGAAGAATCTTCTTGGAGGTACACATATTCATTCTTGTATGCACGAGAATGAATATGCGTACCTCCGATCATATTCTTCATTGTAATTTCTGTGTGAGAAAGTTGCAAGTAAATGAGCTGTTGGACAAAAGAGCCCCCTTTTCGTCGATGACTTATCTTCTTGCAACTGTCACCACCTGAACACATTATGAAAAATCCAGTCCTACGAATTCATATTCAAACTCATGCATACGATATTGGATATGCATACATAGAAGCATAATTTTTATAATGTTTTGAGTCGGTGAAAGTTGAAAGGAGAAGAGTCATCGAGCAAAAGGAGTGCCGTCAATCCACTGAAAATTGTGCCAAGTTATTACAAGTTATTACAATTTATTAAAATTTATTTTCTTTCTAATTGTTATTAATTGTTACTAATTGTTACTAATTGTTACTAATTGTTACTAATGATTACTATTTCTTACTATTTCTTACTATTTCTTACTAATTATAACCAATTGTTACCAATTGTTACTAATTCTTACTAATTGTCACCAATTCTTACTAATTCTAACTAATTGTTACTAATTCTAACTAATTGTTACTATTTCTTACTAATTGTTACTATTTTTTACTAATTGTCACTATTTATTACTAATTGTTTCTATTTCTTACTATTTCTAACTAATTATTCATATTTATTACTAATTATTCCTATTTATTACTAATTATTCCTATTTATTACTAATTATTCCTATTTATTAATAATTATTCCTATTTATTAATAATTATTTCTATTTATTACTATTTATTCCTATTTAATCCTATTTATTCCTATTTATTACTAATTATTACTAATTATTATTATTTATTTCTATTTATTACTAATTATTACTAATTATTACTAATTAATACTAATTATTACTATTTATTACTAATTATTACTAATTATAACTAATTATAACTAATTATTACTAATTATTACTAATTATTAATAATTATTACTAATTATTACTAATCATTACTAATTATTACCATTTATTCCTATTTATTCCTAATTATTCCTAATTATTCCTATTTATTCCAATTTATTCCTAATTATTCCTATTTATTCTTATTTATTACTATTTATTACTATTTATTACTATTTATTACTAATTATTTCTAATTATTACCAATTATTACTAATTATTCTTAATTATTCCTAATTATTCTTAATTATTCCCAATTATTACTAATTATTACTAATTATTACTAATTATTCCTAATTATTACTAATTATTACTAATTATTCCTAATTATTACTAATTATTAATAATTATTACTAATTATTAATAATTATTACTAATTATTACTAATTATTACTAATTATTACTATTTTTACTATTTTTACTATTTTTACAATTTTTTAATATTTTTTACTATTTTTTACTATTTTTTACTAATTATTACTAATTATTACTATTATTACTAATTATTACTAATTATTACTATTTATTACTATTTATTACTAATTATTACTAATTGTTAGTAATTATTACTATTTATTACTATTTATTCCTATTTATTACTATTTATCCCTAATTATTCCTAATTATTCCTAATTATTCCTATTTATTACTATTTACTACTAATTATTAATATTTATTCCTATTTATTCCTAATTATTCCTAATTATTACTAATTATTCCTAATTATTCCTAATTATTCCTAATTATTCCTAATTATTCCTAATTATTCCTAATTATTACTAATTATTACTAATTATCACTAATTATCACTAATTATTACTAATTATTACTAATTATTACTATTTGTCACTATTTTTTACTATTTTTTACTATTGTTTACTATTTTTTACTATTATTACTAATTATTATTAATTATTACTAATTATTACTAATTATTACTAATTATTAGTAATTATTACTATTTATTACTAATTATTACTAATTATTACTAATTATTACTATTTATTCCTATTTATTCCTATTTATTCCTAGTTATTTTTATTTATTGCTATTTATTACTATTTATTACTATTTATTACCAATTATTACTATTTATTACTATTTATTCTTATTTATTACTATTTATTTCAATTTATTACTATTTATTACTATTTATTACTATTTATTACTATTTATTACTATTTGTTACTATTTTTTACTATTTGTTACAAATTATTACTATTTGTTACAAATTATTACTATTTGTTACAAATTATTGCTATTTGTTACTATTTATTTGTAATTATTACTAATTATTACTAATTATTACTAATTATTACTAATTATTACTAATTATTACTATTTATTCTTATTTATTCCTATTTATTAGTATTTATTCCTATTTATTCATATTTATTCATATTTATTGCTATTTATTACTATTTATTACTATTTATTACTATTTATTACCAATTATTCCTATTTATTCCTATTTATTGCTAATTATTTATATTTATTTCTATTTATTCCTATTTATTACTAATTATTACTAATTATTCCTATTTATTCCTATTTATTTCTTTTTATTACTATTTATTACTAATTACTACTATTTATTACTAATTGCTACTATTTATTACTAATTACTACTATTTATTACTATTTATTACTAATTGTTCTTATTTATTACTAATTATTCCTATTTATTTCTATTTATTACTAATTATTACTATTTATTACTATTTATTCCTAATTATTACTATTTATTTCTAATTATTATTATTTATTCCTAATTATTACTATTTATTACTAATTATTACTATTTATTACTAAAATACAGATAACAAAACAATTTAAATCTAATTTAATTACAACTAATCAACAATAATTAAAATTAATATAAAAAAATTAAATAAATACTAAATTAACTAAAATATAAATACCTTTAAACTTGATCTCCGATTGATATAAGCGCCTTCACAACCTCTCCGTAAAAAAAAAATTAACTGAGAGAAATTTTCACTCTAAAATTTGAGTTTAGAGAGAGAGGAAGTAAGAAATGAGAGGAAGAGAAAGAAAAACGGAGGGGGGTATATATAGGTTAGATTAGTTGCGACGAGACAAGTTGGGACGGGCTTATCGTCGCAAAATGTACTTTTTGCAGCGGGCCCCCTCGCAAATAACTTTGCCCGCATTAATTGTTGTCGGTGGTTAAAAGAGTATTTGTGACGGGGCCCGTCGCAAACGGTGACCAGCCGATACACCTTTTGCGACGCGACAACATCCCATCGCAAACACTCATTTACTCCCGCTGGTATTTGCGACGGGTCCTGTCGCAAATACCTTTCGACCGACAAACTATTTGCGATGGGGGGATCCCCCGTCACAAATAACCTTCCCGCACTTTGGCGCGCATCCCGCGCCAAAGCGCGCATTACCTTTTGCAACAGGACCTTAAATCCCATCGAAAATAACAAGTTATTTGCGACGGGATGAACCCCCCATCGCAAATATGACGGGAACTAATCCCGTTGCAAATACCCCGTCGCAAAAGACTGTTTTCCCTGCAGTGTACCCTCTTTTATCAAAGTAATACACAAGCAAAAAAAGAAGAAACAATAACTGAATAACATATATCCTTAAATAGAATAGTACCGGTTTCACAAGATGACCCAAAACTAGAAATATAGTATTAAAACTGAATGGTAAATATGGCATGTTAAAGTACGTTCCAAGTTTCAAAATGAAAAATCAAAAGTAAAGACACTGAAAACCCTCAAAAGGGTCTCGAATGACATCCAGTTCCCTCATCCGCACTCCATTCCCAAACCACACTAGTGTAGAATTTTTTTTTTTACGTCGGTTATTTTTCATTTTCTACGTCGGTTTGTAGCCGACCTTAATACGGTCGACGTTATAAATAACGTTTTTGACGTCAGTTATTTAAAAACCGACGTCAAAAACCTAAAATCGCGATGTTTATGACGTCGGTTATTTTAGAACTGACGTGATAAATAAAATGGGAAGGGTTTATCACGTCAGTTATTTAACAACCGACGTGATAAAAGGCCTGGAAAATGGTTTATCACATCAGTTATTAAAAAACCGACGTGATAAAAGGACGGGGAAATGGTCTATCACGTCGATTATTAAATAACCGACGTGATAAACCGGGGGCGGGGGGTTTATCACGTCGGTTATTATAGAACCGCCGTGATAAACCGGGGGGGGGGGGGGGGTTATCACGTCTGTTATTATGGAACCGACGTGATAAACCGGGGGGGCGGGGGGTTTATCACGCCGGTTATTATATAACTGCCGTGATAAACCGGGGTGCGGGGGGTTTATCACGTCGGTTATTATATAATCGCCGTGATAAACCAGGGGGAGGGGGTTTATCACGTCGGTTATTAAATAACCGACGTGATAAACCATTTTCCAGGACTTTTATCATGTTGGTTATTAAATAACCGATGTGATAAACCCAATTTTTTTTAAATTGAATGCAGTCATCTGCTCTCCACCAGAATCAACCAGAAAACAAATCAAGAAATCATACCACAAAAACAGAAGTAGATCAAAATTAAGCATGTACATTGATAACATATAAAACTTACCCCCTAGACAGCCCCCACCCTCATGTATACCCCATGGACAGCCCTCCCCCACCCCGTTGGAGCCCTCACCCTCATGTATACCCCCTGGACAGCCCTCCCCCACCAGATTGGAGCTCCCACCCTCATGTATACCCCTTGGACAGTCCTCCCCACTCCATTGGAGCCCCACCACACTCCTGGACTGCCCCTGACCCCTGGACAGCCCCAAACACCCCTCGACAACCCCCACCTGCCTGAACAACACCCCCTCACCCCCTCACCCCACTTGACAGCCCCCACCACACCCCTGGACAGCCCCAAACACCCCTGGACAACCCCCCCACCCTCATGTATACCCCCCACCCCTGGACAACACTCCCACACCCCTGGACCGCCTTCCCACACCCCTGGACAACCCTGCCACCCCCCTGGACTATCCCCCCACCCCACCGGACAACCCTCCTAGACCCCTGGACACCCCCCAACCCCACTGAACACACCCCCACACCCTTGGAACCCCTCCCCCATAGACCCAAATCCATACCAAAAAAACCATCATAAGTAAACCAAAACAAGAAGCAGAGCAAAATTAAACATTCACTTATATAACATTCAAAATTTACACTGTCAACTTCAAAAAAAACTAAATCCAACCTAAACAACTACCAAATACACAATTACAATGACAATATTCAAAATTACATTTTACATTACAAACAACTAAAATTCAATCAAACCTGTAAAATAATTGGACCACTCCACTTGTAAGTGTTTGATGTCTTCAGCAGTATAGGGTTTAGGGTCATCAAAAAGCGACAAATGAAAAAGAAATTAGTTAACATGTATAATGAATAAATCAAATTGAAATATTATGGCAAAGTTTAAGAGGAAATCGTACCAGGTCAAAATTCACAACTGTCCCAGTTGTTATTATTTCATACATAAATCTTAACATATAATATCCGCATTCGACGAGGCCTTGTTGTTCATGAAAATTCTGTTTGAATGAGTGTAAATTCAATATATTATTTTTATGTAATAAATCAAAAAGTACAAATTATAAATGGATATTTACCTTCGCATTTACATATTTGATCTTTGCACTTCTTTTCTTTGTGTTTTTTCAAAAGTAGGCCCATGCACTGTTAGAAAATAATACGAATGGGGTAAATTTAAAATTCATTATAATATATAAAACTATTGAGAAATTGAAACTTACTTTTCCAATATATTCTTAAAAATTTCCCACACATCACCATGGACAGATCATATCCAATAAAGGGATTTCTCCCTTGGGCAAAAAACCCCTAACATCCAATGATCACTGATAAAAGGAAATTTGACGTTAGTGGTTTTTTATGTTAAAAGATAATTAACTCTTTGAAAGAAATGTGTTTCATACCTCTCACAAAAAGGCATCATCCAACATTGTGTGATTATATTCTTTTCAAATATTTCAGCAATATAAACCATTCTTTGTTCCTCATTCAATGCACATGCTTCAGGGGAAATCAATTGCGGGTCCATGAATCCATATACTTCTGTCAGATCATTCCTCTCACAAATTTTATAAAGATACCTAATACAAAACATACATAAGTATACATTTTTAATAAATATAACATAGGTAAAAGGTGTTAAGACTTACATGGAAAAAATTTTCACCACGTTGATGCCCAACTTATCTCCAGTAACAAGCTCCATGATATCAGTTTTTATAATCCCCACTCTTATTTCACGTCCACAAACATGAGCTTCCATTGGAAAATCATAATAACCCAACAAAAAATGTGAATATCTTGACAATCTGTCAAGACCATTTGAATCTGTATCTGATGTCATAGCCATTTGTCTTTGTTGTTGTCTATACAGTATTTCTTTACCTTTGAAGTATTCCTGTAGAAAAAAATTGAAAATTATATTAGTTTTCAAATGATAAAACAACTTTAATAAAAAAATAAAATAAAAGATATAACATTCATACCTCTATGGTAATGAGTCGAAGAATTTTGGATGGCCAAATTAAAAAATGGCCGATACTCTGTCCAACTGTCGCCACCTCATCTGTAGGTATTGGTACCCTAGCTGATCTATCTATAATATCCTGTACACTGACCCTCTGATTCTCTACCTCTAATTTTTGATGATGAACTGTATCTCCTATACAATATACCAACCCATATGATACTATATGATGTTGAGATCATCAACATACAACTCAAAATAAGTAGGAAGCTGCGGCAGAGGCGTAGGATAAAAGATGGGGTCCACAGGCTGAGGTGGGGGAGTGGGAGCTATTGGCATAGGTGGAGGATAAATAATGGGGTCTTCATGGGGAGGTGGAGGAGTGGGAGCTGCAGTCTGAAATTGTCTTTGCATTTCTACAAACATAGACTACACCGACTCTCTAATCTTGTCCTCCATTGTCGCATTAATATTATGAACTTCAGCCTCCAAGGATTCTATTTTTTTATAAACCCCCTCAATGTTAGAAGTTGAAAATCGTGGCAACACTTTTCTTACCGATACACCTGCCAGATATCCTCTTACACGACCAGGATGTTCTGGCCTTCCCAATGCTGCAAATAAAATATCTTCCCTCCCAGTAGCTGTAAATGTCCCCTCTGAACTCTGCTCCTCAAGAGAGTCCTGTATTAATTAATTGTACATTTCTATAATGATTGAAATTATATGAAGAAAATAGTTAACTTAAATAAATAAAATAGATATCTTACAATCCTCTCAGTTACGATTCTCGATTCTTCTGAAAGATATTGCCCTTTTTCCCCTTCTGAGCTCTCTTACATTTTTCATGTCTAGATGGAGGGGATGGAGGGGCCACCTCTCCAGAGCTTGAAGACTCAGCTCTTAGTTGTTGAAATTTTTCCGCCATTATTTGTTCTTCCAATAATGCATACCCTCCCCGAGATAAACTATGAGGGTATACATTTTTATATTGGATCTCCTGATGAGCTTTCCTTGTTTGCTGTAATTTAAGAATAAGAAATCATTAACAAAACATTAATAAAATCATTTATATAAGAAATTTTATAAAAGTTTACATTGCCCTTACCAGAAATGACTCTTTCCTTCTACTTTCAAAAAACTATCTCCATGTGTCTTCATCTATAAAAGGATATATACAACATGGATTTTCATGACTCCTATGACCATAAATGAAATCAGATGAGAAGGTTGATTTGAAATCCCTCCATCTCCTAGCAGCCAACGATAAGCATTTCTTTCTGAATCCTCCAGTGTCAGGAATATCAAATGTCATCTGATAAAGAAGAGGTTAAACATATTATATATACTAGAAACATTAAAAGAATAGTCAAACAATGAAAAAAGATCTTACCAAAATCGTCTCCCACAACTGAGAGATAATCGCTTTATCCACACTTCTCCAATCATCATACCGAATGCTTACTTTGCTCTTAGCCTGAGTTGCTACAAAACTCTTAAAATCTTTTGCATTCAGACCTCTAGGAATATCATCATCATTAAACTCAATGACTATCCTCTGATCCTACGTACAGAAAAGTGATAATTTTGGTAAACGTGTGCACCCACATTTACCAACCTTTGAACTCTTTGTCATAATAGGAGCATGTGAATGTTCGTCCCCAGATGTATGACCAGCAATATGCTCCTCTCCAGAATCATGTGGTTGATCATATGAATGATATGTCATTATCCTTCAAATCAAAAAAACAAACGTCAGTTCACAAATATAAAAATTCAAATATTTTAATACTACTGTAATCAGAAAATAGAAAAGTGTACTAAGTTACATAATAGTAAACATTGGTAATATGGTAAATATGTTAAACAATGGTAAAGATGGAAAAGATGGTAAATATGGTAAAGATGGTCAAGATGGTAAACATGGTAAAAATGGTAAACCTGGTAAACATGGTAAACATGGTAAAGTAATTGTCAGTGAACAAAAATAATAGATATATAATTCATGTAATGGTTATAAACATGATAAAGTAAACTAAACAAACTTAAAACAAACAAAAACATATACTTATTTTGTTTTAAAATATGTTTTAATAAATAAAAAACTTACAATATCTAACATTTATAGAAAAATAAATGTAAAAAAGAAATAAACATATATTACCTGTAATTTTAGGAATGTACAAATGGATTGTTTTCCCAAATTCCTTCGACGTGATCGTTCCTTATGGCACAAACTATGTCTTCAACATGATCATCATTATGTTCTGTTAATCTTTCCATGGAAGTAGGGATCTCACATAAATCAGCATATTCATCAATTTCATCCTCACCAACATATTGTTTTTCCCTTGTAAAACAACAACCCACTGCATATATGATTGATCTACTACATAGAAAATTTGTTTTGCATGTGTTGCCATTATAAAAGAATCAGTTGTGTCTTCCAATCTATTCAGATTAACAAGTGTCATTCCAAATTCATCGTGTCTGACACTGTTGTTACCGTTAAACCATTTACAGTTAAAAATGGGAACTTTAATTTTAAAGTAATCAACCTCCCATATGTCTTCAATCACTCCATAATATGCACTTGATGAAGAAATTGGGTTTTTGTCCTTAGCACTCGAAAAATGAATTGCTTCTGCAAACACCAATACACCACTATTCTGAACTGTACTTCTGTTTTCCTGAGCTTTCGTATGAAATGTATAACCATTAATGTAATAACCGGACCATGTTATCACATTTAAACATGGACCACCCACTATCCATTTTAATGTCTCTGATACATCTGATCTACCAAGCAAAGTCTTTTTAATCCATGTCAAAAAAGTTTTGTTGTGCTCATTCAAAATCCACATTTCTTTCTTCTTTGGATGACATTGTTTCAACTCATTAATATGCAATGTGATATACGGTTGAGCATCAGCTATGTTATTCAAGATGTATGATTCTAACTTCTTCATCTGTTCAGCTGACAATGATTTGACTTTCAAGCCACGAATCCACTTTCCCTCATTATTAACTCATTCACGGCGAGATAGAGGCAAACCTATGTGTTGCGCCGCAACCAAGTAGCTCGTACAAAACTCTGCTACCTCCTCAGAAATATACTTTTCAATAATGGAGGCTTCAGGTCGATATAGATTTTTAACATACCCCTTTAATATTTTCATATACCTTTCAAAAGGATACATCCAATGAAGATATACAGGTCCACAAAGCTCTATTTCTCGAACCAGATGAATCATTAAATGCACCATTATATCAGAAAAAGTTGGAGGAAAATAGATTTCCAATTGACAAAGTATAAAAATTGCATCCTTTTCTAAAATGTTCAAAGCATTCACATCAATCGCCTTGTTACAAATTGAATTGAAAAAATAACACAACTTCATTATAGTCTTTCTGACACGACTGGGCAATATTCCACGCAATGCAACTAGTAGAATTTGTTACATCATGACATGACAATCATGTGATTTCATACCTGTCAACTTCAAGTCCTTCAATGAGACAAAAGTTTTTACATTATAAGAATAACCTTGAGGCACTTTGGTATGATGAAGACACTGACAGAAGCTAATTTTCTCCCTCTTCGATAATGTGTGACAAGCCGGGGGAAGAAATGTTCGTCTTCCTTTAGGAGTGGGAGCTAACTCCAAACGTATTCCCATTGATAGTAAGTCTAATCTTGCATTCAACCCATCTTTATTATTTCCTTTAATATCTAAAAATGTTCCAATAAAAGAATCACAGATATTCTTCTCCGCGTGCATGACATCAATATTATGTTTAACTTCATGATACCTCCTATATGGTAGCTCAAAAAAAATTGACCTTTTCTTCCAAATATGTCTATCATTACCAGATTTCTATGTCTTTCCCAATGTCACATCAAGAGTTTTCACCCTCTCAAAATACAGATCAGGGGATAAAGGTTTTGGAGTAGTATCAAATTCTTGTGAGCCATTGAATGCCTTTTTTAGTCTTCTATAAGGGTGTTCCATAGGCAAAAACTTTCGATGACCCATGTACACTGTTTTCCTCCCATGATGCAATTGAAAATATGACGTCTGTTGTTCGCAAATTGGACATTCTTTATGCCCTTTAACACTATATCCAGACAAATTTCCATACGATGGGAAGTCATTTATAGTGAACAGAAGCACTACATGCAGTTGAAAATATTCCATTTTATAAGAATCATACACCCTAATACCATCAGCCCATAACAGTTTCAAATCATCAATCAACGGTGACAAGTAAACATTAATATCATTACCAGGTTGCTTTGGACCAGAGATCATTATACTCAACATGACATATTTGCGCTTCATACAAACTTTAGGAGAGAGGTTGTAAATTACCAATAAAACAGGCCATGAACTATGTGTGCTACTGAGGGTTCGGTATGGATTCATTCCATTTGTGCACAACCCTAGTCTGAGATTTCTAATTTCATTTCCAAATGTAGAATAATTCGCATCAATTTTCTTCCATTGTAGACAATCTGCTGGATGGCGTATTTTTCCATCACATACCCGCTCTTCAGCATGCCATCTTAACCTTTTTGCATCATGTGAATTAGCAAATAAACGTTTGAAATGATTAATTATAGGAAGATACCAAAATACCTTTAGAGGGAGCTTTGTAATCTCTACACCAGCCTGTGATTTTTCTTTCACCTTATACCGTGATGTCCCACATTTAGGACACTCTGACAGAAATTCATATTCCTTCCTATATATAATGCAGTCATTTGGACAGGCATGTATTTTCTTGTATCCCAATCCCATCAGGAATAATATTTTCATGGCTTTGTAATGTGAATCTGGAAGATCGTTATCTTTTGGAAGAATGTCTTTCATCAATTGTAGCAGCTCTGTAAAACTTCTGTCACTCCATCCATGTTTCACCTTCAGGTTAATCAATCTTAACACCGCCGACAAAACTGTAAAATCTGTACAACCAGGATATAATGGTTTTTCAACATCACCATATAGACGCGCAACTGTTGGTTCTATCTCAATTTGTTCTGCTACAATATCGCAAATCATTTCTTCAATTCCCTCAGAGTTACCATCTTGCGAATAATCATAATCAGTGACATTCCATCTAGTTTTACCATGCTAAATCCAAGGGCTGTAACTTGGATTAAAACCATGACAAATTAGATGATCTTTTATCTCTCTACTTTTCAACTTCTTCATATTCAAACATTTCAGGCATGGACAGAAAAAATGTCACTACTTGGAACATTTCATTTTTCAAATTCCAAAAAGGGATCAACACCTTCCTCAAATTCATTGCTCATTCGATGTGCCGTAATCCAACTTCGACTCATTATTACCTATAACAAATATAAAAAATATATATATTTTTAAGATAAGACAAATATATGTTTATATGAAAAAAATCATAATTTAAATGTAAAACAATTTAAAATATAAAACAAATATATGGGTATTTAGGAAAATATGTTTGAATATTATTTTTAAAACAAAATATAGTTAGATATAACAGTTTTAAATTTCATTGAATCAAAGAAAACCATATCGCCTACATAGCTGATAGAAAATTGGAGAAAATGGAGTAAACCTGAGAATCAACCCACCCCCCGAACAACCCCCAAAACCCTCTGGACAGGCCCCCACCCCCTTGGACAACCCCCCACACCCACCCACCCCCTTGGACCACCCCTGGACACCCCCAACCCTCCGGACAGCCCCCCACCCCTCTAGACAGCACCCCACCCCTCCTAGACACCACCCCCACCCCTACCCCTTGAACACCCCCCTGGACACCCCCAACCCTCTGGACAACCCCCACCCCGCCGGAAAACCCCCCAAACCCTCTGGACAGGCCCCCACCCCCGTGGACAACTACTCACACCCACCCACCCCCTTGGACACCCCCCAGACACCACCCGTTTCCACATCTTTGATATAACATATTTTTTTTAAAAACGTGACATTATTAAAAACGTTTCATGAAATATGATGAAGAGTCCAATCGTATTTCTTATGAAATTTTTCTTACTAGAAATTGTATTAGTATTGGATAGAATAGTAAATAAAGTGGCATAAAACATCAATATAATCCTAAAAAATGCAAATAATATAGCTTAAATATTTGAATAAATATGTTTGTAATCAACCATCAAATCCAAAAGGTGTATGAGAGAACAATTAGAGAAAAACTGGCAATGAGAGATCATAGTCATTGAGTGGGGATGATGTCAAAGGAAACACAAAATCAAATGAACCAAGACCACTTTATGAAGTAATCCATGAAAAAGAAAAACCTACATCAAATAAAATCGTGAAACATCAAAAAACAAACAAATACCCATTTGAAATAGATTCTAGTATCTTGATTCAGAAACTCTAAAAAATAAATAAATCACAATCTCATTGATTGAATCCTGAATTTCTAAAATAGAACAATACACTGGTTTCACTTTGGTTGGTGGTGCAATTATTTGTTGTATTCGATCATCAATTAGTTTTGTGACATAAAATCAAAAAATCTTGTGAAATACATATAAGTAACATTCATTATTCAAGTTCACATTCTTTTTGTAAAATTACCCATGTCTATATTATCATTAATAAAAAACATTATCATTATTCTCAACTAAAATTATGAGAATTTTGATATTCCCATTTTTATAAACATATATTAATAATGTTATGATAGAGTTTATCATAACTAATAATATTAAAAATGGTATACTTATCTATAGTAGAGTCCTATAAGACAAAATGGATGCATGATATTTCTGTGAAATTTTGATTTTTTAAAGGGATATAATGATGTTTAATACTTCCCAGAAGGGTGAAATTATAAGGGAGTTTAGTGTCTTCTAAAAATACAAAGTGGGTAAAAGTGAATTTGTTTCCATTAAATAAAACAAATGGTTTATCATAGATTTATTAGACTCTATGAGGGTGAATGATAAATATTTATTTTATTATTTTCCATTAAAACTCATGTGTAAATATTTATTTTAGTTCAATTAATGAATGATAAATGGATTACATTAATGGTTTTTGTTTTCTAAAAAAATGACATCTTCAATATGGATGATTGATTCCTATTCTATGATAAGACACTCAACAAGGATGATTCACTATATATGATGATAATTTATTTTAATTCTCTAATCACATAAACATTATTGGTTATCCAACTACAAAATTGTTAGATGAACCTGAGCATTAAATGAAATATAGGATAAAAGGAATGGATGAATCAACCATACCTCAAATTTCTTTTTGATAATGAAATTCAAACCGGTCAAATCAGGAAATATTCCAAATCTTTCTTTAATCGCGCCATAGTCCTTCAATAAATAACCCCAAATATGTTTCCAACATAGGAGGATTTTGGGTCATTAAATGCAAGGTAATATATCAAAATTTGTTTTATAAAGAAATACAAAAACATGACACTCAAGATAAAAATGAATGTCCGGTGCCAACGATATTCAAAAAGATGTAATAGGGTTTGAAATGGAAGAATCTAACCTATTTTAAACAAAAAAATCACAAACCATAAATATAGACTATTCGAAAAAAAAAACGAACGAAATAAATTCGTAGAAGGCTTACTTGAGTGTTGCGAGCTGAGATGATAGATCCGAGGAGAGTAAAGATGATAAACTATGAAGCAAAAATGAGTTTAATGCAGGTCGATCGACGAGCCGATTAGGGTTTACCGCGCGAGAGAGACGAGCCGGCGGACTGTCGATCGAAAAATTGTAAATGACAGTCCACAGGGCTTTAGTTTTTTAAATGTTTTATAACGTCAGTTATATAATAACCGATGTTATAAACTATTTTTTCAATTTATAACATCGGTTATTTTAAAACCAACGTAAAAAACCCCCCGCGCTTTGGTTTTTTACATCGGTTATTTTATAACCAACGTAAAAAACCAAAGCGCGGGGGGTTTTTTAGGTCGGTTATAAAATAACCGATGTAAAAAAACCCTTAGATATCTCATTTTTTACGTCGGTTATGTTATAACCGATGTAAAAAACCCGTAGATAACTCGTTTTTTTACATCGGTTATTTTATAACTGACGTAAAAAATGCCTAGATATCTCATTTTTTACGTTGGTTATCAAATAAATGATGTAAAAAACCCCCGCACTTTGATTTTTAACGTCGGTTAATTTATAACCAATGTAAAAACCGAACACGCTCAATTTTTAACGTCGGTTATTAAAATAACCCACGTTAAAAAGGTAATCAATGCATTTGTTACGTCTGTTATAAAATAACCGACATAAATAACCACGTTTCATAGATTCTCACATCGGTTATATATAATCGACGTAAAAAATGGTGACGTAAAAAACGTTTTCTGCACTAGTGCCAACCATCTAACATAGGGCCTTTCCCTTATCTTGCCTTGCAAACATGTAATCTATTCAGGTACTGATCAGGAAGCTAGAATAGGGAGTGATTACAACTCAGTAGGCCACCACCACCAACATCTAAAACAATATCCATTCAAACTTTGTATGCAGTTGTATAAGGAATAAAATACAAGAAATAAAGTAAACAATTTACATTTATTCAATTATCCTTTATTTAACCACATAAACCTCTAGGTTCCTAAGGACACCTGAACCTCAATACCCACTTCGGCCCATCCTGGAGTCTGAACCATTTCACATTATCAATTCACAATTCATTTAAAAAATGAGATTTCATTATCCATTTCATTTCAATTCATGATATGGCTAATTGGAACTATAGTCCAACGCCACTATTTTGGGCATAGATCATCATGTATAGTGCCCCGTGAGTATTTGGACATTAGTCCTTGTCTCATACATCATGGATATTTGGAGCAGTAGTCCTTGTCTCACACATCATGGGTATTTGGAGCATCATTCCCTATACCATACAATTTTCATGCATTCCTTGGGCCCTAGAATGTCATGGCTAGGACCTTGTGGGTATTTGGAGCATCAGTCTGTGTCCCACACCCAATTTTCTCAATCAATAAAATATATCACATGTGTCACATATATCACATGTATCATGTATATATCATGTATTGTGTATATCACATGTATCACATATAGCATTAATTAATTCAATAATTAATTAATTATAGAAACTCCCTTAATTAATTCAACATTTAATTAATTATGAAAACCCCTTCAATTAATTTATCAATTAAATGATCACAGAAATTCCATAAATTAATTCAAGAATTAATTAACTACATCAATTACATTCCTAATTCAAAAATTAGTTCATCACATCAATCCCATTACTTAATTCTCCAATTAATTAATCTTTCACAATTCCATTAATTAATTCACCAATTAATTAATCCCATTACTTACATTAATTAATTCAATAATTAATTAATGAAATCCACAATCACAAATATTCCCTTAATTAATTCATAAATTAATTATTCCTATTCAACAATCTCAATATTCCAATAATTAATTCAATAATTAATTATTCTTAATTTGAAATTTTAGAATTCTATAATTAACTCAATGATTAATTATCCCCACTTTCACAATTCAATACTTTGATAATTAATTGATCAATTAATTATCCCAATTCCCAATTTAATATTCTAATAATCAATTCATTAATTAATTATCCCAATGCCACAATTCCATTATTCAATCAAATATCTATTTCCTAAATTTATTAATTAACAAAATTAATTAATTTAATTGAGGAATTACAATTTTTAAACTAACCTTATAAATTCTATAATCACATACACATAATTGATATTAAGACTATGGGATTTGAATAATATACCACATACCTCGATTCATCAATGAACAATCGACTAATGTAAATCCCCAATTTCAGTAAAGTAACGATGTAGAACGAGATTCAGATATAAAACCTAAATCCATGATCAAATAAATCAAGAGACTAAAAATCCAGATCTAGATTCACAAAACCAGGTCTAAATCTAACCAAAACATGAATAAAAATCCCTTTCTATATTGGGAAAAGAAAGTAAGAGGAATGAGAAACCAAACTAGTTAGGATTCACTTACCAAGAGGGGTGTGGATCTTCAATCTAGGCTTTGAATTGCAAAGAAAGGAGGTCGGAATGGTTTGGAATCCCTCCAGGAGGCTCTAGAATTGAGAGAAAACAAATATGGATTGATCCAGGGTGTTCTGGGGTATTATATGGGGGTTCAAGATTTATTAATAATTTCCATGAGATTAAAATCTTGCACGCACGGTTTGCTACTCGGGGTGCACAGTTTTCCATAATTGTGTGCCTCTTTTTTTGGGGGGGGGGTGCACAATTTCTCCTTTTAGGGTGAATGGTTTGAAAAACCATCCACAACCCATGCAAAACCCCTATGTCTAGTGTTATACGGTTTGCTGTTCCAGGGTGCACAGTTAGGGAAAACCATGCACCAACTGTGAACTGCCCTCTATTTCTCATTTTTCTAAAAATTTCACTCAAACACACCCCAACTTAAAACCCAAAAGAAAATTACTTAACACTAAGCAAAAGAGTACCTATAAAAAAGCTCAAGACATCTCTAGAAAAGGTCGGGATCTTACAATCTCCTTACCTTATTACAACTCATACTTGAGATGCACTTTTGAGTATCTCTAAGATTCTGAGTAAAAAAGATCAGGACACTGAGCTCGTATATCCGATTTCATTTCCCATGTTTCCTCTTACACATGCCCATGTTTAAAAAATACATAAACTATCAGTACAGTCTTTCCTCACAATACTTTCTCATTGTGATCCAACACATGTATCATATTCTCTTCAAAGGACACATCTATATCAAGATCAACATGATCCACCTCGATCACATGAGAAGGGTCAGGGTGCTACTGTTAAAGTTCTGACACATGGAAAATGTTATGCATAACATTGTATTTCTGTGGAATATCCAATCGGTATGCTACTGACCTGATTCTCTCCATAACCTCAAATGGTCCAATAAACCTGGGAACCAACTTTCCCTATCTCTATATCCTACGGTGACCCAATCTAGGTGACATATGAAGGAATATATGATCTCTGTATATAAAATCTAGGGGTCATCGATGTCTATCAGTATATGAATTATGTCTACTCTGATCTGTAACCACACGTTTTTGAATCAGCTGAACCTATTCCGACTTCTCCTGCATGAGACTTGGTCCCAACAATTCTGACTCACCTACCTCTATCCATCATAGAGGAGATCTACATGGCATATCATATAGTTTATTGTATGGTTCCATCTATATCATTTCATGATAACTATTATTATAATAAAACTTCACCAAATCTAGGTGATTCTCCCAAGATCCTCCAAAGTATAGGACACATTATCAAAGAATATCCTCAAGAACCTATATAGTAAAATCCTACTGCCCATCTGTCTATGGGTGTAAGACGATACTCAATAAAACCTGTATACCAAGCACCTTCTATAAACCCTGCTATAATAATGAATTAAAGTGTGAGTTTTGGTATGAAACTATAGTCCATAGTACCCCGTGCAGATGGAATATCTCTAAAACATACAAATATTGAAACTACTCCATTAATAAAGTCTCCTGTATAGGAAATAAATGCACTAATTTAGTTACTCTATCCATAATCACCCAAATAGAATCATTATTTTGAGGTATCCTTGGGAGAACCACCAAAAAGTTCATAGTAATGTTATACCACTTCCACTCTGAAATGGGAAACAATTGTAGTAAACATCCAGGTCATTGTTGCTTCGCCTTAACTTGATGACATGTGTAGCATCGTATCATGAACCCTACTATATCCTTTTTCATGCATGGTCACCAAAACTATCATCATAGGTCACAATAAATTTTGGTCACACCAGGATGTACCGCCCACTTCGAGGCATGAAATTCCTACATCAACTCCTCCTGCATGCTTGTAGGCACCACAACATAATTCCTGACATATATGATCTTATCCTCATATATATTCCAATATGAAGTTGTCTCCCCACCATCAAGGATTTCCCTCAAGTAAAATCATTCTGGATATTCATGCTATTTGTCCTTGATCTATCTCAAAAGTGTAGACTCCACTAAAAATGATATGAGAGTCATCTTCTCCCGACTCTCCTAAATTACCATATATATCTCTGCTATTAGAGTCATTATTTTCCTCTCAGCACCAGACTCCTGAACTGTCTGAGTCTGAGTTTTCTTACTCAAATCATCATCCACACTATTTCCTTTTCTTGGCATATATGATAGCTCAAAATTAAATGACTGCATATAATTAACCCACCTTCGCTACCGGAGATTCAAATATCACTGTAAAAAGATATACTTCAAGATCTTGTGATCTTTATACATGGTAAACTTTTCACCCAATAGATAATTTCACTAAAACATTAAGAATAAACTACTACAGGAAATTTGAGGTCATGCGTAGGGTAATTCCATTCATGTGGCCTCAACTTCTAAGACCCATACATCACAAATCTCTCTCCCTGCATCAAAACTTCTCCAAGACCAATCCCAAAAGCATCACAATACACCGTATACTACTCACCTGTCTTGGGTAGGATTAATATTAGTGTTGATGTCAAACACTTCTTCAAATCATAAAAGGCCTTCTCGCATACTTATGACTATTCAAACTTTATCCCCTTTTTAGTCAAGCCCGTAGTGGAACTACCAATCGTGAAAAGTACTGGATGAAACTATGATAATATCCAACTAAACCTAGAAAGATTCAAATATCAAAATCATTCTTGGGATGATCCAAATAAACCACCACTTATACTTTATTTAGTTCCATAGACACACCTTCCTACGAGATGATGTGACCCACAAAGTGTACTCGATCAATCGAAAAATGGAACTCAGATAGCTTGGCATATAGCCGATGCTCTATCAGTTTAATCATGATGATGTTAAGGTTTTGGGTATGATCCTCATGAATCTTAGAACTAAAAAATGATCTAGGTACATATGGAAGAATCTGTTCATCAAGTCCATAAACATTGTTGGTGTGTTCATCAATCCAAACGACATTACGATGAACTCATAAAGTCTATACCTACTTCTAAAAGCAGTCCTCAATATATCAAAAGTTTAAACTCTCAACTGATGATACCCTAATCCCAATTAAATCTTGAAAAATACAAAAGCTCCCCTCAACTAGTCAAATCGATAATCGATACATGGAATAGGATACACATTCTTCATAGTCATCTAGTTTAACTTTCGATAATCAACACACAAGAGTAGAGTCTCCTCACCCTTATTTTCAAACAACATAGGTGAACCCCAAAGTGACGTACTCAGTCAGATAAACTTCTTATCCTCCAACTCCTCTGTCTAAGTCTTGAGATCTTGAAGTTCTGTCCGTTCCATTTTGTATGATGGAATAGAAACTGGATCAGGAGATCAATAGTGAATTCCACATCTCTCTCAGGTGATATCCCTTATAATTATTTAGGAAAAACATCCTAAAAACAATTCAATACTAGTGGTAAGTCATCATGATTTAATTCTCCATAATCCAACAATATACTAGAAATTTGGACTATGAGCTCTCCCAGTTTCCGAGTAATTTTCCATACTCGGCCTCCTAGATATCCCACTCTCCACAGTGAATGTAATGGTCACCCTTAGGAGACGTAAAAGTCAATCCCATAAATTAACAATCAATGTGGTCTCGATATGATACTAGCCAGTCCATACCCAAAATCAATTCAAATCCTGACATGTTTATGATATAAAGATCCCATAGAAAATGATACTCCCCAACCTCAAGAGAACACCCCTCGAACAAGAAGATATCTCTTGATCGTACTCCCACCGATGTATCTATTGTCATAAATCTGCTGATGAACTCCACCATGAGGCTCAAAACATTAACAAGTTTTGTAGATATAACGGAATGAGAGGCACCGATATCAAATAAGTCACTAACTATGTAGAAGCTACAAGAATAGTACATATTACTGTCGATAGTCCAACCTCTCTATCCATAAGTGTAGGTTTCACTACATGCAACCATCCTAACCCTGTCCCTGTGATGCAGTCTAACTCCCCTAAGCTATACCAATCTACTGATGCAAACTCTCTTTCCCAGAAGCATTGCATCTAATGCCTCTATCACCTCGACTAGTAGAACTCTAGCTGCCAGAATGATATGGTGTATGAGACCCCCTTCCCACACGTTGGTTCTATCTAGATCCTCTATCACTAACCATATTATGTGAGTTCCTATAGAAACTATGTATATATCACATATTTCCACATTCCTAACACTCCACTGGTGGCTAGGGATAATGTTTACGAAAGTTCCCCAGTCTACCATATTAGTGGAAAAGTACTGAGGTAAGATCCTGAGTAACTGATCCCTCTGATTGAAAACTTTTCTTCCCACTGCCCTGGCTAAAGTTCTCATAACAATTCTTCCTGATCTCAGAATCCACAACTTTTGATTGTATAGTAGAAACCTCATGTCCACCACTAGAATCCTCCTTTAGATTCCCCTTAGATATGAGATCCCAATTCACCACCTCTAGAAACTTCTTCACTCTAAAGATATTTACCTGGGGATTAACTTCACACTTAAGTCCTTCCTGAAATTTATTTTCCAAAACAGACTCATCTCCTACCAATGTTGGAAAAAAGAACTGAAAATCCATGAAGCGTCCAACATAGTCCATCACAGACATGCTCCCCTGAGTCAATCTCATGAACTCAACTGTTATTTCCTTCCCGAGTGTCTCTGGATAAAAGTGATCCAAGAACTTCTCCTAAAAGTTCTTCCACTCCATAGTCTATAGATATCTATCCTGAGTCTGGATGTCCCATCAACATTTCACCTAACCATGTAACATATAGGCATCCAATTCGACTCTCTTATCAATATAAGTCTTCAAGTTGTCAAGTATAGACTGGACAAACTCAATTCATAACTCCACTCCCTCAGTTCCACCCTATCTAGTAAAAGTCGAAGGGTACAAAAAATAGAACTCCCTAATTAGTTAAGACATGCTTTTCACAATTCTCCCTGGGTATTATTCCACAATTTTAATGAAGCAAGAAAAGTTCTCTTGAAACTACTCTCTGAATTCCTCACCCGACACTATAAGTGCCTCATATTACATCACTAGAGGATCATCCATAGCCATGTCCTCCTATTTTCCTCTCAATAAGCATTGTAATGGAGGTATATATATAAAATTACAAACATGAATCTTAGGAATAATAACACAAATTTATCAAAATTTGGTAAGAGGACAATCACAAAAAGTCACAACAAGTCTTTTCCCCAAACCTCGCCACACGGTCAAAACTGATGTGCTATCACTACCCTTAACCATCCTATACATAGGTCCTAGTTAAAAAGGGTAAATAAATTTTCATTATTCACATTCCATGATACACCTATTTATTCACATTTTTCATCATTTTACCATTTTAAATTTCATATTAGGGACCATTTTCAATTCAATTTCACAAGAAAGGAAAAGTAGTTCAATTTCAAGAAACTTACCCAAAACTTATTTTCCTGTACATTCCTAAATGATGCATGTCACAAAATAATTTTGATTACCTAGAATGATGCATGATTACTCAAACCTCACACCTTACTAATCCATGAGTCACAACTAAAAAAATCTCAACAAATATCTGAAACAATAATCATATCACACAAAAAGTGCGTCACCCAAGGTAAAATAATATCCAACTGTAGCAACACACATCAATAACAACAATCCCAACCTGGGTACTTGGGTTTCTCCCCATACATGGATTTTCAACTCCCATGCACAATCTCACGTCCAAGGCCCGACTCTCCCTAATATTATTTCTACATTTCCCAAATAGTAATATAAAAGAAAAGAAAATAAAACTGGGCTCTAATAGAACTTTGTAACGTCCCGGCCTAGGTGTCACACCCCGGTGCCCCATGCTGGACCACCACATGACTTCAAGCACACCTCCCCATATTCCAGAGGCTACCGACTAGTAGAAAGGGTCTAATATCAACCATGAGGAGACTATACCCACTTTTATCATAGTAATACACCAACATAAAATATGAAACAATAATTTAATGACATATAACAATAAGCAAAATAGTACCAATATCATAAGATGACCCAAAACTTGAAATATAGTATTAAAAATGAATGGTAAATATGCCATGCTAAAGTACGTGCCAAGTGTAAAAATGAAAACTGAAAAGTAAAGATACTAACAACCCCCAAGAGGGTCCCGAAACATGTATGGTTCCCTCATCCATGCTCCATCCCCAAATCATCTAACACCAGGCCTTTGCACTTATCCTGTTATGTAAACATGAAATCTATTCGGGTACCAATCAGGTATCCAGAGTAGGGTGTGAGTATAACTCAGTATTCCACCACTAACAGTGTCAAGAATAATATCCATTCAAATAGTGTATGTAGTTGTATAAGGAATAAAATACAAGAAATAAAGTAAACAATTTAAATTTATCCAATTAGCCTTTATTTAACTGCATAAACCCCCAAGTTCTCAAGGACACACGAACCTCAATACCTTCTTTGACCCGTGATAGAGTCTAAAACATTCCACATTATCAATTCATAATTCATTTAAAAAATGGACTTTCATTATCCATTTCATTTCAATTCATGATACATATAATTGGAACCATAGTCCAATGCTATTATTTTGGGTGTATATTGTCATGTCAAGTAACCCATGAGTACTTAGAGCACCACTCCTTGTCTCACACATTGTGGGTATTTGGAGTATCAGTCCCTGTCCCACACATCATGGGTATTTAGAGCACCAATCACTATCCCATACAATTTTCATGCTTGCCTTGTGCCCTAGAATGCCATGGATGGACCTCATGGGTACTTGGAGCATTAGTTTATGTCCCATACCTTGTTTTCTCAATTAATCACATATATCACATGTGTCACATATATCGTATCTATCATATATATCACATATATCAATTATATCACATGTATCACATATCATATTAATTAATTCAACAATCAATTAATCATAGAAACTCCTTAATTAATTAAAAATTTAATTAATCATGACAATCCATTCAATTAATTCATCAATTAATTAGTCACATCAATTCCATTAATTAATTAAACAATTAATTAACTGCATCAATAACATTAATAATTCAATAATTAGTTCATACGTCTATCCCATTAATTAATTCTCAAATTAATTAATCTTCTATAATTCCATTAATTAATTCATCAATTAATTAATCCCATTACTTCCATTAATTAATTAAACAATTAATTAATCAAATACACAATCGCAAATATTCCCATAATTAATTCATCAATTAATTATTCCTAATCATCAATCTCAATATTACAATAATTAATTCCACAATTAATTATTCTTAGTTCATAATTCAAGAATTCGATAATTAAATCAATGATTAATTATCCCCAATTTCACAATTCAATAATTTGATAATAAATTCATAAATAAATTTTTCCAATTCAAAATTTAATACTATGATAATTAATTCATCAATTAATTATCCAAATTCCACAGTTCCATTATTCAATCAAATCCCCAATTCCTCAATTTATTAATTGACCACATTAATTAATTCAATTTAGGAACTCCAATTTCTAAAAAAACCTTAGTAATTATACAACCACATGAACATAATTGATATCAAGACCATGTAAGGGGAACTGATGTTTATGAAAATCACATCATATATTTTTTTATTACACCATAACAGGGAGTAAAAGGTAAATGAAAAATCTAAATAATACAAATAACCAATTTAATGAATTGATATTACAAATTATTGGTAGAGGTAGAATCACAATGGAGTATGTTACTCAAAAAATTGAAGGGATACAATGTAAAATGAAATAAAAAAGAAGAGTAATAAAATTGATAATCAAAGTTAATCACATTTCAAAACCACATAAAAATAACCAAATAAATGGAGGAATTATATATAGAATGATTGGAAGGAAATATCTTTAGAATGTGATAAATATTTTTGTGGTAATAGTATAAAGAAAAGTAATAACACCCTATAAAGAAGCAAAATTATCAATTTAAATCAATTTATTTAAACCAAATGATAATACGAGAATGATCTAAACATTGAAGAAAATAAATATAGAATTGAAACTAATTTAATAGATCTAGTAAAATTTTTAACCATAGCGGAGAGACATAAATAATAGTTAGAGTATTAATATACTTGATCATGGAATTATGAATTGCCCTTTATGAAAACTAAATTATTAATTTAAATAAATTGATTTAAACTAAGTGATGATGCAATAATTATCCAAACCTTGAAGAAAATAAATAATGAATGAAAAATAATTTAATAAAACTAGTGAAAATTGTCAACTATAGAGAATATACATAAATAATAGTTGAAGTATAAACATACCTCTTTAGGGAATTAAGATACAACCTTTATGGAAAAATGTCTCTTATATGGATTAAAACATATATATTAGAAATGGAACGAAAGGACTATTGAAATAGTTGTTTTTAGGGTTCATGGGAGTCAAAAATAGGTGAATATTTACTTGAAATAACCTTATGAATCAGGAATTTTCAAACCATAATTCAATACTTAGTGATGAAAATTGAGGGATATAAAGAGTTTTGGAGGCAGTGAATGATTTTTTTCCATCCAAACCAAGTTGAAATCATTAACCGAAACTTACCTTGATGATTAGTGATCAACATTTGCAAGAGGCATGAAAACATGTTGATATAAGGAGATAAAGGATTCATCTTGAGTAATCTATTAATGAGATAAGATCTGAAGAAGGAAGGATAGTTGAATCTCATCTGTTATGATGATGCGAGTGACAAGAGATTTTAAGAAGATAATTTTTTAGAGATGAATCAAAGGAAGGATAGTTGAATCCCATATGCTTTGATGACATGAGTGGGAAGAGATTGTAAGGAGAGGATGTTTTTAGAGATGAATCGAAGAAAGAATGGGGATGATGGTTTAGGGTTTTCATAGATGTGTGGTGTACAGGGTAAAGGATCAGAGAAAGGAATAGAGAATGAATGTGATATGGTAATTGAAATAGAGGAGTAAAACTGGGGTGGGGGTGAAAATGTAGTAGTAAAAGAGGCACTGTGGGAGTGAAACATGTGTTGGAGTTTACATGTGAAGGTAAATTAAAACACTATGCGATGGTAATAAAACCCACTGTATAAAGGTACAATAGACCACTGTGTGAAGGTAACAAATATGAACCCCAATGAATAAGGGTTAACGCATAAGGGTACCATGACCTATGTCTAAGGGTTATCAACTCCCACATAAGGGTTATCAACTCCACAATAGTGATGTATTAGGGTACAATGGTATGTAAGTGTTAAGAGAGAATTTATGTAAGGGTCAGCCCACTGCTATAGAAAGGTAACAAGCCGAGCTATGTAAAGGTCAGGTGATGTATATGCAAGGGTAAGGAAACATATGAAAAGTAAATGTAAGGGTATTCATGATACCCACATAAGGGTTAGGTGAAACCCATATAAGGGTACCCTACAACCTCACATAAGGGTAAACCAGAAAGACCAGATAAAGTACAAAATTAAAATACAAAACATTAGAGGCAGAAGAACATGCCAACAGAAGGAGAGGGTATCTTCACCAAGAATATACACAGATGAGAGAAGATCCAATGAAGGAAGGATAGTTTAATCTCATCTTCTATGATGAAAAAAGTGAGAGGAGATTTCTAGGAAATGATTTTTTCAAAGATGGATTAAAGGAAGTATAGTTGAATCCCATCTTCTCTGATGACTTGAGTGAGAAGAGATTGTAAGGAGAGGGTGTTTCTAGAGATAAATCAAAGAAATAATGGGGATACTGGTTTAGGGTTTTCATGGATATTTGATGTGTGGGGTGGGGTACTTGATAAAGGAATGGAGATTGAATGATATGTGGTAATCGTGATAGATGAGTAAAATTAGAGGGTACAAAATGTATCAGGAAAAGAGACGCTGTGGGAGTAAAACATGTGATGTAGTTCACATAGATTATAGGAAGTATAGATTTCATATTGGTTTAATAACTGTATTTTTTTATTTTTTATCTTAAATTATTTTAGTTAATTATTTTTAAAATTTTCTCCATTGTTTATCAGGCTTAAGTAATTTTAAATTTCAGTTCAATTTTCAATATTTTTTATTTTTATATTTTAATTATTATTATCGTTAAATTTTATTTTTTATCGGTTTATTTCATTAGGTATTTTTTTGAAGATGAACACCATTTTATTTTAATTATTAGTTAGTTATTTATTTTATTTCAAAAAATTTAAGAATTTCAAGTTTCTGTGTATTTTTATTTATATCGATCAACTATAGTTTTATTTTCTTAATAGGTTAGTCTAATGATATTTATATATATATTTTTATCTTTCCTTATTTATTGTTTATTTATGTATGATATAGATATTTTCTTTTATGTTTTTTATGTATGTTAATATGTTGTTTTTTAATGATTTGGTAATGGTTAAATAGATTATTTTCTCATGTTTGGTTAAATTAATGGATTTTATTATTCATATATCATGTTTATTTTGTGTTTTATTTAGGGGTGAAAATGGGTTGTACCCATGAAATTTGGGGTATCCAAACCCTAATCCATTTATTTTTTAAATTATATACCTTAACCTTAACTTATTATATTTTTAGATATCCATTTAACTACCACAACCCTTTTAATTACCCAATTAAAAATTCAAACATTTAAATTTTATTTATAAATCAAGAATAAGGATATCAAAAAACTAAGTAAATATGTTTTTTAATTATACTTTATTTAATGACATGTAGTTAATGAATTCAAAATTCAAAATTTACTTATACATATAAATTAAATTGATCTCAAAATAAATAAATACTTTTTATAATTGTAATGTCATTTAAAAATTTATTATTCATTACTTAATAATAATTTTTATAATTACTTTTAGTTTTATGGTACCCTAAGTGTACTATATTAACCCTATTCATTTATTAATTGAGTTTCTAATTAGATCCAATGCTATAAATACCCATTGTACCGTTTCCACAACCCTATTTAATCGGGTTGGTTAGTATCAGGTGCTCAATTAACAAGTACTAATTGTCATCTCCAGTTTGATGAGTTTGTTTTATTATTTTAGCATCCACATATTCTATTAAAATTGTATAAATTGATGCCTTACTTTTTGTTCCTTAAAAAAAATAAATGGATCAAATATCTTATTACAATTTAGAATGCATCCTTAAAGGTCCATAGAAGAGTAATTAATTTCAGGTTAAAAATTATGTCATAATTACAAGTGTGTGAAATTTCATGAGGCTAAAATACCCAAATTAAATATGATAATATGAAAATGTATTATTTAAAAAATAAATGCACCTTCTTGTGACGTCAATTCCATTATTACCTTTATTTACCTACAACTCATGACTTCACCCTGAGTTACTATGTTGATACTCTTTCTAGATCGTTTCCCTCAACTCAAACTTCTGACCTATAGGTTGGTATTAAATTATAGGTACTAGGACATGCATGATGTATTTCACATATCTCAGCTTCCCCAATATCATTATGATTCGTTTCATATTCTTCAACCTAAGGAGGTTGAGTTAGAGGTATATGCATACTTTGATGAGCATCCTATTAGTATTATTGATCGTGGAATGAAGGTTATCAGATGTTAACCAGTTCCAATGGTATGGGTGCTATGGAAAAATGGTTATGTATATGATGGGAATTTTTTTTGTGAGGAAAACATACATGCCTAGTGGAAAAAGTTATTCTGAGATGATGATTTTCCACCCTTGGAAGGGAAATTTAGGGATGGATTTATTTAAGGGGGAAGATTGTAAGATCCCAAATTTTCTATAAGGCATGGATATTTTTAATTTCTGTCTAATTTCTAATTTTTACCTAATGTGAATTCCTAATGAGGTCATGGGATTTTCAGAGGTTTCTAGGGATAGTTTGGAGCATGGAGGCTCAGTTTTTGGAAAAGGTAGATGGGTTACACGATTAGTAGAAACCGTCCCACCCAGGCCGCACCGTTTGAGGAAACCGTGCGGGGTGTCCCATTGATTTTTCGAGGGCCGTATGCACGTGTGATCCACCTGAATTTTTTAGAAGAGGTGAATAGAATGGTTTTCACACGGTTTCCCTAACTGTGTGTATGAACCATGAGAGCTCCCTCTTGAGACAGAGGCATGTTCCTGGTTGCCACACGGTTTGGCCAACTGCGTGGCCAAACTATGCACCACACATTTTTTGGAGAAATTATGATTTTTCCATTAAATTTATTATATGATTAAACCCATTTATCCCCTTTTTTCTAGCATAAAGGGGGTTATTTTTCACCCATTTGAGAGCTTCTTTAATCCTTCTCATAGGATTGGATGCTGTTTCATCATACAAACTCTGATTCAAGATCCATTCATCTCATTGGATCTATACTGGTGAGTTCTTCATTCAACTTTCACCTTTATTGTTTGTCTTCCTATTGACGAAGATATTTTGGTGCAAGCTAATATGCTATATTTCTAGGTTATTTGACAGTTATTCAATTTTCTTCTGATCTAGGTCAAGTTAGAATCCAATACTAGATGAGTGTTCTACCACGTTCATAAGTTATATAGTCTGTAGATTTTCCTACAATGTATAGTTGTTTCATAGCTAGTTTCCACTATGACGCATGCCATACCTTCTAGGCATTACTCCTAAATTAAATAAATTCCATTATTAAGTAATTAGAACCTTGATAGGTTTCCCACTTAGTACCATGATATGGTTAAAGGTTGTCATCTTCAATCCTAGACCACCCATGATGTGTGTTTATGCATCTTACCCATGAGTTACCACCCTATTGGGTGTGTGTGTGAGCTATCCATTATAGTGGGATACTTAATGAATTATATGTGATATTAGGATAGTGTTTATGCCTCATTTATATGTGATTACATGTTGTTAAATTTGTATAATGTTTTAAATGGAAAATGTGGTATGAGATGGATGAACTCATGGATTGTGTTTGATTATGTAATGGATGATGAAATTGTTTAATTTATAAAGGGAATAATTAATAAATGGACTTTTATTTCTTCATGTGATCATTTTAATCTTGGATGGATCATTATGGCACCGAGTATTATATTAAATTCCATGGGTATTTCTACTCCATGGATTCATAACTACATTGAATGCCATGTAAATTTCTTCTCCATGGATTTAGGATTATATTTAATTCCATAGATATTTATACTCCATGGTTTTGGATTACATAGGATGCCTTAGAAATTACTACTACTTGGAACCAGCAATTGGGTCAGACACTGGATTACTCAGCATATGTTGCAATAGAAATTTATCATGCTTTACAGACTACCCTTGATATGGGTGCCTGATTACAGTTTTTAGAATGGATAGTATTTCACATGATTTATTATGTTTTACAGTGACCCGTGTTTATGATTTTTTATTTACACCGAGCCTTGGTAGGTTGGACAGTATCACATTTATATATATCAATTTATTTATAATATATATTACACACTATTTTATCTTATATACCCATACTGGAATTATTATCGATATTGATGGTGGTTTCCTACTAAGTGTTATCTCACACCATTTTTAGGCCGCCGTTGGGTACCCAGACATACTTCATGGATGCAGGTAGGGATTAGGTTAAGTTCCCACTTCATGATGTTTGATTGCTTATTTTTAGGATCAGGGGAGCACATCACTAATCTATGCTCATGATGCTATCCATAGATATTTTTTAGTCTTTTTTACTTTTGATACATGGATTATACTCAATACCTATTCTAGGCATTTCCTTCCATTTTTATGGAGACATGACATACTCATCTTATATATGATATTACCCTTGGATTTTATATTTTTCCTACTATCTGGATGTTTATTTACCATTGCTCAGTTATTTGATATGATTCCACTATAAATTTATGTGATTATACCACTATGTTGCACTCTAATTATGATGGTATTGTCTACCCACTATACCACCTTAGACCCTCACCGCTAGTTGGTAGCCTCTGGCGAATGGGGGGGGGGGGGTGCACTTTATGCCATGTGACCCACATGATCGGGGCACCGTTTAGTGTCTTCTAGATTGGTATGCTAAATTAACTTTAGTTTCATATTTTAAAAACCTACATCCACTTTATATATTATATATATGTATTTAATTTCTAAGAAAACCACACACACACATTACATTTCAAAATTTAGGATTTTTGGGCATTATAGAAATATTAGGTAAAATTTCAATTAAATCCCCTTTAAAATACATAGATTTTCATTAAACATCAAGTATAATGAATAATGGGATTATAATGATAAATAATATTAAAGGGGTCAATATATATACTATAGAAAAGAAAACATGTTGTTCAATAAGAAATATGTTTAAAGGAATTTAAATTTGAGGCAAAGAACCCTTACCTTAATTCCAAACTTCCACTAAAGTACTCGATTATCCTGTATAAAAAAATAAACTATGTTAATCACCTATATTATAAACTTTTTAATATATATATCCTTTATAATTATTCTATTTATTTATAATATTTAGTCATTATCTATTTTCAATATTGGGTGTGAGTAATCCTGATAGTTTTGAAATAGTTTCATAATAGAGGTATTGTTCTTAATTATTATCCCAAAACTCATAATACCAATATAAAACAAGGTACCAGAATTTATTATTTATAATAATTTATAATATTTTAATTTCATTCTATGGGTAATTTTTTACGATCCTTATAAATGAAATCAACGATGAGTATGTCCCAATTTTTTTTACTAACAAATTTTGTATCTTAATTAATGACTTTATAATTAATGTTTCCATTAGAAAACAAAAATATAATAATTATTTTATTATTTATATCATATATTACAGATAATTAAGTTCTCATTGTCATCCACTATATTATTTTATAGCATTGTTCAAGTAGTTGGTTAAACCAACCCAAACATGAACATACCATAATTACTATACGATTATGATTATAAATGTGGCCTATTTTGGTATTATTTCATAATTATAGAATAATAATGATATTATATTGAAACTTTAATGTTTATGAATGATATTTTTATAAGTTTTAATAAATAATAAATAAACTATATGAAAAATGAGATATGTTACTTCATGGAGGTGGTAGTACACACAATGTATGGTGAACATTTTATTTTATTGGAGAATGAGAGGGAAATAAGGTGGGTTATAATTTTTTTATTTAAAATAATAATTATTTAACATATAGCCCATTTAATCTTCAATTTTACCCATGTAACTAGCTAATAGAATCAATGGTGAAAATGGAAGTTGTCACATTATGGTGGTGGTAGTCTACACAATGCTTGAAATACTGTTTCATTTTTCTTTAATAGAAAATGGGAAGGGTATTTAATTTTTATTAATTAAGAATAATAAATTCAGTATAAAATAAATAATAACTTCATTATATAGTAATTATAAAATTATATTTCTAAAATTGAGATTGAAAATAAAATAAATTAGGGAAAAATTACACACGTTGAGGACTTTAGTTTTCCCTTGGAAAACTCATTGGAAATGGATGTATTTGTCAAATATCATATAACCAAAAGTTAAAAAAAATAATAGTATTCTAGTGTAATTAAAATGTTTTTATTTCCAAGAGGAATCCAAAAATTTTAGGGTAGTCTTGATAGGGTTGTGAGAGGGCCATTTTATAAGCAGTGAAAATGGAATTTCTATAAATATTTTAACTCAATATAAAGAGAGAACATGTTTCACATGTGAATAAGACCAAAAAAAGAACAATAATGATTATAGAATGAGATAATGTCAATAATATCTCATAAATTCATTTTAAAACAGGTTTTAAATATTTTTTTAAGTCCTTTATGCTTTGAATATTCACTTTTAACATTTCTTATTTTATCATGGTAACTAATTTTTACCTAAATAATGTAATTGTACTCATTGATAATAAAATAAATCTTTTTAAATAATTTCTAAATAATAATCTCAAATATAAAATCCATTTTATCAGATAACATTTTTCTACCTAATAAAACTCAATTATAACATTAGTGCATGTAACATGTAAAAAGCTATTTTTTTGAAATAGTGTATTTTTAATCATAAAATTTATGTGTCAGGTAAAATTATAAATGTATTTGATAAATTTGTTTATTATAAAACAAATAAAATATCTGTTATATTCAAATAAATGAAAAATCAAATTTTACCAAAATAATATTAAATTAAAAGAAAAGACCAAAAATAGTTTTTATTAAATAATATTACTTAAGTCCTTAAACTATTAATCATAGGTTTTATAAATCCAACTTATTGTTTTTAAAATGAATTATTTTAATTATTAAATAATTATTTTTCTAATTAAAAGTTTTTATACACTTATAATACTTTCTTATAAAGTCATAAAATTTAAAGATTTTGTAAAATCTATATTTTCTTTATTCACCTAAAAATCAACTATTTTAGAAAAATCCTATAAATTCACCATAAATTAATTTTTGAATATTTAATCCAAATATTATATCATATTATAAAAACAAATCCTTTAATTTTATAAATTTAACATTTGAGTTTAATAATGAATAAATTATCTTTGTATTGTTCATTGTGCAATAGTTTTGGGATGTAGTGTTTACCTGCTATAGTGAGGTATCATGTATTAAAGAAAGTACAATGTGGTATATTCATGTTTTCTATAACATCGTTATATAAAGGAGAATTTCATAATTATTATTAAAATTCATAACATCTTGATATTGATCTATGATTATCATAATTTTTAATAAATCAGGATCATTGTGTGTGATTTTTTACTTTGGGAATATTTCTGAATCAAGTCACTAGTAGTAAAAAACAAATATTAATAGACTAGGAATTCATACATTATGAAAAATTATTATAATTTTCTTGATACTAAAATAGTTTGTTATTCCATACATTACCATATATTCATGTTACATTATATTCCTATATTAGAGAAAACTTATAAGATTGGAATTTGACCATTAATTTCTAAAACTTTTGAAGAAAAAAAGCATGCATAGGGATAACCCTTTGTGAAAATTGTATTTTTTTACACAAATAGAATTATTTATACCTTATGATAATTACAACTATTTTTTTGTTAAAAAATTTATATATTACATGTTAAAGTTTTATTTATATTCCATGTATATTTATTAGAATATTGATGAGCATGTGTAAGGGTAAACCTGAATTATTGATTTTAGAAGGCATATATAAACATGAATTGTTCCATAAAAGAATATTGTTTGTTGATCATGTCATACTAATATATCATAATTAAAAAAATTATTTTTAAACACAAAATGGATGCATGATTATTTGTTAATAAGATGATTAAATAAGGTTTTATTGGGTATAAAAAATATAGTGTACATAAACACCACATATAAAAATATTCAATTATTTTTTGAAAGAATGTTTAAATGAAACTATGACGACTTCCTTAGGTTTTTATCTGATAAATTTTAGTGTTTTATATTATGTATTGTTTTTTGATTATTTTCCTTGATATTTTTGAATGATTCTGCTGAAATTCTATTTCAAAATTATAAAATCAACATGCTAAATTTCTCTATAAAATAATTTCTTTCTATAATGTCCCATACTATTTTGGTTGTATGTTAATTTAGTGGTTAAATTTATTATGTCACCCTTAGTGAAAGGATAATCACATAAACATGGTAATTAACCGACTGTGTATAAATCTATAATTTATGTTTTGTGAAAACACCCATATAAGAGATAATGATATGTAATAAATGACTTCACTAAATAAAAAACTATGCTATTTATGAAATATTAAAATTTATTATTTTGTATAAAAACTATGTTTTTCATTAATAAATAGCATACTTTATTTTCAAGGGAATTGTTTTTTACTGGTAATGTATAGTTTCAAGAATACGAAGAGTGAAAAATCACCCCATTAAGGATTGTTTATTTGTTAAATGTTTTCTAACTATACGAGTGAGTAAAGGAAAGCTAAATAAGACAATATATTTATATAGTTGATGATTTCCAATTATTTATATACCTATAGTGGTTTTTTCCATTTTTGATTTGGGTGACATGATAGAGTGATTCGATGTCATTCATGGTTGGGATAAGTGTTATGGTTGTGTGGATTATTGTAAGACAAGTTAGTTAGATAGGTCAGTATATGGATTCTTGTTCTTTGTTTTTATTTTTTATAATGATGATGTGAATAAAGTTTTTTATGTTATACTTGTAATCTTTTATTGATTTTATACCATCAAAACATCATCAAAATGTTAGGCATGGAAATGAGAAAGAGTAATAATGGGATAGATCCTTACTGTGGTTTCTTTTGATCAAAGTACTAATGTTAGTCATTAGAGAATTTATCCCTGATTCTAATGATTGGTTGGAAGAACTTGAGGTTGAATTTAGATTATTGAAGAATCTGAATCTATTTTGAGTTACATTGATGGTTGACTTCTTTCGGATGGTGTCTCGAAGATGGTGGGAGATGAATAGTGGACACTTAGAGGAGATTCATTGGTAGAAATTCATTGAGTTATTCTAGATAGAAATATTATCACAAGGGTAGATGATCAACCATATTACTTGGTGATTTAGGATATTTTTTAGTGGGTGGGTTGTTTTCATATCTTTGAGATTTTTTCAAGGATCTAAGTAGTTGGTTTCCTCACATTTTTCTCGATTGAAAAAATGGGTGCAGTTCTTTGACTCTACCTTGAATACATAAACAATATTGGTTTTCATTACTTTTTAGTTATTTTCTTGGGAAAGCTGAGATACTATGAAAAGGTCATGGATAAGGGTTTATGTATGATAGTGAGTTTTGAGGAAGGTCCCTATCAAGTGGTTGGGAATATTGATATGACTATTTTGATCTGTAGGACTCAAATTTTTTAGAGGAATAGAGTGAGGAAATATTATAGGGTTAGAGAATGGTTTCTAGAATTGGGTATGAGTAGATAAAGGTTTCTGATATATGGTGAAGTGGTTTTCTTCTGGTTTAATACGGTGGGGAACCTTTAATACGACCATCCCACAATTCCAAAATTTTCTTAGTTTTCTAAGGGGAGTTATTTATAGGAATGATTTGGGTTGGCCTATCCACTTTACCTAAAAACCATGAAATGTATTTTTAAATAATTTTTGAAGTATTATATTTCCTTCTTGAGATTTATATATTCAATAACCTCCTATGAAAAAACTTGTGGAAATTTTCTTCTAAAAGACTTCAATTTTATAAGGGAGTTGTTTAAAAAAAATATTTATCTTCAAATATGGTTAAAGTGAAAATGGGATGTTATTAAATAGTCAGTTGTAAGTAGGGGTGGTGGGTGACATGTTTTTTCAGTAGTGGTGTTCTTTTTTAAGAGGGTTTTTCTCAAGGAGTTTTATTTTTGGTGTTTATGTTGGATTTTTTCATTACCCATTATTCCAATATATAATAGTGTTATAGATATATATCGATTTATTATAGGTATCTCATGGGGTTTTTGTTCGTAGTTTTTCCCTTCTCCATTCCTTTCTAAGTTTTGTTTTCATTCTCTAGGGTAATAATGATTTTATAGGCATATAATGTGATTTCCTAGTCCTTTCTACCCCATTAATTTGTTTTTTGGGAGATAGAGGCCACAAGAGGAAGTTTAGTAGTGTTTTACTTGGTAGTGTTTTGTGTTTTCTTCATATAGAGAGTCACTATGTCATAGTAGTGGGTGTGGTGCTGAAAGTTTTGATATGAATAATTGTATGCTTCATTTTTCATGACCTATGTAAGGTCCAGTTGAGAATTTTTCTACCTGAATGAAGGTATCTCATATCTTGAAAAATATTAGAGCCTCATGTCAGGATGGATCTTACATCAAGTAAATGTAAGAATTATTTTAGTCCTTTCATGTAATGTTTAGCTTGGAATTTGTTCAATTTGTGTAAGGGTATATATTTTTGAGTTGGAGTCTAGTTTTGGGTGAACCCCAACTAGTAAAACTACTTGGATAACAATTTTAGAATCACAGTTTCATGTAAATTCCACCTATATGAAATAGGAAAAATTGAAATTCCCTAGTTTATTCATATTTATTGGTGTGTTGGTGACTAAATATAGAAGTCAAATAGATATTGAGTTTCATGCAAGGGTGGAGTAAAGGGATAGTTATAGATCTCAACATTATTATATTTTGTGTGGTGGTTCAAACTATTGAGGGATTTATCCCTATGTTGTGGTGGAGGTTATGTTAGTTAATAGGGGTAGTCTCAGAAGTCTCATATGAATTTCATCGCATTGTGTAAGGGTAAATAGGTTTACCCTTATATAGTGATCCCATCTCACGTGTTAGTGGTGTTTCAAGTAAATAAATACCTGAAATAAATTTTACCATCCTTTTATTAATCTTTAATGTTTTTAATGTAAACAAATGGTAAATAATAATTTTAAATTATGGTTTAATAATATGTTAGGAGATATATGGATCAAAACATTATCTTGATTTTTTAGGAGTTTCAAAATGAATTGTGTGAATAAAATTACATGTAATGTTATTAAAATGAATTAAATGAGGAGTTGGATGAGTCTTTTTGACATGAAATCCAATTATATATACTATATTATAAATCAAATAGTCCTTCTATTTTGTTTTTCTGGAGTTCATCATCAATATTTATTGCCCTTATGGGATCATTTCGAGTTATCTTTTGAATTTCTAGACCTATGCGTTATTTCTCCTCTCCCTTTATTTGGATGAAATAATTATGAAACCTCTTCTATGAGATATGGTATTTCTAGACTTCTTTTATATCTTTGTGAATGATATTTTTTTAATTGACTTGTTTTGATTACCTTATTTAAAAATATTCTTATTCTTCCTATTTTAATTGACATTTCTGGATGTTTAGTGTTTTATTTTTATCTTCTTGAATAGTAATTAACTAGTCATATTTTTAAGAATGAAAATGGGATGGGATGATTAATGAATATGTTTATTTATTAATATGTAATTTAAATTAATTAAGGCTAGAAATTAGTTATCAACTTGGATTAAAATGATATAGAAATATGAAATTGTTGTTATATTAACTCCAATTTCTATAGTTTCATTTACTATTTATTCTTCCACTTTGTTTTAAAATGATAATCTTGATATATGTTTGTTATGCGATGGATTGTTTTTATAGAAGTGGTTATATAGGAAATTAATACAAAGTTACATCCCTTTATGGGATCTAATGTATCATAATGATTACTTTTTTCTATGGGTTATAATGGATTGAGGTTGGTGTGATCGTGTATAGTGTGGGAGGGCCATGTAGTGTACCTAATGATTGTATAATAGTTGAATGATGATAAGGGATACATAGTGGTGGTCATGAATGGAAAGGAGATTGCATGAGGTTGGTTCTATAAGAGTTCACGACACCCTACAATGAAGAGGATGATGTATTTATGAAAATTATAGGTAGGGATGTACACATTTATAGGGGGAATGAGATTGACGTCCTTTAGGTATAAATTGTCATACTGACTTATGAATGGAAAAGTGGAATTGTAGTTATGTCTGGGAAATAGTAACATGAGAATATGTGGCGGTGTGTTGTGGATATGTGATAATGGTGTGGAGTTTTTATGGATCCATTCCCACATTCTTGATCAGGTAGAAAGGTTTCATCCTACTGGTTCACTATCACTGTGAGGTTCAACAACCCTACAGATAAGTAAGAGTAGTGACGTAGATTAATTTACACAGGGAATAAAGTGATGAGGTGATGATTATAGATGTGTTTTTTTTTGTAATTGATAATGGTTTTGGTTGAGGATGTTGTATAAATGAAAGGGGACAACAAGGATTTTTAACTCATTATGATGTCAGGATTTTCTTTGTTTTATTATGAGTATGCTTGATTTTAATTGCATAGTTGTTTCCAATCATGTATACCCTTGAATATTTATTTAATATAGATGTTTATTTTTTTATAAGGATTATACTGCTGATTACTTCTAAAGTTCCTGCCGCACAAAATTTTCAAAAAGTTTATAAGACATATCACAAGAGTGGGAGCTATAGTTCAGGGAGCTTGGATGGAGTTGATAGATGTCTTGGAGCTTTAGATTTGTTCTATATGTATTTTATTGATATCATAAATTTGATATTTAATAATAATTCAGATTTTGGGAATTATTTATGGATGTATAGATATTATTGGTTTTTATTGGTGGAACTCACCTTATCTATTGTCCTTAAATCTTTTTATGAGTGCAATTCCTCCCATATGTGTGTTGTAAATAATCAGTGTTAGTTTCCACCCTAGGGATTATTGGATGTGGGTGTTGTGTATTTCTCATTCTCTTTATTTACAACCCAAAATGGGGACCAATAGAGAAGGAATCATGAAATAGTTGGTGCACTTTTTTTCATAGTATTCTTCTATATATTCCTAAAATTGTTTCCTTTTGACAAAATGTAGTCATCTGTAGATGTTTTTAATGGTTTCTCATCACAACTATATTTACATTCATCACTTGAGGTAATCACTATGACCATTTTAATTTCACTAATTTTCGATATATTTCTTCCACAAACATCCATATATCATAAGCACTATGAAAATTAATGGTTTTATTTAATCCATAATTGAAGATACCTTTGATAATAAATTTATATGTCTTTGCATCTATATATAATTCATTATGATTTCTCAAGTTAGCCTCTTTTTGGATATATTCCAAGATCACTTCACTATAACATTTTGGAATCCATAGTATTTTCTTTTCTCCATCCATAAAACACAATACCACTAAAAATTGGGGGCTTATTAATTTATTATACGTGTAAATAATTATAGAATTTTTTTAATTATATAAGATCCATTTAGAACCTACAAATTTGATACCACTTTCTAGGATGAAGTTGGATATATATGTCCAAAGTGGGGTGTTGAAAGAGGCTTCAAAACAAATTAAAAAATTTCATCTTTGATGTCTATTTCCAATATATATTTTTCCCATCACAAGAAGAAATATTCTCAATCTCTCAACCATTCACTGGATTCATTGTCAAATCATTTAGCACAAATATAGAAATATAAATCATGTACAAGACATGAGGATTTTACTTAGTACATCACAAAGGGACATGTTCAAGGAGTACACACCAACAACGTGTCAATGTGTAAAAATATGCTACTACAATAGGTCGGTGAATATAATTTTTGTCTATGGTCAATCTAAAATAATTAACAACACCTTTACATAGTTTAGGAAGGATGCAATATCAATCTGTAGTTTACTCCAGCTTCTTTTCCTCTAAACATAGCTTCAATAAGGGTAATATAAGTTAATAGATATGAGGTTCTCTACATTACCATCATAGAAAAGTGATTCTTCTACATCATTAAGTCTTCATTTGAGACTCCTTTAAAATCCATGTACATTTCACTATTATTATTTAAAGATTAATGAGATCAACTCCTCAATTTTGGAGATGAATATTTTTTCTACTGCATAATATTAATTTCATAAAAAACATCACTAGATCAAGAATAATTCAACACTAAAATTATTCTTATTATTGTTCTTATCCAATAGTTGGATATGGAAATATAACTAATTCTTTTTCTTTGATACATCTATACTAAAAAACCCTTATATTATCAATGAAACCTGGTTTTCAATGCATCGTCACTTTTCTTAAAACTAAATATTGAAATAAAATCAATTCTATATTTTTTAAAAATTAAAATAAATATTTTTCATAAACCTCTCTATATCCCCATCCCTTTATTAAATTCATGGGACTGATTCCTCCATTATCTAACCCTATAGGATCTTGTCATGTGTATCTCATAATAATGCGTGTTAAACTACATCAAATTTGGTTGATTAAATTACCTTAATCTCAGGAAGGATATATGTATTTTTAAATTATAACCAAATTAATAGGATATTTTGGAAATTGATACATCATAACACATGATAATACATTTCTAAAAGATGTACTTTGATTCTCTGTTGTTTTTGGTGAAATGTCCTTCTATATTCCATGATACAAAATAAAAAGATAGATCAATAAAATCCATATAATATCTTAATTAACACTCCTTTTTGGATTATAGTGTGTCTTCTCAATCTAATATAATATTGAATACAATTTGGAGTCATCCCATTCTTTACCATGCATGTCTATCCAGCTATAGAAAAAATAGATTTATAATTATATACTAAAATCATCTCCTCCATAATAAAACATCTATTCTTCATTGTAATTGTTACAAATCTTTAAAAGTTGGGGCATGATTCATCTATAATAGTGTTATTCCTTCAATTCATCACATTACAGGCACACATCGATTTCTCTGAGATGCTCATAAGAGAATGGATTCATCCTAAAGTATCTACTTCATCATTATTTTTAATAATTTATTGATTATATTGTATCATGGTTATCATATTTACTATATAATTTCTTATCTATCTTAATAATATAATCTCATTTTCAATTTAACCTCATGGAGACTTCAAACATTTCAAATTATTATTATGTCAGATCCCTTATAGTATTGTTTATTACTCCATGGAATAAGCTCCCAAGATTATCCAGTGTTAATTTTATATCATAGTATGATTTTACTTATGTGAATTACATTGAAGTATGGACCAATACCACACAATACAATAACTATAACAAGATCCTAATTTATCCTTGCACATGGTCTATTTTATATATTATGATACTGGATTATGATGTAGTCACTATTTTTACAGCATGGTTTTATTTATTTATCAAAAAATATCCATTATTTTCCAAATAAATCTATAAAAAACTCATTATTATACTAAAACATCAACAAACCATAATATAAAATTTCATACTTCACAAAAAATATATAATTCTATTTTTCATTTTCACTTTTTATTTTTAACAATATTATACAATCTTTACCAAATATAGTTCCTATGAATGGAAACCATATTCACTTCATCCATGCATATGGATGCTATAAATTCTATAATGTCAACCTTTATTCACTATCAAAAAATCCAGCACTTTTTATCAAAAATTACAAAACATAACCTCTTGGATTCCACATGTACTAATTTTAATATAAAATAAATTTTAATTTTTATTATCATATAATACCACAAGGGTAATATTTAATTCCTCACCAAGATCCTATATTATTTACATATTCAAATATTTTTGGTTACATACTTTTGTAGCTAAAATATAAAATGATTCAATTATGTTAAGAGAAGTACTATTTATTTCTCTAAACCATCCAACATATTTATTTTTAATAAAGGAATATGTACTACTTATGGATTTTTTAAACTACATCTCTAAAACAATCCATATATCTATATTTCATATACTCATTATTCTTGAATTATTTATATAAAAATACATAATTAATATTTCTTTTAATATATCTCAATATTCAAAAATAATGAGGTGTTCTTCTAATATATCATATTGAAAGTAAACTAGTAAGAATACTTAATATACTATTTTGAACCATATTACATAAATTCAATCAAACATAAAATAATTATCTGATATAACATTATATTTACTAAATTTATATACTAATCAATTATATTTTTTATTCTAATCATAATATAATTTGAAACTAACATACTATCATGTATTAAAATTTTATTTGAACACAGATTTTTAAATGTAACATTTGAAATAAATATATAATCATTTATAGATTTTATTTTAGTATGAGAGAGTAACTCAGTTCTCTAATCATTGATATTAAGAGAAGTAATCTTTTCATGATTTTAAACTATGTTGGTTGGAGTGAATAACTCAAGAGGGGTGAATTGATTTCCCAATTAAAATTTCTGTTTAAAAAACTTTAAATCTTAAATACCACAAATTAATAAAAACACCTAGTTAATAAAAATAGAAAAAGTATATAATTTTATTTTTCAAATAGATACTAATAGAGGGATCAATAATCAGTTAAAATAATCTTTGAAATCACTTTAACTTTTGAAACCGAGATACTTTATCAAATACTCTACATAAAAAAAAATTAAGATTAACTATAAGATTAAATGTTTTTATACTAATTTTAAAATAGATACATTCATAAAACCATAAAATAAAGAAAAAAACTTATAAAACAAAAAATAATTAACATAAGGGGTTTTTGTCTTGAGATGATACTTAATCCCTTCCACTTGGAAATCACCAGATACTAAGAAATTTATTAAATAATAAACTTGATCCACAACCTAGACCAATTTTTACAAGAAATAGCACCCAAGGATGTCTAGGCATAAAAATTATTCCATAGTTATATGTGTGATAAAGACAAGTAATATTAAAACACGACCTCTTCCATAGTTTACATGGGTCTAAAAATTAAGAAAATTTATCGAGAGTGTTGAGAACTCTATAGTTATGTTAAAGAGACTTTGTTTTAAAAATAAACAGAGTGAAAAAAACACAGATCAAATTTAAATCTTAAAAAAGGATCAAATGAATAGATATGGAAAAAAGTGACACTAATTGATATGAATAGATTTAGTTGTTAAAATATCCTCAAATATGTCTTTGAAAGGATCTTATATAGGTTTATCATAATATATAAGAAACTAGAGTGCCATGAAGGTCTGAAAAGTCATTTTATTTTTATTTTTTCAATTTCCTGATTCCTTACACACAAAGATGTATTTGGATTTCTTCCTGATTCAGTGTATGAAAGTCAGAGTTCTTTGTCTACCTTTCTTACATCCATGCACTTGGGAGTTATTATGATTTTATACACCTACAAATTTAATTATCATTTGGATTCTCATATTGAGAAAAAATTCAATAAAGGTATTAATTTTTATTCAATGCATCTGTGGAGTTATTTAAGAATAATAATTATTAAATATACCTGTGATAACTAAATTTAATTCCTTAAACTATCTATTGGATGAATTAAATTCTAATGAGAGTCTTGATCGCAATGGTAGAAGTCTGGTGATATATCTACGAATGGTAGATGAATTCTTGCGGTAGATGCTTTCTGGAAGTATCTCATCCTGGTGGTAGAATCAGTGAAAGGTAGTGTAGATTTATGGTAGCATAGTCCATTGGTAGATAAATTCTAATGGTAGATGTGTTGATGGTATATTCGAATGGGGTTAGATCAATCTAATAGTAGCTCTATTCAGAAGTAGATGATCAGTGGTAGATATTCAACGATATATGTTCAGTGGTAGATATATTCCACTAATATATGTTCATTAGTTGATATATTAAACTAACGGTAGATCATCATATCCATCAATAGACCTTTATGAACTAACAATAGATCCATTGAACTGATGATAAATAAACACTTGACAAATATTATTCACAATATTAATTAAAAAATGATTCACTATCATAAAACATTGATCCCATTAGAAACATCAAAAAAATTATTTTTAAACATTAAAATAATTATGTTCCAACAATATCCCCCTTTTTGATGATAAAAAATATTAGAATTTATAACCATGTATATAAAAATAAATACAAAGATAATTATAGATGAATCTACAAAATGTTCTTCTCAACATTTCAGTGTAATGGTCTAATTACCATTTTCAATTATGGATGTGAAAATTTCCATTTTAAATTCCATTAAAATATACTCCCCCTTTAGGGATTATCTAAAAGATAAGAAAATAAAATAAAAGAAAATTAATAATATAAATATGAAAATAAGGTAATCTTTATTAGATATGAAAATAAAAGAGTACATCCCCAAAAGTACGAAAAGGAAAAATAACAATCCCTATAAAAAAATAATCATAATTGAAACCAATCTCAACTCGAGTATATGAAGAAACCACAAGGACTTTTCCTTTTCCTATAATTGGAGGTACATAAGTGGAAGCTGAGGGCCTAAAAGTAGAAAAAGGAAGCCATTAGATCAAGAAAAGTTCGCGGTGGAAAACTAACTCAACCAGAGTCATGCAAAAAGGTTGAAAATATGTAGGTAGGGGTTTTGAAGAAGGTGAAGAATTGAGAGGATACATGGGTATGGATTTAGGTTCCACTACTGTATTCCTAAAGGCATACAAAAATTACTTCATCAAGTTAAAAAAATCTATAATTATGTTGCCACCATACTTTATTTCTGTGAATAAATCCTTTTTCTCTTGTATAAAATGTTTGAGTAAAGGGGCCAAGACCATGATCTGATTCACATTCTCTTTGAATTACCTGTTCACATGAGGCATCCTTAAATTCTAATCAAGAAAAAAAGTGAAATTAGCTCATTATTGGTATAAATCATTGAAAGGTAGTATTTAATGGCTTTAGTGATAGTCTCTCTATTACTACTAGCCTCATTCAAGCATTCTCTAACCAGCTTTTAGATATGCTCACGATGTTTCTTTATCTATCACAACTCTTATTGAAGAGACAAAGAAATATTATTGAGGATAGAAATTAGCTCTTATCTAGTAATGGATCGAATCTCATTGGCATCAACTGGAGTAGCAGAAGGTGGGGTACTAGAAGTGGGAGCACAGATAGTTGGTAAACACTCTAATCTCTCTTAAAGAGATTTCTAGCCTTCAAATAACCCCCCTCATTTATTTCATAATTTATTTGACTTCTTCCATCCAATTTTACAACTACCTATTCTAAATACCTAGTTATTTCATTTTAAAGATTGTATTAGGATAGATATGAGAGATCACTAACTCAAATATACATCTGGTGTTAGCTTCACTGAGCTTGGACTCCTTAGGATGTGTAGATTTGAGTATCCCACCTAAATCCGATAATAGGTAGAATCACAAGGATTCAAAATATTCTTTAGTAACATAAATATAATGTAGAGGAGAAAATTGTATAGGATATATAATCCTATCACGACTAATTTGATCAGCCTCCATGTGTACAGATTAAACTTCATGATCAATAGAGGGAAATGATTCCAACTAACCAGCCTTATCTATTTTTTCAACCAATGATTCCTTAGGGTCTTGTATATCAATAGATATGTAAAGTATAACATGATCAGGTAGAATTACATGATTATCACCATCATCACTATCATCTAACTCTGACTTTGAATAGTAAATCCCAACATAAGCAGCTCCTGGGGAATTCTATCCCTTAGAAGGTTCTCTCTCTTCATCTCTTTCAGAAATAGTATCCTCATGTCTATTTGAACCAATATCCTCAACTTTAAAATCATAAATTTAACCTAATAACTATTAAAATTATTACTTTTACAAGATGTAACCTCAATAACATTTTTATTTTTACTTTTATAATCTACTGTTTCAACTCTTTTAATTCCAAAATCCTTAACTTATTCACCTAATTTACCTAAAACAGAAGCATCAGGTGAATGATTTGATTTATCTCCCTCAATAGAATCACTACCACCATGATTATCAGACCCATTATATCCATCAGATGCTTCAAAAAATTATCTTGAGATCTCATAATAAGATCTATCATCCTTTTCTTTACCTAAGCCTTCATCCTATTTAGAATTTTCAACTTTTCTAAGAAACATTTCTCTTATAGGAAGAGAGAGAGAGAGAGATGAACTTACAGGTACATAAGAAACATAAGGGCTTTTGATCCCATTAGGGGAACTTCCATCCTCCACATAAATAGATATTACCACTTCTTCTCTAGCTTCAACTTCCTCTTTCTCAACTTCCTCAACAGAGTATTAAACCAAAAATTCATCTAGATCCAAGCCAAGATCAACCATATTTCTAGGTCTAGAAGAGTGCAACACAAGTTTGAAATTATTATATAGCTTATTATTTCTAGCCACCCATTACTTCAACCAAGTGTTCCAATTTACCTTCATCCTTTTGAAGGTAAACTGACTAAGACAAAAACCTCCACAAGAGATTACTACCACTTCATCTTCAAGCACTAGATCAATGGCTTCCAAAAAAGCCAAAATAGACTTTAGATAGATCAAGGAATTAGATCTAGATGAGGTATTTCTCATCTCCATCACATGAAACATCAAATTTCTTCACAGGTTTATCTTATCTCCTCTTTTCATAAGAAATAAGAAAAACACGTCATGGTAGCTCATTGTTCTAAAGTTACCCTTCTTGGGAAAAATCATATTTTGGGTAAACATAAACATAAGTCTACACTCCCCATCAAGTTTTGTTGTTTGAGTCCTTTACAAAGTAACATTTCCAGTTAAATCTAGTAAGGAATTTTCATACATGAAAATTTTATACACAATTTGAGTTTTTGTTGTCTTTGTTGTCAATAGTTGATATATGGTTAATTTAGATAAAAGGTGGATTTTTTGTTTTTAGATACACCCCATCAGACTGACCATCAGAGTGATAGGGAATATGAACCAAACATAGATCATCAGGTACACATCATAAAAGGAAACATAGAACTTTGGACCCAAGACATCAATACGTGAAATCAAAATTAGAACATTGACATGAGTCAATAGATCTAGGCCATTTGAATGATGATGTATTGGAAATAAATAAGGTAATGTAAGACATGGGAAGTCATATAACTTTCCAATGTGAATTTGATTATGATTTTTTGTTCACGGAGTTCTCATAAATCATGAAGATGTTATGATACAAGCTAGAGTTTATATAAAAGAGGAGAATATAATGTGATGTTTTCTGGCTTCTGCTCATCAATGTGATGATCACTAGAAATATAAGTATTTAGAACATCAGTATGAGAATCATTAGTGTGACAATATGAGAAGGTTGGAAGATTGATCTTGCGTAAGTAAAGAAGCCACTACTGACACTGATTTAACACAATAGATTCTAACATCGATTCATTTTATATTGTTGATATCCATTATGTATTAGATGCAGAGTTTCATAAAAAATGGAATGTTTAAGAATGTGTGAATTTTATTTCAAATGGGTTAAGATTCATCAAACAATACATGAAACTGATCCATTAGAGTGAAGCAGTGACTGATCCATCAGATACATGATCACACTGATAAATTCATCAAATACTGAACTTGATTGGATGTGGGATCATAGGTCCTTGGAATTAAATTAAAAGAGAAATACTTTGAAGATATTTTTGGTGATACGAAGAACCCACATGAGATGATTTTCAGTGTTTAAAAGATTTTATCATAATAATTTGTCTTTAGTTTTGAATGTGATTTCATAGTATAAAAGAATCATAATGAATAATCATACTAAATAATTAGAATGAATACATGTTTATAAACTTGAAGAATTCTGATGTTTTGAGAAGATTTGAGAATATCATAGTATATGCTAGAAGTATTGAGAAGAGTTGAAGAAGTAAAATATGAATACATAAATTAAAGAGAAATTTGGGATTTTTGAATTTTGTTGAGAGGGAAAAGGAATTCATTTTCCCACATTTTCCAATTTGGGATGCTTATAAAAGGAGTGAATAGTACATTTATACTTTGAAAGAGTGTTAAAATGATCATGTGTGCTAGAGATCTGATAATTGTGTAATTTTTATTGAGTTTACAACTAGATATTTGTTTAGGTTAAAGTTGAGGACGGTCCATTGGAGAGAGCTCATCGGAGAGAGTCCATCGGAACGTGCCCGTCATAGTAGGTCCTATAGGAATGAGTCCATGAGAGTGAGATCCATCAGAGTGAGCCCCATCGGATTGAGTTTCCTCGAATAGATGAATTTTGAGTAGTAAATTTATTTCTTACTTAGATAAAGAAAGAATATAATAATAAGAATTGGATGGAGTCCAATCGGATGGCGACCATCAGACAAAGGTTACCGAACTGAGGTTGATCAAACTGAATTTTATGGAGGAATTTTTATTGATAGAGTTTTTGGAGAATTTTTCAAGACCAAAAAGTTCCTTAGATATTTTTTTTGAAATTCTTAATGATTATATGTAGGAAAATTTTTATTAATCTTACTTGTTGATGAATTTAAGAACAATCTGAAGTGAATCAGAAAAGAAGAGGAAAAGTAAAGATGGCACTATGGATAATTACTAGTTGATGAAAAGGATTGATTGTTTTTGTGGGGTTTATAATTAGCTATGGGGAAGTGGATACTGAAAAGGACAGTTGAAGGGTATAACCAACTATATTAGGAAAGTTTCTACTGGGATTTTAGAATTGTAAATTGCTTGTGACTTTATATTTCGAAAATATGATAGTTAAAGAATCCATGATAGTGGGACTATACAACATGGTAAGAAGTATTTCTTTGTACTGTACCATATAAATATCATTTATTATCTTCTCTTTATATATTTTTTCATATTAAATGTAAGGTTGAGAAGTTATATTTGAGTGGATCACAACTTCAACAAGTTTTATAAGTTCATAAAATTTACTAAAGAAGGTAAGAAACATTCATATAAAAGAAAAAAGAACCACTGATTCACCCCACCCCTCTTAATGATATAGACTCTATTTGGGAACCAAAAATAATTTCGAAGGGGGTTCTCTATGAATGATCCATCTCTGAGAGTGGATAATTTTAATTCAGTGAACAATAGGGGTGTTCCTATTTTTAAGGGCAATAACTATCATAGTTGGAAGAATAAGATGTTACCCTATCTTATTTTTCTTATCCTTAAATTAAGAGATGCAACAATAGTGGGTTTTCCTCTCATCGCTAAAGGTTCTATGGTAGATACAAATAATAAAAGTATATAATCTAATGGAAAATCTCAAAATGATATTGATGGATCTTACTGATAATGTTTATACAAATATTATAGGGTTTACAACAACTAAGAAAATGTGGGATAAGTTGAGAAGTAGTTAAGAAGGTAATTATAAAGTTAAGGAATACAAGTTACAAAATCTATAAAAGTAGATTTGAGGGTTTCAAAATGGTTGACGATAGAATTATTGATAGTTACTTCTGTTGAAATAGTGGGTGACCTAGACCCAACTATGCAGTGCTTTTGATTACTATATCGTGTATACAGTTAGATATATATGATGTAAACTTACCATTATAGTGTAGATAGTTCGGTATCTACTATTTAATGGTAATTTCCATAGATTAATTATCTATCAAAAGTTTATAGAAGATACCAAGATATAATGAGAACCTCAAGATATTACGACCTTAATATTAAACAAAGGTCCTATGGTTTAAATACATCTTACTGACTGAACACATTAAATATTTGACTATCAGGTGCTAGGGGCTCATAATAATTGATACTTATTTTCATGAAGTTCTCACTTGGTGATCTCTAGTAGTGAGATCATGAGGACAAACCTGTTGATCGGAACACCACATGTTTTTGGTGTCATTGGTTGTTCCTATCTACAAACATGTGTATTAGTCTTCTAACTTGAGATCATTACCAGTGTGTACCATTTGATTTGTACTTTGATGTAGGGAAAAAATCATGATAATAAAATCGTGGTGAGGTAGCTTGTGTTGGGTGAGTCATTGGTGGTATGACATTGGATGAATGGTCAAGAAATGATTTTTCACTTCCAAGTTAAGGAAGTAATATATCTTAGGCCTGGTTTATCAATATGGTGTAACCTTTAGAAGACTTTGGCCAAAGAAGTCGAAAGTTAAATCCATTTAAATATATCAACAAATAATAAAGCAAGAAAAGGTTAATGACATAAGTGTGCATCCTGCTTTATGTTATATTTAAAGACAAAGAGATTATATTACACAGTAAATGTTCGTATGTTGGTTATCATTGCTATAAAAATACTTGTATCTTTAGGGGCCTTGATGGGTTTCTAAACTCTTCTCTTGGTCTGTGGATTTTATTCACTGCTCTTGGGATAAGGGTTTAGAGGGTCACACATAATATCATATTCAAAAATCCGCCCAACTTAGTTGAATAGGTATATTGGACATAGTGGAACCCACCAAACGGTCCAAGTATTTTCCAAGGTATCGGTCACCAAAGAAATAAATAAATTCATTATTATTCAAGTTATAAATAATTAGGTTGAATTTATTTTAAGTATTTAGAATTTAAGTACATACGAGAAAATATTAATCAAAGGAATATTATTTTAATATTCCAGGTTTGTTTAATATTAACTGGGAATGGTGAGTCAAGTTAAATGGCTCGGGTTTATAATGTAATATATTTTATATATATTATAGGCATATGATAAATTAATAAATAATAACGTTGTAGTTTAGTTTGTCGTAATTATTTATTTAGTGGATGTTTAATAAATTGGGTTCAGGGAACCATACCAGGTATTTAGAACCTCCACTATATATTGAGACAGGGACTCTCTCCAAATGGACTATTCATTCATTTATGATTGAGAGCCTCTATCTCTTCAATTGATGATTCAAGAACTCCTTCAAGTGTCAAGGGAAAAAAATCACAGTGATCCTCAGAGCGTCAAAGGTGTCATCGAATCTTCGCACTAGCACCCGAATTTTGATGATCGATGCTCTAATGGATTTTCGAAGCACGTGTGGACGATCTAGAGGTATCCTTTTATGGATCCTTCAAGAAACAATTGCCGACGACGAGTTGTAGTTGACTGTGACTTTAGATCTGTAAAAGGTATGTTTTTTGTTTTAATTTTTGTGCTCATATTAATTTATGCGATATTCTGGGATTGTATTGGGGCTTGGATCTTCCTTAACGACAAGTATCGATGTTTCGATGATGATTTTTTTTGAAATTTCCAGCCCATCAGATTTCGATAAGTACCCCATTACCAACAAGTGGTATCATAGGGATGTATAAATTATCTAATCCTATAAAAAAATAAGTCACATTAAATTTAAGTATAGTATTTGATTTCGGTCCCCAAATCACTGATGAGAGGTCAATTCGACAGCGGATGAAAAAGTTATGGTCATTTGAAGTTTTTAATATGGATTTATTTCTCTTAGTTTGAGTATTAAAATTGAAACTTACATATTTTATTATTGACCATTCACTTAAAATTAAATCGGAATAAATCATTCTGATCATTTTGAGATACTAGTCAGGTTTCGATCAAAATTCAGGGATTAGAACTTCTCCGACCTACAAGTGTTTCTCCTTTTTGAAATAATTAGCAATAAAAATATTTAATTTAATTTAATTAAATTATTTAATTTAATTTAATTAATATAATAATAATAATTATTATCTAAATTCTGGTTGATTAGCCTTTAGAAAATGGGGTGTGGAATTTTTATTTTTCCAAGTGGGAGGGTGGGGCTGTGGGTCAAGAGGAATAAAAAAAACTTTGTTAAGTCAAAAAGAGGGGCCAGGCTATCTGGCCCCCCTTATCTCTCACCTCATCTAATGGGTGGCCCTCCTATAGTGGGTACGACCCCACCAACACCTCCCTGAAGACCGCGAGATAGCCTCCTAGCTAGCAACCGACCTCCCCACCCCTCCGTATGGCATGCCCAACTCCCTCTAGTGCCTCTTCTTATTTAGATCAGCACACCCGACCTTCCCCACATCCAAATCCAGTCCATCGTATGGCCACAACCACCGCCAGAGCGAACCTCCCGGTCTTGCTCGTAACCCCCCTAGCACGAGCTCACCATCTCAGATCGCCACGCTTTCGGTCGAGATCAACCACATGCTACCCCTGGTAGACTCTACTCAGCAGATCTAAGCTCAGGCCCTGTGGTCCAGATCCATCGTACTACAATCTTCTCGATAGTGAGGTAACCCATGCCAAGGGTTTTATGGATCTGATTTGTCTAGACCCACCCCAAAACAAGCTCAGGTGGGTCTGTCCGACCCAGAATGGGTCTGGTCAGACTTCCCTGGCCCATATTATCCTAGCACAGGTTTTTCTCGACTCAAAATGGGTTTTCAAAGGTACGATGTGATCCTCTTTGGATCTACATGAGTTTTTCAGGGCCCAAACTAATTAAATTAATATATTTAATTAATTTAATTTTAAAATTAAATTAAATTAATTAAAATATTGATTTTGGTTTAAAATTAAAATTTTTAATACCTAGGTCAAATTAATTTAGTTTTGGTATTAAAACTAAATTAATTAAGGAATAAAGAATAGTTAAATTATTTTAATTATTTAATTTGTTTAATTTAATTAAATAACCATCATACTTATTTAATGAAATTTAATTTTTATTGTACATTTAATTATACCCATTTACTGGTCTTGAGCACCGACCTGTGTATGTATGACAACATTTATTTAGTTAATTATTTTAACCGCATGCGATGTCTGTAATTAATTAAATGGCAGTCTATGCATCATCTTTACTTTCAGTAAAAATGTATAAGGGCCTACGTGCCCAAATCCATCTGATGTACATTACACCCCTAGTCCCCCTCATTCACACATGAGTATTTTTGTAATTCAGATGAAGATGGTGAACAACGTGGACCCTGCCAAGATGAGGTAGTGTAAGTTGACCAAGACGATGTAGGACATGATGTGGAGTCCACCAAGATGAGGCGGTACTCCAAGACATGTTGTGGACCCCTCCAATACGAGGCGATACTCCTGATGAGATGCGAAATACAAGATGGGTTTGAGATGCATCAAGAGTCAAGATACGACTCAGGTATGATGCCCCATGGTCATTTTAGATACTCAAGACCAGTCGGGTAGTGATTTCCTTTATGCCTTTATTTATTATTTTTTTCATTTTATAACAATAAGAAAATACATAAAATAATAAATAATTAAATGCATAATGACGTGATGTATGTTTTTCTATTAATGTTAAGTTGTGAGCATGACAACATAGATGAACAAGATTAATACAAATAGATTACATTTATTGAGATAAAGACACAAAAAACCCCCAAAGTAATATTAAGTCATTACTACCTTCTATCATTCAAGTTAAAAAAATTGGGAGTTTGGGGTGATATTCAGGCCAAAGCTAAGGGTGCCTCTTACTACTAGTGTGTTCTTATGAGAGTGGTGGGTTGAACCAACTAAAATTGCTTAAAGAAGTATCCAACACTAGCTTGTTCTAATTTTAGAGGCAAGCATTGAGTAAATCAAGTTATAATTTTAGAAGATGGGAATTTACTAAATAGATCAAAGAACCATGAGTAAATGCAATTGGTCAGCCAAATGTCTACCTTGAACCCTCCAAGTAGTGGCATAACTAAAGCTTGTAGACTATGAGGGGAGGTTCATGGATCCTTTCTACTAGAATACTCAAGAAATAGATTATTCCAATTCTAGTATAGAAGGTTCCTAAAATTCGATAAAATAGTTGGAGACATTTAATGATTTAATTATTTAATCAATAATGTCTAATTTGTTAGTCATCATAAAAGTACTAATCTTCTATAGTTTTATTTTTTTATAAAATGGAATGTAATACCACAAGATAAACTATGATAAATGTTGGACAAAGTAAATATCCAAACTAGCATGAATTTTCAAGTATAGTATCGGTGTATCCACACATTACTACAATATAAAAAATTCAAGGTGTTGGTGTCCCTACTTGTTAAGCCACTTCAGGAAGCGAGGGTGTAAAACTAATTACAGGAGACTCATGTATAAAGCATATGATGGTTATTTCATAATTCTCTCACCAACATCTGATGTTTTTTGAAATTACAACATCATTACATGGATGATACAACATTTAGTCTCATCTCTGAGAAGTTTACGAGGAGAAAATGAAGAAAAATATGAATGTGATATTTACACTAGTTTATTTATAAAGTTAAATACAGATCACGATTTTTCAAGACATCACATTCCTACACCCAATTATTCTAGTTTCATTTAAGGTTATCAAATTAATAGGATGGAGTAAATTATTTATTATCTTTTAGGTAAGGTTATCCATGCAATAAGAATACTATAGAATGTACCATATTTAGTTCTTATGGTGAATAAATTAGAAGAAATGATGAAAATTCCAATGGAAAGTTATGCCAAAGGCACCTTCATAATGTCCTTTCAAGAATAGAGGTTGGTTATTAAATATGACGTTATTTTCATCACATATTATAAGAAAATTTATGGAAGTTTAAAATGCAATGAACTAAATAGAATAATCAAGTACCCGCTTCTTATTTAGTGTACATTCATCAATATAACGTTTCATACATACAAATTGGGTATTAAATAAATATTCCTTTCAGATATATGTATTGAAATTAAGTTACCAAGTACGTATATAAACATTACAAGAAGTAAGGTACGTTCTCTAATAAGTTTAGAAAGGGTGATTCCTATGTCATTAGAGAGAAGTACACGACTTCTAATTTCCAAGAGAATGATTCTAGTTGAATAGGTGGTTGAATATAACAAAAAAATTTATCTTATGTTCCCTTTGGATATTATCATACATTATTCCAAGTTCTAGAATAAATGTTTTTTGTGGTGTACCATACTGAAAAAATAGTTCAATGATACTTGAATCATAGGCAATAAGTGATGAATATAAAATTTGATAATTTTACCCAGTTATGGAAAGATAATTATTTTTCAAGTAAAACAAAAATAATGTCCATTATATACCCAGTTTAGTATTTAGGATCGGTATATCTAGACACCTTAGGTATTATTTATGTATTTAGTTTTGACAAAGAAACCTTTAGAAATAAAGGTATGTCACAAAGCTTTTGGAATTAGTTCAACAAGTGAATGTGAACTATTTCAAGGTAAATATAGTGGTAAAGATACTTCATAAGACTCCTTTAAGTTATAAAATAACGTGAAAGTGAAGTATAAGCATGGGCAGAAGATATGAGTTGATTCAGATTGGCATGTCAAAGAATATCTTGATCAAGAATTCATCAATCATGATAATGTAGAGTGGAGTAATTCCTAAACGCACATTACCTTATCAACATCATGACATTGATTCTAATAAGGTGGATTGATGAAGAGTCTTACATTTTAACATTGATCAACAAAATGTAGCATGGAGAAATTCCTAAATTCACATTTTATGCATAAAAGTTCTGGTGTAAGTAGTATTAATGTTACAACTTGCATTAACTTCCATCATATTTCAAGACATGATGCATAAATAATGGATAAATCCCATAACTTATATTACAACTAAAAAAATAAAAAATTGATATCATACAAGTTATAGTATGATGGAAATACATTATGTCATAGGACATGTGTTTAAATGCAATGAGTTTGTTAGGATATAAACAATCATGAATCAATCTAAACACATTGTGTATCTATGGTAATTATCCTAATAGTTTCTTAGGATATTACATAAATCCCTAAGATAGAAAAGTGCTAATAAAGTAATAGACTAAATTTCTATATAAGTGTTCACATCTTTATTAGATATAGTGGGAGTTGGATTGACTTGGATTTAGTTAATGATCGAGATACACAAATGGTTGGCATAGGAACTTGTTCCACAAGTGTATGTGAAACAAGAATGTTCTAGAGACACATACTACCTAGGAAGGATAAAACCATGGTGATGGTTTTGAATTCACCATGGTCGGTGATAAATTATTCTTTTTGAATAATATTTACTACAAGTGAGAAGTATATGACAATTAGCTAAGATTGAAAAGATCAATTAAAATTCAATAATGGATTCCATGTATCAAATTTAAAAGGGGATTATTATTTTGAATACTGTGGTGGGTATTCAAGAGATATGATACATGGGTGGTACAAGAGAAGTACCAAAAAGGATAAATTGGTAATACAAAGTTGGTAAGCCTAAATCCATTAGAATTTTACTTTTCCTAGCTAACTTCTAAGATCATTGAATTGGGAATTATATGTCATAACCACCAATCATGGAAGGTGTCTATATGATGCAACCAGAAAGGAACGATGACACCATTGTATACCAATAAGGGTTGCAAGTTACTTAAATCTAGTTTAAGATTAAAGTAAGTAACATGATATTAGATCATTCATATGAAATAAATATTTTCCCTTTGTATACTAGAGGTTAATGGGAGTTCTATAGTTTTCCAAGTAAAATATGTTCGACAAAATATGGAAAACAAATATCGGTCTTACAGTTAGATAAGACCAGGATGAATGTAATTCTATAGTGATTGACTTAAAGTAGAAACCTAAGTTATAGGGAACAAGATCTACTAAGGTAGATCTAACAGTTTCTTGGACCTAGTCAATCATACATATACTGACATGGTATTGAAAAATACAAGTTGGAATAATTCAAGAAAAGTGTTGTTTCCCGTGTCACATGGAATAAATCTATCAAAGAAGACATGTAATGACATAATAGGAGATTAAGTAGTGAATTGAGTTCCATATGATTTTGAGATGGATGAATCAAATATTCCATGATATGTACATGAATTGATATTTCCAGTATATACTTATATTAGGTAGATATCGATTATTTCCAAGAGCTCTTTTAGTAAAGCAGTCAGAACTATCATATTTTACTTCAGTAAGTATAAATGATATGTACCTGGTATGTGGAGGAAAGGATACTAGTTATGGTGGGACACAAACTAGTATTCATTTGGATCAATTTGATATAGTATCATAGTTAGGCTATGGTGTTGATTGAGAGAATCTCATATAATCCAATGGTTACCATACCTACAAATATCGAGTATGTTGCAGCCTTTGAGGTAGCTAAGAAGTAGTTAAATGCAATGATTTTTTCTAGTTCTTGGAATCACACCAAACATGTAGAGTATTATCATAATTTAAATTATGATAATATTACAAGCCAAAATATAAAGTTTTTACATTGGAAAAAAGGGTTATACTCAGGGTTACCATCTCTTGAGAATTTTTACTCAAGAAGATGAGGTCGCATATAGAAGAATGTCCACATAACAGAAACGTGGATGACCCAGAATCTAAAGCCATTACTCAGTAGAAACATGATATTTGTCATGTGAGTAGATAAAAATTATGGTTAGAAAGTTGGATATAGTGGAAGTGGGAGTGTTGAAATAGTGGGTACCCTAGACTGAACTATGTAGTACTTTTTATTACCATATTGTGTATACAATTAGATATGCATGATGTAAACTTACCATTATAGTGTAGATATTTATACATCTACTATTTAATGGTAATTTATATATATATTAATTATCATATTAGAAGGTTATGGTAGATCCCAAGCTATAATGAGAATCTCGAGATACTATGAAATTAATCTTAAGAAAAGGTATTATGGTCTAGATACATCTTACTAATTGGACATAATAGATGTTTGACTATCAGGTGCTGAGGGCTCATAAGCATTGATACTTCTTCTCATGAAGTTCACACTTGATGATATCTAGTAGTGATATCATGAGGATAGAGCCACTAATAGGAACACCACATGTTTTTAATGTCATTGGTTATTCCTATCTTCATACATGTGTATTGGTCTTCTGACTTTAGATCATTACCAGTATGTACCATTTGATTACATACTTTGATGCAAGGAAAAAACATGATAATAAAATCGTGGTGAGGTAGCTTGTGTTGGGAGCGTCATTAGTGATATGACATTGGTTGAATGATCAAGAAAGGATTTTTCACTTCCAAGTTAAGGAAGTAATATATCTTAGGTCTCGTTGATCAGGATGGTGCTACCTTCATAAGTCTTTGTCCAAAGCAGTCAAAAGGCAAATCTATTCAGATAGATCAGAAAATAATAAAGCAACCAAAGGGTGATGACATAAGTGTGTATACTGCTTTATGAGATATTTAAAGAAAAAGAGGTTATATCACACATTAAGTGTTCGTAGGTTGTCTATCATTGCTATGACAATCCTTTCCTCTTTAAGGGCCTTGATGGGTTGCTAGACTTCTCTCTTGATCTGTGTATTTTATTCACTTCTATTGAGATAAGGGTATAGAGGGTTACACACAATAGCGTATTCAAGAATCCGCCCTATTCAGTTTAATGGGTATATTTGACATGGAGGGCTTCACCAAGAGGTGTGATTGTTGTACAAGGTATTGATCAAAAAATAAATAAATAAATATATTATTATTCAAGTTATGAATAATTGGGTTGAATTTATTTAAATTATTTCAAAGTTAAGTAAATATGAGAAAATATTAATCAAAGGAATATTATTTTAATATTCCAAGTTCGTTTAATATTAATCAGTAATGGTGATTCGAGTTAAATGACTCAGGTTTATCATGTAATATATTATATATATATTACAGGTATGTGATAAAAGAATAAATAATATTGACACAATTTTTTTCATCATAATTATTTATTTAGTGGATGTTTAATAAATGAGGACCAGGGAACCCTACTGAGTATTCAAAAACTCCACTATATATATATATAGAGGCTCTCTCCCAACATACTATTCATTCATTTATGATTAAGATCCTCTATCTATTCCTAATTCCTAGAGATATAATCTCTCTCTTTAAGTGATGATCCAAGAAGGCATTCAAGCATCGAAGGAAGAGGATTGCAGTGATCGTTGGAGCATCGAAGGTGTTTTCAAATCTATGTGATAACACCTGGATTTGGACGATCGATACTATAGTACATTTTCAAAGTGCGTGTGGGTTATCTAGAGGGATCCTATTTTGGATCCTTCAAGAAATGATCACTGGTGACAAGTTGCATTCGACTATGGATTGATATCTGAAAAAGGTATGTTTTCATTTTTAATTTTTATACTCAGATTAATTTATGTGATATCCTTGGACCGTACCAGAGCTTAGATCATTATTGATAATACTTATATTTTTTCTCAGTGATTAATTTTTTTAATTACCTAGCCTACTGACTTCTTCTAAGCACCTTAGTACCTACAACTTTACAAGGGTAATTGAGATTGTAAGTAACATTAGAAGTTTTGTGATAAGCTGTAAGATCCTACAATTGTTAAGAAACTTTTGAGAATTTTTCAAGATTTATTTGATTCCAAAGTTTCAACTTTAGAAGATCATGAAGATTTATATTTAGATGAAATTCAAAATATTATCATGGAATATGAATAGAGAAAAGCCTCTTTTTTCAAGAAAAATACTGATATAGAAATGTATTTCAAAGTTTTATTAAAAGGAAAAACAAATATATAGAAGTTAATGAAGAACCAAGTGATTTGGAAGCAAATGAAGAAGATTCATATTTCAATATGATTGTTTCTCTACTTTTAATAAATAAAATAAGAGAAAATAGAAAAGTGAAAATCTCAAATGATGGTATTGTGAAGGAAAATGAAATTTTGCACAAAATTTTACTAGGAATAAAGTTGAAGAATATGACTCCAAGTAAGATGATTATAAAATTCAGAAACAAAAGTGGGAGAAACATAAGGAAATATTTCATTATGACAAGAAGAAGAAAAGTTATCTGAGAAAGAGAAATAAGGATGATTCATCATCTAATGATGAATATGATCAAAAAATTAACTTCATTTCTTAATTTAGAAATTGAATTAATTTTTTAGATAGTGATGATGATGCTGAAGAAATTGAAAAAATGGAATGGATTCTAAAAGAGAATTTAGAAAAAGAGATTGAGCATAATACTCAACTCAAGAAAGAAAGAAAAAAGATAAAGAAAAATATGAATTCATAAAAAAGTATCCTCCTGAGAAAATTGGTCCACATTTTTTCTAGAAATAGAAATAATAATTTTCTAAAGAGTGCAATATTAGTCCTAAAAATAAATATTCATATGTCACTATTTGTGTTGCAGAGTGTTTTGAACACGTAGATCATTCTTTATGGTATAACATGTCTCTACCAAGAAACATGTATGAATCAAGGGGAATATATGATGACAAAATAAGATCAAATGTTCCTTAGAATTATGTTAAACTGAGAAAGAAATATAAGTATTTAAATAAATATGAGATGATGAAGAAATATGAGTATGTTAGGAAAGTGGAGAAAAACAAACATGATGAGTCTAAAAAGAAAGAGTATATAGTTATTTGGCCTGAAAAAGTTGACATGACTTAAAATTTAGAAGAAGAAAAAAATTCATCTTAAGAAAAGGGGAATAAAAATGTTTCTGAATATGTAAGAAAAGTTTATAAAAATATATCAATATATCATGCTTTGAAAATTCAGAAAAGATGAAAGAGATGTGACTAGGAAGGCTATGATACTAAAAATCATTTAACTATCATTCCAGAATAAGTGGAAGGCATGAAAGAATTGTTACAAACTCACTGTAAGAAAATGTTTAATAAAGGGAAAAAGAAATTGAAATCCATATTAGAAGAATCTACATATGAAAGTAAACATTTTACAAAATATAAAAAGGATTAGCATAAGGAAGAATTTGAAGTAAGAAAGTTGAGTAATGAGACTCTTACTTCTATTAAAAAATAAATTAATAAGGTTATAAAAAATAAGCTTTTTTGGAAAGTTGTGTTTTTACACTTGAACTTTTCTGATGTTTTTAATGATGGATGTAGCTTAATTTTATATTAAACAAATATTCTTAGATTTCCCTAGACATAAGAAGGCTGAAAGAAGTATGAAATGGTATTACATGAAAGGTGTGTTATGGAAAACATTGATAAAGTTAATTATACAATCATGTTTTATACACTAATTTCTCCCATGTAGACTTAGAGTTGTTTAATTAAAGTATATTTGTTAATAAGATCATGTGATACTTATGTTCTCCTAAAAAAGAATTTCAAGATTTTGTGATGAAAATTTACAACCCTTGGAAATACGATTCTTTGCTCAAATAAAGGGGGAAATATATAATGATGAACCATTTGAATTTGATTATCAACAAGGGTGAGAGATAAGAAATAGGGGGAGAAAGAAAGGAATGGGGAGAATAAAAAGTGAGAAAATAAAACAACAAGTAATATTGTTTTAAAGTGGGTATTGGAAACAATCCAAAATGGGGAGATTGTTAGGACCAAGTTGTGTTTTGGTTGTATTTGTTATCAATATATGATATATGGTTGAAGTTAAGAAAAGTTAGAGTTTTTGTTTCTAGACACAACCCATTGTAATAACCATTTTAATAACAATGAAGATGCACCAGAAACAAAGAATCAAAAGTATATAACAAAAGGAAACAAAAAACTCAAGACCCAAGCCATCAGTATGAGAAATTGGACTCAAACCATCGGCGTGATTCAACAGATCTTGGACATTGAAATGACACTTAGTTGGAAAGAAATAATCTACTAGAAGATATAGAAATTAATAGAACATTACAATGTGAATCTAATGATGGTGTTTTGTTCATAGAGTTCTCATAAATCAAGATACAAGATGGAGTTTTTGGAAGAGAGGGAAATACAATGTGAAGTATTATAGATGATCTGTATCGGTGCAAGGAACACCCAACGATGAAGGATTTAGAACATATGTATGAGAATCATAAGTTTAATAATATTAGAAGGCTTCAAGATTGATCTTTCTGAAGTAAAGAAGTCTCTTCCAACACTGATTCATCGTAATGGATTTTGACACTAATTAATTTTATATTGTTGATATCCCTTATGTATCAGATATAGAGCTTTATCAAAAACAGAATGTTTAAGAATGTTTGAATTTTATTTCAAATGGTTCAAGAGTCATCGAACAATATGTGACACCGATCTATCAGAGTGAAGCAGAGAGTGATCCATCAGATGCATGACGAAACTGATAAATTCACCGGATTCCAAAATTCATCAGATGAAAGATTATTGGTATGAGGAATTGAAGAAAAGGAGGAATACTTTGAATATATTTCAGGTGAAACAAATATCCTATATGATAATACATTTAGTGTTTACAAGAGGTCATCATAATAATCCTTCTTTTTTTTTATATGGTTTCATCATAATTAAGAGTCACAATGAAGAATCATAGAGAAGAATCAGACTTAATAAATGTTTTTAAACTTTAAGAAGTCTAAAGTTTTGAGAAGAATCAAGAATATTCAATTATATCCTATAATTATTGATAATATTTGAAGAATTAAAATATAAAGACTTAAATGAATGAAAAATTTGGGTTTTGTGAATTTTATTGTGCAGTAAAAGGAATTCGTTTTCCTACCTTTTCCATTCTAGGATGCCTATAAAAGGACAACATAGTACATTCATACTTTGAAAGAGTGTTGAACTATTTATGTCTTCTAGAGCGTTGAAAATCGTTTAACAATTATTAAGTTTCCAACAAGAGTTTATTTTTCAGGTTAAATCTGAGTAGGTTCCATCAGAGTGAGTCCATCAGAATGAGCCCATCGGAGTAATTTACATAAAAATGTGTCTATTAGAGCGAGATCCATCAAAGTGATCCCCATTGGAATTATTTACATTGGAAGGAGTAATTTTGAGGATCCCATTTAGTTCTTACTCAGTTGAAGAAGGAAGAGCAGAATCAGAATCAGAAGGAGGTAAATCGAATGGGGACCATCAGACAGAGGTTACCAAACTAAGGCTGACTAGACTAACTTTTTCTGAAGAATTTTTTCGAAAAGAGTTTCTAGATAAATTTTCAAGACCAACAAGTTACTTGGATAATTTTTGAAGTTCATGATGATTGTATTCGAGTAAATTTTGATTCATATTACTTGCAGAGGAAGTGAATAACTTTCCGAAATGAATCAAAAAATAAGAAGGAAAGTAACATTTGTAACTATAGATACTTACTAATTGATGAAAAATATTGATTGTTTTTCTGGGGTGTATAACCAACTTTTGGGAAGTGGATAATAAAAATGGTAGTTTGGGGGTATAACCAAATATGACAGTAAAGTTACTTTCGATATTATGGAATTGTCCACTAGTAGTGCCTTTTTATTCCAAAAAAGAAGATAGTGAAATAATCCATGTTGTTGGGATTATCCAACATCATAAGGAGTAGTTATTTTTACCAAAATTTATAAATATATTGTATGATCATCTCTTTATATTTTTTTTCATATGAAAGGTAAGGTTGATAAGTTATATTTGAGTGGATCGTAACTTTAAAAAGTTTCAGAGTTTAATAAAGTTTACTAAAGAATTTAATAAAATTTATTTTTAAAGAAAAAGGAACCACTAATTTACCCCCAGAAAATATCTCTATATGGTACCTTGAGTCATCTATCCTATTATTTTAAAAAATATTACTGCTTTTCCATCGATCATTTTTCTAATGATATTTTTCTTCTCACCAAAACTATACTCTATATAGTAATAAAACTAGTGAAAAAACCTAGGATATAATGGTATATTATTCCTTGAAAACCATTCAACCCATCATTGGTCTTGGATTAATTTCAGTACTAGAGATTTTATGGAAGCCAACCATTCAACATCTATCTCCTTTTCAAAAACAACAACTTGATTCGAGAGTTTTGGGTTCCTTAGTGAGACAACAGTGGTCTAGATTGATTCACCTTGTAGTTTATTCAAGGTATGTGATCCTTTAGTATACATAACGAAGGTTCTCTACACACTCACTATTACACAGGTTCAAAGGGAGAAGGGTGAATGTAATGATGGTTTCAGGTCAAGAGAGAAAGGAAGATGAAAATTTTGAAGGAGGAATAGGCAAGAGGGTTATCAATATTTAATTTTAAGTCAATTTTATAATTTATGGATTTAGATTAATGAAATAAAATAAAAAATATATAAATAAATCCAATAAATATTTAATCGCATAAAACATGAGCTATAGGAAACCCAAACAGTAGATCTCTAATTATGGATCTCCAATGGTCGATCACCAATGGTCGATTACCGATGGTGGATCACCAATGATGGATCACCGATGGTGGATCACCAATGCTGGATCACCAATGGTGGATTACCAATGGTGGATTGCCAATGGTGGATCACCAACTATGGATCACCAATGGTCAACCAACAATGGTGGATCACCAATGGTAGATCACTAACGGTGGATCATTATTGGTAGATCACCAATGGTGGATCAACAATAATAGATCAACAATGGTGGATCACTTCTAAAGAGTAAATATGATGATAATGTATTAACCAATGTTTATCATTCCTATTTAATGTCTGATATTGTTTAATCTCTCAGAATTCTAAGTCTTTGTCAATATTTCATTGAGATCGTGTTTAGTTCCAATTAATTCAAGAGTTGTATCACCATTTTGAAAAGGATCTCTCAAAAATTGATGTCTTATATTAATATGTTTTTTTATTATAATGATATATAGGATTCTTGGGCATATTTATTACACCTGTGTTATCAAAATTAATAGGGAAATGTCTAAATTGATAACCATTTTCTAGTAAGGTGTGTTTCATCCATAGAATCTGTGTATAGTAACTTCCTGTAATAATATACCCACCTTCAGTAGTAGATAGTGCAACATAATTTTACTTTTTACTACATTAATATACTTGTGAATTTCCCAAAAGGTGACATGTTCTAGAAGTTATTTTTCTATCTAACTTACAAACACCCAAATGTCCATCTAAATAACTTAATAAATCAAATGATTTCCCTTTTAAGATAAAATAGTCCTAAGTTGGTCGTATACTTGAGGTATTTAAAAATTCATCTAACAAAAATTAAATGTAATTATTTAGGATTTTCTTGAAAATCGATACACATATATACACTAAATATAATATCGAGTCGTCTAGTAGTTAAATATAGAAATCATCTAATAATACCTTTATAATTTTTTTGATAAATTGATTTTATAGATTCATTAGGATCTACTTTACAAGCTTTACTCATGGGGGGTATCACTACTCTTTTTCATATCCACAAAAAAAAAACGTTTTAAAATATATTTAGTGTAATTACATTAATTTAAAGTAACTCCATATTTGTTTTGAAAAATTTGAAAACTATGAAATTTTTTGAACTCACCCATTGAAGTCATTTCAAATTCACTTTGCATAATTTTTGAAAAATCAGTACACAAATAATTTCTAGAATATTGAAAAATTATATCATCAATATAAATTCGAACTACAAAAAAATCTTTTGAAATTATTTTTAGAAATAACATAGGGTCAACTATGCCTTTTGAAAAACCTTTAGAAATTAGAAACCATTTGATCCTATCTTACCACGATTTATGATCTTGTTTTAAACCATATAGATATTAAGTTAATTTAAATACATTATTTGGAAAATTAAGATTTAGAAATTCAGGGGGGTTTTACCAAAAAAATACTCAATTATATAACTTATTTGGGTTTCACTCATAACATCCAACTAATATAGTTCAAAATTGAAATGTACTGAATAGGAAAGCAAAATTATAATGGATTCAAGTCTAGATATTTGTGAAATGGTTTCCTCATAGTCCATACCTTCTTCTTGACTATATCCTTATGAAACCAATCTATCTTTGTTCCAAACTATTGTTCTATACTCATCAACTTTATTTCTGAACACCCATTTATCGTCAATGGTCAGAAAGTCATTAGGTCAATCCACTAATTCCCAAACTTGATTTATTTCAAATTTATTATTTCTTCTTTAATTTTCATTACCTATAATTCATCATTAATTTCATCATTGATGTTTATAGGTTCAAGATGTGACAATAAATCTTGATGTTCAACCTATTTTTTGAGTGATGCTCTAGTTTGTGTTCCTATATCTTGGTCTCTAACTACATCATCAAAAGGATGATATATATTAGTCCTAAGAGTTCTAGGAAAATAAGAACTAGATATTTCATTATCATTTATAGGTTTAGGTTTAGGTAGTTCATTAGAAGTGGAAGATTTTATTCATATTTCACAGAACTATCAGAAGGTTTTGAATTTATATTCAAATTAGACATATCATCTTCAAGGTTGCTGAAGGAAGTCTTAGACTCATTTGGATCTGTTTCATCAAATTTGATATGTGCATATTCCTCTACAATATTTTTTCTTTTATTAAATACCATATATGACTTACTAGTTATAGAATATCCAATAAAAAATCCTCTATCTCTCTAGAAATGAAATATGTCATGATTATAATTTTTATTGAAAATATATACTTTGAAATGAAAAACTATAAAGTAATAAACCTTTTTTTTCATCCATTCTACATTTAATATGGGGTTTTCTTTCAAATTGGTCTAATTAAAACTCTATTTATTATATAGTAGGTTATATTCACCCCTTCTTCCCAAAAGTAAATAGGTAGATCATAATCATTAAGCATGGTTTGGGAAATTTCTTAATGTTTTTTATATATTCTTTATACTACACCATTATATTTTTGGGATCTAGGAGTAGAAAATTTATTATTATATCTATTTTGAGATCATAATGATTAAAAATATTTATTTTGAAACTCAGAGCAATGATTACTTCTTATGGTATTAATTATAAGTCCACTTATATTTCTACATATCTAACATACTATGAAAAATATATAGAAGATTCACTTTTGTGATTTAAAAAGAATAACCAAGTGTAACTAGAAAAGTCATCTTCTATAAAATAAACATAGTGTTTCCCATTTAATCTAGAAACTCTTGAAGGTCCAAAAAAATCCATGTGAACCAACACTAGGGTTTGAGAAGATAAAATTTATTTCTTTGATTTAAAAGATATTTTATGTTTTTCTCCTTTTTTACATGGGTTATATACTTTATCATTTTGGAATTGTAGTTTTGGAAGATCCTTGACTAACCCTTTATTAATTAGCTTTCTATGTGAATAAATATTGTAATGGCCTAGTCTCCTATGCCAAAGCCATGACTCTTTGTTAAATACACTTAAACAGAAAATATTTTGAGAAAATAAGGAATCTAAATTAATATCATATACATTATCATTTATCAAAATATTGAAAAATAAATAATTTTTAGAATAATTTTTTTCCAGGAATTATTTTCAAATTTATCATGGAAACCATCATCACAAAACTATGAGATGATAACCAGATTATACTTTAATCCATATATAAATAAAAGTTTTCAAATCAAAACAATATTATAATTATCTATTTGACCAATTCTAATCATTTTTCCTTTATAATTTTAATCAAATGTGACATGTCCACCATAAATTTTTATTAGGTTCTTGAAAAATGAATAGCCCCAAGTCATGTGCCTAGAGAAGCTATTTTCCAGATACCATAAGTGATTATTGGATATTTTCAAATAAGTTTCCTATAAAATGGATTTAAACAAAAAATGAATTTGGTACCCATGTTTTCTTGGTTCCAGAGTTATTATTAATAAGGAATTTTTTTAATCCAAAATTGTTTAACGAGTTTCTTATTGGAAGATCTAATAATTTTATAAATAAAAAACATTGTTAGGTCCAACAGAATAAAAATTAGTAATTTAATTGGTATAATTGGAGTGAGGAATAAATTTATTTTTAGTAATCCTTCTTTGTCCAGGATGACATCCTATTATGGTATTATATTTAAGATTTTTATTCTTTACTAGTATTTATGATAAATCATTTCTTTTATTTTTTTAATTTCTATAGATTTTTTTAATTGTTCATTGGATAGTTTTTTCTCATTTTTTTTTCTTTTATAAATTGATAATTTTAGTCTTTCTCTATTCTAATATCTGTATTAAAGCGAGAATACAAGTCATGATGTATATTTTAAAACATATATTTATCTTTATGTTTATTTAAGGTTTCCTCTAGGATATTATAATATTCAACCATTTCTTCACTAGACATATTTTCATCACTATTTTCATTTTCATAAATATTGGAATTTTGAATAGGAGATGTATGAAAAATAATAGATACCTGAGATTTTTTTGTCATAAAAAGGTATTTGATCTATCCTGATTGTCCTCTCTCATTTAGACTAAATAACATGAACTATCCTATGATGAAATCCAAGTTTCTTTAAAATATTTCTTATACCTCATATCTCTATCCTCATAGCTTTTCATCAATTTTAACTTAGGACAATCTTCATTAATACAACCTTTTCTCTTATATTCATAGCATACTATTTTATTTATAGTATCATACTTTTTACATTATTTTATCTAGTTACCTATATTATTATTCTTAACTTTGTAGTTTGTATTATTGAAGAATTTACACCTTTTATAAAATTTCTTGAATCATCTTTCTAAGAGAGACATTTCTTCATCACAGTTTGAAGATGAATCTCCATAACATGAGTTATCTTCTTTAATATTTCCTTTTTTATTGTGAGTCATAAGTATTGAAAGATATTGACTTTATCTTTGGTTCATATTCTTCTTCTATATTCACATTGAGTTCCTCTTCATACATCATGATCATTCCTATCATCTCTACAATAGGAAACTTATATATATCACATGACTCTCAAATTAAAACTCAAGTTCCTCTTTATTTGTTTAGTAAAAATATAAAAAGTAACATCACTTGATCTTTATTAATAATTTTTCTCCAGAGTGAATGCCTCTTGTTCACTATCTGATTGAACATGAGATACATATTATAAATTGAAACATTATGTTTCATCTTAAAGGTATCATATTTTATAGTATAAGTATTAAAAAAAATTTCTTTTACATTTGAAGTTTCTTTATGAGAAATAGCCAATGTACCCCAAATCTCAAATTTAGTGGTATAGGTATAAATTATATTAAACTCTTCACCTACTAAAGAAAATTATAAATAATGTTGTAACCAAGGCTATTAATTACTGGAAATGGATTATGGTTTGTGTTTCTTGTCAATCCTCCGCATGGAAGATCATAGAGTACATAGAAGATTAGGGAGTTTGAAATAAAAGGGATCTTATAGTTAAATATGACAACAGTAATGAATGTGGTGTTGTTTTTTAGTGTTTAAAAAAAATTTAGGGTCCAAAATTTGGAGGTTTTCTTTCATCCTGAAAAGTTTTTTTTCTTTAAGGCCTTGTAAAAATTTGTAAAAGGCATGAGTTTTGTGAAGATGGGGCTTCACGAATTGTGTTTGGTGAAGTATAAAATAAATTTGATGGTGATCTATGTGATAGTGATGAGCATTGAGAATATTTAAGAATTGGAGCATCACTAACTGAGACGGTTATATATGTGATTATGAGAATTGGAGCATCACAACACGATGTTTTTATGAATATCTTTGTGATTTGAATAAGCACCATGAACTAAAAATTTACATGGATCTTTGCAACCAGAGGATCACCACAAAGATGTTTATGAAAGATCCAAAAAATATGCTAAGAGGTGGTTGAGCATCGCGAATGGTCGAGCCTATAAATTTGAGGCTACCCCCACTTCATTATCATGATTTTTTCAAGGAAAATCTAGAAATGATCTAATTTCACAAAGATAATGGAGCTTCACGAATTTGGATTTCTATGTGATCTTAAGCATCATGAAAAGACTATTAGTCTCGAATGATTCTAATTATTTTTATTAATGGGTGCTTTGTGATGATGGTATATTCCATGTTGGCTCTATTAGCTTCACGAAGGCAATTTGTTCTGCGAAGGCAGCGAGCTTCACGAAGGTTGTGAGCTTCACAAAAGAAAGTTTTAAACATTAGTTTTTTAAAGTTAACAATGCTTCTAGAGTGCATCAATTTAGGTATATGGTGTAAGGAGAGTCTCATGTTAGATAGGGATAAAGACTTTAATGAAAAACAATTGAAGTGACCTTCAAGTTGATAAACTGAGTTAGACTTCTCTCAAATTAGTGAGCTAGGGGGAGTCGACAGAAGTGTTCTGAGGGACACAATGATCTATCCCTAAAATATTGTAAAAGAAATGTGCCTAGCATAAAGTCACTATAACCAAAATTTTTCATTCCACATCTAGTTACGATTAGTGCATTTAGGTACAACTGAAACATTGTCAGCATATGCTCCTTGGACTAGCCCTTAGTGGTGAACCAAGTAAAACTGTCGTGTTGAATCTATGCATGTGAATGTTTGATTATTGATTGAATCCATCATACAGGTTTAACAAGAACCTATGAACATGGGTATAAAATCCTTTATATTAAAAGAAAAAGTTGATACCATAATTCACCACTCCCCTCTTAGGGTGGTCTGGTGTCCTATAAGTGTATCATAGTGGAGGTTCATGTATTTTTGATACTCTATAGTAAATATATTCTCTGTTAAAGATCTGAGTTTCTTTCCTAATTCAACAATGAAGTGAAATTTTAATTAAGATCTTATTATCCCTGACGAGAAGTCTATATCCACCAAGACAATGATGAATAGGAAAAGGAAATATAATAAATAGTTAAATAAGTCCATATTATCTAAAGAAGAGGTAGTATTTAGTTTTCCATGCCTTTCTAACAGTGAATATATATCAGGCTTATAAGGTTAAGAGAAGGTTTCTCAGGTTTATACTAATGAAAAGGGTAACAATTCTACCTCATATAAGTCAAAATTATCAAGTGATCCAGAGGTATGTGTTTTCATCTTTGAAATTTTTCCTCAAAATAAATATCCTAGAACTAGGGGTGATGTTGATCAATCAACAACCTCACATGTATTTGGAATTGAGAGATTAAGAAAATATCTGGATGATATTCTTGAATAAATAGTTTCATTTGTTCATAGAATATTTCAATGTATCTAGGCATAGATCACCTAGATAGAAAAATAAGATGACTCGGTGGAAACAGTATTGCAAGGAAAAATTATTTAATTATTAAAACTCTCCAAAGAGGTTGGAACCTTGGAAGAAGAAAATTGGGAACTTGAAATATGTTCCCCAAAACACCTCAAAAAATTTGAAGAGAAAGAGTTAGTCAAAAAGACTCTTGAATAAAATATCTATGTGATTAAAATAGTACTAATGTAAAGGGTTTACAATTGGAAGAAACATCCAAGAAGATCAAGGAAAATGACTCCTTGATTCATAATAAAGTTAGGATGCATAAAGAAGAAGTTGTTAGAATGAAGCAGACTTGTGAAGAAAAGATGTCTTTGATTTAACATCAGAAAATAATACTCAATATGAAATGCCTAAATTTGGAAGCTTAGTTGACCAATCTTGAGAATACACTTATTTAGATTTCACAAAAGAAGGAAACAGTTGCTGCAACTACTCAATATTCACTAGAGGATTAAAAATCTAAAAGACCACCAACATGTGATAAGAAGATTAAGACATCATTTGATGATCTATCTCAAATAGATGAGAAGAAACAAGTACTATCCATACCAACTTTTTTAATGTCTCTAAACCTATTATCATGAACAGGGTAGGTTTTAAGAAAAATACTAGACAAGTATGGATGAAGAAATGTGGTAAGAAACCTACCACCATGACTAGGATGGATAGGGAAAAGAGCACAGAATCTATTTTCACAAAAATAGCACAAAAATTCAATAAGAAGATCCAACAACCTTATACATAAGATATAAGTATATCAAGGTTTGTTGGTGAATGTTAAGGATACAACAAATTTGGGAATTGTGCATTAAATTACTGGTACGATCCTCAAAATTTGAAACCAAAAATGAATCCTATCTTATGGGGGAGAAAGAAAAATATGAATAAGAAACATCCACAGGTCCTGAAGCATATTTTTACTTCAAATAGATTTTGAATGCTTGATAACATATGCGAGGTATTCAATGGAAGTGGTAAAAAATTTGGCACATTGTCATGTCAACATGTATCCAAAGGTGATAAGAAAATAATATCACAAAATATACCTAGGAATAAATAAGAAATCTTGGAAATAAATTAGAAGAATGTTGTGAACAAAAATCCTCCCAAGAAGGTATCGATGAAGTATTGTGAGAATACCTTAGATTCTAAATCCAGGAAGTTGAAAGGTAGTGCATCCAAGAGAACAAATAATATGGATGACACTCAAAATAATCCATTTGAAATATCCAATCTTACTTCAAAAATTCCTAATGACATGATAGTTATTTGGCTAGAATATTTGGAAATAATGAGGAAATTTGAAGATTCACATGCCAAGGATGTTGAAAAAGGAAATAAAAGATTCCATGTGATAAAGGAAAAGTTCATGAGAGTTTGAAAACAAAAGTAAACTCATGTGTTAAATAATATCTATGTGAGAGATATATGAAATTTGTTCACATTACAAAAGGATGTATAACCTTAATACCAGATCAAGAATTAGTCCTTAAGAGGAGTAAGATTGTATCATCCATGAAGGTTGTCAAGAAGAAAAATTTTCCACACAAAGCAGAATAGAATGTGAAGAGATCCATGCCATGAAAACATAAATTAGGACATATGTTTAGATGTGCAAGCATGAAGACTAGATCAAATGGAGCAACATGGTCGAGAATATCATCTCAATAATTCAATTTATATTGATGATGAAAGAAGGAAATAAATTATTACCTTAATATTTTTTTATTGTATTTTTACTTATAATAAAGTGAATTGAAGGTGAATAAAGTTATCAGGGGGAGAACCTAAGAAGCATATAAGGCTTTCAATTCTATATATCCAAACTAACGAAGTCACCATCTTTGAATTATTCCTCAATTTGACATTCAAATAAAAATATAATGGAGGATCATTTTTTGATGAAGACAAAGATGTACTATTTTGGTTAATTAGGATAAAAAAGGTACCATCATAGTTTGATCTTATTTATGGTATCATGGAGAACAAGTGTTTGAGAAGATTATCCTTGGTGATGTGAAAGTTTTTCAATGTGGATAGTCACAAGTTGAAGAAACATTATGGTGTTTTATCCATAATGAATTTTTTTGAAATTCATTCTTAATAATATTCACCATTATGAAGATGATGATAAGTATTTATCTTGAGGAGGAGACAAATGATGAATGATGAATAAGATTATAGAATAATTATTTCAGTTGTTATCTAACCTGATTATTCTGAAAATTTATTTAAGATCATATCATTTGAAAAGGAGTTTCATGTATCATGATCAATGGTCAAGGGACAGACTTAGATGCTGAAATAGTGGAAGACTTGTAAAATATTCTGGGCTGAAACAAAGAATATGATTCATAAGAAGAATCAGAAGAAGAAATAATGGATGAATAAACTCCATATAAACCTCACTAGAGAAACATAATAGAATAAATTGATGAAACCGATATCATTGGGTATTGGACCACACCAAAATAGAAATAGGAGAACATAAATTTTATCAGAAACAAGGCACACCTTGTGTATAAAGGCTACAAACATATTGACAGTGTTGATGTTGATGAAACATTTTCTCCAGTGGAAAGACTGGAGTTGATCATGATTTTTCTTGCCAGGGAAATTCAAAGAGGATACAAAGTGTATCAAATGGATGTCAAAACATCTTTCTTGAATGGTGTTCTTAAAGAAGTATTCACTGAATAACCGGTGGGTTTTCTGCTTGGTAATGATGAAATAAAGGTTTGCAGATTAAATAAGGCACTATATGGTCTAAAATAGGCACCAAAGGTGTGGTACTCTCATCTTGATTCTTATCTAAAGAAGCTCAAATTTAAATTGGAAGAGTGGATCACAATATCTATTTTAAAAACTCTTATAAATATCAATCCATGTTATTGGTGTATGCATATGATATTATATTTGGTGGAAGTAGGTGGGGATCAATGGATGAATTTTCCAATCACATGAAACCAAAATTTGAAATGTATATGATTGGTGAACTCACATACTTCTTAGGGTTGCAAGGGATTCATAGGAAATACTACACTTTTTTTTCTCAGGAAAAGTATGCAAGATATTTTCTGAAAAAATTCAATATGCATGATTGCAAACCAATGTCGACTCCGATTGTAGTTGGGAAAAAATTGGGAAAGGACAAAGATGGGTCATCTGTAGATCCTACAATGTACAGGTGAACCATTGGAAGCATATTGTACTTAACTATGACATGGCTAGATATTGTCTTTGCAACATACTTAGTGGCCTACTTTCAAAGTATTGAAAAGGAAGAAAATATGGTGGCAGTGAAAAGAATCATGAGGTCCATTCAAGGTACTTACAATTATGGATTATACTTTGTCGTAGGAAGAGATAATGAACCATCAAAATTTTCTAATGCTGACTGGTATGGAGATGTTGTTGATAGAAAGTCCACAAGTGGCAGATCATTCTTTATTGGATAAAAATGTGTGGGCTGGTTGAGTAAGAAATAGGAAAGTACTTATCTCAATACTTATAAAGCTGATTATATCTCTACTATAACTATTATGGATGAAGCAACAATTAAATGATATTAGAGATGAGGTGAAACAACCAATGGTGACTCACTTTTAAAAAAATAGCGCGATTGGTATTATGAAGAATCCTATTAATAATTATCATATGAAAAATATTGAAATCAGATATCACTTTATCAAATATATCATTCAACAAGTCATTATTAAAACGAATCATGTCAGAACTGACGAACAAGTGGCTGACATTTTGACAAATCTATTGGAAAAACATGTGTTCGAAAAACATCGGTTGAACCTTAGTGTTCAGCTACATCCCAGTGCATGAGGAGGTTATGAAAGTTTCCCTCTCCCTAGTTGAATTTACTATTTTAATATGTTTGTTAAAGTGATGCATGTTTATGGCTGAGATATGATCCACAGGGAGTAATCTTGAGTTGTACAAGTAAAAATTAGGATCTTTAGGTTTATTTCCAATGGGGGAGAATGGATAAATTCAATGGTTCAAAGGTGGAGAATGAAAATGAGAATGAAAAATTTATGGTTTTCTAGTTACAGGAGAGTGGAGAGTGGAAAAATTCAATGAGTTACAAAGGGGTAGAATGATGAGTTGAAAAGTTAGAGAATGAGAATGGAGAAAAAAATTGGTGTTATGAGGAAACAGTCAGAGCTTAGCTTGGACATCTTTAATAATTCCAAGACACGAGAACCCAATTCATTCTACTGTTGTTTTCTACATGGATATTTGATCACATAGACTTAGAGTGTTGGATGAGTAGTTTCTCACGTATCCGGTTTTGATTGTGGCTGGTGCTTTATTGAATTCATCTGCATATTGAAAACAAACCCAAAGAGGGAGATTATTGGAACCAAGACTATTCATTATTGGAAATGAAGTATGGTTTATATTTATTGTCAATCCTCTATATGGAATATCAGGGAGTACATGTAAGATCATGGAGTTTGAAATAAAATGGATCTTCCAGTTGAAGTTGACTACAGTATTGAAGGTGGTGTTATTTCCCAGTGTTTGCCAAATTTTTTGGCTCCAAAATTTGGAGGATGGGTTGCATGAAGAGGAAGTTTTTAGAATGAAGAAGGATTGTGAAGAAAAGATGATTATGATTGAGGATCAGAAAATCATCCTCAATATAAAATTTTAAGATATGGAATCTGAATTTTCCAATCTTGAGAAGGCACTTATTGAGACTTCACAAAAGAAGAAAATAGTTTCTGTAGCTACTCAATGTTCACCAGAGGATTAAAAATCTAAAATAGCACCGACATCTAATAACAAGATCATGACATCATTTGATGATCTATCTCAAGCATCTGAGAATAAATAGGTACCATCCATACCAACTTGTTTTAATGTATCTTAACCTATTATCATGAAGAGTGCAGGTTGTAAGAAAAATACTAGACAAGTATGGATGAAGAAAGGTGATAAGAAACATACCACAATGAATAGAGTGGATGGGGAAAAAAAGTATAGAATCAGGTTACCCAAAAAGAGCACAAAAATTCACTAAGAATATCCAAAAAATTTATATAGAATATATAAGGACATCAATGTTCATTGGTCAATATTGGGGATGTAAAATATTTGGGAATTTTGCATTAAATTTCTAGTATAATCCTCAAAATGTGAAATCACAAATGAAGCCTATCTCATGGGGGAGCAATCCCGATATGAAGAAGCAACATCCAGAGGTTTAAAATCATCCGTTTACTACAAACTGATTTGGAATTATTGATAACATATGCGAGGTATGAAATGGTAGTGTTCACAAGTTTGATACATTCTCATCACAACATGTATCCAAAGATGATAAGAAAATAATATCACAAAATTAACCTAGGAATAAAGAAGAAACCTTGGGAATAAATTATAATAATGTTGTGAACTGAAATCCCCCCAAGAAGGTATCGATGAAAAATTGTGATAAGAACCTGGATTTTAATCCAGGAAGTTGAAAGGAAGTGCATCCAAGAGAACTACTAATATGTTTGATACCCAGAAAAATCCACGTAAAAGATTCAACCTTGATTCAAAAATTCTTGATGACATGATTGTTATCTGGATAAAATATTTGGAAAGAATGAGGAACTTTGAAGATGCATATACCAAGGTTGGTGAAAAGGAAAATAAAAGCATCCATGTGTTGAAGAAAAAGTTCATGAGAGTTTTTATACAAAAAGAAACTCATGTGTTAAATAAGATCTATATAAGAGATGCATGCATTATGTTTACATTGCTAAAGGATGTTTAACCTTAATTATAGATAAAAAATAATTCATTGAGAGGTGTAAGATTGTATCATCCATGATGGATATTAAGAAGATAAATTTTACACAAAAAGTATAATAGAATGTGAAGTGATCCATTCCATGACAACATAAATCAGAACATATGTTCAGATTCATGAAGACTAGATCAAATGGATCAACACAGTTGATAATATCTTCTCAACCGTGCAATTTATATTGATGAAGCAAGAAATAACCAAATTATTCCCTTAATATTTTTTGTATTGTATTTGTGCTTATAATACAAGGAATTGAAGGTGAAGAAAGTTCTTAGGGGTAGAACCTGAGAAGCAGATAGGACTATCAATTATTGATATCCAAGCTAAAGAGGTCAACATCATTGAATGATTCCTCAATTTTATATTCAAATACAGATATGATGGAGGAACATTTTTTGATGAAGATAAAGATGTCTTGTTCTTAATAATTAGGATAAATAAAGTACCATCATGGATTGATCTTATTTATGGTATCTTGGAGAACAAGTGTTCGAGAAGATTATCCTTGGTGATGATGTGACAGTTTTACAATGTGGATAGTCACAAGTTGAAGAAACATTATGGTGTTTTATCTATACTGAAATTTATTGAAATTCATTCTTAATAATATTCAAAATTATGAAGATGCTGAGAAGTATTCCTCTTAAGGAGGGAAAAAATAACAAATTATGAAGACGATACTAGAATAATTATTTTAGTTATTATCTAACTTGATTATTCTAGAAATTTATTGAAGAGAATGTCATTATAAAAGGAGTTTCAGGTATCATGATTCATGGTCAAGGGATAGGCTCAGATGCTAAAATAGTGGATGACTTGTAAAATATTCTAGGAGGACACAAATAATATGATTTAAAAGAATAATCAGAAGAAGAAATGATGTCTGAAGAAACTTTATCTGAACCTCACTGGAGAAACATAAGAGAAGAAATTGATTAAAACAATATCATTGGGTATTGGACCACACAAAAACAGACATATGAGAATGGAAATTTGATCATAAATAAGGCACACATTGTGTGTAAAGGATATGCACAGATTGATGGTGTTGATGTTGAAGAAACATTTTCTCCAGTGGTGATACTGTAGTCGATTATGATTTTTATTTATATAGAAATTTAAAGAGGATACAAAGTGTATCAAATGGATGTCAAAACATCATTCTTGAATGGTGTTCTTGAAGAATAATTATTCATTAAACAACTAATGGGTTTTATTCTTGGAAATGATGAAATGAAGGTTTTCCAAATGAAGAAGACACTATATGGTCTGAAACAGGAACCACAGATCTAGTAATCTCAGCTTTATTATTATATAAAGAATATTGAATTTAAAATTATAGGAGCGGATCACAATCTCTACATAAATAACTCTTAGAAAGATCAGTTCATGGTACTGGTGTACACAGATGATATTATATTTGGTATAAGTAGGCAGGAATTAGTGGATGAATTTTCTAATCACATGAAATTAGAATTTGAAATGTCTATGATTAGTGAACTCACATAATTATTAGAGATACAATTGATTTAGATGAAAGGCTACACATTTTTTCTCAGGAAGATTATGAAAGAGAGTTGCTGAAGAAATTCAATATGCATGATTCCAAACCAATGTCGACTCGAATTGTGGTTTGGACAAAACTTAGAAAGGATGAAGATGGGTCATCTGTAGATCCTACAATGTACAGGTGAATCATTGGAAGCTTATTATACTTGACTATGACACAACTAGATATTGTCTTTCGAACATTATTAGTGACCCAATTTAGTAGTAATATGAAGGAAGAATATATGGCGGTAGTGAAAAGAATCATGAGGTACATTCAAGTTACTCACAATTATGGATTATAATTTGCTATAGGAAGACATAATGAACTATCAACATTTTATAATGCTAACTAGGTTGGAGATTTTGTTGATAGATAGTCCACAACTGGTGGATAATTCTTTATTGGAATGAAATATGTGGGATGGTTGTGTAAGAAACAAGAAAGTACTTCTCTTAGTACTATTGAAGTTGAGTTTATCTCCGCTACAAAGGATTTCACTTAACTATTATGGATGAAGCAATAATTCATTGATATTGGAGATGAGGTGAAATAACCAATGATGATTCACTGTGACAACAAGGGTGCAATTGATCTTACGAAGAATCCTATTAATAATTCTTGTACGAAACATATTTAAATCAGACATCATTTCATCAAAGAGAAAATCGAATAAGTAATGATTACAATGAATCATGTTGGAACTAATGACCAAGTGGATACCATTATGGAAAATCCATTCACAATAGATATGTTTGAGAAACATCAGTTGAACCTCAATGTTCATCCACCTCCTAGTGCATGAGGAGGTTACAAAGGTTCCCCTATCCCCAGTCGAATTAACTATTTTAATCTATTTGTTAAAGTGATGCAGGTTTATGTAGGAGATACAATCCAGATAGAGTATGTTTTGAGCTATACAAGTCCAAATCCGGATCTTTGGGTTTATTTTTAACTAGGGAGAATAGATAAATTCAATGGTTTAATGGAACAGATGGGGACAATGAAAATTAGAATGAACAATTTATGGTATCTTGGTTGCAGGAGATTGGGGAATGAAAAAATTCAATTAGTTACAAAAGATTAGAATGATGAGTTGCAAATTCAGATAATGAGAATAGAAAAAACAATTTGGTGTTATGAGGAAATAGTTAGATCTTATCCTAGACATCTTTAATCATTCCAATAAATGAGAACCCAATTCATGATCTTCTTGTTTTCTATACCAAGCTTTTATCATGTTGAATTAGAGTGTTGGATGATTATTTTTTCGCGTATCATGTTTTGATTATGGCTGGTGCTTCATTGAATTCATATGCAGATTGACAACAAACCTAAAGGGGGAGATTATTGGAACCAAGGCTATTCATTTCTAGAAATGGAGTATGGTTTGTGTTTGTTGTCAATCCTCCACATAGAAGATCAGGGAGTATATGAATGATTAGGGAGTTTTAAAGAAAATGGATATTACAGTTCAAGCCAACAATAATATTGAAGGTGGTGTCATTTCCCAGTGTTTTACAAATTTTTGGGGTACAAAATTTGGAGGATTTCTTTCATCTTGAAAAGTGATTTTTCTTAAAAGCCTTATGAAAATATGGAAAAGGAATGAGTTTTTTGAAGATGGGGATTCAATTTTTTTTCAAGAAGGATAAAATAAAGTCAATGATGATCTACACGACAATGATGAGCAATGTGAACATCGAAGAATTGGATCATCACGAACCCAGACAATGATCTCCATGATTACGAGAATTCGAGCATTGTAACACAATGGTTTTACATTAAGCATCACGATTACGACAGGTATCACGAATTGAAAATTTCCATAGAGCTTCACGATAGTAGAAGCACCACGATGATGTTTTTGAAAGATATGGAAAATCCTCTAAGAGGTGGTGGAGCATTGAAAATTGCCAAGCCTATAAATATAAGCTACCCCCACTTCATTCTCACTAGTTTTTCAAGGAAAATCTGGAAACGGTCCTATTTCACAAAGCTAAGGGAGATTCACAAATATATATTTCTATGAGAGATTGAGCATCAAGAAAAGACTATTAGTCTTGACTGATGCCAATGATTTTGTTTAAAGGCTACTTTGCAATGATGAGACATACTCATTGAATCAGTGAGATTCATAAAGGTAGTTTGTTCTGTGAAGGAAGTGAGATTCATGAAGGCAGTTTGTTCTATGAAGGTAGTGAGCTTCACGAAGGTTGTGAGCTTCATGATGGTGCTTCACAAAAGGTAGTTTTGAACATCAATTTTTTTAACTGAATAGTGATTCTAGAGTACAGTTATTCAGGTATGTGGTGAAAGAATAGTCTCGTGCTAGACATGGGAAAATAATTTAACGAAAACCCATTGAAGTAACCTTCAAGTCAATAAAATGAGTTAGACTTATCTCAAAGTAGTGAGCTAGGGGGAGTCGATAGTTCTGAGGTATGTAGTGAGTTAACCCTAAAATATTGTAAATCCAATGTTCTTGGAATAGAGTGATCATGAATAAACTTATGTATTCCACATCTAGTGAAAATTAATGGATTTAGGTATAACTGAGACTCTTTTGGTTTATGATCCTTGTAATAACCCTTAATGGTGAACCAAGTAAAAGTGACGTGTTTTCTATCTGCATGTGAATGCTTGATTTCTAATTGAATCCATCATATAGGTTTAACGAGTTCCTACCAATATGGAAACAATATTCATCATATTAACAGAAAAAGTTGACACCCTAATTCACCCCTCCCCTCTCAGGGTTTTCCAAGGCCCTATAAATATTTCATAGCTTTTCAGTTATTGTTATAACCATTTTTAGTAGGATAAAAAAAATGTATCTCTATCAGTTTTTGGTAGTTCATATTTGTCCTCAATGAAAATAAAAATTTAAAAAACCATGTTTTTAATATGTATTTTCATTTTAATCTTCCATTTAGCATAATTGGTACCATTAAAATAAGGAGGATGATTATTGGTAGTTCCCTCTTGTCTATTATTATCCATAAAGATATAATTTTATAATAAAAAGAAGTTTACGATTTTTAAATATCAACTAGATCATAGTAAAAGAATATTTTTGAAAAACCTTTGGTAGAAAATGTTGGTTAGAGTAAGTAACAGAGAGGGTGGGGGGGGGGGGTGAGTTTTGTTCCTAAAATACATTTCTATTTAAAACAATTTAAAACATAAATACCCCAAATTACAGAAACACCTAATTAATCAAAAGAGTAGAATTATATACTATTATTTTTCAAATAGATTCTACAAGAGGGATCAATTATCAGTTAAAATAATATTTGAAATCACTTTAACTTTTGAAACTGAATTACTTGATGAAATGTTCTATTTAAAAAGAGATTAAGATTAACTATCATGATAAAAGTTTTGATACTTATTATAAAATAGATACAGTCTTAAAATGTTGAAATAGATAAAACAAAACTAATAAAACACACAATGAAACTAAAATAAGGGGTTCATTCTCAGGCCTAAACTTAATTCCCTCCACTTAGAAATCACCCATTTCAAAGAATTTTATTAAATAATAAACATGATACATAACCTAGACCAAGTTTTACAAACAACAAAGAATGTATAGGGAAAAAGGCTCTATATGGGATAAAAACAAGTACTATTCCCATACAACCTCTTACACAGTTTTTGTGGGAATAAAAATCAAGAATTTTTAGAGAGATTATCAATAACTCTGTAGTTAAGTACACGAGACTATGTTTTATAGATAAACAAAGTAAAATAAAAACATATATCAAATGTAAATATTTAAAAAATTTAAAATTAATAGAGATGGGAAAACATGATGATACTTAATATGAATAGCTTCATATGTTCAAAGATACTAAAATCTATCTTTAAAAGGAGCATGAACTAGTTTCTCCGAATATATAGGGAAAAAGAGCATCATGAAGGTCTGAAAATTACTTTAGTTTTTAGTTTATTGATGTCCTAAATCCTTCCACAGATATATGCATTTTTATTTCTTCCATATTTATTGCATCAAAGTCATATTTCTCTATCTATATTTCTCACATTGATACACTAGGTAGCTCTACTGATTTTATACAACTTCAGATTCAATTATCTTAATCGTCACACTATGCACAAAATCAAGGAAGGTCTGAATTTTTCTTATAATGAATCCATTGGTTAGTTTAATAATAATTATTCTTAAATACATGTGTTTATGAATACATTTAATTCCTTAAACTATACATTGGATGAATTCAATTTGAATGAGAGTCTGGACTACAATTGTAGTAGTCTGGTGGTAGATCTCTGATTGGTAGTGGTGTTTTGAATTTAAATTATTTCTCATGATATCAAATCCTACTGGTAGTATCAGTGAATGGAAGCATAGTCTGGTGGTAGAACAATCCAATGATAGATCAATTCTAATGGTAGATCTGCTTATTGAAAATATGACTGGAAGTAGATCTATATGACTATAGATATCTTCTACGGTACATTTTTGTGGTATATTTTTAGTGGTAGATGTTCAGTAGAAAATTTAGTCCACTGGTATATACTCAATGTTAGATTCATTGAACTAATAATAGATCAACATATCCAGTGGTATGTCTTTTTGAACTAATAGTAGATTCATTGAATTGACGGTAGATCAACACTTGGCCTATTTTGTTCAAAAAGTTACTTTGAAAATGATTTACTACCATAAAACATTGTGCTTGTTAGAAACATAACAAACTTGATATGTGATCATTAAAATAAAGAGGTTATAACAAACTATAATTCCCCAATATGGATAATTTTCCTAATATATTCATCAGGGTTTCCTCATATCCTCATGAGTATATGTCGATGAACAGATTTAGGAAACTAGTTCTAAGGGACCATCATATTTAGTGGTGAATGTTTTTTATGATGAAAATATAGTACTATATAAGTTAAAGTATTAGTTTTAATAAGGATAAAATAAAAATAAAATATATATTTAATTTAAAGAGTGTTCCAAAAGTGAAACAAAAATAAAAAAATCATAGAAACCATATGTACAAACCTGTTATAATCAAACAAATAGTATATGACCAACACTTTTCTATCATGCTTTATATGTCTCCACCAATGATGTGTAATCAAACACTAAAACATATCTATACAAAGAATATATCATAGCACATAAATGATGAACAAGTTAGATCTTACTTTTTATGCATTAGGATTAACAAAAGATGAAAACACAAAAAAATTCAAGGGTAGGGCTGAGTAACACAATTAAAAAAAATACTTCCCTGGATTACTCCCATTCATTCACATGTACGATGTTTATCAAAATTGGAAACCGATGTCATTCGTAAAAACCTTTAAACAATTTTTCAAACCAATAATTTCCTATAAAATTCATGTGAACCAAAATATCATGTTGAATAACTCATATAAATGTTTACCCAAGATAAAGGAAACCCTACTTAGTTTAACATTAAACCAAAGTAGTTTATCAGCCATGATTTTTTAGTAATCATGAGAAATATTAATCAATAAAAAAAATATTCCTATGATAAGAAAATTACCTACCTTTCATTATCATATATCAAAGTATTTCCCATTAATGGATCTCCCACATTCATAACAAATATCATTATTCTTATCAATGTAAAATTTAGAAACTATTGGTAATTACCTAAAAATTTCATCCATCCCATGAACTTATTGACTATTTCTCAAACCATTATTAATTTATTTCCAAAACTATTTCACTTACCAAAATTATTATCCATTTCAAATCCATAAAATCAATTTTATCAAATTGAAATTTACTATAAAATAAAATTATATATTTCTAAAATTTCTCATTAGACTAAATTATATGATTTCCAAACAACTCAATTTCTATAAATAAAAATCAATGATTTTGAAATCATAAATCCCATGATTTAAAAAAACCCCACATCCCCAATTTTTTTCAGAACAGGCATCCATTTTTTCAAAAAAAAATTTAACTAATCAATTAAACATAAAAAATTATTTAATAAATTTATTATCATAATAAAATATTAAAAAATAATATCAATTACACATCAAGGAATCATAAACAAAAAGAAGTAATATGATTAGCCTATATTATAAAACAACTATAAAATTCTAAAATATCTTTGCCTAAACAAAGTTCTTGATATGATCGATCAAAATACAAAAACTAGAAATTAAGATCATGATTATCTGATTCTTGACTTAATCCTTCATGATTATGTCACTGAAGATCTATATTCCATGATATATCTCTATGGGGGAGGGATATAGATTAAAAAAAATACATTTATGATCTATTAACTTTGATTATTACCTTATTTTCTCAATCCTAATTATAATGAAATCTATTTATGGTATAGAATATCTAATACCATCCCAATAAAGTAATAATTTTTGTTAAACATGATTTATAGTGTCAGTAAATTTCAATTAAAAAAATTGGGTTATTAAAAATAAAATCATAAATTTATTATCATCTAGAATGGTTATGCATTATAGTATCTAGGAATATGTTCCCAATAATGAATGAAAAAATATAACTGATTTTCTATCATATGTAGCTGGGCTATGTGATTTCCTTAAAAATATGCCTAATAATGATATAGAATCTACCTCCCAAACTACTATGTATATTTTGGATAAAAGTTTTTATATTTATAAATTAGATAAAAATAATATCAAAATATTAAAATTTGATCCAAAATACACCATATCCTAAAGGGAAACTTATATATTATATTAGATTAGGTGCTTGGTGTGTCACAATGATCCCCACCATAGGATGTTTCATCCCTAAATATTCACTGAGATTCATTTTCTATAAATAACTCTAATAATATTTATTTTTTATATTTCTATCTCTAAATTATACTCTTAGAATGTTCTATGTTTCTTTAACAATCTCACCAAAGAAATATATCTTCTTGAAATATTTGTTTTCCAATCAACATACAATAATAGAATTTTCATAATTATTTTATATAGATTTAAATAAAGTGTATCATAATGAAAAATGTGATAATGATCCATTTTGTATTCCATAATAGATAAATAGGTAATACATCATCCTCTAATGTATATATTAGGTGAAATGTTAAATGATATTTCATAGCTCCCATACACTTAATTATCTCAAATGAACTGATATACTAAGGTGGCTATATTCATTCCCCCAAAGTTATTGAAGTTACATTCATAAAAACACTTGTAAAAATTCTACATCACCAATTTTATATTTTATGGTTCATCTATAATTATTAACATATGAATTATTCCCTATTTTAGATGTTATAATTTTCTTTTGGATCAGATAAATGTGATTAATCTTCTCTTTCACAAAGCTAGGATTCAAGAGAGATTTCTCTCTCACCTTCGATCTATAATGTGATGATCAGTATGGTATTCTATAAAATTTTTCCAAATTATAATTCCAAATTGATTATTAATAGATATAATTGTAGATGAAATCTACAAATGGTATATGATCCTTCCTCGATCTCCTAAAATCTAACACACAAACTCAAATTTCATCCTAAAAGTTATGTATTGTTTGATACGATTTCCCATTTTTCAAGGATGATATGGCATTATCATTATTAAATGGAATACCCTCACAATAAAATACACTTTATAAATTCTTTATGAAAACCAAACATATATATTCGATAAAATTAATTAACCCAAATAACTCTTACCACCTACTACTCATAAAACAAATCAAAATATTCTACTGAAATCATATCATGAATGGGTGAAATGTTAGATAATTTCATATATTGGTTTACAATCACTTAGATAGATTAAGGATTTAATGTTGATATTAATATAATAACTATTAAATCTATCTTGGTATTCCTATATTTACAAATCAAAATAAGAAAATATTACAAATTTATAGAGGGTCTTTATATCTCATTCTTCACCAATTGTTAAATAAGGAATCAAGATAAATAATAAGTTATTTCTCTCTCTATTTAACTCTACTGGAACTTACTTATAATATCATGATAATTAATTTTATCTCTATGGTGAAAAAAACCAACATTTTTTTGATTAATTTCATAATATCTTCCAAAAACTCAGAGGAACCACTTCCCTACCAATAAAAGAGATTATTGATTCAACTACTGGTAAAAATTTGTAAATTTTCTCCCTAATATTTATGATGTTTTAGGTTTTCTTATAGACAAAATATAATATGTTTTCCTCCTTTAACTATTGAGTAGTATATAAGAAATGTAAATCCTATATAAAAACATGTATTTACCTTCATACTAATACTTTAGATGCAGACACACCATATTAATTATTACATTCTCATGAATATCTACTTATTTCACTTCTTGAGTTTTTCATATAAAGTATATATTTTAAATTTACCCTCTAATACTATATAAAATAATTCAAAGACAAATATAAAGGTACTTAAAAAGTATTAATTTCCTCAAATTCACATCTCATTGGAAAAAGAACATTTCAAATATTTATTATTTGAATATAACATGATTGATCAAAAATTGATTTTTTATATTATTCAAAAAGGGAAGAAAACCCTTCCACAAAGACAAGAGGTCAAGGAGGTCTAAAGTGATGAAGCCCAAGGGAATACCATTGGATAAACCCATTACATTCCCAAGGTAAATACCCCATGTTAGAAAAAACCAACAAAGGTTCCCCCAGACTACTCCCCCAAGAAAGAGCATCTGCAACAAAGTTGGACTCTCTTGGGATATGTTGCATAGAAAATCCATTTGCAATTTCCAAGGCATAGCTTCAGATATGGTAGGTAAAGAGATAGGGTGGATCCACTTTTCCTTAAAAATATGTCACACTACATTGAGTAATCATTGTTTCAATAAAGACTAATTAACCATAGAAAATAGGTCAGTATTCTTGTTAACTCATTAAAATATCCATGAAACTTATTATACCACTAAAACATCATATCATTTTTCATAATCATCATCATTTGGGATGTTATATTTTTGGAATACCGAATTAATCATCAGTGATTCCCTACAAATCAAAGAATCATCAAATCATCAAAAAATTATTAAGACCCATTATCAAGATATCCTCACACTGACTTTATCTGGGTTAACTAAAACATCATGCTCAGAGAAGACACGATCCTATAACTTCACTTTGTGAATAAAAAAAATATTTTTTTAGTGAATCACATAAAACATATATTTCCATATTATTTATAAAAAAGTCTTATATGTCTTCTATGTTCTAGCTCAAATTATTATAAACCAACATTTCATCCAAAAGAACAATGAAAAATGATTCATTAAGGATATAAAAACAAGTTTGACATTATTTTAATCATATTTAATTACCAAAACTCATAATTTTTGAAATATCTTTTTAATTCCTTATTATGAATATATTTTCCTTATAAATTAAAATAATATTATCCTAACAAGAATTAAATTTATAAATGAAATATTTTATATTTTAAATTATCAAAAAATTCATCAATGAGTGTTAAGGGGTGTTTAATCTTTATTTTTCAATGATTTAACTTTCAATAGTAAATTCATAGTCATAAAATGAAAATATTTTTCATTGAAAATATGATAGATTTTTCCTATAAAAAATTCTTTGATGAATAAATAAATTTCCCTCTAATTTTATAATTAAATCATGAAGTCTTATAGATATTCATATAACGTAGGATATAAATGTAAATATCTTAGACTCATTAGATGTAATAATGCTCTATGTATATCTATGGTGACATTTTAGAGAATTATTTAGGAATAAGTTAGCAAAAATATTTCATACCAAATGAAAACTAATGTTAATATCATAATTCTACAAATTTTGGGTCAATCCCAACAAATAGGGATGGTGGGGCATAAAGGTATCAAAAAAAGGTCCCACCTAACTCGTGTGAATATCTCACTCTCTATAAAAAGTGTAGACACTTAAATTAAGTGATATAAAAAAAACTATATGACCATAGAGGTCAATGTAGTCCTTAAATTTCTCTATATAATAATTAAAATAATAAAATTTTATATATTCATCTTTAAAAACATTAAGTACCATAAAATTTACACATCATAGATAAAAAATTAATAAGATAGATACATCAAACATTGTAATATATTTTATCCAATATATATTATATTCATCATAGAGTAAGTCACTAACCCCTTAAAAAAATAAATAGTCTTCAATTTTTTCACATGTAAATAACTTAGATACACCCATACAAACTATTCTAATATTATTGAAGAAAAAATAAGAATGGTATTTTGCAATATCAAAATTCATTATTCATTTCTTCCATCATAAGTTATTTTATAAGATAATATATTTTTACATTCTATACATGAACCACCTAAGTATTTTTACTCATCCTATCATATGATTTAGCCTCATATTGATTATGTTTCTTCAAAGAAATTAATGATATTTTCATTTAGTAAGAATACCTAAATCTATCACTTAATGAGGACTATTTCTAGTAAATATTTTTTCTTTATTAGTTATATTTCTTATTTTAAGTTTTAGAATTAAATATAAATCATTTTGGAAAAAATTTAAGAATGTACAGTTTGGGTGTCAGTTACCTTAATCATGCATATTGACCACGTAGACCAGATATTCCACTGAAAAATAGAATATGTGGTTAAAGTTGGGATTACCAAAAAATTTATTAAAATAGTACACACTTTTAAAAATAGATTTATTTTAAATTTTATAAATTATTTTAAATTAAAATTACCCCTTTTGATTCACATTTTCCTGACTATCCACAAGGGATCACCACCACTTTCTCCATTCTATTTCATGCCATCCTTTTTTAATTTATTCATAAAATAAATGTGATTCTTTTAAATAAGTATCTCTAAATCTCTTATTCACTTTATTACTATTTTAATCCTCCTTTTTCGTTCCCTAGAGATTAAATAGTGGCCTAGGGTTTCTCTCATATGGAAATTTATTTGGGTTTTTTAAAATTTTTGGACTTATAATCACTTTTTGAGGACTTCCCTTGATATATACTTATTGTAAATCAATATCTTGAATCTAATTCACCATTTATTGATAACTGGATCAATATATTTCCATTTATTATTGAAATTATGAGTCATTGAATGATTAAAACTATGTTTTAAGTTTAATAATATATATATATATATGATATTTATGGATTTTTATAACTATATTTTTATATGACATGGTAAAATGAGTTATTAAAATGTAAAAATGTTTAATTGAGGAAATTAATACACACCATTTTTTCGTGAAAAGATCAAAAATGGTTTTATAGAGAAAAAATGTAATTTAATTTCATAGAATGGTGTATCATGGTAAAATGAGTTACTATAAAATACACATTCTATATTTGTGAAATCAACCTGAACCACTATATTTTTTATTCCCAACGTGAAATACCACTATATGAATCACTAATTGAACTCGATAATCATTAAAAACTTCTCTTATAATATTTAACAAATGAAATTAAATGATATGTATGCACCCTTTTTTGCTTACCCATTTTAGGAAAATAGAATAGTTTTATCAAATAGAGGTTAATAAATTGGGAATTTATCCTTACTGGATATATGTTTCATGACATAGACCATATGGTTGTTAGAAGCAATATTATGTTCAATAATAATATATATAAAGTTAATGATATATTGAATGTAGATTCATTATCGAACTTCTCATTATATATTTTTTATAGAAGGATGTTGTAAAATATTTTTATATGTTGTTTTCTCTATGGTTATCTATATCACTTATGGGAAGATATTATGTATTACTAATTTTTTTGGGGTCTAAAATAGGGAGTCCCTATCTCCCTACATCTTTTTAATATTTCATGAGATGTTTTTAACAATAATGTTAATTATTTACTATAGTGGAGGGATGTAGAATAATTTAGAGGGAATTATATAATTATAAGTATAAGTCACCTTGTTATTAATAATTATTTTATATTCATTATTAGTGATAGGTATTCTTGTAATCATTATTTTTCAAAATTTTTCTATAATTATAAAGAATAGAGTAGGAAAAGTGCTCATAATTACAAGAGTATTATTAATTTTTAGGATGTATTTGGGTCAATAAAATTTACTAAAATAAAAATAAAAATAAAAATAAATAAACAAATGGGAGATGAGTTATACAAGTATTTATACTGAGAAACAGACCAAACAAAATCAAACTGCCCAAGCCCGAGTGCTCATACTGTTAAGAGGTACACTTCCTCCCCCATCCTTGAGGATGTATCCAAAATATCCTTTTATCCTCTCACACGTATTAGAATATGGTTTAATTAGAGGATATATGGTATGGTTTTCATTAGAGGTACTTTTAATTTGTGCAACATGGAGCACAACTCTTTCAATATTTGGCTAAAATTAGATATTTTGATTACTTGAATAACTGAATATATTCTTATAAAAATAACTAGAAGAAAAAATTTCTTTATATAAAAGTAAAATTTAATTTTCCTCAAATTTTTATTTCCTCTATTCTAGTTCACATGCTTTATTTTGTCTCTTTTCCCAAAATGGTTCTTAGGAATATTTAGAAATTATTTTTTTGATTTTATATAGAATAAAATTTCATTGAAGTGACATCACTTGGTTGGATAAAATTTCCTCAATCTCCAAAAAAATTAAGGGGTATTGAATATATGTGGAATTAGTGACTCTATCAAACCCTTATATATAAATATATAATATTGTTACATGTTTGGGTTATCTTCAGTTGAATATTCATGATATAAAAACTTGGTTATCCAATGTACATCATTTCTAACAGGAAGAAAGGAAAACATTATCTCTCTTAAATTTTACTTTAAATATATTTATATGAATTTTTAATTGTTCTATTGGATGTTTTTAAAGGGACAATTGTCATTATAGAAAGAAAATATGGTTCAATGGATTTTTTTCTTCCTTATTTATCTAAATTCTCTCATTGAGGTAAATGATTCTCTTTCCCATTATTCATGTCTTCATTACTTGATATAGATAAATATATAATATTCAAGGATATTTTCATATCATAGTAATGTATACATTTTATCATCCCTCCTACGATATTGTTTTTGGTCTCAATGTACTCATATTGTCATAAGAACATAATATTCTATGAGTTAGAGTGGTGATAAAAATCATTATGTGATGTTTTATTTTCAACGAAGACCATTTATTCACATGGATTATTTAAAGGAATTATATTATGAATAAAGAATTAATTTGATGGACAATAATATCACTCACTTCCTGTTATTTATTTAGTAACCATACACAAACTAAATCAACTATTCGTCAATAATACTGAAGAAATCAATCATGGATTCTATAGAAAAATCTATAAAAGCATGATTGATTGAAACATTTATCTATATTCATTTAAAATATTAATGATAAAATAGTGTTTAGTGGTAGCACTATTTTTCTCAATATGTTCCTACTATATATAATTTCTCAATTTATCTAGAAAATTGGGATTATTCATAATTAAGGATATCAAGGTTGAGTTAATCTTACCATCTAGGTGATTCATCTAGTGTCATTAAATACATTTAAAACAATATTTCTTAAATCTGTGATCTATCTATTTTTACTTTTTTTGAAAATATTTTTTTATAAATAGTTTATATATAGTTTTCAATTATATAATGTGATATGGGAAAGTGGATATAAAGGTTTCCTCTACCCACATGATGAAATTATAATATAGATATATCCTTTATTAATGGGGTTCTTGTGGGTAGATTTTTTTTGTGAATCTAAAGGGTTGATGGATTTTTATTTATCTGTGGACTTTTTTATGAAGATATTTAATAAGGGAAGAGGAATTTCTTTTTATCCTTGGTTGAAAATCATAAGTTTCATGGTTTATTCTCCCCTTTTCTGTTGAATTTTATACTATATTACTTATTATTTTTATCAATTCCCCACTAATAGCGCACTGGTTAGTTTTGTATCCCATTACGGGTTGAAAATTCCTTATTCAATAGGAGGTTTTCATCCTTCAAATTTATAGGGTGGGTAACATATTATCAATTATATTTATTTCAATGTGTATTATTTATGTAATATTATTTATTTTAATTCTCTTGTTTTTCTTATTTTCTATTGAAATGATATTATTTACAGTATCATTATTGGGTACTGTCAATTTATACCCTCTATATGTACTATGATTTTATCACTTTTGTGGGGTATTCCACTGATAAATAATTATTTTATAGTAATATAAAAAACATGGTTTTGGTCCTAATTTTTTTTTATTTTTTTTGATTTTTTTCATTTCTATATTATTTATTCTTAACCATCACTAGATCAAATAAAATTAATGAGACAAACTATTCTTAACATAGAATTATATTATATTATTTCTATAATTAAACAATACTGGTCATAAATAAATCCCCCAATCCAAGAACCCAATGGGTTAATATCTTCATATATTAGCTATAAAAATGTATTATTGTATATTATTGATTCAATATCTCTAAAACAATTCATCATAGGTAACTTTTTTATAGAAAAATTATAGTATTTAATTTCCCATGGAGTTGAAAAACATATGGATTGAGATCAAATGATCAGTAAGAGGAAATCATATCAAATATTAAAAAATGATTAAGTCATTAACATATTATAATACATAAAAATATGATAAATACCTGATCAAAACAACCTAGAATAATAAGAGATAATCGTAAGTCATGATAAAATAACATATATCAAGGAAAAATTCTATTTAACCTCAAAAGGATCATCATGAAAGTATAACATATATCATGGATTAATAATGCAGAAACATGAGATAATAATCACGATCCATGGACCATAACATAAGAATTTCAATTAAACATACACATAAAAAATCATAATATTTTTCAAGGTTAAAAACCATGACATTCATATCCTAATATAACTCTTTAACTATCTACCCATAACATAGTCTAATTGGGTTAACCACCTGTAAGCCACAACATTGTGGTATTGGGATAACCACCCATGCCCCATATTTATCTCATGAGATATAAAAATTTACCAAATACATTGGATTGATATATTTAACCCATTCGTCAAAAAATGATAAAAAATGACTATGTAATCCATAAGAATTAAATAATTCATAATATATTATAAAAGCACATGAAAATAAAATCAGTTACATTTCATTTTCATATAGTATCATATAATAGTAAATAAAGGCTTGGATTATATGATACCCAAAATCCAATAACCAAAATCAAATATAGTAAAAGTGAACTTAGAGGGTTATAAATGAAATATAATTTAATATATGATTAAGTATTTATAGGTCAAGATAAAAATGGAAGCTAAATTTCATAAGATGTTTCTTAATGTGTTGTCATCATAAGGAAAATATTATACCCCTATTCAAAAATAATTTTCAAATGTGAAAAGAAGAATTTTAAAACACTACATAAAAAGTGAATATCCAAATAATGGAGCACTGAAAATTATGTAATGGATAATGTAGAATAATTTTGGAGTGGAAGATACAATATGTATGGAAGTATGAATAAATACCTTTTTAATAATTTTTAACATTTTAAATATTCCCACATTTATAAAAGAATTATAAAATTTCCTTCTATAAAGAGATATAAAGAAATATGAAAGGTAGAGAAGATAATACATATTGATATTTCAAATTATGGGATTAAAAATTTTATGATAATATTTAATAAGGCCATAGAGGTGAAATAAACAATATTGAAAATTAGAATTATTCTTAACATTATGTTATCTTTTTTCAAGAATGAAATAAATCACATAAATTTTTTATTATATGAAAAGGTAATTTGCCCTTAAGGAAAGAGACATTAAATTAGAAGATAGAGTAGGGACATAATATATAAAACTTAGAAGAACATAGTCAAATAGGTAAGAGGATGAATCAAAGAAGTGAAGAATGATTCTATAAAACCATTACCTTGGATTCAAGCATGGTTAAATATGTTCTAACTCCCTATATGATAAATTCACGATTATTTAATACTTTTATAACCTTTTTTGTATTTAAATAAATTAATATTTTTCATTTCTAATTTCATGTTACATTTTTATTAGTAATTCATTTATATGATCAATCATTGAGAGTTAATTGTTCTGTTTGTTCCATTCTTGCTTAAGTATGGTGGTTTTGGTCCATTATTCTTGATCATGTGCTCATCAGTTCTATAATGTTCATAGAGATAATATAGATGTATTTTTATAAAATTTATTGAGTTATAATATAATTTTATTTAAGATGTGAAAATTGTTTATAACAATATGTTAGAAATTTACCTTTTTTTGAATAATTAATCAATAAAAAGAATTGATTTTATAAATAAAATTAATCATATATATTACCATTATAGAATTAAAAACTAAAATTAAATTTATCCTTATTACCCAATATTACCATAATTTATATTTTCCTAATCATTCGTGGTTGATATATTATAACATTTTTCTTTTAAGTTGTAAAATAGATCTAAACAGGATCATGACATAACAAATGAATGGGTATGAAAATGAATTTATAATTTTGTAATATAATTTTAATAGAATCATAATATTTTTTAAAAGTATATCTTTTGAGTTTTGGATTAGAGTCATGAAGGGTGAATTTGAGAAGTTAAATGAAAAAATGTAGAAAGACTCATTACATGATTCGATTGAATCACTCCTCATAGTATTGTCCCTCACAATGATGGACTTAAGAATATTTATTAAGACTAAAGGATTCAAAATGTGGGAGAGAAATTTATAGAAGTAAAATTGAGTAAGAGTTCATAAGAAAACCAATGGATAAAAGTGTTTTGGTGAGGATAATGTAGAGCTCCTTTTATAGGTGAAAATGAGGGACATTTCCTTGAAAAATTTATTTAAGTGAAGTGTAAAGATAAAATCACATAGGTGTTAGGTGAGGTAAGTAAATAAATGCTAGTGATAATTTTTGTATTTAATACTTCAACCAGTAAAGGTTTTATAGAATTGTTTAAAATTATTTTAATTATTAAAAATTTCATCCATGTTATTTTACCCCTCTTACCACTTTTTTATTGTTTAATTATATACCAAAAAAACATTATTTACAAAAAATATAATGTGAAACCTATAAAATAATTTTGACATAATGATTATAAATTTTATCTTAATTTAACATAATTAAAAGTCTAAATATGATAAATTTAACATTGAATTAAAATATAAAATATGTAAGAAATGTTATATTCTTAGAGATATAAACTTTTAATCATTATATGTACTTATTATTATATCATATCAATTATATAATAATTAAATTATTGTTAATATGTATTTTATACATATAAACATTATATTTTATTATAATCATCATTTAATGAAAAAAAATTAAAGTATTTGGAAAATAACTTTTTTGAAATATGTCTTTTTAGATATTACATAATTTTATGTTTATATCTTACCAAATAATATTTTTTTAGAAAGTAAAAAATAATTTATTTTATTTTATTATTTATTAGAGATCAATTTCATTAAAATTTAACATAAACAAATTATTTATTAAAAAATAATTATCATTAATTGATTTTTATTATGATTTCCTTATTTATAATATTTATTCAATTTAATCAACCCATTTATATTAGAGTCATTAATTTAATAGAAAAATTTATAATAATATAAAAAATAAGTATATATCTACATAACCCTAGCTTCTACTTATATAACCCATTAAGACCTCCACATAATACCTAAGGGTGAGATGCATAAATGTGGTAGTTGAGGGTAGTTATTTAGCTTGAATGGATCTTATAGTTATTTCTACCATCTGTAATTTTTAATATACATGACTCCTCTCAATATGAACTTATTGAAGTTCAACTTGGGGTTGGATAAGTGATAACACTAATGATTACATATTCTTTAGATTTTTAGAAAAATAAACCTAATTAGAAAGCCTTCCTTTACAAGATGCTATTATTTCCCCTCTTCTACATAAATTTCATAAGGTTATGTGTCTTATTTATACTCACTATTTTAATTATCATATAATAATTGTCAAATTTTAATTATAAATATTATATCCAATAACCTTAATTTTTAATACTTATTATATTCAATGAAAATATTGTTAACGCCAACCAAATGAGCATTGGAAAATCCAAAATGGAAGAAATACCCGAATATGGGTATTATTTTCCCCGTAGAAGTGAATGAAGAATAAAGTGTCCAAAACTCATAGATCGCATGAGTCTCCAAGGTATATGTGGTCACATTACCATCATAAGTTCAATATAAGGATCAATTCATAGTGCATAGCCTATGGATGATCCCACACAACCCCTTCACTCTTGGAAAAGAACCTCAGAAAATTGTTAACCATACAAAAGCAGCCAGATAACCTCCCTTAGGTCACGAGTCTTATCAAATGATGGATTACTAACAAATAATTCAAAAGTACTTTAAAAATAGGAGAGAAATATGCAAAAGGAGGGAGGCTCTTGTGATCGTAATAGTTGCATGACACACCACTGACGGGGATAACATTTTTCCATAACAACATTCAAAAAAACTTGTGAGACCCCCAAGACTTTGTAAAGTAAAAAAATAAAATAAGAAGGGAAGAGGTAGAAGTACCTAGTGGCCATAAAATTCACTCGATGCACCCTATCCGGTCTGTGAGACACCGTAGGCCCCCAAAAACATGTCCACCTCATCTCGCGAAATCCTGTTGGATTATCATCCTCATCACACAAATGGTCTAAGGTATGTCCATGAAACCTTATTCTCCTCCTATGTCTTATAAAGTAAAAACATAAGGAATTTTCTATGAAATTATCGCGCATATCCATAAGACATAGATTTCTTAGGAATCACATCACAAAGTGGTAAAGTGATTTTTTTCAACAACACTCATGCAATCTTGCATGATCCACAACCTTTGTAAAATAAAACAAGGGAAATAAAAAAGGGGAGGAGGAGGGAGACTCTCAAAGTCATTAAAATATTGCGACACACTTTGGATGTCCACATCATGGTCTCACAAGACCCCTTGAGATGCTAGTTTATCTTCATAGAAGCACCTTTACAAGCTATCTTTGCCTCATGAAATATTCTGGATAAGGCTTCAAGTGTCATGAGAATGTATCTTAGTAGGAAATATGATCATGGGAAATCCCTTGTACATGTTAATAATAAAATTTTTAAGTCCTTATAAATTCATGCATGATTCAAAAAAATCTTCATTAATAGGAAATAATCCAGTAAAGAAGGCATTAAAGGGATAGACTCATGGTTGCTGAAAAACATGTGACAACCTCGGAGTGATCCACAATAGGGACTCATGAAGATGCATGTTGCTAAGGACCTACACTGACTCTAGCCTAGATTCACACAGTATTCTTGATATGATGTGGAGAAAAACTAGAGTCTTGAGACCAAAAAATCTACCACCCCAGTATAAAAAATGAACTACCACTATCTAGACGAGAAGTTGTCCCTTTTGCTTCGAAACACCAAAGCTAATTTCTTAGAGAAATTAATCTCACGACTAGAAAGTTTCCCATTAGGTAAGATATCAGTGAACAACTAGAGAAATCATGAAACATGAATAATATCTTCACATGATCACTATAGATCATGTGAAAGACCTTTGGTAGGATGCTCAAATAACATCCTACACATCTACTAGATCACACGAGACATAAAATAAGAAAACACTGAACAAATATATGACATTCACAATATAAAGGATAGAATAAAAATAAAGGAGAGAGAATTATTAAAATAATATATACAATAACCCTCATTCACTTCATGTGAAATAGCCAAGACATTTTTAAACACCATGACATGTCGCCCAGATCACATGACACTCTTTCAGTATTCTATTTGGGTCATATGAAATCCTATGGACATGTCCCATAAATTCACATGGTACCCCTTGGGAACACTACCCAAGTCTCAATAAACCCCCTGAGATCACCATTCAATCCTCATGATGTCCTTCATACGTGTTTCTAGACTCATATGGTGGCATCAATTCATGTCATATGAGTCTCTCGATAACACCCGAGCATTTAAACCAACTCTTGTGATGTCCCTCAGAAACACAATCTAGGATTGATGATGTCCTCCAAACATGTCAACCAAGACACATGACACCCTCCAAGACATGTCACACTAATTATCATGACTCCATCTAGGAGTGTCAGCTAGCTCTTATAATGATACCCAATAGTGTTAGTCAGATCCCACGACGCCATCTGGGGATGTCAGCCCGGATCATGCAATGGATTCCTGGATCAGCCGTCCAGGTCTGGAAATATCCTTAAGAAAACTCATCCTTGATCATGTGATGAACCCCATACATGCCATTGAGGATACATGACTTCCCTTAGAAAATCCAACTGGATCACATTATTGTCTCTTAACATGTCCTCAATATAATAGACATGTTCAGAAATCCTCTGACAAGTCAAAACAGACAATAAAGGCATGTAAAGAAGGACGTCAAGAATGTTAGTTGGTAAAGAAGGACATGTCACATGGGTATACCAAGGCTTGATAACTTTTTACACCCTCATTGTGTAATCCTTATTCAATGGGCAACCTCAGAGTGTAATCCCCGATCAGCATCATAATATGATATGTCCCACATATAGGGAAATATCAACATGTAATTCCCGATCAACTGAACTATGATAACTCTAATTATAACCACAACTAGGATATGTAGGATACCACTCTGAGGAACAAGATCTATATTAACCATACAAAGGGTTGTCTCAGTACATAAGTCTCACATATATAAACAGTGAGATTTATCAATTTTCATCCCTTGTTTCTCACACCAAGTGTAGCTCATGTGGGCTTAGGGATGTGAAATAATCATATAATTTTCATAAAAATACTCTATAAAGGAAAGGAAAACCTCAGAGTGTAAGACCTAATTATCAGTATAATATGATATGTCCTACATTTTAGGAAATCTCAGCATGTAATCCCAGATCAACTGAACTATGAGAACTCTCACTCCCTCCATAACCAGGATATGTAGGATGCCTCTCCGAGGTGAGAGATATATATTAACCACCCAAAGGGATATCTCAGTACATAAGTCTCCCATCCATAAGAATTGGGATTGATCATTTTCCATCCCTTGTTTCTCAAACCAAGTGTAGCTTAAATGGGTTTGAGGAAGTGAAATGATCATATCATTTTCATAGAAAGCCTCTAAAAAGGCATGGGAAAACTCAGATTGTATACAGTTATCCCAACTAGGATAAATAACCTAATAGATGGGGTGAATCTATATATGCCAAATTAAAATAAAACCCCCTTCATAACTTGTTTCGTTGTTAAACAAAATACTCTTATCTCTCTTTCCCATAGAAATGTATGAAAAAAATGAAATCATGCATGAGACACAATGATTTTACTTGGTTCATCCTAATTGGGATACATATATGGATCAAACAATGCCAATGTGTCAATGTACCAAATCCACTAAGGATCAGTACTAAGATACAAGGTTCATGCTAGATCACTTCTATGCCCAAGCTCACTGTCTTTACAATATTTAGGGTTTGCTCACTTCTTTTCCAAGGGTCACTCCCTAACTCTCTTTTTATTGATCACTACTAGTGGAAAGGATCACCTTTTCCTCTTTCATTTATCATAGCTCCATAAATTATCCACACAAAGTTTATAGACTTGTAGGTCCCTTCATTATCAATAATGAATGCATCCTCAATTGTATGTAGGTGCTATGTTGAAGTCCTATTTTTACCTGGTAGATGAAATCCACCTTTCCATGCATTGTTAGTTTGTGTAAATTTCATTCATGAACTATTTTAGTCCCTTAAAAAGTTTCCTTTATCCCTACATGAACTGTCTTGAATCCTTCGAGAACTACCCTGAATCCTTCATAAACTATGTTAAACCACATGGAATGAGTGCTTCACGGTCATATTCTTCTTCATGGAATACCCCTTATTCATAGATGGATGATGACTCACAGATCACCTCTACTACATGTTCCACTTTCCTTTACAAGCTACCAAGCCCTGCAAAACCCTTTCATGAACTGTACTTGTGAACTACCACCTTCGTGAAAATGATCCACTGTGAACTATATCCTCCTTCACAGAATCCTCCCTCATGAATTACTTTGGAATTCCCTAAATTATTCTAGACTCGATATTATCTAATGAAATTAACTCTACTAATAATGTGATTAGGGTCCTTTATATAGGAAAATAAATCCCACAAAACCTGATAATCAAAAACACCCAAAACTTTGATGCAGTACAACCTTCACTATGAACTGCTATGCAGTATGCAAAGCACCTTAATCCTTTGAGGAGGCCGGTGTGATCTGTAAAAAAAATACTTTGAGGCTCCTTAAATCACTACCTCATTTCTTCAAATGAAAATCCATCCAAGAAGGATGATCCTCCCATGAATTGATTTCACTGCGTGGTTTGTGTATCATGCTTCATGATCCGCATAGCGTCGCTATGTGAAAAATATTCCTTTTTTGATTTTCCTTTGTCGTTCTGCATACCTCTTTTTCATTTTGCATAGAGATGCTACACTACTATGCGATACGTGAACTCCACGCTTTTCAGTCTATGAACTATGGTCTGTAAAACCAATTCTTCATTATCCAAAAACAGTGGTACACAAACTCTTTTTCAGAAAACCATTATTTTCCATAAAATACACTCCCAATTTTGCGGCCCATTTTTTTTCATACACTTGGAAACTACGCTACCTTAAATATATGCTTCATCAACACCAACCATACTGATTCATGGTCATCTATATTTTTCAACAAACACAATCACCCCAAAAACACTGAGATGAAAACTTGAGGGTTTTTTTCTTAACAATATCACCTTTGGGTTTATTGAAAACTCTTCACATTTTGATGCCACATTAAAGATTCTTTTATCTTCTTCCAAAACTCCTTACTTATGATTCTGATAGTGATCAAATATTTTCTCAACATACACTCTAATCTCACATGATCCATGTTTGATGTGAGAAAAAAGAGTATCTTGTAGATTTCATCAATTAATCACTTCATTCAAAATCACTCAAATGATTTCATCAAGAACCCTATTTGTCCTGATATATAACCTTTTACTGACCATATTTAGCATTATCAGATTTAAAACTCAACATAATTTACTTCTCCCCCTATCATCTTCTCCCTGCATCTTAATTAATACATTTTCTCCCCTTTATATCTAAAATTATCCCCTTTTTTCAACGAACCCTAAGGACACATCATTACAGTTTTAAATTGGGTTAAGAACAATGATCAATACATACGGGGAAAGAAAATTATACCTCAAGGATAGGCCCCCCCGCATCCATACTTTTTCAAGTGCGTGGATTCAACTAAACTCCCAGAACCAATTGATGATGTTCAAATGCTTATTTGGGAAAGGCCTTAATCAGAATGTCTGAAACCTTTAATTCTATAGGCACATTCTCTAACTTTATAATCCCTTGATCCACCTTATCCTTGATAATTTGATAATTGATTTCACTTTTCTTTGTAATTGAGTGATATACATGAGTTTTTATAATATTTATAGAACTTGATTTTTCACACTGGATTCTGACCAGATACTTCACTCGAACTCCCATATCATGAAGCTACTACTTCATCCATAATAACTACGTGCAAACTTGAGTGGTTGTAAGATATTAAGAATTTTTGGTGCTAGATGAAATTAATTATTCTTTATTGATGATCTAATAAATACACAATCCACCAAGATATAATGAACCACCAAATATTGATTTTCTATCATCTACTGAACCAACCCAATATGCATCTGTATAGCCCAATAAATTTTGATGAGATTTTTCATTATATAAAAAATTGAAACCCATAGTTACCTTAATATAACAAAGTATTATTTTCACTACAATAAAGTGGGTTTCATTTTTATTACTATGATTATATGATTCTTGGCTTGTGGAAAATACAATATTTGGTTGTGTTGCTGTCATGTACAACAGACTGCAAATGATCTGCCTATATTTGGTGAAATTAACTACATTGCCTTTATTATCCCATGACAGTTTCATCTGGGTTGCTACTAGAGTTGTCATCTCATTGGAATTATCCATTAAAAATATTCTTAAAACCTCCTTAGCATATTTATATTGATAGTTAATGTTCCATTATTTCCTTATGTCACATGTAAACCAAGGAGAAAAATTAGTTCACCAGTCATTGACTTTTTAAATTCGTTTTTCATGAATTCTGTGAACTTTATACATTATGATTCATCTAATCCACTAAATATTATGTCTTCTATATATATCAGCACCATCATCCTTTGATTACTTTCATTGTTGACATCAAAATTGTAATCAACCCCACCATGCTGAAAACCAATCTTCTTAAAAATATATTTAGTCTTGAATACCATGCTCTTGGTGCTTTCTTAAGCCCATATAGCACATTATTAAAAAAACACTATTTTATCATATTCATGAATGATAAAACTATTTGGATTCTCAATATAAACTTCTTTATCTAGAACCCCATTTATAAACACTAACTCAACATCCATATGGAAAACTTTGAACTTTTTTTTACATTTGTATGGACAAGAATAATATAATTGTCTCTGGCCTTGAAACTGGTGAAAATGTTTCATCAACATTGATACCCTCTATTTGGGAGTACCTATTTCACACTAATCATGCTTTCTTTAAAATCACTATACTATATTCATTCATCTTTTTGAAAAATACCCATTTAGTCCTAATGAAATTCTTATATATTAGCCTTGAAACAATTTCCCATGTTTGATTCTTCTCAATTTGGTAAAGCTCTTCATTAAAAGCCTGAATCTAGTTTCCATCCCTAGGTTCTTCCTTAAAACATTTAGAATCTATCTGTGATAAAAATGATTCTTGATGTATATTATTCATCATCCTTGTCTACACTATCAATGTCTGATATCAAATTATGTTCGGTCTATCAATTTATGCTCATCGTTTTAGTCATTTTGCATATACTAATTTATGCTCATCCTTTTCATTATCTGAATATTCTTTTGAATCATCCACTAGAACTAGAAAATCTCCCAAGATAATTATCTCTTCATCACTATCCTCCTGAGACTGATCATGCATTCACTGTAGATTATGATCATTCTCTACTATAGTTAGATCATTTATTTCAACTACATTTTCCAGCCTCTTATTGAAATATTTATATGATTTTCTTTTTTCCTTAGTATCCAAGAAATATCCCTTATTCTCCATGGGATTCAAACTTCCCATTTTTCTCCCTATTTAGAATGAAACAATTAATTATAAAGACTCTAAAGTACTCAACATTGGATTTTTCCCATACCATATCTCATATATAGTATTCTCTTCTTTCATACATAATAACTCTATATTTGATGTGTAGACTAATTTCATCACTACTTCTTTCTAAAACTTCTCTAAAAGGTCTTTATCAATGAGTCTTGTTCTATCCATGTTGTTGATAATTCAATTTATTCTCTAAACTTCTCTATTTTTATATAGAGTTATTACAAATGAAACTTGGTTTCTTATCCCATATTTCTCAAGATAATCCTACACTTGTCTATTTGTGAACTCTATTTCATTATCTATTCAGATCTTATGGATTTTTTTACCTAGCATCATTGTAACTTCCCATCGAAAATTTCTTATGCAATTGAACAACTCAAACTTGTGAGTGATGAATGAAACCCATGCCATTCTACCAAAATCATCAATGAATATAACATAATATCTATTACCATTAATATCTCTTAGTGAAATAGGAATGCACACATCAATATTCACCAACTAAAGCACTTTTATTGACCTTTTACCTTTTTCCTTATATGTCTTTCGAATGATCTTCCCTTATTAAAAAGCATCACAAGTATGATTACGATCACATGATAACCTAGGGAGGTCTTAAGAAGAATCACATTTCACTAGATCTTCTATCGACATTTGGCTCAAATTACCCAGGTGTTTATTCCATAACAAGTTTTCTTCCTCTCTGGATAAAAATCACATATCTTCTTCTCCACTTACAAGGTAGAGATTCCCTTTCATTATTTTTCCATATAAAACAAATTAACCACCCCTTACTTTGGTGATACACTTATTTTTAGTAAATTTTATAGCATGTCTCGAGTCACATAGTTTACTGAAACTATGAAATTTGTGATTGAGAGCTTCGACAACTAAGACATCAACACGTATCATTTCTATACCCCCAAATTTATCTTTTACCGATCCAATAAACCTCTAACCTTCATCATTTAAAACTTTTACAACACCATCCTTGTCATATTTGATTCTTATAACAAGACCCTTATTACCTATCATATGGTATGTACATCCACTATCAATGATCCATACACTAGGATGATATGATTCTTTAAGGAAAATTTATGTAACCACTGACTTCTCATCTCTTTTCTTTTTGATACATGTTTTTAACTTCATACCCATCATAGATTGACAATATTGATCTTCCTTTTAATATGACGGACTAAATTCTTCTTAGAGGTCTAGAAATCATTTTTTCATTTTTAACTCATTTTATGATACATTTAACTATGGATTATGACCACATTCAGTCTTCTTAAACACATTTCTAAGCATTTTTTATGAGAAATATATTTCAATGTGCCGGAATCCTCCGCACCTGAAATAGTGAACATCAAATGATGTCCTTGAATATTAAGATCTGTATGGATACCTCTATTTTTATTATTCCCTTTGGTACCTCTTGGATATAGAACATACATTTTGTGAGTGCCCTAGTTTTCCACATCAATTACATCTCATTCGAGGTGCATTCCTATATGTAAATACTACACTATTGGTTTTACCTTCAGTTCTCTAAATCTTCTTTTTCTGATTCATTCCCTAACCAATCTTCAATATCAGAGTAGGTTCTTGTTGTCTGACTTCAACAATTACCACTTTCTATTTTTGATCAAGCCCTATACCAACCTTATAATTTGAATTTTAAAGTTTCTTCTACTCTAAAGTATCTCTATACTCCACTTCTATATTTTATATTTCCTAAATGATCTACTTTACCGATGTTATACTGAGATTAAATAGTTTTTTCTGATCCTTAACACTTCATCATGGGACAATGGATTCCTTTTCAAGTTCTTTAATATGTTTTATTTGATCTTTTATAGTTTTAGTCAAACTATTGATTTCTCTTTTATGTTCTTTGATTTTGATCTTGTTCTCAACATCCTTTTATGAGATCTCTATCATTGAATATTTAAGCCTTTAAATTTCATCCACTACCTCAAACTTTTCTTCTTCCTGTATTTGAATATATATTTTTTCATTAAAATTCACCCCATTGGATTTATTTTTTTTGTCTCTCCAAATGTCCATCACTTCAAGTGTAGCTTCTAATTATACCCAAAGGTAAAATCTTCCTTCGACTTTTCCTTCATCATTGTCACAATCTTCCATTATTTGAGAACATTTTACAACTTCCACCATAACATATTCTTCATGATCCTTATTGTCATACAATTATTATTCCTAGGATTATTATGAACTGTTAACTTCTTTTGAAAGAAGTTTTTTATTTTTGAATAAATTTCTCTCAAGACTACTCCTACCATTCACATTGGATGAATAATTCTTCTTGGGAATTTCATCATTGTATTCATTATCATCTTGAAACTTCTTAGGACACTTCACTACAAGATGTCCAATCTTTTCACATTGAAAGCATGAAAGTTAAAGTTTCCCTTTAAAATTTTCTCTTCATATTTACAAATTTCTATAGAGAAATGACATGACATCATCCACATTGTCTTTTTCTTAACTATCTTCAATAGTGACATTATTCATGGCCATGAATGCCACTTCTTTGGACTCTCCCTTTTCAACAACATTATTATCATCACTTCTCATCTCATATAAAACAAGAGTATTGTGAAAGCTATCTAATGTTAGACCCTTTGGATCTTTATCTTCCAAAATAGAAACTTTTATATTAAAAGAAGGTGTTAGTTTTCTCAATATTTGATTAAAAATATTTATATCTTCAATAATTTCTCCAATACCATGCATTTATTCAACAACAACTTTCACACGGTCAAAAAATGCATTGAAATATTCATTAGGGTAAATTATTAGATCCTAATACTTGTTCCATAGAACCTGAAGTTTTTATTCTTTGACTTTTGAATTACCCTTATAAATATTTAAAAAAATTTCCCATATAGTATGTGATTACTTACATGAAATAACCTTTGTATATATTATATTGGATACTGCTCCCCCTAAAGTATTGATTCATTTTGAATAATCATCCAATTATCTATGTTATGATTATGATAAAAAATCACTATCCATACTAGTAGAAATACATGCATTGAATATGTAAATACATCTATACCCAATGATAAAGAGAAGTGTTTCATTCAATTATTCCATATCTTAAAATTATTTTCTTCAAAGATCGTAATCCATTTGTGATTAACAACTTTCATTTATTCAACTAAGAGAGAACCACTGAATCCCAAACTTTATCTTAGATACCAATTTTTAGAACAACTAGGTAAAATATCCTGGTGGGGGGTGAATCAGGTTATGATAGATTAAAACAACCACCCCTTAGGATCTTGTTTCATTGTAAAATATATTATTATCTCTCTTTCCTATAGTAATGTATGAACAAAAATGAAATCATGCCCGAGACACATCAATTTTACTTGTTTCACCCTTACTAGGCTGCATACGAGGAGAGTACATTGAAAATGTGTTGATGTACCAAATACATTAAGGCTAACTGCCAAAATACAAGGTTTTGTCTAGATTAATTTTATGCTCAAGCTCACTACTTTTACAATGTTTAGGGTCATCTCATTGATTTCCCATGGGTCACTCTATAAGTCTCTTTCAATGGATAAATTCTAGTAGAAAGGATCACCTTATTCCTCTTTTATAGATCACTACTCCATGAAGGATCTATATATAGTTTATAGACACGTAGGTCCCTTCATTATCAACATTGGATGCATCCTCAACTGTAGGTAGATTTTCTGTTGAAGTCCAATTTTCACAATGTATATGAAATCCACTTTTCCACATACTATTAGTTTATGGAAATTTATTTCAAAAAAATGTTTTAGTAATTTAGTTAACTTGATTTATCCACCCATGAATTGTCTTTAATCCTCCGAGAACTATCTTGAATCCTCTACAAAATGTGTTTCACCACGTGGCTTGAGTGCTTCACAGTTGCATTTTTCTTCGCGGATCTCCCCTAGTTTGAGGATGGGTAATTCATTAAGGAATTCCTATTATAAAAAGTGCCTTTTACTTTTTGAGATACTGATCCTCACAAACCCCTTTTTTTAATTGTAATCACGAACTGTCTCCTTCATAAAAATGATCCCCCATGAACTATATTCTCCTTCACAAAATCCTCCCTCATGAACTGCTTCATACTTCCCTGAGTTTTTCCTGTGATTATCTTATCTAATGAAATTAACTCTACTAATGATGTGATTATGGTTCTTTATATAGGAAAATAAATCCCACAAAACCTTTTTATCACAAACACCCAAAACTCTGATGCAGAACAACCTTCCCTATGAACTATTATGCGGTCCTCATAGTGCCTTAATCCTTTGCGGTAGATGATGTCATCCGAAAACAAAAACCATTTTTGGATCCTTAAATCACTACCTAAATTTTACAAATGATGAGACTCCAAAAAATTATTATCCTCCCACGAAAAGATTTTTCTATACAGTTCACGTAATGTGATTTACAGTCATTATTGAACTGCTATGTGGAAACTCTTCCTTTACTGATTTTCCTTTGATATTCTTCATACATATTTTGTAGTCTGCATAGCACTGAAGTTCTACAATGAGGTCCATGAACTACACAATTCATGTTATGTGAAATAAAATCCATGAAATCTATGCTTTGCAGTCTGTGAAATGTGGTATGTGAACTCCTTTGCAGAAAACCTTCATTTTCTATAAAACAAACTCCTGATTTTGAGGCCGAAAAATTTAGAAAACACTGGGAAATTGTACCACCTTAAATATCCTCTTTGTTAACACCAACCATACTGATTTCTGATCATATGTATTTGTCAAAAAAAAAATCACCCCAAAAACACCAAGACATAACCTTGATGTATTTTTTTCCCAACATTAGCCCCAATCTGCAACATAATATCATATATCTCATAAATATGGAAATATCAACATGTAATCCCTAATCATCTGAACTATAATAACTCTGATTCCTGCCATAAATAGGATATGTAGTATTCAACTATGAGGACCATGCTCTATATATACCATCCAAAGGGCTATCTTAGTATATAAGTCCCACATATATAAGCAGTGAGATTGATCATTTTCCATCCCTTGTTTCTCACACTGAACGTAGATCACTTGGAATTTGGGAAGTAAAATAATCCTATCATTTGAATCAAAATACTCTAAAAAGTAAAGGGAAACCTTGGAGTGTAATCACAAATAAATGGCATAATATAATATGTCTCACATATAAGGAGAACGCCGATGTGTAAGCCCCAATCAACTAAACCGTGAGGAATCTAAATACTAATATAACCATGATACATAGGATGCCTTCCTAAGGTCTGAGACCATGTTTAAATGGGTATCCACTTGGGTGTATGTCCCACCTTGTATATGATATTTCAACCATCAGGATCCAATCATTCACATGGGATAATCACCCAATCTCATCCCTCAACAGATTGATAAATCAAGGGAACTATGATGAATCTGATTCCAACCATAACCAGGTTATATAGGGTACCTCTCTAAGGCTTGATCTCTATATAAACATCCAAGGGTTGTATCAGTACATAATCCACACACCCATATGCAATAAATTTGATCACATGCTACCCCTTGTTTCTCACATCGATCATAGCTCACGTGGAATTAGGGATTCACAATGAACACATCATTAGAATCATGAATCTCCACAACATAGGGAAATTTAAGTATGTAATACCTGATGAGTGGCATAATATAAATATCCCTCATACAGGGGAATCTACCTTGTGGAAAATCCCAAGGGTGTGATCAAATAATGATAAATCTGATTCCCAAAATTACCTGGATATGTAGGACATCTCCTTGAGACTCAAACAAAAATACTGAGTGCCTAAGTGACCACACATATATCCTCTCCACATTATTCTAAACTTCATGGGTTTAATGAATTGTGTGGTTTTTGATTCCTATAATAAAATGGATATGTAGGACACCTCATAAGGGATCAATCCTCTCCTCATAATATTAATTTCCACATCACATAGAACCAAATTTCTAAGTGCTCAACTATACAATTTTAGAATATAAACAACAATTCGTTATTAAGAAATGGATGGAGAACCTCAGATACATACAGATGGATTCAATAATGATATCCACCCTTTCATTTGTATATAAAAGATACTTAACCTATAAATTGTTTTGTTAGGGTAACTGGACCCATATCATGATTAGGAAGAGATTCATGAACATATCGTAAATCTATAAGAGACTCCCAAAGTATGCAACAATTCCCCCTAAAAAGGGTGTGATGATCCTAACCTCTCATCTTATCGACCAATGCGAGTCCCCAAGTGTTGTTGGGTCCGAAACACCAATTGACCACTTGCCTTTGGAAAGCTGGTCCGTACCTAATTATGGATGAGGGAACCATTGGGAGTTTCCATTATGAACGAAAATGGTGACCCAATGTTATTAATTGTGCAAGAACTAAAACCCTTAGAACCAACCACTAGTTCTAACCGAACCCACCTCGATGGGGGTTCCATTTTTTCTCTTTCCCAATGAAAGAAAAATGGTGAACCTGATGTGAATCTCTCAATAACAAAATGATTGGGTTATTACCCACAAATGATTTTTTTCACACTATACAGAAAAAAATGGTGAACCCAACGTGAGTCTCTCAATAAAAAAATTATTGGGTTATTACCCATTGAACCATTTTTTTCACACTATACACAAATAAAAATTGTGAACCTAATGTGAATCTCTCAATAACAAAATGATTGGGTTACTACCCATAGATCCATTTTTTTCACACTTTAATAAAAAAATGGTGAAACCAACATGAATCTATCAAATAAAAGAATGATCAATTAACCATGTGGTAGTTCACTTTATTATCATATAAAACAAAGACGATAAGCCTAGCATAAATCTTACATCCGATCCTCTATAACCAGGGTTCTCAGGGCATAAGTCTATCCTCTCATTGATAAGTCCACATAATAAGAATTTATGGATCATGAATAAAAGGAAATTTTGTTAAACATTCATATCTGATTGAACACATCATACATATGACATTTTACTAATTGGGGACCTTTCTCTATACTCTCTACATGACTGTAGATACTTCTATCATTAATAACACCCTGATCCAAGATAATGTCTTCATAATCTAGTGATTTTTCTAGTAAATCACCTATGGATGCAACCACCAAGGGTTGCGAAATGATCTCAACTTATCAAAAAATTAAATGTCAGGTAGAGAACACAATGGTTTGGGAATTCCAATTGATGTATTATAATCCCAACTATGGAAACTTCATAAGTATGTCTCCAAGCACAAAAACCAATGATCCTGCATCGCTAAGGAAAATTTGTAGCTAATATAATGTCCCTAGTCTCCACAAGAAACTAATTTGTGATCTTATCCCTAGAGCGAAATAACTATTAACTTCAATCTATGATAAAGGTAGACTAGGGAGTAAAATATGTCTCCTACCTAGTTCAGGTTCCATCGATGAGGGAACCTGTTAACTGTCATTGCCAGCATCATCCCACTGGTACCCATCAACCTCCTATGGAAGGTACCACCTAAAACACTGCCACCTCTGACTCCCATGAACAGGTAGTAAGGAAGACACATCAAGTGAAAAAGATGATGGAAATCTAGGAGAGGGATTATATCCCCACTCTTGCTGATGAAGTTTGGCAACATATTCCTATAGTGACCAATGAGCAGGCTCATATCCTTTATCACTTACAAATTTTTTTTGGGATTATTCCCACAACAAGAATTGGGGGAGGTTCATATCTCTACCTCCGTGCATGAAGTCCATCAACATATTCTAGTGGAACAAGGATGACAGAAGTGGGAGCAGATTCCCACTTTAGTCAAAGACATTTGTCATTATATAAGAGATGAAGAAAATATGAAGGATTATATCCCTACACACACTTTTCTAAAATTCCAAAACATCTTATCAACATCTGAAGAACTTCACCAGAATATTCCGGCACTGGTTCAGATATAGGGACAATGGAATATTCCCCTCCCTATATCTTGACAACTCAACACTCTGATCATCATGAAAAATTGGATACTCTGAATAAATAACACATTATTTCACCCATCCAAGATGATTATTGATATACTTTGATAAAGGAAAAGGAATCATACCGATCTATACTCCCATTCCAACTAAGTATCACCAGGTGAAAGAAACACATGCCTCGAGATAGGGGTACATTCTTGTTGAAAAAGTCTGGCGGTATATTCCAAAGAACCACGATTGGGTTCATATCCCCATTTTGGTTGGGGCTCACCGAGTGAGAGGGGAACGTGCCTCTAGACATGCTTATATTTCTATCGAAGAAGTACAACAACATAATACAAAGGCTTAGGATTGGGAATATATACTCGTTATGGATGGGGATAACCATGTGAGAATGACACATGCATCGGGATAGGCTAATATTCTTGTCAGTGAATCTGCCTAGTATGTTCCAGAAGATCATGGAACCGAGACACATATTCTTAACTTCCTCTAGTGAACAACTGCACCAACATCATTCCCAGGAAATACAGGAGGAGTCTCATATCTTTTCTTCCATTCTAAAGGTCCGTCAACATATTATGATGGGGAATTAATATTTAGACCATGATTATATTCCTATTCCAACAGGGGATCACCAGGTGAGAGTAGAATATACCTTGGGGGAAGGACCATATTTTTTCGTGAAAGACCAGCATAAAATTCCAAAGGCTTGGGATTGGGCTCATATTGTCATCCTCACAGATTCTCCCCAAGTGAGAATGGAACATGCCTCAGTATAGGCTAAAATTTATATCAACAATGAGACAACTCATTGGAATATTACAATATATTCTCAATAGTGGGATCATACTCCCATAAAACAAGATCATTATAAACAAGTTGCGACAACTGTCTTACAACATGCTCATATCTCTATACAATTCCAAATGATAGGTCATAATATTCCAACCATGATGTATAACATGACCCATATTCCTAATCCACTCAGTGATAGTGTCCTTAATATAGAGAGGTGATCAAAACATTTGGGTCAATGACATATAGTTCCCAATAAACTTCCTGCATCAATCCACTATATTTAGCAGAAGACCCTTAGAATCATCCTCTATGGTCTAACCAGATGGAGGTGTTTAAGTTTGTTTAAGAGGAAGCTGAAATTGATCTATAGAGATAGTTTGTCGAAACAAAACTCTCTATAATGTTCTGGACCCTCACTACTTCTGACTATGAGATCCCAGATGATCTAGAAAAGGAGTGAATGCCTTATCTATGCCAAAATTTGTGGGAAATTCATCAGTGACTGAAGACTAGGAACCTCCCATATCCAAGATACAAGGGTTGTAACGTCCGAGGTAAATAAAGAATAATACATTTTCATATTTATTAATATTTGTGTATTAAATATTAATTTTACTTTAAATGAGATTCTATGTTCAATGGCATACCTGATACACAACAACGAGTTTCTTTGAAATCTTACGTTGCACACAACGTTAGGTCATAATGAAAAATAATAATATAATACTATTTTAAATGGTAGTTAACGCCTAGCTGTTTTAATGGAAGTAATGAACAAAACTAACTAAAAAAATGATTATACATGTTTGTTAAATATTTTTACTTTTATCCAACAAAATTTAGAGGCTTAAACTGTGAATGAATCTAATTTTAAGCACAAATAGTCTAATATTCTTTAAAAGGTCGATTTACCGCTTTTTGATGGAGAACTCTCTTTAAATATAGTTTTGGTCACTTTTATATGTTCTATTTTACAAAATTAAATTCTTCTTTATAATCGTGATATCAAAATTTACTTTGGGTAGATTTTTGGTATTTCTCTGATAAAATTCATTTTTTAATGAATAGTGAAAAATATTATATTTTAATTTAAAACTGCCTTTTAATATAATTTTTTATATGGTTAGATTATCTTTTTAATTGGTTTTAAAGTGTAATTAGATTATATTTTTACCATTTAATAAAATGTTAGCTATTAGAAGTAATTTTACTTTGAAATTGGACATAAACAAGTGTCAATCTTTTGATAGTTATTATTTCTTAAAAACACGCTTTCGGTTTGGACAATGGGAATTAATATTAAATTAATTAGTCCAACTTCTATGTTTTGAATTTGGTAAAATAAACATAATTTTTGAATTTGGAATATTAAATATAGCTCAGGCTGATATTTTGGTATTTTTCTAAAAAACATCAATTTTTGATGAATAGTGAAAACACTGAGTAGTAGTTAAAAAACCGAGACTTTTTCATTTAAATGAAATTTTAACACTTCTATAAATTTAATTTAAAAAATCTGAAATATATGGTTGTTATTGGTAAGTAAAATGTTGTTCAATAAGATTAAAATAATTTTTGGTGAATAATAACTTTTGACTTTTATTTACTGGAGTTAAAGGTAAATAGAGTAATTCAAGGTAAAAATAATATTGTAATAATATTAATTTACACTAACATGTGTCCTAATACTATTTATTGATAAATTTCTGACCATGGGCATCCTTGGGTCGATTTTGTGACCCTGTGGGACCACTTAAGAGTGATAATGACACTTTATATTAATTAATTTAAAGTAAAGACAAAAATGACATAAACAAATATCTTTTAGTAAATCACTTTTTTACATGGGGTTATATAAGTTATCTCCTCGACTATAAATATTAATTTGAAAGATAAAAGCATTTCCTATATCATAGTATTTTTTATATAATTTTTAGACATAAAATAAATAAAATTATTTATGACACAATAATGATGCAGCGTTTACCTCATTAATGAATGATTTAAATAAATAAAATTAAATTTTTTTAAAAAATATCCAAAACCTGTCCAATTATTATTGGAATATTTTATTTCAAACAAGAGTCATCCTATATTTTACTTTAATAAGTTTTTGGACCTTTAGAAACCGAAAATCATTACATAATAAAATAATATTTTCAAACTTTCCTAAAAATCCCTTCCTCCCCCTTATAAAAATACCTCAACTCTAACCCATTACTCACACCTCTCAGGCCTCTTCTCTCATCTAAACTCTGCCCAAATAAGCTCTCAATATCCCTCTATCCCACCTAGAATCATTACCTTAGGCAGAAGGCACTTTAAGAAATCCTTTTGGTTCAAACCAAAGGGAGTTACCTGATTCAAAGGTAACACTTTCTTTTAAGTTCTTTTTTTATTTTACTTCTCCAACCCCCTAAACTCTTTTTATTACTTTATTTTATAACAAAAAAGTATCCTAAATATAATAGGTTATTTTTATGAGAAGTATTCAAACTACACTTACACACACCTCCATCTAATGGGTAAAGAACATACTGTTTCTATGGACGGCGAACTACTGCCTCACGAAACGACGATTTTTCAATATTCTCCTACCACCTCTTATGGTGGACTTTATGATGGAATTGTATTTATATGTGATATATATTATATTTATATTTTCTATATTATTCTGTATTTTTCATTTATATCATACCATTATGGTTTCCATTATGTGTAAACACGATAATTTCATTTGAGGAAGTGCAGACTACCACCCCCTCAAAATGATATGACTCGTTAATGCCATTTGTGGAACGTATAAAGGATGGAGTTACTGAAATTATATATAGTATATTTTACATGAATTATAATATAACTATGTATCATTAATTTTTCATTCCATTAAATATGAAATAGAAATGAAAGTAGCGTTCATGCGTACGTACGGCTTACCGTCTCCATGAACGGTGCATTTCATTTCTTACCTCAAAATGTTATGTACTATTATAAATACATATATATACAAGATATATATGATATATACGATATCTAAATCATGAATATAATTCCGGAGATAATTAAATTTCTACCACATGGAAAATTTATAGTTATAACAAGTTCATTTTTAACTCAAGTTCCGAACATCAACAAAATGTACGATATGAACTCAAATAATTAACTAATTGTTATAGAAAGGTAATAAGTGATATGAAAGGAATAATAAACTTGAAAAATTTTATTAAACAAGTAGAAATTATCTTAAGTTTATTATTCGAGAAATTAAAGAATGAACGGGTCAAGTCGGACACGAGGTAAGGGACTTCGTCTCAATCTCCTTTCATTGAGGCATATTTTGATTTATACATGACTTTATTTTATACGTTGTATAAACCCCTTTGAATTTTCATTTCATTAAAAGGGAATATTTTTTCTATGTAGCATTTTACTAAATTACAAAAGGAATTTTTTTAACATTTACATCAACAATGAACTCTCCACCGCCATAATCATTAATTGGCTTCCTCTATAAGCCTTAATGTTTTCAAAACGAAAAAGAAACCCCTTATTCCATTTTTGGATGTTTTGGTATTGAAAATGGTTTTTTAAATTGATTTATTATTTCAATATCTTGAAATGATTTATTTTTATTGAAAATGAAATGTTATTAGTGAAATATTTATATTTGCAATAATTTATGTGTTAGGATTTTATAATGGTACTTAGACATTTGATGGGTGGTTACATGATAAACCAAATGATGCGTGGTGCCATGATAAACTGGGATGGGTGGTTACGATATAAACTCCAATGCATTGGGTATGGAAGTCGGCCAAATGGATATTCAATTTAGTGATATGTGTAGAAGTCGATCGTATGGTTATTCCATTTAAGTATGTTTATGTCCCAAGTTACCTTTATATGTTATGTGTTATTTCTATTGGTTTTATGGTAATATTTTGGTTACAAAAGGGTATTAAATGATCTTTTATTCAGTGAAGATTATTTACTACTTCATAAAAGTGAAAAGTATTACTTATGATAAAGTATTCATGGTTTACTTATAGTTTTAAAAAACTAATAGTTTTCCTTCTTTGTGTATCCCTTACTAATATTTTTATGCTCATCCCAAGTTTTTGAAATGTTTTTCACAGGACATAAAGTGGAATAGGGTCAATGATGAGATCAATAAAAAGTCATGTTGTCTAAAACATAGAACTAGACATGACTCTTTTTTTCAAAGAGTTTTTATTTTATAAACAAATAATGGATATTTAGTAGAAGTGTCTACATGTAATATTCAAGTTTTTTTATGTTATGGAGTAATTATATAAAACTCTAAACCTTAAAAGATACTCAATGTGAATTATTAAATTAATTCAAGATTATGTAATGTCTATGGCTGGGTCCTTATAGTTAGTATCATAGGTCAGTTTAGACAATTTTAGGAGCTAGAATATTGTCAAAATTAATGTCTATAAATTAATTTAGGTTAATATTGAAATGATATAGAATTTAAAGATTTCCATGTTGCTTTGACTAATGTATTTCTGTGTTAAGAATGGTTTTTTATAGAGGAAACAGGGAAGCTATGCTGGGAAGGCATAAAGAGGGAAATGAACTTCTAAATCAGCATCTTTAGATGGTTAGAATTGGAACTGAACAGTTTTTTGCAGTGATGAATTAGTTGACTCAGGTGATAAATGGTGGTTGTGCTTATAGATGATATTTTGGTATATTCTAAAAGTAAATAGGAGCATGAAAGTCATTTAAGGGTTGTCTTGTAAACCTTAAAAGAAAAAAAGCTGTATGGGAAATTCAGAAAGTGTGAGTTCTGGTTACAACAAATTTCATTCCATGGTCACATTGTTTCAAAAAATGGCATAACTATTGATCTTACTAAAACAAAAGTTGTTTAAGAATGACCAAGACCCACAAATATAGTCGAGATACGTAGTTTTCTTGGTTTAACAGGTTATTACTGGAGGTTTTTTGAAAAAGTTTCACTGTTATCTAGCACAACGACTAAGTTAACTCGAAAAGGTGTTATGTTCATTTGGACAAAAGAATGTGATGATTGTTTTCAGGAATTGAAAATAAGATTAGTGAATGATCCAATTTTGGCACTATGTCCAGAGATAATGAGTTTGTTATCTACAGTGATGCTTCGTTGAAATTACTTGGTTGTGTCCTTGTGCAGAATGATCAGGTAATTGCTTAGGCTTCACGTCAGTTGAACCTCATTTGTAAAATTACCCTACACATGATTTGGAATTAGTTGTTGTTTTTTTTTCTTTAAAAATTTTGGTGGCAGCATCTATATGGAATAAAATATGAAATATATACTGATCACAAAATTTTGAAGTATATATTCACTCAGAAATAATTGAACATGAGACAGAGGAGATGGCTGGAATTAATCAAGGATTATGATTGCACAATTCATTACCATCCAGGAAAGGCAAACAAAGTGGTTGATGCCTTGAGTCAAAAAAGTAATGCTACATTAACCTTGTTACATTTGTAACAAGATACTTTGATTAAATACTTGATGAACTTTGGCATAAAAGTTGTTGGTGCATGAAATTCATCTATTTTGTTTCAGGTGTCAGTGAAATCATCTCTATCAGACAGAATTAAGAAAGAACAAAATAAAGACAGTGAGTTGTAGAAAAAGGTAGAGTTGGTTTAGAAGGGTTAGTTTCCTGATTTTAACATTGATAATGATTGTATTTTGAGATTTGGAAAGAGATTATGTGTGCCTTGTGATTCACAGTTAAAGAAAGAGTTATTATGTGAAGCTCATAGTTCTCCGTTTTCAGTTCACTTGGTAGTACTAAGATGTACAGAGATCTTCAGGAGTATTATTGGTGGGATGGAATGCAAAGAGATATTGCTGACTTTATAGTGAAGTGTTTGAGTTGTCAATAGGTTAAAGCAAAGTGGTAGTTACCAAAAGGTATGCTTCAGTCTTTACCGGTTCTAGAGTAGAAATGGGAAAATATATCCATGCACTTCGTTGTGGGATTACCAAATAAATCTCAAGGTAATAATGCAATATGGGTTATTGTTGATTGATTGACTAAATCTGATCATTTCCTTCATATTCAAGATACTTTGTCTCTAGATCAACTTTCTCAGTTGTATGTTAAAGAGATATTAAATTTGCATGGTGTTACCCTCTCCATTGTATCTGATCATGATCCGAGGTTCACTTATAACTTTTGGAATGGCCTTAAAAAGTTATTGGGTACTGAATTAAATTTTAGTACAACTTTTCATCCTCAATCTGATGGGCAGTCAGAACGAAAAATTTAGACCTTGGAGGATATGCTACGTGCTTGCTCGCTAGATTACTAGGGAAGTTGGGACCAACATCTTTCTTTGGTTGAGTTTTCTTTTAATAACAGTTTTCATTCTAGTATACATATGGATCCATTTGAGGCATTATATGGGAAGAGGTGTCGAACTCTAGATTTCTGGGATGAAGTAGGTGAAAGGAAGTTGATGGGACCGAAATTGGTAGAAGAGATGACAGAAAAAGTTTAGTTGATTTAGAAGCACATGAGAACAACTCAGAGAAGGAAGAAAAGTTATACAGATAACCGGAGGAAGGATATTTATTTTGAGTTAGGTGATCATGTCTTTCTTAAAGTTTCTCCATAGAAAAGTGTGATGCGTTTCGGTAAGAAGGGAAAGTTGAGTCCGAGGTTCATTGGACCCTATGAAATTCTGGAGAAAGTTGGATCAGTTTCCTACAGAGTGGTTTTACCTCCATGTTTATCCTAGGTACACAATGTTTTTCATGTTTCAATGTTGAGAAAGTATATGCTGGATTTATCTCATGTTTTGAGCCCAGAGGTAGTTCAGTTGGAAGAGAATCTCTCTGATGAGGAGCAACCAGTCCAGATTCTTGAGCGAAGAGGGAAAGTGTTACGGAATAAGGTAATTAATCAGGTAAAGGTTTTCTAAAAAAACCATATGGTTGAAGTGGAAATGTGAGAATCTAAAAATGTTATAAGGTATAAATACCCCCATTTATTTGATAAGTGAATAAAATTGCGAGGATTCAATTTCTAAAATGGGGAAAGATATAAAATCCCAGGTAAATAAAGAATAAGACATTTTCATATATATTAATATTTGTGAATTAAATATTAATTTTTCTTTAAAGGAGATTCTATGTTCGATGGCATACCTGATATGCAACAACAGTTTTCTTTGAAATCTTACGCTGCACACAACGTTGGGTCATACTGAAAAATAATAATATAATATTATTTTAAATGGTAGTTTACACCTAGTCGTTGTAATGGAGGGAATGAACAGAACTGACTAAAAAATGATTATACATGTTTGTTAAATGTTTTTACTTTTATTCAATAAAAGTTAGAGGCTTAAAATGTGAATGAATCTAATTTTAAGCACAAATAGTCTAATATTCTTTAAAAGGTAGATTTACCACCTTTTGATGAAGAACCCTCTTTAAATATAATTTTGTTCACTTTTATATGTTCTATTTTACAAAATAAAATTCTTCTTTAGAATCAGAACATCAAAATTTACTTTGGGTAAATTTTTGGTATTTTTCCGATAAAATTCATTTTTTAATGAATAGTGAATAATACTGTATTTTAATTCAAAACTACCTTTTAATATAATATATTATATGGTTATATTATCTTTTTAATTGGGTTTAAAGTTTAATTATATTATATTTTTACCATTTAATTCAATTTTGGTCATTAGAAGTAATTTCACTTTGAAATTAGACATAAACAAGTGTCAATCTTTTGATAGTTATTATTTTTCTAAAATCACGCTTTCTATTTTGACAATGAGAATTAATATTAAATCAATTAGAACAACTTCAATGTTTTGAATTTGGTAAAATAGACATCATTTTTGAATTCAGAATATCAAATTTATCTTTGGTTGAATTTTTGGTATTTTTCTGAAAAACTTCAATTTTTGATGAATAGTGAAAACAATGAGTAGTAGTTAAAAAAATGAATTTTTCATTTAAATGAAATTTTACTGCTTCTATGAATTGAATTTAGAAAATTTGACATACATGGTTGTTATTAGTATGTAAAATGTGGTTCAATAAGATGGAAATTTTTTTTGGTGAATAGTAACTTTTGACTTTTATTTACCGTAGTTAAAGGTAAATAAGGTAATTTAAGGTAAAAATAATATTATAATAATATTAATTTACCGTAATGTGTGTTGTAATTCTATTGGTTGTTAAATTTCCGACCATGGGCATCCTTGGGTCGACTTTGGGACCCCATGGAGCCACTTAAGAGTGATAATGACACTTTATATTAATTAATTTAAAAGTAAAGACAAAAATGACATAAACATATATCTTTTTGTAAATAAATTTTTACATGGGGTTATATATGTTATCTCCTAAACTATAAATATTTATTTGAAATTTTAAAAAAATTTATACATCATCGTATTTTTTTTATAATTTTTAGACATAAAATAAATAAAATTATTTATGACACAATAATAATGTTGTGTTTACCTCATTAATGAATTATTTAAATAAATAAGATTATAAAAATTAAATAAATGTCCAAAACCCCTCCAATTATTATTTAATGATTTTATTTCAAACAAGATCCATCTTATATTCGACTTTAATAAGTTTCAGACATTTAGAAACCGAAAATCATTATATAATAAAATAATATTTTTAAACTTTCCAAAAAACCCCTCCTCGCCCTTATAAAAAGCCCTCATCTCTAACCCATTACTCACACATCTCAAGACCATTGGCTCATCTAAACTCTACCCAAATAATCTCTCAAAATCCCACTCTTCCACCTAGAATCCTTACCTTAGGCAGAAGGCACTGCAAGAAATCATTTTGGTTCAAACCAAAGGGAGTTACCCTATTTAAAGGTTACACCTTCTTTTAGGTTCTTTTCTTCTATTTTACTTCTCCAACCCCTTAAACTATTTTTATTCATTTTTTTATAAAAACACTAGTATAATCAATATATTATATTTTTTTATGAAAAATATTCTAACTAAACTTACACACACCTCCATCTAATGGGTAAAGAACATATTGTTTCTGTAGACGGCGAACTACTGCCTCACAAAACGATGATTGTTAAATATTCTCCTACCACATATTATGGTGAACATTATGTTGGAACTGTATTTATATATGATATATATTTTATTTATATATTCTCTATTCTTCTATATTTTTCATTTTTATCGTACCTTTATGGTTTTCATTACAGGTAAACGCGATAATTTCATTTGAGGAAGTGTGAACTACCGCCACCTCAAAGTGATATGACTCGTTCATACCATACGTGGAACATATAAAGGTTTGAGTTACTGAAATTATATACATGATATTATACTATAATTATAATATACCCATGTATCATTAATTTTTCATTTCATTAAATATGAAATAGAAAAGAAAGTAACGTTCTTGCGTACATACGACTTACTGTCTCCATGAATGGTACATTTCATTTCTTACATCCAAATATTATGTACTATTATAAATACATATATATACTCGATATATATGAGATATATGAGATATATGATATCTAAATCATGAATATCATTCTGGAGATAATAGAATTTGGACCACATGGACAATTTATAATTATAACAAGTTTATTTTTAACTCAAGTTCTGAACATCGAAAAAATGTCTGATATAAACTCGAATAATTAACTAATTATTATAGAAAGTTAATAAGTGATATAAAAGGAATAATAAACTTTAAAAAGGTTCTTAATCAAGTATAAATTATCTTAAGTTTATTATTGAGAAAATTAAATAACGAATGGGTCAAGTCGGACATGAGGTAAGGGACTTCGTCTCAATCTCCTTTCATTGAGGTGTATTTTGATTTATGCATGAATTTATTTTATACGGTGTATAAACCCCTTTGAATTTTCATTTCATTGAAAGAGAATCTTTTTTATACTTAGAATTTTATTAAACGACAAAAGGAATGTTTTTAACATTTGTGGCGACAATGACCTCTCCGCCATCGTAATCATTAGTTGGCTCCCTATATAAGCCTTAATGTTTTTTAAAATGAAAAAGAAACCCCTTATTCTGTTTTTTGGGTGTTTTGGTATTGAAAATGGTTTTTAAATCGATTTATTATTTCAATATCTTGAAATGATTTATTTTGATTCCAAATGAAATTTTGTTAGTGAAATATTTATATTTGCAATATTTTATGTGTTATGATTTTATAATGGTACTTGGACATTTGATGGGTGGTTATGTGATAAACCAAATGATGGGTGGTGTCGTGATAAATTAGGATGGGTGGTTATGTTATAACCTCCAATTCATTGGGTATGGAAGTCGGACGTATGGTTATTCCATTTAGTGATATGCGTAGAAGTCGACCGTATGGTTATTCCATTTAAGTATGTTTATGTTCCAAGTTAACTTTATATGTTATGTGTTCTTTATATGGGTTTTATGGTAATATTTTGGTAAAAAAAGGGTAATCAATGATATTTTATTCAGTGAAGAGTATTTACTACTTCATAAAGGTGAAAAGTATTACTTATGATAAAGTATTCAAGGTTTACTTGTTGTTTTGAAAAACTAATAGTTTTCCTTCTTTGTGTATCCCTTACTGAACTTTTTATTCTCATCCCAAGTTTTTGAAATGTTTTTCACAAGTCATAAAGTGGAATATGGTCAAATATGGGATCAAGGAAAAGTCATGCTATCTAAAATATAGAACTAGACATGACTCTTTTTATCAAAGAGTTTTTATTTTATAAAAAAATGGATACTAAGTAGAAGTGCCTAAATGTAATATTCAAGTTGTTTTTTATGTTGTGGCCTAATTATCTAAAATTCTAAACATGAAAAGGTCCTCAATGTGAATTAATAACTTAATTCATGATTATGTAATGTTTAAAGCCGGGTCCTTATAAGGGACACCTTAAAGCCATCAAGATACTCTATTGTCATCTAGACCTGGCTACCGTCACCATGGCCTAGGATCAAAAACTGGAAAAGCACAACACAAATCTACAACCCACGTTCCACCATTGCATCACAACTCTTCCATAACTGATCTATGAAGACATTTCATGCATCCGTATTTGAGGATGGGGAATGTATGGAGTGTTACACTTTGTCACACACCTGGAACAACAGAACCCCTGAGATTCAGAATCCTACAATGTCATAGACTCCAAAAAAAATATGGGGACAGGGTAACTCTTAGGCCAGTAGGTCACTACAATGGAATGCCCCTTCTTCAACAATGATCATAAATCATGAACAGAGTGAGTGGATAGTCATCCAGACTTCAAACCAGGCCCCTAAAAGTAATAGGAATGAATTTAAAACATGGAATCTAAAGTTTCGATCAACTGGATAACTTCCCATAAATAATTATTCTCATTATGGGCTACCATCAAACCTTGCTCCCAAGAGGGAACAACTGCGCTACATCAAATAAGATGCAGTGGTATCTATCATATTAGTCATCCAAGAGAAGACTCATCTCTCTAAGCCAGTGGAATATCTACTACCACCTCCACCTCCGGGATCATAAATTCCCAGGAGGTTTCAGTATATATCAGCATTAGATGCAAACAAACCCCATCCCATTGGGACACAGGAATATATATCTCAATCACCATTACTAGGTTCATCATCTACTAAGAGTGTTCTAGGAAAATCAATGACGATTCCAGATCACCCCCATCCTACTAGGTTGGGAGAATTTTTATCTTAATTTCTACCCTAAGAGTCATCAAATCTCCATCTGGAATGATTGGATCCTCAATGAAAAGATCAATCAATGTCAGTTGTAGCCCCAAATAACCTATATTCTATAGGGATGGGAGAATTTTCATCATCATCATCATCACCATAGATGGAATCAGTCTTCTATAGGTTGGGGGGTAGAAGTCAATAGTTAGCATCCCTTATATTCCTCCAACTACAAGAAAACCCTCCATAATTTAGGGCCTATTTGGAAAATATTACCAAAAACTCCCTAAAAGTCTCTATTTATAGGACAAGATAGGAGGAGCATATGGAGAAGGTGATCAGACCCCTCCAGGGTCACAATCCAAAATGGCCCAATATAGTTAGGGGTTTGAATAAAAACTCTGATGAAGGTAGTGAATAATCATCCTATTGCATCAAATGTAATGCTACAACCACCATATCCTAATAGGACTCAATAGATTTTTTCACCAAAAACACAATAGATATAGATACAAATTTAGAGGGCCTCAACTTGGAAAACCTACCCTATGAGGAGGGTGATTTGGATGCACCAACTGAGGCTATACTCACCCAGAACCAAAAAAGGCTCCAAAACCTAGCACCTATGAATACCAAGTTTCCTCATATATGATATAACACTCATATAGATAAATAAAAAGGTTTGGATACATCCAAATCACTCTCTAGAAGAGTTGAGGTTCCTTCCATGGAGGAAATTTTTTCTCAATATGAGAATGAGATGCAAACTCTCTGAAAAATCAGTAAGGAGATAGTCAGGGGAAATATTTCTACTAGGTATCATCTTTAGACTAAGGTGAATATTCTACCACCCATATCAGATATGCTAGAAGGAGTGGTATCTGAAAATTAGACTGGCTCCAGTTCTAGGAAATAGATCTACATAGATGAGGAAGTTGAAAATACTTCTGACTTCCCTCTGTCACATCAACAGCTTCTCCCTCTCTAGGGTAATTATTTAGTATTAGGAGGAATTGATAATTAGTAGGAGACAAAGATGGGAACAAATAATCGATCCCCAAACACTCCCTGTAGATGGGAGGTGGATCAGATAGTATTACCCATAAAGCTTCATAACATCATTGAGTTCTTATCTACTTGAATGGAAGCCATGGAAGGTGTACACGCACCTTTGAAGCCTGAGAGGAAGCCATATCCCAAGTGGGTGGATGACACTTTACCTCCAACCAATTTTGGAAATCCTATCTTCTCTACTTTTTTTGGTGTAGGGGACCCTGAACAACATATCCCATACTTCGTATCTTGATGTGGGCTAATGATGGGTCCTCGAGATCAAAAAGAGGCAACAAAGACAAGGTGTTTTGTACATATTCTAACAAGGTTGGCCGTTTTTAGGTATATCACTCTACTAGAAAGTTCTATTATAGGATAGGAAGAACTTCTTCATAAATTCCACTATCATTTTAGCTCTACACTGAGGAAAATGAAAATCATCAACCTGGAAAACTTTAAGCAACATGAGAATGAGATGGTGTCTGACTTCATAGCCATATGAAAAGGCTTGACCTATTCACTCATCATCCCTCAATCATAATAGAATCTTCTAAAACTCTGTACTAAAAATATCTAGGATAAGTTTCATACACCTATAATCTTAATAAAATATCTAGGTGGGTTCTGTGACTTCATAGAAATATCACAATGTATTGAATATTCCATTCATCGAACTAGATCCAAATCTCAACTCATGACCTCAACACAGGGGAAAAGGATAGGAAAAGAAAAATCTTCATCTGTCACTCAATCCAACAGTAGTACCCATCCTAGTAATTAAGAAGGTCATGAACCACCCAATATTTATTATCAAGCAGTAACAACCATAGAATCTCTCTCGGTTAGAAGTACTGAGAAATCAGGGTCACCTAGGATTTGAGGAATGGGTGAATAAATAATACTCATTCCCAAATGAAAAATTCCTAGGTTATTTATTGGTGGACATAAATAAGAACCTGATCAGGCCTGTACATCCCAAGAATCTTGATGAGGTTAATCTCACCGACTTCCCTAACTACTACCCTTTCCATAGAATGTAGGGTCTTAATATCTAGGACTACTTTATCATAAAAGACTTCCTTTAAGGCCAGGTAGAATATAGATAGGTGGTGTTAGATAATTCCTCCGAGATGGTGTCCTGCATAAAAATTTCCAATTTAAAAGAAGAGGATGGTTAACATAAAGTCCCGACCAGGCGTGTGTAAAAGTTTGAAAACTAGATGACTTGAAAAATAGTTGACTGAGCTCATACAACACTGAGAGAATAGCTTTATAGACCCACAATTGCTCTACCACCTAAGGAGGTGACATCAAATATGTCTCCCAAAAGTGCGATTTATTATTGAAATCATTAAGAAACAAAAGAGTAAGAGTCACATTCTACTCCAATTCAAACCCTCACTCTTACAAAACACTTTCTTGTGATATCCACAACATGGAAACAACTCCCCCAAATTGAATCCCCATCAGATTGAGAGCTCATATTTGCTTTTGTCAATATTATAAACTTGGTGGATCCCTTATCCAATGATGAATATGCCTCCTAATATGAGTTTCCCACATATAACCGAGGAATGAGAGGCTGCTTGCATAGGAACCGAGGATACAAGGGACAACATGGGTGTGGTCAGGCCCAATATTTTTGTCATGTTACCTTAGAGGACATATATACAACAGATACTCATGGGAAAGCACTCTATTAGGCTCAAAAGAGACATGGAGGCATCCCAAAACCCTCCAACATTTTCCCATACCCGATTTTCTTTCACGACCTCCTAGCGGTGGTTCGATTATCTAATCAAAATAGGAAGTGAGGAAGGACAACGTGACTTGCACCCATATTAGTAGATGCTCTATTGACCTCTGAACAAGCACCAATATCATATACCTCAAAATACTCAGTTCCTAAGCCACATGTCCACGAGAAACCCCACCTCAGGAAGCACCGACCTATAGAATAAAAGCATGAAATTCTGAAGTATCTGAAGGTTGTCCAAACCAAGATCTCAATCCTTGATGTGCTTCATATTTCAGAAGATCTCAGATAGGTACTTATTAAATCACACCAATGCCCACAATAATTTGAGAGAGAATTCACTGTATCCATGGTCTATCGAATGGAGACCATTTCAGTAGAATTCCATGTTACCATCTCATTCACAAAACATGACCAATAAGAGGCCATCTAAGGGCATATTATGCCCCTATATGTTTCAGGTAGACTTGATAATGTCAATATCCAAATGGATCTAATTTAAAATGGTTCTAGAATAAATATTATACTAATCCATACCCATTTTATGTTTGGTATATAGCAAAGGGGACCTATATCCTACAATGATGACCATTCAAGGGTATGATAAGCATGAGAAAAGACCTATGGGGAAGATCAATCTCAAAACACAGTTTGGGGATCTCACATCTAAAGCTGAGTTTATGCTTATCTACCAAGAAACCCTATATAATGTCTTGCTCGGAAGGCCCTAGCTCCACATCCATAGGGCAGTACCTTCAATATTCCATCAATGTTTGATATACCCCCATCGATGGAAAGTTTGAAATACTACATGGTGATATGAACCCCTTTGATACATGTGAAGCCACATATGATGAGGAAAGTTTCTACAATAAGCGATGCAAACAACCAATTATAGATGATGAGATACAAGTTGTAGGTCCCATTGGATTGGGGACCACCCCTGTAAATCCATGGAGTATGCTCGACAACAACTTTGTTCTCCCCATAAATCTAGTCAAGGTAATATAATTGACCCATATGTCCAAGACCCTCCTGTCCTCAATGATAGTGAAAAATACAATCATCTCTGACATGTCTCTATAAAGAATCAGGCAATGGGGAATGATAATGTATCTTCTCCTAGCCTCTCTCAGTCCGGTAGTGATAGAGAAGACCCCTGATTACCGAATTCATTAAGAAATGTATCCATCAACTTAGAGGTGTAAGAATATGAGGATGAACTCCAAAAAACCCTTCCCACATTCGAGTAAGGAATCTCCACCACCATTGATGAGATCAAGAAAGTAAACATGGGAACATAAGAAGACCCATGAATAACATTGATTAGTGATTTCATTCCCCTTGAAGATAAAGAGATGTATATTGAATTTCTAAATCAGTAATGATATGTGTTTTCTTATAACTATAAGTAAATTAAAAAACTGAATAGATATGGGGATACACACCATCTCAGATTTCCTAATGAGAATTGAGGCTTCAAGAAGGTAGCTAGGATAATGAACCCCTATCATGCGACCAATTTAGAGGCGGAAGTTGACAAAATAATCAAAGCTAACTTTTTTTGAGAAGTTAAATACCCAAGATGAATCACCAATATCCTCTATTTAAAGAAAAATAATGGGTATATTGGGGTCTAAATTTATTTTAGAGACCTTAATTGGCATTTCCCAAAAGAAGACTTCCCATTACTGATCATAGAACTCTTGATCCATGAAAATTCAGTCTTCAAGGCCATTTCCTTAATGGAGTGGTATTTAGGGTAAAATTAAATAAAGATAGCCCTTGAAGATGAAGAATCCACTTTCTTTAAAGTATCCCATGGGATATTTTACCATCAGATCATACTATTTGTCTTAAACAATGTTATCACCACATATCAACGTACCTTGCATCATATCTTCAAACCATTCCATGTAAGAATAGTCAAATGTTACATTGATGACCTGGTTTTCCAATTCTGAAAATGATGTGATCACTTCATAGATCTTCAATTAATATTTGATAAGCTATGAAAAAATAGTATGAATATGAATTTACTAAAATTCACTTTCAAGGTAACATCAGGGAAGTTCTTTGGCTTAGTGGTATGACACTATTACACTAAGGATGACTCAGATATGACTAGTGCTATTTTAGCAATTTCACCCCTTGAAATATCAAATAATTTAGGGGGATATAAGGGAAACTCACCTATATTCAATCATTTATATCCAACCTGGATGGAAAATCTCCCCCCTTTACCAGGGTAATGAAGAAGGGAGTCTTCTATCAATGGGATGATAACTGCCAAAAATCCTTTGAAAGTCTCAAGCAGTATTTACTACACCCACTAGTTCTGATGCATCTGGTGGAAGGAAGGACACCCATCTTATATAGGGCCACCATGGAACACTCATTGGGAACAATTCTCATCAAGAAAAATGTTGCGAGGAGATAGAACCGTTTCTACTACATCATCTAAATGAAGCTAGATACCATGACTCAATACTCTGATGTCAATTAGAACTTCCTTGCACTCATATTAATAGTGAAAAAACTAAGGCATTACTTGAAGCACAAAAAAGTTCATATGGTCTCTCGTATTTATCTGATAAAGCACATCCTTGTATTTTTTATTTTAACTAGGAACATGGATCGATGGGAAGTCATTTTGCAACAATATGAAACTCAGTTAGTATCATAGAAATCGGTGAAAGGGAAATCCCTAACTTATTTCCAGGTAACACATCTTACCCTGGATAATACCTCGGTGGACATCGATCTTCCGGATGAGTAGTTTTTCTATTCCAACAATACCCCCTGAACACAAGAGATGTATTTTGATGGCGTATCCCAGAGTCCTATCAATAAAAGGATGAAAAAACCAAAGCTCAATTGGGTTGGATTTGAGATTGTATTTGTATGTACAAAAAAATAACTTTTTCCCTTGTCTTTCTCACTATCCAAAGGCTATATGAATAATGAGTCCAAATAACAAGCCCTCATTTTTGGCTTGGAACAAGACCTACAACTACACAAGGACTATGTGAATATCAAATGGGATTCATAACTTCTGATAAAGAAGATAAATGATGAATATTCCATAAAAAAGTAAGAACTATCCCCTCTCATTGGATATGTTAGGGGACTGATGGAAGAGTTACCTTTTGAGACCATATTGCATTAGGTTCCATGATAAAAAATGATCACTCTAATACATTGGCTAATGCAACCACAATTCTGGCTGATCTCGATCAGGAGGAAGCAGTCTTCTGTATCACACAATGAATAACGATCTCATTGATTGTCATAGGTGATATGGATAAAATAAATCACATTAGTGCCTCCCCATAGTATGATGAACCATTATCTACCCCTATATGGATGGAGCCCATAATTAGATATCTCCAAAATGGGAATCTCCAAATAGAATGATTCAAAAGGGAATTGATTCAGTGTCATGCAACAAACTTTACTCTGTAGGATGGTCCAAATATACCTCTTAAAGAATGGATTTGATGGAATCCTCCTCAGATGCATAACATAAGGAGATATTTTCTCTTTCATAGAGGAATTCCATGCAGGCTCTTGCGACACCCATCAATATGGTATCAAGCTTTCCCACCAAATCAAGAGGCTGGGTTATTATTAGAAAACCATTATACAGGACTATGTGCAATTCAAAAAGAAATTTCATGCATTATAGATCCATGAAAACTCCATCCATCAACACCCATAATTAATGCATATAGCTAAATATTCTTGGAAATTTTCCATTTGGGGTATGGATGTTTTAGGCTCATATCCCCCATCAAAATCTAAGAAGTTCAAGTACATCCTTACTGATACTAACTTATTTTTAAAAAAGGATGAGGAAACACCCCTCAAGGAAGTCAAGATGAATAATATCATCAACTTTGTAAAGTCCCATATCATCATAAGTTTCAAGGCCCCCAACACAATATTAATGAAAAATAACACCATATTCTATTTTACAAAGTTGAATAAACTGTACTAAGAGTACAATATTGAATCCAATCACTCATCTTGATATCATGCAACAAAAATGGACAGATGGAGTCCTTTAATAAGACTCTATAAAATATACTCTAGAAGATGGTGAACAAGGATACAAATTCCTATTCAGACAAGATACTCCATGCTTTATGGTCCTACCATACCACCACATGAACTATTACACAAGAAAAAACATACTCATCAGTGTACAGGACTGAGGTAGTGTTAACCAAAGAATCCCAACTACCTTCACTCTGAATATCCATTTGTAGAAAACTCTTACATGATAAGAAATCACAAAAGTTACTGGATGAATTAGAGAAGCTCTATGAGAATAGGTTGCGTACATTATAGAAGCTTGAAATCCATCAGAATAATATCGTACAAGACTTTAATAAAAATGTTTTCCTCTATTCATACCTATAAGGAGAACTAGTATTTTTCCTCAATATGCTAAACTAAAAAATATCGTCCTGACAAAAGGAAAAAAAACTACACAACACCCCATGTCTTAACAAAAAGACTTTAAACTGCATGATACCCCATATCCTGACCACATGATATGAATCTATACAAAGATGTACTTACTACAAGACATTAAAATACATGAAAAATCATCCTAATCATATTATGATAAACTATACGATCTATTTCCTTATGGAAAGATGTTCAACTGCATGGATAATTTCATCACCACACGACAATAAAATTCATGGGTCTCTATAACAACGTATGTCTTGATTATTTCTATCACATGATACATAGTGACACATGAAACTCTATTCATGGGAATGACAATAGGATTACATTCTTTTCACATTAGTTGATCCATATACTTAACACATGATGTTAAACTGCATGACTAATGTTTTTTCCACATGACCTTAAACTGCATTGGTTTTTCTAAAACTACATATGACTTGATTCCCATTGTGAGAGATATACGTAAGGAAACCTCGATCCTATATCTTGTTCTATCCCACACATGATAAAAAATTCCCCTATACTATCCTTAATTGCCTCTGTAGAGTAATGGGAATCCCTATCATTCCTTGTTTCTCACACTAAGAATAGCTCATGTGATCCTAGGAATTGAAGTAAGGGATTATCTACACAATCAAGGCATGAAATATCAAGATGGTCTCATCATGGTCCTAAATAAAATTCCATAAAATGCATACCATGATTCCTCACCACATGACGTTTTACTACATAGTTGATGTCCACTGCATGACATGAAACTATGCATTCCTGTGGACCTCTCCCCAGAGGACCACCACTGTTGGTGCTAGTCTCCTACCACATATCCACTTAAGAACTATGTTTGGATTTATTCCTGTCATCATAGGATATGTAGTGATTCTTGGATCTCCAACATGGTCCTATCTACAACAATCAACATAAAAAATAACCACCTCTGTGTTTGGGGTAGACCTGTGTAGAGCATTTAATGTTCGAGAACTATGAGTGACTTTATTACTATCCTCATAGGATACATAGTGATGCCTAGATATTCAATCCTGGGTCTAGCCACAAAAAAGTATAAAAATTCTCCCCTCTCTATATACGAGTTAGAACTACATTGGGATATTTCTCAAGAACTACGTGTGGATTGATTCACATCACCATGAGATACGTAGTGACACCCAATATTCTATTCATAGGCCCGACCACAACATTGCCATTTCACATCGCAGATCCCACATCTTGACCGCATGATGTTAAATAGCACGACCCATTGAGAACTACATGTGGATTGATTCTTACCATCACATGATATGTATTGACACCCATATCTCTAATCCTAGGTCCTGCAATAGCAATCAACAAGAAAAAATGTACCCAAAACTGTATAGTGTATAAGTCATACAAGCTAATTTTTCCTACGTATAAGACATACCTATGTACAGTTTTCTTATGAACAAAATATATCGTGTATAATTTTTAATGTTGGTTTCCATGTCCTTACCAAATGCTATTAAAATTCAATCCAAACATCTTGGATGCATGAAATTAAAATTAAAAAAAATCCTTACCGTGTGATGATAAAATTCCCAAAAAATGTCCCTACCGCATGACATTAAATTGCATGGAGAACATCCCTACTACATGACACTCAAATGTGCATTCCATAACCTATGATCGTCAACCAAATGCGTCACTCTGTAAAAATGTCTTTCAGATCCTTATGAGCCCTGATATCACTGTGGAAGAACTCAACACCTCAGTGTGATCTGAACTACCACTAGTATGATTGTACCATAAAATTATTCATTACATAAGGACCTTGATCCAGTATTTACAACATTTACAACTCCTTCTCAGGAGGATGTTGGGGTACTCTTGAACTTGGGTATCCAAATCAGGAACTTATGTATCATCCTTCATAATAGGTCCATGTGCATTGTGATGTTACACTGCCTAAACTATTGGTCAATGTTTAACGACCATAAACTCTAGCATATAATGGTCTAAATCACAATACTTGAAGCTACTAGAAAAAGAGACACAAAATTTTTCAGGTTGAAAACCTATAAAGGGAGGCCTAATCAAAAGGAAAGTCTTCTCTCTCTATACTCATCATCTCTAGAGTTTAGGAAAAAATTAGAGTGAAAATAAATAAGGTACAAAGCTCATAGGGTCTACACTATATCCCTAGTGAAATCCAAGCTATGATTTCTCAACCCCCTACTTTAGGAAAAAGTTAGAGAAATGATTTTTCACATCTCCTCACCAAAAAAATATGTTTTGTAGGTGGTGACACAAATTTTAAGGCTCTCAAACCATTATTGGATATTAATATTTCCACAAATCAAACTTCATTATTTGAGTGCCTCGGATCATTGAAACCTTATATGGAACTTAGAAAGGATACCCATCTTAAAGTGACCCTTTGATTGATTATGCATGTATGCCTATGGCTCCTACATATGATCCTATGGTCATTAACCAAATGCATCACTATAAAAAGAGATTTCTGATTCTTGTGAGCCCTGACATTACTATGGAAGAACCCAACACCTTAGCGTGTTTTGGTCCATTTTCAGTATGATTGTCTCATATCATCCTCCTGACCCGAGCACTTTGGACCCTGATTTATAATCTTCATACCAAACTATCCAAGAGAATTTGACATCCTATAATTTACATCACCAGGTTTTGTACACTTTCTTAAGGCCAAAATGTGACACACCATTCTAGAATATTTTATCACCCACACATTGTGATTCTAAACCACATTTCGTAGGGCTCGATATTCAAAATTAAAATCTATACTATCCTCGGGTGCCAGAACCCTTCCTGGAAAGCTTTCTTCCCATACCCAACATCATGCTAGATGTTTGATTCTTCAAAAATCTTTCATGGATCTCATAAAGGAGTGGAGATAATATTTTCTTGTCCATGATATCGACACATAAAGGATATTACCTACCAACTAAAGGAATCTCCTCCTTTATAGAAATGATAATCAATCCTTGTAAGCCCTAGAAACATCACAGAGGAACTTGGAACCTTAGAGTGTTATGAGTCATCCCTGACATTTCTTCCCCATATCATATTAACACACTTAGACTTTTGGGTTATGATTTACATCACCCATATTCCAAATATCAATGAGAACCTAGCATACTAAGTAATTTTTACTTCTACTCCCCTATATATGTGGAATTATGTGGAATACCAAGCATCGCATGGTAGACCAAAATTTTCCCAAGACACCAATTCGTGACAGCGCCAAAAAATCAGGTGAGAATCCAATTTCCTCTGAACTGAGCCCTTGTCCCTGAGCATGACTCTTCCAGGGGGGGGGGAATTTATTCCCACCAAATGAGAATTAAAAAATCCACAAAAGAAGAAATAACTGAATATGGGTATTATTTTCCCTGCATATTTAAAGGAATAAGAAAGTGTTGAAGACCCAAAAATAGCATGAGCCTCTAAGGGATACACGATCATGTGACCATCATAAGGTTACATGAAGGATCCATGCACAACATATAGCCCATGGAAAATCCCACACAACCCCTTAACTCTTCATAAAGTGCCCTATAAAATTGTAGAGAATGGAGTGATAGTCAGATAAGCTCCCCAGGTCACGTGGCTTGTCAACTAGTATAAACCAAATAAACCATATGAATTTCTGTCAAAATAGGAGAGAAATATCCAAAAGGTGTGATCCTCTTGAAATTGTAAGAGTTACATGACATATCCCTGATGGGGAGAACGTTTGTCTTTGACAACATTCAAGAAAACCCATGAGACCCACAATAATTTGTAAAATAAATAGAAGAACTAAAAGGAGAGGAGGAGGAAACCTCTCGCAATCATAAAAGTCACAAGATGTGCCCCTACCAGTCTATGAGACACCACATGTAGCCAGCGACATTTATCTATCATCTTGTGAAATCCCACTAGCTCTTCATCGTCATCACATGAAGGGAGTTGGTTATGTCCAAGAAATTTTTTTATCCCCCTTTGGATACTTAAGGACATATAGAAGTAATTATCTATAAAATGTTCGTGTGTCTCCACATGACCTAGATTTTTTAGACGACACATCACCAAGAAGTAGAGTGGTTTTCCTAGACATCACTCATGAAATATCGCATGATCCCCAACCTTTGTAACATAAAACAAAGAAAATAAAAAATGGGAGGAGGTGGAAGCCTCTCATGGTTGTAAAACTCTTATGAAACGCTAAGGTTTTCCAAAACATGGTCTCAAAAGTCCCCATGAAAAGCCAATTAAGTTTCACAGAAGCACCTCAACAAGCTATATTTGTCTTGTTAAATATTCCAGATAAGGCTTTGAGTGTCACGCGAATGTATCTTAGTAGGAACTCTAATCATGAAAAATCCCTTGGACATGTAAATTTGACAATGTGGAAGACCTTTGGAATCCTTGTATAATTAAACAAATTCCTTATTAATTGGTAATAATCTAATTTAAGGTGGCATTGATGGGATGGACTCATGATCGTTGAAAAATAGGTGACACCCTCAGAGTGATCCACTGTAGGGACTCGTAAAGACGTGTGACACTGAGGCCCTCCACCGACTCCATATTGAATTAGCACAGTATGTGCCATGAAAAATAGTGAACAACTAGGGTGTAGAGGCCTATAAATACTCCCACCCCAACATGAAAAATGCACCAGTACTCTTCTTATGACAATTTGTCCCTTTTTCATCCAAAAACTAGAGAAGATTTATCAGATCGACTGATCTCATGATCATAAAGTTTCTGGGAGGTAAGATATTAGCGAACAACCTAAGCAATCATGTGACATATATAAGCACTTCTCATGATTACTATAGATCATGCAAAGGACCTCTAGAAGGACACACCAAGAATATACCACACATCTTATAGATTATACAAGACTTAAACTAAGCTAACACTGAAAAAATCTAAGTCATTCTCAATATAAAGGATAGAAAAAAGACTAATAGTGGTAGACTTACGCAAAGAAAATATATGCTGAACCTCATGCCCTTTTCATGAACCACCCAAGACACATGATAACACAAGGAAATGTCACCTGAATCTCATGATTCTCCTTTGGTATACTATTTGGGTAATGTGAAGTCCTCCTAACATGCCAAATAAAGTTACATGTTTCCCCTTAGGCATGCCACCCAAGTCTCATGAAACCATGTGGGCTCTCCATTCAATCCTCATGATTTCCTTTAGGTGTGTTTCTAGACTCATATGGTGGCACCAATTCATGTTAGCTGAATCTCATCATAGCACCTGAGAATGTTAGCTGGCTCTTATAACATCCCTAAGACACACCATCCAGGCTTCACAATGTCCTCCAAATAGGTGAACTAGGACATGTGACACCCTATGAGTCATGTCACTATGAATCTTGAGACACCCACCAGAAGTGTAATCCAGCTCTTAAGTTGATACCTGAGTGTTCCAACTGGATCATGAGACACCCTCTGGGCATGTTAGCTAGGATCATGTGATGTATTCAAGGGTCAGTCGGCCAGGTATTGCGATATTCTCCATACAAGTCAAACTTGATCATGCGATGACCTCCAAAATGCCACCCAAGATACATGACATCCATCAGACTAGAAAAATGAATCATGAGATTGTATTTGGAAATGTCTGTAATATAATCAGACATGTACATACATCATCTAAAATCTTAAAATATACAATCAAGGCATGCCAATCAGACAGTCAAGAATGTTAGGTGGGAAGATGGCTGAGTCACAAGGGTATCCCAGGGCTTTATAAATTTGTCCACCCTCAGTGTGTAAGTCCCTATGAAAGGGTAAACTCAAACTATAAGGCCTGATCAACAAAATAATATGATATGCCCCACATATATGGAAATCTCATCATTTTAGCCCCGATCAATAGAATAATGAGAACCCTAATTCCTTCCATGAACAAGATATGTACGACAGCTCTCTAAGGCCAAAGCTCTATATTAACCATCCAAAGGGTTGTATCAGTACATACTTCATGCATCCATAACATTGATATTGATCAATTAACATCCCATATTTCTCACACTGTGCGTAGACCATGTGGGGTTAATAAAGTGCAATAATTATATCATTTTCATCAAAATCCTCTAAAATGGAAAGGGAAACCTTAGAGTGTAAGTCCTAATTAAAGGCATAATATGATATGTCCCATATATCGGGAAATATTAGCATCTAATCCCCAATCAACTGAACTATGAAAAATCTTATTCCTTCCATAAGAAAGATATTTAGGATGCCTCTCCAAGGCTTGAGATCTATATTAACCATCCAAAGGGTTATCTAAGTACATAAATCCCACATCTATAAGTAGTGAGATTGGTCATTTTCCATCCCTTATTTATCACACTAATCATAGATCATGTGGGATTATAGAAATGAAATAATAATATCATTTTCAATGAAATCCTATACAAATGAAAGAGAAACCTCAAAGTGTAATCCCTGATTAGTGGCATAATATGACATTTCCCACATATAGGGGAATATCAGCTGTAAGCCCTGATCAACTGAAGTATGATAACTATGTTTAATTCCATAACTAGGATACATAGGATGCCTCTCCAAGGATTGAGCTCTATATTAAAAATCCAAATGGATGTCTCAGTACATAAGTCTCACATCCATAACCAGTGAGATTGATCATTTTGTATCCCTTGTTTCTCACACCGATCGTAGTGCATATAGTATTAGGAAAGTACAATAATCATATTATATTAATAGAAAGCCTCTATAAAGTCAAAGGAAACCTCAAAGTGTAATCTCCAATTAGCAAAATAATATGATATGTCCCACATATATGGGAAACATCGGTGTGTAGGCCCCGATCAACTTAATTATGAGGACTCATATTTCTTTTATAACTATGATACATATGAGGGATTCCTAAGAATCGAGCCTAAGTTCAAATGGTAATACACCTTGGGGTAAGTCCATAAAAGTCTATGGCATTTCAACCATTGGGATGAAATCATTCCCATGGGATGATCACCCTATCTCATCGCTCATCAGACTGAGAAATCAAGGGAAGTATGATGACTCTAAATCCTTATATAACTAGGATATGTAGGACACATATCTAGGGCCTGAGATCTATGTTAAAATCCTAGGTTTGTCTGAGTACATAATCCCCACACCCATATTCAATGAGGCTGATCACTTTCCAACCCTTGTTTTTCACACCAAGAATAGATCACATGGGCTTAGGAAGTTGCAATGAACACATCATTGGCATCCTGAATCCTATTAAGCCAAGGAAATATCAACTTGTAATACTGATGAGTGTCATGATATAAATATCCCTCATATAAGGGAATATACTTTTAAGGCCTTCGGGCCACCCAAGGCCTTTGGGATAGTAAGGTTTTCAGGCCACCTCAAGGCCTTCAGGCCACCTCAAGGTCTTTGGTCCACCTCAAGGCCTTCGGGACACCTAAAATTGTGCTTAAATGATCATATATACTCTACAAGGAGAATAATCCAGATGGGGATTCAGAGTAGATGTATTAACTAGTGTAGAATCTAAGAGGATTTGTCAGAAAGAGAGGGTATGACATTGCCATTGGGACCAGCCTTTGCTTGCATGAGTAGCCTAGCAGAACAACCATGCGATGGTGGAGAGATGATATAACGATGAAGAAGCTGGGAGGAGGAGTTCCAAGTATAGTCTATATATTTCCTAAGACCTATGTGTCATGTAATATCTAAGCCTATGGGGCTTTTAAGGGTTCCCCCTCATCCCTTGAAAGGTGGGTTATAAAAAATTAATAAAAAAATGAAGGCATTTGGGTCATTCAGGCAGTATATAAGTAGCAATCCATTATTGTGAAACATAAGTAGAACTTCATATACAAATAGATAGATTCAATAATGAGATCCTCCCTTTAATTTATACATAAAAGAGACTTAACCTATAAATTGTTTTGTTAGAGTAACTAGTCCCATATTAGGATTGGGAATATATTCATGAATATATCATAAATCTATAATAGAGTCCCAGAGTTGGAAAAAAATACCCCCAAAAGGGTGAAATGAGCCCAAAATACCATCCTCTTGACTAATGAAAGTCCCCAATCATCATTGGGTTTGAAATCCCAATTGACCACCTAAATTTGGAAAGAAGGTTAGTACCCAATTATGGATGAGGAAACCATTGGGAGTTTCCATTAAGAACAAAAATGGTGACCCAATCTTATTAGTTGTGAAAGACCTGAACCCTCACAACCAATCATCGGGCCAAACCGAACCCCCCTAAATGAGGGTTTTTGGTCATCTCTTTACCAATGAAACAAATATATTACCAATTTATTCATAAACTTAAAATCCACATAATCTCATTGACCATATATATAAAATGTATATGGATCCAATTACCATATAACTAATGAACATATTGTATTCTTATATATACCATGAAATAATTCTATAAAATCAATCATTATATCTCTCAATATTCCTAACATATTTATAATATCATTACTTCTTTCCAAAGTATTAATCAGTTGTATGATCATTAATGTGAATGACCAAGATAAAGATTTTGTGTTCATCATCTTTGTATTAACTTGTGGTTTTATACCTCTAGTATTTTTGATAATAATGTTTCATAGATCTTTATAAAAGTGTATTATTATTTTATTGTAATTGCTTCTTAGTGAATTATAGAGTTGATCATTTTAGTTCTTTATTGTGTGTAAGAATAACTATCATGGTTTTAAAGGGAATTTAAAACTCTAAATTCAGAGTTTTACAATTATTTTTTGGGACATATTTCATACCAAATGTAGTGGAAGTAATCATAAAACTCATATATAATATGTAACAAAAGATTTATTAATGAAATTAATTGAAAATACAAAAAACAACGAATAACCAATTATCCCTTCTGAATTTACAACAACGATGAGTTTAATAGAGACCCCTTAGTAATAACCAATGAGTCCCTACTTATAAATATTTCTAGCAACTATTAGAATCACTGAACACTTTGTTATGAAATCTTAAATTTAAATGTGTGTTAGAGCCTCCTCTCTAAAGGTAAATAATGATAGAAAAAATAGAGGGGGGCTTTCTTTTTTTTCGATGAATAAACATAAATTCAATCAAATTTGGATTATAAACAATGTTTATTGAACACATTTATCAACTAAATGCAAAATTTGGGATCTAAATATATAAAATAGTATGAAATATCTTTTTCATTAGATCAAACAATATAAAAATTAAAAATTATTCTCATTAATATAGGTGATTGTTAAACTTATTTAATTATCAATAGTATATATATATATATATTATCAAATGATGATTCATGAGATGAAATAGTATAATAATATTTATAACAGATTAAACTAGATAATATTTACTATAATTTAGTATACATACATGGAAACAGTGTCATGAACTATGTCCCAAAGTAAACCATGACTTAGGGTTTCTCACTAATTAATGGTTTATACATTAGTTTGTAATTTAAAAAACCACTAACATGACATATATTACCAACTAGAATACATTCACTAAAGTGGAACCTCATCCATACATATTTTGAGTTCACCATGTATGTAACCTCTAACAGTCACCATATCTCTTGTAAAATTAGTTCTTACCCTATATCCATTGATAGTCAAATCTCCACCATGGGTTTTACCTTTTCATAGATTATCAAGTAGAAAACTATCAACACATTATCATTAGTAAAACATTATTACTCACAAAACACACTTATTTTATCATGATATACCCTTTCATGGGCCTCACTCCAAAGTATAAAATTAACATAGTTCACTATGTTACCATTTTCTAATAACACATAGGACATATCACTAGAACACCAAATCTTGATGAATATACCACTAAATTGGTTAACTAAATTGAAATAATTAATATATATTATTTCTTAATATTATAGACTCCACATTATTTCATGAAAAGTCCAAAATTATTAGTTTATTTCCCAAACCTATCATAGTTAAGGAAATAATTCTCTATACCAGTATATCTACTAAGATACTTGGCCCATCGACATTCTATAATATACATTTTTTGTCTCAACACCTTCCAAAATATTTATGAAGCTACACTTTATATCCTTTATTGGATTAGTTTGATATAAAATTGGACCTCATTAATCATTGTAACCATGCATAAAACCCTATTAATCTCATCTATCACATTAATATATCCCATTATATATGTTTTCACTAGCCTCTCCACATACAACCATATCTAAATCTACTTATTCTCCAACAAATATATAATGTAACCTCTACAAATACTCTCTAATACCTTTATAAGTTAATTTGATTTATATGACCCATTTCTATGGTCTATATCAATATCCAATAACACCTCTAGTATAATCATTCATGAAATTATCTTCAATAATTAGATAACTGAGCTCCTAGTAATCCAGGAATCTAAAGAGTTATACAATATTTAATATTATCGCTTCCCAAGGGATTCCTCATTATCCTCCATTTAGTATGTATCATAAGTTATTCATGTATAAAAATTCATACACTAATACAAAAGATCACAATTATAATTTTTATCAGAGGACATACTATACAACATATGACAAATATTTCATGTAATATCCACTATATTGTCATAATTATAATAGAGAACCCAAATAGTATCTTTTATAATGCGTTTTTACCATTGAAAAATATATATTAAACTCAATTCCTAAGTAGTTATTCACTCCTATGATATATTATTTTATAGATAAATTGATATTGTTTTGAGTCATATCTCATTGGTGAAGTCACACATGCCTATTCAAATGAACATGCACTCCATGCTTGTTAATCACATTTATCATAAAGCACACTCAGATCATTCATTCCCATGTATATCCAAATAATCCCATATTGTAATTCCATTCACTTGATCACATGTCACCCATGTGTCATTCCTATCATTCAAATCATCTACCTATCCTTCTAACTATATCAGGGAATCTATGTCCTAAGACCAACCCTCTAGTTTTTCCCTACAAACTAAAGCCAAGAAATATAAAATATTGTAAAATAAACACACTATATTTCTAACACATTCATATAAAACTATTATGAGCTATACCTCATAATCACCGGCCTTCCCCACTTATCTTATAGATCATATACATCACACATGTCCTAACTCAAGAAGAAACTTAAATGATTCCATCATATATAAATCAATGTGTCTATTTTTGGCACACCCAAAAATGGTTATGTCCAAATTGTGTTATCCATATGTTTATACTACCCAATATATGTTCATCTTCACATTTATGTTAATATTGATTATGCCCCCATCAAGTGATATGCATAAATTAAGTCATTATGATCATGTTTAGTTTAATAATGAAATAAAAATATTTTATCCTAGAAACACTAAATAATATTTTTGTTTCAACTAAATAAACCTAAAAATATTTTTTAAAATAATTTTACAACCACATAATATCATGTACAAGTTGTATGACCCTATGCTCCAAGTAATACTCACGTATACAAACACCACTCTACCCCAATCTTGGATTAAAAATATAAAACACAAATTATAAACAATATAATTTTCCAAAACAAATAAATTCTAATAAAATATATTAATATCCATAATCCCAACTCATTATTAACATGGATTTATACTCATACTAGTGATGGGTAAGAAAAAATATGAATCCAATACTTATTTATAACTAATTATATATCTATATAATACATACAAAAATCTATAGTAGGTACATGGGGTTTAAAAGAAGTGAAAAAACAAATCCACTAAATACATCCCAGCCATACTAAACCACACCCCTAAAAGGTTGGTTAACCTTATTAAAAAACCCAAGAAGAGTATTAAATTGGAAAGTTTCCCAACCATGAGGAAGCTCAAGAATCCTAGCATGTATACTTTCTTAAATGGGCACATAACCTATCCCACTTTCTATCCCATAACCCTATATCACAACACCCATAATTTCTCACAATAGATATTCATTTCCCATTCCCCAAATCGATTCCATTTGGTGATCACCCACTTATACATATCATCAAGCACCCATGAATACTTAGAACTACCCAAGATAATATGATCATGACCTAATTTCATATTCATCTTGCCTACCACATCTACATTTAAACCACCATATCGCTATATTTTTAAGAATATATGGATATATAATTCCCAATGTAACAACACACAGATGGGAAAAACATCTGTACATTAGATGAAATTAGTGAGTCAAACCCCCAATATGATGATACAAAACCAAAGGTCTTAACCACTATACTTTGGAATCATATTTATAAAACATGTCCCATTATTATAATACAATAAAATTAAATACATAATACCATATTCTAACATAATTGGATTGAAAAAATAGATTCAAACACTTTACTCACACCTCCCCAAATTCTAAAGTCTATTTACTAGTGAAAAGGGTCATAAAATTCCTTTAATATCACAACATTATAATAATAGGAAATGACATAAAAATAAATAACATGATAACATCATCAACTTATTATGAAGTTATAGCATAAAGATAACCATAATATAGAGCATACAATGTTATATAATAATATGATTGGGAGGAACCACTACCATCCTTGAGATCACCTCATAACTATATATATATATATATTCCAGGATACTAAAACACACTTACTTTCTCTATCTCTATTTCCTAGACCTTATTCTTTAACATAATATATGGCATTAACTAAGTTACTTGAGTAAGGTTTTACTATAGAACACATTAGCACACAAAACATTATTTTCCAAATTTTATAGAAATATATATGAACACATGTATAGTATGAAGTTAAATCAGTCAAAATCTACATTCATAACATATGTCACCCCATCGGGTGCTCCCAAATCCCCCAAGATAGTCAACTTTTACTTTCTTTAGCTTATATTTGTGATTAGTTAAAAAAGTGATCATTGGAATATCAAGTTAGTAAATATCCCATCCCATCAATACTTATAATCAATTTTAAATTGGATTATGATATATTATTACCCATTTTTACTAAGGAAAAACTGGATACATGGTAAAAATATTGTTCAACCTAGTTGTACCCATGAAAAATTTCATACTATATTAACATATACCTCATCCTATCCATAATCATAATGAATTGGATACTATATTATCATTTTAATTACCTTACATATTATCATAATAATATTCTCTATTTATTCCCATAATGTATCCTTAGTTTTTTTACATCCATCCCTTAGAGAATTCAATACAACATGCCATAGAAGAGTATCAAGATAATAATCACAATTATAAGTGAAAAAAATCTAAGCCATAGACCCTAATTAATAACCCATCAATACTCACATATAGTGTATCATGATGTATTAAACTACCACCCCTTAACTAATATCCAAAATTACATAACATTAATCTTGAATCTGGATACATTATATATAGGGCCTATCCATTTAACACTTAGTCTATAACTCTTAGCAATCACATCACTAGTGATGCAGACCCTTAGTGCAAAACATAATATTACCGTGTTTTTAATATCATAATATACCTCTCATCTACAAGAATACATGATATTATACCCTCATTGTGTCATCACTCATAATTATACGAGGTTGTTATTTTTCATTAACATAAACTACTCTTCATCATTAAAAGTCTCCCTCTATTTAGTGACTTAACCTATATTGATTATCTATAAATGGATCGGTACATTAACCCCAAGGAGAAAATAATAAATGGAATTAAAAAAAACTAATTTAACCTTGTTAAAAATTAACTTCATGAAATAATTATACCTCATAAGACCACTCATATCTATCTCGGTCCTCATTTATAAGTTTCCTCTTATGGTGAACTGATACAAAAATCAATGATTGAATGAACCTATTTTTCAACCTGCACATGGATCACTAATCATTATAGACTTTCAAAACTCAATATTTAAGATCTCACTAGGCCCCTTAAGTGATTACCAAAGGTTATATATCCTCTGTATGGTCCTCCATTGTTCAATATAATTTAGAAAAATGGAGTCAATGAGTGACTATGAAATTCAAGGGAAGGCTCATAGATCAACTACTATGGCCTGAATAGGATGCACCTATTTTTATATATAATATTACCTCTAATAGACTCTCATAGATTTAGTTACACTTTTATTCCCTTATATTCACATTATCAAACACATGTAATTACATAGAAATATAGGAAATAATATGGATTATCTACCACTTTGCATGTAGTTTATTGATTTTAATAATGTATAGATCTTCTATACAATATCTATAAGTAATCATCAGGCCCTTGATCTCATATATTATTAAAAATAACATTTAATAATAACATCATAAATATAATTATTTTTAATAAATAACACATGACTGGTAAAATTTGATAAAACCCCAAAAGCGATACAACAACTCTAAAATCACAACTAATATCATACAGATGATCTATGGCATGCATTTTGTAATCTTATGAGAAAAATAACATTAAAATAATTAGAATTAATTTTGGGGATTCTTACTTATTATAAAAAACTATGGTTTCACTCAACCTTTAATTACTGATAGAGTAGTCATCATCCCCTCCCCTAATGTGGGTGGTGGTGGGTGATTTATTACTCATTAATATCCTTCCATGTGTAAAGGCCTTCAAATGGAATCCAAATTTTATCTATTAAATTAAGTGCAATAGTTTTCTCAAATACCATCATTTTAAATTTATTTATTGGGTTTTAATCTATAGGAAGGTATTATAGTGGACCTGCACTCTCTTTTTGAATTGGTTGTAGTGTTATCATCATATGATTTTACACAAGTTGCTATGTTTTGGAATCATTTTCCTCCAATTGATGTTTTTTAATGAAATTTAAATTTTGATTCAGGTTTAAGGAATCAACCTCTAGTGGGGAATCTTGGTGTATACCAAATTTAGTTCCCATGCTTTGGTTTTGAATATTTTCCTCTATCATGGTCTAAATTTTCTCATGGCTATAAATCATTTTAATTTCATTTCGTCTGTTAGTCTATTGGAATCCATTAAAAAATACTATTCTTTAGATTTTTTTTAAAGCTTATAGGGATTCCTATTTATTTATTAAATATTGTAACTACTTAAATATTTATTAGTTCAATTTGAAGGTTTTTTTGGACAATTCATGACACTTGATTGGGAAGCATAATGTGAAAGAAATGGTATGTGTTAAGATGGACCATTATCTTCCTATTCCCAATGCCATGGGTTTTTATTTTAATGATTAAAAGGAATCATAAAAACAATTAAGTATGAAAAAATGTTGATTTATACCCTTATTCTATTTTGGAGGGGAACTATATTCAAGAAAGTGACAATGTTGGATTCAAGGTCATCAAAAATCCTATATAGTTAGGGAGGTCCTCTAACATTGTTGTGGTCACTCATGTTTTTGAATATGAAGATATCATGATAGTATCCTCCTATCCAAAAAAAGAAAATAGTGTGAATGGGTTGGAATGCGAATCACAACCTCATCGCCCCAATATTTCAATGGGTGTGAATTTGTTTGATGTTATTGGTTGTGCTCAGGATACAATTATTCTTATTGATAATCTAGTTAGGAAGGATTTAATCCACCAACAAGAGCCATTGGATTCATATTTCATGGAATCTCATTGAGAGGAAAAATCTAGGGATAATGTATTTGAGGTGATTTTTATATATGATCCATAAACATGAGCCTCAAACTATCTTTTGGTTTAAGGGTAGTCTATAAGTTCTAGTAAAGGTAAGGAAGAATCTATGGAACTAAGAACTCGGAATTATATTCCAATTCACGTCACTTATATAAATTATATAGTAGGTAAGGTTGAGATAATGGGGAATTATTTTAAGAACATGGAGGTTACTAATTTTATAGACAATGGAATAGGGAAGAACTCTAATTTTAATGATAATACAGAAAATTATTTGGAGGTATAAAGATAATCTATAGGTGTTAGAAAGAGACTGGACTGTGACTATCTTTTATTATTATAATAGTATAAAGAATAGTCTATATAGACTTTAAACCCCTTCAAATAACATCTTTATCTAATGGCCATCACTAGTGAAGGACACTACTATTTTAAAAGCTACAATTTTCTCAAGTATTAAATTTTACCAAAATTTAGATGATTTAATGCGTATAATATTTAATTCAATAATGAATCCCAATGATGTTTATGAGACCCTTAACACACATATTAGTAAATAATTAGACCCTATTAAAGAAGATATGGAGTAAGAAAAGTCTAATAGTGATTTCATGAAATATAATACCAAGAATGAGAAGAATAATGAGAAGGATACAATCATTATGCAGGAAGATAATGCATCAACATTGAAACATAATCAAACTTATTTTATGAATTAATAATTAAATTATGGTCAATATGTTTGTATAGATGATATACATTATGAATAAAAAATTAAGGATTAAATAACCTATTTATGATTTTATGGTTTCATTCTTCCTTTTTATACTTAGCTTCCAACATCCATTCTAAATTTATTTTATTAAATTAAAAATATTATGGTAAATAAACACCCAAGAAAAATTTATAAGGAAAAATACCAATATTGAAATGGAATCAATCATAAAATGTACCTTTTTAAGCCACCTCCAACACTTATATGAAAAATCTCTATTAATATAGTGTGATTTCACTATGATCTAATAAGATCACGAACTATCTAAAACCAAACTATAGGATTCCTAGATTTCAACTGATTAATAATGAACCAAGGAGAGGAGAAGAATATAGTAGGGGTATGATCACTCGATTATCTAAAAAATGACAAGAATAAAGTAGGGGTTACAATATATAGATATTGTCTTAGGATAACCAAAATTCACCCCACATAATGTAGATGTTTGAAGCTACCATTATATTCTCAATGTCATGAAACCAAGCTTCCGGTGGTGTAGTTGTGGTTTCACTACCACTACCACTACCAATGCTACAAAAATTTGGGTGGAACTCGATTATCCTTATAATGGGGTTTTCTACTACACATCTAAATCCTTATTTTTCGATCTTAAATAAATTTATCTTTGGACCCACCCTATCAACATTTTAATATAAAAAAACTTTATTTAAAGGTTAAACATACCAAAAATATTACCCCTCTCAATTTTTATAAAAAAATTTAATTTGAAACTAATATTATCCCATTTTAATATTTAATTTTCTAGGTAAAAAAATGGTAGATAACAAAAGTCATTCTATATCGATTCATGATATATAAATGTTTCATATTATTAAATAATTTTTTTATCATTATCAAGTATAAATATAATTATTTATCTATATGTATTTACTCTTTTGGAAACCAATTAAATAATGTTTTCATTACATACACTTGATAGATTTGGAATTTCTTTTATATTTCTTCCACTTATAATAAATGAATTAATTCAAGACTTTATATTGATGAAATTGTTCCTTCAACAAAAATACCTTTGATTTAAGAATGTATATTTCATCAGAGTTCAATATTTTTTAACATTTTTTTATACCCATCATGATTATATGAGAATTGTTTCTCAAGACAAAGATGACTGTAAACATCTTTAGCTAGGGGTGAATCATAATACACACTAAATTAAAGTTGTTTTATTTTTCCCATAGTAAATTCAGATCAAGTTCCCTTATTGAAAGGAATGTATCCAATCTCTCTCTTTTACTTGATCCTGATCTCATTGAAAATTAAATATGAATATGGAAACTAAAGAATAATAAAAATGAGTATTTTACTTGGTTTTACACTAGGATTCTAGGGTTCTTATTTGGAAATGGATATCCCTCACTACTTCAGATTCACACTTCTCCCTCCTTTAGGTCATGCCATGCAGGTGCCTCGTGCGAAGGCTCCACATTCACCGATTCTCACTTCAAACGTTGCTCCGAATCTGGGGAGATATGAGGTTGGCATATCAAAGGAGGAATATTTGATCGCGACAACAGTTCTGGGGCCCAAGTCAGTTGGTGCGGTAGTATTTGATGCGATGAGGGTTTTGATCCTCGGATCTACTAATGCGGCTGGGTGTGATGCGTCGAAGGTTCCGATCCCCAGATCTGAGATTTAAACAGGTTTGGTATTTTTTTCCTCTTCTGTTCGTCATAGACATTTGTACTCTAATGCAAGAAAAGTGGAGAAGACTTTGAAGAATTCATATTCTGAGTGTGGTGATGAGGGTTCACGGCAGGCATTGCTAAATGGGCTTGGTGGTGATGTTCCATTTGGTTCACACTCATTTGTTGATGTGATGAAGGATTCAATTTCAGGGCAGAAAAATAATGAAGCTCATTCGCTGCCTTCTTCCAAGGAATCTCATCATGGAAGAATTCTTCGCAAAGGCTCGTCTGCTCATATAGAGGCTAACCCCATTGCTCTTACAGAGATATTGACGATGGGGAAACATTATTTAATTACTCTCATTATCTTACCCAAAGGTGCGCGACCTTGGAAACTTGAGGATATTTTCAGTAGAATTTTGATGCTATGGGGTTTTGTTAGCTAGAAATGTATCTCACTTGGAAGAGGATTTTTTTCATTTCTTATTTCCATCAGATGACTTGAAGCTTCATGTTGAGAGCTTTGGTTCTCTGTTTCTAAAACTTGGGTGGCTTCATCTACATGAATGGTCTTTGGATTTTAATGTCTCGCAATCCAAAAATGATTTTTATCAAGTCTGGGTCCATCTACATGGGATCGACTGGGTCCTTTAGCATCCGAGGATTTTTCATGACATTGGCACAACAATAGGGCCCCCCATCCAGCTTGATAAGGTAACTGAAGATGTCAGATATGGACACTTCGCTAGGATGCTGGTGGAAGTTGATCTCAACTCCACTATTATTGAAAAGGTAACACTCTCCACTCCCTCATATAACATTTTAATTGATGTTGAATATGAGAAAAATCCTCTCTACTACACTGAATGTATGACTGTTGGGAACTCTTTGGAGCTGTGTCGAAAGAATGATGCTTGTAAGGAGTGTAGGATGAGAGGCCACCCATCCAAACTTTGTCGACGAAAGACAACTATGAAAAACTCATCTTTGTCCAAGACAACCGACAAGGACAGTGACTCTCCTAAATATCCAATTCATAATGCTTCTGATGCTTTGAATTCGGAGAATCCTGTATCTCAAGTGTCTCATAAGGGAAAAGAAATCGAACATTCAACACCGAATCTAATTCCTTTGCCTGCATTGGTGATGAAACTAATCACAATTATGTTCAATAGAGTGTTGATTATCAACAAGAAGTCTAGAAGCATTTGCATTCTTCTACTGTTATTGGTAAATGGGGAAATGTTTCTGATGATGAAGGTGGAAAGGCTAGATTCACTGGTCCGGGTAGTGGTGGATCTATCTCTTTCAAGGATGTTGTCCTAAGTGGCAAGTCAATAATGACCGATGGTGAATATTTTTCCTCTGTTCCTTCAAAGAGAAGACCCCATAAGGACTACTCTCAGACCCCTAGGAACGTGTCTACTAGATCATCTTTAAAGATGTCAAAAAAGGTTGATATAAACTACCTGAGGACCTTTAATTTAGAAAATTCTCAATCTGAGTGGGAAGCTAGAGACTCTTACTATGGGAATGAAATGTCATATTATGATTTCTAGTTTTGATTCATGAGGGTAATTATTGTTGTTTTACCATGTTCACCATTTCTATGTACTTTCTTTCACTCTTTTAATAAATGGTCAGAAGCTCTGCTTCCGACTAGACCTCTTTAAAAAAAACACTAAGGGATAATCTAAGAATCATGCACATGTTGATGTGTCGATGTTCTAGAATCCAAAATAATCAATTTTGATGGGTGGTTATTTTTATATCCTGGTCACTATGTTATATGGAACACAATCCTTGAAAAGTTTTATAAATGATATCCACCCACTCTTTTTCTTCTCCATGCACTACATTAGTAAAGGTAATATTCTATTTATGGATGTGTTTTTCTATCTATGTTCATCATGGGAGACTGCAAAAATGATAACTCTATATTTGATGCTCGATTGTAGTCCATGATTCTTACCCTAGAAATCCTTTAAGGAATAAATAGAATGATAACTAAATGTTGGTTTCAATTAGTTATCTTCCACCCTAACACAATAACGACACTTCTTTCTTCAGATAAATATAATTCCATACTAGAATTATCATTTCTCACTCTTTCTTCAATATCCATATATGATAGTGTATATATTATACCCATAGATCCTTATTTCTTATCAAACTAGATCTGTAATTGTAAATTCATTATTACACTCTTATATTCTTCTTATCCAAATCAGATATTTCTATATATTCACCTAGTTTTTTCATAACATCTATAAGAATTTTTATAAATACTTCCATGAACCAAACATTTAATCCAATGATTGGGATCAATTCTTATTCTAATAATTCTACATGATAGTTCCACATGTAACCCACCCTTATTTTAATCAATAATTTATATTAAAATCTTAGTCAATATACTTAAATATTAATACAAATATCTCTCCTTAAAATTAACTAAATATGTATTTAACTGTTTGTATCATATTTAAGTCATGACTTTATCATAGTGGAATGATCTTATACATCCTCAACCTGGTCATAGTGTGTCATACTTCATCATAATTTGATTCTTAGTTAATAATCAGATTAAAAAATACCCATATATTTTATATTTAACTTATATAAGTTTTGTTCTTTGATACTATTTTAATCAAGGAATGATCTTCTCCATCACAACATAACAACATCATGAACTGTTCACATTACCAATTCGATCTTTAAATATACTATATATTATAAACTGTTGATAGACATATTATTAGTCATAATCTATTATTGATAGTAAACCTTATGTATAAGATTTATTTCTTTAATGTGTTTGACTGATTATATTTACATATAACAATGTAGTTAAATGCATTTATATTTTCTCATTCTCAGTCTACTTAGCACCATGTGACTCTTATGTATCAGTTAGGTTACCCCTATATCTCTTCCACTGTACTTTTATATATTTTATTTATTTTTTATTCAAATTAATCAAATTTCTTATTGATAACCTTCATGATTCTGTATGGATTTCCTTTACATATTAGTTTAGTATTTAAGGTTACCATTACATATCAGTATGGATTACTTTCACATATTGGACTTTTACATTCTTTAAATAATCATAAAACAATGATAACCCATACATATTAAATAATGACACTTGGGTATCATTACACATACCATCATGTATTAGGGAATTACTTTTACATATTGGATTTTTTACTTTTACATATTAAGGCTTTTCAAAATTATTGTAACCAGTCTACTTCATGTTTATTGTCAGAGTCAACTTATGAACCTGTATAGAAACAATTTTTTAACTTCCACTTCTATTTCATATTCTAAAACTTTATTACTTTTGGAATAACTGAAATTCCTTGTATATCATGGTCATTTATCATTGATAACTGAAATTTGTATTTCAAATATATGGTAACTTTCCTCTTCATCATCCGAGTTAATATTTCTTCCAATATAATTTTTTAGGTTTCATTATTATGGGATCATTTTATATATTTTTGGTATCATGTGGTGCTCTAGACTTATAATGGAGGGTAGCCTCTCAATCACTAAGTATAGTGATGATGGAACCTTTCTTTGGATGGAAGGATGAGAGGTCAAGTCGTCCTTTAAGGGTTATTATCTTTTAGTATGGGACTCTCTTAAAAACATAATAAAATTTTTTGAATCTTTCCTAATAACAATATTTTCATTATTATGTGAAATCAATTTACTAGCCACAAGAAATGAATAGGACATTAAATATATATATTAAATGGTTTCTCCTTTTACCGATGTGTATGACCACCTTATAGAATAAAACCATATAAGTTGGCACTCTAAACTTTAACACTCTAACGTCCCGGTTCTAGGTGCCACCCAGAGGCGCCATATACCCGGTTGGTCACACGGCCTCAAGTGCATTTCCATGAATTCCAGAGTCTTCCAACTAGCAGTAAGGGTCTTGGGTGTGATAGTGAGGAAACTATTCAGTCATTGGCAGAGTAATAGAGCGGAAGTAAAATAGATAACCATAGCGGAAGCATTAATAATACTGTACAAAAGTAAATAGCTGGAGAATGGAAGAAATAAACTAAATCACATATATATATGAATGATGCATGATACCTATGTCTAGGAAAATAGCCAAACAAGTCACAATGCTAAAATACAGTACTAAACCAAAGTAAAAAAGGAAAATAGGTAAACTCTAGCAGCATCACAAGCCTCAGCTTGGTCCCATGCTATCCAGCTCATCATCAATCAAGTACCTAAAGTAGAAGGGTGCTTGCCCTTATCTAGAGCTGCAATAATATAATCTATTTAGGCCCAAAATCATGACCCAAACAGGGTGTGATACGAATCTCAGTAGGCAACCACCCCAATAAATGTGCCTAATAGTCAGTGAATATATATGGAAAACAATAAAAAAAAGTAGCAGGAAATAAGAAAGTACTAAAAAGTTAACAATCCTACAATTTCAATTGCATTCATTTTCACATATCAAGTAAGTATCTAAACAATAAAAGGCAACCCTATATGAAGTACTCATAACCTAACCCATCTGGTTCAACCAAAAAACACAAGAAACCCTCTGGTAAGTATACACAAGCTAACCCCTCTAGTTCAGCTTTAGCAAAGACTCTCTAAGGAAGCACTCACCATCAATTCCCCCTATAGTCTCGTATCTGAAACTATACACACTCTGGGGAAGCATTCAACATCTAATTACCTCTGTGGTCTCACAACTTGGAACTACAAACACTCTGAGGAAGCACTTACATCTATCCCCCTATGGTCTCACAACGTCAAAGTAAACAAACACTCTGGAGATGCCATGAACGTCCATTCTCCCAATGGTCTACTACACCTGGTTCCCACATCCCTGTGTAAGTCAATCGTGTACAAACAATATGTCTCAGCCAAAGTAAACCTCAAGAACCACTTGGATAAATAGTTCACCTCATATCAGATAAAATCACTCCATCCTACAACAATAGGCATGAAAAGCAATGTAGTAGCCTAACAGGCGAAGCTAGAACAAACAGTCAAAACAAGACAATATGGGAAAAACATCCATAGCTTGGCAAAGATAACCATATTCACAAACAATTAACCACTATCTGAACAAAAAAGGCATAACAGGCAATAAAAGGGATAAAAAAAGTAAACACACAATACCCTAAATAAGGGTATTGGGAAGTTTTTCAAATATAACTAAAGGAATAACTACAGAAAGGCACAAACTACCTACCTCGATGTTGTATGATTTATATTGTTGAATCTCACCATTTGATTAGACCTAGAACACCATAGATCTACAAAAACACTAAAAACATTCAATTGAAGATAACTCACGAGAGAGGAGAAATAAAGATATGAAGCTCTAGAATAAGGAATAAATCACTAGTGAAATTCCCACACAACTTATGGAGTTCGATTCAGAGAATGGACGATGAGTTGGGGGCTCAGAGAAGAATCGCTGGACATAGATGCTCCTGGACGAGACGAGCGGAGAAGAAGATCTTTTTGTGAACGAGACGTGACCCCAGTTTGTTTAAAGAAATAAAAATAAAGTACATGGCATGTTCTTCCAGGGTACACAGTGTGTACTTTCTTTAACCGGCCTCCGCTTTAGGCGGTCTCCTTCTCACCCCACACAGACATGTGTTCGGCTGTTACATGACCAGCTCACGGCTACTTGCGACAACCGAGTACACGACGTATACTTATAAGTACATGATGTGAACTCAAGAAATTTACATAAACTCATATTTTTATCAAAAACAACAAGAAAAGAAAGACAAACCTGAAAAGAAGATCTGGGTTCTCACAAACTTCCCCCCTTAAAGAAATTCATCCCCAAATTTCCCTAGCAATTCAGCATAGAAGAAGAATCCTCGAACAGCTCCGACCACTATGATCGTACATCTTCCTCCCTCTCCCAAGTCTTGTTTTTCACTCGCCCATGCTGACATAACACTCATACCAAAGGAATATACCGGCCATGGATAACCCTCACACTTCGATCAACAATCCGGATAGGATGCTTCTCAAATGAGGATTCCACCTCTATCTCAACCACCTTCAGTTGGAAAACATGAGACAGGTCTGAGAATCAATGTCGGAGTTGAGAAATGTGGAAGACATTATGCATAGATCAATACCTATGAGGTAACTACAATCGATAAGCAACTAGCCCGACTCTCTCCAAAACCTCAAACAACCCGACATATTTTGGTGAAAGCTTACCTTGTCTCTTAATCCTTCTGTGTCCCAACCTCGGTGTGACACGTAGAAAAACTTGATCTCCAACCTTGAACTCTAGAGGTCGTCTCCATCGATTAGCATAAGACTTATATCATGACTATGCAGTAACCATCCTTTTCTGAATCAACTCTATCTACTCTATGGTCTCCTAGACAAGACGAGGTCCCCGCATAGCTGCCTCTCCTGGCTCCAGCCAGCATAAGGGTGATCGACATAGACTACCATACAAGGCCTCATAAGGTTCCATCTGAATAGTTTCTTGAAAAATATTATTGTAGGAAAACTCCACATGAGGTAAGTGCCTCTCCCAAGAACCTCCAAAATTCAGGATGCATGCTTGAAGCATGTCTTTAAGCATCTGAATCATATGCTCAGACTGGCCATCTGTCTGGGGATGGTAATCTATACTCAGAAGTACCTGTGTACCCAAATCCTTTAGTAGCCCCTTCTAGACACGATAAGTAAAATGTGTGTCCCTGTCTAAGACAATGGAGTGTGGAACCCCATGTAGTTGTACAATCTCTCAGATGTACAACCTCCCCCGTTCATCAACACTGAAGGACTCCTTGATCAGAAAGAAGTGAGAAACTTTCATGAGTCTGTCAATGACAACCCATAAAACATAATTCTCTCTAGGTAGCCTCAACAACCCTATCACGAAATCCATCGTGACATCATTCCACTTCCACTCGAGTAATGGGTAACTGCTACAAAAGCCCTACTGGTCGTTGATGCACCGCTTTCACCTACTGACAGGTGGAACACCTCATGATGAAACCAGCAATATCCCTTTTTTATACCTGGACACCAATACTGATGGTGTAGATCACGATACATCTTGGTGACACTAGGATGAACTTCCCAAACCGAGGAATGAAAATCCCGTATCATCTCCTCACGTATGTCTGCTGACACCCACACACACCCACGAAAATGCAAGATCTCATCCTCACCTATGGCCCATACAAGAATAGGGTCTTATTCTGATATACTCTTCTGTAGGACTAGGCCTTCAGAATCTGATAACTACCGCATTCTCACCCGATCAAGTAGAGTAGATGTAACATCCACACAAGAAAGAAACATCTACCCTTGTCTATTGTGCACCTCCAAATGTATCTCAGAGAACAGATCCATAAGCTTCCGCTCACTACTGGACTCCTAAACTTCTTATAACTATGTCCTCTTGCTCAACGCATTATCCACAACATTTCCCTTCCCATGAGTGTAGGCAATCTCAAGGTCCAAAGACTGAAGGTACTCAACCCACATTCACTATCTCAAATTAAGGTCATGCTGAGTAAATATATACTTGAGACTTATGTGGTCGGTGAAAACCACAAAATGCTCTCCCAACAGATAATGTCTCCAACAATGTAAATCTTGAAAAAATGCTACCAACTCAAGATTGTGTGTAGGGTAATTCCTCTAATGTGTCCTCAACTACCGAGACCCGTATGCAATGAATCCTTCCCCTGACATACACACAACTCTCGGCCCAATACCTGAAGCATCCTAAAAAATAGTATATCTCTTTCCCAGATCTGGTAAAACTAGTATTGGTGCTGAATTCAACCTATCTTTTAGCTCCGGAAAGGTGGACTCACAAGAATATGACCATAAGAACTTCACACCTTTCTTAGTCAGGCCCATCAGTGGCGCTGCTAAGTGTGAAAAGTCTTGTATGAAACGACTGTAATATCCATCTAGTGCTATAAAACTATGTACCTTAAAGACATTCTTCAGATGCTCCTAGGAATCTTTTTCTCTCACTTTCTCTGGGTCTACTGATACTCCTATCTATGAGATAACATGACCCATGAAGTGAATTTGGTCCATCCAAAAGTGTTATTTTGAGAGCTTAGCATATAATTGATTCTCTCTCAGTGTACTCAATATGATCTCAATATAGTTGGCATGTTCGTGTCGAGTGTGAGAGTACACCAAGATATCATCCACGAAGACTACCATGAAAGAATCCAAGTCTAGATGGAAAACTCGATTCATCAGTGACGTGAAGACTGTAGGAATGTTCCTGATACTGAATGGCATAACCACATACTCATATAGACCATACCTGCTCTGAAAGGCCGTAAGAGGTATATCAAATAGTCTATGTGCAACTGATGGTAACCGGATCTCAAATCAATCTTCTAGAACACTCAGGATCCTCAGAGCTGATCAAAGATATCATCAATCCTTGACAAGGGATATCGGTTCTTGACCGTCAGCTGATTCAACGTTCGATAATCTACACAAAGTCTGAGGGTTCCGTCCGCCTTCTTTGCAAATAGGATAGAAGAACCCCAAGGAGAAGTACAGGGTCAAATGAACCCCTTTTCCCGCAAATCCTCTAACTGCTTCTTGAGCTCCTATAACTCTATTGTAGCCATCCTATAAAGAGGAATGCACACTGATGCCACTCCTAGAACAAGATCAATAGAAAATTCCACCTCTAGCTCCGATGGAAAACCTAAAAAGTCCTCTGGAAAGACATCCCTGAAACAATCCACAACTAGAGGAAATTCCATATGTGAAGTACCTTGGTCATCCAGATATAGACTATAAATATGGGCTGTAACTCCTCCCAACCCATGATGCTTAGGTCCTTCTTTGCTCGCCTGGACATCCCACTCACCCTTATGAAGAAATGATCCACCCTATGGTGATGTGAAACTCACCCTACGATGATAGAAATCGACAACTTCCTGGAAGGGAACTAACCAGTCCATTCCAAGAATGATCTCATAGCCTGTCATCTCTAAGACGTAGAGGTGCCATAAGAAGTGACACCCACAAACCTCAATAGGTAACTCATTGAACTGATGTACACTAGTGGTTATTGTCCCTAACAGAGTGTCTAACGTCAAGATATCAACATAAGAAAAGATACAGAGCCCAAGGCTCTCCAAAATAGTAACATATATAAAGCTATGGGAATCACATGTATTGAAAAGTACAGAAGCTAAAACCGAGGAAAATAGGATCCTAACTCGAACTGTATAGGGTCCAAGGTCCTTCTCCTACTAGGTATACTCCACTGCAATAGTCTATCTTATACCTCAAAACTGTGACCCTATCTGACCACCCTGAGAGGATCCACCCTAATGTCGCTGAAATCCTGGCACTGGCTACCACGGCCGTGACCTCCAACTCAGCCCAAATGGTCTGAAGAACTCCACTGGGTCTCTCAGGTAATGTGGCCTCATATTCCTAAACTTCCCACACTGGTAGCATACCACCTAGCTACCTAAATAAGTATCCCGCTTCCTTGGATCCCCGCACGTAGACTCTCTATGGAACTTCCTGCTATTAATAGTAGGGGTACCAACTGCAGATGTCGAGCCGCCCTGGATCATAGCTCTAGAATCCCTCAGATTTCATTCCATGATCAGTGCCTGGTTGGCTGTAGAAGTGATGGAATTCAACCTGAATATGTTCACCTGAGATCGGATGGCGTGCCTGAGACCATCCTCAAACTTCCTCGCCAGGAATAACTCATCACCTCCTGGGATGGGTGTGAAGCATTGTAGCTTTGTGAAGCAAGAAGAATACTCCATAACTAAAAGAGTACCCTACTCCAGACTCATGAACTCTCATTCTTAATCTACCATCAATGTATCTAGGTAAAATTAGTCATAAAAGGCATGCTGGAACTCATCCCAAGACATAACCTGATGGAATCCCGCCTGTGAGATCACATCCCACCCTCTATTGGTGGAGTCCCGTAACATGTACGTAGCGAGCTTCACTCTCATCTCTGGAGGAATCTTCAGATGCTTGAAGATAGAAATCATGGCTTCTAGCCACGACTCTGCAGCCTGAGGACATGCTTCCTCTGTGAAATTGGGAGGATGATGCTACTGAAAGACCCGCGTCAATTCTGCCATCGATGGGGAAGAAGGCAGTTCTCCTTGGAAGGTCTGCATGAATCTCATAAATCCCTCTCAGAACTTTGCATCAGCACCTGTGTCCAGAATAAAGGCTGGTGCCAAGACTGGCACCACTAGAGGATCTGCTGGTAGTCCCTAATCATCCATATCTGGTGTCTGATCACTACCCTAAATCTGGCATACAACCAGAGGATGTCTTGGTGGCATGACTCTACAAGGTCAAGCACACACGTTAGATCAAGATTATCAATGACTGAAAACTAGAAGTGTAAGAAGGGAACAAGATAAAGAAAGCATTAATGTTTTTCAAAACATGGATACACGACGTGTATAATGCCTACACGGTGTGTTCCCTTATGCCTTCACATGGGCGTGTACTTTTGCCAACCCAGGCCATGTAACACCCCATACACATGGTGTGTTCTTCCAATACATGGTGTATAATTGAATCATGTTCCTTTTCCTAAGTTATTCTATACAAATAACCCACATGGTTCCCCTAGAACAAGACTACATGATGTGTTTGTTCCATACACAGCATGCACTAGAAATAACTTCACCAACCCCTGTTGTTAGTCACATGACCGGTTACACAGCTCACTCTACATGATGTCTTCCAGATGGAAACTATGTGTAATCTCTGAGTTTTCATCCACCCGTGTCGTTATTCACACAACCAGATACTTAGTCTAAACAAAACAGTGTATACGTTCGGTACATGACGTGTTCCACCAAATCTTTCTCAACCCCATGTATTTGCCCGCACAGCCAGTGAAACTATTAGAGACTACACGATGTGTACCTAAAGTACACAGCATGTACTTGAGGAAAATAGTTCCTTCCCGAACAGAAGGACACATAGCATGTATTCATCACTACACGCCGTGTATTTTGGGTTTTTTCTGGATAATAAGCCTTAGAAACTACTCTGAAACCCCAGAAAAACAATGAAACAACATTCAAGTGCCAAATTCTGATCCATGAGGGACCATACTCTCTAATAATCAAAGCTTGGCATCTAATATATGTCATATACAAAGAAAAACAATGAAATGATCCACCAAATTCCAATCCATGAGGGCCCATAACACCTTAAGAACAAAATTTTGGGATTCATTCAAACAAAACCTTACACAATTCAATACCCTATAAAAAGTAGGTATTCTATCAAGGCATATATCGCAACAGCATGCATATCTAGCACAACATCTATCACAACAACATGCAATCATTAATGCACCCTAAATGGCTTGGCAGGAATGTATGACATGTGATTTCTAACAAGTTCCTATATGATGAATGAGATGGAATAACCTCATCTCATCGGGTTACAATAGAAATAGAACCTCAATTTTATCAATTATAACAACACAAATAATGCGAATCACCCAACAATGAAATAAAATCAACTGTAAAATTGAAAAACCAGAAAATAGCAATATAAAAGGTAAATCAGCTTTTCCTGGTACACGGGTTAGCTACTCCCAGGAACAACTTATTACCAATTACCTATTCTATCCTATCCCTGAGTATAGGCTCCAAATAGTAAGTCAAGAAGAAAATAATCCCTCTGATACCAATTTGTAACATCCCAGTTCTAGGTTTCACCCAGAGGTGCCCCGTACCCGATTGGTCACATGGCCTCAAGCACATTTCCACGAACGCCAGAGGCTGCCGACTAGGAGCGGGGACCTTGGATGTGATAGTCGGGAAACTATTCCCTCATTGGTAGAGTAAAATAATGGAAGTAAAATAGACAACAATAGCAGAAGTAGTAATAATACAGTACAAAAGTAAATAGTAGGAGACAGGAAGAAATAAACTGGAGCACATATATATATGAATGATGCATGATACCTATGTCTATGAAAATATCCAAACAAGTCACAATACTAAAAGACATTACTAAACCAAAGTAAAAAGGAAAATAGATAAACTCCAGTAGTATAGAAAGACTCATCTTGGTCTTGTGATCTCCAACTCCTCAACAATCAATTACCTGAAGTAGAAGGGAACTTTCCCTTATCTAGACCTGTAACAATATAATCTATTTGGGCCCAAAAGCATGATCCAAATAGGGTGTGAGACGAATTCTAGTAGGAAACCACCCAAATATCTATGCCTAATAGTCAGTGAATATATATGGAAGGAAATAAACAAAAGTAGCAGTAAACAAGGAAGTACTCAAAAGTAAACAATCCTACAGTTTCAATTGCATTCATTTTCACATATCAAGTAAGCATCTAAAGAAAAACAGGTAACCCACTGGGAAGTACTCAAAACCTAACCCCTCTGTTTCAACCAAACAACATAAGAAACCCTCTGGTAAGTACACACGGTCAAAATCCTCTGGTTCTGCTATAGAAAAGACTCTCTGAGTAATCACTCACCGTCAATTCCCCCTGTAGTCTCATATCGATAACTATAGACACTCTAGGGAAGCAATCAATGTCCAATTCCCTCTATGGTCTCGCAATGTGGAACTTCAGACACTTTGAGGGATCACTTACATCCATCCCCCTTGTGGTCTCACAATGTAAAAGTAAATAGACACTCTGGAGAATCCCTCAACATCCATTCTCCCTATGGTCTACTACACCAGGTTCCCACATTCCTGTGTAAGTTAATAATGTGAAAACGATATGTGGAAGCCAAATTAAACCTCAATAACTACTTATCTAAACATTCTATAGCATATGAGATAAAATCACTCAATCCTAAAATACTAGGCATGAAAAGAATAGCAAGAGCCTAACAGGCGAAGCTAGACCAAACGGTCAAAACAAGAAAACATGGGAATAACATCCATAGCTTGGAGAAGATAACCCTATTCACAAACAATTGACCTCTATCCAAAAAAAAGGAATAATAGGAAATAAAATCTCTAAAAACTATAAACACGCAATACCCTGAACAAGGGTATTGTGATATTTTTCACATATAACCCAAGGAATAACTATAGAAAGGCACAAACCGCCTACCTTGACATTGTATGATTGATATAGTTGAATCTCATCCTTTGATTCAACCTAGAATGTCATACATCTAAAAAAATGCTAAAAATGTTCAACCGAAGATAACTCACAAGAGAGGAGAAATCAAGATATGAAGCTCTATAAGAAGAAAGAACTCACTTATGCGATTCCAACTCAACCGGTGGAGTTCAATTCGGAGAACAGATGGCGAGTTAGGGGCTTGGAGAATAATTGTTGTCCACAATCACTCCTGTATGAGACGAGCATAGAAGAATATATTTTTTTGAATGAGACATGACCCCATTCAATTTAAAGAAATAAAAATAAAGTACACAATGTTTTCTTCCAGGGTACATGACATGTACTTGCTTTAACCATCATCCACTTTAGGCGGTCTCCAGTTCACCCCACATGGCCATGTGTTCGTCCATTATATGACCAGAAGAAGAATACCCGCGGCAACTGAGTACATGGAATGTACTTATAAGTACATCACATGTACTCAAGAAATTTATAGAAACTCCTCATTTTCTAAAAAACAACCAGAAAAGGAAGACATACCTAAAAATAAGGTCTGAGTTCTTACAAACACCATCTAGGGATGTATTGGGATCTTATGAAAGGATATAGAAGTTCTTGCAGAGTTGGGATCGACCCTATTATAAGTGATTTATTTTTATCATTGTAAAGGGAATCAGAATCCATGTAGTTTGGTCAAAATTAATGGGAAACATCATACCATTTAAGGTTATGTGACAAGGGCCACTTTTAATGTCCTGATCTTTTCAACTGGACAGAAATTCTTGGGGAATTTGGTCTTTTATATTAGTGGATAAAAAGACATTCAAGTTAAGAATTAGAATTCAATTTCAAGATTTAAAATGTAGAAATGTGTTATTATTAAATAGGGGTTAGGGCCTTGTATGTTTCTCAGGGGTTTGGTTTAGTTTCAAAAGTGTTAGGATTTGAAAATAAAAATTCAAGATACACAACACTAGGCACCGATTAGCCCACAGTTAGAGATAACCATGTGGCCCAAACTAGTAGGATCTTTTATATTAGATCATGGTTATTCTATATCGTGCAAGGGAGGCTCATGGCCATGAGACTTGGAGTAAAGGGGTGGATAAACCTACATAGTTAGGCATATAGTCTATCTAATTGGGCACTATAACCATGTGATGTGGGGTTCTCTTTGGATAGTGGCACCGAATGGTTAGCACATAGTTAGATAAACCGTGCATCCAAACCATGGAAATCATTTATTATATTGAAATGAAAAAACACATCTTACTTCCTTTATAATTCCTATTTCCCATTCCCCCTAATTTCCATGCATAATAGGCCATGGAAATCTCTTTGGATCACCTCTAGGTTTAGACTACCTTATTTGTTTTTTCACTGATTCAAGATCTTCCCATTTCATTGGATAGCTAGTGGTAAGGATGCAAATCATATTTCCTCTATTCTTTATTTCTCTTGATTTTTGGAATACTGTTTTTATCTGAGATAATGTTCCCTATTTCTAGTACATTTTCTTGATTCCACATTTTATATCATTTAGGATCTAATCAGAGGAAAATATATGATGAGTGAATTTTTATGGTTATAAGGTTGGTGGTTCCTATATTTCTCATAGTTTATTTGTGTGTTATGTTATGTGTAATAAATAGGAATGATTAGGGTGGTCTGGTTTAGACCACGTATCCACTAATTTATATTCTATTAGTATTGTAATATTTTGATGGGCATTTACATTACTTTTTAAATATGTTTAATTGGGTAGAAAATTTAATTTACGGAATGGTTTTTGCAAGTTGGTTGGGAATGTTTTTTCTGTTGTTTATTTTAGTTTAAAAATGTTCTATGTCTATTTGAGTTCTAGGGGAATGTGTTGGGATTTTCTTATGAGACTTGGGGGGTGATGTTGATCACTGAAACTAAGGTGATGTAGATCATGAAATTGAAGAAGATGGTGATAAACCATGCATAAGTTGGGAAACATGGTTTTTAGGTGGCGATATAGGTTCCCTAGAGGTGTGGATTAAGTATGATGGTGAATTACCATTCACTGTTGTCGGCTGAAATCTCTATTGGGTTCATGTTTACACTAGATCAGGACCTAATGATATTGTTTTTACTCAATGTTCTGGGTGGTGGTCTCTGTTGAAAATGCCTCATAGGGGGATGTTGATGACCATCTATTGTGGATGAGGTGCTCATAGTAGAAATAAATGATTGATGGTATGTGATAGCATCAGTTGGGGTTGAGGATCTCCATGGATTTGGGACTGATGGGCCATTCTTATAAAGGATGGGTATCATCGTGCCTTGGGACATCAAGATATTGAGTCAACAATGATTTAAAAGATAGAAGTACAACGACCTTTAGATATGTTTATGGATGTGTTGATGTTTTGTCTAGTTTACTTGACATGTTTCATATGTGGAAATGGTTGGCATGTGGTGTCATGTGGTATGGAAATGGTTAAAGAATTGTGGATTCTTCTAGTACAACTTATAGTGGATACATCATGCCACTCCAGTGATGGATAAAGTTATTAAAATCTCCCTTGTGGTTGTTAAGAACATGTGAAGTGGGTTATGTATTATATTATTCTAGTTTCTATTTAATTATGGTTTTCATGAAATGGTAAAAATATGGATATAATATAGGAACATGTTAGTGGTGTCCACTAAGTTAATACACACACCCTGCACATGTCCCTCAAGAAACGTACATACTTTATAGCCTAAAGATCATGTAAGGTATTAGACTCAAGGGATAGACCTTAGTGATTATGGATGTGCCATGGGTGCATGGAATGGATAGAAGATAGACTATGGGATTGCTATGTATTGAGATATAGAACCTTTTGGTATTTTTCATATGTACTTATGTGATTGGCATTTGGGTGATCTTGAACGTTATTGTACATCTTTCATGACATTTATATACCTTATCTATTTTTTGATATTTATTTGGGATTGGTATTATTATTGTTTCTTATATGCTTTCACTTATTTTTTTAGATATTTCATAGCATAGTTAAACTTTGATCTTTATTATTATTATCACTAGAGGGTATAGTATTCCCACTATCACCCAATAGACCCTCACTTCTATTCGAAAAATTTTTTCATATGGGGAGTCACACCTAAGGCTCAATAGCCCTTTGGACCGGATCCTATGTTAACTAGATCCCAGGATAGAGTGTTACAAGTTGTATCAGATCATTTTTACTTTATCTTTCTATTTGGGTGTGGTATACATGAGACTAGGATCTTGTTAGGTCTTGGTAAATATTTTGTTCCTGGGTACCTATATCCCCAAAAATGGGGGATGAACATAGTTAATGGTGGTAGGAATAATTGATGTTCATGTAGTATGATTTTACCATCGATTGATTTTCCACCTTAAGTTGATCACTTGGGTATTATTTTATTAGTTTATGAGGTTATAGACTACTATCCTGGTATGGAAATGGTGTGCATTCGTGCATCAAGATGGGAACTTAGGTTCACATGAAATATATATGATCCTGTGATTATTTATTGGATTTTGGAATATAGTAAAAAGGGGTTGGGTTGTTTAAAGTGTCAATAATTGGATAAACAATTTTTTTATGAATAGTCTCTTAGTGGGATTCTACTTATACATCCCAGGTATATGGTTCCTTAAGAGATTGATTTTTTTATCCTATTTGTATATGGTGTATGTAGATTCTGACTTTGATATGGGTAGGTAGGAATAAATGGAAGGGGTTAGCTATTTAAAATTTCAATAGTTGGCTAAATAGAATTTTCCTAAATATCCTATTGGTTTCATTATACTCATCCATCCCAGATGGATTGTTTTTACTGTGCTTGGTATGTGATGCATGACCCTGATATGGGTAGGAAAGGAGAAATTGGGCTAGATGATATGTGTTATGGTCTTGGTAGGGAAGTGTATGGGTGGTGAGATGTATTAACTATTACAAAATTCCCTATTTTTGATATTTGGACCATTATTGTTGGTACTGATAAAAGATTTTGGTCTTTAGTGTTATGCCACCTAGATAGGCACTGGTGGAGCTTTAAGAGGGGGGATATTTTTTGTCACCAGAGAATGCATGGGATGAGTCCCTTGAAGGCTAGAATGAGTTTGAGCTAAAGGTAATGGCTCTGTGGTGGGTTGGATAGCCATAATAAGTAGTAGAGTTTGGGTGGTGGCTAAATGAGTATCCTAGGGAAATCTTGTTATGGGTCTTTCAGTGTATTGATCAGGGAACTCATGGAGTTGACTCTTCCAAGGATTATCTAATGTGGGAGTTCTAGTTGAAGCACCCTCCTTTATTTTAGGTTGTGGGTGGACCATAAGTAGATATAATATAGGATAGAGTCTTTGTAGATGATATTTGATCAAATAGAGACACCCCCTTGGTGGAGGTTGAAGCTGGATATATATATATATATATATATATATATATATATATATATATGATTAGGGGACGATAAAGTGTAGGTGGAACATACAGGTACATATAGGTTGGATTGAGGGACTCACATGGAAAGATTTTGAGACTAGGTTCCTAAAGGACATCTTCCCAGAGACTTCAAGGGTATATCGAGCCTGTGATCTTATGAACTTACAATAGGGGACACGTCAGCCATGGATTAAATTGGTAAGATCATGGATCTTATCCATTTTCACCTTATATGGAAGGGGATGACATCTACAAGGTGGGATGGTTCAAGGATGGTTTATGGAATTCCATCAGGGTGTATGTGAACATATTTAGGTTGACCACATTCTCAAAGGAGGTGAATCAGGTATTGATAACTAAGAGGAAATTTTCAGATAGAACTTATTCAAACTTGGAAATGACATCATGTTAAATAAGCAGTGGTGTATTGGGTAGTTATAAGATAGTTTTTAAGGAGTATCAATAGGCCAGTCATTTCATATATACCATTGAGAAGTGGTTCATCGATATTGTGATTCTAGTGTGGGTAGTCAAGTCAAATTAGGACTTAGTTTTAGAGGCCTCCATAAGAGTTTTGGTAATGAGGGTAGATGGATAACTTATATAGGTTATGTAAGAAGATGCCTCAGGCAGCTGACAATCTTAAATTGGGTCAAACTCATGGATTTAAGGTAGGATCAGGAGCGGTACCAAGAACATGTAATTAGGATACTACTATTCCTGTAGGTCATGGAAGGGATAGAGATACCCGGTAGTGGGCGTAGTGGTCGATAGTGGGTGTGACTTGATAGGGAATACAAGCATTAGGTATTTGGGATTCAGGCTAGGTGAACATAGTGGATCTTGGAAGTTCATAGTAGGCTCAGTATAAGATACTGGTTATAGGTATGCCTTGATCATGGGAATACTCTTTTTTTGAGAGGCTAATGCTGGTGCACTTGTGATGGTTGAATTAACTAGACGTGGGTTATTATTTTGACATCGAGCATTAGTTTTGATACAGGACGTTATAGGCATTATTTGTGGCATGGGTATGAGATGAGCATATTATGAGATGTAGAAATGGTTATATGATATATAAGGACGTTTGTTTCTATGGGTGGTTAGTTTGAGACCACTGGAATGTTTGGTTTTGGTTTGAGAAGAAACTAGGTAGATAATTCCTAATGTGTGGAAGCACATGAGAGGAATTATCCATCAATGAGTGACCAGGGTAATCGAAGGAAATATTTATGTGGTGGTTATGTTCAGTATCATATTTTTTGTGTCATAAAAGATCGAGGATTATATTTTGTAAGGCAGGGTGGTTATAACCTCCTAAGTTTTAGAATGGGTTGTAAATTCTAGGGGAATTTGAAATTCTAAATTGGTGGATAGACCAACATAAAATTTAAAAACCAGAATTCAATTTTGAGAGTTACAATGAAAAAATGTGTTGTTTTTTGGATAGGGCATAATTCCTTGAAAGTGTCTCATGGATTTCGTTTAGTTTTATAAGAATCTGTAGAGACCCAAGGCTTGGCATACATGGACATTACATTAATTTTGAGGAATAATTAATACATAACAAAAACCAACACTCAAGGATCGTAATAGTTTAGTGTCTTTGGAAACTCAGAACATAATCTTCTAATCATGGTGAAAGATCTTCAACATCTCCCATAAAGATCTACCACTTTTTTTTTCTTACCTAAAACCTTTCTTTGTATCTTGGGAAAAATAAAACATATAAATAGATGAGCTCAAATGCTCAGTAAGGGTAAGCATCGAGAAAATAAAACAAACCATATACATTTGAACTTAAAAACATGAACATGATGTTTAAACATCAAAATCTTGAGCAATGAAATAAAACATGGCAGTACGTAAGGCATAGATCATAATGGAACATCAATCACAATAAAATATCATGGGAATAAAACATGTAATTGTGTAAAAAATTAAGCACATGATATGATTTCCATAGTAGCCAAGGCATTGCTGCCAAGACCATCTTAGTGGACAAAGTCCCTTACTAAATCGAGTTCACTCGTCGTTCCAGTCCTATATCACTGAACCAGATTAACTTTCCATTCTGGCCATATCTATCTCATGAGATATAAATCTTTACCCAATGCATTGGAGGGAGATATAGGTCCCACCCATCTCATAATGAAATCATTCTTACGTATTCCACAACATGAACACAAATCATTCATCATTACCCAAAGAATAAAACGGGTTTCATAAACATCATCCCATCATAACATAATCCATATAAAAAACTGGATTTCATTTCATCATAAGAAAAGTGAAACCAAGTAAATCATAGAGACATTATACTTGAAACATAATCATACTAAATAATGTCATCTTAGATGGAAAATAGTTTTGATAAAACACTTGAAATGAATTCTTGAGGAAAATATCCTTTCTTCTTCAAAATCATTTTCCTTTCACAAAATGCCATGAAATTTTAAAAGAAAAATATTTTGTTGAAAATAATCATGAAATCTTGTAGATTAAGCTTCATGAAAATTAGGATTTATGAAACCGTAAAAATACGTTCATGTTGTATAAGTAAAAATAACATTCTTCTCGTACTTTTGCTGGAAAAGTCAAAAAGTACAACATATGGTAAACAAAAGAAAGATTCCTTCCATAACACAAAGTAAGAGTAAAAGAGGGGTAAAAATGAATTTAAACATACATTAAAGAATATTAAACACTTTATGAAAAGAAAAATTTATGGACTTGGATGAAAAATATAACCCCAGTAAATACTTACGAATAAACAATCTCGGATAAAAAACGAGATTGGAAACATTATCTCTTACCTTAGGTCGATATGCTTTGTACGTATCCTAACCACCTGTATAATGATTTAAATAATGTCATTTAATTATTATAGAATTATATTCATTGTTATGATATCATATATGTTTCACTTATGACTTTATATTACCTGTTCTTTTGTAAATTCCATGTTAAAGCAGCGTTTTTGGTAAAATCATTTTATTTATCGTACGTGTTTGGACTTGTTGTTCTTGATATTATTATTACTTATATCATGATTTAGTTACTTCCATAATTTAAATAATGATTTATATATCATATATATTCAGTATATATATGTACATAAAATAGATTGATAAATGAAATGAAATACATGGTTTATGGAGACGGTAGGCCGTACGTACGCATGAATGCTGTTTTCCTTTCTTTATTGACTTGAATGGAAGTAAGTAGATGAAATATATATATAAATAAATCCATTAGATTTATCATGTCATATATTTCATTATTATTCATTATATATAATTTATAATCAAACATGAATGGTTAATCATGGAAAATGAATCTCATCATGTTCGTGGAGACGGTAGTCCGTACGTACACACGAGCGATAATATCATTCCCATAATTATTTAATAAAATTGGAGTGGATGATATAATATCTCAGAATCAGTATTATTTTATAATAACCATATATAGTTATTCTTTACACCATTATACCCATCCAAGAAAGGTGGTGGTGGAAAAACAGATTATACCACAGCGTGGAGACGATATTTCGTACGTACGCACACACAGTGATTTCATTTTCTGTAGGATGGATAGAAGATGAAATAGGGTTGTTTCATATTTATAATAAAATATCATTATATGAGTGATACTGATGTTATTATTTTATGATTAAACAAAAGAAGAAGAAGAAGTAGAAGAAGAAATAAATTGAAAAGAATCGGTAAAGGATATTACCCCTTCTTTGACACGCCTCTTCTTAACATCCACTTAAGGCACTAGAGTTGGTCTTTTGAGTATACCAGAACCTCTATAATGTTTCTATGGAAGTTGATAAGGTAAATGGGTAGGGGATTTCTGAGCTTGAAGGCTCAAAATTGTGTAAAGAGAAGAAGGAGGAGATTCCCTTTTATAAGGGAGGAGAGGGGCACTTTAGGAAAAAACTTAAAATATTATTTTATAATAAAGTCATATTCGGTTTATAATGGATCCAAAGTGACTTATTTAGAAGATAAAGTAGGTATGGGTCCAAATCCTCTCAACCAATAGGTTTTATACAAGTTTAGGTTACTATTTTAACCTTATCATTTATATTTAACACTAAGTTAAATAATTTAACTTTTACCGTGTCTTCTTGTTTTCTTACACTATATGGTTAATAAACTTACTATAATAATAAAAAAGAACCCCAAGTGGTTCATTATTAATATATATAACATTATCTAAGTCATTTGGCCGAACCTTAGTTTTTTAGGAGTAGAATAACAATTAATAATATAATATTTTTTTAAAAAACTATTTTATGTCAATTTTGACACTATTTGGTAATTGATTTTTGTAAAAATCATAACAGAATTATTAGTTCAAAAAAGTTAATTAAATCAATTATAACATGTCATATTAACCTATAAAATTAGTGGAATTCATAAAAAGTCTCAAATTACATTTATTTGGGTATTTATAATATCAATTATGTTAATATTTCACTAATAAGGTAATTACTACATCATCATTGTGTCATAAATAAATTAAATTATTTAATGTATAAAAATTATAAATAAAATACCATTATGTAGGAAATAGTTTTATATTTCTAATGAATATTTATAGTCTAATTTATCTTATGTATAACCCTATATTAATTTTTTTTAGTAATTAAACTTTGATTTTAACTCTTTTAACTCTTCTTTAAATAAAATAATGATAAATGACCTAATCTAATCCAAGTGGACCTAAATGATCATATTATAATCCTAAGTTTGTTTTTGGTCGAATTAAACTTATTCAATAGAATTAGGACATGTGTTAGGGTAATAATAATATCATTTTTACGCTTAATTACCCTATATACTTTTAACCGTAGTAAATAAAAGTAAAAAGTTAATATTCACCAAAAATTATTTTTATCTTATTGAACCACATTTTACTCCTTGATATTAACCATGTCTCTTAGATTTTCAAAATTCCACTCACATAAGTGGTAAAATTATATTTTATGTAAAATTTTAAATTAACCTATGAGGTGGGTAAAAGACGATGAAAAGTTCAATAAAATTTATATATATATAAAATTATTATAAAATGAATCCAATTAATTACATTGAACATATATAGGTATTATGTATCAATTTTTACCTAAAATAAATTTAAATAAAATAAATAATTATTTAAATAAAAAGTTGGTTTTTAAATAGTAACCCAGTGTTTTCACTATTCATCAAAAATTGAAAGTTTTCAAACAAATACCAAAAATTCACCCTAGGATAATTTCGATATTCCAAATCAAAAAATAATTTTTTATTTTTCCAAATTCAAAACGTAGAAGTGGAATTAATTAATTTTAAAAGTAATTCCCGTTATCAAAAAAAAAATAGCGTGTTTTTAAGAAACAATAACTATCAAAAGATCGACACTTGTTTATGTCCAATTTCAAAGTGAAATTAATTCCAGTGACCGAAATTGAATTAAATGGTAAAAATATATTCTAATTACATTTTGAAACCAATTAAAAAGATAATATAACCATATAAATTATTGCGATGAAAAAAGTTGTTTTTAATTAAAATATAGCGTGTTTTTACTATTCATTAAAATATGAAAGTTATCAAAAATAATATGAAAAATTTATCCAAATTAAATTTTTTTATCCTGATTCTAAGGAAGAATTTTATTTTTTCAAATTGAACCTATAAACATGTCAAAAACTATATTTAAAATGGGTGCTTCATCAAAAGGTGGCAAAACTCCATTTTTTGAAAAATACTTATTTTACCCGAAAAATTTATTTTGTTCTCATACCATGTTCTAGAAAATATGTAAGATGAATAATAATGTTATAAAATTCAAAATTTAGTTAATAATTTTAATAGCGGCTAGTCTATAATAATATTATAACAATATATCGTTGTTTAGTGAAACCCGATATTGCGTACAACACATGCTATCGATGAAGGTCGCGATTGCTTGTAATGCAAGCCAAGTCAGGGTTGAGTGTAGTGCAAGACTCCTTTGTTCTTTCATATAACAGAATGCAACCATTTTTCATTTTTACATTGAATATATATATATACACACACTCAAAGTTGCATAGAATAACTACTATCAAACGAACTTGAAATTGTGTGTAACACGATCCAAGAATAGTGTTGCATATACTGCAAGCTAATACGGTGTTGTGTATAGTGAAAGATAATCTTGGTGTGGCATACAAGAGAAGATATGAAATAAATTAAAAATAATATATCCTATAAATCTCAGGGTGTTGCATTCTACCCCCCTTAAAATGAATCTCTAACTCAAAATTCACCGGGGTTATAAATGGTTTATTACATGTGTGTTTCTTTCATAGAAACCCACATCGTAAAAAGGAACACCAAAACATATATTTAAAAACTAAATTATGAAACGTAATGGTTACCCAAATTAACCAATCACTAGGTTTCCACATAGGAGAACATTGGTAAAAATATGGATATGAAAGAGAAATATAACCATTAAGTTCTGATGGAGAGTGGTAGAGAACATGGCTTTGAAAAAGCCAACAATCACAAAGCCATAAATTTGTGATGATCTAAGGTACCATTAGATTCATCAGATATGAAGACACTAAGAAAACATTTTTTTGTTTTCAATATAATTTCCCTAAAGTTGAAGAATTTGAATTAGAAGAAATACTTACTTTATTTTGGTACAATCTCACCGTTGTTTATGCATTGAACCATTTCCACTTCATCTCTTAAAGAAATGAAGTTGAATTTGTCATTCTTGAATTGTTAGCAGATCATGTGATAGAATTATGGGTCATTCCATCTGTCTCAAATAAAAGGTTAGGAAAAGTTATCAAATACACATAAGTCCATCTATAGTGAGGTTAAATGTATATGATTCCAAAAATGGACTTATACTTCAACTATCATACTGATTAATAAAATAAAACTAATTTCTACTAACCAGGGACTTCCTGTAGGCCAGTGGTAGGAGATAAAGGCCTGTCACACTTTGGTTGTGGGTTCGATTCCCGCAACCTTGTCTGACGCGATGGGTTGTCACCTGTCCTGCAGGTTGTCCTTTTACACTATTATAACATTACATAAATAATATCGAAAAAAGTTCTAGCCTTAAACAATAATAACTTATTTCCAATATAATCCATTCCAATCATTAGGCTTATCCAAAATAATTCTACCCAAGCTCATAGTACAAGGAAAATAATTACAAGAAATGTCATCTACCGAGCATGTGAATACTATCATTTATCCCCCATATATCATACGATATATCTTTTTGTTCACATTCCAAACATGTTAATACCTTAATCTTTTATTATATTGAAACATGAATTACCATAGAACCATAGTGAAAACATGAGTAATGTCAAAATTTATCTCTTTCCACATACCAAAATCCCAAAAATTCTTTATACTCAAACCATGATATCACTTTGTCCTAATATTAGTCATGAGCTCATGAATAATATCATACATATTATTTTCTCCTTATCCCTTCCTTATGCGCATTTCATCATCTTTCCAAAAATATCTGAATAACCTTTCATTGTTATCGGTACCATTCAACATATACTTTCAAATACTTTAGAAAAAACAATAGTGTAACAATCCTTAGATGTTTCTTTATTCCATAGTACCATTAAATTACCTATACAATATAACTCTTGATAAACATACAATCATTCCACTACCTTCTTAAAACATTGATCGAGATTCCACATTTTATTCATAAACACTTCTTTCATCTCATATATCATTTGTAGTATCTTCATCATCATCTATATAAATACTACCCATACGACCATGCTGATTCTCTTCATGAAATTTTCCCTTAGAGAATTGGTTTGGATAATGCCCGTACATTCCAAATTTAAAACATTTAACCGTTGTTGATGTCTTAGCAATACCATTATCCTTTTCCATGGTGTTAACTGAACCTTTTCCTTTGCAATTACTAGCTTTGTGTCCTTCTTTTCCACACCCAAAGCATCTTCCAGTTCCTTGAAACATTCTCCTTGATGCCTATTCCCACATGATCTACATGAGGGAAATTGAACTTTCTTTCCTCTATGATCATCATGAAACTCCATCTTTCTCAATTAGCCGAGTTAGAAAACTTACCAAAGTTGATATTATTGATCATATTATGAGATTGCTGATTAGGAATAATAACGATGTTTGGACACCCAAATCCTGTTTCATTTGGTTGTTGATGAAGAATATCATTCCATTGTCCATCATATTCTCCATTAATATGAATCCTCATGTTTCCTTCCATTTCTTAAAACCCAAAAAGAATAGTATGAGAGACACAACCCGTACTAGAAAAACAACATAATAAAGGGGGAGTACTTTCAATCTATAATATCTTAGGTTTAATTCTATGATCGTTACTATAATTCTAGGACTATAACCTATACTTATACTTAACCTTAGGGGCTTCCCTAGACATACCTTAGAAATATATCTAGGGATCTCACTAAAGTTTTCGCATCCTAGTTTTCAAAGGTTAACAAAACCTTTCCTCTGATACCAACTTTAGAGACCCAAGGCCTGGCTTACATGGACATTACATTACTTTTGTAGAATACTTAATACATAACAAAAACCAACACTCAGGGATCGTAATAGTTTAGTGTCTTTGGAAACTCGGAACACAATCTTATAATCATGGTGAAAGATCTTCAACATCTCCCATAAAGATCTTCCCCTTTTGTTTTCTTACCTAAAACCTTGATTTATATCCTCATATAAAAGGGTGAGCTCAAATGCTCAGTAAGGGTAAGCATGGAGAAAATAAAACAAACCATATACATTTGAACTTAAAAACATGACCATAATGTTTAAACATCAAAATCTTTTGCAATGAAATAAAACATGGCAGTACGTAAGGCATAGATCATAATGGAACATCAATCATGATAAAATAGCATGGGAATAAAACATGTAATTTTGGAAACCATTAAGCACATGATATGATTTCTATAGTATCCAAGGTATTGCTTCCAAGACCATCTTAGTGGACAAAGTCCCTTACTGAATCGAGTTCACTCATCGTTCCAATTCTGTATCACTGAACCAGATTAACTTTCCATTCCAGCCATGTCTATCTCATGAGATATAAATCTTTACTCAATTAATTGGAGGGAGATATAGGTCCCACCCATCTCATAATGAAATCATTCTTACGTGTGCCATAACATGAACATAAATCATTCATAATTACCCAAAGAATAAAATGGGTTTCATAAACATCATCCCATAATAACATAATCCAAATAAAAAAATGGATATCATTTCATTATAAGAAAAGTGAAACCATGTAAATCATAGAGACATTATAATTTTAACATAATCATACTAAATAATGTCATCTTAGATGGAAAATAGTTTTGAAAAAACACTTGAAATGAATTCTTGAGGAAAATATTCTTTCTTCTTCAAAATCATTTTCTTTTCACAAAATGCCATGAAATTTTAAAAGAACAGTCAATTGTTGAAAATAATCATGAAATATTGTAGATGAAGATTCATGAAAATTAGGCTTTATGAAACCGTAAAATTCCTTTCATGCCGTATAAGTAAAAAAAACATTCTTCTCGTACTTTTGCCAGAAAAGTCAAAAAGTACCACATATGGTAAACAAAAGAAAGATTCCTTCCATAACACAAAGTAAAAGTCAAAGAGGGGTAAAAATTAATTTAAACATATATGGAATAATATTAAACACTTTATGAAAATAAACATTTATGGAAATGGATGAAAAATATAACCCAAGTAAATACTTACGAATAAACAGTCTCGGATAAAAAATGAGATTGGAAAAGTTATCCCTTACCTTAGGTCTGATATGCTGTGTACGTATCCAAAACTCCTTTATAATGATTTAAATAATGTCATTGAATTATTATAGAATCATATTCATTGTTATGATATCATATATGGTTCACTTATGACTTTATATTACCTGTTCTTTTGTAAATTCTATGTTAAAGCAGTGCTTTGGGTAAAATCGTTTTATTTATCGTACGTGTTTGGACTTGTTCTTATTGATATTATTATTACTTATATCATGATTTAATTACTTACAGAATGTAAATAATGATTTATATATCATATATATTCAGTATATATATATATATAATAGATAGATAAATGAAATGAAATACACAGTTCAGGGAGACGGTAGGCCGTACGTACGCATGAATGCTGTTTTCCTTTCCTTATTGACTTGAATGGAAGTAAGTAGATGATCTATATATATACATAAATACAGTAGCTTTATAATGTCATATATTTCATTATTATTTATTAAATATACTTTATAATCAAACTTGAATGGTTAATTATGGAAAATGAATCTCATCGCGTTCGTGGAGACGGTAGTCCGTACGTACGCACGAGCGATGATATCGTTACCATAATTATTTAATAAAATTGGAGAGGATGATATAATATCTCAGAATGAGTATTATGTTATAATAACCATATATAGTTATTCTTTACACCATTATACCCATCCAAGAAAGGTGGTGGTGGAAAAACAGATTACACCACGGCGTGGAGACGGTATTTCGTACGTACGCACACGCAGTGATTTCATTTTCCGTAGGATGGATTGAAGATGAAATAGGGTTTATTCATATTTATAATAACATATTAGTATATGAGTGATACTTATGTTATTAATTTATGATAAAACAAATAAATAAGAATAAGTAGTAGAAGAAATAAATTGGAAAGAATCGGTAAATGATATTACCTCTTCTTTGACACGCCTATTCTTAACCTCCTCCTAAGGCACTAGAGTTGGTCTTTTGAGTAGACCAGAACCTCTATAATATTTATAGGGAAGTTGTGAAGGGAAATGGTCAGGGGTTGGCTGATCTTGAAGGCTAAAAATTGTGTAAAGAGAGGAGGGAGGAGGTGCCCTTTTATAAGGGAGGAGAGAGGCACTTTAGGAAAAAACTTAAAATATTATTTTATAATAAAGTCATATTCGGTTTATAATGGCTCCAAAGTGAATTATTCAGAAGATAAAGTGGGGATGGGTCGAAATACTCTCAACCAATAGGTTTCATATAAGTTTAGGTTACTATTTTAATCTTATCATTTATATTTAACTCTAAGTTAAATAATTTAACTTTTACCATGTCTTCTTGTTTGATTACACTATAGGGTTAATAAACTTAATATAACAAGACAAAAGAACCCCTAGTGGTTCATTATTAATATATATAACCTTATCTTAGTCATTTGGACGAACCTTAGATTTTTAGGAATAGAATAAAAATTAATAATATAATATTTGTTTTAAAAACTATTTTATGTCAATTTTGACACTATTTGGTAATTGATTTTTGTAAAACTCATAAGAGCATGATTAGTTCGAAAAAAGTTAATTAAATAAATAATAACATGTCATAGTAACCTATAAAATTATTTTAATTCATAAAAAGTCTCAAATTACATTTATTTGGGTATTTATAATATCAATTATGTTAATATTTCATTAATAAGGTAATTACTGCATCATCATTATGTCATAAATAAATTAAATTAATTAATGTCTAAAAATTATAAATAAAATACCATTATGTAGGAAATATTTTTATCTTTCTAATGAATATTTATAGTGGAATTTATCTTATGTATAACCCTATATTAAAAATGTTTTATTTATTAAACTTTGATTTTAACTCTTTTAACTCTTCTTTAAATAAAATAATGATAAAGGTTCTAATCAAATCCAAGTGGACCTAAATGGTCATATTTTACTCCTAAAGTTGTTTTTGGTATAATTAAACTTATCCAATAGAATTAGGACATGTGTTAGGGTAATAATAATATCATTTTTACCCTTAATTACCCTATTTACTTTTAACCGTGGTAAATAAAAGTAAAAAGTTACTATTCACCAATTTTTTTTATCTTATTGAACCACATTTTACTCCTTGATATTAACCGTATCTCTAGAATTTTCTAAATTCCACTTACAGAAGTGGTAAAATTAAGTTTTATGCAAATTTTAAAATTCTCCTAGGAGGTGGGTAAAAGACGATGAAAAGTTCAATAAAATTTTTATATGTCTAAAATTATTATAAAATGACTCCAATGAATTAAATTGAACTTATATAGGTATTATGTATCAATTTTGACCTAAAATGAATTTAAATAAAATAAATAATTATTTAAATAAAAAGTCAGTTTTTAAATAGAAACCCGGTGTTTTCACTATTCATTAAAAATTGAAAGTTTTCAGAAAAATACTAAAAATTCACCCTAGGATAATTTTGATATTCCGAATCCAAAAATGATGTCTATTTTTCCAAATTAAAAACCTAAAAGTGTCATTAATTAATTTTAAAATTAATTCCCATTATCAAAACAAATAGCGTGTTTTTAAGAAACAATAACTATCAAAAGATCGATACTTGTTTATGTCCAATTTCAAAGTGAAATTAATTACAATGACCAAAATTGGATTAAATGGTAAAAATATATTTTAATTACACTTTAAAACCAATTAAAAAGATAATATGACCATATAAATTATTGCGATGAAAAAAGTTGTTTTTAATTAGAATATAGCATGTTTTGACTATTCATTAAAATATGAAAGTTATCAGAATAATATGAAAATTTATCTAAAATTAAAATTTTATATCCTGATTCCAATGAAGAATTTTATTTTTGTAAAATTGAACTTATAAACACATCAAAAACTAGATTTAAAATGGGTGCGCCATCAAAAGCCGACAAAACTGCATTTTTTGAAAAATACTTATTTTACCCAAAAAATTTATTTTGTTCTCATACCATGTTCTAGAAAATATGTAAGATGAATATTAATGTAATAAAATTCAAAATTTAGTTAATACTATTCATAACGGCTAGTCCATAATAATATTATAACAATATATCGTTGTTTAGTGAAACCCAGTATTGTGTACAACACACGCTATCGAGGAAGGTCGCGATTGCGTGTAATGCAAGCCAAGTCAGGGTTGCATGTAGTGAAAGACTCATTTGTTGTTGCGTATAATAGAATCCAACCATATTTCATTTATACATTGAATATATATATATATATACACACTCAAAGTTGCGTAGAATAACTACTATCAAACGAACTTGAAATTGTGTGTAACACTATCCAAGAATAGTGTTGCACATACTGCAAGATAATATGGTGTTACGTATAGCGCAAGATAATCTTGGTGTAGCGTAAAACAGAAGATATGAAAGAAATTAAAAAGAATATATCTTATAAATCTCGGGGTGTTAGAGAATCAGACTTTGAAAACCTAAATTCGGAAAAAACAACATTGGGCTCATGGTTAGCATTTACCATGTAGCCCAAATCATGTAGCCCATTTTTACTAGAGCATAGTTAGTACTAACTCTGTGAAGGAGTTTCAAAGCCATTTGACTTGGGGAAAAGGGGTGGAGGGGACCACGTGGTTAAGAACATAGTCTTTCTAACTGTGTCTTGTAACCATGTGAGGTGGCGCGACCTTTAGACAATGACATAGAATGGTTGGTGCTTGATTAGCTAAACCATATGTCCAAAATGTGTGGATCATTTAATAGGATTAAATAACTAAAATTCCCCTAAACCATTTACAAATTCTTCTTCCTTTTTACCCATTACCACCCATAGAAGATTGTAGAGCTATTCTTGGCCTCCTTTAGGATTTTTTCTACCTTTTTCATTTGATATTTGATTCAATATATATCGATTATGTTAGATATCTTGTAGTAATGATGCTAATGTTATTTATTCTATTCTCTAGTTCTCTTTCCATTTGAAATTTTGTTTCCACATGATATCATATTTCCTATTTATAGGGAGTTTTTTTATTCCTATTTACCCCACATTGCACCTCGAATTAGAGGCATGTCTTTAATGAGTGAACATCTATGGGTATAAGGTATGTGGTGACTATATTTCTTTTAATTTATTCCTATGTTATAGAAGCATAATAAATAGGCAATAGTTGGATGTTCTGAGCAAGAAAATTTATTTAAATTCTTTATTTTCTATTATTATTGTAAGAATCTTATTTTCATTTAAATTTATTTTTAAATGTGTTGAGTTTGGTAGGAAATAAAATTTGTTGCATGGGTTTCCATGTTTATTGGGAAGGATGTGCCTGATATTTATTTTAGATAATAATGTGATATGACTATGTGAGTTTCATTGGAATGTGTTGGAATTTTCTCATGATAATTGAGGTGATACTAATCCCCATAATTGAGGTGACATAGTTTTTCAAGTTAATGTGGATGGTGATTACCCATGTTATAGTTTTCTAATTTGATTTTCATGTGTCTATAGAGGTTCAACAGAGGCATGGCTTAGGTATATTAGTGAATTGGCACTCACTATTTCTATCCAAAAGCACTATTGGGGCTGTGTGAACACATGATCGATACCCTATGAGGTGGTTTTGACCCCTCGTTGTGGGTGGTGGCCTCTGTAGAGTTTGTGGAATAGGGGAATAATGATGAATATTAGTGACTAAGTAGGTGGAAACCATATAATGTCATGGTTTATGGTATGTGAGACCATCAGTTTGGGGATAAGGCTCACTGAAATGATGGGGTTGATGGTTCAGAACAAATAAGGACAAATGTCATTGTACCTTGTGATGTTGGGAAGTTGAGATAACGATGATTTAAAAGATAGAAATATGATGATATTTGGATATGTTTATTAAAATTCTGATCAAATGTCTCATTAACATGACATGTTGAATATGTGGAAATGATTGGAAGGTGGTGTCATGTGGTATGAAAATGGTTTGGTAACTAAGGGTTCTTCAAGTATGATAGATAGTGGATACATCATTCCCATCCAGTGATGGTCTAAGTAGGTAAAATATCTCTTATGGATATTGAGTACAAGAGAAGCAGATTATATATTATATTATTGTAGTTTATATTTAATTATATTTTGAAAACACTAGTATAAATATTGATATAAGTTTGGAATATGTTGGTGATATCCTACTAAGCCCATACATATATCCTGTAGAGGACACTCTAGATGCAAGTAGAATTTATTTCTTTAAGATCAGGTAAGAGATCAGACTCACAGGATAGACCTTAGTGAGTAGGTTTGCACTGTGGTTTCATAATAAATATAAAAGATGGAACATGGGGTTATTTTACACTAAGTTGTAGATATTTTTGGGGTTCTCTGTATGTACTTGTATGATCAAACTCTGGGTGATCATACATGTTTTATATGTATCTCATGACATGTATATGCTTTATTAGTTTTATTTAGCTATTTCTTTTTGGATTATTATTTACACTCTTTCATATATTATTCTGCTGAGTTTTGTTTAAATATTTCATAACATAGTCATATTTTGAACATTATTATTATTATTTCCAGAAGGTGTAGTCTTCCTAATTTCACTGAATAGACACTCACTACTAGTCAGCAACCTTTTGAATATATGGAGGCATTCCTAAGGCCCAATGGCCCTTTAGCTCGATGCACAGGTTAAGTGGATCCCAGTTCAGAGTGTTATGCATTGAAATAATATTAAATTTCATGCATCAATGACTACTTCAAATAAGATTAAATTAATTTATAATTGAATAGTATCTTTGGACATATTTGTATCTTCCTCATGTCAGGGTGTGGGGGGTATCTTTTTCTCATCACATAAGGAAAGGATAAATGGGTATGTATCTTACTCAATTAAATTCATAATTGATTATTACACTTGACACATAAGGAAGTATGGGTAATCATATTCTCATCACATAGGGTATCTTATGATCATGAAGTAAGGAATAATGGGTAATCATTTTCTTATCACATGAAGCATCCTTTTTTAGAAACATAAGGCTGTTAGTTTCTTATACTTGTAATATAATAAGTCTGGTCATGTTTTGTAGATATCACCTCTCTATAGGATATAAGATTGAAATGGTTCTAGGAATGAACCTTAAGAAAGAATCCAATGTATCCTAGTGAAATAATAATTATAACCCATGTAGTTTTAGTTGTAAAGTTTAAATTCACATGTAAATATTGGTTTATGTAGTTTAATAGCAGAAGATAAAGACTACTACGTGAATGGTACCAAGAAAGGGTTATTATGGGACTTATTAATTTTTGTAACTTTCAATTCTAACTTGACATATATATCAGGAGAATTAATTTTTGGAACTAATATAAGTATCTCGTATCATGGTATTTGAAGAAACCTAGAGGACAATATTGACTAAAGTAATGTGAGGGAACTAAGAGGTTTATATTGAATATGGGAATTTTGGGAACTAAGGGGAGTATATTGACTCAATGTATTAATGGAACCAATAGGAATACATTGAAACAATGTTTTATCTATTACCAAGGTTTTAGTTTTAATTTCAATCCCTTCACATCCATCATAGATCCAGGCCATGGGAGGTGGCTAATATTCCTCTATGGTATAAAAAAATGGGATCCCATGCAGGTGACCTTGGTGAGGTGGGTTTCCATAAAGGATTATTGTATGAAGTGAACATACATATAAGATTTCTAGGAAATGTTATCACCAATATAGGAGGTGAAAGAGATTTTATTTCTCAGGAAAGAGTCCCATGTGAGGTGGGCACACAGACTAGATTTCTATTTTATGTGGAAACCCAGAGAGGAGTCATGAGTGAAGTGGGGAACTATGAATGAGGTTTGGGGGAAGTCGGTTCTTATAGAAGAGGATTATGAAATTTGGGAACTAAGGTAGGAAGCCCGGGTGAAGTTGGAAACTTGGTAGGAGTCCTGGTTGATGTTGGTGCCCAAGTAAGAGGTTAGGGAAAAGTGGGAAGTTGGGTAAGAATCATGAGAAATGTGGGTACCAAGGTAGAGGTTTAGGGTGATGTGGGTGCCTATGTTGTAGGAATGGGTAAATTGTAACTCAAGAAATCATGTGTCTGGCTACTTTTAGGCCCACGAGGTGGGAACCTAAGTGGCCAGTGCCTAGGTGATCAACACCCATTTGGTCTGGTTTTTAAGGAGTGACTCTAATTAGGGGGCATGAGTGTGGTCATTTAATCCCGTATCCCTAGGTTTTGAATGATTTTTTTTCAAGGATGACTTAGGTGAACACCTAGAGGTTTTTTTACCATATACTATTTTTGTGAATTCTATGTCAATATGGGAGGTCAGGGATTCCTTTTCAAAGAAAACCATGGTCTGGGACCATGTATGAATATGTATTTGTTTTCATGTTGGTTCATAATAGTATGTGATAGTAGGGTGTGTGGAAGGGAACATGAGTCTATGGAGCATGAGGATGAGTTCCTAAACATGGTGCATGCAAATTCAATGAGCAGGAACTCATATGGTTTTGAGCCAATCCAGATTTAGAAAAACACCCTCGAATTTCAAATGAAAATTACTTTTGATTAGAGTGTCTATTTTGGATCCAAAATATCTTAAATAAAATATTTAGAAACTAATTATTTTTTTCTCTAGGGTTACCATGTATTAGGTGTTTTTGAGGCTAAAAATTTCCCATAAGATCCTTAAAAATAGTTTTTATGGTTTTCATAACCCATTTCATCTGAAATAGATGACATATATAGCCTAATATTAGTGGGATATTCTCTCAAAAATGTCACCAGGCCAAGAATTTTTTTTTCGGTATATACATCCCTAAGTGCATGATTAATCATTTAGTATATGGAGAAACCATTTGTATCTGCTTCCATCATATAGATAATTTTCTACATGCACTTTATTTTGTTATCTAAGTGATGACCCTATCATGGAATCCATAGAAAAGTGAATGGAACTCATTTTTCATTGGAAAAATAATACTTCATGTACATGTCATCAAATAAAATATCAATTATCAACAAATAAAACACACAAACTCCATGTTTCACCATTATATACCATTGGATTTTGTTGATAATACTTCCATAAATCATACTCCACCATTTAACATGAAATTCTTCATAATAGTGTATAAATTTATGGTGCGTATGGTTCAATCCCCCATTTTCAATAAAATTAAAAGCATATTATTATCCTTATATAAATTTTAATTCACACCAAATTTATTAATGAATTTCATATTGGTATTTTTTCATCTATACTTCCCCATAATCTTTACCAGACTTGCTCTATATATTCAACGACTTTACCAGATATTGTGGGGATAGGAAGATCCATCTCAAATTCATAAAAACTAATGAAAAGAGTTTTTTCTCCTCCATTTTTCATGTATTTATTTAAAAACTCATTAGATATTGAGCTCTTTTAACCTCTTCCAAAACATGAAACCTATTCACAACCCACTTGATACCACTAGTTTGTATAAAAAAATATGTTTTCTATCAACTATTTAAATGTTTAACTTTTGAAAATTTATTTAATTTAACCACTTACAATCTGAATTATCTCATGAATTATCATATTCATTTTCCACAATAAAACCATTAGGCTCTCACAACCACTTTTCAATAAAACCTTTTTAACTTTTACCATTAGTGGGACTCTAGTTTTTTCTTTTAATCCTTGACTCCACATGTTGATTAAATCTATTTCATATTTTTCTCCTTTTAATCTCCAATCCATTTTCTCTCTACAGAACAATTTTAGACAAATATTTTAATCAAGTGAATTTATCACATTTAAATGATTCATTAAAGGATTATTTAATCCTAATGATATAGAAGGAATTGTTAGAAACAAGATTCTTTGTAAATAATGAAAAAATTGTTTACTCTACTCACTTCCATAAACACTTTCATATTATTCTTTTAAATTGATAGTAAAATATTCTTGTCATCCCAACCACACTTATTAAATAACATGAGTGAAGAAACAATGAAGAACTAAGTGTGAAAGATATACCATATATTGAACCAATTGATACCACTTTCTATTTGTAAACATATTATACCACTTGATATCAATGTTAATCCTTTATTAATAAGGCTTCTTTTATTCAAGATAAGGTTAAATAAGTATGAGGTGCTCATCACTAACTCCCCCTGAAAGCCTTCAGTTATTAAATCCATGTATTGTGCTAATTTTAAGCTTTGGGAAACCAATTTTTAGGTATGAAATTTTATTCTCTATAGTGTTTGGTGTCTAGAAACATAACCATCGAGACAATATTTTTAGAACATGAATAAATAAACATTAATTCCATCCACTTATTGATACTTATTCCTTTGAGTTTTCATATCCTTATTTTAGTGGTTTGATATTACTTTGGATATGTATTGATATAAATATTTGATGATTAATGTAAATTTGACTCCACTACATATATTAGGTAACACTTTGACACAACTTTAACTACAAATCAGGATCTAAATTGTTTAAAACTATTCACTATAGAATTAAAATCTAGATTTAGTATAAAATCCCAATTGGTTTCTCAAAAACACTTTTTGAGTTAGACGGGTCCATTAATACCATTTTAGACTTTTTTAAAAAATAATATCAATTATGAATATAATAAATCTAGATCCACTTGTTTTATTTTTCTCCTTTAATCACAATTACACCCAATGGATTGTATATAATCTACATCACTTCCAAAAATAGTTAAAATCATTTAAACACATCGGTAGTGGGGTACTACCTATTCATCCTCATGTTGAGGATTACAGTTGGTCTTAGTGAACAACACCATTGTTTTCAAAATTCTTACATGCCTTTCTAGTTGTTATTCTTGAAATACCACATACAAAAACATCACTCATGATGTTTTCTTTTTGATTCACCAACATTTTTGTCTTTCACACTATCTTAGTTTTGGAACTTATCCCACTTGAAAAAGTTACTTCAATTTATCCACTACCATCAGATATTTCTTCATGATTCCTCTACTATATGAGGGATAATACACCAACCTTAATCTATTTATGTTTTGTACTTATAAGATCAATTAGGCTTAAATCATGATTCTCTTCTTCTATATCCATAAGATTAACCTAGTCCCTTTTTATCCTTGGTGAAACTTTCTTCATGTGTATATCCATATTTATATTAGTTATATAATATTTCTTTTTTATCCTAAATATTTTATTTCATTATTTCCATAAAGGATGCTTTGAGAAAGACATTAGTAGTACTTGGTGAAGCGCTTTTTCGGGCCCCATTATTTTCCTATAATGCGATTAATATATTTTCCTAAACCAAATATTTTATTTTAATAAAAACAATATTCCTATATTTTTTAAGAATAATAGAATTCCTTATGAAATTTCTAGTTCGTCTATTATTATAACTTCTATCCATATTTCTATGGTTATGTAAAATAAAATATATCCTATGAAAAACACATTTCATGTAATCATTACTTAATTGATATGTTATTGAAGCTTATTTTATTTCTCAATTAAGCTCTTTGTATTCTATACATGTACTCAAATTCTTTTCCAATATTACATAGAAGTAGCACTATGTAGCTTCCTTCTTTTAGAAAACATATATTCTTGGTTTATTAAGAACAATTATTTTATTTAATGATTTAGTTTTGGTTGCTTCCAAAATACACTTGTTGATTCTATAATGGTAGTTCCAACCTTATCCTTTTCTTTTAAAGACATTAACTATAATTCCATATCCTTGAACATCATGCAATTATCTATAGTTTGGAAACCATCATTTCTAAACCTGATCCAACGTCTTTTTAGGAATTTTTCTATGTTCTATTTGTGTTTTTAGAGGGATGGTTCTTTTTTTCATCCGTTCCTATATGTATATTTTTTCTTAATTAATTTTCATGTTATTCATGTAGATCACTTTTTCCCTCCCTCTTTTCATCTGTTCTCATGACCTCTCAATTCAAGGATTCATCTAATTTATTTATCCTTTTATTCTCAAAATATAATTGTTCCAAGAACATAGAATTAATTGAATAACCAATACCTAGTTGATCCACATTATAATATAGGTATTGGATCTCATTTTATTACTACATGAACACTCTCTATATTTATGATGGATGTTTTCCCACTTCTTCCATGGAATCACCATCATCATTATTCTTTGTAGGGGAATTTCAAATTCCATATTTTCATGATTATTCCAAAAAATAATGTTAATAAATATTTTACATTGTTCTTACACTTATTTATCTTATTGGAGTGTCATTCTTATCAGGATTCTTCATTATAGTCCTCTTCTTCATGAATTTTGATATAAGGAAGTCTTTTGCTAATTTTTTACCAGTTTATCATAAAAACTAGATTTATATTCTTCTCTTGTGGTTGTATTTATAAATTCCTTTAATTTTAATAAATTTAAATAAATTTATCCAATTATATATAATATATAAATAAGAATCATAGTGAATCGAATTTATAAACACATATTTAGAGATACTTATATTTGATACCTTTTGTGTCTTCAAATGTCAAATTCATTCACTATGTTTTCTTAAATCAATATCATGATGTATATAATCTATGATATCCTTTCAGAAACCCTTTTTGAAAGTAATAATATCCTTTTCCAACCATAAAAGTAATTAACAATAAAATATAGAGGTATTATCATTAATTATATGTGAAAAAATAATCTAAGAAATGATTTTGAGATTAAACACCAAGTCAGAACAATTTAGTTTTGATACAACTTTTTTGGAAAATGCTAAATGTAAGAACCCATTGATATGGGATGAATCAAGTTTCACATAAAATTAATGTTTCTATTATCTTATAGTCCCTTATTCTATTCAAACATTGTTCCATTATTTTATGAACACATTCAATTCCTCTCTTTCACATGAATTAAATCTCACATAATATTAAATAAAAATATAGAATGTAAATTAAATTCACACACAAGGATTTTACATGGATCTCCATAAAGTGCCAATCCAAGGATCATACACATGAATATGTGCTGGTGTAGCTGAATCCACTATACTCACTTTCTATGGATGGATGTTTTTATGTCATGATCACATCAAGCCAAGACACACTGCCCTTAAAAGGTTATATAAAGACTCACTTTGGATCCAAATTCGAATCCATCTTCTTATGTTTTGCACACTTATTCAGTGTGGGAAGTAATGAATTTATAGATATATGGATCTCTTGGCACTACTAACAAATAGGACTTAACTGTAAAACCCCAATATTTCATAGTACGTCATCTCTTCAAAGAAATTCAATAACTTGCGTTACATGCAACACCGAGTTCAAGCAGACCATGACTTACCAAACAATCCATTCAAAAAGTAGTTATGAATAGTATTAACTAAAATTTTAATTTTATATTCTATATATAATTTTAGAATCCATATTATTTGTTTCTTAGAAATAATATAATAACAAATTCATTTTTTTCAGATAAAAGAAGTATTTTTCCAAAAATGAAATTTTACCACCTTTTAATGGAAAACCACTATTAAAACCAATATTTGACACTTTTATATATTAAATTTAATGAAATTAAATTATTCTTTAGATGTGGGACATAAAAATTTAGTTTGTATAATTTTTTGGTACTTTCCTGATAACTTTCATATTTTGATGAATAGTAAAAAATACAAAATTTTAATTGAATTTTTTTAATCGAAATAATTTATATTGTTGAATTATATATTTGAGTGTTTTTAAAGTATAATTAGATTATATTTTTATCATTTAATATAATTTAGGTCGTTTTATGTAATTTCACATTTAAATAGGGCATAAACAAGTGTCAATCTTTTGATAGTTATTATTTCTTAAAAACACGCTTTTTGTTTTGACAATAGGAATTAATTTTAAATTAATTTCAGCCACTTCTGTGTTTTGAATTTTGAAAAATGGATTCCATAATTGGAATCATGTGGTAAAAATTTTGTAAATAGGTGACTTTTATTTTTAGACATTATGAATATTTACTTCAGTAAATATTTTATTTAACATGGTTAAAGGGTAAATATGTTAAATAAGTGTAAGAAAATATTATTATAATAATATTAAATTACCCTAAAATGTGTCCTATTACTATTGGTTGATACATTTCCAACCATGGGCATCCTTGGTTCGATTTTGGTACCCAATGGAGCCACTTGAGAGTGATAATGACACTTTGTATTGATTAATTTAAAGTAAAGACAAAAATGACATAAACATATATCTTTTAGTAAAACAATTTTTTCAAAGGGTCATATAAGTTATCTTTTAGAATATAAATAATAATTTGAAATCTCAAAATATTTCCTACATCATGGTAATTTTTTTTATAATTTTCAGACATAAAATAAATAAAATTATTTATGACACAATAATGATGTAGTGTTTACCTCATTAATGAATGATTTAAATAAATGAGATTATAAAAATTAAAAAAATATCCAAAACATGTCCAATTCTTATTGGTTTATTTTATTTTGAACACGAGTCATCTAATATTCTACTTTTATGAGTTTGGGATTTTTATAAACCTAAAATTATTATATAATTAAATAATATTTTCAAACTTTTCTAAAGAGCCCCTCCTCCCCTTATAAAAAGCTCTAAACTCTAACCCATTTATCATACATCTCAAGCCCCTTGTATCATCCAAAATCTACTCAATTAATCTCCCTACATCCTTGTATTTATTTTAAAATCTTTAACTTAGGTAGAAGGAACTTCAAGGAATCCTTTTGGTTCAAACCAAATGGAGTTACCCGATTTAAAGGTAACATCTCATCTTAAGTTCTTTTCTTTTATTTTAGTTCTCCAACCCCCTAAACTCTTTTTATTACTTTATTTTATAAAAACAAAAGTATCATCAATATAAGAGGTTGTGTTTGTGATAATTATTTGAACTAAACATATACACACCTTCATCTAATGGTTATAGAACATAATGTTTCTGTGGACAGAGAATTACTGCCTCACGAAACGATGATTGTTCAATATTCTACTACCACCTCTTATATTGGCCACTATTATGGCACTATAATTATTTATTATGTTTATGATATTTATTTTATCTATAATATTATGTAATTATCTTTTTTATCATACCATTATTCTTTTGATGTTGTATATATACGATAATTTCATTTGAGGAAGTGCAGACTACCGCCCCCTCAAAGTGATATGACTCGTTCATACCATACATGGAACGTATATAGGATGGTGTTAATGAAAATATATAACGTATATAAAATATTATATTTTAATGGAATAATAATATACCTATGTATCATTTGGTCTTCTTTCTTTTTAAAATAAAAAAAATGAAATGGAAGTAGCGTTCGTGCGTAAGTACGGATTATCGTCTCCACGAACGTGATGAGATTCATTCCCCATCATAACCATTCAATAATAATTTTCAATTGATTATTAAAAAAACTATTTAAGAACATTATATCATTCTGGATATAAATCAAATACATTCTATCTATAACAAACATTACTTACGTAACAAAACATATAAAGGGAAACGAATCAGTTAACACCCGGAACAATGATACTACTAAAATATTATTAACAAAGAAATATTATAAGATCATATATGATATAATATTTTTGTATGTGGTTCATGTATAATTTAATAAAAATTATTTAACTATTATACAAAATGTTAACGTACCCTCGACCAAGGAAAAGTACAAGGTAAGGGTTAATTTCACAATCTCTTTATTATGAGAGGTTGTTTTTACGTAAGTATCTACTGAGACCTCTTTATCATCCACATATGTGTTTCTTTAAAATGTATTTCAAAACATTTTAAATATTTACTAGACTATGGTTTAAAGTCATTATACCCTTGTTTGAATTTTTATAAAATGTTTTGAAAGGAATCTTTCCATCATTTTCCAAACAAGGTACTTTATGACATTTTCAACAAATTAAGGTAAGATTTTTTTAACCTATATGGTGGGTGAAGCTATTCTTCACCATTATAATAACTTTGAAGCTTCCCTTATAAGCTTATAATAATATTTTCAAAATAAATGTTTTCATTTATAATTACATGACATTTAAATGATCTCAAAATAGAAAGAGACATTTCTCTCAAATAGTTTTTATTTCTTTTATATAAAAATACTTTAATGGATTTTATACTGGTTTAAAGTTGATTTATAATGATACAAATCTTTCATATTGTATTGAAGGTTTTGTGACATGTTTGACTATGGATGTGTTATTTTTATACCATTTATGGTTTGTGGTTAATGTATTAACATTTCATATGCTAGTTTTAATATGAATGTTTATGTGATGTTTCAACCTTTTCACATGTGGAATGCATTGGACTTAGTAAGTGACGGGTGGATCCCACTATATCACCTTGATGCATCAGTAGGTCTCTCAAGACAAACTAGTGTCTTGGGACAAGGTCTTGACAAAATCTTATTTGTAGTCTTGGCACAAGGCCTTGACTATATGGTTATGATGTCCGACATTATGTATTCTATTATTATGAAATTAGATATTGATATTACATGTGATTATTTGACTAGTAGAATATCCATGTGAATAAGTAAGTGGAATTATTTGATTTATCATTTTCATATTATGCTGAAGTTTATGTTTAAAAGTATTTTATTTTAGTTTTATAAATTGCCTTAAATGTTTATTCTTATTTATGAAAGTTTACGCTATATTTTTATCCTTACTAAGAATATGAGATCACCCCTTTCTATGTTTTATTTTTTCCAGGATGCAAAGAAATATATAATGAATGACCTATAGGGATAGTTTAAGGGATATGAATGTGTTCAATGGAGACGATGTTGTTTTTTTTTCATTTTATAATGTAATACAATGTTCATGTATGTAATCTATTTTCTAAGACTGCTAAACTGAACGGTCTTTCAGTACTTGATCCCTTGTGATCATGCCAATGTATTAAAATAATGCACCGACTCTAGTTAACTGGGGTCGTGGTGTTACAGTTGGCATCAGAGGAAGTTTAGCAATAACCTTGGAAACTAGATTTAGAAAAACTCTCATTAGAGAACAATACCCTAAGACAGACTTTGAGGATTAGTATAGAAGAACATCCTAGAATTTTGGTAATGTAGATATTTTTTGAAATTTCCATGAAATACATCCTTTTCTCGATAAGAGCATGTAGAGGAGGCTCTAGCACAAATGTACCTAGGAGTGAAAACTCCGACAAGGAGTTTTGGGCTTGACCTGGGGTATCCTGGTACACGACAGCGGGCTTTGCTACATTCTTTTTTACGACACTCTCAGGGGATATGCTTAGGACAATTCACATTTTCTATACAATCCATTATGAAAGATTTTAGAGTAAATACTTCTCAAAGAAAACATTTTTTTATGATTATATATTATATGCACAATCTTTTCAATTTATGTTAGGTATTTTACAAGTTTTGAATTATGCATTGAAATTCATAAAACTAACCTAGTATATGCCATTGTTTAGAAATGGTGCACAGTAGATGGAATGCGAACTCCAGAAATATGAATGATCCAAAGAGTAAGAAGGATATTATATTTCATGGTATTAAGACAACATTTAGAAAGAAAATAGTCTCCCATGTATTATCATCATATGAAGAAATAGTATCATGTGTTAATAAGATAAGTAAAGAATTCCTTGAGTCCTATGGCTTTGAAGGGAAGCCAGTGAAGAACAGGATGGTAGAGAGAAAGACTCATAAAGGGAATAAGGGAAAGAAGGAATTTCCCATATGTGATAATTGTGGAAAGAATCACCTTGGTAAATTATTGAAAGAAATGAGAGTTTTTTATAAGTGTGGAGGAAAAGGACACCAAGTATGTGATTTTAAGGGTAAGAAAAAGGTTTCAAATGTACAATGCTTCATCTGTAAGGAGTTGGGACACTACACGAATCAATGTTTTAATCATCAAAGTATACCACAAATTATGCTGTTGGATAATAATCAAGTTATGATATTACCATAGATGAAGAGTAATGTCTAGTTTTCTTATGCTGATATTAAAGAATTCTTTCATTTGAGTATTGTATAATGATGTACTGGTTATAATAATTATGGAGTATATAAGGATTGTACTACAATACTATTTCATTAAAGATTTGAGATTGTGTGGTACCAAGAAAAGTGACTCAATAGAAAGTTAAACTTTTTGGAAAATTCATGGTTAAAGTAAAGATAAATTTTTAATATAATCCTGATACTGTGGTATTGATTTTGGAATAAGAGATAATTGATTTGGATAAATTATATTGGATATTATTGACTACATTAGAACTAATTAATGGTTTTTTTATTCCATAAATGTTGGTGATTACAATATTTTTGGATTTTAGGAGTATATCCAGTATTCTATGATTCACATAAGAAACAAGGAAGTACATACCTATTCAAATGTGGTTTTCTAGAAATACATTTTATTACCACATTTTAAGAGATTACATGATGAAGGTATTCACATGTACATTATGTGAGCTTACTTATAAATTTTGGATTGTGAGTTTGGACAGAAGTATTGTTGATAAACCTAATGGTTGGAATAGATTAAGTTTGATATTGGATACTATTGTTAAGTTTAAATCATTTCTTGAGATTATTTTTGGATTGTCATAAAAATAACAACCCATAGGTCGGGAGATAACCCATCGCGTTCGCCAAGGTCGTAAGACTTGAACCCACAAGCTAAGAGAGACAAGGGTAGTCACCCACCACTGGATTACGTGATGTCCTAGTTTTTATAATGTATTTTTTTTCATAGCCTAACAAATGAATTATAAATTCATTATTTTTGGAACCTTATACGATTAGGATAAATAGAAAATTTTTGAATTCTATTATCTTTGCGACTGAAGGATGAGTTTGTGGTAGGAATTAGTTGAAGTATGAAAATATACTTCTCAAGTACATTTTTACCTCTTATTCTATGAATAAATTATTTCTTAAACTTTTGGGAAGGAATCTTAAAACAAAAAATGTTTTATCCTAATACCTTATGTTTTGTTGAACCGATGATATTTAAAATCATCACAGATTGATGGCTTTGAGGCAGTCAATTTTACACATGTTTGTGATTGATGACCTCAATCACTCCCTGTAAATATTTACATTTTTTACTTCAATTATGTGTCTCTAATTGCCAACAATGTTCTCCTAATCGAGATCATAATTTGGTGGCAACTTTTTTATTTCTCTTTCCCTCTTATTAAGACTAAATTTCATTATCCAAATTTTCGATGTGGGTTTTCCACAAAGTTATTTTTCTATTTTTTATTTTTTATTTTCAAGGAACATTTTCAAATTGAGATGACTTAATTTATTGAAAGAGGGTAGAATGTAACACCCCAATATCTCATTCTACGTTATCTCTTCAAAGAAATTCAATAACTTGTGTTACACGCAACACCGAGTTCGAGTACACCACAACATACCAAACTAGCCGTTCAGAAAGTGGTTATGAATAATATTAACTGAATTTTTAATTTTATATACTCCAGATAATTTTATAATCTATATTATGTGTTTATTATATATAATATAAGAAAAAAATCATTTTTTTCCAAATAAAATAAGTATTTTTCAAAAAATGAAATTTTAACTCAATTTAATAGAAAACCTTTTTTAAAACCAATATTTGACACTTTTATATATTAATTTTAATGAAATTAAATTATTATTTTGAAGTGGGACATAAATATTTATTTTGGATAATTTTTTGGTACTTTTCTGATAACTTTCATATTTTGATGAATAGTGAAAAATACTAAAATTTAATTGAAAATAATTTTTTTAATAGAAATAATTCATAGTATTAAATTGTAAATTTGAGAGGTTTTAAAGTATTATTAGATTATATTTTTTTTCCATTTTATATAATTTAGGTCATTGGATGTAATTTCACATTTAAACTAGACATAAATAAGTGCCAATCTTTTGATAGTTATTATTTCTTAAAAACACGCTTTTTATTTTGACAACATAAATTAATTTTAAATTAATTTCTGCCACTTATGTGTTTTGAATTTTGAGAAACATATTCCATATTTTGAATCAGGGGGTCTAAATTGTATAAATAGGTAACTTTTATTTTAGACATTATGAATATTTACTTCAATAAATATTTTATTTACCATGGTTAAAGGGAAGATCTGATAAATAAGGGTACACAAATATTATTATAATAATGTTAAACTACCTGAACATGTGTTATATTCCTATTGGTTGATACATGTCTGACCATTGGAATCCTTGGGTCTATTTAGGGACCGCATGAAGCCACTTTAGAGCGATAATGACACTTTATATTAATTAATTTAAAGTAAAGACAAAAATGACATAAACATATATCTTTTCGTAAATCAATTTTTACAAGGGGTTATATAAGTTTTTTTTTCGATTATAAATATTAATTTTAAATATAAAAATATTTTATACGTCATGATATTTTTTTATAATTTTTAGACATCAAAGAAATAAAATTATTTATGACACAATAAGGATGAAATGTTTAACTCATTAATGAATGATTTAAACAAATGATATTATAAAAATTAAAACAATATTCAAAACCTGTCCAATTCTTATTGGATGATTTTATTTCGAACATGAGTCATCTTATCTTCGACTTTAATGAGTTTTGGACCTTTATAAACCGAAAATCATTATCTAATAAAATAATATTTTCAAACTTTCATAAAGAGACCCTCCTCCCCTTATAAAAATCCCTCATCTCTAACCCATTTATCACACCTCTCAAGCCCCTTGGATCATCCCTAATATTCCTAATTAATCTCCATAAATTTTTCTCTTCATCTTAAAATCCATAGCTTAGGTAGAAGGCACTTCAAGGAAGCCTTTTTGTTCAAACCAAATGGAGTTACCTGATTTAAAGGATACATCTCCTCTTAATCTCTTTTCTTTTATTTTACTTCTGCAACCCCCTAAAATATTTTCATTCCATTATTTTATAACAAAACCAGTATAATCAATATACTATTTTGTTTTTATGTGAATTACTTGAACTACACTTACACACACCTCCATCTAATGGGTAGAGAACATAATGTTTCCATGGATGGCGAATTACCGCCTCATGAAATGATGATTATTCAGTCTTCTACTACCACCTCTTATTGTGGCCATTATGATGGAACTATAATTTTATATGATATATATGATATTTATTTTATCTATAATCTTATATAATTATCTTTTATATCATACCTTTATTCTTTTCATGTTTTATATATATGATAATTTCATTTGAGGAAGTGCGGACTTCCGCCCCCTCAAAGTGATATAACTCATTCATACCATACATGAAACATATAAATGATGGTGTTAATAAACTTATGTAATGTATATAAAATATTATATTATACTGGAATAATAATATAACTATTTATAATTTGGTCTTATTTCCTTTTAAAATAAAAAATGAAATGGAAGTAGCGTTCGTGCGTGCGTACGGATTACCGTCTCCATGAACGCGATGAGATTCATTCCCCATCGTAACCATTCAATAATAATTTTCATTTTATTATTAAAAATAATATTTAAGAACATTATATCATTCTAGATATAAATCATATACATCCTATTCATAACAAATGTGACTTACTAAACAAAACATATCAAGGAAAACAAATCAGTTAACACCTGAAACAATGATACGACTAAAATATTATTAACAAAGCAATATTAGAAGATCATATATGATATAATATTTAGGTATGTAGTTCTTGTATAATTTAATAACAATGATTTAACTATTATATAGGAGGTTAACGTTTCCTCGACCAAGGAAAAGTACAAGGTAATGGTTAATTTCACAATCTCTTTATTATCCGAGGTTATTTTTACGTAAGTTTATACTGGGACCTCTTTATCATCCATATACATGTTTCTGAAAAATGTATTTCAAAACATTTTTACTATTTAATAGACTATGGTTTAAAGTCATTATACCCTTTTTTGAATTTTTATAAAATGGTTTGAAAGAAATCTTTCTTTCATTTTTCAAACAAGATACTTTATGACCTTTTCAACAAATTAAGGTAAGAATTTTCTTTAACTTATACGACGGGTGCAGCTATTCTCCACCATTATAACACATTTCAAACTTACCTTATAATATTATAATAATATTTTCAAAATAAATGTTTTCTTTTATAATTACAAGACATTTAAATGATTTCAAAATAAAAAGGGATATTTCTCTCAAATAGTTTTGATTTCATCCATGTCAACATAATTTAATAGATTTTATACTGGTTTGAAGTTGATTTATTATGATACAAATATTCCATATTTTATTGAAGGTTATATGACATTTTTGACTGTGTTTGTGTTATTTTTATACCATTTATGTTCTATGGTTAATGTATTAACATTTCGTACGCTAGTTTTAATACGAATATTTATGTTATGTTTCAACCTTTTCACATGAGGAATGCATTGGAATTAGTAAGTGATAGTTGGATCCTGATATAGCTCCTCGATGCATTGGTAGGTCTCATGAGATAAAATAGTATCTTGACACAATTCCTTGAAAAAAACTAATTTGTAGTCTTGGAAGGAGGCCTTGACTATGTGGTTATGATGTCTGACATTATGCATTCCATTATTATGAAATCACCTATTGATATTACATGTGGTTATTCGACTGATAGAATATCCATGTGAAAAATTAAATGGAATTATTTGATTTATCTTTGTCATATTATGTTTAAGTTTAAGTTTAAAAGGATTTTGTTTTAGTTTTATGCATTGCCTTTAATGTTTATGCTTATTTATTAATGTTTCTGCTATATTGTTGTCCTTATAGAGCATCAGATCTCACCCTTTTCTATGTTTTATTTTTCTCAGGATGAAAAAAAGTATATCATGACTGACCTGCAAGGATAGTTCAAGGTATATGAATGTATTCCATGGAGACAATATTGATTTTGTTTTTCATTTTATAATGTAATTTAATGTTCATGTATGTAAACTATTTTCCAAGACGGTTAAACTGATCGTTCTTTTGGGACTTGATCCGTTGTGATCAATCCAATGTATTAAAATAATGCACCGACTCTGGGTAACATGGGTTGGGGTGTTACAGTTCGTATCAGAGAAAGTTTAGTAATAAAATTGGAAACTAGATTTTAAAAAACTCTAATTAGAGAACATTACCCTAAGATAGACTTTGTGGATTAATATAGATGAACATCCTAGAATTTTGTTAATGTAGAGATTTTGTGAATTTTCTCAGAAATACATCCATGTATGGATACGAGCGGGTAGAGGCTGCTCTAGCACAGATGTACGTAAAAGTGAAAACTCTGACAAAGAGTTTTGGGCTTGACCCGGGGTATCCTTGTACATGACAACGAGCCTTGTTTCACTCTTGGTTATGACACTCCCGAGGGATATGCTTAGGATAAGTCACATTTTCTTTACAAGCCATTATGAAGGATTTATGAGTAAATACTTCATAAAAGAAAACATTTTTTTATGATTATAGATTATATGCATAATATTTTTAGTTTACATTAGGTATTTTACAAGTTTGGAATTATGCATTTCGATTCATAAAACTAACCTATTGTAAACCATTGTTTAGAAATGGCACCCAGTAGATGGAATGATAACTCTAGCAATACACATAATCTAAAGAGTAAGAAAGATCTTATATTTCATGGTATTAATCCAAAATTTAGAAAGGAATTAGTCTCCCATGTATTATAATTATATGATGAAATAATATCATGTATTAATAAGACAAGTAAAGAATTCTCTGAGTCCTATGGATTTGAAGGGAAGCCAGAGAATAACAAGATGATAGAGAGAAAGATGGATAAAGGGAATAAGGGAAAGAAGGATTTTCACATATGTGATAATTGTAGAAAGAATCACCTTGGTAAATGCTTGAAGGGAATGAGAGTTTGTTATAAGTGTGGAGAAAAAGGACACCAAGTACGTGATTTATTGGGTAAGAAAAAGGATTCAAATGTACAATGATTAATCTGTAAGGAGTTGAGACACTACGTGAATCAATGTACCAATAATCAAAGTATACCACAAATGTTACTATTAGATAATAATCAAGTTATGATATTACCAAAGATGAAGAGTAATGACTAGTTTTATTATGGTGATATTAAATAATTATGTCATTTTAGTGTTTTATCAACGATGTACTGGTTATAATAATTATGGAGTATATAAGGATTATACTACAGTACTATTTCATTAAGTATTTGAGATTGTGTGGTACCAAGAAAAGTGACTCAATAGTAAGTTAAAATTTTTGGAAAATATAAGGTTGAATGAAAGATAAACTTTAATATGATCCTGATATAGTGGTATTGATTTTGGAATAAGAGATGATTGATTTGGATAAATTATATTGGATATTATTGACTACATTGTAACTAATTAATGGTTTTTTTATTCCATTATTGTTGGTGATTACAATATTTTTGAATTTTAGGAGTATATCCAGTATTATATGATTTACAGAAGGAACGAAAAAGTATATTCCTATTCAAATATGGTTTTCTGGCAATTCATTTTATTACCACATTTTAAGAAAACACACAATGAAGGTATTCACATGTATATTATGTGACCTTACTTATAAATTTTGGACTGTGAGTTCAGATAGAAGTATTATGGATAAGTCTAAAGGTTGGAATACATTAAGTTTGATATTAGATACTATTGTTAAGGTTAAATCATTTCTTGAGATTATTTTTGGATTTTCATAAAAAGGATAACCTGGAGGTCAAGAGACAACCCGTCGGATCTGGCAAAGCCATGAGACTTGAACCCACAACCGAAGGGAGACAAGGGTAATCACCAACCACTATCTTACGTGATGTCCAAGTTTGTATAATGTATTTTTTTTAAATAGCCTGAAAAATGAATTATAAATTCATTATTTTTGAAACCCTATACGAATAAGATAAATAGAATATTTTTTAATTCTATTATCTTTTGGAGTAAAAGGTGAGTTTATGGTAGGAATTAGTTGAAGGATGAAACTCTACTTTTCAAGTATATTTTTCCTCTTATTCTATGAATAAATTAAATCTTAAAATTTAGGGAATGGATCTTAAAATAAAAAATGTGTTATCCTAATACATTATGTTTTATTTAACTGATGATATTTTAAATCATCATAGATTGATGAATTTGAGGCCCTTAATTTTACACTTGTTTGTGATTGATGATCTCAATCAGTCCCTATAAATATTTACGTTTTTCTTCCAATTATATGTCTCTAATTGCCACCAATGTTCTATTAATCGAGATCATAATTTGGTGCTGAATTTTTCATTTCTCTTTCCCTCTTATTAAAACTAAATTTCATTAACCTAATTTCTGATGTTGGTTTTCCACAAAGGTATTTTTCGATTTTTAACCTTTTATTTTCAAAGAAAAATTTCAAATTACGGGGATGAATTTTTTTTAAGTAGGGTAGAATGTAACACCACAAGATTTCATAGTATGTTTTATCTTAAAATAAATTCAATAACTTTTGTTACACACAACACCGAGTTCAAGCACACCATGAATTACCTAACTAGCCGTTCAAAAAGCGGGTATGAATAGTGAAAAAATACAAAATTTTAATTGAAAACAATTTCTTTAATTAAAATAATTTACAGTGTTAAATTATACATTTGAATGGTTTTAAAGTATCATTAGATTATATATTTTTTCATTTAATATATTTTAGGTCATTGGATGTAATTTCACATTTAAATTGGACATAAAAAAGCGTCAATCTTTTGATCGTTATTATTTCTTAAAAACACACTTTTTGTTTTGACAACGGGAATTAACTTTAAATTAATTTATGCCAATTTTGTGTTTTGAATTTGGAAAAATGGATTCCATATTTGGAACCAGGAGGTCCAAATTGTGTAAATAGTTAACTTTTATTTTTAGATGTTATGAATATTTACTTTAGTAAATATTTTATTTACCATGGTTAAATGGTAAATCTGGTAAATATGGGTAAACAAATATTATAATAATAATAATAAATTACCATAACATGTGTCTTATTCCTATTGGTTGATAAATTTCCAACCATGGGAATCATTGGGTCGATTTTGGGACCACATAGAGCCACTTTAGAGTGATAATGACACTTTATATTAATTAATTTAAAGTAATGACAAAAACGACATAAACATATATCTTTTTGTAAAACAATTTTTACAAGGGGTTATATAAGTTATCTTCTAGACTATAAATATTAATTTGAAATCTAAAAAGTTTTCCTACATCATGGTATTTTTATTATAATTTTTAAACATCCAATAAATAAAATTATTAATGACACAATAATGATGAAGTGCTTACCTCATTAATGAATGATTTAAATAAATGAGATTATAAAAATTAAAAGAATATCCAAAACCTTTCCAATTATTATTGGATGATTTTATTTCGAATATTAGTCATCTTATATTTGACTTTAATGTGTTTTGGATCTTTAAAAAACGAATATAATTATATAATAAAATAATATTTTGCAAACTTTATTAAAGAAACCCTCATCCCCTTATAAAAAGCCCTCACCTCTAAACAATTTCTCACACCTCTAAATCCACTTGGCTCATACAACATCTACCCAATTAAGATCCTTACATACCTATATTCCTCTTATAATCCTTACCTTAGGCATAAGTCACTTCATGGAAGCCTTTTGGTTCAAACCAAAGAGAGTTACCCTATTTAAAGGTAACATCTGCTCTTAAGTTCTTTTCTTTTATTTTACTTATCCAACCCCCTAAACTCTATTTATTAATTTATTTTATAAAAAATGGTATCCTAAATATAATAGGTTTTTATTATGAGAATTATTTTAACTACACTTACACACACCTCCATATAATGGGTATATAACATAATGTTTCTGTGGACGGTGAACTACTGTCTCACGAAATGATGATTGGACAATCTTCTACTACCACCTCTTATGATGGCCATTATGATGCTAGTGTAATTATATATGATATATATGATATTTATTTTATCTATAATCTTCTTTAATTCTCTTTTATATCATACTTTTATTCTTTTCATGTTGTATATATACGATAATTTTATTTGAGGAAGTGTGGACTACCACCCCCTCAAAGTGATATGACTCGTTGATACCATACATGGAACGTATAAAGGATGGTGTTAATGAACATATGTAATGTATATAAAATACTATATTATACTGGAATAATAATATACCTATGTATCATTTGTTCTTGTTTCCTTTTAAAATAAAAAAATGAAATGGAAGTAGCGTTCGTGCGTAGGTACTGATTACCATCTCCACGAACGCAATGAGATTCATTACCCATCATAACCCTTCAAGAATAATTTTCATTTTATTATTAAAAATAATATTTAAGAACATAATATCATTTTGGATATGAATAAAATACTTCCTATCCATAAAAAATCATGACTTACGTAACAAAGCATATAAAGGAAAATGAATCAGTTGACACCCGAAACAATGATACTACTAAAATATTATTAACAAATAAATATTATAAGATCATATATGATATCATATTTATGTATGTGTTTCTTTTATAATTTAATAACATTGATTTAACTATTATAAAGGTGGTAAACTTACCCTCTACCAAGAAAAATTTCAAGGTAAGGGTTAATTTCACAATCTCTTTATTATCAAAGGTTGTTTTTATATAAGTATCTAATGGGACCCCTTTGTCTTCCACATCCGTGTTTCTTAAAAATAAATTTCAAAATATTTTTACTATTTAAGAGACTATGGGTTAAAGTCATTATACCCTTATTTGACTTTTTATAAAATGGTTTGAAATAAATCTTTCTGTTGTTTTCCAAACTTGGTACTTTATGACCTTTCAACAAATTAAGGTAAGAATGTTTTTTAACTTATACGGCGGGTGCTGTTATTCTCCGCCTTTAAAAAAAAATTGAATCTTTACTTACAATATTATCAGAATATTTTAAAAATAAATGTTTTCTTTTATTATTACATGATTTTAAGTGATTTCAAAATATAAAGAGTTATTTCTCTCAAATAGTTTTGATTTCATCTATGTCAACATACTTTAATGGATTTTATACTGGTTTGAAGTTGATTTATTATGATACAAATATTCTATATTATATTGAAGGTTTTTTGATATGAAGGACTATTTATGTGTTATTTTTATACCATTTATGATTTATGGTTAATTTATTAACATTTTTAGGCTAGTTTTAATACGAATATTTGTGTTATGTTTCAAGCTTTTCACATGAGGAATGCATTAGACTTAGTAAGTGATGAGTGGAGCCCACTATAGATCCTTTATGCATTGGTAGGTCTCATGAGACAAACTAGTGTCTTGGCATAAGGCCTTGACAAAATCTTATTTGTAGTTTTGGCACAAGGCCTTGACTATGTGGTTATGATGTCCGACATTAGGCATTCCATCATTATGAAATTAGCTATTGATATTACTTGTGATTATTCGACTTGTATAATATCCATGTGAAAAAGTAAATGGAATTATTTAATTTATCTTTTCCATATTATGCTGAAGTTTAAGTTTAAAAGGCTTTAGTTTTAGTTTTATATATTGCCTTAAATTTTTATGCTTATTTATAAAAGTTTCTGCTATATTGTTATCTTGACTGAGCATCTGAGATCACCCCTTTCTATGTTTTATTTTTCCTAGGATGCAAAGAAGTATATTATGACTGACCTGCAAGGATAGTCTAAGGGATAGGAATGTGGTCAATGGAGACAATGTTGTTGTTCTTTTTCATTTTATAATGTAATGAAACATTCATGTATATAATTAATTTTCCCAGACTGCTATACTGATCAGTATTTCAGGACTTGATCCTTTATGATCATGCCAATGTATTAAAATAATACACCGACTCTGGGTAACTAGGGTCGGAGTGTTACATTAACGGTGCTAAAAATGGACACTATCAGTAGTATATAAGTGACTACTACCGGAGCTTAATTAAAATCCCTAGTATTTTATCCATGCTAAAAAACACTCATAAAGGGGTCCTTTATCATCACTTTTAGAAACACTAATAAATGATAACATTTATTGACACTTATTTATCCCTGATAAAGGGGACGTTTATCAGTTCTTATATAAGAACTGATAAAGGGTCATACTATAGTGTGTTGTAACAATACACCACAACACTATAAACACCCTTAGATATAAAAAATAATCAAGTACCAATATAAAATTTAAATGGAATAAAATTTACAACACAAATAAAAGAAAAAAACACTATATTATAGAAATTTCAAACATTGGTTTATAGAATTACATAAGTAAAGATTATTACATACATTAAAAAACATCAATGTTCATTTGTCTTTTGATGTTGACCCACACTAATTCTATTGAAAAAAACCCACCAATTATAGAGAAAAATAATGAACAGATATAAAGAAATAAATTAAGAAGAATAATTAATTTTAAACTAAACTTTAAGTCATACAAAGAACAATGTGTATCAGACTGAGTTACGGTTGATTCTTTCACATCACAACATTTATAGTTCATCTCCAAGAATTATATATGTGAAAATTAATTAAATAAAAAAAAGATAAAATCGATAAGGAAATTAGTCATGTAATATAATATAGAATGATGAGAAAACAATCTTGGTTTTGGAAATTTGATGCGCGTTTTAAAATGAAATGACACTTATATATTGAAAATAATAAATTGGAGTCATACTGGTCACACTATGCATCATATTGGGTCGTAGATAATTTCTACATGTCCCAAAGAAATTATGGATTATTTTTATAAAGTATAAATACAATCCAAATGTGATTTCTTAGTTTTGATTACATCGCTTTTCTTTTTTACTAAAATGTCATTTAAAACTAGAAACATGCAATTTGACTCATAGTGGTAAGATCATGTGTCGGTTTTATGTGATACTTATTCTTACTTGTCACAAATGAATTATGAATTATTTTCCTAAAATATCAAGATAACATGAGCATATTTTCTTGGTTTTTAGTGAGTGATACTTTTTGAACTAAAAAGTTTATTTTAAACCGATAACAGACACTTTGAGTCATACCGGGAACATCATGTATCGAATTGTGGTTTGGATCATTCCTACAAGTCCCAAATGAACTATGGATCATTTTACTAAATTATAAAATCAATTTGAACACGATTTCTAGGTTTTGAGTAGGTCAATTGTCCTTTTTACTAAAATTGATGTTAATTTTACATAAAATGACGCACTTGGAGTCATAACGGTCACACTGTGAATAATATTGAGGTGAGGATGACTATTAAATGTATAAAATGACTTATTTATTATTTTACTATTGTATCAAAAAAAATCTAAATATGGTTTCTCAGTTTGAGTACACCACTTGTCTTTTTTACTACAGTGTCATTTTGACCTAAAAACAAGTACTTTAACTCACATCAGTCACATTTTGTATCGGTTTTCCATGATACCGATTCCTACAAATCAAAAATGATTTCTGAATAATTTTCATAAATTATCAGAACAATATAAGAATTTTTTTTTAGTTTTTAGTGAGTGATAATTTTGTGAACTAAAATATCAATTTTAAACTTATAATGGAAACTTTGACTCATATTGGGAACATCATGCATTAGATTTTGGTGTGGATGATTCCAAAATGTCCTAAATGACACATGTATCATTTTCATAAAGTATAAAAACAATGTGAATGTGTTTGATCAGTTCTAAGTATGCCAGTTGTCCTTTTTACTAAAATTGATGTCAATTTAAAATAAAAAGATGCACTTGGAGTCATACTGGTCACACCGTGCGTCGAATTGAAGTGACATTGATTTATACACATCTAAAATGATATATAGATCATGTTAATAAATTATCAAAGCAATATGAATATGTTTTCTCAGTTTTATGTATGTCACTTATCATTTTTACTAAAATTGATGTTGAATTTAACTAAAAAGAGGCACTTGGATTCATACCGGTCACACAGTGTGTCGTATTGAGGTGCGGTTGATTCTTACACATATGAAATGAATTATTGATAATTTTTCTAAAGTATGAAAACAATATGAAATCATTCGCTTAGTTTTGAGTATGCCACTTGTCTTTTTTTTACTAAAATTTCATTTTAAACTGGAAACATGCACTTTAACTCATTCCAATCACAACATGTATCTATTTTACATGTGACTGATTCCTATAAATCAAAAATGATTTCTGAATTATTTTTGTAAATTATCAATAAAATAAAAGTGCATTCACTTTATTTTTAGTGAATAAAGCTTGTTGAACTATAATGTCGATTTTAAAATGATAATAGTCACTTTGAGTCTATTGGGAACATCCTGTATTAGATTGAGGTGTGGATAATTCAAAAACATTAAAACCAACTTATTTATCATTTTTATGAACTGTAAAAACAATCCGAATTCATTTTCTAGGTTTTGAGTAGGTCTGTTTTCATTTTTATTAAAATTGATGTCAATTTTAAATAAAAAGACACACTTGGAGTCATACCGGTAACAATGTGCATTGAATTGAGGTGAGGCTAATTCATACATGTCTAAAATAACTTATGGATAGTTTCTCTAATGTATAAAAACAATATGAATTAATTTTCTCAGTTTTGAGTACGTTACTTGTCTTCTTTACTAAAATGTCATTTCAAACTTGAAACATACACATTGACGCATACCGATCACATTCTGTATCATTTGAATTGAGACTGATTTCAATATGTCACCAATTATTACTTAATATTTTTTCTAAATTATCATGTCAATCCAAGTGTGTTTTCTCTATTTTTAGGGAGTGACATTTTTGAAATAAAATGTTGATTTTAAACTGATAACAGAAAATTTGAGTCAGACACATAGTGTATTGGATTTAGGTGAAGGTGATTTATACGCATCAAATATTACTTATGTATTGTTTAGCTAAATTATCAGAATAAATCGAATGTGTTGTATTGTTTTTGAGTAGGTCAGTTGTCTTTTTTACTAAAATTGATGCAATTTTAAATAAAATAATGCACTTGGAGTCACACTAGTCACACCGTGAGATAAATTTAGTTTTGTATGATTCCTACACACATGAAATGACTTACATATCATTTTCATAATGTAACAAAATAATACGAATGCATTTTATTGGTTTTGAGTACATCACTTGTCTTTTTTACTAAAATCTTATTTTAAACTCGAAACATGCACTTTGAATCATACCTATCACATCATGTATATATTTGATGTGAGTTAGATTCCTATAATTAAAAAATTATTTATGAATTGTTTTCATAAATTTTCAATACAATCAATATGTATTTTCTTAGTTTTCAGTGAGTGACACTTTTGGAACTAAAATGTCAATTTTAAACTGCTAATTGACACTTTGAGTCATACCAAGTACATCATGTATCATATTGAGTTTTAACAGGTTATTATACATAAAAAATGACTTATGGATAATTTTCGTAATGTATAGAAACAATATGAATTATTTTCATTGGTTTTGAGTAAGTTGATTTTCTTTTTTACTAAAATTGATGTTAATTTTAAATAGAAAGATACTCTTGGAGTCATACCGGTCACACCGTACATCTGATTGATATGAGGATAATTCCCACATGTATAAAATGACTTATGGATATTTTTTTTAAAGTATAAAAACAATATGAATGGGTTTTCTTAGTTTTGAGTATGTCACTTATCTTTTTTACTAAAATGTCATTTTAAACTAGAAACATGAACTTTGAATCATACCAATACATTGTGTATCAGTTTAATGTGAGACAGATTTCTACATGTAAAAAATTATTTTCAAGTTTTTCTACTAAATTATCAAGATAATACGAGTGTGTTTTCTTGGTTTTCAGTGAGTGAAACTTTTTGAACTGAAATGTCGATTTTAAATTGATAATAGACACTTTCAGTCATACTGTACACATCATGTATCAGATTAAGGTGAGGATTATTCAAACAAATCAAATATTATTTATGGATTATTGTAGTAAGTTATAAAAACATTATAAATGCATTTTATTGGTTTTGAGTTGGTCGTTCATCTATTTTACTAAAATTGATGTCAATTTTAAATAAAAAGATGCACTTGGGGTTATACTGGTCATACCATGCATTTGATTGAGGTGAGACTAATTTTTGTATATCTCAAATGACTTATGGATAATTTTACTAAAATATGAAATCAATCAGAATGTATTTTCTTGGTTTTGAGTTTGTCACTTGTATTTTTTATTAAAATTTCATTATAAATTAGAAATGTTCACTTTGAATCATATTGTTGAAATCTTGTATCAACTTGACATGAGACCAATTCCTATATATCAAAAATGATATATGAATAGTTTTCCTAAATTATAAAGACAATACAATCGTGTTTTCTTGGTTTTCAGTGAGTGACGATTTTTGAACAAAAATGTTTTTTTAACTAATAATGAAAACTTTGAGTCATACTGGGAACATCATGTATCAAATTGAGGTGCAGCTAATTACTACATGTCAAAAATTAATTATGGATCATTTTCTTAGAGTGTCAAAACAATATGAATATGTTTTCTTAGTTTTGAGTATGTCAGTTTTATTTTTCACTAACATTAATGTTAACTTTATATAAAAAGAATCAGTTTGAGTCAGACAGGTCACACCCTATGTCTGATTGAGGTAAGGACTATTCTTATATGTACTAAAGTCTAAGAAAATCATAACACCCAGTGTTACCATTTTTTGCAATGAATTTATTTTTTCTAACTACCAATACTACATATTGACTCCATGTTCTTAGCTAAAAAACCTTTTTTGGCTAAGAACATCTAATCAATATGTAGTGTTGCAGTTTGAAAAGGAAAGGAAATGAAAAGTGTGGTAACATTGATAGAAAGGAAAATTATATAGCATTTTTGGCTTGTTGTAGATAGTTGAAAGAAAAATATGACATCCCAAAAGATATGTGAAAAAACTTAATAAGTATTAGATAAAAATGATAAGGAAATTAACCTACGAATATTATATAAAATTATGAAAAAATTAATTAAATAAGTAGTAGGAATTAACCTTTTCATGATGGTTTTATGAATTCTTAAATAATTTCCTTATTGTCATTATCTTAGTTGTAGGATCAATGTCTAATCTCTCCCAAGCATGAGAATATTTGAACAAACCACCCCAAATCGAAAAAAAGAATCCACCTATATAAGGGAAAAATTATTATATGAGTAATACTAAAAGGAAATAAATTAAACATAAATATGAAAAAATAAATTAATTCTATAGAATTTTTTTTTCAATGAAAAAATCAAGATTACCTCTGTGATTGAGCAGTGGTGGGAACTTAACAAACGATGAAAAATTCAAAAACTCTAGGGGTGAAAATGTTTTGAGGGAGAAGAAATATTTGGAAGTATTGGATTATAAAGGAAAGAAATATGGATAAAAATTGTTTGAAATAAAGGAACTGTGAAAATATGAATTTCAGAGATATCCATGAAAAAAACTAAATAAGTTTTAGATAAAAATAATAAGAAAATTAACATAAAATACTAGATAAAATGATGGGAAAATTAATTAAATAATTAGTATGAATTCAAATTTTCATGATGGTTATATACATTCTCAACCAATTTCCTTTTTTTTCATTATCTTATTTGTAGCCTCGAAGTCCAATCTCTCACAAGTATGAGAAGCTTCGAACAAACCACCCCAAATCAAACAAAAGAATCCACCTGTATAAGAAAAAAATTCTCATATGAGTAATAATAAAAAGAAATAAATTAAACATAAATATGAAATAGTACATTAATTCTATGGTCAATTATTTTAGCGATAAAACATCAATATTACCTATGTTATTGAGTAGTGGAGGGGGCTTGAAGGAAAGTGATAAATTCCAACACTATAGGGGTGAATAAGTTTTGAGGGAGAAGAAATATATTGATGTTTTTGTGTAGAAATACATGAAATATAAACATAAATCTTCTAAAATAAATGAACTCTACAAGGAATAATGAAAATTAAATAAATATTTCATTATATAATTTTTAGGTAAAATAGAGAAATTATATCACAACAGTATATTTACATCTTCCCAAGGGGTTTCCGTTGTTATAGTTTGTTCTTCCATGGGATTGGTAACATCATCATGTGCATAAGAAATTATCTTCAAGACTACCCAAGCATTTAATTTAGATTATATTGATGCTGAAGAGAAGAGATAATATTATAAAGATAATGTATTATATTAAAAAACACTTTTACCTTCTCATTAAATTCTCTTTATTATTTTAAAGGTTTTAGGGATTTGGTTACTCTATCAAGAATCTGAATTCCCTCTTTGTAGTCCCCTATAACATACAAGACATTGTCTACATTGGGACTAACATGAATTGATTGTGATCTACCAATGAAAAGGTCATCCTCGATTGAATTTTCCTCTAACTCGACATTTATTTTAGTCTCTTATAGAACAATAGAACAATTCCTGTTTTTTGGATTTGAGACATAAAATACTTTCATTGATTGTGATTCCATAATGAATGGCTGTTATTTTTCGCCATCTGCACTAAAATTCACCTTCATGAACCCCATTTCATCAATTTTCACTACACTTTTATTGTCAACCCATTTGTAATGGAAAGTCAACACTTGAAATGTTGTATAATCCAACTCGTATATCTATTCGATTATGCCAAAATATGACATATTTTCATAAATTGAGTTTCTATCCTTAGAACCAGATATGTGCATCACTTTTTTTACAAGCATAACACCTATGTTTTTCATCATACTATAGTCAATATGTTCCTTTGTATATAAATTATAACCATTTATTATAAAAATGTGCGAGATGTAAAATTATCATTAGGTCCCATGGATAGCTGTGAATGTTTTTCGACAATTTAATTTGGATTTTCAGACAACTCATTATAAATTTGTTCTCAGAACCATCCAATAAACTCTTGATTATTTGTATTTGATATCCATCCTTTATCCCTTGATGAATTAAAATCTCTTAGAATTTATTTTTGGTATTCAATGTATGGATCAAAATATTTAGTATTATATAAAATTTAAAGTTGTGCGTGCTCCTGATCTATCATGGTAATTGTTACAACATATCTTTCGGAAATCCCTTCTTCCATATAGAGTCTATTGTAATGAGACTTTGGGAGAATAATGTTTATTGGTGTATTTCCTTTTGTAATAATTATAATATGTTTCATGGATTAATTGTTGTTGTTTTTCAAGATGTATGTTCTTTAAAGAATATTATTTTTAATAAAATAATCTTCATATTTTTGTTTTTTTTAATTCTAAATATATCTATTTTTTAAAACATAATCTATTTTAATATTGAGATGTTACATTCCCCCCCTAAATGAATTTTCCCTCAAAATTCTTTCTTTGTACATAAGGAAATTATAAATTTCCATCTTTAAAATTATAATGAATGGACTTATATGTTTATTATGATATTTATCTACCTATAAGTTCGAAGGAAATTTATTTCATGTAGATTTTTATTTCCTATAAATACAACACCTAATGTTTAAATTTATCTAGACCATTACTCTTATCCCATTTGTAAAGACCTGAACCCATGCTTCTGGATTCAGTTCTAAAAAAATATTGTGTATTTTTTATAAAATATAACTAAAAAATACACGTTACTTAATTCAATCAGGAACCATTTCCTCTCTAGGTTATGGATAATTAGTAAATTCTATACAAAATATCAAAGTTGTTAAAAAATAAAAATAAAATAACAATTTCCTTTCATGTGCACTAACTCGTTCAGTGAAGATGTCCATTTTAAAACTTCTAGGATACCAATTTTTTTTAAAACATGGGATGAGCTTAAAATTCCCCCATAAGGGGTTTTAAAACTAATGAATAATAATTTAATAGATACTCATTTAAAAATTATTTAAAACATTTTATATAAAATATAAATATTTTATATATAATACATTTCACAACTTTTCAATAATTTGTTTTATTTTGAAAAATAATTTCAAAAATATTTCTTTGAAAAAACAACAAGATTTATTTGGAAAGATAATTTAAAAATAATAATATTTCTATTGGTTAAAATGATAATAGATGGATATTATAGAACCCCTGTGGACTCTTAGTAGTATCACTGGTGGTACAATGTCTTGATGAGGTCATGGGTTCACTCCCCATTCCTACTCATCATCTCTTTTGATATGCATGTGCCATTTTAATTTTAATAAAAAAATTTATGAAGATCTGTAATTTTTATAAATAAACCATTATTTTTTTCCAATTTATAGTTACTTGGATTATTTTCTTAACATAAAATAGTTTTGAAGTTTTAAGATTTGACAAAACAATTTATACTAAATTACTAATAGAAATCCATATTTCTAAAATAATACATACATATAAAATAAATGCATTAAAATTAAAAAAATTTCTAGTACTAAAATTCCTGAAATGTCAATAGTTATAGATGGTGGAAATATTTACTGGTATACACGACATTCACTAACAGAAAAATCATTTTTCACATAAAATTATTACTTTTATCATTAAAATCTATAAATTAAATTCACAAAAATTAATAGGATTTATTTTTAGAAAACTCATTGAAAATTTAATAAAATAAAATACCCATTAAATTTAATGTTAAACAATAACATAACAAGTTTTTTTTATTTTATTATATCATAAAATATATTATGAGTTTTAATATAATTTTGATATTATAATTATTCAAATAACTTTACATAAAATTATAGAAGAATTTATTTTTCAAAATTGGTTTTATAAGTATAATTTTATTGAAATAAAATACTTTAAATAAAGGGGTTTTTAATAGGATCATATACTTTTGCAATAAAAAAATAAATGTTTGAAAACATTTCAAAATAATTTCCCTCATAAAAAATTGAAGAAGATTTCATCTGATTCTTCTTCGAAGGAGTCTCTCTCTCTCTCTCTCTATCTTATTCTCTATCATATCCAAACTGAAAAACATGATTTTTAACTAGTATATACTTATTAAAGGAAATATTTTATAGTCATATAATACACTATTTATATATTGATATAAATATATATATTATATTAATTTTCCAAAAAAAACAATAAATTAGAGAGATCTTGATTCTTATTCAAAACATACGGTTTGGGTTTCATGATTTTTGGGAAAACATTTATATTATATCAAACTGTATATTTTTTATTTATTTTAATGTTTAGATGTTTTGTTTTTATATATTTTTATTTCATTTGATTTTTATAGCTTTGATTAAGAATAAAAATGACTAAGGATAATTTAAAACATTTGATTGAGGTCGTTATTTATTTATATTATTTAAAAGTGTATATATATATATATTATAACATGTATATATTAGATTGGTATAGAACTAGCTTTGAGGGATCTTCTGATTTTCAGTTATTAAAATTTGACATCGGATGCGCCATAGTTTTAAGAAAATTCCAACTATAGTGATGGAGAAGAAGAAAATATTGACATTGAGGGTTGCTGGTTCAAAAATGCTGGGAAGATTAACAATGATCGAAAAAAGGTTGAATGGATTAGATCAACCTAATCTTGAATTGATGGATTGCATCGAATAATATAGTTTAAAAATCTTCTCACATCAAAATAAGGAGAGTTCAAGTGACTCCTTATTTTATAAGTAGTGAGAACTACCCTCCGAATTCAAAACACACACTACACAAACATTACATATGGGTCCTAAAACCATTCTTTCCAACCCATGCTTGACCACCATAGGTTCTCTACCTATCCAATGAATGTATAGTGAGAGTTATACCCATTTATAATGATCATTCTTACACAAATTTCTGTATACTCCCACCAAGGGATTGGGTAGTACCCACTTAAGCAGTGGTGCACTTGGCTACCTTTGGTGGTAATGTAGTTTTTTATCAAAAATATTATTTCAAAGTAAAAAAATTTCATTGTTTTCTCATTATTTGAAATATTTCAAATGTGTTTCTTATATAATATTTTTATTATAATTTATAACTAACAACTAAAAATATTTTAAACTTATTATTTTGTTTTATTTTAAGTTACCTAAATGTATCAATGACTACTACTCTTATTATATTTTAACTTATAAATTTCCTTTCATGTACCCTTTTATTAACAGATATTTTCCTTATCTATAATGATTTTAAAAGCATCAACATATAATTTATAATGGTTAAAAATGAAAACCATATAAATACATGTCCCAAAGTGATATTTTTATAAACTAAATTCTTCGAAGTAATTTCTCTCTCTAGAATAATGATTCTTTTCTTTCATTTTCTTCTCTCAGTATTCCAACTATTTTTTTGATCATTACTTTTATAATTATGAAAGATATTTATTTTGGTTTTATTATGTTCATTGGTGTATTTAATTTTATACTTATTGTAGTAAGTTTCATGGATTAGTTGTTGTAGTTTTCCAAGATGTATGCTTTTTAAATAATATTGTTCTGAATAAAATATTAATCATTTTTTAATTTTAAAATTATATTTATTAAATAAATAATATATTGTAATATTGGTATAGTACAGACTACACTGAAAATTGTCCCTCAGTTCCACACTAATAATTAAGGGATGTCCCACACTGATTTATCCATTCATGTATCCCCATAAAATATAGAAATGAACAGTAAATCACATTTTAAATTTTTTAGAACTAATAGTTATAATTTTTTTTAGAGGGGATACTAGGAATGAATACCTGATAATACGAACCTAACTACCCGTAGGACCAATAACCCCTCGATGAGATGAACTAGTTAGAATTAACATCTTCTCAACAATCATATAACTTTTCAACACTTATTTAGAAATTGATAACAGAAGAGAGAGATAATATAACACTCAGTTCAAGAGGCCACTTGATTAGTACCCCCAAATAGTTCACCAAATGACCTTAGGCATGCCTCCCTATATGCCAAAGGTTGTCAGTTAACAATGCGGTTCTAAGGTATTATTTTGGGGATATTATTCCCCTATATTAAAGTGCTAAATCATAATTAGATATCCAAAAATAATATAAATTCGAGTTTACAAAAATAAATAAATCAACAGATCATGATACAATAGAATAAAATTATGAAATACGAGAATAAAGGATGGTCACCCACTGGCCTAATCATATATACAAAACAGACAAACAAAATAAAGAAGTAAAAGTAAATGAGGGGAAATTCTCCCTGCCCTGATCCGCATCTCATCCCTATCTCCAAACCATTTGAGTTTATCTCTCATGATCACATAATATTATGGCCTCATCCCAACCTACGCCTATAATCAAGTGAGATTCTTCTAAGGTTACTCTATTTAATGGCTACTCAAGTTGGGTGTGAGTATATAACACAGCAGGGAACCACCATCGTGGTCTCTCATATAACCAAAAATGAAGTGATATGTTCTTGTGACATGATCTATATAATAAATAATACAACATAAAAAACTATAAACAAATAAATAAACAAACTTCATTGATCATCATGTTTAAAACCCCAATCGATTATACCTAATTCATCAAATAATTAAATCTCTTTGATCATGAGAATCACCTTAGGGAGAACTTTATCCACACCAAGGGGATCCCATTATCACACCTCCACCAATGATTAGTGGGCCCTGGTGTGTCACTAGGAATCCATCATCCTCATGTCCTTAAAATGAACCCCATGGTGGTACCTGGGAATCCATCACTGTCAGGATGATGTCTAATTACTAGGATGGGGAAGGCCCTAGGGAATCCATAATGTATAGTTGTGACTAATTCCAAGAGAACCAATGACATATAATGGAATAAACTTCTTCATATCTTTGTTAATCACCCACGAATACACTACTTATGTGTCCTTATGTGAACCAAACTATAGAGTCCACCTTATCTTAGGGGGTATCATATGAATTAATTGAGGTAATCCAAAATTCACACTCGGGATTTCCAACATATGTTCTTGAGAATATACTATCTCCTGAAACATCATACCACCATGAAAATCCAAGGAAGCCCAAAAATTCACAATGGTCTATAAGAATCACCATTAAAATCCAAGGCTTCATAGTATTTCACAATGGTATCACAAAGTTATGTAAATTATATTAATCCAAGGAATTCATATACACAACCCATCACATAGACTGAGAGGTAGGATTATAAGAACCACCTCTAACAATCCATATATGCATCTACCATATGCAGTGGATTCTAGTCAAACTAGGCATCTTTCCTCAAAATGTTGTGACACAAAATCCAAGGAATTTCAAGAATCCTATGATATCATTTATCTTAATAGTTTATTCCCTTGAATCCTTGTAAATCACAACAATACTAATACCAACAACCAATTCCAAGGTGACATAGGTAATCTTATGTCATAACCAATCATAAAATAAAAACATAGTAAGGTTTAGATGAGAGACCATGCTCGCCACCGTCATATTATCCTCATTGGGATTAAAAGTTGGTTTGAGTTATATGGGGGAAACCATATCCATCTCACCCATAGAAATATGAAACCACTTAGGGTTAACACAACACTGAGACACTAATCTAGTCACCTTAGTCACATCAAGAATGGGAACCCATCATGGGTTCCAAAAACCCATTCTAATATCTCTGGTCAACTCTCTTCACCTAGAGGGAATCCCACCCTTGTCATTATCATAACTATATCATGACCTCCAGGGGTTGTAATGGTCAAACCCCTGGGTTTCAATCTCAACATATGACCTATTTCTAATCTCATTTCTTGCTCATCTCAAGTGTGTGCTCACACAAGACCTATCCTTAGTCTCAATTTGGTCCATCCACCTATGCCACTTGTCTTAGAAAGGGAGGGACATGCACTTGGGGACCGCCTCAACTATCCTAATGGCTATAAAGAACCAAAAACCCCTATCCTGACCAATCCCTTTTTCCACACATCCAATGTCACGACCCATCCTCGGGGCCCGTCCCATGACTACCCCAGGCCCGACTCCCATAGGCCAGGGGCTGACGACTAGCACCAAAGGTGTAAATACCGATAAAAGGGAAGGAATTACCTTTATATAAGTAAACAACACAACAGAGTACGAAAAATGAGGTAAAAAGTAAGTAAACTGAGTACAATAGTAAGTGTTGGAAAGTAAATGGGCCAGTAGACAAACCCAACTAAAAGTGAAATACAACTAGAAGGAATGTAAAAAAACTGAAAAGTAAAGCATCAACCACGAAGTCATCCTCCGGAACTCCCACCTGAAGGGTGAGTACATATAGTCTCGTCAGCTCCCCGAGTCCGGCCATCCACTCCGTGTACGTCCTGCCTGATAGTCCACCTCCGGGTACCATCCCGCTCCACAAGCCTCAAACACGATCAACGATATCCATCGTCTGCAACCAACAAAATGTAGTGTGGGTGTATCCCATGCAGGGGTGAGTATACGATACTCAGTAGGGACCCCAAGACTCTGAAGGTCTCCCAGAATCCACAAAGGATAAACCACAGAGGAAAGATAAAATCACGAAGTAACAACCAACACTACTTATGTATATGCCCATACATATACCTAAGTCATCAATTCCAGTTTAGCTCTAACATCCGAGCCTAAGTTCGATCTATTCCACACAAGAAAGTACAACCCAATCCACACGGGAAATCAAGTCAATCATATCGAAGATAATGATTGAATGTCAAGACTCATCTCACACAGGTATACTACTTCGGAAGAGAGGTGGAGATGATTAGATGTAGCCTCTGAATCATCTCCTCTGTCGATACCATTTAGGATCCTAGTATAGAAGTCGTCACTGCTGAATCCATGGAGGATCCAAGTATAGTAGTCATCGCTGCCGAACCCATAGAGGATCCAAGTACAGTCGACAATGCTGTTGAACCCACAGAGGATCCTAGTACAGAAGTCATCGTCGTCGAACCCATGGAGGATTCCAGCACGGTAGACGTGGTCGTCGAACCCACGGAGGATCCCAGTACGGTAGACATCGTCGTCGAACCCATGGAGGATCCCTGTATGGTAGACATCGTCGTCGAACCCACAGAGGATCCTAGTACGGTAGTCATCCTCATCGAACCCACTGTGTATCCATGTACGATAGTCATCCTCGTTGAACCCACTGAGGATCCTAGTACGGTAGTCGTCATCAAAGTCGCAGCCAGCTCTAGGGTTTCCGCACACAGCACGCTCAATTTCAGGAGGGTCTGCTCCACGAGCCAAGGGGCGGTCGATACATCAACTATCACGGAGTCCTGAGTTGATGTATCACCTAGTTCCATCTCGTCAAAAGGAACTCAACGCGACAGACGTCGCATCATTCGGACGCCCGGTCTGAGAGTTATTGGCTTTTTCGTCCCAGGGGTTCTGTTGGTTTTTAAGATAAAACCAACCCGGCCGTACTCCAGATACATCCAAACCTCGAGTGGAGTAAGCCAAAAGAACTATCTCACTAAGAGGAATCCAACAAAGTTGACAGCACGTCAATCGGACGTCCGGAGCTCACGTTATAAGCGTTTCTGCTCCGAGGGCCCGGTTGGTTTCGTGTTCGAACCAACCTGGCCATACCCAAAGTTCTCCGAAACCTTGAGTGTAATATAGCAAAATGGCCTTCTCCTTCCAGGGATCCCAATGCAACTGACGGTGCGTCGTTCGGAGGTCAGTAGCCCAAGTTATGGATGTTTGAACGGATCTGTCCGAAATTAGGGGGTTTGGGCCTAGTCCGACCCCGCCCAATTCCCCCTGGTTCGGCCCGAACCGGGGTGACGCGATGCGAGTCCGGGTCCGGCCCAGTTGGGCGTGGCCTGGCCCAACCGGCGCAGGCGGTCCGGCCCGGCACGGGCGGTCCGGCCCAGTGCGGGAGGCCCGGCCCCGCGTTGGCGGTCCGGCCCGGCCCGCGGGGCTAGCGGCCCAGCCTTCAGTCGAGCAGAAAGTGGGGTGCACTGCCCCCCTTGATTGAGAAACAGCGGCCCCTCTAGGGGGCCCATCCTTGCCACATGCCGTGGGTTACAACCCCCGGACATCCAGAATACGGCCGGCCGTAATGGCCGGCCGAGGTGCCACCGCGGGACCCCTGCGGGTCCCGCCTTCTGATGCGTCGGCGGCGGGAGGAGTCTGGCCGCCTTCCTCTGCACCACCATGGCCTTAGGCCGCGACCCTCCATTGTGCTCCGGCATGGCGCGACGGCACCACACCCCTCCGCTACATCCCTCTCTTGGCCGCGGCTTTTTTTGGCTTCACCGGCATAGCGCAACGACGCCACGCTCTTTCGCCGTGGCCCGCTCTGGCCGCGGTTCCCTCGTTCTCGCGTGGTTCCGTTCCACTGCACCGTCTCCGTTCCAAACCACGACGGTGATCAAAATCAAAAGGGGAGTAGGTTTGGCCATGTTCGTGCGGTCCAACCTCCTCTCATTATATTGATAACATGCGGCCAAAAGAAATTAACGATGAATGTCAAATCAATCTCGAACGTAAAAACAACCCCTACCTCAAAGAAGTTCGAGGAAGCTAGCGTCGCGGAATACAACATTGCGGGGTGAGGCTCCTTATACGTCGACAGAGAACGTCCCTATAAGAAGAGGCGTCTCCCTTTCTTTGAAGTGGAGTGAAGATAGAAAGGCGTGACGACATTCTTGACGTTCTTCAATGAGGAAGATGAAGTTCTTCAAAGTAAAGAACTCTCCTTCTCTCAATTCTCCACACAACACAACAACCCCAAAATAAAATAAGGATTTGCCTTATTTTATTTACAAATGCCAAAAATTTTAAGATTTCAAAAGTTGAATTCACCTAATTAATTAAACTTGTGTTGTCAAATTAATTAGGTGTTTAGTTGGCATGCATTAATGTGGAAGAGTTACATAACTCATGTGGAGAGGGTTAGAGGTTTTAGGGAATTTGAAGGGGTGGGGCTCGTGTGGTCCCCATATCACTAATATCCTATCAAGAGGAGTTTGGATTTTAGTGGGTCCCACCCTAACTCCCACACATGGGGTTTAACCACCTATAAGTGAAATAAAATGGTAACACAATTTTATTTCTCTTTATACTTAATCCACAATTTTTTAGCAACTCTTCCCAAGCAAACACAACTCCAGTAAAGGTCTTCTTAATCAATTACTGATGTTGCGGTTTCATCGGTGCCCTCGGATCTCGATTCCGAGCACCGGTTCAAAAGTTAGAAAAACCCGCTCGTTCGTTCACTGAACATACCCGAGCCAAACTTAGGAAATTGATTCTGGGTACATAGGGCCTCAGAATTAGGTGCCTTCAGAAACTGCGTACTCGTAAAATCCCAAAGAATTTAAGAAAAAAATTTCCTTGAAATTTACAAGTCTTTACATCCCATTAGACACCACCACTACCCAATCGTCTTCCAAAGGCTCCTATACTAGGGCCAGAAAAATAATTCATTGTAATTTATTTATTCACACAACTCATAGTGGTTTCCATATCTCAAGGTATACATCATTTTTAAAGCTTATACCATTACTTTATGAGGTGGAGAACTTATCCAGAAGGTCCAATGTGGTCTTTTCACTTTTATCATCCCCAATAATTTCATTTTATATTAAAAAATTTATTTAATTATCAATCAAACAAATTTTAATAGATAATCACCATTGGAAGAGTGACCACACACTCTTTTTCATATAAAAAATTCATAAATCCCTAGGTCTAGTATGATGGTCACCTAACTTTTAAAGATACTTTCCCATCTTAAAGTCTCGTTCTAGAAACTCTCCCTATGCTTAGAAAAATTGATCCATCTATTTTGTTTCATTTCAAGGCCCTAACTTTCATCACAATACGTTTAGTGTAATTAATTATAATAATTTATAATTAATTATGTAATTTGTGATTAAAAATTTAATCAAACATAGGTATTGATATAGAATATAAAACCAGTTGGTCTGTCCCATTAGAAGCATAACCAAATGCAGACCAACAACCCATAACATTACTCTCACCTTAATTTGAAAAAAATACCTAATGATTGTTACTTATCCAACAAAAATTTCTATTTATTTCTGAATGAAACCCATATAAAATTCAATAAAAAGACTTAACATAATGAAAATGATGTTTGTAGGTAAGTGGACATCATCTCACTACACCCGTTTACTAGGCATAACAAATACTCGAGTAAAACACTAGAAGTTTCACCATACTCTAGTGAACATTCCATAAAAATCATATATAAGAACCACACCAAACCAGTGAGGTATAAGAAGGACGAAATGAAAACAAATGAAGAGACACATATACTTTTATCTTTAAAAGAAAACACACAAGAATCACACCCTTAATCACGGGGGACCTAAAGAGGAAGAGAGGAGGGAGACCCTAGTATGTGCACACAAATAGTAGAAGAATAGGGGGGATGACCATAAAAATACGAGGGAAAAATAATTTAACTTTCACCATTAAAAAACACCCCATCGGTCGGGTGGTGGACACCTGCATATTGCAAGTACTATGGGTCGGCCAACAGCTAGCTCGTGGTCTATTGTTGAATTCATATAGAAGCCCAGAACACCTGGACCACATCTATTACTCACCCAAGCTCACTATGCCACCTACCAATCCCCATTTCATGTCCAATAATACATTTTTCGAGGTTTTGTAACATTTTTTATCTAATTTTGAATATAGATTACAAATATATCTAGTTTTCTAAAAGAAAATTCAAATTCCTCTTAATTTTAAATCCCCATACAAATAGAGGGAATTTCAATCTCCGAGGAATAAGAATTTTTGTCCCTAAGAAGTCTCATCAAGAATTATATAATCAGTACTAACCTACTTAGATCACCAATTATAGTCAAAATGGTCATGTGACATTCCAAGATGTTAAGTGAGCTCTCCTCGTGTAATTCCAACACAAGTTTCTCATAACAAAGAAATATGAACCATCGCTCAAATTAATTATAAAATCATTGAGAATATTCTATCGCATTACCATATATCTTTATGTGTAATCATCTAACACATATTGTAGCCTATGGTGATTCCCACCATATATATTAACTTATAGTGTCCAATTCTGATTCACGATGAATATGTTGTCATAATTACCTATCAAAAAACACCCTCAGTGTTTCACCTACCCACTCATTTTGATTCGTAACTTACCACGCCATTTAATTTATGAGGCAACTAATCGAACACTAGTACCAACCATCAATTCCAATTTCAAATACATAACATATGTGAAACCACCATCTATGTATAATACAACTAAGCAATATTTTACTCAAAAATCCCCAACTTAATACCAAAATATATAGGTTGTATCAAAAATATCATACCTGATGAAGTTTCTAGCTCACCACAACCAATTACCTGAAAAACCATTAGTTAGACTCTTTTGAACTACCTATCTCAAGGATTGTAGGATTCATCTACTAATAAATTTCTAAATTACTTGATCAGAATTAATTAATTCCCAAAAGAAATCCAATATCATTTGAAGACAACATCCAATGTTCTTACCCAACTTCTAGTGATTTTTTTGGTTGAATAAAAAACCATCCAAACCATCATGATAATCTACCAAAGGGAACTGATGTGTTCTATATTCAAAAAACCCTCAAATCATTCCTATTTCATCCCATGTTCGAAACCAATTCTCTTACTCCGTCCAATATCATACTTGAATTTATGATTTTCATTCACTAAGGAATCTTGATGAATTTGGATCTATTTTCTCACTGAAACCAAAATTCTATAATAACCACCTAATGGTTGGTTTCACACTTATATGATCCCTATAGCGTGAGGGACTTATATTGATGGATGAAGCCACACTCCCCACTAGAGGAGTGACTTTTTCATCCTGTTATCTTATCAAATTCTTAAACTCCATGACCCACGCCCCATACATCACTAAACATAATGACTAGAAGGGCCAAACCACTTCATTCCTAAGAACTAACCTAAATCACCAGCTTATTAAAAATTTCTGGATCATAGGAGAATTATCCATGTAAATCACTGAATAAATTTATGATGAGTTTCACAACCTAAAATGGTTGATAGTGGACTCCCAATCAATATAATTCTATTATCAATACTCGATCATAATGACTGATGATTCCCATATCACACACATACCACTCCTCCAGGCCCACAATATCCATCATGTCAAAACCTAACAAAAATCAACCCAGATTAGTTGTTCATAGAACTAGATCCATTTTAGATATCTCCTCTACCATGGAGGGAATTTTATCTTTCTTATAAGATCATATAAAAATATTCCTATTACATTCTATTAATATAATCAACACTTTTCCCTCACACAATATCTCACCTTTTTTTTAAACTGTACACCACCACATATAACCACCAGATGTGCTACCCTAATCTCATTTGAATAAAATTAGTTTATACCCCCTTAACATCTAATCACACAAACTAGATCTGGATACCATGAGTCATACCACAGCAAGACTAGGCTCAAGTTCCTAACAACTAACCCTACTCCACATGTAGAGACCCTATTTTTGATTTGTAAGATTTTAGATTATTTCCATGAATATTTCCAAAACCAGGCATTCAGTCTGCATAGGAATCCAGGGCATATAGAGCCTTAATGTAGTGATTTTAAAAATACTGAATATATTTTCATGTGTGCAGAGTTTCACTTGAAAATAGGAATAACTCTCACATGGAGTCTCAGATCATATTTTTGAGGCCACATTTGAGTATAAAATTTCATTTTTACCTTAGGTGCGACATAAAGTGGCCAGCACCAAGAGTTTTGGTCAGAGGTGAGTTGGTAGGTTTATTTATGGTGGAATAATTAATTAAAAAAAATTTCATTAATTTATTAACTGAAAACTTTGATAAACCCTCCCCTCCCTAATGTCGGGTGTGAAAAAACCAAATAGGATATCCTTCCCTCCTCTTCTCCCTCTGGAGATGACAAACCAACACTGAATCATCGAAGCGAGGTGCTATCGATCTCTATTTCTAAAGCATATCATCATCCGATCAAGAACCAAAACAATCTAGGAACTGTTTTTCAGTCAAAGATTCGATATTTCACCCTCAAGGTAGAAGGTTTGGGCTTTTAGTCTGATCCCATTCATTTTTTGTTTTTTAAAAATTATAGAGCCCTATTACATTTTTTTATGATCCCTACAAGGTAGATCTGTGGGTTTTGGGTTGAATTGGGGTGAATTAGACATCTTTTTAAGTGATTCCCAACTATAATTACCTTCTATATGACATGTAGTCTAGAGTAACATGTTGTGTATATAACAACCATGCCCTTTATTACACACTTAAACATGATTTGTTACATAAACTTGCACTTAAGACAACTCTGAGGATCGAGAGGTCTAGTGTATTGGGAAATTAGGAACATTACATGACAACTTAAGAGATAAAATAAAACATATTTATTGGAAACTTATTTTACATAACCACAACAATCCTTTATACTTAGCATTGCATGGGATAAATTGAGGATATACATAATAAAGGGCTGAGCTATAAAGATTAGTAAGGGAGTAAACAAGGAAAAACATAAAGAATACAATACATGTTAGGAAAAAGGAATATTAATGGATCACAAGAAAAACATGAACATAAAGTCTTGATATAGCTTGATTATCATCACATGGAAATGCAGCAATAACATAAAACCTGATATTAGCACGAGCCAAGGCTCATTGCACATAAATTAGAATGAGTAAACTGTTATTGAACTTAAATTAGCATGAGTAAAAACTCATTTCACTTGAATTACCATGAGTAAACCATCATTGCACATGGTTTATCAGGATACTAAACATTACCAAATGAATTGGAGTGCTATCTGGGCCCACCCTTTATAAACATTTCATTTCATGCATAAGTGTGCCACGTGGATCATATAACATGGGATCATCCAACATAATCATTTATTACATGATAAAGGAATGTGAAAAACATATGAGAAACTCTATAATCAATAAGTATATATGCATAAAGGTGAACACCCTTTATAGAGAAGTGGGCATGGTATTCACTACATGATTATTTTGGCATGGAAAATTACGATGTAATTTCAGCAGAATAATTGTGTGACATAATCATTCATAAAAATGGTTGATGAGAGGGAATGGGATATATCATCACATTTACATGGAATTAATAGTAATGGGGTCATATAGATACATGTACCAACACATGGAGTTTGGAAATAGAAGGCGTAACATATAAAGAAGCTTGAAGAACCATGAGAAATGGAATATCTCTTATGAAATTTTGGCATGGTAATGGGTGTAAATGGGAGGGATTAATGAGAGATAAATAGGTCTCTCATCATTCAAACATAACTAGGGATGTATGGAGGAGTTTCAAAATCATACCCCAACATTTTTAATTGAAAATAAAATGGTATATCAACACAAAGAAACTTGGACAAAAATGAGAAAGAAATCCATTACTTGAGTGTGTGACATCAAGAGCTTGAGGGGGGGCTTCTTGAGAGCTTGGGATGACTTGGGAGGATTATAGGGATATGAGGGTAGAGTAGGTTCCTACTTCAAGGGTTTTTAGTGAAGAGAAGTGGCATCTTGGGTTGGTTTATATAGGAAAAGAGAGGGGAATTCTTTAATATTTCAAAAACATAGGTTTTGGAATCTATATAATTAAATATTCAAAACCACAAACCAACCCATGGTTTATGCCCATGATTTTTCTGAAGGTGAGTGGGAACATTAATTTATAAGGCTAATTGTTGAAATTATTAAAATATTAGGCCTTCTTATGTTTAGGTGAGTCACACTCTCAAGGAAATCATTTTAAAATGTTCAAATATTTTATAAGTCTTTGAGGGTCCACTAAGGCATCATAAAATTAATAAAACAAATATAAAATCACATTATTTTAAAGGTAAAACATATATTGGCCGAATATTCCATTTATAGTATTTTATTACATCACCATTGGGTCATTATGATGTTATAAAAGACATTATATATTTATATGGTATTTAATTTTTACCAAAAAATGTGATTGTCTATGAAAATTAAAATGAATTCATTATTGGATAATTTCGACTTCCGGATTCAAAAAATAATATTCATTTTATATAAATATTTTTCAAAATATCTGAATTTTCACTTTTAAAATAAAAACCGCCATTTATTGAAAATTGACGAATTTTGACAAAAACAGTTTCTAAACCATAATAAAAATTACATTTGACTTCATAAAAATTATAAAAAAAATTTATATTTAATAAAAATTATATAGTAATAATATTTTATTAAAATATTATTTATTCTAAAAATCCATTAATTCATCAAAATAAATTCTTTAATTAAAAATACAATTTCAGTTTTATCGTATGAAAGTATAATTACTATCAAACTGAATTATTAATCATTTATAGAGTAAAAACAATAAGGAATATAATCACCACTTATAATTAAAAGTAATGTTCTTATAACACTATTATAATAACAATATTAATAAAACCTTAGTTTATATATTTCTAAAAAGTACAATTTTACCCAAAAAATCAACTTATCTAATTCATTATATTTTTAAGAAAAAATAATCTCACACAAGAATTGATGGAATAAGACTTTTCTAAAAAATGGATTACAAAATAAGTAACTAATTCCTTATTACATAACCCTTATAACACCCGAATAGGACCTAAGTGTATGGTGTGTGATGGAGACAGACTCCTGGGACGACTTTGATAACATCGCTCGAGTGGTAATCACTATTAACTTCCACTTCTCCTGTATGCGATTCTGTTAAAGCTTAGAGTGTTGAACCTTGACTTGGTCTTGGTCAAGAGCAAAGCCCAGGGACGCTATGTCCTTTTTTGATCTTTGAAAAATGACATTTGAATGGCTTGAGTCTACTGGATTAGGCCATCCCCTCATTTGTTTGTGTCAAAAGGATTCTTTTTTTATAAACCTTAAATTTATTTCAGTCATGTGATCATTGTTCAACGGGTATATTATCAATATTATTGATACTTAACGGTCATTTAAAACTAATAATAAAAATAATATTGCATATTTTTTCTATATTTATAAGGCATTTAATTAAATAAGAGAATGGGAAATTTATTCATTAATGTTTGGGTCGTTACAACCTTCCCCCCTTCAGAAATTTCACCCTCGAAATTTCCTTTTCCCAAATTAAATAGATGTTGGTAAATTTTCCTCAACAATTCCTCTATTTCCCACATTTCTTCTTCAAACTTGTGGTTTCTCTAAAACACTTTGATGGGAGGCGTTGTTTTATTTCATTGAACTTTTTCCCTATGATATTAGATCTTCACAAGCTTCTCTTCATAGGAGAGGTCATTCTCCAATGGTACCACCTATGGATTGAGTACATGTGATGGGTCAGGTATGTACTTCCCCAAGAGTGTTTCATAGAATACATCATGTAATTGAGAAAGGTTCGATGGGAGTGCTAGTCGATAGGCTACTGCTCCAATGCAATCAAGGATCTCAAAAGGGCTGATGTAACTTGGACTAATCTTTCCCTTCTTCTAAAATCTCATAAATCTCTTCCACAATGATATGCAGAGGAATACCATGTCTCCAACATCAAACTCTAGGTCTCATCAACGATTATCATCATAACTCTTTTTTTGACTCTGAGCAGCTTTAATGTGCTACTGGATGGTCTTAACCTTCTCCACCATTTCATTGACCATTTCTAGACCTAGGAGTTTTCACACCCCAACATCATCCCAACATGCCATTGTTCTATACCTATTCCCATAAAGGGATTCATAAGGATCCATTTGGATGATTGAGTGGAAACTATTATTGTAAGGGATCTCAACAAGAGGAAGATGTTGATACCATCCTCCTTTGAAGCCTACTGAGAATAATCTCAATGTGTCCTCAAGTGTTTAGATAGTCCAGTCAGATTGGACATCAGTTTGAGGATGATAAGCCGTACTAATGTTCATCTTAGTATTCAGATCATCTTGGAGACTCTTATAGAACTTAGAGGTGAATCTTGGATCTCAAGTAGTTATAATCGATAGTGGTACTCCGTGTAGGATTACAACTTATCTGATGTATATCCGTGCTATTTGATCCTATGAGAAATCTTCTAGAATTACAATGAAGTGTGCAGTCTTTGTAAGAAGATCCAAAAAATCCTAGATAGCATTTTTTCCTTTGGATGTTTTTGGAAGTCTAGTGACAAAGTTGATGGTGATGTTTTTCCATTAATATGATGGTATGAGTAATGGTTTCATAATCCCCTAAGACTTCTACCTCTTAGTCTTCACTTGTTGAAATAACATACACTTTGATGTATACTTAACAATATCCTTCTTCATGTTATCCCACTAATAATGATCTTGTAGATCTCGATACATCTTTGTGTTTTCGGTGTAAATGGGGAAATTCTAACTATGTGCATTATTAAAAAGTTATTTGTTTAACTCTTTACTTGATGGAACACATAGTACTGACCCAAATATCACAATTACTTCTTCATTAACATTGAAATATGAGGATTTCCCTTTTTTTTTGATAGTTTCCACTTTCTTCTAAATCAATACATCATTCTTTTTATCATTATTTTTATCATCATTTAATGTTTTCAAAAGATACGGTTGAACAGTAATTTGTGAAAAGGATTGATGATGTTCTCTTCTTTATGATTCCCATGTCCATCTTTATAAAATCTAAAAATATTATATCCTTTTCAATTCTCATCAATGATAGAATCACTGGGTCCTTTCTACTTAGAGCATATACCACCTTGTTCGCTTTCCCAGGGTGGTAATTGATTATGCAGTCATTGTCTTTGATTAGATCTAACTATCTTTGTTGGAGCATGTTTAACTCTTTCTGTGTGAATATATAATTTAGGATTTTGTGATCCATATATATTTCACACTTCTCCCCAAAGAGGTAATGTCACCAAACTTTTAAAGCAAATATTACTACAACCAACTCCAAAATCATGTGTTAGATATTTTTTATCATGAACTTTCAATTTCCTTTAATCATTGGAAATGACTTTTTCAATTTTCATCAACACACATCCCATGACCTTCTTTAAAGCATCAATAAATACCATGAAAAGTTCTCCACTTGTGGGTAGTGTGAGTACAAGCATAGTGATAAGCCTCCTTTTGAACTCCTTAAAGCTATCTTCACATTCATCACTCCAAGAAAACTTGAATCCCTTCCGAGTTAGCTTGGTAATAGGGTTTGAAAATTGTCATAAATTTCTCACAAATCGACAATAATATCCAGCTAACCCAAGGAAACTACGAATATCCATCATAGATGTTGGCCTCATCCATCTATCAATTGCATTTGTGTTGGAGGGATCAATAGGTATCTCATTCATTGTGATGATATAAACCAAGTATGAAACTTAATTCAACCAGAACTCACACTTGCTACACTTTACATAGAGCTTCTCATTTTGTAAGGTCTCTAGTACAGTGCTTAGATGCTCCTCATGCTCCTCCTTGGTTTTGGAGTATATTAGAATATCATCTATAAAGACTACCACAAATTTTTCAAGGTAATATCTAAAGACTCTATTCATCAAGTCCATGAAGATTTCAAGAGCATTAGTGAGTATGAAATGCATTACTATGAATTCATAGTGCCATACCTTGTACAAAAAACAGTCTTGGGGATATCCTCCTTCTTCACCATTACTTGGTAACATCCCGACCGCAGATCCATCTTGTGGAAGTATTGTGCTCCACGTAGCTAATTTAAAAAGTCATCAATTCATGGTAGAGTATAATTGTTTTTTATCGTGATTTTTTTGAGCTCATGATAATCAATGAAAAGGCGCATTGACCCATCATTCCTCTTGACGAAGAGGACTTGTGCACCCTATGAAGAATCACTTGGGCATATAAATCCTTTATCTAGATTCTCTTGTAGTTTTTTCTATAGATCCTCAAGCTCTACAAAATCTATTCTATACAAGGTCTTGGATATTGGAAAATCCCTAGGTGTAATATCAATCGATAATTCAACATCTCTTTTAGGAGGAAGACCAAGCAATTTCTCGGGAAACACTTCGGAGAATCCCCTCCCAATAGGCATGTATTCAAGGGTGGTTTCTTCATTAGAATCAATCATCTATGACACATATGCATGCTCATAAGGCATTAATATAGACGCTTGAGATGATAGTGCTAAAGAAGATTCATCCTTTTCCTTGAACTTGTACAGAATCGGGGGTTGATTCACACTATGAAGAGTGATTTCCCTCTCATGGTAATTTATGTTAGATATATATAGGGAAAGCCAATCCATGCCAAGAATAACATAAAATTCCACCAGAGTGAGTATGAATTGGTTTTCCAGGAAGTTCAATCCAGAAATTGTGACAAGGGAGGAGTTATATTCCTGGTATGCAATAATTTCCCCATTTTTAGTTCTCACCGACATCTCTACTTCCATGATTTGTGTTGGTGTTTGGATTTTTCTACTAAACTTTTGAGATATAAAAGAATGCATAAAAACAGAATCAAAAAGTATGTTTTCTATTATTGAATTAATAATTAGTGTACTAATAACCACTTCATTTTTAGGATTTTCTTCAGCGGTTGTGATGAAAAAAGGTCGCCTATGGTACCTTGAAGGTTGCTGGTTTCCTAAATGAACCCTTGGATTAGGGAACTAGTTTGAAAAGTGCCCTAGTTATTTTAATTTGAAGTAATGAAAAATGTGTAGAGGGTTGAACATAGAATTTCTCTCCTCTGTCTCAACATCAGGTTTTTCTTGTCGGCAATTAATGGCTAGTTTCCCTTCTCTTACACACTTAAAGCATTTCCTTGTCCCCTTCAGGCAATTGTCGGGGTGCTTCTTTCCACACCTTTGGAAAGTGGGGTGCTGTAATTTTTTATCACTATTGGATTTATCCATTAGACCACTATAATTAAAGTATACTTTCTACTTATTACCCACATGATTCCCTTGAGATTCACCAATCTCCATTTCGACTTTGAGGGCATATCATAACATTTCCACATGTCTATCAAAATCATGGATCGTTAGGGATTTCTGTAGGTTAGGTTTTATATCACCAAAGAAACTATTAACCTTGAATTCAGGGGTAACGAAAAAGATAGAAAAGTATCATGCAAACCTTTTGATGTTTTCCTTGTGCTCTTTGATGGATTTTTCATCTTTTATCTTAAGGGAAAGGAAGTCACTTTCCATATTAAGTCAGAGTGTGTGAGGAAAATATTTATTGAAAAACATTTTTTGGCAATCCTTCTATTCCAACACCTCGATCTCTTCCTCAAGATTCATATATTTGATCAATGTACACCATTGATCTGATTCACCCTCCATATGATAAGAAACAAGAAGAACCTTCTCTTGTTCAGAACATTGAATGATGGAGAAGATCTTCTCAATGGAGTTGATCCATTGTTCAACTATTTAGGGATCATATGATCTATTGAAACTAGGAGGCCTTTATCTCATGAAGATCTTGATTGCAGCTTGTTCTTTCTTATGGGGGGTTGGAAATTTCTCTTTACCCAGGTTTATATTCAAAACTTGAGTTAACTGAGAGAGTACCATGAAAAAGTTTTTGATTCCCGCTCCCATTATATTTGGCATCTCATTAGAACAGTCATCACATTGATCTTTGCATCTGTTGTTATCCTTAGTCCTCATATTACCGATCATTGGATATAATAAAAGGAAAGTTAGGGGTAACACATAAAGGAGATTTCAATGAAAAAAGGTATAGCTTATAAATTACATTTATTTTGTTAACTTATGAATTTATAATATTTATTCTATGTTATCCATGATCTACTTCCCAAAATATATTCTTAGGGGCATTTTTTCCTTAATAATGGTTCATATGAAGCTTCTAAATTTACTAAAGAATATCCCCCTGTAGTGTCGAACAAAGAGTGTAGTAAGGCCCATTTTTGTGCACCAGTTTTAGTTCAATTCTAGCTCAAAGTGATGTTTTTAGGTTTTACCCCTAGATACATCTGATCCAGAGCCACCTCTATCTGTTCATATCCAGACATAGATTTATTTTCATGATAAACTAATTACTCAATAATCACCAAAATTTAGGGATGTTTTTATTATACTTAGTCTTATACCTAAGGATTGCACTAGGGTTTTCTAATCCTATTCCCAAAAATAACTAAACCTATCCTCTGATACCAACTATAACAAACCTTCTCTTCATTACACACTTAAACATGATTTATTCCATAAAATTTAACTTAATACAACTTTGAGGATCAAGAGGTCTAGTGTCTTGGGAAATTAGGAACATTACATGACAAATTAAGACATAAAATACTACATCATTATTGAAAACTTCTTTTACATGACCACAACATTCCGTCGTACTTAGCATTGCATGGGATAACCTGAGGACAAACATAATAAAAGGGTGAGATATAAATCCCAGTAAGGGAGTAAACAAGGAATAACTTGAAGAATACAGTAAATGTCAGAAAATAGTCATATTAATGGATCATAAGAGAAACATGAACATAAAATAATGTTATAGCATGATTATCATAACCTGTAAATGTGGCAAGGACATAAAACATGATATTAGCATTAGCCAAGACTCATTGCCGATGGATTAACATGAGTAAAACCTCATTGCACTTGAATTAACATGAGTAAAACATCATTTCACTTGAATTAGCATGAGTAAACACTCATTTTAATGGAACATCATGATACTATAAATTATCCAATGCATTGGAGTGCTATCAATGCATACCCTTTATAAACATTTCATTCCAGGCCTAAGTGTACCACATGGATCATATAACATGGAATCATCCAACATCATCATTTATTAAATGATAAAGAAATGTGGAATAAATATATTCAACTCTATAATCAATAAGTATATGTGCATAAATGTGAATACCCATTATAGGGAAATGGCATGGTATTCACTACATGATAATTTTGGCATAGAAAATCGCGGTGCAATTTCGATAGCATAACGACATGACATAATAATTCATAAAAATGGTTGATGAGAGATAAAGGGATATCTCATCACATGTACATGAAATGGGAATTAAGGGTGGGGGTCATATAGATAAATGTCCCAACACATGGAATTTGGAAATAAAAGTTGTAACATAATAAATAAATTTGAAGAAATTGGAGAAATGTAACATCTCTTATGAAATTTCGGCATGGTAACATGTGTACATGGGAGGTATTAACGAGAGAAAAAGTTTTATATCATCATTAAAGAATAAGTATGATAGTATAGGGGATGTTCAAAATCATACCCCAACATTATGAATTGAAAATAAATGGGTATATCAACATAAAAAAACTTTGGCAGAAATGGGAAAGGATGAAATCCATTACTTGAGTGTGTGAACTCAAGTGATTGAGGAGGGGCTTCATAATAGCTTGGGGAAACTTGGGTGGATTCTAGATATATGAGGGAAGATAAGGTACATGCTACAATGGTTTTTAGTGATGAGAAGTGAGAGCTTGGGTGGGTTTATAGAGGAAAAGAGGGGAATACTTTATTATTTCACAAACTTAGGTTTTGGAATCTATATAATTAAATATTCAAAACTACAAACCATACCATGATTTGTGCCCATGGTTTTTTCCGAAGGGTATTGAAAAAAATTATTTTATAAGGCCAATGGCTGAACTTATTAAAATATTAGACTTTTTTATTTGGAGGTGATTCACACTCTCAAAGAAATCATTTTAAAATTTATCAAATATTTTATAAGTCTTGGAGGGTCTACGAAGGCATCATAAAATTAATAAAACAAATCTAAAATCACATTAGTTTGAATTTAAAACATATATCGTAAGAATATCCCATTTATAGTATTTTATTACATCACCATTGAGTCATAATGATGTCATAAAACACAATATATATTTATACGATATTTAATTTTTTACCCAAAAATTTGATAGTCTCAGAAAATTATGAAGAATTCACCATTTGATAATTTCGATGTCCTAATTCCAAAAATAATATTAATTATCTAAATAATTTTCCAAATATGTGGATTTTCTCTTTTAAAATAAAAACTGTCATTTATTGAAAATTGACGACTTTCAACAAAAATAGTTTCCAAGCCTTAATAAAAATTACATCTGACTTCATAAGAATAATATGATAATTTATATTTAATAAAAATTATATAATAATATTTTATTAAAATATTATTTATTCAAAAAATTCATTAATTCATCAAAATAAATTCATTAAATAAAAATAAAATTTTAGTTTTATCATATGAAAGTATAATTTTTATCAAAATGAATACTTAATCATTTATAGAGTAAAAAAAGTAAGGAATATAATCAACACTTATAATTAAAAGGAATGTAATTATAACACTACTATAATAACAATATTAATAAAAACTCAGTTTATATATTTCAAAAAAGTTCTATTTTACCCAAAAAACTATTTATTTAATTCATTATATTTTTAAGAAAAACCATTATTATACAGGAATTGATGGAATAAGACTTTTATAAAAAATGGAATACAACATAAGTAACTAATTTATTATTACATAACCCCTTATGAGACCCGCATAAGACCTAAGGGTAAGGTGTGCGATGGTGAAAGACTCTTGGGTGGCTCAGATAACATCTCTCAGGTTGTAGTCTCTATTAACTTCAACTTTTCCCATAGGCAATTCAGTTCAAGATTAACATGTTAAATCTTGGCTTGGGCTTAGTTAAGAGTGAATCCCAATGATGATACCTACTTTATGAGCTTCGAAAAATGAGTTTCATATGACTTTAGTCTACTTGATGAGGCCATCCTCTTCTTTGTCTGCGTCGAAGGGAGTTTTTTTTAAATCTATAAATTTATATTAGTCATGTGATCACTGTTCAATGGATATATTATCAATGATAATGATACTTAATGGTAATTTAAACCCAATAATAAAAAAAGAGTGCATTTTTTTCCTATATTCATAAGAAATTTAATTAAATAAAATAAAGGGAATTTTATTCATGAATGTTTGGGTCATTACAACATTCCCCCCTTCAGAAAAAGTTTCCTCGAAATTTTCTTTTCACACACTAAAATAGATGTGGGTGACTCTACCTCATCACTTGCTCTGGTTCCCATGTTGCTTCTTTAAACTTTTTGTTTCTCCACAACACATTGATGAAGGGAATTGTCTTATTTCATAGAACTTTTTCCCCATGATCTAAGATCTTCACCAGATTCTCTTGATCGGAGAGGTCATTATCCTATGGTACCACCTATGGATTGAGAAAATGCGATGGTTCAGGTATGTACTTCCTCAAGAGTGATACAAGGAATACGTCACGTACATGAGACAGGTTCAGTGGGAGTGCTAGTAGATAGGCCACTGCTCCATTGCGATCAAGGATCTCAAATGTTTTGATCTAACTTGGACTAAGATTTCCCTTATTCTTAAATCTCATTAATCTCTTCCATGGTGATATGTGGAGGAATACCATGTCACTAACATCAAAATCTAGGTCTCATCGAAGATTATCATCAAAGATCTTTTATCAAATTTGAATAACTTTAATGTGATACTGGATGGTCTTAACCTTCTCTACCATTTCTTTGACCATTTCTTGACCTAGGAGTTTTCGCTCCACAACATCATCCCAACATGCCTGTGTTATGTACCTCTTCTCATAATGGGCTTCATAAAAATCCATTTGGATGCTTTAGTGGAAACTGCTATTGTAAGAGAACTGAAATAGAGGAATATGTTGATCCCATTATCCTTTTATGTACATTGTGAATGCTCTCAAAATGTCCTCAAGTTTTTGGATAGTCTACTCAGATTGGCCATCATTTTGAGGATGATAAACCATACTAAAGTTCATCTCAATATTCAGAGTGTGTTGGAGACTCTTTCAGAACATAGAGGTGAATCTTGGATCTCGATTGGATACAATCGATAGTGGTACTCCATACAACCTTACCATTTCTCTGATGTATATCTATGTCAGTTGATTCGATGAGAAATCCTCCCTAATTTCAATGAATTGTGCAGTCTTTGTAAGATGACCCACAACAACCCAAATAGTATTGTTTCCTTTGGATGTCTTCAAATGTCTGGTGACAAAGTCCATGGTGATGTTTTCCCATTTCCATGTTAGTATGGGTAATGGTTACTTCATCCCCTTAGATTTCTTCCTCTCACCCTTCTCTTGCTGACAAACCAGGAAATTTGATGTATACTCAATGATCTACTTCTTCATGTTATCCTGCCAATAATGCACTCAGAGAACTCGATACATCAGTGTGTTTCCTAGGTGAATGGAGAAATTCAAACTATGTGCATCATCCAAAAGTTATTTCTTTAACTCCAAACTTTATGAAACACATAGTCTTGACCCAAATCTCCCAATTCATTCTTCATTAACATTGAACTCCAAGGATTTCACTTTTATGATAGTTTCCACTTTCTTCTAAATTCTCACATCATCCTTTTGAGCATCTTTTAACCTTTCCAAAAGAGATGGTTGATCAATCATTTGTGAAAGGATTGATAATGTTCCCTTCTTTATGATTCCCATGCCTCTCTTCATCAAAAATAAGAATATTGGATCCTTTTAAATTCTCATCTATGATAGAATAATTGGGTCCTTTATACTTAGAACATTCACCACCGCGTTTTCTTTCCGAGGGTGGTAACAGATTGAGCAATCATAGTCTTTGATTAGCTCTAACCATATTCTTCAGGGCATGTTCAAATCTTTCTATGTTAATATATACTTGAGGATTTTGTGATCCATATATATTTTACAATTCTTCCCAAATATTTAATGTCACTAAATTTTTAAATCAAATATTACTTCAACCAACTCCAAATCATGTGTTGGATAGTTTTTCTCATGAACATTCAATTGCATTTAAGCATAAGAAATGAATTTTTCATTTTTCATCAACACATAGCCTATGAACTTCTTCAAAGAATCACTAAATACCTAGAAAATCTCTCCACTCATGGGTAGTGTGAGCACGACCGCAGTGATAAGCCTCATTTTGAACTCCTTGAAGCTATCTTTGCATTCATCACTCCAAGAAAATTTGACTCCCTTCTGAGTTATCTTGGTAAGAGGGTCTGAAAATTGTGAAAAATTTCTCACAAATCAGAGATAATATCCAGCTAACCCAAATAAGTTACGGATATCCATCATAGATATTGGCCTCGACCATCCTTCAATTAAATTTGTCTTGGAGGGATCCACATGTATCCAATTAATTGTGATGATATAACCCAAAAACAATAATTCCTTCGACCAGAACTCACCCTTGCTATACATTTCATATAGCTTCTCCTTTTGATAGGCCTCCAGTGTAGTTTTTATATGCTCCTCATGATCCTCATTGGTTTTGGAGTATATTATAATATCATCTATAAAGATTGCCCCAAATTTTTAGAGGTAATATCTAAATACTCTATTCAACATGTCCATGAATATTTCTAGATAATTAGTGAGTCTGAAAAAAATTTCTTTGAATTCATAGTGCCCATACCTTGTACGAAAACCAATCTTAGGGATATCCTCCTTCTTCACCATTACTTGGTAATATCTCAACTATAGATCCCACTTCGAGAAGTATTGTACTCCACGTAGCTGATCGAACAAGTCATCATTTCGTGGTAGAGGATACTTGTTCTTTATAATGATTTTGTTGAGCTCAGAATAATCAATGCAAAGGCACATTGACCCATCCTTCCTCTTGATGAAGAGTATTGGTGCACCCCATGGTGAAGCACTTGGGCATATAAACCCATAATCCAGATTCTCTTATAGTTGTTTATTTAGCTCCTCAAGCTCCACAACTTCCATTCTATACAAATTTTTGGATATTGGGAATTCCCCCGCTATAAGATCAATCAAGAATTAAACATCTTTTCTAGGAGGAATATCAGGCAATTCCTTAGGAAACACTTCAGTGAATTATCTCACAATAGGCATGTCTTCAAGGATTGTTGCTTTCTTAGAATCAATAATCTAATCAAGACACTCATTATCATAGGGTAGTAATATCCACATTTGATATGATGGTGAAAAATAAGATTCATCCTTTTCCTTGCACTTGTATAGAATTAGGGGTTGATTCTCCATATGGAGAGTGATTTCCCTCTCATAGCAATTTATGTTGGTTCTATATAGGGAAATCCAATACATGCTAAGAATTCCATCAAATTCCACTAGATGGAGTATGATGAGGTTATCTAGGAAGTTCAATCAACAGATTCTGATAGGGTAGGAGTTATATTCCTAAGATGCAACAATTGCCCCATTTTCCGTTCTCACTGAAATCTCTACTTCCATGATTTTTGGTAGTGTTTGGATTGTTCTACTAAACATTCTAGATATAAAATAATGCATAGAACTAGCATCAAAAATTAATTTCACTATTATTTAATGAATAACTAGTGTAACTATCACCACTTTTTTTTTCAGGATTTTTTCAGCATTAGTGATGGAAAAAGATCACCCTTGCTGCCTTGGAGGTTGTTGGTTTCCACTAAAAACCCTTGGCTTTGGGCACTAGTTTTCAAAGTGCCCTGGTTCTTTGAAGTTGAAGAAATGAAAAGTACGTTGAGAGTTTAATGTAGTGTTCCTATCCTCTATCATAGTAACAAGTTTTTATTATCAACAATTTATGGCCAGGTGCCCTTCACTTACACTCCTAAAGAATTTCCTTGTCCCCTTCAAGAAAATTTCAAGGTGCTTCTTTCTACACCACTGGAAAGTGGGGTGGTGTAATTTCTTAGCACTATTGGATTTATCCATTGGACCACTAGAATTAAATTCTACTTTTCTCTTCTTATTCCCATGATTCCCATAAGATTCCCCGATCTCCATTTCTACTTTGAGGGCACATCGGACAATTTCCTCATAGCTATTGAAGCCACAGATAGCTAGGGATTTCCGTAGGCTAGGTTTTAGCCCACAAAATAATGGTTCAACCTTAAATTCCATATAATGAAAAAGCCAGAGGTGTATCATGAAAGCCTGCTAAATTTTTCCTTTTATTCTCTAATGGATTTGTTGTCTTTTTTTATTGAGGTAAAAGAAGTCCCTTTCTATATTAAGTCGGACAGTCTGAGGAAAATATTAATTGGAAAACATTTTCCCTAAATTTTTCAATTCCAATGCCTTGATTTCTTCCTCAGGATTCATATTTTTTTATCAATTTTCACCATTTATCAGCTTCACCCTCCATACAACAAGCATCCAGAATCACCTTCACTTTTTTAGAACATTGAAGGATGAAGAAGATCTTCTTAATAGAGTTTATCCATTCTTCATCAATTGAGGGATCAAGTGATCAATTGAATGTATGAGGATTTTGTTTCATGAATCTCTTGATTGCGGCTTGTTCTTTATTTGGGGGGGGGGGGTTGGACATTCATTTTAACCCATTTTTTATTCAAAACTTGAGTTAACTGAGATATTATCATGAAAAAGTTTGTCATTCCCACTCCCATCGGATTGGGCGTCTCATTAGAACTATCATTAGATTGATCTTCACATCGGTTGTTAGCCCTAGTCCTCCTATTATCGGCCATTGGCTGGAATAAAAGGAAATTTAGGGGTAACACATTTAGGGGAATCCAATGACAAAAAGGGATAACTTATAAATTACACTTATTTCCTTAACTTATGAATTTATAGGCTTCAATCTGTGTTATCCATGATCAACTTCCCAACATATATTCTTAGGGGAATTTTTTCCCTTAATAATAGTTCATAGTAAGATTATAAATTTACCAAATCATATCCCCTGGAATATCAAACCAAGAGTGAAGCAAGACCCATTTTCATGCACCAGTTCCCATTCGACTCTAGTTCAAATCAGTGTTTTTTTGTTTTACCACTAGATATATTTCTGCCAGATCCACCTCTACTAGTTTTTATCCAGACAAGGATGTTTTTTCTTGATAAACCACTTACTCTATACTCACCAAAATTTAGGTATATTTGTTTTATACTTAGTCCTATCCCTAAATAGTTCACTAGGGTTTTCTAATCCTAATACTAAAAAAATTAAACCTATCCTCTGATACCAACTATAATAACCCTACTCTTTATTACACACTTAAACATGATTTATTATATAAACCTGCACTTAAGACAAATATAAGGATCGAGAGGTCTAGTGTCTTGGGAAATTAGGAAAATTAGACAACAACTTAAGAAATAAAATACATTTTTTTATTAAAAACTTATTTTACATGACCACAACATTCCTTTTTTACTTAAAATTTCTTGGGATAACCATTGGATATACATAAGAAAAGGTTGATCTATAAATCCCAATAAGGGAGTAAAAAAGGAATAACATGAAGAATATAGCACATATTAGGAAATAGACATATAAATGGAGAACAAGAGAAATAATAACATAAAGTCATGGTATAACATTATTATCATTACATGGAAATGTGGCAACGACATACAACATGATATTAGCATGAGCCAAGACTCATTGCACATGGATTAACATAAGTAAACCCTCATTGCACTTGAATTACCATGAGTAAACATTCATTGCACTTGTATTATATTTATTAAACCCTCATTTCACTTGAATTATCATGATTGAACCCTCATTTCACATGGAGTATCATGATACTAAACATTACCCAATGCATTGGAGCGCTATCAGGGCGCACCCTTTATAAAAATTTAATTTCATGCATAAGTACGCCACATAGATCATATAACATGGAATCATACAATGTCATAATTTATTACTTGATAAAGAAATGTGTAATACATATGTGAAACTCTATAATCAATAAGTATATGTGAATAAAGGTGAATACCCTTTATAGAGGAATGGGCATGGTATTCACTACATGATGATTTTGTCATGGAAAATCGCGGTGCAATTTCAGCAGCATAACAGCGTGACATAATCATTAATAAAAATGGTTGATGAAAGAGAAAGAGATATCTCATCACATGTAAATGAAATGGATAGTCTAGGGGGTCATATATATACATGTACCGACACATGGAATTTGGAAATATAAGGCATAACATAATAAAGAAACTTTAAGAAAGAGGAGAAGTGGAATATCTATTATGAAATTTCGGCATGGTAACAGGTGTACATGGGAGGGATTAACAAGAGATAAAGAGGTATCTTATCATTCAAACATAAGTAGGGAAGTTTTGGGGAGTTAAAAATCATACCCCAGTATTTTTAATTGAATATAAAAGGGTATATCAATATAAAAAACTTGGACAAAAGTGAGAAAGAAAGAAATACCTTACTTGAGTGTGTGACCTCAAGAGATTGAGGATGAGATTATTGAGAGATTGGGTCACCTTGGGAGGATTATAGAGAGAGGAGGGAAGAGTAGGGACGTTATCAAATGGTTTTAAGTGAAGATAAGTGGGATCTTGGGTGGTTTTATATAGGAAAACAGAGGGAAATTCTTTAATATTTCATAAACTTAAGTTTTGGAATCTATATAATTAAATATTCAAAACCACAAACCATCCCATGGTTTCTCCCATGGTTTTTTATAAATGGGATTATAAAACATTATTTTATAAGGCCAATGGCCAAACGTATTAATGTAACAGCCCAAGATTTTATAAAAAAAAATATTCTTTTTAATTTTATTAATGTCTTGTGTTGTACGCTACACCAAAAGGAGCTTGCACAACACACATCCTTGACTTGACTTGCATTACACGCAATTGCGACCTTCCTCGATAGCGTGTGTAGTACGTAATACCGAGTTTCACTAAACAACGATATGCTATAAAAATATTATTAAAACTAGCCATTATGAATAGTAATAACCACTTTTTGAAATCCAGTAAATCTTATTTTTCAAAATGAACTTTATTTTTGGATTCGGAGTATCGAATTTAGCCTAAGGTGAAATTTTGGTACTTTTCGGATAACTTTCATATTCTGATGAATAGTGAAAATTACTAAATTATAATTAAAAACAATTTTTTTAATCGAAATAATTAATAGTGATAAATCATTGATTTGAGTGGTTTTAAAGTATATTTAGAATATATTTTTACAATTTAATACAATGTTGGTCATTGGATGTAGTTTCACATTTAAACTAGACATAAACAAGTGTCAATCTTTTGATAGATATTGTTTCTTAAAAACACGCAATTTGTTTTAACAGCGGGATTTAATTATAAAATTAATTAATGCAACTTTTATTTTATGAATTTGGTAAAATAGACTTCATTTTTGAATTCGGAATATGAAATATAGCTTGGGATTAAATTTTGGCATTGTTCTGAAAAACATCAATTTTTGATGAATAGTGAAACTACTAAGTGGTAGGTTAAAAACTGAATTTTGCATAAAACTTAATTTTACCGCTTCTGTGAATGGAATTTCAAAAATCCGAGAGACACGGTTAATATCAAGGACTGAAATGTGGTTCAATGAGATGAAAATAATTTTTTGGTGAATAGTAACTTTTTACTTTTTTTTACCACGGTTAATAGTAAATAAGGTAACTAAGGGTAAATATGATATTAATATTACCCTAACACATGTCCTAATTCTATTGGACAAATGTAATTCGACCAAAAACAAACTTAGGAATAAAATATGACCATTTAGGCCCACTTGGATTAGATTAGGACATTTATTATTAATTTATTTAAAGAAGGGTTAAAATAGTTAAAATCAAAGTTTAATAAGTAAATCATTTTTAATATGGGGTTATACATAAGATAAATTCGATTGTAAATATTCATTAGAAAGCTAAAACGATTTCCTACATGATGGTATTTTATTTGTAATTTTTAGACATCAAATAATTTAATTTATTTATGACACAAAGATGATGCAGTAATTATCTTATTAATGAAATATTGACATAATTAATAATATAAATACCAAAATAAATGTATTTTAAGACTTTTTATGAATTACACTAATTTTCTAGGCTACTATGATATATTATTGTTGATTTAATTAACTTGGTTAGAACATATAATTCTGATATGACTTTCACAAAAATCATATATCAAATAGTGTCAAAATTGACACAAAATAGTTTTTAAATCAAATATTATATTATTAATTGTTATTTTATTCCTAAAAATCTAAGGTTCGGCCAAATTACTTAGATAAGGATATATATATTAATAATAAACAATTTGGGGTTCGTTTGGCATGTTATAGTAAGTGTATTAACCATATAGTGAAAGAAAACAAAAAGACACGGTAAAAGTTAAATTAATTAACATAGAGTTAAATCTAATTGATAAGGTTTAAAATAAGATCCAAACATGTATAAATTTGATTGGTTGATGAGATTACAACCCTATCTCATCTAAGCTTCGAATATGAGTCATTTTTGGAGGTTTTTAAGTGGGGTTAGATTTATTATAAATTAATATTTTTAAGAATTCCTAAGGTGCCCCTCGCCTCCCCTATAAAAGGACACCTCCTCCCCCTCCTCCTCACACCAATTTTAGCACTCAAGCTCGTCCAACCCCTGCCAATTTCTCCTCTCCACTTTCCTAGCAACATCCTAGAGGTTCTGGTCTTCCTCAAAGACCAATTTTAGTGCCCTAAGAGGAGGTCTCAAAGAGGCACTTCAAAGAAGAGGTAATTACCGTTACCAATTCTTTCATCTTTATTTCTTCTTCCACTTCTTCTTCTTAGGTTGTTTCATTATGAAGTAATAACATCAATATCACTCATATAATGATATGTTATTATAAGTATGAAACAACCCTATTTCACCATCTATCCATCCTACGGAAAAAGAAATCACCGCGCGTGCGTACGTACGGAATACCGTCTCCACGCCGTGGTGTAATCTATTTTCCACCACCACCTTACATGGATGGGTATAATGGTGTAAAGAATAACTATACATAGTTATTACAACATCATATTGATTCTGATATATTGTATAATCCACTCCACTCCAATTCAATATTTATAGAAATGATATCATCGCTCGTCCGTACGTACGGACTACCGTCTCCACGACGCGATGAGATTCATTCTCCATGTTAACCATTTAAGAATGATTATAATGTATATATAAGAAATAATAATGAAATATATGAAATTATAAAGCTACTGGATTTATGTATATATATACATATGTATGTCATCTACTTACTTCCATTTCAGGACAATAAGGAAAGGAAAACAGCGTTCATGCGTACGTACGGACTACCGTCTCCATGAACGGTGTTTTTCATTTTATTTATCTATCTATTATATATATATATATACTGAATATATATGATATATAAATCATATTTTATATTCTGGAAGTAAGTAAATCATGATATAAGTAATAATGATGTCAAGAACAACAAGTCAAAACACCTACGATAAATGAAACGATTTTACCCAAAACGCTTCTTTAACATGGAATTTACAAAAGAACGGGTAATATAATGTCATAAGTGAACCATATATGATATCATAACAATTAATATGATTCTGTAATAAGTCAATAACATGATTTAAATCATTATACAAGAGGTTCGGACACTTACAAAGCAAGTCGGACCTAAGGTAAGGGAAATATCACAATCTCATTTTTATCCGAGATTGTTTATTCGTAAGTATTTACTAGGGTGTATTTTATCATCCACATCCATGTTCCCTCAATATGTAATATTATTTCAATCCACCTACAATTGTTTAAATCCAATTTTACCCTTCTATGAGTTTTTAGTAAAGGATATGAAAGGAATCTTTTTTTGTTTTTCGTACGAGGTACTTTTTGACTTTTCCGAAAAAAGTACGAAGAATGTTTTTTTTAACTTATACGGCACGAACGGATTTATACTGTTTTATAAAGCCTTATTTTCATGAAGCTTCCTCTAAAAGATTTCATGACTATTTTCAATAAAATCTCTTTCTTTTAAAATTGCATGATGTTTTGTAAAAAGAAATTGATTTTGAAGAAGAAAGGATATTTTCCTCAAGAATTCAATTCAAGTGTTTTATCAAAATTATTTTCCATATAAGATAATAAAGGGTTCTGTTTCTATCCATATTTTTACATTGATTTGACTATGTTGTGATGAAATTATGTTTATGAATTCCTTTATCTTATATGAATGGTTTTATGATGTCATGTTGTTTAAGAATCCCATTTTTATTACATGGGTTATGCAATGATGTATGATTTATGATTTTGTGGCACACATAAGAAAGGATTCATTAAGAGATGGGTGGGACCTATATCTCCCTCCAATGCATTGGGTAAAGATTTTATATCTCATGAGATAGACATGGCTGGAATGGTAGGTTATACCGGTTCAGTGAAACAGGACTGAAACGAGGATTACTCGATTCAGAAAGGGACTTTGTCCACTAAGATAGTCTTGGCAATGAGTCTTGACTAACAAGAAATGATTCTCTATGATTATGTGTGTATTCCACAATGAGTAATGTTTTATGTTATGATTTCATTTTCACTTCTATGATTTATCCCATCTTATGATATTATGAGCTCTTTTGCAGGTTAAGATTTCCAAAGGCTATGTTCTTATGTATATGATGTGATTGATATTTCTTTTGTTTACCCTTACTGAGCATTTGAGCTCACCCTTTTATGTTTTCTTTTCCCCAGGATATAAAGAAAGGTTTTAGGTAAAAAAAAAGGAAGATCTTTATGGGAGATTTTGAAGATCTTTCACCACGATTAGAAGATTATAGTCCGAGTTTCCAAAGACACTAAACTATTACGGTCCTTGTGTGTGTGTTTTTGTAATGTACTAAGTATTCCGCAAAAGTAATGTAATGTCCATGTACGATAAGCTTCGGGTCTCTACAGTTGGTATCAGAGGAAAGGTTTAGTCAACCTTTGGAAACTAGGATGCGAAAACGTTAGTGAGATCCCTAGAGATATTTCTAAGGTATGTCTAGGTATGTCTCTAAGGTTAAGTATACGTATAGGTTATAGTCCTAGAATTGCGCTAACGATCTTCAAATTTAACCTAAGATGTTAGATATTGAGGGTACTAACCCTTTATTATGTTGTTTTCCCTAGCATGATTTTTGCCTCTCACACAATTCTTTTGGGGTTTTAGACGATGGCTGGAACCCGAAGGAACCGTGTTAATACGGAATGTGATGGGCAATGCAATGATTGTACCCCCGAGCAACCAAACGATATAGGAGCTGGAATGAAAAATCTTGTAGCCATGCTCACACAACTTTCTCAAGCTATGAATCATGCAGGACTTCCAAACGAGCAAAGGAAGGAGCAACATTCTGTTGAATCCTTCATGAGGCAGCGTCCACCTTCTTTCAGTGGGTCTACTGATCCATTAGTTGCTGAACAATGGATTAGTACTACTGAAAAGATATTTTCAGTTCTTCAATGTTCTGAACATGATAAAGTCATCCTAGCAGTGTATCGTTTGGAAGGAGATGCTGATCAATGGTGGAATCTTATTAAGAATACAAGGCAAAGGGATGAAATTGAGTCTATGGAATGGGACGAGTTCAAGAACTTATTTTTCAATAAGTACTTCCCTCGTATTCTTCAAACAAAGATGGAGAAAGAGTTTCTTGAACTGAAGCAAAGGGACGATGAATCTGTTGGTACCTATGAAGCAAATTTTACAAGACTTGCAAGGTATGCTTCTGGAATTATCATCCAACCTGAAAGTAAAGTTGATCGATTTTTCAGTGGCTTAAAACCAAGTCTTCGAAGGGCATTAGCTATAAGAGACTTCAGTAGCTATGAAGAAATTGTGCGTTGTGCTATCAAGGTAGAAATGGAAGTTGGTGTTACATATCCATCTCATGGTTTTGACAAGAAACGAAAGATGGAGTTCAAGGAGAAATCTCAGAATAATGGTGAAAAGAAGATGAATGTTTCCTTATGCACAAAGTGTGGAAAGAAGCATGGTGGAGATTGTCTAAAAGGGACTAGAAAATGTTTTAAGTGTGGAAAAGAAGGTCATCGAGCAGCTGAGTGTCGAAGTAATGGAAAAAGGGTTTCTAATGATAAAGCAAACACTGCAGAGAACGCACCGCCAACACTTCAATGCTTCAAGTGCAAGGAAATGGGGCATTATGCTAATAATTGCCCTAATCCAAGGGTTAGTGATGATCAACATGAGAAACCACTGAAGGCAAAGGACAAAGGGAAATCACATGCGATCACTATTGGTAATGTTGAATATGACAACGATGTGGTGGAATGATTAAGTGTTTATGTAATGGGATTCCAAAATAATGTTGTATCATTGAGTATTGCAATATTTATTGATGTGGTATTCAAAGTGATTGAGATATTTTTTGGAAATAACATGATATGCGCATAATGAAGATGAGAAAATGAAATGTTTAATAGTATTCATGAGCTCATGATTGATATAAGGACTAATTGATATCATGGTTTGAGTATAAATAATTTTGAGGATTTTGGTATGTGGAAAGTGTTAACTTTTAACTGCACTCATGTTTTCACTAAGGTATTCAAGAGAATACACGATTAAGGACTTTGAATGTTTGGAATGTGACCAACAAGACATATCTTATGATATGTGGGGATCAACGACAGTATTAAATCTCTGGTAATCGATGTCACTATATTATGAGAGTGCAGTATTATGTATAAGCCTAAAGATTAGACTGGATTATGTTGGACATAAGTTAGTATTGTTTAAGGATATAAGATTTTCGATATTATTGATGGGATGGTATAGTAACGTAGTTTTAGAAAAAGGGACAACCTGCAGGACGGGCGACAGCCCATCGCTTCGGACAAGGCTGTAGGAATCGAACCCACAACCAAAGTGCGACTGGCCTTTATCGCCTACCACTGGCCTACAGGAAGTCCCTGTTTAGTAGAAACTAGTTTTATTATATTAAGCAGTATGATATATGAAGTATAAGTCCATTTTAGGAACTATATATGATTAATCTCACTATAGAATGACTTATGTATATTTAATAACTTTTGCTTACCTTTTGTTTGAGACAGATGGAATGACCCGTCATTCTATCACATGATCTGCTAACACTTCACGAATAACAAATTCAACTTCATTTATTTAAGAGATGAAGTGGAAATTGTTCAAGGCACGAACAACAGTGATATTGTATCAAAATAAAGTAAGTATTTATTCTAATTCAAATTTTCAACTTTAGGGAAATGATCTTGAAAACCAAAAATGTTGTCCTAGTGATCTTATACCTGATTAATTAGATGGTACCTTAGATCGTCACAAATTTATGGATTTGTGATTACTGGATTTTCCATAGCCATGTTCTCTACCACTCTCCATCAGAACATGATGGTTAGATTTCTCTTCCATATCCATATTTTCACCTATGTGGAAACCCAGTGATTAGTTTTTTTGGGTAATCGTTACATTTCATACTTTAGTTTTTAAAGCCAAGTTTTGGTATTCCCTTTTACGATGTGGGTTTCTATTAAAGAAACTTTCAAATAGTAAACCATTTATAACCCCGACGAATTTCGACGGCGAAATTCATTTTAAGGGGGGTAGAATGTAACAGCCCAAGATTTTATAAAAAAAAATATTCTTTTTAATTTTATTAATGTCTTGTGTTGTACGCTACACCAAAAGGAGCTTGCACAACACACATCCTTGACTTGACTTGCATTACACGCAATCGCGACCTTCCTCGATAGCGTGTGTAGTACGTAATACCGAGTTTCACTAAACAACGATATGCTATAAAAATATTATTAAAACTAGCCATTATGAATAGTAATAACCACTTTTTGAAATCCAGTAAATATTATTTTTCAAAATGAACTTTATTTTTGGATTCGGAGTATTGAATTTAGCCTAAGGTGAAATTTTGGTACTTTTCGGATAACTTTCATATTCTGATGAATAGTGAAAATTACTAAATTATAATTAAAAACAACTTTTTTAATCGAAATAATTAATAGTGATAAATCATTGATTTGAGTGGTTTTAAAGTATATTTAGAATATATTTTTACAATTTAATACAATGTTGGTCATTGGATGTAGTTTCACATTTAAACTAGACATAAACAAGTGTCAATCTTTTGATAGATATTGTTTCTTAAAAACACGCAATTTGTTTTAACAGCGGGATTTAATTATAAAATTAATTAATTCAACTTTTATTTTATGAATTTGGTAAAATAGACTTCATTTTTGAATTCGGAATATGAAATATAGCTTGGGATTAAATTTTGGCATTGTTCTGAAAAACATCAATTTTTGATGAATAGTGAAACTACTAAGTGGTACGTTAAAAACAGAATTTTGCATAAAACTTAATTTTACCGCTTCTGTGAATGGAATTTCGAAAATCCGAGAGACACGGTTAATATCAAGGACTAAAATGTGGTTCAATGAGATGAAAATAATTTTTTGGTGAATAGTAACTTTTTACTTTTTTTACCACGGTTAATAGTAAATAAGGTAACTAAGGGTAAATATGATATTAATATTACCCTAACACATGTCCTAATTCTATTGGACAAATGTAATTCGACCAAAAACAAACTTAGGAATAAAATATGACCATTTAGGCCCACTTGGATTAGATTAGGACATTTATTATTAATTTATTTAAAGAAGGGTTAAAATAGTTAAAATCAAAGTTTAATAAGTAAATCATTTTTAATATGGGGTTATACATAAGATAAATTCGATTGTAAATATTCATTAGAAAGCTAAAACGATTTCCTACATGATGGTATTTTATTTGTAATTTTTAGACATCAAATAATTTAATTTATTTATGACACAAAGATGATGCAGTAATTATCTTATTAATGAAATATTGACATAATTGATAATATAAATACCAAAATAAATGTATTTTAAGACTTTTTATGAATTCCACTAATTTTCTAGGTTACTATGATATATTAGTGTTGATTTAATTAACTTGGTTAGAACATATAATTCTGATATGACTTTCACAAAAATCATATATCAAATAGTGTCAAAATTGACACAAAATAGTTTTTAAATCAAATATTATATTATTAATTGTTATTTTATTCCTAAAAATCTAAGGTTCGGCCAAATGACTTAGATAAGGATATATATATTAATAATAAACAATTTGGGGTTCGTTTGGCATGTTATAGTAAGTGTATTAACCATATAGTGAAAGAAAACAAAAAGACACGGTAAAAGTTAAATTAATTAACATAGAGTTAAATCTAATTGATAAGGTTTAAAATAAGATCCAAACATGTCTAAATTTGATTGGTTGATGATATTACAACCCTATCTCATCTAAGCTTTGAATATGAGTCATTTTTGGAGGTTTTTAAGTGGGGTTAGATTTATTATAAATTAATATTTTTAAGAATTCCTAAGGTGCCCCTCTCCTCCCCTATAAAAGGACACCTCCTCCCCCTCCTCCTCACACCAATTTTAGCACTCAAGCTCGTCCAACCCCTGCCAATTTCTCCTCTCCACTTTCCTAGAAACATCCTAGAGGTTCTGGTCTTCCTCAAAGACCAATTTTAGTGCCCTAAGAGGAGGTCTCAAAGAGGCACTTCAAAGAAGAGGTAATTACCGTTACCAATTCTTTCATCTTTATTTCTTCTTCCACTTCTTCTTCTTAGGTTTTTTCATTATGAAGTAATAACATCAATATCACTCATATACTGATATGTTATTATAAGTACGAAACAACCCTATTTCACCATCTATCCATCCTACGGAAAAAGAAATCACCGCGCGTGCGTACGTACGGAATACCGTCTCCACGCCGTGGTGTAATCTATTTTCCACCACCACCTTACATGGATGGGTATAATGGTGTAAAGAATAACTATACATAGTTATTACAACATCATATTGATTCTGATATATTGTATAATCCACTCCACTCCAATTCAATATTTATAGAAATGATATCATCGCTCGTCCGTACGTACGGACTACCGTCTCCACGACGCGATGAGATTCATTCTCCATGTTAACCATTTAAGAATGATTATAATGTATATATAATAAATAATAATGAAATATATGACATTATAAAGCTGCTGGATTTATGTATATATATACATATGTATGTCATCTACTTACTTCCATTTCAGGACAATAAGGAAAGGAAAACAGCGTTCATGCGTACGTACGGACTACCGTCTCCATGAACGGTGTTTTTCATTTTATTTATCTATCTATTATATATATATATATACTGAATATATATGATATATAAATCATATTTTATATTCTGGAAGTAAGTAAATCATGATATAAGTAATAATGATGTCAAGAACAACAAGTCAAAACACCTACGATAAATGAAACGATTTTACCCAAAACGCTTCTTTAACATGGAATTTACAAAAGAACGGGTAATATAATGTCATAAGTGAACCATATATGATATCATAACAATGAATATGATTCTGTAATAAGTCAATAACATGATTTAAATCATTATACAGGAGGTTCGGACACTTACAAAGCAAGTCGGACCTAAGGTAAGGGAAATATCACAATCTCATTTTTATCCGAGATTGTTTATTCGTAAGTATTTACTGGGGTGTATTTTATCATCCACATCCATGTTCCCTCAATATGTAATATTATTTCAATCCACCTACAATTGTTTAAATCCAATTTTACCCTTCTATGAGTTTTTAGTAAAGGATATGAAAGGAATCTTTTTTCGTTTTTCGTACGAGGTACTTTTTGACTTTTCCGAAAAAAGTACGAAGAATGTTTTTTTTAACTTATACGGAACGAACGGATTTATACTGTTTTATAAAGCCTTATTTTCATGAAGCTTACTCTAAAAGATTTCATGACTATTTTCAATAAAATCTCTTTCTTTTAAAATTGCATGATGTTTTGTAAAAAGAAATTGATTTTGAAGAAGAAATGATATTTTCCTCAAGAATTCAATTCAAGTGTTTTATCAAAATTATTTTCCATATAACTTAATAAAGGGTTCTGTTTCTATACATATTTTTACATTGATTTGACTATGTTGTGATGAATTTATGTTTATGAATTCCTTTATCTTATATGAATGGTTTTATGATGTCATGTTGTTTAAGAATCCCATTTTTATTACATGGGTTATGCAATGATGTATGATTTATGATTTTGTGGCACACATAAGAAAGGATTAATTAAGAGATGGGTGGGACCTATATCTCCCTCCAATGCATTGGGTAAAGATTTTATATCTCATGAGATAGACATGGCTGGAATGGTAGGTTATACCGGTTCAGTGAAACAGGACTGAAACGAGGATTACTCGATTCAGAAAGGGACTTTGTCCACTAAGATAGTCTTGGCAATGAGTCTTGACTAACAAGAAATGATTCTCTATGATTATGTGTGTATTCCACAATGAGTAATGTTTTATGTTATGATTTCATTTTCACTTCTATGATTTATCCCATGTTATGATATTATGAGCTCTTTTGCAGGTTAAGATTTCCAAAGGCTATGTTCTTATGTAAATGATGTGATTGATGTTTCTTTTGTTTACCCTTACTGAGCATTTGAGCTCACCCTTTTATGTTTTCTTTTCCCCAGGATATAAAGAAAGGTTTTAGGTAAAAAAAAAGGAAGATCTTTATGGGAGATTTTGAAGATCTTTCACCACGATTAGAAGATTATAGTCCGAGTTTCCAAAGACACTAAACTATTACGGTCCTTGTGTGTGTGTTTTTGTAATGTACTAAGTATTCCGCAAAAGTAATGTAATGTCCATGTACGATAAGCTTCGGGTCTCTACAATTAAAATATTAGGTTTTCTTATGAGGAGGTGAGTCAGACTCTCAAGAAAATCATTTTACAATGTTCAAATATTTTATAAGTCTTAGAGGGTCCACTAAGGCATTAAAAAATTAATAAAACAAATATAAAATAAAATTATTTTAAATTTATAACATATATTTTTCTAATAACCCTTTTATAGTATTTTATTAAATCACTATTGGGTCATTATGATGTCACAAAACACATTATATATTTATACGGTATTCAATTTTTTACCCAAAAATTCAATTGTCTTAGAAAATTATGAATCATTTACCATTAGATAATTTCAAAATCTATATTCCTAAAATAATATTAATTTTATCTAAATAATTTTCCAAATATTTGAATTTTCAACTTGAAAATAAAAATGATCATTTATTGAAAATTGATGGGTTTTGACAAAAAAAAGTTTCCAAACCTTAATAAAAATTACATCCAACTTCATAAAAATTATATGATCATTTATATTTTAAAAAAATTATATAATAATAATATTTTATTAAAATATTATTTATTTTAAAATTAATTAATTCATAAAAATAAATTCTTTAATTAAAATTACAATTTCAGTTTTATCATATGAAAGTATAATTCTTATCAAAATGAATACTTAATCATTTATAGAGTAAAAAAAGGAATATAATCACCAATTATAATTAAAAGGTGTGATATTATAACACTATTATAATAAAAATATTAATAAAACACCAGTTTATATATTCCTAAAAAGTACAATTTTACCCAAAAAATAAATTTATATAATTCATTATATTTTTAAGAAAAACTATTCTCATATAGGAATTGATGGAATTAGACTTTTATAAAAAAGGGATTACAAAATATGTAACTAATGAATTATTACATAACCCCTTATAACACCTGTATATTACCTAAGGGTTAGGTGTGCGATGGTGACAGAATCTTAGGGAGGCTCAGATAATATTTCTCAGGTGGTAATCTCTATTAACTTCCACTTCTCTTGTAGGTGATTCTGTTCAAGATTAACATGTTGAAGCTTAGATTGAGATTGGTAAAGAGTGAAGCCCGTTGATGCTACCTCTTTTTCGAGCTCCGATAAATGAGCTTCATATAGATCGAGTCTACTGGATGAGGTTATCCTCTCCTTTGTCTTTGTCGAAAGGATTCTTTTTTTAAAAACCTAAAATTTATATCAGTTGTCTTATCAAAGTTCAACGGATATATTATCATTAGTAATGATAATTAACGGCCATTTAGACTTAATTAAAATTGAGTGCTTGTGTTTTATATATCCATAAGAAATTTAATTAAATAAAATAAAGATAATTTTATTCATGAATGTTTTGGTCCTTACATTGTATCACTTCTTATTCAGGGAAGATGATCTTTGGGGACTACATGCCAAGTAACGGAGTTATACGACGTGTTGTTCCCAAATCAGTGTGGCTATGGAACATGGCTTGAGAAGCCGTGTGAAAACACGTGGTCATGTACTAACACGTAACCAAAGAACACAGACACATGGTCTGATACCCAAACACGGGTAAACTACATGTCCAAGGGCTGGGTGAAGTAGAACATGTTTTGTGCCCACTATACATGCCATGTACCCCTACATGTGTTGGAAACCATGTTTATTAGATACATGACTAAGTGATCAGGTAGGCTCAGATGCCATGTGTTCCCCAGCACATGCCATGTACTTCAAGTGGATCTCCTTGAGATATTCTGCCTTTTGTATATATTTCTCTGAAACTAGGATTCAAGCTTATAAGAAACCTATCCTGAGTGTTTTTTCACATAGAATGAAATGGTGGCCTATGTTTCAGTATAATAGGTATGTGGTGGAACATTTGAATCTAGATGATTTTATAGTGGTGTAAATCTTGGTAAATGATCATGGTTAATCACTAGGTTTATGTTAGAGTGAGTACCTTTCCCATTGACTTTAGGATGTGGGCCTCCTGGACTCTTTATATGGGCAGAGTGGTTCCCCCTATTGGAACAAGGTGCAAGTCCTCTACCCACGATGGTGTTAGTACTCTAAATGTGATCAGCATGGCACGCCTCTTAAAGGAACTTGAACAAAATTGGATATCAGAATGGTTCTTGAAGAGAGAAGATGAGACTGGTACTCTACTGTGGTATCAGGGAACTAGTTCCTTGTATAATTCGTAATGTTGGATAGTGTTACCCTGCTTTACCAAGGCATTGGACCTCTTTACTTTCATTCCAGATAGAGTACGAACTACCATGTTGGACTAGGTTGAATTTCCTCTATCGATGGAGTCATTACTCCCATGCCATAACAGGGTGAGGGTCCTCCATATGTGACATATAGGTAGAGTGGGTACTCCCCCACTAGGATAGGGTGTGGGTCCTCTATCATTGGAGTCATAATTCCCCTATCATTCCAGGGTGTGGATCCTCCATACATGTTTTTCCTACAGAGTCGGTACTCTCCTACCTTGACAAGGAGTGAGTCCTCAAGCATGGAGACAATACTCCCCTATCATATCAGGGTCCAGGTCCTGTATAGAGAATGATCAAGAAGAGTTAGTACTTTTATATCCTACTAGGGTGTAGGTCCTCTAGCCCATGAGTGGTACTCCCCTTCCAGGTTAGGGCGTGGTTCCTTGATTCACGAAGTGGAAGTATCCTATTATATCAGGGTGTAGGTCCTCTATTCTATGAGTAGTATTCCCCTATTGGATCAGGGTGTGGGTCCTCACTTACAAAGTAGTACTCCCCCGTCTCTGAGTAGTAGTGAGGAGCAGGTCCTCACTTAGTGTTGGATCTCCCTTGACCATGGGATACAATTACAAGGAACGGGCCCCTCTACTTGATGTGAATGATACCTATATAGAAGTTAGTGCCCCTTAATGGACATAGGTATGAGCTACTCCATATAGAAGCGAAAAATTCTTCACTAGATAGTTAAGATCTAGACTCCATCTATTATGGGGAAATGCCAATGTGCGGATCACCCTCATTCCCTCTCATAGAGAAGATGCACATGGTGCATGGTTTAGAGCATTGATCCCTCAACTATAGGGTAGTGGTGAGGAGAGGGCCTCTTCACTTGGTTTTTTTATCCATGCATAGGGTGTAGGTTAGCGATGGAAGAACCTCTGGTGATGGGCACTAAATATGGACCATATAGGTTGTTTCTAATGGATCATATTATATTAGACATACCATTCAGAATAGTATAGATGTTCTCGATGGAGTGTATCTCTTGGACAAGTGACATATGAGATGGAATAGATCATGGAGTGTGTTCTCATGGTTTTGTGTTTACCTTTAGATCCTTGAATTTAATCCTATTGCTGGTTATGAGGTTGGAACATCATGAGACTTTTAGTAAGATATGAGAATATATAGGTGATGTCTCAGAGTCCTTGCAGTGTTGTCATTTGCTGAGTTGACACACATTCAAGAATGAGTATAATTACCACTTCTGTGATCATACCTTACTTTTGGTTACTCTCCTTCCATGGGAGGTGAAGCCGCACAAGGTATGACACATGATTTCTATATTTAACTTTTCTTGGTTATATGAGTAAACTTTTCTTCTATAGGCATTGAATACTCGACGACAAGTTCATCATCTCAATGTATTGAGATCCTTGTGTTTAGACGAGTTTACTTTTACTCTCTTGTTGGGTTGAGCTATGGGACAAAGTCTTTTCCTTACTCTCTTATTATGGATTCTCTTTTGAATAAGTTGACTAGTCATGTATAGCTGAGGATAAATCAAGATGAATCTTCTCTCTATATGGGGTTCCCTCTCTCTAGGTTGGGTGGACTATCACCTTTTAGTCACTCCCTTTTCTATTGGGGTTTTGGGGTACCTACTGAGTATTCTTATACTCACCCCAATATGGTCTATTCCTACACTTTTTTTTGTGTCTTGTGTAGACCACATGTCTTTTGAAGGAGTCTACAGAGGACCTAATGCAGGCAAAGCTTAGCGATCTAGAACAAATGAGGGGTTTAATGGATCAGGGATGAGCATCTTTTTGGAAATCACTTTTGGTAGCGATCCCCTCCTTCCAAGAAGGTCAGACGCTTTTGTAGCTTTATTTTGCTGGTATCTTGTTTTTACCTTTTTTACTTTAGTACTTATACTATAATATAGTTTGGGATAGATGTATGCATTCATTTTAGTTTTAGATTTTTATACATCTACATTGTTTCACTGAGGTGTTTGTGGGTGTGTGCATACATGTACTTTAAGAAAAGTTCTCCATGAGTTTAGTTATACCTTCGATGCTTGTCGCAAACCCATGGCCTATGGAGGTGGGCTTGGGGTAGTCACAGATTGAGCCCTAGCTTGAGTCAGGTCAGGGAATCACAAGCATGTCATTCTCATAAACCAGGATTTTCCTTTGTACTCCTATTCAACATCAAGGACTTCACTTATTCCAAGCTCTAGAACACACTTTTCCACCATTTGATTCCATTCCAAATCATGAGAATCCATCTATGTTCTCACAAAATACTAAAATGAATCTGGATTCAACATGGTCAGTTAAACCTACGGTCATGTCCTTCAAAGCTGGTATAAATTTGAAAAGTATTGACACTCAGTGTCCTTAACCTTAAGAAAAACTAAGTAATAATCATTCCAAACCATAAACTCGACAGTACCTCCCATGCATAGATACAAACCAAAGTAATCACCCCATGCATCTACCTCTAATGGACTCACAAGAATGAATAACCAGTCATTCATGTCACCCTCACTCATGTCACTAGAAACCCACTCACTACGATGTTGATTCATGTTTCTAGGGTCATTAGGTCTTCCCACCTAACTCACAAAACATACCTCACCGGGGAATATCTTATTGGAAGCATCATGTTCCCATATCAAAACCCAAGAAATCATATGTGATAAATCCAATTTAAGGGTCTTACTTACATAATAGGCCACAAATTCCAACCCATACACCTAAAAGGGAACCACTTATAATTGAAAATCCATATAAAGGTCTAATAAATTTAGAATCCCAACCTCATCAATCATAACTAAAATATACAATGGAATCATCCTTGATGATGTATACCCAATGAACACATCTATATGGTCAATTTTAGCACAATTTCATTTTATTCTATACGGTAAAACAGTATATTTTCTATTACTAGAACTATATGTAAGAAAACATGAATAATAAAAACCAACTAGGGGTTTAAGGCTGAGTCATTATAAAAATATATTTACCAAATAGGATTACTGTACCACCTATGAACATATAACTACTTCATTGTCTCTAACATTGAGAATATCATAGTTGATATACATGACCTACCCTCAAAAATAGATGAAAATAAATGGTGGTCGATCTGAGTATATTTCCATAAATAAACTGTGTGGGAAAACATTGTATGAGGTATTTATAACCCTTTAAATAGATAGACTTCATCATTAAGGAAATCACACCCTAGAAGGTCTACATGTGATGTGAATCCAAACACACCAAAAAAATACAAGTGATGCCTCCTACCACAATGTACAAGAGACAAATATATAATAAATCACATATCCAAACACTAGGTTTACCGCAAAATGTTAAATCATATACAAATACATAACATCACATATCAAAAATATCATTTTCATCCTTGGAAACTTGGACTTCCTATCGAAATAAGTGTTCATGATGCACCAAATCAATATCCATCAAAGGATATAATGAATTCCTATATCTCATAGATACCATATCCCAAATAGTATAAAAAATAAAATAAAAACCTCTAAATCCACTTTATAATTCCCAGGTCTGGAGGCCACTCAACCTTTTCCTTGACCTGCTTCACAATATACACCCAAAAGGCTTCCATCTAGCCATGGGGGTATAAGGTAGTACCATTGGGAGACTATAAAACCATATTATAATGAAAAATCATAAATAAATAAATGAGCATCATACATATTCGAGTATTTGTAATGAAATAATAAAACTAAACATACTACAATAAAATGAAAATTTGACATATGGGAATAAAAGATGAATCACCCAATAGGTCGATCACAAATAAAAAATAGAAAAATAAAGAAATAAAACTATATTTGAGGCTCTAATATCTACCCAAATCATAATCTCATCCCAATATCCAAACCATCTGAGCTTTTATAACTCAATAACATAATACCAGGGCCTCAATACAACATGTACCAATAACCAAGATAGTGTCTTCTTGGGTACCCCAGTTCAATGGAGGTCCAAGAAGCATTTGAGTAAATAACTAATTAGGGAACCACTAATTTGGTCCTATACCTAACCAGAAATAAAGTGATATTTAAAAGTGATAATATCTTCAAAATAATTAATACTGCATAAATAACCAAATAAATAAATAAACAATTATCATAAATTATTAGCTCCAAAACCTTTATTGACTTTACCTGCTTCAGTCATTTCAAGAATTTCTCTAAGAATGAGTATCACATCAGTATGACCTCTTTCCACACCATGTTAAGCCCGCACTCACAACTCCATATATGAGTAGTTGACTCTATGGTTTCACCAACCATGCCACATCCACAAGTCCTCATTCGGAACTCCATAGTGGTACCTAGGTGTTCGACACTGTTATGATGGAATCTGAATCCTAGGAGGGGGAAAGCTCTAGGAAATAATAAAGGTCTAACAATTACTTATTACTAGGAAATAAAGCAATAAAATGGAATACACTCCTTGATTACATAGTGAATCACTCGGTATCTACATCTCATGGATCTTAAGCCATAAAAAACTGTTGCATCCACCCAATCCTATGGAACATCCTAGGAATCAATTGAGGGGATCTATAAGTCACCATAGATATGAAAAAAAATTTATTCTTGGGGATATATTCCAACCTATAACCTCATACCACCATTCAAATCCTAGGAGTACCATATATTTTAAATGGTCTATAGGTATCTCCATTCAAATTCAAGACTCCTCAAACATTGTAAATGTTCTAACAAATTTAGTGGAATCAAAGGAATTATCATAATTATTGTATAGATAACATCACACAAGATCAAATATAGGATTCATAGAACCATCTCTAGGTAAGTACAGTTTCATCAACCAAATGCATTAGATTATAATCTAATGAGGCATCCCTCACCAAAATGTTGTGAGACTAAACCCCAAAACATTCTTGGCATCCCAATGTCATATCGATATCAACAGGTGATTCCTAGGAATCCAATGAGATCACAATAATTCTAAGACCAATGAAAATTTATAGGATTATAGGGAAATCTTATATCATAACCAATAGTATTGTAAAAACATAACATGTTTTATCAGAATTTCTACACCCATAACCATCATATTATCCCCATTGAGATTATATATCTATTTTTGTTATAGGGTGACACCTATAACCATGAATAAATCAAATCACCAGGAAGGAAGCATGCCCCATGGTATCATTCTAACCATATACCAGCCTTCAAGGGCTATAAAGGTCAATTTGTATGGGATTTAGACTCAAGAGATGACATATTACCAATATCATTTCTAGGACTTCTCCTGTTTCCCCTCACACCTAACATATCCCTCTTTTATCTCATGTCTATCCACTAAATAAAAATATCTCCATGGGGGAGGGACACTCACCCAAGGATCATCTCAACTAGAATGAAGGCTATAATTCACCATAAGGCTCTAACCTAGTCAATACCATTGTCCATACTTCCCATTATCCATCCACAACTACCTCAAGGTCTCTTAAAAACTCCTATATTAGGGCCACTAACTTGATTAATTGTAATTTAATTAATCAAACCCCCATATAGTTTTCTATATATCAGGGAAGACATAATTTTCTTGGCCTCTCCCATCATTGGATGAGGCATTAAACCAGTTCACAAGGTTCAATGTGTCCTTTACACATTGTTTTTACTTATGAATTTCATTTTAAGTTAAAAAATTTAGATAATTATCAAAAAAACTAAATTAAAAGGTCATTACCCTTGGTGATGTGACCAAACCACCCACACTCATATAAAAAATGTATAAAGAGACTTGGGTATTATGAGGACCACCTACCTTATGAATAATATTTCCCCTTTTGGAGTCTTAGTCTGGCAGCTCTTCTTATACTCATCAAAATCCATATAGCAATTTATTATCCTCATGAAGACCAAACTCACATTAGAATATATTAAATTTAATTCATTATAATAGTTTATAATTAATTCATAATGTTTTAAATAAATAATAATTTAATTTAAAATATTCATAACCATTTAATATCTTACTGCTCAACCCATCACATCGAAACCATAACAAAACACACACTAATGACCCATGGTGGGACCCTGGACCTGATCTCAGAAAAATCCTTAACATGTGTCATTGAACCCATAATAAATCCTATATAATTCTAAATAGAAATAATAAAAAATTTAAAACTAAGTACCTTCATCAAAACGATGTTTGGAATCATGAAGACATCATCTTTGGATTCCCCTTTATTAGGATGTATGAAAGAACCGTCAAACTCGGGTGATTTACCATACTTTTGTGAAATTACCATAAAAAACCTACACTAGAAAAATAAAGAATAAGTTATAGATAAGAATGTAAGTAGGAATAGTAAGTATGAGACACCTGTACCTTGATCTACTAAAGAGAAAACCTAATAATCACACCCAAATTAGGGGGGACCAAAGAGGTGAGTGATACCATCGACTGCACGCACCAATATATGGGGGTGATGAGGTTTCCCCTTTAAAACATGAGGGGGTAATAATTTATTTTTTCACCCTTTAAACTCCTCATCTTATATATGGTGGAAACCTATATACTTCAAGTGTTACTGGTTAGCCACAGACAAACTAGTGTCTTGTTTTAATATGCTTACAACAATCCCGAGTATCTGGACAACCTAAAGTACTCACCCAATCCCTCCATTACACCTCTCCAAACCAATATCATTTCCATTTATACACATTTTATATATTCCAACTTCTAGTATATTTTTCCAAATTCTTATTTCAAATGTGTCCTTTTTACTAATTAAAAACTCAAATTCCTATTGAAGTTCAGCAACCCATATTGACATAAGGTATTTCAACTATCATGAAACATAATCTATTGAAAAATATGCTACTAAAATTGATGTTCCCTCACTTCATAATTATGGAAAATATGAGAAGTATAGAAAAAAATATTCATGAAGAAATATATAAAATCTCATAGATAGATGATAAATGATTTAAGATTACAAAACTCCAACCATTAAGTTATCCTCAATGTTAAAGAGATAATATTAGACTATAATTGCATCAGTAATTCCTCCCAAGTCACATCATATACTTAATACGCACCAACACAATAATCAACACTAATGGCCCACACCTCTCAATAGGTTTCATTTCCATGATATATAATGAGATATACTAGAATATATTGAAGTAAAAAGATAAAAATCTCTATCAAGAACATATCAATCTTCCAATCAGAGAGAATCCCCTCATACATCGAAAACCGTTAGTTCTAGTATTTTCAAAACAAATTTAGAAAATATTTATCATCAAAATAAATAAATAGATGATTTTATTAACCATCATTTTGTACCTCACCACTCGAACCACATGAGGTTGACACCCACAAACTAAATCTATAATGAAAAAATGTCTTATATAATAGATTATAAATTATAATTAATGTCATTTTATTTATTTAATTTTGGATTTACTAGAACAACCCCAATATAAACCATAGGTGAGAAAAATTATGTTTCATATACAATTTCTAGGTTTTTAGATTGAAATCAACATCATCTTACCATAATATTCTAAATAAGAATAATTCCCTCATTTTAGATCATATGGGCTAGATCTATACCCATGTCAATCTCCTATGACCATATAACATACTATACTCTAATAAAATTTCTTCCATACTAATCAAGTGAAATCTAGAACAATTCATATATCTAAACTCACTCATAACTCTCAACTAAAGATTTAATAACACTTTTTCATCATCTGTCCGCACTAATGGACCTCATAGGATAGTAGTGAGGTTGAGCGTGACCCTTTATTCCCACCTCCAATGGGATATAGTTTTGAAACAAACACCAAGGGTATAAAACACAGATTTGGGAGGCATTACCTGCTAATCCAATGAAACAAAAAGAGAAATCCTCAACTAAATTAGATAATAGAATATGTATCTAATCTATAATATAAATTCATGAATTTCATACATAACTCGACAACTAAAAATAATGACGATATCAAGATCAATATCCTATGATATCAACACGAACTCTAGAAAGACTATGGAAGGAACTTAGAATATCCACACTTATTAGAACCATCATCATAAAGACTTTTTAAAATAGAATATATACAATAGAAGAGAGCATGTAATTATACTCATTTCTTTTCCAAATTATCTCATGAAAATTTGGAATAAGCATATCAATGCTTCAATGAATAAAAAAACCGATTCATTACCTACTGTATGTCAAAAACCACATATTGTGATAACTCACCAAATCCATGTACAAGGTAGATAAAATAATACCAATAATATATATATATATATATATATATATGTATTTAAAGGTACCACTCAATCACATCACCAATGAACTAGTAGAACTCATGCTTCATTTTCTTTCATCATGGTGGTACCATCCTATCCATATCAATATACCCATATTTCTCATAAACAGAACATAGCCCAAAACACATACCAAAACAACATTTCATATAAAAATTTATAAATTTAACAAAATTACTAAGATACAACATGAAATAAATCAACCCTAGTCATTCCTCTCCATAAATGTTCCAACTTTATATACCTATCATTAATACACTACTTACAGATCATATCTTACCAAAACTACATTCCATCATACCAAATATTATTTCTAGAAGATAGAGGATATAAAAGTGAGTATTTATCTATCTTATCTGCCACATATTGGTTCTTATTTTATATATATAATCCAAGAAATTATAGATGAATTTATTACATTACCCGACCTGGGTAGTTCCAAGTAAGAAATATCAAAAAAATAATATAAATATATAATAATAATAATCCCATCCTAAGGGTTCACAAGTTATTAAAACACTTATATAACCCTAACCATCACCACCTCATCACTGACTCATGTTAATAATAATTTGATATCACCTCTAGCTACATAATATGGAAATTACGCCATCAAAAAAAATCAACACATCCACCACACAACAACTAATTTCGTATTTCATTATTATTTTTCTCTATTATCCATATCTAAAGACATTAATCATTTCCTAACAACTTCATATACATTAAACACATTTTTATAGCAACAATACCTATTCTTTCATATTTATTTTCATTAGCTATAATAATTCAATAACCACATTTTTATTCACTACCATTAAAATTACAACATTTATTTTTCATCTCCATGGATTTATATTTCTTATAGTTTAATTTATTAATTTAATTAAAACATTGTCTATATCCCATGAAAAATATCACAAAACACCGCAAAAAATTTAACTCCTCCTCAAATACATCCAAAAATCCACTACAAGGACACCGATCCAAAAATTATAGGAAGATATTAAAAACCATTAAATAATAAAAACATTATTAATAAATATTTATCAATTTTCTAGACAAAAAAAAGTCATGAAAAACACATAATAAAAATTTCTGGTTTTTTTTCTCCTTTCCATTAACAATTTTATATATTTTATAAATTTACAAAATTGTGAAAAACAATAATAAAAACATAAATAAAAAATTTATTTAAAAAAACAACAAAAAATATAAATTAATTAATAATTACAGTAATTAAAAAAAATAAAATATCCTCATTATACTTCCACTACTAATTTATACATGTTTAGCTTAAGTAACTTTTTTATTTAAATTTATACTATTTACCAAAGGAAAATAGTTGTTTTATAAATCCAATTTGAAACAATAATAAAATGGATAAAATCATACAAATCTACCGTAAAAAATGCTTTAGAAACCAAAAAATTATATGATTATAAACAAACACAAATATTAGAATAAAGAAAAATAAAATCTATATATTTCAATCTTCTACAAATAATTATAGAAAAATATACAAAAATAAAGAAATACCCTCTATCATTTCTCTTCAAGGGAAATTAAATGAGAATAATAGAAGGAGATAAGATTAATATGCTGTTTAATTGTAAGTAATTGGATATCACACATACAAATTCTAAAAAAAAGGGGGTAACAAAACATATATAAACACGAGCCTCAATAATCATAGGGTTCAAAGAAAGATAATAAAATTCAATATCATTTTAGGAACCATTTGAATTTACAATTAAAATAGAAGGGAGGGTAATAGTGGTGTGAATAACCCTACTATTTCATAATAGCGGTTTCATTGGATAATAATGGTGTGATCAATCTCAAATCAATGTGAAAATAATCATTCAAAATGGATATAACCAACTAGAATCATTGGAAAATTTCCATCATCACATTACAATGTTTGAACCAACAAAAATTAATGCACAAACCACATACCCACCCCAAAAACCAAGTAAAATATAAAATAAGGCCAAGAAAAAAATAAATCATAATTAAAGGACACTCTACATAGGAAAAACTATATATTATTGTTTTAATAATCTTTATATAACAAAATATTTTATGACACAATTCCAAAGTCAATGATGCAACCACGCATCACATAGTTATGTAGGTAAAATAAATTATCCTAGCTCAGGTTTAACAATGAAAAAAACCCAACACAATAAAACCTAATCCATCATTGTGAAAATAAAATACCATAAACAATATTATTCATGGTATCTACTAAGCAATATATAATTGTTTGACACCACTTTTCATGGTATAATTTTTAATGTCTCCTAAAAATTTCTCTAGTAAACTAAATATCCTCCTCCATAAAATTATAACACAATCCAAATTTTTTCCCACAACTAACAACCAAATGGTAGATATCAAAGTGAAATCCAATCCCCTACACCCATTAATCAATTTAGTGGTATATTTCCACAAAAATAATAACTAGATAGCCAGTGGGTTACCACTGACTACCCAAAAGTATAGTTTTCATTTTATTTATAAATTAGGGTGGTTTTAGTAAATTAACCTTCTTTAGTTTAACTATAAATTAGGTTTTTTATGTCTCAACCTCACAATATTGGGGGGAACTCTATATATCATCTATTTTTTTCCTTCCCTTCCTCCCTCTTTCAACTGTAGAATCTTTTCCAACCACCCATTTGTATATTGATTTTGTTTACAATTAGATATAGATATATATACAACAGGATAATTTAACTTTCTAGGAGAATATTTTTATTAATAGTGTTTTATCTTGAGAAATAATTCAGTGAGAAAATTTTTTCCCAACAAGAACATGTGTTTCACCATGAATATAGTACGAATAAAAATATGTAAAACTCACTTACTCTTTTATAATAGTTTTTTAAAATATCATAATAGTCATTTAGAATTTAAGAATAATAATTTGATATTTTTTAAGACTCATCTTAAGAAATATATAAGACTTTTCACTTAATCAATATTGGAAGTTGGCATTACATTCCATGACATATCTATTGTGTCATAAAAATGGTTGACAGATGTCAGTAATTTTTGAATGAATTATTAACAACATGAAAATTTATACCATTACTTATATAAATAATTGGAAAAATTATGAAATTATGTATCATTATTTTGCCATGCTATGAAATATGGGTCACAATCTAATTGGTTCAATCATAAAATATATCTAAATGTTTTTCATCAGGACTGAATTCCATGAAAAGGAAAGAGGGATAAGAATATTAAATTGTGGATTATTCTACTACTCATATAAGATATTCACCATGACTAATTGTTACTCATTATGAATAATCTAGTGTTTAGGAAACATTTTTCATAGAAATTGAGTTTCCACACCATGAGTTAGAATTCTACATAATGGTTTTTAGAAACTGGTGAATTTAAATATTTTTGAAGACTAGATATCTTAGAAAGATTTTGTGGTTATTGGAATATCCATTAAATAAATTTTGAAATTTATTTGGTGGAGGTATAATGAAAGTTTATACCATGGTATGATATAAAGTGGAGGTTTTCATAAGTGGATAATACTTTGAATTTAAAATTTTAAATTAAAATATTAACTTGATATATTTTTATCTATACTGTAGAGGATGATATGTCGCATAGAAAAATAAAATATAGGAATATTAATGATATTAAAATGGGGATTATAAGATTAATTTCATTCAATACATGGAATTTTAAGGTGATGTGTGGTCAATCTTTGTTACATTGAAGACCAATGCTAGAAAAAATAATTATTATATAGAACATTAATATTATTGATGTCAATAATAGATCATCATAAAGATCTACCATTATTCTTTCATGTTTTAAATTATATTTATTTCTTTATATATTTGAATTTTGTGTCAATTATATCATTGTAATACTCCTGAAAGTAGTGAGTGGAAGAGAAGATGAGTTTGTGGGCCCCATATGAGCATTGAGGTTACCCTAAAGTTTAAATTTAATAATAGTGACGTAATAGTTAATTATAATATGAATACATCCTTATTATGTGGTCCTTGGATGTATCCCATTATGGGTAAACCATGTAAAGTCATTTTATCCATTTCTCTTTATTGTTTTTCTTTGGACTATGCCTAAAAGAGTGATTCAAATATTATTTTCCAACATAAAGGATAGAATTAATTTATTTTAAATATGAGAATGATTTTTTCAAGACACCATAATTCACCCCCCACATATGGTGTAAAATGGTATAATAAGTTACAAAATGTTGCATCAAAGTTGTAGGTTATTATTTGAATCTACTGAAGTTACATTACTTCCATGGAGAATATAATGAATATAAATGGGTACCCTTTTTTATGGGTGAAACTATCATATTTTTATGAATATGATAGGATAAAAACTATTGAATATCTGGATTGGTATTTTTAGAAGTAGTTCATGGAATTCAAGTAAGTGATTCCATGGAAATATCTTTAAGGAAAGATGATACAAAATTATTAAATGATGATTCTAAAGATCAAAATTGATTTTTGAGACTAATAAATAATTATATTTATATGAATTTTATTGATATTCCCTTATAAAAATGTGTTTGGGAAAACATATTAAAATATGTGAAGGTGATAGAAAATTGAAATTAGAAAAATATTAGGTTTTGAAAAAATTATTTAATGATATGAAGATGAGTATCAGTGAAAATGTGAATTAATTATTTTACCATATTACAGTAGTTTTAATTTCAATATATTTACTCAATATAGAGATCAAATATGTATATATTTTAAAAAAATCATTAAAAGTATACCACCAATGTAGGATCCAAAAATTCCATTAGAAGAAGAAATTAACTATAGATAATTATCTGTTGAGGGATTTTATATTAAGATGGTTTCATATGAGATGATGGAGAACCTAGATAGGTATTTATAACATTCATATAAAGATATATCATTCAAATTATTTGAGAAGAAAGAGTTTTATAAGGATTGAAATGAATATCATATAAGTGATGAGTTATTTTCACTGGTGGCAAGAAAATTTGAAAGTTATAAATAAATAATTGAGGGGGGAATTACCAATATCATGTCTCCAATATGTTAACATTAGAGAAATTTCTTCTAAGTGTCTAAAGACATATATTTAAGTGGATGGTGATTTTGATTTCCCATGAAAATAGAAGGAGTATTTTCCCCTTAATGGATCTTTAACTCAGGTATAGGAACTAGAATAAAATTTTAATTGAAGGTCATGGTTCATAGAGAGGGAAAAGATATAGAGTAATATTCATTGGAATGAATTGTGACTGAATTTATCCTAGATATAGAAGATGGAATTATGGATTTAGTTGAAAGTATTAAACATAAGATGAGTAGAATAGTCATCAAAATGTATTTTTATAACTCAAAGTGGAATCAAAAAAGTCACATAAGGAGAATGATCTATAAAAAATAAGAATAGGAAAATTAGAGGTTTTTTGAAGTTCTTTATGTTTTTATTTTGAACATGATGAAAAATTTGATCATTTTGAAAAGGTAGGTGAAGAATATGAAAAAAATCTATTGAAACCATGAGAATATATGAATTATATATTAATGAATAAGGAATAGACCATCATCATTGATGATCATAAAATTTCTATGAAGGAAAAAGTTAGGAAAATAGAAATACATGACGAGAAGTCCAATCCTTGAGAAGAAATCATGAATCATAGATTAAAATAGATAGTTTTAAGAATAAGCTTCATATTGAAAAATTCTATGGTGATCTTTTTAATGGAATTATATATTGAAACCTGAAAACTACAGAGTATTTTTTAGTTCTCAAAGACCAAATTATATATGTAAAACTTGTCTTGCATATATGAATTGAGCATAAAAAACATGTTCATCCAATTTGATTAGAAAAGAAAAGAAAAATAAATTTTAAATATCTCAATCATCTAGAACCTACCAACAATCAAGGAGGTATTTTAATGTATTAGATTCATGGAGAAAAAAATGAAACTTGTAATTAAATTGATGAAGTATTGGAAATATGGTTTTCCTGGCTATACAATGTCCTTTGTGTTATAGTTGGACATTATTTAATATTTTAAACTATTGAATGTTGAAAAAGTAGAGTTTTAATGTATCCTTCATTTAAGAATATAAATTCATTTTATGGGAACTATTTTTATTTCTCTTGTTTTGGGAATAAATCATTAAATTATAGTAATATAAGGGTTATATATTCTATAAAAGTCGTAAGAAAATGGATTAAAGGAAATCTAAATTAAATTCATTTGAAAAATAGGTTTTATCCTCTTTGAGAAGAATTAGAATTTAATTTAATTTATTATATTAATGAAATTTAAAAGAGATCAATAAAATTATAAACAAATTTTAGAATATCATAGAATGAAACAAAAAAGATTGAGAAAGAAAAATTATTTTAAATTTTCCTGAAATCATCAAAAAATAATATCACCCCAATTCTAGATAGTGAGTTCTCATATCATATAATAGTAAATAAGAATTTTTTAAAAAAAAATTAAAACTCTAGAGTTGATGGGACTATACTCTTTGTAAATGATAATCATTTTAGATTTAAGGAAGTGGTAATACCAAGTTGGTTGGATATGAATTAAAGAATATTGAAGTACGCTAAGTTGGTATATTCCATCACAATTTTTTGAGTGCAATTAAATATTATGACTCAGATATTTAATTCATATGAAATTATAAAGGTTTTATAATAAATGGAAAGGCCAAGAGTTCTCAAGTGAAAGTATTGAGGAGAAATAGAAAAATACATCAGATATATAGAAACGAGAATGTGTTTCTTCTAATAGTGGAGATGAAAGTAGCATGTGGGAGTGTATTCTTGACTAAATTAATTAATAATGTATGAAAAAAATGTGTAGTTTTAGAGCTGTAATAGATATTCTTAAATTGAAGAAAATTTATAAAAATATTTTCGATTCTTATATACAAGGAAAAAAGTTTCGAAATTATTATCCATTAAAGAAAAAAGCATCATGTTTTATAAATCTGGTCCTCAATAATATATATGGTTTAATTGGTGATAATACCATTCTCGTGCATCTTTGCACGTGACTATATACCGAGTGATCATGATTTGGTGGAGGGCATTCACTTGATATAGATGCTGTGGAGAGCTAGAACCAGTTTTTTTATTTGGTTTTTCTTTGCTTTTTATTTGGATGTTTTGTTGAATATGGTGGTTTCTAACTTGCTCCTTAAAAGTGATTTGATAATCAAATAAAAAATAATTTTCAGCCAATTGGTGATAATAGAAAATATGGTGAGAAATAATTCATCATATTTTATAAGGAATATTTAAATATGGGATGTTGTATGGTTATGTGATGAAGGATGGAAGTTCTAGATTAAATAAAATGGTCTTGAGGAAGATAAGAGAATAAAACTAAAAGATCTATAAAGATTATAAGATTTCATAGTGGAAAATAACAATGAAGTTGATAATTACCTTCAAAATAATGGTATTAATCATAATGTATCATTAATGATAAATCACTAGTATAAATTATTTTTGGAAGGAATAAAAAATATGTTTAACAATAATGAAATGAAATTGTTTGTAGAAAGTGGTATCCCACATCAATATTATAAATAAACAATGCAATTGGATCTGTATATATTGAATATAGCATTACTTATTCTCGGAGGAGAGAATATTCATAAAAATGAGTCACAAAATGAATCCATTAATAAATAATATGAGAGTTTTCATAAGAGAATTATTCATTCAAAATAAAGATCATAATTAGTGTAAATATGGGGATAGAGTGGATGTAGGTTTGTTTTTATTCTATTCATTAAAGTGTAAGGAATATTAATGTTTTAATAAAAAGAATAATAAGATCATTAAGTGAATTGATTTTATCTTTTTTAAAATGAAGAATTATTGAATTATGTTATTTTGGTTCCTCAAGAAGTTACTAAATAAAAAGAATGGATAGTCATGGATTTTGGAGAATCTCAAAATATTCAAATTGGAAACGATTCAGAAGTTAACTCAAAATCAAAAAGAGGTGAATAAAATAGCCATCTATTGAGTCAATCAAGAATTAAAATTATTCAAGATTATAGAAGCAATATTATTAGAGAATGGAGAACACTCCATTCATAAATATAACCCCATTCATTTAATAAATTATTTAAGAAAGAATCATCGGTCGAATCCATGTATGAGTAATTGAATCAAATCGATAAGAATAAAAATTTATTTATTTTTGGATAGAACTGAACATCATAATGTTATTGGTATAAATGGGTCCTAAAAAATAGTTTGATAAAAATTTTAGAGTGAAAAAGAATAATATGACACTGATATTTAAGGAGTTTTCATAAGTTGAAATCATTGTTGTTGAAGTGACATTCTAAAGAGTGGAAATAATTATGTATATCAAACATTTTTTAATCGTTTTTATTCAAATAATGTTCAGAGTATCAAAATTGCATGTGGAGTTAAAAATTTTAAAAGGATTCTTGAATGAATAAATTTATATAGAATAACTAGTTGGATTTGTATTGGAAATGATGATTCAAATGTAATCAAATTAATGAAGGATTTTTGTAGATTAAATCAAGAACCATGTGATTTGTATGCATGATTAGATATGTTCTTAAGAAAGTTTGAGTTTAATAGACGAGTCATTGATCAGAACCTCTATAAGAAAATCATTGATGAAGAATAGTTTAGAGCGATGGTGTATGTAGATAACATTATCATTTGGAAAAAAAGAAGAATTCAGTTGATAATTTGGCTCAATTGATGATATTATAATTTGAGACAAAATTAATTACACAATTGAATAAATTTATAGGGATTAAAATACAATTAAAAAAAATTATTTATTTCATAGGAAAAACATGAAAGGGATATTCTAAACAAATTAAAATTAATGGGTGAAATCGAATTTCAACTTCGATAGTGGTTTTAACTAAAATAAGAGGAATGAGGATAGTGAGGTGTGGAAATAAATATGTTTTAAATAATCATTAGTAGTTTACTATATATTACTACAACCAGGCCATATATATTCTACGAGACATTATTAAAATCACGGATCGATAGTTTTAAAAATAAATAACACCACTTATAAGTAAAGTGAATAATGAGGTATATTATAGGAAAACTAAATTATTGTTTGGTTTTCATGGAAAAACTATATCTATATTTTTTTGGCATAATCAGAAGTATATGGGTTGGTGTCATTATGGATCAAAATTTCACATGTGGTGGGTCATTTTACATTTAAAAAAAATTGTGTTGTATGTATAAGTAATAAATGATATTGTGTTTCTTTGAGTAGAACAGAAGTAGGGTGTATTTTAGTTATAAGGGCCTATAATAGATTTATTTATATGAAATAATAGTTAGAGGAAATTAGTGAAATGGTGTTCTAGCCATTATTTATTCAGTGTAACAAAAATAATTCTATCAAAATAAACGTGAATCTGAAATAAAAATATCTCACAAGAAAATTAAAATATGTTAATACTTTATAAAAGAAAAGGTATTGAAAAAATTGTAAAACTCGAATTTATTATAATAGAACAATAGTGGAAGATATCTTCACTAGACTATTGGATTCAATTTTTTTAGACGAACTGGTTGAATCTTAATGTTCAAAAAATATCCTCAAACTAAATATGTGTGGATTCCCCTCTCCCCACTATATTTAATGTTTTATTTGGAAAAACAACTTTTAGAGAGTTACCTTTTATATAGTTTAAGAAGATAGTGGGTATACTATCTATGGGGATTTGTAATTGATTCATCAGTTTGATCATTTTCTTTCTTATTATCTGACATTGTAACACTTAATTGTTCCTCTTGTCTCCTACACTGATCTTTAACTTGTGTAGGCTTATAGATTAATTAAATGGTATTTTTATATTTTAAATAGTGTAATTTTAAGTGGAATATAAATATTATCTAAACTAATATAAATTCACTATTTTTATTTTATTTTCAAAGTGGGGAAATAACCTAGATGTATAATAAGTCCAGGAGGGGAATAATGATCTGAATGGGAGAAATCTATTTTTAAGTAGCTATATTGGCATAACTTATTTTGAATTATAGGATTCATATATTGGTATAATGGATTGACTACATAATCCAAAGGGGGATATTTTCATAGCCCTAGGTTATTAATTTTTATTTTTTTCAATTGGAATTATCTTGATATAAAATGTACATTTCATGCCTTGGTAGAAAATTCCACATTGTGAATGGAGTTTCAATATGAGAAATCATTATTGGAGCACAAATTTCATTCCCGGAGTATAATTATAACACCAAAAATGGTGTGAGAATTAGAAAAATGTAGCATTCACCTACAATTTCATAAGATTAATAAGATTTTTATGAGATCAATTTTTAATTCCATATGATCGATTTATAATTTTATATGAAAAGTTTAAAAAAAAGGCTTACTAATTTTATAAAAATTGGAGTTTCAATTTACACATTGTGATATATCTATCACGCTTTAAAAAATTAGGTTCTTTTCATTGATTCTGTAAATAGGTATTCACACCTTTAAAAGTTATATCATTCCAAATATTAATACTTTAAAAAATTTAGTGATTCTGTTTCTTATATTGATTTCATGGGGATAGGTTAAATAAAAAAATTGTATATAAGGGTTTTCATCATGGATAGTTATCATGAAAAGGCTATGGGTTCAGGATTATTAATTATTGAGATATTATACTACTAAAATTTAATACATGAAAAGAAGACTTATAACATGTCATGCCTTATATGGTGGTTGAAAATAGTTAAAGAAGAAACTGAATTTTCATGCCACGATGAATAATGCAGCAACATAATTTCCTGAAACTATTGAATTCAATTTTTTTTTGATGAAAAGCTATTTTCAGTGATATTTTTATGATATTGGATCATCCATTTTTAATTTCTATTGTAGAGATATACTGGGAGTTGATCCAATGGTTAGATTTAAATAAAATACTATTGAAAGTTAGTTATAGTTTGAATTTAAAATTTGGAATTAAATTATTCTCTTGTTATATTATTATCTTTAGTAAGATGAATAGGTGACACCTATGGAAAAGAAAGTGAATAATATTAAAGATCTAAAAAAGAATTAGAAGTGGTGATCATTAAATACATGTAATTTTAAGGTGAAGTGTGATTGAGTATGGTTACCCTAAATATTAGGCTTGGAAGAAAGAATTATTTTGTACAACACTGAAGATATAAACATTCAGAGCAAATAATAGTCAACAAATACCATTTTTCATTTAGTTATTTATCTCTAATTGATAATTTTTTGATTTTGAATACCATTTCAACTATATATTTTTAAACCTCTTGAAAGTGGTGAGTTGAAGAGGGGAAGAAACTGTAGACCTTGGATTAGTAGTGAGATTATCCTAAGGTTATAAACACATTAAATTGTAGTAGTATTTAATTGGGATATCAAACCATCATTGATTTTTTCTCCTTGGATATATCCCATTGTAGGTGAATCAAGTAAAAAAATACATTCCTCATTACTATTTATCATTTTATTATGCCTTGAAACCAGATTCAATAGTCTTTTATAGTACAAATACAAGATCCAATTGGGGTTAAAGATAATAATAATTATTTCAAGATACATGGTAATTCTATATGATATTCTACTACAACATAGTGGAATGACTCAAAATGAATAGATCTTATTATTTGATAGCATGATGATGGTGAGTAAAATAAATTTATAATTGAGTATTTTCATTTTGATTAAGACTAGTTGATTTATTGACTACCATATGGATTTTTCAACTTTAGTTTAAATAGATGATTTTCTAGGTTATAAATTTTCATAATTCGATGATTAAGTGTGTTAGAAGGATTCTTTGGTGTCATAAATGATATTTTGGATTATTAATTTAGGGATATTATTTATTGTGATTGATTTATATTTTTAGAAATATTATTGAATGGTTACTAGATGATGATGGCCTAATTATGGATTATAATATTACAGAGTCTCAACCCCCTATAGGCTTGATCAATTTATTCCTTGGGTATTCTTATCATATATTTTTCAAATAGATAAAATATTTTAAATTATTCTTTTAAAATAGAAATATAAAATTATAAAATAATAATTCCTTGTTAAATTCAATATTAATTTTTTTTGAAATTTTCCTAGATAATTTGGAATTATTTTTATTATATGGACTAATTTCTATATTGATGTAATTTTTCCTTATAGATTGTAATTTTTATTTTTAATAATTCGTTATTATGATTCATGATTACAATTGTATATGAAATATTTATTCTATTATTTTTATTTTAAATAAAAATTGGTTGAGTATGTTCATAGTTATTTCAAAATGAATACCACTTATTATGTATGTTATTCTTCACATGATCTATGAAAACATTATATCTTACATTTTTGGTGATATGTTTTTTTAATAAATTTCCTTATATTTTTTTTCTAGAATTTAAAAAGAGTAAATAATTACTTTTATAAATAACCAGAATAAATTATAATTCAATGAAAAATACTTAAACATAGAGTAAGATAATACATCAGTGGATATGTCATAGAATGATTTAGTGTAATTGAAAGGAATGAAATGGTCATTAGTTACAAAATTTTTATATTATAATTAGATATTTTTCTAATAATTCAAATTGGAAAGGATTTTAATCCATTTTACTTGATAAAGAGAAACAGCTGTGTAGATCTACTAAGAAATTATTGGTTTTTAATGTTATCTTACTAGGTGACTTAGGATATCCAATTAGAGAGTAGATGTTTTAGATAAGTTCATCTTTTTATTGGGCCTTCTTTATATATTTTCTTCTACCTTTAAGTATGGAACTGTATACAATACCTTTAAGACATATTCAAGGACATTTTTGTGGTCTACTTAGGTTAATGGATTTAGGTAATTTGGTGCATGTTTCCCTTTTTATTTTGTGGTACTTATTGACACTATGATTTCATTATTTGGTTTTAATGTCATTAATTAGCATGGATTATAATGGTGTGAATGTTATATATGGATTTTTCCTAAGGGGTTACTGGGTGATACATTTTGAAACTAACTTGTGAGTGTGACAGTGTAATGGTATCTAGGTAAAGTTATATTATTATACCAACTAGGTTAAATATGATGAGAGGGGGTGAATTGGGGTATGATAGATTAAAACAATTACCCCTTCTAAATTTTATTTATTCATTAAACAAATATATCTTATCTCTCATTTCCATAGCACAAAATACATGTAAATTTCAACCTGAATAGGATACATAATTTTTCCTTGGTTCAGCCTCATAGGGATATATCCAAAGATCATACAACTTAAATGTGCTGATATACCAAATCCACTAAAGTACACAAATGTTACAAGGTTCAGAGATAACTAACTATCCCTCAGAGTTTACAACAAATTATAATTTTAAAGCTGACTACACTCTCAACTAAAGTATACTCACCGAACCTTGAAAAGATTATACTATTTATCACATGAATCAATATTTTTTACATCACATTTGGGGAATCATGAATCTCTAATTTTTTCCACTTGATGAATACCTATTTAAGAAATAATTTCTATGAAAATCCTTCTTGTTTAAGTAAAATTTACTTTCACAAATCTCTATCTCAACATTTGTAAAAAATATCAATCCCTTATAAAACAAAACTTTATTGAAACCCAAAAACTCTCATAAATATCTGTAAACTTTCATGGAACTACTTTTTTTAGATTAAAACAAGTTGTTTCTTCATGGAAATGACATTCTTATACATCCTTCATGCAAGAAAATCCTTCGCAGAAGATTTTTTGGAATTCAGAGCCTTTGGATCTCCATTAAGTAATTTTATATATTCTAATGATGGGTAGATAAAACATTATAAATTTCTATACAACTTCAAAAAACATTATCACTTGTCTCCACCTTTTCACAAAACTCTTAAAAATATTCACAAAATTATTCAGATTCATGGATTTTTTTGTTGAATTTTCATAGTCTCAAAACATTCCATCATTTGTAAAACTTTCTTCCACAAGTCACCAATATTTTGTGAAACAACCAATATTTGATGAATTTAATTATTTTTCATTTTAACATGATGAATTACTAAATATAAATATTTCGTGAAACTTTTTACTTCCTGTAATTTTTAGATACCAAAAAATTGGCATGCACTGCAAAGCAACTTCACCTTGTATATACAATTTTATATAACACTTAAAATTCTTTATTACCTCTATATTGGAGCTTTGATAACATACATTATCAAAAATATCATGGGAACTTCACAGCTGGACATGTTAACCTGCTTTGTCAACAAACACAATCAACCAAAAAACACTACAAAGTCACCTTGAGGTGTTTTTCACATTTGGGTTAATTGACAACTCTTAACCCTATAATACTCATTTTAATCTTCAATGAAAAGGTTGTTGAAATGTTTTTGAGATTATACTTATATAACCGTAAATCGAATCCTGCACCTTTGGATAATAAATAATTATTTACTCAAAACATACTCTTTGTCACAACCGACCTAGTAGGGCTCTCCTGGATAACGATAAGCAGAGTATGAAAACCCAAAACCCACATCCCGTATGCTAGGGTTTGGAAACTAGTGTTGAGTAGGCATATCCTACATATGTGAGGCATTATGATAAAAACCTACACACACACACACCTCAAAGACCATACAATCCTGAAAGGTTGACAACAGAACTTATAATAATGCATGCATATATTTTAAATCCCACCATAAAATAATCACATAGTATGTAAAGAAAAAGGCACCAAATACAAGCCTAATAATTTTTTAAATAAAGTCCAACCTTCTCAGAAGGAGGGTATTCTATCAAATGAAACATCGGTATGAACCTTGGTATATCTGATGTAATCTATTATCCACCTTCTTCTAGTCATCGATGGAATCTGTAAAAAGATCTATCATCTTCATAGAACATGACATGTGTAGGAAGATACCATTTAGGTATGAATATAATGATACCCAGTGTAACACCCCTAAATTAAAAATCATAAATCAGGGAGAGTATTAATCTTATAAATACACAGTTATGTTAATCATGATATGAGGTATACCTATAAAAAATAATTACCCAAATATAATCATAACAGACTCTAAGTCTCAATTATTTCTCAACTACTACCAACCACCAAATTCCTCTTGAGACTTCAAGGTAACACTCATCTAACTAATCTTACTCCTTGATATATATTTTCACTAATGATGTCCATCCAAGTGGTTGTGCCTTATGGGTATCACCATATAAGATATAGGCTAGAACTCCAAATATCACAACACCCAGATAGGGGAACACACCCAGGGTCGTAGGGGGACACTGTGAACCTTACTTGAATAACCCACTATGTAGGGGATCATATGTATGATGATAAAATGAACCCTATTATATTAACATGATAGATATGGGAAAAATACCTTGTGTATGGTGGTCATTGGGATACCACGAACCCTTCAAAGGATGATGAAAGAATGATAAAGGATCACACCCTCAGTCACACATAGGGACACTGTAAACTCTATTTGAGATTCATCCCACTATGTACCCTTATTTGGATGGACTAAGAAAACACTCTCAACTGATCTTTTTATACACTATAATGGTTTTACGGGATATACCTAATCTCATAAAATAGTTGAACTAACAATAAAAAGGCATCCAACCTACCCTTAGAGGAGTACACGGTGTATCCCAATTGGGTACATGGTGTGTCTCTCTTAGCCTGGAACTTCCTATGTCTAAAACTAGAAAAATATGGATGCACACATGAGGCTCATCATCAGTCTATCAAGCTAAAATGTAAAACCACCAACATATCACCATAAATATCCATGAATGGTCAAACAGATCACACTATTGAAATCCTCAAGAAAAAATGCAGGATAGGCTATTAAATTTCCTAAATAAGACACCTAGTAAAATCATTTTTCTATAGAAAACATGAACATTACTTTGTAAGAATATACCGCGAGTCCAAATCAAACACTCGATATTGGTATTGAAAATTACTCCACAATATCAGTGTTGTGATTCCATATATGTATTGTAAATATGACATCTCATGATGGAGATATACATAATAATAATAATAATGTCATTATTATTATTATTTACCATGTTATTCTTATTATTTTCATTATTTCTTCCCCCATGAACTTCTTCTATAGTAAGAATCATACATGGGGGGGGGGGAGGGAGGGAGGTGGGGGTTCACCACCACCATCGATCGCCATTGTGGAGATTTTCACCACCACCACCCACCATCATTGCCTCCACCATCACCATCTTTCCCCACAACCAACTACCATTGTGTAGTGTGACACTAGAAAACATCGTGTTTTGCATCATCATCCACCACCTTCAAACCTATAATTGTTGTGAAATGTGCCACCAGACACTTACTTATTCCCACCACCACCACCCATTGAGAAATGTATATCTAGGGTTTTGTATGCCAGATCTTCCACCAGTGGCTTAAATCCAGTCATTATTCGACTTAAAAATAAACTCATGTCAAGCTATATTGTCATCTTATTCCAAAATGTGACTATGAGTATCAAAAAAATTTCCAAATAAATCATGTTTTTATATAAACCAAAAAATATCATTAATATCCATACCAAACCCATGGTAATAATCCATTGTTTCAAATATTTATTCTACAACAATTTCCCACCAGGTATTTGTCGAATCATCAGCTAAATCGATTATTGATGATGATTGTGCCAAGAACAGGGCGAGAAATGAACAAAACACAAACACAAGACATAGAAATTTTCCAGTTTTCATGTTGGACTCAATTGTTTTCTGTTATAATTAAAAACATAGAGGTAAAAATAATTAAATCAATTTCCTAAACCATAGGAAAATAAATTATCAATAAAAATTAACCATCGACCGATGACCCAAATTTTATTGGGTGAATTGGTTAATATTCGACATGGGATATCAATTGGGATAAATCCAAATAAATTAAAATTATTACCTTGATATTTTATTGTTTTATATTAAATAACACTTCCACTTGCATAGAAGAAGACGATCTCAATGTTTTTTTCATCCGTCTCATGATCATCCTCGATCATTCATCACCATACTGCAATCAAGATCCACCCCCAAAGAATGATCATCCTAAAAACTACTCTATAGGTTATACATCTGAATTTGTATATTCACTATAAGAGGGTATTTTATGCAGTTATTTGTGTTGGGTTTATTAAATAAATAAATTAAATTTATTTATTTATTTACTCAATGCACACCACAATGCCTACCTTCAACGAAACATCTGACACCGATGAAACTTACATCATTCCTATGATAAACCACATGTTTTGGAATCAATTATACCATTGGATTTAGGATCCAAGTCTCCATTTAGGAGGTATTCGATTATTAAAAAACATTTTCATAATATAATATATTTAATTTTTTTATAAAATCAATTTTGAGCTCACAAGGACATAGAATCTCAGGCTGTCTTTGTGTCGGGCTCTAAAAATATTACTAGAATTATTTGAAATTCGTGCACACTAAAAAGTATGTTTTAGAAATCTCCACACCTTGAATTATTCTAATCCTAGAATGGAAAATCCTACCCACAAGCAAGGATAATAAGCTATCAATTGGGTCTCCCCCACCAAAGATCACTCCCAAAGGATTCATATGTTGTAAAAAAATATGCATCCACATGAGAACTTCTGATGAAGGGTAATATCCAATTAGTTCAAAACAACAACATATCCTTTAAAATGTAATTTCACCCACAATATCTAGCTATCCTTGGTTGACATCATGTAGTGTGTCATGCACATATCTCATTAGTTTTGATAAATTGAATGTACCAAGAAACCAACCCAAATGCGGTTGTGGGGTCAAGCGGTACGCCATCTCGCAAACCCAATATGGTATTTGGAATGGTTTCAAATACCTTAGAGATAGACAACAACCAAAGATAAAAATCAGTAAACCTCAATGAGTTGAGATCCCTTAAATTGCAGGGTATCCCTCCTCAAACTCAAAAGTCCTCTTTCATCAGTCCACAAAGGACCTTTGACATTAGGGGCCTATATTTATCTACCCCTATATGAACCACACCTTTCACACCCATCACTAGAACCGAATCTAGGTACACATGTGTTGTCTCTCATTGGATTAGACCTGTAAAATGGTGACTTGTATGGTATCCTATAAATGGCCTAAAATGGTTCTTCATGGATGGTGGAGTGGTAACTATTTTGATACACAAACACCATCAGTGATAGATGATCCCCCCAACTATGGCCCATAAAAACATGAAAAATATATTCATGTCCACCAGAACACAAATTTTCCACTTTACCTGGCCATTTGATCGGGGTAAGACATTATGATCAATAACAACTAAGTCCTCAATGGCATCCTGCATTCTCTCCCTAATCATGACGTGAAGTAAGAATCATAGTCTACAATGATCATTGAGGGAATTCCACAAATCCAAAATACCTCCTACATGAACATGAATCCTAAAATATTCACAAATCTCTATTGGTCTTCATATATATATATATATATGTAGGTGAAAGCCTAAGAGTTTAAATAGAAAACTCGCTGCAAATACCTAGGATTCCCAACCAATTTCAATAGATATTGGAACATACTCACCTTTATCATATGTACTTCTAAGGGAATACAACCTCCTCAATACCTTCTCTCACAACGTGGATTGTTTCATCATCCATCATTGAATAAGGTTATGGTACTCTCCAATGTCATAAAACCCATCCAAAACATATCATGTGGGTATCTGATCACATAATAACTCACAATCGATATCCTCAAGGTGTGCCACCCTAAATCAGGGAATAAACGGATGGGTAAAAACCAACAAATTGAGTTATACTGCACCATTATATACCTCAATATTCAACTAAAAAGGGGTCAATTCATTTATCACCTAACTAAAAAACAATGTATGAATACTTCACTATGATAACATACTATTATGTCCATTCCCTTGAGTGGATATCAAGATAGAACTAACTCAACCTTTACTCGGTACATGGTAACCCTCATGTTTAAGAAGCCGTATCCTTGGAAGTGAAACTACTAAATCTAGAACCAATACTTTGAGAGATTCCCATAAAGATATTACTTTGAATTTATGTCAAGAACCACCCTCAAGTGTTTACCATGCTCTATAATTGATTCCAAGTACATATAGATCTAAATAGAGGAGACTATCATAAACTGATCTAAACTGGGGGGGTTAGTTGATCTAGTTTATAAGTCTCACAACTTGTTGGGTCATTCAACACTCTAAAAGGTATCACCAAGAACTCAAAGGAACTATAGTGTCTTTAGGAATCCCCCTTCATTACATGCTACTCTCGAACCTAGAGATGGTGATAACCTATCTTGAGGTCAAACCATGAGAACCACTTCACTGTTAACAAATGGTCAAAGAATTCATTGATTATCGGGGGTTGATAATACTCCTTGAAATTCCCATGGTTCAAGAGATGTTAACCCATATATAACCTCAAGATCACATCCACCTCATCGGATAACAACTCTGGGCTTCCCAAGAAAACACATTAGGTCTTAAAAATTGCCACCTATTCAGATCCTCAAACAGCCCCATTAGCTCTACTTTCTCTATGGGTCCATTTGATATAATAGTGAAAATATCAGACCATCCCTAGTGCGAGTATACATAGAAATAAACTTTAAAGTGGGAAGTAGGTATTGAAAATCCTTTGGGAAGATGTCCTCAAATTCTTGGAACATCGTATGAAGGTAAAGGCTCATAGAATCTATTTCTCTAAGGGTCAGACAAGACAACTGATAGGAAATCAGTTGTATACTCCTATAAATGATCTCATACTATTCTTAATAGGATTCCTTCTCACATTAGAAGGATAAATTCATCCCACAAACATGGGTACACTAAAACCCACACTGGTAAAAGTCAACCAAGCATGGATAGTAAGAAAATAGTCCATACCATGGAAAACATTATATCTTCTTACTACCACTATTGAAAAATTCCATGTGAGGCTCTCTCTCCTCCCAGAGTTAGGTCACACTATAGATAGAAATGTGTGATAAAAGGTACTATTTTTAAGTTGCACTAACAAAAGTTTCAATAAAAAAGACTCTACATGTATCTCTAGGTCTCAACCTGGAGTTACTTTAAGGACAATATGGATTATGAATCTGTGTTAAAACTAAAACTGGAGCACTGAAGAAAAATATCATACCTAGATCCACACTATAATATTCTAATCACAAGTTCTTACTATATAAAGATATCATTTCCTTTACCCACCATTTCACTATAAACTGTGATCACTCCAACACCTTATACCATCTAAATGATCTCAAACATACAATTCAAAGGAACTCATCCACCATAACCTAACACTATCCCCTTTGGGAAACACTGTATCACCTGCATTGTTTTAAATCAAGTCACAAGAATGCTTCTTCATGGGTAATGTTCCCATCTTACTTTTGTGTCCAAAATAAAATAAAAAATCACAAAAAAAGGGTTCTCTTAATGCCCCATGTCACCATGGAGTAGTATCAAAGCCCATACCACCATCAATATGTATCTTATAAAAGTGGGATAATTGGACCACAAGCTCATGCCAGTCCTCTTCCACATTAGAAGAGGGTCCAGCTCATCACAAAGCATGAGTGATTTCTATATCTTGAACTTAAAAAGTGCACTCAACACAGGTTCATCATATTCCAGCACCATCAGAACTCACTAATGCATAAACTAGTAGAGAGAATACACCTAAAGTACTAGAGGTGGGTTAGTGTCCTATTTAATAGGTAGGGACATCGCACTCTACCCCCATAGAGTAACTGACACCTGTATAGATCAAAGAAATGAAGCTTCACCACCAAGAAAATTATAAACACAATCAAATTATAGGATCCTAACTAGATCTTATCATGGAAGCATCCAATGAAAGCTGAGATACACCACAATCAAAAGAGAATATCAGTGGAGATGAATTTAGAAGAATATGAAACCCAAAACCCATTCCTATATGATTCATATACCAATGTTTTCCCTTCAACTAGTTCCTATATGTGTCAACTCAACAAGTGGGTTATAAGAGTCCTTGTGAATGGATACAGTGGATTCTGCACCAAAACTGGATTCCCTGGTCTAATAGCTAAACTCGAAAAACTTTAACACTATTTCTATTGTTCTCATACCAAACCTCAAAACCATAAAATATTTAAACTCCATGCCTAATATGAAGCAGAACTCTCATACCACTATACCATGACCCAAACCATCAGGACCCACCTACTTGGGGGTATTCCAAGAGTGTCAATCCCAATCCCAACTTCAGTAGGATAGAGGTTATCAACTATCACTAAGTAGGAATATCCAACATATGGTAGAAATTATCCTAAGTACTTGTACACACACACACACACACACTCTCTCTCTCTCTCTAACACACACACAAACACACTTCTCTAATCCCATATAATGATGAATTGTAAAAAAATGAAAATGATACCAATGTATGAATAAATCTAAATCACCCCAATTGAGGAACATATGATATAGAAATAATAAAAAGTACCCATTATAAGCCTACATAAAATATAAATAAATTTCAACCTACTCAGAAGGAGGGGACTACTGTTAAATGAAACACTAGTGTGAACCTTGGTCTATCTTGCCCCAAATATTCTAATCCTACTCCCATCGACTCCATAAAAAGATATTTTATCTAAATAAGACATGACATATGTGAGAGATACCACATTGGTGTGAGTATAATAATAACCAATAGGACACCGTAAAATCACCCAATAATTAATCATCAAGATTAGTAAGCTCAGCAATACAAAGGTATGTTCCCCAATATATGAGACGTAGTGATAATCAATAATAACCAAGATATATGGATAATAGACACCAAGTCTCATGTAGGTTTCAAATACTATATTCTATAGAATTATTCTCAAGGAATGTAGGTAAAACTCATCTGGGAGATCTCACTCTATGAGACATGCTATCAGTGATGAAATCCATCATAGAGTCCATGCTTAGAGATTAACACCATAGAAGATATGGATCTGTAAAGATCTCAACACCCAAATAGGTAATCACACCTAAGACTAGTAAGGGATACCACGAACCTAACTGAATTAACCCACTAAGTAGGGGATCATATGTATGACAATACCTAAAACTCTACTGGATTAAACTATTCTTTTAGAAGAAAGGTAGTGTTCTGGTCAATGACCAAAATAAAAATTTTATTGAAAAAACAAACGGTTTCAAAAGTCTGAAATAGAGAATTTTGTTTACATACCTAACATAAAGTGGGAGTAACTAAAGAGTAAGATAATCCCTCCAATGATTATCGTGAGCCACACCCATATCAGCAAGCCCATTAGCGATCCTGTTTTCTTCACAATAGGTATGATTGATGATGAAACTACTATATGAAAGAGAGTTCTGGCAGACTATCTAGTGAGCAGTCGACATCTAAGAAAGATAAATGGTACCTTTCCAAATGGTGTGGACAATAGTACTGGAGTCACTCTCAATCCAGATGTTGTTCTAGTTGTGTATCTTGGTAAATGAAATAGCATGGATATTTCTCATCATCTTGGCTTCCAAATAGGAAGCAAGACCGCAAGAGCCATAGAAGCAGCTGAGCATCTGGTCAAGGTGAGTTCTGAAGATGGATCCACAACCTTCTGGGACAGGGTTGCCTTTAAAGGCACCATCCACATTGACTTTAATCCAGCCTAGGGAAGGAGGCTGCTGAAAAACGTCAAAGGTAGATTTAGGGTGAGGGTAATTCCTATTAACCCCAATATGTCTAAGAATCCCAAGGTCACGTACCGAGTTGTTGCAATGATCCTTTTGAATTGAAGTCGCCTCCTGAATCGTGATGAGGATTCTAATTTTACCTGTATTAAGATTGAATGAGTTGTTACAAAAAGTAAAATCATTTCTACCATACCAGATCACATGAATATTCTACTCTACAACTGCGAAAAAATGGTTATTGATTTACTGGGAGTCAAGCAGGTCCATACACCGCTGTATCTGCGAGGTTATAGAACTACAAAACAACCATATACACTCAAAATGTCAAAAATATAATTCTAGAGAGTAGTTTCTGTATCACAAGAAAGAAATAGATGGTTAATATCTTCTCGATTTTTGTTACACATATGAAATTTTGAACAAAGATTAATCCCGAATGTTTGTAAGAAGGTATCCATGGGGATTCTACAATGGGCGATACGCCAAACTAAGGTGAATCTCAAGGGTTTTAACCAGGCTTTATTGAACTATTTTAACCAGGATAAATTGTTATCATCATTGTTGAACAAGTGAGTATAGTAATTTTTGGAGTCAGGAATCCCATTGTGAGCATCTTCCCAAATAAGAAAATCATCTGTATTAGTGAAGGGATAACTGACAACAATGTGTTTGATATCCCCCGGTAAACATAGATTTTGTGAATTTTGAGTATGTAATTCTAAAATATACCCAAATTGGGATGAACCATTGGAACCCACTCAACTAATACTGGTCTATGCTTTAAGGGTTTAGGGGGTCTACAAAATCACTTACTATAGGTGAAATGAGAAGAATGAGGAATCCAACATTCATTTCAAGGAGTACATGGTGTGTCCCATAGTGGTATAGGGAATGTATCTCTAATCTTAGAACATCTAATGTCTAATTTTGGAAAAATCCTAGAGAAAGAACAAGGATTGTCATTAGTACATTGGTCTAAAATATAAAACCACTAATATTTCACCAAAAACATTCATGAATGGCCAAACAGATCATGCCATTATAATCCCCATGAAATAAAACTCAGGATAGGCTATTAACTCGCCCAAGTTGAGCATCTGGTGAAGAATAAAATTTCACCATAAAACTCATGAATGGTGATTTTTGGCCTTGAGAAACGAGTATGAATTAAACAACCGATATTGGTCATTAAAATTATGTGTCAATATCAAGGTCATGATGTCATATGAGTCTTGTCAATTCAAATTCACATGGTGGAGATACACCTGATAATAATAATAATAATATTATTGTTATTTTATTCCTATCCCAACCATTATTCTAGAAATTTGTGCATACAGGGGGTTTTGTCACCACCATCCATCACCACATGGAAGCTCACTGTCGTAGTCACTTCCATCATCTTGTGCTGCCACCGATCGTCACCATGTTGTGCTCCACTATCAGACATCCTGTCATGGGCCACTGGATATCACCTTAGAACCTTCTTCCACCATGTAGTGTGCCCCAATACACCACTTCCACTTGCAAGGGATTGTGAATCTAGTGTCCTTTGTGCTTGATCCACCCCCAGTGGCCAGAATCCGACCTTTGATCTTCTTGAAAATCGACGTCCTTCAATACGTGTTATCATTGCATACCAAAATGTGACTAGGGGTATCAAAAAATTCTCATGATCTATATCATGTTTCTACACACTACTAAATTTCCACCCATATCCATATCAAACCTATAATAATGATTTTTTATTACATGTATTTATTAGGCAATGATCACACATTGGGTATTTATCAAATCACTGTCCAAATGGAATACTGATGATGAACATGCCAGGAACAAGGAGAAAAATTCAGAAGGAAACATGAGTAATGGACCTTATCCAATTTTTTTCTTGGCCTAAATTCATTTTTTATAAAAAATAATTAATAAAAACAAAAATATTTAGTTCAGTTTCATAAACTGTTGGAAAATAAATTATAAATTGAAATCGTCCATCGAACCACGAACCATTTTTTTGGGTGAATTGGTCCGCATTTGAAATGGGATACCGAATAGGATAAATCTCAATAAAGTAAATGTCTTACATCAATATTGGAAGGTTACCTAGTGAAGAACATATCCACTAGGAATGAATAATACGATCTCACTGAATTTCACATCTATCTCACGATCGTACTCGATCATTCATCATCATCATCTAATCCAATTCCACCAATGAAAAATGATCCTCCTATCAAATCATCTTGGGCTATATGGATAACCTTGGAGATTATCTATAAGAGGTTATTTATAGAGATATATTAGAGTTAATGTTATTAAGTAAATAAATTAAATTAATTTATTAATTTATTCAATGCACCTACCAATGGATTCCTTCCAAGGAATGTCCGACGCTAAAAAAATTTATTCCATTCCCAGTATGGAACCCACATTTTGGAATCTACTTTTGTATTAGATTTTGGATCCGATTAAACATTATAGATTTATTCCTTTAATTCTTAAGAACTATATGTGTGTGATATCATATATTTAATATTTTTATAATATTAATATCTGGATCACCATGTCTCTGAATCTCATGTCATCTTAGTGCCTAGCTCTAAAAATATTCCTAGAAATATTCTAAATTCATATATTGAAAAAACAAATTCATTACAATCTATGACCATAGGATAAATTTTCAAAATGAGAAATAGTATTAGAATGAAATTCTTATCAATGAATCACTTAATTCCCAAAATACCCTTCTATTGAACTCTACCTTTGTAGAAGAATAGTTTCATCATGTCCATGATAATGATGAAACTTAGGAAGACCAACTATTCAACTCCACAAAGAAACTAATTTCATCATGAACCCCATATGTCATGATATAAACACTTATATTGGGTATCTTTAGTATTTTAATTTTTAAAACTACCCTATATCATTTCTCCACATATGAGATTCTTCCCTAATCTTGATAAATACATTTTCTCCTACTTTGTCAATGAACCTAAAAGTCAGTCCATTTTGGCCAATAACATGTTAAAGATTACATATAAACACATAAGGTAAAAAAAAACTATATCCCAAGGATAGGGGGTCCCACATACAAACTTTTTCAAGTGTGGGTAGTTGAATAAATTCCAAGATCCATTCAATTCTATTCAAACCCTTCTTTGGGTGGAGCCTTTGTTAAGGGGTCTATAACCTGTAGTTTAGTAGGCACACACCCAAGCTTCATAAGGCCATACTCCAATCTATCCTTGATAAAGTGATATTTTATTTCAATGTGATTTTTCCTTGAGTGATGGAATGGATTTTTTTATAATATTTACAGGAAATGAATTATCACAATGAATTTTGATCAGAGGCTTCACTTCAACTCCCATATCTTCAAGCTGCTAATTTATCCACAAAAAAGGTGTACAACCTTGAGCATCTGCAATATATTCATCTTATAAGGTACTTAAAAAATATAATATTATTTATTTATTATCCAATAAATACAAAATCCACCAAGATAGAATGCACCACCTGATATAGATTTTACATCATCTACTAAACAAGCCTAATCTATATCTATATGACCCAATAACCCTTGATGATATTTTTTATTATACAGAAAATGAAAATATACCATTCCCATGATATACCGAATTATTATTTTCACTATAATTAATTGAAATTATTTGGTATTTCTTTGATATCACACCTGTTTTCATGTGGATAAAAATGTTGGGTCTTATCATTGTTAAGTACAATAGACTACCAATGATCTACCTATATTATGCGACATTTACTACATCACCTTCATCATCACATGAAAATTTCACCCATGCTTCCACTGGAGTTTCCATATCCCTTGAATTATCCATTAAAAATATTCTCAGAACCTCTATTTTAGATTTGGATGGAGAAATGAATATTCCCTTTCTTTCTTTCTCACATGTAAACCCAGGAAAAAATCAGTTCACTGATCATTGACATTTCAAAATAACTTTTCATGATTTTTGTAAACTTTTTGTACTAGAATTCATCTAATCCACTAAATATTATGTAATTTACATTCAATGGTTATATAATTCTTTTATAACTCTCATTATTGAAATATATATATATTAATAAACTCTACCACGATGAAAACCAAGATTCTTCAAAAATTTCCCAAGTATTCAATACCGCACTCTAAGTGATTGATTCAACACATATAATTCCTTAAAAATCTAAAAAACCTTGTTATAATCTTTATGGTCAAGAAAACCATTTGGTTGTTTAATGTACAACTCTTCTTCTAAGACACCATTAAGAAAATATAACTTGATTTAAATTTGAAAAACATTTAATTACATTAGATATGCTATATCAAAAAACCTTATTGTCTCTATCCTTGAAATAGATGAAAATATTTCATCAACATTGATTCCCTCAATATGGGATTATCCCTTATAGACCGGTTGTGATTTTGTTCTTATTATAATATTTTATTCATTTAGTTTTTTCTAAAAGACACATTTGATCTCAATGAAATTCTTATTTCCTGACCTGAAAAAGACACCCTTGTTTTATTCATCTCAATTTGGTCAAAATATTCACTCATAGTTTAATACCAATTATCATCTCTAGTTACTCATTCAAAATATTTAGGTTCTACTTGATATAGAAAGTATGGTTGTTTTAGGGACATTATTCTATGTGTTTTAACTATTGCAGCTTGATCACTGATGATGTTATGTTTCTCAATTTCAGCTCATCTCTTCAGATTTTGTATAGATACAAGCCTAGATTCATCCTAATCATCATCATTATCTAATTATGAATTATTATTTTCCACTTATTCACCCCCCTGAATCACTTATCTTCTTATCAATATCAGAATGAAACTATTCACTGTTTTGTTAATTATTATGTTTATTTTATACTACAGATTTATTATTACGTTAAAAAACTTTTTATAGACTCTTGTTTCAGAATTTATAAAATTTTATTTTCCACAAGTATCCAAGGAATATCCTCTCATATCTATAGTATTTAAACCTCCTATGATTCTTCTTATTGAGAATAAAACACTTACATTTTAATATTTGAATGTATTTTAGTGTTGGTTTCCATCCTTATCACAACCCATACAGAGAATTTCTTCTTTAATACAAAAAATTTCTATATTATATATCTTGAATTATGTTAAAAATCCTTCCTTATATAATTTTTCTAATAGTTCCTTCTCAATAATCATTGTTCTGGCCATATTGTTTATGATATGATTACTTCTCTCAACCACTCCATTTTACTGAGGAGTTCTCACTTCTTAAACATGGTTCCTTATCCCATGTTTTCCATGATAATAATATACTTGGATGTTTATGAATTTAGTACCATTATAGGTTCAAAACATCAAAATATTATATCCAAGAATCCTTTTATCTTACCTCTGATATTTCATTATCTAACTGAACACCTTATATTTTTAGAAAATGAAAAATATCAATATCATCTTGCTGAAATGATCAATGAAAAGAATATAATACCTCTTCCCATAAATATATATTAGTGATATGGGTAAACACACATCTTCATAAACCAGTTCAAGACCTTTGGTGACTTATTTTTTTTCCTTGTACAATATTTGATTGAACTTTCCCTATTGTAAAGCAACACATGTGTGTGTAAGATAATGGGATAGATTGGGTATATCTCAAGTGGATTCATATTTCACTATATATTTCAAGGATAGATAGAAAAATGTACTAGTTATTTATGAAACAACTTGTTTTATTCTTATATGTATAGAAAGAACATTTCTTCTCCACATAAAAGGTAAATATTCCCCTTTATTAACTTTCCTTGAAAAAAATCAACACCAAATTTTCTCATGATGATACAAAACATCATATAAAATAATAAATCTTGGCCCAAGTCACATAGTTGATTAAAACTTAACAAGATGTGACTGAGACCTTCAACAACCAATATGTCAGTATTTATAATATTTTTTCCTCTAAAATTTCCTTTTCCTAAGATAATTATATTCATGCCTTCATCATTTACAAATCTAATGGAACCTTCCTTTTGATACCTGATTCCTGTCACAAAATACTTATTTCTCATCATATAGGAGGTGCATCCACTATCAATGATTAATATTTCAATATGGTCAAATGATTTTAAGTAAATATTTTCAACCAATTCCTACTTAACTCCTTTATTTTTGATCAATATCTTTGGATTCACACTTGAAGCTAAATGGTATTCCTAGTCTTCCCTAGAGTGTCATAGAATAAATTTATCTTGTAGTGATACAAAGAAAAATTTCATTTTGTGCTTGTTTTATGATTCCTTGACATTATATTTAATACCCTTTTTGTTTTTCATTAGCATATTCCTCTTCTTTATTAATGAGAAATATCTTTCCATGTGTTCTAATCTTCCACACTAGAAATATTGACCATCGAATTATTTTTTAGAAAATTGAACTCTGTGTGGAATAATTTTTTTCAATTATTATCTTCGATACCTTTTGTATATGGAACATACATTTTTAAAACATTAGATATTTCTAAATAAATAACACCTTATACGATGTGAATTCATTTGTGTCGTTATTGTAAGATCAGTTATTCTTTAGGTTCCTTGAACCTTTTAATTCTGATTCATAGCCAAATAAATTTTCATCCTCATATTGGGAACTTATGGTCTAACATCAATCCTCAAAACTTTTTTTAATTAAGAACCATTAATAGCATGATCATCAAAATTTGACTATTTCTTCTATTTTATTAAACCTTTGTGATCCAATTTAACTTTTTCTATCACATGAGTGATCCGTATTCCCAATTTTATACTAGAAGTCAAGAGTCTCTCATAATATTTGACTCTTATTCACAAGATAAAGGCTTTATCTTCAAGTTATTTGATATGTTTTATTTTTTTCTTCTGCTATTTTAGTCAAACCATGGGTAAATCTAGTTTTTTCTTTGAATTTTATCTTGTAATCAACAACATTTTCTATGTTATCTAACATTGAAGACATATGTTTTTTAATTTATTCCTTCATCTCAGACTTCTCTTCTTCCTACTGCATATAGAGTTTGGTGCTATGAACCACTATGTTTTCATTGTTTATTATGTCTCTCTAAAAATCTATCTCCTCAAGAGAAACATCTAATTGAACTTGTAGATCAACCCATTCTTCCATTTCTCCTTTTTTATTATCACTCTTATCATTTATCTAGGAATTTCTTATGTCTGTCCCCATAACATTTTCCTTGTGATATTTTTAGTTTTCAATTTATTTTACCTCAGTCTCTTTGGAATTATCATTATCTTGTGAAATCAAGTTATTCTTATTTAATAAATATCTCTTAACATTTTTCTTACCTTTTATATGGATGAATACTTGTTCACGATAATTTTCACTTCATCATCATCATCGTATTGAAACTCCTAGGGGTACCTTACTTAAAAATTTCTAACCTTTCCACATTAAAAGTATGATAAGGGAAGTTTCCTTTTAATATTTCCTTTATATATTTATATATTTTCAAAAAGGAATGACATGAGCTCATATACATCTTCTTCTTCCTCAAAAACCTCTATAGTGAGATTCTTCATATCATTGAACTCCAACTCATTGTATTTTCCTTTTTCAACAGGTTCATTGTCATCATTTCTCATCTCATGCACAACATGAATATTATGTAAGATATCCAGTGTCATCTTCTTTGGATCTTTGTCCTCTATTATGGAGACATTAAAATTGAACCAAGGTTGTATACTTCTCAGTATTCCCTTGAAGATCTTCACATAATCAATAATTTCTCCAAGTCCACACATATCTTCCATAACAACATTCATTCGATAAAAAAGCATTAAAATACTCATTAGGGTTCATTATCAAGTCATCATACTTTTCAAAAATAACCTACAATATAGACTCTCATAAATTTGAATCACCCTCATAGATATTTATGAAATTTTCTCACAAGGAATGTGAAGAATTATATGACATCACATTTGTGAAAATTAGGTTGGATAAGTCTCCCATAAGGTACTTATTACTCTGGAATCTCCATCTAGTTCAATGTTTTCTACCTTTTCTAAATATCCACTTCCCAAACTGGCATAAATACCCTGAATTTAATCTTTAAATACATCTATAACTAATTATTATAAGTTTTGTTTCATCCTAATCCTCCACAACTAAAACATATTTCCTTAATTGATTGGAATCCCTTTGTGATTGACAACCACCATTAAAACCACCAAGAGAGAAAACTAATTTTAATATTTCACTCTAATTCTTATTCTTATCCCAACTAAGTTATATACCCTGATGAAGGGGGGGGGGGGGGGTGATGGGTTAGGGTATGACATATTTAATCAACCACCACTCTAGATCTTATTTCATCATTAAATAAAACTCTATTATCTCTCCTTCTCATATAATTGAATAAATGAAAATTATAACATGAACAAGACACAAAAATTTTACTTGGTTCAAAATCACTAGGGTATATCCATGGATAAAAATCAATAATGTTTTGATGTACCAAATCGACAAAATCAAACTTCTTTTTTGAGGTTTAGAGAGGACTCACTGTCCCATCAAGTTTACAACCAATTAAATTTTGAAATATCACTACCCTCTCAAATGATGTATTCTCACTTATATTTTAGAAGATTATTATTTTTATCACTTAAATAAATATTTTTTATAGATCATTTTGTGCATCATGATTCTATAATTTTATCCACTTGATGAATACCTCTTTACCTCATAATTTCTCAACAAATCTTTCTAGATTGTATAATTTTCAATTTTTATAAAATAGTTCTATAATTTGGTGAAACATACTAATATTTTGAATAAATTATCTTTTTTAAAACCAAAAATCTTTAACTAATCTCTCTAAACATTCATGAAACTACCTTATTCATATTGACACTTATTTCTTCAGAGAACAAATGTTCTTATGAATCCTTATCATTTGAAAATCCTTTGTAAAACTATTTCATGAATTAATATCCTTTGAATATTCATTAAGGATTTCCCTATAATCAAATGAGGGGGTAGAAACCTATTTATATAGGTCTCTCCCCCTTCAATAAAATTTATTTATCCACAATCTATTCACGAAACTCTTCAAACTATTTTGAAATTATCCACCATCATGAAATGTTCTCGGGAAATTTAATAATCCCAAAACTTACCATTTTTCATTAAAATATATCCCATGGATCACTAATATTTCATGAAACAATCTATCTTTCATTAATTTCCTTCCTTTTTCATATTTTCATGATGAAATCCTAAAGATCCATATTTCATGAAACTTTTTACTTCCTCTAAGTTTTGGATACTAAAAATTTATAAAACACTAGGAAATGATGGTACATTGTACATGTAATTTTTTACAGCCCTTACAGAGCTTCCATACCTCTTTATTAAGATTTATTAACCTAACTTTTCATTAATATCACTGGAACTTCACAACTGATCTTGTAAAAACAACTTTTTCAATTAACATAATCAACCCAAAAACACTAAAAAGTCAACTTAAGGGATTTTTTTACCAACATATATATTTGGGTTATAATATATTTGACAAAGATTATATTATTTTGGAGTATTTTTAATTTATTTTATTCTAGGTGAGGCTAGATAATATTGAGGATGTATGACTTGGATTTTTTAATCTATTTAGTATTTTATGTTGTTTATTGATTTAGTAAGAGTATGATAAGTATTAATTGAACCTACTTGGAATAATATTGATTGAGAAGTATCAATGTCTTGTTGTAATTAGAGTTATGGTTATAGAGGGGTTTTGATACGACACCATAAAAAATCACTTTCATAAATAATATGACTATAATGGATTAATCAATTGATATTCTATTAATTTATATTTTCATTCCATACGTGGTTTTCATGTTGTTATATGATCTTATGAGATGGTTTCTATTGAAAATTTTATTGTTCATACACATTTCATATGGTCTATAATGTCCCAACTTGGGATCTACTTAATTGGTACCCCGAGATGGTGGGTCACATGGCCTCATGCTTACCTCCTCATACACCAAAGGCTGACAACTAGCAACAAGGGTCTAAGGTGGTGTATTGGGGAGAATATACCCTCAATCAAAGTGGAATAAAAGATAATAATAAATAAACAGAAAATAGATAAATCATGATATAAAATATGGAACAACAAAAAATGTAATAAAGAACTACATAATCCTAAATAACCAATAAAAATACTACTACTAATAAAATTCACAAGTTTGATTCATGTAAAATGATGTCATGGTATATTGATATACAAAAAAGGAAAACAGGGGACATGAATGTACAACATACTATAAAAAAATACAAAAAATCCAAATGAATTATCTAATATCATAATGAGCATACTCTCAGTCCTCTACTCCCATGATCTAAAATATGAGTAAAAAAGATCAAGTATCTATAGTAGAGATGTTTACCTTATCCATACATGCACACAAGAAATCTACTCAGGTAACAAAGTGGGACCAAGTAGGGTGTGAGATAAACATAGTAGGACACCAGAAATGGTGTACAAAAATAATCCATCTAGTATACATTGAAATAATAGTGTGTAGGTAAAATTAATAATTGAAAATTCTGAATAATAAATACCATCTAAAATAGGTTTATACAGGACTCCTGGCTGGATCTACCAACTTCGACATTGGATAGTATAAGAGTTTGATATGAATAGATATATATAAGTAATAATATATATAGTTATATATTATATACAGGTATATAAACTAATTACATGAGGAAATAAGTAAGAATATACATGGATACCAAGTGATAGTTGGACTTGGAGAATAATTCAGGCGTCCATAACTAGTCTAATGAACTATAGGCTCAAGCATGGGTACAATCCCAAATCTCATGATAAATTTGATACATTTTTCTCATCATTTTGGATGGCGGGGTGAGTCACAATTCCTAGAAAACAATACATATGAACATAGAATGTCATTCCCATCACCCAAATAAAAGTATGACGTTGAGATATATCATGCTCAACACTCGATGTAAGGGAGCGTGAAATGTCATTCTCAAAGAGTCCCTAAACCATCATTCAAAATCCCATAATAATGAAATACTAATTATAATAATATTAACATGAGGTATCACCTCTAATTAATTTATAACCAACAATCCCAATACAAAAGTGGGGTCACAATTATTATGATCAATATATATATAATAATATATCACATATCATGGCCTTTACACCCATTATCATTCATTATAATTTATCCATTTAATTAATTAATCAATGATAATCCATTTTTGATTCATTACAGACCATATAAGTGGTGTTCAAATTCATTAACCTCTATTTTAAAGATACAAAATCATTTTCCACACCCAAAGGGGTGGAAATAGTAGAGTTCAGAATCCTATAATAACATCGTAAGGGTCTACATGAGTATAACTAAATTATAGAATTTGTTTATAAATGAATATAAATTTTAAGGGAAATATGTGGTAATGTATAGAGTGTAGCATAATGGCGAAGCTAGTAAAACATCATGACTTTTAGGGATAAAATTGGACCACCTACCTTAGGGTTTTAGATGACTACTTAGCCAATATCAGCTTTAAATTTCTAGTTCAATAGTTGAAATTGGAGAAATAAAAAAATGTCCTAAAAATTGGGAAAATGATTTTACAATAAAATAGTGAAATAGATGTGAAAAATTACAAAAGAAAGAAATATTATTAAAGAGCTTACATCCATATATCAAATGCTTCTGACGGTGATTCGTTTGGATTTCAGATGAGAGAGTTATCTCAATCACTATATTATAAGGAGGAAGAAACCATGGGAGAGTGGAGGAGATTATTCATAGTAGAAATTAGAGAAATAAATTTATGGATAAAGATTTAATTTCATATAGGAAAAAACAATAAAACCACCCTTTAACACTGGGTCGCATGGTTTGGCCACATAGTTGGCCAAACCATGCACCAACTTTGTGTCATGATCTGCCTAAGGAGATAACCAACATGGGATAGGTACACAGTTTGGTTAACTATGTGCAAGAAATATATGATGCCACTTTTACCCTAACTATGTAATATCACAGAGGTATGTGCCTCATCTCGTACGGTTTTATACAAACCTTGTGGCCCCCTTCTCCCTTATGAAATTCCCTTCACGGTTAGGGGAACCATTTGAGATTGGCTACATAGTTTCTAATAACCATGTGGCCTAGTCTAAATCTCCAAATTCTAGGGCTATAGGGTCTCAAAAAAGCCTCTAACACCCTTGTATCCTCCATGATTCCATTAATTACCATTAAAAGGGACAAATTAAATATTTTTTCCAAAAAATAATGATCCATACCTTTGAGAAAATCTATCTCATTACCACCTCCCCTCATTAATGAAGCGTGTCACTGAGTTGGAGTTACAAGGATAAATTGTGATCATAAGGGAATAACTATATAGACTGGGAAAGTATATCAGCTTCCTTCTCCCATGATTCATCCTGTACTCGGTTGTGCTTCCATATAACCTGTACAAAATGAACAGACTTTCCTTGGATAATCTTTACACTTCGATCCACAATATGCACTGGTTACTCCTCAAAGGAATCATAAAAATTGAACTCAAAATCAATAGGTTTTAAAATGTGTGATATGTTTGGAGAATAATGTTTAAGATAATATACATAAAAGGAATCTTCCATATATCATTATCTTTGAGGAAGTACTATTTGTTAATCCACTGGACAGATTCATTTCAAAACATCAATGGGTCCAACAAACCTTGGAGAAAGATTACCCTTCATTTGAATTTGTTGGTGACCCGACCAGGGTGAAACTCTCAAGAAAACCCAATCCCTGACCTCAAAATCAAGAGGTCATCAGATCTGGTTAGAATATGAATATTTTAAAACTGAGCTCTTAACATTTTATTTTTGATCAACTATACATGCTCTAAAGTCTCATGGATGAGACATGATCCAAGGAAAGCTACCCCCCCCCTACATCTAACTAGAATAGATGTGATCAAGATAACCTACCATATAAGGTTTCATATGGACTGATCTAAATGGTATCCTCAATGCTTTTATTGTAAGTTAACTCAACTAAGATTACGTTTTTGTCACATGAACTATGATGTCAAGGACACATGCACAAATGTTTTCCTTTAACACTTGAATCATACACTTTATTTTTCTATCGGTATATGGGTGATAGTTCATGCTCAGAGTAACCTATTTACACAAGGCCTTGGAAAACCCATTTCAGAATAGAGGTGTTAAATGGGATTCCCTATCATATATGATAGAAAAATGATCTCCATGAAGGACTATGACCTCCCTGATATATAGCCTCCCTTGTTCACCTACTGATAAGGTCTCTCAAATAGGTATGAAGTGTGTGACCTTCATCAAACAATAAATGACCAACGAACTATAGATTTTCCATTAAGTGGTCTAGGGAAACTTACCATGAATTCCAAAGAGGCATTATCCCATTTCTACTTGGAAATGGATAACAAATATAAAATTCTTATCAGTCACCAATGTTCCTCTTTCACCTGCTAACAAGTTGAACACCAAGTGATAAAATGTAATATCTACCATTTCATAGTATGCCACCAATATTAGAGATGTAATTATCAATAATTCTTGGTGAAAACGGGATGTACTACCCAAACTAAGGCATGAAATGCCCGCATCAGCTCCTATCCGATGTTTTCTACAGACCAAACATTCCCATGATAGCATAAAGTCTCATCCTTATCCACAGTTCAACTAGAAGATGAATCATCATCAGATATACTTTTCCTTATGACTAATAATTTTGGTTTGATATTTTCCTCATTATCACCTCTTTTAAAAGGTTAGATGTCACTGATAATACTGAGAGGATAGTCTACCCATGATCCTCCTAAACATCAATGCGCACATTTGAAAATAATACCATGAGCTACCACTCACCACTGGCCTCCTAAACCACCTATGTTTGAGTCTTTTGTCTTAGATCATTAGCTACAACATTACCTTTCCAAAGCATATATACAATCTTAAAATCAAACGATTGCTAGTAATAAACTCATTTGTGTTTCCTAAGATTCAATTCACCCTATGTAATGATTTAATTGATTATTTATGGTCCATGGATACCAAAAAATGATCCCAAAGTAAATAATTCCTCAAAAAACATAATTTCTGAACTACAGAAACAAGATCAAGGTTATGAGTTGGGTAATACCACTCATGAGGCCTTAACTGATGAGACCTGTGTGTGAAAACTCTTTTGAACAACATTATAATTTCTCCTAGACTAACACCTGATGTGTCACCGTAAGCATTATAGCTCTATCCTAGATTTGGAATAATCAATATTGAAACTAAATTTAATCTTCCCTTAAACACCTAAAAGGTTTCTTCACATGATTTTGATCATAAAAATTTCACACCCCTCTTAGTCAATCATGTAAGAGGCATTTTTAGGCTTGAGAAATCTTGGATGAAGTGTCTGTATTACCTGGATATCCTCAAGAAAATTCATATTTCAATGAAGTTCATGGTCTTATCCTAGGAAACTATAACTCTCACCTTATCTGGGTCTACTGATACACCTGAATCTGAGATGATATTACCCAGGTAGTGGACTTTATCGATCCAAAAGTGACATTTGTTGAGCCTAGGGTAAAGATGGATATCTCTTAGTATATTCATCAAGATATCAAGATAATTGGAATGTTCATGTAGAGAACATGAATACAAAAATATGTCTTCCACAAAGACCGCCACAAGTGAATCCAAGTATGAGTGGAAAACCTGATTCATCAAAGCCATAAAAATTGAAGGTGAATTCATGAGATCAAATGACATTACCAGGTACTCTTAAAGATCATAACTACTCCGAAAATAAATAAGAGGTATAAATAAGGCCCTGACATGAACCTCATGATTTCTCGACCTTGAATCAGTATTTGAAAACACCCTCCCTACTTATATATTGTCAAAGAGGTTTTCTATTCAATGTAGTGTATACTAGTTCTTGAACATAATCTGGTTCAATTATCTGTTATCCATGAAAATAATGAGGCTTCTATCTGCCTTCATGAAAAAAGGGATCGGTGAACCACAAGATATAGTGATGGGGAATATAAAAACTTTAGACTCTGAGTATTCCAGCTATTTCTTAAGATCCATAAGTGCCATCCTCTATGGGGTAATATACACTAGTTCCCCTCTTGTAACTTTCTCAATGGTGAATTCTACCTTGATCATTGGAGGTATCCTGGAAAATTATTCAGGGAAGATGTCCCTAAAATGATCCATCATAAGATGGAACATAATGGGTCATTACCCTTGATCATCCATGAAAAGACTAGAAATATGAAATGTAAATATTACTAGCCTTTAAGGCTCAGGTCCTTCTCGAGAGGTTTGGACATCCCATTCTCCCTTATAAACATTTCTACTACCTTCTCGTGATCTAAACGTCACCCTCCCATGGTAAAATTCAATATGGGATCGATAGGGAACTAACTAGTCAATACTAATGATTATATTAAACACTTTGATATTTTGGACAAAAATATTACATACAAAGATATATCCACCTATCTCAAGTGGAAATCCTTACATCGGTGAACTCTCTCTGATCAGATACCCAATGATGTATCGAGATTTATTATTCCATAGTAAAACTAAATCTCTAGGCCCAAACTCTCCATGATTTCCTTATATATAAAAGAGTTTGAAACACCTATATCAAATAAATAAGACACTAATGTATTGGTTACTAGACTAGTACCACATATAGTAAAAGGTATGGCACCCTTATCCTTGGGAATATGCTACACTACATGTAACTAGATTCTACCATGGACCCAAGTTATAACCAGACTACATAATTAGGCCCGCTCTGATGGTGCTGCATGTCTTGATTCCAATTACTTCTTTCTTGACCACCACCTTATCCTAAGAAGATGGTGGTATTATATCTACCTGACTAGGGAGATACTATAGGCCCCATTCCAGAACATGGGGTAGGTGTATATCCCCACTTGCTAGGCACTAATGGAAAAGTCCTAAAGAAGTGTTGGATATTCCCCATCCTACCATAGGTTCTGTATTAAACTGGATCTCGCATGTACTGAGGTTTCATGTGTCCTAGTTTCCCACACTATTGAATTATGAGAAAAATGTCAGTAAAACCTATTTGATTTCTACTACCCTCATGAGAAACTAAAAAACTAAAATTTCTCATATTAGAAGAAACGCTAATAGATTAAGGTGCTAAACCACCCAGGACTGACCCATTAGATTACTTCAAATTCCTCTCTATAATGGGGTATCAATTGACTATATCAAAAATAGTCATCAGCTGAAATACATTAACCTATCATCGGGTCGCATTTAACAGCCCATACTAAACTTTCTTGGAAGTAATTAGATCATTACTAGATTGAGTCCAAGTGAACTGATATAACTCAGTGAAGGGGGAATAATATTCCATGAAGAACATGAATCCATAATACAGATCTATAAAATCTCTATCTCGGTGATCCCTAAGAGTTTTTGGAAATAAGTAGTTGTAAAAGATCATCTATAAGACTTTAAAAACTTGGAGGAGAGATGTGATACCTTCTCTCACTAAAACCCTCATGCACTTCCGGTTTCTCCTCCTGAAACCCTTGATCGAACAATCATTGAAAACTTCCTTAAGCCTGAGAGGTTTGAATCCCACCATTTTGAGATTCATTAGAAGAACCAGACACCCCATTCTCATGATTCTTACGAGCAAGTTCACACGAAAGATGTCCCGTAAGAGAATACACGCATCCAACCCTTCTTTAGTAGATCCTAAGGGATATCATTTCTGGATGCACTGAAGAGAACTGATCTAAGAATGGAAATCATGAGGAATCCTCCTCTTGTCAAGCGGCTTGATAATGGTGGGTTCTTAGTGGAAGCGGATCCAGATGCTCTTTAGCAACACACAAAAATGTGAAAATTCTCTCTCATGGGCCGCGTATACTATCTTAAAGGTGATCGTCCTTGGACCATTTCAGATTTGCATATGCGTATAGCTAATTCTTGGAATGTTAAAAACTGGAAACTGATTCCAACAAGGAAAGGTTACTTTCACATACCGCTAAAATCACAGGAAGACTTAGAGAAGGTTTGGAAGTCTATAAACCTTAACCTAAAGCCAGATTTGTTTAGAATTTCTGACTGGGATTCTACTTTTAATCCACACACATATAGAAACACAATGGAACAAGTTTGGGTTAAACTTTATGGACTTAATTGGTTTTTTTGGTACCCAAAAATTCTAAATGACATTGTCTCATGCATAGGGACTCCACTAAAAATTGATCACAGAACCTAAAATGCTGACCTAGGGCTCTTTTCTAGAATTATGGTGGAAATCAACTTAGACTCAAAGCTCCCTAACATAATAAAATTCATTATGAATGAATACAAAATTGAAATCCAAATTGAATATGGGAGGAAGCATCCCTTCTATAAAATCTATAAAATAATTGGTCACACAATTTCAAACTGTAGAGTGATTAGAAAACAAGTAATCCAACCAATTGAGAATGATTAGAAAGAAACAAGGAGAAATAAAAAAGAAAAAGATCCCATGATGTAGATACCTGAACCTCCCAAATAGAAAGCTGAAATCTGGGTCAAAAAGCACAATATAACACATATAGGGGGAACCTCGGGTATAAATTGGGTAGATGCTATTGAAGAGGAAGATACCTCTATTAAAGACCAAAGTCTATTGGAAGAACTGGAAGAACTAGTATTAGACACCATAAGGATACACAATGATAATGAAGAATAAGGTCAAATCTCAAGGCCTATGCTCAACCAAGATGAAAATCACAACCTGGGTAAGAGGGATAACTCACCTGAATGAGTGAGCTGCATTACTTGCATCACAAACTCAGCACCCCCACACAAGGATGGCTGTCTGGAGACTTATTCAATTCAAAATATTGGGAAACTCACTCTGGACTCGGGTACTGGACAGATCCAGAATTCACACCGAGAAAATACCACTGAAACTTCGGAGTTTAAGACTATATCTAGTAATAAAACAGATAATGAAGGAACTTATTCCCATACTCAAGGAACATCTGTTTTTTACTCTAAAACTCAGAACTATACTGAACACATTCTAGTATCTAGTGAACTAAGGATCACCCAGAAGGACATTCTGGACACAACACATCAATCTTCTATTCAAATGTCTGAAATTGTCAACAAAAAACTAGACTCTGTAAACCCTTCTAAGGGAACTCCATCCTCGGTAGAAGCCCCCACACAAACCCAAAACAACATCTTCACAAAATATATAGAAACTGAGAAACCTAGGATGGAAAAAGAACTTGATACAGACATCTCAACTGTTTCAAGTACCTATTCTATAGGGTTTCAACCTGTTATCAATGATTTTCATACTATTTACATGATGTCCTATAACACATAACCTACAGCTCTAAGACTTAAGGATTCATCAATGAAAACTGTTACTATAAGACTAAAGAATGAAATTAAAAAGAACAAGGGTGAACCAGATACTACTTTCCCAACTCACTCTAGAAAAATAAACTATCCTTCCCATTCTGGGTGCGCTGTGACAGTAAATAAGCCCTGTAATTTTGATTTCATGGCATCTAAATCGACTGATAATGGTAACAAGCTAACAATACAGGATAGTAAGTCCACGCAGGTGATGAAGATCTCGATGCACTAAATGCAGTGATGTCCAGAACTAGTCAACACCAAAAAATAGCATGCAGCTGCCTCACAGGAATCAGATATAAATATCTCCCTAAATGTAGATAGTGGGGTCTGTACTACAAAGGCAAATAACTCTCTTTCAAATCCTATTTCCAATGATTTTCTGCTCTGTACTAAAAAATCTATAGACTCTACTATGACTAAGATAATACCTGCTATTGCAATGAAAAACACCAAAAAATCCAGTAATAATAAAGAATAGACTTCTAATAATCAGGAAGTTAGAAGATCTTCTAGAAATATAGGCTTAGGGAAAAAGAAAAATGGGGGTTCTAACTACAAAACTAGATTTCAGTGAAGATCCTTTTTGGAATTGTCAGGGGATTGCTAACTCTGACACCTTCAATGTGTTAAAGAGAATGATTGACTCTCACCATCCTCTTTTATTTTCTATTGAGGAACCAAAAATTAAATATGCCTCTAAATACTCTTATTTATGTCCAAAAACATTTGTTTTTACTCATGCTATCACTAATAATATTCATTCATATTCCTTATGGCTTTTCTCGCATTTCTCTTTAAAGAATTTTAGCATCTACAATATCTCTAATCAGATTCTTACTTTCAATTTTAATATCGAAGACACACATATTTTATGATCTTTTGTCTATGCTAAGAATAGATACCAAGAAAGGAGAATGCATTGTAATGACCTTTATTACCTTGGAACTAATATTACTGCACCCTGGCTTATTATGGGTGATTTCAATGCCATTCTCAACCCAAGCAAGAAAATTGGGCCCTCTCATGCTTCTATTTCCACAAGAGAATTTAAAACCTCAATAGATGACAAAAATATCATAGAAATCAATCTCACTGGTGCTAAATACACCTGGTATAAAATACATCACAACCAAGTTGTTTCCTCTAAGCTGGATAGATCCTTCACAAACCACCCTGTCTTAGATAAATGGGACACTATCTCCAGTATTACACTTCATAGCCTGAACTCTGATCATCACCCTATCTTGGTTAATGTCTCCACCAAAGACATGAAACCCCATATTCCCTTTATATTTAACAATGCTTGGTTCTATGATGACGAGTACTCTCATATCATCAAAAACTTTTGGTCCTCAATGTCTCGTAACAATGATGACCTTGACTGTAGTCTCAAATTAAAACATCTAAAATAGAATCTAAAAATATGGTGTAGCTCTAAGGCTGAACAAATTAAAAATTACCTAATGACTCTTGATAAGGATCTCAATGAACTTCAAAACACGAACACCCATTATGACCTCAACAATGATCATACTCATGAACTTAACATTACGATAAAACTTAACTCTCTACTCACTTTCAAAGAAAATATGAGAAAACAAACGTTTAAAGATAAATGGTTAACTGACGGTGATAGAAACACTAAATTCTACAATTTTATACAAATAATCAGGAAGGCGTACATGATGTTAAACCTTTTAATGTATGGGGATAGGCTAATGGAAAATGTGGAGGACATCGCTCATCATATCTTCTCCTACTTTGAAGCCATTTTCAATGGTCTTGATATAAACAAAGACCTACTACCTGAGGTCATTCCCACAGTGATCAATGATGAGGAAAATTACTTCCTACTCAACGCCCCGATGGATCATGAAATCAAAAATACTATCTTTAGTATGAACCCTGATAGTGCTCCGGGCCCTGACGGGTTCAACAATGATTTTTTTCAGCATTATTGGGATGTAATTTAGATTTATGTTTGTAAAATTGTAAAAAACTTCTTCACCAACGAGGCTCTCCCTCATGCCATAAATTCCCAGTTTTTCACCTTGATACCGAAAGTGGATAATGCTTCTGAGATCCAACATTTTTGACCCACTGATCTTATCAACACCCTTTTTAAAATCATCACAAAAATCATTGCCAATAGACTCTCCACTCTCACCAACCAAATTGTCACTTGGAATCAAGTTGGTTTTATAAAGGGAAGATCCATACAATACTATATTTTCCTTGCCTATGAGTGTGTAAATAATTTAAATAAAACTAACAGGGGAGGCAACATAGCAATTAAACTTGACATTGGAAATGATTTTTACACCATGGCCTAGAGATTTATCTTCAATGTCCTACAAAGATATGGTTTTAGCACCTATTTCATCACTGCAATCAAAACTCTCTTCAACTTAGTGTTTATATCAATCTGAGTCTATGGCTCACCTAAATGCTACTTTAAATTCACAAAAGGTGTCAGACAAGGTGATCTACTATCTGCCATTATCTTTTCGATTGAAGAAGACTATCTCAGTCGTCTGAACAACTGGATGGTGGAACAAAACAAAAAAAATTCCATTCATGTCTCTAGGAACATAAATGCTCCTACTCATCTTTTCTAGGATGATTACATCATCATTTTTCTATAGGGGGATAAAATAAATATTCTAAATCTCAACAATGCGCTCTCACACTATGAAGAGGTTTCCATTCAAACCATTAACTAGAACAAATATTGCATCTTCTTTGGGAAGAATTTCCCTCCTGGTAGAAAATGTAACATTATCAGTGATATGGGTTTGAAAGAAGGTACAATCCTTTTCACATATCTTGATGTTCCCATTTTTGGGGTAGATCCAAATCTTGTCACTTTGTGATGATTGTCGAACAAGTTCTAAATCAGCTATCCTCTTGGAAATGTAAATCTCTCTCTATGGTAGGCATGACCCGACTTGTTAAATACACTATCATCTCCAAGGTGGTTTATTCTATGATGGTCTATAAGTGGAAATATAGACTCATTAAAAAATTGAAAACTGCCATAAAATTTTTTATCTCATCCGGTAGTATTCTAGAAATAAAACTTGTGATTGTTCCTTGGTCAACTTTCTGAAAACCAATTGAAAAAGGTGGTATCAGTATTAAAAATATCAAATAATTTAATGAAGCCCTCGAAGAAAGGCTCACTTGGAACCTTTTTTATAATTCCTCTAAAGCACTTTCCTTTCTAAAAAATAGGTTTCTTGAAAAACTTAAAACGGGAAACTCGAACTTCATTAGCTCTTCAATCTGGACCTCCATCAAAAACTCCTTCAACAACATTATTCATAACTCTAGGTGGATGGTTTCCAGAGATTCCTCCATGAAATTTTGGTTGGATAACTAGATCGGAACCCCTTTAATTTCCATGATGACTCCAAATCAAACACCTAATAATATAAAGAGCTCCATTAGAGACATATTAAACTCCCAACATGATCACCTTCCTGACACTATTATGAACTTCATTGAAAATTACTCTTTCTCTCACAGCAATGATTTCTTAACTTAGGAACCTCCTGACAATGGTATGCTCAACTCAAAACAGTTCTACAATCATTATTTCTGTCACTCAGAAAGATACTACAATTAGTTAAAACATTTTAAAAAACCTTGGAAAAAAACCATCAAGATTCAACCTCATATGGAGTCTTGCTCACAACAAAGTGACCACTGAACTTTGCCTTCAATCATTTCGCATTCATCTCTACTCCAAATGAAAAATCTGTAATCAACACAGGGAAAATTCTAACCACCTCTTCCACTCTTGCGGTACTGATTCTGCTCTCTGGAACTATATTCTTTACCTTTTTGACTGGTGGTGGTTGAATCTTATCTCTATCAAAGATCAACTTAAAAAATGCACATAAATGGATGGATCTCAGCAAAACATAAACCTCTTTCATGCTACGCTTTCTGAGATACACCATGTAATCTGGTATGATCAGAATGTTATTATTCATAATAATTACTCATTTAATCATAATGCATGTCGGGCAAGGACTCTCATTGCCATATAATAAGCTGTCTTGATTCAAAAAGGTCACTGCCACAATACTGTACATGAATTTGTGATCGTGAGGCATCTAAAGATTAAAGGTAACTTCTGTCAGTCACATTGCACTTTGGAGGTGTTCTGGAGAGCCCCCCTTCCTAGATAGATCAAGATAAATATTTATGGAGCCTCCAAAGGCACTCTAGGACCTGCAGGGTGTGGTGCCATTTTCAGGAATCACTATGGTCAGATCCTTGGATGCTTCATCGGAAAATGTGGCAATGCCACCTCACTTGAAGCTGAGATGATGGGCCTGATAAATTCCCTTGATTTTTCCAAACTCTTTGGTTGAAATAACCTCTGGATTGAAAGTTACTCGATTACTATAGTCCAAGCTATTTGGAATGGCATAATTCACCTTGTTTGGTCAATTACTACCTGCTGGATGGAATGCTTCCACTCGCTTAGCGATCTTAACTATATCATCACCCATGTGTATTTAGAAGAAAACATGGTTGCAGATGACCTGACCAACGTGGGAGTCAATCAGGACATTACTTAGTTTGAAGACCTTGTCACTGCTCTGCTTTCCTTGCATGAAAAATATTTTAATAAGATACCATTTTTTAGAATCTTGTAATCCTTATCTTTTTTTAATAATATTTGTAATTTGGTTTTCAAAAACAATATCATCTATAAGTCTTTCCAGATCATATCTCTATATCGGTATTCCTGGGTAATAACATCCCACCATTAATTGGAAGACCCTCGTAACATATAGGAAACTATCTTGACCCTCTTATCTGAAGGCATGTCCCAACACTCAAAAAATAGAAATCATAACCTCTTGCTATGAATTAGAAAAATATTGTCCACCATCCCCCAAAAAGGTGGGAGGATACTACTATTGAAACTCCTGAGTCAACTCTACCACAATCGAGGTAGGTTGAGAAATGCATTTCATAGAATGCATCATATGGAAAAGACCTCAAAAAACTAGGTGTCAGTACCCTTATCAAGATTAGAAAACGGTTCCATGGGTGGCACTAGAAGAGATATCAATAGAAGCTCTGGGGACACCCCCTCTGGTGCATGATTATCACTGCCTTCCTAGAATACGACTTGAGTATATTGTTCTGGAATGATTCTACAATGAAAAAACACACACCTTATAATAGAATTAAAAACGTAAAATAATTATAGATAGATTATTAGGACAGGTAGATGGAATTCTAATGAAAAGAATACACCTCTCTACTTACTCCAAAAAACATTTATAAAAGGTGGTAAATATCATAACATGTCATAAGAAAATAAGAGACACTCCCATATACCCACTACTATGGTCAGGTTTTGGTCAAGGTCTCATATCACACAGAAGGTGTTTCGATATATGGAGTGTCAATTTCAAGGTATAGAGGAAAAAAATCTTTACTTTGCAATTGGAATCCCCATTTAAAGGTAACCATTTTAATTTAAGTGTTTAAATTCATCTCAGTTCATATAATTTATATAAATATATAAATATATCCTTGTCTGAAACTAGTAGGCACATAACCCATGACATGGTATAATTGAATAATTAAGGTGTCATCACCAATATATATAGGAAAAACCATTTAGATTTATATAGGAACTTTAATTAATCTAATTATATTTTACCTATAAGAAATTCCAACGCATTTTATCATATATTAATCATGTTACAAACTATATAAAATAGGAAAATTCCTGAGAAAAGTAGACGTGGCATGAAAAAATGCCTAGAATATTAGTCCTAAACTGTCTATGATAATGTATGAGATGATAATTCCATTTTTTAACAAACTGAGTACCAAGTCAAAAATTAGTAACATCAATAATAATTATATAAAAAATCATGTGCATCACCCAATGGTGAGATCATATCAACTATACATGGAACAAATCATAAATTCATTAATACATCCCAGGTAAAATGGGTTTCACTTGTATGTGGGTTAGTTACTCCTAAGAACAATCTCATTACCAAAATCCATTACATCCTACTCTACATTCTAATACCTGAAAAATACGACAAAATGAAAAAATAATCTCTCATACCACCTTGTAACGTCCCGACCCAAGATCAACTAAATCGGTTTATAGAGGCGATGAGCCACATGGCCTCAAGTGCACTCCCTATATTCCAAAGGATGCCGACTATTAGTGAGTGTCTAAGTTGGTACAACTGCGAGACTATAGCCTCAAATCAGATTGGAACAATAGATAATAATAAATAAAAAGGAAATAGTGAAGGGATAATATAAAACCTGACACAACGGAAATAAATGAAATCAACAACTCTAGAAGTGTAGAAAACCAAAAATAATAATAATTATAATAAAATACACAAGGCTGATTCATGTACAATGACATCATCATATGCTATTATACAAAAAGGGGAAACATGGGACAATAATATACAACATTCTATAAAAAAATAAATAAGTATAAAATATTGATCCTCTAGTATTGTGAGAATATTATCGGTCCTCTACTCTAGTGCTCTTAAATATGAGTAAAAAATAATAAGAATATGTAGTAAGGTGCTTACCCTTATCCATACCTATAGACATGAAATATAATCAGGTACCAAAGGAAGTATGAGTGGGGTGTGAGATAAACTTAGTAGGCCACTACAAATGATGTCATGAAATAATATGTCCAGTGTACTTAGAAATAGCAGTGCGCTTGTAAAATGAATAATATATAATGCTGAATAATAAATACCAACTGAATCAAGTTCCTACCGGACACCTAACTATCACTACCTACTTCATCAAAGGATAGTATAAGATGTACAGACTCGGGTTTTTGGTCCTGTCAGACTTTGGAATATTTCTAGGAATAATTCCAGAGCTAGGCGCGAAGACAGCGTGCGATTCCGAGGCCCGGTGTGCCCGGAATTAATTTTATAAAAATATTAAGTATTTTTATACTATGCACGAGTTGGGGGTGTGATATCTCCTAAACGGTATCTCAGAACAGAAATATGATGACACGGTTGCATCCGGAACGTGCCGTTTACCTTAGGCGGGGTGTAAAATTTGCGGGCGCGGGCCTGCGGTGAGAAACGCCACTAGGGGCGTTTTCGTAAATAAGTAGAAAAGTTAGTGTGCGAGCGTAGACTCACATAACTTCTAAATGGAGTCTCAGACGGAAAATCTGAGACCGCCATTGCATTTAGAATGACGCATTTACCCTAGGGGTGACCTTACTTTTGTTCGCATCGGGTGTCGAGTCCGAGGCGGGTTTGGCGCCGGCGGGTGGCTGATATAAATATTAGCGCCCCCCCCCTTATCGTTCCTCTCGACGTTATTTGTCGCCGCTCTGCCAAATCGAGCAAACGAAGCGCCCATGAGCTCGGAATTCAATGGAATACGTTCCAGGAGCACGCAGCGGAAGCTCTGGAGCGCGGATTTAAGGCAGAACGTCGGCGTTTCGCCCGCGAGGTAGGCAGATTTGAGTTTTAACCCCCGATCCCGGTTTTGCTGCGTTTTTCTACAAATTGTAGTCGTAGAAGTGTATATCGGGTCACGAGGGTCATGTAGACGCCTACGGATCGTAAAACGGACCAACGGGGTGCCCCCGGCGGTCCGCGGAAGGTCTGCCGGCGTGACGGCGGCACCCGGCGGCGCGCGGCGGCGGCCGGTCCGGCCGGTTTTTGTATACGGGGGTCTTTAAACCCCTGTATCTTGTAATCCTGGAGCTAGATTCGCGCGCTATTTGCGGAGACGTGACCCTGACGGTGAGGCGAACCCTCCAGTGTGGGTTAGAGGGTATAAAGGTTTGGGATCCTATCCCGGGAGCTAGAAACGTCGTATAAAATAATATTATTTTATTATTTTACGACTTCGGGCCGTTGTAAGTTCTACCCGGAGCGTCTGATTGACGTACCGTCAGTGGCATTGAGACCCTAATGGTACGATGGACTTTTTGAGATGGTTTCCGGGTGTTGGGACTGAGTACGGGGTGTGGGCCCCATGAGGCCGTGTTTTGGTGTTTGCGGAGAAACACAACTTTTGCACCAGGAGTCTGATTTTGGCGGATGATTAGTTGATCCTGTGTGTTTTTCCAAGAGTATCGCAATGGTGCGATCCGTTCGATGTGTTTCAGGATCCAGGCATGGGCCCCGCCCGAGCTAGCCTTCGTTGAATAGTACCTTTTTCACTGGGTGTCTGTTTCGGACGAGCGAGTAGTCGATTCCGCTTGTTTTTCCGTGGGGATCACTGTGGTATGGTCCGGTCGTTGGGTTTCAGGATCATTGTGTAGGCCCCGCACGAGCTAGCTACGGTGAATAGTGATTTTTCACTGGTGCTCTGTTTCGGGCGAGTAAACAGCCTATCCTGCGTGTTTTTCCGCATGGAACATGATGGTGGCCTCGGTTTTGGCCTAGGAGGTGTGCAGTGTGGCGTTGTGGTGGGTTTCTCGGGTTAGCGATGTTTGGACCAGCAGTGGTTGAGGGTTCTCCCTTGGTTCGTTCCTACGAGGGTTCGTGTGGCATCACAACCTTCGTATGGGTTTGTGATCCTCTTGATGGGATGTTTAAACTGTTAGAGTTGTGGTATCCCTCCAGTGGGCCAGAGTGGATCCTCTAGCATCTTTACCCTAGATCGGGTTCTTGGTATCGCTGTGACCACTTATTCACGGGCGGTGATCCCCTATCTAGCAGGTTAACCCCGTAGGGTTTCTGGAATCACCGGGAATATGATCCCCTACGCGGTGGGTCATGCACAATAGGGTTGTGGCATCGTTGGGTTTACGATCCCCTACTCATCATGATGTTTATAGTAGGGTTGCGGTATCGTTGGTTATGCGATCACCTACTCAGTGCTTGGTGTCGGTAGGGTTGCTGTATCGTTGGTTATGCGATCCCCTACTTAGTGCGTGTTTTCAGTAGGGTTGCGGCATCGTCGGTTCGATCCACTACATCGCGAGTTATACCAGATAGGGTTCCGGTATCGTCGTGTCCATCTTTATATGGATGATGATCCTCTATCTAAGTGTGAAGCTTCTGTCGAGCGCCAGATCGGGTTGTGGTATCCCCCTGCGGATCCTGGGTGTGATCTCCTATCTGTGAGAACTACGTATGCCAAATCGGGTCGTGGTATCCCCCAGCAGACCCTAGGAGTGATCCCCTATCTGTGAGCTACGTATACCAGAGTGGGTCTTGGTATCCCCTACCAGACCCTAGCGGCGATCCCCTATCCGAGGAGTTTGGTGGTTGTGTTGTTTCAGTGATGTTTCCTCAGTGATGTTATCCGACGAGCGTGGTCTCTCGGGTGAGCATCTGAGATGTTTGTTTGGTACCCGATGGAGTGTATCTCTCGGATGAGTGTCATCTGGTATGACAATGTTCGTGTGGTGTACTCTCCTGGTTGGGGGCAGTTGCTGGTGATGAGGTCGGTACCTCTTGTGGCTTTGTGGCGTGAGCTGTGTATATCTGGATTGTTCAAGGTGTATGTATGGGAATACACCTGAGCTGAGCTGACTAGTTGTGTTTAACCGAGGATGGTCACGAGATGGAGTTTCTCTCTCATGTGGGTTCCCTATGGCTGGGATGAGCGAACTCATTCCTTTCAGTTTCTCTCTTTGGTTTTGGGTTTTGGGGTGCCTACTGAGTATGTTTATACTCACCCCTGCACGGGCTTTGGCCGCACCTGTTTGTGTCTTGTGCAGACCACAGGCTTTTTGATGGAGTCCCAGGAGGACCTGGAGCAGGTAAAGCTTAGTGAGCGAGTTGACCGGGGTGTTTTCCGGAGCTATGCCGAGGGAACTTTCCGGTGGGTGTTTGTGCAGCATTCCCCTTCTTCAGAGCAGGTTGGACGCGCTTTGTAGTTTTCTTTTGGTGGGCCCTATTTTCCCTTTGTACTTTTGCTGTTGCACTCTAGTTTGGGATAGATTGTATGCATGCATTTACTTTTCAGTTTCTACATCTCTTCACTGTTTCATGGAGGTTTTTGTGGGTGCGTGTGTACATGTACCTTAGGCTAATGCCTCCCATGTGTGTGATATCCTACTCGGCGCTGGTCGCCAGCCCCTGGCCTATTGGAGGCGGGCTTGGGGAGTCGTGGCTTGAGCCCCGTTGGGTCGGGTTGTGACATAAGAGTTTGATCCAAATACCATAAATATATATAATTAATAATATATATATAGTTATATACCATATGCACATATGTTCACTAAGTATGTGAGGACATTAGTAGACATATACATGGATACTACGTTCTAGCTGGTCCCAGGGCATAACAAATGCATTCATAACTAGTCTAATGAGCTATAGGAACAAGAAATTGTACATTCCCTTAATCTCATGATTAATGTGAGACATCATTCCCATAATTCAAGATGATCAGGTGAGTGTTCATGCCCAACACCCGATACAAAGGAATGTGATACGTCATGCCCATTTCCCAAATAAAAGAATAACAACGAGCGACATCATAATCACCACTCGATGTAAGGGAACATGAAAAATCATTCTCAATGAGCCCCTTAACCATCTTCCAATAGCCCATAATAATTTCATACTCATTATAAGAATAGTAACATAAGGTATCACCACTAATTCATTTATAACCATAAATCCCAATACAACAAAAGAAGTCACAATTTATTTGATCAATATATATGTATATAATCATGCATCACTTGTCATCACATTTTCACCCAATATCATTCATTATAAATTATCCATTTAATTAATTAATCAAGTATAAAACATTTTAGATTCAATTTAAACAACTTAGGATATGATCAAATTCATTAACCTCTACATTAAAGAGGGAAAGTCAATTAGCACACCCAAAGGGGTGGAAATAGTATAGGTACTCATATTATAATCCCATAGAAATGGTTCATTGAAGTATAATGACATGATAGAATTTATTTAGAAAGGTAGAAAACATTTAAGGGAAATATGTGGTAATGAATAGTGTGTGACATAATGGAAATTCTATAAAAATAAGATGAATTTTAGGGAAAACAGCTAGAACACATAACTTTGGGTCTTATAGGAATCATTGTCCAATATAGGCTTCATATTTGAAGAATAATGGGATAAATTAGAGTAAAATACCAACACCCTAAAAATATGGTGAATGAACTCGCACCAAAATAGCACAAGATATACGAAGAAGAACGATTGAAGTATGTAATAGGATTATGTATATTACCTCTATCTATCTAACACTTCTTATGGAAATATATTTGGAGTCCAAATGATAGAGTAATCTCAATCCCTAAAATAGTAGGAGGAAGAACCCATAAAAGAGGGGAGGATATATTGTACAATAGAAATGTGATAAATAAATTAATGGATAAGTTTTTAATGTTCATTAAGGGAAAAACTATAAAATCACCCTCTAGTACTAGTTCACACAATTTGGATGCATGGTTAGGCAAACCATGCACCCATTGTGAGCTAGGCTTTTCCTAAAGAGGGAACCTGTATGGGCTAAGCGCATGGTTTGTATAATCATGTGAAAAGGATACTTCCAACCAACCTATAAAATCTCTCATGAGAGTGAACATCGTCTCATACTGTTTCAGAGAAAAAATGTGTCCCCCTCCTCTATTTTGAAACTCCCCACCCGGTTAGGGGAACCATGCGGGTTGATCTGCATGATTTTTACTAACCATACAACCATATTTTTTTCTCCAAATTCGGGGTATTCGAGCAGCAAAAAAGCTATAAACACCCTTGTAACCTTCATGAATCCATTAAGTACCATTACAAGGGAAAAACTAAATGATTTGAGATGAAAAACAACGAGTCACACATTTGAGAAAACCTGGGTTGTTACATGGTTAGAATACATTCAAGTATTGTTGAAACTTGTTCATGAATGTTCCTTTATTTTTTTAGTGGTTTACTATATATATATATTTGTCCATATTCCTTCCTATGATAAAACATTACTCTTTTCTATATACATACATACATACATACATACATAAATATGTGTATGTATGTATATATGTACACACATGAAAAATATTATATTCACTAATATGAGAAGAGAGACATACTTAGTGTAGTTGGATATATATATATATATATATGGAGGAAATTATATTATCCCATTAACAAATTTAGATAATTTATAAAATTTCCCAGATGATTAAGAACCTCTTTAATAAATGAATTAAGATCAATCACTTTATAATAAATTAAAACAAATTTTCCTTGAAAGATTGATGTTTGAATGCTTTGTGATACTTTATTAACTTCTCTATTGAAATTATCAGTCTTTATGTTGTGAAAAATTGAACATTCATTTAACTATTTGATGAAAGGGTTTGTCTTATCATAGTCATTTATTTGACCCACTAATTATTTGAAACAATATTCTGAAACTAATGAATTATAGCCCCCATTATTCACAAATTTTATACCCTTATAGAATTCATTAACTTCCTCTTTAAAATAAGAGAAAGTAAAATCAGGTATACAATTGGTTCAAATCACTTGAACCCTAGTGTTATTCAATATTTCTCCTCTAGAAGACAATAAATCATTAATGGAGGCATAAACAATAATTTTGAGCCCAACCATCCATGAAACCTAAGGAATATTAATCACTTTACATCCAATTACACAGATAAATTTATCTATAAAATCTTCATTAATAAAATGTTCCAAGTTATAGAGGGATGATGATAAGGGGTAATAACCATTGTAGGGAGTAATACACCATCCCCAAAAAATATTTTATATTATTTCTAAATGATAAAATAAAATTTTCCTTATAATATATAATAAAATGAAACTTTAATTGATGACATATAACTTATAAACTAATAGGTAATAAACATCTAATATAATATATAAATGAGAGGTGGCTTCAAATATTGAATCATATTAAACTGATATTAAATTCTTTTTTTGTGAATACATGAATACAAAGAGTGGTTAATCTCATATTCTTGTACATTATACAATATAATTATTAAAAATTATTGAATAATAAATATATTAAGAATTTCTAGAATAGGTAGAAATTAATTCATAATTTTAATGAAAATTATTATGATAATCATGTTTTCATCATGTTAAACTTATTTTTAACTGAAAATAGAGATAAAAATCCAGTGGAACAATATTTAAGAGTAAATATGAGATATTTGTTTAGAAAATATATGGATAAAACTTAAAAGAATTAGTATTTGTGACTCCCTCCAAAATGACTAAATGAAAATTAGGTGATGATGAAATAATACTGGATAAAACAAAAGAGAATTTCTTTTTCTTTCAAATGTAATAACAAGATTTAAAAGTGGTAATGGTGAATATATAAACCCTAATGAGATTAGTGAAATTAATTTCATTGGTATATAAAAATAAAAACATCATTGGGTGTTTAAAAAAAACTAATTTTTTTTAGCCCCCCTAGGAGATTATTTGAGATGATAAGGTTTTTGATGAGGAAATAATCCAAGTAATTAAGTAATCTATAAAATTATCTTACAGTAACCAGGAGAAGTTAAAATACTTAGGAAAATGTTTAGATAATTTTGAAATAAATATAATATTGGAGTTTTTATTTATAGTGAAATTGGTATAAGAATATTACTGAATAAGGAAATAGGATTTAACCCTGAAATTATCCATTTAAAGGTGAGTGAAAATATAAAGGAACAAATAAATTTTCTCATATAACTTACAAATAATTTATATTATAAAAACTACAAGGAATTTTTATTTAAGGAAAACATGATTACTTCCACGACATAGTTTGAGGAGATGTAAAAATCAAGTTAACATGTTATTTCTAGAAAATAATAAAATAGTAATACCTATATAATATAATAATACAGAATATTTTAAAAGAGTAATAATATGATTTAAAGGAGGTTTATTTCTATATATTGTTAAAATATCCCTTAATATAAAGTATACAAATGGGGTCACTATGGTAGAGGCATTGGAAAACTATGGTTGTGTTCCTATAGTTTATAAAGCTAAGGAAAACAATAAAACTTATTGTAACATATCACCCAAGAATGAAAAATATTTATATGATTTTTTTAGATTTGATTCATTTTTCTAAAATTATATATATGTAATGTTATTTTAGAATGGGATGAAATGGAGGTCCTATAATGTGAACTAACATCCCAATTCCAGAGAGGAGGGAAATATAATATGAATAGAAATATATATTTTTTTTCAAAAAAATTATTGTCCCTAAAAGAAAATAATAATTAAAGTTAAATTATTGTATACCAAGTAAAAATGGTTTAATACATAAATTAACTAAAATGTAAGGATAAGAAACATATTTATAGATTGATGAAAATGTTAGTGGATGTTTTTGAGAAAACAAAGGATAAATGACTAAACAAAAACTTACCTAAGATAAAAAATCTATGTTTGTCTTAATGGATTTCAAAAAAATATGGTATAATTTGTTTCATTAAGTCTACTAGAGGGATTGAAAATAAAATACGTGTTATGATACTATATTGGTGTAAAAAATGTTATTTTTTTCATTAATGATGCATCAATGGAGGGAACATGCACTTATAAGAGTAGACTCGAATTCATGCTAGATTCCAATATATAGATTATAGATTATGAAAATCTAAATATTCCAAAATAAGTGTGTACATTAATTATTTTAAAACATTGAACCATAATGATGGATTAAAATGAAATTGGATGAAAATGGTTGGTTCACTATTATCAACCATGTTACTCTACTTTAGGATTATCTATAAGTGCCTCTATCCCCATTTGTATTTAATTTTCATAATTTTCATTTAATTTATGAGATCTTAGGGGGTATATATAATACATGGGTTAATAAATTTAGAAACATGAATATAATTAAACACATGATAATTCTCAAAATCAACCCCAAATTGAAAATTAATGAAAATGACTTATGTGGAAAATAATGAGGTGAAATTGATATTTTTGAGTAAAATTTAATTTCAAAAAGTAACAAAAATATTTATGAGTGGTGTCCAATGAAATATAATACCAATTTGTATCATACATTAAGGATAAATGATAATAGGAAAAACTTAGTAGAGAAGAAAACAATATAAGGAATATAAGATATATATGATATTTAAATAACATGTAATATATTATATATTTTTTAGATATGTTTGAATTCATAAAATAGGATTATCCTTAGAAAATTATCTTTTTTAGATTTAGTGATGATGTAAAAATAATTTAGATTTAGTAACTATTAAGAAGGACACAAAAGATAGTATAATTATTAAGAAATATGATTTACATCATAAAAATATTTTTAATGTAGAGGCTCAAGTTACACTCTCTTATGAATGTTTCTTTTTGAAATGAGAATCATTCATACTGTTAACATATTTTATTATTTACTGCAACTATATTTCTTCCTAGTACGATAAATAAATTGGTTGATAAATCTATAAAAAATGATCAGTTCACACATAGATAATCTCTAATAATTATATAATGATGTAATATTGATAAGATAAATGGTTAAATATATATTTTTAAGAGTACAATTCCATATACTAAAAGAAAATATTAATGTATTATATTTTATTATAAAACGTAGAATTAGCTTGTTAATCATTTAATTTGGTATGAAATTATCACTAATTTATACTAAACCAACAATTAAAGTGTTTCTTTATGGGTATAAACAATTGATAAATAAGTTAGATTTGGGAGATTAGTGAATAATTTGTGTTCATAACTAAGAAATAATGCACAAAATTGAATTAAAGGGTAATAATTTCAAACTAAGATTGTATATTTACTCTCATATCATAAAAATTGATAATAAAAACATAAAAAATATTGAAATCTTCTATAAATTAGGGAGATTATTATTTTTGGATCTATAAGAATTATTTTTTAATGATCCATGTTATTGGATATATGTGAAATAAGAGGTATAACAGTCTCTAGTGACACAAAAACATTAATTTATTTAAAAATTTGAAAGTATATTAAGGATTTGTGTTTTTGTACATGTTTGAGATGATAAAAAGTAATTATGTGAGGTGAATTTCTGTGTGAAAAAAATGATAAATTTTTTGACTCTAGTAAACAGTAGGTTCCCACTGATTATGGAAGTAGGATGACAGAAAGATGGTGACAAACCATAAAACTTATATAACCTAGAAAGTGGTAGTATGTTACCCTATTAAAGGTATGGTGAATGGAATTATAGTCTTAATGGAACTATCAGATGTCTAGTAGAGGTCAATAGATACTGAGAGTACTTGAAGACCCCCATATTAAATCGGGGTTTGCTTGATGTTTTAGATGTTTTTATTTAAAAACCTATTAGTAACTTTTTGTTCCAGTCAATTAGGATATTGGGGAGGCAACCTTTATTCTATATTCTTTCATTTCACTCTCTCCAATATCTATAGTGGTTCTAAGGAAGATTATTCATTGGATGTTGAAAGGAATCATATTTTATCACTTATCATATAATCCATACTTCTATTTATTAATTTAAATTGTTTGGTATCTAGGATTTGAGTGATTTATTTCATTAGAGCATAGTGAAATCTATCCAAAACACCAAGATTTCATTAGTTGTTTATTGAGGAACCTTTGGAAGTATACAATGAAGTTATAATATTATATTTTAATAGAGGTAATTCATTCCATTTATTGTTCTTCATTTTATAAAAAAATTAAGATAAAATTAATCAGAATATTAACATATTAATTTTGTTGAATTTATTATTCAGAGGCTTGAGGGAATATCAAGAGTAGAATATAACCCTTTGATCAAGTTTATTGTGAGGTTAAAACACTTAATGAGTTTCAACATTATTTCCACAACTAAAACTAATTGTGAAAATTTATGATAAATTGGGTTTAATTAATTTAATATCATTAATAATGAGTTATAAATTTGTAGATATAAATGTGGGATGATATAAGCTGAGATATTGTGGGGAAACACAAATTATAAATTGGAAAACTTCATATTCATGTGGTTATTTTCTAATTATTCCTTAGTGATATATAATTTCACCTTTTGAGAGATATTATAATTTGGGAAATCATTTTTGATTGAACCAAAATGGATCCAGGGGTTCTCATGTGTGTTATAAGACATGGTCGGTTTCTTAGTGTTAGGCCCATAAGGATCTTTAGTAAGAGATACCTAGGTAGGGGAATGAATTAATGTATGAAACTTGTACTAATTTAAATCCCTTAATCCTAAAACTCTAATAACCCTAACTAATCTTAACATCATTTATAACATGGTTATAGTTAATTTCTTATCTATGTAATAATATAATTATTATCTCACATATCCTTAGACCTTTTTTAGATTTTATCAACAATTTATTAACCAACACTCACCTATTATTTCTTATAGAATAAAAATTAATAATGCACACATTACATAAGAACTTTACCTGATTCACCTAAACTGGGATATTATAAGGAGTTATAATAGAAACACACCAATATACCCGAATCCACTAAACTCTATATTTGGTGGTGGGATTAGTTTAGATCACCCCTAAGCCCAGGGTCACTCCCCATACAGGGTTTAGGAGTGGATCAATACCACATGTGGTTCAAGCCCCTCACTCCTTACTATTTTATCATTTCTCTAGGAAAAGGAAAAAAAATCACATATGCCAACCAAGAATATTATCTCTACTATTTTGGATGTACTTAGTATAGATTGGTGATTCTTTATTTTAATGCAATATCTTCATATATTTGAAGATAATTACACCATGAAAAAAGATTCACCTTTTATGAGATATCATAGAATATTTGCTATCATTATTTGGAAATATGATCATAAATTGATAATTAAATATTTTATATTCTATCCCATATTCATTATATAATGCCTCTCTATAAATATCATATATATATAATCATGCTATTGTAATTTAAATAACTCTTATACTTAACTATGAGTTTCAAAACTTTTTTATTTTTTATGCCTTTATTACCCTTATGAATATAGTTGATGACCCGTATTTATCACAGTGATGGTTCAAGACATTGCTATATTAAATTTTTATTAGTATGAAATGACTCTTTTATAGAATTCTCTATCTTGGGAATGACTCTTAAATATCATGTCAATGACCTGTTCATGTAATAGTGTATTCTCAGCACTTTTACATTATTCATAACATGGTTCTGGTTAACTTTATGTGTCATAGTAAATGAAACTTGTGTATTAAATGGGATCTCTAGGTCTTTACCATATTAATAAAATTCGATACTCAAAATAAACCTTACACATTGAGTTATGTTACTCTTACATATCTAGGAATTTACTAAATATTAGGTTGTATCATAGATAAATCTTATGTATTTTTACGTGCTACCCTTATGAATTTTGTTTTGTTTCCACATGTCCACCATGATTTCCAAGTTACATATACTTATATTTGGGGAATCCATGACTTTTAAATTTTTATGGAAAATCTTGAATATATATCAACACTTTTTTAGTAAATTATGGACATATATTTCAAGAATATCACCAAATATTATTATAAATATCATCCAAAAAATATTCATCTTATCTTTTGGGAAAACATCTAAATTTCTTTCACTTATACAAAAACTTATCCCCCTCCACTAAAATAACTACATTAAAAAAAACTTAAAAAACATTCACATCATAAATAAATTGAATATTTTAAATTTAATTTTAAAACTATAGAACTTATAGAAAAATCTCTGTAATTTCATCACATTGGTTCCAACAACTCAAACACCAAAATCAATCTTTAGTGACATAAAATCAAATAAAAACACCATTACTAAATTGGATATAGATAGTTAGTCTAATATAGGGTCCCTATAGTGTCATGTCGTTGTCATATATCCATTAAAAGATATGTAGATTATGAAAAATTATGTAATATAATGAAATAATATCCTATATATGGTATCCATCCTTGAGATAAGGCTTTATTAACCCTGTGAGGTACCATATAAGAGTGTATGCAATTCATATAGATTAATATACTTTGTATGGATCAAAAAAGTTGTTCCTTGGATACTATTGAGATTAAGATAACTGAAATCACCCTAAGAGGGGGATGAATAAGGGCGCACATTGAATTGGTGTTTTTCTCTTATTGTAGTCCCATAGGATATTCATATGTTATCCCTTCATTGGAATGAACAAATTGAATATCACTTTTTCTCTTAACACTGATATCATTGAATGATAAATAAAAACACAGAAATAAAAGAACATGTGCATATAATAATTTAATTAGTTCACCTCTATGGTAAAATAAAAGGATCATGAACACCTCAAAGAACAAATTTATTAGAATCCATTATACTCAAATTGGGTGGATGAATGTTTTTTGGTCATGCTCACACCCTAATAAGGTACAAATTCCCTACATGGTTCTTGAAAGACTCATTATCAATCATTGAAAACTCCATATTTTCCTTCTCTACTCACCACTTCATAGAAGAAAATGGTAAATTTGATGCATCATTAAAGTCCACATTCACTATTATTTCTATCCTATAAGGCCTTAAGATATTAACACCTCTATATTATCTTCTAGCCTATGCCTTCCATACAAATATATAAGAATCATTTCTTCCTCCAAAAAAAGATAATTCTATAAAGTAAGTATCTTATTTCCATCCTTTAAAAATTTCATAAAGTAGTGTTAATATTGTTCTCTTTGAGAATTATTTATTTTAAAACTATAAATTCCAATAGTAATCCTTTAGGGATCTTGAATATCTATCTTCTTTAAGATATATATTCAAATATATTCCTCTCTCATTTTCTATTGAACTGTTACTTTTATTTTTTATAAAAAAATCCATAAAATTAACATTTATTATGATGATTATGATCAATCACTCTTCTATAAATTTTCTACAATATTACCAAGTGTATGACATGTTATAATGTATTTAAAAACAGTCATTATAATCCATGTATACCTCCTGAAATCTTCTTCTATATACTCATTATAAAATCCAACTAAATATACCATATAACCGTTATTATATTCTTTATGTAATTATATCCTCCCTTGTGACTTGATTATCAATATCCATAGCTTGATCATGGAAAACTTCCATTCTATATATCATGATAAATTTTCAAATACTATACCTTTATTCTCCCTCCAAGTATCATATTTAAATCAAAGATATTTCAGTGCAAGATCCTCCTTTAATCATAGCATAATTTTATACATAAAATCCTAAAAACATAGACTACTAGCTAGATTATCAATAATATTTTTTGAATTTGTCATGTATATAGAAATATATGGACAACCTATTTTTTAATTATATTTTATGACTTATAGTAACCCTTAGGTAATAGTTTAGTAAAATTTATATATCTTTCTAGTTGCACTTGTGTATCATTGATCAGTTCATCATGTTTCTAATTTTATATACTGAAAACCCATACATATTCTATAATTAGTTTTATATATTGACCATTAACACATGTTACTTTTACAAATTCTCCAATTTGTGTAAATTTACATATTTGTCCTCTGTTAATGACACTTGTGCATGGAATATCTTATACATGAAGTTATTTACCTTTTCTAGATTTCTGTATACCCTACAGTGGTTACCTTTATGTATTAAATTTATGAACATTAATTATCAGCATGTCTACCTTTATATATTACAATAATGTAATGAAATTTTATAAATTCTAAGCTATCTATTCAAAGTAAATTTACACATAACATTATCTTCCCTTACATATCACATGTTTGTTTTTACCATTGCGTCATTTAAATATTTTTCCTTATATACTCTTATATATATAGGTAAGGTTTTTAATATTTATGTTCTCATTTTTGAAATGACCCTGACACATGATCTTTTAAGTAACCTTATGTTTGGGACATAGACAAGTTCTAGAAACTCTAAATTTAAGTATCATTAACATATTGTCTGGGATGACTCTTACATATTGTCTTGGTAATGATTATGTATCAAGAATTTTTTGAACTTATAAAATAAAATCAAAACCCTGGGAACCCCTGCATAACCACAAATATGGAATTAAGGTATACAAATTCATTAATAATTATTTGAAATCAATAAATTCAAATCATTTGGACAATAATATCTCTCATCCTCCTCTAACCATTTTCAAACCTACTCACACCTCTTCAAAATCTATAAAAAGATTTAATAAGATCACTTATAACATCTATAAGCAAGATATACCTTCATAATCTAAATAATTATGTGTCATTTTAATGTTTCCTTAAGAATATAAAGGTGGTTCTCTTGTGTATAAAAACTATATTAATTTCTTCATCCATGTATCCATGTCTTCCAAGGTCACCCATGATCTATTCTAAAGAAATCCAATGTGTATTGTCAATAAAATAAAACATACAACCTAATGTTTTTAACATTACCCCCTTTGATTTTTTTGAAAATACTATCTTAAATAAAAATTAATCTTTTAACTCTAAATCCTTAAAATTAATGAAATGGATTATATTCTATCTATCTCACTCTTGCATTGTTAAAGTAATACTGAGGTCTTGTTATAATTTTTTTCCTTTTAATTCGATCCTCCTTTCACATAAAAATAAAAATAGTATATATTATTTGAACTACTTCCCATTCACCCATAATAGTCTTGCTTTAAATTTTTAATGATATACACCTTTGTCTTATTAGGATATATCAATTCTCCTAAATTTCATAAAACAATATTGGGAGAGTTTTTTCTTCCCATTTTTCATGAAATTGTTTCTCTACACATTACATGGACCAATGTTCCATAACCATAATTTAATTTTAGTATAAATGTTTAGAAGGACATGAACATATCCATAAGTATTATATAGAATCACAATAACCCACAATATAATAGTCCCTTCTCATCTACTTTCTAACCTTCTACATATGTATGCCACACTTGATGTCTCATATACAATTTATAATCCCCAAACCACATATATGGGTTATGATAAATTAAAAAAATCATTCCCTTTAGTCTAAGTGATAAAGTTACCTTAAAAATTATTGCATTTTTTACTAGTTCCAAAATAAACCTTAGCTCTTGAACTATTGGATCCTTTTACCACCATCAAATATTTTGAATCTCCAAACCACTTATTTATTGAACCATTGGATTTTATTTTACCTTTTGTGTAACTTCAAACATTTAACTTCAACCTTAATACTTATTCCTGAATAAAAAAATATATTCTAATATTTTAATCTCAAAAAAATTCCTATATCTAGATACATTTTAAACAAATATTCTTATGAGTGAATTGACTAATTGTTACTGAGTCATTAAAAAATCCTCTAAACCAAGTAATTCCGAACTAGGTGTAGTAAATAAGGTTCTAATTCAATAACATAAAATCTTTCGATGTCAGTAACTTCCAAAAACATGAGTTACTAGATCATTTAATCACTTTATGAAAACATCTTGTGATCTCAACCACACTTATGAAAAATCATTAGTGAATAAATATTAGGGTAACATGTTTTGATTTCTAAAACATATGTACTCGTAGATAACTCTTTTTTATGATGAACATGGGATACTAATTAATATACATGAAATATAAATTCTCTCTAGGTATATTTATTTTTAGATTCAGGTAAATATCCTTAGTGTGCTAATCACTGACTCCCTATAAATTCCATCACTTATTTAAACCAAATAATGAGATAATATATTTCATGTTAAAATCACTTATTAGTTCTGATAAATAAATTAATGAAAATTTTTGTATCCTATAAAACAATTAATTGATACCATATGGTTACTACAAGAACAAATAAAAATGATTTCCATAAATGTTAATGATTCCCCTCTTGAGTCACCTTATATTTTATTTGGTTCTCTTGTATCACTTCATATATAGACTGATGTAATTTTTGGTCAATATTTTTTGTTTCTGACCTACACAAATTTCATATAATTATATTGTCACGACCCGTCCCCCGGGGCCCGTATCATGACTACCCCAATCCCGCCTTCCATAGGCCAGGGGTAGGTGACTAGCACCAAAGGCATAAATCCCTAAACTAGGAAGGAATTGCCTTTATAACTGTAAACAAACACATCAGAGTACACAACCGAAAGAAAAACACTAAGAAAAACTATATAGAAAATAAGATATGGAAAGTAAAAAGGGGGCCGAAAATACAAGCCCAATAGGAAAGTACAAGTACAACTGGAAAGCAAGTACAACTGAAGAAAAGTGAAACAGCTACTGGGTCTTCCTCTAGGGTTCCTACCTGAAGGGTAGGTACAGATGGCCTTCTCAGCACTCCCCGTCCACCCGTCTGCTCCGTATACCATCACACCAAGTGATCCACCTCCAGGTACCGTCCAGTCATGTTACTCTCTGCCTAATTCAACGCTATCCATCATCTACAACCAACACAACAAGGTTCATGCATAGCCCATACATGGGTGAGTATAACGATACTTAGTAGGGACCCCGAGACCCTCAAGGTCTCACAAAATCCAACAAGGATAAACCACAAATTATGAAATCAACAGATAACCATTACTTAGGTATATGTCCATACATATACCTAAGTTATCTAGTAACCCCTCTCAATCACGGGGAAAGCACAAAAGTCATTGACTCAGCTCAAACCAAGATTTTTATTAATCTGAACCCTCGGCTGCTGGAGAACTCCTTCTCTATCGAGTACAATGGGCCTGCCGTGTCACACAAAGGCGCTTCCCACTAACTTGGACTGCTGAGGTACTCCTCCTGTCGAGTACCATGGATCTGCTGCCCTCACATAGAGGCTCTATCCACCATGGGTCTACTGTGCTCACACAAAGGCACTCCCCTGGTAGCCGACTGAGGTACTCCACGTGTCGAGTATCATGGGTCTTCAGCACTCACATAAAGGTGCTCCCCACTATGGGTATGCCACGCTCACACAGAGCCCCCCCACTGAGCTAGTCGATTCACTCCGAGTCGAATCGGTCAGCAGTCGTCAAGTCTCAACCAGCTACTAGGTTCTCAAACAAATGTCTGCTCGTCTCTGGAAGATCTTCTCCACAAGCTATGGGTCGATACTCCAATTGTCACGAAGTCCCACGTAGAAGTATCTCAAAGGTCCGCCACATCATAGGGGTCTCAACACAATAGACGACGCGTCAATCGGACGCTCGGTCTGTTAGTTATTAGCCTTTTATTCCCGGGGGACTGGTTGGATTCGTGTACGATCCAACCTAACCGTAACTCAACTATACCTCGAACTCCAATGAGATATACTCAAAGGGACGTCTACACTCGAAGAATACCAGAATCGCTGACAGTTCGTCAAATGGACATTCCGTGCCAAAGTTATGTCCAAAGGAAGGTAAAAGTTCAGTAATGGGCCTGGATCTGGTCTGACCTGGTCAGACCGACTTGGCCTAACCCAATCTGGGCCGACCCAGTCAGACTTGTTGGGTCTGACCCGGCCTGTTCGGTGGGTTATCCCTCTAAGTTTTGACCCGGTCTACTAGGCCCGACCGAGCGGACGTTGAGGGAAGTTCGGCCTAGGCTCGGGGCCTGTTCGGCCTGGACTGTTGCGAGGGAGCGGTCCGGCATGGCTCGGCATGGAGGGCATGGCTGGGATAGTTCAGCCAAGGCACCGCGAGGGGGGCTCGGAAACCGGCTCGACCCCTTGGCCGCGAGGGATCCGGGACACCGTGGGGGTGCCGGTAGGGCATGGGGGCACAAGGCATGCCATGGCAGGGGCTGGATATGCCGCAACAGAGAGTCAAGGGCCCCGAGCAGCGTGCAGGTACTGCGCAGGCCGCGGCAGGGCACCGGGTGCGCCGGGCAGCACGCGGGGGTGCCGGGTAGGGCACCAGTGGTGCTGGGCAGGCCGCAATAGGGCACCAGGCATGGCGAAGTAGGGCACCGGGGGCGCCTGGCTGGCCGTGGTCAGGGCACTGGGCAGCACACGAGGGCGCTGGGTAGTCCGCGGCAGGGCGCTGGGGTCGCCGGGCTGCACGTAGGGGCACCAGTTAGCACCCAGGGCAGCATGCAGGGGGTGTGGGCTGCGCGTGGGGGCACTGAGCAGGGCACCGACAATCCGCAGGTAGGTGGGTCAGGTGCCGATCGGCCGGCGGTGATCAGCCAGGAGGACCGGTGCGCCGCAGGGGCGGCGCGATTCGTGGAGGCCGCGGGTAGCGTAGCCTTTTTCGTCGCTGCCTTCGTCGTTCCGTCGCCTCTTCATTCTTCCAACAACATAACAAGAACAGTGGGGGAATCGGGCCATGTAGGTTTGGTCTAGACCCTCCACATTTAGGGTGGTAACAATTTTCTCAAGTTGTTCTTCAATTTTTTTTAAAACCACACATCAAATCCTTTCCAATCCGAAGAAGAGAAAAAGAAAAAGATATTACACTAGAACAAAAACCCCTACATTTGATTCACGACTCGACATTCATTGACAGAGTTGCAGGAAGAATACGAAGTCATTCGTTATTCACCACATTTGTCACGCACTCCCAATCCAAGCCCATGTGTCAGTTCATTGACGACGATGAGGAGGGAAGTTGCTCTACGTCGGAAAGTGTTCGGGGTAGAAGACTGAGGAAGAAGCATCGCTGGAGTTCTTCGTGTTTTTCGTTGGGAGGATGGTTCTCTCTAGCTCTCTTCTTCCCCCGTTTCACCAAAAGAGAATGCCAACAAAATAATAATAATAGGTTGTCTATTATTTTATTGTTGGCACATAATTCTAAAAGGTGAAATTGATTAACCCGGCTCCAACAAATTAATTGCATGAGAGGTGTCACATTTAATTTAGAGGATGTCAAGAAGCTCCTCTTAATTAATTCATAAGGGTTGGCGTAGTTAATTAGGAGAGATGGCACAAAATTCAAAATGGAGGATTTGGTAATTGATTGGGGTGGTGGTGGAACCATTAATTGATAGGGGAGTTTCACGGGTTAAAAGCCGGGTGGTCCCCACCAAAAATATCCTCCCAAGGGAGGTTATGCTTGGGTTGGCCCCACCACCATAACCTCTCATGGGAGGTTAAGGTGTGGTGGCCCCCACCTCCAACCTCCCCTTGGAGGTTTTAACCTCCACACACCCAAATGTGGCTAAAATAAAATAAAGTTTTTGGAACACTTTATTTTATTATTATTTTTTATAAAAATCCAAAAACTAACTTTTATTTTCGACCAACTAAACGTACCCGAACAAAACTTCAGAAATTGATTCCAGGCACACCGGGCCTTGGAATCAAGCGCCGTAAAATTTCACAGACTCATAAAAATACCGTGTATTTAAGAAACAATTTCCATGGAATTTCTGGGTCTTTATATTCTCCCCACCTCAGGGCTTTACGTCCACGTAAGATACAACTCGAACTAAGGGAAAAAATGGGGGTACAGAGCATGCATCTGAGCCTCCCTCTCCCATGTGCTCTCTTAGAGGTTCTCGTGCTGCCAACGAACATGCACGAGAGGTATCAACCATCCACGTTGGACCCGCTCCTGTCGATCCTCAATCTCTGCTGGAACCTCCGTAAAATTTTCCCCATCGTTGACATCCAGCTCTCCATGGCCGATGATGTGGGTATGGTCATGCACGTATCTCATCAGTTGAGATATGTGGAAGATGTTGTGCACCCGATACAACTGAGGTGGAAAAGATAAGCGGTAAGCCACCTTGAAAAATCTGCTGAGGACCTAGAAAGGTCCAATGAACCTCAAAGATAACTTGTCGCCTCGGCCAAATCTCCATAGACCTCGTCGAGGTGAGACCTGTAGAAAGGCATGGTCACCATCCTCGAACTCCAGACGTCTCCGTCTCCTATCAGCATACGACTTATGCCTGCGCTGTGTAGTCTTCATCCACTCCTGGATGATCTGTACCTTCTCTATAGTAGCTCGCACCATCTCTGGTCCCATTAGTGCTGACTCTCCAGGGTCTGTCCAGCACAAGGGTGATCGGCAAGGTTTCCCGTTCAAGGCCTCAAAATGTGCCATACCTATAAAGTTCTGGTTCCGAAAGCCACCTAGAGGTGCCCCGTACCCGTTTGGTCACATGGCCTCAAGAGTATTTCCCCAAATTCCAAAGGCTGTCAACTAGAAGCGAGGGCCATGGGTGTGATTGTTGGGAAACTATGCCCTCATTGACAGAGTACACAGTGGAAGTAAACAAAGCAGACAATAGCAGAAGCAGTAAATATCCAACAACAATAAACAGTGGAAGACTAAAACAATAAACAACTGGAGCACACATGTATATATAAAATGATGCATGATACATATGTCTAGGAAAGCAGCCAAACAATTAACAATGATGAACACAATACTAATCCAAAGTACAAAAGAAAACTAAACAATAATCTCCTCAGCATCTCAATCCTCAGCTTTGTCCCATGCTCTCATGCTCTAAAGAAATCAAGTACCAGAAGTCGAAGGGTGATTTCCTTTGTCTATACCTTCAACAACATAATCTGTTTGGGCCCAAAAGCATGACCCAAATAGGGTGTGAGACTAATCCCAGTAGGCAACCACCTGAAGATATGTTCCTTACAGTCAGTGATTATATGGAAGACAATAGTACAGTAAGCAGTAAAGAGTAAAAGTAAACAACAGGTAGTAAATAGTAAGCATTAACAGGATGATATACAATAGTAACAATCCACAGAACAACAAGCAGTAGTGAAGAAAATAGCTAACCACAACAGGAACCCCTCTGGGAAGTACTGACAGCCATCCCCTATGGTCCTATCCAAGAAGTACCAACAACCCTCAGGGTAGTGCACTTAGCCTAACCCCTCTTGTTTGGTCATACGAAATTATAAGACTCTCTGGGGAAGCGATCTTGGTCAATTCCACTTATAGTCTGGGGTAGTCAGGGACTCTCTGAGGAAGATCACGCAGTCTAACTCTCTTATAGTCCCAAGGTCTATAAACTCTCTGAGGAGCTCACTCGGTCAATCCTCTTATAGTCTCAGGTCTATCACAGACTCTATAAGGAAGCTCACTCAGTCAATTCCTTCTCTAGCCTGGAAAGGTTTTAAAGAAATTCAAACAATGTAAAGACTCTCTCACGAAGCTCACTCAAATCTTCCCTCCTATAGTCTATAAAATCCAAGACTCTCTAGGAAGCTCAATCGGTCTATCCCATGTAGTATATAAAGTCCATGACTCTCTGGGAATCTCACTCGGTCTATCCCTTATAGTCTATAATATCCAAGACTCTCTTGGAAGCTCAGTCGATCTATCCCTTATCATCTATAGAACCAAGTTCTCACGGTCCCCTACCAGCCAGTGCATGATAATGCTATAAGGCCAAAGTACACCAACAGAGCTACTTGGCTAACCGGTTTACAGCAAATAAGCATTTCAATAATATCATTCCATCCTATAATCACATGGCATGGAAAACAGGTATAACGACAAAAGGCTAACAATACCCAAAGGTTGTAACATGAACAAGGCATGGAAAAAACATCCAAGCACATCAATTATCCACAAACATGATCAAATTATCTCTATAAAAGCATTCAAGCAAGGTAGGAAAACATCAGGGGCAAAAATTTAAACACGCAATACCCCATTCACAGGTATTGGTGGAATTTTCACATAAAACTCAAGGACTTTTAAAGGTAAGGCACAAAACACCTACCTCTATCCTAGGAGATCAATATACTTTGACCACGAGGCTTTATTCTCTTTATAATTGTGTAGATCTATGAAAAATGCAAAAAACGTTCAACCCACGATATCTTGAGAAAGAGGGAAAATAATGGAATGAACCTCAAGAAGAAGGAAGAGCTCACCGCTGCGGTTCCAACGCAATCAACAATGGTTGATTCAGCAACCATACGGAGGCTCAGGGGCTCAGAGGATGTTCGCGGTCTTATGGGTCACTCTCGGTCGAGGAACCTGGAGAAGAAGGTGTTTTCGTCGATTAGGCACAACCCCGATCTGTTTAATGAAAAAAGAAACTACCTGGTGTGTACTTCTAGGATACACTGCGTGTACTTAGCTTTTCCATACTCCGCTTTTAGCAACCTCCACATCGCCCCTACACACCGTGTGTGTGGCCCGGACATAGCCAACACACGACCGGGCGCTGCATCAAAGTACACGGTGTGTACTTATACACAGTGTGTATTTTGAAAATTTTCAGATTTTCCTTTTTTTTCTCAAAAACATCTAGAAAAGGAAAAACATTCTTGAAATGAAGATATGGGTTCTTACAAACTTCCCCCTTAAAGAAATTCATCCCCAAATTTTCCTAGAGAGGCATAGAAGAAGAATCCCTAAACAGATCCGGCGACTGTGATCGTACATCAGCCTCCCTCTCCCAGGTCTCGTCTTATACTTGCCCGTACTTCCATAGCACCCGTACCAGAGGAACATGCCAGCCATAAAGAACCTTCATACTATGATCAATAATCCGGATAGGATGATCCTGAAATGACGCATCCACTTCAATCTCAACCTCCTCGGGTTGGAAGACATGAGAGGGGTCTGAAAAGTAACGTCAGAGCTGAGAAACGTGGAAGAATTCATGCATAGCCCAATACCTCTAAGGTAACTGCAACCAATAGGCACCCTGGACAACTCTCTCCAACACCTCAAACAGCCCGACATAGCGTGGTGAAAGCTTACACTATCTCCGAATCCTCTTGTGTCCCAACCTTGGTGCGACATGCAGGAAAACCTGACCCCCGAACTCGAACTCCAAAGGTCATCTCCGCTGATCAGAACAAGACTTCTGTCGAGACTGTGCTGTAGTCATCATCTTCTGAATCAACTCTATATACTCCGAGGTCTCCTGAACAAGATGAGGTCCCATTAAAGCTGCCTCTCCTGCCTCCAGCCAGCAAAAAGGTGACCAGCATGGCCTACCGTACAAACCCTCGTAAGGTGCCATCTGAATAGTTGCCTGAAAACTATTGTTATAGGAAAACTCTACAAGAGGAATATGCTTCTCCCAAGATCCTCCAAAGTCCAGAATGTAATCCCACAGCATATCCTCAAGCACCTGGATCATATGCTCGGACTGGCCATCTGTCTAGGGATGGTATGCTGTACTCAAAAGTATCTGTGTACCCAAAGCCTTCTGAAGCCCCTGCTAGAATTGAGAAGTAAAACGTGCATCCCTATCTGAAAAAATGGACTGTTGAACTCCATGCAAACGTACAATCTCTCGGATGTACAAACGTCCTATCTCATCAACACTGGAGGTCTCCTTGATCGGCAAGAAGTGAAAAACCTTTGTAAGCCTATTGACGACAACCCAAATAGCATCACTCCCTCGAGGTGACCTCGGTAACCCGGTTAGGAATCCCATCAATACATCGTTCCACTTCCACTCGGGAATGGGAAACTATTGTAAAAGCCATGTTGGTTGCTGATGCTCCACTTTCACCTGCTGACAAGTAGAACACCTCAAGACAAAACCAGCAACATCCCTCTTCATACCTGGCCACCAGTACTGGCGGGGTAGATCATGATACATCTTGGTGATGCTAGGATGAACTACCCAAATTGAGGAATTAAAATCACGCATAAGCTCCTCGCGTATATCTACTGGCACCCATATGCATCCTTGGAAACACAATATATCGTCCTCACCCACTATCCATCCAGGAATAGGGTCCTCTCCTGACACACTCTACCTCAGGACAAGGCCTTCTGAGTCTGATAGCTACCTCATCCATACCCGATCAAGAAGGGTAGAGGTAACAGCTACAGAAGAAAGAAAAGTCTGTCCTTGTCTGTCATGCACCTCCAAGTGAATCTCAAAGAACATAGCCACAAGCTGCCACTCACTGTTGGCCTCTTGAACTGCCTAAATCTGAGTTCTCCTACTCAACGCATCAGCCACTGCATTGTCCTTTCTCTGCATATAGGCAATTTCATAGTCGAAAGACTGCAGATACTTGACCCACCTTCCCTATCTCAGATTCAGATCACACTGAGTGAAGATATACTTGAGACTCTTGTGGTTGGTAAAAACCAAAAAGTGATCTCCCAGAAGATAGTGTCTCCAACAACGTAAGGCATGAACAACAGTTGCCAACTCCAGATCGTGTGTCGGGTAGTTCCTCTCATTCCGTATCAACAGCTGAGACCCGTACGCAACGAATCTATCTCCCTGCATAAGCACAGCTCCCAGCCTGATACTTGAAGCATCGCAGTAGACTGTATAGCTCTTTCCCGGCTTTGGAAAGACTTGTATCGGTGATAACGTCAACCTACCCTTCAGCTTCTAAAAGGATGTCTCACAAGAATCTTACCATAAAAACTTCGCCCCTTTATTGTTCAGACTTGTTAGCGATGCATCTAGGCGTGAAAAGTCCTGTATGAAATTCCTGTAGTATCCAGACATCCCTTGAAAAATTTGCGCCTCAAAGAAATTCTTCAGATGCTCCAAAGAAACTACAGCTCTCACTTTCTCTAGGTCTACAGACACTCCCGCCTCTGAGATAACATGACCCAAGAAGTGAATCTGATCCATCCAAAAGTGGCATTTAGAGATCTTAGCATATAACTGATGCTCTCTCAGTGTAATCATAATGATCTCAAGACGGTTAACATGGTTGTGTCGAGTGTGAGAGTACACCAAGATGTCGTGCATGAAAACCACCACGAAGGAATCCAAGTATGGATAGAACACTCAGTTCATCAGTTCCATAAAGGCTTCTGGTTCATTCGTGAGACCGAATGGCCTGAATGTATACTCGTATAGACCATACCTACTAATGAAGGTTGTAAGAGGTATATCTGATAGTCTAACGCGCAACTGATGATAACCAGATCTCAAGTCGATCTTTGAGAACACTCGAGCTCCTCGAAGCTGATCAAAGAGGTCATAGATCCTCGACAAGGGATATCGGTTCTTGACCGTCAACTGGTTCAGCTTCTGATAATCCACACAATGCCTAAGGGTGCCATCTGCCTTCTTTACAAATAGGACAGGCGAACCCCAAGGAGAAGTACTGGGTCGGATGAAACCCTTTTCCTGTAACTCCTCCAACTACTTCTTGAGCTCCTGCAACTCAAGTGTATCCATCCAATAAGGAGGAATGGACACCAGTGCCACTCCAGGCATGAGCTCAATCAAGAAGTCTATCTCACACTTCAGAGGAAAACCTGAAAAGTCCTCTGGAAAGACATCCCTGAAACGATCCACCACTAGAGGAAAGTCTAACTGCGAAGTCCCCTGGTCATCCAGATAAAGATTGGCGATCTGGTCTGTAACTCCTCCTAGCCCATGATGCTCAGGTCTAGCTCTACCCATATGGACATCCCACTCTCTTCTATGAAGAAAATACATGCCCTCTTGTGATACAAAACTCACCCTGCGATGATAGCAATCAAAAACTGCCTGGAAGTGAACCAACTAGTAAATACCGAGAATGACATCATAGCCTCTCATCTCTAGAACATAGAGGTCCCATTAGATGTGACACCCTGCAACCTCAATAGGTCACTCTATGCAATGACGTATGTTAAAAGTCCTTGTTCCCAACGACGTATAAAGAGTCAACATGTCGGAAGACGAAAAGATACAGAGCCCAAGGCTCTCCAACACAACAATAGAGATAAAGTTATGCAAAGCTCCATTATCGAAAAGGGAAGAGGATAAAACTGAGGCTACTAAGATTGTAACTCGAAATATGGAAGGGTCGGGATCCTACTCCGGATGGGTCTACTCCACAGCGAAACTCTGGCCTGTACCGTAGCCCGGCACCCCTGGCTGACCACTCTGAGCTGATCCACTCTACTGTCGCTGGTATCCTAGTGACTTACCACCATGGCCGCGACCTCCACCTCGGTCTGAACGGCTAAAAGAACTCTAGTTCCTAGACTGTTGAGAAACTGGCGATACATCTCCTGTACGCTGGGTAATAGAAGAACCCCTACCACCAACTTTAGTTGAGAAGATTTGTCAAAAAAACTGAAGATGGCTCATCTAGCCACAAGATCGACACTCCATCGAGTCTCTCTGGCACTGAGGCCTAGTATGGCCACTCGTACCACACTGGTAACATACAACCTGGCTGCCTGAAGATACATTTCTCTTACCCTGATCTCTTTGAGAAGACTCCCTGCGGTGCTTCCTGCTATCAGTAGGAGGAACACCGACTCTGGATGTAGAACCGCCCTGGCTCACTGCTCCAGAATCCCTCAGATTGTGCACATTGATCAGCACCTAGTTGATGATAGATGATATCGAAGTCAACCTAAAGATATTCACCTAGGAATGGATCTCCTGCCTGAGACCGTCCTCAAACTTCCTTGTAAGGAACAACTCACCACCTTCTGAAATCAGCGTGAATCACTGTAGCTCGGTAAAACGAGACGAGTACTCCATAACAGAAGGAGTACCCTACTTGATACTCATAAAATCCCAGGATCAGTCGGCCCTCAAAGTATCCGAATGAAAGTAATCATAGAAGATGCGCCGAAACTCATCCCAAGTCATACTCTGCTGGCACCCTGACTGTGAGATCACTTCCCACCACCTCTTGGCGGTGTCTCGGAGCATATATGTAGCAAGATTTACCCTTTTCTCTAGAGGTATCTCCAGATGCTCAAAGATAGTCAACTTAGCCTCTAACCAGGACTCTGCAGCCTGGGGTCCTCAATCCCCTGATAAACTAAGAGGATGTTGTTGTTGGAAAACCCATGTCAACTCGGCCATCGACAGGGCAGGAGGCGGCGCTCCCTAAAAGGTTTGCATCATCCTCATGAAGTCCTCCCTGAACTGCGCATCGGTGCCTGAAACGGGTATAACTGCTGGTGCCAAGGCTGGCATGGTAGGGGGATCTGCTGGAGGTCCCTGATTGGCCATATCCGATGTCTGATCACCGTCTAGTAGCTGACGTACAACCAGAGGACGTCTCAGAGGCACAACTATGAAAGATCAAAAGCACATCTTAGATCAAGATTATCAAGGACCGAAAACAGAAGAGTATAAAATGGGAACATGAGAAAGAAACTTTCAAGTTTCATAAAATATGACTACACAACGTGTATAAAAACTACACGACGTGTTCCTTAAGGCCAATCACATGGGCGTGTATAATTTCCACAACTTGTCGTGTAACACCCCAAACTACATGGTGTGTTATACCCACACACGGCATGTACTTGAACTATATTTCCCTATCCGAGTATATTTACATGGATAACCCACACGGTCCTCTCAACCCAAGACTACATGGCATGTTCACTAAGGACACAGTGTGTACTAGACAAGTTTCTGCGATCCGTGTTGTTAGTTACACAGCCGGCTACACGGATGACCCTTACACGGCGTGTTCCAAAAAAACACGGCATGCATAAGAGAGATAACACCGACCCGTGTTGTTCATGACACGACCAGCTATGTAGAAGAAGACTACATGGCGTGTTCATACAAAACATAGAGTGTACTACACGGGCTTCCCCGACTGTGTTGTTAGTGACATGGGCGAGTACATAGCTCACTAATACATGGCGTGTAACTACCGTACACGACATGTTTCTAAAAATGTTTTCACCACCTCGTGTTTCTGCCCACACAGTTAGTGAAACTGTTTAAAACTACATGGCGTGTAGTCAAGTACACACCGTGTATTCTGGATTTTTTCGGGCAGTAGCTCAGAAACTACACCTAAACCCAGAAAACACTAAAAAATAAACATAGAGGTGCCAAATTATGATTAGTGAGGGCCCATACTCCCCAAGAATCAAAGTTTGACATCTCCTACATATCAAACACAAGGGAAATAGGTTAATGATCCACTATGTTCCGATTCATGAGGGCCCATAACACCTCAAGAATCAAAATTTGATGTTCATTTAAGGAAGGTACCACACAAAAAATTTTCTATCAAACAGCAGGGATTCTATTAAGCATCTATCACAACAACATGAATAATCTAAAAAAGTCTATCACAACAAGTTGAAGTCACTAATGCACCCTAGATGGCATGGCAGGAATGCATGACATGTGATTTCTAACAAGTTCCTATATGATGCATCAGATGGCATACCCTCATCTGACCGGGTTGCGACAGAAATTGAACCACAACAGAAAAAACAATAACAACATAAGGCATGTGAATCACTCTAGGTGAAATCATATCAACCGTAAAATATTAAAACTAGAAAACTGCAATAAACAAGGTAGATTGGATTTTCCCTGTACACAAATTAGCTACTCCCGGGCACAACTTACTACCAAGTACCGAATCCGTCCTATCCATGGCTAAAGGCTCCAATTAGTAAATCAAGAGAAAAGAATTTCTCTGATACCACTTTGTAACGTCCCGGTTCTAGAAGGCACCCAGAGGAGACCCGTACCCGGTTGGTCACATGGCCTCAAGCGCATTTCCACAAATGCCAGAGGCTGCCGACTAGCAGCGAGGGCCTTGGGTGTGATTGTGGGGAAACTATTCCCTCATTGGGAGATAAGACAACGGAAGTAAACAAAGAAGACAATAGTAGAAGCAGTAAATATCCAACAACAATAAACAGCAGAATACTAAAAAAATAAACAACTAGAGCACACATGTATATATGAAATAAGGCACGATAAATTTGTCTAGGAAAGCAGCCAAAAAAGTCACAATGATGAACACAATACTAATCCAAAGTACAAAAGAAAAGTAAAAAAGCTACTCCTCAGGATCGCAAGCCTCATCTTAGTCCCATGCTCTCCTGCTCCAAAGCAATCAAGTACCAGAAGTCGAAGGGCGCTTTACCTTGTCTATACTGGCAACAACATAATCAGTTTGGGCCCAGAAGCATGACCCAAACAGGGTGTGAGACTAATCCCAGTAGGCAACCACCTGAAGATATGTGCCTTATAGTCAGTGAGTATATGGTAGACAATAGTACAATAATTAGTAAATATTAACAGTAAAGAGAAGGCAGTAAACAATAAGCAATAACAGAATGATATACAACAGTAACCCATCCACAGAACAACAAGTAGCAGTGAAGAAAACAACTAACCATAATAGGAACCCCTCTGGGAAGTACTCGTAGCCATCCCCTCTGGTTCTATCTATGAAGTACCAACAACCCTCTAGGAAGTGCAATCAACCTAACCCCTCTGGTTTGGTCATACGAAATTATAAGACTCTGGAAAAGCACACTCGGTCAATTCCCCTTATAGTCCAGGGTAGTCAGGGACTCTCTGAGGAAGATCACAAAGTCTAACCCTCTTATATCCACAAGGTCTAGAAACTCTCTGAGGAGCTCACTCGGTCAATCCTCCTTTAGTCTCAGGTCTATCACAGACTCTCTAAGGAAGCTCACTCAGTCAATTCCTTCTCTAGACTAGAAAGGTTTTAAGGAAATTCAAACAAAGTAAAGACTCTCTGAGGAAGGTCACTCGGTCTACCCTCCTGTAGTAAATATAAAATACAAGACTCTCGGGGAAGCTCACTCGGTCTACCCCCTGTAGTCTATAAAGTCCAAGACTCTCTGGGAAGCTCACTCGGTCTATCCCTTATAGTCTATAATATCCAAGACTCTCTGGGAAGCCCACTCAATCTATCCCTTATAGTCTATAGCACAAGGTTATCATGGTCATGTGCCAGTTAGTGCATGATAATGCTATAAGTCCAAAGTACACCTACAGATCTACTTGGCTAACCAGTCTACAACAAATAAGCATGTCAATAATAGAATTCCATCCTATAATCACAAGGCATGGAAAACAGGTATAACAACCAATGAATAACAAGACCCAAAGGTTGTAACAAGAACAAGGATTGGGAAAAACCTCCAAGCACACCAATTATCCACAAACATGATCAAATTACCTCTACACAAGTATACATGCAAGGCAAGAAAACAGAAGAGGCATAAAGGTAAACATGTAAAACCCTATTCATGGGTATTAGTGGAATTTGCACATAAAACTCAAGGAATTCTAAAGGTAAGGCACAAACCACCTACCTCGATCGTAGGAGTTCAATATACATTGACCATGAGGCTTGATTCTCCTTATAATGGTGTAGATATACGAAAACGCACAAAACGTTCAACCCACGATATCTCGAGAAAGAGGGAAAATCATGGAATGAAACTCAAGAAGAAGGAAGAACTCACTACTGCGGTTCCAATGCAATCAACGGTGGTTGATTCGGCAGCCAGACAGAGGCTTGGGGGCTTGGAGGATGTTCACAGCCGTACGGGTCGCTCTCGATCTAGGAACCTGGAGAAGAAGGTGTTTTTATCGATTAGGCACGACCCCTGTCCGTTTAATGAAAAAAAACTACACGGAGTGTACTTATGGGATACACGGAGTGTACTTAGCTTATCTGTACCCCACTTTAAGTGGCCTCCACATTTCCCCTACACAATGTGTCTGTGGCCCGGACATGGCCAGTACACGGCCTGACACTGCATCAAAGTACACGATGTGTACTTATAAAGTACACAACGTGTATTTTGAAAATTTCCAGATTTTCCTCTTTTTCTCAAAAATGACCAGAAAAGGAAAAACATACCTGAAATAAAGATCTGGGTTCTTACAATACCAATGGTGGAGTGATAGATATTTTTGTAAGAAAACTCCACAAAAGGAAAGTGATCCTCCCAACTACGACCGAAGTCAAGGATAGATGCACGAAGCATATCCGCGAGGGTCTGAATTGTCCGCTCAGTCTGACCATCTGTCTGAGGATGGAAGGCAGTTCTCAAGCAAATTTGTGTCCCGAAAGCCTCCTGCAACCCCTTCCATAGCTGGGAAGTAAACCATGCATCATGGTCGGAGACAATAGAAGAAGGTACTCCATGTAAACACAAAATCTCCTACACATAGAGGCGTCCCATGCTCTCTACTGAACCCTGCTCTCGGATCGGTATGAAGTGGGCCAACATGGTGAGTCGGTCGACAATAACCCTAATCGATTCGTGACCCCTGGATGTATGTGGAAGAACTATCATGAATTCCATGGATATCCCATCCCACTTCAACTCTAGGACCTCTAAAGGTTGGACCAAGCCCACTGTTACTTGGTGCTTTGCATTCACTTACTGGCAAGTGAGGCACTGCGAGACAAACTCCACTACCGCCTTCTTCATACCTGGACAACAGTTATGTCATCGAAGATCCTGGTACATCTTCGCCACTCATGGATGTACTGCTATAGGGGATGTGTGGAACTCCCTCAACTCGTCCTCCTAAAGTGTCACTGGTACCAAGGTACGTCCTCTGAAGAGGATGACATGCTCCCCACTTTCAGAGAATCCATCTGGTTCCTACCCTGTGGATATCTGAGCACGTCGGGTCTTGTAGTCAGCGTCCCCATGTTGTGCCTCCATGAATCACTAAAGAAGAGAGGGAGTGACAGTAAGAGACTGTAGGAATGTTGCTCCATATCTATCCAAAAAGGGTATCTTTAAAGCAGCCAACTGCTCTGTCTCCTCTCCTAGCAGTTGTATACCAGATCTCCTGCTGAGAAAATATGCTACAACGTTCCCCTTCCCAGGAGTATAGAATATCTTGAAGTCATACTCCTGGAGGAACTCGAGCCATCAACGCTGTATCAGATTTAGGTCCTTATGAGAGAAGATACACTTGAGACACTTGTGATCAAAGTACACGATAAAACACTCACCCATCAGGTAGTGCTGCCACATATTCAAGGCGAAGACCACTGCTTCTAACTCCAGGTCATGGGTAGCGTAGTTCTGCTCATTTTGTCTTAGCTTCCGAGAACCATAAATGATCACTGCTCGGTCATGCATCAGGACACACCCGAGTTCGGTCCCTAATGCGTCGCTGTAGACTACGTACCCTACACCTTCCTCTGAAAGTCTCAAGATAGGGGCACTAGTCAGCCTCATCCCCAGCTCTTGAAAGCTCTTCTGGCATCTCTCTGACCACACGAAGGGTTTCCCCTTCTTCTTTAAGGCTGATAGTGGTGTTGTAACTCTGGAGAAATCTAGTACGAACCTCCGGTTGTACCCAGCCAAACCTAGGAAACTTCGTACCTCCGTCACACTCCTGGGTGGCTCCCAAACAAGTATTGCCTCAATCTTTGCTGTATCCACTGCAACTCCGGCCTCCTAGATGACATGTCCCAAGAAGTGAACCTCTCGAATCCAAAACTGGCATTTCGAGAGCTTACCATAAAGATGGTGCTCTCGGAGTGTGTCAAGTACTAACTGAAAATGGTAGACATGCTCCTCCTTAGATGATCAAAGAGGTCGTCAATCCTTGGGTGTGGGTACTTGTTCTTCACAGTCACCTGGTTCAGGCGACGGTAGTCAACATAGAGCCTCAAGATCCCATCCTACTTCTTGGCGAACAGAATCGGGGCTGCCCTAGGAGAAACACTAGGCCGGATGAATCCCTTCCCCTACAAGTCCTCTAGCTGTACCCTCAACTCATGAAGCTCATAGAGAGACATCCAATTTGCTGGAATAGGTATATGTGCTGTCCTGGGGTACAAGTCAATGTAGAAGTCCACCTCTCTACGAGGAGGTAGTCCAGGAACATCGCCAGGGAAAACATCTGCGTACTGGTCTTCCACTACAGGATAAGTCGGACTCTCCACATAAACTGCTCCGAGGGTAAGACAAGCCAACTGGTGAGTGATCGGCTAAACCCTCCTCCGAGTAAGTCCGTCCTATGCTACAAGGGCTACCTTCTCACCGGTGAAGGTAAAACTGGTTCCATCCATGCGGAAACACCTCCCTTTTCACATAAGACAGTCAATATGAGCATGAACTATAGATAAACAGTCCATACCCAGGATGACGTCGTAAGGCCTCGACACCGCAACTAGGAGATCCCATCAGAATCTCTCACCTCCTAGAGTAATCTCGCACTACCGGCACCAGTGCGTAATCATCGAGTCTGCTCTCGTAGGAGTCTCTAGCCGTAAGGATCGAGCCAACAACTCCGTCAAAATATCCGAGCTCCGAACGAGGGATTTGGAAATGAAAGAGTGAATGACACCTATGTCTATAAGAACTGTAGCTAAGGTGAAGTAGACACAAATCATACCTCGAATCATCTCCAGATCACTGTGATCGTAAGCCTCAGCTGCCTGAAGTTGTGCACTCCCTTGTCCACCTGCTCCCTGTGGTCGGGGTGGACCTCCTGGTGGTGGTGGTGGTAACACCTCGAAACGTCCTCCACCGCTAGCTGCACGTCCAGCTCCTCTGCCACGTCCAACTCCTCCCTACAGACAGCCTTGATCGATCCTCTGCCTCTACTTGGGAGGTCCCTCAACTGTCTTCTGATCATCAGAACGGCGGGTCAGACAATCACGAGCCATGTGACCATGCCTGCCACATGAGTAACACTGCCTGCTCTTGGTAGGTAAGTCACTGCCTTGGGTTCCCTGCACAACAGATCCGGAGTCCTACGGTTGTCCACCCGTGGGTTTGTTCCTCTTGGACCTCTTCGACATCTGTCTACTGCGAGCTGCAGAAGACTCCACTGCGTGTCGGATAGCAGTGGGTCTCGCTACTGGAGACTGCTCAGCAAGGAAACTCTCCAACAAGAGGGATCTCTCTATCACCCCCGTCTGCATCGCGATACTGAGGAACATCATCGGAGATCTGATCTCTCGCCTGATCCCCTGCTCAAAGGTCCGGGCCCGGAAGAAAGGATCCCGCACTATATCTTTGGAGTAGCGCGGGAGGTTGGTGAACCTCACTGAGTACTGTGCTACGGTCATGCTTCCCTACTGCAGATGCAGTAGCTCCTATATCCGAACCGCTAGAAGGGTGGTTGGAAAAAACTCCACCTGAAATAGGCTCTTGAAGTCTGTCCAGAGTAGCGTCACCTCGTCACGCACCTGGAGCATCAGGCTCCACCATCTTCCTGCTACTGCCTAAAGGAGGCGGGCAGCAAGGATCACCATGAAGTCTGCTGGTGTCCCTACTAGCCTGAAGACTCTCACCACAGCCTCCAGCCAATCGTCAACAACTAGTGGGTCCGTCTCTCCCTTGAACATGGGTGGCCTCTGGAACTGGAACATGTGCAACGTGCTCAAGAAACGTGCATCGTCTATTGCTGGGGCTAGTGGCATTGGTGTCCCAATGAGAAGTGGTACTGCTGGTGCCTCCGCTAGTAAAGGGCCCTGCACTAAGGCCTCGTCACTCAGTGGGATGTCATTGCGTACGACTCTCGGGGATCTAACTAGTTGTCTGCGGGGAGGCATCCTGAAAGAAACAGATGAGACATGGTAAAAATACCATACCTGGTGAGCTGAACTGGTTGAGATGACTGAAGAAAACTTTTGAAAACACACACGCAATCAGTGTATTCATGCACTAAGTCAGAAATCAGAAGTCAGTGTCTGGGTGTATAGATACGTCGACCGCCTGCACCAACACTGTACTCCCTGAACTGAAAACCACACTTAGTACCCTTAACTCTATTGGTTCACTGAAAAGAAATATTAGAGTCCTAAGTTCTACGGTGGAACCGACTCCTCTGATACAAATTTATCAAGGCCCATCTCTGGGGGCCCGTATCGTGACTACCCCAAGCTCGCCTTCCATAGGCCAGAGGCTGGAGACTAGAAAAAAGGTGTAAATTCCTAACCTGGGAATACATTTCCTGTATAACTATAAAAAACACATTAGAGTACACAACCGGAAGAAAAACATGAAGAAAAACTGTATACAAAAGAAGTGCTAGAAATTAAAAAGGGGCCGGAAATAAAAGTCTAACAGGAAAGTACAAGTACAATTGGAAAGCAAGTACAACTAAAGAAAATTAAAATAGATAATGGTTCATCCTCCGGAGTTCCTACCTGAAGGGTAGGTATAGATGGCCTCCTCATCACTCCACATCCGCCTATCTGCTCCGTATACCGTCAGACTGAGTGATCCACCTCTGGGTACTGTCCAGGCCTGCTACTCTCTGCCTCAGTCAGTGCTGTCCGTCATCTGCAACCAATACAACGAGGTGTGGGCATAGCTCGTGCAGGGGTGAGTATAACGATACTCAGTAGGGACCCGGAGACCCTCAAGGTATCACAAAATCTTACAAGGATAAAACATAAAGTATGAAATCAACGAATAACCATTACTTAGGTATATTCCCATACATATACCTAAGTTATGTAGTAACTTGTCTCAATCATGAGGAAAACACAAAAGTCATTGACTCAGCCCAAACCAGGATTTTTATTAATATAAACCCCCATCTACTGGAAAAATCCTCCTCTATCGATTACAGTGGGCCTTCCGTGTCACACAGAGGCGCTTCCCACTAACTTGGACTGCTGAGGTACTCCTCATGTCGAGTGTCGTGGATCTACTACGCTCACACAGAGGCGCTCTCCACCGTGGGTCTGTTGCGCTCACACAGAGGCAATCCCCTAGTAGCCTACTGAGGTACTCCATGTGTCGAGTACCATGGGTATACTGCGCTCACACAGAGGTGCTCCCAACTATGGGTCTTCCGCGCTCATACAGAGGAGCTCCCCACTGGGCTATTCGAATCACTCCGAGTCAAATCGGTCAGCAGTCATCAAGTCTCATCCAGCTACTAGGTTCCCACACAAATGCCTGCTTGTCTTTGGAAGATTTGCTCCACAAGATACTATTTGATACTTCAACTATCACAAAGTCCCACGTAAAAGTATCTCAAAGGTATGCCATGCCATAGGGGTCTCAACGCAATAGACGATGCATCAATCGGACGTCCGGTCTGTTAGTTATTAGCCTTTTAGTCCTGGGGGCCAGGTTGGATTTGTGTATGATTCAACCTGACCGTAACTCAACTATACCCAGAACTCCAGTGGGATATACTCGAAAGGATGACTATGCTCAAATAATACTAGAACTGCTGATGGTTCATCAAACGGACGTCTGGTGCCAAAGTTATGACCAAAGGAAGGTAAATGTTCAGTAATGGGCCCAGGTCCGGTCCGACCTGGTCAGAATGACTCGGACCAACCTGGTCTAGGCCGACCCAGACTGGGTCGACCCGGTCAGACTCGCTGGTTCTGACTTGGCTCGTTGGGTGGGTCAGCCCACTATGTTTTGACCCGGTCCAATGGGCCCGACCCAGCGGCCCGTGAGGGCGGTTCGACCTAGGCTTGGGGCCAGTTCGGCACGGAGCATTGCGAGGGCGCAGCCTGGCACGACTCAGCTTGGAGGGCGTGGCTGGGCCAGTTCGGCCAAGGCACCACGAGGGGGGTCGAGACACCGTCTCGGCCGGGTGGCCGCGAGGGAGCCGGGACGCCGTGGGGGTGCCGACAGTGCACGGGGGCACCGGGCAGGCTGCGACCTGGCACCGTGTGTGTCGGGCAGTGCGCGGGGGCGCCGAGAAGGGCTTAGTAGGGCGCCGAGGGTGTAAGATAGGTCAAGGTCAGGGCACCGGGGGTGCCAGGTAGCGCACGGGGGCTCCAGGCAGCACGCGGGGCATCTCGCGGGGGCGCGGGCAGCGCACAGGGGCATGGTCAGCGCACAGGGGGTGCTGGGCAGGGCGCTGGCAGGCTGCGGTTAGGCGGGTCAGGCGCAGCGCGGCTGACGGTGTTCGATCGGGAGCCTCGGTGCGCCGCGGGGGTGGCGCGATTCACCGAGGCTGCAGGTAGCACGACCTTTGTCGTCTCCGCCTTCGTCATTCTGTCGCCTCGTCATTCTTCCAACAATAGAACAAGAACGACAGAGGAGTCAGGCCATGTTGGTTTGGCCTGCACCCTTCGTGTTTAGGGTGGTAACAATTTTCTCAACAAGAAGGAAGGATATGTTCTTCAATTGTTTTTAGAACCACGCATCAAATCCTTTCCAATACGAAAAAGAGAAAAAAGAAAAGGATATTACACCAGAACGAAAACCCCTACCTTTGATTCACTGCTCAACGATCATTGATGAAGTTGTGGGAAGAAGACGAAGTCTTTCATCGTTCTCTGCGTTTATCACGCACTCCCAATCCAAGCTCGTTCATCGGTTCTTTGACGACGATGAGGATAGAAGTTGCTCTATGCCAGAAAGTGTCCGGGGTAGAAGACCGAAGAAGAAGCGTCGTCGGCATTCTTTGCGTTCTTTGTTGGGAGGTTGGTTCCCCTAGCTCTCCTCTTCCTCCATTCCACCAAAAGGGAATTCCAACAAAATAATAATAATATGTTGTATATTATTTTATTGTTGGCATGTAATTGAAAAAGGTGAAATTGATTAACCTGGCTCCCCCAAAATTAATTGCAAGAGAGGTGTCACATTTAATTTGGAGGATGTCAAGAGGCTCCTCTTAATTAATTCACACGCGTTGGCGCAGTTAATTAAGAGAGATGACACAAAATTCAAAAATGTGGATTTGGAAACTGATTGGTGTGGTTTTGGCACCATTAATTACTAGGGGAGTTTCATGGGTTAAAAGATGGGTGCCCCCCCACCAAAAATATCCTCCCAAGGGAGGTTATGCTCGGTGGGGGGGGGGGGGCACCACCATAACCTCTCATGGAAGGTTAAGGTGTGGTGGCCCCCACCTCCAACCTCCCTATGGAGGTTTTAACCTCCACATACCCAAAGGTGTCTCAAATAAAATAAAGTTGTTGGCACACTTTATTTTATTAATTTTTTTTATAAAAATCCAAAAACTAACTTTTATTCTCGACCAACAACCGTCGTGTTTAATGTCTTCTTAAGCGAATACCAGCACTGCGAGTTCAATGGTGCCCTCAAATTTCAATTCCGATCACTGGTTCAAAAGTTATAAAAACCTGCTCATACGTTTACTGAACGTACCCAAACAAAACTTCAGAAATTGATTATGGGCACACCGGGCCTCAGAATCAAGCTCCGTAAAATTTCACAGACTCATAAAAATCCCGTATATTTAAGAAAAAATTTTCCATGGAATTTCCAGGTTTTTACATCTTTGAAACTACTTTAATTTGAAATCATTATTTTATTCATATGAACTTTTTCATTTGAACTTTCAATTCTAGATTTAGTTTGGAAATTTATAGTGGTTTATTGACACCACTTGTTGTGAAAACCATTGTAATCCTAGAAATAATTTTCTTTTATTATTTTTAATTTTTAATTTTATGGATTCATATTCATCATTGTTTTATAACTAATTTTATATAATTTTTTAATCGAAAAGTGAATATTTGTTTTAAATAAAATGATTTTCCATGCATTAAATGGTTTTATTTAAAATTTTAATTTCATAATTTTAGAAAGATTAATTTATAAAAAATACTTTATTTATGACATCGATGTTTCAAAATAATATTATGAGATTTTTTTCGGATTTTTCTAAAATATTTAATTTTTGGTGAATGGTGAGAAATACTTATTTTACCAATAATATCATTTTTATGATATTATAATTATATATGAATGAAATAAAATTTTTTTAAACCTTTTATATAAACAAAATATATATTTAATAAGTAATATTAATATTTTAAAAAAATAATTTTGAATTTATCAATCTATGTTTAATATTTTGAAAATCTTAGAAATATTGTTTTTCAAATAAAAACTATTTTACTTTCTTCTTTTTTAATAAAGTTTTCACAATTTTTATTTCAATTTTGGATTTTTTAATGTCAAACTTGTATCATTTAATTTATTATAAATAAATTATTTTCATGGTATCCAAAATTATATTTTATTTTTGTGTAAAATAATTGTTATCCATAATAATTTCATTATTCTAAATATAAATATTCATTATATTTTGAAAAATTATATTAAAAGTATTTTTTACCACATTTAAAAATTTAATCATAGACAATTGATTCAATATTTAGGATCAAAATGTTTTAGTTTTTTAATTAGTTTAATTTCATTTTTAGTTATAATTAATAGTCACCATATTAAAATTTTATCACAATAGTAAATATGAAAATGGTTAAAGATGGGGTTAAACTAAGAGATATGGATTCAAATATCTCTAAATATTATCTAAATAGAATTGAATAAGAATATTTAGACCATTTAATTCCCAATATTTTAAATTAGAAAAAATTTGAGCCACTTTCATTAAGAAGGATATTTATTATATTTTAAAGTTAATAATATTTACAATGATCTCACTCCTCTTACTTATAAAAGGGAACCCTATCTCCCCACTTCTCCACACACTTTTAAAACTCTCTATCCAAAAATATACTATAAAATACATTTACTACTACCCTCCTTATTTCCCATAGGTATTTTTCTCACTAGAATACTAGTCATGTAAGTCTTATGGTGTAATCAAAATAATAATGACCAATGAAGAGTTATTAGTCTTAAAGGAATTATTTTATGTTCATTTCTCATATACCTCCTTTAAATTGATTCTAACCAATATAATGTAATGAAATAAATATTCTTAATATATAGAAATGATATTATTTTTATTTAATAACTATATTATACCTCTTTTAAAACCTATGGGAAATGAAAACATCGATCATGTGTTTGTATGGACTACCACCTCCACAAAACAATGTGTTTAGTTTTTAATCATCATCTCACATGGCTAGTTATAATGATGGATTATATATATATGTATGTATGTTTAAATTTTAAGAAATAATTGTGATAATATTGAGATAACATATTATCTATATTATTACCCTCTTATCTTTTGTAAAATGATAATGTCACTTTTGCAAACATGTGAACTACCAACTCTATAAGGTGATGTGAATCATTTTTAATTTTTTTTCTTAAATGGATGGTAATAAGGATGGATTTCATGAATAAATTTGAAATTTGAAATTTTATTATTATTTTAAATTTTAAAACCATCATCATCATAATTTATTTTTCTTCCATTAGAAAAACAAATGTCACTCATGCGTACGTGCAGACTACAGTCTCCATGAAGGGTGCATCTCAAGTACGAATGACCATAAAACATTCAATGTAAACTTAACTAATTTAGAAACTAAATAAGAATAGGTAATAAGTGAAATAAAAGGAATAATGATAATGGAATAAACATAAAATAGGTTATCAAGTATGAAAGTAATTAATAAAATTTTAATAATTTTAAAGTTATATAATGTACAAAGTAAGACACAACTCAAGGTAAGGTAATTTCATTAAAACCATGTTTTAATGTTCCCCTTTAAAAATATTTCACTTCTGAATCCCTTTTCTTCAAAATGTTTCAGGAATGAACATATTTATACTTAATTTTTTAGAGACCATATTAAAAAAATGTTTTCTTTTTTTTTTAATTTTTTTAGAAAGGAATATTTGTAACATTTTCTACATGGGTAACTTTTGACTCTTTTTCCAAAGTGAAATTTTTTTAACACTTACCGCATAAATTACTATTACTGAAATAATATTTGGTTTTATTGTAAATATTACTCTATAATTCCTCATAGTTTTTAAAATATGATCTTATTACCATACTTCTATGAATTGTTTTATGATTTTTCAAAATAAAAGGATATTATCAAATATTTTTATTCAAAAATAAAATTTATTTTCATTATGGGTTCAAGTGAGTATTTCAGGGATTTTATGAAGATAATGTGTGATATTTTAAATATGTTTCTTAAATATATGATAGATGCTAATTATATATGATGAAGTTTGATCTAAGGATATAACCCTACAATTCATTGGGTAATGATTTAGTCTTTGAGGAAAAAATATTCAAGATAACTGATTCGGTTAACCATATTGAAAGGCTTATAAGAAAGAGTTTAACATTGGTTTGAATATGATGCATCAAGATTAATTCATGTAATTTATATTGTTTTTATGAATTTTAAAATATTTTTTTTATCTATGGTTTTTTTATATTTGGTTATGATTTGTTTATATGATTAAAGTGTATTTGGAAAAAGGTAAACATTTTTATGGGTTTTCATGGTTTTCGTCAGATTAACGAGTTTCCTTTCTTTATATCCCATATAGAGCTAGTTTTTTTTTCTCATCCCGTATTTTTAGATTTTTTCATTGGACTAATTTATTTGAAAAAAATATATAAATATCAACTTTGTTTGCTATCGTGACTCATCTTAATTGAAGGGAAACTACATAAAATGAAAAATGAGTGTAATTTTAAAAAATATTTTTTTGGAAAAAACTGTACACTATATAGACGTTTTTACTCTGTTATGTATTTTTTTTCATCGTTCTTTAAAAATATAAACCTAAAATATCATGGTAATGTAATAATACGAAATACACACTATTAAACTCATGCTTATAATTTGTTTAATTTTGGGGGTTTTGTAGATTATATCATTGAATGGGTTTAGATAAATTTATAGGTTAGAAAATTTTAAAAGATAATTTTTAGGGATAATTTTTTTTATATTATAAAAAGATATATTTTGTGGATTTATATTTTTATTTATCTAATATGTGTCGAATAAAAAAGGTTTTCTAAAGATTAAATAGAGTGAATTAGGTAGGAAGGAATAAATAGTACAGTATCCTTCTAAACCAGTGGCCCAAAATGGTTTGAATCAGAGATTAAGAGATTTTGAATATATAAAATCAATTGAAAAATATATAAAAGTGGGAAAAATGAAATAGTACAACTAAATTCATTATAGAGGAATATATTTATTGTATCAAATTTCATGAAATAACATTCCATTGCATTTGGTAGATCTCTAGACCCAATGAAAGTTGGAGGATGGATAAATTAATTGGAGAGTGTATTCAAAGTTATTGGATATTTTTTCTAATTAAAAGTAAACTCTTTTTATTTACCAATTTGAAGTATAAGTCAATTAGTGGTGTTATTTAATTATAAATACAAAAGTGAAAAATGATATTAATACCATATAATGGGTGGTATTTTTGGATATTTTTATTTAGAAACATTTTCTTAAAATTATTTGATATAGAATTGAAAGATAATTTTTTGAATTAAATAATATTTACAAGGAATAAATTGTCATTTATGAAGAAAATTTACATAGACTATCCTTTTATGCATAAAATTTAATTCCAGACAGTGGAAGTAAACATTTTTTATTTTATACAGGTTTGAAACCATGTAAATTCATTTGATAATATTATAAATTAGAGAAGATATAGTCATTAAATAGTGAAATGCTTTAAATTAATTGTGTTGGTTCATTATGAAAACCCATGTGAAAATTTTTATATATAAGGTGGAAATCAACATGATTGAATGTAAAAAGGTGTGTAAAATTCATATTCCACTACTATAGAAGATTATAAAACCATAAATAAAGTGGTGAAAGGTACATCACTTATTTACTCAAATTATTACAATATATTGTTTTATTTTTTATATATGTACTTTTTTATGGAAACTTTTCATGTAAACTGTATATATGACCTTAAGAAATGGATACTGAAATTTTTATAAAAATTATGGGGAAAGTATTAAAGAAACATGATTTTTTTTGAAATTTTCCTATTATCATTTTTGGTATTACTTTTCTTTATACCATGTTTTGTTACCCTTAGTGGGGATTGATGTTATTCTAGGTATGGATTGGATTTCATTTTATCATGATAAGACATATTTCAGGGCTAAATAATTCATATTATATTCTTAGAGTGAGTTTCAAATTTTATATAAGAACTATTTCAAAAATATGATAACATATTAAGAAGAAAATAAATTGATTAAAAATGGTGTGAATCTAATCCATAATATATCATTGAAAATAAAGGAATTATTTATTATAGTGATGTTCTCATAATAAATTAATTCTAGAACATATTCTTTAATGATCTTATGGGTGTTATTCTAAATCTAAAGGTTTAGATTACCATTGTATTTGTTCCCAATGAAAATACAATTTCAAAAACTCTACATAAAGTGTCTCCACTATATCTAATGGAATTGAAAAAGAAGTTGGGATAGTTAGTTTATAATAGTTTCATATTCTGCAGAAATTCAACTTAGGGTGCTCCAGATTTTTGAATAAAGATAGTTCCTAATGATTTTTATTAATTATATAGAACTTAATAACATTAATATAAGAAATATGTATTTATTTCTCCATATCGATGTCTATTTTGATCTGCTCCAGGGTGATTTGTATTTTTCTAAAATTTACCTCAGGTCAAGATACCATCATTTGAATGTAAATGAAGATAACATTATTAAGATGGGGTTTCCTATATTATATGTACATTTTGAGTTTTTTGTCATGCCTTTTAGTTTAAAAAATAAAACATCAATATACATGAATCTTATGAATATAATTTTCTTTCAGTTACTATATGAATTCATTATGGTATTAATTAATGGAATTCTCATAAATTTTAAAATTTATTAGGATCTTGTGAAACATCTTGGGATTATTTTACAGACCTTGAAAGAAAATATTTCATAATATTTTTTAAAAAATTTTAGTTTTAGTTATAATATATTTTATTCCTTCTGAACATTGTTTCTAATTATGGAATAAATATTGATCTTACAAAAATTATAGTGGTGGAGGAGTGGCCAACTCTAACAAATATCATTGATATTGGAAATTTTCTTGGATAAATGGGTTAATACCACTTTTTTGTTGAAAAAATTATTTGGTTATCTATCCCACTAACCATGTTAACTCAAAAGGGGGTTAAATTCGTTTTCCTAAAGAAATGTGATCATTGGTTTAGTGAATTAAAAATAAGATCAGTTAATACTATATTATCATCTTTTTTTCAAGAAACATGGGATGTTAAAATTATAGTGATTCATCATTTAAGGGAATTTGTTGTGTTTTTATATAGAATTATTAGATAATTTATCATGAATAATGTAAATTGACATCCCATGAACAAAATTATCCAATGCATGATCCAAAGTTTTCAATTGTAGGTTTTTTCTTGAAAAATTTGGAGTCATATTCTATATATAGTGAAATGTGAAATATATACCAATCATAAAATGTTTGATGTATATATTAAAATGAGTTAAATATGAGGCCGAGAAGAAATTTAGAACTAATAAAAAATTATTTTTTCACAATTAACTATTATCTAGGTAAAGAAAACAAGGTATATGATGCCTTAAGTCAAAAATATATTACATCATTAAATATATTAGGTTTATAATATTATCTATTTGTTAAATATTTAATGAATATTGTACTAGAATTTTCATATACAGAAAACTAATTCTTTTTTGGTTAAAGTGTCTATGTAATCATATTTTCCAAACAGAATTAATAATTATAATAAGGAAGATCATGGGTTACACGAAAATTAAGATTTAGTTATGATTGATATGTTCAACAAGTTGAATATTAATATAGAAGGTATTATATGGTTTTGAAAAATGGTATGTATACCGAATGATCTATAGTTGAAGAATGAATTGATGAGTAACTCTCATAACTCTATATTTTCTATTAATTATATCAATATGAATATGTCTAGATATATTTAGGTGTATTATTTGTTGGAATTAATGAAGATTTTTTTTTTATTTTACCCTGATTTGTTTAATTCTCAATGGTTTAATACTAAACAATAACTAATAAAGGTGATGAATCCACTTTTAAAAGTAACCTAATGGATGTGGGGGAATATTTACATGGATTTCATTGTTGGATTACCAAATACATGATGAGGTAATAATCAGATTTGGGTTATTATTGATAATTTGTCTAAAACCGTGCACTTTCTATTATTTTATATAATATGACTTTACATCATATTTATAGACTGTATATTAATGTGATAATCAAGTTATATAGAGTATATATTTATATTATATCTTATTAGGATCCCAAATGTACATCCAATATTAGGAAAGGTCTTTATAATTCATTTCATACTATGTTATATTTCAATAAAAAATTTTACACTTAATCTGATGAACAATTAAAGTGAAAAATTTATAATTTGAAATATATGCTACGAAATTTCTTTTTTTATTTATAAGGATGTTGGTATGATGATATTTTTTTAATTTAATTTTCTTATAATAATAGTTTACATTCCACCATATAGATGGAACCATTTGAGGCTTTATATGGAAACCAGATTTGAACTCTAGCATGTTGGAAATAAGTCAGTGAGGGAATGTTATTCAGAATATAATTGGTAGAAGATATAATGGAGAAGCTAAATAAGACTCAGCACCAAATTATAGGCACTCAAAAAAGAAAAATCTGATATATAGATAACCATAGAAAAGATTTTTCATTTGAGGTATGAGACCTTGTTTTTTAAGTATCTCATTGAAAAGTTATTATAAATTTTGCAAGGAAGTAAAAATTAAGTTCCTAGTATATTGGTCCATATTCAATTGTATATAAGGTTGGATGAGTTTCATACGAAGTATCATTAACCCTGAGTTTATATCAGGTACATGATGTGTTTCATTTTTCATTAGTATAGAAAAATGTACCTGATGATCTCATGTTTTGATCCCTAAAGTTGTTCAATTGGCCTATAATCCTTATTATGAATTGGTTTAGTATATATATCACAGAGATATTGTATAGTGTATTAATTTAACTCAAAGGTTTATAGTTTTATGGGAGAACCATATTTTTGACGAAGAAACATAGAAATCAAATAAATCTTTGAGAGAAAAGGATCGTCAAATATTTAACTAAAGAATAAAATTAAACTAAATAAATTTCATGTTGGGGCAAAATGTGAACATTTTGGTAATTCTATAAATAAATATATTTTATTATTTATAAGTTTTCATTTTATAGATTCTTATTTATTATATTCATATAAATAATATTACATAATTATTCAATTGAAAAAAATACTTTTATTTAACTAAATTGATTTTCTAAGTGTTAAATGTTTTTATTTAAAAGATAACTTTCATGATTTTTTAAATTAAATTTGTTAAAATGGGATTCATTTTTTTTATAGAAACTGATAAAAATAATCTTACGATATTTTTTTGGTATTTTTATGAAATAATTTTTTTCTGTGATTTGTGAAAAATATTAATTTTATAAATACTATAATTTTTATGACATTCTCATGATAAAATAATTATTTGGTATTTTATGAAACATTTTTATAAAAAAATTATATATTTAATAATTAATATAATTTATTTAAAAATATATTTATATACTTAGAAATCTATGGTTAACATTTTGGAAATCTAATTAATATTTTTATTCAAATAAGAACAATTTTGTGTTCTTACCTTTTAATCTTGTTATGAAGACATTACATTTGGTTTTGTAACGGTTTCAGAGAAAAATAAGTCTCAATTTATTTAAACTAAAACAATTAATTACCTGTGAATCAACATTATACTTAATTTTTGTGTGATATCATTTTTATGATTTGAAAAGACATTTTTCTAAAAATATGTTTTCATTGCGTTTTATGAAATTATATTTAAAAAAAATACATACCACTTATATAAATTAAATTTTAGAAAAGTAATTCCATATTTTTATGATCATATTATTATTTGGTAAGTATTTCAATTTTATTTTTAGTCATAACGAATAGTTGTCATGGTAAAAGTTTTCCACCACAGTAAGGGTTAGAAGGGATAAAGAGAATATTAAACTAAGAGATGACACTACAAATATCTCTAAATCTTATCTAAATATGAATTTTTGTGTATATTTTTACCTTAAATTATCCTATATTTATTATTGTACTAAATTGGAGCCACATTCCCTGATAAAAATATTAATTATAATTTAAATTTATTATTATTTACATGGGTGCTGCTCCTCTCACTTACAAAAGAGAACCAACTATACTTACATACACACACACACCTTAAACTATACATCATGACCAAGATCTAACAACAAACCTTCCAATATATCCTAATATTTTACTAGTGTTAATTTTCTAACCATATGTCCAGTCCTATAAGGTTTAAGATGCCAATAAAAGAAGACATCCAAGGAAGAGTTATAATTCACAACCAAATTCTTTCATGTTTATTTACTCTTCTACCATCTTAAATTATATTATAAACATCTTAAATAATAAAATTATTACCTTAAATATACTTATATTCAATTATTTTTATGGTAAAATTATTGGTTACAACATTTCCTTCTGATGTGAAATAAAAACATCGCTCATGCATACATGCGGATAACCAATTCCATGAAGTGACGTGTTCCATTTTTCATCACCACATCACAAAAACTGTTATAAAAATGGATATAATTGATATATATAATATCTGATAAATAATTATGATTTCTTAATGATAAAATATTATATAATTATTTACCCCCTAGTCCATTTTAAAATGATAATGTCATTCATGCGTACATGTGGACTACCACCTCAACGAAGTGTTGTGATTCATTTTTCATTTACACCTAATATAGATAGTCATAAAGAAGTATTTAATAAAAAATATGATATTTATAATATGATTATGATTTTGGGAAAGGAAAAACTTTATCTTATTTACTTCCATTTTAATCATTATAAAAAATCATAATATTGATTATGTGTACATTCAGACTACCACCTCCTTGAAAGATATATCTCATTTTTCAATAGAACCTTATATAGATGGATTAAAAAATGTATTTACATTAAAATTAGATATTTATAAAATATTTAAGATTTTATATAGGATGGAACCATTAATTCCTTTACTATGTTTGACACAACAATGTTGTTTTGGACAAAACATCCTCAAAACGTCTGATGAAAACTTAACTAATTTATAAAATAAATCAACACATTTTAATAATGTAAATAAAAGGTATAAATATAATGTATTCAACATGAAAAATTTTCTTAATCAAATTAATATTTATTAATGTTTTATTACTCAGGTTTTATAAAAAAAATAAAGTAATGTAGGACTCTAGGTATGAGAATTTCTTTAAGACCATGTTTTAACATTCACATTTCAAAATAATTCACTTTGATATCCATGCAACTCAAAATCATTCAAGTATATTTTTATTTAAACATAAGATTATATAAAATTTCATTTTCCTTTACATTTATATTCTTTAAAAATAATTAAAAAGGAATCTCTTTAACATTTTCTAGGTTGGTCACTTTTGACTATTTTTATAAAAGTTCAAGAGAATGTTTTTTATATCATATACTACATAATTTTGTTTTTATTATATCATATCTATTATCTGGTATCAATTTTTCCATAAAATATTTCATGGTTTGTTTAAAAATATCATTCTATCTTTATTTTAATATTTTTTTTATTAATTGTTTTCAAAAGAAAAGAATATTTCTTTATATTTTAATATGAAATTAGAAAGTCCTTTTTATGGGTTCAAATGATTTTTCAAGGATTTTATAATTAAAATGTGAAAAAAATGTAAATTTTTTGTTCATGATATAGGACTTGGAAATTATAGATGATGATGGGTGATCCAAATTAACATTTTTTCATTGCATTGGCTAATGTTTTAGTTTTCTAAGAAAAAATATTTGAGATAACTGATTTTGTTACTTATATTAAAAGGACATAATAAATGAGTTAGTAACATGTCCAAATATTATTCCATAATATTCTTTCATGGTTTTCATATTTTTTCTTTGTGTTTTAGTGATTTTTCATTAAGAAAAAGGTATTTTTTTTCAAATTTGGTTATGATTAAGTACATGCCTAATGTTTATTGTTAGAAAAGAAAATATTTTTATGTATTTTAATGTTTTTCAATGGAATAAATGTTTAATATTATTTTTTATATCCCTTAATGAGATTTATGTGTTCATCCCATGTTTTTAAATGTTTTTCGTAGGATATAAGGATGAGTATGTACTATAAAGTGGTCGATTTTTCCTCTTTGTTGGCTAATCATAAAATAAAAAAACGTGTCTTGAATGATATATGGGTGAAAAATTCGATAAACTATTATTGTGGAAAAATGTAAACATTATAGAAGTGTATAAGTTTCTATTTAATGTTTTTTCATAATTCTATGAAACTTTAAACCTAAAAGATCATGTCAATTTAATAATATGAAATCCTTTATATTGAACTTCTAATGAATGGTTTTTTATGTTATGGGGTGTCATACATGTTTAGTAATTTTAGGCTTTGATATAATTTAATATTTTTTTATTTAATCTAAATTCTAATTAAGAACTACAATATCTCTTTCCACAATTAGTGCATTTCATTCCTTTCATCACTAACACACCCAATGGATCACATCTCCCTCTTAAATCTATATAAATCCAAACAATAGTTAATTTTTTTAAACACATGAGGAGAGAGGTACTTCATGAACATCATAAAGATGAAGAATTAAGTTGGTATTTGTAAAACAATGATTTTCCTCAATACAACATCCAATATTTTATCTGTATTTATCTATTTTATGGATTAAATTTATAGAATTAATTAAATATATAAAATTTTCAATATTCTTTGTCTTGGTCTACAAATCCATTTTTATACTAGTTCCACCAGTGTATGTTTCTTCTTTTCATTCACCAACACCTTATCTTTCTTGAATACCACTCTTCCATTATAGGACTCCTCCACTGGTCTTTACCTTTTTTCCTTATCATATGATTTATGAAACCACTAATTCATTCTTTTTTTTTTCAATTTTCATTCGAGCCACCTCAGTCCTTTACATCATTGGTGAGTCATTATTCAGGTGAAAATCAATCATTTTTATATCTAGTGTATCATCTTTTTTCTTCTTGTAGATCTTTATCATTTTCTCCATTGGAGTTGTTTTGAGTGTACCATCATTATTGTTTAGTTCATCATAATTTTTTATTGTTATTTTTTTCCATTATGGTAAATCTATTTTCTAGAATAACAAATGTTTATTCAATGATAATTTTATTCTTATTGGTCTTAGGAATGGAGTAATTCCTTACTATACATTAAAATCATATATTGTTGAAATTTATATCTATATATCAATGGTTACAAATAATAAAATATGTCTCTATAAATTTATAACTTTTTTTGTAATTTCTCAGTTGAGATATTTATGAATCATATTTTCCCCATATTTGAACCATGGGGCTTCTAGAAAGAAACTCATAGTCTGTCACAATATTATATAGAAGTATCACATTTTATATTCCTTCTTTTGAGAGAAATATCTACTATATTTTCAAGAATCTTCCCCATACTCACCAATTTTAGATTTGGAACATTACATATTTTAGTTTTTCGTTCTTCTATGGGTAGAAATATTAAGTTCCACTTTCCATAGGACTTTAACATTAATTCAAGATTTTTTATCATCATGTACTTATACCTTAATTTTTGGGAATATTTCTATCATTGAGATAGATTATTTTCTAAATTTTATCCCATGTTACTGTAGTATTTGGAGGGTGATAATGTTATCTTTTAGATTCTTTTATGTGGCCAATTTTTATAACTTCATGTGAAAGTTCATTAAGAAGGCCACATTGATAATTCATATTTATATCCATATTCATAATTACTACCTTAAAGGGAAACTCTACTTTCTTTATAATTTTATTCAAAAAAACAAAATCTCCCATGAATGCAAAATTCAATCCATGCATAATCTCCTGTTGGTTTAACTTATCAAACATTGATTGGATCTTGTCATCATTGTTATACTAGAATTATCAATATTTTTAATGTAAAATCAGTTTTAGTCAATTCTTGGAATCACCACCCTTTGTATCATCTATGGGGGAATATGAAATTATAAATTTGTATGAATCTTCTAAAATAGTATAAATACATGATTTATAAATAAATTTAAAACTTATAAAATATGTTAATGACTAAATATTTTTGGGACACTTCTTAATATTTATATTCTTCCTCACTTTTTTCTATGACACACTCTTCACCAAATTTTCTCACTGGTTTTTCACTATTCCATGTTTAATTTTTATCTATTGAGGTAATTAATATAACTATGTTTAATTTTACTGAACTTCTGTTTTTCCAACACACTAAAAATATTAAAATCACTAGAACAATGAATGATATTTTTGAACACCTCATTAGAGATAATTTTATTAAATATTTTTCTGCCCAACATCCTGAATTTTTTATATTTCCTTTCTCAAATCAATATCTTGAAGTATGTACTTCATGATACTCTTTCCATAAGTCTACAAGAAACTAAGACTATCATTTTAAACCCATAAAAGTTAATATCTCTAAAAATGGATTATTTATCATTCAATTGATGCGTGTAAAAAAAATCCAAATATAGATTTTGATATTCAATATCTAGTTTGAACCTTTTGGCTCCGATACAACCTTCTGGGACCAAGATGTTTAAAATACACCGAGAGGGGGTGAGTTAGGGTGGAAATTAAATTAAACTTATTATTTTTGTTTACTATTCTTGGTCACTTGGATCTTATACCGTTAAAGTAAGTAACACATTAAAGATAACACATTTTAATAATTCCAATATCACAAGAAGATATGTAATAATACATAATGTAATGAAAATCACACATAATGATTTTAGTTGGTTCACCACTAAGGGATGATATAAGGATAATGACCATGAATATGTCTCGATGCACTAGAATACTATATAATGAAATTCACGAGATGTATTTTTTGTGGTCACACTCACTCTATGCCAAGTTGTCATACTATTACAATTTTCAAGAGAAACTTAATAACTATTAAAGGGACACTGCCTATTTTTATCCATTATGTACAAATTTAGTGAATGAAAAAAATTAGTTTATAGACACCAAATTATAGATAAGTTCATCATGAGAGTCTACTTTTAGCATAAATCCACATTTCATGCTTCTTTAAAGTTTAAAATTCACTATTATTCCTATCCTACAAGTATATGAGATGAACGTATCAATGTAAGGGATGATTCTATAACCTTTATAAAAAAATTGTAGTAAAACTTCTCTATATAGATATATATCATTCCACTCTAGAATTATATTCTTTCTACACTTATTCAATAATTGGATATTGTAGTATAACTATTATACTATTCGATTATTATTCCATCTAACCCCACATAGGTCTATTGAAATCCTATATGAATCTATACATTAATTCCTCTTTGAATCTGATATATCAATATATTCCTCAAACTTATTATTCAAAATTGCAACAAAAAGTTTTTATGAGGTCTTCCACACTTTGAAAATTTGATATGAATATTGGGATTATTACATCTTATCCTAATTCCCCACAATCATTACAATTGTACCAAAATTTTTTATTTTGTAAAAAATATTCATTAAAGTCCAATTTACCCTCATAAAATCTCATACAATCCCCTAATTTTAAACTATAATATAATATTCCAGAAAACTGGTACTAACATATTCATTGTGGGATATGGTACACTATATCATGATCTTCAATTTCTTCAGATTTATCATAATATTATTCCATTCTACATAAAATGATTTATCATCAAATAACAAATCATAATTATTTAAAGAATCTCATATTTAAATCATTAAGATATCCCAAAATGATCATTCATTAAACATAACATAATCCCCACCATCTTGAAATTATTATACCCACAATTGGATGCATTATCAATCAAACTTTATGATTGATAATGTTTATTGTAATTTTTTAACAGATTCTCTTTGAATCATATTTTTTGATTGATAATATCCTTTATAAAATAGCATGGTCATTTTTTCATATTTTTTATGATACCTTTATATATGATAGTAAAATTTTACACTTTTTAATTTTTCTTTATGTAGAACCCAAAAATATTCCATAATAACTCTTATATATTAGATTCTTGGTATAATAAATTTTATATATTCCCCAATTGGTGTAATTTTTTAAAATTTTTATCATTTGGGTACACTTATATATGGACTATCATGCTCATGAGGTTCTTTACCTATTCTATATTCTTGTTTTATTTACAGTAGTTTCATTTATGTATTTAATTTATAACCCTTAATTATCGTCATTATTATTTTAAATATTTCATTTAAATATTCCAAACATCTAAATTATTTACCTTTACTTTAGAGTAAATATATTTATACTTTATTATAAATTTACATGTCGTTGGGTAGTTTTCCACTTTAATGCATTTTTTTCTTCTTAAAAAGGTAATATTATATATATAATTTTTTTTTCCTTTTATAATTTTAATTCCTAAAAACCCATTTTTTATACTTTACTAAGTACCCTTTCAAATTTAAAATTTTACAAATTCATACACCATTGAATTTTGAAAATATTTAAATTTTTTATAGATCACTTATATATATATTTTTGGTAAACTTTACATAACAGGACTTTCTGAAATTTTTTAAAATGTTCTCCACACCATGATTACCATTACACATCTAAAATATAACCTTTAGGTATACATGGAATTCATTATGTATCCATAATTATAAAATCCCAAACCTATATTACAAAATTATTCTCATCCTCCTCCAACTATTTTTAGTCATTCTCACACCTCTTTCAATGCATGAATAATCTTGAATGTGATCACTTATAGCCTCTCAAATAAAGATAAAATTTCAACCTAAAAATCATATATGTCATTACTATAATTCCTTGATAACCCAAAGTTGGATACTATTTTAATTATAACTATAACAACTTCCTCATCCATGTCACTATATATTCTCAAGTCATCCTTGTATCATTATTAATTAATCTAATTTCTATTAAAAATTAATATAAGAAACAAAATCATTATTGAAACAAATTCATTATGAAAATTTATTTATATAAGAGGGACAACCAATATATTTGAGATAGGTTAACAAGAACATATTATTAATATTAATGGAATTATAAAGTTTATATCATTCAATGTTGGACTAGTGAGTTGATCGGCTATGACCATTCTACCTGAGAGTTAGTGTATTTGATGGTTTAGCAGTGAATTGTTTTTCTAAGTCAAAATATAAGGGGTGAATTCTGGAATTGAAATTGGTTAAATAATATAATCCAATAATAGTTTAGTTTAAATTATTAGAGTTACCCTACCAAGGGGTAAGATGTTAAGAGATTGGAAATGAAAGATGAAAGAGGTATGAAGTTGTATAAGAAAGCGGTAGTTATGTGTAGTGTGTCTCCATTGATAATAATGTGTTTATGATTAACTTACATGTCATGTTAAAATGTTTATGAATATTAATAAGTGATATGGGGTTGTCTGATCTAGTATTTTTTATTAGATAGAGGTATGGATAGGTGTATAGTGATAATAATTTTGAATAATTCCTTGATATTTTTGTATTATATGATAAACCATTCATAATTTAGATACATGATTCCATATAATGGATACTTTTCTAGATAATAGTTAGATATATAATTGTTTTAGAAAGAATATTTTTCTATCTAGTGGTAAGATGTTTAAATTTCTTGGATGAATTATTTTCCAACCATAGGTTAGATTCATGAAGCCATATATTAAATTCACTTATAGTCATTAGTTAGATACATTATTCAATAGACAAGACACATTTACTACATGTTTTTTGATAAAAAATTATGATACTAACTTCTTATCCCACTAGAGTTTAGATACAAGATTCCCTAAACTGAATAATTCACAAGATAGTAGTGCTACCTATTATTCTTGGGTTTATATTTTTTTTATCTAGTTGGTTGGAATTTTTTTGATCACTTTGGTCATGGGGGTTACATAAATTTGTTATTGAAAATTTTGGAATGTTTGGGAATCATTCCCTCCAAATTATTATATATATATGTACAATTATATATCAGTTATACATTATAAAAATCCGGGTTTTGTGTTTTTTTATGCTTATGGTGTGGGATACGTAGCCGAACCACTAGAAACACAATGTTTGAGATGACAAGGGAATTTCCATACCATTATCCAAAATAGATATAAGTTAATATGTTTCAACAATTAGGGTCACTTGTCAACTACCTAATGGTATATGTGTTGTTATTCATATGGTTATTGGATACTAATATTTTCATACACTACATGAATTGAAATGTATACATATTGTTATTAGTGGAACTAATTATAGTAGCCTACAAATTTTTAATCTCACAACCTACACATGAACATTAGTAGATGTGAAGACACTATTGTTATCATATAGGTCTAGGATTAGGCCCTATTTTAGGTGATAATCCTTGACGATCATAGTGATGCATTATATAATGATCTGATTAAAGAACAATGAATGGTGATATAGTCTCCCTTTTATTTATTTTTTGTTTTTATTTATCATATAGTGTACATGTTTTTCCATCTAATATGTCTTTGATGGGATGAATTACTATATGAACTATATAATTTATATATTGTTTAAACATGGTATCTATTTATTTATCATCATTTTCTTTAAAACATAATATAAAGTGGTTCTTTTATTTTATGTTGTTATGGATGTTTATGTTAATATTTAATTATCTACTGAAATGATATGAGAGGCATAGTCTCCCTTTGTAGTTTTATTAAAGCATATATAATATACGGAAGGATCTCATGTATATAGAGGTTCATTTAAGGTAATATAATACTTTATCTCAGGGAATAGGGATTATGAACTTTTTGGGGTAATTAAAATGTTATATCAAGAAAAATATTTTTTTAAGTTTTTTTAATTGATAAATTGATCTTATAATTGTTTAAAGTAAGTATAGAAGTTGTATTTTACTCAAAAAGTAAAATTATGGGTGGTCATCGAAGATTCCCAAGACTCATGATTATAGCTATTTATTTTCTTTAAAAAAAATTATTTTTTATGAGTTATAATGTTTATGGTTTTTGTATATGATTATTAAATTGGACTATGCTAGTATTAATCAAGCATACATAAATGATATATCTCAAGTTGTTACACATGAAATGAGCAAGCTTCTGTGTGTTTGAGATTTGATTTTAAAAGAAATATAAAACAATTGTTACATAAAACATTAATAATAAATTATTTGGTATTTTTATAAATAAATTAGTAGTTGTGCCTTAAATAAATTAACCGATATGTGATGAATTGTTATGTTAACATCTTTGGAAAGTGATTATGAAAACATGTACATAGATTTGATGAATACCCTCGATTGGTAGTTGGATATTTTGATTCTTAATATTGATGAGAACCATATATAGGATGAATTGGTATATGGATTCCTTAAGGTATATAAAACATAAACATAGATATTATTTTATGAGTTGGTAGATAAAGGGTTTTATGTTCTTAAACTAGATAGTAGAGCTTGAATATAATGAGTAATGGCTTCAGATAATGGAAAGTCATGTGTCTAAAGAGGATAATAAAGAACCTTTCCTATTTTTTAGTCAATATAGATTATGTTTTATGGGAGGAACCTAAGTGAGAGGGTTTGGACGAGAAATATAGGTACCTTAAGTTACTTATATGATAAAAGATTCTTAATTTTATAAGGATTCCACCCAGGTGATGTGTGTTTGTTTGTTGTAAAAAGAATGTGTATTACCTTATATATGTATTTAATTTAGAGTCACTAATAGTGTTTTGAGTGATATATATTTGATAAGAATGGGGGGCATGGTTCTTACTCAGAGAAACTATGAGTATGTGTATAAAGATGTGAGGATCGTGTGTTAGATATAGTATTGGGTATGAAAAATATAATTTAGATTAAAATAATTACTAATTTCTTTGTTGTAGTGCTAGTTGAGTAGAAATTTGGTTCGGATGAGAAACATCAAATATTCAGGTGTGTCAATAGTGTTTGGAAAATTTATGAATATCACCAGGAAGAGGGTATAATTATTATAAGGTGAACTCAACAATCACAAAAATGTGTGGGTTGTCATTTTCTAAAAGTAAGTTAGTGCATTAGGATATGTATTATTGTATTTCAGGCATTATTGAGTGAACAAATTCATGGATTGACTATACAATATCATTTAAGGTATGATCAATGTATGTGTTAGATAATTGGAAATGATATTACGAGATTAGAATGTTTTCTATTTTAGGTTTAGTGGAACACATGGTAATCGAAAATGTGTTTAGTGGTTTCATTATGAATTGAATCTTCACAAATAGAACAATTTGAAGGAAATAATTTTTTTTTTGAGGATGTGAAATAGTATTATGGGGAGTGTGTAACAACCCACGACAAGTTATGTTTATTGAAAAAATGATGTTTTTACCTTAATAAAACTAGATCCATATTTTATTAAAACCAATAATTTTTATTGAAAAATATTTATTTTAGATATGTTTCAAGTGATTAAAAGGGGTTTTGAGGTGATTTTTTTGGATAAATTGGTATTAATGAAATTCCAAGAATCTAGTAAATGAGATCATTTTGCAGTCAATATGAGGATGCCACAAAAATCATATTGGGAGGCCACTAGTCTTAAATATTTATTTTATTGGAAGTTATCCACCACATAAGGGATCCAATGTGGGAACTAGAGGGCCGATGGCTCTGTCAAAAGTTTTATGGTGGCCACTCAACTTCTGATGGTCATTTCTGATCTCTACATTAAGTTGAAGAAATGATTTATTTTTAAGGGGTTTATTTTAATTCTCATTGAGCTTTTTTATTTCCATTTTTCTATATGATGATATAGGAACCATAATTTTGTTCCTCTAACTCTATTTTATCCTCTTGATCCATAATATTTTAGAGTGTAGAGGACTAATTTGTTTGGTCCTCTACTTTTTGAATATGAGTTATTATGGAAGTGGGGATATAACTTGTATAATAATAATGAGTTTTAAGTGAAAAATTTGAGTTTTTTAAGGAAACTATTCCATTAATAGTCATTACTACATCAATGTTTATATATTAATTGTGGTTGGTAAACTCTATATGGTAAATTATTTGTGGTGTAAGAGATTAAGTGTTGGAGTTAAGGTTGGATATTTCCAGGGTAGAATTACATAATCTTTGTCCCCCATGACATGGTTTATGAGAATTGTTTTTCTCTCTATAAATAATAGAATAGTGTTTTTTTTCTAATTCTATCTCAAATATAGTGTGAAGTTGCATAATAGTTTAGGTCATCGTTATAAACAAGTGTGGTTTAATGAGCACCCTTTCTTGGTTGTATTATTGTTTGAAAGAGGATTTTAAGGGACCACATCATGGTTTGATGAACACATCATGGTTTTGGTTAAGTAATTTTTTGATAGAAAATATTTTATGGGATTTAAAGAGACTAAAATATTTATACTGTTGTGGTATTTTTATATTCATTGATGAACCCTAACCATGACATAGTTTAGGGCACTACAACATAGTTCAGGGATTAATGCCAAGATCAGTTCACTATATATGAAAATATAAATTTCTGATCCCTCTATATCTAATTTTATAATCCCATCACTCTTGAAACCCTAGGTATAAGAGTAATGATCATTGAGAAATTTTAGAAAATCATTAAGTTCATATCATAATGATATTGGGTCTTAATGACCTATGGTACTATACATTGTTCTTTTTACACTTTCCCCCAGATTATTCTATCACTAGAGCCTATAGAAGTAGTGGATACATGGATATGATATAGTATTGATGTGATATTAGTGTATTATAGGTTTTTTAGAGTATATTTTTTTATAACATGGGTTCTTGAGATTTTTGTTCCAATATATGATGACATGATGATTCGAGATTCAATTCTAGTTTGGATTTTTAGATTCTCTCTTTCAGAAATCTATTATCTCTATTTATTAAGAAAAATTTCTCTTTTATTGTGTTAGGGGATGATATTATCACTAATTAAAGAATAAAAATTTAAATATAACCCGAAGGGATAAACATAGTAATATATATATATATATATATGATTTGTTATTTTTATTAGCTTAATATTTTTTCAAGCATGTGATTGGTAAAACATGGAAATAACATTGAATTTTGTGTATTATAATGAATATAAAATACTATAATAAAAATATGTGTCCAATTGTAGTTTTAATGTATTTAAATTTATTATAATGTCATAGTATTATAAATAAATGAATGTGAAAGTGAGTAAGGTATTGATGTGATTTTGTGATGTGGTGTTCTAGGAAGGTTTGGGTGGATAGTATGTTGTAGTTACTAGGGATATAGAAATATTATGAAATAAATAGACTAAATATGGAATATGAAATAAAATATATTGATAATTTTATGATCGAATGAAATATGTAATTAATTTATTGATTTTATAATCATTTTAACTATAGTGGTTTGATTTTGGAAGAAGAATTAATGACAAAGAAAGTGGTTAGTCATTTATATTATAAGTGTGATTATTGGATTTAATATTAATGTGGAAAAATAAATTGAGGCATGTGATATGAATGTAATTAAAATATATTTTAAATTAATTAAATAAGTTAATTATTAATGATAATTTGGAATTTCTACTCCAATATTAAATACATTGAAGTATTTGTTATACTATGTAGTTGTTGGAAGTTTGTGGGGTTTCAAATTATGTGGCTAGTAGAGGTAGCTATAGTTTTCGATGCTGTTGTTGTGCATGATGGGATGTTTAGAATTTTTTGTTATATTGTTGATGATATGATTCATTTTTTCACTATTATAATTTTATAAAACCATATTTATTTAATATTTATATGTGAAAATTATTAGTAGGGAAAACGAAAAACCTTGATATGATAAAAAGATTTTTGAAATACACTCAACAAAATGTTAGGATTAGGCTCAAAGATTTTCCAATAAAGAATGTGTCAGGTAAATTTAATGATGAAAATATGATGTGTTGGGAATCGAGTGAACCCTCAGGATACATGATATGGTTTATATTAATGGACAAGTACTCTCCCTTTTCCACACTTCCTTCTGTTATAGTGTGGTATTGTGGTTGTGGTTGTAGTTATGTTATGTACAAGACATGTCTACTTCATATGTTTGTGGTTTTTTATAGAAATATATAGATAATAATTTTGGATATGGTATATAGATCTAGATTATTGTTGTGGTATTAGGGAAGGTCAAATAATGGTATTTCCAAACAAAGGCCTTTGGGATGTGAGAGTGACTAGATTAGTGTGCAAGATGGTTTAAGGTACCACCTCTACTATATTTTTATAAAGTTATATATATATATAAATGAATTTATATAGTTTAATTATTATTAAATGGGTTTCTTGTTGATTTTGGATAGGGAATAATTTGGTTTCATATTTAATTCACTAGGGATTTATTATAGTTCATCCACACTTGTATGAGAGCTTTTAGGGAGGATCCTTCTTATAGATTTATAGGATGAGGTTTTGGAGAATAATATATCTCACTATATTGTGGTGCAATGGTTGGATAGGATTGTTATTATCATTATATGATCTATTTTATTCTTGATATTCTTGATATTTTTAGTTTTATATGTAATTAGATTAATATTAATAATAATGGGATTTTTGGGAATGTCTAAAATTATTGAGTGGTATTGGTTGGTAACTACCATTTATTTCATGTGATTAAAGATGAAAATACCAATCATATTATTTATTTCATACCCTCATTACTACTCATAAACTTATGGCCTACTGGAAGAAGAAATTGAAGGTTGAGCTCAACATCACTAGTGACATAGAATCGGTTTTTAAGAATATTTCATGACCAATTGTATTAGGGAAAATATTTTATTTTAGATATAATTTTGATTAAGTACTAGGGATAACTATATTAGTATAATAAAGAAATTTCTTATTTTTGTTTGGTATGTGATATAGGTTTGGGTGACCATATAAGATATAAAAACATAATTGTTATCTAACTCAACGATCTTGACATTATATCAAACTTTTCTATAAAAGAGTGTACTGATTTTAAGCTAAATACTTTGGTGTGTTATATGCATTGTACTTGTTTATTTTTTATTTTATTTAGATTATATTTCTATCAAGTTGAAATAATCATAATTTTTAATCTAAATGTATTTTATATCCTATTATTATGATCTTTTCATCATGTTATCAGTATGGATAATAGAAAATTACATCATATAGTTTAATTTATCGAAGTAAATAAGGATTCTTGGGATAATTATAGTTGAGATTACCTTGAATAGGATGATTCATAAAGAAAAACGTTCTAAGAGTTTTTGTGGGTAACATTACCAAATTTTGAGTGGTTTCTCTATAGAAAAGGTAAATATAGGTGAATATAGGTGTTTCAGATCATATTTGGATTTATCCTTGTGAATTATGAACATTAAATCCAATTGGTAATTATCTTGTTGAGAGGTTTATATTTGTAGTTGTGGATCATTTATCTTGGTGATCATAATGGGTTAAAGGTGTTATGGATGAAATTAATGATCCATTTCTAGACCATGATCCTATCATTGAAACTAAAGACATCCAGAAGGAATTAACTACTCACAATCTAATAGGGAAGATTGAGTATATATGAGTATTTTTCAATATATATAATACCCCTAAATTTGATCTAATTTTTCACCAGATGATGAGGGAATGGAAAACATTTGGGCATGGTATTTAGTATGTAAATTTAGTGTAAGGTCATACCTTTAATGTTTGTAATCTATATCAAGGAACTAATGTAGGATGAGGTGATATATAATACATTTGTTTTAATGTACTCACCTCAATAGATAAGTCATCGGTACATTTAGAATTGTATTATTATGGAGACATGCTCTTGTTTTTTGGTCATTTAATGTGTCAATCCATAAGGAGTCTCCCAAATACCTCCTTATATTTCTTAGGGAACTAGATATTCACTGAATTATATATTGAAATTTGGTTTAGTTAATTATTTTTTGGATCAACATAAATAATATAGGTTTTTGTGTTCCACCATTATTAGTGTTCTTTATAGAGTTAATAGTGTGGTTGTGTATATACCCCAATAGTTTCAATATCAAGTACCTCCTTTACCTTATCTACAATAGACTGGTTCATAAGATTTTGGACTATCTAGGCATGAGGTAGAAGATAAATTATTTTCCTAGGATATTCCCCATCTTATGGGACTTTAGTTATAGTAGGTATGATCTGTTGGAAATCACCAAGGTAAATAAAGAAGAGGTGTATGAAGTGTATAATTTAATTTGACCTAACTACTAATGCCTAGAGGTCCCAATATCATTCTAGGTACCATTTTTATCTAGTCCACCTATGGTTATTCCTTGATCAACATAATATATTTATACAACTTTATTTTTTACACCTTAGAATGACCATTAATAATTTTAGTGGATAGAATACCTATACCCTTGGTGTTATCAATGCCGATTAAAGTCAGTCTACTTTTTTATAGGCATGTAAATGGGTGATAGTTGGCATTTGAGTGAATTAATTAATGATGGATTTATTATTTCTATAATTATAACCATATGATGTCATCCTTAAAATATATTTGTTATATTTTTTATAGTCTATCAATGAATTCTATCATAGACTAGTGGTCTTCATTGATGTGGATGTTTTACATGTGATTTTTCTTGATGAGTGAGGTCTTCATATGGATTATTGGTATCTTAATAATATCTAGACTCATTGGGTACGATATATGTTGATCTTAGAAAAAAATGTATAATGTTTTCCAAGATTTATTGAAGAGATTGGTAATGACTTTACAGAAATGGCTATGGCACTACCCACTCCACATGAGATCTATTTTGCCGTATATTTTTAGCATTAATTCTATTTTATTTAAATGTCTCCTTATGTGATGGAATTTTAAAATATTTAATAGTTTCATATTTAGATATATGATTTATTATGAAGGGGTTTCATCAAAATAGATATATCTCATTAGGGAGATCTAATATTTTTTATAATGAAGGTACATAATAGTTTTTGTTTGTGAATTTATTATCATCAATTAAACTAATAGACTATTATGAAACATTATCCACTTCTGAGGATATAATTTTTTTTCAATCATTTGAAGGATTATCATTTTTTCATAAAGATTGATATGTGTTCTAAATATCATCACATTAGAGTTATGGAGTAAAATATTATATAGAATTAATTGTTGGGTAATTATGTAAATAAACTTTTATTATTGATTACATTTATAGTAAAAAATTACCATTTATTTTTCATTGTATTGATGAACCTAGTGTTTCATAAGATTATGTATTAGTTCATGGTGGGTTTTCAATGGAATGTTAGTATATAAAAGGATATCTGAAGAGGATTATATTTTTTTTAGGATCATTTTTGATACCCTTAAATGACATCATCTAAATTTAAAAAATTTCATGTTCACATTATGCATGCAATATGAGTATTTATTTAGTAATGTTATTTAATGGAAGGTTTTTTTATTGATAATAAAAGAATTAAGTTATAGTTTTTTTGGAAAAACACAATAATATAATAAATATTTATAGTTTCCTTGTCTATATAGGGAATTTTTATATATTTAGATTAGAAATCTCTCGGATCATGACACCTTTGATAGCTCTGAATTTGGAGGATATGATTTTTTTCGGTGGATTAATTCCAATATGTAATTGTATATTTGATGGGGATATTGGTTAGTGATTATAAACATTGTTTACTAGGGAAAGAAGTTATATTTAAGAATTAATGTTATTATTCATTTATGGTTTGTATTTTTTTGATGAAGGGGAGAGTATTGATATCATATTAGTCATGATAGTAATTACCTTTAGGATTATAATTATTTCACCCAAGAATTAAAGATTGTGATGGTAATTTTTAATTTAAATATATAGTTGAATTATCTTATCATTTAGTGATTTATAGTTTTTACAAATAACCATACCTTTCACAATATCTTCATTCAGTTGTAATTTTAATTTACATTAATGGATAATGGTATATTATTTTAAATAATATGACTTCTAAATACCGTATATTAAATGGAAATTAATTAGGTAAATCATGCATTGAGGAGAAAAACACATGATGGTTTTTATCATGATGTTGGATATTAGTGGAAGATAATATCGTAGATCATATCATTTCATTTGGAAATAAAGGATGTTCGCAGTAGAGTTTTTTATATCAGATGATAATGAACACTCCCATTTTTTTTTCAATAATAATAATCATAAGTGGAGGACAATAATATAATGGTTTAGAGAGATCACATCATTCATGGAGACACATATGTGTTATTGATATTGGATTGAAAAAATTGGTTGTTATTTTGTAATATGTTATTTATTAAATCAATTATGTGGGAGGTAGTACTATATGAGTTTTATATCTCTCATTTGGAATTATATCCAGGACTTATTTCCATTTATCAACCTTTGAGGGACTACTTTTTGATGTAGTGTACAAACAAGTTAGTTGAAAATTTTACAGTTGTGTATCTTATATCCCTATTTTTTAAAGATACAAAAAATGTTCTAGGATATTTGTAACATCCTTTAGTTGTTACTCAATATAATTTAGGGGAAATATCAATGGTTTTGTGAAATTTATTCATCGTTCATTGAGATTATATGATATTATTTGGTATTTTTTAGAATTGTTGATGATTTTTAACATTTCATGGTGACTAGGTAGTTGATTTAGTGATTCTCTAGGTGGTATAAGTGGTAAGGTTTAATAAAATATTGAGGTTGATCATCACCATAGAGAATCCTCAATTATGTTCATTATTATAAAAGAGCATAATGTGTTATTTTCCTTCTTAGTTATGACTTATCAAAAAATTACATTTTTATATAAATTTATAGATGAAGGAAATTATCTAGACATTAGGTGATAATATTTGAACATGTTTTCTCAATTTTTTAAGTTTATAGGAAATTTTTTATCTCTGGTCATGTATTTGTATTATAATTGTTATCACTCAACCGTTAATAAAGTACTGTTTGAAGTGTTGTAGGTATAACTATACTATACTCCATTTCAGTGTACCAAAGTTATATATTAAACAATAATTTGGCAGGATTTTGTATACGGTACAACTTGGAAAGTAAAGGTGATTCCATATTAGATGACGACTTCTAAATACCATCCAAATTTATATATAGGTTAAATGAGGATACCTTTTGAATTAGTGATTAGTAATCACCTATTCTAAAAGGATTATTATAATTATGTAAAGTAGATGTTTGGAAGATGTGGTAATATTTTTGAATGGTTCATGGGTTATTTCAATGTGTTTAAGTATGTTATTAAGGTGGAATATAATTTAATGCTTTCACCTCAAAGAGATCATGTGACACCCCTTCCCAGTAGTTCGAATCCTGAGATCCAATACATGATGTTAAAACATTGATGTATTTGGAATTCTAGTAATAATAGAGAGTAAGATTATTGGGACTCATAATGTACCCATAAAATTATGTAGTTAACATCTTTATGTTGAACTCGAAGTTAGCATGATGTTTTAGTAAAAGAGGGGTCTGTGATGACCTCATAGGATATTTAATTGTGTTTTGTTAACTCATAACAGATTGGAAACTGGAACTGGTTCATGCATCATGGTATACATGGTATGAAATGAAATAAATTACATGATTTTAAATAAAGATGGTATTTTATTTCATGAAAATGTGTTTTTAATCACTTGATGGATTTTTGGACTTTGAAAAGATATATTTTTTAAATGAATGTATATTATTGAATTTTATTGAATTGTTGTGAAAAACTACTTTGAATGAAATTTATTTAATGGATTAGGATTCAACATATTCATAGTGATATATTTGAATTCTTTTGATATAAGTGGTTGAGGACATATAGGGGTTTAATGGGTCATTTTTGGGTTTTAGTATATTCCACCTCTGAGAGCTTGTGTTGGGAGTATATAAAGAAAAGGAGTGGTAAAACATACTATTACAGACCCTCAATTGGTAGAAATAATTACCCAAGCTATCTAGAAGGTTGATTGGGGTGATAATAAAGGATAGAGGAGGGAGTTGGATAGGGTAATGTTTTTTATGAAGCAATACCCTTCCTTATTTAAAGGGGATATGGTATTAAAGAGGATAAAGGAATGGTTGGAGAAATTTTCTTAAATCATAAAATTATTTCCAACAAAAAATACATTGAAGGAAAATACTAGATTGAATCTTATAGTTAACGAATCCTTTTACACATATTGTTACATGATTTTTTACATAATTATATAATAAATAGAAATCAAGGATCAATGTTCCTAGTGTCTTTGAAATACTAGTATCAATATTCCTAAAAAAAATTAAAACAAAACATAAATATTTTATTCTACATAATGAAAACATAAATACCTATGTCCTCCTAAAAGTTCATAGGATAAAATTAGGAATTCTTAAAAGAATGGGGTGAACTATAAAGCACAATATAGGAATAAACATGGTAATCAAGCATAACATGTGACCTAGAAAGAATTAAATGATATCATAAATGAAAACGACCATCAATAGGCAAATGGAGGAATAGTATAAAGTAAATAAAACCATACGATCGTATTAATATAGGAATGAGGAAAAAACATAAAAAATTACATAAGAATAAGTCACGGTGAACTGCCTATACTACTACAAAACGGGGCAAGGGAAGTGCTACACATTTATTAGTGCTTTTTAAAAGCGCTAATAAAGGGGGTCTTTATCAGTGCTAAAAAGGGTTGATAAAGACACCCCCTTTATCAGCGCTTCTGTAAAAGTGATGATAAAGACCCCACTTTTTCATTACTTTTATAAAAAGCGCTGTTAAAGGGTAAAATTCAAACAAAAACATTTATTAATATATAAAGCTAAAAATATAATTATATTGATATAAATGTAATATTTATTTTTTAAATATGTTTTAGAAATGATGAATGGAAATCAACTATGAATGTATATGATATTTAGTAAAAGAGGTTTATAAAATAATTTTAAAAATATGTTTAATTAATAATTATGTAATTTTTATCCACCTACAGTCATGTAATAAAAATTTGAGTATAAAAAAATAAAAAGATAAATAAAAGATAAAAAATATGTTAAAAACACAACTCAAACTTCAAACGACCATAAATTTTGATCTGGGACTCCATTTGAGCTCTACATCATATGAAATCGAAGCCTGCGACGAGATCTACAGCCCTGTGGATAGGGGGAACCCGTACAAGGTTTTTTCCAGGACAAAAAAAGGAATAGAAGGCCTCCAAAACTGAGTTTTTATTTGGGGTACCCTAATTTTATACCATTAAAACAGATATAACTTCTGATACTCATGTCCGATAAATGTGTACCATATATCATACCAAATATCATTTCATTTTCTTCGATTTGACTGATTGTGGAGCTGAAACGGACTCCTGGATTTGAAGTTATGGTCGTTTTAACATTCAAACGCCTCTAACTTCTGATCCGGAAAACTGTTTTGCTTACACCACATATCATATCGAAGATCATTTCATGTTTTTCGATTTGAATGGTTTTGGAGTTGAAACAGACTTATGGATTAGAAGTTATAGCTTTTTTAACATTCTTGATGACTTTTCATATCCACATTTCTATGTATTCATTCATAACTATATATATATATATATCTGTGTTTGTGTGTGTGTTGTATATATGTATGTATGTATTTATTTATATATAAACACACGTAAGAACACATATTATATAAATGTATCTGAAACTAATCTTATAAAAATATATATTAATATACAAATAAATATACAGATAAAAAATTATAACTATATCTATATCTATATATATTAATATACAAATATATATATATTAATATAACTAAATAAATTTCTATTAATATGGATCTGTATTAATATACAAATACATATAACTATATATATATATATATATATAACGTGATATATCATTAAAGGGAGAACACAACAAAATGGCTAAGTGGTAAAGTTGTAGCGCGCAGTGGGGGAGGTCCTATGTTCGAATTCCAGTGGCAGCAGGGTCGTGTGGGCGCATTGAAGAGGGGTGCAGCGTGCTGGTTGAGGGGGGCTCAGGCGTAGCGAAGCGGGGTGAAGCGTGCGAAGCTCCCATGAATTATATATTTTTTCTAATTTTTTTCAATTTTTTTGACATTTATCAGTGCTATTTTTATAGCGCTGATAAACGACCCCTTTTATCAGCGCTAAAAAAATAGCGCAGATAAAAGTACCCTTTATCTGTGCTTTTTGAGTGCTGATAAAATGGACCCCCCTTAATTAGCGTCGTGCGTTATAGTTCCCATAGAAGCACTGATAAAGGGGGTTTTTAGCGCTGATAAAAGAGACTTTTGTAGTAGTGCTAGACAATATCACAAAGTGGAAAGAGTCCCATCATAAATTTTTTTACTCTGTAATCTCATATATGATGTCTCATGACAAAAAAATATAACCCAGGGCATTAGAGAACTATTTGGGATCATCTATAAAAACATCTACATTTATATGTGGGCCATATAAGGAAATCAAACATAAGGCCTAAATATAATGATTACCCATAGAAAGAAATGGGTTGGATAACCATGTAATATAGAATAACTAAATGTAAAATCATAATGTTTTCAGTGAAATATGTAATTTAAGAATTATTGGACATTAAAAGCCATAGTTCATGATAAATGATGTCTAATTTAAATAAAAACGTGATAAAAGTATAGAAATCATTTTGGAAATGTACCTCTTAAGCAAGTATTTTGGAAAAAGGGTAGTAAGTATTTAAAGAGTAAGGGTGTAACAGCAAGACAATTTATTTTAAAATAATAATAAACACAATATGCTTTCTAATATTCAACACCGTGTTTTTAGCGAGTAGAGATATATTATAATAATATTATTATTTAAATGTGACCATTATAATATAGTCATTGAATTGGAAGGTATAAATATGAGTAACTGCACTATGTAATATATTTATAATGATCCTACTAAATAAAAAATTAGTCATTAATTATTAAGCAATAATCACTCAAGTTTTATTAAAGACTTTTTATGGTCAAAATTCATTTTATTCAAAAAAGTATTTTTATTGTATTTTTTACATGGAAATTTTAATTAATTTCTAAAAATTTTAGAAATTTTATTTTATAAATAAAAAAATATTTTTTAAATTATTTTATCAAAATTAAAATTTGGGGGAATTTTTTATTTTTTCTAAAATATTTGATTTCTCAGTGAATGCTGACATACTACTTTCACAAGGAGTGTAAAAATCAAAGTAAATAATTTTAAAAATAATAAACCTATTGTTTATGAGATTAATTAGGGTTCCAAAATAATTTTATAGTTAATAATAATGTATTATTAATATTTAAAGGGATTATATTAAAATTCCATCTTTTTCTTGATGTCGTTAATGTTCAATTTAATGAATAGTGTCCAATTGTCAATAATAATATTTATGAAAAGTAATATTTTATAAATTTCTTTAGAAATTATAAAAATATTTAAAGGAAATTTAGATATTATATAATTTATAAGTTCATTTCTTTTTTTATTTATGAGACTATTCTTACCTTGTAATTAAAATTATTATCCTTTAAGAATGAAATTTTTGTTACTACAATTAAGATTAAAATTAGTTAACCATGGGGTAAAACCAATAGATAAATATTTAAATTAAATCAAAACATTACTAAATTTCACTGGGTGAGGATATCTCTACCTTAACCATTTTTTATTCAAATATATATCATTTTGAAATAATTTTTCTGTAGAAATATATTAATTATATATATATATATATATATATTTAGTAATTCTGAGTGTATAATTTCCCCCTTATAAAAGGATACAACTTATCTATTTTAATAAAACAACTATAACCATTTTAATTCCACATAAACCTTATTAATTATGTTATCAACTTACCTATAATATAATTAGAGTTTCTTTTCTTTTTTAAACACTATTACAAGGGTCCTTAATAAGGGATATAATGGTGGCCTACAAAAGAAGAGGTAATCATCTTACAAGACCACTTTCAATTTATTTCTTCTTATACCTCCTCTAAGTCTCTGAAATTATTCATAATTTAATAATTTTAGTATTCTAAATATAATTATATGTAATTATGATAATGAAATCACGTTTATTAACCCTAGTTCTATTAAATGGGAAGTGATAGTATCATAAGTCTGTACGTACGAATAGCGTCTACATGCATTGATACAATTCATTTTCCATGGCCATATTTCATGAATGGATATTATGATGGTATAAATTTATATTTTATATTTATAAAAATTATTATTTTAGAATTATAATATCATATCTATATTCATACCAACCCATCTACTAGAAAATGGTAACGTCTGTCATGCGTACGTGTGGACGACCCCAACCACGAAGCAATGTGATTCGTTTTTCATTTCCAATTTACATGTCTGGTAATAAGGATATATTTAATGAATATATTATATATATATATATATATATGATATGATAAAGATTCTATAAATGTGAATTATTATTTATATTTCTTTTGTTTCATCTGTTCAAAAATAAAAATTGTGTTCATGCGTATGTGCGACCTACCATCTCTATGAATGATGCAATTCATTTTTATATTTATTACATTTATGGTTGACTATAAATTTATATATAATGGATATATATTATATTTATATTATTATTAACATTCTAAAAATTATTTAACCATGATAAAAGTATAGGAAATGGGACTGAAAAACCAAAACATGCATGAGAAATGAATGAGTTATCACCTTGAACAACGATTATAATAGAAAATTGTGAATAGATGGGTGATAAGATGTTAAAAAAAATATATTGTACAATATATATGGGTTATTTTTTTGAAAAAATTTATAATTAATATATATTTATTATACATGAAGTTTGAATGTGTAAAAGGAAATACAATATTTTAGGTATATGACTTACATCTCAATCCCATTTTATTAAGGATTGTTTATACATGAATTTAAATTGAGAAAATTTTATAATAATTATTAGATAAAACCATATATTTTTTATTCTCATCTATTTATTTCAATGGAAAACATATTTTCCTTTATTTACTCACTTTAATTACTCAAGACATTGAAATAATCTTTTCAATGAAATCTATCTATGTTTTATGGCTGAGTTCGGAATTTTTTTCTTCCATTTCCAAGTTTACATTAAAATGTGTTCAATAAATATTTTTATTATTTTTATATAATTATTAAATATATTTTTATCCATGTTTTACTTTTTATAAAAAAATCCAATGAATCTTATTTTAATATTCTAAATGAGTTATTTTGACTTTTTTTACAAAAAATGTGAAAGGAACAATTATTTTAACTTACACACTGTGAAAAACATTTCCCACCATCATGAACACTCAATAATTTTAAGCATCTATTACATGTTTCCAAGGTTCTTTTCAAATAATTTTTTTCATATTATTTTTGATTTTTTATATTTTAAATAACATATTTCAAAATGAAAATGGTATTTTCTTCAAGGAATATTCTAGATATATTTTAAAGGAATTATTATCTATGATAAAATCCTTAGATATTAATTATGGTCTACTAAGGATATGATATAATGATACCATACTTATTCTTCTTTTGGATGTTTTATGATTATAATGATGATATGTTTACAAAACCCCTTGTTTCCATGAGTTATGTTGTGATGAAATAGTGAAATGTTTATGAAACTGGTATGATTTCCATGGGTTATTTTATGATGATATAATGAATGTTTTATGATCTTATAGAACACATATATATGTTTTTCACTATGAGAAATATGGTACTAGAATTACATTTCCCTCTAATGAATTGGGTAATGCTTTATATCTCAAGATATAATTATGGGAAACAAGTCCATGTGTCTAATCCACTATAAGAAATACGACAATGTTCTTGATCCACTATAGAAAACTAGTTTATGTGATTAATTCACTGTGGGAAATAGGTGTAGATTCTTAATCTATTATGATATGGGAAACATGTTTTTATTCTTCATGAACTCTGATTTTATGGTCTTTTTACTTGTCCTTAACATATTAAATGGTTTCCACACATATGATAGTGCCACACACTTATGAAAAGTTTTCATGATTATGATATTAACTTATGGTTCATGATTGATTTGTGATGATTCTTCACTATTATAATTTATTCGTTTTAAAATTATAAAGTTTTATTCCTTAAATAATGTTTATGATTTATGAAATATTGTTTATAAACCTTTTAATTTATCATCATGAACTCATTTCCTTATGTTTATATTATTATTTCATATGATAATTGATTAATATATCCCATGTTTAACCTTACTGAGCATCTGAGCTAACCCTTTCTCAAGTTTCCTTTCCATAGGTTATAAAGAAAGAATTTTAATAGGGTATATCAATAAGGGTCAAATTGAGAAGAAAATTGTGAGATATGATGAAGAATGTTGCTAAATAATATATTTATATATCTATCCTCTAAATATACAAAAACGTTATGGTTTTGGAATGGATATTAATGTTTTGTATTTAATATTCACCTAAAAAGGTGTAATATTTTTTGTATGAAAGGTTAGGGTTTCTATAGTTGGTATCAGAGTAGGGTTTAGTCAATATTTATAGATTTGGTTTAGATAACACTTGTGAAAACCTAGAAGGTGAAACCTTTTGATTATGACTAATCAACTATCACGATATATGATTAACAACGAAAGCTTCATTGAGTTTACTGACATGTAAAATAATAGGAATATGGGATTTTATGAATTTTTTTGTGGTAATGACCATATAGGAAAGAATGTTCAATTGTATTCATGTCAATAATGTGGGAAGGAGTGCCTAGGTGAATGTATTAAAAGAAGGAGATGATGTTTATATCTCTAATTGATGTTCATAGTGAAATGAATTGATAAGGAATTTAATGTATATGTGTGGGTAATGTAGGAGTTATTTGAGCCAATTCTCTAATCCAAGGGTCAACTCCAATACCAAAGAAGAAGCTATGTTATGCCAATCCTTGAAGTGAAAGGATTAAAGTGTGTATGATTCATTAATTCAATTATATAAGTATTATATGAATTATATTATTTTTATACAAATCATTAAACATATAAGGATTGTCCCACATTATTATTTCTTTAAGAATTAGAAAATATAAATTTAATAGTACTAATAACCAAGAAAAGTGATTTAGTAGTAATGTGTTATTTTGAAAAAACACATGATTAAGGGAAATTTATCTGTTAATATGTGTCTAATGTTGAATTAATAATGTTTAGTTTGGAAAAACAGATTCTTGACATGTATTAAGTAAATAGGATAGTATTGGTAACATTGAAATTAGTTAGTTTTTTAATTAAAAAGTGATTTAGGTCATATTTGGTAAAGTTTATTTCATTTTTGGATGTATGGAATATATTAAATAGTATTTAATTTGATTTTATAAATAAGGATAATTTTAATTTTTTGAACTAAATATTTTTTCATTGATATTTTATGGTGATTCAAGTTATCAGCATGTTTTAAGAAAATCAAGGTATTAACATGTTTGGTATGTGGCATTATGAGCTACTTAATGTCTTCTAGAGATAAATGTTAATGACGATCTTGGATAAAAATGTGATCAAACCTTCATATATTTTGGTTTTTAATATGACTGGACATATTTTATAGGACACTTAAGGTTAACAATTTATAGAATGAATTATGTTGAACATTGGGTGTTATTGTTGAGGTTTTAGAAAATAATGTATTGCATTTTTATATATTGGATAACTTATGCTAACCATTTTTGTTTTAGTAAATATTTAGAGGCAGAAGGAATGACTTATGGTTCCTATGATTCATTAAAAGTTAATTTTAGTGCTTTAATCATGAAAAATTGACCTTAAATATCTATTTCTTGGATTTGGATAGCTGATATAAGTGGAATTGATGTAAGCGCAACCGAAAGGTGGAGTCATTCTTATAAAATTGAAAGAAATCAAGTGCGTATATTTTCTCATACACTCTATCTTTATAGTAAAATAGTACCTACAACATTAGGGAAAGGATATTGAGATAAAAATGTTATATTGTTACCATCAGTTCTGATAAATTGATGGCCTTTTCAACCATCACAGATTTATGGTTTTTTGGTCATTTAGTTTCTCGTGAATATGATATATATCACTTTCTGTTAATCCTTAGACTCTAGTTTTCTCCACCATGTCTATAATTTAATTTCCCACAAATTTTATACTTATCTAGGAATATGACTATGTTATATTTTAGGTAACATTTAGGTTTCCCACTTTCCATTTTTAAAATAAATATTAATATCCCTCTATATTATACGGGTTTCTAATAGTGGTATTTTAAAATATTGAACCTTTGATGACTAAGATAAAATTAAATGGGGGAAATTTATTTATGGTGGGAGAGAATCTTGTACCCCACTACTTTAGATTAAAAGAATAATAATATCAATATATTTATTAACATGAAACACCATGTTTTAATAGAATAGAGATATATTAAAAATTTATATATTATTATTTTAATATGGTTCTTGTACACAGATGGTTCTTGATCCAGGTGGATCCATTCCAAAATATTTATTATAGAAAATGTGAGCAATCATTAATGAATTACAATAGGTTTTACAAATATATTAGTTGACCTCAACTTGAATTTTTTCACCCACCATTAGTGCCTAATAACTTATTATCCTCAAGAATATATGAGAAATACCAATTATAATAATATAATAATTATTCTAACCCCATGAAGAATTACACAAGGACTCATAAAATTTTATTATCACTAGAATATAACAAAATATTAATTTATAAACCTATTTTATGAAAATAAAATTTCTTTTAAATCATTTTTTATAAATATTAAAATAAAACATATATGTTTAAAAAAATATAAACACTCATTTTATCATTATTGAAAAATTTATTTACATGTATCATGATGTAAATATTACATATTATCTGTTTAAAAGATACATAAATACTATTTTAAAAGTATATAGTTAATGTAACTATTCTGATAGTCAGGTTATTATTACTAACAATCATATTATAATTCCAATGGTCATATTACTATTATAATGGTTAGATTAATATTACAACGATCATATTTTTAATTTTCATAGGAGTCCTCTATTTTCTATAAATACCTCACATTTAATTAATTATTAATTCAATTTGATTTTATCTCATATTTATAAATATGAAATTTCATTTTCAAAATAAATATTTCACTACTAACATTCTAGTTTATTTCTACAGTATTGTTCATGTGTGTGATTATTCTTGGCTATCGATCAGATCCAAATTCTCATACTGTTGTTATCTTATTTTCTATATTTTTTTCCAATTTTCATACATTGAATTATTATTAACAAATTTATTCTATAAATTTAATGTTTAAATTAATACTATAAAACATTATTGGTTTTTTAGGTGGTGCATCTAATTAATAAAAAACTTTTAAATATGACACAATGATAAGTAGTGAAATTACATTGATAAAATTTTGGGATGTTACATATCTATATTATGAGGAGAACTGATGTTTTTGGAACTTATAGAGAAAGGGGGAAAGAAATATTTATTCACTGGAAAGGATTCTGAAAGAATTTCATTGAAAAATACATCATTGGTGTATTAATATTTTGTAAGGATTGAGATTTCCTAAACATAAAGAAGATAGATATGTCTATTATGGAATATTATTTTATGTTTGATGATGTAGTGAAGTATATGCTATATCTAGTAATAAAGAAAAACCATAAATCAGATATATTATATGTGTGTCTATGAGTTGAGATCTAGTTACGGATTATTTTCTTAAATATAACCACCTGTATGAAGGCATATGGTATGGAGACTCTAGTAAAGGTAGATATTATGAAAATTCATGAGGTGAATATTTTGTTCCCTAACTGAGTATAGAAATTAATTCATTTAATAGTTAAAATATATAGGGTAAGTAATTTTTTTGGAATTTAGTTGAGGTGTCTTGTTAGGTTCTTTAGTAGATGGGATCAATCTTGTGCTTTCAGTTCAGTGAAGGAGGACACACGAAAACTAAAATTCTGAAACCTCCTTTCCAAAATTTCTAGTGTTGAATGTGGGATATATAAAAAATTATTATAATCTATTCTCATGGATGAATAATGACAGAAAATAAAATTAAGTGTAGGGATTAAAGAAGAAAGGTGACATATTAAGGCTAGTGGAGTTGGGGACTCCTGGGAGAATGGGAAGTCTCTTTCAAGAGAAGGGGTTGATATCTAAATGGATTTAAGGAAAAACATATCTAATAAGCTACCATCAATAGGGGATGAGGTTCAAATGGGTGTACTAATTCAAAAGGTATCATCATTATAAACTCCACTATTATTTCTATATTATTTTATAATTTATCCTCACATTCATTTATCTCTTCATGGTTAATAGATCTTTTGAAGATGCAAGTAATGTTGATGTTATATTCAATAAAAATTGATACTTACCATGTTAAGGATAGAAGAACATTTTAAAGTGTCTATCATTCTGGATCATGAATAGTAATTTTTAAAATCATGAAAATTTTCAGTTCAAGGGAAACATTCACTTGAATAGTAATAAGGATGGATCAGTTAATTCAATTTATTGCTCATATCGACTCCTATAGTTAATAAGTTATATTTTTTATGTTAGATGCGCCTGTACAAAATTTTAATGGATAATGGTATATTTATGAAATCCAGAAGGATACAATGGTATGAAATGTAGAATCTTTATCTTTTCAGTTCAATGGGCATAGTGACTAGGCCTATAGAAGGGGAAACCCCACATTTACTTCTTAAAGTGGAAGGATGAAATATATATACTTTACTATAGGATTTATTATGATTACGAACTAAAATATAAGAAGTTATTTCTATCAATTTAGTTTCTAGGAAGACCCTTTTTCATTTCATTATTATTTCATAACAGTAAAATAAATTAAGGAATTGATGGTGCAGCTAGATACACTTGAGTACAAGGGATTTATTCAATGAAATGTTTCCTGATGGGAAAGAATTTTTCCCCAAGATATATAATGTCATGATAAGGTTATTTATTTACTATTAGAATATAAACTAAGAGATAGTGAAAAATAAATATCCCTTACGTAAAATTAATGTTCTATTTGTCCAATTGAATCGATCTCACTAGTTTTTGAAAAATTGACCTTTAGTCTGGTTATCATCTGTTAAGTGTAAAAGAAGAGGATATTATGAAAATAATATTCCATTATTGATATATCCATTATTATGTTTTTGTCAAAACTTTATAATTAACAATATACGTGAAGACAATATAGCCTTAATGAATAATATTTTACAAAGATACTTGGGTTCACCTATGAAAATATTTGTAAATAAAATCCTTATTTATATAAAATTATAGGGAGATCATTAGTGGAATCTTGAGATTGTTTTTGTCTTTTATCCTGATCGTAGTAATTAGGATAAATTATCAAAATCCCATTTCAATATTAATGTTTTTATTGATAATTGAATTTTGGTTTGATCAGATTTAGTCATGGTGGTTATGTCCTATACTAGGATGAAGAACATGTTATATATTTAATGTTTTATAGGGTTGGATGGATATCATTGGAGAATAATTATAATATTATCAAAGTTAAACTCTCTTATGATAGTTTTGACTCAAAATATAGAAATTCTTTAGTGGAATGAGAAATTTTAGTATGAATTCAATGAATTAGGAAAGAGTAAAACATCAACTTTAGCTATATAACTCCCTAACTTTATAGGTTGTTTTGATAATTATTATAATATATTATGATTTTATTTAAGATTTTTCCTAAAGCAGGAATGTAAAGTTTTTTTGTATGGTTCAAGGAAACTAAGTCCCTTATAGAATAATTAATATACACAAGATATGGAATTGGTTTTGATTATTTATTCTTTAATGATCTATAAAAATTTCCGTTTTGATTATAAATTCCTATATTATACAAATATGAATACTTTTAAGTATATTTTCTCATAGTGTGACCTCAAATTGAGATTGTGTTGGTGGGTGTAATATCTTTAAAACTTTGATTTTAATTACATGTACACACTAGAAAATAGAAATAAAAGGAAATATTACTTGATTAGGATAAAACTTATTGAATAAGTGAGGTATGGTGGGCACCAATGGATGATAATAGGGATGTTAGAGGACTTCTACATATTGGTTATGGATATTACCAATAGGTTGGTCATATCTATCCTCAATGTGATGTCCATTTTTTTGAGAAATTAAATGATGGGTAGTTATTTGATAAGAACTAAAAGAGGATATGGGAAGCCCAAAATATTAGGGATATCATAAAAGGGTGGTATGTTTTGGTTGATTCATTTCATTAGTATAAAGGAAAAAAGGTGATTCCCATAGACTTCAAAAAGGGTTTTTTGAGTTATTTCCTTATTCAGGTTAGGAAGTATATCCTAGATTATAGAAGGAATATCTTTACATAAGAATCTAGTTATGGCTATGTTAGTTTTAAATAAGTAAGGATACCCTTTGAAGGGTCTAAATCAATGTGATATAAATTAAAACATCCCTTCCCAATAATCTTGTTTCCTAGTTATTAAAAAATTAATCTTCAACCTCATAGTGAATTTAGAAGTGATAAAGAAAAATGGAAATTAATAATTTTTACTTGTTTAACGCATAATGGAATGTGAATATGGATCATAAACTCATTGATGTGTAATTGTACCAAAATCCACTAAAATCATAGTCCTTTTTCCATACCCACAATTTGTTTCGTGTGTTTTTTAAACTATTTTTTTGTGTAAATTTTATCCTATAGAATGTTTGGTTGTTTTTGAAGGAAAATTGTGGTTTTTTGAAGGGCATATAATGGTTCATAGTTTATGCTCTATTAGTGGAAACAGTGTGCTAGCCCCTTGAAAACCATATGGCCTTGATTGTAGAACTTTCAAGCCTATATAGCCAGGTTAATGGCCATAAAACCTCCCCTAGAAATTCATTTATCTCCCCCTTATTGGTATAGAGGCACCCAAATGGCTAGATCATGGTTTGGTATACCATGTGGACAAACCAAGTGACCTTCCAGTTTTATAAAAAATAGTTTTTCAAAAAATTACCCTACCTATTTTTTAACCATTTCCTCCCTCATTTAACCCCATTCATGTTCTCAATCCTTAATAATGTATCCTGTTATTATCAAATACCTTTGGGATTAAATGTTACATGTATTTGAGCTTGGATCTTTAAGAAAACAATAATTAAGTCCTTCCTCTCCTTATTGAATGGCATATACTCCCTTTATTCATGGTTTTCCCTTTCTTTGGTGGTTGTGTTGACCTAGAGTGGATTCCATCTTGTCACTTTGAATAGATCATGATGGTTTTCTTTTTTTCTTTATTCCATAGGATCTCCTCTTAAATTGACTTTTAGTTTTTACTTGGTTAGTAGTGATTTCAAGATGAAAGGTAGTTGGTTTCGTACTGCTCTATTATTTTTTGAGTTAAACATGCTTACCTTTACTTAAATTTGTTTTCTAAAATGATCATGTTTGCTAATGGTCGATTTTCAATCCTTTTTGTGTGTGTGAAACTCATTAAATGATTTACCCCATTGGTAATTATTAGAAAAGGGTTTATTATAGTGTGTGGGGTGTTGATATGATGAAAAGGTATTGGAATGGTTTCTAAAAGGAATAAACCACTTGGGAACCATTGGTATCTAGGTGGGTGGACTAAGGACAAGTATACCGTGAGAGATGGCTGGGCTTCATCTTGGTCTTCATAGCAGGAATACACTACAAAAATTACTAAACATGATGATGATGTTTGGGGTATTGATAGAACTTTTGAGAAGAACTATCTATTGTCTTTTTTATGAAGGGATTTATTTTGATGATTGATCATTGAGGGTTTAAGGATCATGGAACTCATTAGACCAAGATTCTTATGAGATTCTCAAGGTGTTTATGATATGTTTATCTACTTTTTATTAATCTTTCAATATTTATCATTCTTTCAAAACCAAATCAATTTTTAAATTAAAAAATTTTATATTCCATTTAAAATTTGAATTTTTATTTGTCTGGTAATGGCTATGAATGGAACACCTGGTGGGATACTAGAGGAAACTTTATCTTACACACTACATATAACCAATGGGTATATGTATTTTTTTTATGATTTAATTTAAAGAAAGGACTATTATGGTAGTAGTAGAGGGATATTTTAATGGTGGTGTCCTCTTCTGGTAGGTGTTGATAGTGGTGAAATGGTGAGTTATGTAATTCATTTTATGAGAAGAATAATGGTCTATTTGGTATCTAACCTTTTCAATTTTTCGTTCTTTAGGTTTTGGTTTAGAGATAAAAAATTCAGAACATTACACATGTACTTGTCTCTTTTGTGTAACCTTTTTCTTTGGTCCAAAAAGGGGCCATGATACCCTGATTGGGGGGTGAATTAGGGTATGCATATTCTTTTTTAAATTCTTCCTACCCCAATAGATCTTAAACTCTTTATTATAAAGGTGAATTTGTTTTCTCTTAAATTTTATCACTGATCTTATTCTTCCCTCTTTTTTTGGTGATTATGCTTTGAATGTAATGTCGGAAAGAAAGCACAAGGAAACCTCGATTTTTACTTGGTTCACTATAACTGGGCTACATCCAAGGAGAATAAAACGACGATGTGCTAATTTGACAAAATTCACTAAGGATAATTTCTAACAATTATGTTCATTCTAGATCACTTATATTCCCAGGATCACTGCCTTTACAAGGTTTAAGGTTTTCTCACTACATTCACAAGGGTCACTCCCTATGTCTCTTCCTATGGCTCACTTATAGTGGGAAGGATCGTCATCTTTATCTTCCTTCACACACTACTCTTAGAAGGGATTCACCCACATGTTATGGAATTATAGGTCCCTTACTTATCCGTAATGAATAAATCTTCAGTTGTATATGGATGCTCTGTTGAAGTTCCACTTTCATCCAATAGATGAATATTAATTTACCACAAGTGTATTGGTAAATTCCTTATAAACCACTTTCACGATGATTAATGCCTTCAAGCTCCTCTTTCGTGAACCTCACAATACCTTCGCAATGCTACTACCTTTCTCAAAGTTCACTCAGCATTTGTGAAGAACACCATTTTTGCGTAGCTTAACTAGCCTTCACGAAGCTCAAATAACCTTCGCAAAGCTCCTTCCTTTCACGAAGCTTACTTAGCCTTCACAAATTTCCTTACCTTCATGATGCTTAAAACATTCAGTTGGACTTTACATCCATTGTGAATTTCTTGTCATATCACCTTCGTGAACCACCCTTTCTGAACCACCCTTCGCAAACCACCCTTCATGAACCTAGAGAGGTAGAATTCTTGTTGAGTCTCTATACTCTTATAAAGGGGATAGAGGCCTATTTATAGGAATCCCACCAATTCTAGAACCTTATGGGCCACATCATCACCATTTTATAGAGCCCATTCATTTCCTTTACATCACTCCCATTTTTTCATGAAGACACACAAAACTTTCTTATTCGTGATTCTTATTGTACTCCTAGAGAGTTCCATCAAAAACCATCATAGCATCAAAAACCATAATGACGTTGTGATACTCCATTCACAATGCTTCTCACCTTATCCATTCACGATGCTCATCACTGTTCATAGATATCATCATCATAATTCTTTGATCCTTCACAAAACACTCTTCAACAACATTTCTAGAATTCACAACATTCCTTGGAAACATGCTTTGTAAACAAACACAATCAACCCAAAAATGATCAATGTTTGCTCAAGCGATTTTTCCCAAAACTTATTATAAATGTTGGTTGTGATGTTTGAGTATATGTTGTATTATTGATGGTTATTAGAGTGTTTTTTAATATTTTAATTTTAATTTATGTTTTATTTATTAGAATTTTTTTCCAGGAAGTTCATCGATTCCCATGCACTAGTTGTCGACCTATGATGATTGGGAATTCCATTTGGGGTATCCCATAGGCTGGGTTGGGTGTCTAGTTGGATGTAAGCCCAAACAAGTTTGTGAGAAAGGGGAATCCAAGAAAATTAAACCCTTTTATTTGGGTCTTATGATTTGGTAATGTTTGTATGGACATGATATTAGATTTTTGGATCTCATTTTACTGGTTATGAGTGGGGTGTCTAGTCGAAATACCTCATGATAAGCTATAGGTTACTATGGGATATTGAGAATCTCATTTGATTCCTCATTTAGGTGTAATTAATATGTTTTATAATGATCATGGAAACCAAGGTTGGTTAGAGTGTTTTGAGTTGTGGTTTGGGTTATTGTGGTTCTATTATGACTTATGTGGGTGTTTTAGAATGTTCTGTAATGGTTATACATTGGTTGATTTATTGATGGTTCCTTTATATTGTTTTCTGACATGTGAAACATTATCCATTCCAGAGGAACTCCTTGAAAACCATGGTAGGAGGATAACGATTCTTATACCTCTCTAATTTATCATTGATTTATTGAGGTAGTGGTTCAAGCGATCCGAGATATGGTTTAGTAAGTGATTTTAGGTCCTACTATAGATAGGGAATCCAAAATAGGATCAAGAAAAGATCAATATCTTGAGATTCCTAAGAGTAAACATCCTTCATTCTTGATATGCATATACTAAAAAGAACTGAAACTTTGGGTGAAAAATGTTGAGTGGATATTTGAGTTCCTCAGGACTCTTGATGCTGTGAAGATGATGTTTTCAATGTTTTTCTTTCAAAGTTCCATATTGTGGGTGGTGGAGTTAGTGGTTCAAGTAGGGAAACACGAGAAGATTGAGTGGAAGGAATTAAAGGTTATCTTAAAAGAGTAGTAATTCTCTGATATGTTATGAATTTATATGACCTTTTAATTATTATACCTCTATCATAGAAAACATTCAGTATTTGAATTTTCCAACTGCTTTAGGAATTTAGTGCTCTTTTCTCACAAAGTATTCTCCAATGAACATAATAAATTCAAGAAGTTTAAAATGGTTCTACGGTCAGAAATCTGATAACAGATATTCTTATTCAAATTGGATACCTATAATTTGGTGGCTGAACAATCTTTAATGGTGGAGATCGACCATGCTACTATGTTAGGTTTTTTAGTGATGCTTCCATTAGTGAGATAGAGTGGGGTTTTCTCATATGAGAAGAAGAGGAAGCATAAGTAGTAGGTAAATAATTGTTTTAGTAGTTTTGTATATCTTCCCTAACCACTCTTGTTATTCGTTTCATGTTTTAGAGATATTTTATGAAATCTGTTTGGGAAATCTCGGCATGTGTGTCTTCATGTTCAGCTCCACCCAGGCCATGCCATCAGTGAAGATGCATGTTCCTCATATAATGGTTTTGTAGAAGTTTTTTCCCATCTCAAATAAACATAGTGTCTATAGTTACTTTGGAAAAAATGTCTCAATTTGATGCATCTAAATTTAGGGTATCTTGTTTTGATGGATTTTTTGACACCCTAAGAGTTTTTGAATTATTTCTTTCAAATTAAATTAACTTTTATAATATTTTTCAATTCATAAAACATAGAATATAGATTTATTATACAAAATAACTAATTTTGGTTGCATTATAAGAAACACCCACTTGATATTTTACCCCATGAAACACTTTGATTATGTTTTGCTACATAGAATGTAATAACCTAAAATTCTAAAGTAAGAACATTGTATTTGATAGCATGTATAACACGCAATAGAAAGCACATGAAAAAATATAACATCTCAATAATTTATAATATATTTTATATTTTATAGCTTTTAATGCATCTGACCCTAAGTTAGGATATGTTTCATGCAACAATGAGTTTCTTTGATAGCTTGCATTACATGTGAGAATGAGTTTTACAAAACAACAATATATTATTAAAGTATTATTATTTAACATAATAATACTTAACCAAGCCCTTAAATTAGTAGTTATAAATAGTATTAAATAACTTAAGAAAATATATGGTTTATAAAAATATAAAATTAATTAATAGGTTACTAATTAATTAAAAATGAAAATATAAACCTATTGAATATAAATGGAATACTTTTATAAAGAACTATTTTTATGCTCAGAAGATTGTTTTATACAAATAAATTAAATCAATTAAAATTAGTATGTGATATTAATATAATATATATTATATATTCAATAAAATATTTTTTATATTCATCTAATAGATTCTATATACAAAAGATAATATCAAACCCAATTTTACACGGAATACTATATTTTTATTGAGGCACTTTTATCACCTTTTAATGAAGAACCTATTTTAAATCAAAATTTTCGAACTTTTATAAATCTTATATGTAAAAACAAAATTAATCTTTGAAATATAAACATAAAAATTAGGTTAGGGTTAATTTTTGGTTTTTTTTGTGATGTTTCACTTTTTAATGAATAGTGAAAAATAATGAATTTTAATTAAAAATTTCTTTTTCATATAATTTATTTCTAGGTTTAAATTATATTTTTAATAGTTTTTAAAGTTAAATTAGATAATATTTTTATTAATTAACCCAATTTAGGTTATTGAAATCAATTTCACTTTAAAATTGGATATAAAAACTTAGAAAACCTTTCGATGTTTTTATTTAAAAAACACAAATTATCATCCCATCTACGAGATTAATTTTAAATTAAACTATACCACTTTTGTAATTAGAATTTAGAAAAATGGTTTCCATATTATGAATCAGAATAATTTATTATTTCTAATTAGGTAAACTTATTTTTTGACCAAAAATACCAGTGAAAGTAATAAAAATTAATTACAATGATTTAGGTGAAATTAAGATTAAAAAGGGACTAAACCTTAATTTTAAGGGCCCAAATGACCTATAAAATTATCCAAAATCTTTTTTATTGACATAATTTTACCCTATACTCACTTGTATCTAGATTTTACCATTATTGGTTCTACATGAAATAGAAAAAATGTGTGGGTTATTTCTTTTCTAAAATTTACTAGAGTGCCACTCCTCCTCCACTATAAAAAGGCCTCATCTCCACCCAATTCCTCAAAACTCTCGTGAAAATTTGGATAAACTAGGATCTTCCAAAATACCTTTATAAAAATCCATCCCATCATCTTATAATTATTCCCTTGGGAATAAATTCATCCAAGGAATCCCTTTGGTGAAAATACCTCTTATTCCATGATTATATAAAAACAATAGTATCCTAAATATACTATGAAAATTTTAGGTTGAGTATTTGACTTATAATTACATATACTTCCATATAATGGGTTACAAACTTACTGTTTATGTGTACGGTGAACTACCAACTCACAAAATGATGAGTGTTCATTTTACTTTACCACCATTCATGGTTGAAAATTATGATGGAAACTATATTTATATATGTTATATATGATATTTATTATTCCAATTATCTTATTTAATTATTTTACAACACATAACATTATACATTCCATTTTTTGTAAATACGATTACATCATTTGTGGAAGTGTGAACTACCGCCTCCTCAAAGCTATGTGATTCGTTCAAACTATACATGGAACATATAAAGTATGTGTTTGATTAATAATATGTAACATAAATGAAAAATATGGTAATAAGGACATAATTACCTTTATGAAAATATAATATATCATTTTCTTTATTACCCTTTTCATGCCCTGAGAAGTGATAATGTCAGTCGTGGATGTGGGGACTACCATTTCCTTAACACAATGTGATTACTTTTAAATCACAAAAATAATACGTATAATTATATATTATTAAATAACATGGTATTTATGATATAATTATTATTTTGGAAATATATAGTGTTACTTACCTTGTTTCCATAACAATCACAGAAAAATGGGAACATTACTCACGCGTACATACGACCTACTGTCTCCATGATTGTAAAGTTGGTTCTTTTTTCAGAACCATATTTAATAGTTGATTTTAAAATTATAATTTATATATAAATATTATAATTATTTCATGATTATTATTCTTTAAATGTGTAAATAATGACCCTTTGAGCATAGTGGATCTGCCAAAGTTGTTTTTGACACATAAACAGATTATGGTCAAAACACCTGATGTGAACATAGTTGATTAAGTACTTGTTTACAAAATTACAATAAGTGAAGTAAAATAAATAATAAGCCTGAAAAAGTTTATCAAAAAAATTAAATAATTAACATAAGTTTATTATTTCTGAATATAAATACACACATGACAATTCAGACTCTAGGTATGGGATTTCGTCTCAATTTACATTCCATTGAGTATTATTTATTATTATAAACCATTCAATTTTATATAGTGTTTATTCAAACCTTTTAAATGTTATGTCATTAATATTCTTATTTTTATGATATTCTAAGTTTTATTTAATGTTATTACTTCATGGAGATTATGATTCAAGTGATTCAAAGTGGTATGAGACACTTTGGGAGGATTAAATATTATTTTCCTCAAAAATATTTTAATGATATTTCATAGTATTTGAATTCATTAATATTAACAAACATTTTTGTTAATTATCCTCCACTGGGGAAATTTTTGATAAATCCATTACTATATTAGATATGGATATCCAGTGATAAGGAACATTATTTATTAATTAAATCAATTATTTGATATATGATGAATGCTTTAGATTGATAGAGATAGGAGAGGACCAGTTATAAATAGTCCCTAGATTCATTTGTAGTATCATGAGTTTAATCATTTGTCCAAATAAGAATAGTTGAAACTATTTTGAGAATAGTTCCTGATAGTATAGTGGTTTATGTTCCAGATAAAATATTTCTAATAATAAATCATTTCCTTCATTCTAGTTATAAATTTTATCCTTGATATTTCTCATCCACATATCTATGGGTGAATTTCATTACTATTTAAGTGATTTAATGGTATAATTTTAAATAATTTACCTTTCCATGTTGATATTTCCTTATCTAGTTTTTTAATGGCACGTGTTATCAGTTATTTACCTTTCCATGTTGAATTATTCTCATTGATTCATTATTTATTCCTATTTACTTACCCTTATTGGGAATTTAAGCTCACTATTATTATTTTTATTTTCCAAAGGTTATGAAGAAAAAATATTTGAATAAAATTTCAAGGATTCAATTCATTTTATTATATTATGTATCATGTCTTATATTACATTTGCCAATGTAATATGGGTATGGTGTATGTAATCTAGTTTTCCAAAATGGATAAATTGTTTAGTACCTTGGGAATTGAAGCTTGTATCAATGTCAATGTAATAATTAATGTACCGGCTCTAGGCTTTCTCAGGTTGGGGCGTTACAGTTGGTATTAGAGGAATTTTAGTAGCAAACATAGAAAATGGATTTAAAAAACATATATTATGGAAAATATCCCTAAGATAGATTTTGAGGATTAGTATAGAAGAACATACTAGATTTTTTTTAAGGAAGATATTATGTGGGTATTCCTATAGATAAAACCCTATTTAGATTCCACAAGTGGAGATTGTTCTGAAACAAATGTACCTAAGAGTAACAACTCCAACAAGGTGTGTCAGGCCTAACTCGACATAACCTGGTATACAAAATTGGGACTTAATACACATTGGATTTGACACTCCCATGGGATACACATAAAATAATTCATATTTTATTTACAAACTATTTTGAAGGATGTGAAAGTAAAGACATACCCAAAGAAACCATGTTTATAATTATAAGCTTAGTTATGGAAAAAATTTTAAATTCCTGATTAGTGTTTCACCAGTTTGGGGATTATAGATTATGTTTCATATAGAAATGATCTAATTTGGAGTATTTAATCATTTAGAAATGGTTCCTAGCAAAAGGAATGTGAACTTACCTAATGAAAATTATCCAATGAGTAAGATGGATCATATATTTTAGGGTATTAACATATTATTTTAAAGGGAAATAGTCTCCCAGGTATTCTCATCATATGAGGAAATATTTTCATGTGCTAACAAGTTATCCAAGACCTATGGATTTTTAGGGAATAAAAATAATAAGGGGATGATAGAGAAAATTAGATAAAGGGAATAATTGAAATAATTAGTTTGCCACATGTGATTATTATGGAATGAAATTCCCCGATACTTTCTTAAAAGGAATTTTATTTTTCTACAAGTTTGTAAAGAAAGTCCACCATAATTTTGATTTTAAGGGTAACAAAAATATTTCCAATGTAAAATGTTTCAACTGGAAGGATATGAGACCCTATGAAAATCAATGCCTCACACATCAAAGGAATATACGCCAAAAGATTCTATTTGATAATGGTCATGTTATTCTACTACCATAGATGAAGTGGAATGATTAATATACCTATTCAGGAATTATTTTATTTTAATGTTTTATCAATGATGTACTAGTTATAATAATGATGGGACATATGATTATTTTAAAACAATACTATTTCATTAATGATTTTAGATCATATGCTGAATGGTACCAAGAAAAGTAAATCAGTATAATGTAAACCAATTTTGAAACCCATGGTTGGGTGAAAGATTACCCTTAATATATTATTAATGTTAGGACAATGATATTGGATAACTAAACGATTGGTATGGATAATTTAAATAGGATATGTGATGAATAACTTAGAATTGAGTAATTATTTATTGAAAAAGTTGTTTATGTTATCATTGATAAAGATTAAATCATTTTTGGATTCATGGAATATATCTAATAATCTGTATTCCATTTAACTAATATGATGCATTCATGTTTTCAATAAGGTTTTATTTTAGTTTTAGTTATTACCACAATCACATATTTGGTATGTGATGATTAAAAGACATTAAATGTTTTTTTTTGATGAAAGAAGGATTATATTAATGGAAAATATCAACAGTTGTACATAAGCAGAGCCAAGAGGGGAAATTGTCTAGCCATAGTTGGATGACATCGAAGGGTCCTGAGGCCGCCAGCTGATGGGATGCATTATTTCATTCCCTTTTGGTAAAGGAGAAGGTGCAACAAGATAAGTCGTGGCGCAGCGAGCGGATTCTTCTGACGATAAAGCCAAAGCCCTGGAGTCTGACGTCACTGTGGTTAATAACATTGATAACCGAAAGGCAAGAAGACTTGATGATGATATTGGCCCATCCAAGTTCCACAACGAGCATCATCCCTGAAATTATAGCAAAGGCCTCAGCAACAGCTGGTTCCCAGAAGGCATAATGTGGTTCATATTTTGCTACAATGATCTTCCCCAGATGGTTTCGAGCCAGGAGGCCGAGAGAAGCAGACCCATCCTTGGGGAGAGAGGAATCCACGTTAATCTTAAGACTCCCTTCCTTTAGGGGGTTCCAGTGAGGGGACCAGGAGGGGGTGGCGCCTGGCATAAAGTGTCCTTCGCGGTCCTTCCATCCCTCAATCCGAGAAGTGGATTGTTCAATACAGAACTCGGGAGGCTGATGTACATGATGGAAAACCGAATCATTACACCCAACCCAAATGATCAAGGCCAGGGTGCAACGGAAGCTTGCATCAAACGATGAAAGATAGGAACACCAGTGCATCAGAAGATCGGGGAGATCAGCGGCAATGTCTAGTGAAGCATCTGGAGTCGATCCCCATTTATTCCAAATTTCCTTGGCACCTGGGCAGTGGAAGATTTCGTTCCAGGGGGTTTCAGGAATATTTGGTCAGAAAGGACAGTAGTCAGCACTGGCCATATGGCAGTAAACAGGGAGGATCATGGTAGGGTGTGTGCCCGTGCATACCTACCACCAAAATTGGCTAATTTTTTGGGGGACGTTGAGATTCCAGAGCGCATTCCATGGTCCCTCATCCCGGCCGAGAGAGTGAAAACCAAGAGCCAGTCTATATCCGGATCTCACCGTGTAGTCGCCTGAAACATCATAGTTCCAAAAAAGATGGTTAGGGACTACATTAGAGACACAAGGGATGCTTAGGATAATTCTTTGGTCTCTTTTATTAAACCATTCCTGGATCTTTTCCATACACCATCCCAGACCCTTGTCTGAGAAGAGGCAGTTGACACTGGCATCCTCTAGACCTGGTTGGGCGGGGGATGTGGCCCGCATACCATCCTTATCGACAAGCCATGGATCGGTCTAGATGTTGAAAGATGAGCCATTTCTAATCCTCCAGCCCACCCCTTTCTCAATGAGATTTCAGCCCCCCCAAATACTTCTCCAGAGGAAGCTAGGACGGGGGCCAAGAAAGGATCCATGGAAATCCGTGTGGGGATAAAACTTGGCATGGAGAACTCACGCACAAAGAGATGAAGGATTGTTCAAAAGGCACCATCCTTGCTTGGCCAGTAGTGCTTCATTGAACAGAAGAAGATTTCGGAATCCGATCCATCCCTATGACTTGGGTTGGTAGAGTTTTTCCCAGGCCAACCAGTGTGGTCTATTTCTTCCATCGTTTTCCCCCACCAGAAGTTGGCAGTATGAGAATGGATCAGTTTGACGATGGCGATCGAGAGATTAAACATAGACATAAAGTAGATGGGGATAGACTGGATGACAACTTTAATGAGGGTTCCTTTGCCAGCTTTAGAGATGTTTTTTGGGGTCCAGCCTTGAATTGTTTTCTCGATTCTATCCACCAGAGCTGCAAAAATTTCTTTCTTGGACCGAACAATCACCGTAGGGAGTCCGAGATAATTTTGGTGTTTATCGACCATATGGATGCCTGCAGAAGCACAAAGCTAAGATCTCTTGGCAGGAGGCACCCCTGTGCTGAAGGAGATCTCTAATTTTCTGTGATTGATAGACTGTACAGAAGCCCGCTCATATTGCTAGATTGCATGGATGATCACCCGACATTCATTAATAGTGGCTCAGGAGAAAAGGAGGCAGTCGTCGGTGAAGAAGAGATGTGATACTTTTGGGCTCTCACAGCAGACCTTTTCTCTATGAATAGACCTAGTGGATGCATCCCTGGATACAAGGTTAGAGAAAACATATGCCACCAAGATAAAGAGAAAAGGGGAGAGGGGATCTCCCTGGTGCAAGCCTTGGGATGGGGCGAATCCTCTGGTGAGCTCCCCATTGAACTTGATTCTGTAAGAGACGGTCAAGCTGCATTGCATGAAAATATCTGTCCATTTAGTGTAGAATCCCATTCTCAACAACACACCTATTAGGAACTACCATTACACTTTATCATAGGCTTTGGTCATGTCCAGTTTCCAGGCCATGGTTCCTTTTTTCACTATGGACCGCATTTTCATAGAGTGGAATACTTCATGGGCCACAATTTCATTTTCAGTAATTAGATGCTTGTCCACAAAAGTGCTCTGGTTTTCAGAGATAATATCAGGAAGATAAGGACACAACCGATTAACCCAGATTTTGCAGAAGATTTTATATGAGACATTGCAGAGGCTGATGGGTCTAAAATTCAGGATCACTTGATGTTTCTTGATTTTGGAGATGAGGATGAGGACAGTTTCATTGATGGCAGAAATACTTGTGTTCCCCGCCCAGATGTTTTTAATCATTTTTCATATGTCGGGACCGATAATGTGCGAGTAGTGTTTGAAAAATAGGGCGTGGAAACCATCCGGTCCTGGGGCCTTAGTGGGGTGGATTTTTTTTAGAGCCTGGAGAATCTCATAATTCGTCACATATTTTGTAAGATGTTGGTTAATCTCATCAGTAATCAAGGGTCTGATTCATTCTTCCACTTCAGCCGACATGAAAGGGGTACATGTGGAGAAGAGGTTCTGGAAATAGCCTACCAAAGCTTCATGAATGTTGCAGGTGTCAAAAACTTTGCTACCATCAGGTCACGATAAGCTCATGATGGAGTTTTTTTGACACCTAGCTGACACTTTCATATGTAAATACCTTGTATTAGCATCACCCTCTTTAATGTGGTTGTCACGCGCCCACATAGCCCAGAAGATTTTCTTAAAACGATGGGCCCCATCTAGCTCTCTTTGAGTAACGCCAATCCTAGAGATATTGCCATTGGATGAGGGTTTACTGAGTAGGTTGTGTAACTTATTTTCAAGGGCTTCGCAATGCCTATCAGGTTGGTGGAATTTCTTATAACTCCAAGAACTCAGACCGGATGCAACCTGTCCGAGATTGATGCAAACATCTTCATGAGAACTTTCCCAGCATGATCTGATCACCTCTACACATTCCTGGTCTTTTGACTGAAAGCTCTCAAATCTGAAGGGTCTGCTGAGTTTTCGCTATCGTTCGCCTTGCAAACAGTCAATGAGAATAGGGAAATGATCTGAATAGTCAAGGGCCAAGTGGCCCACATGAAACATGTTGAACAAATTAATCCAATCAGCAGAACCCAGAAATCTATCAAGACTCTCAGCGATCCGGGTGCCTTCAGTGTTTCTGCAGAACCATGTAAAAGGATTACCTATGTATCCCAGATCAACCAGGTCCGCCCTAGTGATCATGTCCTTGAAATTATGCATCAAGGCTGAGTGTCGAGTGATTCGACCTCTTTTTTCCTTATGGAACATGATCTCATTGAAGTCACCACCGAAAATAATAGGGCGAGGATGAACGTGTCACAACTTACCCAGAAGGTCCCATGATCATACCTTATCAGAATTGGATGGCCAACCATAGAATCCCACAAAGGTCCAGGGTGGGTGTAAGTCCGATTGAACAGTTATAGCCACATGGTGCGAAGAGGAAGACAAAATCTTTATGTCAATATTGTCCTTCCAAAGGAGACAGAGGTCCCCAGAACGGCCTTGTCTGGGCACCGGAAAACAGCCTTGGAAACCACACTTCAGGGCAATACCATTGGTGTCCTTGTTTTCTAGTATGGTTTCAGACAGGAAAACCATATCGGGGTGACTTTGAGCGTAGTGGCACTGAAGCATGAGAACTGTTCATGGGTTGCCAAGCCCACGACAGTTCCATCATAACACAATCATTTCTCTAGGCGGGGCTGGGTATCGCCCGTCACTGCCTTTGGTTCCTCAAGATGTGTTTCACCACTTGTCATTTTTTCGTCTTTTCGTGGGACTCCCCCCCCCCGATTGATATGTTTCAATTTTTCTTTTCCTGGCCCCGATGTTAGGGTCTTCCACTCGATCATCACTTCCTCTAAGTTGCACCCTTTTCCATGTGCGATGGGTGATTGGGCCCAGCATTGGAGTTCCCGTCGTTCTGTGGGCCTCTATTGGTGACATGTCGATTACAGATAGTTGTGGACCTAGATCCAGATCCAGATCTGGCTATTCGAGGTGCAGCGGCTTGGACGTTGAGCATTGTCGTGATGGTTCTTTGTGCTTCTTCTCTGACCTTCTGGATGATTGAGTTTTGTCCTTCAGGGGGTTAGGATGAACTCTGGATTCTCTCTGAGTGGGATATCCAACATTAGAGAACTCCGGAGGTCCTAGCATAATGACTTGTCCTTGTGTGGGATTTGCCTGATTGGTATGTGCCAACGTGAGACGGGCGCGGTCATTTTGTTTTTCCATATCAGGGATGAAATCAGATTTATTAATTCTTGAATGGAGACAAGGGCCATATTGGAGTGTTATTTCACCTGATCCATTCTTCGGTTTTGTGATGAACCTTCTTTTCGGGTGGCCAAGATGACCCCAGAAAAAACAAAAGAGTGGGAGTTTCTCAAATTCAAATGATATCCAAGATTTGGCGTCATTTATTTTTAGGAACATTCCTCTCATTAGGGGCTCTGATACCTCAATTTTTTCCATGATCTGAACCTTAGGGCCCCATTGTGTTGGGTCTAAACAGTCCCATTCCAGAAAGTGTCCAAGTTTTTCCCCAATTTCCCTCATTATGCATTCCTTTCTTACATGGAAGGGGATTCCTTTAATTTTTATCTAGAAGGGGGAGCGGGTTAAATTCACCCACTGGACATCGTCTCCCCCTTTGAATTCTTCCATGAGGAGGAGTTGATTATCGAAGGACCACGGTCTGCCACGCAAAATTTTGTCCCTATATCTCTCATTAAAGAACTCTAAAATGAGGCGATTAGTTCCTGCCTCCCAAATAACCAATCCTTCATCAAGTTTCCAGATGTTCTGAATAGTGTTTTTGAGAGCCCCCTGATTAACCGAAATGTGTTCAACGAACTTTCCCACAATGAGTAGAGACATGCGTTTTTCCAAGAGTGGGTCTTCATTTCTCCATGCATCAATCACCGCCTTTTCTTTGTCTGTTAGGGACAGTATCACCCATTTTTTAACAAGGTTAGAATCCATAGTGAAAATCAAATGGTGAACGCACTATCCTCCATTGGGGCCGACACCTGTGCAGAATCCAAACCACCCTTACAACAAACAAGACTCGGTCCAATGACCCACATCGCACGCCCACCCCCCAGGCTTCGCGGGGAAACACACCGTGAAAGGCCTTAAAAAGACATTTAATAATATTTGATAAGTTCATTTGGGAAATTAAATGACCTTTCATCTAAAGTATTGGATTATTATATATTGTAAAAGTTAACCATTTATGAAATGGTTTATTTTTATAATTTTATGATGTTTTAGAGGTTAATGTATTACATCACCATATTATGAAACATGTGTTATAAAAAGAAGTATAAATAGTTCAAGGCATAAGAAAAGAATAAGTTTAGGCTTATAGAAACATAACAAGTAAGTATATTTAATTATATTCTTTGTGAGTGAAATAATTTCTCAACTTTATGAAAAATTATATTTAAACCAAAAATGTTATCCTAGTACTTTTGTTTTTGATGAATCAAATAGACCCTTAGATCATAGTAGATTTAGGGATTTGTGTTTTTTAACTTTCTATTAACCATATTATCTATCAATCTCCATCATAAATTGATTTTTAGATTTTTATTTTGTATCCATGTTTCCATTTCCCACCTATGTTCTCTTATTTGGAAACCTAGTAATGTGACAATTACACTTTACTCTATCTCTTATTAAGAAAATGTGATATTAATCCTATTTATGGTATGGATTTTTGAATGATAGATTATTTTCAAATATCAATCCCTTGATTACCGAGATCAGTTTTAAATTGTGAGGATGTAATTTAATTAAGGTGGTGGAGAATGTAACCCCCTGAAATTCTATGGTAATAACATTGTATTTGATAGCATGTATAACACACAACACCTATCATGTGAGGAAATATGATATCCTAATAATTTATAATATATAAACTATTTTAAATAAATTCAATTCAATTTATTGATTGAAATGCATGAAACATAGAGTTATCATATGTCTCACACAACAATGAGTTTCTTTGATGTCTTGCATTACATGCAAGACTAAGTTTTACCGAAAAATAATATATTATTAATGTATGATTATATAATATAATGAGTCTTAACCTAAATGTTAAATTAGTGGTTATAAATAGTATTAACTAAATTATAAAAATTTATTTTATTTATAAAAATAAAATATTAATATATAGGTTTCCAATTAATTATAATATAAAATATTAACCAATTGAATATAAATGGAATATTTTTATAGAAAACAATTCTTATGCTCAAAATGATATTTTATATTAATAAATTAAATTAATTATAATTATCAAGTGATATAAATGTAATATATATATATATATATTATATTCAGTAAAATATTTTCCATATTATCCAATAGATGTGATAGACATAAGATAAGATCAATCCCAATTTTACAAAAAATTACAAAATTTTTATTAAGGCACTTTTACTGATATTAAATGGAGAACCCATTTTAAATCCGATTTTTTGGAACATTTAGAAATATAATATATCAAAAATAAACTTAATCATTGAAATATAAACATAAAAATTAGTTTAGGGTGAATATTTGGAATTTTTCTATGATGCTTCACTTTATAATGAATAGTGAAAATACTGAATTTTAATTCAAAATGACATTTAATCAAATTTATTTATTGGGTTAAATTATACTTTTAATTGGTCTTAAATTTTAATTAGATTATATTTCTTATTAATTAATATGATTTATGCAATTTTAATCAATTTCAATTTGAAATTGTGTATAGAAACTTTTTAATTCTTTGGACGTTTTAATGTTAAAAACCCGCATTGTTGTCCTCGTCTGTGGGATTAATTTTAAATTATTTTCTTCCACTTTTGAAATTTTATTTTGAAAAAGTGGATTAAATATTTTTATAATGCTAAATTTATAATTTACAATAATTTTAACTTATTTTTTGACTAAAAACATTAGTGAAATAAATTAAAATTAAATATAATAATTAAGGTGAAATTAAGCCTAACAAGGGACTAAACCTTAATATTAAGGGCCCTGATGACCTATAAAGTTATCCAAAAGACATTGGATGGACATATTTCTACAATATACTCTCTTGGATATAATTTAGACCATTATTAGTTCAAAATACAATGGAAAAAATGTGGGTGTAATTTTTTTACAAAATTTACAATAGTGCCACTCCTCCAGTATAAAAAGGCATCCTCTCCTCCCACTTCCTGACACATATCAAGACACTTTGGCTAGAATAAAATATTACCAAATATATTATAAAATTTACAATATCTCATCCTATAATACTCCCCTTGGGAATAAATCTATACAAGTAATCTCTTTGTTGCAAACCAAAATGAGTTACCTAAAGAAGAGGTAACATATTTCCTTAAGCTCTTTAGTTTTATTTCCATTATCCAACTCCTCATCTATTTTTATTCTATAATTATGTAACTAAAATAGTATCATCAATATAATATAATATTTTTATGTTATGGTTTTCTCTTAAAATTACACATACTTCCATCAAATTGGCAACAAAATTATTATTTATTTGTACAATGAACTACTGCCTCACAAAATTACGATTGTTCGTTTTCCTTTACCACCTTCCATGGATGATAATTATATGAAAATTATATGTAAATATGTTAGATATGATATTTATTATGTATTTATTCTTTTTTAATTCTTTTAAAACACATATCTTTATACTTTCCATTTTGTGTAAATACTATAACATCATTTGTGGACGTGTGGACTACTACCTCCGAAAAAGTGATGTGATTCGTTCACACTATACATGGAAGATATAAATGATGGTTTTATTTAAAAATATTTAACATAAATTAAATATATATGATACTAGTGACATAGTTGGATTTATTTAAATATAATATGTCATTTTCATTACTACCCTTTTCATACACAAAAAAGTGATAACGTCAGTTATGGATTTATGGACTACCACCACCTCAACATGATGTTATTATTTTTACATCACAAGAATCACATGTATAATTATATGTGACTAAATGACATGGTATTTATGATATAGTTATTATTATGTTAATATATAGTGTTACTTACCATCTTTTCATAATGATAACTAAAAAATGGGAATGTTACTTATGAGTACATACGACCTACTGTCTCTATGATTGTATCGTTGGTTCATTTTTCATAAACATCATTAATGATTGGATTAAAAGTATAATGTTTGTATAAATATAATTAAAATTTCATTATTTTTATTATATATATTTTTATATAATAAAATATTTGCCCATAGTGGATTTACTAATGTCATTTTTGAGACATAAATCGAATATGGTCAAAACACCTGATGTATACTTAGTTGTTTTAGCTGTTTTTTACAAAATTTTAACAAGTTAAGTAAAAGTAATATTAAAAATGAAAAAGTTTATCATGAAATTAAACTATTAACATATGTTTATTAGTTTGAAATATAAATACCAACATGACAATTCAGATTCTATGTAAGATATTTCGTCTCAATTTACATTCCATTGAGACTTATTTGTTATTATGAACCAATTCACTGTTATATGGTGTATATACTACCATTCGACATGTTATATCATCAATATAATTATTTTCATGATATTATAATTTTAATTTAATGTTATTTATTCATGGGGAGTATGATTCAAATGTTTCAATGTCGCATGTGACACTTTAGAATATTAAAAGATTATTTTATTTAAGAATGTTTTGATGATATTTCAATGGAATTTCTATTAATTAACATCAAAACCCCTTTTTGTTACTTATCTTACAGTGGGGAAATTATTGATAAATCTATATCCCTTATTAAATTTTGATATTTGGTGATAATGAACCCTATTTATTAATTAAATCAATTATTTAATATATAAGGAATGCTTTAGACTAGCAGAGACAGGCACACCCTAATTATAAGTATCCCCTTGAAACATTTGTAGTCTCTTGAGAAGAATAAGTTATAAAAATTAGAATAGTTTAAACTATCTTGAAAATAGATCTTAACGGTATAGTGGTTGACGTGCTAGATACATGAAGCCCAATATTAAAGAATTGCCTTCATTTCAATTATCATTTTTATCCATGATATTCTTTATCAACATATCCATGGGTGAATTTCATTATTAGTGCATTTATTAAATGAAATGAGTTTTCTTTTATTACCGTTATATATTTATATTACATTATCAAGTTATTTTAATGTATTGTGTTATCATTGATTTTCCTATCAATGTTTCTTTATTTCCATTGATTCATTATTACTTCCCCTTTACTTACCCTTACTAAGCATTTAAACTCTCTCTTATTATGTTTCTTTTCCCCAAGATGTGGAGAAGAAATATTCTAATAATATTTCATGGATGTAGTTCCTTTTATTATATTATGTACCATGTTTTATTTTCTATTTCCCAATATAATGTGGGCATGGTGTATGTAATCTGGTTTTCCAAAACTTCTAAAGTGTTTGGTCCCTTGGAATTTAAAGCTTGTATATATGACAATGTAATAATTAATGAACTAGATCTGGGATTTATGGGGTCATTTTGTTAAGACCAACACTATATTTGTCTTTTATTACACAAAATACCGAGTTCCTTCGATAACATTCATAACATGCAAGTCCGAGTTTTATCGAACTATAATATTATATTAATATTATTTTTAAAATATTATTATATATACCACCTAGACTTTGTAATGTAGTTTATTAATAATATTAACTAAATTGTTGAAGTATTATTATATAGATGCATATAAAATTAACCCATTTTATCAATTAATATATGTTAATGTAATAACAATATGAAAATAAATAAATTACTTTTTTAAGAAAAATACTTTTCAATGCATAAACACAATTTTATCTTAATAAATTAAAAAAACCACTTTTGATTAATTTTTTAAATAAAATTTATATATTACAATTTCAATCAATATTATTTATACTCATCCTATATATATTTTAAGTATAAGATTAGAATAAATATAATTTTATGAATAAAAAGATGTATTCATCTAAAAGGTAATTTTACATCCTTTTAATGGAAAACCAATTTTAAATATTATTTTTGAAACATAAAATTTTTATGTGGAAAATTAAAATTCATTTTTATGAATAATATTAAAATTTACCTTGGGTGATGTTTTGGTATTTTTATGCGAAGTTTCAGTTTTTATTGAACAGTTAAAAGCACTAAAAGTTTAATTCAAAAATGGATTTTCATATAATTTAATTATATAGTTAAATTATATATTAATTTGGTTTTAAAGTTTATTTAGATAAATTATAAATCACTTTATAAAATTTATGTCATTGGAACCAATTTTTATAATTAAATTGTGTATAAAAACATTTCTAACTTTTGTACCTTTTCTCTACTAAAACCTGCATTGTTGTCCTACCCATGAGATCAATTTTAAATTAATTTTTAAATATTTTCTGATTGGAATTTGATAAATTTTAATAAATTATTTTAATAAAATTATTTTATATGTTATAATATTTTCAACATAGTTTTTGACCAAAAATATTAGAGAAAGTGATTAAAATTAATTACAGCGGTTAAGAGAAACATTTGCTTGATAAAGGACTAAGGTTTAAACGTAAGTACCAAAATGACCTAGAAACTTGGTCAAAACCCATTTTATATTACTATTTAGTCTATATCCTATATTTTATATAATGTTTAGCATTATTGGAGCCACTTTATATGGAAAAAGTGGGTCTAATCCCCTTTTAAAAAATTTAGAAGAGTGCCACTCCTCCTCCACTATAGGGAGGCACTCACCCCTACCAATTATCCACACCTCTCAGGCCCTTTTCACTACCCAAAATATGCTAAAATACAATCTAAAAATCCTTCCCATTATCCTATAACCATTTTTTTGTGATGAAATCTAAAAAATGAAGTCTTGGGTGCAAACTAAGAGGAGTTACCCAAAGAAGAGGTAACTTCCTTCCTCAGGATCCTTTTGTTTTATTTTCATTCTCCTCCCCCAAATTTTATTATTTCATTATTATTTAATAACATCAGTATAATCAGTATTATGATATTTTTTATTCTCAGTATTTTAACTACACAAACACACACTTCTATCTAATGGGTAACAAACATACCGTTCTTGTGTATAAAGAACTACCGCCTCACGAAACTTTGTTGTTTTTTCCCTTTACCACCTCTCATGGTTGGGAATTATGACAGAGAATACATTTTTATATGATATTTATGATTTATTTAAAATTATTTAATTATTTATAAAACGTACATTCATTATTTCCATTTTTCATAAATATGATAACCATGTTTGTGGTCATGTGGACCATCGTCTCCTCAAAGCGATGTGATTCTTTTAGACTTTACCTGGAATGTATTAAGGATGGTTTTAGTAAACATATATGATATAGATGAATTAATAATTCTTTTTTAATTATAATATAAATATATATATATACACAAAAATATATTTCATTTACTTTCATTCTTTAAAAAATATAATTATATAGAAATAATGTACAAGCGTACGTACAACCTACAGTCTCCATGAACAGTGTATTCCATTTCATATTTAAATATTTTATAAATTATTATAAATACATATATATTGAATATATATGATACTTATATAATTATTTAAATAATTAAATCATTATATTTGTAAGAGGATCAAGAATAACGAGCCAAACCTTATACGAAATATAAATGAGTCATTAACCAAAACGTAACATTTATATCGAGTTTTTAATAAATGGGAAATATAATTTCATAAAAAATAATATATTTTATTATATATAATAATATGATTATTTGGTATATTTATAATAAAATTATATTTATTATACAGGATTTTTGAACGTTCACGAATAAATTCAAGACTTAAGGTAAGGGTTTTCCCGTCTTACTTTTTTTTTGTGAGACACAAGCCATGTCCACCTCTCTATTATTATATTTTTTATATAATTGCAATTAATTTATTCTATGATTAATATAAAAATATTTATGGTTATTTACATATCCATTTTATGATATTTATTTTATGGGGTTTATAGTTCAAAATTTACCAAATAGGTAAAGTAATTTTGTCTCAATTTTCTTTCATTAAGATATTTTCCATGTAATTCACCTATAAGTGTATATAATACCTAATTAGATGTTATATCATGAAATTTTTTATTGAAATGATATTTTATGAATCATGTAATTTTATTCTTTCACATGGATTGTGATTCAATGTCACCAAAGTGGTAGCAAATTATAGCTATAATCTCATCTTTTATCAAGATTTTTTATGATTATGCTTCCATTGATAAAATTTTATGATCCATATCTCAAGAAAACTCATTAATGTTCATTTAATATGGTTATCCATGATATCATCAATTATTATTACCATTTTCCACTCGTTGGTACTTAAGATAATTAATACTGTTTTTATGAAAATCCAAATTTCTTTCTCCTTTAGGTCGGAAGTCTATGTTATTTCAAAACAATGTTCTAAAAAATGATTTGAGAGACGTTTTAATATTATCCTATGATGTCTAAAATAAATTTTTACCCATGTTTTATCTTTTTTCAAAATTTTTTTAAAAGTAATATTCTTATCATTTTACGGTCAACACACTTTACTAAACGTTTAAGGTGAAAAAGGAATGTTTTACATGTATGGACTTACATGCCAACAAGATCGTCATTTACATGAATATTATTTTGTAAGTTTATAAGGTTATTTTTTAAAGAAAATAGTTTCCTAATAATCTATAAATTTTTTTAAATTAAAGTGGGTTTCATACAAAAAGGTTTTCAAAAAAATATTCTGTTTAAAAATAGTTTTAAATGGTTTTCAAAGATTAATTTATAATTTTAAAAAAGTTTATTTTCAAAGAAAATTATTTCAATGATTTAATGTTTCCTCTATAAATTTTCAAAGAAATCTTAAAATAAAAATGTTTTCAAAATTATTTATGGTTAAAAAAGCGTATTTCATAACATAAAAAATATTTTCCTTAAGAAATGTTATAAATGAAATTGTAATGATTTTTTTATAAAAAGGTTTCTGAAATGGTTTTATAAAATTTATTTTCAAGGAAATGCAATTTTCCTAAATAAATGTTTCATATGATCTTTAAAAATCCTTCTCTATCTATGATAACATAATTTATTATAGTTTATGTTCTACTAGGGACATAATCCTAGAATAAAATTCATATTCTATCTCTGGATGGTTTAGGTTTTAATGGGATAATTTTTACAAAACCCATTTATCATCCATGGGTTTTATGCTTTTGAAACCTATATATTTTCATGGGTTATGCTTTGATGAAATGATTATGAAACTTTTCTCTTTTCCAAAGGTAATGATTTTCTTAAATGTTTATTATACCCACTTCATTTCATGGGTTTGGAAATGATTGTTTATGATCTTGTGGCACATGAATATATTATTTCACTCTAAGATGGGTGGGACCAATATCTCCCTCAAATTAATTGAGTCATGATTTATATATCATGAGAGAGAAATGGCTGAAATGAGGAGTGAACTTGGTTTAGTAGAAGACTTTTTCCGCTAAAATGGTCTTGAGAGTGAATCTTAACTACTAAGATGGTTATGGGAGTGAACCATGACTACCAAGATAGTATGGGGAGTGAATCCACAATACCAAGATGGACTTGGTAGCAATCCCTTCACTACTATGGATATAATTTTATATGTTTATGTGTTTAACACAAATTCTATGTCTTATTCCTATGTTATTTTCTTATTGATTGTACTATTGACTCCCTTATGATTCATGTCTAATGAAATGAAAATCTTCATGCCATGACTCATGTATATTATCCTTGGTATGAAAATCATGATATTAGAATGTTATTATCATGTTCTCATACCCTTATGGTCATGTTATGCTTATATATCTCTTTTTTTACCCTTATTGAGCATGTGAGATCACCCATTTTTTATGTTTCATTTCCCTAGGTTATGAAGAATGTTTTTAAGTAGAATTACTAAAGAAGAAGAAATTTGTGAGAAACATTGAAGACATTTCACCAATATAAAATATTTTGTTCCACGTTTGCAAAGACACTAAACTATTATGGTCCTAAAGCATCTTTTTTTTTAATGCGCTAAATATTCTTCTAAAATTATTTAAAATCCATGTTTATTAAGACTTGATTACTATATTTGGTATCAAAGTAAAGGTTTAGTGTACCATTGGAAACTAGGATGATAAAAATTTAGTGATATCTCTAGGAATATTTCTAAGGATACATCTATGGATATCTCTAAGGATAATTATAAGGATGAGTTATCATTTATGAAAATTCTCTATAATTTTGCTAAAGGATAGAGTGTGTGGTTTCCTAAAAATACACCCCTGTGTGGATATTACAAGTGGATGTGGATTTAAAATATATGTTCATAAGTGTAACCTAAATACCATGTATTGATTTAGACTTACTCAAAAATAGGTGCATAACAATGGGCCTTGCTACACACTAAGTTTGATGATCCTGGGGGGTATGCTTTGGAAATTCACAGAATATTTAGACAGTATTATAAAGGATTTATATAAAGTATGAATATAAATAAACTAGGATACACATAAAGAGTCATATATTAAAAAAGTATGTGTCATTATTTAGTCATTGTATAAGTATTTGTTTTCATGATTATGAGGTTTTATGATCTGATAAATGTTTATCACACAACAATTTCTAGATTTTTTCAATGACGAGAACCAAAAGTAACTAGTTTAACATTGAATATGATTAAAATTTTACTGATGAGCTATCAAATGAGATGATCATTAGAGAGAAGGATGTTTTGATCATTCCTAATCATTTTTCATGATACATGATTAACAAAGTGTATCTTAATTAAATCTCAAACTCACTAAAGAAGAGAAGGAATAAGTTTTATGATAATTATAGAAATGGAGACCCTAGAAGAAAGAAGATTTGGATTCCTACATATCAAGAATGTGATACGAAACAACCCATTTAATGTATCAAAGGAATATGAATATGTTTTGATTGTGGAATAGAAGTAAATAAATCAAGTTACTACAAAGGAATGATGAAGAGTTTGGTTAACATGATAGATAGGAATATTGACCTCATAATGAAATTTTGTAATGTTAAATGATTTAAGCGTGCAATGCATGGTCATTATGAAAATTGATGTCCAATGTTGAGATCTCACAAAGATAATCAAAAAGTTGGTATGAGTAATGGTTATATTGCTGCTGATGATGAGACTACAGATGAATTGTGAAAAGAAAGAGGTATTATGTAATGGAATGAGATAAAATTCTTATTTCATAGGTATTAAGTGGAATAATCAATGTTTTTATATATTTGGATTCAATAATTATGTTATATGAATTGTGAAATATATAAATATTATTCAGTTTATTTTTTTTTCAAAAAGGACATACAATAATACATTAAATTATTCAAATGGACTAGAAATGTGATTTAAAGGAAAGGTGATGTTCATGGAAAACACATGATTAAGGGAAATAAAACCCTTAATATTTTTCTTATGTTAAAATAATGTTGTTTGGATAATGATATGTTAGCTATGAATAAGTAAATTGGATGGTACTGATTACCTTGGAACTAATTAAGGACTTGTTGACAAGTGGTTTATGATATCATTGGTATAGTTTACAACATTTTTTAGTTAAAGAATATATACAATAAACATTGGAATAATGAAAAAAATGCTTGTTTTCAATTAGGATTTGTGGTAATTTAGGTCATTACCATGTTTCAAAAGAATACTTGATAAAGGTATTCACATGATTGGTATATAAAAAACAAGAGGTAATTTAAGATATAGGGGGATCAAGGATAAGTTGTTTTTTATAAATTTATTGAACTTATTATAAAGTTTTGGATTTAATATTTTGTAAGGGTTACAAGGGTAACCATTTTTAGAATTTTATATGCTAATCTTCAGATAAGTATTTATAGACTAAATTATTATCTCTCCATATGATTATTTATTCACATTGGATAACCTATTCTAACTATTTTTGTCTGACAAAAAATGAAATATGGAGTGAATTATAATTCTATTTATGGATCTCATGATCTATTAGTTCTTTAGAAATGAAAAATTCACCTTCATTTCGTGGAGTAAGTGATAAAGTGGTAATTGTTCAAGGGACAGCAAAAGTGTGGGATTATTCATATGTAATGGAATTAAATCAATTAATTATATCTTCATTAGAAATTTCTTATGCTTGAATGAAAAGGATCTTGAAACCAAAAATGTTATCCCAGTAACTTCCTTTCTGAAGAATCAAATGACTGCTAATATCATCACATATTTATGGATTTGTGATAATTAAATTTATTTTAACCATGTTCTATATCACTCTCTATCAGAACTTGATAGCTATATTTCTCTTCCACGTCCACGTTTTCAATTCCCACCTATTTTATCCTAAGTGGAAAACATGTTATGCATTAATTTGGGAAACTATTATGATTCCAACATTACCTTTTTAAAAGAAGTTTTAGTCTCTATTTTTATGATGTCGGCGTTAAGAAAGAAACTTTAAAGTATCATTCTTGTGATAACCCTGAATAATTTTAAGAAAAAAAAATTCATTTTAAGGGGGTTACAATGTAACACACTAAGATTTTGTGAAGTATTTTTTTTTCACATTAATTTAATCTTTTAATGTATTACATTTCATGAAACACTGAATATATCTTTTTTATAAACAAAATCACTAATTTTTCTAACATTATATAGAACACCACGTTAATATAGTGTAACAAAAAAATTTATATTATCTTACGGTGCACAAAAAACTATGATTGACTTGTATTATACACAATTCCAAGTCCATTAAATAGCTTTCATAACTTGCATGAACGAATTTTACTGAACTACAATATATTATAAATAATATTATTAAAATATCATTATAGATACCACTAAGCTATTGGAATGGGTTTTATGAATAATATTAACTAAATTTTGAAAATCTTATTTACACATGTATATAAAATGAATGCTTTGGTTATCAATTAGTATAAGTGAATGTAAGAACTATTTAAAAATAAATAAAATAATTTTCCACAAAACTATTTTTCTATGTACAATTTTTTTATATCAATAAATTTAACAGACCACTTTTGATTACTTTTTTGAATAAATTTTTTATATTATATATTCAATAATTTTTTTGATATTCATCCAATATATTTTATAGGTATAATATAATACACTACCAGAACATGGATCTATACCCATGCACATATACCAAAGGTTTAAAAAACCATTGGGATTGATGCTCTAGGTAAAGTTATACCTATGGTTTTAAAAAACTGTAGTTATACCATGAATCTATTTTCATTTATGTCGGGATCATCCCTGGATTCCCCACCCCTGAAAACTCTACTCTCCCCACACAAACCCTCTTCTCCCCTAAAAACAGTCTCCCTTGATTATCCATCACGCTCATCCCTGGTGTGAACCCTCTCATCTCCCACACCAACCCTACTCTCCCCCAATTTTGTATTCATCCATCACACTCATCCCACTCAAAGGTGAAGCCATGCCTTAACTCTCTGCTTCTTTCAGATTCCGCCTTTCTAGTTTCATCTTTCGCAGCCCCCATTAAAGCTTAAAGTTAATCTATTATTTTTTTGATCTTGGTTGCAAAAGGTAATATTTATAATATATTATTCTCTATATCTATCACTATTTTCTCTTGGTTATGACTTCTCTTGTCAAATATACAGTCTTTTTAGATATTATAGGGTTTATAGTGGACCTAATATTGGGGATATTTATGTTTGGAGACCATGTATAACACCTTATTCCACTTTTAGCTTATCATTACTAAAGGAGATTTTTTTTATTTATCTGTTCAATATTCACTTTTATGAGGTCTATGTTTCATTGAAATTGTTTCATTTTGGAATTCAAAGAGTGGTTCAGTTTTATAAATTCATTTTGGATGAAATTATTTCACTGTGTGATATTATGCGGTGTTTCTAAATTTATCAAGGAAATTTGTGTCATGATATAGAGCTGCTCATTTATGGATCTCAAATGTCTATTAGAAATAAATGTCTATCCATTCTTAAATCCTTGTAGAAACATATATAATAATTTAAAAGGTATTTTTAATAAAAATTCAATGATTTTATCCTTGTTTGGTTTTTAAATATTTAAATACATTTTTTGAAAAGGGTTTCTTGAAATTTCAATAGTGTGTTTAATCGTAAAGGCCTATTTGGAACTTTAGGGGTTAGATGGTTGATATCACAAGGGACCGCATTGATTTCCTGTTGTTTTTAGAATGGTGGTGGATATATTATTTATATTTGATAGATATGTGATGTTGGAAAGGGGTTTTTTTCTATGAGAGGGCGTTAAAGAATATGGTTAGTTATTTTTTGTGCTCTGTTCCTCACTCTTCCCTTGCATGTTCAATCACAACCACTTGTTTGGTCATTATAACATGGATAAATAGGTGGTATTTCTATATTTATGCTAAAATAGTTGGTATAGAGGCATATAATGTAACCTCTACTGTGATATTGGACACGGTGGGAGGCTATCTCAATAATCTTGGTGTGGTATATGTGAGTGGTTTGTATTTGGTAAAAAAAATGTAGGCCAATAATTAGTCCTACATTGGTTTTGTGAATTCTAGGTTATCTAAAATCAAGACTTAGGTTAGATCCCATGAAACATTCTCTATGACTTTTAGATTAAATAAGGGATTATTATCTCATGGTTGATTTTATTTTCCACTTAATTATATTATTTTGTTAGACTAATCTCATTTACATTCATTTTTTTCTAATGATGGGTGGTGCCTTCCTAGTAGTATGAATTTCACTTTTGTGCGGAATGATTCATTTTAAATGGATTTTAAAGATGCTTTTGGAATCCATTCTAAATTAAATACACCAATTTTGTTTTTTAATATTTAGTTATGAAAATGTTGTTTTGAATAAAAATGTCTTAGTTGATAGAATTTGATTCCAAGTAATTTTTTCTTTTAACGAAAACAAAAATGAATGTTTTTTTTAAATGGTCATGGAATTAATATTGGATTTTTGGTGTGTATATTTTATATAAAACTATATTATAATTGTATTTCAGATTAGTGTTCATCAATTTCCACATGAATGAAATTGTATGGATTCCTTGGTGACATCCAACTGGACCTGTTAGATTACATACTGTTTATCTGTTTGTGTGTGTTTGTAGATAATATTATGTGTATATGGTCAAGATTCATCCTTTGGTATAATCAAATCATGTTTGTTTATCAATGGGTTAGTGGGGATATGGTGAGAAACATGATATTGTACAATGGATATAAAGGTATAATTTATTTTTTATTCTGTTTTGGTCTATGATATTGTATTTTTAAACTCAGAAAAGTGTATATTTGACTTCACATTCATTGAATCCTATTTTTATAATTTTTTTAAATTTTTAATAGACTTTAATTATGTTAATATCATTTGGGTTATTTATCTTTTTTTTTCTATTTATTTAATGTTTTATGGATGTCCAATGTATGAGTGACACATTATAGATTCTCAATAACTGATTCAATGCCTTTAACATGGTATTAAGGATGAAAATATTTGCAAGGTGATGTTTTGTGATGACATGGTAGTGGTTTCAAGTTAGTTGTGATCAGAAAAAACTTATGTGATATTTTCGGTTTCATATCCATTGTTCATTTTATTTTTAGTCACAACAGTTGATATTATATACTCACCATTACTTGAAGTATTCAATTACACTTCTACTAAACAGGTCCAATCATCCTATTATAAACCAATCCATCTAATTTTAACTTATCATTACTTTTTGTATTGTATATTGATTGTAAAGAAACATTTTTCGTTTTGGTTTTTATGAATACTCACAAATTTCTATAAATTTTTTTGGCCATATCCTTGAATCTGTTTTTTGGAAAAAATGAAACATTTACATGGGTTTCAAGTATGTTCAGTTCCACTTCAATTCTTTTCCTCCTATTAAATTTAGTGGTTTTTGGGATTTTTTGTTTTTTATTTTTTTATATATTATTTTAGACCACACTGTAGTGGCTTTAGGATGTCGTTATCAAAGAAGACTTGCACATGTATGCATAGGTAGGCATATACTTATAAAAGATCTCCCTGATATATATTCAGTCATTTTAGTATGAATATATATATTGGGGAATGGTGTGCTTATGTATATATATGAAAAATTCATACACGTGTAAGGTAAAGGGGTATATTCACATATAAGATTTTTTGTAAGGATCCCCTTGTATATATTTAGCCATGAAAATATTTACATAGGGGATATGGGTCCTTATATATATGAGAAATCACATGTGTGTGCCAATGGTTAATGGATAATTCGATTTACCATATTCATATGTAGAGTGCCTTGAGTTTGTGGTAGGTTCCCTTATGAATTGGCATTTTAATTTATATAATCTTTTATTTATTGTATTTCAAACCATGTTTTTGTACAAAAAAATGATACAAATATTTTAGAATAATTGTCTGATATGAAATGAAGTTTTTACTGGATTTAATCAAATCGAATCAACCTAACATAATCCAAATAAAAAACAAACCAAATTAAATGAAACCAACATGAAAGAATCCAGATTGAATTGAATGAAATATGACATAATATAAGTAGGTAAAAATAATAATCTATATGGTATTAACCTATAAAGAGTTAAACTGGATATTACTAAATGAATCTAAAATAAATTAAATTAGCCTATACCAAACAAATAAATTAAAACTAACTAGATTTAAAAAAAATCATATATTTTTGTACCAAATAGAATCATAAATAATCAGTATATTGTAGTTAGACCTCTGTTGAATTGCCTCAAGTAGTATTTCATCAAGCATAATGAACCAAGACAAACCATAATAAACAAAACCAAATATTATTATGATGATTAAACCTAAAATGAGTCGAACTAAATATAGTGGCACCATAAAAACCCATAATTAATAGAGTAAAACCGAATAAAAAATAGAATAAAAGACTTTTAAAAAACAATTCACAATCTAAATGAACTTACTGTTATAAATATTAATAAGATCAACAAAAATAGATCTAGAATAATTAAAATCAATAAAAAATAACTCAAATAGAAAAAATTTGAATGAAAATAAATTGGACCTAGTTAAACTAATCTAACTTAAACTAATATGATATTAAAAATGATGAATAAAATTGGACCAAATATAATGAATTCAAACCTATATGACCACAACTGATATGAACTAAAATGAAAAAAACAAACCAAATATGAACCAAATTTAATAAAACTAAATCGATTAGAATCCAAATGAATGAAATTATTTAAGCTAATATAAACAAAAAAAAAGAAAAACTAAATCTAATGAAAAATTCCGAACCAAACTTGTATCAAACAAAACCAAACTAAACTGAAACTCGAGACAAACTAATTAAACACCATTAATAGGAAGATTAATTTTTAATTAATAGAAATGTACTATTTGATAGTATCATTTTAAAACTTGGATCTATTTCCCCCTTACTTTTTGCAACATGATTTGACCCATGGGGCGTTGTGGTTCTTATATATTTGGAAAAGACTTATACAGTCACATGAAGTAGGTATGTTACAGTATAGTTTTTATATTATTTTATTTATCATATTATCCAATTAGTCATTTTATTGCTTTCTACGGATGGAGGGTAGTTATACTTATTAAAGGAAAGAAAGGTAATAGAGGAAGCTACACTATTTTCTTTAGAGGGAGGGAGATCAGAGTAGTGGGGGGATTAATTAGTGTGTTTCATTTTTTTTATAACTTTATAATGTGTTCATTCTATTTATTTTATTTTCCTTCTACATTGATGTTCGACATATGGATGGGTCATGAGGAAATTTTATTCATTTGATGTTGTTTTTTTATTAATTATTTTTTGGTGAAATTGTTCCCAAGTAGAAATTCCTTGATGCCAAAACACTTGTGCTAGCCCATGGGTGTATCCCATCACCCTTAATATATCCTAGTAATTACTATATTAGATTCTAAATAAGTCATTACTATGTCTGAACCGTGGGAGGGACTAGGAAACATGGAATAAATATGGAGGGATTGGGAACATCTTTACAATTTTACTCTTCCATTAGTTCGGTTCACATGTACTATCTAAAAAATTAAACAAAAGACACAATCAAAGGATCATAGACTCATGACCTAAATCAAGTTAATGATTTTTATCCTATTATATATCCAATTATTCATATTCTATGGATTCCCAGTTAGGAGGCATCAGTTATAGCCTTTCTCAAGAATACCTTTTTTCCCTCAACAATCTTTTCATGGTTATTTATTTTGAATTTATATATTATACATGTATAATAACATTTATTATAAATATCCTAAAAATTAATCCAATGTTCTTTACTCTAAACTATATCCTAAAATAATGATAAATGTTTTTCACATCCTAATTTTGTTGCATGAAAACTAACTAAGTTTATCTGTAATATGTCAAGGACGAACAATAAGTGAGGAGGTATCAAATAAAATTATGGGAGACATTTCATATATACATAACCTATAAAATATTTTCAATCAACATATTCTATAATAATATAAATGAATTATCAAGCATTAAATATAGAATATATATATACAAATATAGATAAAATTGTTGCTACTAAAATATATTTTTTATTAATGAAGATCAAGCACTTTTAGTTGCTCAATATGAACATATGAAAATAAAAAGAAAAAGTAGTAAGATGAATATACATACAACATGATCCTAAAAAGTAGAAAACTTGGGAAAAAATAAGTTACCATTAAAAAAAAATTACTTTGAACCAACTAGAATTTCATGGAAAAGTATTCCATATCCTAGTTTTGATAGATATTAATCTGGTATTATATGATTACAAAAATATATTTCCTAATCTTTGGAATATCATCACAGGAAAAAAGAAGAAAATTTCACTCCTATAATGGGCCAATATAATTGTGGGGACAACAAAAGGATGTTGTCTTTTTACTATATATAAAGAACCTAATCTATTTAATCTTTCTGTTCTCTTCCAAAGACCATTTGTAATTACATTTCATTACCTCTTCAAGTCACCTCTAAGAGTAAATGGAAAATTTATTATATAGATCATTCATTTTATTTGAGAAAATGAAGATAAAAATACAAAATCAACTGAATTTATAATTCCCCATAATCCTTTTAATAATTTTATTACTTTAATATTTCTAAAACATAAGCTAATTTAATATCTAAGGAATACATTTTGGAATGACAACTAAAGGTCCTTTCAGACTCACCTACTCTTTCACTAGAGATGAGGACTCACCTTCTTCTTCTATTCTCGGGTTTTTTTCCATATGTTCAACAATATACTGATAATATTTACAAGGTCCTTCATTGCTGATGTTTTTTAGGATTCATTTCTATCAAATCTACATCAAATAAATTTTCCTAATCTTTTCCAATATATTTGTGAGGATCAAAATTACCTCTTATTCTTGAAGCCCCCAAGCTAGGTGTCTTGGAAAGGCTCCTTTTATAGGCAGCCTCAGCTTCAAATCTAGTAATCATTGGACTTGGTAAATTTGAATAGTCTTTTCAATTGCTAGATTTTTTACCTTGTTGATCAGGTATTCCCCTTTTTCAAAATCTCATTTCCTTAATTGTTTTTACCTGGATGGATATAATACAGTAAAGAGCTATCCACCTTAGAATTAGAGGAAGCTATGGAACAAACATCAATCCCTTTACATTCCTTAACAAAACCTTCTATTATATTTGACAATACCTATAAACAACTAATACTTTAATTAGTTCCTCTTCTTAGATTCATTTTCCATTTAGAAATTACATTCAACCATTCATTGATACCACAACTACCCATTTATGATGCTTATAACTACATGAATAAATTACTTAGATGAATACAAAACTTCTATGACTTATATTTACTACTCTTGAAATCAAATACATCTAGATAATAAACTTTTAGAGATAGACGTATCACAACTACATCATAATTGAACTCCTAAAAAAATATTTTTATATCTTCTTTATAAATAATATAAAGGAGAATAAGTTCTTCTACATTGGTCGACACTCCATCTTTATGAGATTCACTCTCTAAAAAAACATAAGAGGAAACATTTTGGGATGGGTTTCTAGAAGAAATATCAACATTGATTCAATAAATTCCATAGTAGGAAAGACTAGATTATTCTACATTCTAGTTAGAGACCAGAATCCAATATACCATAACATAATTTCATTCTTCCTCATCGATTCTAGTTGGAAGATCTTTCTTGTTCCAATATCACATTTTAGCCGCATTCCCTTAATGGTTGTATAGTTGAGGAAAGTTTGATGAAGACTAGAAGTGATCCCCTTATTTATACATGTACTAGCCTTTAATTTTATCTAAGGTAGAATTCAACGAGGGTTTCAATATGTCAACCTCCATGAAAAAACACATGGTCATATGATGGAAGAAATATTGAGTACTATGATCTCAACCGAGATAATTACCAAACTTGTTTCTAATCACCATATGAATGGAAAATTTTTTAAAAGGAAGGGTTGGGAGAGGAAGACATACCAAAACCATTGAGATGGATAATCATACATTAGCAGATGGAACCCTCACTCTCACGGGCTCAGACTCAACACTGAAGGGGATCATGTCCCGGGGGTATGAGGAAAAGAGGGGCTATTTGGGACCTACATAACTTTTTTGTCCTTTATTTCAACAACTATTATGGAACTGGTGACCCTTTGGTGGCCGAGGCCAAGGCCATGAACATTGTCTTAGAGATTTTCTCCTTAAATGCTCTCCCCTTGACTACAGTGGATACATATTCTAAAATCATTTGGATCTCCCTTAAGGGAGAGATCTATCCTCCTTGGTAGATTACCTACCTCATTCAAAAATATAGGGCCCTTATTTCCCATGACACAGAGATTCTTCACATGTGGTATGAGGGTAACTGTCTTGGTGACTTCTTGGCCTCTAGGGAAACCCTTGAACCTCCTCTTTTGATGTTCAATTTCCTTGGAACCCTTTGTCTGGTCGGTGTGGACATCGCTATCAGGGATGCTCATGGTCTTCCCTTTTTTAGACCACCTTGATTTTCTGTTTTGGATTTTTTGTTGGCTGTTGAGCTACTTTATTCTTTTACTTACATTCGAATAAAAAAATGACGATGATGAAGACAGTCAAAAGACCATATGTGATAGTAGAAATGCATATAATTGAAAAATGATTGTTGGAAAATATAGAAGTAACCATGTTTCAATCTTTGATGAAATTGATGATATTGTCTAAGAGTAAATTATTGAAACCATTGTGTTAAATATAAATCCCCATTAATACATTGATGGACTTGTTAAAATTATTTATCAAGGGGTGGTGACAACCAAACTAATATAATAGAGAAAATAGATGGTGCGATGGCACATTTGGTAACATATAATTGTTAATAAAATATTGGGAGGACCCTTGGGTAGGAAATACTATCAGGTACATTAATGATAGGGGGAAAAGTAGTAAAGTTGATAGTTTTTTGAAAGGAATAAAACTTTGTGGGGGCCATAACCAGTGGTCAAATTAGATCCCTAGCGAGTGCGAGGGTGTGTGGTATGATTACTATTTTCTAGGGGGTATAATTATTATAATATTTTCATAATATAATATAATATAAACTTCATTACTAGATATAAATAGAATATCCAAAATACATTTAAGTGAGATTACTGATGACAGAAGTGTGTTCATTATAATGGAAACCCTATTCAAATATCTACCTTTTCTACAATCCCCATCTACCCTAAAATAATCGTCTACAATTTTTACATAATGATCTAGATCTACATTGGTGCATAAAACCCCCATGTATACATTTAGAGGGGTGAAATAATAATTAGTATTGATTTCTAAATTAGTGAGTTGACTCCATGGATAACAAGTTTCTAAACACACAATTAATAAACATAGGTAAAATAAAATAAACATAACAGCACATCCTCTACCATCATAACGATATTATAATGACAACTTATAAAGAAACCCATAGATCACATTCACAATAATCAATAAATAATAATGATTATATATAATTATTGATATACCCACACTTTATAGAAATTAGAATAAAATATGGCCCCTGTGAACAATGTCATACTTACTTAAATGTTATATGAACACACATATCTACGGGTCATTCATTATAAATAATAGAGTAATATATAGCTATAGTAATCTCCCAATAGAACATGATAATCTTGTTTACCTAGAACCCACTATTATAGGAAAAAGATATAAGATTGTGTATCATTTTCAACCTCAGTCCCATAATTGTGAGAGAGAAATACCTTAAAAACTTAGGTAAATAATTATCATTAAAAATCCGAAGTCTCTTCAATATTCCTGAAAGAATAGTAAATATAAGTTTCTTGAGCATTTTAAAATTATCTAATAATAAATTTCATGGAAGAATTATTATATTCACTTATATTCAAAGCCTTCATGTTTATAGGTTCTAGAATAGGTTCATGATGGGGTTCTGGAAGAGGTGCGTAATAGACCTGTTGTTTGCTGGGGAGAAGAGGATATACCAACAGTTTATAGAACCATTGGTATACAGTTATGCATGATGGACTAGGAAGAAGAGGCTATAAAAATGGTTCAGTATACTATTTGTATAACATTATAAGGGTTCTGGAAGAGGTGCATGATGGACCTGTTGTTTGCTGGGGAGAAGAGGATATACCAAGGGTTTATAGAACCATTGGTATACAGTTATGCATGATGGACTAGGAAGAAGAGGCTATAAAAATGGTTCAGTATAATATTTGTATAAAATTATAATATTAAATATTTATTCCATGGTTCTTGAACCATTTATATATATATATCATAATGGTTTCATTTAAACCCTTGGAATAGAGTAACTTGACCAATCCTATACCAATGATTTTATAGAAACTGTTGGTATAGGGTTATCCTAATAGCTAATAAACCAATGATTTTTGAAACCATTGGGAACGACTATCCCATTTTTTTTAGGGATATCCCAATGGGTTAAAATCATTATTATATGTTATATTTTCAGTGGTTCGAATAAATAATTTTTTTGAATAAATTGATGTATTTTTCAAAAAGGTAATTTTACTGCCTTTTAATATAAAACCAATTTAAAATATTATTTTTGAAAATTTTAAAACATTTATTTGAAAAAAATAAACTTGTTTTTGGAAGATAAATATCAAAATTTACATTGGTTGAATTTTTTGTATTTTTCTGAGAAGTTTCATTTTTTGATGAATAATGAAAAACACTAAATTTAAACTCAAAACTTCTTTTTCATATAATTTATTTATATAGATAAATTATTTTTTAATTTTTTTTAAAATTAATTTGATAGGAATTATAAATCAGTTAATTCTATTTGTGTCTTTGGAACCAATTTCAAAATTAAATTGGATATAAAAACATTTCAATCATTTGGAACTTTTCGCTTTAAAAACCTACATTGTGATCCCGTCTATAAGATTAATTTTAATTTAATTTCTTACACTTATGTGATTTGAATTTTTAAAAATGGATTCCATACTTGGAATCAAATTAATTTATAATTTCTAATATGGTTAACTTATTGTTTTTACCTAAAACATTAGTGAAAGTGATTAAAATGAATTCCAACGATTAAGAGAAAAAACAACTCAACAAAGGACTAAGCCTTAAACATACAACCCAAAATGACCTAATATTTTTTTTTTAAAAATCCATTTTATGTTAATATCTACACCACATACTTCCTTTTATAGAATTTGGACCATTATTGGAGCCACATGACATGGGAAAACATGGGTGGAATTTCGTTTTAAAAAATTTAGAAGAATGCCACTCCTCCTATACTATAAAAGGAACTCACCCCTCTCACTTATTCACACCTCTGAAGACCTTTGGGTCACCCATAATATTCTCAAATAATCTCCCAACATCCCTAAATTCATCATATAATCCAAAATTTTTAGCATAAATGCAACCAAGTACGTCCTTTGGTGCAAACCCAGAGGAGTTACCCAAAGAAGAGGTTACATCCTTCCTCAAGATCATTTATTTTATTTTCATTATCCACCCCATCAAATATTATTATTCCATAACTATATTATGACCTCATAATCCAAAATATTCTGATACTTTTTTTAATGTAATGGTTCTACCTAAACTTAGACTCACTTCCATCTAATGGGTAACAAACTTACCGTTCTTGTGTCTGGAGAACTACCAACTCACAAAACAATGTTGTTATTTTTTCCTTTTCCACCAATCATTGTTGGTAATTGTGATTTAAAATCTATTTTATATCATATATATGATATTTATTATGTATTTAATATTATTTAATTATTATATAAAACATACCTTTATTATTTCCATAATTTCAAATATGATAACATTTTTTGTGGGCGTGTGGACTACCGCCTCCTCAAAGCGATGTGATTCATTCACACTTTACATGGAACGTATTAAGGATGTGATTTAAAAAATTATATGATATATATAGAATAATAAATATACATTAATGATAATATATAAATATGTATATAAATATATACCATTTAATTTTTTTCATTCAAAAAGATAATTAAATGAAAGCAACATTCAAGCATGTGTGCGGCCTACCGTCTCCATGAATTGTGTATTCTATTTAATATTTATACATTTTATAGATTATTATAAATAAATATATACTGAATATATATAATAACTACATCATTCTTTAAAATCTTGAAATAACTGAATCATGATCTAAGTAATATGATCAATAATTACAAGCCAAAACTTATGTGAAAAATGAGAAGATATTACCCGAAACGTAACATTAACATGGAGTTGTTAATAAATGGGTAATATATTTTCATAAAAAATCATATATGGTATTAAGTATGATACATTTTTTGGTAGATCTAAAATAAAATTGTATTTATTTTATAGGAGGTTTGATGTACACTATGAAATTAATGACTAAAGGTAATGTTTTTCTCGTCTCACATTTATTTTTCTTGAGACACATGCCATGTTCAAATCATATTTTCTTATATATGGTATATAATAAAAATGAATGTATTATATTATTAATATAATTAAATTTATTGGTATTTATATATCTATTTTATGATCTTTCTTTCTTGGGTTTTATGCCTCAAAAGTTTCAAAATCCATAATTTAAATTTGTCTCATTTTTCCTTCATTGAGATACAGGCAATGTTATGCACCTATATTTTTATATTGGGTTAATATAATTCCCATTGAAATGATATATCATGAATATAATTATTTTCATGATATTTTATGATTCATGAAATTTTATTCTTTCATTTATATTTTGATTCAATGTTTCGAAGGTGGTAATATCCGATTGTTACAATCTCATCATTTATTAAGCTTTTTTATGATTATGCTACCATTGATGAAATATTATGATAAAAATATCAAGAAAACTCATTAATTTATTATCTTCCTATTATCCAAGATATATTAATGTATTATTACAAATTATACACTCTTTTATACTTAAAATAATTAAGAAATTGTTTTTATAAAAATATGAAAATTTTCTCATTTTGGTAAGAAATTTGTGTTCTTTCAGAACTGTTTTTTCTAAATTGTTTCCAGTTTTTTTTAATATTATCTTATTATTATTAAAGAAATTTTTTACCCATGTTTTACCATTTTACAAAATGATTTTAGAATGATTATTCTTATCATTTTCAGATCAAGTCACTTTTGTAAACTTTGATGGGGAAAAAGGAATGTTCCACATGTATGGACTTAACCACCAACATGACCATAATTTCATTGAATGTTACTTTATAAGTTTACATGATAATTTTTTAAATAAACTTTTTTCATTCTATTCTGTAAATTTATTTAATTTAAGTTATTTTTCAAGGAACAACTTTTTCAATAAAAAATGTTCTCAAAAATATTTTATGGTTAAAAAGTATTTGAAATGATTTTCAAAACAAATTTTATATGTTTTTAAAAGGTAATTTTTAAAGAAAATGATATAAATGGTTTCAATTTTACTTTATAATTTTTGAAATCCATTTTAAAAGAAAATGTTTTTCAAAATGATTTATGTTTTGAAAATAAATTTCTTAGAAGAAAATATATTTTCCTCAAGAAATATTTTAAATGAAATTTTAAATCTTTAATTATAAGAAAAGGATTTTGAAATGGCTTTATAAAAAGGATTTTCAATGAAAATATATTTTCATTGTGTAATGTTTCATGTGATATTTGAAAATACTTCTCCATCTATGATGTCATAATTTTTTATTGTTTATTCATTATTAGGTATATGATTAAATAATATCATTTATATTATATCTATAAATGGTTTATGTTTTGATGGCATAATTTCTATGAATCCTATTTCTCTTCCATGAGTTTTATTCTATTAAAACCCACTTATTTTCATCAGTAATTCTTTGATGAAATGGTTATTAATCCTGTGTCATTTCCATAGGTAATGATATGATTACAACTTTATGAAACCCATTTCATTTCATTGGTTTTGATATAATTATGTATTATATTGTGGAACATGTATGTTTTATTTCATTACGAGATGGGTGTGACCAATAGCTCCCTCCAATGTATTGGGTAAAGATTTATATCTCATGAGATAGACATTGATGGAATTGGTAGTGAACTAAGTTCAGTAAAGGAATTTGTCCACTAAGATGGTCTTGGGAGTGAACCTTGACTAATAATATGGTCATGGGAATGGAACATGAAATACAATATTGTATGAGGAGTAAAACCATACCACTAAGATGGCATTATCAATGATTCCTTGACTACTATGAAAATAATTTTATATGCTTATGTGCCTGCCACTAATTCTATGACTTATTACTATGTTATGATTTTATGTATTATGATCTTAATTAAATTATGATTCATGTATTATGAACTACCAATATTTATGACATGAATCATGTATGTAATATTTGGTATTCAAGGGATGATTCTCAAATGTTATTATCATATTCTCATACCCTTATGGCAATTTATGTGTTTGTATATTTTTTTAAACTAATAAGAATATGATATCACCCCTTTATTATGTTTCCTTTACCTCGGTTATGAATAAATGTTTTAAGTAGAATTTATAAAGGGGAAGATCTTTGTGAGAAAAATTTAATATCTTTCATCATGTTAGAATATTTTTTTCTAAGTTTACAAAAACACTAAACTATTACAGCCTTAAAAAATGTATTATAGTAATGTGCTGAATATTCATCTAAAATTATGTAATATTCAGGTAAGTTAATCATGGATTGTTATAAATGTGGTGGTAAGGATGGATCTTATTTTGGGAATAGTCAACTTAAGGTATAGCCATTGGTCTATATTTAACCACATTCATAGATGGAGATGAATTTTTTACAGGCTATTGATCACAAAATATTTGATTTAGATGCCATCCCATTGACAGTTAGAGATATTGTTCTTTTTTCAGCATCCATGTTAATTTATTTATTTGAATCAGTCATTTCAACTCACCTTTTAAATCATTTGAAATTACCTACTAAGAATATGCTATATGCCATGGATTAAGTTACTCTTATAGATCAGAGGAAAGAGCATTATTTTCAGTGTCCATCTAGTGTTATCTAATTATGATAGGTTTACTTAAACTAGGTTTTCCTTTTCCTAGAAATTTAACCTTTTTATATAACCATAGGGATGGTTTGGATTAAGTTTTTATGGACCAAATCTACTATTATCATCGGTGAGTGACTTTCTAAAGACCTGATGGGAGAAATTGAGTCATTTAGAGATAATGGGATATGCTATTTGGATGTGTTGAAACTCCAACTACTAATTTAGGCTTGCTAGATTTTTAGGTTTTATCCCTTTTGTTAGTGGATTATGGGAAGGGATCAATAAATTGGATACCTTTTGTTTTGGATGATTTTAATGAGGTATTCCCAATGAAAATTTCAGGTTTACCTCTTTTGTGGGATGTGGAGTTCACCATAGATTTTTCAATGAGTATATGGATGATATTTCATCCCTCATATAATATTCCCCCTGAGTTGAGAGAATTAATGATATAGTTACCTAATTTGGAATCCAGTGGGTTTATTTACCTAAGAGTCTCTCCTTGGGCCGCTCTAGTGTTTTTTTAAAATGGTTAATGGATCTCTCTAGTTATATATTGACTATTGAAATCTGAACCTGGCAACTATTATGAATAAAAAACTGTATCCCTTTATTGATGATTTTATTGACTATACTGAAGGATCAAGGTGGTTCTCAAAGTGAAAAATCTATTTAGGCTATCACCGAGTAATAGTAGGAGAATCAGACATTTCCAATACTTCCTTCAAAAATAGTTATGACCATTTTTTAGTACTTGGTAATGCATTTCAGATTTAAAAATCATCCTGTGGTATTTATGGCCATGATGAACCATGTGTTCTATATATACCTTATCTCATTTTTTATAGTGTTTGTGGATGAAATTACGGTCTACTAAAATATGATAGAGGAGTAAGGATAATATATTGAGAGTAAATTTAGTCAAGCTACGAGACAACCAACTTTATTATTAGTTATTGAAGTATATTTTTTTATCTGAAATGTCAGGTTCCTTGGGAATGTGTTCTAAGAATGTGGGGTTTTTGTTAATCTGTTGAATTTCAAGGAAGTGATTTCATGGGAGGATCTTAGAAATGTAATTATGATTAATAGTTCTCTATATATGGTTTGTTAATTTAGGCAGTTGATTAAATATTTCTATCAGCTTTCCTTACTAATGGAGACCCTCACCTGGAAGTGGGTGAAGTTGGTAAGGAATCCAAAGTCTCAAACATCATTCCAAAAGTGTAAGAGGTGATTAAAAACTTCCCCTCTCTTGATTTTAATAGAGGATGTATGGGGTTATGTGGTTCACTAAGATGCTTTAGTTATAGGTTTGGTTTTTTACTTATGAAGGGTGACCATGTCATGCCTTATAGATCTCATCAACTCTGAAAACATGAGAAAAATTACCTAGTACAAGAACTTGATCTTGTAGAAATGATACATTCCCTTAAATCATGGCATCACTATCTTTTCATGGAAAATTTTATAGTCTTGTTAGGCCACAAGAGACTTAACTATATGTTCTGCTGGAAGGATTTGAACTCAAGTTAGTGGTAATGGATTTAGTACCTTCAGGGTTCAACCTTGATATTATCTAGACCCAGTTAAGGGAAAAATGGTAGCTGAAACCTTTAGTAGGAAGCTTCCAAACTAGTTTCAGAAAGAGACTGGTGATGAGTGGTCTTTAATGGGGATTTTCTTTTCTAAAACTCAGCTAGAATACAAGGAAAATAGAGGTGGTATGTTCTTAACTAGTATACAGTTGATTCCTTCTCTTCTATAGATGTTTTAGGAGGATAACATTGGATATGAGTTGTGCCGAAGTTCTATCTAGTCTCTAAATAGTGGGGTGGAACCTAGTGAGTGGTCATTGTATCTTGAACGTGTTCTTTAATTAATTTTTTTATTTTGTCATCAACTCTAAGGAAGATGGTGATGTAGAATTATCATAAATCTCAATTTCTTTCCCATCCTGGAACCACCAAGACATTTTATGATGTTATTTTTCAGTTCTTCTAGCTAGGTATGATATGTGATATAGACGACTATGTATCTCAATAATATAGTTATAGTAGTTTATATATGACCATGAAAAGCCCTAAGGATTTCTTCAAACCCTTTTTATTCCTACTTGGAAGTGGGATGAGGTTGCCATGGATTTCATTATCGGGTTACCCCATACACCTTAGGGAAGAAATTTTATTAGTGTATTCATCATCTAACTAATTCTTATTATTTCATTCTGATCACGAACTCGTCCAAAGTGGAGTAATTGGGTAGCTTGTTATTCATTAAATAGTGAGGATACACAACGGGTCATCTTCTATTATTTCTGATAGGTACCCCCAATTTACTTCCCATTTTTGGGAATTCATCTAGAAGGAAATGGGTTCAAAGGTCAAATATATCATGACATATAATCCTCAAACCAATAGTCAGACATAGTAGGTGAACCGAATCCTAGAAAAAATAATTCATGCCTACATATTGGACATTATATGCTCATGAGATCACCATTATGGGTTGGTAGAATTTTATCATAATAACAGTTACCAATCATTGATTAGGATGGAACCATAATAATTGTTTTATGGTAAACCATATTGATCTCATATCTGGTTGGTGGAAGTAGGAAAGACTTCCTTCTTACAACCAAGAATTGTGCATGAGTTGACTTTTTTTGAAATAGTTTTTTACATTTGAGATTCGATATAATTCTTATGTTGGTCAATTATTCCAAGATTTGTAGTTCTTAGGGGGTGATAAGGTGATTTTTAATGTAGACCTTTCTTTGGTCATCCTCATTTTGAGAAGAAGGGATATCTTACATCGAGGTATGTCAGACCTTTTGATATCACTAATGGGATCAGTAAGGTGGTTTAACATATGTTTTTTCCATACCAATTGATGTTTATTCATGAATACATCCATGCATTACAACTGAAAACTTATATTATAGACCCTTCCCAAGTACTAAGAAGGAAAGAGTTTGAGAAGGGACATGATCTGTCTGTTACTGAGAAAATAGTGCAGATTTCAAAATTCGAGGTAAATGTGATTCAGTAGAAATATATTTCATTAGTTCCAATATTCTAGAAGAAATGAAATGATGAGCATGAGATGAAGGAGTTGATGTATTGGATCAAATTGTAGTACCCTGTTTTATTATCTTATCAGACTATGGACTGACTTTCCGATGCTGTAAAGTGCTGTGGGGGGGGGGGAGAATTGTCACACCCCTAGTGTTTTATTTAGTAATTTTTCATTTATTTTTGGTCAACCATTTATATAATAACTTTTAAAAGTTTTTTGAAATGGAAAATGGTGGTTTTTGGGAGGGTAGAGGGTGGTCTATAATTTTCACATGGTTAGTGGAAATTGTATGCCAACCCAATGAATATAACGAGACAATGAAAGTATCAATATTTGTACAACATGGCTAGGATAATGTCTATATAAACACCCCATAAAGTCATGTGGACTCCCCCCTTTTGGTATATAGGTACCCTAATAGTTAACACATGGTCTGTACGACTGTGTGTCTTTCTAGTTTAAAAAAATGAATTTCCAAAAGTATCATACCCTAGTTTTTTTCCTTTCCACACTCATTTCACCCCATTCACATTCATAATATCTATGATCATATCCCTAATTTTTCACTTCCTTTAGGACTAAATATTTGGTAGATTTTATCTTGTATCTTTAATAAAACATTAAGTGAGCCCCTCTTCTCCTTCATCCCTAGCCTTTTCTCCCATCTTTCTCAATTTATCCTTTATCTGGTGGTTATGGTGACCTATAATGGGTTGAATCTAGTATCTTTGTATTGGATCTTGATGTTAATGGTTTATTCATTATTTTTTAGGATCTACTCTTTATTTAACTTGTGTCTTTAACACGATTAGTGGTGATTTCAATAAGAAGGGCAGCTGGTTTTGTGTGGTGATTTTATTTGAAGAGTTAAATGATCTTGGTTTCATTTAAAATTGTATTCTAGAATGATTATTCTTATATATTGTTAGTTTAAAATGTTTTTGTGTGTGTGGAATTATTTAAATGATTTACCCATTTAGTAATAGTTGGAAAATGGTCTATTAGGGTTGGTGATGAATTGGTGTGATGAAATGGAGTTGGAATGTATTGAAATGTTTTTAATAATGGAATGAATCACTGGGTAAACCTAGTTATCTAGATGCGTGTAACAAGGAGTTGTGAAATTAGAGATATGAAAGTGTTTTGTCCTAGTCTTCCTAGTAGGACTATACTACAATAATAACTAAATTTTATTATGATGTTGTGGGTACCTCTAGAACATTAGAGATGACCTCTCTTGTGTCTTATACATGAGGGGAATTGTTGTGATTTTTGGTCACTATGGGTATGAAAATCCTCAAACCAAAGTATTCATAGATTATTTAAGTAATCCTAGGGTGATGTTGATTTGTTTACCTATTTTCTATTACTCTTTCACATTTTACCTTTCCTTAAAAACCAGATCATTTTTTAAAGAAATTGTTTTCTTACTTCAAAAATTGTAATTTTTATTTGTCTTGTAATGGATATCCATTGAACACCTAGTAGGATCCTAATGATTAATTGATCTCACACCCTATATGCACTAAATGGGTATATATAGAACTTGTGTTTTCTGGTTCGGTTAAGGGAAATGACCTGTGTGGAAGCGGCAATGGGTGCTCCGGATGATGGAATATTCTTCTAGAAGGTTTTGATAATGGTGACATGGTATGTATTATATCTCATTAAATGAGGAGGATTATAGACATTTTTCCAACTCCCCTTTCTCCTTGTTTGTTTATCATGTTTTTTTACAGATGTAAAAATCTAAACATGACACTTGTACATGTATCTACTGTATAACTTAGTTATAGATGTTTGTTGGGAGGTTTATGTACATGTGTTATTAATGATTATTATAAAATCATGTTTTGATATCTGATGTGTATGTTCATTATTATTCATGGTAAAACCATTCTCATGGAGTTCACTAAATCCATGACACTAGTAGTCGGCACGTAGGGATTTGGAATTCTATTTATGCCATTCCACGGGCTAGGTCAGATGTTAGGTTGGATGTAAGCTTGGTCTAGTTCATGAAAACTTATGTTTAGAAAATAAAAGTATATTAACTATACCTCTAGGTTCACTACCCTCATATGAATGAGAACACACTATCCTGTTCACTCAAAATAAATCAATGCCTCTCAAAGAGAAAACCATAATATCCATGAACCAATAACAAGATATAACACCAATATAAGAGTGAAAATATACATCATATTAATCAACATGATTATATCAATGAATTTAAAATATGAAAACTATATTGAAATGTTATTCCACTCTTGTCTATTTATAGTAGTTACTTCTCTAGATTCTCTCGTACCCTTTACAATAATATCTCAAAAATAATATATTTACTGAGATTAAGAGAGAAACTCAATATTTCCCTTCAATAAATTATTTAATCCTCAATATGAATTTATTGAAAATTCATTCATCCAAGTCCTATTAATCCATGTAAAAAAACTTATTTTGGGTAATAAAAGATATCATATAATATGAGATATAGAAACTTATAAATTCTATCAGACTAAACGTGATTACGATGAGATAACAAAAGTCACAGATTAATGACTTTACTTCTCTAAAAACCACATCCATATTTAATTCACAGTCCCCAATTAATTTATTGTTTACTCATCTATTTTTTTATAATTATTATATCATAGTGTAACCATTTCCTTAATAATTTAATCAAAATTTATAATGAAATAAAAAACATTTATTGTATAAATTTTTAATTCATGATGAAACACAAAACTGCAATGCCCTGACCCCAGTTACCCAGAGTCGGTTCATTATTTTAATACATTGGAATGATTACAAAGAATCAAGTCCCGAAGGATTGACCAGTTTAGCAGTCTTGGAAAATAGATTAGATACATGAACGTTACATTACATTAAAAAATTAAAAAAAATAACAAAATTGTCTCCATTTACCATAATAACATCCCTTATATTATACCTTCGGTTCATTCATAATATACTTCTTCGAATCATGGGAAAATAAAACATAATAACGGGGTGAGCTCAGATACTTAGTAAGGATAAATAATTTAGCATAAGCTATAAACTTTTAAGGCAAGACGTGTATTAAAAAAAATCCTTTTTAAACATAATCTTGAACATAATATGGAATTAACAAATCAAACATTACCATATAAACATGCATAAGGATATTCTACTAGTCAAATAATCCCATGTAATAACTAATTTTATAACGAGGGAATACCTATCACTGAACATCATTACCACATAGTTAAGGCCTTGTGCTAAGACTGCAAATAAATATTTTGTCAAGGACTTATTCCAAAACCCTAGTTTGTCTCATGAGACCTACTGATTCATCGAGGAGATATAATAGGCTCCACCCATCACTTACTAATTCCATTACATTCCTCATATGAAAAAGTTGAAATATAACATAAGCATTCATATTAAAACTAGCATACGAAATGTCAATACATTAACCATAAACCATGAATGGTATAAAAATATAAAATTAATAGTCAAACATATCATAAAACATTCAATACAATATAGAATATTTTATTATAATAAATTAACCTCAATCAAGAATAATATCCAATAAAAGATTCAGATATATTTAAATATGATTAGTAAAAAAATTTGAGAGAAATATCCCTTTTTCTGAAATCATTTAAATGTCACACATTTATAGAGGAAGTATTTTAAAATATATTTTTGAATAAAAGTGTCCCATACCAATTTGAATCTTTTGAAAAAATTATCATTTCAAAATACTCATGTCCATATAAATAAATCCTTAAGTTCATTTTGAAAACATGGACATTAATTAAAAGTATTTAGAAAGATAAATATTTAAAACATTTAAAATTAAGATATAGTTTAATAGAACCTCCCATAAAACCTTAAAATATTCCTTTTAAAAACCTTTTTATAAAATATGGTTATCGATGATAAATATGTCCCAGTAAATACTTACACATGAATAATCTCGAATAATAATGAGATTGAGGAAACAACCCTTACCTTGCACTTTCCTTTGGTCTAGGGTATGTTTAACCTCCTGTATAATGACCATAATATGTTTTTAAATTATTAAAAAACCATATTCATATTTATTATATCATACATGATTCATTTATGACTTTATACTACAGATTTAATAATGATTTCCATCTTAAATTAACAATTTGGGTAATAATCGCTTTCTTAATCGTATGTGTTTTAACTTGTTATTATTGATCATATAATTTAGATAATGATTTAGATACTTACATAATAAAAACATTTATGTATATATAATATATATTTAGAATATAAATATTTATAATAGATAGATATATGAAATGGAAGACACCGTTTATGGAGACAGTAGGTCGTACGTACGCTTAAATGTTGTTTCCGTTTTCTTATCGTATTGAACGGAAATAAGAGAATAATATATATTTAAATATATATATATATATATTTAGTAGAATTATTAGGTCATATATTACATAAATATTAATAATATATATTTTTATAATCATCGTTGAATGGTGGACGTGGAAATGAATCTCATCGCGTTGTGGAGACGGTAATCCGTACGTACGCACAAGAGACAATATCATTATATTGATGGTGAAATCATATGTCATTGTATGGTATATCATATATAAATAATAATTAACATGTTATATTTATTATTTATATACTTTTTATTCATCATTATATCCATCCAAATAACATAGTGTTGAATAACAAATTACACCACGACGTGGAGATGGTAAGCCGTATGTACACACACATGGTGAATTTATCATTCATAGGATGGATAGAATAATGAATATGGTAGTACCATATTTATAATAACATAATAGTATGTTGAAGGTACTGTATTTATTATTTTGGTATAGATTCAACAAAGAAAGAGGAAGTGTAAGAAGAAAAGAACTTGAAAGAGGGTGGTGAAATTATTACCTCTTCTTCGGGTGTTTCCTTTTGAGTTGATCAAAAGAGATCCTTAGGTTGGCTTTATGATAAAATTAAGGACTCTAGGATTATGTGATGGAAGTTTTGAGGATATTTGGGCAGGGATTGTCTGATCCAAATGGATTTGGAGGTGTGAAATTAAGATAAAGGGAAGTACCCTTTTATAAGTTAGGTGAGGGTCACTTTAGGAAAAGCTTGAAATATTATTTTATAATATAATAATTTTCAGTTTTTAATGGATCCAAAATAGTTTATTTCTAATATAAGGTGGATATGTATCTAAAAAAATAAATTAATAGGTTTTAGAAAGGTTAAAGTCTCCATTTTAACCTTATATTTTAGATTTAACCCTTAGATAAATAGTTTAACTTTTACAATGCATTCTAGTATTATTATAACAAATGTATAATAAACTAACTATAAAAAGCCAAGATAACCTCAATTGGTTCATTAATGATATATATATCAATATATAAGTTTTTTGGAATAACCTTATATTTTTAGGACTATTATATAATTTAATAATATAATATTTGTTTTAAAAACTCATTGATGTCAATTTTGACACTATTTAGTAGTTGTTTTTTTGTGAAAGTCATCACAACTTGATTACTTAAAAAAAATACATTTAATAAACCCTAAAATATCATATTCACCTATAATATTCTTTGATGTCATAAAAAATTTGAAATTATATTTATTTTAATATTTATAATACCATTTATTTGATTCTTTCATTAATATGGTAATTACTGCGTCATCATTGCGTCGTAAATAAATTTAATAATTTGAAGTCTAAAAATTATAAATAAAATTTCATTATGTAGGAAATATTTTTAAATTTATAATTAATATTTATAGTCGAATATATCTTATGTATAACCTTATATTAAAAATATTTTAGTTATAAAACTTTGAATTTAACATTTTTAACTATTCTTTAAATAAAATAATAATAAATTTCTTAATCTAATCCAAGTGGACCAAATAGGATCATAAATTATTCTTAAGGGTTATTTTTCAAATTAAACTTATCCAATATATTTATGACATGTGTTAGGGTAATTATAATATCATTTTTACCCTTAATGACCCTATTTACATTTAACCGCAATAAAAAAAAGTCAAAAGTTACTATAAATAAAAAACACATTTCATCTTATTAAACCAGGTTTTACTTAATTATGTCAACCATGTCTCTTAGATTTTTTAAATTCAACTCATAGAAGTGGTAAAAATTTTTTGTATGCAAATTTGAAAATGCTCTTATAAGGTGGGAAAAACGTTAAAAAGTTCAATAATATTTTATACATCTAATTTTATTATAAAATGACTCCAATAAATAAAATTGAACATATATAGGTATTATATATCTATTTTTACTTAAATAAATTTTAAATAAAATAAAAAATTATTTAAAAAATGTCGGTTTTAAATAATAACACAGTGTTTTTCACTATTCATCTAAAATTGAACGCTTTCAGAAAAATATCAAAAATTTACCCAAAGATAATTTTGATATTCATAATTTAAAAATAAATTAAATTTTACATTATTAAAAACATAGAAGTTGTATTTATTAATTTAAAATTAATTCCCATTATCAAAATCAAAAAGTATGTTTAAAAAAAAGTAAAAACTATCAAAAGATTGATATGTGTTTATGTCAAATTTATATGTGAAATTACTTATAATGACATAAATTATATTAAATGATAAAAATATAATGTAATTATACTTCAAAACCATTCAAATTCATAATTTAACACTATAAATTATTTCTATTATAAAACATGTTTTCAATTAAAACATAGTATTTTTCCCTATTCATCAAAATATGAAAGTTATCAGAAAAGTACCAAATTTTTTTCCATACTAAATTTTTATGTCCCACTTCTAAATAATAAGTTTATTTTTTCAAATTTAATATATAACTTTCAGATATTTCATTTAAAAAAATTTACCATTAGTAGGCGGTGAAATTTCATTTTTGAAACATACTTTATCTAAAAAATTGAATTTTTTCTTATATTTTGTCTAAGAAACATATAATATTGGTGTTAAAATTATATATAGTATATAAGATTCAAAATGCAGTTAATACTATTCATAACCACCTTTTGAACGACAAGTTTGGTAAATTGTGGTGTGTTCGAACTCGGTATTACGTGTAACACAAGCTATTGAATTATTTTAATGAGATAACACACTATAAAATCATGGGGTTTTACATCCTACCCTATTTCAATAAATTGGGTCCTAAAAATTTGAAATTGTTCTTCGAAAATAAATGGTTAAAAATAGAAAGATACCTTTGTGGAAAACCCACATCGGACGTTGGGTTAATAAAATTTTGTATTATTTATAGGGAAAGGGAAATGAAAAATTCACCACCAAAATATGATCTTTATTAGGGTAAAATTAGTGTAAATTAGAGAAAAATAATTGGAGGAAAACTTAAGTATTTATTGGGTGTTATTGAGGTCATCAATCACAAACATGTGTAAAAGTGAGGGCCTCAAAGCCATCAATCTAAGATGATGTAAAATATCATCGGTTCAACAAAACATATATTATTAGAGTAACACATTTTTGGTTTTAAGATCCCTTCCATAATGTTTAAGAATTTATTTATTCATAGAATAAGAGGGAATATATATATATATACATACTTCACAAGTAGAGTTTCATTCTTCAACTAATTCCTACCAGAAACTCATCTTTCACTTCAAAAGATAATATAATTAAAAAATATTCTATTTATCCTAATCGCACAGGGTTCCAGAAATAATTAATTTATAATTCATTTGTAATAATATTTAAAAAAACTACATTATAAAAACTAGGACATCAAGTAGGCTAGTGGTAGGTGATGCACCCTTGTCACCCTTCAGTTATGGTTTTAAGTCTCACAATCTTGCCGGACGTGACGGGTTGTCGCCCGACCTTTGGGTTTTCCTTTTTTTAACAATCCAAAAATAATAATAATAAATAATTTAAACTTAAAAATAGTATAAAATATCACACTTAATCTATTTCACCATTTAGACTTATCCAAAATACTTCTGCCCAAACTCATATTCCAAAATTTATAAAGAAGTTAAACATAATGAAGATCGTTTTTGCCACGTAATAAAAGGTGAATACCATCATCATGTATTCTTTTAAAACATTGTAACACCCTAAATTACCATAAAACCTTATTCATTACATTAATGCTCCCTTATTCCTTATATAATACTAGATATACACCTTCTATCCAAAAATTTTGTAAACTCCAACAATGATGGAATATAAAAATCATTAATAAGTTTCAATATAGCCAATAATATCCAATATAAATTATCCAAATAAATCATATCTTATTACCAAATCACTAACTCAGTATAAGAAACATAATATGGTTTATCTGTCTCTCAACCATATATTTTCCAAAAAAATTAACCTGTTATTGAGTCACTTTTCTTTGTTCCACACAATCTCAAGTCCTTAATGAAATAGTACTGCAGTACAATCTTTATATACTCTATAATTATTATTACCAAATTATCATTGATAAAATACCCAAATGACATAATTATTTAATATCTACATAATAAAACTAGTCACTACTCTTCATCTGAGTTAATATCATAACTTGATTATTATTCAACAACATCATTTGTGGTATACTCTAATGATTTAGACATTGATTCGCGTAGTGTCTCAACTCCTTGCAGATGAATCATTGTGCATTTGAAACCTTTTTCTTACCCATACAATCAAATACTTGGTGTCCTTTTTTTCAACACTTAAAAAAAACTCCCAATCCCTTCAAGCATTTATAAATGCAATTCTTTCCACAGTTATCACATATGGGAAATTTCTTCTTTCCCCTCTTCTCTTTATCCAACTTTCTCTCTTCCATCCTTTTCTTCTCTTGATTCCCTTAAATTCCATAGGAATCAATAATTATTTTTTTATTTTATTAACACATGATATTATTTCGTCATATGATGATAATATAAAGGTGTTGTCGTGGGGTCCCTAAAATTATTAGTGGTTTTTGGGTACTTAGGTGCAGTAGAGTGGCTGACCAAGGTCGTCTCTCAAAGGAGGAAATAAATTAAAACAAATTATTAAAGGTATTCTAAAAATAAGATATAATAGAATTAAAACACTACATGAAAGGATGGTGGATTGTTTATAATTTATAAAACTTGAATAATTTTTATGGAAGATGATTGCGTTTTTTTGTTTTTAATTTTGAAATAAAGTTTGATTAAAAAGCCGCAACAAGAAGATGTTTTTTTAGAAAATAATTTAAAAGGTGTAATCGATCTAACTCTACCTATTAATTTACTTATTAATAATTATCATTTAAATCAATATCCACTTAATTTTGATTCCCTAATTTGTTAACCCTTGAACCCTATGAGATTTAACTTAAACACAAAGATGAAATTACTTAAACCCTAGGCTAGCTTCAGAACACGCAATCGCAGCACCTTGCTTTGATTGTTGTTCTAATATTAGCTTATGTTCAGTGGTTAATTAGAGCACAAATACATTTTGGAAATGATAATGAATTGTTTTTCGGGATTATATTTGAACTCTACAAATTTATCCTGTGTGGTCTTGTATTAGGGATTAAGATTGCGCTCTCACAATTTACACAAAATCTCTACCTCGTGTATTTTTGTGTTAATTTTTCAATTGCTTAATTAGTTTCTTATAATTTAAAAACAAAATTCATGGATCATGTTAAGTGAATTACAGTAGCTCAATTATTCAATATAATTAAATGAAGAGGGTAGAAGATAGATCGATCACTAAGAAAACTACTCTTCCATGGGCGGTGTGGTCATCTTTGAGACGTTTTGCATGAGCAAGGACTGAAAGCGTAAAACCCAATCTCATCTCCACTCTTGATTCCAACCCAATTTTTAATATTAATATAAGAATAAACATTAATAACACAGAAGACTAATTGATGAAAAATTCAAGATACAAACATGAAGGAAAATAAATACAAAGAGGAGGTTGGAGAGGAGAGCCTTTTTGGAAGAGATGTTTTCACAAAGCCTTACTTATTCCAAGAGTTTTTAGGGGATCCCAATATACAATCTTTCGGAAACACCTTCCCAAATCCTCGGACAACACTCCCAAAGATTGAAAACCCCATTTAAAAAGAGTTTTTGAGGGATAGGGTTACATAACTTTTTTAAGTGGGAAATGTAAACTTAGACAAATATTTTATTCCAAGTTTCACCGAATAGTAGACCTCCAAAACATGTGAATTTTCCATAATTATAGTAGGTTTATTTGTTCCTAATTATGTATCCGAGTTTCTCTTCAAATGTGGACTTAATCCAAGTTAGGATGAAGAAGATATGACCCATATAGTGAAGGGGAGTCCAATCTGGATGGTTCTGTCAAACTTTGTTTTCATAGCCCATTTACTACACTCAAATGCATGATCCATCTCCCATGTCCTAAATAGAATTTGTATCTAATTAAGTCACGAACACAGTTACAAAATTTTAAGTCAAAATAATTTACATAACAATATTTATAAACGAAATACTACAGTGAATTTTAAAAGGGTTAAATTGGATTTTTCATCAAATTGGAAAATGAATGATCTTATCCCAAATATTTTATAATTGATCATATTTAGCATAATGTGAGGTAATTATATCACTTATTATCAATAAAATATTCAATAAAATTTTGTTTTATCAACTCCCCCATAGTTACCCTTTTCACTGCTGGGCCAAACCTCCTATCAAGTAAACATCAATATCAAATCATAACAAATTTTTAAACAAATATACTTGAGATCCAACAATTCCACATCAAGAAAAAGAATATCATGCCTTATAAAAAACCATTATTTAATGTTCTACATTTATATCATTAAATATATTTCCACATTCTTTATCCTCCCATGCACAAAACACTTACCTCAAATAAATTTTCACTTATCACACAAATGACAATTTTTAGCAATGTCATTCTCATCAAAACTCATATCAGGGTCACCATAGGCTTGATAAATTCCTACATCACTACTAGATGTGAGTCAAGGACATATGTTTATCACGAGGACTTTTCAGGGTTGTTCTGTGGCTTTAGGTTGGTAGGATTTAGAAGTGAAAAATTCTGAGCCTGAATGAGGAGGGCTTGACTCTTTTTGAAACAAAATTGCATTTATCTAATTTCCACTTTACTACGGTCTCCTCATCAATACCCATAGCATCAATTCATGTTCATAATCCTAAAAAATAATGGGATGTGGACACCATTCAACATTTTAACAGTAAAAATGTCAATCTTCTCAAACATGATTTTATTGAAATCTCTAGAAAAGGCACATATTTCAAAATGATGATTTTCTTCAGCAACAAACACATCTATTAAGAATTTAATTTTCCACCCATATTATATCAGAATGTGGTAGAACAACACAGGACAACTTCCCCTACACTTAAGTTCAACTATATTATGCAATTTAACTTCAAGAGTTTCTTGGATAGGGAAAATTGGCTGGTAATGTGGCTAAACTAACAGGCTATTCATGGATTCTAAGGGATAAAAGGATTAAATTTTCATGATAGGCCATTATAAAAAATGATTCTTTGAAATAGGGGCTTTAATACCAAACAAATGCCTCAATCATTTAAACATAAGTACCTCAAACCCTCAATTATTGACAAGAATAAATCAAATTCTGGTTAAATCAAGCATGGTTTAGTTCTCTCAAGAAGTGAGTTAAATGTAAATAATATGAAATGAATGGTTCAGAATCCTTACAAGAAAGTGATTTCAAATATAAAGACAGTGAGATGTGTCATGGGATTCAAAATTCAGTGTACTTTTCATGAAATTACTAAATATTTGAACTTGAAACAAAGTCATTTTCAGTATTCATTTAAGCTCAATTTCAGGGGATAATTTGTTTCACTTATTGATATTTACTTCAAAAATGGTGATTAGAGTCATTTAAGCTCAAAAGTTTAAAAAACACACAGAAAATTGAAAAATAAACACACAAAATTTGAAAAACACACAATTTTGTTTTTAAAACAGGAAAACAATTGAAATTACTAAATTAAAAGGTTCCCTCCCCAACACTTAAAATATTTCATTGTTCTCAATGTGAACCCATGAGATGATATATTCACGTGAAATATATAATTTTAAATTGGAAAAAGAATAAAAAAAGTTAAAGGGTTTGGAACAGCCTGACATGCTCAAGTGATTATGTGGTCTTGCAGTGTGATAAAATCCACTACATCAGGAGGAAGTCCCTCAATGTATCTCTTAAAATGATGCCCATTGACTGTAAAGCTTCTTCCTGTGTCCTCTTGTGTGATCTCCACTACACCATAAGGAAAAATATTACTCACAACATAATGACATAACCACTTGGAACACAACTTACCATGCATCAGCTTCAGTCGTGAACTGTAGATAAGGACTTTCTCCCCAACATGAAACTCCCTTTGTTAGATCATTTTTTCATGATCTTCTTGGATCTTTCCTTATAGAGCCTTGAGTTCTCATATGAAGATAATAGAATCTCCTCAAGCTCTTGAATTTTCAGCTTCCTTTGGATTCTAGCTTGGTCCAAATCCATGTTGCGTTTATTTATAGCCCAATAAGCCTGATGCTCAACTTCCACAGGGAGATGGTACAATTTCCCAAAAACAATCTGAAATGGGGACATACCGATGAGAGTTTTGTATGCTGTCCTATATGCCCATAGCACATCATCCCAACTCTTTCTCCAATCCTTCCTATTTGGCTGCACAATTTTTTCCAAAATCTATTTCAACTCACAATTTGAAACCTCATCCTATTCATTTGTTTGGGGGTGGTATAGTGTTGATGTTTTGTCTGTAACCCCATAATTCTGAAGGAGGGAAGCCAAATTCTGATTGCATAAGTGTGTCCCTTGGTCAATGATGATGGCCTTCAATACTCCAAACCTGCAAAAAATATGCGCTTTGACAAAGTCCACAACAATATGAGAATCATCAGTCCTGGTGGCCTTAGCCTCCACCCATTTACTCACATAATCAATGTAAACTAAAATATATAAAAAATCAAATGAACTAGGAAAAGGACCCATAAAATTGATTCCCTATACATAAAAAAATCACAGAATAGTATGGGTTGTTGGGGCATCTCGTTTCTCCTAGAAATGTTTCTTGTGTGTTGGCTATAACGACCCAATGTTTCATTAATGGAAAATCCGTCTTGATCCAGTTAAATTTTTCTTTATAAAAAAATGTTTTTATAAGATGTAAACTGCTTTGGTTTTATGTTAAGAATTGTGACCATTGTTAATATAGTCGTTGAACAGTGATCACATGATTAGTATAAATATAAGGCTTTAACGAACCCAATTTTACTCAGACAAAGGAAGCGATGGCCTCATCCAGTAGAATTGCCCCATACAAAGCCCATTTGTCGGAGCTCAGAAAAGAGGTGGCATCCTTCAGCTTCTCCCTTGACCAAGCCCAAACCGAGCTTCATTATGTCAAGCTCGAACGTGACCGTCTACGGGAAAAGTGGAAGTTGATTGAAATTACCACTCGAGTGATGCTATCCGAGCCACCCCAAGAGTCTGTCACCATCGTACACCTTACCCTTAGGTCTTATGCAGCTATTTTAAGGGGTTATGTAACAAATAAGTAGTACTATGTTCATGTACATTATTTTTTTTGTATATAACAATGAATATAATTTCTAGTCATTTTTGATACATTGTAAATAGTTTTTAAAGTACAAATGGTGTTTTTAGTTATTATTTAATTAAGAATTAAATTTTATTAAATTAAGGTATTTTTGAATTAAATAATATTTTAATAAAATATTATTATATTAAATTAATTTTTATTAAATATAAAATATCTTATAATTTTATGAATGCAATTAAAATTTTTATTAAGGTTTGAAAACCATTTCTGTCAAAACCCGTGAATTTTCGATAAATGTTGGTTTTTATTTTAAAAGTGAAAAGTAACATATTTAGAAATTTTTTTTAGATAAAGTGAATGTCATTTCTGGAATCAGGACCTCAAAATTATCCAACGGGGAATTTTCCATAATTTTCTTAGACAATCAAAATTTTGGGTAAAAATTAAATACCGTTTAAATATATAATGTGTTTTATGACATCATAATGACCCAATGGTGATGTAATAAAAAACCATAACCCTTATGTTCGGCCAATATATGTTTTATCATTAAAATAATTTCATTTTGGGTTTGTTTGACTAACTTTTCAAAGCATTAATGGACCCCTCAAGACATATTCAACACTTTGCCTTTTTAAATTAATTTCCTTGGGAGTATGACTCACCTCCATATAATCAACCTTATTATTTTCAGAAGTTCGGACTTTGGACTTATAAAATAATGTTTTACTCTTCCCTCTGACAAAAACCATGGGCAAAAACCATGGGATGGTTTGTGGTTTGAATTAATTTAATGTAAGGGGACCCAAACCTAAATAATAAAGAATTCCATCACCTTTCCTATACAAACCCACCCAATCTCCGACTTCCTCCAAACTAAAATCCCTTGAAGTTCGTCCAACCTCTTCCCTACTCTCTCTAGAATCCTCCCAAGGTTCCCCAAGCTCCCAATAAGCCTCTCACAAACCTCTCTCTAGCCATTGGAAGCACACTTCCAAGTAAGAGTTTTTTTCTTCCTTTCTCATTTTTGTAAATTTTCTTTAAGTTGTATTGCCCTTTTAATTTCAATTATGAATATTAGGGTATGATTTCTCACCTCCCTCATACTGACATATTTATGTTTGTATGATGGGATACCCCTTTCTCTCTCATTTAATGCCTCCCATGTACACATGTTACTATGCCGAAATTCTGAAAGGAACTTCTCTGTCTTCTTTTACATTCAAGCAATACTTTTGTATTGTGAATCTAAATTCCATTTCAATTGTTGGGACATGTATCTATATGACCTCCTTACTATCCATTACATGTAAATATGATGAGGAACCCCTTTCTCTCTCATCAACCTTTTTTATGAGTTCTTATGTCACGCCGTTATGCTGCCGAAATCGCACAAATTTTCTAAGCCAATGTCATTGTGTAGTGAATACCATGCACATTTCTCCATCAAGGGTATTCACCTTTATGAACATTTACTTATTGATTTTAAAGTTTCATGTATTAATTCCACCTTCCTTTATCGTGGAAAAAATGATTATGTTTTATGAATCCATGTTTTATGATCCATGTGGCACACTTATGCATGAAATGAAATGTTTAAGAAGGGTGCGCCCTTATAGCGCTCCAATGCATTGGGTAAAGTATTGTATCATGATACTTCATGTACAATGAGTGTTGACTCATGCTAATTCAAGTGAAATGAGGGTTTACTCGTGCTTCATGTGCAATGAGGGTTTACTCATGCTCCATGTGCAAGGAGCCTTGGCTCATGCTAATTCAATGTTAAGTGTTGTTGCCACATTTCCATGTTATGATTATCATGATTTATCATGCCTTTATGTTCATGTTTATCTTATTCTCGATTGACATGCCTATTGCCTAACATGTATTGTACTCCTCATGTTATTCCATGTGTACTCCCTTACTGGGCTTTATAGATCACCCTTTTCTTACGCTTGTCCTCAGGTTATCCCATGCAATGCTAAGTACGAGGGATTGTAGTGGTCATGTAAAGGAAGTTTTCAATAAAGATGTTGTATTTCATGTTTTATGTTTTTATGTAATGATCCTAAGCCCCAAAGACACTAAACCTCTCGATCTTCTTTCTTGTATCAAGTGAAGTTTTATGTAATAAAGCATGTTTAAGTTGTAATAAAAAGCTGGGTTATCATAGTTGGTATCAGAGGATAGGTTTAGTTATTTTTGGGATTAGGAAACCCTAGTAAATCCTTTGATACAAGACTAAGTATAATAAAAACATCCCTAAGTTTTGTTAAATACTAAGTAAGTGGTTTATCAAATAAATACATCCCTGTCTGGATACGAGCAGGTAGAGGCGGCTCTGGCACAGATGTATCCTAGGGGTAAAACCCGAAAACACTGCTTTGAGCTAGACTTGAACATGAACTGGTGCATGACAACGGGCCTTGCTGCACTCTTGGTTACGGCACTCCTGGGGTATATGTTTTGATAAATTCACAATCATAGTATGAACCCTTATTAAGGGAAAAATGCCCCTGAGAATATATGTTAGAAAGTAGATCATGAAAAGCTTATATTGAATCCTATAGACTCATGAGTTAAAGAAATTAAAGTTTATTTATAAGTCATCAACTTTTGTCTTTGGATTACCCTTTATGTGTTACCCCTAACTATCCTTTTATTCCAGCCAATGGCCGGTAATAGGAGGACTCGGGCAAACAACCGTTGTGAAGATCAGTGTGGTGACTGTACTAATAAGATGCCTAATCCAATGGGAGCGGGAATCGCGAACTTTTTCACGCTTCTCTCTCAGATAACTCAAGTTTTGAATAGAAAAACGGGTCAAGAGAAATGTACAAACCCCCTTAAGAGGGAACAAGTCGCTATCGAGAGCTTCATGAGGCAAAGGCCTCCTACTTTTAGTGGATCATCCGATCCCACGATCGCTGAACAATGGATCAACTCCATTGAAAAGATCTTCTCCATCATTCAATGTTCTGAACAAGAGAAGGTTCTCCTGGATGCTTATCGTATGGAGGGTGAAGCTGATCAATGGTGGATGTTGATAAAAAATACGAAGCCTGAGGAGGAGATCGAGGCTTTGGAATGGAAGGAATTTCGTAAGATGTTTTTCAATAAATATTTTCCGCACACCCTCCGGCTTAAGATGGAAAGGGACTTCCTTTCCCTCAAGAAAAAAGATGAATAATCTGTTGGAGCGTATGAGGCGAAATTCACAAGGCTTGCACGATACGGTTTCGACTTTGTCGTTACCCCCGAATTCAAGGTTGACCGCTTCTTTGGTGGGCTGAAGCCTAGCTTGCGGAAAGCATTAGCGATCTGTGACTTCGACAGCTATGAGGAAATTGTCCGATGTGCCCTCAAGGTTGAAATGGAGATCAGGGAATCACAGGGGTATCATGGGTACAAGAAGCGTAAGGTGGACTTCAATGCTGGTGGTCTGATGGATAAATCCAATGGTGCTAAGAAGTTCCAGCACCCCTCTTGCCAAAAGTGTGGGAAGAAGCACCCTGGAAATTTCATTAAGGGGACAAGAAAATGCTTTAGGTGAGGAAGAGAAGGGCACCTAGCTATTAACTATCAGCAAGAATGACCCGCGACTGTGAAAGAGGAGAGGAACGCTCCGTTCGAACCTCAACGCGTTGTTCAATGTTATAAATTCAAAGAGCCAGGTCATTTTCTAAATCAGTGCCCTAATCCAAGGGTTATCGGAGGCAACCAAAATCCTCTAAGACAGAAAAGAAGAGATTTTTCCATCACTTCTGCCGAAGTGAACCCCGACAACGAAGTGGTGAAAGGTATGCTAGTTATTCATTAAAAAATAGTGAACATACTTTTTGATTCAGGTTCTACGCATTCTTTTATATCTCGAAAGTTTAGTAGAACAGTCCCAGCACCACCACAAATCATGGAAGTAAAGATGTCGGGGAGTATGAAAAATGGGGAAATCATTGCATCCCATGAATATAAGTCCTCCCCTGCTATAATCTATGGATTGAATTTCCTGGAGAACCTCTTCATACTCCCTTTGGTGGAATTTGATGCAATTATTGGCATGGATTGACTTTCCTTATATAGAGCCAACATAAATTGTCGGGAGAGGGAAATCACACTCTATATGGAGAATTGAACCCCGATTATTTACAAGTTTCAGGAGGCAGATGAATCTCCTTTAGCTCCATCATCTCAAGCATGGATATTACTGCCCTATGAGCACGCGTATCTGGCTCAGATGATTGAGTCCAAAGAAGAAACCATCCTTGAAGAAATGCCTATTGTGAGGGAATTCGCGGAATTGTTTTCCGAGGAACGTCCTGGTCTTCCTCCAAGAAGAGATGTTGAGTTCTCAATTGAACTTATACCTGGGGAACTACCAATATCCATGAATCCATATAGAATGGTTGTTGTTGAGCTTGAAGAGCTGAAGAAACAACTACAGGAGAATCTAAATAAAGGGTTTATACGCCCAAGTGCTTCACCATGGGGTGCACCAGTCCTCTTCGTCAATAAGAAGGATGGGTCAAAGCGGCTTTGCATCGATTATCATGAACTTAACAAAATCATGATAAAGAACAAGTATCCACTCCCACAAATTGATGACTTGTTCAATCAGTTGCGTGGAGCACAATACTTCTCCAAGGTGGACTTACGGTCGGGATATTATCAAGTAAGGGTGAAGAAGGAAGATGTCCCCAAGACTGCTTTTCGTACAAGATACAGGCACTATGAATTCATAGTAATGCCTTTTGGACTCACCAATGCTCCAAAAATCTTCATGGACTTAATGAATAGAGTCTTTAGAGATTACCTTGACAAATTTGTGGTAGTCTTTATAGATGATATTCTAATATACTCCAAAACCAAGGAGGACTATGAGGAACATTTAAGAACTGTACTGGACACTTTGCGCAAGGAGAAGCTCTATAAAAAGTACAACAAGTGTGAGTTCTGGTTGAAGGAGGTCTCATTCTTGGGCCATATCATCACAAGCAATGGGATATCTATGGACCCCTCCAAAATAGATGCAATTGAGGGATGGTCGAGGCCAACATCGGTAATCGATATCCGTAGCTTCTTGGGGTTAGCTGGATATTATCGACAATTTGTGAGAAATTTCTCATGATTTTCCAACCCTCTTACCAAGCTAACTCGAAAGGGAGTAAAGTTTTCTTGGAGTGATGAATGCGAAGAAAGTTTCAAGGAGTTGAAAAGGAGGCTTATCACTGCACCTGTGCTCACTTTACCCACAAGTGTGGATCTTTTTCTGGTATTTAGTGATGCTTCTAAGAAGGGCTTAGGATGTCTGCTGATGCAGAATGATAAAGTGATATCCTATGCCTCAAGGTAGTTGAAAATCCATTAGCGAAACTATCCAACACATGATCTAGAGTTGGAGGATGTGATCTTTGCCTTGAAAATCTGGCGGCATTATCTCTATGGAGAGAAATGTGAGATATATACTGACCACAAGAGTCTTAAATATATATTCACAAAGAAACAACTTAATATGCGCCAGAGAAGATGGATAGAGCTCATCAAGGATTATGACTGTTCAATACATTACCACCCTAGGAAAGCGAACAAGGTGGCAGATGCCTTATGTAGAAAGGATCCAGCGATTCTATCAATGATGAGAATTGAGAAGGATCCAATCTTCTTAGACTTGATGAAGATGGATGTGGGAATCATAAATAAGGGAACATCATCAATCCTTTCACAAATGATTTCTCAACCATCTATTTTGGAAAGGTTAAAGGATTCTCAAAAGGATGATGTGGGAATTCAAGAAAAATTGGAAGCTATCAAAAAGGGGAAATCCTCGGAGTTTAATGTTAATGAAGAATGAATTGTGCGGTTTGGGAAAAGACTATGTGTTCCATCAAGTCCGGAGCTTAAGAAGGAACTTTTGGATGATGCACATAGTTCAAATTTCTCTATTCACCCAGGGAGCACAACGATGTATCAAGATCTCCGAGAAAACTTTTGGTGGGATAATATGAATAAGGAGATCGCCAAATATACATCAAAGTGCCTGGTGTGTTAGCAAGTGAAGGTAGAGAGGAAGAAGTCTAAGGGGATGATGCAACCATTCCCCATACCAGAATGGAAATGGGAAAACATCACCATGGACTTTGTCACCGGACTTCCAAGGACATCCAAAGGCAACGATGCAATCTGGGTTGTTGTGGATCGTCTTACAAAGACTGCACACTTCATTGCTATTCGGGAGCATTTCTCTTTGGATCAACTGGCACAGATATATATAATGGAAGTGGTAAGGTTGCATGGAGTACCACTATCTATTGTGTCTAACCGAGATCCAAGATTCACCTCTATGTTTTGAAAGAGTCTTCAACATGCTTTGAATACTGAAATGAACTTTAGTACGGCCTATCATCCTCACACTGATGGCCAATCCGAATGGACTATCCAAACACTTGAGGATATATTGATAGCGTGCTCAATGGACTTTAAAGGAGGATGGGATCAACATCTTCCTCTGGTTGAGTTCTCTTATAATAACAGTTTCCACTCGAGCATCCAAATGGCACCATATGGAGCCCTGTATGGGAAAAGGTGCAGAACACCAGCATGTTGGGATGAGGTCGGTGAACGTAAGATGCCTGGACCAGAAATGGTCTAAGAAATGGTAGAGAAGGTGAAAACCATTCAGAAGCATATCAATTTAGCCCAGAGTCGACAGAAGAGTTATGCAGATAATCGTCGACGAGAACTTGAATTTAATGTTGGAGACATGGTGTTTTTACACATATCTCCATGGAATAAGGTCATGAGGTTTGGAAAGAAAGGGAAGTTAAGTCCAAGGTACATCGGCCCCTTCGAGATTCTTGATCATGTTGGGGCTATGGCCTATCGACTAGCACTTCCACCTACTATGGCCAAGGTGCATGATGTATTTCATGTATACCTCTTAAGGAAGTACATACCGGACCATTCACATGTACTCTCTTCTGAGGTGGTACAATTGGAAGATGATCTTTCTTATGAGGAGCAACCAGTGAAGATCTTAGATCATAGAGAAAAAGTTCTACGAAATAAGACAATTCCACTCGTCAAGGTGTTATGTAGAAACCACAAGTTTGAAGAAGCAACATGGGAGTCGAAGGATATGATGAAGCTGATTTACCCACATTTGTTTTAGTGTGGGAAAAGGAAAATTTTGAGGGAGAAATTTCTTAAGGGGGGAATATTGTAACGACCCAAAGTTTCATTAATGGAAAATCCCTCTTGATCCAGTTAAATGTCTCTTTATAAAAAAATGTTTTTATAAGATGTCAACTTCATTGGTTTTATGTTAAGAATTGTGACTGTTGTTAATATATCCGTTGAACAGTGATCACATGATTAGTATAAATATAAGGCTTTAACGAACCCAATTTTACTCAGACAAAGGAAGTGATGGCCTCATCCAGTATAATTTCCCGATACGAAGCCCATTTGTCAGGTATCAGAAAATAGGTGGCATCCTTGGGCTTCTCCCTTGGCCAAGCCCAAGCCGAGCTTCATTATGTCAAGCTCGAACGTGACAGTCTACGGGAAAAGTGGAAGTTGATTGAAATTACCACTCGAGCGATGCTATCCGAGCCACCCCAAGAGTCTGTAACCATCACACACCTTACCCTTAGGTCTTATGCAGCTGTTTTAAGGGGTTATGTAACAAATAAGTAGTACTATGTTCATGTACATTATTTTTTTTGTATATAATAATGAATATAATTTCTAGTCATTTTTGATACATTGTAAATAGTTTTTAAAGTACAAATAGTGTTTTAAGTTATTATTTAATTAAAAATTCAATTTTATTAAATTAAGGGATTTTTGAATTAAATAATATTTTAATAAAATGTTATTATATTAAATTAATTTTTATTAAATATAAATGATCTTATAATTTTATGAATGAAATTAAATTTTTTATTAAGGTTTGAAAGGCATTTCTATCAAAACTTGTGAATTTTCAATAAATGTTGGTTTTTATTTTAAAAGTGAAAATTAACATATTAAGAAATTTTTTTAGATAAAATAAATGTCATTTCTCGAATCAGGATGTCGAAATTATCCAACGGTGCATTTTTTATAATTTTCTGAGACAATCATATTTTTGGGTAAAAATTAAATACCGTTTAAATATATAATGTGTTTTATGACATCATAATGACCCAATGGTGATGTAATAAAATACCATAACCCTTATGTTCGGCCAATATATGTTTTATCATTAAAATAATGTGATTTTCGGTTTGTTTGACTAACTTTTAAAAGCATTAATGGACCCCTCAAGACATATTCAACACTTTGCCTTTTTAAATTAATTTCCATGGGAGTGTGACTCACCTCCACATAAACAACCTTATTATTTTAAGAAGTTCGGACTTTGGCCTTATAAAATAATGTTTTCCTCTTCCCTTTGACAAAAACCATGTGCAAAAACCATGGTATGGTTTGTGGTTTGGATTAATTTAATGTAAGGGGACCCAACCCTAAATAATAAAGAATTCCCTCACCTTTCCTATATAAACCCACCCAAGCTCCCACTTCCTCCCCACTAAAATCCCTTGGAGTTCGTCCAACCTCTGCCCTACTATCTCTAGAATCCTCCCAAGGTTCCCTAAGCTCCCAAGAATCCTCTCACAAACCTCTTTCTAGCCTTTGGTAGCACACTTCCAAGTAAGGGTTTTTTTCTTTCTTTCTCATTTTTGTCAATTTTCTTTAAGTTGTATTGCCATTTTAGTTTCAATTATGAATATTAGGTTATGGTTTAGAACCTCACTCATACTTACCTCTTTATGTTTGAATGATGGGAGACCCCTTTCTCTCTCATTTAATGCCTCCCATGTACACCTGTTAATATGCCAAAATTCCGAAAGGAACTTCTCTCTCTTCTTTTACATTCAAGCAATACTTTTGTATCGTGAATCTAAATTCCATTTCAATTGTTGGGACATGTATCTATATGGCCTACTTACTTTCCATTACATGAAAATATGATGAGGAACCCCTTTCTATCTCATCAACCTTTTTTATGAATTCTTATGTCACGTCGTTACGCTACCGAAATCGCACCAATTTTCTAGGCCAATGTCATTGTGTAGTGAATACCATGCCCATTTCTCCATCAAGGGTATTCACCTTTATGCACATTTACTTATTGATTGTAAAGTTTCATGTATTAATTCCACACCCCTTTATCGTGGAATAAATGATTATGTTTTATGAATCCATGTTTTATGATCCATGTGGCACACTTATGCATGAAATGAAATGTTTAAGAAGGGTGCGCCTTTATAGCGCTCCAATGCATTGGGTAAAGTATAGTATCATGATACGTCATGTGCAATGAGTGTTTACTCATGCTAATTCAAGTGCAACGGGGGTTTACTCGTGCTTCATGTGCAATGAGGGTTTACTCATGATCCATGTGCAACGAGCCTTGGCTCATGCTAATTCAATTTAAAGTGTTGTTTCCACATTTCCATGTTATGATTATCATGCTTTATCATGCCTTTATGTTTATGTTTATCTTATGCTCGATTGACATGCCTATTGCCTAACATGTATTGTACTCCTCATGTTATTCCATGTGTACTCCCTTACTGGGCTTTATAGCTCACCCTTTTCTTATGCATGTCCTCAGGTTATCCCATGCAATGCTAAGTACGAGGGATTTTAGTGGTCATGTAAAGGAAGTTTTCAATAAAGATGTTGTATTTAATGTTTTATGTTTTTATGTAATGAACCTAAGCCCCAAATACACTAAACCTCTCGATCTTCTTTGTTGTATCAAGTGATGTTTTATGTAATAAAGCATGTTTAAGTTGTAATAAAAAGCAGGGTTGTCATATTGGCAATGTGGGAACAACTTACAATACACATGAGCATCATGGAATAAGCTAGGAAAATATAATACAGAGTCTAAAACATTACTATCTATCCATTGAGGTCCAAAGCGTCCACCAAATGCAAGTGTATGATAGAATTGTAGAACAGACTCAAACTCATGATCAGGAACACTCCTCCTAATAACTTGGTCGTTACACATTTTCCATAAGTATGGATCATCCCAAAAATAAAATCTTGACTCACTATTTAATTTTTTAACTTGATTTTTCTTTAAATTTTTAGGGATTTTAGAGGCAATAAGGTAGTTAACTAAATCTGCATACCAAGGATGTGTACATGAGATGGAATAAAGATGATCATTGGGGAAAGTGTCCCGAAGTGGTACCTGGTCCATGGTTTCCACCTCTAGTGTCTAAGTAAGCATACTCATGTGGCCCACCACCAAGTTTTCTAGCCCCTTTTGGTCCATTATCTCAATGAAAAATTCTTGAAGAAGGATCATCCATCAGATTAGCCTGGATTTGCGTCTGGCTTCTTCAAGAGGTACGTCAGAGCTGAATGGTCAGAAAAAAAAAACACTTTAAAGCCCAATAAATATGAACAGAAATTATCTAAAGAAAATATAACAATAAGAAAATCCTTTTTCATGGTTCTGTAGTTTTATTGGGCTTAATCTAGCATCCTCGATTCATTGGCCATCACATGTGAACGTCCTTCCACCCCATGAGATAAGATAACTCAAACTGTGATGTTGGAGGCATCACACATAATCTCAAAAGGATTATCCCACCGTGGGGGATATATGATCGTTGGAGTGGTCAGACACTTGTTTATCTCATCAAAATAAGTCCTGCAAGAATCATCAAACACAAAATCAGAATCCTTTTGAAGTAATTGTGACATAGGAAGAGCAATCTTACTAAAATATTTGATGAAGCACTGATAAAATCCTGCATGCCCGAGGAAAGATCTAACATCAAACACACATGAAATATATGGTAAGGATGAAATAATATCTACCTTAGATCTATCAAACTCTATCCCATGTTTTGACACTACATGACCTAAGACAATTCCATGCTCTACCATGAAATGAGACTTTTCAAAATTCAAGACCGGATTCATCTCAATACAATGATTCAACACCTTTCCCAAACAATATAGACATTTTTCAAATGAAGTCCCATACACTATAAAATAATCCATGAATACCTCCATGCAGGTCTCAATAAATTCAGAAAAAATACTCACCACGCATCTCTGGAAGGTACCTGGGGCAATGAAAAGTCCAAATGGCATCCTTCGATAGGAAAACGTGCCCAAGGGACAGGTGAATGTAGTCTTCTCCTGATCCTCTAGAGCTACAGGAACCTGAATATATCCAGAAAATCCATCCATGAAACAATAGTGTGCCTTCCCAGCTAGTCTCTCAAGCATCTGATCAATAAATGGGAGGGGTAAATTGTATTTGCGAGTGGACTGGTTTAGTATCCTATAATCAATACACACACGCTTACTATTTTGTACCCTCATCAGAACTAACTCATCTTTGTCACTTTTTACAACTGTAACACCACTTTTCTTAGGCACAACCTGAATAGGACTCACCCACTGGGAATCTGAAATGGGATAGATTATACATGGCTCAAGAAATTTTTCAACATTTTTTTAACAACCTCCAAAAGTGTTGGATTGAGTCTCCTTTGTGGCCGCCTAATTGGTTTAGCCCCATACTCCAAAAGAATCCCATGCAATCAAATGGAGCAGCTAATACCTGATATGTAAGCCAAGGTCCACCCAATTTCCTTAATGTTCTCCCTTAAAAGATTCTAAAGTTTTTCTTCATGTTCGAAAGGTATATAATTATAAATTATAACTGGTTATCTCTTGCCACTCAACAAGTATGAGTATTTGAGATTTGGTGGCAATGTATTCAGATCCAATGAAGGGGGTGGCGTGTGGATATAAACATAGAAGGAATTGAAATATGTGCACAAAGAGCATCAATATCAGAATATACATCATCACAATCAGAGAATAAATCATCAAATCCATCATCATACTCAATATCCATGTCATAATAGAGTTCACATGATCAAAATCAGAATATGATTCCATTTCAAAATCAAATCTATGAGAGTCTTGTGCATTAGAAATAGGTGTGGAAGTACTCTTAGACATCAAACTAGAACCAATACTCATAATCACCCTAAGAATAAAACAATCAAATTCCATGGGGTTTTTATTTGGTGGTTCAAAATGGGAGATAACAAATGCATAACGATCCTCTGAGGGGTACTTTATGGAATCCATAACATTAAATATTCCAAATTCATCCCCAAATTCCATGGAATTTTACCCTCGTTGAAATTTATGATCGTTTTTTTTAATTTTGAAGAAGGGTCTACCTATAATAATTGGAGCATGAGAAATTACCTGATCATCATCCATGTTAAGCACATAGAAATATACTAGAAAGATCATGTCTCTTACCCAGACAAGTACATCCTCAAGGACTCCTACTAGATATGTTGTAGCTCTATTTGACAATTGAACCACTACTCTCGTCGGTTTCAGATCACCAACATGTAAAGAAGAGAATACATAGTGAGGCATTACATTTATAGAAGCTCCCAAATCACAAAGTGCATCAGAAAAGTGCAACTCCCATATGGTGTATGGGATAGTGAGTGACCCTGGATCCTTGCACTTTGTTGGCATTGCTAAGTTGGGTAATGAGTGCTGGCACATTCCTTTCAAGGTTGATCCTATCATTTCCATTGATCCCTCTTTGATTGGCACAAACTTATTATAATAATTTCAAATACCTTGGTATTTTCTTGATGGCTTCAAGTAAAGGGATGTAAATCTCCAAAAGCTTGAATGTATCCAAAAAATCTTTTTTGCATCACCTCTTCTTCCATCCTCCTAGTATATACAACTCTATTTGGAAATGGAAAGGGTTTAGGAGGAGCATCATCAATATTTTTATTACCTTTATCTTTCTCCTTGGATTTCTTATCAGTTGGTATGGAATGTGACTTCTCCAGATTTGAGGTGAATTCCGGTGGAAAAATAGGTGTGGATGTATCAGTTGTTTTCTTCCCACTTCTCAATGTGATGGAACTGATATTCCCCTTGGGATTTGGAGTAGGTTGGGATGGTATATTTCTAGAATTCTTACTTACCAGTTCATGGAGGGTAGTGACAATCTAGATCATTTGAGTCCTCAAAACCCTCAGCTCTGAACCTTGAATATTCTGCTCATTCTGTTGATTAAGAACAATTTTCTTCAAAAGTTCATCAATTTTAGAATCTACATTGGGTGGGGGATTCCCTTGTTTTTAGCTTGTTGATTCTTAGGCTTCAAATATCCTTTGGGGTTGTTGGAAACCATGCTAGTAAGGCAGAGGCTACTGAAAGTTTTGTTGAAAATGGGGCCTTTGTTATTTATTAAAGCTATACCTTATGTCCAATTGATCCTTCCATCCTTGATTTTATGTTGGAGAAAATGAATTAAACTTCTTTTGGGGGTATGTCTATTTTTGTTTCTAATATTGTCTCCCTGAGAATATTGTTGTACAATCCTCTACCTCTTATAGTTGTGGGAAATAGTCATCTGGATGGCTTGTCTCAGTGCAAATTCCACAAGGCCTTGGAGGAGGGGTTGGGATGTCTTTTGTGCCAATACAATATACCTCACCATAGTTGTTAATTCTTCTATCTTGGTATCAATCAAATAACTCTCAAGAGAAGTACTTACATGATGTAATCCCCTAACATGCGGTGTACCTCGACCACCAAATTGTTGGGAGTTTTGGGCCATTTTGTCAATCAACCCATGTGCAGATAATGGGGTCTTGTCCACCAATGTTCTTCCAGCTGCAACATCCACTATGATCCTCTCCATAGATGTGAGTCCTTAATAGAAGTATTTGATGAGGATTTTCTCACTGATTCAGTGATGTGGGAAGTTTGCACACAACTTATTGAATCGCTCCCAGTACTCATACATTGACTCCATTTGGTCTTTCCTAATCCCGAATACCTCCTTACAAATGGTAGTGATCCTTGATGCTGGAAAAAATCTCTGTAGGAAAAGACGTTTCAAATCGTTCCAACAAGTTACATCTTCCGGTTGTAAATAATACATAGAGTCTTTCACATCTCCATCAAGTGAGAATTGGAATGCACTTAGTCTGATTTGACATTCAGAAACATTTTTGGGTTTAAGGGTTGAACAAACCACAATAAATTCTTTAAAATGTTTGTTTCGATCCTCACTAGATAATCCATGAAACTCTGGAAGAATATGAATTAACCCATATTTGAGTTCAAAGTCCGATTCAAGATTCGGGAATGCAATAAAATGTGGTCGATAGTTAATATCTGGTGCATCCAATTCTCGAATAGTTCTACTAAGTTCATTTCCATTATTTTCAGCCATTGGTTCATGTTTTATGTTGTAATTAGAAGTGTTTCCAATTTCAATGTTCTTGGAGTGGAAAAATCTCCAACTGTTTGAATTTTGAAACTTCCTGTAGACTGAGAATGTCTGATTCGATCCCTAAGGATGCGTTCAATATTAGGTTCAAGATCTAAGAGATCATTGGGATTAGTTCATTTCATAAATCAAATAAAAATTTAATGATGTAAAGTAGACCATACTAAAATAAAAATTATAAGTTTGAGTTGATGGTAAAAAAGAAGAAGAAGAAAATAAAAGAAGAATAAAAAAATTCAGATTGGGTAAAGATGGAAAATAGAAGAGTGGAAGAGAATAAAATGTAAAATAAAACAAATACATCTAATTGGTCGAAATAATTACTTGTGTCCCCAGCAATGACTCCAATTTGAAAGGCCCTGTCGTGGGCTCCCTCAAATGATTAGTGGTTTTTGGGTACTTAGGTGTAGTAGAGTGGCTGACCAAGGTCGTCTCTCAATAGAGGAAGTAAATTAAAACAACTTATTAAAGGTATTCTAAAAATAAAATATAATAGAATTAATATACTAATTGAAAGGATGTGGTTTTATATTTTATAAAACTTGAAGATGTTTTCTAGAAGAAGATTTCATTTTTTTTGTTTTTAATTTTGAAATGAAGTTTGATTAAAAAGAAACAACACAAAGATATTTTTTAGAAAATATTTTAAAAGGAATAATCAATCTAACTCTACCAATTGATTTACTTATTAATAATTATCATATAAATAAATATCAACTTAATTATGATACCCTAATTTGTTCACCCTTGAACCCTATGAGAGTTAACTTAACCACAAAAATGAAATTACTTAAACCCTAGGCTAGCTTCAGAACACGCAATCACAACACCCTACTTTGATTGTTGTTATAAGGTTAGATTATGGTTAGTGGTAAATTAGAGCACATATCCATTCTGGAAATGAGGATGAATTGTGTTTAGGGAATATATTTTAACTCTACAAATTTATCTCGTGTGGTCTTGTATTACCGATTAAGATCACGCTCTCACAATTTACTCAAAATCTCAACCTCACGTGTTTTTGTGTTAATTGTTAAATTTCTTGCTTAGTTTATTATAATTAAAAAACCCAATTTTTGGATCATATTAAGTAAATTACAGTAGATTAATTATTCAAAATAATTAAATGAAGAGGGTAGAAGATAGATTGATCACTAAGAAAACTACTCTTCCAAGGGCGATGTGGTCATCGTGGAGACATTTTGCATGAGCAAGGATTGAAAGGGTAGAACCCAATATAGTATCCACTATTGATTAAAACCCATTTAGGAAGGTTAATATAAGAAGAAAAGGGAAGAACACAAAATATTAATTGAAGAAAAATTCATGATATAAACATGAAAGAAAAGAAATACTAAGAGTAGGGGGGAGGAGAGCCTTTTTGGAAGACATGTTTTCACAAACCCTTACTTATTAAAAGAGTTGCGAGGGGATTTCAAGAGACACCCTTTCTTAAAAACCTTCCCAAATCCTCGACCCACCATCTGAAAGAGTTAAAACCCCCTTTAAATAGATTTTGTAAGGGCTAGGGTTACATAATGTTTTTAGTGTGGAATGAAAACTCGGTGAAATATTGTATTCCAACTTTCACCGCATAAGTTACCTCCAAAACACGTGAAGTTTCCGGCCGTATAGAATTATTATTTGTTTTTAATTATGTCCAAGAGTTTCTCTACAAATTTGGGTTCAATCCATGTCCGGATAAAGAAGATACGACCTAAATAGTGAAGTGGTGTCCAATCTAGATGGTTCTGTCCAAATTTGTCTTCATGGCCCATTTACTCCACTCAAATGCATGATCCAACTCCCATGTTCTAAATAGAATTTATATAAAATTAAGTGAGTAACACATTTACATAATTTTAAGTCAAAATATTTTACATAACTATATTTATGCTCAAAATACTATAGTGAATTTTAAAAGGGTAAATGTGGATTTTTGATCAAATTTGAAAATGAATGTTCTAATCCCAAATATTTCATAATTGATCACATTTAGCATAATATGAGGAAATTATATCATTTATTATCAATAAAATATTCATTAAAATTGTATTTTTTCAAGATCATGGGAGACTATTTCCCTATTAAATTTTGGCTTAATACTATGAAATATTTGATCCTTCTTAATCTTTCAATCACGCGTTTTGCTGGAATTCTCATTTCTTCTACTAGGCACCATTTCTAAACAATTTCAAACACTAGGTTAGTTTATGAATCTCAATTAATAATTCCAAAATCGTAAAATACCTAACGTAAATTGAAAATATTATTCATATAATCTATAATCATAAAATGTTTTCTTTGAGGAAGTATTTACTCCTAAGTCAATCATAATGGCTTGTAATAAAAATTTGAATTATACTAAGCATATCCCCCAAGAGTGTCATAACCAATAGTGCAACAAGTCCTGTTGTCATGTACCAGGATACCCCGGGTCAAGCTCGAAACTGCTTGTTGGAGTTTTCACTTCTAGGTACATCTGTTCCAGAGCAGCCTCTACCTGCTCGTATACAAACATGGATGTATTGCTTGGAAAATACAAAAAATCTATACATTACCAAAATTCTTGGAATTTCTTCTATAATAATTCTCAAATTCTATCTTAGGTTAATATCCTCTAATGAGAGTTAATTTAAATCTATTTCCAAGTTTGTTTCTATACATCCTCTGAAACCAACTGTAACGCCCCGACTCTGGTTACCTAGAGTCGGTGCATTATTTTAATACATTGGCATGGTTACAAGGGATCAAGTCCTGAAGGACTGATCAGTTTACTAGTCTTGGAAAATAGATTACATAAATTAACGTTACATTACATTATAAAATGAAAAACAACAACAACATTGTCTACATTGACCAAAATAATATCCTTTATATTATCCCTACAGGTTAGTCATAATATACTTCTTGGAATACTAGGAAAATAAAACATAAGAAAGGGGTGAGTTCATATGCTTAGTAAGGGTAAATAATTTAGCGGAAGCTATAAACTTTTAAAGAAAGATGTATAATAAAAACAACAATATTTTTAAACATTTTTTTAAAGGTTGAGGATGAAGCCTCTTTTATTATTAAATCCAAGAAAATACCTATTTTAGCTGGGTAGAAGGAGACCCATTACATGTAATAACTAATTACATAATGAGGGAATGTCTAATGTCGAACATCATTACCACATAGTCAAGGACTTGTGCCAAGACTAAAAATAATTTTTTTCAAGGCCTTGTGCATAGACACTAGTTTATCTCATGAGACATACCGATGTATCAAGGGGCTATAGCGGGCTCCACCCATCACTTACTAAGTCCACTGCATTCTTCATATGAATAGTTTGAAACCTAACATAAACATTCGTATCAAAACTAGCATATGAAAGGTCAATACATTAATGAAAAACCTTGAATGGTTTAAAAATAGAACATTCCTAAGAAAACATATCATAACTCATTCAATAAAATATGGAAGATTATATTATAAAAAATCAACCTCAATCAAGAATAATATCCAATAAAGGATGCTGAAATATTTTAAAATGATCACTGAAACTTTTTTTGAGAAATAACCCTTTTTGTGAAATCATTTAAAATTCACACATTCATAAAAGAAGTAATTTAAAAGATATTTTTGAATCAAAGTGTCCCATACCAATTTGAAACTTTTGAAAATAATTGTCATTTCAAAACATTCATGTCCCTATAAATTAATCCTTAAAATCATTTTGAAAACATGGACAGTAATTAAAAGGATTTAGAATGATAAATCTTTAAAACATTAAAATGATGATCTAGTTAAATAGAACCTCCCATAAAACCTTAAAATATTAATTTTAAAAATAGTTTTATGAAATATGGGTATCAATGATAAATATGTCCCAAAAAATACTTACACATAAACAATCTCGGATAATAATGAGATTGAGGAAATAACCCTTACATTGCACTTCCCTTTGGTGAACGGTACATTTAACCTTCTGTATAATGACCATAGTATGTTATTAAATTATAACAGAACCATATTCATATTTATTATATCATTCATGATTCATTAATGACTTTATACTACCCATTTAATAATTATTTCAATGTTAAATTAATATTTCGGAAAATAATCGGTTTCTTTATCTTACATGTTTTAACTTGTTCTTCTTGATCGTATCATTTAGATCATGATTTAAATAATTCAGGAATATAATTCTTGATTCAAATATCATATATATTTTTAATATAAATATTTATAATAGATAGATATATGTAATGTAAGTTACATTTTATGGAGACGGTAGACCGTACTTACGCGTAAACGTTGTTTCCGTTTTCATATCATATTGAATGGATGTAAGTGAATAAGATATATGTAATTATATATATATATATATATATATCTACATTAGCATTATTATGTCATATATTACATACTTATTAAAAATATATATTTTTATAATCATCTTTGAATGGGGAACATGGAAATGAATCTCATCGCGTCATGGAGACGGTAATCCGTACGTATGCATAAGCGACAATATCACTATATTGATGGTGAAATCGTATTTAATTGGATGGTATATCGTATATACAGAATCATTAAAATGTTATATTTATTATTTATATACATATTAATCATCATTATATCCATCCAAATAACATAGTGTTGAATAAAAAATTACACCACGATGTGGAGACGGTAAGCCATACGTACGCACACATGGTGACTTTATAATTCATAGGATGGATAGAATAATGAATATGGTTGTACCAAATTTATAATAACATCACAGTATGTAAAAGGTACTAGATTTCGTTAGGTCTACAAGGCTGGATACCTTGAAAGGGGGGTGAATCAGGGTATGAATAATTTAAATTTAAAGCTCGTCTTGATCTTGTTTTGCTGTTAAGAAAAAAACTCTTCTATCACTTTCCTATTGCACAATATAAATAGAAAGTAAAGAAAGCACAAGACACGTAAATTTTTACTTGGTTCACCCTCACTGAGCTACGTCCAAGGATCATATTCCGAAATGTTTTCGGTCATACCAAATTCACTGAAAGCACACTGTTGTTTACAATATTCGGGATAGATCACTTCTACTCTCAGGATCACTGCCTATACAAAATTTAGGGTTAGCTCACTGCTTTCCCAAGGGTTACTCCATGTTTCTCTCTCTCTGGATCACTGCTAGTGGAGAGGATCACCTATATCGTCTTCCTTCGCTCACTACTTCAGAAAGGATCCACTCACAGTTTATATACTTGTAGGTCTCTTCATTTTCATGAAAAAATGCATCTTCCAATGTATGTAGATGCTCTGTTGAAGTCCAACTTTCACCGGTAGATGAATCTCACTTTTCACTGAAGCTATTGGGAAATCTTTCAGCTTTCACGTAGCCCAAAAATACTGCCATGAATCAACCTTACTTGGCGTGCAAGTCAAACCCAGCATGAAAGTATCGATGCACAAGTCACAATTGGCACGCAAGTCCACCTCAATCACTTGCACGTCACAAACTTCTTCAAATCCAAACATGCGCGACACACTTCCCTTTATGCCCAAACCAATATTGGCGCACAACAAACAACAATTTCCCTTCTTCAAATCTGGCGCGCAAGTCCTACTTGCATGACACACCTCCACTTGTGCGATCACCACACTTGCATGACGGGAGCTTTGATTTTTCAAAGAGTGGAACTCCGTTCAAAATGAGAAGGGGTGGTCCAGTATTTATTGCCAATTTGACCACCCTGCGCGATGTCGCGCAAGTCTACCCTCGACGCACAAGTCTCGACACGAAGGTCTCTTTCCCTACAAGTCACTTGCGCGACCCACTTCTAAACTTGCATGAACCTTTTTTCTTTTCCATATTTTGTAGTTCTGATCTTGAAAAACAACAGGCACACAAGTTCTGAATCATCCAAGGCATCGACGCACAAGTCTCTTCACGGCACACAAGTCACCTACGCGACAATACCAATACCTTCATGACCCTTATACCTTTGCCATAATTTGATGATCTGATCTTGAAAAACATATGGTGCAAAAGTTTCCAAGCCTTCAAGAACACGGCGCGCAAGTCCATTTTCCAAAACCCACTTTTCATCATTTGACGATTTTCAGGCCCAAAAATTTGGAAAACACTAGAAAATGGCACCACCTTGTGTTAGATCTTTTAGTACCTCCTCTAGATCATCCAATCCTTTGTCGACATTCTTGAATCAAGCATGGATCGTCGACCGCAGCTCTTGAACTCAACATTCCACCATGAAATCCCCTTTGTCAAGAAATTTGTATGTCATTGTTCTGCTTTGTCAACAATCACCACATAGATGTCCACTTTGTCAACAAACACAATCACCTAAAAAATGATTCAACGATACCTTGAGTTATTTTTTCCCAACATATTTATTATTTTCGAATGGACTCAACAAAGAAAGAGGAAGTGGAAGAAGAAAAGAACATGGAAGAGGATGGTGAAATTATTACATCTTCTTCGGGTGTTGTCTTTTGAGTTAATCAAAAGGGCACTTTAATTTGCCTTTATGATCAAAGTAAGGAATATAAATTTATTTTAGGGAAGTTAGTAAAATATTTGGGTAGGGTTTGGTAGAGCCAAATGGCTTTGGAGGTGTGAAATTAAGAGAAAGGGAAGTACCCTTTGATAAGAGAGGTGAGGGTCACTTTAAGAAAATATTGAAATATTATTTTATAATAAAATAATTATTTCTTTCTAATGTCTCCAAAATTATTTATTTATAGTATAGGATGTCTATGGTTCTAAAACACTCAACCAATAGGTTTTAGAAATGATTAGGTCACCATATTAACCTTATCTTTTAGATTTAACCCTTAGTTAAATAGATTAACTTTTACCATGTATTCTTGTATTATTATAATAAATGGTTAATAAACATACTATAAAAATCCAAGAGAACCTCTACTGGTTAATTAATGATATACCTATCATTATATAATCTCTTTTACAGAACATTAGATTTTTTTTACTATTATATAATTTCATAATATTATAAATTTTATAAAAAACTCATTTATGTCAATTTTGACCCTATTTAGTATTTGGTTTTTTGTAAAAGTCATAAAAAATTTATTACTTCGAACCAAATACATTGAATAAATAATAACATGTCATATTAACCTAGAAAATTTGTGGATGTCATAAAAACATTGAAATTATATTTATTTTAATATTTATCATACCATTTATTTGATTCTTTCATTAATAAGTTAATTACTGCATCATCATTATGTCATAAATAAATTTAATTATTTAAGGTCTAAAAATTATAAATAAAATCAAATTATGTAGAAAATCGTTTTATCTATCTAATTAATATTTATAGTCGAATTTATCTTATGTATAACCCTATATTAAAAATTTTTTAGTTATAAAACATTGAATTTAACACTTTTTACTCTTCTTTAAATAAAATATTAATAAATGTTCTAATAAAAAATAAGTGAACCAAAAAGGATAATATTTTATTTCTAGGGTTGTTTTTGGTCGAATTAAACTTATCAAATAGAATTAGGACATGTTTCTGGGTAATTATAATATCATTTTTACCCTTATTTACTGTATTTATTTTTAACCGCAGTAAAAAAGTCAAAAGTTACTATTCAAGAAAATTATTTTCAACTTACTGAACCAAGTTTTACTTACTGATGTCAACCGTGACTCTCTGATTTTTTGAATTCAACTCACATAAGTGGTAAAATTATGTTTTATGCAAATTTGAAAATTCTCCTAGAAGGTGGGTAAAAAATGTCAAAAATTTCAATAAAATTTTCTACATCTAATTTTATTATAAAATGACTCCAATGAATTCGTTTGAAATTATATAGGTATTATATATCTATTTTGACTTAAAATAAATTTTAATAAAATAAATAATTATTTAAATAAAAAGTCAGTTTTAAATAAGAATGTAGAGTTTTTTTCCTATTCATCAAAAATTGAATGTTTTCACAAAAATATCAAAAATTTTCCCTAAGATAATTTTGATATTCTGGATTCAAAAATGAAGTCAATTTTACAATATTTAAAATCTAGAGGTTGCATTTATTAATTTTAATTTAATTCCCGTGGTCAAAACCAAAAAGTGGGTTTTTAAAAAAGTAAAAACTATCAAAATATTGACACATGTTTATGTATAATTTAAATTTTAAATTACTTATAATGACCTAAATTGTATTAAATGATAAAAATATAATCAAATTATACTTCAAAACCATTCAGATTCATAATTTAACAACATAAAGTATTTCTATTAAAAAGTTGTTTTCAATTAAAACAAAATATTTTTCACTATTCATCAAAATACGAAAGTTATTAGAAAAGTACCAAAATTTTTTCCAAAATAATTTTTTTATGTCCCACTTCTAAATAAAAAGTTTATTTTGAAAAATTTAATATAAAAGTGTCAGATATTTCATATAAAAAATATACACCATTAGTAGGCGGTAAAATTACATTTTTGAAAAATACTTCCTTTATATGAAAAATTGAATTTTTTCTTATATTATGTCTAAGAAACACATAATATGCATGTCAAAATTATATAGAGTATTTTTAATAGCTACTTTGGTAGGTTGTGATGCGTTCGAACTTGATGTTGCCTGTACCACCAACTATTGAATTAGTTTAATGAGATTACGTACTATAAAATCTTGGGGTGTTACATAAAACTATAACATGACACATTTCTTAAAATATACATTATAGAACACCATATTATAAATATACACTTATAGAAATAAAGGGTGTGATTACTTATTAATTATATCTCATCCCAAACTCTATATAAAAAAATTACATCACTTTTTGTCATCTTGATCAAATGTTTGTTATGATGTGATTCTTACTCCAGAGAGATATTTTTTATACAATTATAAATAATACATTAAAAATCCTTGATATCACTGCCGAGTGATTTCTGGATACTTTTCAATGATTCTTTTCAAAAAAATAACATAAAATACGAACATGTATTTTTTAGTAGTATCCATATTTAGAGTTTTAAAAAATACTGTTATACTTCAATATCCATCATTAAATACCATCATATAGTTATCACCATAATAGTTAAGATAGTATAATAAATTTTTAACTTCTAATTCAATCATAAACCATAAGATCCATTATCATACCATTAAAAAAGATATAAATGTAAATTTTACCAAGGAACTGATCCCTTAATTTTACACTTTGACATATATTGTAATCTATTGCAACGAACAACCTATTAAAATAATTTTTTGATAATTTATGATTGAAAAAACCTATATAAAATTTAATCCCTACTAGATTAAACATTCATATGCTCTACCTAAATCACATGATTAAGATATTTATTTCTCTTAGTGTTATTGATGAAGTTTTTTATGGATTATATTTATTCTCAAGATTCTTGAATATCATGAAAGAGTTTTTTGAGATTATTGAGATGTCATTAATTTTATTTGATGTGTTTTTGAAATGATTAAGGATGGATTTAGTTCTTTATAAGTTGTTTTTAAGTGTCTTATGTAATATTTAATTTCTTTTATAAGATTATAATATCAAATGCAATCATAATCCTTTATCATTGAACTATATTAGTCATATGAATTTTAAATTTAAAAAAAAAAGAAAAAAAATTCATAAGAATATGTCTTTTGGAGTCAAGTGTATGAATTTGAGGAAATTGTAAGACTTGGAAATATGTTTTTATGGTAGGAATTCTAGAATCATATGTCTTGAGTAGACCATAAAACTTTAGTGTGAAAGAACATATGTCTTCAGATATTATGAATTTTTGAAGTAGCATATGACTTTTATGTTGATCACGTGGCTTTCCGGATCTACTAAGTATATGACTTGTGACATTAAATTACTTCAAAGTCTTAAGAAGTATATAACTAATCATTATATGGCATCATGAGACCTTAATTCTTCAAAATTTGAAAAATCAATAGTTGCATAACTTATATGGGTGTTTGAATTTAGTAATAATATAACTTAAATACTTAGATAAATTTTGATGACGTTTTTAGAGTAATATATTTAGTTTCTAGAATTTTAGTATTCTGAAGAAACAACATCCAATGATATTGAAGCTAATCTATAAGGATTAAATCATCATAGAAAAGTATAATTCAGCTTTTTTTCATATATGAATTTAATAAGGATAATATCTATGCATATTTTCCTATAATTTTTAGCTAATTTTATTTGGAAATATTTTAGGAATTCAAATATAAGTTTTCTATATAATTCTAAAAATGTTTTTAAATATAAAAATTATAAACAGTTATGAATTTATCATAATACATGGAATAATATTAAATAGTGATTCCAATTATTTTTTTCTAGTGTGGAAATTAAATATATATATCATTTAAGTACTAAGTTAAGTATAAGTTCTCCATGCCATGGTCTAGGAGAATAAGCGTTTGAGATGAAAATATTAGAAGAAGATAATCGGTATTCCTAGATTTCACAAAATCATTGATTTCAGAATCATAGTTTTATAATGATCAGAGATGGGAAGATTATTGAATGGTTTTAAAATATATCCAATTGAGAATAATGGAATAATTTAAAGTGTGAAGTAGACATATAATTAATTTTAATAGAATATTCTTATATCATAGGGTATAAACTTAAGCTCAACGGAATGAAAAAATCATATTGGATCATGTTGTACAATTCTATTGAATGAAGTTTCAATAAATATAAGAAAAAAATATTTTCTACTAAATTAAATTAAATATGGGAGTTTTTAAATTGAAAAATATGTGTAACTATAAAAAAATATTGAAGGTGTCTGTGTTTTTTTGTGAAAAAATAGAGCATAAAAAAACTGATAGAAGAAAAAGATTGTCTCAAGCCTAAAGAGGAAAAGTGATTATAGTCATCTATTTGAGATCAAGATTTCAGTTGAATCAAATCCAAGTCTAAGTTTCAACGATAATATTATCATAAGGTTTTACATTATTTTATAATATTATTTTATCCATATTAAAGGGTCAACCAGAAGATCTTCAAAACTTTTTGAAAAATCAAATTCAAAAGAGATAGTTTATACATTGTTTGATAATTTAATAACTAGCACTATGGTGTTTAAATTTTAGTGAGATTATTATGTAAAATTATACTATATGATACACAGAATATAAAATAGTATTGTATTATAAATATTTAGTATATATTTCATGGATTAGTTGGAGTTGAACATAAAAATGAGTGGGTACCAACATTGGGTCTAAACCTTGTAAAAACAATGTTTACCTTCTCTTGATTACATTTTATTTTAATGTTGGTAAGTCTGAGTGTATTTATTGAGTGTAACATGTATTAAATAGTGTAAATTTTTTATTTCAAATTGAATGAAATTATAAAATACAACCACCACTAATTTTTCACCCCTTCTTAGTGTTGTATCAGGGCTTGGGAAATTTCAAGTGGTATTATAATATATAGGTTTACTCTGTTATATCCCTGAATTTTTTTATGATGTATAATATTGATATTATTAATTTAAGAGTTATAAAATCCTTTGATGGAAATAAATTACATAGATATAATAACAATATGATTCCCTTTATACTATCACTTTGTATAGAAGTTTTCTATGTAGTTATAGTTTTCTTACCACCATTTGATAGAAATTATATAATAAAATTTTCTAAAAATTGAAAGTTAAATATTGATGGGATGAAAATAAATTTCATTCCAATGTTCTTATATACAAAACTTTTATACTTAAGTTAGGGGTATATATACTAAAAATTAAATATGGGATAAGCTTGAGAATTTTTTTTAATGAAATTTTAAGGTCAAAGAAGGTAATCTAAAAATTTAAAGAAGAAATTTTAAACATGCCAAGATGGATTAAGATTAAAAAATTGATGACTTATTTACAAGGGTGAATGGAGTTTTTTGTTATATCATAAGATATGATGAGGATATAAGTGACTCTCCTATTGAAAATAATTTAATGAGAAAATGTTTGGGAAGGTTTAATCCAAATATTTCAGCTCTATAATATATAGAGTATTATGATCTTAATGATCTTCACACCATACTTAATGAATATGAAATAATAAAGACTCTATTGACTAAAAAATACAAAAAATAACTTGATTTTAAATCCAAGAGGAAGATGAGGGTCAAATATTAATAAGGTTATGTACTAAGTGACATAATAGAGAATATAAGAAATATATTGAATAAAAAAAAATTATAATCAGTTTTCATAAGGAACATCCAGAATGGAAATGAAAAATAAAAAGGTAAAATCATACATAAATTCTTCTAATCTTAGGATATTAGGAACTTTTATATTAATTTACCAATATGTAAAGTCGAGAGTTTGATGCTAAGGATGCGAGACCCAAAAATAAGATATGGGGACAAAACCCAAAAGATGCCTTGAGATTATTTGAAAACTAGAAGATGATATCATTAAGAAAAAGAAAAAACTATAAAGTAAGGAGAAAGAGGATGGTGTATTTTTTTATACAATTAGATGAATAATTTCATACTAAATTAACAAACATAATGACTCATGTTTTTAGACATGAGGAGTCCTCTAATAGTGAATGTAAAAAAGATTAAATAATCCACATGGAATTATGTTGCAGTATTAATTGGAAGCATGTATAGATAAGAATGTGAAAATGAAGTAAGTGGTTAATTTATCAAATAAATAGGATGGAAATTGTTAATTTTAATTATAAATTTACCAATAATAATGCTACCAATATTAAAGAATTTTTTAAAATATTAGATTAATACTGTATAAAATGGCAATATTTTTAATGATATTTACAAGAGACTCAAGTTGAAAGAATAATATCTCTAAAATAATTAATATGAATTACTTGAAGATGAAATAGAGTTTAAGAAGATAAATAATGATCTAAATAAATATATGAGTAACAAGGTTGAGTCATATATTTCCATTGAAAATATAAATTTAAAGCAGTATATCAAATATTTTTCTAATATATCTCACAGTAACCCTATTTTTCCTAACAATATAGTTTCAAATTCAAAATATAGTCATATATAGACCAAAAATGGTATTGAAAAAAATTTCCACTTCATTTAAGGAAGAGTATAAAATATCAAATTAAAAAATCTATGAAGGTAGAATAAATTATAATCATTGGTAGTCCGATCACATCCAAATTTTGGACATAAATCATATTACTATTTAAGATCGAGATTAAATTGGTATTTCAATGGTTGTGGTATTTTTTCCATGAGTCAGATAGAGGATGGATTAATGTTTCTCTAATAGGAAAAAGGATTGATGTAAGGGAGATCAATCCTAGTATATGAGAACAAATTTAGAAAATAAGAAAAATAATTCCTAGGAACCATTTTGTTAACCCACAAAAAATAAAATTGTTTATTGGATTAAGTATGTGAGAGATGCGAAAAAGGGCCATAGAGCCTATTATTTCCTGATTAAATTTATTGAACAAAATCCCTTTAATGAAAATGGTAAAAGAAAATTAAAATTAAACCATGGATAAATATTGTTTTTTATTGAAGTTACTTTTAAGGCTTGCAAGAGAGGAAATCCATAGATTAGAGAAAATAAATGTTCTCAAAAAAATTCTGGTGGTAAACAACTCCTAGAAAGAATTATTGAATATGGTAGAGGATTAGTGACTTTTGTAAATGATAGTTTATTGAGAATTAAAGACATTGGTTCTGAAAAGATTTAATAAAATAAGATTAATTTCATGGATATTATTTATGTGGATGGGATTGACCACAACATATAAAGTTAAAATCAACTATGTGATTAAGGAAATGAATTTCTATTCAGGAAATCATGTGTTAAAAAACCTAAAAGACAAAAGTCTCATTATAAGAGGTTAAATAATAAGAGGTAATGTAACGACACAAATTATTTCAATGGAAAATTCCCTTCTCATATTTATGTCATAAAAACAAAAAATAATGAACTACTAAGTGATAAGTGACCTTTAAACATAATTCTGTCACCCCTATGGTTGGAATTTTGAAAATCCGACATACACGGTTGTGTTCAAGATGGTTTTTGGAGTCTAATGAAACAAAAATAATTTTGGTGAATAGTAACATACCCTTATTAATAGTATCCTACCCTTATGAATAGTAACATGACCCTTATGAATAGTAAATAAGAGGAACATTACCTATGAATAATAAAATAAAATTTAAACATCATAGAAAGTGATAATTTGACCTTAGTAAACGTTTTTGGAATTTTATAAGTCGTAAATAATTAATTATAATTAATTAATTAATTTAAATGAATATTTATTTTCCTGAAATATATTTATAAATTATTGAATCAATGTCTAATAGTTTTTAGATAAGACCCTACGTAATTTTTGAATGAACTGCAAAATCAGTTTTAATTTTAAACACTGTTTTTTTAAGTAAATTATGATTTTAATGAAATATTAAATTAATAATATTTAGAAAATTATTTTTGAAAAATGGACTTCATTTTTGGATTCTACACGTCGAAAAATGGTTGGGGTAAAGTTTTGGGAATTTTCTGAGATACTTGAGTTTTTGATGAATAGTGGAATCCGATAATTCACAATAAAAGCTAAATAATGTATTAATTGAGTCATCGATGATGTTCTGTGGATGTAATACCACTTGGTTCGGGATTACATTATAAAATTACAATTCTTGGTCATTCAAGACTCACTATTCCTTGTCTTTGGTGAAATTAATAAACTAATCAATTTTATATTAAGGAAACCCCTCTCCACTCCACTATAAAAGCCACCCTTCACTCCCTCTTTTCCTCACACCTCTCAAGCTCCAAGACTTCTCTAAACTCTTTCCAAACACCTTCCCTAGCCTCTCCCCCACATCCAAGAGCTCCTGGTCACATCAAAAGACCAAGATTAGGCCCTTAAGGAGGTTCTTAAGAGGAGGATTCTAAAGGTAATTTCTCTCCCTCTTCTCCTTTAATTTCCTTTCAAGTTCAAGTTCCTTTCATGATCTCTCCCTACCTATCTTCGTCCAAACTGTTTTGTAACTCTAGTATTATAAATATACTGTAATATTATGATTCTAATGGTATATTATATCACCCACACCCTTTCCCTCTTCCTTTTATTTTATTAAAGAGAACGTTGTCCATGTGGTGATAATTTATCACCTTCAAAAACGACATGTTCTCTTCTTCCATTTCTACCTTCAATCTAGACATGAAACCATTTTTATGGTTGAACCAGAATATTTTATATGTATTATGTTATATTTTATGTTCTGGAAATAACCTATGGCCATATTACTAAGTGAAAAGTCAAAATGAGTTCGTTGTGATCCAAAAACCGCTCAAATTAACCCAAAAATCTTCATTTAATTCTTATCTAATGATTCATCCACATAGATCTAATATAACTTATTATAAAATCATTAAAGCTTCTGTAATATCATTAATTACATTTAATATCAGTCCTGGATGTTTACCCATGATTTACCCAAACATCAATTTAAGAATACAAGTGGACCGTTCAAGAAAACCATAAACACGAACATCCCCGAACAATGTTTTTAAACTCTATAAGTCATCCAAAGGAACATAATATGAAATAATGAAACCAGAATGAACCCTATTAATGTATAAAAGGTTCTGGAATTTTTAATTAATGAATATAATGTCATTATATAGGACATTAAAGAGAAGGATGCATTCGAGTACAAGGTAAGGGGAAATCTTGAACCCAATTTTCGTCCTTTGAGTTCTCCCTCTTTCACTCCATTTTTGATATGGTTACTCCTCAATAATCATTTGTTCATCATTTACATTACTTTTTTGGGATATAAATGTTTGTCACTGGTTTTTTTTCCATCAAAATGTTTTCCAAAAGAACTCTTCTTTCAATATCTCACCTTTTACCTCTCATTCAAGGTTGATGGTTCTTGTATCATGTATGTTGTTCGCTCTTTCTTTTGGGAACCCAAAGGATATGAATGTGTTATTATGAGATGAAACCCATTCCTTTACATGGGTTATTTATGTACATGTTTGATATGTTTTCTATGTGGCAAGAATGATAATTATAATGTTATGATGTGACGGGTGTGCCCAGAATTATATAGCGCAATATGAATGTTTAAATGTGACGGGTGCGCCCGGAATTATATAGCTCTCCAATGCATTGGTTAAAGTGATGAATCTCATGAGTAAATGCGAAATGATGTGTGAACAAGATTATAGATTTTTTCACAAGAATGTGTGGTAGCTAACCACTAAGACATGATGTTTCATTTTTATGCATTGCCACATTTCAAGTTTATTATTTATGCTCCTCTCATGTTCATGATCTTTTTCCTATGTCATGATTGTGCTCACCTCGTGATATATTGTTATTATATATCCTCTTACTGGGATTTTAGCTCACCCCTTTTGATGTATATCCTCAGGTGGCTACATGTACTAAGGAGAGGACAAGTGCCACTAAGAAGCTAGTGAAGAAGAAATTAAATAAATGTTTATGCTTGATGTTGTATTTGTTATGTATTGTCCTAGTTTTCCCAAGACACTAAACCTATGGATCCTCCATGTGTAATACTATTATGTTGTTTGTATTTGAAATGATGTAATAGTAAAGTAAGAAAAGGACGGGTCACTATAGTTGGTATCAGAGGCAAAGGTTTAGTTAATTTGGGAATTATGATTAGTAAACCCTAAAGAAAACCTCTAGCATAAGAATAAGTACAAACACATACAAAAGAATATTTACCTAGGGATCCCATATGTTATGTATTTGGTATAATTGTTTAAATAAATAATTTATTCATGACTTGTTTACTTATGTTTGGTTCTAACCTTTTCTATCTTAGAAAATGGTGGGAACCAGGAGAGGTAATGAAGGAGAAGTACCCTCACCTGTTTGTGTAAAGTAAAATTTCAGGGGCAAAATTTCTTAAGGGGGGAAGAATGTAACAACCCAAAGTATTTCAATGGAAAATTACCTTCTTATATTTATGTCATAAAAATACAATATAATGAACTACTAAGTGATAAGTCACCTTTAAACATAATTTTGTCACCCATATGGTTGGAATTTTAAAAATCCGACATACACGGTTGTGTTCAAGATGGTTTTTGGAGTCTAATGAAACAAAAATAATTTTTGGTGAATAGTAACATACCCTTATGAATATTAACATACCCATATAAATAGTAACATGACCCTTATGAATAGTAAATAATAGGAACATTACCTATGAATAATAAAATAAAATTTAGACATCATAGAAAGTGATAATTTGACCTTAGTAAACGTTTTTGGTATTTTATAAGTCATAAATAATTAATTAAAATTAATTAATTAATTTACATGAATATTTATTTTCCTGAAATATATTCATAAATTATTGAATCAATGTCTAATAGTTTTTAGATAAGACCCTACATAATTTTTGAAAGAACTGCAAAGTCATTTTTAATTTTAAAAACTGTTTTTTAAGTAAATTATGATTTTAATTAAATATTAAATTAATAATATTTAGAAAATTATTTTTGAAAAATGGACTTCATTTTTGGATTCTACACGTCGAAAAATGGTTGGGGTAAAATTTTGGGAATTTTCTGAGATACTTGAGTTTTTGATGAATAGTGGAATCTGATAATTCACAATAAAAGCTAAATAATGTATTAATTGAGTCATCAATGATGTTTTGCTGATGTAAGACCACTTGGTTCGGGATTAAATTATAAAATTACTATTCTTGGTCGTTCAAGACTCACTATTCCTTTTCTTTGGTGAAATTAATAAACTAATCAATTTTATATTAAAGAAACCCCTCTCCCCTCCACTATAAAAGCCACCCTTCACTCCCTCTTTTCCTCACACCTCTCAAGCTCCAAGCCTTCTCTAAACTCTGCCAAAACACCTTCCCTAGCCTCTCCCCCACGTCCAAGAGCTCCTTGTCTCATCAAAATACCAAGCTTAGGCCCTTAAGGAGGTTCTTAAGAGGAGGATTCTAAAGGTAATTTCTCTCCCTCTTCTCCTTTAATTTCCTTTCAAGTTCAAGTTTCTTTCATGATCTCTCCCTACCTATCTTCATCCAAACTATTTTGTAACTCCATTATTATACATATACTGTAATATTATGATTCTAATGGTATATCATATCACCCTACACCCTTTCCCTCTTCCTTTTATTTTATTAAAGAGAACGTTGTTCATGTGGTGATAATTTATCACCTTAAAAAATGACATGTTATCTTCTTCCATTTCTACCTTCAATCTGGTCATGAAACCATTTTTTTGGTTGAAACAGAATATTTTATATGTATTATGTTCTATTTTAAGTTCTGTAAATAACCTATGGCCATATTACTAAGTTAAAAGTTAAAATGAGTTCGTTGTGATCCAAAAACCGCTCAAATTAACCCAAATAGTCTTCATTTAATTCTTATCTAATGATTCGTCCAAATGGATCTAATATAACTCATTATAAAATCATTCAAGATTCTGTAATATCATTAATTACATGTAATATAAGTTCTGTATGTTTACCCATTATCTACCCAAACATCAATTTAAGAATACAAGTGGACCGTTCAAGAAAACCATAAAAACGAACATCCCCGAACAATGTTTTTAAACTCTATAAGTCATAAAAAGGAACATAATATGAAATAATGAAACTAGAATGAACCCTATTAATGTATAAAAGGTTCTGGAATTTATAATTAATGAATATAATGTAATTATACATGACATTAAAGAGAAGGATGCATTCGAGTACAAGCTAAGGAAAAATCTCGAACCCAATTTTCTTCCTTCGGGTTCTCCCTCTTTCACTCCATTTTTGATATGGTTACTCCTCAAAGATCATTTGTTCATCATTTAATTTACTTTTCTGGGATATAAATGTTTTTCACTAGTTTTTTTTCATCAAAATGTTTTCCAAAATAACTCTTCTTTCAATATCTCACCTTTTACCTCTCATTCAAGGTTGATGGTTCTTGTATCATGTATGTTGTTCCCTCTTTCTTTTGGGAACCCAAATCTTATGAATGTGTTATTATGAGATGAAACCCATTCATTTCCATGGGTTATTTATGTACATGTTTGATATGTGTTCTATGTGTCAATCATGATAATAATAATGTTATGATGTGACGGGTGCGCCCAGAATTATATAGCACTCCAATGCATTTGGTAACGTGATGAATCTCATGAGTAAATGTGAAATGATGTGTGAACAAGATGCTAGATTTGTTCACAATCATGTGTGGTAGTTAACCACTAAGACATGATGTTTCATTTTTATTCATTGCCACATTTCAAGTTTATTATTTATGCTCCTCTCGTGTTCATGATCTTTTTCCTATGTCATGATTATGCTCACCCCATGATATATTGTTCTTATATATCATCTTACTGTGATTTTAGCTCACCCCTTTTGATGTATATACTCAGGTGGCTACATGTACTAAGGATAGGACAAGTGCCACTAAGAATCTAGTGAATAAGAAATTAAATAAATGTTTATGATTGATGTTGTATTTGTTATGTATTGTCCTAGTTTTCCCAAGACACTAAACCTCTGGATCCTCTATGTGTAATACTATTATGTTGTTTATCTTTGAAATGATGTAATAGTAAAGTAAGAAAAGTATGGGTCACTATATGTAAATTATTCCAAATTTTTCATCTCACTAACTCACTCAGCCTAAGTTACAAAGAATAAAATGAATTGTGGAAAAGGAGACTTGGTCACCTTGGATAATAGCGACTAATAAAATTTTAAAATTATGACAACATAAGAGACATTAACCATCTTAAAAGGAAGAAAGTGGTCATTTTTGAAACATTCCCAAAGGGAAAGATGGTCTAATATAATTTAAAAATAATATAGATTTAGTAATCTAAGACACTTAAACTCATTAATTAAGATATATGTGTTCCTTTTAGGAACCAGTCTTTGAGAGGTGATTTGAAATTCAATACATTCATTGGTGATTTAACTTAGATAACTATAGTCATGTTCAACTTAAATTTGATAATAGATAATGTAAATGAGTGTATATAAAATGAAATTTAAAATTATCTAACAACGGAAAGGATAAAACATTATTTTAGTGCATCATATTCTTCAAAATATAATGAAATAGTTGAGTTAAAACATTTAATCATTATTGAAATGGAAAAAAACAATGTTAATAGCACACAATATTTTTTAAATTTTCAGGAGAGAATCAATGTTTACTATTATCCATATTCAAAATCAATTTTTTATGAGACCTAAAATAAATAGAATGCCTTATGAAATTTATTCCCAAATGAATTATACTATAAAATAATCCATTATATTTAGATGTTCATTCTTCATAAATATAATCGGCACAAGTCTATGAAAATTCAAATAAAAATAGGATAAAGGAATATTCATGCATTTATTTTATAATGAAAATGGATAAAATTGTTAGAACCAATGAATAAGTAGACTAATTGATACTTGAGATGTTAAAATCATTGAAAAATAGTCCCTGAAAAGAGGTTCAATTATTAAGTTAAATCATTTTTTAGAGGCTAATGGTGAGAATAATTCTAACAACCAGACCATTTAACTATTAGAAAATGTGTATAATTTTATACCTAATAATTCAGATTATACTTTTAAGGATGATAATGTTTCTAATAATCCTAACAATAAGACTCCAAGTTTGAAGAATTTTTTTGATATTGATTATATAATTCATAAATAAGAGAAAATGGTCTAAAGTAGAATAAAGAATGGAATTAAGAACAAAAGTACTCCCATTTCAAAAATTGAAACAAAATATATTTCATATTAATTTAAAAAAGAATAATATACTGATTCTATGAATGAATAACTTGATCAAATCAAGAATAAATCCACTTAAATCTTGTGAAAAGTCCCAAAATTTAAAATGGTATTGGCACTAAGTTGGGTTTTTGAAAAAAAAATCAATAAAATATGGGATGTTTTAATAAAAAAATCAATATTGGTTTGTAAGGTTTATCCTCAGATGGAGGGAATATATTTTGAAGAAACATTTTTCCCAATTATAAGGCTAGATATAGTTTCAATCAAAATTAATTCAGTATAATTTTTAAAAGCCTACTCTACCTCACCATATCAAGGCTAGATATTTTATTTTTCAGTGGATCAATATGATACATTTTTGTTTGATCTAAAGGAATATCATATGTTGGAATTCAATAGAATCATGAGATATGTTAAGGGGACACTCAAACAGGATGTATTGTATAGAAACAAATCTAGTATATAGTTATTGGGGTACACAAATGTTGATTGGGTAAGAGAATGTACAAACAGAAAGTCAACATATAGTGGATCTCTATTCCTTAATGAGAGATGTGGGAGTTGGATCCAAAAAGATATATTAATTAACTCTATATATAGAAGAGTAAGTATATTGCAGTTTCACATTCCTGTACATAAATTTGATTAATTCAAGCGTATCTAGATGATTTAAAATTAGTTTTTGACAAACCGTAAAGATTTGTTTTGATAATATGAATTTCATAGATCTCTCAAATAATCATTTCAATTATAAATTTCTAATAATATTGATATTAGATGCCATTTTATCAAAGACAATGTGGGGAATTTTCATATATAATTTGACTATATTTTAATATTGGGTATAATTATAGACCTTTTTAGAATGGAAATCCCTATGGAAATTTTTAAGAGATTAGGTAAAACATCATATTTAACCTTCTCTTCTTAATTGAGGATGTATTAAAAGCCACCCCCACTATTCCATGAATGGTATTTACAAAGGGATATAAATAGTGACAGAACACATTATCAAAGAGGTAGATAATTCATCATCAAAAGGAAGGTGATCACTACCTTGTGATATGAAGAAGTGGATATTGTTCAATGGGGTAGTTTCTGGAAAGTGAGATTGGATGTATGATTTGTGGGGAGTTCATTTTCATCACACGAACACACTATTTTAACATTTATATATTTAATTATATTAAAATATTTACCATATCCAAAAGTGTGGTGTAAGTCACATGTCATTAGAGATGGATGTGATTTAATGATTCTCATAACATTCTATGAGTTCTAAATATAAATGAGTTTTTTTAAGTACAGTCATGTAGATAATAAATAATAAAGTGGGAGTTTTATGTACCCAACGAGTTATTAATGACTTTCCTAATGGTTTTCATTATTTTAAATCTTGATAGAATTTATTAAAAGTGTTTTTGTGGCTATTAATAATTCATTGGTTTTGTTTTGGTGTTTTGGAGATGATTCAAGATATTTAGAGTGAATTCAAATTTTTTTTGTATGGTTTTCATGTGATTTTGAATTTTAGTGCTGGGTTAATGGATTTAGATCTATTTGTAAGTATTCATCAAAATAATTTATTCATCGTATGACTTTGATCCATGGTAGAAAACTGGAAAAGGCATCAACACATAACTTTTTGAGTGTAGTGTATGAATTTTAAGACATCAAAAGTCTTGGGAATATAACTTTATTGTAATACTTTTAGAATTGTATGTGTTTTATGAGGATTCTATTAGGATTCAATTTCACATCAAATCAACGTCCTTTTACTTGTAACTGTACTGTGGCCCCATATTCCTGCTTTCCTAAGGTGGTTAGACTTTACCACTATTGTTGATGTGGTGGTCTCCTTAATCATAATGGGATGATGAGGTGACAACTCTTACTTGCAAGGATTCCTATTTGTAGTTCATCTCCTAGTCTGGGACACACATACAAATCAACTACATGTTCTTGAATCGTATTAATGGTTCTATAATGTAATGGACAACAATTATTTATGTTTCTTTATATTTTTAAATGTTGTATACCTATGCCTGGTACTAATGATGATGTTGAGTATGTTAGGAATCCATAAATATCTTCCTAATATGTGATGAGGGTATCTTGTTCTCAAGGAATAAAGCATCTAGGGTACAAAAATCAATGCATCCAGTGATAACTGTAAGGATAATTATGCTCATTATGTAATTTATCCAAGGATCATTGTCTTGAAATCCTGTTCTATTAACACAAAGACACTCGCATTCATCATGTGAGGAATTTTCTGCCTGTCATGATATAAAACTTATGGTTTTCACATATGGTTTCCCCAAATAATCACATACTGAATACCATGCTCATCACACAGGGTAAGAACATTGAATCATCGGAAAAGGAAAAGGGGTAAATATCATATGATCATCACATATACTTTTTATTCTCATCACATAATAAATTTCTTGATTGTTACATGAGGACACATCTTAGACTCATCACCAAAGTAGAGGGAGAAGAGATCATATTCTTATCACATAGGTGTCCTTAGCTATTCACCTAAGGTAATCTAGACTCATCACATAAGGATGGGTTTCTATTGCATCAGATGGGATTATAGGCTTAAATATGATTATGGTTATTCCCACATGTGCTCATGATGTATTGGTCAATCACATATTTATAGTTTAGTGTAGATGATCCCATATACAATCATCACACATCGTTCATAACCTATTTAGAGACCTGTGTGGATAGTACCTCAAATGATCATCATGTATGGATCAATCATGAATTTTAATTCCTATTTGGGTTGTTTCCCATATATTCTTTTTGTGTATTAGTCTAGGTATAGATTAATATCCTCCAGACACAACGATGTCTACTGGGTATTTGGGTATGTATGATGATAACTTGGTATACTTTAGAACGATTATTAGGATTTGGAGTTACCTACCCAGAGAGGGATATAAAGATATTGTGATTTATAGACTGATATATGGAGATGCATCCTACATACCATTTTGGGATGCAAGAATCAAAATACACATAGTTCAGGGTGAATAGTTTGAGTTCATCTGATAAGATTACACCATGATGATTGATGTCGTGAGGTAAGGATGCTTGAGTCCCAAAGGTGAAATGTAAAAGGATTTTGTAGGGATTAAGAATTGAAGATATAAGAAATATGGGGGGAATTATCTCAAAATAATCACATGGGTCAACCTATACTGAGCACATAAAGAATCCTAGGCTTGTGACACATATTATCCTTTTCTCATTACATATGGTAGACTTCATTTTAAATTCATTTACTAAGGATGTTATAGTTCATTTTAATATCAAGCAACTCAGATGTTATGTTGGGCAGTTTATTGTCTTTCATCATGGGAGTAGTTGGGGAATATGTGTTAAGCTTCCCATTCCTAGTTATAATTTGAAGAAAGAATGTAATATGTATAATGTATGTTTTCATCAAGGGGAAATATTGATGGTTTCCATTGACGGTGTCATTCTAGGGTATTACATATCAACTCTGTAGGTGTCTTTAGAGGAAAAAAGGCATAGAAAAGACTCGTATTAGGAAGTATACAGGTGGCTTAGTATAGGATCGCATATTATTAAGAGGAAAAATCAAGGATACTGCATAAACAATGCTTTATGTAGATGGTTTTGGCATAATGGTCAATGTTACTAGTTTTTTCATGTAGATATTTCATAAGTAACCATGAACCATATAGATATGGGCCCCACAAGTACTCGAAATTTGTGAAATTGTGTTCTATGAAAGGATATGTCTAATGAAGGCACCTATGTATGTTTTATTAAGGATAGAGGATTTCAATGGTAAGATTATGGTGATATTATGGTGTATAGCATAAACTATTTCTCTATAATTCCACTACATGGGTTTCTTGAAATACTAGGGTCTCATGAAGACCTATGTTTCATGAATCATTTTCTTTGAGAAAAAATAGTGTTTTTAATCTACGGTAGTTTTTTAAAATAACTATAAAACATTGGACAATATATTAATGGGTTCATGTGATTTAATTATCAAAATACCTTTATTGTGGAAATCCATGGGTCATTAAGTTCATGAATTTTAGAGTTCCACAAATCTAGAGATCTTTATTGAGGTTTAATGGATAGATATACATAAAATGTGAGGTTGATGGGGGTATTATAGGCATTGGGGGAATAAGTGGATACTTTTCCAATAATATTACCACCTTTATGAAGTTCTGAGTTTTACAATTCTCTCACATCTATTCACAAAACTCGGATCCCTAGTAAATACTGTACTATGGGTGGGATTTTGTTTTTCACTCAACTTGGATTGTCCCCAATTATTCATTATTGCTTAAAAATCCTTCCTCAATGTTCTTTTAGGAATCAAAAGTAATATTTGAGTCAGTCATAAGACGTTATTATGATGTAGTATAATTATTTGGATAATATGAACTTTCAATAAAGTGTATTCCTTTATTATTGAGTGTATATTTTTAAGTATCAGTCGAGCGTATGACTCTTGATTTCATATGAATTGAAATTGATAAAAAATGTAAAAATAATAATCATATTACATCATGAGACCTTATTTATATAAAATTCATACAAATTAAACAACATATAAATTATTTAGCATGAGGCTTCACTGATCTTTCGAATTAAGAACTTAGAGATATTTTAGTCATGTTTTTGTGTGAATTTCAGAGTTTCTTTAATTTGAATATTCTAAATAATTAACTTATAATGATTATAAATTTGTTCTTCAAAAATTAAATCATCATATTTAAATTATTATTCATATTTTTTCATTTAATCATTTTAAAAGGAAAATATCAAATTATATCTATTTGTACATTCTCTTTCAGTTGATATGGGAAATTTATATGGAATTTGAATATGTTTTTTTGAATATTATTACCTATAAAATAATTATGGGTTTTTAATAAGACTATAAAAAACTATTCTATATTTCTCATAATAAGTGTCATATGATTATGTTGTAATTCTAGATGAGGTTTTAGAGTGTTGATATTCACATTTTTTAGTATTTGATTTCCGTTTCGTAGATAAGTTCTTTATCCCGGGGGCTGGGAGAGGAAGATTTTTAGTTTAAACAATGGGAATAATATGATGGGTATTCTTATAATTTAAAATTTTATTTTTATTTAATTATATTTTTTGGATTATTGAATTCATGATGATTCCCAAATATTTTTTATATGAATCTGAATGAGGATAAAGAATGAAGTGGAATTTTTTTATACATGAAATTAATGAAATGGAGAATATTCTCATATTGTGTAAAATTAAATTAAGAACAAATAAATAAGAAAATTATATATGATCATGTTATATGATTATATTGAATTTTGTTTTGATATTTAAGAGATAGAATTGATTTCTCTTAAATTAATTTAATCTTTGGAGTCTCACTACTGTTAAATATTAGAATCTATGAAGAGATAAAATGTATGTGATTTAAAAAATAGAAATATATCATCGAAAAATTAAGTCAAGTATAAGAGAGTGTGGGTCCCAGATTTCATAAATGATTATCATAATCTATTTAAGGTCAAGATTTTAGTTGAATCGAATCAGAATTTGAGTTCTAAATTTCATTTTTTCACATGATTCCATATTAAATGAGCCTATTTTTCTATATATATTAAAGGATCATTTGTAATATCATAGAATGTTGTTGATAAACAAGATTTTCACCTTATCATTCCTAAATTGATCTCATAATTATATAACTGGTCGGATACTGTGTAAATTTCATCAACATACTAATAAAAAAATGATGGTACATAGTCTATCCACTTCTATTTAATCATAAATATTTATCTTAGAATCCATTGATCAGTGGGTGTAAAAATCCAAACTAGGTCAAAAAATTATTAAAATATTTTTTGCATTCTCTTGTTTACTTTTTAATTTTATATGAGTATGTTTGAATGATTGTCTTAGGTTGATCATGTCTTAAATAGAATCATAGGTTTATTTCTGATCAAAATTAATTTTTAAATACAACAATAATTGATTCGTCCCCCTTACTAGTAGTTCATCAGGCCTTGGATAATTTCAAGAGAAAAAATTCATCAATGTTCCTTGAGAATATACCACCCTTAGTAAGATCCAATCCCATTTATCTTCATTGTAAAAAATAAACCCAAATATCAATTCTTAAAATGTTAGCATATAGAAATATTAACATATCCAATAAAACTATGGGAGATTTTATATCTTAATATGAAGAACATAATTAATATCAAATGTTTAATAACAAATAAGGAATGAAATTCACTTTTTAGGAGTCAGGGACCCGTATCTATAAAAATAATGTGTATGTAGATGGTTAAAACCTAAGATACCACCAATGGTTCTCAAAACATTCCTTATAATGTTCCATCTTCATAAAATCTGTAATTTTACTTTCAGTGGATTCATACTTAAATCTCTCGAATCTTTTCCCCACCTTCCCTTCAATAATGTTATATTTTATCTCAATATATTTTTTCATCTAATGATGAATAGAGTTTTTTTAATATTGATCGAACTTGAGTTATTACACTTGATTGTAATAGGAAAATTTTCATCAACTATAATGTTTTAAAGTTTTTTCATTATCTACAAGATTTTTTTGTTTTATTTACTTACAATCATGTATTTATTTTTCACAATGATGAATGAAAAACATTCACACATTTTGATCAAGTAATAAATATAAAAATATATAAGATAAATTGCACCATCATATATAAACTTATGGTCATTGGATAAACATATCAAATCATTATTTTTATACCCAAATAAGGCATTTTAAATGTTTCTTTGTAAAAAATATAAAATCCACTATACCTTTTTTAAACTGCTATATTCATTTCATTACTAGTATATTTGTTGATATAGAAAATCTTTGATAAATTATATCTCAATAATTATAAAAAACTATGTGTGTTACTAAATATATTTCATTCCATACTATTCCAATTATTTTACTATAATTCATAATATCCAAATATTTATAATTTTCATACATTGAAACATAATTGGGGTAGTAACTAGTGTTTTCTTGGCCTTATAATTCTCTATTACAAGTCATTTTAGAAGCACATTATAATATTTTAATTTAGAAACAAAATTTTCACGAGTTCCTTGTATCACATATAAACCATTGGGAAATGTAAATTAATTAATAATTGACGTTTTAAACTCACTCCACAAGAATATAAAAAACTTGTTTCATTACACTTCATTTAATCCTCAGAATTTTCTGTCCTCAATATATATAAGTACCATCTTCCATTGATAATTATCCTTCATGTTATAGAGATGATTAAAATCTCATCCACATTCAAATCCAAAATTTCTCAAATATAGATCATTACTAGATTACTAAGAAATTTGTTCCTAATTTGGCTTATAAAGTGTCTTGTTCAACTAAAACACATTGTTATCATCTATATGAATAAATAATATTTCTCGTTGTTAAATGTAAACAACTTCTTTAAGGACTCTAATGAAAATTATAGATTTTATATCTACTTGTAAAATATTTAATTTCCATTAAACATTCATATCGATGAACAATAATATTATTTTCAACCATTAAATTGGAGGAAAATTCTCATGTACATTGATTCATTCAAATCAATAAACATTTCAAACTAGTTATTCCATGTTTTGAAAAAAAAATTGTTCTTCATTCAATTTATTCTAGAAAACCATTTTGTGTTTAAAAATAATATTATCTCTTGCTTTAAAAAAAAATCCCCATGGAGCATTATAATAATATTTTTAAGACATTCATTTATATACTTGATATAATTCTCATATTCTATAAACTCATCAAAACCAATTTCATCTACTTGTGACCATGCATAGATTCTATCCTTCATGTTTTTTCTAGAGATTCTAGGTAACAAAAAATGTTTTATTTGTCAATTTCTTATTTTCTTATTCAATTACTATATGTTAAGGTACTTTTAGTAGTAATATCATCATTAATGTCATCATCAAAATCCACATCAGCCACTTTTTCTACCCGTGAACTACTTAAATGATTAAATATTTTCTCTGAATTTTATTCAATAATTTGTTAAAAAAGATAGCAATTCTCCAAAATAGTGAAATCATAAATTTTAATCATTCTTCTAATACTTTTAAAAAATAATTCATTTAAATGATTAACCATGAGAAATTATTTTATCTTTACAGGATTGAAAAAAACATTGGCTCTTACCGGCGTAAAAAAAAATTTACTTCCAAATATTAAATTGTATTTTAATGCCAATTTATTCCCATATAAATCTAAAATAGAGCTATTTACTCATCAAAATATAACAAATATTTTTTACTATTCTAATTTGAACATCACTTCACTCTAAAACTTCTCTAGAAGCTCTTTTTCAATAAGAATTATTCAAACATTTCCTTATTATCTATATTATTCTCTAATCAACAAGATTTTATCGAGGAGTCTTATAGATGAAACATTATTCATTCACATATTCTTCTATAGATAGATCTCCACTTGACTATTAATAATATCCAAGCCATTACTGATCAAAATGTTTAATATTTTATATCCAAGAATATGTTTTTCTAATCTCTGATAACAAGTTATGTAATTAAACACCTTGAATTTTTATGTTACCCCATAAACCATTGAATTTTGTTATATTCATTAATAAATAGTGCATAATACAACTTTCTATCAATATCCCTTATTGATATTGGTTTATAAACATTAAGATACACCAATTTTGACAACAACATTGACTTCCTACCTTTTTTATTATAAGTATTTTGAATTATTTCACTTTTTTGACAAAACGTACACATATGAGTTCTATATTGAGTTATTTTAGGGATATCACATACACATTCATTCATTTTCAAGTATTCAAAGGAATTTTAACTCAATTTTTCATGCCATTTTCACCGTGACTTATTTTCATTATCCTTAGAGAGAAGTATATATGTCCATATTCATTGTTGAGATTAAGATTTCCCTTGTTATTTTTACAATATAAAAAATTTCCTTTTCCGTTCACTTTATTGTTAAAATTTTATTATTGAAATGTTTTTTATTCCTTGAGTCATTAAAATTAACTTCATTTGAATAAATTTCAATCAATTCATTAAATATGAAAAAATTTATTCTCTTCATGTCATTTCCTCTATTTTTTTTGAAAGTGTAAATAATCCTAAATCCTTCATTGTTTTAAATTATTATGGAACCTTCCCTATCATATTTAATATCTATAACAATATCTATGTTTCTCATCATGTGGGAACAACGTCCACTATCAAGAATCCACACTCTATCTTAGTCCATTAATTTAAAATAAAATTCCATTATAACCTCCTTCTAATCTATTGTATTTTCTATAAGATCCCATTAAATAACATTTGTAGTTAGTTTATATTATTTTTCATCATCCTTATACAATGGATCTTATTCGTCTATAAATTATATGAATTAAGTTTTTCATTTATATCTTTCTTAGAGATTCATGGAATTACACTTTTCAACTATTTTGAATCTTCCATAGCACACTTATTTGTATCCATAATGAGAAATGCATGTATTTGAATCCAAAATGTTTATTCGAAAAACCCAATCCATCAAAAATATACTAAGAATATTGATATTTTATAATTTTTATTTATTTATCATGTCCCTTGAAGAATAAAATTTCCTTATAAAATTAATTTTTTGTATTAATAAAGATTCGAAAACAATAACATTGTATTTGTGGTGTAATCCATAGTGCCTTATTTTCCTCTTTGATATTATTTTTGTTCTCTCCCAAGTTAATATCCCAAATAAGAGTAAGTTTTTGTGTCATTTCATCAACCATGAAATAATTTTTAGTGATAAGTCATTATACATGTATTCCTTCTTGATATGTCTTGTTTCCATAGGTAATCCCATTGTTTATTAGAGGCACATCAATTAAAATCATAGTCATTTTCCCTAGAAAAATTGAGCCAAATTCATAATGTCATTATAGTATTTATTTCCCTTTATTTATCTTCATATTTGGAATCATCAAAATAACTTCTCCTTTAATAACCTATCTTTTTTTTCAAGCCTTTTTCATTATGTTCGTCAAAATATCAATCACTCAGGACTTATCATCCACATTCATATTTATTTAATTCACTTCCTAGAAGAATTTATACTTTAAATATTTAATCTTCTCACATTTTTCTTTAACTCATATTTCTCCTCTTGTTTCTCATACATGTATATTTTAGAATCACATAACACAACATTAGTTTTCATCATTTTGTCTGTCTAATATCTATCTCTTCAAGACTAAACTCTAACTCCAATATTATTACTATAAAACCAAATGTTGTTTCATCTTCACCATTAATTTCATTTCCACTATATAGTTTTCCTTTAATATCTACATTTTTTATTGTGGTATTATTCATATTAATTATATTGTTTAAGAGTTGTTTTTATCCTATGAATTCACGTTAGAATTCCTAAACAAATTCTTGGTAAATTTATTGACTTCAAAATATCAAAATAATTTCATTATAGGAAATTCATAAATATTTTTATCTAAGGATAGAATGGGAAACATAAAAAAAATATTCCCAATAATTTCACCTCAATAACCATTTAATTTTATGCTTTACATTAAACAATATTTTTCTCTATTTCATATTTGCATAAAATAATTCCATTAATTCATCAAGAACATTTTCTTCAACACAATTCACAATATAAAGTTTATCCATTTACTTGAAAACCACTTTATGTGAGTTAACATTTTCCTCTAAATTACCCTCATCAGTCCCCATCCCATACATGGTATGAATTATTTAAAAACCACATGGTGAAATATTTTTTGGTCCATTTTTCTTAGAAACCAAAACCTTTATATTGAATTGAGGTGAAAGGATTATCAAGTTCTACTATTAAACATTTATATTATTTAGTGTTTTTATTCTACAAATATCCTCTAGAAACACATTCACATGAACAAAGAATGTATCAATAGATCTCTCGATTATATCCTCACTTCCTCTTACTTATTTCAATGAACTTGGAGTTTAGCTTCTCATGACACTGTTCCACCATTATAGAAGTTAATAGAATTTTACTGGAATGAGTGTTAGTATTAAATAACATTACATTTAAGATGATTTTATTTAACAAGGATCCACCTAATATGTTATTCATTTGGTATCAATATCCAACTCCATATAATCATTTTTCTAATGTAGTTCCACTTTCTATATTAATTATAGTTCCATGTGTGATAGTTGTGTTCAAATCCACATATAATTATTTGAAATAGTATTGAATTTAATTATTCTATAACTATAAATTATTTAAAATGATGAAAAAATTATACTATGTTTCTCTAGAACACTCTTGGCCTCTAAAGAGAGAAAAGAATTTAAAATGAAACCATTAACTCTGATGATCCTAGTTTTTCACATACTATAAAAGATAAAGAGAGAAATTAGTTAATTAGGGTATGATAAATTAAAACATCACATCCCAATGAATTTATTTGTGAGTTAGTTGAAACTTAACTCTCTCCCTCACAATGAATAAAAAAGTTAAAATGTGAAAATTGACTCAAAGTATTTTTTATGTTTCACTCACATTCTAAAACATCAAAAGAGAATTGATTTAGTGATGTGATAATGTTATAAAATATATTATAAGTGTAATAGTTGTATTTAAAAACCTAAGTGTTCTCTCAATTACTCTAATATTATATCCATCAAAGGAATAATAATGAAATACTCTATTAAAATAAATGAACCCATTTCCCCTCTAAGTGAAAACCTTGATCTCCATTAACCATGAATAAGATATTTCATTAATATTGATGTGGAGATATTATCTTTATTCATCAAAAATTGGATCTATGTGATTATTTATAACGGAAATTCTTTTATAATGCTCCCTAAATAGTATTTAATTTCAAAAATCACTTCCCTTGAATCTATTTTTTTCTATTCAAGTTTGTTTTGTTTAAGATAAAACATCCATGATACCATTAATTAAATTCATCAATAGTAATTAAAATTGTGGGAAACTTCTTCCATACATTCACTCCAAATGTGATTCAATGATACCCCATTCTAGTCATAAATTATCTCCCAAAAGATGGAAAATTATTATATAGAAAAAAATATGATATGGTTTGATTATGCTGTAAATATAATAATCACAGTTTAATACCACTAGTTCACTGAAAATAAAAACCTCAATAAACTCATATAATGTAATTTTGGCCATTTTTACTTCTCTAATAATATCACTGATCATTATATCTTTGTAAAATCAAGTCCTTCAAATTGTAATCCCGAATTACACTTATAAACAAAAAAATTATAGCCTATGTGTTACAGTGAAATTATGTTAATCATTTTACAACACATAGAACTGTGACACATCACCTTTATCCCAATCAGTAATTTTCAAAATATTCTTTTTATTATAAAATTAAAAATAAATAATGGATTGATTACTTTTATATAAGGTCTAAGCAGTAATCCTTAAACAAATAGACCAATATCCATTTTTACAGCATCATTATAAGTGTGTTATATTGAAACTTTTTCAACACCTAGAACCTATTTAGCATTCTCTAAAATTATATGAACTCAATGATGTAAATTATAATTTATTTATTGATATATATAGATGAATATTGTTGAAAAATTAAACTCAAAATATAAACATGGACGTTTTTTCTAAAAGGTGGTGAATAGTTAATTATTATATTATTGAGTATGTTTATCATTATTTGGGTTATCTATACTAAAGCAGTTCAGCCATGGGTTTAGAAAACCATGACCCAAAAATTTATTAAAAAAGTGTAAAGGTAAAATGGACAGAAAGAAATGCTTTTGTGTGAAATACCAGACCCAGAAAGCAAACTGGACAGACCCATCAGAAACCCAATTATTACCTTTTTATGGGATGGCCTCGACCCCGAGATCCTCCCTAATGAGATGGATGGAGCCCTCTTCCCCTTTAAATCACTGATTTCTCATCCAACTCTAGAACCTCTGTGTGTAAATCGGCTTCTTCATGTGGAGCTTCCCTATGCAGCATCGTATGCACAACCTCAAAAGAGGATCTAAAATCCTGGTGAGCAGCATCATGAGTAGGCTCCTCATGCACATGAGAAGCCTCTTGTATGTCCTTGGAGTCCTGCGCCGCCACACAGAGGGTATCCAAACCATCAATAACAGAAGGTGTAGAGGAGAGGCATGTTCGTGTACTGTATCCTGCATTCTTGAGTCCTTCAAGATTAAGCATATAAAATCTGGTGTATTAATGGACTCTAACATTGAGAAGAAATTGACAGTTGGCTTTTCAGGTGCTTGAAACTCTACAGTACTAGTTGCATCCATTGAGACAACATTTATATTAATCCCCCCTAATTAGAAACCATAGGGGAAGATCACATTGGGTCCAGTACTTCCATACTAACACCCTGCTTATATGTAGAAGATCGGAGTAGGCCCTCTCCTCATGGAACAGCTTGAGGACCACCAGACTTCTCCACAGAAGAAAATTTATCCACCTGCACATCAACCGGAATCCCCTGTTTAACAGGAGCATCCCCTATAGCCTCATTGTCCATCCTTGGAACCACGTCCATCCGAGCATCCACCTTCACCTCATCTTGAGTTCCCTACTGAATAACATCCTCTCCAACATCAGTATCATCCATCCTGAGAGCCACTTCCAGCCGAGCATCCACATTGGCCACCTGCACCTCATCCTGAATACCCTGATGAACAACATCCTCTCCTACAGAGGTATAATCTTACATCCGAGAAACCAAATTGACCACCTACACCTCATAATGAATAGCTGGACAGGCCCTCGACTTCTTAGGCATCACCAACTGGAAGCCATCAGCATCTAAAATCTTCATCTTACCCTTCCTACCAGAAGCTGCTATTGCATCTCGCTCCAACTCTTAATTTACTTCATTCTAGATAGTAGCCTCATGCTCAGATTGATTCCATTCCTCCTCCTCAGACACATCAGTCTAGGACTTGCTATCAAGACCCCTAGTAACTCCAAAGGTTCCTTGATCCAATGATCCATCAATCACTGACATAGTAGTAGCATTAGCAGTTTGCTGAAAAGAAACAGACTTTGGTAGACCTTATTGGAAAACCTCAACAAAAGTGGAGATGCCATCATTTTTAGGATCCTTCCTCCTGAAAACCTGCTTATTACCATGAGGACCACCTTGTTTCTTCTTACACTGCTATGATACATGACCCAACGATTTACATAAAGAACATTTCATATTCCTGCGACATTGCTCAAGAGCATGAACAATACACAGAAAAGACTTACAGAATGTGGGAAACCACTCATATTGTATATCCAGTTCTAGATTAATTTCACCCGCAATAACGAAGACTGTTTCAATCAAAACTTGAGCTAAATCGATCTCTACCAATACATGAGAAAAGTGACTATACCTAGGATGCTCTGTTTCCTTTTCCACCTTAATTGGGCAACCAACAGTAGAGGAAACCTCCCAAAAAACTGACGGGTGCTAGAAAAACCAATTCAACCCCGTAATTCGAATCCATGTCTGAGTGTAGGAGTTCTTAACTGCAAGAGGAGATGCTAAGGGATCCCACTGTTGAACCATAATGTAACCAGGTTTCATCGAAACCGGTCCAAAACTCCATGAAACATTTTGAAGATCCCATGAAGGAAAAACAATATGGTAAGTACCTCTCCCAATTGATATCAGACACCAATCAGTGAATCCCCATCTTTGAGATAAATGAGCCCGCACATCTTCAACCTTCATGGGGGTGTCACTCCGAGTTCCTAATAACCTGAAGAGGAGGGAGAACCGGCATTCTTCGAGATGAGCTTCCAGAATTTTTGGACACGCTTCCACAAATTCAATCGAGCCATTCCTAGTAATCCATTTATGTAAAGAGTTAGATTCATTCTGATATTCTGAAAAAAACCTATTCTGGGAAGCAAAACCCTCAGACTTCCTCTTAGGGTTCGTCAAATCTCCCTTCACCGCATCCACTTGATTCAGAGAAACCCCACCAACCATATCCATAACCTTTGAAAGGGAAATGAAGACGTCTTTTGGATTGAAATAGCATTCTAGACTAGCCATGGATCGTCAGCCCAAAGATCGCCAAAGAATCGTCGAAAGAGAGGTCTCCCGCATTTCCTCCTCTAGGTCTACTTCTTCTTCATTTGGGTTATCTATAGTTCATGGAATATCTTCAACAACTAGAAGGGTATTTTATTCCTCTTATAATTCTAACATAAAATTTACATTATCTTTTTAATGAATATATGATTGAGTTACTGAGGCCACCATGGATAAAAAAATAATTTCAGATATTATAAATTAACTCTCAAAGTTAGTTAATATCATTCTTATATAGAAAATAGTTTTAGTTACAAAGCTCAAAAATCATTATGTGAGGATGATTATTAGAACATTGTAGTGTATAAATTTTATTTCATATAATTAACATTTGTTAACATCAATAATATAAATAATTATCTAGAATGCCTTGGTAAGGTATCTAGAATTGAGTATGATGTATTGTCCTCTGTTAGATAGGAATTTGATGTGTATTATTAATTTTATAGAGAATTTTATTTAATCTATTATGCTATATTTCTGGAGATATTTGGAGGATCTTCATGTATTTTTATATTCAGACTTTTTGGATGTAGATTAAGAAATAATAGGTAAAGTTGAATGTAAAATATGTGTTTTTTGCTCAAATTCAGCATAAATATCACATTGATCACCTACTATGACCCTTAAGGGTTTTTAATGATTATTTATTCTTGAAATTTAATCCTATATTGAGACACAAATTGATTTCAAAACAAGGTATGCTTAGTCTAGGGTATTTATAATCCTTTGATATCATTGAATGGATTATAATAGTATCTTATAGATTTAATTTTATATAATATTATGATGTAATTCAAAATGTTTTTAATTTTTTTTAGTTTAAAAAAGAAACATTTGGATCCAACACATTATTCAATATAGGAGGTGTGTCATTATAATATGATGATTATTATAAAGATAAACTTAATTAGGCTTTTAATAACATAGACATGATCCTTTGAAGATAAAATATTCCACTGTTTTAGGTGTTATGGCTGCATAAAATTATCTAATGAAGATACATGACAGTGAGAGGTTGTAATAATGAGGAAATATCTAAATTAGTTTATATAGAGTGAAACTGTATGTTTTTTAGTTATAAAATGTCTTAAATAAGGGATAATTTTGATGCCCTATTTCTATTTAATTTTTTTATAGATTTTGGGTTAATTTATAATTATGTAATAGTATAAAGATAAACACTGTTAGGCCAATGGTTATCCAGACTATAAATAATAACCATGCATGATAAAATAATGTTTCAATAACTTCTCATAATTAGGAACCATGTTGCCCTAACCAGGTATGATAACCAAACATTCCATGGATTATTATCTTTTTTTGGTTTAAATATCCATTTTTACTACCATAAACTTAATGGATTTTATGATTACATAGGGGTGAATTTGAGACATTATCATTGGATATAAATGGTTCTCTTTCAAGAATTGAGTGAATCGACTTTATATTCAAGGTTATGTTTTGATAATTTCACCTATTAATAACCTCTAACCTTTATCTTTTATAATAATTTCCTTTTTTTGGATTTGACTTACTAAATATGGATTCATAAATTTATAATTCGAAAACATTCATTACTATATTGTTACCGATAAATTTATCTACATCAGAATCATGTAGTTTTCATGGTTTTATCATTATTTTCCAATGATATATACTCACATTTTGAGGTATGGTTTATCATTTCCTTCCAATGGACATAATAATTTAATTTGAAATATAGTGGTTTTAAAGGTATCCACCCATAATTTTTTTAATTCCTTACATTTCATAAAATTAATTTTCCTTTGATAACTAATTTTAGAAGAAGGTTAGCATAATAAAAATAATAAAAATAACAAATATCCAAAATAATTAATCTATAATACAAATTTTTATCACTATGTGAGATTCACAATAGGTCTAGAGGTAGTGAATGGACCTTGTAAAAATTTATATAGATTAAAATATAATATTTTAATATAAAAGTTCAGTTTAAAAAAACACAACCACACATATAAAATATTTACATATATGTTTATGTTCTTATAATTATAAAATAAAAATGAACAATGAACATAAGTTTTTATAGCAGTTTGAATACAAACAATCCAAAATATACTATCCACTCCCCTATTCTCTTTGATAGTAATGTCACTTATCTATAATAAAGACCACCTTTTAAATGTAGGGATAAAAATTTGTGACTCCTAGGATTTTTCTCATCCCGAGGCACCACCGAGGCATATACCTACCTTTATACCCACAAAGTAAGAAACCAAGAACCTGAATTTAAAAAAAATGGAAACCCAATAGGTGTTATTTTATATGATGTATAACCAATTACAAAAAATCATTCATTTGGAATGGAAAAATCATAAACCAGTGACACAACATAAATAGAAAAAAATAAAGATAACAATTTGAAAACAATAATAGAAATAAATAATAGAATATCAATTATAACCTAAAAAATCCTTCAAAAATAATGCACATTAATTATCCTATGTGATCTCATGGTATTAAATAATCTTAGCAGAAAAATATCAAAAATTCATATATCATAAATATCAATTATTTACTCGTCTTATATTCATGTTATATAGATCACCCTCAATCATAATTTATGAAAAAATTCCCAATAGTAAACTTTAAATATTTCCATGGTCATCTCAACTTGGGTCTCCATATTTTTTATCCTCCCATTGATCATTAAAATGAGTTTCCAACATACACCATTCATACATGGGAAAAATAAAATATGGTGAAAACATAATAATAATAATAATAATAATAACAATAGATATCGAACATCCAAAAAAGAGTAGAACAATGTGTGATTGTGTTTACAGAAAAAAAATTCATGTAATCTTAATCAACACATAGGTATATTTTACATAAAGGTATTTAAAAAAATATTATAAAATGGGTTATGTGTAAACATGATTAATATAAGAATCATTTTAACATAAGCATAAAATCATGTAAGGATGATTTTACCCATCATATTAAATGTCATAAGGATAATTTTACCTGTAAAGATCATTTAAATTCCAATTGATCATTTAAATCCATAAAAACAATTTAGTGAATAAACATCATTTTAATTTCTTGTGTAAGAATCAATTTAATTTTTTAGAAAACAAAACTTCAAAAGAGTGAAAGAATAACTATATAAGAGTAGTTTTTCATATGATCCATCCAAATTTCTATATGATTCATTTAATAATATTTATGAGTAATTTAAATTTATATATCAATATTTTTTAAATTTTAATGAGTTTAAAAAATTCATTAGGTCATTTCTACTTCTTTTATGGGTAATTTTATAAATTTTTGGTATGACATTTAATTGCTTGAGCCATTATATTGTTCTTAATGATTATAAAATATTTGTTAGGAAACAACCCAAGATACACTTTTCCCAATCACCCAAACTGGTCCATGAAATAGCCCTAAGATAATTCTTAATCCCCACAGGTTGGAAATTAGGGAATAGGAGTCAATGATTACCCCATTGTGAATGGTTTCTCATGAAGAATGATAAAAAATATGGGGGGTCCCAAATGATAACCCAACATGACATCACCATACATTAGTAGGACATGAAACCAACTAGAGAAAATGAATAGAAAAATCAAATTCATAGAACAATGATAATAAAAACATAATTAAATATAGCATAACATCTTACTATTAAAATGAAATAGTAAAGGATCATGATAAGTTAAAAACGGAAAAAGAGAATGAGATTGGCCTCAAATAGAAAATATATGATTAGTATACACATACATAACTAAAAATTAAAAAAAATAATATATTATCCACCACTGTGTGACATAAGGGAATCATCATACCATTTCACCACCATAATCTAAGAGAGGGTGATCATAAATACATGTCACTTAAAAATGGCACATTTCACTTTCGTGTATTTGAAAAAACAAGGTATGCATATACCCATTGGTGAATGCAGGATGTGACCACATAATGCCCAATAGGGTCCCACTAATCATTCCATAAACAACACTTGTTAGAAAAACCAAATCAATATTATTTTGACATAATCACATGGAAGTAATATTAAATATTTTCTAATTATGAAAAAATAAATATTATATATTTTTTGTTCTCAAATGAAACCAATGAATATACTATAATTTAACAAGCTTTAAAGCATACAACAAGTGAGTTAACCCTATGGTCACTATGGTTTGGATCACTTAATATATAACTTCTTTATCAATTTAGTGTAATATTTAAAAATTAATTCACTATCCAGTGGAAATGTGTGTGTGAAAATATTTCACTAGATAGAATGTCACACCTAACTTGTGGTGAGGTACCTTATCCATTTTCAAAATCTGCTACCCAAATATTCAGGGGTTACTATAATATTTTACCGCAAAAGAAATTACTATAATATGTGATCCCATATAAATAACTTATAAACATCATTCATTTCACATTAAAAACTTTAAAATAAATATTGATATTAAAAAATGAAGGAAGAACCAAGGGCCTCAATATGAACATAAATCAGTCCTTAAAAAACTCATAAATAACATTAATTGTATTTTAGCAATTGGGTTTTAGAAATCCAGGCATTTAACGTTCAATAAGTAAAGGGTAAATATGGAACAACCAAACTTATTTATGTGAAAACATTAATTAATATAAAAATTCCACCTAATATGAAGAGGTGGGATGCCTAAATGGAAAAGAGAAACCCTCAATACCAAAATTTATACCATTATGTTTTGGTATTAGAACCCCTAGGCCACCATGGTTATTGTATAAGAAGAAAACCAATTAGGGATAGAGATAAGGGTAAATGGATAAGATATAAACCACTTAATTGATATTTTGGTAGGTAATTATAGATGATATTCCACAAAAACATTGATGAAGATAAAAGTAGGAGTATCCCTTTTGTAAGAGGACTGGTGTGTTTGAAACGGGGAGAAAAAGGATGTTACGAGGTTTTAAATTAAGAAGGGGTATCCAATGAAATTTAATTTATTTATTTTTAAAAAAATATGCATAACCACACCATGGAGTAATCCTATTAGATAAGGAATGTTCTCTCTCTAGACACTTTTGTGGTGTAGCCTCATTTGATAAACTATGTACACCTCTATGAGGCCAAAATATGGCCCTCTAAGTATAGGTCCCTATACAGGAAGCACCCACTCTATATCACAATATCACCTGGGATACCCTCCCATTTCCAAAGAAACAATGATCTATAATGTGGCCTAATTTATCTTGAACCTGTAGTCTCCAAAAAAATATAGTGGACTCCAAGAAGGCATAAAAAATAACTATAAATAATGAAAACTTAGAATAAAAATTGGTCAATAAAAGGTTTCCAACCTAAAAATAATATTATGGGTGTGAAACTTTTCAACACCATATCACTTTCTTCCCCCATAAAGTCAATGTGATGCTTGATCCGAGATTAAAAGAGGCCAGTGCTCCCTTATAAGAGATTTTTTCTCCCATGTCTCATGTGAAACAATTTTTTATTGCCACAATACATGAACCAAATGGTTGAAATTCCCCTAAATCACTTTGGCCATGGAGTCAATGATTATAATTGGTTGTCTCATGATAGATACATCTGGATCCAACTCAATCTTTTCCCAATTTATCATATGGGAAGGATATGGTTGACACTTATTTAATTGAGGACATGAAAAACATTATCAATGATTATCAACTGAGGTTGAAATTCCATGTAGTAAACAACCTTCCTAATCTACTAAGAAATATTAAAGAGTCCTATATGCCTCGGGAAAATATTTCCCTACTTCCCCAATCACTGATGAACCAAATCGGGTGATACCTTCGAGAACATCATGTCCCCTACTGAATATTTCAAATAATTGAGAGGGTGGTCATCAAATTATTTGTGGATACTCTGAGCCATATTTATGTGTTACTAAATAGCCTAAACCGTTTTTGTTATCTCTTGGACTTGGATGGGTCCCACCATAGAGGTTTCACCCAAAGTAACCTAGTATAAGGGAGAAAGGAATGGATAACTATGAAGAGCTTAAAATAGATCAATCTAAATAAAGAAATAGTGATCATTATTATAGGAAAATTTGACCAGTCCCAAATTAATATCCCATAACCCACCAAAATCTTAAACACAAATACATATCATATATACCAAAGTTAGAATATCTTATTATGTATATCCATTGGTTTTTAGGTGGTAGGTTGGTCTCATCATTAATTGTTATCCCATCACCTATTGGATGCCCTTCCAAAATAGACAAGTGAAACAAGTATCTATACCAGATATAATAAAAGAAGGTACACCATGAACTCTCATAAACTTCTTCACGTATAGCTTCATAATTTCCTCCACCGTCATAATATCCATGATCAATATAAAATGGGATTATTTGGTAAACCGGTCTATGAAAACCTAGATATAATTCTTTCCTTGATGGGATTAGGGAAACTTGATAATAAATTCCATGGACACCTCATCCCATTTCCTTGTAGGGAAGGGAAGGGGATGAAGTAAATAAAATGGTTTCTAGTGGTCGGATTTAACCTTCCGAATAGTAAAACACCAATACATGAAATAATATATTTATTAATTCATGAATGGACACCAATAGAAATGCATCATATCAAAATATCATTCGGTGGAACTAGGATAAACTTTCAACTGTGATTGATGACAATGTTTCATCGTTGACATTCTCACCAACGCAAAAATAACACACCAATTTTTTAAATAATGTGTTCCTTATAGGGATAGATACCACTAACTATTGGAATCCTTAATATATATAGTTGTCCTAATACATTAATAGTCTTCATCCAATGATTTATCATAATGGATAAGCTCAATAAGAGAAGGATTCAACTAAATACTAGTGAGGAAGACATCCTTCATCTCCCATTTTTCCTCCAAATGCATCCAAGGAAATAGACCCATCAAACTTCATTCATCAATAGATTCTTATAGGGATTGAAAGTGTAGTTTCCTACCTAAGTCATTGGAATCCTCATTACCCTTTCTTAGAACATAAGTAATGTAAAAGTAAACTACATAAATATATTTAACACATCACTTATAATTAATGTAAACATATTTATGAGGGAAAATATAGCATAAAATTATTTGATTAGAATAGACCATAAATTTTTTCAAAAAGTTGTAGTTCCACTACCAATGAAGGGATTACTTGATCATGAAAATCTTGATATCACATATCTAGTAGTTCCTTTCATGTGGTCGAAGTGGGTGAGAATTTTATACCACCACATGATTATCCTACATGATCACAATACCCAATCCTATATAGAATGAATCAAAATAAACCCCAAGCACAAGTCATATTTTGATAAGATCAAGAAAAGAGATGAGGTCAACCAATGCCACATCTCATCAATCAATTCATGGTATTACAAAAATTTTAAAAACAATAGTCCTTTAAGTGTGAGGGTAGTTAGTGGTGATGATAACATAGAGAATTCCCTGGTGAAATTATGATAATCTCCTTTTAGTAATAATATGATTCATATCTCAAAAACATTTTTTCCTTCCAATATATAACATCCTTCGCATTATCAAGATCAACTAAGAAGCCTTTTTCAAACACCACATATCATAATAATATAACTTCTCATATCTATAATAATAATTTAAATATGTTGGAATAAATCCAGTTATCCTAAAGAATCCCCAAGGAACACCTCAAATTTCATACATTCTCCTACTTCAATTTATAAAAGAATAAATTTTATAAAAACTACCACAATGATGAAATCATGATACTGATGAAATATCTAGTTCATTAGTTCCAAACAAAATTTAGAAGAATTATTCAATACAAACAGTATCATAATACACTCATAGTGGTCATACCTAACTTAATGGATCATTTTTTGAATTTAATATTCCCTCACCTTGAGATGGTGATAACCTAATTTAAGGTAAATCTTATAAAATATTCATGTCTCGTTTAATTGATCAATAAAATAATTGATATAGGGAAATAAGTATTTTTTTAATATTGAAATAGTTTAGCTTCCTATAATCAGCACAAAGTTAGAGTAAACCATCTAATTTCATGGAAACCTGTATCATAGGAAACCATAAAAACTCACTAGGGAAGTTAAACCCATTGTCCTCTAAATCATCCATATGAATTTCCAGTTCCTTAATTAATTTTGAGACATATGATAAAAAATAAAGGATATTGGTTGTGTTTTTTGAACCAAATTGTTGTATGATCAAACCTTTAATTATGGTGGTAGTTTTGAAAATTCTTCAGAAAAAACCTCAAAAAAGTCTTGAACCACTTGAGGTAACACATTCCAAAAATTACCAACATCATCCTCTAGAAACATGGATGAAACCTAAAATGTAATCATATTAACCTCAACAACTATTTGTAATATTTGACCTAACTGATGATCTCATTCCCCTTGAAATAGATAAACACTCATATATTGGGTATTAAAAGAAACCTATTGATGACATAAATCAATATGGTTCTTTAAGGTCACTATCTAGTCTATTCCAAATATTATAACTAAAAGTTTTATCAAAATTATGAGAAGATCCCAAGAAGACTCCACTTCATATATTAAGATGATACAAGAGGGACACTAAAATCCATGTTTCTTATTTATGAGAGGATTTTATATTTCTATAACATTTGGAATAAGCTATTTGGGAATGTTAAAATATTCCACAATATGGGGAGAATCAAATGAGTGAGAATCACTAGTTTCAAATAAAGAAACTACCATATATGATTCATTAAGAACAATAACTCTTCCCATTTGTGTTCCTTTCTATTACTATATGGGGGCCTACTCTACTGCATAAACTCTCCCACAATCAACCTGGTTATGAAACCTTACACTAATATGAGGCTTGGTTCGTAGATTACTAAATCTTTGAGAAGGTCCGTCTCTACCTCCAAACCTGTGGGAATGAGATCCTGCTGCTAAGAATTTTATATCACTTGGGATCCCTTAAGTTATGAAGAACCTACAACACTCCCCACTAGAATATTAGTCTTATATAATCTTTGAAGATTCCCCATACACCTGAAGGAGATATTCCTAAAATATATGTACTGCATATGATTCATGGCTATATGAAGTACAAGACATATTCATGCTACTAGATTTGACAGTTTTTATACCAATCATCCACATGGTTATCATTTAATGTTTTTTTCATAGATGAAATGTCCTTCCATAGTTTAGTTCTGGTATGTGATACATGAATTGGTCATGGAATATACGCCTGAAATACAACACATGGTTAAATTAATTAGCATTAATGAGTATCCTCATGGCTATATAAATCCACTTCAACGAGAGGATAGTGTGTGTTTATTATTCTTTATGCTTGGTCGAGACTCCCCGAAACTCAAAGTTATCTTATTTATCATCCTTAACACATCATGGTGCTATCCCACTATGGGTAATGGAGAGTATCTTTAATATGATGAAAGATTCAGGCACAACATGTGGATACCTCCAAAGGTGTGATTTCCTTCAACTTCCACTTTAATGATCTTTATCATATCAATCAGATGAAGATCCAAAGTTTTTATTGGAATCATCACTGTCAGGTATATCGATTTATAGTATTATTTATTTATAGTTTTCAAGCCATTTTTATACTTCTTGCATGGAGATACTTGGAAAAGTGTTTTAATAACATATGATACTTCAAATAAGTTCAACTAGAAATGTCAAATCACAAAAAATGTATCAAATAATTCTATGTTTTATGTTTTGTGAAAATGTGTTGTGAAATGAAGAAAAATGAAAAATAGATTACCATGTCTTCCTCTACTCTACACAGAATCCTATGTAGAATGGTTTTATAGAGGGTCTCACAGTAATTGAAAATTCCCACCATGTTTTCATTATGTTGGGTTTGAATCCATTTCAAATTCCTTAGGTTTTATGATTTAATGCATGTACTCTGCGTTGTAGTTCCTCTCATGGTTCCTCAAAATTGCCATAGAAAGTTCATTACGACATGTAGAATATTGTGGTTGGGTCTATTACCTTTTACATAGAACCACATCTATATATAGGTAATATATATTTACTTTAAATACAACATATTATATATATATATATCAGAAATATATATTACCTATACACCATGTTGCTTTCATGCAAGTGTATTTCTGATTACCTTTACACAGTGTATGAAAGGTTTTTAAAAATAAATTTAGAATTTTATCTAATTATTTATAAATTATTTTTAAATAATGATAAAAGGTATTTTGAGGGTATTTATTAATTAATAAATTTTTTATTAATTTATTTTTTTAAATGTTTTATAAGTAATTAATAAATGTTTATGAAACTTTTATTATTAGATTTTCTGTAAATATTAAATGTTACTATTAAAAATGAATTTCCAAATTTCTATGGAATGTTTTATGAATTATAATTAAAATGTATTATTCTATAATCATAATAAGTATTTTTTTAAAGTGATTATAAATCAAATAAATAAGGTTGAAATATAAAATCATTTATATTTTATTTATTATTTTTTCATGATTAATTATTTTGAATTGTTTAAATTAATGGGAACTTATTTGGAATCCCAAGTATATGATATTTATATTATTTAATATGATTAAATAATATAAATTTGATTTTGAATTATTTATAATTCATAAAATAATATATATTTAAAAATAAAAATCTTTATATAATGATGAATATGAAATATTTCATATTGGATTGATTATTAAAGTGTTTATATTCAATAAAATATAATTCCTATAATTATAATAATAATAATAATGTTTTTTTTTATTTTTGTTTATGAATTGTTCATAAATTTGTATCTCATGTTTAAATAATTTAATTTTTCATTTATATAAAGGAATATTCATTTATTTATTTATATTTAATATTTTTTTATATTATGAATGAATATACATTAGTTTGATCGTAAAAATACTTATAAGAAATAGAGCCTTGCATTTGATGCTAGGTAAAACTCCATAAAAGTTAGTTTTTCATCTACCTTGACCTCAGTTTGTAATTAGATTTATGATCGTGAAAATAGTTATTGAACATGGTTTGTGTGTATTTGGTAGTATTGTTATTGTGATTTGAACTATCACTTGAGTAAAGTCTCCCTGGGGGGAGTGACATGGGGTCAGACTATGTACCAGACTGGTGTCTTATGCCTTATCAAATAAAGGTGAATAGGGTTGGTTATATGTTTCACCTAGCTTACTCGTATGGAGATTATCAATCTCATATGACTCTAAACCTTTACATGAAGTGTTCCTATACATTATTCATGTGATGTATTTTGATATGTATGAATATATGTAACATTTTTTGGTGAATATTATAGACTTATGGGTTGTCTAAATAGTTACACATTAATGTGGTGTGAACACATTGATTTGGTGGTTAGAGTATGAATTATAAAAAATAAATTGTTAGAATCATTCATACATAAAAGGAATAACCTGAGATAATATGCTGAGATTAAATCTCCTTTAATATAATAATTGTTTGATTCCTTTCAAAACATCTCTTGTTCAAACCTTGATCATCTAACCGGGTTGGTCATGCTAATATTGGGTACCCCTACATTATCTTTTGTAAGAAAATAAATTGATAAGCGACTCTAGAATATAATTTTAAGTAGGTTATTATAAATTTGGGTGCTCTTATATTTTCATTTTTATCTTCATTTTGTAATTTTATTATGTCTATACTATTTGGGAGACCCTAATAGGATTAGTTTACTAGAGGAATAGAGTTAAAATTATCTATATAATGGATTGGACAAATATTTTTCCACTCAGCTATCCGAGTGTAAGATATTTTATGATTAGAATGATTCCCTACCTAAATAGCTAAATAAAGTTAGAAACTATAAGGAAAATCAAATATTAGTAAAATAAGTATATTTTTCCATTAATGGACATGATTTTTTTAAAAGGGTTTATAATTTTAGTGGGAGCCCATTTTTTAATTACTTATTAAATTTTTAATAAGTCTGGATGCTTTCCACATAAAAGATTTTGTAGTAGATAAATGGTATCATCCTTAAACATTACATTGAGATCAATTTGTGAAATGGAGAAAATAAATGGTAGAAACTTTTTTGACTGGAACTAGAATTTAATATAAATTCTAAAACAATAAGGAAAGTTATATATGTTTGAACAACCTCTTCTTAGAAAACCAAATGGTAATGTTTTTCAAAAAAAAGTATTTACAAGACTATGATAAGCCTCTGAAAGATGCACATGAAGTCTCAATACTCATTATTTTTTACTATGGAATCTTTGTTTCAAAAGTAACATGAGACATCAGATACCCATAAAATGATATATAACCAGAAAATTCCTTATCAGAAGCAAGATAGGAATAAATAGTTTAAAGTGTGGAAGAAATTTTTTTGATATAAAATGATGGAAATAACATCATTTTCTACTCCTTTTCTCAATATGATTGGGTGAATTAAGGAATTTTATATTCTAGGTTCCCCTCTTTAGCCTGAATTCTTTATAGATTATATTCTAATATCACTATTGAGAATATACAGGTAGTTTGTTATGAATTATAATATGAAATAATTCTATAAAAATTTATTAGATATCCTAAATATGTTGAGGATATCTATGAATGACATGGTCAGTCTAGGGTTATGACATTATTTATTGTATATAAATAGAAAGGTGATGTTTTGGGCTAGAAAGGGAAGAAAAGAGGTTATGAAAAGTCCACCCACCAGTTATGTTGGAGAAGAATAAAGAAAAAAAATGCTTTCTTTGTGAAACTTTTTTTAACATTATGTAAAGGTTTGCAAGAATCATAGTGGGGATTCCACATTAGGTATAAAATTTATTGAATTCAATTTTATTATATTTAAAGATATATTATATCGACTATATAGTTTAAAAATACTATAAGTATATATGAGTTTATAAGATGAGAAAGAAATGAATATAAGAGCATAAAGTTTCCTTTCAAATAATAGAGAAAAGGATTCATTTTATGTATAACTTTGTTGTTTTTGGTTTGGAGAAATATTTCATAATATATTTATTTTTATATTTTTTTTATATTTAGAATAGTGTGTAAGAAATTGTTGTTTAACAAAATTAGATGGGATTCTTTAAAATAAATAATTTATGAATTGTTTAAATTTTATAAAATTATTTTTGGGAGACTATAAATGGTTTATTTATTTTGTTTTCATTTATGCAAATATTCTAAATAGTTAAAAAGTCAAGATTTTCTTTTCTTGTTCTAAAAAATATTGATAATATATACACTATGCATATGATGACTAGGTTTTAAGTGTTGTATAGGGTGACTAAGTGATAAAAAGTTAAAACTGGAAGAATAAAATTTAATTTAAAAGTTTAAAAATATATATTCAAGGATCTAGTCAAGTTCATTGAATTATAGGTTTCTTAAGAATAAGGAATAATAATTCTTTTGGATTAGATTATCTAGAATACCTGAAAGAGTTTAGGAAGCTCCATGGAATTCCCATCTTAGGTATAGTTTTTATGAAATCCAATTATTTAATTTTGAAGGTTATGTGACACTGAATGTATATTTTACAAGTGTTTTAAATATACAAGAGTTCAAAATAAAAGCAAAAATTTAATGAGCTTATAGTTTATATTCATGTGACCGAGAAACATAGTTACTACATTAGGTATTTAAATGTAAAGAAATGTGTTGGGATAAAATGGATCTAATTAAAGGATGTGTATCCTTGCCACATTTCTATTATTTTATAATACATGTTATTCACTAACAAAGAGTTGTTGCGAACAATATGAGATTATAAATTTTATAGAAACAGTATATCAAATTATTTAACATGTTTTGAAAAGGGCGTAAGGAAAAAATCCATGATAAAGTATTTATCATAATGTTCATTAGAATATAAGGGATTGTTTTCGCACCACCCACCAGTGGAATATTTTAATAATTAACTCTTATCAACGAAAATGATCCAAACACACAAAATACTATAGAGGGAAATTTTTTTATTAGATAAATATTCCCATTAAAAAAATAAGTGTTATTTCCTAGACAAAAAATAACTTGGTGTAACTTAGAAAGATATTATAAAAATAATATACTGTCTAAGAGAATTTTGGGGGTATATTTTAATTTAGATAATTTAAAGTATTAATGAATAAATTAAAACATCATTCTATGATTAAATAGTCTCTTCACTTTAAATCCTAATGAGTATAAGATCTATGATAAAGAAGAAAAATGTAATGACTTGCATTTTTTATAATAAAAATGGAATTTCATTATATTTTAGTGAATTATACTAGTAAAATTATATTACTAAATTACACTTGATTTCCTAAAAAGATAATATGATATGATAGGGAATAGAAATGTATATACTTTTTTTATTTAGCATAACACAGTGACTGACACTTTATCTTACAAGAGTTCAGGTTGTTCTGGTAAATAAATCTTATTAATGGTTACATAGTTTATGATAGTTTTTTATAGAAATGGTTCTAAGTATATTATATTATAACTTATATAGAGTTATAATTAAATAAAATAAGTTAACATTGTAACAATTGATATTATGATGTTAAAGAGTTTATATATGCTCAAATAGTTGAATATTGAGAATACGATTTTTAAATCTCACCATTATTCAAGTTACCTCACTTCACGCATATAACTCTCTAAAAGAGTTTAGTTGGATGGTTTTATCAGATTGTCACATGCTGATATGATGGGATTTACATAGGATATAATAAGTTAGAAAACCGCTAAATGTGTAGTAAACATAAGGCTTGTTTGTAAGTTTATCATATATGATATGAAAGATAGGAACTTATTTGTGGTTTTTAAAATATTATTAAATGATTTTTAAGGATGAAAATGTATCATATTAGAGAAAATATCCACTTTATGATTCTGTTATTTTGGATTCATAAATTTATATAAGGATATATTTTTCCTAAATTTTAATGAAAAGTAACCTTTCAATGTACACATTTGATATATCCTTGACCAATGTTCATCTAGGAGTATTATAGGTTATGATTAAATGTTAAGGTTAGTGTGAGTATAAATCTTATATATAGATATGGAATATAATTAGGAGGGAAAATGTGTTTTTTATGTTCTCGATGACCCATAAAGTATACCATATAGAGTGTCAATCATAAAGTAATCAGTATACTTGGGGTAAATAGATCATATTTTAGTCCGTAATACTTAAGATTGGAAATATACCAAGGATTATAACATCATACATTGATACCTAGTGTAAGTAATTCAATATGTGGACTTAGATAAGACAAGGGGTAGTTGGGTCTATTGTTTATCATATCGACAGTTGGATCTCAACTAGATATGACTTTTTTCCTCTCGTATGAAAATTTTGACATTTATAACCTCAATTTATATAGACTATAGAAACCATAGATTTTGGAACCTTTAAATTAATAATTTATTTAATATCTTGTATAAAAAACAACACTAAACTATAACAACCCTGCTCTTTTTTACACACTTACACATGATTTATTACATAAACTATTCACTTGATACAACATGGAAAATCTATAGGTCTAGGGTCTTTGGGGATTAGTAACATTACATAACAACTTAAAACATGAAACACTACTTCTTTATTGAAAACATCCTTTACCTGACCACTACACTCCCTCATACTTAGCATTGCATAGGATAACCTGAGGATATGCCTAAGAAAATGGTGAGCTATAAAGCCATGTAATGAAATAAACATGGAATAACATGAGGAATAGAGTACATGTTAGACAATGAGAATATCAATAGAGCACAAGAGAAACATAAACATAAAGGCATGAAAAGCATGATAATCATAACATGGAAATGTGGCAACAACACTTAACTTGAAATTAGAATCAGCCAAGGATCATTGCACATGGAGCATGAGTAATCCCTCATTGCACATGAAGAACGAGTAAACCCTAATTTCACTTGAATTAGCATGAGTCAACACTCATTGCACATTATGTATCATGATACTATACTCACTACTAAAAATTCGGGCTATAGCGACCGCCATTGGTGGTCTATATAGGCCTCTAGAGACCGCCCAATGACCGCCATTGGTAGTCGCTTTAGCCTCGTCGCAATAGGCAAACAGAGACCACCAATTGTGGTCACTCTAGGTGGTTGAAATTCTGGCCTACAACGACCGCCTAGTGGTCGCTGTGCTACTTGATGGGTCAACATTAGCAACCCCCAATGGTGGTCGCTATAGGTGGCCGAAATTCCGGCATACAACAATTTCCATTGGCGGTCACTACTGTTGACCCGATAGCTTATAGAGACCGCCATAGGCGGTCGCTAGTCCAGGAAATTTAAAAAAAATCACGGTACATATAAATGAAATATTTTTAAGATTACAAATGTGTTTTATCATAATTGAAAATAAATGAAATACATTTATTTAAGGTTATTAGTGAAAGAAATATATATATATATATAATATTAAATAAAATATTTTTCTTATTCATCTAATAGGTTTTTTAATCATATAGTTATAATAAATCAAATATTATGCTTAAAATTTGTATATCTCTAAAAAGGTAATTTTACTATCATTTCCGGATTTTTTTTCTTATTTAGTTTAGTTTGTGAAATTGTTTTGTTGTCTAAAAAGGAATGTTCTCCATGCACACCGCACGTCCGATGGGCGTGCTATCTTTTCCTACACATCACGAATAATATTTATATTGTTTTCGTGTGGTTTCAGGTCATTCGGAACACGTTTTTTCTGAATTCGACCGTCTCATGCCGTTTTGGTGTTTTATGACTCCAGAAAGGCGTTTCCGGTCACCTCGGTCAAAAAACCCCTCCGATTGATGCGTCGTCTGCCTGACTATTTCACAATTCACACAATGGCTATTGTCGTATGATTTCATGGCATTCTGAGGTCGTTAGAGTGGTTTTGACCCCCCAACGCGCCCTTTTAGCGTGCACCGAGGTGCTGAAAACGATATAATCGGTCGTGCTGCAGGCACTGCACGTCCTATGGGCGTTCCATCTCCTCCTACACATCACGAATAATATTACTATTGTTTTCGTGTGGTTTCAGGTTATTCGGAGCACGTTTTCTCCGAATTCGACCATCTCACGCCGTTTTGGTGTTTCATGACTCCAGAAACGTGCTTCTGGTCACCGTGGTCATGAGACTCCTCCAATTGACTTTTTGTTTGCCTGACCATTTCAAAATTTAAACAACGGCTATTTTAGGATGGTTTCATGGAATTACGAGGTCGTTCGTGTGGTTTTGACCCCCCAACTCGACCTTTTAGCGCGCACCGAGCAGCTGAAAATGACACAATCGATCGTACCGCATGCACTACACATCTGATGGGCGTGTCGTCTCCTTCTAGAGGCCAAGAATAATATTACTATTGTTTTTGTGTGGTTTCAGGTCATTCGGAGCACGTTTACTCCGAATTTGACTGTGTCACACCGTTTTAGTGTTTTATGACTCCGGAAACACGTTTCCGGTCACCGCGGTCAAACGACACCTTCGATTGATGTGCCTTCTACCCGACCATTTCAAAATTCACACAACGGCTGTTGTCGTATGATTTCAAGGCATTAAGAGGTTGTTTGGGTGGTTTTGACCCCCCAACGTGCCCTTTTAGAGTTCGTCGAGCTGCTGAAAACGACACAATCGGTTGTACCGTGCGCACCATATGTCCGATGGGTGTGTCGTCTCCTCTTAAACGTCACGAATAGTATTCCTATTGTTTTTGTGTGGTTTATGCTCATTCGGAGCACGTTTTCTCCAAATTCGACCGTCTCATGCCGTTTTGGTGTTTTATGACTCCAGAAACGCGTCCCAGGTCACTATGGTCACACGACACCTCTGATTGACGTGTCGTCTGCCCGACCATTTTACAATTCACACAACGGATGTTGTCGTATGATTTACGGGAATTACGAGGTCGTTCGGGTGGTTTTGACCCCCCAACGCGCCCTTTTAGCACGCACCGAGCTGCTGAAAACGACACAATCAGACGTACCGCGCGCACCGCATATCCGATGGGCATTCCATCTCCTCTTACATGTCATGAATAATATTCCTATTTTTGTGTGTGGTTTTAGCTCATTCGGAGCACGTTTTCCCCGAATTCGACGGTGTCACGCCGTTTTGGTATTTTATGACTCCGCAAATGCGTTTCCGGTCGCCTCAGTCAATTGACACCTCTGATTGACATTCCATCTACCAAACCATTTCACAATTCACACAATGGCTATTGTCGTATGATTTCATGGCATTCGGAAGTCATTCTGGTGGTTTTGACCCCCCAACGTGCCCTTTTAGCGCACACCGAGCTGCTGAAAACGACACAATCAGTGGTACCGCGTGCACCGCACATCTGATGGGCATGTTGTCTACTCTTACACGTCATGAATAATATTATTATTGTTTTCATGTGTTTTCAGGTCATTCATAGCATGTTTGCTCCGAATTCGACTGTCTCATGCCATTTCGGTGTTTTTTGACTCCAGAAACACGTTTCCGGTCACCGCGGTCAAACGACACCTCTGATTGACGTACTGTCTGCCCAAACAATTCACAATTCACACCACGGCTATTGTCGTATGATTTCATGGCATTCTGAAGTCGTTCGGGTGGTTTTGACCCCCCAACGCGCCCTTTTAGTGTGCGTCGAGCTGCTGAAAATGACACAATCGGTCGTACAGCGCGCACCACATATCTGATGGGCGTGTCGTCTCCTCTTACACATCAAAAATAGTATTCCTATTTTTTTCATGTGGTTTCAGGTCATTCAGAGCATGTTTTCTCTGAATTCGACCGTTTCACGCCGTTTGGGTGTTTTATGACTCCAGAAATGCATTTCTGGTCACCACGGTCAAACGACACCTCCGATTGACGTGTCGTCTACCTGAACATTTCACAATTCACACAACTGAAGTTTTCGTATGATTTCATGGAATTATGAGGTCGTTCGGGTGGTTTTGACCCCCCAACATGCCCTCTCAGCGTGCGCCGAGGTGCTGAAAATGACACAATCAATTGTACCGCGCACACCACACATCTGATGGGCATTCCGTCTCCTCCTACATGTCCGGAATAATATTCCAACTGTTTTCGTATGGTTTCAGGCCATTCATAGAATGTTTGATCCGAATTTGACCGTCTCACGCTATTTGGTGTTTTATGACTCCGGAAACGCGTTTCCAGTCACCACGGTCAAACGACACCTCCGATTGACATTTCGTCTACCCGACCATTTCACAATTCACACAACGGCTATTGTCTTATGATTTAATGGCATTCCGAGTTCGTTCGTGTGGTTTTGGACCCCAACGTGCCTTTTTAGCGCGCGTAGAGGTGCTGAAAACGACACAATCGGTCGTACCGCACGCACCGCACATCCGATGGGTGTGACGTCTCCTCCTACACGTCACGAATAATATTCCTATTTTTTTGTGTGGTTTTAGGTCATTCAGAGCACATTTTCTCCGAATTCGACCGTCTCACACCGTTTTGGTGTTTTATGAATTCGGAAATGCGTTTTCGGTCACTATAGTCAAACGAAACCTCTGATTGACGTTATGTCTACCCGAACATTTCACAATTCACACAACGGCTGTTTTCGTATGATTTCATGGCATTTCGAGGTCGTTCGGGTGGTTTTGACCCCCCAACGCACCCTTTTAGCGCACGTTGAGGTGCTGAAAATGACACAATTGGTCATACCGCATGCACCGCATGTCCGATGGGTGTGTCATCTCCTCCTACACATCACAAATAGTATTATATTGTTTTTGTGTGGTTTTAGGTCATTCGGAGCATGTTTGCTTTGAATTCGACCGTCTCACCCTGTTTTGGTGTTTTATGACTCCGGAAACACGTTTCCAGTCACCCGGTCAAACAAAACCTCCGATTGACATGAAATTTGACCGAAAATTTCTCAATTCACATAACGTCTATTGTCGTAATATTTCATTGCATTCGGAGGTCGTTCGGGTGGTTTTGACCCCCCCAACGCGCCCTTTTAGCGCGCACCGAGCTGCTGAAAACGACACAATCAGTTGTACCATGCGCACCACATGTCTGATGAGTGTGTCGTCTTTTCCTAAACGTCACGAATAATATTCCTATTGTTTTCATGTGGTTTCAGGTCATTTGGAGCACGTTTTCTCTGAATTCGACAGTCTCACGCCGTTTTGGTGTTTTATGACTCTAGAAACACGTTTCTGGTCACCGCGGTCACACGACACCTCCGATTGACGTGCCATCTTCCCGAACATTTTACAATTCATACAATGGCTATTGTCGAATGATTTCATGGCATTCTGAGTTCATTCGGGTGGTTTTGACCCACCAACACACCCTTTTAGCGCGTGCCGAGGTGCTGAAAACGACACAATCAGTCGTACCACGCACACCGCACGTCCGATGGGCGTGTTGTCTTATCCTACACATCACGAATAATATTCCTATTGTTTTCCTATGGCTTCAGTTCATTCGGAGCACATTTGCTCCGAATATGACCATCTCACGCCGTTTTGGTGTTTTATGACTCTGGAAATACATTTTCGGTCACCGCGGTCAAACGACACCTCCGATTGACGTGCCGTCTATGCAATCATTTCACAATTCACACAATGGCTATTGTCATATGATTTCACTGCATTACGAGGTTGTTCGGGAGGTTTTGACCCACCAACGCGCCCTTTTAGCACGCGCCAAGGTGCTGAAAATGACACAATCGGTCGTACTGCGCGCACCACACGTCTAATTGGCATTCCGTCTCCTCTTACACGTCATGAATAATACTCATATTGTTTTCTTGTGGTTTCTGGTCATTTGGAGCACATTTGATCTGAATTAGACCTTCTCACACCATTTTGGTGTTTTCTGACTCCGGAAACTCGTTTTTGGTCACCGTGGCCAAAAGACACCTTCGATTGATATTCCATCTGCCCGACCATTTTAAAATTCACAAAACGGCTATTGTCGTGTGATTTCATGTCATTCCGAGGTCGTTCGGGTGGTTTTGACCCCCCAACGCACCCTTTTAGCGCGCCAAGCTGCTGAAAACGACACAATCGGTCGTACCACGTGCACCGCACTTCCGATGGGCGTGTCGTCTCCTCCTATACTTCACGAATAAAATTAATATTGTTTTCGTGTGGTTTTAGGTCATTCGGAGCACGTTTTCTCTGAATTCGACCGTCTCACGCCGTTTTGGTGTTTTATGACTCTGGAAACACATTTTCGGTCACCACGGTCAAACGAAACCTCCGATTGATGCGCCTCCTACCCGAACATTTCAAAATTCACACAACGACGGTTTTTGTATGATTTCATGGAATTCTGAGCTCGTTCTGGTGGTTTTTACCCCCCAACACGCCCTTTTAGAGCGCACTGAGCTGCTGAAAACGACACAATCGGTCGTACCATGCACACCGCATGACCGATGGGCATTCCATCTCCTCCTACACATCACGAATAATATTCTTATTGTTTTCGTGTGGTTTTAGGTCATTCGGAGCATGTTTTCTCCAAATTTGACTGTCTCACGCTGTTTTGGTGTTTTATGACTCTGGAAACGCATTTCCGGTCACTACGGTCAAACGACACCTCTAATTGATGTTCTGTTTGCTCGAACATTTCAAAATTCACAAACCGACTGTTTTCGTATGATTTCATGGAATTACGAGGTTGTTCGGGTGGTTTTGACCCCCCAACGCGCCCTTTTAGCGTGCGTCGAGCTACTAAAAACGACACAATCGGTTGTACTGTGTGCACCACACGTCCGATGGGCATGTTGTCTCCTCCTACACATCAAAAATAATATTCCTATTGTTTTCTTGTGGTTTCAGGTCATTCGGAGCATGTTTTATCCGAATTCGACCGTCTCACGCTATTTTGGTGTTTTATGACTCCGGAAATGCGTTTCCGGTCACCACGGTCAAACGACACCTCCAATTGATGTGAAGTCTACCTGACTATTCTATAATTCACACAACGGCTATTGTAGTATGATTTCATGGCATTCCGAGGTCATTCATGTGGTTTTGACCCCCCCCCCCCCAACGTGCCCTTTTAGCGCGTGCCGAGGTGCTGAAAACGACACAATCGGTCGTACCACGTGCACCGTACGTCCGATGGGCGTGTCGTCGCCTCGCACATGTCACGGATAATATTCCTATTTATTTCGTGTGGTTTCAGGTCATTCAGAGTAAATTTTCTCCTAATTCGACCATCTCATGCCGTTTTGGTGTTTTATGACTCCGGGGTGCGGGGGGGCTGTCCGGGGTGAGGGGGGGCTGTCAGGGGTGCGGGGAGGGCTATCCGGAGTGCGGGGAGGCCTGTTCGGAGTGAGGGGATGGTTGTATGGAGTGAGGGAGGGGCTGTTCGGGGTGCAGGGGGCTGTCTGGGGTGTGGGGGAGGGCAGTCCGGGGTGCGGGGGGGCAGTCCGGGGTGCGGGGTGGGCCGTCCGGAGTGCGGGGAGGCCTGTCCCGAGTGCGGGGAGGGATGTTCGGGGGGTGGGGGGAGGCGTTTTGAGGTGCGGGGGGGGGGGGGGGGGGGGCTGTCCGGGGTGCTGGGGGGCTGTCCGGGGTGTGGAGAGGGGATTTCTGGGGTACGGGGAGGGTTGTCCGGGGTGCGGGGAGGCTATCCAGAGTGTGTGTGCGGGGGGGGGGGGGGGTGTCCAGGGTGCGGGAAAAGATGTCAGGGGTGCGGGGGGGGGGGGGGTGTCTGGGGTGTGGGGGGGGGGGGGGGGCTGTCCGGGGTGCGGGGAGGGCTGTCCGGGGTGCGGGGGGCTGTCCGGGGTGCAGCGGGGGGGGGGGGGGTTATTCGAGGTGCGGGGAGGGGCTGTCTAGGGTGTAGGGACGGCTGTCCAGGGTGGGCCGGGGACTATAAATTGTGAACCTAATCTCTTTCATCAAAAACAAGTTTCATGGTTTATATTAGGAATCACATGGTTTTTTCGAAAATATTACATAACATGCAATTGAAAACATTGAAGAATTAAATGAAAAAAAATATCCAAATGATTAATCAGTTTCATGGTTATTTCTCAATTGGTGCACACAAACATTGCATCAGGCCAAAACACACATGATACCCCCAAATCACAAAAAATCTCACTAGAAACCCAACATAAATATCAATAACAACCCCACCATTAAAAAAAGAAACACACCTCGTGAATATGATGCGCCAGGCATGGTTATGACTACTATCTCCATCAGGTGGGTCAGGGGCCTACAACAAAAAAACATTATGAATATTTTCATAACAAAAATAATATAAATTAAATAAATAAATATTGTATAAACCTGCGTCTTCGGATCCTCGGCACCATCACCTGGATGAACATATTGCCGCAGTGCTCTAACCTCAGCGATCAATTACGCATTTACCTCCTCAGAAGCGTGTAGCTGTGCCTTGAAATCTGACAACTGCTATGTCATCTGAGCAAAAGCAGGACCGACAAATACAACGCGTGACACTACAGAATGAGGAATCCCTGTTCCATTGGTCAAACTATATCCATGCCCGTCCCGACCAATAATGCGATGAAAGATCTCATCCCTTAACATGGGAAGCTGTTGTTGGTCCTCTGGAAGATGTTCTAACTCAGCTTCAAATTGATCTTGTGAAATATTTAAATATATATACATGTATTAATATACAGATTTTATTTAAGTATTGGTAATGAGTACAAGCACTTACTTTCAATGCTACAGCCTCCAGATCAATGCGATCATGAGTCCTCATCCACACCGATATTTTATTAGTCGGTGCACCTTGCTCCCACAACTGTATATGAATAGAATGTAAACATAAAACAAAATTAATTAATAAATTAAAAAATGAATAATAAATACCTCATGTTGGATCTGAGACACGTAATGAGTCCCGAGCCTGTGAGGTGGTCCCTGCAATGCTCGATTCTCAGAATGGCGTGTTGACAACTCCTATATTCAATTCATTCAAATTTCAAACAAATCACACATTGTTGATAATATATATACCAAAATAAATCACAAACTACAACACCCTTAATAGACCAATATGAAACTAAATCACACCACTTAGCCGGGAGGACACCTCTCGGGACTTTTTCCAGAATGTCTGTGGCAGCCACATTTGGTACCCAGTGGTCCCTCTTGACTTTGCCTTTATATTCTTTCCACATATTACAACATTTTCTCATACAAACTAGCCAAAACACATCGGTACATACTTTCAAATATTTCTATTGAAGAAAAAAATCACATATGTTATTATGGTTTATACATAGGGAATAAAGTAAAATGGTCTTCTTTCCTGAACATCCCTCCAAAGGTGATCTAATGTGTCCTAAGGGATAGATGCCCAGTCACGTGTGGTCAATAGAAATTTATGTGGGTCACATATGATATGACCCATCTGATGAATAAATGCAGGGTAATTCCTTCCCCCGGGGTGAAATAACTCATCAAATGAAACATCAAAAGTCATGTCGGAATTCCATGATAATATGCCAAGACCATGGCCTCTCTTGTGAGAGGAAGAAGCAGTCGAGTCTGATCTTGTTGAAAACAATTTTATATATAATTTGACAGATTTTATAAGTGTATATATATGTTTATCAATTATATAAAAAATAGAGACAATGACATTCAAACATACCTCGACCCTGAGATGTAGATGCCCCAGATGGATGATGTGGATCTACTGCCTCTTCCCCTGACATGCATGTAGTGATGGAAAACATTAGTAAGGGGACCATCCAAAGTGTCCAAATGATAAATTGGATTGTTTTTAAAAAAATAAAACTTTTACAATTGTTAATAAAAGAAAAAGGGATTGAATAATTAGTTGTGAATGAATTTTAAAAAATCATAAAGTTAACAAAACAGATATACAAATTATGTACAAAACCAATCAATGCATAGGAAAATTTCAAATTGAATTAATGAAAATTCAAGCATCACATGAACCAAATGAAGAATACCGCAAGTGGAAGTTGTGCGGTGAGGGAGAGGAAGAAGACGGAGTGGACGGGGGTTGGCGGGGTGCGGGGTGGGGGGGCGGTCTGAGGGGGCGGGGGGCTGAGGGCGGAGGCCGGAGGGAAGAGGGGTCGGAGGCCGGAGGGGTCGGAGGCTGGAGGGGCTGGAGGCCGTAGGCGGGTGTCGGGAGGCCAGATGGAAGAGGGAGGCCAGAGCGCAGCTGGAGGGCTGCCGGAGGCGGGTGGCGAGAGGCCCGAGGGCAGAGGGAAGCTGGAGGGTGGCCGTAGGGCAGAGGGAGGTCGGAGCCGGAGGGTAGACGCAGAGGAATCCCAGAGGAGATGGAGGGCAGGGCGAAGGGCGGGTGGAGAGTAGGCAGTAGAGGGCGGAGGCCGATAGGGCGATGGCGGATGACGACGAGGGAGGGTGTGCGACGATGGGGTAAGGCGCGCGGCGACGGGGGAGGGCGGTGAGGGAGGGAGCGCGGCGACGGGGGAGGGCGCATGGTGAGGCGAGGGAGGAGGAGGGTCAGGGGGGTGCGCCGAAGCCCCCCCTTTTTTAGGGAAATCCTAGCGACCAATATTGACATTTTCTATAGGTAAGATGGCTCCAAAGCCCAGTTTTCTAGTAGTGACTTTACCCAATGCATTGGAGCGCAATCTAGGCGCACCCTTCTTAAACATTTCATTTCATGCATAAGTGTGCCACAAGATCAAACAACATGAATTCATAAAACAACATAATTTATTCCATGGATAAGAGATGTGTATTACATAAATGTAAGCCCTCAATTAACAAGTACATGTGCATAAATGTGAATACCATTGATAGAGTAGTGGGTATGGTATTCACTACACAATGATTTTGGCAAGGAAATTTTGGTGTAATTTTGGTTGTATAACGATGTCAAATAAAAATTTGTAAAATGGGTTGCTGAAAGAGAAAGGGGCCTCTCATAATTTATACATTAAATGAAAAGTAAGGGGATAATGGGAGATAATATACCAATATATGGAATGGATTTTAGATTCATAATATAAAATAATTTCTTGAATGTAAAGTAGGAGAGATAAATTCCTTAGGGAATTTTGGTTTGGTAACGAGTATACATGGGAGGAATTAATGAGAGAGAAAGGGGTATCTCATTATTAAAACATAAAGTGGGAATTATGGTGGATATGAGAAATAATACTCCAACATTTATAATTGAAAATAAAAGGGCATAACAATATAAGGAAACATGAACATAAATAAGGAAAGTGATAATCCCTTACTTGGAACTGTGATCCGAAAAGCGAGGGAGAGGCTTGAGAGAGAATTTTTGGGAGCTTAGGGCACCATGGGAGGATCCTAGAGAGAGGAGGGCAGGGTTTGGTCGAACTCCAAAGGATTTTAGTGAAGATAAAGTGGGACCGTGGGAGGGTTTTTATAGGAAAGGAGAAAGAATTCTTTATTATTAAGGTTTGGGACACCTCACATTAAACTAATCAAAACCACAAACCAGCCCATGTTTTTTGCCCATTGTTGTTGTGGAAGGGGAGTGGAAAAAAATATTTTATAAGGTCAATGGCCGAATTTCTTAAAATAATACGGTTTCTTATGTGGAGGTGAGTCACACTCTCAAGGTTAACAATTTAAAAAGACAGAATGTTTTATAAGTCTTGAAGGGTCCATTAAAGCTTTGTAAAATAAATCAAAAAAAAACCCAAAATCACATTATTTTAGTGTTAAAACATATATTGGAAGAAAAATAATGTTTATATTATTTTGTTACATCACTATTGGGTCATTATGATGTCATAAAACACATTATATATTTAAACGGTATTTAATTTTTACCCAAAAATTCGACTGTCTCAGAAAATTATGAAAAATTCACCATTGGATAATTTAGACATCCTGATTCCAAAAATAATATTAATTTTATCTAAATAATTTTCTATATATGTGAATTTTTACTTTTAAAATAAATACCGACATTTATCGTAAAATTCAGGGGTCTTGAAAAAAACAACTTTCAAATCATAATAAAAATTACAACTACATTCAAACAATTATACGGCCATTTATATTTAATAAAAATTAATTTAATAATAATAATAATATTTTATTAAAATAATATTTAATTCAAGAATCCATTAATTCATCAAAATAGATTTCTTAGTTGAATATTAACTAAAAATACTATTTGTTCTTTAAAAACTCTTTACAAAGTAACAATAATAAAAAGAATGTATATTCTCTATACAAGAATAATGTACATAATCATAGTACTAGGTTCTTGTTACATAACCCTTAAAACACCCGCATAAGTCCTTAGGGTAAGGTGTGTGATGGTGAAAAACTCTTGGGGTGGCTTTGATAGCATTGCTCGAGTAGTAATCTCTATCAACTTCAACTTCTCTCGTAGGCAGTTCCAATCAAGCTTAATGTATTCAAGCTTGGCTTTGACTTGGTCAAGATTGATGCCCAATGACAACACCTCATTTATGAGCTCTAACAAATGGGTTTTGTATGGGGAAAGTCTATTGGATGAGGCCATCGCTTCCTTTTCCTGAGTAAATTGGATTTGTTAATGCCCTATATTTATACAAATCATGTGATCATTGTTAAATGGATATATTAGCAACAATCACAATTCATAATTTTATTTTAAAATCCAAAACATAGAACCAAATAAGTGAATATGTTTTACATAACCATAAGAAGACATTTAAATAATCCAAGAGAAATTTTCATTAATGAATTTTTGGGTCGTTACAATCTCCCCCCCCGTATGAAATTTCTCCCTCGAAATTTCCTTTTCCCACACTAAAACATATGTGGGTAACTCGTCTTCATCAGTTCTTCTAATTCTCATGTCACTTCATCAAACTTGTGGTTTCTCCACAAAACTTTCACAAGGGGCATTATTTTATTTCATAGAACTTTTTTCTCTACGATCTAAGATCTTAACTGGTTTCTCCTCGAAAGAAAGATCATATTATTGCAGTACTAACTCTGAAGAGAGTACATGTGAAGGGTCTAATATGTAATTCCTTAAGAGGAATAAATTAAATTCATCATGTACTTTGTCCATGGTTGGTGGAAGTGCTAGTCGATAGGCCACTGCCCTGATAAGATCAAGAATCTCCAAGGGGCTGATGTACATAAGACTTAACTTCACCTTCTTTCCAAACATCATGACCTTATTCCATAGAGATATGCATAAAAACACATTCTATCCAACTTTGAACTCAAGTTATCATCGATGGTCATATGCATAACTCTTCTGTCGACTTTGGGCTACCTTGATATGCTGGTGAACAGTTTTCACCTTCTCTAGAATTTCTTCAACCATTTATAGTCCCAGAAGCTTACGCTCACCGTCTTCATCCCATCATACCGGTGTTTTTCACCTCTTCCCATACAGGGCTTCATAAGGTGACATTCTGATGCTCGAGTGGAAAATGTTATTATAGAAGAATTCAACCAGAGGAAGATATTGATCCTAACCTCCTTTAAAGTCCATTGAACATGATCTTAAAATATCTTCCAGTGTTTGAATAGTTTGCTCAGATTGGCTGTCAGTTTGAGGATGATAGGGCGTACTAAAGTTCAGTTCAGTTCATAGAGCTTGTTGGAGACATTTTTAAAACTTTTAGGGGAGTCTCAGATCTCGATACGATATAATAGTTAGTGGTACTCCATTCAGCCTTACCACATCCCTTATATATATCTTTGTCAGTTGATCCAATGAGAAATCCTCTCAAATTGCAATGAAGTGTGGATAATTTGTAAGACAATCCACAAAAACCCAGATTTCACTGTTACCTTTGGATGTATTTGGATGTCTGGTGGAAAATTCTATGGTTATGTTCTACCATTTCAATGTTGGTATGGGCAATGGTTGCATCATCCCCTTAGAAATTTACATATCTACTTTCAATTGCTGACACACCAGGAACTTTGATGTATACTCAGCGATCTCCTTCTTCATATTATCCCAACAGTAATGCTCTCAGATATCTCAATACATCTTTTTGTTTCCTAGGTGAATAGAGAAATTTGAACTATGTGCATCATCCAAAATTTCATTATTTAGCTCCAGAAATGATGAAACACATAGTCTTTTCCCAAATCTCACAATTCCTTCTCCATTAACATTGAACTCTGAGGATTTAGGTTTTCTGATAGCTTCCACTTTCTTCTGAATTCCCACATCATCCTTTTAATCATCCTTTAACCTTTCCAAAAAAGACAGTTGAGCAATAATTTGTGAAATAATTGACGATGTTCCCATTTTTATGATTCCCATGTCCATCTTCATCAAATCTAAGAAGATTGGATCCTTCTCAATTCTCCTAAATGATAGAATCGTTGGCTCCTTTCTACTTAGAGCATCTGACACATTGTTAACTTTCCTATGGTGTTAATGGATTGAGCAGTCATAATCTTTGATCAGTTCTAACCATCTTCTTTGTCACATGTTCAAATCTTTCTATTTTAATATATTCATTAGGATTTTGTGATCTGTATATATTTCACACTTCTCCCCAAAGAGATAATGCTGCCAATTTTTTATAGTGAAGATCACCACATCCAACCCAAGATCATGTGTTGTATAAGTTTTCCCATGAACTTTCAATTTCCTTGAATCATAGGCAATGACTTTGCCAATTTTCATCAACACACATCCTAGGCCCTTCTTTGGAGCAACACTGAATACCACAAATGGTTCTCCACTAGTGGGTAAAGTGAGCATGGTCACAATGATAAGCCTCCTTTTCAACTCCTTGTATATTTCTTCTCATTCATCACTCCAGGTAAAATTTAATCCCTTCCATGTTATCTTGGTAAGAGGGTTGGACAATCATGATGAATTTCTCATAAATCGTCGATAATATCCAGCTAACCAGAAGAAGCTATGGATATCCGTTACCGATGTTGGTCTCGACCATCCCTATAATGTTGTTGTCTTCGAGGGATCTACAAATATCCCATTGCTTGTGAGGATATGACCCAAGAATGAGACCTTCTTCAACTAGAACTCACACTTTATATACTTTTCAAAGAGCTTCTCCTTTTTCAAGGTCTCTAGTACAATTATTAGTGCTCCTAATGGTCCTTCTTGGTTTTGTAGTATATTAGAATACCATATATAAAGACTACCACAAATTTTTCGAGGTAATCTGTAAAGACTCTTTTCATCAAGTAGAAGAATATTATTGTGTAATTAGTGAGTCCTAAAGGCATTACTATGAATTCATTGTGCCTGTATCTTGTATGAAAAGAAGTCTCAGGGATATCTTTGTTCTTCCCCTTTACTTGATAATATCTTGACTGCAAATATACCTTAGAGAAGTATTGTGCTCCACACAACTTGATTGAACAAGCCATCAATTCATGGGAGAGGATACTTGTTCTTTATCTTGATTTTGGTAAGCTCACGATAATCGATGCAAAGGCACATTGACCCATCCTTCTTCTTGACGAAGAAGACTGGTGCACCCCATAGTGACGCACTTAGGAATATAAAACCTTTATCCAGATTATCCGGTATTTGTTTCTTTATCTCCTCAAGCTCCAAAAAAACCATTCTATACAGAGTCTTGGATATTGGCAATTCCCCAAGTATATGATCAATTGAGAATTCAACAACTCTTCTAGGAGGAAGACCAATCAATTACTTGGGAATCACTTCAGTGAATTCCCTCACAATAGGCATGTCTTAAATGATGGTTTCATCCTTAGAATCAATTATCTGAGCCAGATAAGCGTGTTCATGGGGTAGTAATATCCATACTTGAGACAATGAAGATGAATAAGATTCATCTTCCTCCTTGCAATTGTACAAAATCGAGGAACGATTCTCCACATGGAGAGTGATTTCGCTCTCACAACAATTTATGTAGGCTCTATATAGGAAAAGCCAATCCATGCCAATAATTGCATCAAATTCCCCCAGAGGTAGAATGATAAGGTTCGTAGGGAAGTTCAATCCACCGATTATGACAGAGGAGAAGTTATATTCATGGGATGAAATTATTTCCCCATTTACCATACTCATCAACATCTTTACTTCCATGATTTGTGGTGGTGTGGGGATTATTCTACTAAACTTTTAGGATATAAAATTATTCATAAAAACGGAATCAAAAATTACATTCTCTATTCTTGAATGAATAACTAGAATACCTATCACCACTTTTTTGGGGTTCACTTCAGTGGTAGAGATGGAAAAAGTTTTCCCTTACTACCTTGGAGGTTGTTGGTTTCCTCCGAAAAACCTTGGCTTAGGGCACTGATTGGCAACATGCCCTGATTCTTTGTAGTTGAAGCAATGAAAAATGTGTTGAGAGTCAAAGGGAGTGTTCCTCTCCTCTGCCACAGAAGTGGGTATTTCTTGTCGGCAGTACACAGCTAGGTGTCCTTCTCTCCCACACCTAAAGAATTTCATCATCCCCTTTAAGCAATTTTTGGGGTGCTTCTTTCCGCACCTTGGGCAAGTGGGGTGATGGATATTCTTATCATCGTTGGATTTATCCATCGGACTACTAGAATTGAATTCCACCTTATGCTTCTTATCCCCATGATACCGCTGAGATTCTTCGATCTCCATTTTCTCCTTGAGGGCATATTAGACAATTTCCTCAAAGCTGTCAAAGTCGCGGATCGCTAGGGCTTTTCACAGGCTAGGTTTTAGCCCACCAAAGAAGCATCCATCCTTTCATTAAGGGGTAATGACAATGCCATAGGCGTATCATACAAGCCTTGTGATGTTTTCCTCATATGCTCTGATAGATTCATCTCTTTTTTATTAAGTTAAAGGAACTCCCTTTCCATCTTAAGTTGGAGGGTGAGCGGAAAATATTCATCAAAAAACATCTTCTGAAAATCCTTCCATTCCAACGCCTCGATCTCATCCTCAAGCTTCTTATTTTTGATCAATGTCCACCATTGATCATCTTTACCCTCCATACCATAATCAGATAAGGGAAACTTCTCTTGTTTAGAACATTTAAGGATTGAGAATATCTTTTCAATGGATTTGATCCATTGTTCGGCGATTTAAGGATCAGATGATCCATTAAAAGTAGGAGGCCTTGGTCTAATGAAGCTTTCGATAGTGACTTGTTCTTTCTTAAGGGGGTTTAAAGTTCCTCTTGACCCATGTTTCTATTCAATTCTTGAGTTAAATAATAGAGAATCGGGATAGAGTTCTTGATTCCCGCTCCCATCAGATTGGATATCTCATTAGCACAGTCATCACATTTATCTTCACATCATTTGTTAGTCTGAGTCCTCCTATTACTGGCCATTGGTTGAAATAAAATGAATGTTAGGGGTAACACATAAAGGGTAATCCAAGGACAAAACAAATGACTTATAAATAGATTTTATTTCCTTAACTTATGAATCTGTTGGTTTCAATCTATATTATCCATGATCTACTTTTTATCATATATTATTAGGGGAATTTTTTTTATTCCCTTAATAATGTTTCATACTAAGCTAGAGAATTTACCAATGTATATCCCCCGGGAGGGTTGTAACCAAGAGTGCAGCAAGCCCCATTTTCATGTACCCGGATACCCCAGGTCAAGCCCAAAACTCATTGTCTGGTTTTTTACCTCTAGGTACATCTATGCCAGAGCCGCCTCTACCTACTCGTATCCATACATGGATGTATTTTCTTGATAAACCACTTAATCAATTACCACAAAAAATTAGAGATGTTTTTATTATACATAGTCTTGTCTCTAAGGATATAATATGGGTTTCTAATCCTAATCCCAGAAATAACTAAACCTATCCTTTAATACCAACTATAACAACCCTTCTCTTTATTACACACTAGAACATGATTTATTACATAAAATCTTCACTTTATACAACATGGAAGATCGATAGGTCTAGTGTATTTGGTGCTAAGGAACATTACATAACAACATAAAACATTAAACACAACTTCTTTATTAAAAACTTCCTTTACATGACCACTACACTCCCTCGTACTTAGCATTGCATAGGATAACCTGAGGGCATGCATAAGAAAAAGGTGAGCTATAATACCCAATAAGGTAATTAACATGGAATAAAATGAGGAATACAATACATGTTAGACAATAGGAATATCAATGTAGAACAATAGAAACATGAACATAAAGGAATGATAAAGCATGATAATCATAACATGGAAATGTGGCAACAACACTTAACATGGAATTAGCATAATCCAAGGCTCATTGCACAAGGAGAATGAGTAATCCATCATTGCACATGAAGAATGAGTAAACCCTAATTTAACTTGAATTATCATGATTCAACACTAATTTCACATGATTTATCATGATACTATACTTTACCCAATTCATTGGAGCGTTATTAGGGCACACCCTTCTTAAACATTTCATTTCATGCATAAGTGTGCCACAAGATCAAACAACATGGATTCATAAAACATTATAATTTATTCCATGAATAAGAGATGTGGAATAAATAAATATAATTCCCCAATTAACAAGTAAATGTTCATAAAGGTGAATACCCTTGATAGAGGAGTGGGTTTGGTATTCACTACACAATGATTTTGGCATTGAAATTTTTGTGTAATTTCGGAAGCATAACGACGTCAAATAGAAATTCTCAAAATGGGTTGATTAGATTGAAAGGATTATCTCATTATTTATACATTAAATTGACTGTAAAGGGATCATGGGACATAATATACCAACATATGGAATGGAATTTAGATTTATAATATTAAATAATTTCTTGAATGTAAATAAGGAGAGAGAATTTCCATATGGAATTTCAGCAAGGTAACAGGTGTACATGGGAGGAATTAATGAGAGAGAAAGGGGTATATATTCATTCAACCATAAAGAGGGATGTATGGGGGAGGTGAAAAATTATACCCCAACATTTATAATTGAAAATAAAAGGGCATACCAATATAAGGAAACTTAGACATAAATAAGAAAAGTAAGAATCCCTTACTTGGAAGTGTGATCCCAAAAGCTTCGGAGAGGCTTGAAGGATTTTTCTTAGGAGTATGGGGCACATTGAGAGGATACTAGAGAAAGGAGGTTTGGGGTTTTTTGAAATCCAATGGCTTTTAGTGAAGAGTAAGTGGGAACTTGGGTGTGTTTATATAGAAAAGAGAAGAAATTCTTTATTATTTAGGTTTGGGACACTTCACATAAAATTAATCAAAACAACCAACCATTCCATGGTTTTTGACCATGGTGTTTTCCAAAGGGGAGTGGAGAAAATTATTTTATAATTCCAATGGCTGAACTTCTTAAAATAATAGGGTTTATTATTTGGAGGTGAGTCAGACTCTAAAGGAAAACAATTTAAAAATACAAAATGTTTTATAAGTCTTGAAGGGTCCACTGAAGCTTTGTAAAATAAATCAAACAAACCCAACATCATATTATTTTAATGTTAAAACATATATTGGCCTAAAATAATGTTTATAATATTTTATTACATCTCTATTGGGTCATTATGATGTAATAAAACACATTATATATTTAAACAGTATTTATTTTTTACCCAAAAATTCAACTGTCTCAGATAATTTTGAAAACATAAACATTGGATAATTTCGACATTCTGATTCCAAAACTGATATTCATTTTATCTAAATAATTTTATATATATATGTGAATTTTAACTTTTAAAATAAAAACCGACATTTATTGAAAATTGGCAGGTATTGACCAAAACATCTTTCAAACCATAATAAAAATTACAATTGTATTCATAAAATTATATGATCATTTATATTTAATAAAAATAAATTTAATAATAATAATAATAATAGTTTATTAAAATATTATTTAATTAAAGAGTCCATTAATTCATCAAAATATATTTCTTAGTTGAATATTATCTAAAAACAATATTTGTGCTTTAAAAACTATTTAAAAAGTAACAATAATAAAAAGAATGTATATTCTCTATAAAAGAATAATGTACATAATTGTAGTACTATGGTCTTTCTAAATAACCCTGTAAAACACTTGTATATGACCTTAGGGTAAGTTGCACGATGGTTACAGACTCTTGGGGTGGCTCGGATAACATTGATCGAGTGGTAATCTCTATCAACTTCCACTCCTCTCGTAGGCGGTTTTTTCTCGAGCTTAACATATTCAAGCTCGTCTTGGGCTTAGTCAAGAGCTAATACCAATGATTCCACCTCTTTTTTGAGTTCCGATATATTGGATTCCAAAGGGGAAGTCTACTGGATGAGGCCATCACTTCCTTTCTCTGAGAAAATTTTATTTGTTATAGCCCTATATTTATACTAATCATGGGATCAATGTTCAACAGCTATATTAGCAACAGTCAAAATTCTTAACTATATTTTAAAATCCAAAACATAGAACCCTATAAGTGCACACATTGTACAATACTATAAGAAGAAATTTAAATAGACCAAGAGGAATTTTTATTAGTGATTGTTTGGGTCATTACATAACCTAATGAAACACTAGACTAAAATGAGCCATGAAATAATAAGTTATATGAATAATGTTATCATTTGTGTATCACCCCAAAACGAATCACTTGGTCTGGGTCTGAGTACCTTGTGACCATATGAAAATTACTCTATATTAAAGAGGCATTGAACTAGAAGATAGGGTAAAAACCATGTCATGGAGAGAATATACCCTTGGTAACAATATTCATACACCAAAATCATGACAATGTGTAAATAAACACCCCATAACAACAAAGTGCAAAATAGAAGAAAATCACCGAGCTATAATAAACTACATTTAATTTATAAAATATTAACCAAATGAATCCCAATGTGTTAATTCAAACATATTATTATGAAATTATGAAATAAACTAAAACAATACATTAATATTCTAGAGTCTGGCATGGAATCACCTCCGTCCATAAAGGTGCACCTGCTCCACTCCCCAATATAGGGCCCTTTCCCTTAATTGAATCCCTGAAATTGAATTTTGTTTGCTCATTGAGATTATGATATAGGGCATGAGTATTAACTCAATAGGACATCATTAATACATCCTTATCATAATGTGAACATATATATAGGGGTTTATATTATGATGGATGGTAAATGAATAGAAAATAAACCAACCATATGTCAGTCCATTATGCCTTATCCAAGACACAATGAGCCCCAACTAAACATGATTCAGATCCATGTTGGAAGGGTTGTCTCATATGTCCTCACATATAATATCAAGACACAAGTCCACCACATGTATTATATCAAGTTCTATAGATGATCAGTCATCAAGTCCTGCTATATGGTAATTACACCACTAGCTATGACTCTAGTCGGGCTAAAAGAAAATTATGCCCCTACCTCTATAAGGTAATAGAAAAAAAGGTTATCACACACCATTATCTATCCCAAATTATTTCATAAGTACATCATAGTCTAATCATCCACACACAATAGGGTACAACACAAAATCACACAACCATATCAGATAATGGTTGTCATGGATAGACATGCACACACAGATTCCAATCATGTGAATAATCCTTATGTAAAGGACCTATGTGGTGAAGAAATCCTACCTTAAGAGTGTCAATGAAAAAGGCCAGGAATTCTTACATGGATTAAGATTTTACAACATTGATTCCTAGAAACATCCCAAATTCATCACAACCAAAATTATATAATCCATATTCAATAAATATAATTTAACATAGGCTTATAAGTAAATCAAACTTCCCAATGAGATCCACTACCCATGGTATATCTAGATACATTAAAGGAAAGATGAAAAATATCTAGATTCAACCACATATCCATTGTAAATCAATAATCCCATGTTAAACCACAATACAACTAATAGACTTAGCCATGACAACCTATATCTATGAATCCTTTTAAGAAAAGGGGAGGATATCTAGATTTAAAATGAAGAACAAAGGGTGCATTAGCTCTTGCCTAGGAATTATCATGAGGAAAAGACACTAGAAAAAATGAATAAAAGTCCTATTTCCACAGTTCAAACACATGGAAATAGGCCCCAAAACCGTGTCCATAGGCTACGAACAAGGTTTTGGACAACCGTGGCCGCTATCACCGCGGTAGTAGGTCCCATCCTATTGCCAAAGTTTTAACCGTGGTAATAGATTACTATGGCCACAGTTTTGAAAACCATAAAATAGGTCTTAAATACTCTGACTATGGTAGTTGACCTATGGCCAAGATTTAAACTATGTATATAGGAAGATATTTCCATAGTTTTAACCATTGCTATAGCCTTGGTAAATCGTGGCAATAGCCTAAATACAAAATGTCACCTGCTGGTTTTGATCCCTGCACCATTGCTCTACGAACCAGAGTACTTACCACTACACTGAGTGATATTACAGGTATATATATATATATTCTTATGATATATATATTAATATAAACAGTGGGAATATACACAATACCGTGGTGGTAGGTCTTCCTGCCAATTTTTTGGTGGGAAATTTTTTTCCCACCAATTCGCGAGAACCCTATTGGCATGGTTTTGAAAAACCGTGGAAATAGGCCATTGAAAAAAGTGTCTTATAGGTATGATTCTAAAATCGTGTCCATAGCCACAACCTATTTCAACGGTTCTAAAAACCATGGCCATAGGCCACAATAACTAGCCTATTTCCACGCTTTTAAAACCATGGCAATATGCCACAAAAACCATGGCTATAGCCACATGTAGCCACTGTTTTAAAACTGTGGCTATAGGTCTATGGCAGTGAAATCATTTTCTAGTTGTGTAGATCATTCATAATTGGACTTCATAGGGAGAGTAAATTCTAGAAACAACAACTGGAGTCCCTAGGATTGAGATTTTAAGGTCTATGAGAAATGTTGATGGGTTTTTAGGTATACTTTAGGTGAAAATATGAATTTTGGGATTAATTAATTTTTTATGCATAGTTTTCATCACATGGGTTACTAAACCATCTACCAACCATTTTAGGCTTACTACCTCTTTATGGCACCACATAGTTTATCCTCGTAGCTTGGTAAACATTGTGTGAGCTATTATTTTTACACTGTTTTGAGTTACATGGTTTTATAGGGAATGTCTCGTATTTATGTATAAATTTTCACCAACCATGTGCTATATAATTACCCTCCAAAAAATACATACTTTTTAGTGCGGATAACCACATGGTTTCCCCAAACCATTCTCAAACCATACACCCCCTTAAAAGATCTCAAACCCATCCAAATGTTTCCCAAAAATTTACTTAAGAAAAGTATAACTCAAAAACACTTAAATAATTTATGAATGAGAGGTCTAACATACCATAAAATTCCATCCCCTCACAATATCCCCTTTAAATACTTCTAATCATCAATAAGTACCTCTAGAGTTTCTTCTCAAACATATCAAACCATTGAGCATGCTCATCAGATTTTCACTCTCATGTATCCTATTAAATACAACCATGATACCAATGAACTTGAAAAATTGGTGTAATAATTTCCTTAAACACTTTATTACTATGGTACATGATTCAAATTGGATGTTCAATGAATGATTCATCTAGTTTCAACTAAACACCATCATTGTTGATCACATGTGGAGGATCGAGATTGCACCTACTAAAATACGATGCATGGAGCACATTATGAAAATATTAATACATAGGAAGAATATCTAAATGGAAGGAAACAATTCTGACACACATTATGATTTCAAGTGGTCCATGAAAACCATGGTACCAAATTTTCCTGTTTCTAAATACATCAATGTCCTAATTGATGTGACACACTCAATAAAACTCAATCACCCACAAAAAAATGTGACAATTGTATCCTATAATCTTCATATGATCAAAACATAATCTGAGTTGCAACCAACCACTTATGAATCAACTGAAGCTAATAAAAAGTCTCATACATCATACTCTTCCTGATAATAGTTTCCTCACCTACCTCAAGTCAACACTATAGTGAATGACACAGTCAATGATAATGAGCCTCTAATGATTCCATCTAAATTGAATACCAAAAACTATTATTAAATTAAAACTATTCCAAGGATAGATAATCATACCATGCTCCACTAAAATCTACTATTCATACCTGAATCATATACTCCATAATCTATATTGTCCTCTCTTACTGTCTATTAGTCCGTGGATGATACGTTTTACTCATATTTAAATGAGTCCCCAACATCTTCTTCAATCCCTTCCAAAACCATGATGAAAAATGAGTCTCCCAATTAGATATTATTTTTTGTAGGCACTCCATATAATCCCATTATATCTCGAACATAGATTTGTACTAATTCATATATAAAAACTATCTCTTGGATTGTTAAGAAATTTTGAACCTTAATATTCCAATCAGCAACAACCAACACAACATTTAAACATCTTCATGTCCTAGGAAACCCAATAAAAATTTCTATCATCACCTCATACCACTTCCACACATTTATGGGAAGAGGTTGAAGTAAACCACCAAGTTTTTTATGCTCATCATTAATCCTATGATAGGTAAGAAAACTATATGAAAGCTAGAAAAGTCCCTTTTTATACCAGGAAACAAAAACTTTCATCTAACAACAAAATTCATATTCATAAATACTAGGTACACATCCCCATGCGAAGAAAGAGATTCCCTCATCCGATCTTCCCTCATGAATGAAGGAACCAAAACTCTCCCATGAAAATGGATCATGTCTTATAATACTAGATTAATGTTGATCCTTACCAATTGTTCCTACATTACTATGCACTAAGAATCCAACTCCTGGATGGATTTCACCATATCCACCAAGTTAAATGTGATATCTACTGGATAAAATGTCATCACCCATTGATTTTAAGATGCACCTAAAAACCATTCAGCCAATTATATCAATAGTCTCTATTACTCTTCTAAATGCTGCTCTCCAAGATCCTACTTCTTTCGACTAAGATTAGCCACAACAACATTACCCCTTTCAAGATCATAAATCATCTCAAAAACGAATTTCAACAGATACTCAACCAAAAACCTCTTCCAATGATTCATTTATTAGTGATAGAAGATATAGGATAATATCTTGTGGTACATATTGATGGAAAAGTATCACCAAATAGATAATGTTTCGAGTATTTCAAGTCATGGACTAGCACATCTAACTCTTGATCATGAGTTAGGAAGTTCCACTAATTAGGTCATAGCTGGTGAGACCAATAAGAAACTAATTACTCTCTCTACATCAAAATAGATTCCAAAACAACACTAAAGTCATTTTAGTAAAAAACATATCCAATCCCAGGATTAGGTAAGATCAAAATTAGAGTTAATTTCAATATCCAATTTAGCTCTAGGAATTCCTCTGCATACTTGTATATCTACTTGAGATTCACGCCCTTATTGGTAATTGAAGTCCCATGAATTTCCAAATGGGATAAATCTTGAATGAATTTTTGGAAGTACTAATGAAAACCATAGAAAATTATGATCTTTAAAACTTTCCCAGGGTGTGATGAAGACATCACTACATCCACCTTCTCTGGATCAGAAAATATTCCTACCTAAAAAATCACCTATCGTAGGAAGCACACCTCCTGAATCAAAAAAGTTAATATTTAAAATCCTTACATAAATTTGATGTGAACAAAGTGGAATAAACAAGATATGTAGGTTTAATGCATTCATCTCAGGGTTTTTTGAGTATATATGGATATCATCAATGAATATAATGAAAAACAAGTCAAAATATTGAAGGCAGAACGTATTAATGAGATCAATGAAAACTAATTAAGCATTCATCAAACCGAAATGAATGAAAATATAGTCATATACTATATACCTTCTCCTAGAAATTTTATTTGAAATATTCTATTTTTTAACCGGAATTTGGTTGTATACTGATTGAAATTCAATATTGAAGAACCACCTATCTCCCCTCTTCAGATTAAACAAATAATATATCCTTAGAAGTGGGTACTTATTCTTAATTGTGACCTGATTGTGGTTTATAAAGTCTATACACATTTGAAATCTTCCATATGATTTTTAGTGAAAAATACCTAAAGAACCCAAAGGATAAGTGTTTAAACATATAAATCTCATAACCTTTAAATCCAAAAGAATAAACTTGAGTTCCTTAAACTTAGTTAGTTCCATATGAGATGAGAGGATTGATATATGTCATACTCTTGGCATAAGTTTGACCTCAAATTCAATTCCAATATTATGAGGAAGTCCTGATAAATAATATCAAAAACATTATAGTAATAGTATAACACTGTAAAAAATAGTAGGGAGTTATTTCATGATCCACAATAAGTACCATTCCCACTACCTGTATTGTAATATCTCTAAACATACTTGGACTTGAGCCCATTATTCATTCTCCAACATCCCATTCTGTACTCAAGATAACCTTCTCCCACTTTGTCAAAGTAATGGATACTCATATCCTATACCATTCGATGTGTTATTGATAACATGTTAACAAGTCCATACCAAAAATTAAATAAAGTATTTTCATCTCTAAAATATTAAAATACCATAAATTTGGGTATTCATCATCTACTACAGGACACTCTAGACATCTCTGTAGATTGTCTACCATCTTCCCTATGGGTGTATCAAGAGAAATCAATTCAGGAGATAAATTAACTGGTAAATCTATCCCAATAATGACTTGAGTGGATATAAAAGAATGGTAAGCTCATATATTAAAAAAAGAAATAGAAACTATAGATTAAATTAGAAATATACCTCTAACTATAGAAGTTCATTCTGCACCATCATACAGAACATGGTCTACACGATACACTCCACCTAAATTAGTCCCATACCTCTATGACTGAGACCCCTAGTTCATTTGATTCATCAACCCTTGTTGAATACGGTTCTACTAATAAGACTTCCTATCAGTCATGTGACTTATAGATGATGTCTTTCTAGATCCTCTATGGAAACCTGATAGAATTTCCCTCAAAAAAAAAACTTTTATGATACCACATTTTACCACATCGATGACAATTTGTCTAAGATTCATCTAAAAGCTTTTGAAAGTGTATAAGTTTTCCATAATTGATTAAAAAGGTGGAACCTTTTTCCTATAGTGTGTTAATGAAAACCTACTCTGCTATGATTACCTACTACCACCCTGCCCCACCTCCTCAATCTTCTTCTTTCTACTACCAAAAAGTTTTCTCATTGAATCACTTAGGGTCCTGCTCAACAGTACATGAATCTCTCAAAGTGTACCTACTTCTGTATCCTTCTATAAACCCTTTTTCAATCATAAGGTCCTTGAATAGATCCTCAGAATACATCATTAGGTCAAAAATCATGCACTGGAACCCTATTTATTTTTGAAGGCTTCTCTCTAACTTCCACACCTTATGATCCTTATTCCTAGGAAAATAAGAGAGAACCAATTGGTGTTCCTCAAGATAGTAATTGACATGAACAACCACTAGATTCCTTAGATTCAAGAACCATAAGTGTTAGATTAATAATGAAGCGTTTCGAGGTTGTTTGAGGTTTAAATCCAAAATTTTTAATTAATTATTATTTTTTCATGGTTTTTTCACATTTTTTACTAAACAATGTTCCAAATGTTCAATATGTACTGTCTCTTCATGGCACCCACATGATTTGGTCAACAATGCACTAATCCTTATTTTGCCTATGTTCTGAGTAAAATGGTTTCCTAGGGAATGTCACACAATTAACTATAATTGTGATATATCTTCCACTTTTATATAATAGGTCACACGGTTTCCTGGGAAGAACTATATGTTTTTCCTAAACCATTCCCAAACCGTGCACCCCTATAGAATCTCATAAAACTCTCCAAAACCATCCATAAGTTACCCGAGAATTCACCCAAGCAAATAATAAGTCGGAAACACTTAAATAATGGAATAAAGAAATACATAACATACCTAAAAATGATGATCTATTATTTTTTTGATAAAAATATATTAATCAATTAAAATAATTACATGTTATTATTTTTCTTTGATTAATATTTTTAATTGGGTGCCTTTAGATGAACCATATAAAAAAGGGTACTATGATTTACCTTAATAAATTATATTGATAATAGTGAAAGTTTTACTATAATAGGTAAAATTAGAATTTTTAAACCAATATGTAAACATTTAATCATTTATATATTTTTTTGAAATAGGATTGATGACACTTGATGTATAAAAATAGATTTTAAGCATTTTTTCATTATATATTGTATTTTCACTTAAATGATAAATTTATAAATTTTAGAATTTGAATTTAAAAAAATTAACTTCATTTTTGGATTAAAAATATCAACAATGTATTCGTATTATTTTTTTATATTTTTTTCAAAATAATAGATTTTAATTTGAATAAAAAAATTGCTGATTTTATTAAAACTGTGACTTTTATAACATTATAATAATATAAGAATGACTAAAAAATTATGAAAATATTTTTCTATAAAAATAAATATTTATAAATTAAAATAAAAAATTTAAAATCCCTCTGTTGAATTTACGAAACCCATTTGTAATGTTTTGGAAATATAATAAATATTTTAATTTAAGAAAATATTTTTTTCACTTAGAATAAAAATAAATTTTCCCCAATTATATAAATTAAATATATAAAAATTTATTTCATTTTTTAGATAAAAATTATCATTTTTTAATAAGTTCTATTTCATTTATATTTATAAAATTATGATTACTTGCCTTAAAGTTAATTACCGTGATAATGATAAAACTGTTATTTTAAAAGAATTTTTTATTAACATTGTATAATTTTTTTCTAGTAAAATAAATCAATATATTCTAAAAAATAAATATAATATAATTTTTAAAGATATATATAATAATATTAATAATAATTCAATTGGTAATCAAAATTAATTGAGATTATGAAAATTTAATGGAAGAAGAAACATTTTTATACAAAATGGTTTTTCTATATATTAATTTGTTTAATTTAAAATATGATTTTATATTATATATAAATTCAATTAGACTATATTTATATTTAATTGGGTTTATAATATCCAAAAAAAATTATAATTTTGACTCTATATTTTTAGTAAAATATAAACTAATATGGTAAAACTAGTTACCAAGGTAAACAAAAAAATGTTAAAATGTAAAAATCAAGTGGTGAAAGGATTTAAAGATTTTTAAAACATGTGTGAAAGTGGTTATTTGAGGATTTATCGACCTTATCTCAAACCATTATCCATTATTTATCACTTTTGTAACCATTTACCCTCTAACATTTTCATTTCATTGTTAAAAAATAATGGGTGCTCACAAAAGTTCCCTTTTCCTCACATATAATAGTGGATCACTTACACCCTACCAAAGTTACAAATATCCTTTGAAATGAACTTGAACATACACCTATTCTTTCAATTATATAATTAACTTTCAATACCCAAATCCCATGGTCTCCATAAGTTATCTTAATTCCTTCATTTCCAATGATTCTTTCTAGAGTAAGTACAAGGTCCCAAAGTGAGTATTACTTAATCATTATCCTTTTCTTCTAAACAAATATCTTACCTAAATACACTATAAACAGTAATATAATGACCCCAATATCATTAGTATCCAAAAGTGTTTTTGTATCTATGCAAATCCCCTTATTTATTCCTTTACATCCACTAATAAAAACAAAAGAACAACAATCATGCATATGTGTAAACTACCACCTTCATAAAGCGATGTGTTTTTTTCTCCATCATAGAGAAAATAGATTTATTTAAAAATTTATTCAAGGTACAAACTTGATTTTTATGAAAATATTACATCTATATAAAAAAATATTAGATATTATAAATGTTATATTAATAATAAATGTACATAGTAAACAAAACCACCTAAAATGAACATATCAAAATATCATTCATAATTTGAATTTAGTTTATAAAAACAAATATAACTTTATTAAATTTATACTAATATAATAATAAATTTAATGCACACCTATAATTATAGAGAATTTAATTTTATACTATAACATCTTTAACCATTGTCACCTTACCAAATGAGTTATTTAGTAATTGACTAAACCACCTCAAATCACCCATAACAGAAAAGTATATAAATAATAAATAAATATAATTTGATACTAAATGATCCTTATTTTTGATATATAGATGAATAGATTTCTTAATAAGGTATCTAATACACTTAATTTGATTATTCATGAAGTTAGGCATATCTGAAATTTAGTTAGGAACATGGTAACTATTTTGGTCTTAATTTTAACCCCTTGATACATATTTATTTTTATAAACCATTTTTTATTTGTTATGTTGTATCTATAGACCCTTTAATATTTTTTATTATTATTAATTTATTATTCTTGGTATTTAATGTTTCATTTTAAATAAAAACCTTTAAGGAGTTTGGATTCTAAAGTTTCTAATATCGTAAAAGATTATTATCTCAATTTTAACCCCTTTAGATAGATTTTTTATTATACACCATGTTTTATTAGGTATGGTGTATCTATTTAGCATTTAATTTTTTACATGTAATTATATTATATGTTGTTTCATGTCTAGTTATAGATTTTGGATAGATAAGATAATGTCTTACAAGGGAAACACAATAGTATAGATTGGGAATTATGGAGACATGGTAAGATTCTGGAAGAAACATGGGAGTGTAAAAAGGAAATGGTGGAGCAATGGACTAAAATCATTCAGACCAATGGTGGTTTTCTACTTTATAGGTATTTAAAGACAAATGGTGTGGAAAATATAGGACCCCCAATTTCAGGTACTTAACCCTTTATTATTTTTTATATTTTGTATAAAAAGTTATTGTCTTAAGTTTCATTATCTTTGGAGAAGTTTTAGCATGTTTTGAGGATTTCATGGAGGTGTGTGGTTTGCACATGGTTTGTAGAAACCGTGTAACACCTCTCAGGACACTATGTAACTAAAATAGTGGGCACTTGGTTACTTCATGGTTAGTATCATGGTTTGTCCAAGCCATGTGGATGCCTAAGAAAAAAACATGAAATAATGGATAGAGGGGAATACCATTGTTTGTGAGAAGTTTGTCAAACTATGTGAGAACAATATGAAATTTGTGTTTGAAGACTATGGGGAGTTCATAGTTAGCGAATGATTTCCCTGATAGTGAACCCTAATCATGAAATATGAAAAATTAGAGTATAAAATTATGGATTTAATCTAATTTACCATTTGATCCTCTCATTTCCCCCTAAAAAGGTCAAATATCAAATCCCTCTCCCTATTAAGGTTTTAAAGACAATTTATTTCAATCTAGTAGATATTCCTAGGTAAATCTATGTGCATTGGAGGCCATGTTTTTTGGTAAGTAACCATTCTTCATCATTTTATTTATATTTATTCTTCTTCCATATCTTGTAATAATTGATGTAGTATGTTAGGGATAAATCCATGTTGTGTGATGTCAATAATGATGATATATGATTTTTTGTATTTATGTTAATGATATCTAAGGATATTTTTAGGATTCTCAATGCATGTTTTTGATGTTTTATGTCATTCCTCATTTTCTCCAAACATTGAGTGGTATGAAGATTCACTCTCAACTCTTCTTGATTAGAAATTGATGTCTTGGTTTCAACTTATTTTAATTTATTAAATTGAATTGTGTAATTGGTGTGAGGTTCTTGATGGAGAAATTCGTTAGTGGTGGTTTTGTGAAATTACAAAAATTGGATGAATTTGTCGAATGTTATTTTGGTTAATGAATTAAAAATGATGATTTTAAATTTTTGGTTTTGTTTTAATTCCTAGAAAAATGTTTGTCTAAATATTTCAATAAAAGGAATGTTATATTAAAATAAATTCACATGCATTTTGGCATACATGGTTGGAATGATTTCATTTTCATTAAATGTGACTGTGATGAATGGGTTTGTTCTGTTGGGACAGTTGGTATTGGTTGCCTTGGGATGATTTGGTATATCCACAAGAGACCACTCATGAGTTTGTAAATGTCACTTGGGCATGCATGTGTGGATGTTTAGAAATGGAATGGGTATGAAAAATGGAAATATAAAATGTTTTAAATACTTGTTTTAGTGCTTTCCATGGTAAACTGTTTTGGATTAGGTAACTGTTTTATTTTAGAAATTGTTTTGTATTTTCTATAAACAACATTAAATTTTTTTAAATTGTTTTATTTAAATTTTTTAACATGTTCTATCCAATTGGAGTGAGTTGGGAAACCATTGGGGAAAACCTACATATTTTTATACTCACCCCCTACTCAAGAACTTTGGATCAATTTAAGATATTATATTCTGAGACACATGTAAAGGCATGATATCCAAGCTATTTAGCAATGCATCAGGATACCATGGGAATAAAATGTTGAGTTAGATATTGGAGATGGTTGGGAGTTGATGAGTTGGTTTATTGGTTTTCTTTGAGTTTTTTTTTGTTTTGGTTTCCTCTTTGTAATAATATATAGTTTTGTTTGGATTGTTGTTTTAGTTGAATTTTTTCCTCATACATCATGTAGAGGTTTTTTGTTTATTGTTATTTAGGTTTGGTTGTTTAAATTTAAAATGAAAAATCATCCATCAATTGCTTATGAATCCCTTAGAATTTATTTCCCTCCTTTTTTATCTTGGGGATGTCACCTAAGGCCCAGTAACACCCACCACCTATTTCTAAGCCAATGGGTGAGGAGTGGAATGTTACACTGTCTCTCCCTCCAATGTATTAGATAATTTTTTATATCTCATGAGATAATATAGTGTGAACCTTATTTGATATTCTCACAAACTAAATTTTGAATCTTCTTGGATATTCACACAATTTTAAATGTGATCCTTCAAGGATATTGTAACAAACTGAAGCATGTGAATTCTTGTATATTCTCAAAATATGATGATACAGTATACTAATGTTTTTGAAACAATCATATGCTTATATTTAAGAATGTGTTATTCTATCATAAATCATGTTTATTGACTCAGGTTTCCATACACTTTTGATTCATTTATTGTGTCATTAAATGAATTATTCCATGATTTCTATAATCTATGATTTATTTTTTAAAAATTTATTATGTATCCTAATTATACTCATATTCTCATCTTATACTCACTTATGATCATTAATTTTTATAATTTATGCTTACTCTAACTAATAATTTGATCTCACCCCTTTCTTATGTTTCTATTTCTACATATTATAAAGAAAACTAATATGTATGATGATTCTAGAAGATTATATTTTATGTATAATTTTGTGTGATATGTTTAAGACTTGTTATGGATTATGAAATTTCTTATATATTAGAAAAAAAGTATGTCGAATTAAAAATGCATGGGATATTAAGTTGATATTTCATCATAATTCCCTAAAATTCTAATCCTAAATGAACATGGGTATGAATTATAATGCAATATTTACTTTAAGTCATTTAATATAGATAGTCATATCTATGGGGCATCGTAGTTGGTATTAGAGAAAGTATGTAAAGAAACTATCTAACATCAAATCTATATGTATGGGTCTAGGGAATCATATAGACTATGGAGTGTTGAGTTTCACCTAGAAATTACATATGATGTTCTTGTCTATTTAGATGAGAGACATGTCATGCGATCATCCATATAGATGAATCAAATGTTATGTATTCATAGACCAAGTCAGTCTATACATATATAATTGAGAATGTATGTGTTTAAGATATAGGATTAATATGCACCATGTCCAACTGTCACTCGATGGCCTGGAAAAAGGGAAAATTTGAGAATGTACATTTTCATATGATGTTGACTGGAAGACAAGGTTATAGAGATACATGTGTTTGATATATATATTTCTAGATACCTTTATATGTTGAGTAGAACTGATGCCTTTCTATTTGATTCCCTTTTCTAACATTTATTGATCTTGGGATTCATATTTTTGTCAACACTATAAAGGATCATGTGGTCACACATTCTGGATGATTGAATTGGAATTTAGTTTGGCATATATATCTTATTTAAAAGTGTTTTATAGTTAATCCAATAAGTAATTTTGGATGGTTATTCACAAGGTATTACCAATGATGTGATACAAGGTGAAGTTGGTGACAGATTTCCAAAATTGGTTTTAGAATATATCTAAATGGATTTTTTGATATGAAACAAAAAAAGTTGTATATGATTTAATACAAGGTGAAATGACATAAATTATTTTAGGATTTAGTGTAAGTGACATATTTAAGAGAGATATACCCTAATCTATAACCTTCATATCATGCATGGCTATATTAACTACATGGAATTTTCCTACCACTTGATTCAATAGTTTGGGAACACAAATCATTCATATGGATATAATTTAATGGTATATATCATGAGATAAAACAAGTGGTTGTTGTTTCATTATGTGTGGAATACATGAAATGGTCTTGGGATTTACTCAAGTGTTATAATTCATGAGTAAATACATTAGAACCAGGGAGAATCCTCAAGGATATATAAAGGCACTTACATGTGATGGTATTGTGTGTGTGGCTATGTGTGTGGTAATTTATTCTTGTACGAGACTCCCTTAAACCCAAGGTTCTATTCTTCTTCATCCATAACAAATCGAGGTGCTATCACACCATGAGAAAAGGAGAATCTTGTTCATATAATGAATAATTTAGGTGATACCTATGGATACCATAAAAGTTGGGACATATATCAACTATAAATATTATGTCCTTTATAAATAATATCATATAAATATCAAAAGTTTACATTGGAATCATCATTGTAAGTTATACCCATTTACATTATTCATCATTTCATGTATAATGTTATTTCCAAATTTATTGCATAGAGATCCTTGGACTCTAGATTTAAATGATTCTACTAATTCTATTAAGTATTATTCGACAAATAAAATATGTTAAAACATATAGATATATGGATGGACTTTACGGGATCTACGTAATAGAGATTCATGAGGCATACCTTCCCATGTGTGTGCTGTATGGGAAACCTGCCTCCGGTAGGGGAAATACTAATTGGTTGTGTAACATCCCATTACCTATCTATCAAGTACATCATTAAAATAATCATTGTTTCCTTTTCTTGTTGTTTTTATTGGGCCAATAATTATTTTTGAGGATACTAATAATGGTGAAGTCAAATAATTATTGGACTCTTAGCTTTAACTGAATTTTTCAGCTGGTTGTGTAGGAGTATTTCATGCACTGTAACTAGGTTATATGTCGTGTAATTATTATTGGATGAATTTCATTAATTTCTTCACGTTGTGAAAGGTTACATGACGTGAATAGAAGTTTCACATCATTAATGTTTTCAATAATAGATTTTTAATCCTAAGTGATAGTTTTTCCAGTGTATGTGGGACTTTGACAGTTACGCATCATGTAACTGGGTTACAAGCCATGTAATAGCTTGTGTACAGTTTTTAAAATAGGTGTGCATCTTTTATGTTTTGGTTATTTATCCAAAACCTCTTTCTCTCAACCTAAGTATATTCCCATGTGATTTTTTGAGACTCTCCTAATTCTAGAATGATCTGATTTGCGTTCAATCTTCAGTGTAGTTGTAGTGTGTCTCTCTGTGTAAGTGATATTTCAGCTTCTTCATTGTCTTTGATAATGGTAGCACCATTGGGTTATGTTATTAGATATGTTGGTTTAATTTGTTGTTTCATATAATCTTCTTTCAAGATCCATCATGCGAACTCATTTGGGAGTCCATTCCGTTGTTGGTCGTCATGCGATGGGAGTTTATTCTGGAGGTATGTGTGTTTCCTTCTTTTTCTCGACCCCTTATTTCCTAAATTGGATCAATATTGTGATGTGGATTGGATTCTAGGGAATTTCTTGTTGTCATTTTTTATTGTTGTTGGTGGATGTTATTACGGTCATGTGCGACTAGAGTTTCCAGGTAGGTGATTCTGTCACTAGATTATGTTAATGAACCTTATTGTTTCAAATTAATAAATAGATTTATATAAGGAAATAAAATGATTTATTTGTGTGTGTTAGAATGTAATTTTGAATAAAAGTGGGTTTCATTAGTTTTTGTTAAATGGAAAAGGGGGTATTTTTAAAGAATTTAAAATGAATTTTGAAATAGTTTTGAAATAATTTTTGAAACATTGAAGTGATTGTGAAAATGAGCACATGGGTTACCATGGGTACTAGGTGGAACGTTTAGCTGGAGGCCATTATTCATTATGGGGGTTCACTTTCGAGGGTGTCCCTCTTTTCCTAGAGTGTATATTTTTGGATCTAGGTATGTATATGATGTGGGGGTTTCACTTTCTCAGGTGTATCCATGTTCCTAGAGTATAGATCTTGGGAATTAGGTGCTGTAGTGCATTATTCATAGATTCATGGGCATGTGTAACCTATTGCATAACCTATTCTATTCGTTGGTATTGTGATGCCTATGATGATATTTTTGTTTTGTATTGATAGTATTTGTACTATTTTAGCCTTGATATGCATGTTGTTTCTTGAGAAGTATGATAAGGAAAAATGTTCTTTGAAATTGATATAACTTATTTTGTTTTAGAACTGTGATAAATGATAAATGTTTACCATGTTTTCTATAAAGCAACATTTTTTCTTATCATGAAATATTTTATTTAAAATGAGCATACTAGAATTGATATACAGAGACATTCTATGTAAAAAATGGGTGGGATCCTATTGATCCTATTATCTCACACCGTGCACACCTATTTTGTGGTGTGTAGAACTTTTTATGTATTCCAATGCAAGGAAAGGAATGAAACCATAGTGATGTGGTGAGGTTTCATGTGAACTAATTTGGAGAGCTGGTGGTGGGATGGTGGGATTTCATCCATGCCATCATATGAAGTAGTTGTTTGGTTTTGTTCATTTGCACTTAGACTTTTCTATTTGAGTTTTGGATTATTTTATAGTTGATTTTCCACTATCTTTCTTATAGTTATGGAATATATAAATTGGATCTGCGTTGTTTCTTTTGGTTTTGTGTATATATGATCCATCTGTTTGGTGCAGGTTGGGAGAAATCTTTCCCACAAGTTTTTATTTCAATGCCCGTGTGATTTTTTTCTTGCCTGTGGGGATCGAGAACACCCTTAGGGTATGTGATGGATCGGGTTGGGTTCCATATTTGAGTGGAACGTGGGTCGATTCATTAAAATTTGGTATCAAAGGAGGATTTTACTCTAAAGTCCTTATCTTGTAACATCTATTAGACTAGAGATAATATTTTTAGGTCTTAAGAGTTATGTTGTGATAAGTGTCAAAGAAGCTCTTATCATGATGAGACTCAAGTTACCATGGGAGGTTGGGATATGTGTCTCTAGTGTTGGGTTTTGTTTTAAATCTCAATTTTTGATTATGCGTTTCCTAGTTTAAGATAATATTTACTCTATTGGCTGACCATTCATTCTATTTCAGGGTATAACAACATGCATCCGAGTCAACTTCCTTGAGTTCCTTAGAAAGGTGTAACGGATGCTCTATAAGGAAATCAATCATTACATCATAATCTCATCAAGACTATCTTACAGGTCATTTGTGTTGTCGATCAATATGTGTCAGGAGTTCAGAATGTAGTTTTTGAGGTATATCCAGGAGCTGGAGGAGAGAAAGATTAGTCGTGTGAATTCTTTCATGAGAATCCACCATCATTTAGAGGAATAAATTAACCTCAAGAAGTAGAGGACTGGTCGAATAGGATTGATCAAATATTTGACTTCTTGGAGACACCTGAGAATATCAGGGTAAAGTGTGTAGCATTCAATCTCAAGGGTTCTGTCATGTGATGGTGGGATTCTATGGTCCAGGTAGGCAGACACATGGCCTTGGATTGGAAGGCTTTCAAAACCCTATTCTTCCAATAGTTTTTTATAGAGTCACAGATGTTGGAAAGGTATCTGGAATTTCTTATCTTTTCAGCAGGGAGAGCATTAGGTGTCGGCGTACATCAATCAGTTTGAAGAGCTTGTCTATTTTTCTTCAGATGTGGTGAATAATTATCTTTTGAAGACTGAAAAGTACTTGTAGGGTTTAAAAACAAATACAAGATCATAGGTGTTTAGTTTGAAACTTTATACCTATGTGTAGATGATAGATAGATCTATTATGGAATATATGGATATGGAAGGAAATGTTGGTTTTCTAAACTCTTCTCTCCGATATAGTGGAAGATTTAGTGTCGTGGATTGGAAGAAGAGGAAGTTGTAGGGTCATCGTAGAATTGCTGGTGGTGGGTCTCAACAACGAGCCTCCATTGCACCATATGGAATAACTAGCAGTGTTTCTATGACTTGCTATAAGTGTGTAAGGGTCAAACACACCAGATGTTTTTTTATTATGCCCACAAAGTCATGGAACTGCTATAGAGGTGTTGGTCATACACAATGCTTCTGTCAGCCTATGACTACACCTCATTATTGTTAGGGAAAATCAGATCCAAAGGCTACTACGGTGCAGTGAAAAGTTTCAAAGACTATAGGTATCCTTACACATGCCTTAGGAGTGAAGAACTTTCACAAAGAAGATGAGTGTCCAATGGAAGTTGATGCAGTTGTGGAAACAGTGAGAGGTACTATACTAATTTCAACTTTAGTAACAATTTATTTATTTGATATTGGTTCCTCCCACTCATTTATATCTGTATGTATTTTTTTCATATTCATAATGTTCCAATGAATTATTTACTTAATAATAGAGTTAGAGACACCTCTTGGAAAGATGACAGAGCATGGGTTTCAATGTCCTTATTATTCGTCAACAGTTTTTGATATAGGGTTGGTCTGGGATTTACTCATTATTGATCTGGATCTGTTTGATGTCAACATCAATATAGATTGGCTAGTCACTAATCAAGATGAGGTTGATTGTAATCATTAGAAGGTTTCATTTCTTGTTATCAATGGGAGGTCTTGTATGTTTCAGGGGGAGTGGGACCCGATATTAGGATATGTAGGGCCTTCCCATCCAGATCTTATAAGTTTGTTGGTTTCTGTTGTGTTTAGACCCAATGATATTTCTCATGTTTCTTACATTCCAGTTGTTGTTCGTGACTTTCCTTATGTTTTCCCAGATGAATTCTCTTGTCTTACTCTAGAGAGAGAGGTAGAGTTTGCGATTTACATGATTCCAGGTACGCAGCCGATATCGATATTGTCTTATTGTATGGAACTAGAAAAGTTGAAAGTGCTGAAAATTAAGTTGGACAAACTCTTGGAGAAAGTTTTCATTAACCCTAGTGTTTCACCTGGGTAATACCCTATTCTATTTTCCATGAAAGTAGATGGTTCACCATGTTTTTGTGTGTACTATCAAAATTTTAAAGGGGTAATAGTTAAAAAAAATATCATTTTCCTCATGTGGATGATTTTTTGATAAATTAAAGGTGGAAAGTGGTTCTCAAATATTGATGTTTAGTTTGGTTATGATCATATTATATTTCAGAAGTTTTATATACCAATGATATCTTTCAAAATTAGGTATGGCCAATTTGAATATCTTGTGATGCCTTTTGGTCTAAATAATGCTCCTATAGTTTTTATGGATTTAATGAATATAATATTCCATCAATATCTCGATAGTTTTGTGTTAGTGTTGGTGGATGATATTCTGGTCTATTCAAAATCAGATCTTGAGCATAATCACTATATATTTTTGGTTTTAGAAATTTGGAGAAGTCATTGTTTGTATGGAAATATTTTGAAATGTAGTTTCTAGATTCAATAAGGGAAGTTCTTAGGGCATAAGAATTATGAACATGGCTTATCAGTTGATCTTGAGAAGGTGAAGGTTGTCCTGAATTGGAAGGAACTATATAATTACATTGAGTTATGGATTTTCCTTGGTCTTATTAGATACTACCGATTGTTTACATTGGATTAATCTAAGTTGGTGTCACCTTTGACTACTCTTACCTGGAGAACTGTGAAATTCACATGGGATGAAAAGTGTCAGTTTTCTTTTGATTAACTAAAATGAATTTTGACAAATACTCCTATTCTAATCTTACCTGATCCCTATATGGGGTACGTGGTTTCTTGTGATGCTTCTGGTGCTTGTTTAGGATGAGTTCTTACGATTAATGACCATGTGTTATCTTATGATTCTCATCACATTCTAACACATGAGAATAATTAAACCACTCATGATTTCGAGCTTGTTTCATTTATGGATTCACATAAATGATAGAAGTAATATATTTTTTGGGAGAGTTTCACAGTCATGTCTGATCATAAGAGTTTGAGTTATATATTTTCTCAGAATGAGATGATGGTTAAAATACCTTTATATGTTAGACTTAGATATAACATACACCTCGGGGAATGGGAAAGTCATCGTAGATTCTCTTTTCAGAAAACCACCACTGTAGGTTGTTATAGAATTGAAGGAGGAGTGGAACCTTATAGGTATTTTCACTCAATTGAACCAAGATGCTAAGGATGATGTTTCAGGTATGGTTTTGACTAGTGTCCATTTTCCATCATCTCTCATAGAGTCTATCTTTTAGAGTCAATAGAAGGATGTTGAGTTTTGAAAAATCAGAGAAAGCCTTTATAGTGGGGAGACTATTACTAGTATGTCTCTCTCTTCTAATGGTATACTCCACTTTGGGAAGTGGGTTCTCATAAGAGTATCCATGAAGAGTTTAGTCTTGTTTAATTGCCACATCTCTTTTGGTTTCATCCAACTAGGCGCTACAAAGATTTATTATGACATGACATAATGATTCTCGTGGCCAAGTTTGAGGCGTGAAATAACAGATTATGTGCCTCAGTATTACACTTGCCAACAGATAATGGAAGAGTACTTCAAACCCTATGGCTTTCTTCAGCCTCATCCAGTGCTGATCTAGAAAGGGGACAAGGTGTATGTGGATTTTCTTATTGGATTACCATGGACTCCCTAAGGGAGGAATGCTATCTCGGTGGTTATAGATCTCTTGATGAAGTCTTCTCATTTGATTCCAATCAAGGATACCAATAAGGTTGAAGATTTGGGTAAGCTGTATGTGTATGAGATTGTGATATTATATGGGAGTCCTTATTCCACTATTTTAGATAAGGTACCTAGGTTACCTTTATATTTTTTAGGAGTCTCTAAGTGTCAAAGGGAAATCAGGTCAAGTTGATCAAAAATTACCATCCAATGACAGATAATCAGATAGAGCATGTGATTAAGACCCTGGAGGATATGTTTTGTGCAAGTGTCTTGTATTATAGTAGATAATTGGATATCCATCTTTGACTGGTTGAGTTTTTTACCACAATAGTTTTCAGTTGTTAATAAGAATGGATCTCTTAGATGCATTGTATGGTCACCCATGCAGATGACCTCTTTGTTGGGAAGAGGTTGGCGAAGTATCAATAGTTTGTTTAAGTTTTGTCAAGGGGACATCATAAAAGATTAAAAATGTGCATCGACATCTAGTTATATCCCAGAGTCGACATAAATCATATATGTATCAATTGGTGTCATCCTCTAGAGTTTTCTGTTGGTGATTGGGTTTTCTTGAATGTTTTCCTTGGTTATGTCATTGTTATCTTGGAAAGAAAATAAAGTTCGATCTAAGATATGTTGGACCATTTGAGGTCATTGAGTAGCTCAATAAGGTTTCATATCAGTTAGCATTGTTGGTTCATTTGATAGGTATTCATAATGATTTCTACATATCTCCTCTCTTGAAGAACCATCTTAATCCCCTCACATTTTGAGTTCGAAAGAAATTGAGTTAGAGCCAAATGTTTTTGTTTTAGAGGAACCAGTTGAGATCATTGACTCTTAGGTAAAATACTTGCATGGAAAGTTGATTATATTGGTCAGAGTACTATGGGAACACATACCATATTCTCATGAGACTTGGGAATGTGAGTCGATGATGAGGGAGTTTGTGACATCCCATTATTGATCTACTAGGTAAATATTTAAACTTATAGTGGTTTTCCTTTACTCACTATAAATATAGGGGTGAGAAGGAATAGGAAGGATATATCTTTATCCTCATCATGAATATTTTAAATAATGGACTTTTAATCTAAGGTGATGGGTTTTCTGGCATATGGTGGCCTTTGAAGGTTACATGTTGTGTCACCGGGTTACACGCCATGTAACGAACCATGTATAGTTTTTCAAATAGGCATGTGGCTGTTATGTTTCAGTTATTTCTCCAAAATCTCTTAATCCCTACCCAAGGTAATTTTCTAAGTATTTCTAGAGACTCTGGTCATTCTAGAATGATCTAATCGATGTTTTATCTTCATCGCGGTTGTCGTGCATCTCTCCGGGTAATTGTTACTGAAACGTTTTATTATCTTTGATCATGGTATCACCCTTGTGTTGTGTTACCTGATCCATTAGTCTAAGTTGGTGTTTTCTATTGTCTTATTTCAAGATCCATTGTGCGATCTCATTTGAGAAGCCATTCCTCTATTGGTCATGGTGTGTCAAGTGTTTGTTCTTGAGGTATGTAGGTTTCCCCCTTTCCGTTGACCCCTTGTTTTATGAAATGGATCAACCTTGTGATGTGTATTGGATTATAGGGCCTTTGTAGACATCCTCGAGGATTTTTTTGGTGGTTCCCATTGTAGGAATGTGTGACCTGAGTTTAGAGGTAGGTGGTTCCATCTCTATCCTATGTTGACGAAACTTATTGTTCCTACTTTATAAACCTATTTATACAAGGAATTAGCCTGATTGATTTATGTATGTTGGAATGTGATTTTGAATAAAAGTGGGTTTTCATGGTTTATTATAATTGTAATGAAAATGTGTATCCTCAAATAATTGAAAATGAATTTCCAAAATTGTTTTTAAATGTTTTTTAAAGCATTGAAATGATTGTGAAAATGGTAACATGGGTTACCTTGGGTACTAGGAGGAATGTTTAGCTTGAGGTCATCATCCATTATGGGGGTTCAATTTATAGGGTGTTCCTTTTGCACTAGAGTGTATATTATTGGCTCTAGGTATGTATATGATGTTGGGGTTTCAATTTCTGGGGTGTCTCCGTAGTCCTAGAGTGTAGGTCATTAGCTTCAGCTACAAAAATTCACTGTTCATAGATTTATGGGAAAGAGTAATGTGCTACATGACCTTTTGTATTCCTTAGTATTGTGATGCCTATGGTGCTACTATTGTTTTTTATTTCTTTGATTTTTACTTTTCTATCTTGATATGCATTTTGATTATTGTGAAAGATGATTTGAAAAAATGTGCTCTGAAATTAAGATACTTGCTTTTGTTTTTGAAATATGATAAAAGGGAAATGTTTACCATTTTTTAATTAAACCTCTTTATTGATTATCATGCCATGGTTTATTTAAAATGATCTTACAATAATTTTCATACAGAGACATTCTATGGGACCCTTGGGTGAGATCCTTTTTATCTTGTTAGCTCACACCCCGCACACCTCTTCGGTTGTGCATAGACATTTCTATGTCTTCCAATATAAGAAAATGTATGATGCCACTGTGAGGTGAAAAGGTTTCATGTCAGCTGAGTTGGGTAGATAGTGGTGAGATGGTGGGAGTTCATCCAGGTCATCACATGGAGTAACTATTTTTTGGTTCCTTTTCATTTGCACTTTTCTCTTAGAGTTTTGGATACCTTTACAGTCATTTGTTTCTGGTATCTTTCTTATAGTTGTGGAAAATATCAATTGGATTTTCTATATTTCCTTTTACTTAATGTATATAGATGATGTGCTTTTTCTAGGTTGGACAAAATCATTCCCTGTGGTTTTTTGTTCGATGTACATGTGTTTGTCTCTAGCTCATGGGGATCGGGAATGCCCTTCAGGTATGAGATTGAACGGGTTGGGTTCCTAGTTTGAGGGAATCCTAGGTTGATTCCTTATAGGTTGAGAATATGGTTGAGTCCCTATTCAACTACCCCTCATAGGATAATCTATCTTCTTATTTAATTAAATTATATCTCCATTACTAACTCCATGAACAATGGAGGCATCAAACATCATGTAAATACCATCTTGATCAATCTTTATCAACAAAGCCCTATACACTATGCAAAACCCTTCCCCTTTAGGAGGTTATGTTTTGTTAAAAAAATGGTTGAACTTTTATAAATCCATAAAAGGATTGTGTTATCTAATGTTATAGGTGTTATGTGGGATTAGAGTGGCCACAATAGAGAAACAAGGGAAGAGGGACAGGATTTCGGACTGTATCATGTAGTTGTAGTCTCACCGGCTAGATGATAAAGGTCCACTGGATAGTCGGTGGACAAACCGACAACCTAATTTGGATACTATGATCACTGACTAACTGGTGGAATCCTAATGGCTAGTCAGTGAGATTTTGGGAAGTTTTTTAAAGGGTCATTTGGTTATTTTACCCCTTTCAACATAAGAACACCTTCCTAGTTTTCACCCTCACTTCACCCCTGTTGAAACCCTCTCACACCCATCTCTTCATATCATTATTCTTCATGGATATCATATAAAAATTTATTATTTGGCTAGACATTGAATGTGTTTGAGAGATTGAGGTAATTTTATATATCCCCATCCTTCCATTCTTCGTTTCGATCCCTATAAAGTGTTTTCATTCCTGTTATGTCTGATATTCTATATTTTTAGGTATTTTTTCCACTTCTTCAATTTGTTCCATTCTATGTTAAACTAAAAGATGATATTGTATGTGTAGACTCATATAAGGCTAATGTAGGTGGTCCCTAAATTTATTCACAATATAATCATATTTTCAATGTGCGTATGTTTTGAGATCAAGATGGATTGAAAATAAATTGACCAGTTTCAAACTAAATATTTAAATTATGATTCAAATTAGTTATAATGAACTCATAAAGTATTCTAAATATCCTACATGAAGGATAATACCTTAAATATTACCTAATATTGAAATTTAAACTTAAAGTTTCTAGTTGATAGGACAAATAATCTTGTGGATCTTTATTAAGAATGATAGTGGAATTACAAAATAGGTTTGCAATGAGTTTTTAATGGGTAATCCTTTATTAATTATTTTAAATATAATGTTTAACTTTAAATAAATGATTGTGAAATGGAATTTGAAAATAATTAGTGATCTAGAATTAATCTTCCAAAGCTTGATATATCTTTATAAAATGAAATTGAATAATTATTTGATATTGGATATAAACATGGGTAAATTAAATGTCTTTTTATAAAATGAAAAGTGGGAATTGTAAATTTTTATTATGGTTTCGATAAATTATGTTTTATAAAAAGTAAATTAACATAATGATTACAATCACCTATGAAATAAATGAATAGGTTTAGGTAATTCTATCACATTAATTGCTGGTGAAATTTGACTTATAAATGGTAAATGGAGAAAATAATGTGATTATTGATTTATGAATCAAAGTATCCTTTATTGGATGAAATTGAAACCCTTGGTGAGGGATTTAATATGGTTTAACTTTAAAAAGTAATGTGATTTGTTAAATTTCATAATATGTAATGGGATTAATGTTGTAAAGGTTTTCACCATTAAATGAAGAAATGAGATAAATAATTCCTAATGCAAAATTATTGGGAATTCTCGGATGATCAATTAGATTCCACATGATGTTTAATGGTTAGGAATTCTATGATGATCACTTAGATTCTAGGTGATATTTGATGGTTGGAATGTCAAGATGAGCACTTGGAATCCATGTCATTAACATTAAATTATGAGGGCCATGAGGAGTTTCGAGACCTTGTATAATTCTTGATGTTTTGCAATTTCAGGATGAGTACCTATATTCCCTGGGAATTCTAAGATGAGCACTGAAACACCCTAGGATTTGAAGTCATATTTCTCTTTAAATAAATTTTATTTCCACTATAGCTTACAATACATGTAACCTCGAGTACAAATGAACTGTTATATATTATGATGTTATAATCTAGTTATGAAATTGGAAGAATTAAAATAAACAATTACATTTTTAAAATTATATATAAATTTTTTAAATAAATAAAATATATTAACAAATAAAAATGCAATTTTCAGTAATGTCCTTATATGCTTTAAAAATACACATTTCCTCTAAATTGGTTTTAATAGATTTAGTGATAAAATAATATAATAAAATTATTGAAAATTAAAAAATGAGAAAATTATCTATATTTTTCAAATCATCGTTTCAAAATTATCTTAGAGTAACTTTTTGAAAATTTTATAAAAATTTAATTTTTTGATCAATAGTAAAAAATATGGATTTTTATTAAAAAATGTATTTTTTTTAAAATATAAATTTAGTTTTAATTGTTTTCAATGTCTGATAATTTTATTTATATTATTAATAATCCAATTAAGGTGATTAAAATTGATTTTACTCTAGATTTTGGTATAAAAACTGTTATACTTCATAAATTTGTTTTCTAGAAAGCTATTTTTTTATTATGTGTTATGAGTTTAATTTCAAATTAAATTATTCCACTTCTATAAATATAATATTGAAAAATTTATTCCATATTTCAAATTATTAGGATAAATTTTTTGAAATAGGTTAATTTTTTTTAGTCTTTATGAGTAGTAACCATGGTAAATATTTGTCACTTATGTAAGGGTAAACCAAGTGAAATAATGTTTAAACATTGGGATAAGGCATTGAAATTTCTATAATTTTTTTATCCTATTGGATGAATTTATTTCTTCTATTTAAATCCAATTTTCAGAAATATGGCTACTTGGTTTCATTTTTGTTTGATATTGTCTTTTATATTACATTAATAAAATAATAAAAATAGAATGTCACACTCTTAACTTTAATATCTCTAATATTTGTTCATAAGGATAAAAAGTGGTTATGTTCATTTTTAAATTTTAAATTTTAATATAAATTATTTTTTTTCATGGAAATATATTTTAAAGTTTTTTTTATTGAATGGTAAGCTTAAATTCTTATGCAGCATCGACGCAGTATCTATACAATTAATAAAAAAATAAAATAAATAATAACAAAAATATTAAAAGTAATATAAATTGAATGAATTATTATGTTTCAAAAAATTTATAGATTAATATAAAATATATTTTTAGTATTAAATTATTATATTTTAATTAAATATTTGTATTCATGTTTTAAAATTCAAATTAATTTAATAGTGTCAAAAATGACATGAATGAAATTTTATACAAAATAATATGTTATTAAATTATATGAAAATTAAATTAAATAATTTAATAATATAAATAGGATTATAACTAGTCTGAAATTTCATCCCCTATCTATTTATGATCCAATTTAACTTATAAGCAAAATTATAACCTTTTAATATTAAAAAATTCATTATTACAGTTAGGGAGAAAATAGGTTTCTTAGGGTTAATCATAAAAGTTAAGTGTTGAAATAACCTAGACACTTTATTGAACCCCATTTTATGGTTTTATTTTGAACTTAAAATTATTACTTTATAAAATTAATCATTTGGGATCCTTCTTTTCAAGAAAGTGACTTAATAATATTTTAAAACATCGAAAAATTACCAGTCTGCCACTCACCTCAATTATAAAATGGAATCCCATTCCCTTTATTTTTTACATATTTTGAGCAATTTTTCTCAACCAAAGCCTATAGGAATATATCTACAACATATAGGTTTTTTTTCTTTCTAAAAATACCAACCCTAGGGTTTTAAGTGGAGATCTAAATGAGTTATTTTAAAAAATAGGTAATCGCCTTAACCGATCACTTTATTTTTTACTTATTAATTTAACTCATATTAATCTATGGTATTTATACTAAATTAAAAAATACATTATCATAAATATACTTAAATATTTTTATAATCATAAAAATACCACTATCCACCCTATTTTTCCTCAAACGGGATTAGAATGTATTTCTCGTGTGTATGTGTGGAGTGTCGCCTCCACGTAGCAAAACAATTAATTTTCCATCACTATCATTCATGGATAGTTTTTGTTATGGTTTTAACATTTATATATTTATATAAGAAATAATTTTATTATTTAATTATAGTATAATATCTACATTCTTATTTTTTCATCTGTTGAAAATGATAACGTCACTCGTCTGTACGTGTGGAATATCACCTCCGCAAAGCTATGCGATTTGTTCTCCATTTATGATTTACAAGGATGGTAATAAGGATATATTTAATAAATATATATTATATATATTATATAACTATTATTTTCAAAAGTTTTTATTATTATTTACCTTTATTTCATTCCTTCTACTAAAAGGTGAAAACATCGTTCAATCATACGTACGACTTACCGTCTCCAGGAATTGTGTTATTCATTTTCATATGTATTTATTTTATATATGATTATAAATATACATATAAAAGTTTCTATATTGAATTATTGTAATATTTATATCATTAGTAATATTTTTTATATTATATAAACATGATAAAAGTATGAGAATAAAAATTACCAAACCCAAATATACATGAAAAATGAAGTAGTTATCACTCGAAACAACGATTTTAATACAGAAATTTTAACAAAAGAGTGTTTAAAGGTTATAAGTAAAAAATATATGGAATGAGATATACTAGTACTTTTCTATGATATATTTATAATAAATATTTATTTATTTTACATTAGGTTTGGACAGATATGAAGGAAGTCAGACTTGAGGTAAGTAGTCTCTTAACTCAATTATTTCCTTGGGTTATATCACTTCTTCCCTAATTATATTTTTTTAAAGATTATATGTGGAATGAAATTTGATTATTATATGTTTTATTTACACTTATCTTATGTGGATTTATATTTTTCATACATAATATCTTCATTGAATAATTCTCATTTCAATGACATTAACTTTGTAAGGTTTTCTCATCTCACTTCTCTTTTTGTGAGACATATGTCATACTCCCTACTTATTTATTTCAAATAGTGTATATAATACCCATTTAAATGGTTAATCATGATTTAATTTGTATTCATGGTAGTTAAAGATTAATTTTTTTTGTAATTATTTCATGGGTCTTATGATTCAAGGTTAATCAAGCAGTAATAGATTTATCATTCAATCTCATTTTAATCGGATTTTCTATGATTGAACTTAAATTATGGGTAATTATATGATATATATATGATAAACCCATTTAACTTTATTTCCTTTTTTATTTATATATATATTTCCTGTTTTCCTTTCTTTTTTATCTTATAAGTACTCAAGATACCAAAAAATATTTTTTAAAGAAAACTAACTTTGTTTTCTATTCGGTTGGGAATATTTTTCTTCCACATCCATATTTTCATTAAAATGTTTTATCAATGATTTTAATATTATATAATAACTTTTTGAATTAATATTTACCCATTTTTTACTTTTTATAAATAATTTTTAGTGGAATCTCCTTTTCATTTTCGGAACAATGTGCATTTTGACTTTTTAGCGAATATATTAACCCAATATTTGTTGGAAAATGATTGGAATGGATGAAATTTAAAGAAATCATGAAAGACTAATGGTCTAATGCTTAATTTACAATCTTACATCATTATTTTCAAATAATTTTTTTTTTCATCCATGTTTTCGAAAGTTTTAGTTTCTAAAAGTGAATTTCAATGTTAAAGGGTATTATCCTCAAGAATGATTTTGTTTACATATTTATAGTATTTATATTCATCAATGGTAACAACCCATTATTTTATATGCACTATATTGGTGATATACTATAATGATAGCTTCCTTGTACTTTCACTAGGGTATTTCTAATCATTTTAACTGGGAAAATTATTAACATTTCACGTGTGAGTTCTTCCTATATGGACAATTTTGTATTATTAAGGAATGATGACTAAGTTATATTAATTATTCATATGATTAATGAATTAAAATTAATAATTAATAGGTGGTAACCATAATTATGTATCCCCAAGATACATCGGTAGACCCCATGATACAAACGAGTTGGGTATTTTCCAAGTCCTTACCCATTTATGTAATATGTCTTGACACAAGTCCTTGATGGTAAGTTTATGATATCCAAGAACGCGACCTCCATGGTAATTTAAATATTTTTAGAATTATTAATTCTATAATTCTGAAATAAATTATTGATTTCCATGTTATTATTGAAATATTTATTTTATCCATGGATAAGTTTTCAAGATCATGTGATTATTTATTTGGCATTATTTGATTATAAACTATTCCTTTAATATTATACTTCATGCTCGAGTTATTGATTAAATGGAATGAGTTTTTAGTTATTTACCTTTAAATTTTTAGTATTCCTTATACTCAAAATGGATTTCACTATATGTAACCCTTACTTATCATTTGATCTCACACTTAATTTATTTTCATTTCCCTGGGATATGAAGAATGAATCTTTGAATGATTTCAAGGTTATAGAATATTTACTTTCACATTGTTTTATATTAAATTCATAATGTAATGTAAGATTAATGTATATATCTAGTTATTCAATAATAATAAACTATTTCAACCTTTGAGATGTTATATCTTGTATCTTATTCCAATGTAATGAAGTAACAATTGGCTCCGAGCTAGAAAAGTTGGGGTCTTTAATGTTTGTATCAGAGAAAGTTTACTATAAACCTTAGTAACTATATTTATTAAAACAATGATCAGAGAACATATCATAATAAATTTATTTGGGTATATTTATAATTGTTGGATAATATCATAATATCTTTGGTAAGGTATATATTATGTGGTTCTGCTAGCAATACATCCTTATTTAGATACTATAAGTGGAAGTGGTTTTTCCACAGATGAATCTTAGGGTAATAAAACCAAAACGTGTTGGTAAAATATATCTTAACCATTACTAATATAGTTAACTACGCCTTTTAAACATATTATTCCATTATTTTTGACATAACAAACCAATAATTACAACGCAAAGATCGTGAGGCCTAGTGTCTTTGGAAGACTTGGTCCATAATACATCAAAGTGGGACTAAAATATTTTTTTATTTTGTTATCTATAATGAGATCATAAATATTTTTATCTCATAATAATACATGGGATAATCATAGGAGTACATAGAAAAAATGGTGATCTAAAAAATCAAGTAAGGGAATAAGCAAGATAATAAAGAATAACTTGATTCAAAATTGTAACATGATTTCATAAACGGGATAGCTTGCAAGTAATATCATGATAGAATAACATAAAGTACATGGTATTATAGTAAATGTGGGAAATAAAAATAACATGACATAAACATGAGTTAAGGATAACTTATTGGAAATATCACATGGTGGAAAATGTCCAATAATGAGTTAGGTTTATTACCCATTCCCATACCTGATTCCTCATGATACTAAAGATTTACCAATTCATTGGATCACTATATATAATAAACCATCTTTAAAAGATCATGATTACGTGTGAAACAAATTGGAATCAAATCAGAAAGGTAAAAATAATAATTACCAATGGATAGAAAATAAGATGCATAAACTAGTCTCATATAATAATCAAATGAAATTTTATAATGATGGAATTTGAGTGATGAATATAAGGCATAAATTAACACAAAAAATTAAGGGATAATAATCTAGTTTTATATGTGAGATACATATATACATATTTTATAAGAAATCCATAACATCATTTTTTTTAATTATGGATGAAAATTTCTTTAAAATATTATATGGAATATTACTTGAGAAAAATAACCTTTTCAATTTTAAATCACTTCTTAAAAATATTTTTTTTTTAAATTTTATAGAAAATAATTTATTTAAAAATAAACATGGAAAATAATATATATGTTTCAATGAATTTAGTGGTCTATATGGTGGGTAGTTTTATAAATGTTGTATCAATTAAAAAAATTTCTCTCAAACTATTATTAAAAGGTTAAAAAGTACCTCGTTTAAAAAAAGACAATAAAATTCCGTTCAAAAACCTTACAAAAAAGGAAAAATAGTGTAAAAAATTTATTAGTAAATAATTTTGAAAATTTTAGAAGCATTCTTGAAAATATTTTTAGAAAAAATAGATATCGAAGAAAAAGGATTTTTAACCGAAGGGAAAAATAAATTCAACTTTTTTTAAAACCATTTTTTCAATCATTTTACATACCAAAGAAAGTAAAATGGTTTATTACTTGAATTTTTTTTAAATAAATTTTGGATAATAAAATTTTATGGTTTTATTATTAAACTGTCAAATAATTTCCTAAAATTGAAATTCAAGTATAAAAAATCTTTATTAAAATGAGATTGAAACATAAACTCATACAGCTTTGGAAACTTTTAAATGACAACTCCCATGAATTATGTATATGAAGTATAAATTAAAATAAAATTAATTTTGAATGATTTATGATGTAATATTTAAATGGGTAGTATATATAACATTTAAAATTTATTATCTACATAGAATAACATGTGTCCCAAAAAAGGATGTTGTGAGACAAAACCATTATATCAAGTCCAGACTTTTCATGCATGTCTTTTATCTCTTATATAAAATAACATTTTAATTGATTTTTATTAATAATTTTTTAATGGTTTAAAAAAATATAATTAAACTATTTAATTCATTAATTTTTAATGAAATAATTAATTACATAATCATTTATTTCAACGTCGGTTGTTTTGAGGATGCTCAATTCAAAATTTCATAATGAAATTGATGTGTTAACTATAGCCAAAGGGGTAATTATTCCATAATATCTATAACAATAATAATTATATAATAATAATTTTATAAATCATTCGTAATTTTAAAATAAACAATGTAATATGGTTATGAAAAATAAACAATGTTACAATCATAAATATGTTAGGTCATACATACGCATGAGTAACGTTTCCATTTATTGACGATAATGGTGGAATTAAGGTAAGCGATATATTATATTTTATAATCATAATTATATATATATATATATTATTTAATTTAACAAACTTACATATACCATTTGTTTGATTTGGTAATAAAATAATAATCACATCACTTCATGTGGTGGTATTCCATAGTACACATGAATGATGTTATCATTTTTAATAGATAGTTTGGAAAGAAGGTATATGATATGTTAATATAATAGAAAATTTATTACTTCCTGAATATAATATAAAAAAAATTAAATCCATTATCATGAATATTCATAAGAGGTGATAATTGAAAACAAATTACATCGGTTCATGAGGCGGTATCTTCCGTACACACGAATGATGGTTTTGTTTCCCATTAGATTGAAGAGGAGAATGATAAATATTATGATATAAAAATAATAATTTCTAAATATATATTAGATAATATTTTTCTTATATTGTAATTTTGAAGACATAATTTAATGTGTAAAATGAATAAGTAAAAATGAAGGACCTCTATGAAGATGATTACCTTCACATAGAATAACCTCCTTTGGATATATTATCAAGGACCCTAGGGTTGGTCTTTTTGGAAGAAAATCAGATATATAATATGGAAAATGATGTTTTGGATAGATTTTTCATGTAGTTTTCAAGATAAATTATTGGTAAGTTGTGAAGACGTGAGGAGAGGGGTGCCTTTTTATAACTAAGAAGGAGTGACATTTTTGTAAATACCAAAAACTATTCAATAATGGGAAGTCCCACTCAAGCCAAGTGCCTCTAAAATTGAAATTTATAGTACTAGAAAAATATATAAGTTTGAAACAAACCTCTAACACTAAAAATAAACATGTTTTAAATGTTTTATCCACTTTACCTCTAAGGTTACTCACATTTACCATTTTAATGTTTTTACCGTGGTAACTATTGTTTACTATTTTTACTATCTATTATGAAAAAACAATGTTGAAATTATTATAAAATATAAAATATTATAATTAAAAATGTGAAATCCATTTTTTTAAAATTCCATTCCCCGAAGTGGAATAATTTAATTTAAAATAAAACCCCGAAGTATGATAAAAAGTAGTTTTCCAAAAAATGCATTTTTCAAGGAAAAGATGATATTATATTAACTGTATGAATCAAAATAATGATTATGTGAATTTAAATTAAAAAATATAGATATATTATCGATAAATGTAATTTAAATAATTCCACATTAGGGTTTATTTTAATTATTTAAAATGGATAAAAACTATGCACTTAAAAATAGTTTTCATAAAAAATGAGTCTTTAAGGCGAAGAATAAACTTATATTAAAATAATTTATAAAATTGAGATAATGTAATTAATTGGATTATATATTAATAGATAATAATTATATAATTTTAAAAAAAATTAAAATAAATTAAAATTTTAAAATAAATTACAATTTTAAAAAAAATTGGTATTTTTTACTATTCATTGAAAATCAATATTTTTTTAAAAATCCAAAAATTTTATCATAGGTTTTTATTATTATGATGAATTTAAAAAATTATTTTCAATTGATAAAATAACATTTCTAATGTCACAAACCAGCCCGAGTCCACCGAGAATCGGTCACAAGGTCCAGCCTGCGACAAGTCCCAAGAGGCATTCCTGATCCTCCCGGGATGGCGACAAGCACCATGGGCATCAATAGAGTACACAAAGGAATGATTTCACCAATATATAAACAATCAAAAAAACAGTGGATAGAAATGGATATCCCAAAATACATATATATAAAAACTGAACTGAAAATTATTTGTACAAGAAACTGAAAGTATAACTAAACCAACAACTCAACTGACCAAACCCGATAACCAACTAACTCCATGTGACCCTGCTGGTCACTCTCCAACATAATTATCAAACTTCGCCTAAGGTGATTGAACTCAAGCTGAAACCTACACAAGGGCTAAAAACAGAAGAAGACTACAGGCGTGAGTATCAAAACTCAGTAGGTTCAGATGATATTCTATTTCCAATGCACATACTTTAAAATAAACAAATCATCAATTTCATATTTTAAATAAAAATATAAAGGTATGTTTTCCAAATGAGTTCCAATGCTATAATAAATTACCAGAAAAAAACATGCATGTTTTAAAAACAAGAATTCTAGTAACAATTTTCAGAGAGGTGAAACTTCAAAATTAAAATAGTTTTCATGAGATGTGATTTAAATAATTTACACTTTTAAATAAATTACACACACTGATGAATTCATCAACTAAAAAAACCATATGCTAACAGTGTGTACAAAATGTCCAATGAGCACAATTAAAGGAACACCCCTTGACACTAGTTAGTTATGAGCCCCAGGTAGCTCGTATCTCGGTGAAAGTAACCATAATAAACATCTGTTCTCGTGCACATGAGACACTTGTAGGGATCATACCCATAACCTAGTGTTCCCCCAACATCATCATCATCCTAGTTTAGTTTTTATTTTAATCATCGAACTTGATACATGAAAAAGGGGCCAAACCCCATGGGATCACTAGCATACTAGTACACGTACGCCCACCTAGATACTCAGGATTCCCTTTAGTTCTCAATAATGTTACACATATAATAAAGTAAACTTTTCACATAAAAAATGCATTACCATACCATAGACACAAAAACAAAACACAAACATGCTTCACATTTCTTTCACGAATCAATAAACCACTAAAAAGTTTCGCAAATCAATTTCAAGTAGTATAACGAAGCCTTTCACATAACATCCATTAAAAAAAATGCTCTTTTAAGGCCAAAACCCCATAAATAACATAAAAAACCAGATTGGGCAGCCCCAAAACCTATTAATAAATTAATTTCATGGACCATAAAATGGACCCAAAATATAGAACATGAAATACACATGGAAAACATTTTTACAAAAATAAATGCCAAAAGGGCCTTCAAGCCTTTCCCAAACTAACATTTGACCAAGGTATACATTTAAATTTTGTTAAAGAGGTGTATAAACACCATTTACAAAAAAAAACATTCATAAATCTCTTAAAACAATCAGGTTACATATTCAAAACATAACCATTTTCATAAGGATGTGAAACGATCCATTTTCCGACAACTCAGGCCAAAACATGTTAAAAACCAAAAACCGTTTGTTTATAAAACAAAATCCAAATTGGAAAGCCTTATAAAGACCCAAAAATACCATTTATTATTCTTACAATTCATTTATAAATCCAAAAAAATAATTTTTAAATCACACAGACCACATAAAAGGCAACCGGGAAATTTACTGAACACATGACACGCCCTTTTTAAACAAAAAAATTTATTTTAAATAATAAAGGCATGTGCAAGGGATATCCTACTGCAAATCCTTGGCGTAATGGAAACACACACCCAATATCACCATATGAGGAGTTATAGAAACTAAACCTATGAAAACCATCCCCAAATGAAAAAAACCCATAAAAAATAAAATTATAATAGAACCCTAGGTCAATCATGACTATTAGAGATTATAAAACCAGGAAATAATGAAAGGAGGAGGAAGAGGAAGGAGAAATGAGAAGGAATCTCACCTTGACACATAGAAAACTCTTCGTCTTCCATTAGATTTGCAACCATAGAGAGAAGGTGATGGATTAAAACTTCTTGGAGAGTTTCCTAAGTTTCGGAAGAACTAGGGAAATAATATTTATTGGAAAAATAGTACAAATTGCATGAATTATGGGTGAAACAACTTACCTTCTCAATTCTGAACGTTTTGAGGTAACCAAAGAACGTACGACCTAATATGTAATACTAATGGGATCCAAATAGGTAAAATAGATAAATGGGATGGGGATAGGTATTTTCATGTTAGGTTTGAGGTAGAATAACCTACAAATATAAAAAAATGAAAAATATATAAAATAAAAAATTTATTGTTTTAAAAATGGAGATGGGCCCATGGGCGGTCCCATTACCAAAATAAGTAACCCAAATTAACCATGTTTATGAATTTATAAGGGGTCCAAAAGGATATGGTAGTTTTAATATGTCAGTGTAGGAAATGTGGTAAGTGGAATGAATGAAATTTTTTTAAAAACAAAGTAGTTATAAAAGAAACAAATTTGGTTTTTAAAACTGCATATGGGCTCATAGTTAGCCCAAATCATGAAGTAACTACCATTTCTCAAAAACACTTAAACAAGAAATGGGGAACCCAAATTAAGGTGATTAGACATATATGGTATTTCAAAACTAAAAATTAATCTCATAAAACACCCAATAAAAGGATTGGGATTTTCAATGAACTGGATCAAAACCATGACATGAAAAGAAAAAAAATCGGGTGTGACAATTATCCCCACCCTTAATGCTTTTCGCCCCCGAAAAGTCGTAACACTTTTCAACTGACAGAACAACACCTAAGGATTATTTATCAAGCTAATCCAGACTATAAAGCTAATTAAATTTTATTCACAAAAAAATTAACTTTATATACTTTCCTAAACAAAACACCAACTCCCAACCACTTCCGGAGAATCAACGGAAAGATCAAGCCACCACCTCCACAACCGAGACAATAAATAGATTGTGTGACATCTCCCAATGAACCCAATGATCACCCAAACCGTAGTTCACTCTCAAAATCTGATGGCTTGGGGTGGAGGCTATAATGAGCTCCCTTCAATTAAATAATAACTACCATATGAAAAATCCTAAAGGAAAGATCTTTGGGACCCACAGTGGATCTCGCAACCATTTGAGACCAACTAGAAATGAACAAAAAAAAGAATTAAAAATAAACTAAAATTACGCTTCACCAACACATGACCACAAAAACTCTCCCACATCAACCTAAAATCCCATGTTAAGAGGCTACAACATGAACATCTAAACCACCCACTCTCGAACGAAGGGGAGAAGAACTGGGCCAACACTTTCGGCATAGATCTAGACCCCCACGACTCAGGGATGGAAGTGAAGGGGACCCAATAATTAGGCAATTGAAACCACAATTAAAACAAATGAACTACCCAACACTCTCCACCTACAAATATGTAACACCAATACCACACCCAATTTTTATAGGAGGTCCACACAGGGACATTGATCAAAAACCCACATCCATGAAGGCATAACCATAGACACTTTGCGAGGCGTAAGTCCACCATGCTTGTTTCAAAAAAGGAAAATTCATATAAATGAGGAACCACAATAAAGTCATAGAAAATACCATACCAAAATGGTGGAGACAACAGACTGTTCAAGCTCCCCACACATCTGGTGATTTCCTATCTATGTGAAAAGCTTCACTCTGAGGCCTATGGCTGGAGCCCTGAGTCTTCAGGCATCTGTTTCACCATAGTCAGGGTTCTAAGGATCACACCACTCAAAAAAAACTCACACTCTCAAAAAAAACCTTCATATAAATAGGAAATCATATATACATATCAAAATTCTGTCTCACTCCGAACGAGGGGCAGAATGGACCAGGAATATGATGAAACACATCAACCCCACCGAACACAACTACTATGTCTAAAATAATTATCATGACCTGGAAGCACTTTAAATTGATCATAATCAGCTCTCTGTTCTAACAAACAAGATGAGTGATCATCTAAAGAGGTGGATTTAACATTTTAAATGAATCATTAGGTTTATCAACATGAAAGAAGTCTAATGGAGAACTATCCATGGACACATCACAACATCAAATAAATCTTTAGAAACCCAATGAACATTACTCCAAAACCGATCCACCAAAAAGATCTCATGTCAAGATACAACATGAGTATGACATCTAGATCACAAGGAATCTTACTGAATAAACAACTCTTATAATACAAAGAAAAAAAAATTCCACATAACCATTTGTTTATAAACAAAGTCCACAACTTTTTTCATCTCAAAACACTTTTGAAAAAAAAACTAACATGGTGGGTTTCCTCATTCACGAATGGTGTTTCATCAAATCTCACCCACATGAAAATTTCTATTGCACCCCGGGCACCCAACCGCCTTGCTATATAGGTCATCTTTCTAGATATCCATAAAACCCTACATGTGATCACCCATGAAAACACCAATGGATAAAACAAAAGACCACCATTCCCAAAATCATGTACCTTCAAAAATAACACTAACCAACTAGTCAAAAACCCTTTTCATATTTCAAAAAACAAACCACACTACATCAAGAACCATTTTATTAAAAACCTACCCCTTTTAATTTTTAACAACTTTTAAAACAACCAAGCTACTCCAAATAACCCCTTCCCATTTTCTAAAATTCAGCATGGTATCTTTTCATAATCTGACAACCACAAAGCTTGAAACCCCTTTCAAAAAAACACCAGCCGCTCAAAACAAAATTTTAAAAACCAAATCATTAGATTCCAACACTTTTCATTATCCCAAAATAATACATTTAAAACAATGTTCCCAAATTACTTTAAAATGATTCACACTTTTAAAATATTTTATTTCATCAAACCATAAGTTTAGATTAGGGAAAACCCAGTCCTGTTAAATCATTTCCCTTTCCTCCCCAAAATTTGTTAAAAAACACAACCTTCCAAAAACAATTCTTATATTTAATTTTTGAAAATCCGTTTTTCCACATTTCAAAATACAATTCTTCCTTTAAAGATAATTTCCACAATTCTATCATAAGTAATTTCAAAAAAAATCATAATTCAAGAAATGTCTAAAAAACCCACAAAAGGGAACTAGTATCGGTGGGTGACTTGACCATATGGTTGGTGGCCATATGTAAAAAACAACACCAACACGGAGAGAATAATTAGGACCATGCCCCTACTTCACATGGCTTTCCAGGACCTACGAGCTAACAGAGTCCATTAGTTAGACTCCCCATGTCATATCCCAACACCAAACAATCAACAAGAACAAAGGAAACTAATAAAACCGGACATCCCATGGAAACTCAAGTATCAGAATGAGCAAGAGTACATGACGCTCTTCCCGAAATTACCCCTAAAGTCCCAAAGATCCTAATACATCTACATTTACATACATAAAATAACAAGGTTTCTCTAAAAAGAATGTTCTACTAATAGATGACCCCTGTGATACCATTTTGTCACAACCAGCCTGAGTCGACCATGAACTAGTCATAAGGTCCATCCTATGACAAGTCCCGAGAGGCATTACCGATCCTCTCGGGATGGTGAAAAGAGAAAAAGGAATAAATAGAGTACACAAAGGAATGATTTATCCCATATATAAACAATCAAACAAATAGTGGAAACAAATGGACAGGCCAAAAAACATTTATAGAAAAAATGAACTGAACATTATTTGTACAAGAAACTGAAAGTACAAATAAAACAACAACACAACAAACCCAACATGATAAGAAGCTAAATCCATGTGACCCTACTGGTCACTCTCAAACATAATGATCACACGTCGCCCAAGGTGATCAAACTCAAGCTGAAACCTACACAAGAGCTAAAAGCAGAAGAAGACTATATGCATGAGTATTAAAATTGAGTATGTTAGCTTGATATTGCATTCCCATTACACATCCTTTAAATTAAAATAATCATCAATTTAATGTTTTAAATAAAAATATAATGTTACATTTTCCGTATGAGGTCTCATGCTATAAAAGAATTTACCAGACAAAAACATGCAAATTTTATAAACAAGAACGCTAGTAACAATTTTCAAAGAGGTGCAACTTCAAAATTAAAATAGTTTTCAAGAGGGATGCTTTAAGTAATTTACACTTTAAAATAAATCACACACACTGATTAATTCATCAACCAAACACACCATCTGTCGACGGTGAGTAAAAAATAGCTAATGAGAACAACTCATAGGAATACCCCTAGGCACTAGTTTGTTGTGAGCCCGAGGAACCTCGTATCTTAGTGAAAGTAACCATACTAAATATCCATTCTCGTGCACAAGAGCCACTAGTAGGGAGCACAACCATAAACGAGTGGTCCCCCATCATTATAATCATCATAGCTTATTTAGTGTTGTCATCATCCAACATGTTACATGAAATAGGGGCCAAACCCCTAGGGATCACTAGCACACTAGTACACATTCGCTCACCTAGATACCCGGGATTACCTTTAGTGCTCAATAAAGTTACCCATATTATCAAATACACTTTTCACATAAAAATTAAATTACCAAACCATAAACACAGAAACATCCCACAAACATGCTTCACATTTCATTCACGAATCAATAAACCACTAAAAAGTTTCATAAATCAATTTCAAGGAGTATAACAAGGCCTTGCACAAAAGATCCATTAAAAATTAATATTTTAAGGAAAAAAACCCATAAAAAACATAAAAACCCGATTTAATATCCCCAAAACCTATTAATAAATAAATTTCATGGACCATAAAATGGCCCCAAAGGATAGAACATCAAATACACATGGAAACTAGTTTTACAAAAAAATGCCAAAACGGCCTTTAAGCATTTCTCAAAACTAAAATTTGACCAAGGTATACCTTTCAATTTTATTAAGGAGGTGTATACACACCATTTAAAACATAAAACCAAATTCATAAATCTCTTAAAAAAGTCAGGTTAAATATTCAAAACACAACCATTTTCATAAGGATGTGAAACAAGCCATTTTTCGACAACTCAGGCCAAAACATGTTGTAAACCAAAACCCATTTGTTTGTAAAACCAAATCCAAATTGGAAATCCTTATAAAGACCCAAAAATAAAATTTATCCTTCTTAAAATTCATTTATAAATCAAAAAATAATAATTTTTAAATCACACATAACACATAAAAGCCAACCGAGCAATTTACCGAACACATGGCATGACCTTTTTAAACAAAAAAAATTATTTTAAGAACTTTAAAAAGAATAAAACACCAATTTCATGCCATATTTTATTCAAGATACTATAAAATGTTCAAAATACCAGAAACCAGGTTCTATACCTCAAAACACAGTTGTGAAAGATAGCAAAACATTTAAACAAACACTTGGTGTGCACTTTTGTGACAAAACAACTCTACCTTTCACAAAACATGGCATAAAAAATCATTTTTCACACCAAGAAAATTATCCAAAGGATAAAAAAATAAACATATATATCATATGTTAACAATAATAAAATGATGAAAATTAAATGATAAAGTCACATTCCAGATATATCCTACCTCAAATCCTTTGCGTAATGGAAACACACACCCAATATCACTATTTGAGGGTTTATAAACCCTAAACCTATTACGAACAACCCCAAAAGAACAAAAAACAAACAAAAAATCATAGTATAACATAACCCTAGCTCTATAATGACTAGTAGTGATTATAAAACCAAGAAATAATGAAAAGGGGAGGAAGAGGAAGGTGAAAGGAGAAGAAATCTCACCTTGCCACATAGAAAACTCTTCGTCTTCCATTAGATTTGCAACCATAGAGAGAATAGAATGGATTGAAACATCCTGGAGAGTCTACTAAGGTCTTGAAAAAAAATGGAATAAAGATTTTTTGGAAATAGAGTACGGATTGAATGAATTATGGGTGAAACAATTTACCTTTTCAATTATAGACGTTTTAAGGAAACCAGAGACCTTTCGACCTAATAAGCGAATCCAATGAGCTACGAATAGGTAAAATAGATAATGGGGGTGGGGGTAGGTATTTTGGAATCGAGTGGGAGGTAAAATTACTGAAAAATATTAAAAAATAAAAATGATATAAAATAAACAAATTATTGTTTTAAAACTAGAATTGGTCCCATTGGCTGGCCCATTACCTAAATTAGTAACCCAAATTAGATTGATTAGACATATATGGTATTTCAAAACTCAAAATTAATCTCACAAAACACCCAATAAATGGATTTGGTGTTTCTATGAAACAGATGAAAACCATGACATGAAAAGAAAATAAACCGGGTGTGATAATTCTCACCATCATTAAAGCTTTCTGCCCCCTGAATGCCATAACACTTTTTGACTGACAGAACAACACCTAAGGATTCCTTATCAATCTAATCTAGACTCTAAAGCTAAAGAAATATCATTCAAATTTTTTTAACTTAATAAACTTGCCTAAACAAAACACAAACTCACAACTACTTCCAGAGAATCAATCGAAAGATCAAGCCACGACCTCCACAACCAAGCCAAGAAATATATTTTTGGGACTTCTCCCAATGAACCCAATGATCACCCAAACCATAGTTCCCTCAAAAAATCCAATGACTTGGGGTGGAGTCTAGAATGTGCTCCCCGCCATTAAATCACAACTACCATCCAAAAAATCCTAATGGAAAGATCTTCGAGACCTGCGGTGGGTCTCGCCACCATTAGAGACCAACAAGAAATGAAAAAAAAAGAATTAAAAATGAACTGGAATTGGAACACACCTATACAGGACCACAAAAACATTCCCACAACAACCTCCAAACCCATGTTAATAGGGTTACAACATGAACATCTAAACCACCCACTCCCGAATAGAGGAGATAATAATTGAGCCAACACTTTTGGCACGGATCTAGACGCCCACCACTCAGGGAGGGGAGGGAAGGGGAACCAATAATTAGGCCACCGAAACCACAATTGAAACAAAGGAACTACCCCAAACTCTTCACCTACTAATAGGTAACACCATGACCACACCCGATTTTCATAGGCGGTTCACACAGGGACATTGATAGAAAACCCACATCCATGAAGGCATAACCATAGACACTGTGGGAGGGGTAAGTCCACCACACTTATTGCGACAAAGGGAAATTCAAAGAAATGAGGAACCATAATAAAGACATAGATAATACTATACCATAATGGTGGAGGCATGGGCCTAGTAAAGCTCCCCAAACCTCTAAAGAATTCCTAATTGTGTGAAAATCTTCAATCTGAGGCCTATCATTGGAGCCCTGATTCTTGAAGCATCTGCTGCACCACTGTCAGGGTGCTAAGGATCATACCACTCAATAAAAAAACTCACATTCTCAAAAAAAACACCTTCATATAAATAGGAACTCATAGATACATATCAAAATTCTGTCTCACTCTGAATGAGGGGCAGAATGTACTAGGAATACATCAAAATACATCAATATCACCGAACACAACTGTTTTGTCTAGAAGAATTATCACAACTTAGAAGCACTTTAATTTGATCCCTAACAACTCTCTATTCCAACAAATAGGCTGATTCATCATCCGAATAGGTGGATTTAACATTTTAAATGAATCCATAGGTTGATCGACAGGAAATATATCCAACGGAGAACTATCCATGGCCACATCACAACATGAAACACATCAATAGAAACCCAATGAACATTACTTCAAAACCAAGCCACCAACAAGATCTCATCTCAAGATACAACAATAGTATGACATCTAGTTCACAAGGAATCTTACTAAATAAAAAACTCTTCTAATACATAAAAAACTATCCATATAACCATTGGTTTATAAACAAAGGCCACAATGTTTTTCATCTCAAAACACTTTTGAAAAACAAACTAACTTGGTGGGTCTCCATATTCACCAATGGTGTTTCATCAAATCTCAATCACATGCACATTTCTATGCCACCCCAGGCACCCTACCACCATTACATATAGTTCATCCTTCCAGATATCAATAAAACCAAGCATGTGAGCACCCATGTAAACACCAATGGCTAAAACAAAACTACATCATTCCAAAAATCATGTACCTTTAAAAGGAACACCAATCACCAAGTCAGAAACCCTTTTCATATTTCACAAAACGAACCACACTTCATCAAGAACCATTGCCTTAAAAACCTACCCCTTTTCATTTTAACAACTTTTAAAACAAGCAAGCTACTCCAAAAAACCCCTTCCCATTTTCTAAAATTTATCAAGGTATCTTTACATAATCTGACAACCACAAAGGCCAAAACTACTTTCAAAAAAACACCAGCCGCTGAAAACAAAATTTCCAAAACCAATTCATCAGATTCAAACACTTTTTAGCGTCCCAAAACACTCCATTAAAAACAAAGTTTCATAATTACTTTAAAATGATTAACACTTTCAAAACATTTTATTTCAAGAAACCACAAGTTGAGATTAGTGAAAATCCAATCTTGTTAAATCATTTCTACTTCCCCCCACCCAAATTTGTTGAAAAAACACAACCTTCCAAAAACCATTCTTATATTTAAATTTTGAAAACCCCCTTTTCCGCATTTCAAAATCCAATCCTTCATTTAAAACCCATTTCAACAATTCTCACATAAGTATTTTCAAAAGAAATTCAGAATTCAAGAAAGGTCTAAGAAACCCACAAAAGGGAACTAGTGTTTGTGGGTGACTTGACCATATGGTTGGCACCCATATGTCAAACACAACACCAACACATAGAGACTTATTAGGACCATTCCCCAATTCCACATTTCTTTCCAAGCCTTGCAAGCTCATGGAGGCCCTTAGTTAGACTCCCCTAATCATATCCCAACACCGAACAATCAATAAGAACAAAGGAAACTAATAAAACTGAACATCCCTTGGAAACTTGAGGATCAGAATGAGAAAGAGTTCACAACGCTCTTCCCGCTCTTACCCATAAAGTCCCAAAAATCCTAATACATCAACCTTGACAACCCCCAAATAACAGGGGTGCTTTAAAAAGAATGGTCTGCTAAGAGTCGAACCCCTGTGATACCATTTTGTCATGAACCAGCCTGAGTTAACCCTGAACCAGTCACAAGGTCCAGCATATGACAAGGCCCAAGAGGCATTCACTGTCCTCTTGGGATGGTGACAAGCACCAAGGGAATAAATAGAGTACACACGTTAATGATTTCACCCACATATAAACAATCAAACAAATAGTGGAAATAAATGGATAGGACAAAATACAATTATATGAAAACTGAACTGAAAATTATTTGTACAAGAAACTGAAAGTACCACAAAACAAACAACTCAACTAACCAAACCCGATAACCAACTAAATCCATGTGAAACTGCTGGTCACTCTCCAACATAATGATCACAGGTCGCCCAAGGTGATCAAACTCAAGCTGAAACCTGCACAAGATCTTAAAATAGAAGAATACTATAGGTGTGAGTATTAAAACTGAGTAGGTTAGCCCGATATTCTATTCCCAATGCACATACTTTAAAATAAAAGAATCATCAATTTCATGTTTTAAATAAAAATATAAAGGTATGTTTTTCAAATGAGGTTTCATGCTATAAAAAATTACCAGACAAAAATATGCATGTTTTATAAACAAGAATGCTAGTAACAATTTTCAAAGAGGTGCAACTTCAAATTTAAAATAGTTTTCAAGGGGGGTGATTTAAATAATTTAAACTTTTAAATAAATCACACACACTGATGAATTAATCTACCAAACACACCATATTCCAACGGTGAGTACAAAATATCCAATGAGCACAACTCATGGGAACACCCCTAGGCACTAGTTAGTTGTGATCCGCAGGTACCTCATATCTCTGTGAAAGTAACCATAATAAATATTAATTCTCGTTAACATGAGCCAATAGTCAGGAGAATACCCATAAACTAGTGGTACCCCAACATCATCATCATCATAGTTTAGTTAGTGTTGTCAATGTCAAACTTGCTACAAGAAACCGGGGCCAAACCCCACAGTATCACTATCATACTAGTACACGTCTGCACACTTAGATACCCGAGATCCCCTTTAGTGCTCAATAAAGTTACCCATATTATCAAATACAATTTTCACATCAAAATTACATTTCAAAATATTAACACACAAACATCCCACAAACATGCTTTACATTTCTTTCACGAATCAATAAACCACTAAAAAGTTTCATAAAACAATTCCAAGGAGTATAACGAGGCCATGCACATAAGATCAATTAAAAATGATCTTTTAAGGACAAAAACCCATAAATAACATAGAAAATCAGATTGTTCTTCCCCAAAACCTATTAATAAATCAATTTCATGGACCATAAAATGTCCCCAAAGGATAGAACATCAAATACACATGGGACAAAAGTTTATAAAAAAATGCCCAAAGGGCCTTTAAACCATTCTCAAAACTAAAATTTGACCAAGGTATACATTTAAATTTTATTAAGGAGGTGTATAAATAAAATTTACAGCAGAAAAAAACATTCATAAATCTCTTAAAACACGCAGGTTACATATTCAAAACACAACCATTTTCATACGGATGTGAAATGAGCCATTTTCCGACAACTCGGGCCAAAACATGTTGTAAACAAAAACCCATTTGATTGTAAAACCAAATCCAAATTGGAAAGCCTTATAAGGACACAAAAATAACATTTATATTTCTTAAAATTCACTTATAAATCCAAAAAAAATTTAAATCACACATAACACATAAAATCCAACCAGGCAATTTACAGAACACATGACATGCTCTTTTAAAACAAAAAAATTTATTTTAAGAACTTTACAAAGAATAAAACACTAATTTCATGCCACATTTTATTCAAGATATAGTAACCTGTTTAAAATACCATAAACTGGGTTCTAAACCTCAAAAAACAATTGTGAAAGATATCAGAACATTTAAACAAACACTTGGTGTGCACTTTTATGAAAAAAAAAGTCTACCTTTCTCAAAACATGGCATAAAAACCATTTTTCGCACCAATAAAATTATCCAAATGATGAAAAAATAATAATTAACATATATATAAGATGTGAAAAATAATAAAATGATGAAAATTAAATGATAATTTCATGTTCAAGGGATATCCTACCTCAAATCCTTGGCGTAATGGAAGTGCACACATAATATCACCATCTGGGGGTTTAAAACCCCTAAACCTATGACGACCAGCCCCAAACGAACAAAAACCCCATAAAAATAATATTATAACAGAATCCTTGGTCTATCATGACTAGTAGAGATTATAAAACCATGAAATAATGAAAGTAAGAGGAAGAAGAAAGAGAAAGGAGAAGGAATCTCACCGTGCCACATAGAAAAATCTTCGTCTTCCATTAGATTTTCAACCTTAGAGAGAAGGGAATTGCATGAAACTTCTTCGAGAGTCTCTTATGGTCTAAAAGAACCAGGGAAAGAAGATTTGTGGGAATAGAGTATGCACGAATGGCCTGAAGGCCTTATTTTTATTTTATTACATATAATCCCCCTTTTAAGGGTTGAAGGGGAACCTGTACATGACCTGTAGGCCCAAGGCACAATGCCCGACATGACCCGCAATACATGACCCGAAGGCCCAGAGGCATATCATGACCATTACATGACCCGTAGGCCTATCCCTCGAGAACTACCCCTCCCCAGTGTCTTGCATCATTAATCTCCTTAGCTCCCCACCTTGCATTGTTGATCGGCTAGCATTACCTCGTACAAAGCTGCACGATGCCTGGTCCTGATGGCGGCTGCCATACCCGCTCATTATTCCAATCCAGTTAGCTCTGCATCTTGTGTCTGCTACTCCTGTTGCATTGATCCTCTTTTGGGGCCTGTTCTGTGTGAACTGGGCTACTCCATGGTCTACGTGACCCGAAGGCCCTGTGGCCCGAAGGCCTTTGATGACCCGAAGGTCCTAGAAACCCATAGGCCCAAACCGATGGCCCGAAGGCCCAATTCTGGTGAATAGTTCTAGATGCTATAGTACCAAATAGTAACTACTACAGTGAGTGCTACAGTACTACTATAGTGACTGCTACAGTATTGCTACAGTACCCGGAAATTCCCCTTCCCCCGGTTTTGAACCCGGGTCTCTTGGATGCCAAGAAGGAGCCCTTCCCACTTGGGTATGGGCTCGATGGCATGGGAAAACGGTATGAATTGAATGAATTATGGGTGAAAAAATTTACCTTCTCAATTCTGGAAGTTTTGAGGAAACCATAGAAATTTCGACCTAATAAGAAATTTCAATGAGCTTAAAATAGGTAAAACCATTAATGGGGGTGGGGATAGGTATTTTGGAATCGAGTGGGAGGTAAAATCACAGAAAAATATAAAAAATGAAAAATATTTAAAATAAAAAAAAATATTGTTTTCAAACAGGAAATTGGCCCATGGGCTGGCCCATTACCTAAATAAGTAACCCAAATTCACCATGTTTATGAATTTATATGGGATCCAAAAGGATATGGTAGTTTTAATATGTCAGTGGAGGAAAATTTGGAAGTGTAATGAAGGAAAAATGTAGAAAAATAAATGAGTTATAAAAGAAAAAAATTGGGTTTTCAAAACTGCAAATGTGCTCACAGTTGGCCCAAAACATGACGTAACCACTATTTCCCCAAAAACTACCAAAAAATAAATGGGGAACCCAAATTAGGGTGATTGTACATATATGGTATTTAAAAACTCAAAAATAATCACACCCAACACCCAATAAAAGTATTGGGATTTTCAATGAATCGGATCTAAACCATGACCTGAAAAGAAAAGAACCAGTTGTGATAATTCTCCCCACCATTAATGCTTTCCGCCCCCAGAAAGCCATAATGCTTTTCAAATGATAGAACAAAACCTATGGAATCCTTATCAACCTAATCCAAACTCTAAATCTAAAGAAATATCATTCACAAAAAATTTAACTTAACACACTTTCCTAAACAAAGCACCAACTCAGAACTACTTCTGGATAATCAATGGAAAGATCAAGCCACCACCTTCATTACCAAGCCAAGAAATAGATTGTTGGGACTTCTCCCAATGAACCCAATGATCACCCAAAACATAGTTCACTCACAAAATCCAATGACATGGGGTGGAGGCTAAAATGGGCTCTCTGAAATTAAATCACAACTACCATCCGACAAATCCTAAAGGAGAGATCTTCAAGAACCACAGTGGGTCTCGTCACCATTAGATACCAACTATAAATGAACAAAAAAAGAATTAAAAATAAACTAGAATTGGTCCTCACTTACACAGAACCACCAAAACTCTCCCACATCAACCTACAAACCCAAGTTAATAGGGTTACAACATGAATATCAAAACCACCCATTCCCAAACTTTATGTCGCACGAGACCAAGGTTCAAAACTATTCGGAGGCATAATTTCAGGCACTGGAGCAGTACTGTAGCAACACTATAGTAGACAATATAGTAGGTACTTTAGTAGGAACTGTATCAGTTACTCTATTAGGTACTCTTCGGTACTGTATCAACCTGAACTATTCACCTTGGGCCACCAGTTTGGGCTTTTAGTTTTTAAGGACTTCAGGCCACCAAGGCCTTCAGGTCTGTAAGGCTTTGAAGCCACCACATGGCCTTCAGGCCACATCAAGGCCTTCACGGCCACCTGATTTTTATATTCACAGCTAGATTCTACAAGGAACCACTCTAGAGGAAGAGAGAGTTGGGTGCATTTAGTAGAGTAGGGCTAAACAGACTTGGAAGAATGAGAGGTTATAATATTTTAAATCAATACCATGCCTGTGCACCTCTGCACAAAGACATGCTAGCCGAACAACCATGAAAAGGTGGAGAGCTAATCACGATGCAGATACTGGGGAAGGAGGTTTCATGTAGTCATAGTCTGTATGATTTTCTTATGACCTACATGTCCTGTAATGTCTCTAAACCTATGGGAAATGTAATATCTAAACTTATGGGTCTTATAAGGGTTCCCCCTCATACCTTAGAATGGGTTTATCATAAAATCAATAAAAAAAATAAGTTCTTCATGCCATTCAGTCAAAAGAATTATCTATGGAGATAAAATGGTTTGTATAATCTTGTCTCATTTCATAATCAAAGGAAATTACATAATAATGTAATTTTAGAGATGAACATAAGTCATGTATTAACTACATCAAATTAAGGTATAATAATCTTTTTATATATGTGATAGATATATATAATTAATTTATAATCAATCTATAACATCACATGTTTTCATCATTGATAAAAAATTCTTTAAAATATTACATGGAATTTTACATGAGAAAAATACCATTTTCACATTGAAATCATTTATTCAAATATAATCATTTAAAATAAATTATAGAAAATATTTTATTTAAAAATTAAAATGGAAAATTATAAAACAATGTTCAAATAATTTAGTGGTCATGATGGCAGGTAATTTCATACATGTTGTGTTAATTAAAAAACATTCCTTTCACACTATTGTAAAAAGGTTTAAATGTAAATTTTTTAAAAAAAGAAAAGAATCTTCCTTCCAAACCATTTTTTAATAATTATAACAAGGGTAAAAATGTATTTAATAAATAATTTTTTTAATTTTTAAAACCTTCTTGAAAATATATTTTTTTAAATATGGAAATAGAAGACAAAGGATTTTCGGTCAAAGGGATAAATAATTTCAGCTTTGCTTAAAAAAACTCTCACTAATTTTATGTAACAAAGATTTTAAAATAGTAATATTACTTTGAAATTTAATGAATAACCATATTATAAGAAAATTATTATGCTTTACTAGACAATTAACAATTGAATTTCCTATAATGGAAATTCAAGCTTAAAAAATCTAGTTTTGAATGAGATTCAAACTTAAACCCTTACCACTTTGGTAAATTTTGAATAATAAATTCCATGAATAAAGTAGATTAATTATAACATAAAATATAATAAATAATGAATTATTTGTACTATAATATGTTAAGCCTTATTATATAAACAATTTTAAATAAATTAGGTGTCTAAAGGAACATGTTTCACAAGGAAGGTATTTTTGTGAGGAAGCCCTTACATCAAGTCCAAAATTGTCATGTATACCATTTATATCCAGTATAATAAACATACATAAATTTTATTTTATTATTAACCTTTTTCATCTTTAATACCTTATAATTAAACTATTTACTTCATTAATTTTTAATGACATATTTAAATGCATAATAATTTATATCTGCATTGAGTGTTTTGAGGAAACTATGGTCATAATTTCAAAAACAATCATTGTGTTTACCATGGTAAAAGGGTTCATTATTACATAATATTCATAATAATAAAAATAATAATTACATAATGAAAATTATTATAGGAAAATTATAATTTTAAAATCAACCATTTAATATGGTTTTGAAAAATGAACTATGTTCCAATCATGGAGACGATAGGTCATATGTACTCATGAGTATCATTTCAATTATTCAAAGATCCTGATTAAAAGAACATAATTATTATTTTGTCATTAATAACTTATAATTATATCATATATATGATTTTATTTCTCTAAATATACTTACATATACAATTAATGTTATGCGGTAATATTAAAAATCACATCGCTTAGTGAGGTAGAAGTTCATTGTACACAAGAACGATATTATAATTTTCAGTGGATGGTAAATTAAGAACTTATATGATATGATAATTTTTTAAAAATATTAATATGTAATTGATATAATATAAAAACATTAAATCTATCATTCAAGAACATCCATGTTAGGAGATGATGGAAAATAAATTTCATCGGTCCGTGAGGTAGTAGTCCACCGTACACAAAAAGGATGGTTTTGTTTCCCATTTGATGAAATAGGATAAGGGTGAAAATTAAGTCATCTACATAATAACATATTAGTATATGCTATATAAATTTTTTATTATATAGGAAATTTATGAAAAAAAATTAGGTAGAAAAAGAATAAGTGAAAAATAAGGTTCTTTGTGAAGATGATTACTTCTCTTAGAAAAACCACCTTTGAATATCTTATTAAAGACCCTAAGGTTGTTATTTTGGTAAGGAAAAAGATATATAATATTTATATTGATGTTGGTGATAGATTTTGATAATGTGTTTTCACGTGAAATTTATTGATAATTGTGAAGAATTGGGGTAGGGGTGCCCTTTTATAATTGAGTACGAGTGACATTTTTGTAAATACACAAAACAATTAAATAATGGTAAGTCACCCACAAGACAGGTGGAAAAAAATTGAAAAAAAGGAGTGTTATAGATATAAACTCAATCTAAAATTATAACACTAAAAAGAAATATGTTTTAAACATGTTATCCTCTTTACCTCTATGATTAATCACATTTACCATTTTATGTTTTTGACCACAGAAACTGTTTTTCAAATGATTATACACATCATTGTGACAAAAAATTATATTATCACAGTTATATAATATGAATTTTTATGATTATATATATGGAATTTATTTTACCATAGTATATTCACAGAAGTGATAGAACATAATTTAAAATAAAAGATGGAAGCGCGGTGAAAAGTTATTTTCTGAAAAATAAAATTTTCAAGGAAAAGATGAGCGTATATGAACCGTATAAATATCAATAATAATTATATTAATTTAAATTCATAAAAATAGATATATAATATATAAATTTAATTTAAATAATTCTTCATTAGTGGTTATTTAAATTAATTAAAATGGATAAACATTATGAACTTTAAAAGATTTTTCACAAACAATGCATCTTTATGCCTAAGATAAAACATATAGTGAAATATACAAAAAATATTATTAAAATTAAATTAATTGAATTTTATAAAAATAGAAAATTATTATTAAATTAAAAGAATATAATTACTTTTAAATTAATTTTATTTAAATAAATGACAATTTTACAAAAAACGGTATCTTTCATAATTCACTAAATAATAAATATTTTCTAAAAAATCCAAAAATTTCAACCAAAATTAATATATATATTCTGATTTCAAAATTTATTTTAATTTTATAAAATAAAATTAAAAAAATATCAAAAAAATTAATGTATTTTTTCTCAAATTAATCAATAAACAATTATTTTTGAATGATCCGTTTTTTTGTAGAATAAAATATATATATTAAAAGTTGAGTGATTATTTGTTAAGATTGAGGGATTGATCTATCTTCTCTTGTTCCCCTAAAATATTCCCCAAACCGATGATGATTCCCCCACCCCTCCATTAGATGAAGGGAATCTTTGTTGGTTTCTTCTTCAAAGGATTAGACACCCTCTTTTACTCTATTCTCTCTTCCTAATTTTTTACAATCCTTTCTAACTATTTGGAAATGTATGAAGGTAAAATATATCTTCTATGACTCATATCATATTTATATCTTCACCTCAAAGTTCACAAAATCCTTGGGTCTTTGGGACCAGAACATTATGGCCCAATTTAGATCTCTTCGACCATCAGTTGATATCATTGATAGGTTCATCTTTAGATCTTGGGGTTTGAAGGACAGTGAGATTGTTGGTCTTCTTGATAAACGGTATATCATTTTTTTTTCTTCGATGGATCACCTGATTCATGCTCATTTCAGTGCTCTACACATCTTCAATAGGAGCCACTTCTAATTTTTTTATGGTCCTGTAAATTCTACATGAAACAAGATGCTTCTACTATAGAATTTTGGGAAATTCTCCCAGAACAATCATTCCCTTTTCAAAGTATCGCTATTATATGTTTTCCTATAAACATGGTTGGAAATTATTTATGTTCGGATATTAGAAAAAAGTAGTTTTTCATTATATTTCCCCTCATATTTTTGTTGATGTTATGTCTCCATATTGCTGGTGAACTTGATTTTGACCTCCATAGGTGGGGGGAGTTTAGATGAAAAAATGTTGTGGTTTTCAAATCTGAGGCATATTTATTAATGTCTTGTATGCATTTGGGACATCTTCATACAACATGTAATCGAGGTATCAAATATGGACTTGGGAAATCTGATATAATGATCCAACAATCAACTGGAATCACCCAGACTAAGAACCAATTGAGAAACGGTGTTTCAAATCTGGACAACCCTTTTCACAAAGAGGAAAAATGAAAGAATTTACTCTCAAATATTGAGAAGATATTCAGAAACTTAAGGAATGATCTCTTCAACCAAAATATAATTGTATAGAATAATTAAAGATTATAGGGATCCAAGGGGTGGGAGATGATGGTTCCTTGGTACCTTCTATAAACAATATTAATTATTTATCGTGTACAGAAGTTGCATGTTCAAACAATGATTCAAATTTAGATGTCGTGATGTATGAGTATTGTGTGGGATGTCCAATGGGATATAAGGCCCATGATAATTCGATGCAAGGATTAGATGGTAAGACTGAAGAAGTTTATGAGTGAATTCTTAGAAATAATTTACCATCCATAAAACCTACCAACTGTTTTGAAACTCTGGGAGATGAAGAGTTAGTACTGGATCAAAAAGTTCTTTAGCAGGTTGAATTATCCAAAGAAGGATAGGATATTTCTAGGGAAGAATCAATTGATGAGGTTATTAGCCAACTATTTTGTATATAGTTCATAGGAGGACTTTGTATAAGGATTCATATCCCAAGAAGGAAAAATGGGGGGAAGGGAAATAAAGACTCAATGAATTTCACTTTGGGTTAGGATAACAAATCAATAGGAATGAAGGATTACTATTATGAACCCAAATCATTTGAAACATGAAATCTCTTTAATATGAGACCCAAGGATATGGATTGTGCCTATATTTCTAATAAGAATATAACCAATGGTGGATATGGTAAGGAACAAGAGAATAAAAGTGGTGTGGTGGAAGACATTAACCGAATTTGGGAAGGGTCTATTGTGGTGGATTATCTCAACAGTGAGGCCTCCACTATTCTATCCATTACCAAGAAGGATATATTATGTAATAAAAAATGGGAGGTAGGTAACAAGGATTCTAATACGATGACTATATGGTAACTTATCATCTATTATGAGGAATAAATGTTGGAGAAGGATTTTCAGATTAAGGCCTTCAAAGAGGATGCATGCCAGATGAGCGAGGGTTGATTTTAGTGGAGACCATAAAAAAGATTTTCAAGTTGATTAACAAGAAAAATATTTTTTACAAGAAGATTCAATGACTAAATGATTAATATAAAGTAATTCATTCAGATTTTGGACCATATGGAATTTCAATTTGAATACCTTATCAAGGAAGACCCAGGCATCATGGTAAATAATTTTTATTGGAAATTATATGGGTATAATTATTATAATAGGTGCACATAATATTTTAATAGTTTGGTGACCTCTTACAGGGATTGTTTTTTTCTCTATGAGGTTTTTCAGTTTTTCCTTAAAATATTTGGATAACAAAAAAATGAATTTTAAACCATTCTTATTTACTAATAACTTTTCATTTTGAATATTCAAGGAGAAAAATCCAAAAACAGGTAGTCATGGGGGGAATTAGTGTTTTAGGCCTAGGGTATCAACACACATGATGACCTTAAATGTAGGGGGAAGGAAGCAAAGTAGTGATAGAGAATAATACTCTACTTATCACTTACATGACCATGTAGGTCATCCTTTACAAAATTTCATACCCTTAGAGTGTGTATGATCTCTAATCCACCATTGATCCACACTCTGCAGTCCCTTATAATATAAGCAGAGTCCTAAGGTGTGGTGTTTTTTTCCAAGTAATCCCATCATAATCATGGAGTCGGTCTAGACCACATTGATCTGGAAGCTATAAAGATCACATAGCATAAGACCACTTTTCAGGGCCCTCACTTCAGTTCCCATTGCATTCCATAGACCAAAGAATAGGCTGAAACCAAACATAATAGTTCTTCTACCATTACGAACCATCCCTCCTCGCATGATCCCTTTCACACAGGAGCCATCCACATTGAGATCTAACCCCTAAAATGGTTCCTTCCCCCTAACCCAGTACCCCCTTCTAATGTTCCAGTCACCAAGTGGACCCCTCTATGTTCATGGGAGAAGGCTCCTTAGTACTTCCATGCTCCCCATTCTACCCAAGAGAGAGCCTATCTTAGCCAACAATACTACCATTTGAATCTTCAATCCTAGGAGGGATATCTTCTTCCCATTCCTCATAGATTTCCTAGACTCCCATGTTTCCTTGAACACATCCTCTATCATAGCTGAATGCCCCTTTGCAACATCTCTTATCTCATTATCACCCTGGAACCGAGACTCCAAAAAACCCACCTGTAGTGTCCCCATGCAAGGTGAGATCCATATTCTATGCAACAAATGTGCAGAGAAACCTCACATATTCACTCATGAAAAAAGGCATCACATTTTCTATGATCTCTGGGCAACACAACAACAGCACTGAAAGCACAAGTAAATTACTCTCCTTTGAAAATTCTCATCTCTAGTGAGTGTTACCTTAATTCACACCTTCTTTGACACTCATGGGTGATATAATTAGGTTAGTTTTCATTTTCTCTATGAACCATTATGATAAATAAAAGAATAGAAAATATAAAAAACTATTAAATTCTATATTGATGTGTGATAAACCTAATATATCTTAGGATGATAAGTATAAGGTTAATCATATTTTTAATGTCATAGATACCCCTTTTGGGTTTTCATGTGACTAAAATTTGAAATGATTAAAAAAAATTGAGAGACATTTCTGGGAATATAACCCAATGGTTTAGTATATATCTTAGTGAAAAGGTTTTTTTAGGAATAATTCTTTTATATTTTTTGAACATAATTTTTAAATTGTATATTACATTTTAGGGTTAACCATATGGTAAGGGATCTTACTTAGCATCAAGGAGACCCAGGTTCAAAACTTGGTGGTGGTGAATTTCTAGGTCACCGTAGCAGTACTGTAGATGTTACTATTTGGTACTGTAGATGACAGAACTATTCACCTGATTTGGGCCTTCGGGCCACCAGTTTGGGCCTATGGGCCTCAAGGGCCTTAGGGTCATCAATGGACTTCGGGCTGTAGGGTTTTCAGGCCACAAAGACCATGGAGTAGCCCAGTTCACACAGAACAGGCCCCAGAAGAGGATTAGAGCAACAAGAGTGCAACCACCAGATGTAGAACTAACCAGATTTGGAAGAATGAGAGGTTATGGATGCTGCCATCAAGACTAGGCACCACACAGCTTTGTATGAGGCAGTGCTAGCCGATCAGCAATGCAATGTGGGGAGCAAGGTAATCAATAATGCAAAATCTGGGGAGGGGCAGTTCAAGTGGGCTGGGCATACGAGTCATGTATTTAGCTTGGTATTCCTCTAGGCCTTCGGGTCATGTATTGTTAGAAAGTTGGGCCTTGTGCCTTGGGCCTAAAGGTCATGTACGAGTTCCCCTACAACCCTTAAAAGGGGTATTATGAATAAAAAAATAGCCCTTCAATCCATTCAAGCTTATGTTAAGGTATGTATGGTTGATTGGGATAAGAGAGTTAGTAAATTTTCAGAATATATTGTATAAATAACCATTTGATTGAAAAGTGATTTAGTGAATATGATATTAATATTATGTAAACTATATTGGGAATATCCTATAATTAAGATAAACATAATTCGACTAATGAATATTGAATTAATTTATGAAAAAATGTATGATTTTATTGTGTATTTATTGTTATATGGGTTATAAATGGAAAATATTAGCATATTTTGGAGAATATATGATTCGGTTATATATATTTTGGTATGGGTGATTAATCTTGTTTAGGGATAAATTCTTGATTAAATCATTCTTATTTTTGGGTTTTCAATTTGGTTAGATATATTTTGGATGAGTCTTAATGTTAACTATATACGAAATGGATTAAGTTGAGCCTTGGGGATTATTATTGATGTTTTAGAGATTGATGAGTTACATTTATACAACCTAGATAACATATTCTAACCATTTTGGTTTTTTTTAATATTTAGAGAAAGAAAGAATAACTTTTAATTATTTTATAGATCTCATGTTCTATTAAAAGTTAATTTTATTTCTTTAGGAATGAAAAAATCATCTGGAATATTCATTTCATAGTGTAAGAGATGTAGTGAAATTTAATAGAAGCACAACCAAAGGATGAAATTCTTCTATATAAATAGTAATAAATTAAGTAAGTACATTTATAACATTCTCTATCTTGATATTAAAATTATCCCTAAACTTTAAGAAATGATCTTGATATAAAAAATTATACTTTTACATTCATTTATAATGAATTGATGTTTTTTTTCACCCCTTTCTTATTTAGGATTTTTTTTCATTACCATTCTTATGTCCATGTTTCTGTCACTATATATTAGTACTTGTATGATAGTTTCCTCATCAATGTCTATATCATATAATCTCTCCAATGTTATCTTTATCAGGAAACCCAATTATGTTATATTTCAAGTAACCTTTACATTTTCCAATTTCCATTTAAAAAAAAGTATTATTATCTGTCTATATGATGTGGGGTTTCAACAAAGGGTAAACCATTGATGATAAAGAATCAAATTTTATGCCACACTTTTTTAACGGTGGTATAAGTTAAGACCCTAATATTTTATGATATATTTCCCTTCAAATAAATTTATTTTCCTAAATAACATGTAAAACACATTATCCCAAGTCTAAATGAACTTTTATATAATATACCCTTATAACCTATATATTAAATTGTCATAATGAATTATAATTACCAAATTTCTAAAATTATATATAAATATTTTAGATTAATAAAATTTATAGATAAATTAAACTCAATTTATAGTGAAGTACTTATATGATTCAAAAATACATTTTCCACAAAAATGGTTTTTATTATTTTTTGTGATAAAATAATATAATTAATTTAATCCAATTTAGGAAATTCTAGTTAAAAAAATTGATTTTTAAAATAATCATGTCATAATTATCTTAGAGTGCATTTTTTAAAATTATCTGGAAAGATTGATTTTAGGACGAATAAGGGAATACTTTTTTTTATTTATAACTTTATTTTCATTTACAGAGTTGATTTTTTAAAATTTTATAAAAAGTAAAATAAGTTAATTAATATTATAAAAAATCTTATAAATGTCTTGATTTTATTTTATGATGGATTGTGGTTTAAAAAAATTTACTCTTTACCAAACATTTGTTTTGGAAAACTTCTTCTCATCATGTTTTGGGGGTTTAATTAATGATTAATTTATTCCACATATATGAATTTAATTTTAAAAATATGTTCCATATTTTAAATAAGGATGATAAAATTTGATATGTGGTTCCCTTTTTTTTCATTATGAATAGTATCCTTGGTGAATAGTTTCCACCTCGATATGGGTAAAACAGGTATAACAAAGTAAAAAGATTAGTATAAGCCTTTGAAATTACTCTAAAACATGAATTTATCCTCTTGGATGAATTTAACTCTTCCATGTTTATTCAATATCTGAAACTGTGTCCACATGTTTTAAATTTTATGTTATATTGATGATTATATTACTTTAGTAAAAGAATAACAACAAAATGCCACACTCTTGTCTTTAAGATATAAAATATTTTCCCATAAGTACAAAAAATGTTAGGTTCAGTTTTAAATGTTCATTTGAAATATGAATTAATTATTTTTATCATGGAAATTTATTTTAAATTTTTATTTATCAAACAATTTGATTAAATGATTATTCAATACAGAAATTGTATTTATTCAATTAGTATAAAAATAAAACAAATGATTTAAAAATATTAAAAGTAATAAAAATAGGATGCATAATTATTTTCTATGAATTTTATAGATTAATATAACATATTAGGGATTTTTTAAAGTTTTATATTCAAAATTAATATTTTTATTCATGTATTTAGAGTAAAATTAAATTAATTATTTCAAAAATGAAATTAATGATGGTTTATGAAAAATAATATTTTATTAAATTAATTAGAAAACATATTCCATGAAGTCTTGTATGATAATAATTGGTTTAATATGTAATACCCTTTCAATTTCTGAGCCAATTTTTAACTTATAAGTAAAATTATAACAATTTAATGTTAAAAAGGTTTTTCCATAGTTAAGGTTAAAAAAAGTTTATCTGGGGTTAATATAAAATGTTGGATTTTAAAATAACATAAATATTTGATTATACCCCATTTTATGGTTTTATTTTGAACTTAAACTAATCACCATCTAACATGGGTAATTTTGGAGCCATTTTTTTCTATGAGAGTTACTATATAATATATTAAAACTTTTACAAATTACATGTGTGCCACTATCGTCAATTATAAAAGGGAACCTCCTTCCCTCACTTATTCATACATTTTGAGCCATTTTTCTTTAAAAAAAACATATCTCCACAACATAATTATCTATATTTTAGAGGTTCTTGTTTTCTAAGAAGACCAAATATAGTGTCCTTAGGAAAAGATCTGAAGGAGTTCTTTTAAAAAAAAGAGGTAATTGCCTTAACCAATAACTTTCTTTTTACTTATTCTTTTACCTCTTATTTATATATATAATTTCTCATAATATATTAACATAAATTTATTCATTACAATGATTTTTTATTCTGATTATGAATCCCAAATTATCTACCCTATTATCCAACAAAATAGAAGTAATAGTATTGCTTGTACACAAGCGTGGACTACTGCCTCCACATAGCGATACAATTTATTTTCCATCACCATATTTCATGGATTGTAATTATAATGTGTTTTATGTTTATATATTATATTTATTACATAATAATCCTTCTTTAATTGTAATATCATATCTACCTTCTTACCTTTTTATCTATTTAAAAATAATAATGTCACTCGTGTGTACATTTGGACTACCACCTCCACAAAGTGAGGTGATTAATTCTTTTTTTCGGATTTTTGTGGATAGTAATCTGGATATATTTAATAAATATATATGATATATATGATATAATAATTTTTATTTAATGGTTAATTATTATTTATCTTTCTTTCAGTTTGTCCTTCAAAAAGTGAAAATAGTGTTCACGCGTATGTACCACCTATCGTCTCCCAGAACAGTTTAATTTATTTTTCTATCTCTATATTTTATGGTTGATTATAAATAAATAAAATATTTATATTTATTATAATTAATATATACTATAATTATATCATTATTAAAAAAATATATATGTTGTAACAATGATCAAATTACAAGGATCAATCTTACTGAACCAAAAAATACATGAAAAAAGAAGAAGTTATCACATGGAACTGTGATTTTAATAAAAAATTATTGATATAAAGAAGATAATTGTTTTATGTAAAATCTATAAGGTATGATATATATTATTATTCATCTATAAAATATTTATAATAGAGTTATATTTATTATACAAAAGTTTCTAACACAATCGAACGATGTCGGGCAGAAGGTAAGAGCTTTCTTAACTCAATTTCCTTTCATTGGGTTATATCACTTATTCATTAATTATAACATGTAAAGATTTTGTATGATGTGAAAATTAATTATTTTATGATTTATTTCTTATTATATATTCTAGAATTAAAATTGTTATACATAATCTCTTCATTGACTAATTCACATTTCTGTGATATAATCCTTGTAAGGGTTTCTTGTCTCACTTTTGTTTTCTTGATACATATGTCATATTCGTAGCTTATTTATTTCATGTGGTGTATATATTGAACCTTTTATGGGGTATATCATGATTCAATTTCTACTCATGGTATTTAAAGTTTCATTTGAAGTAATTATTTAATGGATATTGAGATTCAAATGTTATCAAAGTGGTAAGGGGTTCTATTTAAATTTCATTCTAATTGGGGTTTCATATGCTTGAATTTCCATTAAGGTAAATTATATAATCCATGTTTGAAACACCACTTTAATTTTTATCTATTATAGTTTTTTCTGTTGAATTCATATTTTCTTTTCATTTTCCTATTTTAAGTACTGAAGAGGCCAAAAAAATGTTTTTAAGTAAAAATGACTTTTATTTCTATCCAATAATGAATCTTTTTCATTAATGTCCATATTTTCATTAATTTTTTTAAATAATGTTTTTTTTATTATACTATTATTTTTTGAAGTAATTTTTACCCATGTTTGAATTTGAATAAAAATATTTCAAATAAATATTCTTTTGGTTTTCCAAATAAGTTACATTTTGTATTTATACCAAGAATGTGAAAGGAATATTTTTAACATACTCAACATGAATATGATATCCCTCTATCCTGAAATCTTAATTCTATGAATCTTAAATAAGAATTTTCTAAGGTTAATATCAAAGGAAATGTTTTTCCTAATATTATTTAAATTGATAGTTTTAAAAAATTTATCTCAATCTTAAATGGTTATTTTCCTCAAGAATTTTTTTGATAATATTTTTATGGTATTATTATTCATCAAAGATAAAAAAGCTTTTATTTTACTTATTCTCTGATAGGTATATGTTGTAATGACGACATCTTTATTCTTTATATATATTGTTTATGACCAGTTTAATTAAGAAAAGTATTGAAATTAGTTATGAAATTTCTCCCTATTCAAGAATTTTTTTATTAATAAGGAATGTTTATTAAGTTTTATCTTTTTTTCATATGATTAATGCAATGTAAATATTAATTTACTAGTGGGGTTTGGAATTATATATCACCTTGATGCATTAATACTACTCATGAGACAAAACAGGTTGGGTATTTGTATGAGGTCGTAACCATTTATGTAATATTTCATAGCATGGGTCCATGATGTTATGTTTATAATGACATGGAATGAGGACTCAATGGTATGTTTATGATATCCTAAATTATAAATTCCATCATTATGTTATCATTTTTCCATGTGATTATTTTAATAGTTATGTTATCCATGTATATTTTGAAAAGATCGCGTGATTATTTATATATCATTATTTGATCAACATTTATTACTTCCATATTATTTGTTATGCTCAAGTTATTTATTACATGGAAGTTTTTTAATAATTTACCCTTCCATATTGATTATTCCTTATTTAATCAAGATAGATTCTTCTATACATAACCGTTACTAAGAATTTGATCTCACCCTTATTTAGTTTTCCTTTTCCCATGATATGAAGAAAGGATATTTGAATGAGTTCGAGGATGCATAATATTTACTTTCAGTATAATTTATATTTTATTTCCAATGTAATGTGAGATTCTATTAGGTAAATATTTCTTCAGGACTACTAAATTATTTGGTATTTTCTTGTTGTTATCTATTGTATCTTATGCCAATGTAATAAATTAACCACTGGATCTAGACTAATGGAGTTAGAATATTTACCAGAACCTATATTCCATGTGACGAATGGTGATTGGGAATTCTAGGATGAATGATTAGAATCTATGGGAATTCTAGGATGATTTCCTATATTCCTTGTATATAGGATGGTGGGGAATATCATCACGAGTGTTTGGATTCCATGGTAATGTCAGGATTCATGATAAAATTACTAATATACTTCAGGATGTTATGTAATTATAGGATGAACACATGGATTATATGTTGTTACTTATGATGGCATGGTCATAAAAGCATGATTAGAGACACCCTGACACTAGTTGACGAAGTTATAATCTAACCTCAGGTGTTGCTGTGGATACCAAGCATTGATGTTGTTTAGTTATATATGTTGTGTTTCCTACTTTATTTTAGATCACCTCACATGTTCTTTTTTACAAGATCAATTATATTTTTGAACATTGTTAGTGGTGTCCTACTAAGTCATCCTCACACCCTTCACTAGCCTCTATAGTACTTGGGTATCCTAGTAGATGAAACTTGGTTATAAGACTAGACCTGGGAAAGGCCTAATTTTTGATGATTTGGATTCCTAAGATGGATCATATGAGATGGGAATATGATATAATCATGACCATTTGTGGATTTTCTTTTATACATGGTTTATCCTATTCTGTTTTGTTTCTTATTAGATATGACTCTCCCATATGGGATCCATTAATGTACGTAATACACATCCATTCATTACTGCAAGTGATGTTGTGTTTATTATATTGAAACATTACATAGATATAATGTTCATTGATATATTTTATATTATTTATTTTACTTATTTCTATATTGTAAAATCTGATAATGAGTACATAGTATACCAATGATAACCATGTGGGCCCTTAACGTTAGCTTGCTTCCTTTGGTGTACTCAGAGGTGCACCTGAGGTCGTGTGGCACACCGGCCTGGTGCACCAACAGAGCCTTTTTCGGGAAAAGGAATCAAAAGGTTGTATTATAATGGAATTTTATCTTTTTATACTATTCAATAATTGTATATAAGAGACTAGGTTGTTTTTGGATCTTGGTAATGAGCTCATTCGAGGGATCAATAGCTCCATGTATGGGGGAAAATGTATGTTTTTTGGGATGGGGAATGTTGTTATTGCTTTTCACTCTTACAGTTGATTGATTTACATATAGAGTGCCACACTCTGGTGTGATTTTATTAATTCATGGGATTTTTACTCTTTTACAAAGAGGATCACCTGATGTTTGATGGTAAACTGGCCTAGGCACCGATGTAGTGGCTTTTGGGAAGGGGAATTAAAAACTCGTTTTATGGGAGAAATTTATTTTTTCATAATATTTCAGAATGGAATATATGAGACTAAGATGTTGTTAGATCTTAGAAATAATCTCATTATTAGGATATAAAACTCCATTTACGGAGGAAAATATAAGTTTTTAGGGATAGGAATTGTTGTTCAAACTTTTCACTCTTACGGTTGACGGGTTTCCACCTTGAGTGGCACACTTGGGTGTGATGTTATTGATTCATGGGATTTTTACACTTGTTTGGTATAGAAATAGGGATCCATTATATTATGTATAGATCATCCATTCGTTTTTTCATGTGATGTTGTGTTTACATTATTGGAAATTTCCCTGGTTGTGATGTTTATCTATCTATTATATCTTATTTATTTTATTCATTTACATGCTTTTCACACTAATAATGAGGGAATAAGATCCCCATGATAACCTCATGGTCCCTTGATTATATTCAAAAGCCTATGGTATATAGGGAGGCACACCTAACGTCATTTGGAAAACCAGCCCTAGGAACTGATGTTGTGGATTTCAGGATAAGGAATTAAAAAGTGGTATTATAGGATAATTTTCTTTTTTATTACTATTTTATCATGATAGATATTAGAATATGAAGTTATTAGATCTTTTTAAGAATCTCATTCATGGTATATACATCTCCATGTCCTGGGGAAAATATAAGTTTTCATGGATGGGAATTTTCTTTCTTTTCACTCCCATAATTGATTGATTTCCAACTTGAGTGGGACACTAGGGTGTGATGTTTTGGATTCATGGGATTTTTACTCTTTTACAGGGAGTTCCACATGACGTCATGTGGCCCACTAAGAAAATGTATCAATGTAGTGGATTCTTGGATGAGGAATTAAAAATATATATTGGAGGATAATTTTTTTCAAACCATTTAGTAATGGTAGAAAGGATACAAGGATGTTACTGCATATTGGTAATGAGATCATTCATAATAGATACAACACTATGTATGGTGGAAAATACAAATCTATATGGATGGTAATAGTTTTTCTTTTTTTCACACTTACTGTAAATTTATTTCTACCACGATTGCCACACTTTGGTGTGCTGTTATTGATTCGTGTTATTTTTACTCTTGTTTGGTATAGAAAGAGGGGTCTATTATGGTATATATGTCACATCCATTAGTTATTTCATGTGTTTTCTTGTTTACTTTATTGGAATTTCCATAACTGTGATGTCCATCCCTATGTTTTATCTAATATATTTTATTGACTTCCATATTGTGAAATTTGATAATGAGGTTATAATATCCTAATGATAACCTCTTGGGTCCTTTCTACTTGTTGAGAGCCTCAAGTGTTCAGGTTTGTGTGCCCATGGTCATATGGAATACCGGCCAGAAGCCCAGATACAATAGATTTTGGAACGAGGAATTAAAAAGTGTTATTATAGGAGAATTTTCTTTTTTAATAATATTTAATCCTGGTAGATATGAGACTTGGCTGTCATTAGATCTTGGTAATAAGCACATTACTGGGAGATATAACTCCATGGAAAAGAGAAAATACAATTTGTAAGGGATGGTAATTGTTGTTCAGGAATTCTACTATTACGATTAATTGATTTTCACCTTAAGTGGCACACTTGGGTGTGATGTTGTTGAGTCATTGAATTTTTACTCTTATTTGATATAGAAAGAGGGTGTTTTTTCATGCATCATACAAGGAATGTGGGATTTATTTGCCATATGTATATTTTTTTGTGATTTATATTTTTCTAGAATCCATATAGGGTCTTCCTTTATTGACTATTTACGGTTTATATCTACTAGTTATTTATTTATGACCATGAATTTAAATAACTTATAAGGTATGGTTATTTAATGTTTTTGTTTCCAATTATATGTTGTTTTCCACATATAAATGTATGGTGAAATTTTAATTGTCTAACTCTTTGGGTGAACCCTTGTAAAATGGAAGTAGTCATAAATGAGTACTAATGTGATGGTTTTAGTTAAATAATTTTCAAATAATATAATTTTATGCTATTTTAAATTATAAATTTTTTATAGAATTCTGTCTAACCAAACCTGGAATATGATATCTAAATAAATAGTGAATGGATTTAATGTGGAATCTTGATGAAAAATGGGAATATTTAAAATGTAAATCCTTATGGAATAATGGTGCATATATTTTCTTAGTGAATGATTCTCTATAGAGAACCTTATTCACAAAATATGGGGTTGGTATTATAATCAATTACACTTAAATTTTAGAACACCAAATTAAAGAAAATAAAAAATGATTGTACCTAAAGAGAATATGGTGGTGTATGTCCTTTATTTATGTGACCTGGACCTATGTGTGGGTGTTTTAGGCTATTGAGAGTGCCCCTATTTTAAGACCCTTATATATGGGTCGTGGCCTTAAGGTTGTGATATGCTACCTTGTGTAGTGGTTTTTTAGAACCATTGTTGGTTTATGCCTAACCCGATAGAGGGTATGGTAGTTTATATTAAACATGGGAATGTATAGGACCCTAAAACAACTCTTTCAGTGAATAGTGTTTTTAGATATGGGTTTTTATTGATGGGTGTGTGAGAATAAAGTAATAGGGTGGAATTGGCATGATAGATATTGTGTGTTTTGGAATGGGGTTAGGCATGCCTTCATGAATAGTGGATTGTGTGAAACCTGGTCTCTGGGGCTAGGTGTGAAGACCCATTGATATTTATAGTGTATATCAAAATAATTCCATGTCAGTGATTTTGTAATTGAGGTTATTCATGGAAGTTGTTATCCTAGTATCATATATGGTTTAGATATGTGAGGCATGAGCATAATCTTTGGTGTATGGAAATAATTCCTAGGAGGAGGTATCAAGGTTTTGGTAAAGTCAGGGATATTCCATCAATATTATAAAAGGGAAGAACCTTTAGTGCTATTGTACTTCTATTAAGATCTGACTTAAATTGATGGGTTGTTCTAATTCTTAACTTTATTACCTTATGATCTATTATTTGATAGAATGGTCAATGTTAACAATGAGTGAATGGGAATAGGGATGATAGAGAGTGATTAGATTCTTTTGATAATGTAATGATTCATGGAATGATGGGTGGTCATGTTTTTAGACTTGAATCAAAAAAAATTCCAGTATTATGGGATGGAAGCATCACAGATGCCTCAATCTCGATGAGGAAAAAATTCCATGAAGAATATTCAAATGCTTGAATGGGCGTGTGAGCCTTGAATTTATAATCCATGGCTCACGTAGCTAGGATTTGGGTTGGTCGACGGTTATATGGGGCCATGCGAACTTGATGTTTTGATGATATTGATGTTCCATGAGTGTGTTGGAGATGTATGATGCTATTTCGGTTGTGCAATTAGGCGGCTCAGGAGAAATCAATCATTGTTTTTCAGTGAAATTAAGGTGATACACTTTGGATATGTATGGGGATTGTTTGGTTGGGGATTAGTAAGACATACTATTTGTGTTTCATGCAAATTTTTAGGTCTTATAAAATCTTGAGTGGTTTGGGGGTGATAGTTCCATAGTAAACATTAATTCACAACTTCTTATAATAGACTCATGAGAATGTAAGTGGGTTTTCTAACAAGTTCCTCTCGATGTGATGTGGTTGAGAAATTGATGGTATTTGCAAGAATGGGGTCCCAGATTTTTAATGATATAGATGGATTTACCCTTTTTTGGCAGTGATGACTTCAAGGTTAGATCGGGTTCCAAAACATGGTTGATCTCGGTTAAACCGGACATGATTACCTACTATTTTTATAATATTTTGAGCATGAATTTTTGGATCCAACATGTTTTAATCATCATTAAAAATTTTTAGGTTTATCCCATGGGATGGTGTAAGTATTTCCATGTAGTGTAGAATACACCACTGTCTATTAAAGTGTATAGCCCTCATTACAAGTAAGGGTTATATGGATACCGTAGGATACGTTTTAGTGATCTAGGAATGTTTTTTGTTTTATATTTAGTTTTTATGTTCTAATATAAATGGGACGCTGCATTTAACCATCATGGTCCATGATGGATAGGAAAGTGGGTTTGGAAATTGGACTTTCATTTTTAGTTGACTAGCAATAGGGACACTCCCATGGTAGGGAGTGTCATATCGATCATAGAATGTGTGGCTCTCAAGTTAGGAAGGTCATGGTTCAAGTGAAACCACTTGTGGTCCATGATCTAAATCCTTCATCATTGGGTGTGTTATGATGGTTTGTTGGTAAAATTTGGAAGTGGATTCATGGGGAACTATGTTGTTAGAAAAATATTGAGATATAGCTTTAGTTTAGAAATTTTTTTGTTTTATTGGTGGTGAGTATCATCTAGGATTATAATCATAGATTGGTAATAGTGAATCTCTATGTTGGAGAGCACACCAAGTAAGGATTGAGTGAAAGATGTTGGTTTTGAGTATTTTTTGATAATAATATAGAATGGCATGTCGGAAAACCCCATGATTGCGGGATCAATTTTTCGAGAACACCCATTTATGGGTGTTAAATGATTATAATTGGATTGAGTGTGGTGTTTCAAAGTTGGTGACCAGTAGTTATGGAATGATGGTTGATCATTCAAGTATAATTTAGGTATTAAGAGGTAATCTAGTTCATTAACCTAGTCTATGAAACTTTGGTGTTTTGAGATGGCATTCTGGCATCAATGTTGAGGTGAGGACTTGTGAGACACATAGTCTTGGGAGGGATAATCCCCTTTGGATGTTATTTTGGGTGTGAACAGTCTTATGTAGACCTGTGGCATCAACCTCTGAGCTATGATATTGGGGAATCAATAATATATGGATGCCTCCAATAGTTAGGAATAATGCTTGAATTGACTTCTTGATCAATTTTGTTGTTCATGGGAAGATTGATTTTTTAATGGTGAATCTGGTTGGTGTGGTTTTGGTATGACCTTAACTAGTGATGTGTGTGTGTTTTCATAACTTAAGGCTTTATGATTCCCCAGAGTATAGATCAGGGATGACTAGTTGTATAGTAGGAAGATTATAAGACCCCTCCACCCTCTAAGGTTTTCATTTTATTAAAAATTTATAGAAAATATTTTATGAATCTAGTCAGAGATTGTGTTCTTTGATATTAGATGAATTTTTAGTGTTTGAAGTGGTCATGGGAGAAAAGTAGTGGATTGAGGGAAGGATTTGGTACAATAGAATTCTTTTGTTGTCACACCATCTAGTAATTGGATAAACCAATATCCCTATATGGATACTGGGCTCATCAGATAGACAGGGATATGTTATGTAGTTTTCTTTAAAAGGGGTCTTTTATTTATTTTCCCCGTTTTCCTTTGGAACCCCTACTCAATTTTCTCCCTCATTCCACCCCAATAATAGACCACTCACACCCCTATCTTCCTCTCCTACTTCTTTATGGAACTCTTTCAACACTTGGAGAATTTTTCTTATCATTAGATGAATTGTTGTTCTTGAGGTAAGGTTATACATCCTATTCCTTCCTTTCTTAATTTATTTTTCTATCAAGTGTTCTCAAGTCGGTTATTTCTAATATGATTTCTTATTTGGTATTTTGTCTTCATAATTTATTTCTACATTTCAGGAAAAACTAAAAGTTAATACAGGATGAGTAGAATCCTACAAGGCTAAGGAAGATTATCCTTAAATTTTACTCATATTATCACCATATTTTTTATGATATTATGTTGTGAGGTCATGTAACATCATATTACCCACTTTTAGGCAATTAAATCCACTTTTATTTCTTTCCTCTGTAATTGGGTGTGTCTTGGGACTCTTAGGGATAGAGAATATTTGATGAAAAAAATTACATAAAGTTCATTGATTTATTTGTTTTTTGAATTAATGGAATTTTGGTATAAATGTGATAAGTCATTGGGGGTATTCTTCTCATGTTTGGAGAATGCCATAGGGTTTTTATGTTTTCATGTAAGAATCGAGGGTTTTTTTCTATGTTCTAGGATATTACACAATTTGTAAATGGTTTACAAGTTGTGTACATGGTCTCTAAAAAAATCATGGATTTTTTAAATGTCCTGAAATGTGTAAATAATGTGTAATAGTTACACGATGTGAAATAATATTGATTGATGTTTAATAAAAATTCAATGGGTTTTTCAACATATCTATACCTGAAGATTTATTTGATGTGTCAAAGGATTAAACACTATGTAAATATCATGTGTAGAACTATTTAGAGAATTGTATGGGTTGTGATCTCATTTCATTCTCCCACATCTCTCTTGGATCTCAACCTAGAACTCATCTTCTGTGATTTTTGGAGTCTCCATTAGATAAAAAGTGGTCCATTTGGTGATTGGTCACCATGGTGGTGGGTTTTCACCTCTTTCGGTTTGTGATCCATTTTTCTTCATTTTTTCTTTGATCTTCGTAGCATCATGGAGTTTCATTATTAGATCAGATAATCTATAATGATGTTTCTTATTATTTCATTCTTGATCAGTGGTGAGATTTTGTTTTGTGGGCGATTTTATTTTTTGGTTGTGTTGTGGGGGGTTTGAATTCTGAGTTATGTGTTATTTCCTCTTATCTTCCAATCCTTTTGGTTTAATTGGATCAATTATAAGATCTGTAGATTAGTTCTAGGGTATCTATGGTTATTGTTTCATTCTCTTATTGGTGGATCCTTTGCGGGCATGTGAAACCCTGAGTTTGGAGGTAGGTAGTTCCTTTCGTAGAAAATGTTGATGAAACTATATTTCCCCTTTTATTTTTATAAATCGATTTAAAAAATAATTTAGAATTGTTATTTTGGGTGTGTAAAAATGGAGTTTTGATAAAAGGTGGGTCTTCCCTGGTTTTGGTAAATTGAAAAGTAAAGGGTATTTTTAAAGAACTAAAATGATTTATGAAATGCATCACATGGGAGTCCTTGGTTACATAGGATGAAGGTTTATCTTAGGGACATCATCTATATTACAAACAAAAGCTATTCTAATGGGTATTATCTTTTCTCCCTTGGCCTATTTTTCTAGGGAAAGGTTCTTGACATTGTCAAGGGGTTCATTCATGGGTTTTTCCTCTACTCCATAGGCCAGTGTTCCATTGACTTGTTGTACATTAGTCATCTATTGTTGTATGAGTATACCATTATCCAAACCTATTTAGTTCCTTAGAATGAGTTACATGTTCATGGATCTATATTAAATTGGATTGTGATAAATGATAATGGAAAGTATGCTTGAAATTGATATACCTTCCTTTTTTAAATTGATGGAAAATGTAAATATTTTTCAAGATTTTCATATAAATGATTTATTTATTATCATTCCATGTTTTATTTGAAAATATCATTCTTAATTTTTTTTATAGAGAGTTTTAATGGAAAACATGTGTGGGATCCAACTAAGCCTATAATCTCACACCTTGCGCGCTTCTTTGGTGGTGTGTTAACCTTTGTAAGTCTTTTGATGTAGGTAAATGCAAGGAACCATAGCGAGGAAGTGAGGTTTCAATTCAGATATGTCTGGGTAGCTGGTGGTGAGATGGTGGGAGTCTCCCCATGCTATCACATGGATTATCTAGATTTTTAGTGCTTTATTGTTTTACTTGCACTTGGAGATTTTACCGTCTATGGTTTTTTAGTTTCTGCAATATTCTTTCTATTTTATAATATTTATATATTTATATATCGTTCGATATTTCTTCTTGTTATTTGTATATGTTCTATGTGTTTTTCTCTTTAGGTTGGGAGAAATTTTTCCATATGTTTGTTGTTTGATACCCGAGTGATAGTTACTGGCCCATGGGGATCGAGAACACCCTTCGGGTAAGTGACATGTTTGGTCGGGTACCAGTTTGAGATGGTATCCAGGTTGATTAATTAGAAAATGGTATCATATACTTGAGGTTTGTTTTTTCTCATGATTTCATATTCATGAATGTTTGGTAAAATGGAGATTGGATTTTTGGGACTTGAGATGTATGTTGTGGTGATTGCGTAGATAGCTCTTTCCATAATGAGACTCTAGTTACAATGGGATGTTCGGATGTATTCCCCCTATTTTGAGTCTTGGTGTTAATATTAGTTTTTTTATTATAGATTTTCTAGTTTGAATTCAGATCTTTCTATTTTATGTTCATTCCCTTAGTTTCTATGTGCTATAGTATGCCTATGAGATGTGTTCTTTATATTCCTCAAGAGGTTATAACTGATTCTCCTTAAAGAAATAATCTCATAGATCAGAGTATGATTTAGGATATCACGAAGGAAGTTTGTTTTATTGATCTGAATCTACCTCAAGTTCAGAACATTGTCATTGAGAAATAGACAGGAGGTAGGGGATATATAGATCGATCATGGGAGTTCTGGCATGAGAACCCACCATCCATTAAAGGTACGAATGAACCTAATGATGCAGAGGATTTTATGGACAATATGAATAAAATCTATGACTTATTGGATACACCTAAGAGTATAGAAGTTATCTTTGAAACATTAATACATGAGGGCTCTAACCAGAATTGGTAGGATTCGATGGTACAAGCCGATTGGTATGTGGGATTGGATTGGAAGGGTTTCAAGACACTCTTATTCCATCAGTTTTGTAAAGAGTCACACATGATGGAAAAGTATCTGTAGTGTCTATATTTATAGAAGTGAGAGCATGCAGTGCTACCATACACCAACCAGTTTGATGAGATGGTTTTTTCTTCACCAGAGGAAGTAAAGGGTGACCATGCAAAGACTCATAAGTACCTGAAGAGTTTGAGACCAGTATCAGATCACATGTAATTTTGATGAATCTTTTAACCAATGTGGAAATAATGGATAGGGATATAAATGATTATATGGATATGATATGAATGGTTGGATATTTAACCCTGTATCTTCTGCCTAGTGGTTGATTTAGTGGCACACTAGGAAATAATATAAAGTGGCAGGATCATTGCAGGAGTGGTAGAGGTGTTTCTCGGTAGCAGGCCTCTTTGGAACCTCCAGTTACAAACTAGTGTTACACCTATGATTTGATATCAATCTGGAAAGGTTAGACACACACGAAATTGTTGTCCTTCACTTGCAAAGATGTGTACCATCTTTGGGAATTATATTCATCTGTAACGCTTCTATCAGACTATGTTTACGCCTCATCATGGCAATGGATTCTTAGCTTCAAAGGCCACTCTGGCGCAGTCAGATGCTTCAATGACAACGAGGTGCCCACCACCAGCCTCAAGAGTGAATCAGCTTCATAAATTAAATCATTTTCTAGTAGAGGTAGATGTAGGTCCAGCTATAGTGAGAGGTACCATATTTATTTTTTCCTCAATAGTGATTTCCTTATTGGATATTGGTTCTTCCTACTCCTTTATATGTAGTAATTTTTTTGATATTATTATCCTTATAATAGAACGCATGTCCTTTTTTTGGAGTTAGTGACACCTTATGGGAAGAGAAAAGAATAGAGGTATCAGTGTCCTTGTTTTTTATCGATAGATGATACAGATCTAGTCTAGGATTTCCTTGTTCATGATCTATATTTGTTTGACATCATCATCGGGATACAATTTCTTATTGCTCATCATAATGAGTATTATTATTTTTTATCATTGGCGTGTGTCATTTCTTGTCGTTGATATGAGATCATGGGTTTTTTAGGGAGAGTGGGATTCGAGGTCTGGTCATATAGGGCATTCCCACCCAGATATCAGAAGTTTGTTATCTGTTGTCATAGATGATCCTGAGGAAGTTTCTTCTATTGTTAATTTTACCACCATTGTTTAGAGTTTTCCTAATGTTCTCCCAAACAATTTATGCTTGATTCCTCTATATAGGGAGGTATAGATTACAATTGACCTGGTTCTAGGAACACAACCAAAATTGATACCTTATGATCATATAGATCCAATAGATATGAAATAGATCATGATTCAGTTTGTTGATCTGGTGAAAAGGGGTTTTTTCTCACCCAAGTGTTTTTCCATGGGTATCCCCAATGGTGTTTTCCATGATAGAATATGTTTCACTATGATTTTACATGTACTATTGATGTTGAGCTGGGTAACTGTTAAGAATAGTTATCCTTTTCCTCATGTTGATGATAGTTAAAGGGGGGAAATTGGTTTATGAAGATTGAATTTGGTTGGGTTATCATCATTTTAGATTTAAAGTGTGATATATAAGAGATGTGTTTTTTTAGTAGTTATGACAATTAATAATATCTTGTGGTGTTATTTGGTCTGACTAACACTCCTAAAATTTGCATGGATTTTATGAATCAGATATTCCATCAGCATCTTGACACTTTTGTGGAAGTTTTCATAGATTTTATTTTGGTTTATTAATGATTTTGGCACAAGCATGAGAACTATATGAGTTTGGTTTTGGAAATCCTGGGAAGTCACCATTTGTATGGAAAACTTTTGAAATAAAACATTATGATTCAATAAATGAAATTTTTGCTGCACAATATTTTTTAGCATGGAATATCAGTAGATCCTGAGAAGGTAAAGTATTTCTTTTCATGGGAATATCCATGAAATGTCTTTAATATTCGACGCTTCCATGGTCTTCTTAGATACTATATATTTTTCATCATGGATTTATATGGAATCACCATTGACCACTCTTCTAAAAAATGGGTGAAATTTATATGGGATATAAAAATTTCAGTCTTCTATCAACAAGATGAAATGAATTTTGACAAAAAATCATATTGTAATCTTACGTAATCTTGGTAAAGGATGTGTGGTTTTATGTGATGATTTTAGTGTTGGTATACGTTGTGTAATCATGTATGATGATCATGTGGGGGATTACTCCACTCATCAACATTAACCGCAAGAGAAGACTTACCCCAATCATTATTTAGAGCTTTTTATAGTTATACTTGCACATAAGTATTGTCAGCATTCTCTTTTTGGGAAAATATTCTGTCTTTTCTGACCATAAGAGTTTGAGCTATATATTTTCATAGAAATATTTGAATCTTAGATAGATGTGGTGGTTATAGAACCTTTAGATGTTTGAATTCAATATCACCTATATCTAGGGGAAGGGGAATTTCATGGAAGATTCTGATAGTAGAACAGTTCCATCACAAGATATGTTAAAATAAAAGGAATAGTGGAACCTTATGGGGCACTTTGCTCATTTAAATCTGGATGTACATGAGTATGTTTTGTGTATACTCCTAATCAATGTTTAGTTATCATAATCTCTCCTTCATTATACTCTTCATATTCCTAATTAGGATGTTGAGTTCAAAGGAATTCGTGAAACCCTATATAATAGGAAGACTATTTCTAGTTGGTCTCTCTCTTTAGATGGTATTCTTAGTTGGGGATCAATTTTTTGTCCCAACATCAATAAGGATCTTTGATTTTTCTGATTGTCATAGTTCTTCATGGGTTATTAATTTAGGGACTATATACATGTATTATGATATGAGATGGAGATTCTAGAGGTTAGGTATAAAACATGACATTTTTTATTTTGTGTCTCACTATTATAAATCCCAATAAGTTAAGGTAGAGCATTTTAGATCCTCTAGTTTTCTCCAGCCTCTTTTAGCGGTAGTTGGGAAATGGTACGAGGGATACATGGACTCTTGTTTTTGGATTACCATGGACTCCTTATTGGAGGAATGCTATCTAAGTGGTGATTTATTGCTTGAAAAAGTCATCTCATTTCATTCTGATCAAAGACACCACAAAAGTTAATGATCTTAGTAAGCAATATAGGAAGTTGTGAGGTTTCATGGGGTTCCATATACTATTTTTTCAGACTAAGATCCTAGGTTTTCTTTGAGGTTTTAGATATGTCTCTAAGAGGTGATGGGTACTCATGTTAGGTTGAGAAAATCTTATCATCCATAGACATATGGTCATACAGAGTGTGTTATTCAGATTTGGGAGGATATGATTCGTTTTTTTGTCTTGTATTTTTTTTGGATTTTGGGACATCCATTTGGGACTATTCGAGTATGATTACAAAAATATTTATCATTAATCGATCCAAATGGATTCATTTGTGGATTTCTCTGGTGGTCCATGAAGATCACTACTTTTTTTTCCAAAGTTGGTAAAAGATTATTTGGTGGGACAAGTTTGGTTCAAGAGACATCTGTGAGGATTCGGGATATTCTTTAGTGTATTGTTATAGTGTAGATTCAAAAAAAATTATATGGATCAACAACATCATCATTTTGAGTTCTCATTAGGTGAATGAGTTTTCTTGAAGTTTTCTCTTTGGTTGGGTCATTATTGGATTATAAAGTAGGGGATGTTGGATCCAATATATGTTGGACCATTTGAGGTAATTGTGCAGCTTAAAAAAGTTGCTTATCGGTTGGAATTTCTAACTCAGTGGAAAATCATTCATAATGTTGTAAAAATATAATATCTCATGAAATATCATCCAAGTCCCTCTCATACTCTAAATTAGGAAGTGATTGAGTTAGATCCAGATGTTTCTGTTGTTGAACATCTTGTTGAGATCATTGACTCTCAAGTGAAAGTCTTGTCTAGGAAGTTGATTTTGTTGGTTAGAATATTATGGTGGGTCAAATAAGATTCTTAGTATATTTGAGTGTTTATGTTGTTGATGAGGGATCAGTGTTCTTGCCTCTTTATCGGGCTGCATTCTTCCATATGAATTCCAATGGATGGAATGTATTATGACGGGGAGTGTTTAATATCTCATTACCCACTTTCATGTAATTTTATCATCTTTTCATGTATGCCTCTTTAATTGTGCATCTATTGGGACTCTCGGGATGGACACCATTTTATAAGAAAAATTAATTAAAGTTAAGAGGTGGGAGTTTTTTAAAATTAATAGAATTTAGTTGTAAAAGTTTTTATGCATCTATTGGGACTCTCGAGTTTAATTAAAGGTGTTTTATGTTTTTTGGGTTATAATATTAAGTTTTCTACCATGTGATGGGAAATTTCACAACATGTAAATGGGTTGCACTATATGTACTTGGTTTCTGGACAAATTCTTTGAACTATTTACATAGCGTTAAAGGAGTACACACCATGTAATGGTTACACAACATGTAATAATAAAAGATGGGGTTTTAATAAAAATTTCACAAGTTTTTAAGAATATCTAAACCCAAGGATTTACACTACAAATAAAAGTATTACACTCTATGAAAATTTTATGTGAAGAAATTTTTAGGGTGTCATGCAGGTGACGATCTCATTTCATTCTCCCGCAGCTCTCTTGGCTCTTCACATAGTACCATTCTTCAATTATTTTCTATGTATTCGTTAAATCTAGACTGATCCATTCAAAAATTTATCAAAATGGTGGTGGTTTTCATCTATTTAGATGAGTGATTCAATATTCTTCAATTTTCCTTTGGTTGTTGAACCCCATGGTGTTGCATTATCCGATCCATTGATCCACGATGATGTTTCTTCTTTTTTTACTTCTAGATTATTTATGTGATCTTATTTTTTGGTCATTTCATTTTTTGGTTGTAGTGAGGTAGGCGTGTGTTCTTAGGTATGTGTTGTTTCCTCTTCTCTCCAAACACATTTTGTTTAACTAGATCAATTATAATATGTTTAAATTGATTCTAGGGACTCTTTTGTCTTTTTTTCTTTCTCTTGTTGGTGGATCTTTCAAGGGAATGTGAGACCCCAGGTTTAGAGGTTGGTGGTTCTCTCTCTAGACTATGTTGATGAAAATTTATTTCTATTTTTATTTTTATAAATTTATTTATTAATGATTTAACATGGTATTTTTGTCTGTGTGATAATGGATTTTTGATAAATGGTGGTTTTCCCTTAGTTTTAGTAAATGGAAAATAAAATGGTATTGTCAAATCATTGAAATGATTTATGAAATGTATCATATGGGAATTCGTGGGTATGTAGGTGAAAGTTTTATCTTAGGTTCATCATCTATATTACCATCAGGAGGTTTTCTCCTGGAGATTATATCTTATCCTTAGTCCTAGTTTTCTAGGGACATGTTCTTATCATTATTGGGGGAGGGGGTTCACTCATGGGGTGTTCTTGTACTCCTTAGGCCTGTGTTCAGAGGACTTATTATTCACTGGTCAATTTTGGTATAAGTAGTCTGATTTCATAACCATTTGAGTTACTTTGAGTGAGTTACTAGTGCTTTAATTTATACTCCTTTGAATTTTGTTAAATGATAAAGAACATTATGCTTAAAACTAATATACCCATCTTTGTTTTAAAATTTATGGAAAATATGTATATTTACCATAATTTTTATATAACTTCTTTATTACTTATCATTCCATGATTTAATTCAAGAGATCATACTTGAGTTGTTGAATATAGAATTTTCATAGAACAGCTATGTGGGATCCTACTGACCATGTTTTCTCACAACCAGTGCAATTCTTCGGTGGTACATAGACCTTTTTATGTCTTTCCATATAGGGAAAGGCAAGGAAATACAGTGAGGTGGTGAGAATTTAGGTTAGCTGAGTTTGGGTAGATAGTGGTGAGATGATGGGAGCCTACCCATCATATCTCATGGAGTAGTTGGATTTACAGTCCTTTATGGTCGGACTTGTACATGGATATTGTTCCTTATCTTGATTTGGTTTTCTTTCCATTGTTTACTTTATATTTTTTCATATACATATATATATATATATATCTGTGTGTGTGTGTGTGTATTGTTTTTTCTTTCACTTATGTATATATGTCACATGTTTTTGTCACTTTATTTTGGGTGAAATAATTCCCTATGTTTTTTGTTGAATGTCCAGGTCCTAGTTGCCAACCAGTGGGGATTTGGAATTCCCTTCAGGTTTTTGATGGGTTGGCTCAGGTACCAGTTTGAAAAGGTATCAGGGTTGATTTTTTTACAGGTCATACCAACTTCCTCATGCAATAACTAGTTTCAAAAATAATATTTAAATTATCATTTCTCTTAGTTATAATGACCACTTAATTTATATTAAAGAAAAATCATGAATTATGATCCCTTATAGATTCCTTAATGTAGAATTTAAATCATAAATTGGATAGTTGGTTGGGGAAACCTTATTATGGATCATTATTATGAAGGATGGATAAATTACAAAATTTATTATTATAGAATTTGTAATTGGTAAAAATTATTTAATTGGTTAAAAGGGGATATTAAATTTTAAATCAATGATTTCGAATTGGACATTCCCAATCATTTGTGATATAGAATTAATCTTCAAAATATTAATGTAGATTCCCAATATAAAGTGTAATTTTGTTTTAATATTGGATAAGAACCTTGGTAAATTAAATTTCTACTTATAAAATGAGAATTTTAAATTTTAAATGTTTTTCTTACGGTTTTGGTAAATCAGATTTTATAATTATAAATGAACCTTATTTTTATGGTCCTCTTGGAAATAAAAAAGATAGTTTAAGTAATTCCATCACATTACTAGTTGGTAAACTATCAATTATAAATGTTGAACACACACAATAATGTGAAGATTGGTTTTTGAATCAAAGTGGAACTTGTATGTCAAAATGGAAACCCTTAGTAAGGGTTTTAAAATGGTTAAACCTTTAATTGTAAATTTATTTGTTAAATTTCATAGTATTGAATGGGATCAATGTTGTAAATGGTTATGCATTGAAATGAAAAACTAAAATAAATAATTCTTGGTGATAAATTATTGGGAATGTTGAGGTGAGAACCAAGATTCCACATGATATTTTATAGTCAGGAATTCTAGGACATTCAACCAGATTCTAGGTGATATTTGATATTTTGGAATACTGATATGAGAACCAAGAATCCATTTAACTAGTAATGACATGGGAGGTCTCTGAGGATTTCCTATACCCAATATGATACTTGATTCTTGGGAATGTCAATATGAGAGGTTAGATTGTATAGGAATGATAGGATGATAACCAAGAATCCATGTGATGATTAATGATTTGGAATGTTGGGATAATAATGTAGATTCCATGGGAATTACAAGATAAGAAACTAGATTCTATGTAAAACAGAATCAATGGGGAATTCTAGTATTAGTTTTTATATTATATGAGAATGTTGGGATGAGAACAAAGATTCTATATTATACTTTATAATGTTAATTAATTCTAAGATTAGTATATTTATTCTATGTGGTTACTTTTGGAAGTGTAGCCATCATAACATGCTTAGAGATACCCCAAACACTATTCAGATTATATATGATCTGAACCTGAGTGTCACCGTGAATCCTCAACATCAATGTGGTTTATTTATATATGTTGTATTACCTTTTTTATTTTATATCACATCACATGAACATATTTATCAGACTAGTTATATTTATAGATATCATTGATGGTGGCCTACTAGGCTGTACCCAAACCCTACTTGGGTCTCTATGACACTTAGGTACCTGAGCTTATGCTACTGGGTGGTAGGACTAGTCTTGGGAAAGGCTCAATGATTGAAAATTTGGATTCCCAGATTAGAGCATAAGATATGGGACCGTGCGAAAATTGGGACGAGTTGGGGATTGTATTCTAGACTCAATTTTATTTTATTTTTATTATAGAACTGCTTGTGTATAGACCACCCAGGGGGGGATACTTTATAGTTTTTATGGAACATTCTTCCATTATTACATGTGATGTTGTGCTCACTTTATTAAAACATTACCTGGTTGTTATGTTCATCTGTATATTATATCCAATTTATTTTGTTTACTTTAGTGTTGTGCACATTGATAACGAGGCCATAGTCTAAACACGGAAACCTCATATATCCTCACTAATAGTTGAAAACCTCTAGCATATAGGGAGTTATTCTTGAGGTCATGTGGAAAAACATCTCAGGGAACTGGTGTAGTGGCTTCTAGGGCGGGGAATTACACACAATAATTACATAGGATTTAAGCTTTAATAGTAACATTTGAGGCTGAATAGTTGTTCATAGACCTATTTCTAATTGGGGACCCTTCAGTTCATCATGAGACAAAAACTATTGGTAAAACTGAACAAGCTCTACAGACTTATTAACATAGTCCATGATGGTCTATTTTTCCTACTGAAGTGTTAAAAACTCTTGGTATTTAAAAATATCGATAGTGTCCAACGAAAACTACTAATAGGACATCATTTTAAATCTCTTATATTAGAGACTCTAATTTAGTTTATCCCAAAAAACCAATTTTGACCTCTTTCTACTAAGGCCCTCAAGTATAATGGGATTAAATTTCTCTTTAATAACCTCAAGAGTATCAAGAAATTTGAAAATCCTCTATATCTTCTCCAACTAATCTTTTCATTTCTAAGATTAATTACTACATTATAAAGAAATAAAATTGTGATAAATAAACTCCTAGGCCCATTCCTTGTCTTTAATGTGACATGGACAAACCTCTTGAGGTTAAGCTAGAACTATAAATGTTCAATGATCTATGGCTTAGTCTATCCTCACAATAGCCTCAATCATATTCTGATCAACATGAGGACGAAATGGAACCACCTAATACTATTTTATAAATTATGTCTTAGAAATCAAAGCTTCAATGGTTTAAGTTACAAAATAGGGGACACATAAATTCTTTCCTTTTCGGTGAATCCGTTGATAAATATGGTGAATCCACTCAATATGTTGAGGAGGTATTCCTAGATGGAAATGAGGAAGCCTAAGAAATTAAATCCAAACTATTAAGTTTAGGTAATAGAAACCCAATGTTATTCCAAGATCTGATTAGATCAATAAGCGGGGAGGGGGAATCAATGATTACTTTTATTTTTATTTGTTAGTGCCATTTAAACCAACCTCTTGAAATTTTTAAGATTCATAACCCACTCAATAATCTCTCACAAACTAACCTTCATGTGTAGAAATAATAATACAAAGATAAGAACATAGTATTCACAAGGTTCAGTTGTATGTGATGTTCCATTACTTATTGGTTATGCCCCAAACATTGATTCTACATTATATTCAATAATAATATATTACACAGAGTCCATTATTCTCTACACCAATTCCAATTTATACTATAAGATATGATGATTCTTTAAAAATATATCTAGAAAATAAAGACCCTTATCTTCCTCCTGGTGTTCTATACCCCACAAGATGTTGGTCCTCTTCCATATGTAGATGGATATGAAGGTTAAAAAGTGTACTCGATAAAGAACTTCAGAAGTAGTGATTATATTGAAAATTTCACAGGATATTCTGTGATATAGGTCTTCCTTATCCTTTATAAATACTCATCTGTATATTAGATCTCATTCTTCATCAATAGTTCCCACCTATGGATCCTCTCTCATCAATAAAAAGGAGTACGATGCTCTAAAAATTCGCACATAGTGTATTCAAATTGTCAACTATAAACCCTAATTTTCCTTCTCATTCTATAATATATTTATTTCCAAAAAATAATATAATAGGAATATTATTTCACAAAATTTAAAATATGAAAACTCCATGATCAAAGAGTGCATGTGAGATAAACTAATATAAATCTCTTTCAATTTATATTTCAATCAAATACCTCTTTAATTTCATATTCAATATTTATTTATGTCTGTTAAGACATTAGAAATTTCATTATTTAAATTTCTCCATAAAATCAACTTATTTAAATCATTAGAAATATCTATGTGCTTCGCCTTATCCATCACAACCATGTATATCTCCCATTTTCTACATTTAATTTTTCTTATAAAGGTATTCAATAAATAAAACCAATAAAGATCACAAGTTTTATACTTGGTTATCTTATCAAGCATAACATCCAATTCCACCTCATGAATTCATAACAATCCTTCAACAATCATCATCTTCTTTCCCCAAAAACATATTTACATTATGATAAAAAAAATCAACCAAACCATTTGGGAACAAAAATATCCCACTATTTAATTATTTCCAATCTCCCAATACATTTCTGAAGTCAATATCTATAATTATTTCTTTCTCTACTTTATTTAAAATAAAATGAAAAGGAAAAATCAGAGTCATCTCATCTCATCAACACCATCATTTTAGAACAATAAATTATTCTCTTGGGTTATTAAATAAAACATTGAACCACATTTGAAAATGATGATACCATTTGGTTTCCTTAGTGGATAGAATTTATTCAAAAATCATTAAGTCTATGTTTTCTATCCCTTGGTAGAAAATAATATTGCACAACCATAGTTTTCAATGTTTTCAATCAACAACAAACCATGTGATACAATACTCATAACTCATTCAAGGTTTTATTTAAATGTTATTTGTAAAAATAAAGTGACTAAACTAGATAGGAATAAAAAACCATCAAAATAGTTCATAAGTTAAATAACCCCCCCCCCCCAATGTCATCCTCTTAATAACCAACACTCTCCTTTAATAATTTCATTTAATACAATAATTACCAAGGGTTGTAAGGGTTATTTTCATACCTAAAACTCCAAATGCCATGGGGATTTTCATAATATCGACAATTCTTAGAATCACATAGATCATGACATATTGATAGCTGCATATTTACTTTTTCTCCAACTCAATGGATGCACTCACTCCATCACTTTATGAAAGATGAATTACTCCATGAGGAATTAATTCCATTCTATTTTTTTCATACAGTCAGAAACAACTCCTTAAATTCCATAAAAGTTACCAAAACTAAACAAAAGTAATAGAAAATAATACGGGTCTTTAATTTTTCATTAGAATAAACATTCATTCTAAGAGTTTACTCATTTTTTTATTCTAAACATAGCAAGAGAATAATTATTTCTACATGTCTTTTTTTTATATTATAATTTTGTTTTCTTATTTACTCTAATTGAACTTATTATTTATCGGGATTATATTTCTCTACCTTAGTTACAAATTAAACCTCATCTTCTTATTCTTTCATTGATAATTTAAGAAATTATTCTTAGGTAGGGAGGATGGTCCTATGAATCTTCTTTCTATACCCAATCTACTCATATTTTTTATAAATATTCTTATGGTTTTTAGTCACCACTTATAGATGAATCCTCAAGCACTTCAACATTTTTTTCTTTCATTTTTTCCCTTTCTCCTCATCACCAATTTGTGATTCCCCTATTTTTATATCCTTGGATATTTGGTTGATATAAAAAACACATCACTCTTAATTGAAATTTATTGTTTTCTTTGTCTTTTCACTTTCACTTTTGATGGAATTAACGATACACTACACCCTTTTTCTATTAGATGAAACCTATCCAGTGAGTATTTTCATGCATACCTCATCTTTGTGACCATATTCTATACAACCTCTATATGTCTCTTTATAATTTTAAAATCTATTCTATGTGGATAGAATATGTAAAATTCTTGCAATATCATACTCCCTTAATGAGTTATCTCTCATTTTTTCACCATAGTTTTCCCATAGTTCTTGTCTTATTCTTGGAAATGAAATGATATACCACAAATAATAGTCTTTATATTCATACCTTCCACAATACCATAAAAAACATTTAAACTTAGATCTTCTATATTAATTATAGATTTTTCTAATTAAATGTTATTGTTTTTCTCTTACAACGCATGCCATCTTCTTTCAAGGATGCAGTGATCTCCTAAGAATATTTACACATTTTTATTTAAATAATTTACCCTATTTTTCATGGTCTAAACTTCCTAATAATTATTTTTCTAACATAAAATTTTATAAATTCTAAATTTATGTTGAGAAGAATAATGTACAGATTACACTTCATTATTGGAAATAATCTTCTCATTAGTTTGAGAAGATTCACCCTTGACCTCAACTGACTTTTTTTAAGAATTATTAGTCTTTATTTAACTAATTTTAAAATGTGGGACATATAGATTGAGTATATCCTAGTTTTTCTTCCCTTGCACCCAAATTCCCATCATCTTCACCAATAATATTATTTTTCTTATATTTTTGAAGTTTTTTATTTTTGATATTATCGGTATATATTTCTTCCTTATTGAATAGTCCCATTTTTCTTCATCCACCTTGTCTTTTTATTTCAACATTTTTCCTATTTTCTTTTTTTAGTTATGTAATCTTCTCAAGATAAGATTCAAGCTTCCCTTTTAGCTCCCAATCAAGTATAGCCCTTTCTTACACATATTCATCATTTGTTTATGATTTCAAACAATTTTCAACATGATTAAATAAAGTGGATTCATTATCTAAACTTCTAGATGAGTGCCCCTTATTTTTTATGATCATAATGGTTCTTATTTTGATTCTTGGGTGCTTCAATATATTCTTACTCTTTTTATGTTTTTTGTGTGTTATCATCTTTATTATTAGATTTGGATTATTCAACCTTCTTGTTTGGGAAAAAGTTTAGAATATAGAAAATATAATTTAAATTATAACATACAAGTAATTTATTATATTTTAATTTCCATTTTCACTTCTTAAATATATTGTATTGAAAAGAGATAGTTTAATTGTAGTCTTCATCATCATTAGTACTTAAACATTGTATTCAATATACAATTCAATTCTAACTTCTCTTTTTTTCACATGGATTCAAAGTATATCTTATATTTTACCTTATTTATGAATGATGTAGACTTTTCTATTTCATATTCAATGAGAATATCATGAACTTCATACAATAGAAGGTCTTCCCTTTCATCAAAATTTTAAATCTTGGAATCTTATATGTCTATAATTTTTCTCATTATTTTTATAACTATAATAGATTCCTCTAGTTTATCTACAAAAAATCAAATTCTATTGACTTTATCATTATCTTTGGTGAGATATCCATTAATATTCTCATTATAACCCATTTTAATGTACCAAAATTTACTCCTTTGTACCTGTATATTTTCTTCCTTTACCTTGATATTGTTGTCATAGATAGTCATCAATTATTCTTATATATCATTAGTTGTTGAAAGCCCCATTTTCTTTATGTAGATATTTTTTATATAGGTATATCTAGATGAAAATATTATCTTTTCCATCTAAATCCATATTTCTCTTATCTTCTTGTTCCATAGTGTTACCTTTGGTGATGGGGGAAAAACCTAGTTTAGAAGCTTCTATAAGTTATACGTCAGATGAAAGGTGGTAGGGAAAAATTCTGTTCCCCCAACTATGGTAGTATTTCCATCAAATGTAGGTACACCTCAACTATTTAATAAATTTAAGTTCTATATTTATTAGAAACTTATTTTGAATCTTTATAGAGAACATGCTCTTGTACAACTTTTTATTACCTGTTTTGATTGAAATACTAAGTGGGGGAGGGGTGAATAAGTTACCAATTTTTTTTAGTTATTCTCTTTTAACCCAATGCCTTGAAATTATTAAGGTTCTTGATCCACTCAATGATATTTCAAAACCTCACCTTAATTTATAATAATAATAATTGAGATTGAATCATATATTATTTACAAGGTTTGGTTGAAAGATCAAATCTTATCCATATTGGTTATACACCCTAACATAGATTATCCTCTATCTTCAGCATTTATCTACAACATAGAGTAAAATATGATAACCATCACTTCGAGAGTCCATAGGAAGATATAATAATTATTTAAAAAATATCCAATTAAAAAATACATTTAATATTCTCATGGTGTTCTCTATACTATGGGATGTTAGTTCTCCTATATGAGTATATGGATAAATAGATATGCTTGCGTTATCCCACAAGAAATTCTGCATTAATTCTAGTCACAAGGCTTCCACTAGATCTTCTGTTATTTGGTTCTTCCTCTTCCTTCATGAATACTTGGGTGCACAACATATCACTTTCTTCAATGGTTCTCGACATCAGTCCTTTCTCTATCTTAGGCATAAAAGAGTATCTGTCTCTTAGAATTCACACATAGTGTATATGAGTTATCAATTATACACCATAATTGTTATTTTTCTTCATATATATATTTATATTCATAAATAAATTAACACATGAAAATTATTTTCCACATTCAAAATTAGGAGGCTTCATGATATTTATATATAGGTGTGATCTTCTCATTTAAATTGGTTATAAATATCCTAATTTATTTCTCATTAAAATCAAATTTTGATTTCCAATTATAATCCTTATTTATGTATCCTAAAAACTCAAGAAATTTCGTTCTATTAATTCCTCTATAAAATCAACTTTTTTAAATCATTTGAAATCCCCATGTGTATGAACTCATACATCAATACCATGTGGATCTCTATATTATATCATGAAAAACATATCATCATTCTTTTATGGATTAGAAAACTATGGTTCTCCTAATTGTTGAAGACATACACTAATAAACATACAATCTAAAGTCTTAATAAAAAATAATTATGTTCAACTCAAAGACATACATCCTAATTCGATTTCTTACACTCCTTGTAACACCCCAGGTAAATAAAGAATATGACATTTTTGTATTTATCCATTTTTGTGAATAAAATATTAATATGGCTTTAAAGGGGACGCTATGCTCGATGGCGTACCCAATACGCAACAACGAGTTTCTTGGGAATCTTACGTTGCACTCTAATAATAAAATAATAATATTTCAAATGGTAGTTAACATGTAGCCGTTGTATTGGCGGGAATGGATATAAATAACTAAAATATGATTATATATGTTTTATAAATGTTTTTACATTTATACAATAAAAGATAAAGGCTTAAAATACGGAAAGAATTCAATTTTAGGTGTATATGCCCTAGTTTTCACTAAAGGTTCACTTATCACCTTTTAATGGAGAACCGTCATTAAATATAGTTTTCTTCACTCTTAAACATTCTTTTGGGCCAAATAAAACTCTTATTAAGAATCGAGACATCAAATTTTACTTTGTGTAATTTTTTGGTATTTTTCCGATAAAGTTCATTTTTTTTAATGAATAGTGTAAAATGTTGTATTTTAATTCAAAACCACTTTTTAATCTAATTTATTTATATGATTAGATAATATTTTGAATTGTTTTTAAAGTGAAATTAGAAAATGTTTTTACCATTAAATCCGATAGTGGTCGTTGAAATTAAATTCACTTTGAAATCAGACTTAAACTAGTGTCAATCTTTTGATACTTATTGTTTTATAAAAACACGCTATTTGCTCTGGCAGCGGGAATTAATTATTAAATTAATTAATGTGACTTATATGATTTGAATTTTGTAAAAAAGGCTTCATTTTTGAATTCAGAGTATCAAATATAGCTTAGGGTGAATTTTTGGTAATTTTCTGAAAAACTTCAATTTTTGATGAATAGTGAAACCACTAAGTGATAATCAAGCAAACTGATTTTTCAGTTAAATGAAAGTTTACCACTAATGTGTATTGAATTTTGAAAATCCGACATACATGGTTGTCATTAAGAAGTAAAATTTGGTTCAATGAGATTATAATAATTTTTTGGTGAATAGTAACTTATTAAGTTTTTAATCGCGATTAGTGGTAATTAGTGTAGTTTAAGGTATAATTAATACTTTAATAATATGAAATGACCTAGACACATGTCCCAACCCTATTGGTTGTGTCATGGCCGACCAAGACAAGCCATGGACTAACTTGGGTACCCCATGGATCCACTTTTGTTGGGAAATAACATAAAATACTTTTTATTTAATGTTAAAGTGAAAATGACACTAACATAGTATGTTTTACTAAAACAATTTTTAAGTGGGGTTATACAAGTCCAAATTTTGATTATAAATAGTCATTGGAAATATAAAAATATTTCCTATATCATAGTATTTTTTTTATAATTTTTAGACATTAAAGAAATTAAATTATTTATGACATAATAATGATGCAGCGATGACATCATTATTTGACAATTTAATTAAAATGGAAAGATAATGAAAAATCTACAATATACACATGGAAAAAACCAATTGGATGAGTGGATTTCGATGCCTTATCACCTTATCCACGAATTCTATCAATGTGGGACCCTTTAAAACCGAAAAGCATTTTCAAATAAAGTAATATTTCTTTGCTTTCCAAAAGTGCCCCTCCTCTCCTCTTATAAAAGGCCCCCACCTCCACCTTATTTCACACACTTCAAAAGCCTTTGGCTCGGCCAACCCCTGCCCATTTGCTCTCTCCACATCCCTCTCCTAATCCTAGAGGATCCCCTTTGGGAATAATCCTTTCAAAGGAAGCCTTTAGGCTCAAATCAAAAGGAGATTACACTTTTAAAGGACGTTAAAGAACGATCGAGTCAAGTCGGACCCGAGGTAAGGGATCCTACAACTCTCTTTCTTTTTAAGTACACTCTTTTATGTAATTTCTTTTAAGCTCATCTTTCTTATGATTGGGGTGTTATTTTATATTACTCCTACTGTAATTTTTATGTTCATGTGATGAGAGACCCTATTCTCTCTCATCAATCCTTTTGGATGTTTTATGTGGTGCCGTTAGGCTGCCGAGTTTTCGTAAGGGATTTTTCATCTCACTTTTATTCCCGTGAGATTTATGCTACATTTGCCACAAATTCCATTGAGTGGTGTATGTACTGCCCATTATTCTACTCATTGTGTAATATACTTTCGTTTATGAGTATTTACATCAATGATCTATTGTCCTTCTTTCATGGGGTGTATGTTTTGAAAGATACCCAAGTCGGTAAGGGAACCTTTCACCCTCCTCTTTTTTAAAAGACTTCTTTTGTTGGGTCTTTTGATTTACATATTGTTATGTTGGGATATGTTCTCATATATCCTTATTGATTTAAATTTTATGTCCAAGTGATGAGATACACTTTTTATCTCTCATCAACTCATTTTGATGTGATGCCGTTAGGCTGTCAAGGGAACTTTTTAACCCAATTTCGATTTCTTTGGGTTCAACATGTAGTCATTGAACATGTCATCCATTGAATATGTGTGAATGACCTTTTATTGTTTTACACTTAATATCCACTTATATTGGGTGTATATATATTTGTCACACATATTTTTGAGATTTCTTTGTCCTTAATTTAAGGATACCTTCTTTATAAGGGATTTCATCACATTTGACATTTCTATTGAGGGTTCATTGTTGTTATGCACCAATTCACTCTTATATGGTGTATATACTGTCCGTTGGAGTATTATATCATGAATCCATTTATTCTCATGATATTATAAAGTTCTGACTAAATGTTATTCCTCAATTATTGTATTCAAGTGTCTCTAATTTTGGTAAAACCCCTTTAACCAAAATATCGTTTTAAATGTTTTAATTATTTGTTCTTATTAATATCCATGTTTTCAAAATGGTTTTAAGGATTTATTTATATGGATATTAATGGTTTTAAATTTTAAGCTTCAAGGTGGTATGGGACACTTTGATTCAAAAATCATTTTATTAAATGTTTTAAATGGTTTTGGAAATGGTTTCTTTTTGGATTCATTATTTCAAAATACTAAAATGTTATATTGTGTTTGAAATGTGGAAATGTTTTGTTTCCTTTATGCATGTTTTATGTGATACGTTTATGTTATGGTTCTTGGGAATTGTTATGAAAACGGGTGGTTCCGTGATAAACTAAGGGCGGGTGAGCCCGATATAGCTCTCCAATGCATTGGGTAACGCGAAGGAGTGAAACGTTAAGGTTTCTCCGAAGAGATTTAGGGAATATACTGTGATGGGTATTCCAAACGTAACCAAGAGGGTTACTCCCTACGTAAGAATGTTATGAATGCCTCAAGTTACCTTTATGTCTTATGATTTCTATGATTTATTCATGTTTTTATGAGGTAGGTTAAAGTGCCTATGTTTTATGGGTAAAATATGATTTCGTCTACATGAACTCATGTTTCCTTTCCATATTTTTATGTCCCTTACTGAGCTTTTTATGCTCACCCCAAGTTTCTGAAATGTTTTTCAGGTCAAGGGGAAAGGTACATGATAAGACGGTAGAGTCAAGGATGTGTTAAGAGAGAATCCATGTTTTATTTTAAATATGTTCTCGTTGATGGGAAGAATGAATATTGTCATTTATGTAATCCACTTTGTTTAAATGTGGAATGTAATGCAAGTTTCATGATCTAATTCTCTAAAACTCTAAACCTGAAAAGATCCTCAATGTGTAATCTTGTATTAACTCAAGATTAAGTAAGTTTTAAGGCTGGGGCCTTATAGTTGGTATCAAAGGTCGGTTTAGATAACTTTAGAGGTTAGGGTATTCCTTAAGCATAAGTGACATTACCATAATGGTTAGGATTTCAGAAAGAGTCCTAGTTTTAGATAAAGTGAATGAGTAAGTGCATCTTAGTGTTTATCTTCCTCATTAGTACATGATGGTTTTGTTGATATACTCACACTGACCTTTTTGGTTTTAGTAAATGGCTGGATCTAGCAGGCACCAAAGTAACAGTGGATGTGAAGGAAACTGTGATAGTTTTTTGAGCAAGCAACTGAATGATATGGGAGATGCAATGAGAACTCTTCTGATTATCCTCAACCAACTATCTGGAGTCATGATTGACCACCTAAACCTTGGAGTTTTCTCTAAGGCATCATATATGCAAGAAACAAATCCCTACGGAAGTGCAGGTAATAATCATAAAGGTATGTGTGTTCAAAAACCTATGTTTCAGAGATGTGGAAAGAAACACCTAGGAAAATGTTTCAAAGGGACAGAAATATGCTATAGATGTGGAAATGAAGGTCATAAAGCAAGAACCTGTAATGGAAAAAGGAAGCATCCCGTTGACTCGAGGAAAGGGAAAGAAGTTCTTTCTGAGGGATCAATTGAATGTTTTAAATGTGGTGTGCATGGTCATTATGCAAACACATGTTCTATGAAGAAGTATCGTGAATGGGGTCACCAAGAGCGTACAAATGTTCGTTTACCAATACCTAATGCCATTCCTATTGAGGATGAAGAAACTGACAATGACCAATCAAAGGTATGTACTATTTCATGACTGTTGTTTTCCTATTTTGAAATCTTAGGATATGATTCATAATTTTGTTTGTAGGAAAGAGGTATTTCGGAATAGGTTGGAAAGGAATGGATAATGGATCATGAAGAATGTTGAATGAGTAAGATGTCAACATATAAGGGCTTCAAGAGTTATGGTGAAATTCTTAAGAGTATTATGTCTCTTTTGATGATGGGGATACATTAGAAGACTTTTTATATTATGTGTAACCCTGATGTTTAATATAGGAAAATTTTATTCAAGGAATAGTTACCTTTTCTTTTGTGGACATAGTTATAAAGAACCATTTGGGTTTATATGATCCTTACTTTTTAGGTAATTATGGGTTACTCTATGATATGATGGAAAAGGAAAGGAATGAGATAAACTTGAGGTTAAAATATGTTATGAATATTTTTGAAGATTTTATCTCGTTTTGGGGAATGTTTTGAGAATTATATAGTTTTGGAAAAAGGACAACACGCGGACCGTGTGACAACCCATCGTGTCGGACAAAGCTGCGGGAATCGAACCCACAACCAAAGTGCGACTGATATTTATCGCCTACCACTGGACTACGTGAAGTCCCTGGTTAGTTTGATTGATTCTTTCAAGTTATATGATTTTATGAATTAAGAGTAAGTTGATTTTGGGTTATTTATGAAAATGATTAACCTATCATGGATGATATGTGATTAGGTTAATTACTTTTCAATACGAGACTTTAGGAGCAACTGATGTTGTTTGGAGATAAATGTTACGATTTAACTTGGAAGACTATGTGACTAAATCTTTCAAATATTTGGGTTTCGATCTTATATTGGTTTAATTTGAATAATTTTATGGACAAATTGTTTATCGAATGATCCTTGTTGAACATTGGGTTTTGTTTGACAAATTTTGGATGTTAAGAATAGATTTTATTTTTATAAAGGGTTATCCTTTTCTGGATTATCCGATCTTGTACTAGCCTTTTTGGTTTTGTTTTTGGTTAAAGTCTAAGGACATGGGAAGTATATAGCTCTCTTTTGTGGATTAGGTGATTCTCTAGAAGTTGATTATGGTACTCTTAATGCGAACAAGTCTCCCTAAATACTCGTCTTTTGGAAAAAATATGAGTTTGATTAAGGAATCTAGTAAAAGTTGAAGGTCAACATGATAAGTGATTATGTTTCCTTATGAATAAAATTCCTCAATAAAAAGTAACTTAAAACAAAAATGTTGTCTATTAACTTTTCCTACTAGGGAATCGAATACCGTTTAACCCATCACAAGTTTGTGATTTTCTCGTGGTTAACTTTCTCCTAAACATGTTTTCTAACACTCTCCATCAGAACATGACCCTTTGTTTTTTCCTCCATGTCCATATTTTCATACTTGGAGTCCTAGTATGGGTTAACTCGGGTGACCTTTGTACTTATCTTTCTTTATTTTAAAGTGATTGTTTTACCAACTCTTGTTCCGATGTGGGACTTTCAAGGATGTTTCCAAGTCCAATTTTAAAATTGCGTGGACGCAATTCCCAAAAGGGGGGAAGGATGTAACACCCCAGGTAAATAAAGAATATGACATTTTTGTATTTATCCATTTTTGTGAATAAAATATTAATATGGCTTTAAAGGGGACGCTATGCTCGATGGCGTACCCAATACGCAACAACGAGTTTCTTGGGAATCTTACGTTGCACTCTAATAATAAAATAATAATATTTCAAATGGTAGTTAACATGTAGCCGTTGTATTGGCGGGAATGGATATAAATAACTAAAATATGATTATATATGTTTTATAAATGTTTTTACATTTATACAATAAAAGATAAAGGCTTAAAATACGGAAAGAATTCAATTTTAGGTGTATATGCCCTAGTTTTCACTAAAGGTTCACTTATCACCTTTTAATGGAGAACCGTCATTAAATATAGTTTTCTTCACTCTTAAACATTCTTTTGGGCCAAATAAAACTCTTATTAAGAATCGAGACATCAAATTTTACTTTGTGTAATTTTTTGGTATTTTTCCGATAAAGTTCATTTTTTTTAATGAATAGTGTAAAATGTTGTATTTTAATTCAAAACCACTTTTTAATCTAATTTATTTATATGATTAGATAATATTTTGAATTGTTTTTAAAGTGAAATTAGAAAATGTTTTTACCATTAAATCCGATAGTGGTCGTTGAAATTAAATTCACTTTGAAATCAGACTTAAACTAGTGTCAATCTTTTGATACTTATTGTTTTATAAAAACACGCTATTTGCTCTGGCAGCGGGAATTAATTATTAAATTAATTAATGTGACTTATATGATTTGAATTTTGTAAAAAAGACTTCATTTTTGAATTCAGAGTATCAAATATAGCTTAGGGTGAATTTTTGGTAATTTTCTGAAAAACTTCAATTTTTGATGAATAGTGAAACCACTAAGTGATAATCAAGCAAACTGATTTTTCAGTTAAATGAAAGTTTACCACTAATGTGTATTGAATTTTGAAAATCCGACATACATGGTTGTCATTAAGAAGTAAAATGTGGTTCAATGAGATTATAATAATTTTTTGGTGAATAGTAACTTATTAAGTTTTTAATCGCGATTAGTGGTAATTAGTGTAGTTTAAGGTATAATTAATACTTTAATAATATGAAATGACCTAGACACATGTCCCAACCCTATTGGTTGTGTCATGGCCGACCAAGACAAGCCATGGACTAACTTGGGTACCCCATGGATCCACTTTTGTTGGGAAATAACATAAAATACTTTTTATTTAATGTTAAAGTGAAAATGACACTAACATAGTATGTTTTACTAAAACAATTTTTAAGTGGGGTTATACAAGTCCAAATTTTGATTATAAATAGTCATTGGAAATATAAAAATATTTCCTATATCATAGTATTTTTTTTATAATTTTTAGACATTAAAGAAATTAAATTATTTATGACATAATAATGATGCAGCGATGACATCATTATTTGACAATTTAATTAAAATGGAAAGATAATGAAAAATCTACAATATACACATGGAAAAAACCAATTGGATGAGTGGATTTCGATGCCTTATCACCTTATCCACGAATTCTATCAATGTGGGACCCTTTAAAACCGAAAAGCATTTTCAAATAAAGTAATATTTCTTTGCTTTCCAAAAGTGCCCCTCCTCTCCTCTTATAAAAGGCCCCCACCTCCACCTTATTTCACACACTTCAAAAGCCTTTGGCTCGGCCAACCCCTGCCCATTTGCTCTCTCCACATCCCTCTCCTAATCCTAGAGGATCCCCTTTGGGAAGAATCCTTTCAAAGGAAGCCTTTAGGCTCAAATCAAAAGGAGATTACACTTTTAAAGGACGTTAAAGAACGATCGAGTCAAGTCGGACCCGAGGTAAGGGATCCTACAACTCTCTTTCTTTTTAAGTACACTCTTTTATGTAATTTCTTTTAAGCTCATCTTTCTTATGATTGGGGTGTTATTTTATATTACTCCTACTGTAATTTTTATGTTCATGTGATGAGAGACCCTATTCTCTCTCATCAATCCTTTTGGATGTTTTATGTGGTGCCGTTAGGCTGCCGAGTTTTCGTAAGGGATTTTTCATCTCACTTTTATTCCCGTGAGATTTATGCTACATTTGCCACAAATTCCATTGAGTGGTGTATGTACTGCCCATTATTCTACTCTTTGTGTAATATACTTTCGTTTATGAGTATTTACATCAATGATCTATTGTCCTTCTTTCATGGGGTGTATGTTTTGAAAGATACCCAAGTCGGTAAGGGAACCTTTCACCCTCCTCTTTTTTAAAAGACTTCTTTTGTTGGGTCTTTTGATTTACATATTGTTATGTTGGGATATGTTCTCATATATCCTTATTGATTTAAATTTTATGTCCAAGTGATGAGATACACTTTTTATCTCTCATCAACTCATTTTGATGTGATGCCGTTAGGCTGTCAAGGGAACTTTTTAACCCAATTTCGATTTCTTTGGGTTCAACATGTAGTCATTGAACATGTCATCCATTGAATATGTGTGAATGACCTTTTATTGTTTTACACTTAATATCCACTTATATTGGGTGTATATATATTTGTCACACATATTTTTGAGATTTCTTTGTCCTTAATTTAAGGATACCTTCTTTATAAGGGATTTCATCACATTTGACATTTCTATTGAGGGTTCATTGTTGTTATGCACCAATTCACTCTTATATGGTGTATATACTGTCCATTGGAGTATTATATCATGAATCCATTTATTCTCATGATATTATAAAGTTCTGACTAAATGTTATTCCTCAATTATTGTATTCAAGTGTCTCTAATTTTGGTAAAACCCCTTTAACCAAAATATCGTTTTAAATGTTTTAATTATTTGTTCTTATTAATATCCATGTTTTCAAAATGGTTTTAAGGATTTATTTATATGGATATTAATGGTTTTAAATTTTAAGCTTCAAGGTGGTATGGGACACTTTGATTCAAAAATCATTTTATTAAATGTTTTAAATGGTTTTGGAAATGGTTTCTTTTTGGATTCATTATTTCAAAATACTAAAATGTTATATTGTGTTTGAAATGTGGAAATGTTTTGTTTCCTTTATGCATGTTTTATGTGATACGTTTATGTTATGGTTCTTGGGCATTGTTATGAAAACGGGTGGTTCCGTGATAAACTAAGGGCGGGTGAGCCCGATATAGCTCTCCAATGCATTGGGTAACGCGAAGGAGTGAAACGTTAAGGTTTCTCCGAAGAGATTTAGGGAATATACTGTGATGGGTATTCCAAACGTAACCAAGAGGGTTACTCCCTACGTAAGAATGTTATGAATGCCTCAAGTTACCTTTATGTCTTATGATTTCTATGATTTATTCATGTTTTTATGAGGTAGGTTAAAGTGCCTATGTTTTATGGGTAAAATATGATTTCGTCTACATGAACTCATGTTTCCTTTCCATATTTTTATGTCCCTTACTGAGCTTTTTATGCTCACCCCAAGTTTCTGAAATGTTTTTCAGGTCAAGGGGAAAGGTACATGATAAGACGGTAGAGTCAAGGATGTGTTAAGAGAGAATCCATGTTTTATTTTAAATATGTTCTCGTTGATGGGAAGAATGAATATTGTCATTTATGTAATCCACTTTGTTTAAATGTGGAATGTAATGCAAGTTTCATGATCTAATTCTCTAAAACTCTAAACCTGAAAAGATCCTCAATGTGTAATCTTGTATTAACTCAAGATTAAGTAAGTTTTAAGGCTGGGGCCTTATACTCCTACTATTTATAATTTTCTTTTTTTTCTCAAAGACTTTTTTCGACTAAAATATATACATTCAAATTAAATACTTATGTCCAAATCATATTTCATTTTAAATACTAATGAACCAAAGTCTTAAATTCAATTCAAATTATAGAATTATTGGTTTTTATATTATTATTAAATGAAATTATCTTGATCTCAAATAATCAACTCTGGATAGATGATATTATTCTTAGAATATTTGATCACAATCATCTTGAGTGATCATGATAATTAATCCCATAAAGAACACAATAGTGGCATCATCTGGTTCCATTTCATCATAATATATGATTTCAGGAAACTCACATTCTTTCCTAGCATGAACATAAAAAATCTCCATGTACATGAATAACCATGATTCCACATATCCCTATCATGAAACCACATGTACAACCCCTATACTGTAGTAGTTGATCATGTGAAATAGATAGTATGCATAGAGAAAATCAATCAGCCATACCTTTTTGGACCAGTCATACGTAAAAATCCAATTGACCATGCCTTTTTGACTTACCATATAAAGAAATACATAGAAATATACCATAATTAATTGGCCACAAGATCAAAAGTTTATGTTCAATGATCAACCTCATATAGAACCAATAAATCATATGAATAAAGTATCAAATAAACTAAGTGATCTATGGTTAGTGGATCAACTTCACATATAGAAATTAAAAACTTTATTTCTTACTAGGGCTACCTCAAATCATATTTCTATCTTATTAATCAATTAAAAAAATCGTCCAAGATATTATAGAGAGTTTATATACTTCCGCCATTATTTTTTCTTAATATATTTGAATATAATCACATTAAAAGACAAACAATATAACATTTTCCAACCAAGGAATTCAGGAAGCAGCACTAATAACCACCTTAATTTATATACTTAATTTTCTTATAAATCATGCCATCCAAATCTAACTCGTGAATCCATAATAATATTTTAAGAATCTTGTAATTATTTTATGAAAAGATATTTAAATATTAGAAATCAATGATACCAAACCCTTTAGGAACAACTCCATAATCCACCATGGTCATACGATGAGATTAAAATCGAGAATAAATATTGATAAAGGCCAAGGGAGAGGAAAGAATCTACTTGCTTGATATTTTCTAGTTTAATCCATATTGTATTACACCAAAAAATGTATGAATATGGAAGGATGAGGAGGATATCATGCATAACCTACCCGATGCTTTAAAAATGGGGATATTAGTAGGGTTAAGGGTGTTAAATAAGGAATGGAAAATTAGGAAAATTAATTTTCATTTTCTAAAAAAATAAAATATGTTGAGGAATGTAATGACGTCACCCTGGTTGTTACGGCACACTATCACTACCAGGATACTCTTGTATTGTAGCATCCTTGGATTCATATTAGTTCACCTAAATGGGGTAGAACTAGGGATACTTGAGTCTAGGAACCTAGGGAATGTATCACCTAATCTATGGAATAAAATCACTCAAGATCCCCTCCCTACACAACAAAAAACCAACTCTGTGACATGGCCTGCTCTTTTATGAACCTTCAAACACCAAAAAAACTATTGTAGACTCTAAAAATTACTAAAACACCAAAATAACTAAACAATCTAAAAAAAGGATTAAAAATTATAAATAATTTTTTTTCACACGAAAACAATAGAATGTGTGCAATAATATGACATTTAATTGAATACTCTTTTAGATTGGTAGTTGGACTTATAGTGTATGCCTTTAGATGTATCTTATAAGAATTAAATTTCCAAATTATTCAAAGTAACTCAATAATTGTTTCCAAATTATTATAATTAATTATACATTATATATGACATTAAAAAATAATTTGAAAAGAATTAAAATTGGAAAATAAATTGACTATATAAACCTTATAAAAATTTTATACAAAGTAATTAACCATAGAAATCAAGTGACCAATGCTTGGAGAAGTTATAATAGTCTAAAATAAAAGTATATAATTTAATAAACATGTGAGGCCTTTTAATATTCTGAAAATAAAATAAAAAAAAACTTCCCAAACATTAAACAAAATCTTATCAGTAAAAAACCTAATTACCTTCATCAAGATATAACCCAAGGATAATTATGACATGTCTTAATATACTATATACCCAACTCCTTATTTAGGTAGAATCTTAATCGGTTCCAAAAATATTCTCCACTTTAAATACTTAAATGAATCATGAAATTTTCCATTCTCCTCAAACTTTTATCCCTTTTGAGTCAAATTTGTCATAATAGAACCCAACATAAAAAACCTGAATAAATATCATATAATATTTATATAACTGTAGGAAAATCAATATCTCAAATAAGTTATGTTGATGTGCTAAAGACACCACTACCTTCACCATATTAGGATAAAAAATATTACCCTATAAAAAATAACATGACCAAGAAACATCACCTCCAAAATCTATAAATGGATTTTGTAGAATAAAAAATATATCATATACTCATGAAGAGTTTCTAAAATGATTTCATGTGCCTTTTACGATCTCACTTTGACCCTAAATAAAATAATTATTTCAACCATAAATATTATAATAACTAAATCTATGTATCTATGAAAAATATTTATTATCAAAAATATAATTGATGTAAGTGAATTGGTAACTATGAAAGTCTTGAATAAAAAATCATAATAGTTGTATCAATTTCAAATATTTATTTTCTAAATAAAATATTCCATTACCCTTTACTAATAATATGAAGATTCAATATAGATTTAGAAAAAAACAACAAGATCCCTTTATTTAGTTAAATAGATCATCAATTTGAGTTAAAGGATTTTTATTATAATCACCTCGTTCGAAATCCGATAATTAATAAAGAACATTATGCTATCATTGGATTTCTTTGAAGATAAAATTGGTATTTTTCAATACGAAATAATCACATAGATATGTAGTTTTTACATCTTCATCTAGTTACATCTTTATCTCCCACAAATTTATTAGTTTCATTTCAAAATATTGGGATAATATATGTCATTTAACAAAAATTAAATCAAAGTAAAATTCTAAATTCTAAATCTTTCATTGGAGGTAATTAAAATAAATAACCTAGGTAAACTTTTTAATATTGGTTCATCATCCTTAGAATTATATTTATATTATTACCTTCCATGGACCAAATCACTAATCCTACTAACTAGTATGATAAAGATCCAATATATCATACCATAATCTAATTTATACTAAAAAATATCTCACTCCCCTTCTAAATAGTAAATAAACCCATATAGTTCATAAAAATGAACCCATAAACTATATTAGTTGATTTGGAACTTGAATTTGACTTACCAATCCCTTTGGATAATAAAATAATACATGTTAATCCCAACAACCAAAAATTACGTTGACTTTTCTATTATTCCAATCAGTATTTTTTTGGATGGATACTTAAATCCATATTTTTTTCTTTTGAAAATTAGAGTATCAATTCTTATTGAACATGGAATTAAATTCTTGTATAATCCAAACATATCATACAATCATGTAAATATATATGAATTTGATGAACCGCTGTAAAATAATACAAAAAATGTTGAATCTATCAAAATTGTAAATTGTACACTAGATGGACATAAATTAGACTTACCCCCCACTGACCTACTCAATATTGTCTAACTCTTCTGTGGTGACAACCACTTCTCCTGAAGAGGTCTCCCAATTTTTCTATGAATCCATGAATCAACCTACCATATTTAATCTACAAAATTATTTAATCCATGTACTTGGTTTAATGTTCTTCCACTACTCTCCCATAATAACTAATTATAAATAAAAATAAAAAAACCCACCTTTCCAAAATAATAAAAAAATTATGATGAGGATTTAGACACTTAGACTTTAGATGTCACACTTCACTATACTAGAAGTTCTCCAGTGGTCCCTTACCCTAATAAGCATGGTATTATAACATGGTAGACGTTATTTGTAATTACTTTAACTTCCTATTATTATCTCTTAATGAACTATTTCTTCTACAAGACATTTAGGGAAAATAACTCCCTATCTACATGTTTGTTATATCCACCCCTTCAAAAGTATCTAAACTAACCACCTCCAAATAGTTATATAGCCTCAATAGATTAATCCTCAACCAAATATTTATTTGTATCCACATTATAGATCTTTGTGACTTAATCCTTTTATTCATCACTAGTTCTCTCATATATTTCACAACATCCAAAATATTTGATATGTTTTACATGAAATACATGCTCACCAATTTGAAACCCATAACTCTCAATTTCTTTCCATATTTAAATATTCTAGATATTATTGATAATAAATGACCTTTGGAATCATTTCTAGTTAAGATATTTATCCTTCCCTACTTTTGCGATCAATTACTTCCACTTTAGATTCAAAAACTATGGTAATTAAGATCTAAATTTGACCTTTAATATCTGTAGTGTTCATATAACCTTGAAGATAAAGTTACTATTTTTAACCACTATTTATCCTACTCTAGAATCGCATCTCACCAAAGATATGGTATGTTTTTCCTTTAAAACTATAATGACATATACACCTCCTATTCATATCCTAATCAGCACCCCCTCCACTCACCTGTATATCCAATACAATTATTCCCAACAATTGAGGGTGCATAAGAGAATTAATTTCCTCTCTTTGCCCTTATCTGCATTTAACTAGATCTCTCATAGGTTATATATTCTATAACACACGAATAAGTTCATCAAAAACACATAATATATCAATCTTTCATTATCTCAAAAAAATACAAATTATAAATTACGACAAGGTTGATTCCTATTCCCTTGTATAATTTTATTTCCAATCAATTTTTCACAATAATTAAATCACGTTTTATAAGATTAATTTATTTAAAAATAAATTTTCAAGGGAAAAATATCACAAAGTCATTAGAAATCCATTTTTTTCAAAAAAAATATTTTTCTTTAAAGGGTAATCTATATGATGAAACACTTATCTTGTCTACCATGATGTATAAACTCTTTTCTATTTTTACTGATCATAGGTTAACACAACATGAATAAAAATCCAATGATATTATCACTAACATCTCTTTATAGTAAGGTTATAAAAAATTATATGAACATTCAAATTCCTAACCGTCATATTCCTCACACCTACTAGAATTCCAAAAACTCAACTTAAAAACCACACCATATGGCCTCAAGTGTGTCCTCTTATCACTATAGGATATCAACAAGATGTGAGGGATAAAATAAAACATGGGAATAGTTTTTTCTCAAGAATATAACAATATTGATTCATCTTAATATATAATTACATTCAATTAAAAAATATTTAAAATAATTTAAATAAAATAAAAATTATCTTTTTTAAAAGTTTAATAAAATTCTAATACGTTATGTAAAATATATGACATACATGTAAATATCAATTAAATTATCAAACCATTATCCACAACATCCTTTGGCATAAATTAAAGGTGGAAATACATATCACCAATGTAAAAATGAATCCCTCCCCAAAACTATATCATGGATAATCATACATATATATCAATTAAAATGTGCATGTTGGGGTGAGTATAAACTTAATATGATCTTTCAAATTACTATAATACACTATCATAGTTAAAACCTGTCAATATGAAACACCAGTAAAAATTATAGATGAAAAATATTTAAAAATACATATATTTGACTTCAATAATATTTTCAAAACAAAAATATGATTGAAAAATAATTCCATAATTCTCAAAAAATATTAAATCAAAGTTAAATACTAAAATAATTAACAAACCAGGTTTCCTTCATAAAAACAGATATCTCAAAAAATATAATTTCCCTAATTCTATGAAGCACCACATTTCCCCAGGCTAATATAAAATAACAAATTTCTAAATTCCAAAGAAAAATACCTATTTTCCACACAATCAAATAGAAACTTCTTGTGTCCCCTAAATAAAATCCACCATGGTAATAAATCATGATAATAATTCATAAATACATTACTGGAAAACTTTTATAAGGTATGAATCCACAGTCATATGTCTAAAACTCACACAACAGTGATTATCACCTTCTGGTCTAGGTTATCAATACCATTTCATTCTAAAATGAATAATATATAATCCATCACATAACTATGGATGAAACTTAATTTTTTTCAAAAATAGGTTTCATTAAATATATTTTACACATTCACACTACTTGTATAGAAAATCCAAAAAAATAATAAATTAATCATATCCCATTACAAGTTCATTCTTTACAAGTTTATTAATAACTGAATTTACTATAATTTGTATAAAAGGCCATAAAAAATATATCGTTTGTTTCAATAAAAATCCATGAAAACCCAATTTCATCAAAACTCAATCATATGTTGGAATTAATTTCAGAACCCAATTCCTCTAAAAATCAAATAATGTTTATTGAAAAACATCTTTCTCAATTTAAAATTTGATATTCAAAAAACAATGGATACAAATCCCCAATTTATATTAAAAATATTTTATGTATACCATTATTAATTTTAAAATAAATCCATAATCTCACAAAAAAAATATGAAATTTAATTCCACCATTAATCAAATCAATAAAAAATGCATTAGAACTTATCCAATTTCATAAAATGTATCATATCCACTAACCCAATCATGTCATTCTTAGAAATTATCAAAATATAAAATATAAAAAAACATCAACAATATGAATGAAAATATTCAATATATATCTATATATTTAAAGACACAACACCCTCATATTCAAATTTGAGTATTATATTAATATAGATAAGAGAGAGAAACTATATCTAGGCCTTACCTAGAAATATAACATCAACCAGATGATCCACATTCAAGATCTGTTAAAAGAAGTATACAAGGATTTCGAAATAGCCCTTGAACTTAGAAATAATTTATAATGAATTTTTATAGGAGTAATGGGAAAAATATAATGTTTTTAGGACATTAAATGAAGAAAAACAGTCGCTTAACAAAACCAAACAGTCATTAGTAATGGCCTATAGGATTGTGTAATATATTGTGCACTCGTTATTGTCTATGAAAATAAAAAATTCATAGACATCATGCATGGTCACTGATACCATATATAAATCCATAAAAAACCAATTGTATTCCACAACCCATAATTCATACTTTCCTAACATAATCCTCAACACCGTGCAGTTGACCATATTACCAAGTAATGTCCCCTCCCAAAAACTATCTAAATTTTAAATTCTCATAAAACATAGATCCCAAGTTTAATTCCTTATTTAGGATCCAATTTTTTTGATAAAAATAAATTTTGAGATTATATAATACTTTTTTTGCAAAATTACATGTCAGCATCTCAAAAGAACATTAAAAGCATAAATAAAAAACAACCCAAAAAATAGGTGTTGTAGAATGAACATATTTTTTTGTATTTATCAATAAATATTAATTATAAAATATGTATACTCTTGTTTAATTAGATTTTATTGATTGATGTTTCATTTATAAGAGGTTATTCATGATTTAAAAAGAAATTACATGATTTATATGTTTTTAAAAATTCATATATGTTTGGATTTTACGATGTTTCTTATGAAATAAAAAGAAGGTTATTAATGATACTTTTATATTTATAGTGATTTGATAAGAATATTATTGATATAATTATAATTTAGTAATTAAAGTGAGAAATTTTTTAGAATTAAATTATAAATATGTAATAAAGAAACATCAAATGATCTGTTATATTTGTGTTTTAACTATATCATTTATATAAATCATATGATCCATTATTTTATATAGTTAAGTGGAAAAAGGAATTTATGTAGAAATTAATATAAGTGATTTAAACTAAATAATATAATATAGTCATATTTCAATAGACTTTGGGTGAAAATTATTGAAAAAGGAATTCATATGTGAAGTTGAGAAAGAAAAAAAGAACTTCAAAAATAATGAAAGTGATTTTATACTAGTTTTGTAACAACTTGTTGATTTTTTTATAAGAGGAAGAATATTTTTATGGGTGTGTAATGGGGGATTATATGGAATATATTTAAAAATAAAATTTTATTTATTACTATGTAAGTATACAAGAGATATTTAAAATGTTTCTAAAGAGTTGAGTGAGGAATGGAAGTTCTGTAATAGTTAAATGGATACTACATAATTTTAGATTAATAATTCTAAAGGTTTTGTAATATTAAAGGTTTGAAATTATTTTTATTTATAGTTATATAGTATTTTCATAATATTGAACCAAAACAATAAGGTTTTATAAGTGTTTTCTATAATAGTTGAGTATTTTTAAGAGTGTTTTTAATAGTGGAATAGGGTTTTTATAGGTAGTGTAATGGTTGACAGAAAGTTACACGATAGTTAAATAAATTTGTTTTCACTTTTACACATGTTAAAAAAAATTTAAGAGTAAATTATATTTTTTCGGTGTTGTGTAAGTGAAGAAAGGAATATATATATGATTTGGTAAAATAAATATTACTTTTGTTCATCAATTTTTTTCTTACTAAATATGTGATTATATGAGATCTTAATCATACTATAACCATCCTTAAGTAATATTGATTTTTTATTCGTGGTTAAAGTGGTTTAAACCCATTAACATGAGAGTTTTAATTTATATTTAATGGGGAATAACTAATAAAATTACGAGACACAGAATATATGATAAATATAAGAAGAATATGGAAATATATATGGGTTATTATAGAGTTAGTTACAATTATTTTGTGATACAAAAGGGATATAGAATGAAGATAGGTAGAATAATAAGAGAATACTTCTATGATATATTGGTACAGTCAGGAATGATTGATAAAGAGTAAGAAAAATAAGGCTCTATTATACACATCTTTACACAAACAAGGAGGGAATTTTGATATCTCGTTGAAAAAAATTATGACATGTTTATAAAGGATATCAAGATATAAATTGGTATTTTATTATTATATCATTATGAAAGAAAATATTATTTTGGGAGATAGATCTTGTAAAGGTTTGAAGATTATCCCCCTTCCCTCATGGTTTTCACTTGATAAAGAGAATATAATTTTTGGGTATAGGATATTAACCACAATACCAGAAGAACTATTTACTCACATCGAGTAGTAAAACTTATAAAATCAAAGTTCTATAGTTTATATATATATTTTTATCATATTATAACTAAATGAAGGTAAATAACCAAGCTCATTTAATATATTTGATAAATAAATATTGAAAACCAATTGTAAAATGTGAGATTAAAATTACAAATGAATTTGTCTTTCCTACAATCCCACTCTATGTAACCATATCTCATCAATGACCCCCCCAAAAAAACCAATAGTAAGAAAAAAATTGTTTTTAGTTGATTTTAAATTAAATAAAAGATTTTTTTAATAAAATTACATATTTTATTAAAGAAAACCTAAGGGTAAAAAAATTAACGAATTTTTAAATATATATATTCTAATGTACAGATTATTTGGGATAAAAACTAGAATTGATAAATAAAATACAAACTTTAATTATAAATAACACTGTCTCCACCCATTTAACCTCCCAAAAATGAATTTTAGGATGGTGGTCCTTCCATTACCTTTCTCGATTATTTTCTCAAGATGTTGTTAATCCTTTAAGAAGTTCCTAAAAATAAAAACAATATATATATATATATATATATATATATATATAGAGTGAGATCTCCAAATTAATTCTAGATTCTAATTAGTTATTCTTCAATATACGTGGTAATACCAGTCAATTTCTTTAAAATTCATAATAATTTCTTCAATTTCTGTCTTTATAATATTTTAAGGAGCCCTAAGTGATACTAGAGTAAATCTTCTTCATTCTAGTATAGACCTTTCACCTTATTGTTATATAAATATTTATATATATATATCATTATATATGGTATTATGGATATATAATTTATAATAATGGATTTAATTTATCCATGATTAGATAAATATACTTTATAATTTATTGATACCTCTAGTACTAAACCTCATATTTGTATAAGTGAACCTTTAATATCAATATTAACATTTTAAGGAGTCATTTTTAAATATATCTGTATCCATGATGTGATAAAAATATATAGGTAATATAATTTCAATTTTAGATATGATTTATCCAATTTTATTTTTTTTGTTATATTTTAATCTTAAATAAACTATCATTCATTCACAAGGATAACTATTCTACCAATATCTTTCTTTATAAAATCATCAATATCCTTTAAAATTTCATTAATTCATCTGGTTTAATTTTTTCATGAACATTACACTATAAAATAACATAGTAAAATTTGATTTTATAGTGTATCTATGTAGTTAACCATATAATTACACTGACTCATCAAATTAATAATTTGTTTATATATTAATTGATTCTATACATGTTTACTATATGAATCAGTCATTTTTTAATATTATGTCTTTTATTGAATTTTTGTTCATTATTAGACATTATTATAATCATTTTTAAATAATTTTTCTCATATGAGAGAATGTGTTGGATGAGATAAAAGAGGGGTAGTTGTGACCCACATTTTTACATTTGAACATTTAAAATATGTTATAATTTTTTTGAGTTGTTCATTTAATCAATTTTATGGAATTTATAGCATAAAATGATATATATTATTTAAATATAATATTTTTTTGGTTTTCATGCATGTTTAAGGGAAAAAAATAATTTTCTATTAAATAGATCCTTATATGGGAAAACCATAAATGTGGTTTGACTCATAATATGTGGTTAACCCTAGGGGTTAAATAATATTATATTATATTTTGTACCCCCAAGTTAGGATAATCATGGATTTTTTAGTAATATAATTAGATAATAAAATTTAAATCACATGTTACCCTAATTGTCTCAATATATTTTTTCTTAACCTCTCTAATTAGGTTTAATCACCAAAACCCCAAAAAAATAAGAGGGACATAGAGAGATATTTGATTTATTGATCTTGTAGAGAAAGTTCTTCATGGAGATCATTAATGGACCCAATCATGGACATGGAATGCATAAAATGATAATGGTACAATTGAAGTTGGACTTGTCATTTCTTTTTTTCACCATCATTTATCAACATCCTTTCATGATTTATTGCTATTTTTTTTAAAATCACTACCCTTTTATTTTCATCATTTTTTCCTACAATTATTTTGTTCCATGTATCTTCTTCATTGTTGGATTTACGAATAATGAATGGCCACAGAACAATTACATCTGATAAAAAACCCTTTTTTCTTTCCCATTTTTATAACCCTTTCAATTTTCATGTTCACCTATGAACTTCACCATGGATGGTGTTTTGATAAATAGAAATCAGTATGAAAAATGATTTTTAATCAAGATTAAATTTTTTTGTTGAATTAAATAGTATAAAATGGGTGAATAAGGATCAATATAAAGTGACATAGGTTGTTTGACAGGGATAGTGGATTAACGGTGGTCTAAAGGCATGATTTTGAGTGATTTTTGATTAGGTAAGGCATCGAGGATGTACTGTGAACATGATTTTAAGGATTTAAAAATTAATAATGATCCATATGTAATTGGATAAGGATGGGGGGTGACCCATGGAGGTTTGGTGGTTGTGTTACGGGTCAATATTGGTAGATCATGCATGGTCGGATTTGGAAAGAGTCAGTAGCTAGGGGTTTTGTTGGTTGATGATGTGATCACATGGCATGTGATTTTAGGACACAAATAATGTGTCTTGCTTCTTTGGTGGCTATGTTTTTAGAGTATGTTAACTATTTCATAATTTATGACCACAACATGTAATGGTTGACTAGGTTATGTGTCTTAACATGTACTATAGTAGATTCTCGGTTATCTAGATAGTCACCCAGGCCATGTATGTTTGTGAACATGTTGTGAATTATAGTAACATAACTTAGGTTGTTTGTGATATACACATGATTCACCCATGGGTTCCCCACATCATGTATCTATCATAGACATACTTTTTAGGTGAATCCTCACATAGAAAGTTAATGACAATTTATAACTGAACTACTTCCTCAGGGACACACGTTGTGTCCCCTCAAGTACATAATGTGTATTTTTCATCCTTTTTTATTTTTTGAAACTTATTTCTAGGGACATGGATTTTTGGAAATGTGTAGTACATTCTAATTTTTTTTTCATATAAAAAAGTTTTATATTCATCTTCAACATCAGAGGTGATATGTGAGCAGATTTAGTAAATTTTGGGTTTTAAGGATCCATAGAGCCAACAAATGGGTTTAGTTAAGGTAGTAAAAATGGATATGAGATTTTTTTCCCCAATAGAAACAAAATGATAATAGGTAATCATTCCACTACTTTCTGCATGGTGTTCATCACTCCCCTATATACACAAGATGCATGTACTCTATATTCAGGTGTGGATTTGGTACTCCATTTGGCCTGATTATATAAATGCCCCCAGTTCACCTGATAATGTTTTGAACTTCCCCATGATTGGGGTGAATTTTCCCAATATATAAATTTTTTTACTCCCTCATGTGATGAGTAATACTCAATAAAGAATAGATCCTCCATCAGGTTAAGTACTCCCTCAGTTGAAACACTTATATCATGGTATGGTGTGGGTCCCCCACTACTATTTTTGTGAGGTGATGTGGGTTTTTAATAATTTGTTAGTTTTATTTGTTATGTTTATGTAGATATTTATCCTTTTATAGATTTGTTATGAAAAAAACTATCCTAAATCTCTGGTTCTCTTAATTTAAATTATATCATGGTTACTTCTTAACATTTAATTTTGAGTTGACTAGTCTTTCTATATTTTATTTAGTGGTTCTAGGGTATCCTACTGAGTATGTATATACTAACCCCACATGATTGTTCATATGAATTTATTATGTATTATGTACATGGTGGGTGGATTGTTAGTGATATAGGTAGATATGGTTTCGGTGGAGTATGAGCTTAGTGGTTATCAATGTTGATGGGTGCAAGACATTGTTCGTGTTGGGAGTTATATATCAAGGAGTATCCTTTTTTTTCTATTTGATATATGTTGGTTTAAATTTTAGATATTGAGATCTTATTTTTAAACTTAAATTTCTATATTTTCGGTTTATAGTTTTGTTTGTATGATTATCATGGGTCACATGACTTATATATCAGGACTCGTTATATTGTCTATATTTCAATATGGATGTATCCTATGATGAGACATTTGGTTATGTATAGGTATGTTCAACCATAGTCTTCCATATTGTGTGATATGACTACTCAGGGATGGTCACCATCCCCATGACTATCGTATATGGGCATGGGGTGGCACAATCAACTTACTATTGACCCATAAAAGGCCCCAATGGGTCCAGTCATATTAGAATAATAATATACGAAACTTGCCTTAAGGGTGATTTTGGGAGTTAAGTGTCGATTGATATTGGTTTGGGAATTTATTGAAATGGTTTCAAGGATTATTGAGTTTAAATTTCATTCCATGAACCCAATATTGGTTTGGTAGCTGATATATCCATTCTCTTGGACTTTGATATCCTATTTTTCAGCACACGGGACTTTGGGGAATTAGTTTCATTATATACGTAAAATAGTTCATGAATCATGTAGGATTAATTCATTTATTCTCATGTACTTATTGAGTTATCTCTTTATATACACTTTAATGACTATGATTTTTTCAAATATAATATTACACTACGCTGATAAGCAATGATGATCCTAAGTTGGAATCATGACACACTTCTTCCCACATTAGAGCCACTTATCATCAACAAATTGACAGTTTAGGATTCCATAAAAGGATTTTATCATAATATATCCCACTTAGGTGATCTGGAAGTAATTTATCCTCCTATAGTATATAATACTAAAACTACACCCATAGTGTATGTGAATGATCCTCTACCTATGGATCATTGGATGATTCTAATAGAAAAATTCATATAGGATGAGTGCACTTCATGGCATCCACTGACAGAGATCGCTTAGGTTATAATGTGAAAAAGACCCACATGTTATGGAGGATTAGTTTGATGTTGTTAATTGTATGGTCTTCTAGAATTTTACTATTTTGGATCAAATGTAGGTACAATTATCCATATTTCTACATAGAATAGTGATGCATAAGTAAACCATGGTTATCCATACCCACAATGAGGTGAATCTTCCATGATTAGAGTTTTAGTAACTCTTTTGTGAGGATTACTACAAAAAAGCTAAGGATAGTTCACATATAGAATTTTTTGAACCTAAATAATTGTTTCATGTTAGTTGTAACATCCTGAGTTTAAAAAAACCAATGTTTGATAGCTTGTATGATAAGGAACATAGAGCCTAAATAAACCCTGATTTTTTATGAATATTATAAACTATCCATTAAATTGGATTTTATGAATAGTATTGAGTAATTTATGAAATATATTTCAATTTCCAAATTTATATAAATGTATTTATAAATTTCAAGGAAATAACCCATCAATTGTTAATGAAGACATTTTATTCTTCAAAAAAAATGTTTTATTCGAAAATGATTTTTATTGTTTTTTTAGAAAATATTACACTTAATTTCTTGATATTTTAGAAATTTTATTTTAAAAAATGAAAATTATTTTAAAAATCATAATATAAAAAATGAGTTAGGGAGAATTTTTTTATTCTTTTAAAATGATTGATTTTTCAGTGAATAATGATAATTTCTACTTTTTCAAATACTGATATTAATTTCATTAAATAATGTAATTTAAAACTACCATTATATTTTTAATTTGTTATTAAAGTTACATATGAACCATTGGATTTATAAAAATCTAATTAATTTCATTTTAATATAAAAATATCATTTCTTTAGTATAAGTTTATTGTTATACTTGAAAACATAGTTTTCTGAAAACTATTATTATATTCGTAAAGTTTATCCTTTTTAATTAATTAAAATAACCCCTAATAAAAAAAATATTTAAATAAAATTTATATATTATATATCTATAGATATTAATTTAAATTCATAAAATTTTTATTTAAAGTTATATAGTTAATGTAAGATTGTCTTCTGCTTGAAAAATGCATTTCCTAAGAAACTACTTTTCATCGTGTTTTGCATGTTTAATTTTAAATTTAATTATACCACTTATGGGAATTGAATTTGATAAAATGTATTACATATTTCTAAGCATATTAATTAAAATTAATCAATTATTTTAACTTAATATTTGGTATAAGTGAATAGTAAAAATAATAAAACTAATTACTTCAATTAAAGTTAAAGCGGGCTTTTATATGTTTCATTCCCTTGTGTTAAAATCAATTTTACACACACATAATATTTTTATTTTTTAAATTAGATTTAATATTTATATTAAATTTTTCCAAGATATCTAATAATCTTCATTTCATTTTCAATCTTAAAGGATAATTACCATGGTAAAAACCAATTATCGTGGTGAAAACAAAAATGGTAAAAGTGATTAACCTTATAGGTAAAGGGAATAAAATATTAATTTTTAAAAAAAAATTGGAGGTTTTTATTTAAAATATATTACCTCCACTATATTATTTATAATTTTTTATCAAATTGAATTTATTTTTACTTTCCATTATTAATTTTTGTTTGTATTAATAAAAATTTCATTCCTTTTCACTTATAAAAGGTAATACCCTATCATCTTTCCTTAACACTTAAAAATCACTATGTTTCTAAAAATACCTTCCTAAATAAATTATTTAATTCCATTTACACATCGTATAAAAAATATTTACTATAAAAAACTCATAAGAAGGAATTTGGTGAAAATATAAAGAGGTTTTATGAAAAAGATATATCGTTCTTAACCGTGTATTTTTTATTATTTCCTCTTACACATACTTAAAATATTATCAAACCTTCATGATATAATGGAATAAATATAAAAAATATAAAAATATATTATAATTTAAATGTAATAATTTAAATACACTTCCCCTTTTATCAAATGGGAAACAAAATCATCATTCATGTGTACTCTGGACTACTGCCTCACGAACCGATATAATTCATTTTCCACCATCTCTTCTCACAGGAATTTAGGATGATGTATTTAATGTTTTGTATATAATAATTCATTAAATATAAATCAATTTTTAAAATTAATATATCATATATTTTCTTACTTTTCCATTCACTTATAAATGATAACGTTGTTCATTAGTTAGTCTGGATTACCACCTCCATAAAGCAATGTGATTCAGTTTTCATCACCGCATCACATATATGGTATATATAAGATTATTTTAATAAAAAATATGATATGTATTATATTATTACTCTTCTGTAAAGTGAATATAACACTTACCTTATTTCCATAATTATCATTAAAAAATGGAAATGTTACTCAAACGTATGTACGAACTACTGTCTCTATAATGCTAACTTGGTTCCTTTTTCATAACCATATTAAATGGTCGATTTAAAAGTATAATTTAAGTATTAAAATAATAAATATTTCATAAATTTGATTCTTTATATGATGAAATAAAAATATCTTTTACCTTATACAACTTTTTAATGTTATTTTGGACATATGGGTCCAACATCGTCAAACCTTCCAACTTGTACTAAAATGATTAAGTAAATAAATATAAAATGGTAATAAATAAAATTAAAAGTATAATGAAATTAAAAAATGTTATTAATAAGGTAAATAATTACCCTAATTTTATTATTCATGAATACAAATAATGAATGTGACGAATTGGACTCGAGGTAAGGAATCTCTCTAAACCACACTTTTTTGGGGTTATGACCATTATCTTTATAACTCACTTTATATATCTCATTAAGGTTATATAATGATTAAATGTTTTGTATATATTTCACTCACATATATACATAGCTTTTTCTACTTACTTTTTATGGGGTAATACATGCCTTGTGGTCATTTCTCAAATGCCTTCATTGTGATATTCTGTTTGATTATGATATGAGGAAAGACTATGCAACCCATTTTATTTCCATGGATAATTATTATGTTTCTACCTTATTATTTATATCCTTTTTATGTCACACATAAATCATGACATTTTTATGATTTTTTCACCCATATATCACACAAATTCATTGGGTAAAGTGTTTTTTCACCCGAGATGTTGTGTATGGGATTAAAGAGTAAACCTATTCCATTATGGGGCTTAGTCCATCATGTGATATTATATAGGTACTTATCCCTGACCCATGTTTATGTAATATTCAATATTACTACCACATTTATTATGTTAATATGATCATATGATACCATGTTCTTTATGTATTTATTTTATATTATTACTCATAGTTGAGAGTAAATAATGATTTTTAGAGAAAAAATGGATTTAGGATATCATTTTTGAGAGTAAATAATGAATTCATATTTTTAGTTTCCTTTTTATCTAGTACGATCCAAATCTTCCGAATACACTAGGCTTCACTATCTTTGGGGATGTATTTATTAGATATTTAGGTTTAAAAAAATGTGATAATATATAAAAAGGATTGGATCACTATAGTTGGTATCAAAGCAACTTCAATTCATTTTTTGGGATCAGGACTATAATAATTTAGAAAGAAACTTATGGATAATTATTAGTCAAGGAAAATATCCTGGAATTTTGGCAAAGTATAAAATGGGTAGGTTTCAAGAAATTATATCTTTTTTTGGATTCTACAAGTGTATATTGCTCTGGAATAGTTTTACCTTATGGTAATAACTATTAAAAGGGTTCATTGGGATTTTAATTGATCATCACCTAGTGGGAAATAATAGGCCTTGCTGAACACCAGGTTTGACACTCCCAGGCATATGTTTTGAAAATTCACAAACTATTTATAAACCATTATGAAGGACTTAAACAAATTAATAGTTTATAAAATCTAATCGGTAAATTACTATGGATAATATATATTTAAATACATATAATAATAATTTATTATATAATTATAGTTTATAAGTTATCTATCTCATTTTTATAATTTTCCATTTTATATGTTTATAAGTTATAGTTTTCTCGTCTTGTTTTATTCTTTTAGTTAATTGTGGGAAATAAGATAAACTATTCCAAAACCAATATAATATGTTATGTGATGATTTCCCTAATGATAGAACTAACCATTTGGGAAAGGGGTGTAATAAATTCATTTTTGTACTAGCTCAACTATTTCATGTTATACATAATAGCTTGAATTACGTGGAATTCCCTCATCCTCCAAAGAAAGTGAAAGTTACTGTTAATCCTTTTATGTGATAAAGGCATGAAACCTTTAGTGGATATTTTAATACCCTCATAAAAATATATTGGATTAAATCTATTGAGAATATATTATCTATCATATAATTCTCATAGAAATAGAATGTTTTTAGGTCATTTATCACAATGAGGGAGAATCCAATCAATTGTGGAAACTGATAAAGAACAAAATATCCAAAGAGGATATTGATTCAATTGAATGGGAAGACTTCAAGAAAAAAAAAATTTTAAATTTTTTTCTCCTAAAATCTCCATATTAAAATGGATAAGGAGTTTCTAAGTATAAATCAAAAGTAAGATGAATTCTATCGGGGTGTATGAGGAAATATTTATAAGGATTTCATAGTACATCCATGGCTTTGTCATTAACATCGAAGGTAAGGTGGCCCATTTCACTAGTGATTTAAAGTCGCGTCTATGAAAATAATTAGAGATTTTGTACTTTGACATCGATGAAGAGATTTTTTGTTATTCCCTCATAGTTGAGATGTATATTAGTGAATCTCAGGGGTCCCATGGGACTGAAGAAAAATAACACAAAATAGAGTTTTTTTCAAGAGTTTCAATAGATAAATCCCACAGAGGAAATAAAACCTAACATATCACTATTCAAAATATTGTGAAGAATAATCCAAAAAACTATATGATGGGAACTGGGAGATGTTTCAAATGTGGAAGAAGGGCCTCTAAAAAATATATGCTGAAGGTAAATAAAGAAACCTACTAATGTGAATGAAGAAAGGAAGGTTCAGATGAACACTCAACATGTGGTGTAGTGTTTTATCTATAAATATGACATTAATTTTGCAATATAACACCCAAATAAATTTTTTTTCAAAGACCATCAGTGACAAAAACCTCCAAGGTAGAAGGAAGGGAATATTCCATTACTACCACTGAGGTGGATTCTGATAATTATTTGGTGACAGGTACATTGTTTTTTCATTCAAGAATGGATAACATAATTTTTAAATCTGGTGATAGTAATTATTTACTATTTTTTAATTTTAGTAGAACTATTCAAAAACCACATCAAAACATGGATTTTAAGCTATATGTGAGAACCAAAAAATGGAGTAATCATTGCATCCCAATTATATAACTCCCCCCCACTCAATGTTTTTAGACTAAAGCATCTAAAAAATATAATCTTACCTCCATTAGTATAGTTGTATGCTATATTGTGAATGGATTGATGATCCTTATATAAATCAAATATCAATTGTCGAGAGAGGGATAGCACTCTCTATGTCCCATGTAATCCTTTGATTATATATAATTGTAAGGAGGAGGATGAACCTCCCCAATAATATTCTAATCATTTATGGATATTATTTCATTATGAAAAATTATATTTAGCCCAAATGGCTAAGAAAAATGAGAGTATAATTCTTTAAGACATTCCCATTACGAGGGATTATATTGATATGTTCCTAAAAAGTATCATGGTTTTCCACATGAATGATATGTTAAGTTATCAATAAAACTTATATGTGGTTCACTTTCTATATAGATGAATCCATATATAACTTCCACCATTGAGTTAAAAGTTCTTAAGTATCAGTTATAAGAGAATTTGGAAAAGCATTTTATACACTCAGGTGCTTTATTGTGGATATGCTAGTCCTCTTCATCAAAAAGAAGGATCGGTCAATTTTCCACTTAATAAATTATCCTGAACTAAAAAAATAATTATAAATAATAGTTATCCAATTTCATGGATAGAATAACTATTCAACCAACTATGTGGGGATTAGGGTTTCTTTAAGGTGGATCTTTGAATAGGATATCACCAATTAAGAGTGAAGGAGGAATATATTGCTGAAACATTCTTTTGAACAAGGTATCTACACTGTGAGTTCATAGTGAAGCCTTTTGGACACACTAATTCTCTATAAATGTTTTTGGGCTTGATTAATAGAGTCTTTAGAGATTAGTATGAAAACAAATTCCTAGTCTTTATAGATGATATTATAATTTACTCTAAATGTAAGGAGAAGCATGAGGATTATTTGAATACTCTACTAAAGGCTTTGAGAAAGTAAAATATATATGAAAATTACAGTAAATGTGAGTTAAGGATGAAGGATGTATCATTGTTGGGGTGTATTATCACCGATAAAGGTATATATTTAGACCCTTCTAACAAAAAGTCAATTAATGACAGACCTATAATAGCATCTGTAATGAAGATCCTTAGTTTCTATAGAACAGTTTGATATTACTAATGATTTGTGAGAAACTCCTACATATTTTCAAAACCACTAAATAATATAACATGGAAGGGTGTAAATTATTTCTAGACCAGTGGATGTGAAGAGTTCTTTAAAGAGTTTAAAAAGATGCTTATTACTTCACCAGTACTCACGCTTCCCTCAAGTGGGGAACTTTTTTTGGTATATAGAGATGTTTCAAAAAATGTTTTAGGATTTTTAATAATGAAAAAATAAAAACTGATAGTCTACAACTCAAGGAAGTTGAAATTTTATGAGTACAACTATCCAAAACATGACCTAGAGTTAACAACATTGATCTTTGTGTATAAAATATGATGACATTATCACTAGAGAGATAAGTGTTAAATATATATAGGTTTTAAGATCCTCATCATATATTCACATAGAAGGATATTAATATTCTCTAGAAAATATTGTTAAATCTGATCAAATATTGTGAATACACAATCCATTAGCCTCATAACTACTTAAAATAGTGGTAGATTCTCTATGTAGAAATTATTTATAAACCTTATCACTAATGAGAATTAACAAGGATCCAATATTCTAAGAAATATAAAGGATTCTCATGGGAATCATGATGGAAGAAATAACATCATTCCTTTCTGAAATGAATGATCAACCATACCTTCTAAGGAATATAAATTATTCTCAAAAATATGTTATGTAAATTTAGAAGAATGTGGAATCTTTATAAAAAAGGGAATCCTAAAATTTCAAAACTGATAAATAAAGAGTTATATTATTTGGGACATGCTAGGTGTACCATACCTTATTGAGATAAATAAATTTTTTTTGAATGATACACATAGCTTGACCTTCTCCATACATATAGGGAGCAATAATATGTATTTAGATCCCTAAGATCACTATTGGTCAGACAATATGAAAAACTAGATTGTGGAATATTAATAAAAGTATCCAATATGTTAGAAAGTGAAAGATAAAAGGTAAATATATAATAGGATGATTCAATAATTACACATACCTAAATAGAAATAAGAAAATATCACCATGAAATTTTTCATTGGTCTTCCAAAAACATCAATAAAAAATAATAGCAGATGGGTTATGGTGGATCATCTTAAAAATATTATACACTTCATTATAATTCGAGAGTACTTGTCACTTCATAAACTTGAAAGGATATACATCAGAGAAGTAGTGAGGTTTTATGTAACACCACTATCAATTATATGTTTTCGAGATATGAGATTTACCTCTATATTCTAGAATATCCACCAACACAATCTAAATAATGAGTTTAACTTCAGTATGAATTTACACTCCTAAACTGATGGAAAATATGGGCAGAAAAAGTATACACTAGAATATATATTGAGAGCATTGTCAATGGAATTTAAGGAATGATGGGATCAAAATCATCATATGTCCAATTTCTCATATAGTAATATATTTTACTCAATAAATAGAATGGAACCATATAAATCCCTTTATGAGAAGATATGTAGAACACCTATGCTTTGGGATGAAGTAGGTGAATGTAAGCTTTTGGCACCTGAAATGGTTGTGGAAATGGATGAAAATTTCAATACCATTCAGATATAAATTAGGACTTCTCAGAGTCAACAAAATGGCTATGCTGACAATCATCGATGAGATTCTTGATCCCATCAAAGTTGTTCATTATCGACTGACACTCTCACCAACCCTTTATCATGTACACAATGTATTTCATATGTCCCTCTTGAAGAAGTACATACCAAATCCATCACATATAATAAATTTAGAGGTGTTATATCTAGAATGATCTATCTAAGGGGGACGAGTTAGTGAAGGTCTTGAAATATAGAAATAAAGTTATATGGAGGATGAAAACTCACCTACTCAAAATATTCTAGAATAACCATAAATAAAAAGAGGAAATATAATGCTCTGAACCCACGCTTTCGGATTTGGTGCTAAAAACAAGTTGTGTATTTTTTTTATAAAAGATAAATAAAAATATACATTAATTTATAATATAGATAACCTTTTACTAGTCTATGTTCTGGAGGATTAAACAATACCTTTCATTTATTATAGTTGAAGATAAATAAAACAAATTTCTAATATACTTCTACACACACTAACTCCAGAAGGATTGATAACCAACATAAATCTTCTATGATTCCTTTGAAAAAAAATTTAAAATATATGGATGAGAATTTAATTTCCTAGCTAGGGGTTTTAACTTCTTCAAAATACATTTTTAAAAATATTCCATTGAAAATAATTTTTGGTAAATTACTTTGAAATTATTTTTAAAAAACAACCTAAAAATATTTTTGAAAACACTTATTCTAGGAACATATCTTAATACTTTGAAAATATTTACACTTTGAAAATCATTTTAAAATAATAAAATAAATTTTATAAAATATTAATAAAGTTTTGAAAACAAAAAATTGTGGTCACCACAAACATGGAAGGGTATGTTAGGCCTACCCACTTGATGATTCATGGCTTTACTTCCCAATTATGTACCATATTTACAATGTTTTTTTTGGATTTTTTTAAAACATTTTATGCTGGATTTATATATACACATACATTTTCAACTAGAGTTCTTACATTAACTACTAGAAATTTCTTTTATTACATTTATATATATATATATGTATATATAAATATATATAAACCTTCATAAGAACACAACTACTATATTTGAAATAATAAAATCTCACATCGACTTTTCTTTTCCAGATATGGGAGTAATAATCATCCATATTTTCCATTAATGAAATCTTCTTTAAAAATTATTTATAAAAAAATTATTTATTCATACAACATACATATATATTAATAATAAATACTAGTACATTCATGACATGTAATGAGCTAAGATATGGCCATCTCTTATACTAAAAATGACATTTATGATTTATTGTTCACTTTTCAAATGTCACATGGTGGTTCTAATTAATTAAAACTATAAATAATGAACATAAATTGACATTATGACTTAATAACTTATTTTTTTAAGTAAAAAATTTATTATGTTCGTTATATATGATCATTATTTTAATTTAAAAAATATTAATCCTATAATAATATTTTAATTCCTTAAAAAATCAGGTTTCATTGAAAATAAATATATATATATAATTAAAAAGTTCCTTTTAACATCTTCTAGAATCAGAATTTTTTTAACACAAATAAATTTTCTTTTGATCATAAAGAAATAAGTTTGGGAAAATTATAATTCTAATAACATATAATTTTAAAACATATATTCTTGGAATAAAATTAAAATACCTCAAATAATTAAAATATCAGATAAATATATGTTTGAAAATAAATATTTTTCCCTTACATAAATAAAAAAAATACATTAAAAAAATATTTTCCCTACTCAATACCAGAAATTAGAGATCATAATTTGAAAAAAAATTAATAACATTATATCACATATGCACAACTATAAATCTTAGTTTTAAAATAAATAATTGTAATATTATCTTACAATAAAATATGAATTAGAGTAATTGAATGACTAAAAATAAATGTACTTTACAGAAATAAGACTCAAAATAAATAAATGTTTAAAAATAAATATTTCTTCCTAAAAAAATTATTTACAGAAATATTTTGTTCTTTATGGCGGAAATCTTTCCCTAACTCAAACTCTTTACTTATCAGAAAAGATAGAAAATAAAATAAACATAACCATCAGCCTTGCCTCGTCCGACTCACAACAAGGGAAAGAAAATAAAAAAATAAATGAAGTTTTTCCCATTTCATGGAGAATATACTCCCTATTTATAGAATGAAGGATTTGTATTTTTATTTAATATGAGTTGTGTGATTGACAAATGAAACCATAACAAACATATATTCCACTAAACACAAACATTGGGTTCATATAATGAAATCGTTTAATTTTGAAACAAATGAAATCATTGTATTAATTGGATGTTAATGTTAAATATATTTCTATAAGAAGTGGAGATTTACTAGATATAATTGAAATGAAAAAATAAAAATTTAAAATGAGATATCATTTGCAACTGGTCGAGAATTGTTCATAAAAAAATAATCCAAATCCCCACACTAAATAATCAAAATTGTTGAAAATCAATAAGAATCCATTATTCTATATCAAACAGTTGAAGAAAAATCTAGCTATAAGAAAAATAAGTATTTAATAATAAATCTAGAATGATATTCTGATATCAAAAACAAAATAAATAACACTTATTTTCAATTTAGGATAACACAAATCATTTTCCCTCTAGATACCATTCATAAACACCATGCAACTCATCCATCTCGAAATGGCCTTCAGACTCCACCCGAATGACTCTAAATCAGATCAAAGATCCAGATCTGAACATGGTTTCTCATCTTCAACTACTATGTGGCTTGGATCAGAATGATCCCTTGCAATCTCCTCAGCTTGGCTCGACTCTTCGCATTCGGTCGAACCCTATGCCTCGCGAACCTCACTCGATTTCACGAACCAAATCAGGATGCCATCAAAAATGATGCCAAAACCAGCACATGACAAGGCCCTAAGGGAATTCCGTATCCCCACGAGCTATCACAAGTTCCCTGGTATCGTATATTTTGGTTTGGGAGTGATTTACCTGATTATTGTTACAAAAAACATAAAAAAACAATTGATAAAACGAATTTGAAAATTCCATCCAAACAAGACTTAAAAAAATATATAAATAAATACATAGTTTATAAAATATAACAAGAGTTCCAAATAAACATAAAAACAGCATCAAAACTATCCCAAGGACTCCATATGACAAGGGGTCATCACCCAGAAGCCGTCTGCAAAATGTCGCTCCATTAATGGGAACTAACACCCCAAACCACCATCACTCAAAGACTTTCCTTTACCTGTGTCAAACATGAACAAGTCTACATACACCAAACATGTGTTAGTAGAGATTGAGCCTAATCCAAATAGGATTACACAAAGATATTCTTCAGAGTAAACAACATAAGATAAACATCATGCCATTTTTGGTAATCAAGAAGTTGTGGAAAGTTTTTCTAAAGAATGAATATTTTAAATGTACACAGTTTTCAAAGAAAATATTCTAGGAAATAGAACATTTCAATAAAAAATGTAGGCTATAGTATTATCAAGAAAAACTACCATATTCCATTCATAAATACACAATATTAAATGAGCACTAATCTTGGGAACACCCATAGGCACTAATTAGTCTCAGACCCCATGTACCTCATACCTCGGTGTAAAGTAACCATAAAAAATACATTCTCATGTATGATATAATAGTATGTAAAATACCCATAACCTAGTGTCCTCAATAATTACTAATTTAGTTTTGTTAGTGTTGTCGTTATACATTTTTTTAGTGAAACGGGGACAAAGCACATCAGAATCACTAGCGTACTAGTACATATCTGCCCTCCTATGTACCTGGGCATCCCCCTTTATGCTCAAACCATTATATCATGACACCAAAGGCCATAATCACCTAATAAAATCAGTTATAGTCATAATAAACTCAATATAGTAGCTGAACATTTTTTTCACCACTTTCCCCACTCAATAAAACCTTTAGAATTTCAATAAAACAACTTCTAAAAATTTAACAATGCTTTACAAACAAAATCCATTTAAAATACCACATTGAACACCATGGGCATACCCATATTCTCCAAAACAGAATTTTCAGCACCCAAAACATTTATATAAACCCATTACATGAGTTATAAAACAACCCCATTTGGCATAACATAAGATAGATATGTAAAACACACAATTTAACACCAAATTGGTACCTAAAAATAATTTTCTCAACAAATGACACCAAAACCAGATTTATCAATATGGATAATGGATGATAAGTGTGATAAAATTATAAATTCATCAAATCTAATTCATCTAGAATTTATTACCCATGGAATCACCTACCAAAAATATCAAACCCCTTGAATCTTTGTGCGAAAATTGAACTGCACCACTCTTACACAATAAAGGACTTAGATAAAGCCTAAAACCAATAGAAAAGGCCATGAAATCCAAGATCAAACCATATGTTTGAATCCCCACTATCTTAAAATTAGAAAAATCAAGAAGAATTTTAAGAATTCCTAAGAAAAAAGAAAAAACCGTATGCAAATGGGAGGAAGAATGAAGGAGACCCACTAACTTGTGGAATCTAAAATAATTCACCCCAAATACACCAATATCAAAATTTCAAAATAGAAAAAATGCAATTGAGGTTCAAATAAGTCTGATAAAGTCATTGGAGAACTGAAATGGGGGAAAATAGTAAGAATTGAAGGAGTTATGAAGGGAAGAAATTACCTCTTTAAATCGGGATGATTGGAGAAACCCTAAAAAGATCTTCCATATTTTGTGATGAATACGATCTCCGAAGACGGTGAAGGGAATGGGGGAACACCTGGGTTCAGTGGGCTCAGGTGAGACATGAAATCATGAAAAATCATAAAATTGGAATATGATATTAAATAAACAAAATTTGTTTTTAAAACTAGAAATGAGATTCCCAGCTGGCCCAATTCCTTAAATATAAACCCAAATCCACCATGATTATGGATTACTAAAGTGTCAAAATTAATATGGTGGTGTTAATAGGCCAGGGAAGGCCATTTTGGAAGTGTAATGGGGAAAAATATTGAAAACAATAGAAGGGATATAAAAGAAACAAAATTGGTTTCTAAATCTGGAAATGGGCTCACTGATTGGCCCAAATAATGAAAACTCACCCCTCCTCCAAAAATTCAGGGAAAACCCCCAAAATAAAGCAATAATGGATATTAAATAAAAAATACCTTTAAAATAATTCATGTATGTGACACTCGACCCCCATGGATCCCTCAGTCAAAGTTTCTCAAAACATTCTGTCGAAGCAGATCTCGTTTCCCCCTTATCCCAAACTATATTCCACATTGAGTTTTAGTTTTCATTTATTATATTTTAATCAAAAGTTAATATATTATAATATAATTTAATTTAATTTTATGAACATAATTAATATATATTTATATAATCATAATTATAATAATTGAAAATAAATAAAATTTATTATTTCATATAGCTTATAAAATAAATTTATAATAGGATTATAATAATGTATTTAAATATTTATTTCTTAAAATAGCAAACATATATTATCTTAAAATTCATATATTGAAATTAATAATTATTTATTTTGTTTAAAAATTTTTTAATGTTCAATAAAACATTATTTTTATAAAACCATATTTGTAATGGAGTATTCAAAATATTAATTTAATATTATATATCATTATCTTGAAAATATTTATTTTTATAAAATTTAAATAAAAATAATATTTGATGAATTATGATTATAATTTCTCTATTTATTTCTTTAATAGATTATTTATATTTTTATATATATACTTTTTTTAATTTATATTTTCATATAATATTTTTTTAGTATGAAGTGATTTTGCTAAAATTATTTGTTAAAGGTAAAATAATCTCTTACTAGTTATATCATAATTTAAAATTATTACAAATATTCTTCTTAAATATTATGAAAAAATTATTTAAAATAATAAAATATTTATTTCCTATAAAAAAATAATCATTAAATGTATTTATTTTTAAAACTGATACTCATATACATATATTTTTACAATTACCTTAAAAATCAATGTATATAAACTATAAAACTTTTTTATTAAATCATTTCTTAGTTAGTTTTAATTTATTAGTAAATTATTATATAATTAATTATTATTTATATTTTCTTCGAATGTTACATTCTACTTTATTAAATAAATTGTTCCCTCACAATTCATTAATCGGACATGAGAAAATTATGATTTTCCATCTTCAGAATTAATGAATTTCTAAGGGGAGATAACTATCTAAATAAATTTATATTTCATAGATTTTTTTTCTTCAAAATACAACATATAATCTCCAAATCTTTTTAGATTGTTCTATTGATACCAATTATAATACCTCAAACCCAAGCTTCAAGATTTAGTGATAAAAACTTGTATTGTGTTTCTTTATAAATGATAACTAAAAAATACATGGTGCTTTATACAATAGAGGACCTTTTACCAATCTAGGTTTAGGAGGATTAGACAGCACATTACATTTATCAGATTTGAACAAAAATAAAACAAATACCCACTACACTTCTACGCGCACTAACTCCAAACGTTTTGATGACCAACAAAGTGCTTCTATGATTCCTATGAAAAACATTTAAAATAATGGGATGTGCATTTAACTACCCAGTAAAGGGTTTTAAGTTCATCTAAATACCTTTTACAAAATATTCCTTTAGAATACTTTTTATAAATTACTTTGAAATTGTTTTTTAAAAAAATAATGTAATTATTATTAAAAACACATATCTATAAAAATAATTTAATACTTTGAAAATATTTACACATTAAAAATTATTTTAAAATAATCTAGTGAATTTCATAAAATATTAATTAAGATTTTAAAAACAAAACATTGAGTACACTTAAAATGTTGAAGGCTATCTTCAGCCAACCCACTTGATGAGGGATGGGTATACTCCCCAATTCCATACCATATTTAAAAAGTTCAAGTTCTAGGTTTTCTGAAACATTTTAAACTTACTTTATATATATACATACATTCCATTGGACTTTATACATTAATAAATTGACAAAAATTGATATATTTATATATATATAAACACATATTTATAAAATTTCACAAGAACACATCTGCTAGATTAAAAATAATAAAATCTCACATTGACCTATCTTTACATGATATGAGAGTAATTTTAATCCATATTTTCCTTTAATGAAGTGTTATTTAAAAATAATTTATACAAAAGAATTTTTTATTCAAACAAAAAACATATATATATTAATAATAAATACTTGTGCATTCTTGACTGGACATGTTCTAGGATGATGGCCATTTCTGAAACTAAAAACGACATTCATGATTTATTGTTCACTTTGCAAACACGACATGGTGGTTCTAATTGTTTAAAACTATAAATAATAATCATAAATTGATATCATAACATAAAAACTTATTTTCTTGAAGAAAAAATTCATAATTTTACTTATATTGGATCATTATTTTTATTTAAAAAATAATATTATTAGGATAATATTTTCTATATTTTAAAAACAAAATTACGTTTTTTGGAAATAAACATGTACACTTAATTATAAAATTCCTTTTGACATCTTGTAGAATTGAATATTTTTAACACAAATAAATTCTCTTATGATTATAAGAGAAATGGGGATATGCAAAATTATAATTCTAATAAAATATAATTCTCAAAAAAATATTATTTAGAAATAAATTAAACTACCTTAAATAAATAAAATATCAGATAAATACATGTTTGAAAATAAATAATTTTCCCTTGTAGAAATAAAAATAAATATTTTAGAACAAATATTTTCCCTTACATGAAACTAGAAATTATATATTGTAATTTGAGAAACAAATTAATAGTAGTATATCTCTTACACAAAACCATAACTCATTGTTTTAAAATAAATAATTGTAATGTTTTCTTAGAAGAAAATATGAATTAGAGTAATTGAATGACTAAAAATAAATATATATTACAAAAATAGGACTTCAGAATAAAAAAATGTTTAAAAATAATTATTTGTTCCTTAAAAAATTATTTTATGAATGATATTGTTCTTTGTGGCGGAAATATTTCCCTAAATAATACTCTGTACTTTTTAGAATGGATAGAAAAATAAAATTAAAAAAATAAGCATGACCCTCTGCATTGCCTCGCCAGACTCATAGTAAGAGAAATAAAATAAAAAATATAGGAATTGTTTCCCATTTAATGGAGAAGATACTCCCTATTTATAGAATAAAGGATTTGGTTTATATTTAATATGATATTTGTGACTAATAAATGAAACCAGTACAAACATATATTCCATTAAACACAAACAGTAGGTTCATATAATTAATTCATTAAATTTTTAAGAAAATGAAATCACTGTATTAATTAGATGTTAACATAATTTATATTTGTATAAGGAATGCATAGTTACAGGATAGAATCAATCAAGAGAAATCCAATTGAAAAAATATATATTTCATTTGCAATTGGTCTAGACTTCTTCATGAGGCAACAATCCAGAACAACACAATAAATAATCAGAATTGTTGAAAATTGATATTTATCCCTTATATTGTTTCAGAATGTTAAAGAAAAATCTAGAAACAAGAAAAATGAGTATTTAAGAACAAATCTAGAATGATTTTCGAATATCAAAAATAAAAAAATAAGACCTACATGTGACTTGGGACAACAAAAATTGTTTCCCCTCCATATCATATTTTAAAACTCCACACGACTCATCCGACTCGAAATGACCTTCAGGCTCCACCTGAACAACTCGAACTCAGATCCTAGATCCAGATCCAGATACCCTTTCTTGTCTTTGACAACTGTGCGACTTGACTCAGAGTAAACCCTTTAAATCACCTTGGCTTGGATCAGCTCTTCACCTTCATACGAACCCTAAGCCTTATGAACCACGCTTGACATCTATGGATCCCTCAGTCGAATTTTCTCAAAACCATCAGTCAAAACAGATATTGTTTCCCCCTTATCCCAAACCATATTCACCATTTAGTTTTAGTTTTCATTTATTATAATTTAATCCACAATTAATATATAATAATATCATTTAATTTTATTTTATTAACATAATTAATATATATTTATAATTTCATAATTATAAAACATGAAAATAAATTATATTGATTCTTTCATATAGCTTGTAAAATAAATTTATAATAGGATTATCAAAATTTATTTAAATATTTATTCATCAAAATAACCCACATATATTATCTTATAATCAATACTTTGAAATTATAAATTATTTATTTTGTATTACAAAAAATTATTAATTTTTAATAAAACATTATTTTAATAAAACCATATTTCTAACGTGGTATTTAACATATTAATTTAATATTAAATATAATTTTCTTGAAAATAATTATTTATATAAAATTTATATAAAAGAATATTTTATGAATTATCATTATATTGTTTTGATTGAATTTTTTAATAGTTTAATTATATTTTCAAAATTACAATTTTTTTAATTTACATTTTCACATAATATATTTTATTTAGTATGAATTAATTTTTATAAAATCATTTTCTCATGGTAAAATAATCTCATACTACTTATATCACAATTTATAATTATAACATATATTATCTTAAAATTTTAGGAAACAATTATTTATCAAAATGAAATATTGATTTTCTATACCAAAAAAATCAATTAAATTTATTTATTATTAAAAATAATACTCTTATACATATATTTTTACAATTACCTTTCAAATCAATGTATATGAATTATAAAAAAATTTATTGAATCATTTCCAAGATAGCTTTAATTTATATGAAAGTTATTATATAATTAATTATTATTCAAATTTTCTCAGGATGTAACAGGAAACATGGTAACTAAGTAGAAGTACCCTCTTTTATTTTCAATATAGTATGTAATATAAAATTTAATGGTATAAATTCCTTAATGGGGTAATAATGTAACACCATAAGTTTTTAATAAAAAATGAAAACAATATTTGATAGCGTGTATGACATGCAACATTAATCCTCAACAAACCATGGTTATTTATAACCATTACAATCAAAAAATTATATTGGCAGGTATAAATAGTGTTAGATACTTTATTAAATATATATAAAGGTCCTAATTGATTTAAATTTATTGGTAAATTATTAGGAAATAAATATTCATTTTTTAATAAAGACATTTTATTCATCAAAAAATATAATTTCCTAAAAAATGATTTTTATTTCGTTTTGTGAGAACATATTACGATTAATTTCTTAAAATTTTAGAAATATTATTTTATAATATGAAAATCATTTTTAAATAAAAATATCAAACTTTAGATTTGGTGAAATTTTTTATTTTTCAGAAATGATTTATTTTTTAGCGAGTAATGAAAATTTCTGATTTTTCAAATAAATCCATTTATTAACATTAAATCATGTAATTAAAAAGAATAATTATATTTTTAATTTGGTTTTATATTAAAATAGTAACAATTTTATTTATAATAATCAAATTAATTCTATTTGAATCAGAAATTTTCATGACTTTTTATAAGTTTATTTTTATGTTTAAAAACACGGTTTTCAACAAACTGTTTTTAAGTGCATAAAGTTTAAACATTTTAATTAATTAATATAACAAATTTTAAAGAAATATTTAATTAACATTTATATATAATATATATTGAAATTAATTTAAATTTATATAATTGTTTTTTCTTGTCATATAGTTAATGTAAGATCGTCCTCTGCTTGAAAAATGCATTTCTTGAAAAAACATTTTTCATCGCATTTTGTGGGATTATTTATAAATTAAACTCTACAAATTATTTGAATTGAATTTGATAAAATATATTCAATATTTTAAATCATCATAATTAATATTATTTAAAACTTAAACTTTATTTATTGTCTCAATGAATAGTAAAAATATTAAAATTTAATTTATTACTGTTAAAGATAAAATGTGGTTCTTTTCATTTTAAGCGCTTTTGTTAAAATGAATTTTCCACACACATAAGATTTGGATTTAATAAATTGAATTTAATATTTATAATAATTGGGTAAAAATTATATAATAAGTATCATTTTATTTTTATTATTAAACGATAAATTACTTAGGTAAAAACTAGTTCTTGTGGTTAAAACTGAAATAGTAAAATTGAGTAACCTTAGAGGTAAAGGAAATAACATGTTTAAAACATTTTTCTTATTTAATTTTATATTTTTTTCCTATATTATATATCCCTCAAAATAAATTATTCATTAATTTTATAGGCACTTTTCTGGAGAGTGACTTCATAATATTGAATAGTTTTTGGTATTTAAAAAAATGAAGCTCTATCAAACTTATAATATGGAAATTACTATCCTCTTTCCTTCACACATAAAAACCGTTTTTTGATCAATAACTACCTATATCCATTACATAATTACATTACCATGTCATATAGGTCAATTTTTATTATAAAATATTTATATTAAGTCTTTTGGTGCAAATATAAAGATGTTTTCTAATGAAGATGTATCTATCTTAACTGAGAATTTTGTTTTATTTATTATTCCACCAACTTAAGATATTATTAAAAAATTATGATATAATATAATATTTAACACCAATTTATTTATATTTTATAATATTAATTTCATAACCCACATCACCTTCCTCTTCCATCAAATGGGAAACAAAACCATTGTTCATGTATGCGGTGAACTACCACCTTGTGAAACGATGTAATTCATTTTCCACAATTAAATCTTGAAACTATTTATGATGATAACTTTATTGTTTATATATATAATAATTTATGACATATATATCATTATTTTAATTTAATACATCATATATTTTCATTCCTTTCCATCCACAAAAAAATTATAATATCATTTGTGTTTACGTGTGGATTTCCACCTATATAATGGGATGTGATTCGTTTTTCATAACCACATCAAATGGATTATATATATAATTGTAGAAAAAGAAATAATATTATATTTTTTATATAATTATAATTATAGAAATATAAAATACCACTTACCTTCATTCCATCAGGATCATTGAAAAATAGAAATGTTACTCAGGCGTGCGTATGGTCTACAATCTTGATGACTGTAACGTAGTTCATTTTTAATAACAATGTTTTATGGTTGATTTTAAAAGTATTATTGAAGTATAAATATGATAATTATTTAATTATAGTGATTCTGGTTTGTGATGAAATAGTAATCTCTTTGTCCTTATTCAACTTTCCAAAGAGATTTTGTACATTTAAGATGAACATTCTCAAACTATCCGACTTGAACCAAAATGCTTATGTAATGGAATATAACCTGATAATAATTATAATAAAAAATAATATTAAACATTAAAATTATTATTAAGAAATTAAATAATTAATATATTTTTATTATTCAGTTATATAAACAACATACGTGATGAATCTGACTTGAGGTAAGGGATCTCTCTAAACCACCCATTTCTTCAGGCTATAACCATTTTCTCTCTAAATTTATATCTATCTCTATTTTTAATGTTTTTTAATGATTCTAAATTATTTAAATATGTCTATCACTTATTTAAAAAACTTATTATACCAAACTTTTATGAGTTAATACATTTTTTATGTTCAATTCTTAAATGCCTTCATTATGATTTTTTTTATTATGATGTGAGGCAAGATTTTGCAACCCATTTTCCTTCCATGGGTATTTATTAAGTTTATTCCTTATGATTGATTTAGTTTTTGGGGCACAAAAAAATAATGGACATGTTATGTTGGGTTCACCCATATAACTCTCTAATTTATTAGGTAAATCTTTTGTCCCTTGAGACTTTGTGTATTGGATTAGGCAGTAAACCTATTCTATTATGGTACTTTGTCAACAATGTGATATTGTCTATAAAGTTAGACTTGACTCATTTTTATGCCATGTTTTTTGTTTCTTCCAAATTTCCAATTCTATTATGATGTTGTGATACCTTGTTCTTTATTTTATGATTCTATATTATTACTCATCATCCTTCTTTTTAAAGATATCATATTACACAATTAACTCGCAAGTTATGTTATCTTATCTTGTTTATCCCCTTACTAATATTTTTAGCTCACCCCCATATTTTTTGTATTCCCTTGGTTATCATATGCAGTTTTAGGAGATCAAATATATTTAGGACTTCATTTTTAAGAATAAAATAAGGATATCATTATTTTGTTTTCCTTTTGATTTATTATGAAGCTAGACTTCCAAAGACACCAGGCCTCATAAAATTAGCGGTGGTACTTATTTGATATTTATGTTTAAAAAGGAAGTAATAATATTTGTAAAATTGTTGGGTCACTATATTAGTCATGGATTATATGTTGAAGTAACTAAACTCATGATGTAGTCTATCTAAATGATTGATGATAGATTCTATCAGGCATGGAAGTTCAAGTGAGACCTCCACAGAGAGAACTGAGATAGTGTTGTTCTCTTATGTATCTCTGCCTATGTTAGTGTTATGGAGAGGTATATAGTTATATAGATATTTTAGGTGAAGGTAAAAATGATGACAAGATCAGATAATGGTCTTCTAAGAGTTGATTCAATAGCTATGGTTGGCCTATGACAGACATAACATCAAAGACATTGAAGTCTTACATTTTCATGATCCCATACATGTGGATCTACAGAAAGATACTTTCAAGTAAGATTTATTAATTTAGGAGAGAAACTTTTATGTTACTATTTAGTATGAGATCATATATCCCAATACTTCCCAATCTGATGGGTAGCTTGGGGTATTCAAAGAAATATTGTAGATTGATCACTTTGATATAAGTAGTGGCATGATTAGGGGCTAACCCCTTATAGCAAGGGTGTCCCTTGAGAGTTAGGTATGGTTGAAGATCCTATGGTTAATAGGGAGTAGTTGGAGGTGGAAAATATTATCATCCACTTCCACCAAAAAATTCAACTTCTTCTATTTATACTAGGGAAGCTAGCAGTAAAGTTAATGGGAATAGACAAGAGATTGAGGGAAATGACTAGGCAATGCATAATACAGTTTGAGGTGTTATCTATACATCATATACACTAGCACTCATACATAATGATACTAGTGTAATCCATTTTTTTATTATATCTTTTGTTTAATATATTTAAGTCTCAGTGGAGCCCCTAGCCTTTAATATGTGGCTATATTCTTCTAGTGGAGGCAATAACACTCCCACCCACATTTTTAGAATAAGAAAACCTAACTTAGTAGAGAGAGATTTTCATGGGACCACATTATGGCTGGGATGAATCCATATAATATCATACTTGGCATGAATCACCTACCCTTAATTTTTTCCTTGATAGACTTTTATCATCAGAGAGTGATGTGTTACCAATCTTATAAATTTAGTTATTCTTCCTAGTTGAGTGGGACCTTGAATAGAGATGAGTGGGGCATGTGTTTAGAGATATTTATACAATCACCCATTTGTTTGTGAGTTTGGATCTATGTTTAGTATTCACCTATGTTGATCATATTCATATAATAAATGAAGGGTATACAGATATATTTCATAAGATTTTACTAATATTTCTCCCTTATGAAGTGATCAACTTCTATATTGATTTGCATCCGACAAACACATAAATATATTCTAAAACTTATCAAATCACCCTTGATGATCTATAGGAACTAAATTTGTATCTATATGACCTTAGGGTAAAGGGTTTTGTTTGTCCTAGTTTTCACCCAATTCATTCTATTTTTGTTTTTCGAGAATGAAAATAGGATCATGAGGATTATTATTGACTATGAGTACCAATATCAGGTGACCATCAAGAATATATACCCTCTACTAAGTACTGATGACCTATATGATAATAATTTAAGGGACTAAAGTCATTATCAATGATTAATCTAATTTATGTCTATCATAAACTATGATTTTGATACGATGATATTTAGAATATGGTATGCTGATGTCAATAAGCGAATGATGAGTTTTTGAGATTTCCTCCAGCATGAACAAAACCCAGTTTATGATAATGGGCCTCAGGAACTGGATCTCTCTACCTTTATTGGATTATTTCATGATATTATTCAATGATGAAATCCTTATATATTTATTGTTAGAAGAAAATATTGTTTAGAATATGAGGATTGTTAAGGGTTTTATTTAGGATCACCATTTTTATAGTAAACTCAAAAAGTTTTAGTTCTAGACTCAATAAGTCGAAAACCTAAGGTAGTTTATCTTCTATTGTTAATTAGTTGTGGATTTAATGATGAACTTGTTATTTATTTCATGAAGGCTACCTGAGAATGTGTTATTCGTTGTGTAACTTCCTATGGTTGGAAGGATATTACAAGTGATTCATGGGATAATTTTCTTGGATTATACCTCTAGTAACATTCCTTAACTGAAAATGTAATCCGTTGGTATTTTATGATCAATTCTATATAGAGTTTTGGGATTTGGAGATATGTTGATGAGTTCTCATGTCCAAATGTTTTGAAAGTATTGGGTCATGTATGTTGTTTTTTCAATTCCTCTAGAATAGGTCTCAGATCTGTACCGATGAAAAGTTGGGTAGTTATTGGTTATATGTCATTCTTTATAATACCACATGGACCATGATTTAGATCTCATAGAAATAGTATTATCCTTTATGAATTGGAGACATTGAATTCTTAGTAAGTTTTTCATAGTATTTATGGAACACAAGAGTCTATGGTACATATTATCTCAGTGAAATATTAAATTAACAAATAGGTTATGTTTAGAGTTCCTATAAGACTAAAACAAAAAAAACATTTCTACACTCATGGAAAGATAAATTTGGTGGTTGATTCCCTTATTAAGAAATGTTATTCTCAATTGATGGAGGAGTTTTTTTAGTAGTTAGACATGATGAATTTTTCCTTAGTGGATGAGAAATATATAACTTATCCTCAATTGATGGTGGTGTCCCATCTACTTATCTAGTGTGTGATGAAGACCAAATTGGGAGAAATTAACTACGAGATCTAGTGTGATTAGATATACTTAGGTTATTCACCAAATAATTTTTTTAAAGTTATGTAGTATGTCATCCTCTTTCTAGAGTAAATAATAGTCCTTGTTTCACTATATGATGAGGTGTTGATGGAGTTCCACACTTCCCCCATGCAAGTACATCTGAGTTTAACTAATATGTGGTTAGATATCAATTGTTAGTATTAGTTTTCATGTATAATGTTAAGTGTTACAGATTTCATATCATGATGTATTTCTAATCATCATGTGAAGGTGGATCACTAGGTCCCAATAGGTTTAGATCAACCCCTTGAGTTTTTATAGTGGAATTGGTGTGGAATATCGATAGACTTTATGAAGAGACTCCCAGGTTCAATGAAGGGTTATGAAGTTATCTGTTTGAACATCAAATTAATGAACAAGTCTATCCACTAAATTAATATTCAAGAGAACAGTTTTATTTATTACCTTGTATGATTTTACATGGATGAGACTATCTAGTTTCATGGAATACTCAGGGAGATCATTCATGAATGAGATGTTATGTTCATGTACTGAATATGGTATAGATTTAAAGAGGAATTTTTCATTATTATTTGGTTGATAATGACATTCCACTCTTAGATAAATGGCCAAACTAAGGATACCATTCTGGTTCTCAATGATAAATTGTGGAAAAACATTCCCTCATTTTTTCCTCGATTTATATTGGAGCTAGAAGGATCACTTATCTTTAGTAAAGTTTGTATAAAAAGTCATATAGAAATTCACTATTGGTGTGGATCCTTTTTAGGCCAATTATAATATTCCTCAAAGGATATCCATGTTCTAGATAGATATTGGCGAGTCATCTCGTATGGGGTCATAGTAGGTGTGGTTAACAATAAATAAGGTACATGTGATTTAGGGGAGTATGAGGATATCTTAGAGCCACTAGAAGTAATATATAGATCGATGCTGGAGGCCTTTTTGTTTTAATAGGGAGATCATATGTTCCTAAAGTATCTCCTTGATGCATTTTATAGTGTTTTGGTAGGGGAGGAAATATTTCTCTGATGTCCATCAGTCTATTCCATATAAAGTGTAGGATGGGTGAGGTTTCTTACTACCTAACGTTATAACCATTGTCTCACCAAGTGTACAATATCATTTATGTGTCGCATCTAAATTGATACAGGAATTAAATATCACACATTATCACTTAGGGTTATATAGATGTTTAGGATGACGAAACCTTCTCAAAGTACCTAGTGGGGATAGAGGACCAACAGGATAGGACTCTATGAGATTGGGTGAAATCATTGATGCATGTTTTTTGGTAGCATGGAAACTGTCTTGAGAGATTATAAAAATACAATAACTAGATTCAGGTTTAGTACCCTCACCACTTTGAATAGGTTGTGATTTTTGGTACAAAAACCCTTGAACTTGGGAGGATATAGAAAGCTATATTTTTTCATTTGAACAATGAGAATATTTTAAATAATATTATAGGAGTTGGTTGCAAAATAAATTCTATAAAATTTTCAGAACATAATTCTAAATATTTATATATAATATAATATATTATATTCAGATTGTATGCACATGTTTATTGAAAAAATCATATTTTTCTTAAAAGGATCCCCATATAACAAAACTACTATGATAATATAACTCAGAATAGATGGTTTACCGTATATGTGATTTAATTTTAATTCATATTCTAGTCCCCCATTTCAGGCCCATCATTGGTGGTTTATTAAAATTAACAAATAAATTTAAATCCCATAAAACCAAAATTTTATCTATATATTTTTCTTAACCTATCGAATTATGGTTAGTCCCTAAAAACCCAAAAATTAAAGAGTGAATGATATATATATTTATGATCTAGATCTCGGTGAACACATTTTTTATCAAGATCATAAATCTAATTTGGTATGGATGTATATCCCATTGAATTATAAGGATCCAATTTATTTAAGGACATGTTATTTTGGTTTTTCATCGTTCGTTATTAATTTCCATACATAATTTATTGTTTTTTAATTGTCTCTAAAAATTTTCAAATCTTCAAAATTTTATTTTTCTATACTGATTTCTATAACTGTGTTCTTATCTATCTTATTTATCATGGGTGGATTCACACATTTTGAATGTGGGCCAGGATATTACACTATCCACCAAAACATTATTCTTTCATATTCTTTCCCCCATTTGATTTTTCACATTCAACATTCCTCTTTTCCATGGTTGGTGGTACAATGAGTATAACCTAGGATGATGAATGGGTTGTAGTGACTATAAGAAATGACATTTTGAAAGTGAATAAGTTGAAATAATAGAAACATGATAATAGTGAAGTGATATGGTATATTTAATGGTGATATCTATTCTCTAGAGGTGTAGTGTTGTGAATCTGATTGAGTAGTGTAAATGAATTAAGGATGCCTAATAGAAGATGATTTTGGGTATTTTTATCTAATGATGGTAATTGGGGAAAATGGAGGATGGTGATGATCCATAGAGATGCCTTAGTCATGTTGTTATGCATTCAAAGATTCTATATGGTTGAAGGTGAATAAGAAATTTGTAGCATGATTTTAAGTTGTTATGGTTTCTATTGGTTGAATACATGATCACACAACATGTGATTATGAAAAAAAAATTGTCTATCGTGCTCATATACAATCTAGCATTTCCATGACATTTTAAATATTACATGATGTGTACCCTTGTCAACATACTATGTTAAACTAGGTTATGTGGATCAGAATTTCTTGGAGTACACACATCATTAACCAATTGGATACACCCACCATGTGTTCCATTGACCACACCATATATAATGATCACGTGACTCGGGTTGGTTTTGGTACACGCATGAGCCACCAATTTCTTTAACATGATATATACCCCTAAAAAACACATCATGAGGGTCAACCATCATTTAAAAATGTTGATAAAGTATATGACCCAACTACTGCCTCATAGATACACACAATTTACCCTCAAGTATATGTCATTTATTGTTCATCCTTAGGAATTTTTCTTATCTTCTTGACTAAGACTTGGATTTGGGCACATGATTAGTCCATTCAAATATTTTTTCCATATAGAATGTGAAAATAAATTCCTCTACATCGTCAGAGGAGAGACACATGGAAATTCAATAAAATTTTGGTTCCTTGGATCTGAAGTACTGATGAAAATTTTTGGGAGAGGTTATCAGAGTGAAAGTGATTTTGTGTACTCCCCTTGTGGCATGTTGTTTATAGGGAATAAAACCCCCACAATCATTAAACTATTTATAACTCCCTAGAATTCTAAAGGAATTGTTCTTCCCCACTCAATTTTGGGTTTGGTACTCCCTTGGGCCCAATAATTCATGGGTATCCTATATAAATTATATATTTTATATCTCCACACCATTAGTTCATAAATACTCTAGATATGGAATTAGATACTCCCCTATTTGATGATTGTGTTATGATGAATTATACATATTCCATCAGGGTTGTTACTCCCTCAGTCGACACTCTTATACCTTATTGAGGTATAGGTCCCCCACTACAGTTTATAAGAGGTGATGCAGGTTTGGAAAATGTGTGTACTTTGGTTTATTAGGTTTTTTCAGGATGACTGATCCATATATTGGTATGAAATTAAGAACTAGACACTCATATGTCTTTGGTTATCTACCTTTAAAGAAAATCTAGGTTACTTCAAACATTTATGGTTTTGAGCTGACTAGTCTTTCCATCATTAATTTTCGATTTATAGGGTATCCTATAGGGTGTGTATATACTCACCCCAAAATAAAAGTCCACCTACATGTTTAATTTATTATATAGATGGTGGGGACATCAGTGGAGATCTCAGTGGATGTGGTGTTAGTCGATCAAGATCTTAGTGGTGCTTGGATGTACGAGGTGTAGTAAACTATTTTTGTTGTGAGGTAAATTTCAAATAGTCTCATTCATTTCTATATTTTCTATTCTTGATTATATTCTTTATTTTGGGGTTATTTTTTCCCATACATTTTGACTATCTCATGTTGTCATTATGTGTGGACAATTAGTGTGTGTCACATACATTATATACTATAATTTATTTTATTACCTATATTTCCATGTTATTATATCCTATATAGATGTTTGTGGTTAAGAATAGGTACATTAGTAAATCGTCTACAATATTTTCTAATATTCCTACTTAGGGCTAGTTACTATCCTATATCCTATTGGAGGTAGGCTTGGTGTGGCACTCTTAACTTTATTTCAAAATAGCTAAGGTCCTAGTGAGTTAAGTCATGTCATTGGTGGGGCATAAAGTTATATAGAACCTTAGTATATCGATTGGACTCATTAAAGAAATAATATAGGTTAATAGAGTTCTATTACCCTATATATATATTGATTTAGAATAAGTTTCTGACTATTTATTTATGATGGTTGTAATTATAAATCATCATCCTTATGTTAGGATTTATATTGTATTTTCAGGTAATTTTGTTAATTATTTATTATTTTAGTATTATTTATAGCATGATCATATGTTTATATTTGTGAATTTTTTAATATTTTATCCCTTACATAGCATATAAATTCATTATTCTCTTAGGCTTCCTATTTTATATTTTAAACCATGATTATTATTATGTGTGATCAACACTGATGATAGTATAAAAATATTGAAATATTTATTTAAGATATCTAATGAAATCTATCTATATAAATTTTATTGTATATATGCATACATACTCTTAGGGATGCTAAATTTTGTATCTCTTAATTTATTATTATTTAATCTATTATTAATGTAATAAAATACCATTGGATCTGGGTAATAAGAACTCAGACCACTAATTTTTTTCATATGCCTCCATACCAATAAACATCAATCCTATACGTGTTTCTAGACTAATGGGATTCATTTCTATATTTACCTCTCAACCAAGGGAATTAAATTATATATTCACCACCTAACTAAGGAGAGTTAATTTTTTATTTTCCTCCACTCCCCCCCCCCTAAATCAATTCTATAATTCACCCCTAACCTCGGAGAGTCAATTCTATATACACATATTAAATGATGTGGGTTAATTTAATAATGGGATTATAACCATGGGAATTAATTTATTAAATTTCCCTTCCAAATGTTGAGAATAAATTATATATTTGATATATAGTGACCCTAGCCATTGACACATATTATTACATGTTTTTTAGCATTATTAAACAATGAATTACAAGACAAGGATCATAAATTACAATGTATTTGTAATATTGGTACATAAATAAATAGTATTAAATAAAAATATAAATATATTTTATTTAATCTTGATAATGATATCCTAACTTCCATTAAGATCTTACATATACATAAGATAACCTAGTGAATACATGAACAAAAGAATGAGTTAAAATCCCCATAAGGGAATAAGAATATGAATAAAGCATTTCAAATGGGTTATAAGGAATAACATGATGACATAAAATGGAAAGTAACATAAATAAATATTTTTAATTGTAACATATAGAACATGTAATCATGGAATCATGGAATCATAGATATATGGCAGGACAATACAACATGACATAAGCATGTGTAAAGGATAACCACCAAGACCATTGCACCTGGAGTAGCATGAGTCATGGATAACCACAAAGACCAGTGAACATGTATTATCATAATTCAAGGATAACCACAAAGACCATTACACATGATTAGAATGATTCAAGGCCAACCACCAAGACTATTTCACAAGATAAGCAAGAGTCAAGGTTTACCACCAAGACCGTTGCACATGATGCATCATGAGAATACAAATTACCAAATACATTAGAGAAATATATGGGCACACCCATAATTACATGTTCATGAACATGTGATCCACATGATGGTTCATATATAATTAATCAAACATAAACATAAGGGTTACCCATGGAAATAATTGGGTCTCATAATAATGTCAAAAGGCATAAAAAACGTATATCATAATGGTGTCCATAAAATAATAGATTTAAATCATACATGGAAATTTATAAGGAAAATAGGAATATATCACAACAATTTATTTCAAACTGAAGTCATAACCTGTAAAAAATATTGTTAAATCATCTTTCGAAATAAAACATTTTAGTTCAGTTGAAGGATAATTTTAAAGATTCTTTAAAACAGAAAAGGCATAATTGTTTTTATAAAACATGAAATGAACCAAGATAGTTTTTCATGAAAAAATGAGTTATTTTATAAAATTAATAGTGTATTAAAATAGATTATATAGATAATGTTAAATTGGGTATGAAATCAAGAATTTCCCTTTAACTAGGCTAGCTTATCTGGAATAATTGAGGAAACCTTTTTAAAATATGTATATCCAAGAAAAAGAAGGATGAATTGATATGGATACCTGAATTTAGAAAATATAAACATAATTTATAAGAATTATATAAAAATAAATAAGAATAACATTTGGGTAAAGAGAGGTAAATCTTAACCCAGAGGAAAAAATGGTGGTTCAAAAAGAATCCATTACCTTATGTCCGAAAGTGTTTTTCACTTGTACTTAATGTCATGGAACAAAATTGAATCCATTAAATAATTTATTTAGAAAATTTTATAAAATTATTGTATTTTTTTATTTTTATTAAGTACATTCATGTATTCTTTGATGAGTTATAAGATAAAATTTCATCGTTTGGGAGTGTTCATTTCCTTTGTTTTCATGATCGCTTCACATGTATATGTGTATGAAAGGTCATGTCAAATGAGAATAGTTTTAAAGATTTGAAATTTTAGGTTATTAATTAAAACAAGAAAAAATTAAAATATATTATATATCATTTTTTATAGATATGATGATGATTCATTAGATAAAACATTAATGATGATCGTTAGTTTATTTTAGCGGTTTTTCAATCATCAAAAACTTGTTTTAATTAGTTAGTTTATATTATATATATTAATTACATAAGATAAACAAAGTTATAATATACATTTTATATTCGTTTTTAACCACTATAATGGTTTTTTGACCATACTTTAAATTGTTATTAGAAAATGAAAAATCACCATCCATAAAGTTGGTGAATTGGCACCTCACATATGATGTTTTCATTTGAAGAACAAAAGGGGAGAGGATAAAAAATGATGATGGGTTGTTCAATTAAATTAATAACATTACATTATGTAAATGATACTAGATTTATCATTTCACTTGGATAAATATATGTGAGATGAGGAAAATAAAAGAAACTAATTTAAAAAGAAATTAAAAGAAAAGAAAATATGTATCTTTACCTTTTGAATTCTTCTCCTTGAGAACCTCTTTGAGGAACTTGAGATTAGTATTTTATCGATTCCAAAGGAGATTGGACATAGGGGAGAGACTTGGGAGGATTATTAGACATAATTTGGATAGGATTTAGGGATTTTGAGGTATGAGGAGAAGGGGTGTTGAGCGGTAGTATTTATAGTTGTGGAGAGAGGTGCTTTTTTATTATTTTATTCATTTGTTTATTATTTTGACACAAGAATATGAATAGTTTTGATTCACAGGAATAAATATAGTAAATGGAGTTGTAAATATCTAGATTATTGGATTAAATCATCCATATTTCAACCATGACTCGAAAATTCATGTATATGTTAAATGTCATAAATTACTGTATTTCATTATTCACAAAAAATATGAATATTTTAGAAAAATACCAAAAATTCACCCCGAACATTTTTTAATGTGTAGAATTAAAAAATTAAATTAATTTTATGAAAATTATTTTCTAAATATGATATATATATATTTTAATCAAAATCATTATTTACTCGAATAATATTGATTTTAAAATTATAACTGATTTTATAACACCTTGAAAATTTAATTAAGGTCTCATAATATTATATTATAATCATAATATAAAAAAATATTAATTTCTGAATATATTTCAGAAAAATAAATTTTATTTTAAATCATTATATTAATTATAAAATTATAAATAAAGTTTTATATTTTACAAAAATATAAATACTTAATTTATTATTTCTAAAAATTTTAATAAATTATACTATGATATAATTATATCATATTTTTATTTATAATATGTCTTTATTTTTTATACTTTTATAGGAGATGTTATTGTTCTATTAGTCATATTACTATTCATAATTGTCATGTTACTATTCCAATGGTCAAGTTATTATTACTTCGGTATATGTTCCTTAAGATCTAAAAATACCTCTTATTTCATACATTATTTATTTCTAAATTTTGTATTGTGTTATCTTTTTTATTTTTATATGATTTTTACTATATTCATAATTATAAGAAAGTAGATATCATTGATTGATTTTTGTATCATTACATTCTTCCCCCTTATGAAATTTTACCCCCAACATTTGGTTTAACAAACTAAGGGGAAAATAGGCGAGGCTACTTATCATTCATTGATTCCTTAGGTTCCCATATTTCCTCTTTGTACATATGGTTCTGTGATAGTAATTTGACCTGGTGAGTAGTCTTTTTGTGTAGAATTGTATCTCTATGATCCAAGATCTTCATTGGATTCTCCTCAAAAGAAAGATAATTTTCTAACTATACCACCTCTAAATTCATTACATGTGAGGGATGTAGTATTTATTTAATCAAGAGGGATACATGGAATACATCATGTACTTGAGACATGGTTGGTGGAAGTTCTAGTTGATAGGCCACAACTCTAACATTATCAGGAATCAAAAAGGGGATGATGTACCTAGGGCTTAACTTTCCTTTCTTCCCAAATATCATGATCCTATTCCACTGAGATATACGGAGGCATACCGTGTCTCAATCCTTAAACTCTAGGCCTCATCGACAATTTTCTACATTTCACTTATATTATATTTGGTCTACATTAATGTCTTGTTGAATGATTTTAACCTTTTACTCCATTTCATCGACCATTTCCGGTTCGAGAAACTTACGTTCAAAAACATCATCCCAGCACACTATTGTTCTGTATCTTTTCACATATAGTGCTTCATATGGATCCATTTTGGATGATTCAGTGGAAACTATTGTTTTAGGAGAACTCTACTAGAGGTAGGTGTTTCTCTCATCCCCCCTTGAATTCCATAGAACAAGCTATTAACATATATTCTAGTGTCTAAATAATCATATCAAATTATCCATTAGTTTGAGGATTATTGGCTATACTGAAGTTCAACTCAGTGTTTAGTGCATGTTGGATACTTTCCTATAACATGGAGATAAATTTGGGATCCTGGTCAGAAACAATAAATAGTGGTACTTCATGAAGCCTCACCACTTCTCTGATGTATATCTATACAAGTTGGTTGAGGGATAAGTACTCTCAAATTATGATAAAGTGATATATCTTTGTAAGATAATCCACAACAACCCATATAGAATTGTTTCCTTTGGATGTCTTTAGAAGTCTAGTGACAATGTTCCTGGTGATTCTTTCCCATATCCATATTGGTATGGGTAATATTTTCATCATCCTACTATACTTTTGTCTTTCTTCATTAACTTCTTGACACACCAAGCACTTTGATTTATATTTATTGATCTCCTTATACATTTTTTCCCACCCATAGTTCTCTCAGATATCATCATATATCATTGTACTCCCTGGTTAAATATAAAAGGTTGAGTAATGTGTGTCATTTAGAAGCTCTCTCTTTATATTTTAATTGGATGGTACACATAGTAGTGACCCAAATATCACAACTCCTTCCTCGTCCATTTGGAACCCTTAGGACTTCCAATTTCTAAAAAACCTTACCTTTTTCTGAATTTTTACATATTTTATCTCAGCATCATTTATTTTCTCTATAAAGGATTATTGTGAAAAGAATTTAGACATGATTGATGATGTCATTCTTTAATGATTCCCATGTCTATCCTTTGTAGGTATACAATGATTGGATCCTTCTTAATTTTCATCACTATAATGTTGTAGTATCATTTCTACTTAGTACATATGCCACCTTATTTTCATTACAAAGATGGTATTGAATTGAGAAGTCATAATCCTTTATGACCTAAAACTATCCTCACTGGTTCAAATTAAGCTCATTCTATGTCATTATATATATAAGGATTTTTTGATCAGTATATATTTCACACTTCTCCCCATATAGATATTGCCTCTATATTTTCAATGCAATGATTACAGCCTCCAACTCTAGATCACGTATGAGATAGTTTTTCTCATGAGTTTTTAACTTTCTTGAGGTGTAGGCTATCACATTTTTATTTTTGATTAGTATATAGCATAGGATATTATTTGAAGCATAATAGTACACCACAAAGAGATCCCCACTTTTCGAAAGTGTGAGTACTAGTGTAGTGATAAGCCTCTTTTTTAACTCTTTTAAGTAGCCTTTATATTTATTCTTCCAGAAAAACTTTTCTTTATTTTGAGTCATCCTAGTTAATGGGTTTGAAAATCATGAGAAGTTATTCAAAAATCATTGGTTATACCAATCTATACTAGAGAATCTATAGATCTCTATTATAAATGTTTTCATTGGCCAAACTTCGATTGGATTGGTCTTAGATGGGTCCTCATATATTCCTCTCCTGGTGATAACATGCCCCAAGAATGATACTTCCTCTATCAAAAACTCACACTTTACTTTTAATATGATTCCCCCCTTTATAATGTTTTTTGAATAGTATTCAAATTCACATTGTGATCCTTCTTTCTCATGGAGTATATCAAAATATCATCAATAAGGACTACCAATTTTTTTGAGGTAATCTATAAATACATTATTCATTAAGTCCATGAAAATTTTAGGATTATTGGTGAGTCTAAAGGGAATCACTGTGAACTCATAGTACCCATACCTCATTTAAAAGGTAGTTTTTGGGAATATGTTCCATCATCACCTATAATTCATGATATCCCGACCGAATGTCCACCTTAGTGAAATACTTATCCCAACATTATTGATCAAAAATTAATTTATACATGGAAAAGGATACTTTTTCTTTATCATGATTTTATTGATCTCAAGATAAACAATGCATAGGTGCATTAATCCATCCTTCTTCTCCACGAAGAGGACTGGATCACCCCATGGTGAAGCACTCAGGTGTATAAAACCACTGTCCAAATTCTCTTGTAACTTCTTCTTTAGTTTCTCCAAATAAATTGTGGCCATTATATAAAGTCTATTTCATATAGGAAGTGATCCATGAATAAGTTTAATTGAGAAATGAACCTCTCATTCAGGAGGAAGTCTGAAAAATTATTTAGGGAATAAATCAGTGTAGTCCCCCACAATGGGAATGTATTCAATCATGATTCTCTCCTTTGTCTCAATAATTTGAGCTACATATTATTTCTAATAAGGAAACAATATCAAAAATTAAGACAAGGATTATTATGGAGATTCATCCTCCTCCTTACATTTTTAAAGAATTAAAGGATTCCTCAGGATGGGAAGAGTTATCTCCCTTTCCAAATAGTTGTTGTTGGCTTTGTATAAATATAGTCAATCCATTTCCAAAATCGGATCAAACTCCGCCAAATGAAGCATGGAAAGGTTTTCGGGGAGGTTTAGTCCACAAAAATTAACCGAGGATGAGTTATATACTTTTGATAAAATAATTCACCCAGTTTTTTTCTCATAGATTACTCAACCTCTATATTCTAAGGTGTTGTTTGAATAGTTATAATAAACTATCAAGATATGAAAGAATTCATAGAACCAGAATCAAATAATACATTTTATATTCTTAAATTAATAATCAGTGTACATGTCACCACATCATTATCGAGCTCCACCTCAGTAGTAGTGATAAAATGTTCCATTCCTTTCTTCCATGGATGTTATTGTTGTTGATTTACTCTAACAACCCTTGGCTTGCAGAATTGGTTCACATAATTACTATGTTTCATTTTGTTGAAAAACTTCACTGCATTTTGGGTGTTGATCTGAACCTTCGCTTATTCTTCAACATTAGTGGGATTATTCATATTACTTTGGCATTTATTTTCCCGATTCCCATTAAACCATAATTAAAGAATTTCCTTGTTCCCTTTAGAAACTTCCCCAGATACTTCTTCCCAAAATCTTGACATGTCTGATGTTGGGTTTTCTATCCATCATTGGATTTATCTATTGATCCACCCATATTAAACGCAATTTTTCTTTATTTATCTTCGGGCCCATAAGACTAATCAGAGACTCCGATATCCATTTCAACCTTCAGGGTACAATGGAAAATATCTTTATAACACTCAAAGTCACGGATCTCTAATTATATATTTTGACTTTCCTTTAGTTTTATAAACAATCAATCCACCTTAATTTCAGTGTTTGTGACAAAGTTTGAGGTGTGTCATGTAATCTTTGTGAATTTTTCTTCAAACTCCCCGATAGAATCATATTCTTTCATCTTTAGTCCAAGGAACTCTCTTTCCATCTTGGGATGGAGGGTTTAGGGAAAATATTTATTGAAAAATATTTTTATGATTTCCTTTTAATCCATGGAATCAATTTCCTCTTTGGACTTTGTGTTCATTATCAGTTCCCACAACTGATCAACTTCAAAATCAAAATAATTGATCTCCATAACATATTTCTCTTTTTTTAATCACTAGAGAATAGAGAATATCTTCTTAAAGAAGTTAATACATTGTTCCTCAATGAGGGTATCAGAGGATACACAAAAACAGGGTAGTCTTTTTTCACATGAATGAATCGATGAAAATTTTCTCTTTCTTAGGAGGAGGGAATTCCATGAGATTAAAGTTAATATTCATAACTTAAGTCAATTTAGGAAGTACTGACATGAAGTTTTGAGCTCCCGTTCCCATCATATTTAGTATTTCATTAGGGAAAACATCACATTACTTATCACATTGATTTTTTGTAATGGGTTCTCCTATGTCCATCCCTTAACTGAGAAAATAAATTTAAATTAGGAGGTCTTGATTACTTAAATAATAAAAAAATAAAAAATAATCTTTAAACAATGAAGGATAAACATTAAAATGAAAATTATAACCTAACATATGATTATATAAGTTCCAATAAAGGTTATACATGGTGATAGAATTATCTCTAGGGTTCTTGCTAAAGTTTTATAGTCCTAATCTCCAAAAATAACTAGATTGTACTCTAATGCTAACTATAGAGACCCTAGAAATTTACACATATCATTACCTGATTTTAAGCATAATTAAAAATTAAATTATAATACAAAGATCATAAAGTCTAGTTCCTTTGTATGATTAGTTACATAATTAAAAAACATGAACCCAAAATAAAAATGTATTTTATTTAATCTCTGTAACGAGCTTTTAACTTCATTTGAGCTCTTACATCTACATAGAATGACCTAGGGAATACATGAACGAAGGGAAAAACTAAAAACACAATAAGTGAATAAGTATATGAATAAATCATAAAACAATAGTTAGAATTCATAATATGATGACATAAAAAGGAACCGAATAAGAATAAATATATGGCAACATAACATATAGAACATGGTATCATGTAATCATGGAATCGTTGAAATGTGGAAACAACATACAACATGACATAAGAAGAGTCAGTTCTAACAACCAAGACCATTGCACATAGAGTAGAATGATTCAAGGATAACCACCAAGACCGTTTCACATGGAGGATCTTGAGTCAATTCTAACCACTAAGACCATTACACATGATTAACAAGAGTCAAGGCTAACAACCAAAACCATTGCATGCGATGTATCATGAGACTAAACATTACCCAATTGATTGAAGAGATATCCGGGGACACCCATAATAACATGTTCATGAATATGTGTGCCATGTAAATATTCATACATAAGGAATCAAACATATATACTAGGGTTATCCATGGAAAGTATTGGGTCAAATAATCATTTAAAAAGGTATAAAAATAAGGAATATCATAATAGTGTCCACAAAATAATGGATTTAAATCATAAATGAAAATTATTAAGGTAAAATAGTGATAGATCCAGGAAATTTATGTCAAAACTATGTCAAAACATGTAAAAAGTATTTTTAAAGAAACATTAGAGATAAAACATTTTAGTTTAGTTCAAGGAAAATCTTGAAGATTCTATAAAATCAAAAATGCATAACTGTTTATATAAAACTATAAATAAAAAAAGATATTTTTTCAGGATAAAATTAGTGATTTTAGAAAAATAATGGTTGCTTAAAATAGATTATATTGAGCATTTTAAAGGGGATAAAAAGTCTTGAAGTTCCCTTTAATCGGGCTTGCTTATCAGGAATAATTGAGAAGGGAACCTTTTCAAAACATGTATATCCCCAAAACAAATAAGGCTAAAATGATCTAGATACACAATTTTGGAACATATACACATAATTATGACTAATTATATAAAAAATAAATAATAACTACATTGGGGTAAAGGGAGAAAAATTGTAACGTGAATGAAAAAATGGAGGTTTGGAAAGAATCCCTTATCTTATGTTTGAAAGTGTTATGCACCTATACTTAATATCCTATATAATAAAATTAAATCCATTAATTAATTAATTCAGAATCTTTTCTACATGTATTTAGTTTTGTATAATTTTATTAAGTTATTTCATTTCAGTTTTGATGAGTTCTAAGATACAATTTCATCTTTCGGGAGTGTTTCTTTCTTTGATTTTGATGATCTGGTCACTTGAATACATGTTTGGAGGATCATGTGAAATGATAATAGTTCTCAAGAATTTAAATTATATGTTATTATTAAAAATAAAAAATATTAAACAGTCTTATATATCAATTTTTTTCCAGATATGAGTATGATTCATTCGATTGAATGTTAGTGATGATCGTTAGTTTATTTTGGTGGTTTTTTATCATCACGAATTAGTTTAGTTTTGTTAAATTATATTTTGTATATATATTAGTTCAATAATATTATCACAGTTATAAAAAAATTAAAATATTTTTTAAAAACTTTAATGGCTTTGTGACCAAAAATGAATGTGGTGATAGATAATGAAAAATTTCCATCCCTGAATTTGGCGAATCGACACCTCACAGATCATGTTTTCATTTTTAACAAAAGGAGAGGGGAAAAGACATAATGATGGGATATACCATCAATAGAATAAAATTACTCTATATAAATGATACTATATTTACTATTTAATTTGGATAATAGATGGTGAGAATAGGAAAATAAAAAAGAAAATAAATTGAGAATAAATTAAAATAGAAAGAAAGAGGTTTTTTTACCTCTTGAATTATTCTCATTGAGAACCTCCTTTAGGCACTTGAGTTTGGTATTTTATTGAGAAACAAGTATCCTAAACATGGGGGAGATACTTGGGAGGGGTAATGGGTAGAATTTAGAAAAGATACAAGGCTTTTGATGTGTGAGGAGAAGGGGTGTAGAAAGGTGGTATTTAGAGTGGAGGTGAGGGGTGTTTTTTATTATTTTATTCATTTGATTATTATTTTTGGTTCAAGACTATGAATAGTTTTTATTCCAATGACTATATATAGTAAAAGGGAAATTATATTTTAATATAATGGGTTTATATCTTCCATACATCATCCATGATTCAAAATATTTTGTATTTTTTAAATACCATAAATTATCGTATTTCACTATTCACTAAAAAAATAAACTATTTTAGAAAAATTAAATTTTAAACCAATCATTTTTTAGAAAACTAGAATTAAAAAGTTAAATCTATTTTATGAAAATAATTTTCTTAATATAATAAATTTACTTTTTAATTAAAATCATCATTTAATAAAAAAATACAAATTTTAAAATTAGAATTGATTTTATGATATGGTGAAATATTAATTAAGCTCTCATAAAATTATATTATAATCATAAGATAACAAAATATTAATTTATGAATCTATTTTAAAACAATAAATTTTCTTTAAAATCATTACATTAATTATAATACTGTAAATAAATATTTATGTTTTACAAAAATACGAATACTTAATTTATCATTTCTAAAACATTTAATAAATTATACTATGATATAATTATATAATTTTTTTTATTTATAAGATAACTAATTTTTTTATAATATCATAGGTGAGTTTACTATTCTATTGGTCATATTACTATTCCTAATTTTTATTTTACTCTTCCAAATGTCAAGTTATTATTCCTTTGGTATATGTTCTTTAACTTCTATAAATATATCCCATTTTATTCATTATTCATTTATAAATTTTGTATTTTTTTCTCTATATGATGTTTATGTGATTTATATTATATAAATAATTATAAGAAAGTAAATCTCATTGATATAACTTTGGATCATTACATGATATCTCATTAAGAAGGTAACATAATCAGCTAACCTAGTCAAGGTTTTATCCCTTTTGATGATCACCATTTTTTCATCATTCCATATTATGATTATACAGAGAGTATAACCTATCAATAAATTCTACCTATAACTTAGTAGATATAATCATATCTCAAAACATAATAATTCTAACCAAGAATTGTTTCATATAAATTTCATATTCTGAATATATTTAATCTCAAAAAAAAATAACAAATACATGTATTGTACCCATTGAAAATGTCCAAACCATTGATGGTCATTATCTATTAACACATGGAATCACTTAATTCATGGAAAAATTGGCTCATTATCCATTATAACATTATTTCCTTCAATTTATATAATAAAAATTCTATTATCAAAACATGTATAAATAGTGTATTAAACCTTATAGAAGTTTCCATGTATCCCTTTGCTCCAAAACCTTCATAAAGGATAATCCCAACCCCCATAGGGGCTTAAGAACCATTAATGAGAGATTTAGTGATTAATAAATCCAAAATAAAATCAAATAGAATATATATAGTTTTGGAAAATGATAAATAATTCCATGCATCAACCATTATTTGTATAGTTTTTCAAGGTATGATTTTTAAAATTGTCTATTAAACCATGAAAAACCCATATATTTCTTTTCAAATATTCTAAATTCAAAATTTATTTATGAAAAATATACCAATAAACTCATAAATTCTAAATAAATTAAATCTAGGTAAATTCCTCATTTAATTAAAAAATTCACATGTCTATAATTTAAAAGGACATTATGTATTCATAGGCTGATTCATCTAAAAAAACTTACAAAAGGGTTAATTAATATCCTATCTTTGAAATTGCATGTCTTCTATTATTACTAATTCCTAATTTAGTAATTAAACATATACCAATTTAATCTCTCCCATAAATATTCCCTAAGACAATTCATTCTCCCAAGTGAAATCAACATTAATTCCAAAAATTAAAACTTTTTAGCATATTTTTCATATCACATGCCTAAACCATTGATTTAGATCCCAATATCACATAACAAATATAATTATCCATTAAATTACAAGGTTTCCTTAATAAATGAAACAAAATACATTGATAACCATTGTAATCAATCAACTCATAGGTTCCTCCATGCCTATCCCTTATAATGAATGAGATTGGAATTCACTATTTATGAAAACTGGATTTCAAAATTTCCATTACACAGTATCAACTTAAAGGACCATCACTTCATAAGAACACCATTCAAGTTATGACGTAGATAATTTATTAATATCCTCTAAGTAAATAAATTAAAAAATATTAAATACTTTAGGGGTTTAATTATCATACTTTCTTAGATACCCTTTACCATATAACCATAAATTTTTCTATAAATCATTATAAATTTATAACCATACTTAATAAAAATTTCATAGAAGTAATTATTTCTATAAATCACATTAAACTGATCACATGAAATCATAAATGACATCTAAAGTAAAACTATGAAATAATAAGAATGATAAATAATTAAATTCCATTCCAACAATAAATAAAATTCAACCCTCGCCATAATGTGAGATGGTATGCGAGTATTATATACACTATAATACCAAATGTATGATTGAATATATAAGTATGAGATTCTCAAGTAAAAGAGGGGGTGAATTTTACTTTTAAAAATCCCTAAGGAAATTTTTCACAACTAAAATTCTCAACACCTCTAAGTTCTAATAACTTGCTTGATTCCAGAAAATTGATTTTGGAAATGAAACTTCACAAAAGTTTAAACCAACTAAAATTATACCATAAAGTGTATAGAATATTACTAAATCATATTACAATTAAGAAAGTATACAAAATTCATAATTACCTTAAAAATACAAAATGCAGAGCGGAAAACAAAGTAGTAACACTAGAAGTAACAAACAGTAACTCTTTTAACACAAAGAGAAGGGTATCCAAAAACCCTGGATAAGAGGTCCCTTGATTTATACTTTCAAGAAAGTCTATCTTACCCACACCAGGGTAAGCCCTCAATACAAATATCAGAGTCTATCTTGCTATCCCCACAAGCCCTCAACTATCAGGTAATCGACACCTTTGTCTTCTTATCCCCGGAAGCCCTCGATTATACACAACATCAATTGGAGTCACACGAAGCAAGTCTGTACGAAGAAAAGTTTGAAAAAGCCTTTCAAACATTCTACATGAAGCATAAGAGTTTAGAAGAGCCTCTATCTCTAGAAATCACTTCAATAGCATGTAAGCACGGATGTCAAAGATGTTGTCAAGTGTTGTTCAGTCTTTTTTCAAATGAGCCCCTATTTATAGGCGCAGCTCCAATGGTCAGCTCTCTCCTCCAACTGTCATATTTTTCCTTGAATTTCAAAGGGACTTGTACATATGTCACTCAAACAATGGTTAGTTGATAACTGAAGGCACGACATCGTTTTATAAAAGAATAAGTGTAAGAAGAAATATGGTTACACAACCAAACTCAAATATTTGGAATGTATGAGAATAAAAGTTCGTAATGTAATTAAATAAAAGTTTGGAGTCTAACCAAAAATAAATTTTGTGCCTATAATACAAGGATATTCAGATTCTGTTTATCAGAAGAATTCAGAGTCAAACTTCATACAAGTTCGTATCCATAATTCGTAATCAGAATTCACAATCAGAATTCGTAATGAGAATTCATAATTAGAATTCTTCATCAGAATTCATAAGGAGAATTTGTATTCAGAATTCACAATCAGAATTCGTAATGAGAATTCGTAATTAGAATTCATCATTAGAATTCGTAATTAGAATTCATATTCATAATTCACAAACAGAATTCGTAATGAGAATTCGTAATTAGAATTCATCATCAGAATTCATAATGAGAATTCGTATTCCGAATTCACCATCAGAATTCGTAATGAGAATTCATAATCAGAATTCATCATCAGAATTAGAATTGAGAATTCGTAATTAGAATTCATGATCAGAATTTGTAATGAGAATTCGTAATCAGAATTCATCATCAGAATTCATAATGAGAATTCGTAATCATAATTCATCATCATAATTCTTAATGAGAATTCGTAATCACAATTCATCATCAGAATTCGTAAAGGGAATTCATAATCAGAATTCGTCATTAGAATTCATAGTTAGAACTCTATATAAGTTCGTAATCAGAATTCAGAGTTGAACTTCATAAAAGTTCGTAACAGGGAATTCAGAGTAGAACTTCGTAAAAGTTCATAATAGGAATTCAGATTCTAAAACAGAACGCTTCATATCTAAGTATTATATGATTCCGAGGTTTCTAGATATGAATCTGATTTTTATACTTATGAAAAATATTTATTTGAATAATGAAGTCTAGGTAAGGGTAGATTTCATTGGGTATGGAAATTTTTCTTATATAAGTAAAATATTGGGTAAAAAAAATTTGCTTAAAGATAAGGTGTTTGTGATTTTCAAAACAAGAAGGAATTGAAAATTCATAAGGAAAACCTTATTGACTCAACACATAAGTGATCTAGTTTAAGTTTTTTCATTCCTTATAACCCTATATCAACTACATAAGTAAATGAAATCACTTAGATGATTCTTTAAACACCTACCAATAATTTTATAAAACAACCCAACCATGATTCATTAACACACCTAGAACCTCGACTCACTTATAATACCAATATTGAACTATAAAAAAAATCCCAAGGCACAAATATTTTTTAAAATTACACTTCTATAACCCTAGTTAAGGATTCATGTCCCCATTATATTCCTACCAATCTAATTTCACTAGTCACACTTTATTCAGCAATAATTCCTAAAATAAAATCAATACTTTTGATAAATTTATAAATAACAGTTAAATGAAAATATCTCCCAGGGTGGTATTAATTCTCTCCTATAATTATGAAACATATTACACTGATGGTATTAAATGGAATACACACCTGACAACTTTACCCAGAACATTTCATAAATTTCCAATTTTAAAATTTGACATTAGGCTATCTACCCAAGTAAAATATTTCAACTCCTCAAATGAAATTCCATGGGAGAACCTCAATAAATCAAAAAATTAATTTAAAAGAAAATAATCCTTATAAAACATAACATTTCCCATTTCCAATTGAAAATTAAAATTTAAATAATTTTATTAAAATTATTCAATATAGAAAATTAATACGTATTCCTACAATCAATTCATATTTTTTGAAGTACACCACATTCAATTAGTGAAATTGTGGCCACCTAGATCAAATAAATTCCAGAGACCAAATATCATGCATAAATGATAATTACTATATAAAATAAATATCATGGTACTTAAACTAGAAAAAACTCAAAATTTAAATAAAAAAACTTCACCGATAGTATTTAAAATGATCTTTACTTCATTGGTAGTGATATTTGAAATTGATAACTTCTATAATAGATTGTGCACAATCTACACAACCATTTTATACATTGGTACTAACAATTATTAAATTTTAATTATGTTTAGTCAAATTATCATTTTTAATACATTTAAATTATTTATGAATCAATATCATATTAATGAAAAATAAATAGAGAATATATGAGGAGAAGAGTATAATATCATATGATGGGTATGTTTGAAGAATTAACAAGAATAAAGAACCTATATGACTTTTAACATGGGATTAATATAGAAAAGATCCCTTAAATAAAGATAACCAATAATGGGGAATAAAATTATAGATTTATCCACAAAATATAAAGTTATATAGGGTTAATTATGTCATGGTTTAGGTGCATTGCTTACAAAATCATTTATCTAATCATTCATTATTCACTATTATAGGTTAAATAAAATAAATAATATTCATGCACAGTTTATAAATTATGCCTCAAAATCATGAAAAATTTAACAATTATAAACTAACTCAAAGAATTATTAATTAATATCAATTAAATAAATCAAAATCTACATGTATTTCCAAGATAAAATTATGACTAAATAATTTAACCATGATTAAACTTCTCCAAAAAAATCATGTCATCAACCAAAGATTATAAACCAAAAAAATATCAATTTTTAAGACTTATATCTTTTATATAATATTAAAACACTAATTAAATAAATTTTAACATTGATGAAATTTAACATATGTTGTTATTCTGGTTTACCCAAAAAATATAAAAGGATATATTTGTTTATATCATCTTGAATTTATATTGGATTTGTTCTCAATTTTAAAAGTTGTTTTTTAGGTTTTTTCAAGTTCATATTTGATTTTTTGGATCAGTAATTGGATAGTTTATATACTTGAAATTTTCGAATAAAATTGAGGAAGAAGATATTCAAAAATGTTTTTAATGTTTTTATTAAGGGGATATATATATTACGAAGAAATTAAAAATTTATAAGTATATATTTAGTCAACCATATGTATAATGAAGGTGAGGTATTTATATAATAAAGGAGAAATTCGTTATTCTTTCAACACATTGTGAAGATCGTATTTATATTAGAGATAGAATATATATTCACTATAGAGTCATATATCTGAATCTACCTAAATAATTATTATAATATATTATTTTATGATATATATATATGACTACAAATTGTATAAAATATTCTATAATAATTTATGTAGGATTTGATGGTTTATATGAATATAAGAAAATAAAACTGATTTTATATTATTTCATAGGTTATACGCACAAGATATAGTTAAAATGAAATATTACATATAACTATAAAGGATATTAATATGGGTGAAAAATAATCTAATAATGTGTATTTGATTATATTTTTCATATCCATGGTTTTTTTGTTTTCTAAGTTATATGAATCCACAAAAGATAAGAGTTTCGTGAATATAACCATAACAATATTAATTAAGTCTATTATTAATTTTGGGATAATATTATTAACCCCCCACAAGTTATTGTGGTTATGTATTCAACATCTAAATCTACCTAGATCTCCCTATTTAATAAGGGTATATAATTGTTGATTGATGGAGATGGATTAACTCTCTACTAGTTAAGTGAGATATTAAATTTCAAGTAATTTTCCTTATCCTATGTGGTTGGTTTGGAATCTAAATTAGATTAGGGAAATGGGGTTATGTTCTAACAATTGGACAACCCTTCGGAAGAATCTGGAATGAATATAAATAATGGTAAATTTGATCAAGGTGGGGGATCTAATTAAAAAAATTAGGTATTAGTAATGAGGAATAATATCCATTATACAAACCAAGTTTACTATAATTCCCCTCCCCCTTTCACAAGGGAACAGACTAGGATGATTGTACAAGTGAGTGATTAAATTCATGTTTTTTTGGAATTCATTGTGTGGTATCACTTCATAGTATTTTTTTCTAGATTTTGGATCTTTATTGATTAGAGTAATGGTTTTAGGTTAGGTAATTTTTATGGTTACTACTCAACCATAAAGTAAAATTATTTAAATATAAAAACATTTGTTTGGAGGAAAAATAGATAAGATTATTTAAGTGTTAAACTTTTACAATTCAAAGTTATACCTCCCATAATGGTTTATTATAACCATGTAATTTGTAATCAACATGATTTGTATCAATTAGTTTGTAATTAGTGAATATTGATTGTTTAAAAGTGCTCTTCTAAAGTATTGGGTGAGAAAATAACCTAAATATTGTATTCTATATCTAATTGTGATTTTAGTGGATTGTGAGTGAAGAAAATATACTTTTGGGGGGTTAAAAAAATTAAATTTGGGTTTGATTTATGTAACATTTTTGTTTCAATAAAAGTTAAAAATAATTTATAGATAAGATAAAGGATAAATTCACTTATTAATCCAAGATCAAGTTTGATAGTTCTAGGTTTTTCTAAAATTTAAATAAGTTTAAGAAATCATTTACTCGGATTCACCCATCTTGTGTTAATACTCAAATTTATTTGGATCTTTACATAAAATAGCAACTCCCAAGTATCCGAAAATCAGATCCAAAATAGATAAAATCTATAAAACTAAGCCATATTCTCTCATATCTTCTTCCAAATAACTTAATAATGCCTCAGATTGGTGAAACATATGTTTTCAAATTGAGGGACTATATCCTCAAGTGTGATCCCTTGAACAATTGAGTATAGAGTCTTGTATTAATAGTCAATTTCAAATTTAAATTAATCATTCCCCATAATTAATTTTTTTCTTATACTATCAATAAAAATAAAATTCTTGGAAATTTTATCTTTGTTGTAAGATCTCAAAAGTAGTGAATACAGAAAAAAACACATGTGTAGTTGAATATAAAAAAAATCAATAATTTTCAATACCCACAACTTTAAAACAAGTCACCTATATAAAATTTCCACATCTAAACATTATATATAACATGAATAAACAAAATATTATCACCATACATAAAAGGAATAATAAATCCACAAAATAATAAGTGACTTATGATGATAAAACCTAGTATGTAGTCTCTTATCCCTAATAAATTCCTTTACATCTAAATTTCTCTATAAAAGTATCCTAGACATTTTTTAAACTCTATAAATAATGTATATATAAATGAAGCTTAAACCTATAATTCATGTGCATGCATGTATGAGATGAGCCTAAGACTTCTTAGGATATATCCAAAACCACTTATCCCAATTATTCGATGTGAAATTAATATATTCATGTGATTATATACATGATATGTAATAGAAAATCACTAAAAAAATGGGAAAATTTAAAAAATATCAAATCATTCACACACACATTTCACAATCAATAAAAGAATAAAAAAGGTAGTCCATGTCACATGAAGTCAACTTATTCCATGAGGCATTCCCAAAATGTTTATAAACATGATATTAACTAATATTTTATAATATTTTCAAGAATAATTCTCAGGATTAAAAACCTAAATTGGGAAAAAAATTATTTACCTTTATATACAAAAAAACAATTTTCATGAATTTTTCTTGTATTTTTACAGGGTATGTTACACTAATAAGAATCCATAAATCATGTATAGTTTTTTTAATGATCAAACATTTATATGAATTCTTCTCGAACATCAATACAATCATTAGAAAAACATTGTCCTAAATCGCATTAGTTGTTATAAAAAATAAATCCAATAGAATGATTTTAATAATATCATTGGGGAGGAATTGTATCCAACACATAAGTCAAAAAAAATTATTTAAACAAAATAATCACTATAGTTTCATTGGGATGAATACCTCTCATCCTAGGATATAAAAAACCCCCCAACAAACTCATTCAATAATTAAAAATATTTCATTGGTTTATCATGTATTATTTCTAAAATCATGTAACAATAACCAATTAATCTTTCAAGAGTCAATCATGGGGATCCATTTTAAAATTTATTAGATCATTCATATTTCTTATTTTAGAATTCAAGCATTAAGGCATTAAATTATGGATGCATTCTCATTTAATAAGGATAACATATATTAAGAACCACTAGTAAAAAAGTAATCATAACATAGCCATGTAACTATTAATTTATTTTTTAACTATTTTTCACATTTTAGTATTTATATTATTTTCCCATTATATATCCCTATATTCGATTTATTAAATTTTTTAATTGATAAAATCCAATGAAATTATATTCCATTATGGAATATTTTTTCATGGTTCATTATTTTTCTCAGTAATCAAATAATAACATATATTATTTATAATTTGTGAAAATTATATTTCAGAAGGAATTATCATTCTAGTATCCCATAAAATATCTCACATTATATGGTTCAAGAATTTTATCAAAAATAAATAGTCGATAATTTTCATGATTAATTTTTGTTAACTATTAACTCATTAATTAATCATAGTATAAAATAATGTCAAGATTACATTTACCTATTCACTCATATAAAACCTAAGAAATTAATATAGTAATTCCAATGAAATTATCAAGAAAAATAGTTCATGTATTTTTTAAAATAATTAGGGAGTATAAATTTTTATAATATTTAATAATACCAAATTCATTATATTACTAAAATAATAATGCATAATTAAAGAATATCATAACATAATTTTTGTAATAAACTAATATATTACAATTTTCGAATAATATGAATGGTAACAATTTTAAAATAACGCTTCTATAATTATTATATCATAAGAAATAAAAATAGAACAAAAATAAAAAATTATACAATAATATCATTCTCCTTTCCATAATTAATCTTACTTCTAGAAAAAATTTGATTTATATACAATTTTATTGATCAAGGATCCTGTTATAATTTGAGTTTATATGAATCCTTTCAAATATTAAACTTTAAGTGATTATACTATGATGTATCGCATGAAAAAACTATGATTATGGAGAAAATATATCACATCATAATTATTAAATTAGTTATTTTCAATTCATGGTAAATGACTACTATCACTAATCATGGAATAAAAATTCAATAAAAAAATTAAATAAAAAATAATCAATAAATCATTGGTGAAATCAAGTAAAAGACAATATTTTCATGGTATTATAATACATTTAATATAAATAAGTTTAATTCCCCTAGAATTAAATTGAAAACGATAGCTACACAATTATAAAAATGTTATATTTTTTAAGACAATTTAAATTAACACTAATATAAATGATTCAACTCTTATGTCCAAGAAAATAAGAATATTCCAAGGTACATTAAACAATGTTTTTTGAAACATTAAAATAATTTTACTCACATAGTTTCATTCACTCTATTTCGTTCTTTTTTATTTCATATTAGAAATAATTTGATAATAATTCAATAAAAAATATGATACAATAATTTATTTAAAAAAAATTATAATCAATTTAATAAAAAGATAATTTGATTTTTAATTTTTAAACATTCATCCTCCTACTCATAAATCTATATCATTCATGCATTGATTCATTCCTTGATAGTGTAAAATCAATAATTTTCATAAAAGCATGAATTTTGAACAAGTAAATACATTATAGAAGTACTAATTAACATTAATTAGAAGAAAACTAAACTCAAAAAAACTTAATTTTATTTTATTATAAGAATAAAACCTTATTAATAGTGGATAAACTCATAAAAGATCATCTAAAAATAATCTAAAACTATTACTTTTAAAAACCTCTAAAAAATCCAAAAAACTCATTGAATTTTAAATCCCAAAATTTTATTTACAATAAAAACTGAACCACATCATAGTGATGACTGAAACATAACATCATAACATATCTTAAGATAACAACATTTGATGTAAAATACCTGGAGAATATGACAATGGTTAGAAGACATGAAATATTATTCATATCATCATGAATTCATCACCATGACATTATTTTATTCTAATGATTTGGGTTTTTATGTATTGAAATTATATCCAAAATATATCCTTGAGAAAAATGACTATGAATCAGGATTAACATTCTTGTCCTTATCATGTAGCTTCATAATTGAAAAAATCCTACAAAAATATATTAATTCAAACTCCACCATAGCCTTTTGGATTTCTTACCATCATTCTCTACCATGGGTTATTCTATAAATATTTTATATCTATAAAAATAATTTTTAATTATTATTTCTAAGATTATCAAGTAGCATAATTGTTATCTCAATGATATTATTTCTATTTAATGTATGATTATTCTCTTCAGAATTTACATTTTTAGAAAATATACGTCCTCACGGTTGCCATGATGTTACTTTCATCATCTTCATCCGAACTCTTTCTTTTCTATTTTATATGATTAGAATCACTATATTCTAACAATAGGAAGCAAAAACATATTAGAAAAAAGTGCACTATTTTTATAAAACATATTCTCAAAAAACATATAAATTTTAAGTGTATCACTCCACTTAGTCTTTAAAACCCATTTACTTCTTAATTTTATCCACCTCCTAGAAATTCAATTATCAAAGTGTTTTTATTATTATTTTACTATAAAATTAAAATTAACATAAACAATATCACTAATGCATTACACTAATAATAATGTACTTCAAGACCTAACAATATGCTTTGAAGACTTAATACGTTGTAAATAAACTACATAACTTTCTCTAATATTTATATAAATCCCTCCAATTATTATTAAAAAAAGTTATTCATAATGTATTTATTGACTAATTATACTTTTGAATTCATTGAAAATTAGTTCTCAATAAAATCATTCATTGATTAATTTTAATGATTATTTAATAACATATAAATCAAAACATTACTAATTAATCTATTATTTCATTTAGTGGATAATCCAAAATAATAACAAATGTTTATAAACCTTTTATAATCAATTTATAAAAATATACCAAAATTCACAATCATTGGTATTATTAATTCCAACTTTTAAATATTTTATTAATTTACATATGCTTATAAATATATATTATTACATACTTGAAATCACAAGTTCATTTTTTATAAAATCACAATAACTACGTTTTATATGATGAGTTGTTTTAATAATATATTATAATTATCAACCAAAAAAGACATATTAGTTCAAAAAGTCCATGTCATATAGATTATAAATTTAACACTTTATAATAAAATAATGAACAAACCATTTTAGGTCACTTGGAATTTATGTGTACTTAGCTATTTTATATAAAATATTAGTATCATGGAAAGCATAAATGAAAATGATTGATAAGAACAAGAATAAACTGTAGAATGATGTTAAGGTTGTACATTCTCTAGGGTGAGTGATGCTATATATTTAATAATTCTTTTAAAATAGCATCCATACTTATTTTGAATAACAAATACATATTTATTAAGTAATGATCATGTATTTATATTAAAGATCATTTGAGATCATTTCTTTTGTCTATCAATTTTTAATGCATTGGGATATTTCTATTATAACTTTCATATTACTGTTCCAAATTATGTGATTCATATTTTATATTATTTTTAATCATATTCTTATAATTAATTCAACTGGAGGCTTGGTAAGATTATCCTTTTGATGGTCCATTTAAATGACACAAGGGGTCACAGTAGTTTGATCATGCAAATAAAACCCAAAATGATGTTTTATTTCCTAGTATTAATATAGAAGTCCAAATTTAGTGAAACATCACTAGATTTACACCAACATTTCAGAATAATATTGGTAAAATTTTCAAGTCCCATATCAACATTTAAATTTACCACTCAATTCCTATAATAAAGACCCATAGTATTTCCTAGATTCATAGTACTGATGATTATTTTGGATATATGTCCAAAATCATTTATTGAAAGGCTCTTAAATTTTATATGCATAAAATATACATCTAGTGGAAGAAATTATTCAACTATAAGCAATAGATATTTGGAAATTTTCATGTAGTAAATGTGTTCATATTTAAGACTTAGAAAACTTCATGATAATCATTTATAGAAACACATGGATTTTAATAGAATTTCATGATATATATATATAACTTTTTATAAAAATAATTTTTCCAATAATTCTCTAATTATGGTCAACTAGTCTAGTAAATCATAGGATCATTTTATAAAGAGGACAACCCACAAACCTGGGATATAAATACATGTTTATATTATCCTTCAAATATATTGAAATTTGAGAAGATTTAGAGGATAAATGGAAGATGAGTAAATCATTCATTAGGGTGAGTTATAAATAGGATATATTTAGTGATTGATAGAAATAGTAGTTTAATAATACCTAAGTTAAAATTGTGTTTTTTTATTAGTTATTTTATGGGTTAGTGAAATATCTAGTTGAATATAGAGTATATGGATTATTAAAACCTAAAACACACAAAAGTTCCAGGATTTTTGAATCTTAAATTAACAATAATTGATTAAGATTGATACTCTAGTTAAGGGTTGGAATAATGTCTAAATAGTCAAGAAATTTGATCAAAATGATATTGTGAAGTGGATTTCAATTCAATGAAATATTTTACATGCTCAATGATATTATAATATTAAAACCCCAATATTGAACTCGCCTTAATCAACATCAAATAGTTTACTTAATAAAAAATCACCAAATTATTCACTAAATATCTATGAAAAAACAACCCCCATTTAAAAAAATTAATTGAATCCAGTATAATAAAACTGTCATTGAGGATTATACTTGAGTGTTTCTACACACATTATAGAAGATCACATATCTATTAATATCTGATAGGTGATAATCATTTATGCTTCAAATTGAATTTTTTTTGGGGGTGGTGATATAAGCAATCAATTATTATTGATTGTTTTGAAAAAAAAATCAAAATCAAAAAGTATGAAAAATCCAAAAAGGGGGGAAATAGTAAACCCTTGAAAACCAAAAAAATTGTTCCACATTCATTCAACTTAAATTGTTAAAAATTTGAATGACTTGATTCCCTATATCCTACCCAATAGTTTTAATTATTGATTTAACCCGGAAATTGAACATGACATAAGTTATATTAGAATGTCAATAATGGGAATAAAAAATAAACCCAATAATTTACCAAAACACTTTTCCAAATCCATATATATACATATTTTCCCATATATTCTTTGTAATAACTATATAATGCCTCGGTTTGGTTAAAAACTTTACTTCAAGTTGAGGGATTCCAACCTCAAGTGTGTATCCTTGAAGAATTAAGTATAGACACCATAATCATTTTTCTTAAACTATCAATAAAAATAAACCCTATAATTAAATATTTTTCTTAATCTATCAATAAAAATAAATTTCTGGAAAAGTTTATCTACTTTGCAAGATCTCAAAAATAGTGTATATAGAAAAAAACAAATGTGCAATTTCATATGAAAAAAATTCAATCATTTTCAACACCCATAAATTTAAAACAAGTCACCTATATGAATTTCCCACATATAAAAATTATATATAACATAAATAAAATAAAAAGGAACAATTTCCATAAATGAACAAATATATCGACAAAATATTAAGCGAAACATGATGATGAAACCTAGTCTGTAGTCTCTTATCCTCAAAAAATCCTTTTCACCAAAATTTATCTGTAAAAGTAGCCAGATAAATTTTTTAAATCATTAATTAATGTTTATATAAATGAATCTTAGACCTTTAATTCATGTGTTTTCATGTATTAGATAAGTCTAAGACTTGTTAGGATATCTCCAAAACAACTTATCTTAACTATAATATGTGAAATTAATATATTCATGTTATTATATACATGATATGTCATATAACCTCACCCAAAAATATGGGAAAAGTTAAAAAAAATATCAAAATCATTCACACACTCTTTTCACAGTCAATAAAATAATGAATTTGGTAATTCATGTCTCATTAAGTCAACTTATTCCATTAGGCATACCCAAAATATTTATAAAAATGATATTATCTAATATTTTATAGTTTTTTCAATAATAATTCTCATGATTACAATCCTAAATTGAGAGAATAATTTATTTACCTTTATATTCTAAAAAATAAGTTTTCATGAATTTTTCTGGTATATATTATATGGTATGTTACACTAGTAAGAATTCATAAATCATGTATTGTAGTTATGAATGATAAAATATTTATATGATTGCTTTTGGAACATTAATAAAATCATAAAAACATTCTCTTAAATTGCATGAGTAGTCATATATTATAAATCTAAAATCATGAAAATACTAATATAATTGGGGAGGAATTAGATCCAACAGATAATTCATAAAAAAACTTATTTAAATAAAATAAACACCATAGTGTCCTTGGGATGAATACGTCACTTCCAAGGATATTAAAACCCCACTAAAAACTCATTCAAAAATTAAAAAAAAAATTTCTATCATGTATTATTTCTAAAATCTTGTAACAATAACGAATTAATATTTCATGATTCAAACAAGGGGATACATTTTAAATTTTATTAAATAATAAACATTTCCTAATTGAGAATTCAAGAATTAAATCATTAAAGTATTAAAACATTCTCTTTTAATAAGGATAAAATAAATTAAGAGACACTGGTAAAAAATCATAACCTAGTCATGTAACTAAAAATTTAATTTTTAACCATCTATCACATTTAAAAATTTATATTACTATTCCATTATATATCCCAATATTCACTTGATAAAAATTATAAATTGATAATATCTGATGAAATTGTATTCCATTATGAAATATGTTCTCATGGTTAGTTATTTTTTTTCAATAATCAAATAATAACATATATTATTTTTAAGTCATGAAAATTATTGTTCACAATACATTATCATTCTACCATTACATAAAATATATAAAATTATATGGTTCAAAAATATTATCAAAAATATATATTCAATAATTTTCAAGATTAATTTCTATTTACTATTTAATAATTAATTGATCAAAGTATCAAATAATTTCAACATACCATTTTATTGTTCACTCATATTAAACTTGAATAATTTATGTATTATTTTAAATTAAATTCTCATTAAAACTAGTCTGTGTGTTTTTTTAAATAATTAGGGAGTGTATAAATTTTTTATGATATTTAATAATAAAAAAATAATTATATTACTAAAATACAAATGCTTAATTAATAATATCATAACATTTTTTTAAAAACTAATATATAAAACTTTTTCAATAACATTAATGGAATCAATTGTAACCTAATTATTCTAAAAGTTTTATTTCATAATAAATCAAAAAAGAACCAAAATAAAAAATTATATAATAGTATCATTCTCTCTTACATAATTAATCTTACTTCATGAAAACAATTATATTTATATACAATTTTATGGATCAAGGATCATGTAAAAATTATAATTTATATGAATACTTTCAAATAATAAAATTCAAGAGATTATACTAAAGTATATCCCATGGGAAAACTAGGAATAAGGAGAAAATTTATCACATCATGATTCTTAAATCATTAATTTTAAATTCATAGTAAATGACTACCATCACTAATCATTGAATCAAAATTGAATAAGAACTTTAAATAAAAAAATAACCAATAAATTATAAGTTAATATAAGTAAAAGACAATAGTTTCATGGTATGATAATACATTTAATAAAATAACATTCATTCACATTTAATTCCATTGATAGTTATAGACAAAAAATTATAAACAAATTATATTTCTACAGTCAATTTATATTAAAAATAACATAAATCATTCAACTCTTATGGATAAGGGAATCAAAATAATTCAGTGTACATTAAAAATGTTGAAAAATTAAAATAATTTAACTCGCTTAGTTTCATTCACTCTATTATATTAGATTCTATTTCATATTATAAATATTTTTTTAATAATTCAATAAAAAATATGATAAAATGGTTTATTTCAAAGAAAATATTATTATAATCAACTTCATTGCTAAGATATTTCGATTTTTAAAATTTAAACATTCATCATTTTACTCTTAACTCTCTATCATTCATGCATCAAGCCCTTCCTTAATAGGGAAAAATCAATCATGATTATAAAAGTATTCATTATAAATGAGTAAATAAATTCCAGAAGTACTTATTAACTTTAATGAAGAGAAACTTAAACTCAAAATATACTTATTTTAATTTATAAAAATAATAAAACCTTGTCAAGAAATAACAAACTTTTCAAAAACTCATCCAAAATAATCTTAAACTATTACTTTTGAAAACCTCTATAGAAATAAAAAAAACCCCTTGAATTTTAAATCCTAAAATTTTATTTATAATAAAAATAGAACCATATCATAGTGATGAATGAAACATAACATCCTAACATATCTTAAGAAAACAAATTTTGAATTATAATCCCATGGTAATATGACATGGGTTAGGATAAATCAAATATTCTTCATATTTCCGTGAATTTATCACCATGACATTATTTTATTCTAATAATTTTGGTTTTTATCTCTAAAAATTAGATCCAAAATAGATCCTTGAGAAAAATTAATATGAATTTGGATTTTTTTCCTTATCTCTTATCTTCAAAATGGACAAAATACAACAAAAATATCTTAATTTAAACTCTTACATAGCCTTTTGGATTTCTTCCTATAATTATCTACCTTGGAATATTTTATAAATTTCTTGTATCTATTATAAACATTTTTTATTATTCTTTCTAAGATTCTTTGGAAACATAATGTTTAACTCAATGATATTATTTATTTTTAATGTATTATTATTCTCGTCAAAATATACTTTTTAGAAAATATATGTCCACAAGGTTACCATGATGTTACTTTATTCATCTTCATTAAAACTCCTTAATTTTTATTTGATATTCTCAGAATCTCTCTATTCTAACAACATGAAGTTAAAAAATTAATATTAGATAAAATTTTTATGTTTTTATAAAAAAACATTCTCAATAAAGATATAAATTTTATGTGTATCACTCCACTTATCCTTTAAACCCCCACAGAATTCTTAATTTTTTCACCTCCTAGAAATGTAATTATCAAAGTTTTTTTATTATTAATTTACTAAAAAATGAAGAGTAACATATGCACTATCACTAATAAATCACCCCAATAATACTATACTTTAAAACATAACACTATACTTTCAAGACTCAAAAAATTGTAAGTAACCTGCATAACTTTCCCTAGTATTTATATAAATCCATCCAAGGATTATCAAAAATACCAATTTAATCATAATTTCTTCTTAAACTAATTATACCATTGAAATAATTGAAAACGGTTTCTCAGTAAAATCATTCAATAATTAATTTTCATGATTATTTAATAATATATAAATCAATCCATCACTAATTAATCTATTATTTATTTTAGTGGATAATCCAAAACATTAACTACTTTTTATAAACCTTTTATAATTCATTTATGAATATATAACAAATTTCAAAATAATAAATATTATTAATTCCAATTTATACCAACTATATTAATATATATGGTTATAATTATATCTTATAACATACATAAAATCACGAGTTCATATTTTATGAAATTATAACAACTTATTTTTAAATGATGAGTTCTTTTTCAATTCAACACCAAAAAAGATTTCATAGTTCAAAAATTCCATTTCATATAGATAATAAATTTAACACTTTCTCATACAACAATAAACAAACCATTTTATGTCACATGGAATGTAAGTTTACTTAGCTGTTTTATATAAAATATTAGCTTGAGGGAAAAAATATATGGAAATTATTGAGAATAACAAGCATGAAATGGTGAATGATGTTATGGTGACTGATGTTATATATTTACTTATTCTTCTAAAATAGATTTTATAATTTTTTAGAATAAAAAATACATATTTAGAAAGTAATGTTTATATATTTAAATTAAAGATCATTTGAGATCATTTCTTTTATCTATCACTTTTTAATGCATTGGGATATTTTGATTTTAACTTTCATATTATTGGTCCAAATTATGGGATTTGTATTTTATATTATTTTTAATCAAATTATTATAATAAATTATACTGTAGTATTTCTCATATTATCCTTTTCCAGGGACATTTGGATCACACAAGAGGTCCCACCTGGTTGATCATGAAAATCGAATCCCAAATGATGTTCTATTTTATGGGAGTAACATAGAAGTCCAAATTTAGTAAAACATCACCATATTTACGCCAACATTTCAGAATAATGTAGGTAAAATTTTCAAGTCCCAAATCAACCATTAAATTCACCAATCAATGCATGTAATAAAGACGCATAGTATTTATAGGATTTAAGGTATGGGTTATTATTTTGGATATATGTCCCAAATCACATGTTAATAGGATCTTTAATTTTATATAGAGAAAATATACATCTAGTGAAATAAATTATTAAAATATAAGCGATAGATATTTGGAAATTTTCATATCCATACTTGTGTTCATATTTAGGACTTCGAGAACATCATGATAATCATGGATATCAGTACATGGATTCTAATATAATTTCATGTCATATATGTATAACATTTTAGAAAAATATTTTTTTCAAATAATGTTATATTGAGGTTCAACTAGTCTAGTAAGTTAGAGGATCATTGTTTTGGGAGAACAAAACACAACCTTAGGCTATAAATACATGTTTATATTCTCCTTTAAATATGATTTAATTTTATAATTTTTGGAGGATAAAAGGAAAATGAGTAAATCTTTTGTTGGGGTGAGTTATAAATTGGATATATTAAGTGATTGAGATCAATATTTCTTTAATATTATTTAAGTTAACATTTTGAATGTTTTATTATCTATTTCATGGGTTAGTGAAATATCTAGCTGAATATATGCATTATATGGATAATTAAAACCTCAAATACATAAAAGTTCCCAGATTTTTGAATCTTACATCAAAAATAATTTATTAAGGTTGATACTCTAATTAAGGCTTGGATTAAAGTCTAAATATATTGTAACTTTGATCAAAATAATCTTGTGAAGTTGATACCAATTTAATGAAATATTTTAAAAGATAAATTATATTATAATATTAAGCCCCCAATATTGAAATAACCTTAATCCGCATAAAATAGTTTATTTTATCAAAAATCATCAAATTATTCACTTAATCTCTATGAAAAAACAAACTTTGTTTAAAATAATAATTAAATCCATAATAATATTAGAATCATTGAGGATTAGACCCGATTGTTTCTATACATATTATAGAAGATCACTGAGCCATTAATAGTCGATATGTGATAATCAGTTATACATCTAATTGAATTGTTCATGGGAGTGGAGATATAATAAATCCATTATTATTGATTGTTTTGAAAAAAATAAAATTTAAAAAGTCTAAAAAATATTTGAAAGTGGAAATATATTAAACCATTGAAAACCAAAAAATAAATTCTTTCAAATTAATTGTACTTACATTGTTAAAAAAATCAGTGACTTGATTCCCTGTATCCTACCCAATATTATTAATTATTGATTCAACCCCAAAATTAAACTTGACATAAGTAATATTAGACGTTAAAATAGGGGATTCTAAAAAAACCAATAATTTACCAAAACTTTTTCCAAATCTAAAAAATTCATATTTTCCAATATCTTCTTTGAAATACCTTTATAATACTTCAGTTTTGAAAAAATTTTGTTTTCCAGTCTTGGGATTCCAACCTCAAGTGTGTTCCCTTTAATAATTGAGTATAGAGACGGATATGGATAGTTAATTTAAAATTTAGATTAATAATTCCAAATAATTAAACATTTTTTTATACAATTAATAAAAATAAAATTCTGGAAAATTTTATCTATGTTGTATGATCTAAAAAATAGTGTAAACAGAAAAACACAGATGTGAAAATTCATATGAAAAAAATAAATTATTTTAAATACCCATAAATTTAAATCAAGTTACCTATATGAATTTACCACATCTAAATATTATATATAACATAAATAAACTAAAAAGGATAATTGTCCATAAATGAACAAATATATCCACAAAATAATAAGTGACTCATGATGATGAAACCTAGTCCATAGTCTCTTATCACCAAAAAATTATTTTACACCTAAAGTTATCTTTAAAAGTAGCGTGGACATTTTTTTAAACATAAAAAATAATGATTATATAAATGAATCTTAGACCTATAATTAATGTGCATGCATGTATGATATGAGTCTAAGATTTTTTGACGATATATCCAAAACCACTTATCCCAACTATTCGATGTAAAATTAATATATTCATGCGATTATATACATGAAATGTAATATAAACTCACCCAAAAATATGGTAAAAGTTAAAAAAACATCAAAATCATTAACACGCCCTTTTCATAATCAATAAAATAATTAATTTGGTAATTTATGTCTCATGAAGTCAATATATTCCATGATGCATACCCAAAATGTGTATAAACATGATAGTAACTGATCTTTTATTGTTTTTTTTTTCAAGAATCATTTTCATGCTTAAAAAAATAAATTGAGAAAAAAATATTTACCTTTAAATACAAAAAATCAATTTTAATGAATTTCACTTGTATTTTTCATAGGTTATGTTGTACTAGTAAGAAGCCATAAATCAAGTATAGTTGTTATGAATGATAAAAATTTATATGAATCCCCTTGTAACATCAATACAATCATAAGAAAACCATTGAACTAAATTTCATAAGTATTCATAAAATATAAATCTAATAGCATGATAGTTCTAATATTGTTGGGAAGGAATTCAATCCAACACATAATTTATAAAAAAATTGTAATTTAAATTAAATAATCACCATAGTGTCATTGGGATGAATTCCTACCATCCTAGGATATTAAAAAATCACCAAGAAACTCATTCAACAATTAAAAATATTATTTTTTATCAAGTACTATTTTTCAAATAATGTGACAATAACCAATTAAAATTTCATGATTCGATAATGGGGATCCATTTTAAATTTTATTAGATCATAAAAATTTCCTATTTAATAATTCAAGCATTAAATCATTAAATTTTTTAAACATTATCCTTTAATATGGATAACATAAATTATGAACCAGTTGTAAAAAAATAATCATAACCTAGTCATGTAACTAATAATTAAATTTTTAACCATTTATCACATTTTAGTATTTAAATTAATATTCCATTATATATATCCAAATATTAACATTAAATATTTATTAATTGATAATATCCATTGAAATTATATTCCATTATGAAACATGTTCTCATGGTTCATTATTTTTCTCAATAAAAAAGTAATAGCATATATTATTTTTAAGTCCTGAAAATTAAGGTTCACAAGGCATTATCATTCTAGAATAGCATAAAATATATCACATTATATGGTTTAAAAAATTTATAAAAAATATACATTCAATAATTTTCATAATTAATTTCTATTCACTATTAACTCATTAATTAATCAAAGTATAAAATATTGTCAACATAACATTTACATGTTCCCTCATATTAAACCTGTGAAATTAATGTAGTCTTACAAATAAAATTATCCTGAAAACTAGTTCATGTATTTTTTAAAAACAAAATTGGGGAGTAATACATTTTTTATGATATTTTACGATACCAAATTCATTATATTACTAAAATACTAAGGCATAATTAAATAATATCATAACAACATTTTTTGTAAGAAACTAATATATAAAACTTTTGGAATAATATTAATGAAATCAATTGTAACATAATTATTTTAAAATTATTAAATTATAAAAAATAAAAACAAATCCCAAAAATAAAAAATTATACAATAATATAATTCTCCCCTCCAAATTAATCTTACTTTACGAAAGAAATAGATTTATATAAAATTTTATGGATCAAGGATCGTTTTAAAATTAGAATTTATAAGAATCCATTAAAAAATTAAACTTTAAGAGATTATATTGTGGTCTATCCCACGGGAAAACAAGTAATAGGGAGAAATTTATAACATCATAATTCTTAAATTAGTTATTTTTAATTCAAGGTAAATGACTACTACCACTAATCATGTAATCAAAATTGAATAAAAATTTTAAATAAAAAAATAATCAATATATCATTAGTTAAAACTAGTAAAACACAATAGTTTCACGGTTCTATAAGAAATTTAATATAAATAAATTTAATTCACCTAGAATTACAATGATAACAATAGAGAAAAATTACTAAAAATGTTATATTTTTATAGTAAATTTAAATCAAAACTAACCTAAATGCTTCAACTCTTATAGACAAGAGAATCAAAATAATTTCTCTCACCTTTTTTTCTTCACTCTATTATGTTTGATTTTATTTCATATTAAAAATATTTTGTTAATAATTCAACAAAAAATATGACACAATGGTTTATTTAAAAAAATATTATTATAATCAACTTCATTAAAAAAATTGATTTTTAAATTTTAATCATTCACCGTCTTACTCTTAACTCTATATCACTCATGCATTTATTTATTCCCTTATAGTGAAAAATATGTCATGATCATAAAAGTATGCTTATAAATGAGTAAATAAATTAGATAAGTACTTACAAACACTAATGGAAAGAAAATTAAACCCCAAAAAAACTTATTTTATTTTATAAAAAGAAAAAAAACCTTATCAAGGAAGAATAATCTCTCGAGAAACACATCCAAAATAATATAAAACTATTTCTCTTAAACACTTCTACTAAAATAAAAAAACCCTGAATTTTAAATCCTAAAATTATATTTATAATAAAAATATAACCATATCATATTTATTATGAAACGTAACATCCTAACATATCTTAAGATAATAACTTTAAATGTAAAATACATGGAGAATATGACATGGGTTAGAAGGAATCAAATATTGTTCATATATCCATGAATTCATCACCATGAAATTATTTTATTCTAATGATTTTGGTTTCTATGTCTTAAAATTAGATCCAAAATAGATCCTTGAGAAAATAACCATGAATCATGATTAATATTCTTGTCCTTATATCTTATCTTTACAATATAAAAAATCCAACAAAAATAGATTAATTTAATCTCTACCATAGCCTTTTGGATTGCATCCCATAATTCACAGCCATGGACTATTCTATAAATTTCATGATTCTATTATAAACATTTTCAATTATTCTTTTTAAGAATCTTTTGTAACATAATGGTTAACTCAATTATAATATTTCTTTTCAATGTATGATTATTCTCTTCTAAAAGTACTTTTTTAGAAAATATATATCCTCATGGTTACTATGATGTTACTTTAATCATCTTTATTCAAACTCCTTCATTTTTATTTTATATCATTATAATCACTATATTTTAACATCATGAAGTAAATAAATTAATATTATATTAAAATTACTATGTTTTTATTAATTAAATATTCTAAAATATATATACATTTTAAGTTTATCACTCCACTTAGTCTTTAAAAAAACCATTGAATTATTATTTTTTTTCACCACATAGAAATCCAATTATCAATGTGTTTTTTTATTAATTTACTAAAAAAATTAAAAGTAACATATGCATTTCACTAATAAATTACACAAATAATATTTTACTTCAAGACCATACAATGTACTTTTAGGAATCAATATATTAAAAATAACATGCATAACATTCTCTAATATTTATATAAATCCATTGAAGTATTATTACAAAAAAAAAGTTATTCATAATGTCTTACATAACTAATTATACCATTGAATTTATTAAAAAGTATTTCTCAATAAAATAGTTCATTTATTAATTTTAATGATTATGTAATAACATATAAATCAAATAATTACTAATTATTCTATTATTTAATTTAGTGTATAATCCAAAACATTAACTACTTCTTATAAACCTTTTATAATATATTTATGAAAATATACCAAATTCCATAATCATAAATATTATTAATTCCAACTTATACCAATTATATTAAATTAAAAATTCTTATAATTATATCTTATAATATAGTTTAAATCACAAGTCCATTTTTTATGAAATCACAATAACTTAGTTTTATATGATGAGTTGTTTTTCATAATATATAACAATTCTCCACCAAAAAATATTTCATAGTTACAATAGTTCTTACATATAGGTAATAAATTTAACACTTACTCATACAAAATTAAACAAACCATTTTAGGTCACTTGGAATGTATGTTTACTTATTTTTTGTATATAAAATATTAGTATCAGGGAAAAAATCTATAGAAATGATTGAGAAGAACAAGTATGAAATGGTGAGTAATGTTAAGCTTTTATATTCTCTAGGGTTAGTGATATTATATAGTTACTAATTATTTTAAAATATCTTCCATAATTATTTAGAATAAAAATACATATTTATAAAGTAATTTTCATGTATTTAAATTAAAGATCATTTGAGATCATTTCTTTTATCTATCACTTTTTTATGAATTTAGATATTTTAATTGTAACTTTATTATTACTAGTCCAAATTATGTGATTCATATTATGGGGGGTTTTTAATCATATTTGTCTAATAAATTCTTCTGGAGGTTTGGTTATATTATCCTTTTGATGGTCTATTTGTATCATACAATTTTCCCCATCATGTTGATCATGAAAATCCAACCAAAAAACATGTTCTGTTTTCTAGGATTAATACATAAGTACAAATTTAGTGAAACATCACTAGATTTACACCAACATTTCAGAATAATGTTGGTAAAATTTTCAAGCCCCAAATCAACAATTAAATTTACCAATCAATTCATGTAATAAATACCCATAGTATTTATAGGATTTATAGTACGTGTTATTTTTAGATATATGTCCCAAATCACTTGTTGAAATGTTATATAATTTTATATAGAGAAAATAAACATCAGTTAGAAGAAATATTCAACTATAAGTGATATATTTTTTGAAATTTTTATATCCATAAATGTGTCCATATTTAGGACATTGAAAATTTCATGATAATTTTGGATAGTAGCACATGGATTCTAATATAAATTCAAGATAAATATGTATAAATATTTAGAATAATATTTTTTCCTAAAAATTTTATATTGTTTGTCAACTAGTCCAGTAAGTTAATGAATCATTTTTTATATAAAAAAACCACCAGCCTAGGGAAATAAATACATGTTTTTATTATCCATAAAATATTTTGTAACTTCAAAAGATTTGGAGGAGAAATGTGAATGAGTAAATCTTTCATTGGTGTGAGTTATAAATTGGAAATATTAAGTGATTGAGAGATATAGTTGTTTAATATTATTTAAGTTAACATTGTGTATGTATTATTAATTATTTCATGGGTTAGTGAAATATCTAGTTGAATATATATATTATTTGGATTATTAATACCTAGAATACATGAAAATTATTTGATTTTTGAATCTTATATTAACAATAATTTATTAGGATTGAAAATATAGTTAAGTCTTGGATTAATGTCTAAATATTTAGAAACTTAGATCAAAATAATCTTGTTAAGTAGATGTCAATTTAATAAAGTATTTTACAAGCTCAATGATATTTTAATATTAAACCCCCAATATTGAAATCACCTTAATCTAATTCTAGTATTTTATTTAATTACAAAACATAAAATGATTCACTTAATCTCTATGAAAAAACAAATCCCATTTAAAAAAAATGAATCCAAAATAATAGCACTACAATCATTGAGGATTAGACCTAGGTTTTTCAAAAAATATTATCAATGAGAAAAAATCCATTATCTTTTTATGGGTGATAATCATTTATTCTTAAAATTTAATTGTTGTTTGGAGTGGTTCTATAAGTAATCAATTATTCTTGATTATTTTAAAAAAAATCCAAATCAAAAAGTCTGAAAAATCTAAAAATGGGTGAAAATATTAAACCATTAGAAACCAAAAAAAAGTTCATTAAAGTTCCTTATAATTACTTTTTTTTTTAAAAAAATTGAGTGAGTTCATTCCCTTTATCCTACCTAATAGTCCTAATTATTGATTTTACCATAAAATTAAACATGAAATAAGTCATACTAGAAGTTAAAATAAGGTAATCCAAAAGAAACCCAATAATTTATCAAACCCCTTTACAAATATAGATATATAAAACCCTAAAGAATAATCTATATGTATTAAAACTAGTTTTTATATGAATTTTTAACCTGTTGGTATTCAATATCCCAATATCAAGGAATATTTCAAACTCAAATTGGGTTTGATTTATATTCTGCCTCATTTTCATGGTCTAGTAGAGTAGGATAATTACATAACCTTCAATATTTCTAATTATTATCCTCTAATATAAAGACTCAAGGGGTTTTTAAAGAAATATAAATCTTTAAGAATTCTCAATCCTCCTTTTCAACTCAATAAAGTCTTAGATAAATTATTCACATCATATTTCTACAAACTTACAGAATGAAATGAAGAAAATTGTCCTAGAGAAATTATTTCTTGTATCTCAAAATAATCTATACAAAAAATAAATTATATTCTTTTAGAATATGAAAATGTGTACCATGAACATTTTTCCAAAATCTATTATATAGTCCTTAAGTCAATACATGTTATGTGCTGGTAAAAATGTATATATGTCCATGAGGAAGATGAAAATGGTGTCTTCATGTGTTGCATGATTTATCACACACTAAGGGATGTAGGTTCTTCAAAAAAATATTTCTTAATATGGTGATGTTTTGGTAAGAACCTCCCACTAAGGGTAGATCATGCATTCCATCCATTACTGATTAAAACATTGTTGGAATCATAAAACCCATTTTTAGGGGAATTCTTGGAACTTCTTGGACTAAAAAAATACAATATAGATAAATCCTATAATTACTATCATATCTAGATTGATAGGATTCTATTTAAAAACTGATAGAGAGATAAAAAACTTATGTCTCAAAATTTATGTTCATTTTAAGTTTATATTCATTTTATCATAAAGTAAAAAATGAAAAGGGAGATTTTTTTCAAAGCAAAATACATTCACTCATTAAATAAAAACATAATTACTAATAATTACATAATTAATTTGATACCTTGTGACTTCTTAATGGCTATATAACTTCTTCATGGACACATAACTCCTTCATGATAATGTAACTTCTTCATGGTCATGTAAATCAGTCATAGTTGGGCATTGTTTTCAAAATAAATGTTAGAATCCTTTTTGATCACACACCATATTTGTTTTGGGTTATAATTTTTTAAAAGAGATGAAATAGTCCTTATAGTTTTTATAACTATTAGTGACCTTGTATTTATTCATGATCACATGATTCTTATGTGATCACATATTCTAGGTAGGTAGTTATAAGATGTTGCTGATAAATTTTTGACACCCACATCGAGAAAGGGATCAGAATATAGGTTGGGGGAAATTCTTCAAGATTATCAATTTTTGTGTGGTATGTATTGTTCATGAAGTAATATTTTATCTAAATAACCTTAGGTAACTCACCATAATAAAAAGTATGGATATGATCATTAAATATGAAATTCAAGAAAAATATCCTCCTACATAAAACCATCACGCAGCCTTTAGAAAAAATCATTTTAAGAAGGGCTCCCATGAAGTCTTATTTGTAGAGGGAAGACTGTGATACTTCCATAATCGAGAGATATTTTTAGAGGGATATTTTTGAAGTGTCACTCTTGTAAGACACCTTTATAAACCTGAATCCATAAAAAACTTATATTTTTACAAAATATACCCCTCATATATAACCTCTTATTTTATGCAGAAAATAGTCTTCTTAAATTACATTTTTTTACTCTTTATAATGGTTAAATTTAATGTAATATTTGACCTAGGATATCATACTTCATGAAATATTTATTTATAGGGGTCTAGGACTCTTTTTATGGAAAACCATTCTTTTACATAAATCAAATATTTAATGGGGCTCTTGAATTTTGTACCACATGTTTCCCATTTATATAAGTATACCACCACATAATATTTCTTATAGGGTAACCCCTTCCATGAATGATTTATTATCTAATAATAACACATGTGTAATCCCCACACAATATCCTTGAGTTTAGAAAATCCACTAGGTTCTATTATAATTCTTTTAGTTTAGAAACTCTTTATGGTTTCCTCATATGCCTTGAGTAGAGATAATCATCTTGGTTTCTTAGTATGTATGGAGTCAAGAGACTCCTCTCAACACTCAAAAATGCCTTCACCTAGATCTCATTATATATTGAACTTGTGTGATCCTTCTAATATGTGTAATCCCTAGTCAATCCTCACTATACCATATTCTCATTAAACCCAGTATTCCTTCATTGTCTTGTTACCTATGAACAAGAGATGGGTGTGAAAATTTAGTCCTCATACTAGGTATAATATCCAACTTTTCTACTCTATCTTCCTTATATAGTAACAAATATATGGGTAGAAAAAAATGATATATGGTTCTTATATGAGGAATAATCCCAAACCATACCTTCTGTTGTTTAGTAACTAATAAACATAGTGAACTAAAAATGGTTTCTTATGCTTAAGTCCCACACCAACCCGTTTTTAGTTGCCTTAAAACTAGAAATCCTCATTAAAATAATTAAAACTTCATAACATATAGTCCTCACTATATGAATTTAAACTATATAGCATATAGTCCTAGTTGTACAACATTAAATTTTATACAATATATCCCTTACCAAAATACATTAAATTTAATAAACTAGTCTCATCACTTTACATAATACGATGCATCTTAAACTATCTGGAATTTGATCCCTATTAACTAGGTTAAGAATAATGCCTCTTCTAGGATTGATCCCAATAACAAATAGGACCTAGAAACATGACATTAAAAGGAACTTCAACAATTCTTGGATTCATAACTTTAAAAGTCACATCATTGGTCATGAAAGAAAAACCTTAAATGGAACCAAAATAGTCCAAGTCACTTGAACATAAAAGGTATAACGTGTCCCATTAAGTATCACCAAACTAGAAGGGTTCATATTCCCATTATAAGATATGTAGGAATTATATTTCACAGACATAATACCAACTTCATTACACCTCTCGCCACATTTCACAATTTCCTGATGCCTCCCTCAATGTTGATAAAATCTAGAATAGCTTCCTATAAAGTCGTAAACTATAGAGTAGACACATATATAGGTTTAGTGAGAAAAAATATAAATTAAATTTTTTTCCCTCTAAAATTCTCGTTTTTAGTTAATAAATTTCCAAAGTGTAATAGAAATTATTATTGGGAATAGTTTATAAACACATCTTCAATATTTTAGAGAGTACCAGAGTAATAAAAACAACTACCCCAAAAGGGTGAGGTGAGTTTGACCTCCCATCCTCTTAGCTAATTAAAAACTAAAAGTGAAACTAGTAAAGTCACAGTGACCACCTAACATAATAACACATGTCCTTATTGACTTAAAACATGTGGTCATGGGGGCACATCATAAATAGTGTCATTCAAAACATCCCAATTGAATCATTCCATGAATACTAAGAGAGGTTCAAAAAGCTTGTAATAATATTTCAATGCTTCCAAATCCCAGACCAACTCATAATCCAATACTTCTATGAAGGCTTATTAATGATGAAGTGAACCCTCGTTTATGTAGAAATCAGTGGAACTCTTGTAGAAACAATACTTATAGTTATGAAAGATATCATAAGAAACATGGTTGAAAGCATGTAATAATTCCTAAGTTGAAAACATTATCAAATGAGACAATACCAATAGATTTATACTATATAACTAAATAAGATGACTAATAGGATTAGTGACATCCCTAGCCATATAAGACAACTAACGAAGGCTACCAAATCTCCAATCACTTTTTCACCATAATATCAATTCCTTATACACATAAAAACTGTGGTATTTATTGTTCACCAGGTCATCCAATAGGAACATTTTTAACATTACAAGATAATCTATCAGACACTTCTATCCAAATAGAGATCAATTTTGTATTTCCTCAATAGAACACCAATCCTCATCCTCAAGGTAACTTTTTTAAAAATTAAAACTAGCACCACTATGATCATTTTTATCAAACCTAAAATTTCAAAAGGAATGAAAATACATGATTCAAGTACTATAATTAAATCTATCAACCCCAACCTAAAAATTCAACTTAGTTTCAGTATGGTCATGTTTGGATCCACTTACGAAAAATATATCAATCTACACCAATATATCAAAGGAGTAACCCTACTCCTCCTCTACTGGGTTTCTACCATCCCAGTGAGCCTTTCAAAATAAAAAACTCGTATTACTAGTTTCCCAAGAAAAATAAACATGATAATAAAAACATTGGATATGAATCATCTTCTAAGAAACAATGGGAATGTTTTTTGGAAGAACGTTACTCATTCACTAGAACTAGTTTAAAGAAAATTGAAAAATAAATTAGCCAAATTCAATCAAATTTGAGTCAATAATAGAAAAATAATTCCTCCAAACCTATAATTCAACCATTACCCCTGAAAAAAGTTATATTAATAGAATTTGAACTTAGATAAGAAAATATTATCTCCATGTCGCATGATGTACACTCTAAAACAACTCCAACTGTAGAACATGAAATGAAAAAAAAATAACCAAGAAAAGAAAAATATACCACTTTTTCTCATCCTTCTATTATCTATACCAATCCAATAAATTTTCCTCAAGTCATATCCGATATTGTAAAATCCTCAAAATAGGATCCTAAAGTATACATGTTCAAGCATGTTGAATTCCAAAATCTTATCTAGGATTCCATCAAAAAAATCACTAAGTATGCAATGCTTCTTGAAATATTGTGTACACATAAAAGGAAACTGAATGTCATTAAAAATTGTTCCTCTCAAAAATCCATTCCCATGAAGAGTAATGATTATGGGACCTTTATGATTCCATTCCAAATACGAATCTCAAACCTTGATGATGTACTCATTGAACATGGATCCTTAATCAATGACATGCCTAAGAATGTCTTTTATATTTTTAAAATTTAATTAAAACTAGAAAGTTAATTCATTAAATTATAAAATAAAATTATTATTTGTCCCAAATAAATAATCTAGATTTTTCATGTTTAAGTCAATGAGAAAATATTCCTTACGGGTTTTTCCCTTGACATAGAAGGAGAGGCATCCTATTTTTGATCTCTATTGATTCTAGTAAAACCTTTCATTAAGATTTATATAACCAAAATTGATGTTTTTTAATATTATCCATGGAATTTTGTGACCAACTGGTCATGTTTAAAAAAATTAAGTCATATCATATCTTTAAAGAATCACTCTAGTATCACTATCTATTCTTTTGAAAATTATCTTGATAATTAAGTGAACGATGAATTAAAATTATTGTCTTGTGACAATTAGAGTATAGTTTATGAGCATTTTTATGGTGAACCACCTTTTTATTTCAAAAAATATTCTTTACATGGTATAATATTTAAAAATTCAGAGGATCTTTTGAGGTTTAGTTTCATGAAAATAGGAAAACAATGCATAAAACCCTAATAAACCAAAACAATTTTCTTATCCAATGGAAATAATTCTTTATAGGTTTATCCTAAGTTACTTGTACTACATCTGAAATACTAGGGACATACATCAAAGAAAGTGGTGAGACTAAATCCTATTAAGGGAATAAACAATTGATATACTTCTCATGTGAACAATAGGAATACTAGAATATAAATAACATGAATAATAATATTTAAATTTTTCTACAACGTAAAAAAGAGACATTTATAATAATATGAAAAATTTCTATCACCAAAGTGTCATAAATCATAATTACCAAGGCTATTCACCAAGATATTGTAAAAAAAATAATCTTCATAGATTAATTATTTACCCAATTAATTAGAGTTATATCAGGACAAAAACTTCATATATATTAATTCATAAGATCTATAGGGATCATAATAAATCATTTCATCAATAAACGAAGGATAATAATGATTGGGTTTCATATAAAATTATAAAGCATGTAAGTGCTTAAGGACTTGAACATTATGAAATTGTTAACCCACGAAAAGGGATTATAGGTTTAATAAATTTATGTACCTAAATAAATATATCATATTTATATCTTGGTGAATTATCATGGGTAATGAATAGGTTTTTTTGTAGACAATATATGAATAATTTATGAAAAGAAGATAAAATTTCATGAATGGATTTCAGCAACAAGATGGTATACAACATTGATAATGGAAAATGAATAATAAAAGAGAATTAAGGTCTCCCATTAATAAAACACAATTTTTGATGTAATTTTAAGAACAAAAGTTTATAAAAATAGAGAAGCTTTTACAATAATAATACTCACAAAAAGTAGGCACATGAATGAAAAGTAATAAAAACATAATTCCCTTACAATGATCATTTTCTTTCTAAAACATGAAGATGGAACCTTGATACCATGAGGGAACATTTTAGGGACATTTTGGGAGTTAAAATAACCATAAATTCATTTATTATGAGTTCTTAATAGATATAAATGGAGAATGGGTGGTACTTATACTTCGGGATGTGTGGTATTTAAGGGATTTATTATTTGTTAGTTTATTATATAAGCTAACCACTTGTTGTTGAAATCAATTTTAACCAATTTTATGGATTATTTATGAGTGGTAGAAAGTTAGTGGACATAAAATTAATAACCATACCAAGACACACCTACCAATTAACCCATTTAAAATGTAGAATCCAAAAATGAATTTTACATCAAAAATTATATTTTTGTTTCAAAAGGTGAAGTATAAATTTATAAATTAATATAAATATTTATAAATTAATTTTTATAATTATTAAACATAGTTTTCTTAATATAATGTTCCATAAAAAATTTCATTATTCTTTAATAATAATAATTTTAAAATATCACAGTACTCATAAAGCTTCAATTATCACTTTTTCTCTAAGAAATCATCTTTGTCCCAAAATTAAAAAAAACACCCTAAGAAAATTCTTAAATGATGAGAGAAAAATTATATTTATTTAATCAATAAAATCTCTATGTATGATAATTTTAACTTTTACATAAAAAATCATTATTTATTAAAAAAACTTATTTTAAAAGAAAATAAACATTCAGACCAATATAAAAATTATATAGCACTTTGTCAAAATATATTATCATTTTAAAAAGTCTTTTATAAGATTATTTCATGAAAAAAAATTCATTTAAAATGTATAAATTTATCATAAAACATATTTTTAATATAATATGTTTATAGTATCCAAAAATAATATAATTTTGATTATGTCATTAAATAATCTAGAAAAACACTTAAATTAATCTATAAAACCAACAATAATAATGACCAATTATGTTATTAACTAATGGTCATAATCATTATCTACCATATTAGATAAATAATATAAGGTATATAATTATATTTCCCTATAAATACACCATCATTCTTAAACGTCATCATTCACTTTGATTTGATCAAGGTTGAATATTGTTTCCAAAAATAATATTGTATTAAATACCTCTTTATTCCTATATTATAGTGATGTTCATGGGTGTTATGATTCTAGGGGATTAAGGTAACCCAAATTTTTATATTGAACTTTATTTATCCTCAATTTTTTCCATTGTGATTTTCATTATGATATCGGGTGTGTTTTTATACAAAATGTAATGTTCTTAAGTAAATTGTTTCTAGTTTCTAGTATGTATTATATATCACTTTACTATTACCAGTTGTACTAGTTCAAATTAGAAAATGAAGTGTAAAGTTCCTATGAAAATTAAAATTCTTTATATTTTCATCCATTGTAATAGATAATAAAAATTTATTGATATTCGAGAGATCCATTGTTAAAAGAATGTCATTTTTCAGCTCGTTACATTTGTACACTCATGAAAAAATTGACAAATAGTGAGGAAGAAATTAAATTTACATTTAAAACCCCTATTAAGATCAATGATCTTGAACACTCAATCAATTATCATGTATCCCTTAATATTAACAACTTCACTTGGATGGTAATAAAAAAATCATCCTAAACCAATAGGAAGCCTTTATTTTAATCGCAATATACTTGTCCCATAAGTATATAAATAAATTTATCTCAAACCTATTAATGAATAAATAAATTATACATTCCTCTTTCATGATCAATTTTACCCTATAATCATCTTCATTGCACTTACTGAAAGTGTGTAATCAAAGCTCATACATGTCTTAGATTAAAATAATAATGCTTTATATTGGACCATAGAGGGAATACCTAGTAATAATCATTCTATATCCATGTTTCAATTACTTCTATAGTAATCATAAAAACCCATTAGGTATCCAAAACGAAGACTATGTCCACTCATACTTGAATTTGAAAAGTAATAAATTACTATAATTCTCAAAACAATTATTTTTTACTCTATTTCTGATAGTTAGTGGGTTAATATAATTCAAGTGGTCAGAAAAAGGTGGATAACTATTTTCAAAAATGAACATGAACAAATATTCCCAAATAGAGTTTAAAAAAAGTGGTGTTTCTAAATTGATTATCAAAAATTGAATGTTAAAACAAGAAAATACCACTACCCACTAGCCTTACTTGGAAATATACTATTATTATTATCCAAAATATCACATTATTGATTTCTTAAAAGAAAAAATTATTAATTTTAAATCTATATTTCATCCAAAGACTACGAATAATTTATGTTCACTTGACCCTTTAAAACATACACATATAGAATAAATATTTTTGTCCTTTTTAATGCCCCTGTGAAATTCTAGAAGTGCATGTTAGGAAACAATAATTTGTACATAGATCACATTATGAATGTTTTCATGGATCGGTTCACTATTTTTTAGGAATCATTTTAATCCTTCCTGTATTCTTTCTCTATGGTCTTAAAAAATGTATAAATTTTAACGTTGTGATAAATTTTGAAAAATTTCACTTTAAGGTTTTTGGTGGGATTGTTTGGGACAAAAAATTTCCCATAAAGTTATTCAACATGATCCTACAAATATTTAATTCACTGAATCACTACCTAAACCAAATTCAATTTGATGCATCTAGTACATTCTTTGAAATTCTAGTTTATATTGGTATTTCATCCATAATTTTATTAGTATTTTAATCTAAGTCACTAGATTAATTTAAAATTATGTCATATTCAGATTCGATGATTCTTATAAGAGTGGCTTAGTTGAACTCAAAAATAAACTCAATTCATCCCCAATCATCTATTATTATGAAAAATATTTTCCCTTAAAATTTAAGTGTGATGTATCTAATAGAGGCTTTGGGACTATCCTTGGCCACATAGATGTCATGATTCCATTTTTCATCTGTTATGCCTCAAAAAATATAATAAACTCAATCTCATTACATTTTCACTAAAAAATAACTTTTAGTTGAGGTTTTTTCTTTAAATAAATTTTCATATTACCTCTTAGATTTCCAAGTAATCATTTTCACATGTTATTCATCTTTAAATATCTTATTTAAAAATTGATTTTAAAATAAGGATAATAATATTGATTCTAATGATTCAATAATTTGACCTTGAAACAAGGGGCCTACTTAGAAATGAAAATCTTATTTTTGATCACTTGATTATAATTTCAAATTATTCTCATTCTGAGTTTTTTTTCTTGAAAACCCAATTGAACACTTTTCATATCTAAACCAAAAATTAATTAGGTATATCTTTATTTTAAATTTTATATTCATTGGTTATCTCAAAAAAACATATCAAAAATTTAAAAAATTGAACATAAAAACTATTTTTGGGGTGATAATAAACTGGTGTAAATTGGGGCTCTCATGGTAATTAAAATATGTGGTAGTGAATATGATCATTTTTCAATATTGGGATTTTTTCACTCATTTCCTAAATGTGGACACTTTATACAATAAATTATATCCTAAAATGTCTTAGAATTTGTAATCTTATTGAACTCAATCTTCAAGGACTCATAAAAATTTGTTCAATCAGGTTCAACAACTCAAAAATTTGGAATAAGTTCTAAAATAAATGAGATTCACTAAAAACCATTAATATTATATGAAATATTTAATTTTTGGGGAATCAATTCCTTTGGTCCCCTTCCTCATTCTAATGGATTTAAAAATATCCTTACTTTTATTTAATATATACCCAATTGGATAGAGGCCAAACCCACTTTACGAATTGATCATAGATGGTCTTAGAGTTTACTAGTGAAGGAAATAACACACATACACTATGGTCTAACCAGGATAGACCACACCCTTCCCTAATGGTCGGCCCACTCCATAGTAATCCCATTACATTGATTGTACTAAAATCCTAGTGACCCAATGGCCATTTACATGGGTCTTCAGCGCTACTTATGTTACTTCTGTGTCACCTCCTTATTTCACTACCTTCTTGCATTAGTTCCTACATCACTGCCTGTATCTTAATTCACTCAAGTGGACTTCCAGGATTTAAACCCCAATCTATTGGATGTGAAGGCCATAAGTGAGTACCACTCAATATTATCACCGAGTTCCTCAATAGCCTCATATTTTATAGGTTTGTAATATCATGTGCCTTTGTGATTATTTTAGGAATCCAATTTTTCCAATCCAACAATTGAATAACTTTTGATAAAAACATGGTATTATACATGAAACAATCATTTATTATAATTGCAGAACAAATGTATTAGTTGAAATTTAAAAAAAATGAATTTAAAATAGTTTTATAGAGTATTTTTAATCTCAAATTCAAACAATAGACTTAAAAACATAGTGAGGAACTTCAGGTTGACTGAACAAACTACAAGACACACATCATAATGTTTCTAGTTTAGGTAGTTTGTTTGTTAAGAATATAATTTACCTATTGAAATTAAAAATAAATATTTTTGGGTTATATAAAATTTTATTTTTAATTTTGAAAAATAATTTTAGAAGTGGTTACTATAATTTAATGAGTTATAGGACCTTCATCTCGATTCATATGAGAACCCAAAACATTACAAGAAAAAATCCAAGTTACTCCATGACAAAAACATCTTATAAAAGGTTTTTCATGAAGGGGATAGAGTGATACTCTTAAAATACAAATTTCACCTCCATTTGAGTAATATTCATTTTCAATGGGAATTTCTATTTATTAATACAAATTATTTCCAATTTAGTGTAGTGAAAGTGAGAAATACTTGAAAAAATGGGTATTCAACATTAATGGATTTGGTTAAAACTCTACCATGAGAGGAAACATGCATTTGTAACTACCTTGACTTCCAATAAACTATCCTAGTGTAAAAAACCTATAAAATTGGGGGGGTTTTCCTTTTAACATTGGTTAAAAATTGACGTTAATTTAAAAGATGTAAAAAAATTTGGTTTTTGCATCATTTTTTCAAAAACTATTATTGAACTTCATTCCAAATCACAATATATAAGAAGTACTTAAACATAATTTTTATTAAAAATTTATATTGAAATCTATCATAAATGATTTTACACAACATTTTTAAATTTAATAATCAGATAAATAGCTTTCAATGTTGTTTTTAAGAAAATTCAATGTTCAAAGCTCTGCTCTCAAGGCTTTTGATGTCAGATTTAGAAAAACCTATTGTTGAAAGTTAATAATTTTTTAAAATAAATTAAAATAAATTATTTCAAACCTGTAAATCAAAAACTGCAACACCAAATAGACAAAAAATAAATAAAAAAATCATTAAAAATAATAATATCATCATTTATAATGAGTATACACAACAATAAAAGTACTCATAAAAATTATTCAAACACAAAAAATATTATAAAAATATATTTTTAAGGTGTCTGGAGTCGATTATTTTATATGGTAAAACATCATCAAAACTATACAATAACATAAAGTGTTATGAATTTAAAAATATAACATATTTATTTAAATTATAATTGTTACAATATAACTATCCTTTTGAAAATATATTATTGTTCTGCTCATGATTATATTATAAATGAATCGTAATGCATAATACTCACATTCAACGCCTCCACATTCATGATTAAATAGCATTTATAAAATAGTATTTTTAAAATAGAAACACTAGATATGTATAAAAATATTTTTTCACTGACATAAAAGTTATCAAGCTAAAATTTCACATTTTCAATTTTTCACTCCATTATTGAATAGGGATCCCTATTGAAATCAAACCATGACCTATTGAAATTTCAAATATTAGTTATCAAAAAATATTTAAAATGAAAATATTAATATTAAAGAACTAAAATAATAGAATAATACTTACTCATTTGAAAACTTTTTTTTCTACTTTGAACACCACCTAATAAAATGCATAACCATATTCCTTTCACTAATATGGGGAAAATATGCATAACATATAATGTACTCTAAAATATATAAAAAATTGATATGAATAATAGAATAAAAAATTGTGGTTAATGGTTATATATGTGTTCTTACCTTTCAATCAATGGAAGAAACCAACACATAATATGTGTGTTTCTGAATCTTTCATACATATATATTGAATTCTGTAATTTTGGTTCATTTATTTAATAGTTTTTGTAATGTATTATGTGTCCATAAACCTATAAATAGAAGGGAAATTGTATTATATGAAAAGAGTGTAGAGATACCTAATTAGAAAAGTAAAAATTTAGGTCAATATAACATTTTTTATGTAAAGAAATGAAATTTATAATTGATGTTGACTTACATGAAAAACAACTACAACATTGGTATATTGAGCTTCTCACCCTTAATAAAATTAATTATTTCATTTTTAAATATACATAATGTATAATCTATATCAAAAATACTATAAATCATTAGAAAAGTTTAATAATTGTATAATATATAAGAAATCTATGTTAAATTTGTTATCTCATAATGATCATGGAGAGTTTTTGAAGGTGATTCTTCCTAAAATTTTCATTTGCTTTGCAATAATTAATTCAATTTCATATACTCCTATATAAGGTAATTGTAAGAAAATATTATAATTAATTTGACTTTAATACTAAATAACAATGAAAAAACAATTCAAACCTCAAACATGAACTAATGAAAAATACAATCTATCAAAAATAAAAATTGGTTCACACTCTATACAACTACAGCCACCTCCTCAGTAGGCAGTTATAATTGAGAAGTTGGATCAATAATATCATTTATCGCTACTCTTACCTGACCTGGCTATATGATCTGATGATGTATAAAATCCCACAGATTATGTAAAATGATATATGATATAATATGTGTATCGGGATCCCCAGGATACAAATAATAGTGCACAGTGAGGTCTAAATGTGGAGGTGGTGGATCTATGTGGGTAGGCTACACAGGTTGCATCTATTTCATATTTTTTTGAAAACACATCCTCTAAATAATTTTTTATTCTATCATATATAGAATCATTCAATTTTAACAGTAAATCCTTCAAGAATTCGTTTCTCCCTTATGTTATGACTTCATCTATGTCACATTAGGTCAGCCAAAAAACTTCTAATATTGATAAATCTTTATATACTCTCACATAGCCCAGGCGTTTCAGCCTTTCTAAAGAAGTTGTAAGAATATTCATCCTAACCTTTGGGATAAAGTCCCCCTATGTTATTTTTTCCTAAAGAGAATCCTGAAATAATATTTTCAAATGTTATATTAGTGTAAAAAATTTAAAAAATTGTAATATTAAAGAAAAACACTAATTTATTACTTCTAATAATATTAGCCACTTCTTTTATTCGATTTGTAATACAATTCTGTTTTTTTCATCCTCTCTCATTTCAATTTTTCATGATTAGTGGGAGGATATAGAAGGCCATATTGAATCTATTTAGAGATTCTACATGACTATGATCTTAATTCATTAAATTTTTCATCAATTATTTTATCCTTTAATAAATAATACCCTTCATGTGATAATGTATGAGGACATAAATTCTAGGAATGCATTTATTGGTGACATTTCTTGGTGGCCTATTACATAAGAAAAAATTAATAATTTATCAATAAATTAAAATTAATTTTAAAAAATAAATTAATTTTTAAAACTATATACCATAAAGGATTCCTTCCACATACTAGATACGACCTTATGTCATGTATCTGAATCTATAAACTCTTACTTAAGGTATTGGTCTTGATTGTTTTTACTCCCAACAAATATAATATGAAATAAAATTTGTCTCAAAATCTTTCCTTATATTTGGTATAAAGGATAAAAACCTTTTCTTAATTCATTTCACCTTTTAAAAGTTATATTTAATCTATAAATGAATATATTAAATATTAGTCATATGAAATGTGTAATATTTAATATATTGAAAAACTAAAAAATAGGTTTATAAATTCAACCATTATGGACTCTCATAATATATATTTTACTATCTAATTAACTCTACTTGAATAAAGGAATAAAATAATTATCCTACAATGAGTTTTCATATATAAGTAACTCCTACACTTCTGGGCATGTACACCTACTGGGTCGTCATTATAATCAAACTCAATTATTAAGATTTTATATCCTTGTGTGAGTTAGTGTTTTGTTAAACATGTATTCTCACACTAGCCGATATTAGGTTTCATTATCTATAGAGACTAATAAGATCTTCATATAATTTCAATAAATATACGTTTAACTTCTCTAAATAATTTAATTGATAAATATATATTTTTATGAAGAAACATACATATCTTAGTTCCCCAGCCTCTATGTCCATCATTGAGAAAGATGAATATTACTTCAATGAAAGTTTTTGATCCTGTATTTTATTAAAATTCAATAATTTTTAAAAAAAATTAATTTATTATTCATAATATAAATAAAAATAATAATTTTTATAATTTTTAACAAAAAAAATATGTAACTTAAACTATTGAATATAAAAATGGTAAAAAAATAGCATAAAAATTATCATCTAAAAATGTGTCATTTTGTGTACCTATATTTGATTAGAAATAAATAAATATTATAAGTAGAAAAAATTACTATTCATAATTGGAATAAAATTATAAAAGATTATGTTGAATAAAATATTATACGAGAATATGAATAATATAAATAAAATAGTCACAAAAAATGATAAAGGAAAAAATTTCAATCAAAAAATGGATATCTAAATCTAATGAATATAAAAATTAGTAAAAAACTAGAAATAATTATCAATGTTTATATATTTAAGTATAAATTTTAGAAAATAAATGTTTCAACTATGTTAATTTCATAAAAAAAAATATTTACCTCATTAGTTTCAAGAGTATTAAAGTGTTTTCCCATATTGATTCTACTTGATTATTTTGTGTTTAATATACTATGTATAAATCATAGTCATATTTTATAAGGCCCCGACCTTAAACCTTACATAATATTGAATTAAATGAATAGTTCACATTGAGGATCTTTTTAGGTTTAGAGTTTTAGAGAATTAGGACATAACTATTACATCTCAAAAGATTAAAAATAGACACTTCTACTAAGTTTCAATAAAATAAAAACTCTTAAAAAGAAACATGTCTAGTTCCATGTTTTAGATAGCATGACTATTCCTTGATCCCATCCTTGACCCTATTCCACATTAAGTCCTGTGAAAAACATTTCAAAAACTCGGGGTGAGCATAAAAATCTCAGTAAGGGATACACAAAGAATGAAAACTGTTAGTTTTTCAAAACAACAAGTAAACCATGTATACTTTATAAAAGTAATACTTCTCACCTTTATGAAGTAGTAAAAACTCTTCACTGAATAAAATATCATTACTTACCTTTTTTGTAACCAAAAGAGTACCATAAAACCCATATAAAGAACACATAACATATAAAGGTAACTTGGGACATAAAGATACTCAAATGGAATAACCATACGGTCGACTTCCACACATATCACTTAATGGAATTGCCATACAGCTGACTTCCATGCCCAATTCATTGAAGGTTATAATGCAACCACCCGTCCTAGTATTCATGGAACCACCCGTTATATGGTTTATCATGTAACCACCCATTAAATGTCCAAGTACCATTATAAAATCCTAAGGCATAAAACAAATATAATGGAAAGAAAACATTTCCACACTTTGATCACAATATATCACTTAAATATATTGACATAACAAATCTATTATAAAAACACATTTTCAATACCAAAATACATAAAAGAGTATATGGTATTTATTTCATTTTAAAAACATTACGTCTTGTTGAGGAAGCCAAAGACCAAATAATACTCGTGGTGGCGGAAAAGGTCGTTGTCACCGCCTACGTTAAAAAATATTCCTTTTTGTCATTCAGTAAAACGCTTCATATAAAAAGATTACTTTTGAATAAAATTAAAATTAAAATGGGGTAATACACTATATAAAATAAAGTTGTGTATAAAACAAAATATGCCTCAATGAAAGGAGATTGAGACTAAGTCTCATACCTCGGGTCCGACTGGACTCGATTATTCTTTAACTTCATGAATAATAAACTTGAGTTAATTTATACTTTCTTAAGAAAATTTTTCAAGTTAATTATTCCTTTTATATCACTTATTTCCATGTTATGAACACGATGTAATTATTTAAGTTAATAATTCTCGTTTTTTCGATCATTGGTACTTGAGTCAAAAATAAACTCTTTATAATTACAAGTTGTTCATGTGGTAAAATATCCATTATATCAAGAATTATATTCATGATGTAGATATAATATATATCATATATATCCAGTATATACATGGATTTATAATATTACATAATCATTTAGAGGTACAAAATGAAATGCACCGTTCATGCAGACGGTAATCCATATGTACGCATGAATGCTACTTTCATTTCTATGTCATATTAATGGAATTAAAAATAAATGAGAGATATGTATATTTTAATTCCATAATTATATTCATAATTTATATGTAACATACATCATATATATCCATTATATATATGTACTTATAATAGTACATTACATTTGGGGATAAGAAATGAAATGCACCGTTCATGGAGACGGTAAGTCGTACGTACGCATGAACGCTACTTTCATTTATATCTCTTAATTTAATGGAAATAAAGAATAATTATATAAAGGTATAATATAATTCTAGTATAAAATAATATATAATAACTTTAACTCCATCCTTTATACGTCCCGCATATGGAATTAACGAATCAAATCACTTTGAGGGGGCGGTAGTCCGCACTTCCTAAAATGAAATTATCGTGTTTACCCACAATGGAAACCATAAAGGTATGCCACAAATGAAAAATAAAGAAGCTTAAGTAAAACATAAACATATTATATATCATATATAAATATAGTGACATCTTAATGACCACCTTTTAAGGTGTTATATGAGTGTTGAACAATCATCGTTTCGTGAGGCAGAAATTCGTCATCCACAGAAACAGTATATTCTTTAACCATTATATGTAGGTTTGTGTAATTTTAGCTTGAATCCTTCACATAACAACATCCTAGTATATTGAAGATACTATTTATATTGCAAAAGAAATGAATAAAAAGAGTTTATGTGGTTGGAGAAGCAAAATGAAACATAAGAACACAAGAGAAGACACTACCTTTAAAACGGGTAAATTTTTTTTTATTTTAGCTCAAAGGCTTCCTTGTGAAGACTTATGCCCAATGTGAGGCTTTTAGGAGTAATATAGGGATGTGTAGAGACAGAATGGGAAGTTTTTGGGCGAGCCAAAGGCTTGAGAGGTGTGAGAAAGGTGGTAGAGGTGGGGGCCTTTTATAAGAGGAGAGGAGGGGCACTCTTGGAAACGTATAAAGTGTTACGTTATTTTCAAATGATTTTCGGATTTTAATGGCCCCACATTGATGTGTTTCGAGGATAAGGTGATAAGGGTTCGATATACACCCATAAAATAGGTTTTTGACATGTGCAGGTCTTAGATTTTACATTATCTTTCCATTTTATTTAAATCGTTAAATAATAAGGTAATCGCTGCATCATCATGATGTCATAAATAATTTAATTTATTTAATTTTTAAAAATTATAGAAAAAATACTATGATGTAGGAAATATTTTTATCTTTACAATGAATATTTATAGTTAAAAATATGACTTTTATAACTCCATGTAAAAATTGTTTTAGTAAAACAATTCATGTTTGTGTCATTTTTACTTTTACTTTAAATAAAAGGCATTAATGTCATTATCTTACCCAAGTGGCTCCATGGGGTTACAAAAATCGACCCATGGGTTTTCTTGGTCGGGAATGACTCATCCAATAGGGTTAGGACAAGTTTCTAGATATTTTCATTTTATTATAATATCATTTTTTCCTTAAATCACACTAATTACCTTTAATCGCGATTAAAAACTTAAAAGTTACTATTCACCAAAAAATTATTTTAATCCCATTAAACCACATTTTACTTCTTAATGAAAATCATTTATATTGGATTTTTGAAATTCAAATCACAGAAGTTTTAAAGTTCCATTTAAACGGAAAATCGGTTTTTGTAACTACCACTTTGTTGTTTCACTATTCATAAAAAATTAAGGTTTTTCTGAAAAATACCAAAACTTCACCCTCAGATATATTTGATATTCCGAATTCAAAAATGATTCCTATTTTATGAAATTCAAAACATATAAGTTGTGTTAATTAATTTAATAATTAATTCACGTGGTCAAAACAGATAGCGTGTTTTTAAGAAACAATATGTATCAAAAGATTGACACTAGTTTAAGTCCAATTTCAAAGTTAAATTAATTCCAATGATCACCATTGGATTAAATGGTAAAAATATATTCTAATTGAACTTTAAAACCAATTAAAAAGATAATCTAATCATATAAATAAATTAGATTAAAAAGTGGTTTTGAATTAAAATACAACATTTTTCACTATTCATTAAAAAATGAACTTTATCGGAAAAATACCAAAAATTTACACAAAGTAAATTTTGATGTCTCGATTCTGAAGAAGAATTTTATTTGGTCCAATAGAATGTATAAGAGTGACCAAAACTATATTTAAAGAGGGTTCTCCATCAAAAGGCGATAGTTCGACCTTTTAGTGAATATTAGAGTATCTATGCCTAAAATTGAATTCTTTTCATATTTTAGGCCTTTATCCTTTATTGGATAAATGTAAAAAAAATTAACAAACATATATAATCATATTTTAGTTATTTCTATTCATTCCTTCCAATACAACGGCTACATGTTAACTACCATTTAAAAGAAATATTATTATATTACTAGTGTGCAACGTAAGATTTCAAAAAAACTCGTTGATGCGTATCTGGAACGCTATCAAACATAGAAACCCCTTTAAAGTAAAATTAATATTTAATTCGCAAATATTAATAAATATGAAAATGTATTATTCTTTATTTACCTAGGATGTTACATCCTTCCCCCCTTTTGGGAATTGCGTCCTCGCAATTTTACCGTGTGATTCATACCATGGAAATTTTGTGTAAAAATAAAAAGAATATTTTAAATTACATACCCGATAACATTTTTCTATTAGTAGTATAATAATTTCATTATATATCACATTCTGTATTAATATAATTCCTTCATGTTCTATCCATCAACTAATACCAATAAGCATATCATGAGAAACAATAATCATAGTAGAAAACCACATAATCATGAATTATCGTTTATAAGATGTATAAATCATGAAACTTTTCTATCTATGGCACCTTAGTACTGCCAGGATGAACTAAAAACGGGGAACAATGGGCCTCACATTACAACTCATTCTTCAACAGTGAATCACCATGAACACATAATCTCTTCCCAAACCTCAAAACACATTCATTATCAATGTTTAATTCAGGAAACTTACCCTTCTGAACCAGTTCTACCTTTTTCTACAACCCACCGTCTTTCTTCTGCGCTTGCTTAATTCTGTATGATAGGGATGATCTCACTAATACCTGGAACAAAACAAAAGAACTTCCTACACCAAAAACTTCTATTCCAATGTTCATCAAATCAAAAACCAAAGGATCACGTTCCAAACGCGACATTTTTAATAAAGCATTACTTTTTCGACTCAAAGCATCAGCCACTTTATTTGCTTTTCCTGGACGGTAATGAATTGTACAATCATAATCCTTGATTAATTCCAGCCATCTCCTCAGTCTCATGTTCAATTCTTTTTGAGTGAATATATACTTTAAACTTTTGTGATCAGTATATATTTCACACTTTACTCCATATAAATGATGCCTCCAAATTTTTAGAGAACAAACAATAGCAGCTAATTCCAAATCATGTGTAGGGTAATTTACCTCATGAGTTATCAACTGACGTGAAGCATATGAAATTACCTGATCATTCTACATAAGGACACAGCCAATTCCCTTCAATGAAGCATCACTGTATATAACAAACTCACCATTCCTGGAAGAAAGTGCCAAAACTGGAGCATTCACCAATCTTTTTTTCAACTCCCGAAAACAATCATCACATTCTTTTGTCCAGATAAACTTAACACCCTTCCGAGTTAGCTTAGTCATTGGACTAGAAAACCTTGAAAATTTTTCACCAAAACATCTGTAGTAACCTTCCATACCAAGAAAACTACAGAACTCGGTTACATTTGTGGGTCTTGGCCATTCTTCAACAACCTTTGTTTTTGAAGGATCAACAGGTATCCCATCTTTAGAAACAATGTGACCAAGGAAAGAAATTTTTTGCAACCAAAACTCACACTTGATGAATTTCCTATACAATTTCTTTTCTTTTATGGTTTTCAAAATAACCCTTAAATGTCTTTCATGCTCCTCTTTACTTTTTGAAAACAGAAAAATATCATCAATAAAAACAACCAACATTTTTCACCTGAGTTAACTGAGCCATCACTGCAACAAACTGTTTAGTTCTGATTCTTACTATCTCAGGATACTGATTTGAAAGGTCATTTCCCTCTGTATGCCTTCCTAGAAAATCTATTATGTTTCCTCTATGAAAAAAAATCTTAACACATAAATATCTTAGGATAAGCAACATGGTATTCTTTAAATGCTATATCATTTCAATCATACCATAAATTAATTTATAATTTAACAATTTTATAACTCCTAAAGTTGTCTAAACCAACCTTTGATACCAACTATAAGGCCCCGACCTTAAACCTTACATAATATTGAATTAAATTAATAATTCACATTGAGGATATTTTCAAGTTTAGAGTATTATAGAATTAGGACATAACTATTACCTCTCAAAAGATTACAAAGTAGACACTTCTACTAAGTTTCCATAAAATAAAAAATCTTAAAATGAAACATGTCTAGTTCCATGTTTTAGATAGCATGACTATTCCTTGATCCCATCCTTAACCCTATTCCACATTAAGTCCTGTGAAAATCATTTCAAAAACATGGGGTGAGCATAAAAAGCTCAGTAAGGGATACATAAAGAATGAAAACTGTTAGTTTTTTAAAACAACAAGTAAACCATGTATACTTTATCAAAGTAATACTTTTCACCTTTATGAAGTAGTAAAAACTCTTCACTGAATAAAAGATCATTACTTACCCTTTTTGTAACCAAAATATTACCATAAAACCCATATAAAGAACACATAACATATAAAGGTAACTTAGGACATAAACATACTTAAATGGAATAACCATACAGTCGACTTCCACACATATCACTTAATGGAATAGCCATACGGCCGACTTCCATACCCAATGCATTGGAGGTTATAACGTAACCACCCTTCCTGGTATTCACAGCACCACCCGTCATATGGTTTATCACATAACCACCCGTTAAATGTCCAAGTACCATTATAAAATCATAAGGCATAAAACAAATATAATGGAAAGAAAACATTTCCACACTTTTATCACAATATATCACTTAAATATATTGACATAACAGATCCATTATAAAAACCCATTTCAATACCAAAAATACATAAAATATTATATGGTATTTATTTCATTTTAAAAACATTACGACTTGTTGAGGAAGCCAAAGACCAAATAATACTCGTGGCGGCGGAAAAGGCCGTTGTCACCACATACTTTAAAAAAACATTCCTTTTTGTCGTTTAGTAAAACACTTCATATAAAACGATTCCTTTTGAATAAAATTAAAAGTCAAAGGGGTTTATAAACCTTATAAAATTAAGTTTTGTGTAAAACAAAATATTCCTCAATGAAAGGAGATTGAGACAAAGTCCCATACCTCGGGTCCGACTTGACTCGATCATTCTTTAACATCCTGAATAATAAACATGAGTTAATTTATACTTTATTAAGAACCTTTTTCAAGTTCATTATTCCTTTTATATCACTTATTACCATGTTATGAACACTATGTAATTATTTAAGTTAATAATGGTCGTTTTTCGATCATTGGTACTTGAGTCAAAAATAAACTCTTAATAATTACAAGTTGTTCATGTGGTAAAATATCCATTATATCAAATATTATATTCATGATGTAGATATAATATATATCATATATATCCAGTATATACATGCATTTATAATATTACATAATCATTTATAAGTAAGAAATGAAATGCACCGTTCATGGAGATGGTAAGTCGTACGCACGCATGAACGCTACTTTCATTTCTATGTCATATTAATGGAATTAAAACTAAATGAGAGATATGTATATTTTAATTCCATAATTATATTCGTCATTTAGATGTAAGATACATCATATATATCCATTATATATATGTACTTATAATAGTACATTACATTTGGGGATAAGAAATGAAATGCACCGTTCATGGAGACGGTAAGCCGTACATATGCATGAACGCTACTTTCATTTCTATCTCATACATTAATGGAAAGAAATCATAATTATATAAAGGTATATTATAATTCTAGTATAACATAATATATAATAACTTTAACTCCATCCTTTATACATCCCACATATGAAATTAACAAATCAAATAACTTTGAGGGGGCGGTAGTCCGTACTTCCTAAAATGAAATTATCGTGTTTACCCAGAATGGAAAACATAAAGGTGTGACAAAAATTAAAAATACAGATGCTTAAGCAAAACATAAACATATTATATATTATATATAAGTATAGTGACATCTTAATGGCCACCTTTTAAGATGTTATATGAGTGTTGAACAATCATCGTTTCGTGAGACAGAAATTCACCATCCACAGAAATAGTATGTTCTTTAACCATTAGATGTAGGTGTGTAATTGTAGCTCGAATCCTTCACATAACAACATTATAGTATATTTAATATACTGGTGTTGTTGCATAATAAAGTAATAAAAATAGTTTAGGTGGTTGGAGAAGCAAAATAAAACATAAGAACACCAGAGAAGACACTACCTTTAAAACGGGTAACTCTTTTTGATATGAGTTCAAAGGATTCCTTGGGAAGACTTCTACCCAAAGTGTGGCTTCTAGGAGTAAGAGAGGGATTTGGAGAGACAAAATGGTCCGGGGTTGGCCGAGCCAAAGTCTTGATAGGTGTGGGTAAGGTGGTAAAGGTGGGGGCCTTTTATAAGAGGAGAGGAGGGGCACTCTTGGAAAGGTATAAAGTGTTACTTTATTTTCAAATGAGTTTCATATTTTAATGGTCCCACATTGATCTTTTTTGAGTATAAGGTGATAAGGGTTTGAAATCCACCCATCCAATAGGTTGTTGACATGTTTAGGTCTTAGATTTTACATTATCATTACAGTATATTTAAATTGTTAAATAATGAGGTAATAACTGCATCATCATGATGTCATAAATAATTTAATTTATTTAATGTCTAAAAATTATAAAAAAATACAATGATGTTGGAAAACTTTTTATATTTCCAATGAATATTTATAGTTAAAAATCTGACTTGTATAACCCCATGTAAAATTGTTTTAGTAAAACAATACATGTTTGTGTCATTTTTACTTTTACTTTAAATAAAAGGCATTAATGTCATTATCTTACCCAAGTGGCTCCATGGGGTCCCAAAAATCGACCCATGGGTTTTTTTGGTCGTCCGTGACTCATCCAATAGGGTTAGGACAAGTGTCTAGATATTTTCATTTTATTATAATATCATTTTTTCCTTAAATCACACTAATTACCTTTAATCGCGATTAAAAACTTAAAAGTTACTATTCAACAAAAAATTATTTTAATCCCATTAAACCACATTTTACTTCTTAATGAAAATCATTTATATTGGATTTTTGAAATTCAAATCACAGAAGTGGTTAAGTTCCATTTAAATGAAAAATCAGTTTTTGTAACTATCACTTTGTGGTTTCACTATTAATCAAAAATTAAGGTTTTTCAGAAAAATACCAAAACTTCACGCTAAGCTATATTTGATATTCTGAATTCAAAAATTATGTCTATTTGACAAAATTCAAAACATATAAGTTGAATTAATTAATTTAATAAATAATTCCCACCATCTGAACAAATAGCGTGTTTTTAAGAAACAATATGTATCAAAAGATTTACACTAGTTTAAGTCCAATTTCGATGTGAAATTAATTCCAATGATCACCATTGGATTAAATGGTAAAAATATATTCTAATTGCACTTTAAAAACAATTCAAAATATAATCTAATCATATAAATAAATTACATTAAAAAAGAGGTTTTTAATTAAAATACAACATTTTCACTATTCATTAAAAAATGAACTTTATTGGAAAAATACCAAAAATTTACACAAAGTAAATTTTGATGTCCCGATTCTAAAGAATAATTTTATTTGGTCCAATAGAATTTATAAGAGTGACCAAAGCTATATTGAAAGAGGGTTCTCCATTAAAAGGCGATAGTTCGACCTTTTAGTGAATATTAGAGTATCTATGCCTAAAATTGAATTCTTTTCATATTTTAAGACTTTATCCTTTATTGGATAAATATAAAAATATTTAACAAACATATATAATCATATTTTTGTTATTTATATTCATTCCCATTAATACAACGACTACGTGTTAACTACCATTTAAAATAAATATTATTACATTACTAGTGTGCAACGTAAGATTTCAAAAAAAACTCGTTGTTGCCTATCGGGCACGCTATCAAACATAGCAACCCCTTTAAAGTAAAACTAATATTTAATTCAAAAATATTAATAAATATAAAAATGTATTATTCTTTATTTACCTGGGATGTTACATCCTTCCCCCCTTTTGGGAATTGCGTCCTCGCAATTTTATTCACTTATCAAAATAAGTGGTGGTATTTATCCCTCATAGCATTTTCAGATTCCCATGTTGCATCTTCAACCATATGGTCTTTCCACAAAACCATTACCTGGTGAATTACCTTATTCTATAACAATGTCTCTCTTTGGTCAACAGTCTGGACTGGTTTTTCTTCATAAGAGAGATTCTCTTCCAACTGAACTACCTCTGGGCTCAAAACAGAATAAGGATCTGGCATATACTTTCTCAACATCGAAAAATGAAAAACATTATGTACCAGAGATAAACTCAGAGGTAATTCCACTCTGTAAGTAACTGATCCAACTTTCTCCAGAATTTAATATGGTCTAATGAACCTTGGACTCAACTTTCCTTTCTTACCGAATCACATCACACTTTTCCAGGGTGAAACTTTGAGAAAAACATGATCACCTACCTCAAAAGATAGATCCTTCCTCCGGTTATCCGCATAACTCTTCTGCTTGCTCTGAACTGTTCTCATGTATTTCTGAATCAACTGAACTTTTTCTGCCATCTCTTCTACCAATTCTAGTCCCATCATCTTCCTTTCGCCCACTTCATCCCGAAAAGCTGGAGTTTGACACCGTTTACCATATAATGCTTCAAACGGAGCCATATATATACTGGAATGAAAACTGTTATTATATGAAAATTCAACCAAAAAAGATGTTGGTCCCAACTTCCCTGGTAGTCCATCGAGCAATCACGTAGCATATCCTCTAAAGTCTGAATTGTTCGTTCTGACAGCCCATCTGACTAAGGATGAAAAGCTGTACTACAATTTAATTCAGTACCCAATGACTTCTGAAGGCCCTTCCAAAAGTTAGAAGTAAACCTGGGATCATGATCAGATACAATGGATAGGGGAACTCCATGCAACCAGACTATCTCTTTAAGATACAATCGAGAAAGTTCATCTAGAGATAAAGTATCTTGAATAGGAAGTAAATGAGAAGATTTAGTCAATCGATCAATAATAACCCAGATTGCATTATTACCTCAAGGTGTCTTCGGAAATCCCACAATGAAGTCCATAGATATATTTTCCCATTTCCACTCTAGAACTGGTAAAGTCTGAAGCATCACTTTCGGTTACTGCCACTTTGCTTTAACCCGATGACAAGTCAAACACTTCACAGTAAAATCAGAAATATCTCATTTCATTCCATCCCACCTGTAATACTCCCACTGATCTCTGTACATCTTAGTACTGCCAGGATGAACTGAAAAGGGGGACAATGATCCTCACATAACAACTCATTCTTTGACTGTGAATCACCAGGCACACATAATCTATTCTGAAACCTCAAAACACAATCATTATCAATGTCAAATTCAGGCAAATTACCCTTCTGAACCAGTTCTACCTTTTTCTACAACCCACTGTCTTTCTTCTGTGCTTGCTTAATTCTATCTGATAGGGATGATCTCACTGATACCTGAAACAAAACAGAAGAACTTCCTACACCAACAACTTCTATGTCAAATTTCATCAAATCAAAAACCAAAGGATCACGTTCCAAACGCAACATTGTTAATGAAGCATTACTTGTTTGACTCAAAGCATCAGCCACTTTATTTGCTTTTCCCAGAGGGTAATGAATTGTAAAATCATAATCCTTGATTAATTTCAGCCATCTCCTATGTCTCATGTTCAATTCTTTCTGAGTGAATATATACAGTAAAATTTTGTGATCAGTATATATTTCACACTTTACTCCATGCAAATTATGCCTCCAAATTTTTACAGCAAAAACAACAGCAGGTAATTCTAAATCATGTGTAGGGTAATTTACCTCATCAGTTTTCAACTGACGTGAAGCATATACAATTAACTGATCATTCTACATAAGGACACAACCAAGTCCCTTCAACAAAGCGTCACTGTATATAAAAAACTCACAATTCCTGGAATAAAGTGCCAAAACTGGAGCATTCACCAATCTTCTTTTCAACTCCTGAAAACAATCATCACATTTTTATGTCCAGATAAACTTAACATCCTTCCGAGTTAGCTTAGTCATTGGACTAGATAACTATGAAACTTATTCAAGAAAAATTTCGTAGTAACCTGCCAAACCAAGAAAACTATGGATCTAGGATACATTTGTGGGTCTTGGCTATTCTACAACAACCTTTGTTTTTCCAGGATCAACAGTTATCCCATCTTTAGAAACAATGTGACCAAGGAAAGAAATTTGTTGCAACCAAAACTCACACTTGATTAATTTTCTATACAATTTCTTTTCTTTTAAGGTTTGAAAAATAACCCTTAAATGTCTTTAATGCTCCTCTTTACTTTTAGAAAATAGAAAAATATCATCAATAAACACAACCAACATTTTTCACCTGAGTTAACTGAGTCATCACTACAACAAACTGTTTAGTTTTGATTCAGACCATCTCAGGATACTGATTTGAAAGGTCATTTCCCTCTATATGCCTTCCCAGAAAATCTATTCAGTTTCCTCTATGAAAAAACATTCTTAACACAGAAATATCTTAGGAGAAGAAACATGGTAATATTTAAATGCTATATCATTTCAATCATACCATAAATTAATTTCGAATTTAACAATTTTCTAACTCCTAAAGTTGTCTAAACCGACCTCTGATACCAACTATAAGGCCTTGGCCTAAAACCTTACATAATATTGAATTAAATGAATAATTCACATTGAGGATCTTTTCAGGTTTATTGTTTTATAGAATTAGGACATAACTATTACATCTCTAAAGATTACAAAGTAGACACTTCTACTAAGTTTCCATAAAATAAAAACTCTTAAAAAGAAACATATCTAGTTCCATGTTTTAGATAGAAATAGTATTCCTTGATCCCATCCTTGACCCTATTCCACATTAAGTCCTATGAAAAACATTTAAAAAACTTGGGGTGAGCATAAAAATCTCAGTAAGGGATACATAAAGAATGAAAACTGTTAGTTTTTTAAAACAACAAGTAAACCATGTATACTATATCAAAGTAATAATTTTCACCTTTATGAAGTAGTAAAAACTCTTCAATGAATAAAAGTTAACTACTTACCCTTTTTGTAACCAAAAGATTACCATAAAATCCATATAAAGAACACATAACATATAAAGGTAACTTGGGACATAAACATACTTAAATGTAATAACCATATGGTCGACTTCCACACATATCACTTAATGGAATAGCCATACGGCCGACTTCCATACCCAATGCATTGGAGGTTATAACATAACCACCCGTCCTGGTATTCACAGCACCACCCGTCATATGCTTTATCACGTAACCACCCGTTAAATGTCCAAGTACCATTATAAAATCATAAGGCATAAAACAAATATAATGGAAAGAAAAAATTTCCTCACTTTGATCACAATATATCACCTAAATATATTGACATAAAAAATCTATTATAAAAACCCAGTTTCAATACCAATAATACATAAAAGAGTATACGATATTTATTTCATTTTAAAAACATTACGGATTGTTGAGGAAGCCAAAGATCAAATAATACTTGTGGCGGCGGAAAAGTTCATTGTCACCGCGTACGTTAAAAGAAACATTCCTTTTTGTCGTTTAGTAAAACTCTTCATATAAAAAGATTCCTTTTGAATAAAATTAAAATTCAAAGGGGTTTATAAACCATATAAAAGAAAGTTGTGTGTAAAACAAAATATTCCTCAATGAAAGGAGATTGAGATGATGACCCATACCTCGGGTCTGACTTGACTTGATCGTTCTTTAACGTCCTGAATAATAAACTTGAGTTAATTTATACTTGATTAAGAACCTTTTTCAAGTTCATTATTCATTTTATATCACTTATTACCATGTTATGAACACTATGTAATTATTTAAGTTAATAATAGTCGTTTTGTCGGTCATTGGTACTTGAGTCAAAAATAAACTCTTTATAATTACAAGTTGTTCATTTGGTAAAATATCCATTATAACAAGAATTATATTCATGATGTATATATCATATATATCACATATATCCAATATATACATGCATTTACAATATTACATAATCATTTAGAGGTAACAAATGAAATGCACCGTTCATGGAGACGGTAAGCCGTACGTCCGCATGAACGCTACTTTCATTTCTATGTCATATTAATGGAATTAAAACTAAATGAGAGATGTGTATATTTTAATTACAGAATTATATTCATCATTTAGATGTAACATATATCATATATATCCATTATATATATGTACTTATAATAGTACATTACATTTGGGGATAGGAAATGAAATGCACCGTTCATGGAGACGGTAAGCTGTACGTATGCATGAATGCTGCTTTCATTTCTGTCTCATACTTTAATGGAAATGAATAATAATTATATAAAGGTATATTATAATTACAGTATAAAATCATATATAATAACTTTAACTCCATCCTTTATACATCCCAAAAATGGCATTAACGAATCAAATAACTTTGAGGGGGCGGTAGTCCGCACTTCCTAAAATGAAATTATCGTGTTTACCCACAATGGAAACCATAAAAATATGCCAAAAATGAAAAATACAGAATCTTAAGTAAAACATAAACATATTATATATCATATATAAATATAGTTACATCTTAATGGCCACCTTTTAAGGTGTTATATGAGTGTTGAACAATCATCGTTTCGTGAGGAAAAAATTCGCCATCCACAGAAACAGTATGTTATTTAACCTTTAGATGTAGTTGTGTGTAATTGTAGCTCGAATCCTTTACATAAAAACATCCTAGTATATTAAAGATACTGGTGTTGTTGCAAAATAAAGGAATAAAAAGATTTTAGGGGGTTGGAGAAGCAAAATAAAACATAAGAACACAAGAGAAGACACTGCCTTTAAAACGGGTAACTCTTTTTGATTTGAGCTCAAAGGCTTCCTGGGGAAGACTTCTTACCAAAGTGATGCTTCTAGGATTAAGAGAGGGATTTGGAGAGAAAAAATGGGTAGGTTTTGGCCGAGCCAAAGGCTTGAGAGGTGTGGGTAAGGTGGTAGAGGTGGGGGCCTTTTATAAGAGGAGAGGAGGGGCACTCTTGGAAAGGTATAAAGTGTTACTTTATTTTCAAATGCGTTTCGGATTTCAATGGTCTCACATTGATGTTTTTTGAGGATAAGGGGATAGGGGTTCGAAATCCACCCATCCAATAGGTTTTTGACATGTTTAGGTCTTATATTTTACATTATCTTTACATTTTATTTAAATCATTAAATAATGAGGTAATCGCTGCATCATCATGATGTCATAAATAATTTAATTTATTTAATGTCTAAAAATTATAAAAAAAATACTATGATGTATTAAATCTTTTTATCTTTAAAATGACTATTTATAGTTAAAAATATTACTTGTATAACCCCATGTAAAAAGTATTTTAGTAAAATAATACATGTTTGTGTCATTTTTACTTTTACTTTAAATAAAAGGAATTAATGTCATTATCTTTCCCAAGTGGCTCCATGTGGTCCCAAAAATCGACCCACGGGTTTTCTTGGTCAGCCATGACTCATCAAATAGGGTTATGACAAGTTTCTAGATATTTTCATTTTATTATAATATCATTTTTGCCTTAAATCACACTAATTACCTTTAATCGCGATTAAAAACTTAAAAGTTACTATTCACCAAAAAATTATTTTAATGCCATTAAACCACATTTTACTTATTAATGAAAATAATTTATATTGGATTTTTGAAGTTCAAATCACAGAAGCGGTAAAGTTCCATTTAAAGGAAAAATCAGTTTTTTAACTACCACTTTGTGGTTTCATTATTCATCAAAAATTAAGGTTTTTCCGAAAAATACCAAAACATCACCCTAAGATATATTTGATATTCCAAATTCAAAAATGATGTCTATTTTATGAAATTAAAAACATATAAGTTGCATTAATTAATTTAATAATTAATTCCCGCTGTCAAAACAAATAGCGTGTTTTTAAGAAACAATATGTATCAAAAGATTGACACTGGTTTAAGTCCAATTTCAAAGTGAAATAAACTCCAATGATCACCATTGGATTAAATGGTAAAAATATATTCTAAGTTAACATTAAAACCAATTCAAAATATGATCTAATCATATAAATAAATTAGATTAAAAAGAGGTTTTGAATTAAAATACAACATTTTCATTATTCATTAAAAAATGAACTTTATCGGAAAAATACCAAAAATTTACACAAATTAAATTTTGATTTCCCGATTCTAAAGAATAATTTTATTTGGTCAAATAGAATGTATAAGAGTTACCAAAACTATATTTAAATATTTTTCTCCATCAAAAGGCGATAGTTCGACCTTTTAGTGAATATTAGAGTATCTATGCCTAAAATTGAATTCTTTTCGTATTTTAAGCCTTTATCCTTTATTGGATAAATGTAAAAATATTTAACAAACATATATAATCATATTTTAGTTATTTATATTCATTCCCGCCAATACAATGGCTACGTGTTAACTAACATTTAAAATAAATATTATTATATTACTAGTGTGCAACGTAAGATTTCAAAAAAAACTCATTGTTGCATATCAGGAACGCTATCAAACATAGAAACCCCATTAAAGTAAAATTAATATTTAATTCGAAAATATTAATAAATATAAAAATGAATTATTCTTTATTTACCTGGGATGTTACATCCTTCCCCCCTTTTGGGAATTTCATCCTCGCAATTTTATTCACTTATCAAAATAAGTGGTGGTATTTATCCCTCATAGCATTTTCAGATTCCCATGTTGCCTCTTCCACCATATTGTTTTTCCACAAAACCTTTACCTGGTGAATTACCTTATTCTGCAACACTTTCTCTCTATGGTCAAGAATCTGGACTGGTTGTTCTTCATAAGAGATATTCTCTTCCAACTGAACTACCTCTGGGCTGAAAACATGAGATGGATCTGGCATATACTTTCTCAACATCGAAACATGAAAAACATTGTGTACCTGTGATAAACTCGGAGGTAATGCCACTCTGTAAGCAACCGATCCAACTTTCTCCAGAATTTCATATGGTCCAATGAACCTTGGACTCAGCTTTCCTTTTTTACTGAATCGGATCACACTTTTCCAAGGTGAAACTTTGAAAAAAACATGATCACCTACCTCAAAAGATAGATCCTTCCTCCGGTTATCCGAATAACTCTTCTGCCTGCTCTAAGTTGTTCTCATGTGTTTCTGAATCAACTGAACTTTTTCTACCATCTCTTCTACCAATTATGATCCCATCAGCTTCCTTTCACCCACTTCATCCCAAAAAGCTGGAGTTCGACACCGTTTACCATATAATACTTCAAACGGAGCCATCTGTATACTGGAATGAAAACTGTTATTATATGAAAATTCAACCAAAGAAATATGTTGGTCCCAACCTCCCTAGTAGCCCATCGAGCAAGCACGCAGTATATCCTTCAATGTCTGAATTGTTCGTTCTGGCTGCCCATCTGACTGAGGATGAAAAGATGTACTAAAATTTAATTCAGTACCCAACGACTTCCGAAGGCCCTTCCAAAAGTTAGAAGTAAACCTTGGATCACGATCAGATACAATGGATAGGGGAACTCCATGAAACCTGACTATATCTTTAAGATACAATCGAGAAATTTGATCTAGAGATAAAGTATCTTGAATAGGAAGGAAATTAGCAGATTTAGTCAATCAATCAACAATAACCCAGATTCCATTATTACCTCGAGGTGTCTTCGGCAATCTCACAATGAAGTTAATGGATATATTTTCCCATTTCCACTCAAGAACTAGTAAAGGCAGAAGCATCCTTTTCGGTAACTACCACTCTGCTTTAACCTGCTGAAAAGTCAAACACTTCACAGTAAAATCAGCAATATCTCTTTTCATTCCATCCCACCAGTAATACTCTCGCAGATCTCTGTACATATTAGTACTGCCAGGATGAACTGAAAACGGGGAACAATGAGCCCCACATAACAACTCATTCTTCAACTGTGAATCACCAGGAACACATAATCTCTTCTCAAACCTCAAAACACAATCATTATCAATGTTAAATTCAGGCAACTTACCCTTCTGAACCAGTTCTACCTTTTTCTGCAACCCACTGTCTTTCTTTTGCGCTTGCTTAATTCTGTCTGATAAGGATGATCTCACTGATACCTGAAACAAAACAGAAGAACTTCCTACACCAATAGCTTCTATTCCAAAGTTCATCAAATCAAAAACCAAAGGATCACGTTCCAAATGCAACATTGTTAATGAAGCATTACTTTTTCGACTCAAAGAATCATCCACTTTATTTGGTTTTCCCGGATGGAAATGAATTGTACAATCATACTCCTTGATTAATTCCAGACATCTCCTTTGTCTCATGTTAAATTATTTCTGAGTGAATATATACTTTAAACTTTTGTGATCATTATATATTTCACACTTTACTCCATACAAATTATGCCTCCAAATTTTTAGAGCAAAAACAACAAAAGCTATTTCCAAATCATGTGTAGGGTAATTTACCTCATTAGTTTTCAACTGACGTGAAGCATATGAAATTACCTGATCATTCTGCATAAGGACACAGCCAAGTCCCTTCAATGAAGTGTCACTGTATATAACAAACTCACCATTCCTAGAAGAAAGTGTCAAAACTGGAGCATTCACCAATCTTCTTTTCAACTCCTGAAAACAATCAACACATTCTTTTGTCCAGTAAACTTAACACCCTTCTGAGTTATCTTAGTCATTGGACTAGATAATATTGAAAATATTTCAACAAAACTTCGGTAGTAACCTGCCAAACCAAGAAAACTATGGATCTCGGTTACATTTGTGGGTCTTGGCCATTCTTCAACAACCTTTATTTTTGCAGGATCAACAGTTTTTCCATCTTTAGAAACAATGTGACCAAGGAAAGAAATTTGTTGCAACCAAAACTCACACTTGATGAATTTCCTATACAATTTATTTGATTTCAAGGTTTGCAAAATAACCCTTAAATGTATTTCATGCTCCTCTTTAATTTTATAAAACAACAAAATATCATCAATAAACACAACCAACATTTTTCACCTGAGTTAACTGAGCCATCACTGCAACAAACTGTTTAGTTCTGATTCTGACTATCTCAGGATACTGATTTGAAGGGTCATTTCCCTCTGTATGCCTTCTTAGAAAATATATTCTGTTTCCTCTTTGAAAAAACATTCTTAACACAGATATATCTTAGGAGATGCAACATGGTAATATTTAAATGCTATATCATTTCAATCATACCATAAATTAATTTATAATTTAACAATTTTATGACTCCTAAAGTTGTCTAAACCGACCTCTGATACCAACTATAAGGCCCCGGCCTTAAACCTTACATAATATTGATTTAAATGAATAATTCACATTGAGGATCTTTTCAAGTTTATAGTTTTAGAGAATTAGGACATAACTATTACATCTCAAAAGATTACAAAGTGGACACTTCTAATAAGTTTCCATAAAATAAAAACTCTTAAAAAGAAACATGTCTAGTTCCATGTTTTAGATAGCATGACTATTACTTGATCCCATCCTTGACCCTATTCCTCATTAAGTCCTGTGAAAAACATTTCAAAAACTTGGGGTGAGCATAAAAATCTTAGTAATGGATACATAAAGAATGAAAACTGTTAGTTTTTTAAAACAATAAGTAAACCATGTATACTTTATCAAAGTAATACTTTTCCACTTTATGAAGTAGTAAAAACTCATCACTGAATAAAAGTTCACTACTTACCCTTTTTGTAACCAAAATATTACCATAAAACCCATATAAAGAACACATAACATATAAAGGTAACTTGGGACATAAACATACTTAAATGGAATAACCATACGGTCGACTTCCACACATATCACTTAATGGAATAGCCATACGGCCGACTTCCATACCCAATGCATTGGAGGTTATAATGTAACCACCCGTCCTGGTATTCACAGCACCACCCGTCATATGGTTTATCACATAACCACCCGTTAAATGTCCAAGTACCATTATAAAATCATAAGGCATAAAACAAATATAATGGAAAGAAAACATTTCCACACTTTTATCACAATATATCACATAAATATATTGACATAAAAAATCCATTATAAAAAACCATTTTCAATACCAAAAATACATAAAAGATTATATGGTATTTATTTCATTTTAAAAACATTACCTCTTATTGAGGAAGCCAAAGACCAAATAATACTCGTGGCGGCGGAAAAGGTCGTTGTCACCGCGTACGTTAAAAGAAACATTCCTTTTTGTCATTTAGTAAAACACTTCGTATAAAAATATTCCTTTTGAATAAAATTAAAAGACAAAGGGGTTTATAAACTGTATAAAATAAAGTTGTGTGTAAAATAAAATATGCCTCAATGAAAGGAGATTGAGACGAAGTCCCATACCTCAGGTCCGACTTGACTTAATCGTTCTTTAACGTCCTGAATAATAAACTTGAGTTAATTTCTACTTGGTTAAGAACCTTTTTCAAGATCATTATTCTTTTTATATCACTTATTACCATGTTATGAACACTATGTAATTATTTAAGTTAATAATAGTCATTTTGTCGATCATTGGTACTTGAGTAAAAAATAAACTCTTTATAATTACAAGTTGTTCATGTGGTAAAATATCTATTATATCAAGAATTATATTCATGATGTATATATTTTATATATCATATATATCCAGTATATACATGCATTTATAATATTACATAATCATTTAGAGGTAATAAATGAAATGCACCGTTCATGGAGACGGTAAGCCGTACGTACGCATAAACGCTACTTTCATTTCTATGTCATATTAATGGAATTAAAACTAAATGAGAGATGTGTATATTTTAATTCCCGAATTATATTCATCATTTATATGTAACATACATTATATATATCCATTATATATATGTACTTATAATAGTACAATACATTTGGGGATACGAAATGAAATGCACCGTTCATGGAGATGGTAAGCCGTACGTACGCATGAACGCTACTTTCATTTCTATCTCATACTTTAATGGAAAGAAATAATAATTATATAAAGGTATATTATAATACCAGTGTAAAATCATATATAATAACTTTAACTCCATCCTTTATACATCCCACAAATGGCATTAACGAATCAAATAACTTGGAGGGGTGGTAGTTTGCACTTCCTAAAATGAAATTATCGTGTTTACCCACAATGGAAACCATAAAGGTATGCCACAAATGGAAAATACAGAAGCTTAAGTAAAACATAAACAAATTATATATCATATATAAATATATTGACATCTTAATGGCCACCTTTGAAGGCGTTATATGAGTGTTGAACAATCATCGTTTCCTGAGGCAGAAATTCACCATCCACAGAAACAGTATGTTCTTTAACCATTAGATGTAGGTGTGTGTAATTGTTGTTATAATACTTCACATAACAACATCATAGTATATTTAAGATACTGGTGTTGTTGCAAAATAATGGAATAAAAAGAGTTTAGGGGGTTGGAGAATAAAAATAAAACATAAGAACACAAGAGAAGACACTACCTTTAAATTGGGTAACTCTTTTTGATTTGATCTCAAAGGCATCCTTGGGAAGACTTATGCACAAAGTGAGGCTTCTAGGAGTAATATAGGGATGTGTAGAGACAAAATGGGCATGGGTTGGCCGAGCCAAAGGCTTGAGAGGTGTGGGTAAGGTGGTAGAGGTGGGGGCCTTTTATAAGAGGAGAGGAGGGGCACTCTTGGAAAGGTATAAAGTGTTACTTTATTGTCAAATGCGTTTCAGATTTTAATGGTCCCACATTGATGTGTTTCGAGGATAAGGTGATAAGGGTTCGAAATCCACCCATCCAATAGGTTTTTGAAATGTTTAGGTCTTAGATTTTACATTATCTTTACATTTTATTTAAATCGTTAAATAATGCGGTAATCGTTGCATCATCATGATGTCATAAATAATTCAATTTATTTATTGTCTAAAAATTATAAAAAAATACTATGATTTGTGAAATCTTTCTATCTTTCCAATGACTATTTATAGTTAAAAATATGACTTGTATTACCCCATGTAAAAATTATTTTAGTAAAACAATACATGTTTGTGTAATTTTTACTTTTACTTTAAATAAAAGGCATTAATGTCATTATCTTACCCAAGTGGCTTCATGTGGTCCAAAAAATCAACCCACGGGTTGTATTGGACGGCCATGACTCATCCAATAGGGTTTGGACAAGTGTCTAGATATCTTCATTTTATTATAATATCATTTTTTCCTTAAATCACACTAATTACCTTTAATGGCGATTAAAAACTTAAAAGTTACTATCCACCAAAAAATTATTTTAATCCCATTAAACCACATTTTATTTCTTAATGAAAATCATTTATATTGGATTTTTGAAATTCAAATCACAGAAGTGGTAAAGTTCCATTTAAACTAAAAATCAGTTTTTGTAACTACCACTTTGTGGTTTCACTATTAATCAAAAATTAAGGTTTTTCCGAAAAATACAAAAACTTCACCCTAAGATATATTTGATATTCCGAATTCAAAAATGATGTGTACTTTACAAAATTCAAAAAATATAAGTTTCATTAATTAATTTAATAATTAATTCCCGCTGTCAAAACAAATAGCGTGTTTTTATGAAATAATATGTATCAAAAGATTGACACTGGTTTAAGTCCAATTTCAAAGTGAAATTAATTCCAATGATCACCATTGGATTAAATGGTAAAAATATATTCAAATTGAACTTTAAAAACAATTAAAAAGATAATCTAATAATATAAATAAATTATATTAAAAATAGGTTTTGAATTAAAATACAACATTTTCATTATTCATTAAAAAAATGAACTTTATCGGAAAAATACCAAAAATTTATACAAAGTAAATTTTGATGTCCCGATTCTAAAGAATAATTTTATTTGGTCCAATAGAATGTATAAGAGTGACCAAAACTATATTTAAATAGGGTTCTCCCTCAAAAGACGATATTTTGACCTTTTAGTGAATATTAGAGTATCTATGACTAAAATTGAATTGTTTTTGTATTTTAAGCCTTTATCCTTTATTGGATAAATGTAAAAATATTTAACAAACATATATAATAATATTTTTGTTATTTATATTCATTCCCGCCAATACAACAGCTACATGTTAACTACCATTTAAAATAAATATTATTATATTACTAGTCTGCAACGTAAGATTTCAAAAAAACTCATTATTGCATATCGGGCACGTTATCGAACATAGAAACCCCTTTAAAGTAAAATTAATATTTAATTCGCAAATATTAATAAATATGAAAATGTATTATTCTTTATTTACCTAGGATGTTACATCCTTCCCCCCCTTTTGGGAATTGCGTCCTCGCAATTTTATTCACTTATCAAAATAAGTGGTGGTATTTATCCCTCATAGCATTTTCAGATTCCCATGTTGCCTCTTAAACCATATGGTTTTTGCACAAAACCTTTACCTGGTAAATTACCTTATTCCACAACACTTTCTCTCTATGGTCAAGAATCTGGAATAGTTGTTCTTCATAAGAGAGATTCTCTTCCAACTGAACTACCTCTGGGCTCAAAACATGAGATGGATCTGGCATATACTTTCTCTACATCGAAACATGAAAAACATTGTGTACCTGAGATAAAATCAGATGTAATGCCACTCTGTAAGAAACTGATCCAACTTTCTCTAGAATTTCATATGGTCCAATGAACCTTGGACTCATCTTTCCTTTCTTACTGAATCGCATCACACTTTTCCATGGTGAAACTTTGGGAAAAACATGATCACCTACCTCGAAAGATAGATCCTTCCTCCGGTTATCTGCATAACTCTTCTGTCTGCTCTGAGCAATTCTCATGTATTTCTAAATTAGCTAAAAAAATTCTACCATCTCTTCTACCAATTCTGGTCCCATCAGCTTCCTTTCACCCACTTCATCCCAAAAAGCTGGAGTTTGACACCGTCTACCATATAATGCTTCAAATGGAGCCATCTGTATACTTGAATGAAAAATGTTTTTATATGAAAATTCAACCAAAGAAAGATGTTGGTCCCAACTTCCCTGGTAGTCTATCGAGCAAGCACGTAGCATATCCTCCAAAGTTTGAATTGTCCGTTCTGACTGCCCATCTGACTGAGGATGAAAATCTCTACTAAAATTTAATTCAGAACCCAATGACTTCCGAAGACCCTTCCAAAAGTTAGAAGTAAACCTGGGATCATGATCAGATACAATGGATAGGGGAACTCCATGCAACCTGACTATCTCTTTAAGATACAATCGAGAAATTTGATCTAGATATAAATTATCTCGAATAGAAAGTAAATGAGTATATTTAGTCAATCGATCAATAATAACCCATATTTCATTATTACCTCGAGGTGTCTTCGGCAATCCCACAACGAAGTCTGTGGATATATTTTCCCATTTCCACTCTGGAACTGGTAAAGGCTGAAACATCCCTTTCGGTAACTACTACTCTGCTTTAACCTGCTGACAAGTCAAACACTTCACAGTAAAATCAGCAATATCTCTTTTCATTCTATCCCACCAGTAATACTCCCGAAGATCTATGTGCATCTTAGTACTTCCAGGATGAACTGAAAATGGGGAACAATGAGCCTCACATAAAAACTCATTCTTCAACTGTGAATCACTAGGCACACATAATCTCTTACCGAACCTCAAAACACAATCATTATCAATGTTAAATTCAGGCAACTTTCCCTTCTGAACCAGTTCTACCTTTTTCTACAACCCACTATCTTTCTTCTACGCTTGCTTAATTCTGTCTGATTGGGATGATCTCACTTATACCTGAAACAAAACAGAAGAAATTCCTACACCAACAACTTCTATTCCAAAGTTCATCAAATCAAAAACCAAAGGATCACATTCCAAATACAACATTGTTAATGAAGCATTACTTTTTCGACTCAAAGCATCATCCACTTTATTTGCTTTTCTCGGATGGTAATGAATTGTACAATAATAATCCTTGATTAATTCCAACCATCTCCTCTGTCTCATGTTCAATTATTTCTGTGTGAATATATACTTTAAACTTTTGTGATTAGTATTTATTTCACAATTTACTCCATGCAAATGATTCCTCCAAATTTTTATAGCAAAAACAACAGCAGCTAATTCCAAATCATGTGTAGGGTAATTCACCTCATGTGTTTTCAACTGACGTGAAGCATATGCAATTACCAGATAATTCTGTATAAGGACACATCCAAGTCCCTTCAACGAAGCATCACTGTATATAACAAACTCAACATTCCTGGAAGAAAGTTCCAAAAATGGATCATTCACCAATCTTCTTTTCCTCTCCTGAAAACAATCATCACATTCTTTTGTCCAGATAAACTTAACACCCATCCGAGTTAGCTTAGTCATTGGACTAGATAACCATGAAAAGTTTTCAAAAAAACTTCGGTAGTAACCTGCCAAACCAAGAAAACTATGGATCTCGGATACATTTGTGGGTCTTGGCCATTCTTCAACAACCTTTTTTTTTTGCAGGATCAACAGTTATCCCATCTTTAGAAACACTGTGACCAAGGAAAGAAATTTGTTGCAACCAAAACTCACACTTGATGAATTTCCTATACAATTTTTTTTCTTTTAAGGTTTGCAAAATAACCATTAAATGTCTTTCATGATCCTCTTTACTTTTAGAAAATAGAAAAATATCATCAATAAACACAACCAACATTTTTCACCTGATTCAACTGAGCCGTCACTGCAACAAACTGTTTAGTTCTGATTCTGACCATCTCAGGATACTGATTTGAAAGGTCATTTCCCTATGTATGCCTTCCCAGAAAATATGTTCTGTTTCCTCTATGAAAAACCATTCTTAACACAGAAATATCTCATGAGAAGCAATATGGTAATCATTAAATTCTATATCATTTCAATCATACCATAAATTAATTTATAATTTAACAATTTTCTAACTCCTAAAGTTGTCTAAACCGACCTCTAATATTGAATTAAATGAATAACTCACATTGTGGATCTTTTCAGGTTTAGAGTTTTAGAGAATTTGGACATAACTATTACATCACAAAATATTACAAAGTAGACACTTCTACTAAGTTTCAATAAAATAAAAACTCTTAAAAATAAGCATGTCTAGTTCCATGTTTTAGATAGCATGACTATTCCTTGATCCCATCTTTGACCCTATTCCACATTAAGTCCTGTGAAAAACATTTCAAAAACATGGGGTGAGCATAAAAATCTCATTAAGGGATACATAATGAATGAAAACTGTTAGTTTTTCAAAACAACAAGTAAACCATGTATACTTTATCAAAGTAATACTTTTCAACTTTATGAAGTAGTAAAATCTCTTCACTAAATAAAAGATCATTACTTACCCTTTTTTAACCAAAATATTACCATTACACCCATATAAAGAACACATAACATATAAAGGTAACTTGGGACATAAACATACTTAAATGGAATAACCATATGGTCGACTTCCACACATATCACTTAATGGAAATAGTCATACGGCCGACTTCCATACCCAATGCATTGGAGGTTATGACGTAACCACTCGTAGTGGTATTCACGGCACCACCCGTCATATGGTTTATCATGTAACCACTTGTTAAATGTCCAAGTACCATTATAAAATCATAAGGCATAAAACCAATATAATGGAAAGAAAACATTTCCACACATTGATCGCAATATATCACTTAAATATATTGACATAACAAATACATTATAAAAACCCATTTTCAATACCAAAAATACATAAAATATTATATGGTATTTATTTCATTTTAAAAACATTATGGCATATTGAGGAAGCCAAAGACCAAATAATACTCGTGGCGGCAAAAAAGGTGGTTGTCACCGCGTACATTAAAAGAAACATTCCTTTTTGTCGTTTAGTAAAACACTTGGTATAAAAATATTACTTTTGAATAAAATTAAAATTCAAAGGGTTTTATAAACCGTATAAAAGAAAGTTGTGTGTAAAACAAAATATGCCTCAATGAAAGGAGATTGAGACGAAGTCCCATACCTCGGGTCCGACTTGACTCGATCGTTCTTTAACGTCCTGAGTAATAAACTTGAGTTAATTTGTACTTACTTAATAACCTTTTTCAAGTTCATTATTCCTTTGATATCACTTATTACCATGTTATGAACACTATGTAATTATTTAAGTTAATAATAGTCGTTTTGTCGATCATTGGTACTTGAGTCAAAAATAAACACCTTATAATTACAAGTTGTTTATGTGGTAAATATACATTATATCAAGAATTATATTCATGATGTATATATCATATATATACAGTATATACATGCATTTATAATATTACATAATCATTTAGTGGTAAGAAATGAAATGCACCGTTCATGGAGACGGTAAGCCGTACGTTCGCATGAACACTACTTTCATTTCTATGTCATATTAATGGAATTAAAACTAAATGAGAGATATGTATATTTTAATTCCCGAATTATATTAATCATTTAGATGTAACATAAATCATATACATACATTATATATATGTACTTATAATAGTACATTACATTTGGGGATAAGAAATGAAATGCACCGTTCATGGAGACGGTAAGTCATACGTACGCGTGAACGCTACATTCATTACTATCTCATAATTTAATGGAAATAAATAATAATGATATAAAGGTATATTATAATTCCATTATAACATCATATATAATAACTTTAACTCCATCCTTTATACATCCCACATATGGAATTAACGAATCAAATAACTTTGAGGGGGCGGTAGTCCGCACTTCCTAAAATGAAATTATCGTGTTTACCCACAATGGAAAACATAATGGTATGACACAAATGAAAAATACATAAGCTTAAGTAAAACATAAAAATATTATATATCATGTATAAATATAGTGACATCTTAATGGTCACCTTTTAAGGTGTTATATTAGTGTTGAACAATCATTGTTTCGTGAGGCAGAAATTCACCATCAGCAGAAACAGTATGTTCTTTAACCATTAGATGTAGTTTTGTGTAATTGTAGCTTGAATCCTTCACATAAAAACATCCTAGTATATTTAAGATACAGGTGTTGTTTCAAAATAAAGTAATAAAATGAGTTTAGGGGGTTGGAGAAGCAAAATAAAACATAAGAACACAAGAGAAGACACTACCTTTAAAACGGGTAACTCTTATTGATTTGAGCTCAAAGGCTTCCTTGGGAAGACTTCTGCCCAATGTGAGGCTTCTAGGAGTAAGAGAGGGATGTGTAGAGACAAAATGGGCAGGTTTTGGCCGAGCCAAAGGCTTGAGAGGTGTGGGTAAGGTGGTAGAGGTGGGGGCCTTTTATAAGAGGAGAGGAGGGGCACTCTTGGAAAGATATAAAGTGTTACTTTATTTTCAAATGAGTTTTGGATTTTAATGGTCCCACATTGATTTGTTTCGATTATAAGGTGATAAGGGTTCTAAATACACCCATCCAATAGGTTTTGGACTTGTGTAGGTCTTAGATTTTACATTATCTTTACATTTTATTTAAATCGTTAAATAATGAGGTAATCGTTGCATCATCATGATGTCATAAATAATTTAATTTATATAATGTCTAAAAATTATAAAAAAAATACAATGATGTAGGAAATCATTTTATATTTATAATGACTATTTATAGTTTAAAATCTGACTTGTATAACCCCATGTAAAAATTATTTTAGTAAAACAATACATGTTTGTGTCATTTTTTACTTTTACTTTAAATAAAAGGCATTAATGTCATTATCTTACCCAAGTGGCTCAATGGGGTCTCAAAAATCGACCCATGGGTTGTATTGGTCGGCCATTACTCGTCCAATATGGTTAGGACATGTTTCTAGATATTTTCATTTTATTATAATATCATTTTTTCCTTAAATCACACTAATTATCTTTAATCGCGATTAAAAACTTAAAAGTTACTATTCACCAAAAAATTATTTTAATCCCATTAAACAAAATTTTACTTCTTACTGAAAATAATTTATATTGAATTTTTGAAATTCAAATCACAGAATTGGTAATGTTCCATTTAAACGAAAAATCAGTTTTTGTAACTACCACTTTGTGGTTTCACTATTCATCAAAAATTAAGGTTTTTCAGAAAAAAACTAAAACTTCACCCTAAGCTATATTTGATATTCAGAATTCAAAAATGATGTCTATTTTACGAAATTAAAAACATATAAGTTGCATTAATTAATTTAATAATTAATTCCCACTGTCAAAACAAATAGCGTGTTTTTAAGAAACAATATGTATCAAAAGATTGACATTGGTTTAAGTCCAATTTCAAAGTGAAATTAATTCCAATGATCACCATTGGATTAAATGTTAAAAATATATTCTAATTGCACTTTAAAACCAATTCAAAAGATAATCTAATCATAAAAATAAATTAGATTAAAAAGAGGTTTTGAATTAAAATACAACATTTTCACTATTCATTAAAAATGAACTTTATCAGAAAAATACCAAAAATTTACACAAAGTAAATTTTGATGTCTAGATTCTAAAGAATAATTTTATTTGGTCCAATATAATGTATAAGAGTTACGAAAACTATATTTAAAGAGGGTTCTCCATCAAAAGGCGATAGTTCAACATTTTAGTGAATATTAGAGTATCTATGCCTAAAATTAAATTCTTTTCGTATTTCAAGCCTTTATCCTTTATTGGATTAATGTAAAAATATATAACAAACATATATAATCATATTTTAGTTATTTCTATTCATTCCCTCCAATACAACGGCAAAGTGTTAACTACCATTTACAATAAATATTATTCTATAAATAGTGTGCAACGTAAGATTTCAAAAAAACTCGTTGTTGTGTATCGAGCACGCTATCGAACATAGAAACCCCTTTAAAGTAAAATTAATATTTAATTCGAAAATATCAATATATATGAAAATGTATTATTCTTTATTTACCTAGGATGTTACATCCTTCCCCCCTTTTGGGAATTTCGTCCTCACAATTTTATTCACTTATCAAAATAAGTGGTGGTATTTATCCCTCATAGCATTTTCAGATTCCCATGGTGCCTCTTCAACCATATAGATTTTCCACAAAACCTTTACCTGGTGAATTACCTTATTCCGCAACACTTGCTCTCTATGGTCAAAAATCTGGACTGGTTGTTCTTTATAAGAGAGATTCTCTTCCAACTGAACTACCTCTGGGCTCAAAATAGGTGATGGATCTGGCATATACTTTCTCAACATCGAAACATGAAAAACATTCTGTATCTGAGATAAACTCGGAGGTAATGCCACACTTTAAGCAAATGATCCAATTTTCTCCAGAATTTTATATGGTCCAATGAACCTTGACTTATCTTTCCTTTCTTACCAAATCGCATCACACTTTTCCATGGGAAAACTTTGAGAAAAACATGATCACCTACCTCGAAAGATTGATCCTTCCTCCGGTTATCCGCATAACTCTTCTGCCTGCTCTGAGCTGTTCTCGTGTGTTTTGGAATCAACTGAACTTTTTCGGCCATCTCTTCTACCAATTCTGGCCCCATCAGCTTCCTTTCACCCACTTCATACCAAAAAGCAGGAGTTTGACACCGTTTACCATATAATGCTTCAAATGGAGCCATCTGTATACTGGAATGAAAAATGTTATTATATGAAAATTAATCCAAAGAAAGGTGTTGGTCCAAACTTCCCTGGTAGTCCATCGAGCAAGCACGTAGCATATCCTCCAAAGTCTGAATTGTTCGTTCTGACTGCCCATCTGAATGAGGATGAAATGTTGTACTAAAATTTAATTCAGTACACAACGACTTCTGAAGGACCTTCCAAAAGTTAGAAGTAAACCTGGGATCACGATCAGATATAATGGATAGGGGAACTCCATTCAACCTGAATATCTTTTTAAGATACAATCGAGAAAGTTGATCTAGAGATAAAGTATCTCAAATAGGAAGGAAATGAGCAGATTTAGTCAATCAATCAACAATAACCTAGATTGCATTATTACCTCGAGGTATCTTTGGCAATCCCACAAAGAAGTCCATGGATATATTTTCCCATTTCCACTCTGGAACTGGTAAAGGCTGAAGCATCCCTTTCGGTAACTGGGGCTCTACTTTAACCTACTGACAAGTCAAAAACTTCACAGTAAAATCAGCAATATCTCTTTTCATTCCATCCCACTAGTAATACTCCCACAGATCTATGTACATCTTAGTACTGCTAGGATGAACTGAAAACAGGGAACAATGAGCCTCACATAACAACTCATTCTTCTATTGTGAATCACCAGGCACACATAATCTCTTCCCCAACATCAAAACACAATCATTATCAATGTTAAATTCAGGCAACTTACTATTCTGAACCAGTTCTACCTTTTTTTGAAACCCACTCTCTTTCTTTTACACTTGCTTAATTCTGTCTGATAGGGATGATCTCACTGATACCTCAAACAAAACAGAAGAACTTCTTTCACCAACAACTTCTATGCCAAATTTCATCAATTCAAAAACCCAAGGATCACGTTCCAAAGGCAACATTGTTAATGAAGCATTACTTTTTTGACTCAAAGCATCATCCACTTTATTTGCTTTTCCCGGATGGTAATGAATTGTACAATCATAATCCTTGATTAATTCCAGCCATCTCCTCTGTCTCATGTTCAAATCTTTCTCAGTGAATATATACTTCAAACATTTGTGATCAGTATATATTTCACACTTTACTCCATACAAATGATGCCTCCAAATTTTTAGAGCAAAAACAATAGCAGCTAATTCTAAATCATGTGTAGGGTAATTTACCTCATGAGTTTTCAACTGGCATGAAGCATATGCAATTACCTGATCATTTTGCATAAGGACACAGCCAAGTCCCTTCAACGAAGCGTCACTGTATATAACAAACTCACCATTCCTAAAAGAAAGTTCCAAAACTAGAGCATTCACCAATATTCTTTTCAACTCCTGAAAACAATCATTGCATCCTTTTGTTGAGATAAACTTAACACCCTTCCGAGTTAGCTTAGTCATTGGACTAGATAACCGTGAAAATTTTTCAACAAAACATCCGTAGTAACCTGCCAAACCAAGAAAACTACGGATCTCGGTTACATTTTTGGTTCTTGGCCATTCTTCAACAACCTTTGTTTTTGCAGGATCAATAGTTATCCCATCTTTAGAAACAATCTGACCAAGGAAAGAAATTTGTTGCAACCAAAACTCACACTTGATGATTTTCCTATAAAATTTTATCTCTTTTAAGGTTTGCAAAATAACCCTTAAATGTCTTTCATTCTCCTATTTACTTTTAGAAAACAACAAAATATCATCAATAAAAACAACCAACATTTTTCACCTGAGTTAACTAAGCCATCACTATAAAAAACTATTTAGTTCTGATTCTTACCATCTCAGGATACTAATTTGAAAGGTCATTTCCCTCTGCATGCCTTCCCAGAAAATCTGTTTTGTTTCCTCTATGAAAAACCATTCTTAACACAGAAATATCTTAGGAGAAGCAACATGGTAATCTTTAAATGCTAAATCATTTCAATCATACCATAAATTAATTTATAATTTAACAATTTTCTAACTCCTAAACTTGTCTAAACCGACCTCTAATACCAACTATAAGGCCACAGCCTTAAACCTTACATAATATTGAATTAAATGAATAATTCACATTGAGGATATTTTCAGGTTTAGAGTTTTATATAATTTGGAAATAACTATTACATCTCAAAAGATTACAAAGTAGACACTTCCACTAAGTTTCCATAAAATAAAAACTCTTAAAAAGAAACTTGTCTAGTTCCTTGTTTTAGATTGCATGACTATTCCTTGATCACATCCTTTTCCCTATTCCACATTAAGTTCTGTGAAAAACATTTCAAAAACTTGGGGTGAGCATAAAAACCTCAGTAAGGGATACATAAAGAATGAAAACTGTTAGTTTTTCAAAACAACAAGTAAACCATGTATACTTAATCAAAGTAATACGTTTCACCTTTATGAAGTAGTAAAAACTCTTCACTCAATAAAAGATCATTACTTACCCTTTTGTAACCAAAAGATTACCATAAAACCCATATAAAGAACACATAACCTATAAAGGTAACTTGGGACATAAAATTAATTAAATGGAATAACCATACGGTCGACTTCCACACATATCACTTAATGGAATAGACATACGGAAGACTTCCACACCCAATGCATTGGAGGTTATAACGTAACCACCCGTCCTGGTATTCACGGCACCACCCTTCATATGGTTTATCACGTAACCACCCTTTAAATGTCCAAGTACCATTATAAAATCATAATGCATAAAACAAATATAATGGAAAGAAAACATTTCCACACTTTGATCACAATATATCACTTAAATATATTGACATAACAAATCCATTATAAAAACCCATTTTCAATACAAAAAATACATAAAAGAGTATATGGTATTTATTTCATTTTGAAAACATTATGGCTTGTTGAGGAAGCCAAAGACTAAATAATACTCGTGGCGGCAGAAAAGGTCGTTGTCACCGCGTACGTTAAAAGAAACATTCCTTTTTATCATTTAGTAAAACGCTTCGTATAAAAAGATTCCTTTTAAATAAAATTAAAAGTAAAAAGGGTTTATACACCATATAAAATAAAGTTGTGTATAAAAGAAAATATGCCTCAATGAAAGGAGATTGAGATGAAGTCCCATACCTCGGGTCCGACTTGACTCGATCGTTCTTTAACGTCCTGAATAATAAACATGAGTTAATTGCTACTTGCTTAAGAACCTTTTTCAAGTTCATTATTCCTTTTATATCACTTATTACTATTTTATGAACACTATGTAATTATTTAAGTTAATAATGGTCGTTTTGTTGATCATTGGTACTTGAGTCCAAAATAAATTCTTTATAATTACAAGTTTTTCATGTGGTAAAATATCCATTATATCAAGAATTATATTCATGATGTATATATTGTATATATCCAGTATATACATGCATTTATAATATTACATAATCATTTAGAGGTAAGAAATGAAATGCACCGTTCATGGAGACGGTAAGTCGTACGTACGCATGAAGGCTACTTTCATTTCTATGTCATATTAATGGAATTAAAACTAAATGAGAGTATGTATATTTTAATTACATAATGATATTAATAATTTATATGTAACATAAATTACATATATCCATTATATATATGTACTTATAATAGTACATTACATTTGGGGATACGAAATGAAATTCACCGTTCATGGAGACGGTAAGCCGTACGTACGCATGAATGCTACTTTCATTTATATATCATACTTTAATGGAATGAAATAATAATGATATAAAGGTATATTATAATTCCATTATAACATCATATATAATAACTTTAACTCCATCCTTTATACATCCTACATATGGCATTAACGAATCAAATAACTTTGAGGGGGCGGTAGTCCGCACTTCCTAAAATGAAATTATCGTGTTTACCCACAATGGAAACCATAAATGTATGACACAAATGAAAAATACAAAATCTTAAGTAAAACATAAACATATTTTATATCATATATAAATATAGTTACATCTTAATGGCCACCATTGAAGGTGTTATATGAGTGTTGAACAATCATCGTTTCGTGAGGCAGAAATTCTCCATCCACAGAAACATTATGTTTTTTAACCATTAGATGTAGGTGTGTGTAATTTTAGCTCACATACTTCACATAAAAACATCCTAGTATATTGAAGATACTGTTTTTGTTGCAAAATAAAGGAATAAAAAGATTTTAGGGGGTTGGAGAAGCAAAATAAAACATAAGAACACAAGAGAAGACACTACCTTTAAAACGGGTAACTCTTTTTGATTTGAGCTCAAAGGATTCCTTGGGAAGACTTCTGCCCAAAGTGATGCTTTTAGGAGTAAGAGAGGGATTTGGAGAGACAAAATTGGCATGGGTTGGGCGAGCCAAAGGCTTGAGAGGTGTGGGTAAGGTGGTAGAGGTGGGGGCCTTTTATAAGAGGAGAGGAGGGGCACTCTTGGAAAGGTATAAAGTGTTACTTTATTTTCAAATGAATTTCGGATTTTAATTGTCCCACATTGATGTTTTTCAAAGATAAGGTGATAAGGGTGATAAATACACCCATACAATAGGTTTTGTACATGTTTAGGTCTTATATTTTACATTATCTTTACATTTTATTTAAATCGTTAAATAATGAGGTAATCGCTGCATCATCATGATGTCATAAATAATTTAATTTATTTAATGTCTAAAAATTATAAAAAAAATACTATGATTTAGGAAATCCTTTTATATTTTCAATGACTACTTATAATTAAAAATATGACTTGTATAACCCCATGTAAAAATTGTTTTAGTAAAATAATACATGTTTGTGTCATTTATACTTTTACATTAAATAAAAGGCATTAATGTCATTATCTTACCCAAGTGGCTCCATGGGGTACCAAAAATCAACCCATGGGTTTTCTTGGTCGGCCATGACTCATCAAATAGGGTTAGGACAAGTTTCTAGATATTTTCATTTTATTATAATATCATTTTTGCCTTAAATCACACTAATTACCTTTAATCGCGATTAAAAACTTAAAAGTTACTATTCACCAAAAAAATATTTTAATTCCATTAAACCACATTTTACTTCTTAATGAAAATAATTTATATTGGATTTTTGAAATTCAAATCACAGAAGTGGTAAAGTTCAATTTAAACGACAAATCAGTTTTTGTAACTACCACTTTGTGGTTTCACTATTCATCAAAAATTAAGGTTTTTCAGAAAAATACCAAAACTTCACCCTAATCTATATTTGATATTCCGAATTCAAAAATGATGACTATTTTACGAAATTAAAAACATATAAGTTTCATTAATTAATTTAATAATTAATTCCTGTTGTCAAAACAAATAGCGTGTTTTTAAGAAACAATATGTATTAAAAGATTGACACTAGTTTAAGTCCAATTTCAAAGTGAAATTAATTCCAATGATCAACATTGGATTAAATGGTAAAAATATATTCTAATTGAACTTTAAAACCAATTCAAAAGATAATCTAATCATATAATTAATTTAGATTAAAAAGAGGTTTTGAATTAATATACAACATTTTCACTATTCATTAAAAATGAACTTTATCTGAAAAATACCAAAAATTTACACAAAGTAAATTTTGATGTCCTAATTATAAAGAATAATTTTATTTGGTCCAATATAATGTATTAGAGTGACCAAAACTATATTTAAAGAGGGTTCTCCATCAAAAGGCGATAGTTCAACCTTTTAGTGAATATTAGAGTATCTATGCTTAAAATTAAATTCTTTTCGTATTTTATGCCTTTATCCTTTATTGGATAAATGTAAAAATATTTAACAAAGATATATAATAATATTTTAGTTATTTCTATTCATTCCCTCCAATACAACAGCTACGTGTTAACTACCATTTAAAATAAATATTATTATATTACTAGTGTGCAACGTAAGATTTCAAAAAAAATCGTTGTTGCGTATCGGGCACGCTATCGAACATAGAAACCCCTTTAAAGTAAAATTAATATTTAATTCGAAAATATTAATAAATATGAAAATGTATAATTCTTTATTTACCTGGGATGTTACATCCTTCCCCTCTTTTGGGAATTGCATCCTCGCAATTTTATTAACTTATCAAAATAAGTGGTGGTATTTTTCCCTCACAGCATTTTCAGATTTCCATGTTACCTCTTCAACCATATGGTTTTTTCACAAAACCTTTACTTGGTGAATTTCCTTATTCCGCAACAATTGCTCTCTATGGTCAAGAATCTGGACTGGTTGTTCTTCATAAGAGAGATTCTCTTCCAACTGAACTACCTCTGGGCTCAAAACATGAGATGGATCTGGCATATACATTCTCAACATCGAAACATGAAAAAAACTGTGTACCTGAGATAAACTCGGAGGTAATTCCACTCTGTAAGAAACTGATCCAACTTTCTCCAAAATTTCATATGGTCCAGTGAACCTTGGATTCAGCCTTCCTTTCTTACTGAATCGCATCACACTTTTCCATGGTGAAACTTTGAGAAAAACATGATCACCTACCTCGAAAGATAGATCCTTCCTCCGGTTATCCGCATAACTATTCTGCCTACTCTAAGCTGTTCTCATGTGTTTCTGAATCAACTGAACTTTTTCTGCCATCTCTTCTACCAATTCTGGTCCCATCAGCTTCCTTTCACCCACTTCATCCCAAAAAGCTGGAGTTCGACACCGTTTACCATATAATGCTTCAAACGGATCCATCGATATACTGGAATGAAAACTGTTATTATATGATCATTCAACCAAAGAAATATGTTGGTCCCAACTTCCCTGGTAGTCCATCGAGAAAGAACGTAGCATATCCTCCAAAGTCTGAATTGTTCGTTCTGACTGCCCATCTGACTAAGGATGAAAAGTTGTACTAAAATTTAATTCAGTACCGAACGACTTCTGAAGGCCCTTCTAAAAGTTAGAACTAAACCTGGGATCACGATTAGATATAATAGATAGGGGAACTCCATGTAACCTGACTATCTCTTTAAGATACAATCGAGAAAGTTGATCTACAGATAAAGTATCTCGAATAGGAAGGAAATGAGCAGATTTAGTCAATCGATCAACAATAACCCAGATTGCATTATTACCTCAAGGTGTCTTCGCCAATCTCACAACGAAGTCCATGGATATATTTTCCCATTTCCACTCAGGAACTGGTAAAGGCTGAAGCATCCCTTTTGGTAACTGCCGCTCTTCTTTAACTTACTGACAAGTCAAACACTTCACACTAAAATCAGCAATATCTCTTTTCATTCCATCCCACTAGTAATACTCCCGCAGATCTTTGTACATCTTAGTACTGCCAGGATGAACTGAAAACGGGGAACAATGAGCCTCACATAACAACTAATTCTTCAACTGTGAATCACCAGGCACACATAATCTCTTCCCAAACCTCAAAACACAATCATTATCAATGTTAAATTCAGGAAACATTCCCTTTTGGACCAGTTCTACCTTTTTCTGCAACCCACTGTCTTTCATCTGTGCTTGCTTAATTCTGTCTGATAGGGATGATCTCACTGATACTTGAAACAAAACAGAAGAACATTATGCACCAATAACTTCTATGCCAAATTTCATCAAATCAAAAACCAAAGGATCACGTTCCAAACGCAACATTGTTAATGAAGCATTACTTTTTCGACTAAAAGCATCATCCACTTTATTTTCTTTTCCCGGATGGTAATGAATTGTACAATCATAATCCTTGATTAATTCCAGCCATCTCCTCTGTCTCATGTTCAATTTTTTCTGAGTGAATATATACTTTAAACTTTTGTGATCAGTTTATATTTCACACTTTACTCCATACAAATGATACCTCCAAATATTTAGAGCAAAAAAACAATAGCTAATTCCAAATCATGTGTAGGGTAATTTACCTCATGAGTTTTCAACTGACGTGAAGCATATGAAATTACCTGATCATTATACATAAGGACACAGCCAAGTCCCTTCAATGAAGCATCACTGTATATAACAAATTCACCATTCCTATAAGAAAGTGCCAAAACTTGGGGTGAGCATAAAAAGCTCAGTAAGGTATACGTAAAGAATGAAAACTGTTAGTTTTTCAAAACAACAAGTAAACCATTTATACTTTATCAAAGTAATACTTTTCACCTTTTTGAAGTAGTAAAAAACTCTTCACTGAATAAAAGATCATTACCTACCCTTTTTGTAACCAAAATATTACCATAAAACCCATATAAAGAACACATAACAGATAAAGGTAACTTGGGAAATAAACATACTTAAATGGAATAACCATACGGTCGACTTCCACACATATCATATAATGGAATAGTCATATGACCGACTTGCATACCCAATGCATTAAAGGTTATAACGTAACCACCCGTCCTAGTATTCATGGCTCCAACCGTCATATGGTTTATCACGTAACCACTCGTTAAATGTCTAAGTACCATTATAAAATCATAAGGCATAAAACAAATATAATGGAAAGAAAACATTTCCACACTTTGATCACAATATATCACTTAAATATATTGACATAAAAAATCCTTTATAAAAACTCATTTTTAATACCAAAATACATAAAAGAGTATATGGTATTTATTTTATTTTAAAAACATTACGGCTTGTTGAGGAAGCCAAAGACCAAATAATACTCGTGGCGGCGGAAAAGGTCATTGTCACCGCGTACGTTAAAAGAAACATTCCCTTTTCTCATTTAGTAAAACGCTTCGTATAAAAATATTCCTTTTGAATAAAATTAAAATTCAAAGGGGTTTATACACCGTATAAAAGAAAGTTGTGTATAAAAAAAATATGCCTCAATGAAAGGAGATTGAGACGAAGTCCCATACCTCGGGTCCGACTTGACTCGATCGTTCTTTAACGTCATGAATAATAAAGTTGAGTTAATTTATACTTGCTTAAGAACTTTTTTCAAGTTCATTATTCCTTTTATATCACTTATTACCATTTTATGAACACTATGTAATTATTTAAGTTAATAATTGTCGTTTTGTCGATCAATGTTACTTGAGTCAAAAATAAACTCTTTATAATTACAAGTTGTTCGTGTAATAAAATATCCATTATATCAAGAATTATATTAATGATGTATATATCACATATATCATATATATCTAGTATATACATGAATTTATAATATTACATAATAATTTAGAGGTAAGAAATGAAATTCACCGTTCATGGAGACGGTAAGCCGTACGTACGCATGAACGCTACTTTCATTTCTATGTCATATTAATGGAATTAATACTAAATAAGAGATATATATATTTTAATTATAGAATTATATTCATCATTTATATGTAACATACATCATATATATCCATTATATATATGTACTTATAATAGTACATTACATTTGGGGACAAGAAATGAAATACACCGTTCATGGAGACGGTAAGCCATACGTACGCATGAACGCTACTCTCATTTATATATCATACTTTAATGGAGAGAAATAATAATGATATAAAGGTATAATATAATTCCAGTATAACATCATATATAATAACTTTAACTCCATTATTTATACATCCCACATATGGCATTAACGAATCAAATAACTTTGAGGGGGTGGTAGTCCGCACTTCCTAAAATGAAATTATCGTGTTTACCCACAATGGAAACCATAAAGGTATGAAAAAAATGAAAAATACAGAAGATTAAGTAAAACATAAAAATATTATATATCATATATAAATATAGTGACATATTAATGGCCACCTTTTAAGGTGTTATATGAGTGTTGAACAATCATCGTTTCGTGAGGCAGAAATTCGCCATCCACAGAAATAGTCTGTTCATTAACCATTAGATGTAGGTGTGTGTAATTGTAGCATTAATAATTCACATAAAAACATCCTAGTATATTTAAGATACTGGTTTTGTTTCAAAAGAAAGAAATAAAAAGAGTTTAGGGGGTTGGAGACGCAAAATAAAACATAAGAACACAAGAGAAGACCCTACCTTTAAAACGGGTAACTCTTTTTGATTTGAGATCAAAGGCTTCCGTGGGAAGACTTCTGCCCAAAGTGAGGCTTCTAGAAGTAATAGAGGGATTTGGAGACTCAAAATGGGCAGGGTGTGGTCGATCCAAAGGCTTGAGAGGTGTGGGTAAGGTGGTAGAGGTGGGGGCCTTTTATAAGAGGAGAGGAGGGGCACTCTTGGAAAGGTATAAAGTGTTACTTTATTTTCGAATGAGTTTCAGATTTTAATGGTCCCACATTGATGTTTTTCTAGGATAAGGTCATACGGGTTTTAAATCCACCCATCCAATAGGTTTTTTACAAGTTTAGGTCTTATATTTTACATTATCTTTACATTTTATTTAAATCGTTAAATAATGAGGTAATCGGTGCATCATCATGATGTCATAGATAATTTAATTTATGTAATGTCTAAAAATTATAAAAAAACTACTATGATGAAGGAAATATTTGTAGCTTTCCAATTACTATTTATAGATAAAAATCTGACTTGTATAACCCCATGTAAAAATTGTTTTAGTAAAACAATACATGTTTGTGTCATTTTTACTTTTACTTTAAATAAAAGGCATTAATGTCATTATCTTACCCAAGTGGCTCCATGGGGTCCCAAAAATAGACCCATGGGTTTTATTGGTAGGCCATGACTCATCCAATTGGGTTATAACAAGTGTCTAGAAATTTTCATTTTATTATAATATCATTTTTGCCTTAAATCACGCTAATTACCTTTAATCGCGATTAAAAACCTAAAAGTTAGTATTCACCAAAAAATTATTTTAATCCCATTAAAACACATTTTACTTATTAATGAAAATAATTTATATTGGATTTTTGATATTCAAATCACAGAAGTGGTAAAATTCCATTTAAACGAAAAATCAGTTATTGTAACTATCACTTTGTGGTTTCACTATTCATCAAAAATTAAGGTTTTTCATAAAAATACCAAAACTTCACCCTAAGAAATATTTGATATTCCTAATTCAAAAATGATTTTTATTTTACGAAATTCAAAATATATAAGTTTAATTAATTAATTGAATAATTAATTCCCACTGTCAAAACAAATAGCGCGTTTTTAAGAAACAATATGTATCAAAAGATTGACACTAGTTTAAGTCCAATTTCAATGTGAAATTAATTCCAATGATCACCATTGGATTAAATGGTAGAAATATATTCTAATTTCACTTTAAAACCAATTCAAATTATAATCTAATAATATAAATAAATTATATTAAAAAAAGGTTTTGAATTAAAATACAACATTTTTCACTATTCATTAAAAAATGAACTTTATCGGAAAAATACCAAAAATTTACACAAACTAAATTTTGATGTCCCAATTCTAAAGAAGAATTTTATTTGGTCCAATACAATTTATAAGAGTGACCAAAACTATATTTAATGAGGTTTCTCCATCAAAAGGCGATAGTTTGACCTTTTAGTGAATATTAGAGTATATATGTCTAAAATTGAATTCTTTTCGTATTTTAAGCCTTTATCCTTTATTAGATAAATGTAAAAATATTTAACAAACATATATAATCATATTTTAGTTATTTATATTCATTCCTGCCAATACAACGGCTACGTGTTAACTACCATTTAAAATAAATATTATTATATTACAAGTGTACGACGTAAGATTTCAAAAAAACTCGTTGTTGCGTATCGGACACGCTATCGAACATAGAAACCCCTTTAAAGTAAAATTAATATTTAATTCGCAAATATTAATAAATATGAAAATGTATTATTCTTTATTTACCTAGGATGTTACATATTTATCCTCAAGTATTTTTGTAATATATTAAGGAATTCCACATAAGTATTCAACATCATCAACATTCTCATCATCCAAATGAATTATTTTCCCCTATCAAATGATGAACCATTGATCAATTTATGGGTAAACAATATAAATTTTTTCCATGTAAAACAATGACAAATGATTCCTCTTTGAAACTAAATATTTTGAAATCAATAATTTTAAATCCATACTGATCATGTTTCACACCATTTTTACTATAAACCTAGTAACATTTTAATTTCAGTACTTAAAATTTAGTATAAGCAATCCTCCTTATATCTTCATCAAATCCAAAATATGTTGTTGATGCATAAATTGGATTTGTATCTTTAACGCTTGAAAATTAATTGCTTCAGCTATGATCATTAGTCTACTATTTTTAATAGTGCTCCTTTCATCTTAGTTTTTTTATTAAAATTTTAACCACTAATATCAAAACCAAACCATGTGATCCCATTAACACTTAGTCCCCCTACTATTATAATGTTTCTAATGTGGATAAATTGGTGTTGAATTTATCTTTAAACCATGAACCAAATATGTCTTTATGTTCATTCATTAACCATTTGGTCGCTTATTTTAGGAAATTGTTCCAGGAATATAGAAATAAGTGATGATATATGTGGTTGAACAACACCTATGTTGTTAAAAATGTATAAATGTGTATTCATCACTTAATTATATGGATTTGGATTTACATTTAGGCAATATATCCCTTTACCTTCACTATCAACTATAATATTTCAAGATATATGGAGACCATCATGCTCAACTTCAAATAAATATTTAGTTCAAAACTCAATCACCACTTCTAATGTATATTTTTGAATAATATCGGACTTTTATAAATGGAGATGCTTAACATATCCAGTAAACGTTTTCATTCACCTTTCATAAGGATACAATAAATGTAAATAAATAGACCAACATATTATTATCTATTACACAAAATTAATTAACATATGAACCATTATATCAAAAAAAATTGTGTAAAATATATTTCTAGTTGACAAAGTATGAAGAAATATTAATTATATAACACATATTTCAAAAAAAATTTATGAGTTAATTATAAATAGAATTGAAAAGGTAACATAACTTGATAATAGACTTTGTGGAAAGTAATATTCCATGAAACATAAACAATGGTTTTTGTTTCATCGACACATGTTATTCATGATATTTCATACCAATTAACTTTATGTACTCCAATGAAACTAATTTATCACATTTTAAGAAATCCCACTATGTCCATTAATAACATACAAACACTGAAAACAATATATCTTCTCACTATTTATTAATGTGTAACAAGCAGGATGGAAATATTTTCATTTTCCATTCATAGTGGGATCTAAATCCAAATGTATTATTGTGGTTATTAAGTCAATTATCACATGCAATCCATATTTCTTTAGTACTTTTATGTTTAGAAAAGTTCCAATAAAACTATCACATATTTTTTCTCAATATACATAACATAATTTTTATGTTTTTCCATTGAAAATATCCAATAAAGTAGATAAAATAAAATAGACCATTTCTTACATGTATTTATTTTATGACAAAAAAATTCATTCAAAATATAAAATCAATTTTTTCACCTTATCATAATATTATTTAGCTAACAGTAGTTTTAGAGAAAATCATGCTCTTATAAACCATTAAATTTATTTTTTATTAATTGATAAGGATGATTCATTCAAAAAAATCTTAGATGTCCCATGTATACTATCATTATTTCATTTTAAAATTGATGATATAAAGTCCCCTATTCAAAAATTGGACAATCTTTATGTCCTTTAACTTAATATCATGATAATTATATATATATATATATATATAATTCATTTATAATGAACAATATCATATCATGTAAAAAAAATATTTCTTGTATGCATCAAATACTACATTGTATGTCTCTCATATAAATTTAAAATTATCAATCAGTAGTGATAGATAAGAAACTCTTTCATTATAGAAATCATCAAACTCATCATCACATCTTTTCTCTTTATACATATTTTTGGGGATATGTTATAAATAACCAACATAGTAGGTCGGGAACTATGTTGGCTATTGACGATCTGATACAGATTCATTCCATATTTTCATAGTTCTAATTTGATATTTCCAACTTTGTTTTCAAAATCATAAAATGTTTTATTAAATCTCTTACATCATGGTGAATTTGTAGGTTTAAATAAGTCAAAATTCATGATTCACTCAAATGTATGTCATATTATCTTCATTTTATCATTTAAATTTGAAAACATGTTTAATTGAGAAATTATTTGAGGATACCAGATTTATTTTTTGGGTGGTTTTGTACCTATTCTTGGGAATGAGTCATGGTTTTAATTTTCATCCAGTTTATATCATGATGTGCTACATTTAAGAAATTCTAAAAAACATTCATATTCATTTATATATTTAATATCATTTTTTTTGAAATAATGTATCTGTTTACCCAAATATCATTGGGAATAATATTTGTTGCCTCATAATAGGAATCTGGAAGCCTATTTCCATCTGTATTTATCTATTTTAAAAGCTCAAGCAATTTAGTGAAACTCTTATCACTCCATCCATTTCTTTCTTTCAAGTTTAATAATCCCAACACTAATGATAACACGATAAATTTAATTAAACAAAAGATTAGTGGTCTCTTATAATGTTTATACAATCAATCAACACATAATATTTTTTAAATTGGTTTCAAAACCTACATTATGAATTAATTCTTCTAGATAATCCTCTATCTCATGTTGAACATCTTATTCATCATTATATATTGATTTTTTTTCTATTTCCACATTCTAGATCCAATGTGTATAATTATGATTAAAATCGTAGAAACTAAGATATCATTTTATTTCTCTATAACATAATTTTCTCATATTCAAACACTTTCTACATATACAGAAAGTCAAGTATTTTTTCAAGATTTGTTTTATAAAATTACAAGAAATTTTTAAGCCCATTCTCATATTCATCATTATTTATTAATAAATTTATAAAAATATTATATATTAATTACCTAATTTTAAAATATAATATATTAATTTATTAAAATAAATAAAAAATTTATCATATATATAATAATATAAATTCTAAAAATATAATCATATAAACATATAAAAATTCAAAAAAAATTATAATCAATTTATATCTGGAAAAAAATTTATAACTAAATGGCAATATTCAACTAGAAAATAATTATAACCAAAAGAAATTATAGTGAAAAAATAAAGTTATAACTAAAAATTAAGAACAAAAATGATTTTAACCAGAAATAAATTATAATAATAAAAAAAAATTTAAATAATAAAAATTTTAAATATAAACAATTAATTTCGTAAACAAATTTTACCCATAATTATCAATAATAAAATATTTATATTCAAAAAAATTATATCCCTAAGATAATATGACTACAAAAAATGATAATTGACAATGATATATATATAATTAAATTAATAAATGAAATTTATAAGCAAAAAATAATTAATTAATCATCCAAAAAAATTATAAAATATAGTGATCGATGATGGAAAATTTATATTCAAGTCTGATGAATGTAGTTGAGGGAGGTGGAAGTAGTGTGTGCAAATAATGATTAAGGAGAAAAAAATTGGAAAAAAAGTATAGAATAGATCAAACAAAAAATTTGGAGTGTGTTCGTGAGTCGATTAGATTAGGGTTTCATTGGAATAAATGAATTTGATGTCCGTAAAAGAAGGATAAATAATGGATGATTGAGGAGAAAAAAATGAAAAAATAAGTATGAGAATACAAAAATAGAAGATCAAGAGTGGGTGGAGTGAAATAGTGTATCTTAAGGATGAGGGTTTTAGAAATATCACATGAAATAAATGCGTATAAGGTCATGTGTGTTAGGTTTTCTAAAATATTTTAACATTAATTATTTATAAAAACTTTAAAAAGAGATTTAGAATGGATTTTGACATTATTTTATTCTAAAACTAATATTAAAATTCATTCTGACGCATTTGTAACATCATTTTTAGCATAACTGATGATAAAATCCATCTCATGTTGATATTAACCTTGGCTATTCAAAAATTAATGTTAAAACAATAAAGTAACTCATGAATATCACCATGATTCAAAGGATTGGGAAGAGAATTATGACGGAATTTCATGAGAGTTCTCCTCCCACATAAAACCTTATTGTGACCTCCTATATGAATCCCTTTGTGAAGGGATCCCTTGAATACTTCTTTTTTGAAGGATACCTATGAGGGTTACATCTCAGAGTTATGTTTGGGGAGGAATCTTCATAGAGGTTTATTCATGTAAGACTCGTTCATGAAATAGAATCCTTAAAACCCTTGATTTTATCAAACTATAACCCTCACAAAGAAACTCCAATTTATGTTAAAATGGGTCCTACTAGTGTACATTTTTTCACAATTTTTAATGGTTGAAAGTTTGGTAATATTTGACCAATAATAACCCAATTCACAAAATTTTATTTTAATATGTGTCTAGGGTAAATTTTATTGAAAACCATCCATTCAAATATATCAAATAATTCTTGAGTCTCTAAAATCTTGTAGACATGTTTCTCCCGTCAAAGAAGTATACCACCATGTTAGATTCGGTATAGGGTAACTCCTACTATGAATGATTTATTATCTGGTAAGAACCCATGTGTAATCCCTTCATGGTCTCCCTAAGTCGATATACTCCACATAGTACCATCATAACACATTGATTTGGGAAATTCCTTTTATTTTTCTCATATTCCTTGAGTAAATAGAATACTATTAGTTTCCCAAAAATTTTAGAGTTTAGATACTCGTATCAGTGCCCAAAAATACCTTTACATTGCTCAATTTTTAGAGTGACCCAGTATGAGACTTCTACATGGTGTAAGCCCCCATCTATCCTCATTACACCGTATTTTTCATGAACCCAGTCTTCATTCTTTGTCTAGTTATCAATGGACAGGATATTGAATCACACATATAGGCCACTTACTAAGTCTAAAACCCATCCTTTCTAGTATCCATTACTCATCTAGTTACTAACAGACAAGTAGAAAATGATTTATAAGCCTCCTAATAGGCATAATCCCTAACCATAACTTCCCATGTTTAGTTACTAACAAAACTAATGAACCAAAAAGGGTTTCCAATGTGAAAGTCTCACACCAACCCATTAATAGTCACATTTCACATAGTATTCCATTCCATATGAATTTAAACAGCATATCATATATTCCTCAATGCATGAATTTAAAATTCATATCATATAGTCCTAATTATATGATTTTAATCTGAATAGAATAAGTATTTACTATATTACATTAAACTGTATGGATTGGTCACTTCACATTAACTTAAATTATGTATATTGAACTACATCTTGTTCCTATTAACCAAGATACACAAGCAAGCTATCAAAGGTTCACCCCTAAAACCCCATAGGTGATGGGATCATATCCATAAAATGAACAACATTAGGTCTTGGATGTATGTCTTAAATGGAACTTCACTTGGTCATGTATGTGTGACCTTAAAATGAAACGCAATAGACCATGTCACAAGAAATTAAAAGTTACAACATGTCCTATTAAGTGTTTCTAAACTATATTGGTTCATATTCCCTTTATAGGGGTACATAGGAATACCCTTTAATGGTCCCAATCCTAACTTCCCTACACATCTTTACTCCTTTCACAAGATTTAAATTCCTCCCTTGATGGAGATAAAATATAAATTTCCTTCTTATATAGTTATAAACAATAGATTGTCCACATAGTCACGTTATAGGAGAGGTAATATAGATCCCATGTATAGTTTCCTCTTAAATTAATTCAGTAAGTCAATAAATTTCTTAAGGGTAACATGTATTATTAATGGTAGAATTTAAAAAAACATATCTCAAATCTTTAAGAGAGTCATGGGGTTTGAAATAATTCTACCCCAAAAAGGATAGGTTTACCTTACCTACCATTTTCTTGACAAATTCAACACCTAAAGTGTCACTGGTAATGTCTCAGTGAACCCCTTCCTTTGGAAAGAAGTTCCACACTAACTCCAAAAGCGTAAACGTGGGGGGCATGTCCAATATAGTGTCATTTGAAAATTCTATAATGAATCATTCTATAAATACTAGGAGTGGTTCAAAAGGCATGTAGAAATATTTTCACCAAAAAAAACGAACCAAATATTGATCTACTACTTATAATAAAGGTTGTTTGAGATAAATTTATCCCTTATTGATGTTTTAAGTGGTGGTAATAGTTAGGAATAAGATAATAAGGAAGAGTGTCATTTTTAGGTATTGTCTTTTATTGTCATGGAAGTTTGAGAAGAAAGGAAATCACCTCAATTTGTATAAGTGGATGATCAGACTGATCTTCATACTCAAGATATCAGATTCACAATTTTTATAAAATTCCATTTAATTTGGATTGAAAGATATTGATGTAATACATAAAAGTTACAATACTTTCCTTGGTAAATCTAATGATGATTTATTAGTCTATATTTTACAAATTTCATAAGTTGTTTGAAGAACTTGTGATACCATATTTATGAAGGAAAGGGGTAGAAAATGTGTTTACAATCATTTTTTTTATTTATTCGAAATAAATATGTTGTTGGATGACTTAGAATTTGTATTCTTGGTTTTAATGAATTATATGTTTAAGCTCACACAGTTTCCCAATGTTTTCCAAATTTTTGGTGTCCAAAATATGGATGATGGTGAGCATCGTAGAATATTGATTTCCTTGAATATCTAATTAAAATATGGAAAATCCATGAGTTTATTGAATATGGTATTTGTGAATATCATTTATTGAAGGATCAAAGGATGTTTATGGTGATCTACATGACAGAAAAAAGCAACATGAAAGGAGAAGGTAAGGATCATTGTTAGTGGATCATCACAGAGGCGTGAATGTTTTTATAGAAAGCTCCAATATTATTACAATCATTGTGAATGGTAAATTTCTATGGAGCTTAGCGAAAAAGGGTGCTTCATGGAGAAAAGGAGGGAGCATCACTAAATGGTGATGACATGGCCAGAGGCTTATAAAATCGGTGGAAAATCATATAAATAGGCTTCTAAACCCTTCAAAAAAGTAGATACACTTAATGAAAATATTAAGGCTCCATATTTGTAGATGATAGAAGACAATTAAATGATTTTAGCATCTCAAATGTGGTTCACGAAGGTGTTTTATGCAAAGAAATTTGAAAAGGCTATAAACCATCTAATTTTCTAAGAATTGTAAAAAGTAGTGAAGTTTACAAATTCTAAGTGAGATTCATAAACGATTTTGGTTCTACAAAGGTAGTTTTCTTCACATAGGTTGTGAGCTTCGCAAAGATAGATTCATGAGGGAACTTCACAAAAATCAGTATTGAATACCCAGTTTAAGTGAAAAGAGATTTCAAAGAGCATCAATCCAAGTCTAAGAGAACTTGGAAATAATATCAGGGTATCAAAATAAGTATCATTATGGAGTCCATGAGGTTCTTACAAACTTTAGATTAGGAAAGAGAATAATTTTATAGGAATATAAAATTTGTGGAAGTGGACCAAGAAGCACCATCACATTGAATTGCATCAATTTGTGCTAGAAGAAGCATACACACTATTTGATTGTTTTCATAGTGCTGCATGAGTGTAAAGGAACATATTACTCATTGTATTTCAGATAAAAGGGTTTCTTTCTAATTCATTGTGTGGTGAGGATTATTTATGACCATTCCAAGGACTAACTAATCTTATTGAGTAGTGAACCTTGTAAATTCTTGTTTTCCTATGGGTGTGTGTTTGAATTGTCTAAATAAGGGAAAAAATCTTTAATAGGAGGAGAAGGTTGTTTCATTATCACGGAAAAATAAAATAAAAAGATATTTTAGAGACCCAAATCTTGACGTACATGGACATTACATTACTTTTGCGTAATACTTAATACATAACAAAAATAGACACACAAGGACCGTAATAGTTTAATGTCTTTGGAAACTCGGAACGTAATCTTCTAATCGTGGTGAAAGATCTTCAACATCTCCCATAAATATTTTCCCCTTCTGTTTTCTTACCTAAAACAATTATTTATATCCGGGGGAAAATAAAACATATAAAGGGTGAGCTCAAATTCTCATTAAGGGTAACCATGGATAAAATAAAACAAATAATATACATTTTAACTTAAAAACATGAACATGATTTTTAAACAACAAAATCTTGAGCAATGACATAAAACATGGAAGAACATAAGGCATAGATCATAAAGAAACATTAATCATGATAAAATAGCATGGGATTAAAACATGTAATTGTGGTAACAATTAAGCACATGATATGATTTCCATAGTAGCTAAGGCATTGCTGCCAAGACCATGTTAGTGGACAAAGTCCCTTTCTGAATCAAGTTCACTCCTCGTTCCAGTCCTGTATTACTGAACCGGTTTAACTTGTCGTTTTCGCCATGTCTATCTCATGAGATATAAAACTTTACCCAATGCATTGTAGGGAGATAGAGGTCCCACCCATCTCATATTAAAATCATTCTTACTTGTGCCACAAAATAAACTTAAAACATTCACCATAACCCAAAGAATAAAATGGGTTTCATAAACATCATACCATCATTTCATAATCCATATAAAACAAATGGACATTTCATCATAAGAAAAGTGAAACCATGTAAATCATAGAGACATTAAACTTGAATCATACACATATGAAATAATTTCATCTTAGATGGAAAATGGTTTTGATAAAACATTTGAAATGAATTCTTGAGGAAAATATCCTTTCTTCTTCAAAATCAATTTCTTTTCACAAAATGTCATTCAATTTTAAAAGAAAAGTATTTTATTTAAAATAGTCATGAAATATTTTGGAGCAAGCTTCACGAAAATAAGGCTTTATAAAACTGTAAAAATCATTTCATGCCGTATTAGTTAAAAAACATTCTTCTCGTACTTTTGCTGGAAAAGTCAAAAAAGTACCTCGTAACATAAAGAAAAGAAATATTCCTTACATACCATGTAGTAAAAGTCAAAAATGGGTAAAAAGGACTTTAAACATACATGAAAATGATTTTATAAAACATGGACATGGATGATATAAATAACCCTAGTAAATACTTACGAATAAGCAATCTCGGATAAAAATGAGATTTGAAAAATTATCCCTTACCTTAGGTCCGATATACTTCGTACGTTTCCGAACCTCCTGTGTAATGATTTAAATAATGTCATTTACTTATTAAAGAATCATATTCATTGTTATGATATCATATGTTGTTCACTTATGACTTTATATTACCTGTTCTTTTGTAAGTTACATGTTAAAGCAGCGTTTTGGGTTAAATCGTTTTATTTATCGTACGTGTTTGGACATGTTGTTCTTGATATTATTACTTATATCCAGATTTACTTAATTCCAGAATGTAAAACATAATTTACTTATAATATATATTTCAGTATATATATATATGATAGATCGATTAAATGAAATGAAATACATCGTTCATGGAGACGGTAGGTCATACGTACGCATGAACGCTATTTTCGTTTCCTTATTGAATTGAATGAAATTAAGTAGATGACATACATATATATATATAAATAAATCCAGTATCATTATTATGTCATATATTTCATGATTACTTTTTATATATACTTTATAATCATTCATGAATGGTTAACATGGAGAATGAATCTCATCGCGTCGTGGAGACGGTTGTCCGTACGTACGCACGAGCGATGATATCATTCCGATGATCGTGGAATTTTATGGGAGTGTATGTATACTATTTCAGAATCAATATCAATTTAAAATAATCATATATAGTCATTATCTACACCATTATACCCATCCAAGTAAGGTGGTGGTGGAAAATAGATTACACCACGGCGTGGAGACGGTATTCCGTACATACGCACGCGCGGTGATTTTGTTTTCCGTAGGATGGATAGATGGTGAAATAGGTTTGTTTCATACTTATAATGACATATAAGTATATTATTGATACTTATGTTACTACTTCATAATGAAACAACTAAAGAAGAAGATTTGGAAGAAGAAATAAAGTTGAAAGAATCGGTAACGGGCATTACCTCTTCTTTGAAGCGCTTCTTTGAGACCTTCTTTTAGGGAACTAAAATTGGTCTTTGAAGAAGACCAGGACCTCTAGGATGTTTCTAGGGAAGTGGAGAGGAGAAATTGTCAGGGGTTTTCCAAGCTTGAAGGCTCAAAGTGTTTTGAGGAAGAGAGGGAGGAGGTGCCCTTTTATAAGGGAGGAGAGGGGCATCTTTGGAAAAACTCAAAATATTATTTTTTTATAAAGCCATATTCGGTTTTAAATAGCTCCAAATTGATTTATTTAGAAGATAAGGTGGGGATGGGTCGAAATAATTTCATCCAATAGAATTTGGACAAGTTTATTTTACTATTTTAACATTATCATTTAGATTTAACTTTAAGTTAGATAATTTTACTTTTACCGTGTCTTTTTGTGTTCTTACACTATAAGGTTAATAAACTTACTATAACAAGCCAAAAGAACCCCAAGTTGTTTATTATTAAAATATAAAACCTTATATAAGTCATTTGGCCAAACCTTAGAATTTTAGGAATAAAATAACAATTAATAATATAATATTTGTTTTAAAAACTATTTTATGTCAATTTTGACACTATTTAGTAATTGATTTTTGTGAAAATCATAACAGAATGATTAGTTCGAAAAAAGTTAACTACATAAATACTAACATGTCATAGTAACCTATAATATTAGTGGAATTAATAAAAAGTCTCAAATTACATTTATTTAGGTATTTATAACATCAATTATATCAATATTTCATTAATAAGATAATTACTGCATCATCTTTGTGTCATAAATATATTAAATTATTTAATGTCTAAAAATTACAAATAAAATACCATTATGTATGAAATCTTTTTATCTTTATAATTAATATTTATAGTCGAATTTATCGTATGAATAACCCTATATTAAAATTATTTACTTATTAAACTTTGATTTTAACTATTTTAACCCTTCTTTAAATAAATTAATATTAAATGTCCTAATCTAATCCAAGTGGGCCTAAATGGTCATATTTTATTCCTAGGGTTGTTTTTGGTCGAATTATACTTTTTCAATAGAATTAGGACATGTGTTAGAGTAATAATAATATCATTTTTACCCTTAATTACCCTATTTACTTTTAACCGTGGTAAATAAAAGTAAAAACTTACTATTCACCAAAAATTATTTTCATCTCATTGAACCACATTTTACATACTAAAATCAACCATGTCTCTTGGATTTTTTAAATTCCATTCACAAAAGCGGTAAAATTAAGTTTTATGTAAATTTACAAATTCTCCTAGGAGGTGGGTAAAAGACGGTGAAAAGTTCAATAAAATTTTAATATATCTAAAATTATTATAAAATTACTCCAATGAATTTCATTGAACTTATATAGGTATTATGTATCAATTTTTACCTAAAATAAATTTAAATAAAATAAATAATTATTTAAATAAAAAGTCGGTTTTTAAATAGTAACCCAGTGTTTTCACTATTCATCAAAAATTGACTGTTTTCAGAAAAATACCAAAATTTCACCCTAGGCTAATTTCTATATTACGAATCCAAAAATGAAGTCCATTTCGAAAAATAAAATTAATAAAATTTCAAAAATTGGTTATTACTATTCATAACGGCTAGTTTATATAACATATCGTTGTTTAGCGAAACTCGGTATTGCGTACAACACACGCTATCATGGAAGGTCACGATTGCGTGTAATGCAAGCCAAGTCAAGGATGCATGTTGTGCAAGCTCCTTTTGGTGTAGCATACAACACAAGACATTAATGAAATTAAAAAGAATATTTTTCATAGAATCTCGGGGTGTTGCATTCTACCCCCCTTAAAATGAATTTCGCCCTCGAAATTCGTCGGGGTTATAAATGGTTTACTACTCGAAAGTTTCCTTAATATAAACCCACATCGTAAAAAGAAATACCAAAACATGGCTTTAAAAACTAATGTATGAAACGTAACAGTTACCCAAATTAACTAATCACTGGGTTTTCACATAGGAGAACATAGTTGAAAATATGGATATGGAAGAGAAATCTAACTGTCATGTCCTAATGGAGAGTGGTATATAACATGGCTATGAAAAATCCAACAATCACAAAGCCATAAATTTGTGATGATCTAGGGTACCATCTGATTCATCGGATATAAGGGCAGTAGGACAACATTTTTGGTTTTCAAGATCATTTTCCTAAAGTTGAAGAATTTGAATTGGAATAAATACTTGCTTTTTTTTGTACAATCTCACTGTTGTTCGTGCTTTGAACAATTTCCACTTCATCTATTAAAGAAATGAAGTTTGAATTTGTCATTCATGAAGTGTTAGCAGATCATTTGATAGAATGATGGGCCATTCCATCTGTCTCAAACAAAAGGTTATAAAAGTTATCAAAAATACATAACTCCATCTATAGTGAGATTAGTCATATATGGTTCCCAAAATGGACTTATACTTCATATATCATACTTCTTAATATAATAAAACTAGTTTCTACTAAACAGGGACTTCCTGTAGGCCAGTGGTAGGTGATAAAGGCCAGTCGCACTTCGGTTGTGGGTTCGATTCCCACAGCCTTGTCCGACGTGATGGGTTGTCGCTCGTCCTGTAGGTTATCCTTTTTCTAAAACTACATTACTATAACATCCCATCAATAATATTGAGAAAAAAATTCTATCCTTAAACAATACTAACTTATTTCCAACATAATCCATTCCAATCTTTAGGCTTATCCATAATACTGCAGTCCACTCTCATATTATAGTGAAAAAGATTATCAGAGAGTTCATATAAGAAGCATGTTAATACCATCGTTGATCCCCATATATCATAAGATATGTCTTTTTGGTCACATTCCAAACATTCTAAGGCCTTAATCATGTATTCTCTTGAAAAAAAATGAATACCCATTGAATCTTAGTGAAAACATGAGTGTTGTCAAAAGTTAACTCTTTCCACGTACCAAAACCCCAAAATTCTATGTACTCAAACCATTATATAGCTATTTCCTTATATCAGTCATGAGCTCATTAATATTGTCAAACATTTCATTTTCTCCTTATCCCTTCATTATGCGCATATCATATGCTTTCCAAAATATTTGAATCACTTTTCATGGTTACCGATACCATAAAATTATTGAAAACCACAATAGACTAATACAAAAATACCATAAAAGTACCTCAACAACATTATTCTTGAATACCAATACATAATCACTTCAATCCATCCTCTTCAATAATTGTCCTGGAATAAGTCCTTCCTTGATTTAGAAGTAATTTTTTAGGTCAGGGCATTGAGTTGGGTAATGCCAATGTTCTCCCTAAATAAGACATTGAACTCCATAACTGTCTGTCACTCTATGACCCTTTTCTCCACATAGATAACATGTGTCCCTCCATTTGAGGTATCCCTCAAGGTTCTTCTTCCCTTCTTTAGAAGTATCAATCTTCCTTTCTTTATGCTCCTCAACATGCGAACATGCATAAAAGTCTATCTTCCTCTTATTTGATGAATTAGGCATACCACTAAATTTCACCTTGTTAATCATATATCGCGATGACTGATTCAGCATAATCACAATATCTTTCTCTCTAGGAATTATGCAATTTTTTTGCCCATAGTCACCAATTTGTCCATTGGATTCAATGTTAACCGAATTCCTTATGGTTCCCTCCATTGACTAAAACACAAAAAGAATTCCGTGAGAGGAAAAAATCATACAAGGAAAATAACATAATCAAGGGGGAGTACCATCGACATATAACATCTTAGGTTTAATTCTAATATCATTACCATAATTCTAGGACTATAACCTATACTTATACTTTACCTTAGGGAAATCCCTAGACATACCTTTGAAATATCTCTAGGGATCTCACTATATTTTTCGCATCCTAGTTTCCAAAGGTTGACTAATCCTTTCCTCTGATACCAACTGTAGAGACCCAAAGCTTGACGTACATGGACATTACATTACTTATTCGGAATACTTAATACATAAAAAAAATAGACACATAAGGACCGTAATAGTCTAGTGTCTTTTGAAACTCGGAACGTAATCTTCTAATCGTGGTGAAAGATCTTCAACATCTCCCATAAAGATCTTCCCCTTTTGTTTTCTTACCTAAAACCTTTATTTATATCCTGGGGAAAAGAAAACATATAAAGGGTGAGCTCAAATTCTCAGTAAGGGTAATCATGGATAAAATAAAACAAATCATATACATTTTAACTTAAAAACATGAACATAATGTTTAAACAACAAAATCTTGAGCAATGACATAAAACATGGAAGAACATAACGCATAGATCATAAAGAAACATTAATCATGATAAAATAGAATGGGATTAAAACATGTAATTATGGAAACCATTAAGCACATGATATGATTTCCATAGTATCCAAGGCATTGCTTCCAAGACCATCTTAGCGGACAAATTCCCTTTCTGAATCGAGTTCACTCCTCGTTCCAGTCCTGTATTGCTGAACCAGTTTAACTTTCCATTTCAGCCATGTCTATCTCATGAGATATAAATCTTTACTTAATGCATTGGAGTTAGATATAGGTCCCACCCATCTCATATTGAAATCATTCTTACTTGTGCCACAAAATAAACTTAAAACATTCACCATAACCCAAGGAATAAAATGGGTTTCATAAACATCATCCCATCATTTCATAATCCAGATAAAAAAATGGAAATTTCATCATAAGGAAAGTGAAACCATGTAAATCATAGAGACATTAAACTTGAATCATACACATATGAAATAATCTCATCTTAGATGGAAAATGGTTTTGATAAAACATTTGAAATGAATTCTTGAGGAAAATATCCTTTCTTCTTCAAAATCAATTTCTTTTCACAAAAAGTCATTCAATTTTAAAATAAAAGGATTTTATTGAAAATAGTCATGAAATATTTTGGAGGAAGCTTCACAAAAATAAGGCTTTATAAAACCGTAAAAATCATTTCATTCCGTATAGGTTAAAAAACATTCTTCTCATACTTTTTCCAGAAAAGTAAAAAAAAGTACCTCGTAACGTAAACCAAAGAAAGATTCCTTAAATACCATGTAGTAAAAGTCAAAAATGGGTAAAAAGGACTTTAAACATATATGAAAACAATTTTATAAAATATGGACATGGATGATATAAATAACCCCAATAAATACTTACGAATAAGCAATCTCGGATAAAAATGGGATTTGAAAAATTATCCTTTACCTTAGGTCTGATATAATTCGTACGTTTCCGATCCTCCTATATAATGATTTAAATAATGTCTTTGACTTATTACAGAATAATATTCATTGTTATGATATCATATATGGTTCACTTATGACTTTATATTACCCGTTCTTTTGTAAGTTCCATGTTAAAGCAGCGTTTTGGGTTAAATCGTTTTATTTATCGTACGTGTTTGGACATGTTGTTCTTGATATTATTACTTATATCCGGATTTAATTAATTCCAGAATTTAAAAAATGATTTTATTATAATATATATTTCAGTATATATATATATATATGATAGATCTATAAAATGAAATGAAATACACCGTTCATGGAGACAGTAGGTCGTACGTACGCATGAACGCTGTTTTCGTTTCTTTATTGAATTGAATGAAATTAAGTAGATGAAATACATATATATATATATATAAATAAATCGAGTATCATTATTATGTCATATATTTCATGATTACTTATTATATATACTTTATAATCATTCATGAATGGTTAACATGGAGAATGAATCTCATCGCGCCGTGGAGACGGTAGTCCGTACGTACGCATGAGCGATGATATCATTCCCATGATCATGGAATTTTATGGGAGTGTATGTATACTATTTCAGAATCAAAATAACATTAAAATAATCATATATAGTTATTATTTACACCATTATACCCATCTAAGTAAGGTGGTGGTGGAAAATAGATTACACCACGGCGTGGAGACGGTATTCCGTACGTACGCACGCACGGTGATTTCATTTTCTGTAGGATGGATAGATGGTGAAATAGGGTTGTTTAATACTTATAAAAACATATCATTATATGAGTGATACTGATGTTATTACTTCATAATGAAAAAACTAAATAATAATATGTGGAAGAAGAAATAAAGTTGAAAGAATCGGTAATGGACATTACCTCTTCTTTGAAGCGCTTCTTTGAGACCTCCTTTTACGGCACTAAAATTGGTCGTTGAAGAAGACCAGGACCTCTAGGATGTTTCTAGAGAAGTGTAGAGGATAAACTGGTAGGGGTTGGCCAAGATTGAAGGCTCAAAGTGGTGTGAGGAAGAGAGGGAGGAGGTTCCCTTTTATAAGGGAGGAGAGGGGCATCTTTGGAAAAACTAAAAATATTATTTTATTATAAAGCCATATTCGGTTTTAAATAGCTCCAAATTGATTTATTTCTAAGCTAAGGCGGGGATGGGTCGAAATACTTTCATCAAATAGAATTTGGACAAGTTTAGTTTACTATTTCAACCTTATAATTTAGATTTAACTTTAAGTTAGATAATTCTACATTTACCGTGTCTTTTTGTGTTCTTACACTATAAGGTTAATAAACTTACTATAACAAGCCAAAAGAATACCAAGTTGTTTATTATTAATATATATAACCTTATCTAAGTCGTTTGGCTGAACCTTAGATTTATAGTAATAAAATAACAATTAATAATATAATATTTGTATTAAAAAATATTTTATGTCAATTTTAACACTATTTGGTAATTGATTTGTTTGAAAATCATAACAGACTTATTAGTTTGAAAAACGTAACCTCAATCAATAGTAACATGTCATATTAACCTAGAAAATTATTGGAATTCATAAAAAGTCTCAAATAACATTTATTTGGGTATTTATAACATCAATTATGTCAATATTTCTTTAATAAGATAATTACTGCATCATCTTTGTGTCATATATAAATTATATTATTTAATGTCTAAAAATTACAAATAAACTACCATTATGTAGGAAATATATTTAGCATTCTAATGAATATTTATAGTCTAATTTATCGTATGTATAACCCTATATTAAAAATTATTTACTTATTAAACTTTGATTTTAATTATTTTAACCCTTCATTAAATAAATTAATATTAAATGTCCTAATCTAATCCAAGTGGGACTAAATGGTCATATTTTATTCCTAAGGTTGTTTTGGGTCGAATTATACTTATACAATAGAATTAGGACATGTGTTAGGGTAATAATAAAATCATTTGTACCCTTAATTACCCTATTTACTTTTAACCGTGGTAAATAGAAGTAAAAAGTTACTATTCAAAAAAAATTATTTGAATCTCATTGAACCACATTTTTCTTACTAACATCAACCGTGTCTCTCGGATTTTTGAAATTCCATTCACAAAAGCGGGAAAATTATGTTTTATGTAAATTTTCAAATTCTCCTAGGAGGTGGGTAAAAGACGGTGAAAAGTTCAATAAAATTTTTATATATCTAAAATTATTATAAAATGACTCCAATGAATTGCATTGAACTTATATAGGTATTATGTATCAATTTTGATCTAAAAAAAATTTAAATAAAATAAATAATTCTTTAAATAAAAAGTCGGTTTTTACATAGTAACCTAGTGTTTTCACTATTCATCAAAAATTGAAAGTTTTCAGAAAAATACCAAAATTTCACCCTAGGCTAATTTAGATATTCCGAATCCAAAAATGAAGTCCATTTAGAAAAATAAAATTTATAAAATTTCAAAATTTGGGTATTACTATTCATAACGACTAGTTTATATAACATATCGTTGTTTAGCGAAACTCGGTATTTCGTTCAACACACATTATCGTGGAAGGTCGCAATTGTCTGTAATGCAAGCCAAGTCAAGGATTAATGTTGTGAAAGCTCCTTTTGGTGTAGCATACAACACAAGACATTAATGAAATTAAAAAGAATATTTTTCATAGAATCTCGGGGTGTTACAGATATCACAGATTCACCCCCTCTCCCTCTCAATGATACTTTAATACTGAATGGTAAAATTTAATTGGTATCAGAGATGAGGTTCCCTTCATTAATTCTTTTCTAAAGTTTTAAAGAGAAGTTGTGATGATGAATCTGAATTGTGTAACTAGTAACGGGATTTTGATATTTTATGGAAATAATTATCATATATGGAAAGATATAATGATGCCTTATCTTATGTCTCTTGGGTATGAAGTACTTGAAGATAAAACATATGGATTTCCTCCTATTGATGACAAGGTTCCTCTTATGCCTATAAATAAGAAGAATCTTGAGAAAGATGGAAGAGCTAAAAGTTCTTTACTCTAATAACATTCTAAAAGTGAGTTTTTTAGAGTGAAAAGTGTTGTTATAGCTAAAGGTATCTGGGATAAGATAAAAAATATCTATGAAGGAAATACTAAAGTGAATAAGGAAAACTAAAAATTTGGAAGCTGATGTATGAAGACTTGAAAATGCGTGGGTTTGAATCTATTGGGGACTTCTTTACCATGGTAAAATGCATGGTCAGTTCTCTCAGATTTCTTGGTCAAAATTAGAGGATTCTACAATTGTTAAAAATATATTAAGAATTATTCATGAAAATTTTGATGCTAAACTTTCTTCATTTGAATGAAGAGGCCCTGAAACATTCTCTCTAGATTATTTACATAACACTCTCTTAACTTGGGAAATGATAATAGAGAAGATTATAAAGAGAAAAACAAAAGCTGATAGTTAAATGTCTTTCAAAGCTGCCAAGAAAGAAAAGTCTAAGAAGGCTCTTTAGGAAGATAATATTGTGGACTCTGACTTCGAAATTGAGGTATGTAGAAATATTAATGAAATTTTATCCTTGTTTTTTAGAAATGTGAGAAGAGGTTTATTGAAATAAAAATGGGGACTTACCTTGAAATGATTTTAATGTGGATCTATTGGCCGCATTTCATAAAATTTCCCCCAAAGAAATAAAGAAGAAGGTAGTGATGGAGTTGAAAGAATGATTTTGGAATAAATATAGTGATAAAAAACATATTTTTCCAAATTGAAGGATAAAAATTTCTTCAATTAAAAAATTAGAAGATTTTTATCTAAAGAAGAAGAATAAGATAGTGAAGTTGAATAAAATATCATCTTCTAAAAAATCTGGACAAAATACCTTTATTAATGTAGTGAATAATAATGATTTTGGGAGAAATAGTTCTGAATAAGAAGAAGCTCAACTTGAATCTCATCAAAAAGAAGAGTTGAAACAATGTCTAAGAAAGATCAGAAGGGTTGAGAAGGGAAATTGTAAGATGATAAATGTAAATTTCTCATTAAATAATATAGATTTTTTTCTTGATGATAAAGTCAATATATTAAAATAGATTTATTATTTGAAAAATTCTCTTGATAAATATAATAATTTTAATGAACATTGAGAATTTAAAATAAAGTAAAAATAAGGGAAGAAAGAACATGCCCAAAAACATTCAAAAGCTAAATAGAGGGTTAAAAGATTCAAAAACTCGATCATAGATATTGGTGAAAGTTATATTAAGGATGAACCTAATAAGGATTAACAAAAGTTACCTTCAAATGTTGAGAAGAAAGCAAAAATTTATGTATCTGACCAAAGATAACAATTAAAAAAAATCAGAGGTATCTCAAAATAATGAGCTAGGAATAATTAGAATTACTTCTGGTTATGATATGTCTGGAAATAAATTTGAGATGAAAATGAAATTTATGTTTGAAAACTGGAAGGTTGATGGAAAACAAAGTTCTGTTAAGAAGGTTGTTAAGAAACATACTCACAACACCGGTCAATCCAAATATTTCAGAGGCAAATAATATTTCTAGGGATACTTATAGTATCCTGGTGGATTTTAATGTATGGAAAATATGTGTTGGTTTAACCAAAAATAGTACTACTATTCCATAGGTTATAGAAGGAAATGATTGAGGGGGAGTCAATCCTCTCAAAAAGAAGAATTCTAAGAAGTAAATTCATAATAATCCTAAGATGGTTAGTGTAAAGGTCTAGAATACGTTCCAACTTCTGGAAACTATTTTTGAAAGAAGTGAACAGCTTAGAAATCATGCTAAGGGTTATATTTTTTGTTATAAACACAACAAAATCTTCTTAACAGTTCTCAAAATCCAAAGGTGAATAAATAAAAGAAAGAATAAAAATCTCTTTTTGTTGAAAACACATTGACAGCCATAAAAGGAGCAGGATCATGGATTATTGATAGTGTGTATTCTTATAATATGACAGGAGAGTTAAATATGTTGAATAATGTAAAATAATTCAAAGAAGGAATGCTGACATTTGGAAATGATGAATCTCTGAGAATCAAAGGTGTTGGATCGACTATTATTAGGAAAGAAAAGTTGAAATATCAGAAAAATTTATATATTAATGGTCTGAAACACAAACGAATGAGTGTTTCACAAATTTTTAATGAAGGTAACAAAGTTATCTTTAGAAAATATGGGTTTTCTATGAAAAGTAAAGAGGATGGAAAGATAGTTACCAGAGGCCAATGTACAAAAGGAAACATGTTCTATAATGGTGAAATACCAAACTCCTGCTACTTGGGTATGGTGAAAGAAAAAAAGTTTTGGAATAAAAGGTTGGGACACATGTGTTAATGAAACATGAACAAGTTATCAAAGTGAGACAGTGTTAGTGATATTCCTAATATATTGAGAAGAAGAGACTGGTGTTGCACTATTATTCAAATAGGGAAGATTACAAATTCGATACATAATAAGGTTAAAATTTTTTCAAAATGACCTATGGAAATTATTTATTATGATATATGTGGGCCAATGACAAAAGAATAAATAAATAGATATATGCACTTCAACACATTCATTGATTAGTTTACTAGAATTACTTGTGTTATGTACATGAGACATAACTCTGATGCTCAGAAAATGTTTAAATGTTTCAAGAGAAAACCTGAGAAAGAATGTGAGTATTCAGTAAAAAATTTAATAACTAAAAATGGTGGTCATTATAATAATGAAAAATTAAAGTTATCTTGAGTAGCATCAAATTCAGCATGAGTTCAGTTCACCATACACACCTCAACAAAATGTGGTTTCTAAAAGAAAGAACTGAAGTCTAGTTGAAATGATACAAATTGTGTTTTTTTGAACATGGACTCTCTCATTACTATTCAAAATAATCCATGAGTATTGTTGTGTATATTCAAACTGATGTTTCTATGAGCCAATTTCCAATATGGCTCCATATTAAATGTTTTATGGAAAAACTCCAATTTTGAAACACTAAAGAGTTTTTGGGAGTCCATTCATCATCAAAAATAATGGTGGAAACCTTGGAAAGTTTGAGAAAAGAGGTGATGATGGAACTTTTCTTGTATATGCTGTAACACCCGAGACTTTTATGTTATATAAATCATCAAAGGAATCTTTTTCTACACAACACTTGCTTGGCTTGCTTTACACGCAATCGCGACCTTCCTCGATAGCTTGCGTCGTACGCAATACCGAGTTTCACTAAACAACAATATGCTATTAAAACTAGCCGTTATGAATAGTAATAACCACTTTTTGAAATTTTATAAATTTTATTTTTCAAAATGGACTTCATTTTTGGACTCAGAATATCGAAATTAGCCTAGGGTGAAATTTTGGTATTTTTCTGAAAACTTTCAATTTTTGATGAATAGTGAAACCACTAAGTGGTAGGTTAAAAACTGAATTTTGCATAAAACTTAATTTTACCGCTTCTGTGAATGGAATTTCAAAAATCCGAGAGACACGGTTAATATCAAGGACTAAAATGTGGTTCAATGAGATGAAAATAATTTTTTTGTGAATAGTAACTTTTTACTATTTTTACCGCGGTTAATAGTAAATAGGGTAACTAAGGGTAAATATGATATTAATATTACCCTGACACATGTCCTAATTCTATTGGACAAGTGTAATTCGACCAAAAACAAACTTAGGAATAAAATATGACCATTTAGGCCCACTTGGATTAGATTAGGACATTTATTATTAATTTATTTAAAGAAGGGTTAAAATAGTTAAAATCAAAGTTTAATAAGTAAATCATTTTTAATATAGGGTTATACATAAGATAAATTCGATTGTAAATATTCATTAGAAAGCTAAAAAGATTTCCTACATGATGGTATTTTATTTGTAATTTTTAGACATCAAATAGTTTAATTTATTTATGACACAAAGATGATGCAGTAATTATCTTATTAATGAAATATTGACAAAATTGATAATATAAATACCAAAATAAATGTAATTTGAGACTTTTTATGAATTCCACTAATTTTCTAGGTTACTATGATATATTAGTATTGATTTAATCAACTTGGTTCGAACATATAATTCTGTTATGACTTTCACAAAAATCATATATCAAATAGTGTCAAAATTGACACAAAATAGTTTTTAAATCAAATATTATATTATTAATTGTTATTTTATTCCTAAAAATCTAAGGCTCGGCCAAATGACTTAGATAAGGATATATATATTAATAATAAACAATTTGGGGTTCGTTTGGCATTTTATAGTAAGGGTATTAACCATATAGTGAAAGAAAACAAAAAGACATGGTAAAAGTTAAATTATTTAACTTAGAGTTAAATTTAATTGATAAGGTTAAAATAATATCCTAAACTTGTCTAAATTCTATTGGTTGACAGGATTTCGACCCATCCCCACTTTAGCTTCGAAATAAGACCCTTTGGAACCATTATAAACCGATTTTAACTTTAATATAAAATAATATTTTGAGATATTCCTAAGGTGCCCCTCTCCTCCCTTATAAAAGGGCACCTCCTCCCCCTCCTCCTCACACCAATTTGAGCACTCAAGCTCGGCCAACCCCTGCCATTTTCCCTTCTCCACTTCCCTAGAATAATCCTAGTGGTCCTGGTCTTCTCCAAAGACCAATCTTAGTTCCTTAAGTGAAGGATTCAAAAAGGCGTTCCAAAGAAGAGGTAATATTCATTACCGATCTTTTCAATTTCTTTCTTCTTCAACTTCTTCTTCTTTAGTTGTTTCATGATAAAGTAATAACATCAGTATTACTTACATACTGATATGTTATTATAAATATGAAACAACCCTAATTCACCTTCTATCCATCCTACGGAAAAATGAAATCACCGCGCGTGCGTACGTACGGAATACCGTCTCCACGCCGTGGTGTAATCTATTTTCCACCATCACCTTACAAGGATGGGTATAATGGTGTAATGAGTAACTATATATGATTATTATTAAGTAATATTGATACTGAAATAATATATATATATACTCCAATACAATTCCACGATCATAGGAACGATATCATCACTCGTGCGTACGTACGGAATACCGTCTCCACGATGTGATGCGACTCGTTCTACATGATCTTCATTTCATAATGATTGTATAAATGAATTGAATGAATGAATATGGTATATACTACACTAATACCATTCTGGAAATTAATTATCTATAACCTAAAGATAAGAATAAGAATTTATTCGACAAAACACGCATAAGAACAAAAAGTTATAAAGACCCGAGTAACAAGTAACAATGAAATATTACTAACAAGAAGCTAATAATATGACCATATATGATCTCATATCAATATGTATGATTCTGGAATAAGTCAATAACATTATTTAAACCATTATACAGGAGCTTCGGACACGAACAAAGCAAATCGGACCTAAGGTAAGGGAAATATCACAATCTCATTTTTATCCGAGATTGTTTATTCGTAAGTATTTACTGGGGTGTATTTTATCATCCACATCCATGTTCCCTCAATATGTAATATTGTTTCCATCCACTTGAAATAGTTTAAATCCAATTTTACCCTTAGGTGAGTTTTTAGTAAAGAATATGAAAGGAATCTTTTGTTGTTTTTCCGTACGAGGTACTTTTTGACTTTTCCAACAAAAGTACGAAGAATGTTTTTTTTAACTTATACGGCATGAATGGATTTTTAAAAACATTACTTCAAAGAAGCTTCCTTTACAAGTTTTCATGTTTATTTTTAATCAACATCTTTTATTTTAAAGTTGTATGACATGTTATGAAAGGAAAAATGTTTTTGAAGAAGAAAGGATATTTTCCTCAAGAATTCAATTCAAGTGTTTTATCAAAATTATTTTCCATCTAAGATAATAAAGGGTTCTGTTTCTATCCATATTTTTACATTGGTTTGACTATATTGTGATGGAATTATGTTTATGAATTCCTTTATCATATATGAATTGATTTATGATGTCATGATGTTTCAAGAATCCCATTTTTGTTATATGTGTTAAGCGATGATGTATGTTTTATGATTATGTGGCACACATAAGAAAGGATTCATTATAAGATGGGTGGGACCTATATCTCCCTCCAATGCATTGGGTAATGATTTTATATCTCATGAGATAGACATGGCTGGAACGGAAGGTTATTTCGGTTCAGTGATACAGGACTGAAACGAGGAGTGAACTCGGTTCAGAAAGGGACTTTGTCCACTAAGATAGTCTTGGCAATGAGTCATGACTAACAAGAAATGATTTTCCATGATTATGTGTGCATGCCACAAAGATTCAAGTTTTATGTTATCATTATGGGGATCTCATTTTCACTTCTATGATTTATTCCATGTTAAGATATTATGATCTCTTTTGCAGGTTTTGATTTTCATAAAGATATGATATGATTTTTATTTCCTTTATTGCCCTTGCTGAGCATTTGAGCTCACCCTTTTATGTTTTCTTTTCCCCAGGTCAGGAAGATGGATATTAAGTAGAATATGCTAAAAGGGACCCTAGATATGATGAAATAAATGGGAGACACTGTAGAAGATTTATGAACCAGTTGTTTATGTTTCCCAGTTTCTAAAGACACTATACCTATACGGTCCTTTGTGGTTTTGTCATATGTTGTAATAAGAGTGCTTCAATTTTGAAGTATTAACAATGTATGTAAAGTGTGGGTCATTATAGTTGGTATCAGAGGAAAGGTATAGTCAACCTTTGGAAACTAGTATGTGAAAGCCTTAGTAAGAACCCTAAGGATAAGTCTAAGCATAGAACACAATCTTAGTGTTTTAGAAATGGCCTTGAATAACCTAGGATAAGACCTTAAGCATGAAAATTTTATTCTTGAATTATGTGGTTTCCTATTATAATTAGTGTTGCTCACACTATTCTTCTTGGTTTTAGTCAATGGCTGGAACCCGAAGGAACCGTGTTAATGCGGAATGCAATGGGCAATGCAATGATTGTCCCCCTGAGCAACCAAACGATATGGGATCTGGAATGCAAAATCTTGTAGCCATGCTCACACAACTTTCTCAAGCTATGAATCATGCAGGATTTCCAAACGAACAAAGAAGGGAGCAACATTCTGTTGAATCCTTCATGAGGCAGCGTCCACCATCTTTCAGCGGGTCTACTGATCCATTAGTTGCTGAACAATGGATTAGTACTACTGAAAAGATATTTTCAGTTCTTCAATGTTCTGAGCATGATAAAGTCATCCTAGCAGTGTATCGTTTGGAAGGAGATGCGGATCAATGGTGGAATCTTGTTAAGAATACGAGGCAAAGGGATGAAATTGAGTCTATGGAATGGGACGAGTTCAAGAACTTATTTTTCAATAAGTACTTCCCTCGTATTCTCCGAACAAAGATGGAGAAAGAGTTCCTTGAACTGAAGCAAAGGGATGATGAATCTGTTAGTACCTATGAAGCAAATTTTACAAGACTTGCAAGGTACGCTTCGGGTATTATTATCCAACCTGAGAGTAAGATCGATCGATTCTTTAGTGGCTTAAAACCAAGTCTTCGAAGGGCGTTATCCATAAGGGACTTCAATAGCTACGAGGAAATCGTTCGATGTGCTCTCAAAGTCGAGATGGAGATTGGAGTAACCCATCAGTCACATGGGTTTGATAAGAAGAGGAAGATGGAATTCAAAGAAAAATCTAAAGAGCACACGGAAAAGAAGATGAACTTTCCCTTATGCTCAAAGTGTGGAAAGAAACATGGAGGGAGTTGTCTTAAAGGGACAAGTAAATGTTTTAAATGTGGAAAGGAAGGTCATCGGGCATTTGAATGTCGTGATAATGGGAAGAAGATGTCTAATGATGCAAACAAAGGAAGGGATACACAGAATGAACCTGCTACACTTCAATGTTTCAAGTGCAAGGAGATGGGGCATTATGCCAATCAATGCCCAAATCCAAGGGTTGATGATGATGGTCGACGTCAACAAACTCTTAAGGCTAAAGACAAAGGAAAGTCACATGCAATTTCTATCAGCGATGTGGAGTACGATAACGATGTGGTGAAAGGTACACTTACCATCCACTCTAAAGTAGCAAATGTTTTATTTGATTCTGGATCCACCCACTCTTTTATTTCTGAAAAATTTTCTAAGGGTATCACCGTATTACCTCAACAATTAGATGTTGAGTTAGCTGTGACAACACCTAATGGCACATCAATCGCATCAGAAGTTTATAATTCTTCTCCGATCGAAGTTTGTGGGAAAGTGCTTCCTGCAAATCTTGTGATCCTTCCTTTAGTGGAATTTGATGTGATTCTTGGCATGGATTGGCTTTCTCTACATGGAGCTCATATCAATTGCCAAAGAAGGGAAGTCACATTTCATATTCCAGATCAACCTACGATCGTCTATCAATGCAAGGATGAACATAACCTTCTAGTGGAAATTCCTTCCATCTTATGGGTCTTGATTCCACTAAATGAAGGTTATTTATCTCAAATGGTTGGTGAGAAACTCACGATTAAGAATATGCCCATTGTACGGGAGTTTGATGATGTCTTTCCGGAGGAATTGCCGGGTCTTCCACCAAATCGTGAAGTTGAGTTTTCAATAGAACTCGTACCGGGTGCTTTGCCTATTTCAAAGACACCTTATAGAATGGCCCCAATTGAGTTGCAGGAATTGAAGAAGCAACTCCAAGAGAATCTTGATAAGGGATTCATGCGCCCTAGTGCGTCACCTTGGGGAGCACCTGTTCTATTTGTTAAGAAGAAAGATGGATCAATGAGACTCTGCATTGATTATCGAGAACTTAACAAGATCACTATCAAGAACAAATATCCTCTCCCACGCATTGATGACTTATTTGACCAACTACGCGGAGCTCAATACTTTTCCAAGATTGATCTTCGTTCAGGGTATCATCAATTAAGGGTCAAAAGGGAGGATATACCAAAGACGGCTTTCCGTACAAGGTATGGACACTATGAATTTATAGTGATGCCATTTGGTCTTACTAATGCCCCTGCTATCTTCATGGATCTAATGAATAGAGTCTTTAGAGACTATCTTGATCAATTTGTGGTAGTCTTTATAGACGATATTCTTGTCTATTCAAAGAGCAAGGAAGAGCATGAAGATCACTTGAGAATTATATTGAAGACCCTGAGAAAGGAGAAGCTTTATGCCAAATTTACCAAGTGTGAATTTTGGCTTCAAAAAGTTGCATTTTTGGGTCATATAATCTCAAAAGAGGGGATATCTGTGGATCCAGCAAAAATAGAGGTTATCGAAAGATGGTCAAGACCAACAACAGTAACTGAGATCCGAAGTTTTCTTGGTTTGGCTGGATATTATCGACGTTTTGTAAAAGATTTTTCACGATTATCTAATCCACTCACCAAGTTGACTCGGAAAGGAGTTAAGTTTGTCTGGACAGAGGAATGTGAAGAGAATTTCAAGGAGTTGAAAAGAAGGTTATCCAGTGCACCTGTTCTCACACTGCCTTGTAGTGGAGAAAGGTTTGTGATCTACAGTGATGCATCCAAGAAGGGATTGGGGTGTGTTCTTATGCAAAATGATATGGTGATAGCTTATGCCTCACGACAGTTGAAAATCCATGAGCAAAATTACCCAACACATGATTTGGAGTTGGCTGCGGTAATCTTTGCATTAAAGATTTGGAGGCATTACCTTTATGGTGAAAGGTGTGATATTTATACTGATCATAAAAGTTTAAAGTATATTTTCACACAAAAGGAGTTGAATATGCGCCAAAGAAGATGGTTGGAGCTGATTAAGGATTATGACTGCTCAATCCATTACCACCCTGGGAAAGCAAACAAGGTGGCAGATGCATTAAGTCGACAAGACCATGCTAGTTTATCCATGATGAGGATCACAAAAGATCCAATATTTATGGATTTACAAAGGATGGATCTTGGAATTATAATGGAAGGGGAAAAATCTTATCTTTCTCAAATGAATGTTCAACCATCTATACATGTGAAGATTAAAGAGGCACAGAAAGAAGATGTCGAGTTACAAAAGAAGGTGAGAAATGTTCCTGAATTCAACCTTGATTGTGATGGGATAATAAAGTTCAGGAATCGGGTTTGTGTTCCTCCCATCCCCGAATTAAAGAAGGAGCTGCTGGATGAGGCTCATAGTTCTTCATTCTCTATTCATCCTGGAAGCACGAAGATGTATAGGGACCTGAAAGAGTACTTCTGGTGGGATGGCATGAAAAGAGATGTTGCTGAATATGTCTCTCGATGCTTGGTTTGTCAACAAGTTAAAGCTGAGAGACAGAAGTCTAAGGGGATGTTACAACCATTACCCATACCCGAATGGAAATGGGAAAACATCACTATGGACTTTGTCACAGGACTTCCTAAAACATCCAAAGGCAATAATGCTATCTGGGTCATAGTTGATCGTCTTACAAAGTCTGCACACTTCATTGCTATTAGAGAGGATTTCTCTCTAGATCAGCTTGCCAGGATATATGTAAAGGAAGTGGTAAGATTGCATGGAGTACCACTTTCTATTATATCTGATCGGGATCCGAGATTTACCTCGAAGTTCTGGCGAAGTCTTCAGCATACTCTGGATACAGAGTTGAGTTTCAGCACTGCTTATCATCCCCAGACAGACGGTCAGTCTGAGAGAACAATTCAAAACCTAGAAGATATGTTGAGAGCTTGCTCTATGGATTTCAAAGGAGGTTGGGATCAACACCTACCTTTGGTAGAATTTTCTTATAATAATAGCTTTCACTCCAGTATTCAGATGGCTCCTTATGAAGCTCTCTATGGAAAGAAATGCAGGACTCCAACTTTCTGGGATGAAGTTGGGGAAAGAAAGCTATTAGGACCTGATCTTGTTGATGAAATGGCAGAAAAGGTCAGATCTATTCAACAACACATAAGAGCAGCTCAGAGTCGACAGAAAAGTTATGCCGACAACCGAAGAAAAGACCTAGAGTTTGAAGTGGGTGATAAAGTGTTCTTACGAATATCTCCCTGGAAGAGGGTTATGAGATTTGGAAAGAAGGGGAAGTTGAGCCCTAGATATATCGGTCCTTTTGAAATACTGGATCGTGTTGGGAAGGTAGCTTACCGATTGGCGCTTCCACCGAATCTCTCTCAAGTTCACGATGTGTTCCATGTATCTCTCCTGAGAAAGTACATACCAGATCCTTCACATGTACTCAGCTCAGAAGTTGTACCGCTGGAGCAAGATCTTTCTTATGAAGAACAGCCGATAGAGATTCTGGATCGTAGCGAAAAAGTCCTACGAAACAAAACCACTCGCTTGGTGAAAGTTTTATGGAGAAACCACCAACTTGAAGAAGCTACATGGGAGCTTGAGGATATGATGAGGGAGAAGTATCCTCATTTGTTTGTTGCAAAGTGACGAATTTCGAGGGCGAAATTCTTTTTTAAGGGGGGTAGAATGTAACACCCGAGACTTTTATGTTATATAAATCATCAAAGGAATCTTTTTCTACACAACACTTTCTTGGCTTGCTTTACACGCAATCGCGACCTTCCTCGATAGCTTGCGTCGTACGCAATACCGAGTTTCACTAAACAACAATATGCTATTAAAACTAGCCGTTATGAATAGTAATAACCAGTTTTTGAAATTTTATAAATTTTATTTTTCAAAATGGACTTCATTTTTGGACTCAGAATATCGAAATTAGCCTAGGGTGAAATTTTGGTATTTTTCTGAAAACTTTCAATTTTTGATGAATAGTGAAACCACTAAGTGGTAGGTTAAAAACTGAATTTTGCATAAAACTTAATTTTACCGCTTCTGTGAATGGAATTTCAAAAATCCGAGAGACACGGTTAATATCAAGGACTAAAATGTGGTTCAATGAGATGAAAATAATTTTTTGGTGAATAGTAACTTTTTACTATTTTTACCGCGGTTAATAGTAAATAGGGTAACTAAGGGTAAATATGATATTAATATTACCCTGACACATGTCCTAATTCTATTGGACAAGTGTAATTCGACCAAAAACAAACTTAGGAATAAAATATGACCATTTAGGCCCACTTGGATTAGATTAGGACATTTATTATTAATTTATTTAAAGAAGGGTTAAAATAGTTAAAATCAAAGTTTAATAAGTAAATCATTTTTAATATAGGGTTATACATAAGATAAATTCGATTTTAAATATTCATTAGAAAGCTAAAAAGATTTCCTACATGATGGTATTTTATTTGTAATTTTTAGACATCAAATAATTTAATTTATTTATGACACAAAGATGATGCAGTAATTATGTTATTAATGAAATATTGACAAAATTGATAATATAAATACCAAAATAAATGTAATTTGAGACTTTTTATGAATTCCACTAATTTTCTAGGTTACTATGATATATTAGTATTGATTTAATCAACTTGTTTCGAACATATAATTCTGTTATGACTTTCACAAAAATCATATATCAAATAGTGTCAAAATTGACACAAAATAGTTTTTAAATCAAATATTATATTATTAATTGTTATTTTATTCCTCAAAATCTAAGGCTCGGCCAAATGACTTAGATAAGGATATATATATTAATAATAAACAATTTGGGGTTCGTTTGGCATTTTATAGTAAGGGTATTAACCATATAGTGAAAGAAAACAAAAAGACATGGTAAAAGTTAAATTATTTAACTTAGAGTTAAATTTAATTGATAAGGTTAAAATAATATCCTAAACTTGTCTAAATTCTATTGGTTGATAGGATTTCTACCCATCCCCACTTTAGCTTCGAAATAAGACCCTTTGGAACCATTATAAACCGATTTTAACTTTAATATAAAATAATATTTTGAGATATTCCTAAGGTGCCCCTCTCCTCCCTTATAAAAGGGCACCTCCTCCCCCTCCTCCTCACACCAATTTGAGCACTCAAGCTCGGCCAACCCCTGACATTTTCCCTTCTCCACTTCCCTAGAATAATCCTAGTGGTCCTGGTCTTCTCCAAAGACCAATCTTAGTTCCTTAAGTGAAGGATTCAAAAAGGCGTTCCAAAGAAGAGGTAATATTCATTACCGATCTTTTCAATTTCTTTCTTCTTCAACTTCTTCTTCTTTAGTTGTTTCATGATAAAGTAATAACATCAGTATTACTTACATAATGATATGTTATTATAAATATGAAACAACCCTAATTCACCTTCTATCCATCCTACGGAAAAATGAAATCACCGCGCGTGCGTACGTACGGAATACCGTCTCCACGCCGTGGTGTAATCTATTTTCCACCATCACCTTACAAGGATGGGTATAATGGTGTAATGAGTAACTATATATGATTATTATTAAGTAATATTGATACTGAAATAATATATATATATACTCCAATACAATTCCACGATCATAGGAACGATATCATCACTCGTGCGTACGTACGGAATACCGTCTCCACGATGTGATGCGACTCGTTCTACATGATCTTCATTTCATAATGATTGTATAAATGAATTGAATGAATGAATATGGTATATACTACACTAATACCATTCTGGAAATTAATTATCTATAACCTAAAGATAAGAATAAGAATTTATTCGACAAAACACGCATAAGAACAAAAAGTTATAAAGACCCGAGTAACAAGTAACAATGAAATATTACTAACAAGAAGCTAATAATATGACCATATATGATCTCATATCAATATGTATGATTCTGGAATAAGTCAATAACATTATTTAAACCATTATACAGGAGCTTCGGACACGAACAAAGCAAATCGGACCTAAGGTAAGGGAAATATCACAATCTCATTTTTATCCGAGATTGTTTATTCGTAAGTATTTACTGGGGTGTATTTTATCATCCACATCCATGTTCCCTCAATATGTAATATTGTTTCCATCCACTTGAAATAGTTTAAATCCAATTTTACCCTTAGGTGAGTTTTTAGTAAAGAATATGAAAGGAATCTTTTGTTGTTTTTCCGTACGAGGTACTTTTTGACTTTTCCGACAAAAGTACGAAGAATGTTTTTTTTAACTTATACGGCATGAATGGATTTTTAAAAACATTACTTCAAAGAATCTTCCTTTACAAGTTTTCATGTTTATTTTTAATCAACATCTTTTATTTTAAAGTTTTATGACATGTTATGAAAGGAAAAATGTTTTTGAAGAAGAAAGGATATTTTCCTCAAGAATTCAATTCAAGTGTTTTATCAAAATTATTTTCCATCTAAGATAATAAAGGGTTCTGTTTCTATCCATATTTTTACATTGGTTTGACTATATTGTGATGGAATTATGTTTATGAATTCCTTTATCATATATGAATTGATTTATGATGTCATGATGTTTCAAGAATCCCATTTTTGTTATATGTGTTATGCGATGATGTATGTTTTATGATTATGTGGCACACATAAGAAAGGATTCATTATAAGATGGGTGGGACCTATATCTCCCTCCAATGCATTGGGTAATGATTTTATATCTCATGAGATAGACATGGCTGGAACGGAAGGTTATTTCGGTTCAGTGATACAGGACTGAAACGAGGAGTGAACTCGGTTCAGAAAGGGACTTTGTCCACTAAGATAGTCTTGGCAATGAGTCATGACTAACAAGAAATGATTTTCCATGATTATGTGTGCATGCCACAAAGATTCAAGTTTTATGTTATCATTATGGGGATCTCATTTTCACTTCTATGATTTATTCCATGTTAAGATATTATGATCTCTTTTGCAGGTTTTGATTTTCATAAAGATATGATATGATTTTTATTTCCTTTATTGCCCTTGCTGAGCATTTGAGCTCACCCTTTTATGTTTTCTTTTCCCCAGGTCAGGAAGATGGATATTAAGTAGAATATGCTAAAATGGACCCTAGATATGATGAAATAAATGGGAGACACTGTAGAAGATTTATGAACCAGTTGTTTATGTTTCCCAGTTTCTAAAGACACTATACCTATACGGTCCTTTGTGGTTTTGTCATATGTTGTAATAAGAGTGCTTCAATTTTGAAGTATTAACAATGTATGTAAAGTGTGGGTCGTTATATATGCTCTGGAAGGAAGTGGATATAGATGTTTCAACAAATAAACAAGCCAAATTATTGATTATGCTGGTGTGAAATTTGTTGAAAATGTTGAGAAAGAACAGAAGTCTTATGCTGATATAGAAGTTGAGCAGGATAAGGAAATTTTTGTTTAAAATTATGATAATGCTTCCAATAGTGGTAATCCCATTGAATAAGAAGAATTAGACTCACCTATTTTAAGCAATGAGGATGTATCTCAAACAGCTCATCCTAGGATGAGGAAGAAAATGGAGACTCAGAAATTTATTGGTGATCAACATCAGAAGGTCCAAACTATAATTACTTCAAAAGTTATTACACACAATTATTTATATTCAAAAGTCAAGATGAATGATGTGAATGAATATTTTGAGCATCCAAAATGGGTTCAACCTATTAATGAAGAAATTAATTAGATAGAAAAGAATGATACTTCAGAAGTCATACCCAATCTGGATAATAAAAATGTTATTGGTAAAAAATGGGATTTATGGAATAAGATTAATGAATAAGGCATAGTGATAAAGAGCAAGGCAAGATTAGTGTGCAAAGGTTACTCACAAATTTAAGGAGTTTATTTTGATGAGACTTTTTCTGTAGTGGGATGGTTAAAAAATTAGAATCTTTCTTTATATTGTTTCAAAATGAGGTTACAAAATTTTTAAAATGGATTTGAAGTCTGCATTTTTGAATGGGGGTATTGATGAAGAAGTTTACATTGAAAAAATGTGTGGATTTATTATTGGGAGGGATGAATGTAATGTGTGCAGGTAGAAGAAATCCTTTTAGGAGCTAAAACAAGCTCTTAGGTCATGGTACTCCAAGTTGGATATATTCTTACAAAATATGGATTTTATGAAAGGAATATTTGATAGAAATATTTACATCAATGAAGGTTTGGAGTTTTCTCTCATAGTAATGGTTTATGTTGATGAAATTATCTTTTCAGGAAATGATGAAAGATCTTTTACAGTATTTTAGGAAGATATGAAAAAGTTGTTTGAGATGTCTAAACTGGGAGAAATGAAATACTTTCTTAGGTTAGAAATTTTAGAGAAGATGAAACACATTTTTCTTTCTCAAAAAAAGTATGCTAAGGAACTTCTTAAGATGTTCGACATGTAAAATTTGAAACTAGTTTCCACACTAACTTTAAAGGTAACCGAGTTTTATAAAGATATTGAAGGTAAAGAATTTAAATAAAAATAGTTTTTAAATATAATTGGATGTTTTTTATATTTTATTACCTCAAGACCTAACATGGTTTATGATGTTACATTATGTGTAAAATTTCAGGGTCCTCCTAAATAATCACATCTAATTGCTTGAATAAGAATTCTCATATATGTCAAAGGAACAAAAAAAATTTGAATCAGGTATGATAGCTCAGAATGTATTGACTTTTTTAGGTATTCAGATACTGATTGGGCAGGAAATTTTTATGATAGAATATCCACATCTTGTGGAGTTTTCTTTCTGGGGAAAAGTTTTTTCATTTGGAATACAAAGAAAAAAAATTATGTTACTCTTATCTTAGATAAAGCTGAGTATGTTTCTTCTACTCAAGCTTCTACCCAACTTATTTGTATAAAAACTCACTTGGAAGACTTACTTGTTGAAGTAAAGTTACTCTTTCTCTTGGGATGTGACAATCAAATTGATATAAATCTTACAATTAATCTAGAAAAATATTCTCATTAAAAACATTGACATAAATTACCACTTCAATCTAGACCATGTGGAGAATAATTAATTCAATTTAGAGTTTGTTCCTATATCAGAATAAGTTGTGAACATATTCACAAAACCTTTACCAATGGAACCAATTTCTAAATTGAGTTTGAACATGGGTGTCCAACCTCTATCTCATCAATGTTGATGTATTTGTTTCTTTCCCATCTCTCATATTACCTTTGTATATTGTTTTCAAGGGGGAGAATTATTTCATAAATCTATCCTTATAGAAGCATGCATAAATGGGGAGTTGTGGGTAATATTTGAATCCAGCATGTAAGTGTGTGAACAATTCTAACTGTTTTTTGGAGTGGTTATAAGAAAAAAAAAATCTAATTTTTTAAGAATGTTTAAGAAGTGTAGAAAGCCGAGGAAGAAGGATGACGGAAGAAAGCTGAGGAAGTAATGAGTCTCTACTTTTAAATGGAATGGTTTTTACTATCAATAATTATAGTTTCCTAAAAAGAGTTAGATCATATAGGCTTAGTGTTTTTGATCAGTAACTTATTGCTTGAGGTTAAAAGTTTCAGTGATTTATCAATATTGATTTACTACAAAATCCAAAGGGGTATATTGTTAAGAACAAGCTAATAAGGAGTAGTATAATTTTCAGGTATTTCCCTTTATTTTGAAGGATGTTTGAGAAGAAAGGAAACCCCTCACTTTGTATAAGTGCATGATCAAACTGGTCATCATACTCAAAAAATCATATTCACAATTCTTGGTAAAGTACATTAATTTTGTAAGGAAATATATTGATGGAATACAGGTAAGATACAAAAAATTCCTTGGTAAATCTACCAATACATTGCAGGTATTTATTTCAAAAATATCACAAGTTTTTTGTAAAACATGGGATGTAATATTTGTGAAGGAAAGGGGGAGAAAATATAAGTTTCGTGAAGATTTTTGTTGAAAAGAGTGTTTCATGAAGGATCAAAGAATGTTGATGGTGATCTATGTGACAACAATTAGAATCAATAAAGGCTAAGGTGAGGAGCATTGTGAGTGGAGCATTGTGGTAGAATGATGTTTTTTACAGAAAGATCTATGATTAAAATAATCACCAAGAATGGTAAATCTTCATTTAGTATCTTGAAAATGGTGTTTGTAGTAGAAAAGATAGAGCATCATGAAATGGAGATGATGTGGCCAAAAGCTTATGGAATTGGTGAAAAAGCCTATTAATAGGCCAATACACCCTTCAGAAAAGTAGTGAGACATAACAAAAATCTTATGACACTAGATTCGTGAAGGTGATTTTTGATGGTGGTGTGTGAAGAAGTTCATGAAGTCTATAAGCCAACTGAATGTTTTGAGCATATCAAAAGTGGTTCATGAAGGTATTTCATGAAAATAGGATCATAAAGTCTATAAGGAAATTGAATGTTCTAAGTATTGGGAAAAGTAGTGATGTTTGTGAAGGCTAAGTGAGCTTTTTGAAGGAAGTAGGTTCTGCGAAGGTATGTTGCTTCTCAATGGTTGTGAGCTTTATAAACGGAGATTCACAAGGAAGATTCAAGAAAAGAAGTTTTTAATACCCATTTTAAGTGAAATAATATTTCAAAGGGCATAAATTTTGGTCTAATAGAACTTAGAAATAAGACAGGGGTGTCGGATTAAGTATCATTACAAAGTCCAGGAGGTTCCTAACAGCTTCTGGGTAGGAAATAGAAGAATTGTTTAGAAATATCAAATTTGTGGAAGTGGATCAAAAATCATTGTGACATTGAATTACATCATTTTGTGATAGTATAAGAAAATGCACTTTTTTCTTGTTTTTATAGCGCTAAATACTTGTAAGATCACATCTTACTCATTTTATTCCACTTAAAACTATTTTTTTCTAGTAGATTTTGTGGTTAGGATTATTTCTAACCATGCCAAGAACTATTTACTCTTATTGAGTAGTGAACATTGAAAATTATTCTGTTCCTTTTGGTTGTGTGATTGAATTGTGTTCAGCAGGGAAATAAATTTTTAACAGGTGGAGAAGGTTCTTTCATTTGCAAGGAAACATAAAAGAAAAAGATATCACTGATTCACCCCCTCCCCCACTTAGTGAAACTTTAATATTGACTCATAAACTTCAGTAATATTATATAAAAACTCATGTAGGTATTAGGAATCTCATAAGAAACATGGGTCCAAACATGAAAAAAAATCATACTCGAGCAACTAATAAAGTGAAATAATCCCAAGAGAGTCAGACCATAGAACCAAATAAAGTGATTGAGTGGATGAGTCAGATTACCAGCCTCACAAGGAAACATATGGTGGCCTTCAAATCCCAACCCTCTTTTTGTCTATAATCTAAATTATATGGACCAATAACAATATATGGAATTTACCATTCACCTACTCATCTAATTGGTTTTTTTGGAATTACTAGATAATACATCATAAAATTCTACCCCAATATAGATCAATGCTTTATTTTCTCAGTAGAACACCAACACTTAGCCTTCGGGTTTGTTAGAAATTATAAATAGCCTCACTAAGATCATTTCTCTCCTACCAACAATTTAGGATGGAAGGACTATCCAGGATTTAGGTACAATAATGAAATATCTCAACCCCATCCTTAAAATCTAAATTAGTTCCAATATTTTTAAGTATAGATCCACTTCCAACAAACATATCAATACACACCAACTTATCAAAGGAGTAACCCTCCTCTAACTCCTCCTAGTTTCTACCATCTAGGTGATTCTTTACAATTTCCAAACTAGTATAACTAATTTTCCAAGAACAATAATCAATTTAATCTAAATTTTTTAAATACTTTATCTTTTAAGAAATCATAAGAAATTATTGTGATGTAAATTTTCTCCTTAACACAATCTAGCCTAAAGAATCAGGAAAATAAAATTATCCAACTTTGATCAAATATAAGTCAACAACAATGAAATAATTAATCCAAAATTCCAATTCAAGCATTGCTTAATTCCATGGGAAATTTTAGTTCAATGTCACTTATATCATGATTGATTAACTTCAATCCTCATGGTGCATCCTCTAAAATAACTACAAATATTGAACATGAAACAGAAAATGTAAATAATAAAGAAAAGAAAATGAGACCACATTATCACCTCCTTCTAATATCCATATCAATATAATCCTTTTCCCCAAGTAATATTCAAGACTAATAAATACATTTAACATGATCTTGATATTCTAGACATTTTCAAATATATATAATTCAAAATATATCCCGTTCATTCCATCTAACAAGTTTCTAAGTATGTAATATTCTATAAGGAATTGTGAACACATAGACAGAAACGAAAAATCCATGGAAAATGTTTCCTCTAAAAAACCCATTTCCTTAAATTTCAATGACTTTGGTTCCATCATAAATATGTTCTAAATAGAATTATAAAACTTTTATGATACACTCATTGACCTAGGAGACTTAATAAATTAGATTACCAAGTATATCTACATCATTCTTGGTTTAAGTCCCCTAAAACCAATCATGTATTCATTAAATTATGTAATCAAAGTACTACTTATCCCAAATTAGAAATCAAGGATTTTCTTATTAAAATTATTTAGATAATATTACTTATTGATATTTATCTAATTGATATAGAAGGTGTGGCATCCTCTTATCAATCTACATTGACTCATGGAAAACCATTCACCATGGATGCTAGAACCAAAATTAATGTCCATGCTAACATCTTATCCATGGAATTTAGTAACCAATTGGTCATGTTTTGTATTTTATAATCCATGTAATACCAATTATAGAATCACTCTGGTTTCACTTTCCGTGATTTTGAAAACACTCTTTATAGTGAAGTAAACCTCTGACCCTAATTGTTTTCATGTTTCTATGAGAGTGGATTTTGTGATATTTTTACCCTCATAAATAAAGTTTCAAATGGTGAGGTTGAATTTGAAATTCCATAAATAATCCCCATTGATATTGATGATATTAAATAATCTCTCAATTATCATGTGTCCTCTAATAATTACATCTCCACCTTGAATGGCCATAAAAAACTAAAACTAACTATAATCTCTTCTTCCAATCTCAAGCCTCATGTCCCTTAAATAAATATAAATGAATCTAAAACATCTTAAAACACATTTAAAGTATAAATCCTACTTCCATGATCAATATTACCCTATAATCATATCTATTTAAATAACTTAATGTGAAGAATCAAATTTCATCCATCTCTTAGATGAAAATAAAAATTCTTTATGTTAGATCCTGATGGTATACCTAGAAGCAATTATACTCTATGCATGTTTCAATTACATATAGAGAAATCTTACAAAGATATTATTCAATTACAAAGAAGACTAAATCCAATTATACATGAATTTTTAAATGAATAGACAACCATAACTCTCAAAACTAGTATTATCTACCATTTTATGATAGTTAGTGGGTTAAACTAATTAAAGTTATTAAAAAAGGTGGTATAACTATTTTTACCAATAATTATAGAGAAATGGTCCAAAGTTGAGTGAAAACTAGTGGCATGTGTGCATTGATTATCAAAATATTATTACTGAAATAAGAGAATACCCCTACCAACTTCCATTCCTAGACCAAATTCTAGAATGATTATCCAAAAATTCACATTATTTATTTCTTAATGTCTACACTACTTACTTTTAAATCCCAATTTCACAAAATTACTAAGAAAAAATTGTGTTCAATTTTTTCTTTTAAAACAAGCACATATATAATAATTCTTTTTGGACTTTTCAATACTCCTATAACATTCTAGAGGTGCGTAAGGGGAATCATTTTTATGTTCATACATCATTTAAGGGATTATTTCATTGATGGTTTTACCATTTATTGTGATTCATGTTAATCCTTCCTATATTCACTCTCCTTGTTCTAATGAAATGTTTCAATTACAACCTTGCACTAAATTTTAAAAAATGTTAATTCGAGGTTACTAGTGGGGTTTTTTGGGACAAATAATCTATATTAGGGTTATTAAAGTTTACCCTTTCAATATTTAGGTCATCCAATCACTAATTGAACCAAATTTGGTTTGAGAAATTTAATAATTTCTTTTATTGAAATTTCATCCATAATTTTTATAATATTTCACTCTTAATCAATTTATTACGTTAAACTTAAGTTTCATTTAGTTTCAATGAGTCTTACAGGAAATCTTTAATTTAAATCAAAAAATTACTCATATTTTTCACAATCATCGAATCTCATGACTAGTCATTTCCCTTTTAATGGATGTGTGATGTATCTGATAGAGCCTTTGGGGAAGTTCTTAGTCAATGAAAATAAAATATTCCACAATTTATCTATTATTCCTCAAAAAAATTGAAATAAATTCAATATCATTACACTATCACTAAAAAATAAATCTTAGTTTTGGTTTTTCATTTAAATAAATTTAGGTCCTATCTCTTATATGAAAAATTCCACATTTTCATACACATTAATTTTTAATGTTTCTTTTTTAAAATATCGATTCTAAACTAAGGCTAATAAGATGGATTCTAATGCTTCAATAATATTACCTTGAGACTAAGGAGAGACCTAAAAAATAAATATATTATTATGGATTAGTTGAGTAAATTTATAATTCTTATCATTCTAAAATATTTTATCCTAAATTCCTAATAATACACTTGTCATATCTCACTCCAAAATTACCATGTTATATTTTATTTATAATTTTATAGTCATTGGTATTTTTACCCGAAAATTTTCAAAATAATAAAAAAATAGAAATTGTAAATATGATAACATTTGAAAAATAGGGTCTTACATGGAAATTAAAATATGTTATGATGGAGAGTAACATTCCTCAATATTGGGATTCTAACACTCATTTCCTAGAGTTATCTACTTTGGAAAACAATGGAACTCTATAATGTTCCTAGATCTGTATTATTTTAGACCTCCATCTTCAAGGGATCATACAAGTTCTATCAATCAAGTCACATTATCCCAATTTTTGGAATAATTTATAAAATAAATGATATTCCTCAAAACCAAAAAAATCTTTTATGAAATTTTTAATGTATGGGGAATTGATTTAATGGGTACCTTATCTCCTTTAAATGGATTCACAAATATCCTTCCTATTATTGAATATGTGTCTAAGTGGGTAGAGGCCAAACCCACTAGAAAATATTATCTTTACACTATGAGTGAGTTCCTCAAAACCAACTTATACAATAGGTTTAGAACCCCACATTCCTTATTGACTGATTTAGGAATCTATTTTTTTAATTAAACTATGGAATATACTTTTAGAAACATGGGATTTTATAAAAAAATACATTTCTTATCTTCCCCAAAAAACGTTTTTTGATAAAATTTCAAACAAGGAAGTTAAAATAGTACTCAAGAGGATTGTTAATCCCACACGAAAAAAATAAACCCAAAAACTTGTTGAGACACTTTGGGATGATTGAGCGGCCTACAAGACACCCATCACGATGTCTCTATTGAGGATAGTTATAGGTAAATCATGTTACTTAACAATTTAAATTAAAAAAATATTAAAACATGTATTATTTATTTTAAAAAAATAAATTGAAGAGTGGTTACTTCAATTTGATGAGTTAAAGGATCTTTATATTTATTTATATGAGAACTCCAAATGTTATAAGGAAAAGGAAAATATAATTCATGACAAAAAACATCCCTCGTGATGTATTTCAGGAAGAATATCAGGTAATACTCTCCAACTCATGATTTCACCTCCATCTTGGTAAGGTTCATTCTTAATGGGAATGAATATTTACTAATACTATTGGTTACCCAGTTAGTGTTGTAAAAGTACAAGATCCTTCTTTAAATGAGTAATTAACCATTACTGAATATTAGAAAAAAGTTATACCATGAGAGTAATATTTACCTATCTTATGTCTTCCAACTATTTTGATTCTAATTTTAATAGGTACCTATATTACCTCACATGTACCATTTCATTATTTATGCATTTATTAATCCATCTTTATGTTCATACCCCTCTTTTACTCTATTTTATACATTTTCCTACCATCCTATAACCACATAAAATACCCTTAAAATATGTATTTATATTTTCTCACATCATGATGGAAATGAAAGCTAATATATCTTATAAACTCATAGAATATCACTCTTTGTTGGTGAATGAGTGAACCTAAATGATAAATTTTCATCATTGTGATAGGAGTGAGTTTTGTGTGACCATATTTTACAATTATAATTTTAATAATTAAAAATTATTTTTTAAAAAAAATATTATTTTTGTAGAAATTTGTGTTGTAATGCATTATAGATTACTGATCTAGGCTATACCCTCCTAATTATTCAAAACAAAACTTTAATATTTATTGTTAAGTGAAAATTGTATGGTTGTGTATTTTTGCTTTTTATGCCTAAGGACATGAACAAGAATAAGTGTGGGGGTGTAAGTTGTATATTTATTAATGATTTTAAAATAACTTCGCATACTTATTTTTTAATAAAAAATTCATATTGATGAACTAAATTTCAAGAATAAAAATTAAAGTAAATTTGATAGAATTTCTTTAATTCATTACTTTTCAATTCATTTAGGTATTTTTTTAAATTTAATGTTACTATTCTAAATTATGTGACTCCTATTTTTTGAAATTTCATATTTATATTCCTACAGTTTATTCAATTAGATAATTAACTAGTACCACATTTTTATGGGCCATTTGGATCACACAAGAGGGCCCACTAGGTTGATCATGTAATTGAACCGACAATATAACCAATGTAGAATTATAAATTAAATTAGACTTCACCAAAATTCCTCTAACATTCCAAAACAACTTCGGTGAAAATTTAAGTTCCCAAGTCAACCTTTAGGTAGTGTGATATATGAATGTAATGAAGACCCAGAATTCAACTCATATTTGGAGTACCTATCAAAATTTTGGTTAAACCTCCCAAATCAATAATTGAAAAGATTTAAAATTTTATATGAAAAAATATTTATCTTTAAAAAAAATTATTAAACTATATTGTTAGATATTTGGAAGTTTTAGTAACTAGAAAAGTGTTCACATTTAGGCCTTGGAAAACATCTTGATAATCTGGGGTAACAACACATGGTTTTATAAAATAGTCATGTTACTAGCTCCAAAATCCCAATGGACATGAAATTTTGTGGTTGGAATTTAAAAATCCATATATAAAACTCTACACAAGAATATGTTTCTATATAAGGTTTTCGTGAGGGTCAACTAAGCTAGATGATTTAAAGGATAACTTTTTCTATGAGAACAGTCCACCACCTTAGGATATAAATACATTTCTATATACACCTTGCGAGATTTTATAATTTTAAAATATTTATAGAATAAATATAATGAAAAATGTTAATTAAGGGGATACCAAGGCATTCCAAACTCTAGTTTTTATCTAGATTGTTCACTACACCATTGTTCTTTTCCTTGTTTTCTTCCACTAAATTTTATTATGTTATTGTAATTTATTGTAAATATATTTTAGATTCATACAATCTTAATTTTTTCTTATTGATATAAACCCCCTTAATTTATTTTAATTTTTTACTATAAAAGTATATTAAATTCTGTTGTAATCCCTTTAAATATTCCCCTTTTAATCTAATTGTGTGTGTATTTTTTCTAGTATGTGTGATTTTGACATGTCTAACTATTATCTTGTCCAATTCTTTTTTCTTTTTCTTTCACCTCATAATTATAAAAAACTTATATATATTATTAATTACCATAATTGATGAGTAAATATCTTTTTGGTGTGATTTATAATTTTTTGATGTTAAGTGGTAGAGATTTATTCTTGTTTAATATTATTTAAGTTAAAATTGTTTATGTTTTATTAGATATTTCATAGGTTAGTGATATACCTACTTAAATATATAGATTTCATGGATTATTTGAACCTAAAATAAATAAAGTTTCATTGATTATTGAACCTTTCATTAAGAATGATTGATTATGATCAAGATCCTAGTTAAGGCTTAGATTAAAGTCTAAACCATTGAGAACTTTGATCAAAATAATATTCTGAAGTGGATTTCAATTTAATGAAATATTCTTCAAGCTCAACGATATAATAATATTAAATAAACAATATTTATCTAAACTTAATCTATATAAAATATTTTATTTAATCAACAATAATCAAAAAATTCACTTAAACTCTATTAAAAACCCCCTCCTAATTTAAAAGAAAAAAATTAAAAATTGATTCCAAAACAATTTTACCATCATAAAGGATTAGACATGAGTGATTCTATACTCATTATAGCATATAACTAGACCTTTTATGATTGATAGGAGACAATTATACATGATTCAATGATACTTAAAACATATTATCTACAGTAAAATGATAGATTGTAAGTCATATAAACCCATATGGGATGTTTTTTAACATTTATAAAGATTGTTAAAAAGTTATAAAATATAAGGTATAAATTTTTATAAATATATTTTAAGAACAAAAAATTATTTTAGATGTGTCTTTTGATTCATTTAGAACTACTATTTTTTTACTTGGAGGCTAATCTTCGGTGTTCCCTAAAGATGATGAATAATCAAATATATAAAGTAAAAAAATATATAATGATGTCACCATGGAATATAATAATGTGATGATATAAAATAAGAAATTGGTGAAATATGTAGAGTTAGAATTTGAATTGATTCTTTATGGAAAAGAAAATTAAGTTATCATTAAAATTTAAATCTCTTAACTTCAAACTTCACTTTTATGTTCATATGGAAATAAAAACAAGTTTCCAATGAATATTAATTGTTGTTTTATGCATAATGAAATTATTTTTATTATTTTAATTTATTTTAAAATTTTAGTGATTATATAATTATCTTAATGGCTTCGACAAAGAAGACATAGTATATATTCAATTAATAGAAAATTAAAATAATTGATTTTAAAAATATTAAAAATAATATAATTTGGGTGAATTATTATGATACATGTGTTTTTTAAATAAAAATAACATATTATATAAGTTTTAATGGTTTATATTTGAATTTGATCTTTATATTGATGTCTTTAAAGTCAAATTAAATGAATTGTGTTAAAAATGATACTAATGATGTTTTTTGAAATAAAATTTTCATTAAATTATTTTAAAATCATAAAAAACATTAAATAGGACAAGGGTGAAAATATATGGTTGAAAATTTCATCCCTTTTCCATTAAAACCCATTAATAGTTAAAAATACTTTTCCACAGTTAAGGTTAAAATTGGTTAACCAAGGGGTTAAAAAATATAAGGATTAAAATGACATAAAAACCTATATAAATTTCATTTATTGATTATATTTATAAAATATATCCTTTTTATTAAAATATATGTCTATTTTTGATCATTTTCTTTAGAATTTATTCATTATATTTTAATCTTTTTAGTGATTCCAAGTGTGTCATTTCCCTCTCTTAAAAAAGAACACCCCTACCCCCTCTTCTTTACACCACATTGAGTAACTTGGCCTGAGAAACCCCTTACCATTTCCATTATAGAAAAACTTATACACATTATATAGGTTATTATCTTCCAAATAGACCAACCATGGGGTTCTTAATAAGATATCTAAAGGTGTTATTTCAAAGAAGAAGTAATTACATTAATGGAACACTTTCTTTTTTACTTATTGTTTTAAATATTTTAAATACATTTTATTTATCATAAAATAACAAATCTTTTATCCTAAATATAATAAAATGTTATTATTATTATGAAACAACCATTTTATACCATTTTTTCAACAAATGAAAATTGAAAACGTCGCTCATGCATACATGTGGAATACCACCTCCACGAAGTGATGTGATTTGTTTTACATTTACTATTTACTTGGATAGTAAAAAGGATATATTTAATATATATCTATGATATATATTATATAATAATGATTATTGTAATGTGTATTGTTAGTTACCTTTATTTTGTTCCATCCTTTGAAAAATGGAAACAATATTCATGTGTACGAATGACATACCATCTCTATAAATGATGTAATTAATTTTTATATATCTATATTAAATGGATGATTATATAAATATAATTAATATATATGATATTTATATAAGGTTAACATTTTTTATAGGATGGAAACAAGATCTAAGTATCAGTACTGGAACTAAAAAAATCAAAACTAATAAGAAAACTGAAGCAGTTGCCACCCATAATAGTGATTCTAATAAAAATTGTTTATAAATAAGTGATAAAATATTATAATAAAAATTATATAAAGTATTATATATATTATTATAGTTCTAAAATATATTTATAACAAATCCATATTTATTATACAGGTGTTTTGAACACATACAAAGAAAGTCAGACATGAGGTAAGGGTTTATTTCACAATCACATTATTATTCATAATTTTTTATATTTAAGTATTAATTGGGGGAATTATTTTATATTTATATCTTAAAAATATTTATTTTCTTACCCTATGATTATTTATGTAAATTAAAATTTTTACTTTAATTTTAATCTTTTTAAGTACTCAATATACTTGAAAAAATTAAGGAAAACCTACTTAATTTTTCTATTCATTTGGGAATATTTTTCTTCCATGACCAAATTTTCATTAAAAGGTTTTAAAGAATGTTTTCAGTATACACCAATTATTTAATAAATATTTTTTTACCCACATTTTAATTTTGAAAAAAATAGTTTAAATAGAATCATCTCGTCATTTTCTGAATGAGGTACTTTTCACTTTTATTGAAAATGTGAAAGCTACCTTTGTTTTACCATATAATGCATGACCAGAATTTACCACCATCATGAAAAATCACTGATTTAATAAAATATTTATCATTTTTAATTTCTTAATCCAAATAATAAAGTTGTATAATATTTATGAACTTTTTATATTTTAAATATGTGATATCAAAGTGAAAGGGTCATTTTCCACAAGAATGTTTTTAATGATATTTTTATGGTATTTATATTCATCAATGAGAACAACCATTTATTATATTTATACTTCACTTAAGATATGATATAATGATATCATCCATATTATTTCTCTAAATTTTTTATGAATTTTTTGACTGGTTAAAGTACTGAAATTCTATATGTTAGTCCTTGATATATAAATTCTTATTGATTATTAATGAATGTTTATTAAGTTGTATTTTGTATTCATATGATCAATGCATTGTAATTATTAAGTGATGGGTGGGCTAGTAATTATATATCCCCATGATGTATTAGTATGTCATCTGATAAAAAATAGATCTGGTATTTTCCTAAGGGATTACACATTTATGTAGATGTCATGACACGAGGATTTCGTGGTATTTTTAGATGTCTTAGAATACATGATTGATTGTAATATTTAGACATATGGAATTATGCATTACATTTTTGTTAAGTTAGTTTTTGAAGAATATGTGATTATTTAAATTGTTTTGATATCCATAGATCTGTTCTAAGCACAACTGATTATTTATATGTAATTATTTAATCATTATTTATTACTTCCATATTATACATGCCTTATTTAGCTTAAACTGTATGAATTCCTATACTAAAAATTGGATCTCAAACCTTTATTATATTTCCATTCCCTAGGATTCCAAGAAATGTTTTATGACTGATATGTTGGGATATGCTAGCGATAATAATGGTGTTGTCAAAGAAAATTTTATATTCTATTTTAAATTTTGAAATGTAGTGTTTGATTCAAGTATGTATCTAGTTTACCGATACTACTAAACTATTCAATACTTTCGGATGTGATCACTTGTATCTAGTGTTGTTGTAATAAATTAACCACTGACTTTGGGCTACTAGGGGTGGGGTCTTTATAGTTGGAATCAAAGAAAGTTTAGTAAAATCCTTGGGAACTATAATTAAGAAAATATGGATCAAAGAACATAACCTTATGACTGAATTTAAGGATAATTCTCAGTATATAATAACATCCTAAAGTTTTATTAAGGTACATATTATGTGATTTTCCTAGAATTCCATCCATATCTAGATACTATAATTAGACATGGATTTTTCATAGATACATCTAGTGAAAATAACCCCAAAAATATGTAGTAGAGTATATCTTGGTCATAATTCTAATGAATTGTGATCATGACCTTAATGCACATCAAGTTTGACACTCTCTAAAGATATAATTGGGTTAATTCACATTTTTTTTAAACCAGTTTGAAATATTTTAAATTATACTTATGATTTGAGGATATTCCCAATGAAAATAATTTTATGATTTTGAGATTAGTTATGAAAATATTTTAAATTTTTGTTAATTTTTTCACTAGTTTCAAAATTATAAATTATGTCTTGTAGTTATATAATATAGTGTATGTCATTGTTTAAAAATACCACCTTGATTAAAAAATGGAAACTGTATCAATATAGATAATCTATATAAGTATTTTTATTCTAGGAAAGATAGTGAAGTTAGAGGAAGAGTTACAGATTGGGATGATCAAATTATAACTATATTGGGGTAGTTGACTCGGGTTATGACTAATATACATTCTTATAAATAGAAATATTCTGATCCAAAAAGTGGTGTAACAATGTTAGACCACTTCAGAAATTATAAACCTCTATCATTCAATGGGATTAAAAATCCTTTTATAGCTGAGAAATGGATAATTCTCTTTGAAAAGATATTTCTCACCTTGGGATGTAATGAAAGGTATAATTTGTCCTAAAATTTATCATCTCATAGGGGATGATGATTGATGGAGGTCATTGATTCAAAACACTGATGATTAGGAGGAAATAGTGAGTTTGGAATGGAAGGATTTTAACGAAATTTTCTGGTAAAAATATATCCCTTATGAAAAAATAGATGATATTGAAAGAAAATTTACAAATATTAGGACAAAAGGAAGAGGAAATTTTTTCTATGTATGAATCTAACTTTATAAGGATAAATGTCCATGTTGGGATCTATGTACATAATCCAAGGATAAATATCAATCATTTATTTCATGGGATTAATCCAATCCTTCGAACAGAACTAGTCTCCCAAACATTCTCATCATACGAGGACATAATATCATGCATTATCAAGAAAGAGAAATAATTTTCTGATTCATATGTATTTTAAGGAAAGAAAGAGATGAAGAGAACAATAGAGAAAAGAATAGAAACGGTGAATAATAGAAATGGTAATTTTCCAACATGTGATACTTGAGGAAGGAAACATCTTGGAACATGATTAAAATAAAAGGAGTTTTCTTCAAGTGTGGAGAAAAAGGGCATCATAATCATGGATTAAATGATAAGGAAGAATACATCTATTTTAATTTCTCAGCAGATGATATTATTATTTTTTTAATTCTAGTAAGAGATCATTACGAGGTGTTAATAAAGTCCTAGAAGATTATTTCTAATGGATTGGACAAATTTTCAACTGGGCCAAATATAGATTTAATATTTCTACTAGTTGCTCAGAAAGAAGGATTATATATCTAACTAATAGTATAGACATGAAGAATATATACATCCCTATTATTACTTGGGTGCTTTAATTTCATCACACATCTATCTCAAACATCATTTTAATAAAATTATTGGCAAGATCACTGGAAGAATCCTAAATTGGAATAAACTCTTCCTATCAATTTGAGGAAGAATTTATTTGGTGAATAGAATCCTTTCATTCACTCTAGTTCATGATCTATAATGACCCATACTTTACATACATTGTTAGTACTTAAAAATTTAAATACACTTATTAAAACATATAACAAAACCATGAAAGGACTGTATAGGTATAGTGTCTTTAGAAACTGGGAAACATAAACAACTGGTTCATAAAGCGTCTACACTGTCTCCCATTTATTTCATCATATCTATAGTCCCTTTTGGAATATCTTACTTAATAACATTCTCCCTGACTTGGGGAAAGAAAACATACAAAATGGTGAGCTCAAATGCTCAGTAAGGGTAATCAAAAGAAATATCAATCACATCATATTCATAAGAACATAACATTTTGGAAATCTTACCCTGTAAAAGAGATCATAATTTCATAACATGGGATAAATCATGGTAGTGAAATTTAATCACAATAATCATAACTTAAAACATGAAGCTTTGTGGAATACACACATAATCATAGAGAATCATTTCTTATTAGTCAAGACTCATTTCCAAGACTATCTTAGTGGACAAAAACCATTTTTGAACTGAGTTCATTCCTCATTTCAGTCCTGTTTCACTGAACTGGTTTAACCTACCATTCCAACCATGTCTATCTCATGAGATATAAAATCTTTACCCAATTCATTGGAGGGTGATATTGGTCCCACCCATCTCATAATGATACCATTCTTATGTGTGCCACAAAATCATAAACCATACATCATAGCATAACCCATGTAATAAAAATGGGATTCTTAAACATCGTGACATCATAAAAAAATTCATATAAGATAAAGGAATTCATAAAAATAATTCCATCACAACATAATCAAATAAATGTAATAATAGGGGTAGAAACAGAACCCTTTATTATCTTAGATGGAAAATAATTTTGATAAAACACTTGAACTCCATTCTTGAGAAAAAAAATCCTTTCTACTTCAAAAACACTTTTCCTTTCTTAGAAAGTCATACAATTCTAAACTAAAAGAATTTGATTAAAAATAAACTCGAAAACATGTAAAGGAATCTTCTTGGAAATAATGTTTTAAAAATCCATTCATGTCGTATGAGTTAAAAAAACATTCTTCTCTTACTTTTGCCGGAAAATCCAAAAAGTACCTCGTATGAAAAATGACAAAAGATTCCTTTCATATCTTTTACTAAAAACTCGTCAAAGGGTAAAATTGGATTTAAAAAATTTTAGGTGGATAGAAATAATATTACATATTGAGGAAACATGGATGTGGATGATAAAATACTCCCTAGTAAATTCCAAAGTATTAACAATCTCGGATAAAAATGAGATTGTGATATTTTCCCTTACCTTAGGTCTGATTTGCTTCGTAAGTGTCTGAACCTCCTATATAATGATTTAAATAATGTTATTGACTTATTCCAGATTCATACTTATTTTTATGATATCATATATGGTCATATTCTTAGCTTCTTATTAGTAATATTTCATTATTACTTGTTATTCGGGTGTTTATTTCTTTTTTGTTCTTATGCATGTTTTGTCAAATAAATTCTTATTCTTCTTTTTATGTTATAGATACCTCATTTACAGAATGTTATTATTGTAATATATATCATATATATTCACTAAATTCATTTATGTAATCATTATGCAATTAAAATCATGTAGAACGAGTCGCATCACATCGTGGAGACGGTATTCCGTATGTACGCATGAGCGATGATATCGTTCCCATGATCGTGGAATTGTATTAGAGTGTATGTATACTATTTCATAATAAATATCACTTTACAATAATCATATATATTCATTCTTTACACCATTATACCCATCCAAGTAAGGTGGTGGTGGAAATTAGATTACACCACGGCGTGGAGACGATATTCCGTACGTACGCAGGCGCGGTGATTTCATTTTCCGTAGGATGGATAGATGGTGAAATAGGGTTGTTTCAAACATATAATAACATATAAGTATATGAGTGATACTGATGTTATTAATTCATAATGAAACAACTAAAGAAGAAGAAGTGGAAGAAGAAATAAAGTTGAAAGAATTGGTAACTGACATTACCTCTTCTTTGAAGCGCCTCTTTGAGACCTCCTTTTAGGGCACTAAAATTGGTCTTTGAAGATGACCAGAACCTCTAGGATGTTTCTAGGGAAGTGGAGAGGAGAAATCGGCAGGGGTTTTCCAAGCCTGAAGGCTCAAAGTGGTGTGAGGAAGAGAGGGAGGAGGTGCCCTTTTATAAGGGAGGAGAGGGGCACCTTTGGAAAAACAAAAAATATTGTTTTATTATAAAGCCATATTCGGTTTTAAATAGCTCCAAATTGATTTATTTATAAGCTAAGGTGGGTATGGGTCGAAATAATCTCATAAAATAGAATTTGGACAAGTTTAGTTTACTATTTTAACCTTATCATTTATATTTAACTTTAAGTTAGATAATTTTACTTTTACCGTGTCTTTTTGTGTTCTTACACTATATAGCTAATAAACTTACTATAAAAAGCCAAAAGAACCCCACGTTGTTTATTATTAATATATATAACCTTATCTAAGTCATTTTGAAGAATCTTAGATTTTTAGGAATAAAATAACAATAAATAATATAATATTTTTTTTAAAAATTATTTTATGTCAATTTTGACACTATTTAGTAATTGATTTTTGTAAAAATCATAACAGAATGATTAGTTCGAAAAAAGTTACTTAAATCAATACTAACATGTCATATTAACCTATAAAAGTAGTGGAATTCATAAAAAGTATAAAATTACATTTATTTGGGTATTTATAACATCAATTATGTCAATATTTCATTAATAAGATAATTACTGCATCATCTTTGTGTCATAAATAAATTAAATTATTTAATGTCTAAAAAATACAAATAAAATACCATTATGTATTTATCTTTCTAATGAATATTTATAGTTGAATTTATCTTATGTATAACCCTATATTAAAAATTATTTACTTATTAAACTTTGATTTTAACTATTTTAACCCTTCTTTAAAGAAATTAATAATAAATGTCCTAATCTAATCCAAGTGGGCCTAAATGGTCATATTTAATTCCTGAGGTTGTATTTGGTGTAATTTCACTTATAAAATAGAATTAGGACATGTGTTAAGGTAATAATAATATCATTTGTACCCTTAATTACCCTATTTACTTTTAACCGTGGTAAATAAAGGTAAAAAGTTACTATTCACCAAAATTATTTTCATCTCATTGAACAACATTTTACTTACTGACATCAACCGTCTCTCTTGGATTTTTGAAATTTCACTCACAGAAGCGGTAAAATTAAGTTTTATGTAAATTTGCAAATTCTCCTAAGAGGTGGGTAAAAGACGGTGAAAAGTTCAATAAAATTTTTATATATCTAAAATTATTATAAAATTACTCCAATGAATTACATTGAACTTATATAGGTATTATGTATCAATTTTGACCTAAAATAAATTTAAATAAAATAAATAATTATTTAAATAAAAAGTCGGTTTTTAAATAGTAACCCAGTGTTTTCACTATTCATCAAAAATTGAAAGTTTCCAGAAAAATACCAAAATTTCACCCTAGGCTAATTTCTATATTCCAAATCCAAAAATGAAGTCCATTTTGAAAAATAAAATTTAAAAATTTTCAAAAAGTGTTTATTACTATTCATAACGGCTATTTTTAATAATATTTTAATAGCATATCGTTGTTTAGTGAAACTTGGTATTGCGTACGACGCAAGCTATCAAGGAAGGTCGCGATTGCGTGTAAAGAAAGCCAAGCTAGTGTTGTGTGTAGTGAAAGATTCATTTGATGATTTATATAAAATAAAAACAAAATATTTCTTATAAAAGTCTCGGGTGTTACATTCTACCCCCCTTAAAATGAATTTCGCCCTCGAAATTCGTCACTTGTAACAAACAGATGAGGATACCTCTCCCTCATCATATCCTCAAGCTCCCATTTAGCTTCTTCTAATTGGTGTTTCCTCCATAAAACTTTCACCAAGAGAGTGGTCTTGTTCCGTAGGAATTTTTCACTACGATCGAGAATCTCTATCGGTTGTTCTTCATAAGAAAGATCTTGTTCTAGGGGTACAACTTCTAAGTTGAGTACATGTGAAGGATCTGGTATGTACTTTCTCAGGAGAGATACATGGAACACATCGTGAACTTGAGAGAGATTCTATGGAAGTGCCAATCGGTAAGCTACCTTCCCAACACGATCCAGTATTTTGAAAGGACTGATATACCTAGGGCTCAGCTTTCCCTTCTTTCCAAATCTCATTACACTCTTCCAAGGAGATATTCGTAAGAACACTTTATCACCCACTTCAAACTCTAAGTCTTTTCTTCGGTTGTCGGCATAACTTTTTTTTCGACTCTGAGCTACTCTTATGTGTTGTTGAATATATCGGACCTTTTCTGCCATCTCATCAACAAGATCTGGTCCTCATAGATTTCTTTCCCCAAATTCATCCTAGCAAGTTGGAGTCCTGCATTTCTTTCCATAGAGAGCTTCATAAGGAGCCATCTGAATACTGGAGTGAAAGATATTATTAAAAGAAAATTCCACCAAAGGTAGCTGTTGATCCCAACCACCTTTGAAATCCATATTGCAAGCTCTCAACATATATTCTAGAGTTTGAATTGTCCTCTTAGACTGACCATCTTTCTGAGGATGATAAGAAGTGCTAAAACTCAACTCTGTATCGATAGTATGCTGAAGACTTCGCTAGAACTTTGAGGTAAACCTCAGATCCCGATCAGATATAATATAAATTGGTACTCCATGAAATCTTACCACTTCCTTTACATATATCCTAGCAAGCTGATCCAGAGAGATATCCTCTCTAATAGCAATGAAGTGTGGAGACTTTGTAAGACGATCAACTATGACCCAGATAACATTATTGCCTTTAGATGTTTTAGGAAGTCCTATAACAAAGTCCGTAGTGATGTTTTCCCATTTCCATTCGAGTGTTGATAATGGTTGTAACATCCCCTTAGACTTCTGTCTCTCAGCTTTAACTTGCTGACAAACCAAGCATCGAGAGACATATTCAGCAACATCTCTTTTCATGCCATCCCACCAGAAGTACTCTTTCAGGTCCCTATACATCTTCATGCTTCCAGGATGAATAGAGAATGGAGAACTATGAGCCTCATCCAACAGCTCCTTCTTTAATTTGGGGATGGGAGGAACACAAACCCGATTCCTGAACTTTATTATCCCATCACAATTAAGTTTGAATTCAGGAACATTTCTCACCTTATTTTGTAACTCGACATCTTATTTCTGTGCCTCTTTAATCTTCACATGTATAGAAGGTTGGACATTCATTTGAGAAAGATACGATTTCCCCCCTTTCATTATAATTACAAGATCCATCCTTTGTAAATCCATAAATATTGGATCTTTTTTTATCCTCATCATGGCTAAGATAGCATGGTGTTGTCGACTTAATGCATCTGCCACCTTGTTTGCTTTCCCAGGGTGGTAATGAATTGAGCAGTCATAATCCTTAATTAGCTCCAACCATCTTCTTTGGCGCATATTCAGCTCCTTTTGTGTGAAAATATACTTTAAACTTTTATGATCAGTAAAAATGTCACACCTTTCTCCATAAAGATAATGCCTCCAAATCTTTAATGCAAAGATTACCGCAGTTAACTCCAAATCATCAGTTGGGTAATTTTGCCCATGGATTTTCAACTGTCGTGAAGCATAAGCTGTCACCATATCATTTTTCATAAGAACAAACCCCAATACCTTCTTGGATGCATCATTATAGATCACAAACCTTTCTCCACTACAAGGAAGGGTGAGCACAGGTGCACTGGATAACCTTTTTTTCAACTCCTTGAAATTCTCTTCACATTCCTCCGTCCAAACAAACTTAACTCATTTCTGAGTCAAACTGGTGAGTGGATTAGATAATCATGAAAAATCTTTCACAAAATGTCGATAATATCTAGCCAAACCAAGAAAACTTCGGATATTAGTTACTATTGTTGGTCTTGACCATCTTTTGATAACCTCTGTTTTTTCTGGATCCACAGATATCCCCTATTTTGAGATTATGTGACCCAAAAATGAAACTTTTTGAAGCCAAAATTCACACTTGGTAAATTTGGAATAAATCTTCTCCTTTCTCAAGTTCTTCAATATAATTCTCAAGTGATCTTCATGTTTTTCCTTTCTCTTTGAATATATAATAATATTGTCTATAAAGACTACCACTAACTGATCAAGATAGTCTCTAAATACTCTATTCATCTGATCCATGAAGATAGCAGGGGCATTAGTAAGACCAAATGGCATCACTATAAATTCATAGTTTCCATACCTTGTACGGAAAGTTGTCTTTGGTATATCATCCCTTTTGACCCTTAATTCATGATACAATGAATGAAGATCAATCTTGGAAAAGTATTGAGCTCCATGTAGTTGGTCAAATAAGTCATCAATGCGTGGGAGAGGATATTTGTTCTTGATAGTGATCTGGTTAAGTTCTTGATAATGAATGCAGAGTCTCATTGATCCATATTTATTCTTAACAAACAGAACAGGTGCTCCCCAAGGTGACGCACTAGGGTGTATGAACCCCTTATCAAGATTCTCTTGCAGTTGCTTCTTCAATTCCTGCAACTCAATTGGGGATATTATATAAGGTATCTTTTAAATAGGTAAAGCACCAGGTATGAGTTCTATTAAAAACTCAACTTCACGATTTGGTGGAAGACCCGAAAATTCCTCCGGAAAGACATCATCAAAATCCCGTACAATGGGAATATTCTTAATCGTGAGTTTCTCACCAACCATTTGAGATAAATAACCTTCATTTAGTGGAATCAAGACCCATAAGATGGAAGAAATTTCCACTGGAAGGTTATGTTCATCCTTGCATCGATAGACGATCAAAGACTGATCTGGAATATGAAATGTGACTTCCCTTATTTGGAAATTGATATGAGCTCCATATAGAGAAAGCCAATCCATGCCAAGAATCACATCAAATTCCACTATAGGGAGGATCACAAGATTTACAGGAAGCTCTTTCCCACAAACTTCAATCGGAGAAGAATTATAATCTTTTGATGCGACTGTTGTGCCATTAGGGGTTGTCACAGCTAACTCAATATCTAATTGTAGAGGTAATACGGTGATACCCTTAAAAAATTCTTCAGAAATAAAGGATTGGGTGGATCCAGAATCAAATAAAACATTTGCTACTTTAGATTGGATGGTAAGTGTACCTTTCACCACTTTGTTATTGTACTCCACATCGCTGATAGAAATTGCATGTGACTTTCCTTTGTCTTTAGCCTTAAGAGTTTTTTGACGTCGATCATCATCAATAACCCTTGGATTCGGGCATTGATTGGCATAATGCCCCATTTCCTTGCACTTGTAACATTGAAGTGTAGGAGGTGCACTCTGTGTATCTTATTCATTGTTCGCATCACTAGACATATTCTTCCTATCATTGCGGCATTCAAATGCCCGATGACCTTCCTTTCCACATTTGAAACATTTACTTGTCCCTTTAAGACAACTCCCTCCATGTTTCTTTCCACACTTTGAGCACAAGGGAAAACTCATCTTCTTTTCAGTGTGCTCTTTAGATTTTCCTTCGAATTCCATTTTCCTCTTCTTATCAAACCCATATGACTGATGGGTTACTCCAATATCCATATCAACTTTGAGAGAACATCGAACGATTTCCTCGTAGCTATTGAAGTACTTTATGGATAATGCCCTTCGAAGACTTGGTTTTAAGCCACTTAAGAATCGATCGATCTTACTCTCAGGTTGGATAATAATACCAGAAGCGTACCATGCAAGCCTTGTAAAATTTTCTTCATAGGTACAAACAGATTCATCATCCTTTTTCTTTAGTTCAAGAAACTCTTTCTCCATCTTTGTTCGGAGAATACGAGGGAAGTACTTATGGAAAAATAAGTTCATGAACTCGTCCCATTCCATGGACTCAATTTCATCTCTTGTCCTCATATTCTTGATAAGATTCCACCATTGATCAGCATCACCTTCCAAAAGATACACTGCTAAGATGAATTTATCATGTTCAAAACATTGACGAACTGAAAATATCTTTTCAGTAGTATTGATCCATTGTTCAGCAACTAATGGATCAGTAGACCCGCTGAATGAAGGTGGATGTTGTCTCATGAAGGATTCAACAGAATGTTGATCCTTCCTTTGCTTGTTTGGAAGTCCTACATGATTCATATCTTGAGAAAGTTGTCTGAGCATGGATAAAAGATTTTTCATTCCAAATCCCATAATGTTTGGTTTCTCAGGGGGACAATCATTGAATTTCCCGTCCCATTCCGCATTAACATGGTTCCTTCGGGTTCCAGCCATTGACTAAAACCAAGAAGAATAGTGTGAGCAAAACTAATTATAATAGGAAAACCACATAATCAAGAATAAAATTTCACACTTAAGGTCTTATCCTAGGTTATTCATGGCCATTTCTAAAACACTAAGATTGTGTTCTATGCTTATACTTATCCTTAGGATTCTTACTAAGGATTTCACATCCTAGTTTCCAAAGGTTGACTATACCTTTCCTCTGATACCAACTATAACGGTCTAGAATTACTTCCAGTGGATTATAATTGATACCTATCAGGTCACTCCATGGGCGGCTACACCCCCTGGGTGGGACACACCACCATCCCCAGTGGCAGCCATTTCCTCATGAAGCCCTTGGGCGGAGAGCCATGCTTCGTCCAACACTCACATGTGAGAGTTCCCAAGGATCGGATACATTCCTACCTCCTTTTCCACTGATACAAACTATAACAACCCATAATTTACATACATATTTATTACTTCAAAATTGAAGTACACTTATTACAACATATAACATAACCATGAAAGGACCGTATAGGTATAGTGTCTTTAGAAACTGTAAAACATAAACAACTGGTTCATAAAGCGTCTACACTGTCTCCCATTTATTTCATCATATCTATAGTCCATTTTGGCATATCTTACTTAATAACCTTCTTACTGACCTGGGGAAAGAAAACATACAAAATGGTGAGCTCAAATTCTAAGTAAGTGTAATCAAAAGAAATAGCAATCACATCATATTCATAAGAACATAACATTTTGGAAATCTTACCCTGCAGAAGAGATCATAATTTCATAACATGGGATAAATCATGGTAGTGAAATGTAATCACAATAATCATAACTTAAAACATGAATCTTTTTGTCATACACACATAATCATAGAGAATCATTTCTTATTAGTCAAGACTCATTGCCAAGACTATCTTAGTGGACAAAGTCCATTTCTGAACCGAGTTCATTCCTCGTTTCAGTCCTGTTTCACTGAACCGGTTTAACCTGCCGTTCTAGCCATGTCCATCTCATGAGATATAAAATCTTTACCCAACGTATTGGAGGGAGATATAGGTCCCACCCATCTCATAATGATATCATTCTTATGTGTGCCACAAAATCATAAACAGTACATCATAGCATAACCCATGTAATAAAAATGGGATTCTTAAACATCGTGACATCATAAAACAATTCATATAAGCTAAAGAAATTCATAAAAATAATTCCATCACAACATAATCAAATAAATGTAATAATAGGGATAGAAAAATAACCCTTTATTATCTTAGATGGAAAATAATTTTGATAAAACACTTAAACTCCATTCTGGAGGAAAATATCCTTTCTACTTCAAAAACACTTTTCCTTTCTTAACATGTCATACAATTATAAACTAAAAGAATTTGATTAAAAATAAACCTGAAAACTTGTAAAGGAAGATTCTTGGAAATACTGTTTTAAAAATCCATTCATGTCGTATAATTTAAAAAAACATTCTTCTCGTACTTTTGTCGGAAAAGTCAAAAAGTACCTCGTACGAAAAACGACAAAAGATTCCTTTTATATCTTTTACTAAAAACTCACCAAAGCGTAAAACTGAATTTAAACAATTGTAGGTGTATGGAAATAATATTACATATTGAGGAAACATGGATGTGGATGATAAAATACTCCCCAGTAAATTCCAAAGTATAAACAATCTTGGATAAAAATGAGATTGTGATATTTTCCCTTACCTTAGGTCTGATTTGCTTCGTAAGTGTCCAAACCTCCTATATAATGATTTAAATAATGTAATTGACTTATTACATAATCATACATACTTTTATGATATCATATATGGTCATATTCTTAGCTTCTTATTAGTAATACTTCATTGTTACTTGTTATTCGGGTGTTTATTGCTTTTTTGTTCTTATGCATGTTTTGTCGAATAAATTCTTATTATTCTTTTTAGGTTATAGATACCTCATTTCCAGAATTTTATTAGTGTAATAAATATCATATTTATTAACTCAATTCATTTATGTAATCATTATTCAGTGAAAATCATGTAGAACGAGTCACATCACATCGTGGAGACGGTATTCCGTATGTACGCACGAGCGATGACATCTTTCCCATGATCGTGGAATTTTATTGGAGTGTATGTAAACTATTTCAGAATCAATATCACTTTACAATAATCATATATATTCATTCTTTACACCATTATACCTATCCAAGTAAGGTGGTGGTGGAAAATAGATTACACCACGATGTGGAGACGGTATTTCGTACGTACGCACGCGCAGTGATTTCATTTTCCGTAGGATGGATAGATGGTGAAATAGGGTTGTTTCAAAATTATAATAACATATAAGTATATGAGTTATCATGATGTTATTAATTCATAATTAAACAACTAAAGAAGAATAAGTGGAAGAATAAATAAAGTTGAAAGAATCGGTAACAGACATTACCTCTTCTTTGAAGCGCCTCTTTGAGACCTCCTTTTAGGGCACTAAAATTGGTCTTTGAAGATGACCAGGACCTCTAGGATGTTTCTAGGGAAGTGGAGAGGAGAAATTTTCAGGGGTTTTCCGAGCTTTAAGGCTCAAAGTGGTGTGAGGAAGAGAGGGAGGAGGTTCCCTTTTATAAGGGAGGAGAGGAGCACCTTTGGAAAAACTAAAAATATTATTTTATTATAAAGTCATATTCGGTTTTAAATAGCTCCAAATTGATTTATTTCAAAGCTAAGGTGGGTATGGATCTACATACGCTCATCAAATATAATTCGGACAAGTTTAGTTTACTATTTTAACCTTATTATTTAGATTTAACTTTAAGTTAGATAATTTTACTTTTACTGTGTCTTTTTATGTTCTTACACTATATGGTTAATAAGCTTACTATAACAAGTAAAAATAATCCCATGTTGTTTATTATTAATATATGTAACCTTATCTAAGTCATTTGGCCGAACCTTAGATTTTTAGGAATAAAATTACAATTAATAAAATATGATTTGTTTTAAAAACTATTTTATGTCAATTTTAACACTATTTAGTAATTGATTTTTGTAAAAATCATAAAAGAATGATTAGTTCTAAAAAAGTTAATTAAATCAATACTAACATGTCATAGTAACCTATAAAATTTGTGTAATTCATAAAAAGTCTCAAATTACATTTATTTTGGTATTTATAACATCAATTAATTCAATATTCCATTAATAAGATAATTAGTCCATCATCTTTGTGTCATAAATAAATAAAATTATTTAATCTCCAAAAATTACAAAAAAAATACCATTATGTAGGAAATATTTTTAGATTTCTAATAAATATTTATAGTCGAATTTATCTTATGTATAACCCTATATTAAAAATTATTTACTTATTAAACTTTGATTTTAACTATTTTAACCCTTCTTTAAAAAAATTAATAATAAATGTTCTAATCTAATCCAAGTGGGCCTAAATGGTCATATTTTATTCCTAAGGTTGTTTTTGGTCGAATTAAACTTCTCCAATATAATTTTTACATGTGTTATGGTAATAATAATATCATTTTTAACCTTAATTACCCCATTTACTTTTAACTGTGGTAAATAAAAGTAAAAAATTACTATTCGCCAAAAATTATTTTCATCTCATTGAACCACATTTTACTTAATGACATCAACCGTGTCTCTCGGATTTGTTAAATTCCACTCACAGAAGCGGTAAAATCATGTTTTATGTAAATTTGCAAATTCTCCTAAGAGGTGGGTAAAAGACGGTAAAAAGTTCAATAAAATTTTTATATATCTAAAATTATTATAAAATTGCTCCAATGAATTACATTGAACTTATATAGGTATTATGTATCAATTTTTACCTAAAATAAATTTAAATAAAATAAATAATTTTTTAAATAAAAAGTGAGTTTTTAAATAGTAACCCAGTGTTTTCACTATTCATCAAAAATTGAAAGTTTCTAGAAAAATACCAAAATTTCACCCTAGGCTAATTTCTATATTCCGAATCCAAAAATGAAGTCCATTTTGAAAAATAAATATTTAAAAAATTTCAAAAAGTGGTTATTACTATTCATAACGGCTATTTTTAATAATATTTTAATAGCATATCGTTGTTTAGTGAAACTTGGTATTGCGTATGACGCAAGCTATCAAGGAAGGTCATGATTGCATGTAAAGAAAGTCAAGCTAGTGTTGTGTGTAGTGAAATATTCCTTTCATGATTTATATAAAATAAAAACAAAATATTTCTTATAAAAGTCTTGGGCGTTACATGATCTCACTTTTACTAAGGTTGAAAAGGCAGTTATTTCCCAAATTGATAAGATCCTAGCATCATTCATATGGGATGACCATTCTGAGGGAAAGTACCACTAGGCCTCTTGGGGAATAATGGGTACCACTATTAAAGAGGGAGGCATTAATGTAAAAAAAACTTGTAGATACGCTCCAACAAATTCATGTAAAATTAGCATCGTAGATTCTTGAGGAAAGAACACATTGTAGGAGGTTCATGGAAATGAAGTACAATAGAAACGTGTGTACGGATAGAGGCTAATCATATTCACTATGGATTGTCATTCATCCTCATATATTGAATCTCTAGGACCATATCTAATATATTGTGGGAAGGGGAGAAATTTAGTTTTGGTACCATATATGAGCTAGATTTAAACTTGGGTTCTCTGGCTACCTGTTTCAGAATATTACATTCAAGAGTGATTTAATTCATCATCACTTCATCAATGATATTCTGGATATTCAATAGTATAGCTTCTTTGATCTTATTGATATGATTAATGATCTATAAAGGTGTTTTTTATAGGACCCTTATTGGGAACTTTCTCAGTGAAGGATTATAGGAGGGTGATGATGGAATATAACCAAGGGGACAATTGGTGAGAGACATTGTGGGTTAAGGAAATCCCCGCAAAGTACAATTTTCTCTTATGGGGAATTTGGAACTGGGCCCTTCTGAATGATGATAATGTTAAATGCACTGGTATTAAAATTGTGTTCGGATGTTTTTGATGCGTGGATCGAAGGGATTAGGTCTTGCATCGCCTTTTTTCTTAATGTGCATGGGCTCTCTCGGTTTAGCATACATTTAAGTATTCCATGGGAATCTCTTCTCTCGGTGTGAAATGATATATATTATTGTATTTCTACTTACAAGTAGTGGGAACATAAGGTTTGAAATGAAGGGTGGGGACTCTAGTCATATTAGTAGGCAATATGTGGAAGGATAGAAACAACACCTCGTTTGATATATTCTCCTGCACAAGATTAACCATCACTATTAGAACTAGGAATTTACTGGTCTTTATGCCTCAGCTCATCAAAACCTAAGAGAAATTTCCAAATATTAGAATTTTTCATTCTAGTAGAATATCTGAACATTTCTCTAGGATAGTTCAGGGGCGTTGGGTTTACCGATACCCCCCCTCCCTCCTACTCTAGTACAAATCTCAACACAGATGGATCACTCAGAACTGGTATAATGAGGGGAGGAGGTGTGGTTTAAGAGTATTGGGGGTCTTTTATCCTAGTGTTCACTACGTATTTTAGTAATAGGGACTCTCTCCTTGAAGAAGCAATAGTGATGTTCACAGGGAACCTTTTATGTAGAAAAAATAATATCATTTTGACTGGTATTGAAACAGACTACATAATGTTGTACAACTCCTTACTTGGAATAGATACCATACCTTGGTCAAATTATTACATTATTAAAAGGTTCAGGGGTCTTATTATTAGTCATATGTCAATTCTTCACACCTAGAGAGAGAGAAACAAAGTAGAATACTTCTTAGATTCAAAGGAACATCAAGGTGAAAGGATCCAATACTTCCCTAACATGAATTATTTAATCATTGAGAGGGTTAATCTAGAGGTCGAAGATTCACTTTTTCAACACTATTTTTGACCTATCGAAATTCATTGGTAACTATTTACCTTCATTTTTTCTTGGTTTTTGTTGGGGTCGGTTCTCTTTGATTATTAAAATTTGATGGTAAAGGAAGGGATAAGACATAAAATTACAGTAATTTTATTGTAATTATATGGGGAACTATTCTAACCAAGGCCCCAAAAATAAAGTTAACTAACCAAAAAATAATCCTTAGGGAGAAGGCCAAGACCATTCAATTATTATAGTAAAAGTAGAAGTTCATAGAAATATGGGAAAAGGTACACTTATCATAAACTCTATGATTTCAAATGTTTATTTCATTCTAGTTATACCCACAATTTTATATCATAATAATTTTATTATGGTATCACATCACCACAAATAAAGATTTGATATTGAGTTATTGGTGAAAACTCTTAATGGCAGGATGATTGAATCTCAAGACTATGGATCCTCTCCGATAGAATTTTTTAAGAAAATTCTTCCTTTGAATCTTTTTATTCTTCCTCTAGTTGAATTCAATGTAATTTTGAGCATGGATTGGAACTCTTGGTTTAGATCCTATATCAATTTTTTAGGAAGGTAAGTTGCATTTGATATTATGAATCATCCTGCAATCATCAATCAGTGTGAGGGTGAACCTAAACACACAAGGGAATGTACTTCCATTATATGGGTTTTTCTACTTATTCATAAGGGATATTTATTTCAAATGGTTGGGGAGAAACTAAATATTGATAATGTTCCTATTATTCAAGAATATTCTGATTTATTTCATAGGACTTTCCTTATCTTCCCATGAATTGTAAAGTTTTGTTTTCAATAGAACTCATACTCTGTGTTATACCAATTTCAAAAATTTCATATGGAATAGCATTGATTGAGTTATAGGAATTAAAGAATCAACTCCTGGAGATTCTATATAAGTGATTAATTTGTCCTAGCACTTCTCCATGAGTTGAACCTATTCTTTCTGTTAAGAATAAATATGATTCAATGAATATTTTAATTTATTATCGATATCTTAATAAGATCACTATTAAGAACAGGTGTTCTCTACACTGTATAAATGATATTTTTGATCAATTATAATGAGATCTATATTTTTCTTGCTTGATCTTTAATCTAGATATCATTAGCTATGGATCAAGGAGTAGTATATACCCAAGATGGCCTTTCATATGAGATATGGTCACTATGAATTTATAGAAATTTCATTTTAATTTACCAATTCTTCTACTATCTTCATTGATTTAATGAATTGGGTCTTTAGATATTACCTTGAACAATTTGTTGAAGTATTTATAGATGATATTATTATATATTAAAATTTCAAGTAATTAAATTAATAACATTATATAATTGTGTTGAAGATCCTATGAATTGGTAATTTGTATGTTGAATTTACTAAGTGTGAATTTTGGCTTCACAAAGTTTCATTCTTGGGCCATATAGTCTCAAGTGAGGGTATATCGGTGGATCCTTCAAAGATGGAAGTTATTTAAAAATGTCCTAGTCTAATAAGATTAACCAAAGTATGTAGTTTTCTAGGGTAGGATGGATACTACTGAATATTTTAGGGATATTCCTCATGAATATCTAATCCACTCACCAAGTTTACTTGGAATAGGGTTAAGTTCTTATAGAGGGATGTATGTGATGATATTTTCAAAGAACTAAAGAAAAGGTTAGTCTATGTGAATATTCTTATACTAACCTACAATGGAGAAAGTATTATGATATATAGTGATTCATCAAATAATTAAATGGTATGTTTCCTCATGAATAATGAAATTTTGTTAACACATGGCCCTCACTAATTAAAAATTCCTTAAAAATTAACAATATCATGATTTGGAGTTGGCAGTGGTGATTTTTTCATTGAATATATAGAGAGAAATAATCTTTATGGTGAAAGGTGTCATATATATACTAATCATAAAATATTTAAGTATATATTTACATATAATGACTTAAATATGAACCAAATAATATGGTTATAGTTGATCAAAGATTATTATTTCTCAATACATTATCACTCTGGGAAAGAAAAAAGGTGGTTGATGCTCTAAGTTGGAAAGACCATGCTATTTTTTTCCTGATAAATATTGAAAGAGAACCAATATTTTTGTATTTTCAAAATATAGATCTTGAGATCATTTTTAAAGAGGTAAGATATTATCTCTATCAGATGAATGTTCAACCATCCATCCACAAGAGGATTAAGAAGGCATATAAGGAAGATATTGAATTATAGAATAAGGTGAGGAGTGTTTCTAAGTTCAAACATGATTATACTATAATAATAAGGTTCAGGAGATTAGTATTTATCCCATAAATACCAAACTTCGAGAAGGTGTTATTGGATGAATCTCATGGTTCACCATTCTTTATTCATCCTGAAAATAAAAAGATGTATAGAGATATAAACGATTATTTCTAGTGGAACAACCTAAAGATAAATATTGTATAGTATGTATCTCAGTTATTAGTATATCATAATGTTAATGTTGAGTGGTAGAAGTCTACAGGGGTTTTACAAACATTCCTCATACCATAATGTAAATGGGAAAACATCACCATGGATTTTTTCTTCGGACTCCCAAAAATGTAGAAATGTTATAATACTATTTGTGTTGTAGTCAATTACCATATAAAGTTAGCACACATCATTAATATTAGAGAATATTTATAACTTGATCACATTACCATAATATACATTAATGAATTTTTATGTTTTCATGGAGTACCACATTCAATTATATTAGATCAAGATCCTAGTTTTACCTTGAAGTTATGAAAAACGCTTCGGAAAGATCTTGATACAGAGATGAGTTTTAGCACTACTTATCATCTAGAGAAATATATTCACTCTAAGAGGAACCTTAAAACTCTAGAAGATATTTTATGATCTTTATCTATGGATTTTAATTTTTTGGGATCAACAACTTACATTGGTGGAATTTTATTACAAAAGTAGCCTTCACTTGAGTATTCTGATTTCTCTTTATCATGACCTCTATAGAAATAAATGTATAAATCCAATGTGTTAAGATGGATTTGGAGAAATAAAGTTATTGGGACAAGATATATCTAAGTAAATAGAAGATAAGTTTAGAGACATTCAAAATCACATAAGGGTAACTCAATGTTAACAAAAAAAACTTATGCTGACAGTTTTCAAATAGATATAAAGTTCAAAGTTATGATAAGGTATTCCAATAAATATGACATTGGAAGAAGGCTATGAGATTTTAAAATAAGGTTATGTTGAACCATATATTAGTTGGTCCCTTTGAAATTATTGATCATATATGGATGGTAGGTTATTTCTTGGAACTTCCAAAGAATCTCCCTCATGTTTACGATGTGTTCCATGTATCTCTCCTGAAAATGTACATACTTGATCTATCTCATGTACTAAAATTAGAATTCAACCCACTGTAGTTCGATATATATTATGGGGAAAAACCAATTTATATTCTATATCATAGATAAAAAGTTATATGAAACAAGACCACTCACCTGGTAAAAGTTTTATGGTGAAATCATAAAATTGCGGAAGCTATATGGGAACCTGAGGATGTGATAAGGCGGAAGTATCCTCAATTATTCATGTCAATGTGATATAATTTTGAGGAAAATATACTTATAAGTGGATAGAATGTAACACCAAGATATTTTATGATGTATTTCTCTTTAATAAATTTAATTTCTTTGATATATTATGTTTCATGAAACACTTCATTTAAAAGAATAGTGATCTACATTGTTTTTATGTGTGCAATGTGTTTTTACAAATAAATTAAATTCATCACGATTGATGAATAATTTTAATGAAATATATATATTATATATTTAATAAAAAATTAATATTCACCTAATATTTTTTCTATGCATGGGATAAGAATAAATCTAATTTTTCTCTTAAAATTATATTTTAATATAAGGAGGCCTTCATCACATTTTGCATACATATTTTAAAATCAATTTATGACACTTATAGAAGTTTACTACTGAAAAATGTATTTCATATATTTAATTATGAGGATAAAGTTTATAAATAAGTTACTTTTATTTTTTATCATTATGAATATTAATCTTGGTAATTTTTATCACCTCAGTAATGGTAAACTGACTAAAATGAATTTAAACCTTTTGGCATATGGCCTAAAATTTTCAATAAAAATTTCCTTAATCATATTGGATTATTGAATTTAAGAAATTTACTTACAAATATTGAAGCTACGGCCACTTGGTTCCATATTTCTTTGATATTTATCTTTATATTATTTTATGTAAATAAAAATCATAAATGTCACTCTTATATTTTTTTGTTAAAATAGGGATAAAATAAGTTGTGAAAAATATGAAATGTTATTTTTTTCATATTGAAATTATTTTTATAATTTTAATGTATTTATAATTTTTAGTGCTTATATAATTACCTTAATCACCGCCAACACGATATTTATTCAATTAATTGAGAAAAATAAATGATTTTAAAAACATTAAAAGTAATACAATTTGGGTCAATAATTTTGATCCATTGTTTTTTATATAAAATTAACATATTATGTATGTTTTAAAGGTTTAAATTTTAATTCCATATTTGTCTTCATGACTTTAAAATCAAATTATAAAAATAGTGTTAAAATGATAATAATAATATTTTAAAAACATAAAAATCCTGAAAGAGGACAATGTTGAAAATATATGGTCAAAATTTTCATCCCTTTAACATTTATGAGAAAAATTTTACCTTCTATGAAAAATTATAGCCCTTAAATAATTAAAAATTCATTTCCAAGGATAAGATTAAAATTGGTTAACCATGGGGTTAAACAAAAAAGATAAGCTTACAAATGACACCAAAACCTATATAAATTTCATCAGATAATTATATATCAACCATATCATATTTTTATTCAATTATCTATCCATTTTGAGTAATTAATCTTGATAATGACTTAATAATATTTTTAATCTTTTTGTAATTCCAAGTGTTCCATCTCCCTCACTTATAAAAGGACATGTCTTTCCTCCCTTCTTTACACAAAATTGAGAAACCCAGATTAACCAATCCATAAAATGTTTTATTCTCAACATCTATATCCATGTTATCGAGGTTTTGGTATTCCAAAAATAATAACCCTAGGTTTCTTAAGAGGATATCTAATGGAGTTATTTCAAAAAAGAAGTAATCGTATTAACCAATCACTTTATTTTTACTTATTATTTTCAATCCTATAAATTTTAGTTATTTATAATATAATAATAAATGTCGTATCCTAAATATTTTGAACTTTTATTATTATTATGAAACCACCATTATCCATCCTCTTTTATAGCAAATTAAAATCGATAACTTCCCTTATGCATACGTGTAGAATACCACCTCTTCAAAGTGATGTGATTCCTTTTTTGCTTCTGATTTACATCAAAGGTAATAAGGATTTTCATGACCCCATACCACCAAAGATACCCTTCCTGGGTTATAAATTATGGAATATAGATAATATCCCTCAATTCCAACCTTTAGTGGGCCCTGGGTTGGTGATAATCCATGTAGGTATAAAAATATCACAAATGGAGGTCATTAGGCTCTAATAATAAAGGATCATAACATATGGTAAAAACAACCAAGAAACTCCTGAATATAATATATAAAAACCCATAACCATCCCAAAAATACATGTACAATGTCAAATGTTAAAAATATAAAATTCTACAAGTAAGTACCAAATATGTAAGTCTTATATCAGTGACTCAATAGAAGCTCTGAACCAGGCTAGCAATGTCCAGATCTATCCCCAAAGTCTTTTTATAAATATGAAAATTTCTTTATATACATAGAGTGATAATACTCAGTAGGAACATACCCAATGTCTCATGTTCACATGTGAAAATAGAATTCCAATGCGCCAGTGAAAAAATAGTATGTCTAACAAGAACCTAAATAGGTTAGTTAATCAAACCTAGCCTCACCATGGCTTGGTCACAAAATCATGCATCCAATATGATAATATAATACCATAGACATAACTAATCAATGAAATCATGGATTCTTCTCCACTAACTCTATACTCTCACACCCCAAAATCAAACTTCATGTGCTCCCATCACTTCCATACATACCACATCTCAACACATATTGTTGGTAGACACCTAGGACATTATAACACATCTCACCCAAATACATCACACTACATCTCATCACATAACCAAGTCAGTAGGGTAACATGAACATGAATGAAATAAACCTTATCCCCTCCTCCTACCATTCATGACCCCCAGAACACATCACATCACATTGTAGCCTCATTGCATCATATATCCCACAAAGATAACTAGACCATCACACCTCATCTCACCCAAATACCCTTGGTTCGTCACTACTGAAGGAAGAGTAGGGAAGAGGGCATATCCAACCATCTGTATCACCACCAAACTAGATATTGGAGAAAACATATGGAACCAAAAAACATTAGGCATTAGTATGGTTATCCAACATGGGTGGGGAACATATATAAAATATCATATAATACATGACATATAGATATAACATAATAGACAACCTATGGGTCCATAACAACAGAACTAGTATACACTGCAACCCCACCATCGCACCACATGTCAACCATTACAACCTATACCACCACTATATGAAACACATAACACAACCACCACACGAATCCAAACATTTCCAATTTCAATTTCCAATCCCACCATTTACATATATCTACTACCAATTCATTAATTCAATTCATTTAATCCAATTACCAGACATCATTTTGTATCCCATTAATTATTCATTTACCAAACCATGATAATTCATTCAATATTCCAAATTATTCCATGGATAATTGGAAAACTAACACAATAACACCACACAATATCTTACTCACTACACACCAACCTTCACTAAAACACCACAATTTCTAAGAAAAATCACATCAATAGCCACTCATCTCAACCATCACTTATCACAACCACTATATGACACCACCATGGAATAAAAGAACCACTTTATATCACTACCACAATACGTGCACCACAAAACATCCTAAATTTCACCACAACAACCACACACCACAACCACTACACATCTCTATCACAACACCTCTACCCATAATATCCCATGTTAACCAACATCTAATCACTACCATGATTATTTTATAACCCATATTCTCACCACTATCACCAAACAACATCCCACAAAACATAAGGAATCACAAAAAGAACAACCAAATAAAGAATAATGTTTTGACTTCTATAAATTAATCAAGGGATTCCATTTATTTCACTTCATTATATAGAAGGGGTATTATCACACAAAAAATATTTCCATGAGCAAGAAATCAGTAGAAAATATATATATTATTTATCCTTTTATTTAGGGTTTGAAAAAAAACAAAACAGTAATAACTACCCATAAATATTAGCTATAGCACAAAAAAAGCTCTCAATAGCCATGATTTTCAATATTGGAAAGAGTATTCATAATATCACTAGTAATAACATCAAAGCAGTGAAGCATATGATAGATCCACATCACTATCAACTTAAGTTCGGGAAATTTATTATTTTGTTTAAGAATACCCTTACTATACACCCAAAGGAAGAAAAAAGCATACCCCCCCACATGTTTCACATAAAAAGGGTAAGAATGAGGATCCCCAACCTCAAAGAAGAATTTATGATTCATTATATACACTATAGGGGAAAGAATAAATAGATTGAAAATAAAAACACACTCGGAAACCTAGGATCAACCAGAACTATACCAAGGTATCGTCAAAAACATATCTCAAACACACCTTGAACCAAAGGAACACCATCATAGTGAATATCTGATATATGAACACAAGGAAATAAGGGGGAAAGGGAGAAGAAACTACCTCGAATTGTTAAATATTAACTACTAGAACCCAAGGATAAACACTAGAGGGGAAAGGTTAGTAGATCCTATAAAATCATCTAGGCTTCAACCACAAACTGAGAGAAATGAAGGGATAAAGGGGGAGTTCTACCAAACTCCAAACTTGTAAAGGGGTTGTTAGTCACCTAATTCGTGGAATGAATTATATATTCACATTGTGAAGTCTATGGTGGTCTATGGATTACAATTTTTAAATAATATACAAGGAATGAATTTTCCATATCTCACAATTTCACTGAAATTCACATAACCACAGCTAGAATTTACTTCACGTCATGAATCCCACCTTTACATCGTGAATTTATTTCATGTATAATCCCTCACGCACATACAGGTAATGAATTATTGTCCTAATCTTCCATGAAACACCTAATAATTATGTGAATCTTGTTCACATTTTGAACCACCTATTATAGCTCCAAACTCCATCGAAGCCTCCTCATACCTACTCCACACACCACTAACACTCAAACTAGAAATGTAACTGGTCAAGAAGGAATGAAATTTTTCATTAGATACCTCTCAAATAATTTTTGTCCTTTAGAATAAAAACCAAACCTATAAAGAATTAGAGGGTCTAGAAAACCACCTGATGAGATACCTCTCATAGATCTTGTTACACCTCAAACACAACAAGCCAAGAACACCAAACCAAAACACCCCACATAACCACATCACATACTAGCCACCCTAAAAACCACATAATCTCACTAAAAAACCCAAACCTTATCCACATAAAAATATTCCACACCATCTCAACCCCCAAAAAACCCAAGATAATAACTTCCACCAGCCACATAGAGCACTACCTCGAGCACACAAATAAATGAATCACATCTCCCATATCAATAAATTATCCTCTTTGGGTGGCACTAACTCACCCACATTGTTTTAAAAATGACATAGTATGACATGTATTGATTAGGAATTAGGTTTTACCATTTTCATATGCCATAATCTTTATCAAATATAACATCATTAAAGAAACAAAACATCTCATAAAATAGAAATATTCAAACATTACATCATCAAGAAAGAAAGAATGAGAAACTCTAAAAAAATTAAGTACATGGAATGAATATGAAACTATCACTCCCAAGTACTATCTTCTAGGCCACCTGGCCTCCACAATACACAAAATAAGGTGATATTTCATCCATGTAGCACCTTATCTTAGAGATCCTGGATCTCCACCGGTCATTACATAAACATCTCATAATACTAAATATCCATCTATCTCTAGTCAATAATATGGGAGTCAACATGTATATACTAAAGAAGTTGGGACATATGGACATCTCATGGATATTTTCTAGCCACAATGGTAGTGTCAACCCACATGAAGCCACGCCAACATGATCCAACACATCAAATGGTCAAATGAACCAAGGAGAAAGTATAATCCCCCTTCCAAACCTTTTATCCCCATGTCATGGGGATACTCTCAAGAACATGTGATATCTAAACTCAAACAACAAGGTCCTCCAACAATGATCAACATAGGCCTTCTGATGGTCTTGCACCACACTCATCATATCTTGGAGTAATAGGATCTACTTGGTTATACTCTACACCACATCAGAACCAAGAAAAACTTGCTCCCCAAACTCTATCTAGCATAATAGGGAATGACATGGCCTCCAATAAAATCCCTCAAATGAAGCCATGCTAAGGATGGGTGATAGTTGTAGTTGAATGAGAACTCAACCTAATATAGTGTTAGTCCCACTAGGTCAAATAACCTAAGAGGGGGTGAATCAGGGTATGAAATATTAAAACTACTTCCTCTTCAAATATTATTTCATCATTAAACCCAACACCCTTATCTTCTTATCCCATATAAATATATGAATAGAAATGAAATCATACACAGGACACAACAATTTTTACTTGGTTCACCCTCATTGATCTACGTCCAGTGAGAATAAAATAATGACGTATTGATGTACCAAATACACTAATGATCACTTCCAATTATAGGGTTTGGGCTAGATACTTTATGACTATGCTCACTTCCTTTATAAGGTTTAGGGTCTGCTCAATAAATTCCCAAGGATCACTCCCTAGGTCTCGTCCTCTATTTCACTACTGATGAGAAGGATCACCATCTTCTGTTTCCTTTTATCACTTCTTTTGGAAGGGTTACACTCATAGTTTATGGACCTATAGGTCCCTTAATTTTCAGGAATTACACATCCTCAACTGTATATAGATTCTCTATTGAAGTTCCTTTTTCTTATATAGATGAAATCCACTTTTTTCAAACTATTACATTGTGAAAATTGCTTTTTGTAAACTGTATTAGTTCTTTTGAATGCTCTCTTGATTCCTCCACGAACCACCATTCTTCATCCACAAACCAGCTAGATTCCTCCACAAACTGCGTAGCAGGTATGATTCACATATCTCCTCTCCTCCGCATACTAATTTTTCTTTCGCTAACTGACCTCTTTCTATGGACTCATTCTACTTCTGTGAACCGCTTCCCTCGTCTGTGTACTACCTTCGCTTCCATGAACATCCTGGTAGATTACTCCTTTTGTTGAATACTTTCTCTATGGACTACCTTATTCCTTTGAGGAATTTGGTTTCTAGCAAAAAACCTTTCATGGAATTGGTCCAGTGAGCTGCTTCACTCTTCACAAAATCCTCCTCATGAACTACTTTCTGACTTCACCAAATTCTCAGAAAACAAAAGTTGTTTTCTTATGAAAATTCCTCTACCTTAATGATGGTATTAGCACTCCTTGTATAGGGAAATATATCCCAAAAATTTTCTAATCTATGATTACCCAAATATTCAATGTGGTACCACCTTCACCGTGTACTGATCCTTCCGAGAAACATTTCCCAATGTGGTCTGTGTACTGCCTTTCATCCTTCATGGTGTCCCAAATCACCATCTCATTTTCGCCAACGATGACCTTCATTGTTTTTTAAAATAACTACCTAATTTCTATGAATGAAAATTCATCCCACATACTACAAGCCTTCCACATACCACATCCCTTCATCGTGAAATGTTTTCCACTCAAGACTTATTCGGATATGTGGTATGTGTCTCACGCTTCATGGTTCCCTTCCTTTTCTAATAACCATCGAAGTTCTGTGTACCACTATATGAATTCTGTGAACTTTGGTTTATGGTCCATGTACCATGTAATCATATTTTAAAGTCTTCCTTTTCCAAAAATCTAACTCCTAAGTTTGAGGTGCAGATATTTGGTAGACATTGGGAAACTGCGCCACCTTAAACACAAACTTCCGTAAACACCAACCATTCTCATTATTGGTCATCTGGATTTGTTAAAAAACACAATCCCACCCAAAAAATACCAATAGGACACCTTGAGGTATTTTTAGCTAACATATAGGCTCTTTACCCATGATCCACTGAAGTCCAACATGAAATATCACAACATATCCTCTAGCACATCGATGGTATGCTCCTTCTTCCAATCTATTTGAGGGTGGAAGGAAGTGTTAAGGTGCAACTATGAACCAATGTCATGCTACAATCTACTCTAGACCCATAAGGTAAAATAATAATACTAATAAAATTTTATGGTCCTCGGTACCCCATGAAGCTTACCCATGTAATATATATACCACTTCATCAAGACATCCATGGAACTCGACTTGAGGATCACTAGAAAATGTGATTACATTGTCATTCAGTCCACTATCATTCAAATTGCATCACAACCTCCCTAAGATTGGGGTAACCCGGTGAAAAAAATACATTGATTTGTATTCCCATTTATACTTGAGAACATTTAAGGAATATAAAAAACCACTAGAAACATGATGCTCATCTTTCACTTGCTGATAAACTAAACAATAAGCCATAAATATTTTCACTAGTCATTTCATCCGAAGTCACCAAAGTTGTATCCTCAAGTCATGATACATATCATTCATTCCAAGATTCACTATTAAATGTGATCTATGAAACTCATAGATAAATTACTCACACACTACCAATGGAACAAATAGCCTCCCCTGAAATAACACCATATTATGACCATCCTCGGACCATCCCTCTGTACTATCATTAGGGCCAACACGGTCACACATTACCTCTGTCTCGGAGTCTCCCCACATATGCTACTCCACCTACTAGATCAAGGATGACCCCTGGGTAACCTGATAAAGAAAACCATGACCACTTTTCTCTTCGACATTAAGAAGCATCACAACATGCTCCTCTATCTATTTCCAAACATTGGAAGACTCTTGAACCGCATCCCCTCAGGAATTATGACTCAATACATCGGCAAAAGAATTTTCCTTTACCAAGGTGTAATATATCTAAAAATCATAATATTGAAAAAATATCTACCTATACTATAATATATTGAAATCCCACTAAGATAAAAACATATTTCAGATGCTTGTGGTTCATGAAAACCATAAAGTGCTCCCTGATAATGTAATGTCACCACAACCTTAGTGAAAACACAACTAACACTATCTCTAGATCATGGGAGGAATAGTTACACTGGTGAGGATGTAAATTCCTAGAACTATGAGAGATAATACCCTCAAATACATCAAGATACATCCCAAGCTCGGATAGGAATCATCACAGAAAACCTCAAACCATACATCCTCCTCTAGAAAATGAAGCACTAGGGAACTAACCAACTTCTCCTTCAGGTAACTGAACCCTGCCTGTAAATGTTCATTCCACAAAAAAGGCATGGTCCTTTCTATTCAAGGATGTTAATAGGGCATCAACGAGGGATAATTCAGACACAACCCTCCAAAAGTATCTAGTTAGACCAAGAAAATTGTGAACCTTTACAATTTTATTAGGTGCTTCCCAAGAAATAACTGCCTAGATATTTGAAAGGTCCATTAACAAACTCTTATAAGACACCACATGTACAAGGAAACACATCTCTCACATAAATAACATACACTTTGATAGTTTTCCATAGTGTTAATGGTGTGTAAGGATCCAAAAAAATTGCTCTGATGTGCTTGGATTGTTCCTCCCCTAACATTGAGTAGATCAAGATATCTTCATTGAACACACAAAAAAACTAGTCTAGGACCTCATGTAGTTTGGATTATATGATCCCCATGACCATTTATACTAAATCCATGACACTAAATGGCATGTTCACAAACATGAAGTTATTATACTTGCACTTAAAGGTGGAATTTAGGATATCCTCATATTTCACTCTCAAATGGTGATATCCAGACCGAAATCCAAATTTCTAAAACCAACTATATTCATTCAACTGGTCAAACATATCATCAATATTTATAAGGGGTAATGGTTCTTCACTATCACTTGATTCATCTTCTGGGAGTCTACGCACAACCTCTTACTACAATCTCCCATTTTGAAAAAAAAACACTGGATCAACCCAAGGAGACACATTGGGTCAGATATAACCTCTCTGAATCAGATCATCCACTAGAAACCCAAACTTAGGTATCTCCGTATGTTCATTTGATAGGGATCCATCAGAATTAGAGACACACTTAGTCGCAACTCTATCTGAAACTTGACATCATGGTGTGGGGGGACTGGTATCACAACCAAATTCTGAAAAATATATATGAACTCTTCCACAACCTTGGGAAGATCCTATACCTAATATTCCACTAAAATATCTTCTAACTAAGAAAAAAGTGTCACCACTTCCCTTTCTAACATCATAGAACCTCACTCACCAAAAAATTCCAATCACTAGCCCTCTACATCGGGAAAAACCCTTCTTATGGAAATAGTCGATGACTGTACACATGGAATACAACTAATCCATGCAAGTGATAAAATAGTATGGTTTTATACACAATAATTGAAACTCTTCCACTAACTGGTGTTTCCCCATAACCAGTCTACACCCCCCAAAATACATCAAAAAATGAAGCTTGAACTCCAATTGGAGTAGATAACATCATGGAAATTGGATAACTCTCTACATCCCATCCTAAATATTGGACCAATGTAAGAGAAACAAAGGAGTTTGATGCTTGTCAATCAAACAAGGAACAAAAAATGGTAGATGATACGATGATAGTGCCTCTAAAAAATCTTATCCCTTTTGGATCTGTTTTCTCTAATGTGTGCATTTGACCATTCCCTACTCCTCTGCCTCTCAACTTCTAGCCACCATGACTGCGCTATAACCTAGGTCCCTATGGATAAGGGGAATCATGAGGATACCCCCTACCACAAAATATGGTTATTGAAAAATAATATGTAGGTCCTACCACTAAAACTACCTTAGAGGAAATAATTTTTTTGGTCGAAAAGGAGCCTAAAACCCCATCTAAAACAATATTACCTTGGAATTATGACATTGATTTAGGTAGTGGCCATATCCCATGAAAGTTTATTATGAAAATTAGAATCCCTTAGCATATTTTCAAAGTCCACCTACCCCTAAAGGATGGTAAAACACCTACCACAATCGATTCCCCACTAGTCGAAACTGTGACTTCCTAAACACTCTCAGTTGACTGCCTGAAACTATACTCCTCATTACACCATGCTAGCTACACTCTTGAGGCTCAAATCCTAAGGAAATAATTTCCCAATAACATATTATTTCTTATTCATATCTAGGTATGTGGAATGCATAAATATTTGGACTATATATATGATAACAAGATGAAAAGACTCATCCAAACACTAAACTCTAGACTCCTCTCTAGAAAAGACATCTAAGGAAAAGAACAAGAGGTCCTTGAACCTAATTACAAGCTTCCAAAAACTCAAGATCCCATGTTGAAGTGAGAGAAACTCATACCATTTCTTTTCCCTTATAATCAATGATAGGAATTCCAAATAAAACTTATTTTGAAATTTTTCCCACAACACATTTTCATCCTCTCATTCACCAATATATATCATCCACCACTAACTCATAGCTCCCCAAAACTTCGAATAACACCCAAAACACATTATGAGATTGAATTAGATGGAATTACATCCCATGATTTTCTATCTAATTCTCCATCTCTAGATCTAAGACTCTACCCTCATACTTCCCCAAAATATGTTGTTGAAAGGCACATAAATCTCTCTACCAACCTTCGTCCTCCTCTATCAGGTTAATCCAATGATAATCAACTATACTTGGCCTACTAACCTTAACTTCCTGATCCATTCACAGATAATGAACATGATCAATTCCTAAAAGTAAAGGGATAATTGTAAACCTGATATCATGGAATATTATCATATGTTTATTTTATTAGTTCATTTATTCAGTTCACCTCTCACAATCACCTAATATATACATGTGTACAATAAATAATGATATGTGCACCTATCATAGGTCTCTAAAAAATAAGTGGGTACACCTTAATTGGTCATTCAATAAGCTCAGGTTCTATGCACCAGATCACAAGGGTGATAAAATCATATTTCCTAACTAGTCTTCATGGCATATGTCACGCACCAAGGTCAACTAGCATCATTTCCCAACCAACTCATGAAATCCACATAGTTCCTAACTCCAAACCCCACCCTACCTATCAAAAAACCTTTGATACCACTTTTTGAAAACCCTCTCCCCCAAAGATACTACTCCTAGGATGGAAATTAAGGAAGATAGATAAAGACCCCTGATCCCCACCTCTAGTAGGCCCCAGGTTGGTCAAAATCACATAGGGTATAAAAATCTAACATATGGAATTAATTTCCCTCTAATAATATAGGATCGAGAGATATGATGAACAACCACCAAGAAAATCCAATATAAATAAAAAATAATCCCAAAACAAACCCATAATGCATGTAAAATTTTAATAGATACAAAATAAAACTTTCTATTGTTAAAAAAAGATAATTTCTATTGAAGCGACTCAACAACAGCTCAAACCCATGCTTGAAATGTCCAGCACAATCCCCAAAGACCACCTAGAAACCTAAAAAATAGTTTTTATACTCAGGGTGAGAATAAAAGCATACTCAATTTGGAACATACCCATGGTATCAAGTGCACATGGGAAAACATAATGCTAATTCCCCATTGAATAAATAAAAAATTCAACAAGCACCAAAATAGGTCAACTAAGCAAACCCGCCTCACCTTGGCTCGTTCCCCAAATCATGCATCCAATATAGTATATAATACCTTAGAAATAACAAATTAAGGCACCTCGTATCTGGTTTTCCACTAATTTTACACTCTCACGACCCAGCGTTAAATTTCATATGCTCCCATACATTCTATATATACCACATCTCAACACATATCATCCGCAGACACCTAGGCCATCAAATCACATCTCACCCAAAGACACCTGATATGTCACGCCACATATCATCACATAACCTAGTTAGTAGGTTATCATGAACATGAATGACATCAACCTCGTGCCCTCCTCCTACCATGCATGACCCCAACCACACATCACATCATGTCACCACCTCATCGCATCACATATTTCCTAAAGACACTAGGGCCATGACACCTTATCTCACTTGAATACATGGGCAATCACTACTAAAGGAAGAACATGTAAGAGGGGTATCCATCCATCTATATCACCACTAGCCTGAATGTTGGGAGAAATAGTCATAACCTGAATCCTTTTGGAATTTGTAAGGTTATCCAACTTTGGTAGGACACATATAGAAAATAACATAAAATATATGATATATAAATAGAAAAAAACAACCAACTTATGGTTCTATAATAACTACACCAGCATAAACTACAAAACCACTATCATACCACACATAAACCATCACAACTACTACCATCACTATATGCAACACACTATACAACCACCACAAAAATCCACACATTTTAAATTTAAATTACTAAGACACCATTTACACATCACCATAGCACAATCATTTATTCAATTCATTTAATAAAATTACAAGGAATCATTTTATAGCTCATTTTTTATTCATTTAATAACACATGATATTTTTTTTAGCATTCCAAATTATTCCATAGCTTATCGAGTTACTAACACAACCACACCACACAACAGCTCACTCATCACACACCAACCATCACTAAAAAACCAAAATCGCCAAGACAACTCACCTAAATAGCCAAACATCCCAACAACCACACATTATAACCACCACTCAATACCACTATTGCATAAAAAAACCAACACAAATCACTACCACAACACATACATTACAAAACATCCCACATTACACCATAAAAACCACACACCACAACTACTCCACATCTCTATCACAACACCACTTCCCATCACATCCCATTCCAACTAAAGTCCCATCACTTGACCACTTATTTCACAACCCAATCAGTCACCCCATCATAGCAAAACATCCTATAACACACAAGGCAGCACAAAAATCACAACCTTACACAACATCACATTCTGGATTCCACAAATAAATAAAGGGATTTAATTTATTTTATTTGTTTATTTAATAGGGGTATTAGGACACAAAATAGATTCCCATGGGTAACAAATAATTAGAAAGATATATATACTTTATCCTTTTATTTAGGTTGTGGTCAAAAAACAACACAGCTAGGGTCCTATATACATATCAGCTACATAAAAAAACATGAATCCCAACAAACATGATTTTCAGTAGTGGAAATAATAGTCATAATATAGCTGACAATAACATCAAAGTAGTAAATCATGTTATAATTCCCCATCACCAATAATTTAGGTCATTACAATTTATTATATTCATTACTACAGCCCTTAATATCCACCCAAAGCAAGGAAAATGCATGAAATACTCACAATTTTCACATGAAAAGGGTGATAACGAGGATCTCTTACCTCAAAGAAGATTTTCCAATTTTCTACACACCATAAAGAGAAGGGGAAATAGCTTGAAAATCACAACCGCATTGGGAAACCCTGGATCAACCTGAATCACACCGAGGGATCATAAAAAACATAACCAAAACACACCACAAAAAAATTAACACTATAAATACCCATGATTTTCATATGTGGATATTAAATTTTTTAGATTAATATTCATTAGATTAAACAAATACATGACTGAGGACTATAATAGTTTAGTTCCTTTTAAAACATGGATCATAATCTTCTAATCTGGTGAAAGATATTCAATGTTTCCCACAAAGATATTTCCCTTTGTTACTCCTACTTAAAACCTTTCTTCATAACCTGGGGATAGAAAACCTATGAAAGGGTGAGCCCAGATGCTTAGTTTGGGTATAAAAATGAGATACATAAGAATAACATAAACATAAGGGTATGAGAATATAATAATAACATTTGGAGATTATAAACTGTATATCAAAGATCATATACATGAGTTATAGTATAAATATTGGTATTTCATAAGATATGAATCATAATATAATCAATGAAAATGTGGAATGAGAGTATAATAATGTCATAAGACATGGAATATGTTAAAACACATATATTTTTAAAAAACTTATGTCAGTGATACCTAAAAAGACATTCATAGTATATTAGTCTTGGGATAATCACCCATGTACCTACTTTGCACTTGGGATAACCTCCTGTGTACCGACTAGTTTCAAGATTAGGATGAACTCCCACGTACCCTCTTATTTTAGGCTTGGGATGACCTCCCATGTACCTTATTGTTGTGATCTTGGTATGACATCCCATGTACCCTCTTTCTAGAATCTTGGAATGACTACCCATATACCCTTTGATCCCACATAACATTTATCATTACCCAATGAATTGGAGTGAGATATAGGTCTCACCCATCACATAATTAAAACCATAAATATGTGTTCCATAAGAATATAAATCATTCATCATATAAAAATCTATAAAAATAAATGTTTTTCATTACCATTTCATAACAACAGTACTCATGAAAAAGAAACATAATTCGTAAAAATAATGATATCACTAACATAAAACACTTATAGAATTAATAAGAATGGTATCCTTGGTTTTTATCCCTAATAAAGTAAAATTAACATCAATGGATATCATCTTAGATGGAAAACAATTTTTAAATCTATTTTTAAAACATTTCTTAAGAAAAATATCATTTCCGCTTTGAAAAAAAATATTTTAAAATCAAAAATTATTTATCAAACCTTTCTCAATAAAAATAACATTTAAAACTTATAATGAAATATTTGAAAACCATTTTAATCATCTTTCAAATCATTTTCCTTTAAAATTCCTAAAATATCATTTAAAACATTTTTGAAAACACAGTTTTTGAATAAAACAAATTTCTGAATTAAGAGATAATAAAATTACATTAAAGTTATAATATAATGAAAATAAGTATGTTCGTGATAAAACATTTAAAATTAAATTATATACATATCATAAAATAATATAGGTTCATAACATAACATTTGCCTCAAAGAAGTAAAATTGAGAAAAAAATTACCTTGATGATTTTGTAAGTTTTGAACCATAAACCCCATGAAAGAAAGATCATAAAATGTATATGTAAATAACAATAAATTGAAGGATATGTTACATAGATTAAATTCATGGTAAGTATATACACTACAAAAAATAAATGAGTGGTGAATATGGCATAAGTCTGTCATAAATAAAATTGAGACTATAAATCCCCTGACCTTAGGTCTCGACTTGCTTCGTACATGTTAAAACCACCTATATAATAAATATAATTTTATTGTACATCTAACAAAAAAATATTAATATATATATATATTACCATATATTATTTATATATGACATTATATTACTCTCTTATTAATACTTCAATGTTAAACATTTGTTTTGGGTAATAACTGCTTTATTTTTCATACATGTTTTGACATGTTAATCATGGTCCTCTTACTTAGATCAAGATATAATAATATATATAATTATAACCATGGTTTATTTATCATATATATTCATTATATATGTTTTTACAGTGATTCAAAAACATTAGAGGTAGAAAATAAAATACGTTGTTCATAGAGATGGTAGGTCGTATGTACACATGAACGTTATTTTCATTTTTTTGTGTGATTAAAAGAAAAAAAAATATATTATATATTATTATTCTAAAATAATTTTATTTCATATATATTAACTTTTTTTATCAAACCCATCCTTAATACATTTCATTTAATGCATGAAAGAATCTCATCACTTCGTGAGGTGGTAGTCCGTTGTACACACGAGTAAGGTTATTGTATCCCCACAAAATGGAAAGCATGAAGGTATGTGCTCTAAAAAAATTACAGAATAATAATAACATTATAAAAATAATATATATCTTGTATAAACTATAAATACAACATTATTACAAACCTTTAAAGGTGGTAATGGAAGAACGAATGGCATTAGTTCGCGAGGCTGTAGTCTGCCATACACATGAACAATGATTATGTGTATCATTTGATGGAATTGTGTGATGTTATAGGTTTTAAACTTAACATAACAACATAAAATAATATTTAAGATACAAGGGTTATTATAAAAAAAAGCAATTTTATTGGATTAAGGAATTAATAAAACAAAAACAATTGGTTGATGAACGTTACCTCTTCTTTCAGTATCTATTTTTGGTTTACACCAAAGGAATTCCTTGGTTGGATTCCTCCATAAAGGATTATAGGATGAATGGATGAAATTTGGAATGATATTTTTATATTTTTTTGGTTTAAAAATAATTTTTTAAGTGTGAATAAAAGATAATAATATGTGTCCTTTTATAAGAGAGGGGAGGGGCACACTTATAATTTCTCCAAACATTAAATTATTATAAATAAATTTTCAATTATAAATGGCTTAAAAGTGAATTATTTATAATATAAAAGGATTTTGGGTATAAATACCCTCATCCAATACAATTTAGATATGTTTTGACTAAATTTCTACCCTTATCATTTTGTTTTAACCCTTATTTAACATCTTTAACTCTTATAGTGACAGTATGTATTTTTACTCATTGAGGGTTAATATAGTTTCTATAAAATAACAAACTACCAATAAATGGAACATAGATGAAGTTTTAAAACTTATACCAGTAATTTTAATTAATTTTAAATTTCTAATAATTTTATATCATTTAAAAAAATATTATTTATTTTAAAATATCAATAATGTCAATTTTGTCACTATTCATTACTGTCACGACCCATCCCCTGGGGCCCGTGTCGTAACTACCCCAAGCCCGCATTCCATTGGCCAGGTGCTAGTGACTAGCACCAAAGGCATAAATCCCAATAAATGGGAAGGCGTTGCCTTTATAAACGTAAACAAAAACACAACTAGAGTACAAGCGGAAGAAAACACAAAGTACAACAGTAACAAAAGTTCCGAAAGTACAAAGGGGCCGGAAATACAAGTCCAACAGATAGGTACAACTGCAACTGAATGTAAAGTACAACAGAAATGACAAGCAGCTGGAAGATGACACGCTGCTCCTGGTTCGTCCACCATGGATCCAACCTGAAGGGTAGGTACAGATGTCCTCCTCAACACTCCACGTCCGATCGTCCGTCCTTCTGTCTCCTCCAGGTACCGACTCGTCGTGAGATCCACCTCCGGGTACCGTCCAGTCCTCGAACGCTCGGCCTCCGTTAGCACTTTCCGTCATCTGCATCCAACACAACAAGGTGTGTGCATAGCTCGTGCATGGGTGAGTATAGCAATACTCAGTAGGGACCCCGGGACCCTCAATGTCTCTCTAAATCCAACAAGGATAACCACAAAGCAGAATCTCAACAGATAACCCTTACTTAGGTATAAGCCCATACTTATACCTAAGTTATCAATTAGCCATCTCAATCATAAGGAAACACAAAGGTTATGAATTCAACGGATAACCACTACCTAGGTATATGCCCATAAATATACCTAAGTTATCAAGTGACCCATCTCAATCATGAGGTAAACACAAAGTTCACAGACTTAGCTCAAACCAGGATTTTCATGATAGAAACTGTAACTACTAAAGAGCTCCATCTCTGACGAGTACAGTGATCCTGTCATGACTCCTAGGTACTACTCACTAACCTTAGACTGCTGAGGTACTCCTCCTATCGAGGACCGCGGGTCTGCTACCATCTACCGGGCACTCCATCCACTGAGGGTCTGCGGCCAACTACCAGGTGCTCCATCCTTCGTGGGTCTGTCGCCAAATACTGGGCGCTCCATCCACTGGGCTAGTCGACTCACTCCAAGTCGAGTCGGTCAAGCAGTCGTCAGGTCTCAGTCGGATACATGGTCTCCATACTCCGAACGCTCGTCTTCGAGAAGGTCCTCTCCATGAGCTATAGGTTGATACTCCAAGTATCATAAAGTTCCACAAAGAAGTATCTCAAAGGACCGCCTCATCATAGGGGTCTCAACGCAACAGACGGCGCGTCAATCAGACGCCCGGTCTGTGAGTTATTAGCTTTTTCATCCCAGGGGCCCGGTTGGTTTCGTGTGTGAACCAACCCAGCCATATCTCAACTTTACCCCGAACACTCATAGGGTATACTCATAGGGACCGTTTCTCAACATGATCACCAATGCCGCTGACGGTTCGTCAAACGGACGTCCTATCTGAAAGTTATCAGCTTTTCCGTTCCAGGGACCCGGTTGGATTTCAGGGTCAATCTGACCCGGCCTCTATCCAACTGCATCCAAACCTCAGGTGAATTATGGTAAATGTACCATCTCATCAAGAGTAATCCAACAAAGTCGATGGCACGTCAATCGGACGTCCGGAGCTCAAGTTATAAGTGTTTCCGCTCCGAGAGCCCAGTTGGTTTCGGGTTCGAACCAACCCAGCTGTACCACAAGTTCTTATAAACCTTGAGTGTAATATACCAAAACGACCATCTTGATCCAAGGATCGCATCGCAACTGACGGTGTGTCGATCGGAGGTTCGCATCCCATGATATGGGCAAAATACCGGAAGTGATCTGAAAATGGGGAGTCTGGGCCCGGTCCGACTCGGCGGGGCGCGGACCGGCCCTGTCCGTGCGACCCGCCCTGGCCTGTCTGGGGGGTGCACTGTCTTGGCCAACGGCCGAGCAGGGGGGAACCGTTCCCCCCTTTCTCGCCCCCACGGACGCGGCGCGCCTGCCGCGTCCTCCTCCTCCGGATCCCGCGCGACCGAGGGATTCGGCCACCTGCGGTTGTGGCTTCAGCCGCGGCAGTTCCTCTTGGCGGCGCACCGGTCGCCGCTGCATCCTGGCGGCCGGCCGTGCTGGCGTGGCCCGGCGGCAGGGTCTTCCGTGGACCACCGGACGCGCTCCGGAGGTCCGTTTTTTCTGCCGTCTTCGCAAGTAGTCCTCCCGGGACCTGCTCTTCACTACGAAGTCTTCAAAACGCCTCTGCGGCCCATTTCATCATCACCAATCGATCCACACACCAATAAACAAACTGCAGAGTCTTCGAATCACCTCTTCATCCCTGACTCCATCCGCGGTTTTGTTCAGCCTCAACGGCGTGACGTGATGGCGCCGCGCTTCTTGTCGTGTTCCTCCTTGTTTCCGCACGGTGCTGTTGCACCGCGCCGCCTTCGTTCGAGCCGCAATGAAATCAATAACAAAAGGGGGAGGAGGGCCGGTCATTTTCGTGTAGTCTGGCCCCCTCCCATTAATCCGATACCAAGCGGCTAAAGTAATTGATGTTGGATGGAAAAGAATAAACACGAACACAAAATCCAAACCCCTACCTTGAAATTGACATCACACGTCATCGAGTCGTGGAAGTCGAACGTCGCGGTAGTCGGGTGTCACGGAATAACGGTATTGATTCCGTCGACATCGGAAGAAGAAGAAGAACTTTGTTGTTGGCGTCTGTCTCCACGGTCGGCGTCTCGTTCTTCGTCGAGGAAGGGTGTCGTTCTTTGATAAGGAAGCGTCGTTCTTCGACGAGGAGGAATTCTCTTCTCTTCCTTCATTCTTCTTCTTCTTCTCACAAAGGCTCTCCCACCCAACAATCCCAACCCCCAAATAAAATAAAACATACTCTTATTTTTTTACAACATGCCAAACATATCAAACTTAAAATTCAAACTCTTTAGTTGAATTAATTGAATAGGTTTAGTCAATTAATTTAACGTGTGTTGTCATGAAATAAAGAGGGAGAGAGGGAGAGAAGGAGTTCCACAAAAATTAAGAGGGAGTTAGGAAGGTGATAAGTTATACAATTAAACACAAGGGGTGTTAATGAGAATTTAGGGAAATTGTCACATTAAGTGTAAGGAAGTTTAAGGGGGTTAGAAGAAGTTTAAGGGGTTATGGACTCGTGTGGGCCCCACCACACTAAACACTCCCATGGGAGGTTAGGTGGTTGTGGGACCCACCTACCACATATTCACACACAGGAATTTGGGTGGTTGTGGACCCCACCAAAAACTTCCCATGGTAGATTTTAACTTCCTTGAATAACAAAAATAAAATTGTACACAATTTTATTGATTTCTTCCATAAACCCCAAAATTTAACTTCTTTCCCCAAACAAACGCACCTACGGTAAAAGTCCACATAGGAAAATACCGATGATGCGAGTTCATCGGTGCCCTCGGATTTCCATTCCGAGCACCAGATTAATTGTTAGAGAAATCCGCTCATTCATTCACTGAACATACCCGAGCCTAACTTCAGAAATTGATTCCGGGCACACCGGGCCTCAGAATCAGGCGCTATCAGAAACTGCGTATTCATAAAATTCCAAATAAATTAAGAACAAAACTTCCTTGAAATTTCTAGGTCATTACATTACTCCCAACATAGGGATTTACGTCCCCGTAAAGCTTTAACACAAACTAGGGATACAAAAGTGGTACTGATCATGCATCTGTGTCTTCCGCTCCCATGTGCTCTCCTAGAGGTTCCCGTGCTGCCAAAAAAAGTGCACAAGAGGAATCGACAGTCCTCGTAGTATCTGCTTATGTCGATCCTCAACCTCTACTGGAACTCTGCAAAATTCACCCCATCACAAAAGTCCAACTCCCCATGGTCGATGATATGCGAAGGGTCGTGCTCGTATCTCCTCAGCTGAGATACGTGGAAGTCATCGTGAACCTGGTGCAACTGAGGTGGATGGGTCAAGCAGTAACCCTCCTCGCCTACCCTGATGAGGACCTTGAAGGGTCCGATGAAGCGTGTAGATAACTTGCCACCTCAGCCAAATCTCTGTAATTCCACGTCGAGGTGATACCCATATGGAAATGCGGTCGCCATCCTCGAACTCTAGTGGTCTCTGCCTCCTGCTAGCATAAGATTTCTGTCGGATCTGAGCTGTCCTCATCTACTCCTGGATGACTTGGACCTTCTCTGTCGTGGCCTGGACCATCTCTGGTCCCACAAGAGCTGCTAATATTTCTTCTTTTCTGATAAGAGAAATCCAGTCTCATCCCCTGGATGAACCACATTCTTTTCCTAATACAGTCAATCCGGACATGAATGATGCATTCATGCCATGGACGACGTCGTACGGCCTCGACGTTACTATCAAGAGATCCAACCGTCACTCTCGCCTCTAAGGGTCTAGTCACACTGTCGGCATCAGCGTGAGGTCACTAGTTCTCCTCCAGTAGGAGTCTTGAAAGTGAGGGTCAAGTCAATAGTTTAAACCGGAACCTCTTAGTACCCAAAACAAAAAGGGGGAAAATGTCACAAGGACAAGTGTATTTTATTACTGCAGCTCAAAGTACAAAGACACAAAACAATGACAACAAGGAAACTAGAAGCACCATGATCAAATGTCCCATGCCTGTAACTAGTCCTTCTCTTGTCTGCCAGCTTCCGGAGCTCCGTAGTCGTATGCTTCTACTGCCTGAAGCTGAGCTCTCCCAAGTCCACCTGTTCCCTGCGGTCGGGGTGGACCTCCTGGTGGTGGTGGTGGAAACACCTCGAAGCGTCATCCACCTATAGTTGCACGGATTGATCCCCTACCTCAGTCTTCTGCTCCTTGCGATCCGCCCTGATCGAACCTCTGTCTCTGTCTAAGGGGTTCTTCATCTATCTATTGATCATCTATACGACGGGTCGGACAGTCATGTGCCATGTGACCAATCCTGCCGTAGGTGTAACACTACCCACTCTTGGCACGACTGGATCTGACTCCACCCTGGTTTCCCCGCACAACTGAACATGAGTCGTGCAGTCGGCCACCGGTAGGTCTGGTCCTCTTGGACCTCTGCATCATTTGTCTACTACCCACTATATTAGACTCTGCCGCATGCCAGCTAGTGGTGGGTCCTGCTGCTGGAGACTGCTCAGCAAGGAAACTCTCCACTAAGAGGGCTCTCTCCAACAACCCTGTCTGCGTCGGGATGCTGTGAGAAACCAAAGAAGCTCTAATCTCTTTCCTGAGCCCATGCTCGAAGGTTCGGGCCCTACAGAATGGGTCTCGTACGATATTTGTGGAGTAGCGTGAGAGGTCTATGAACCTCGCTAAGTACTCTGCCACCGTCATGATACCCTACTGTAGATGTAGTACCTTCTATATACGCACCGCTCGAAGGGTGGCTGGTACAAACTCTGCCCGGAACTAGCTCTTAAAGTCTGCCCACAGAAGTGTCGACTCGTCATGCATCTGGAGAATCAAGCTCCACCATCTGCCTGCTGCTGCTTGAAGGAGGCTGGAAGCAAGGATCACCATGAAGTCTTCTGGCGTCCCTACTAGCCTAAAGATTCTCACCACAGCCTCCAGCCAATCCTCAGCTGCCTGCGGGTCCGTCTCTCCCCTGAACCTGGGTGGCCTCTGGCGCTGGAACTCGTGGAGTGCGCTCAAGCGACATGCACTCTCTGCTGCTGCGGCTGGTGGCATCGGTGGCACAATGGGTGGTAGTACCGCTGGTGCCTCCGCTGGTGCCTCAATTGGGATAAGGCCCTGTACTGAGGCCACGTCACTCGGAGGGCTGTCAGTACGTACAACCCTCGGGGCTCTAGCTGGTCGTCCACGGGGAGGCATCCTGAAAGAAATAAACGTGACACAGTCAAATGATTTACCTAGTGAGCTGACCTGGTTTGAGATCTTTTAAAAGAAACTTTTGAAAACACACATGCAATCAGTGTTTTCGTGCGCTGAGTCGGAAATCAGAAGTCAGGGTCCTAGTGTATGGATACGTCGGCTACCCGCACCAACACTGGAATCCCTGAACTGAAAACCACACTTAGTACGCTTAACACTATTTCTTCACAGAAAGGAAAATATCTGAGTCCTAATTTCTATGGTAGAACAGACACCTTTGATACCAATTTTTCATGACCCGTCCCCCGGGGCTCGTGTCGTAACTACCCCAAGCCCGCCTTCCATAGGCCAGGGGCTGGTGACTAGCACCAAAGGCATAAATCCCTATATCTGGGAAGTCGTTTCCTTTATAAACGTAAACAAAAACACAACCAGAGTACAAGCGAAAGAAAACACTAATCCAATAGTAAAAAAAGTGTTGAAAGTACAAAGGGTCCAGAAATACAAGTCAAACAGATAGTTACAACTACAACTGAAAGTAAAGTACAATAGAAAAGACAAGCAGCTAGAAGATAACACGCTACTCCTGGTTCGTCCACCATGGATCCTACCTGAAGGGTAGGTACAGATGTCCTCCTCAGCACTCCACGTCCGATCGTCTGTCCGTCTGTCTCCTCTGGGTACCGACTCGTCGTGAGATCCACCTCCAGGTACCATCCAGTCCTCAAACGCTCGGCCTCTGTCAGCCTTGTTCGTCGTCTGTATCCAACACAACAAGGTGTGGGCATAGTCCATGGAGGGGTGAGTATAACGATGCTCATTAGGGACCCCGATACCCTCAAGGTCTCTCTAAATCCAACAAGGATAATCACAAATTATAATCTCAATAGATAACCCTTACTTAGGTATAAGCCCATACATATACCTAAGTTATCAAGTAACCATATCAATCATAAGGAAACACAAAGGTTATGAATTCAACGGATAACCATTACCTAGGTATATTCCCATACATATACCTAAGTTATCAAGTGTCCCATCTCAATCATGAGGTAAACACAAAGTTCATAGTCTCAGCTCAAACGAGGATTTTCATTATCGAAACCGTAACTGCTGAAGAGCTCTGTCTCTAACGAGTACAGTGATCCTGTCACAACTCTGAGGTACTGCTCACTTACCTTAGACTGTTGAGGTACTCCTCCTGTCGATTACCGCGGTTCTGTCTCCAAATACCGGGTGCTCCGTCCACTACGCTATTCGACTCACTCCAAGTCGATTCGGTCAAGCAGTTGTCAGGTTCAGCCAGCTACACGGTCTCCATACTCTGAATGCTTGTCTCCAGGAGGGTCCTCTCCATGAGCTATAGGTCGATACTCCAAGTATCAGAAAGTTCCATGAAGAAGTATCTCAAAGGACCACCTCATCATAGGGGTCTCAACGCAATAGACGGCGCATCAATCGGACGCCCGGTCTGTGAGTTATTAGACGTTTCGTCCTAGGGGCCCGGTTGGTTTCGTGTGCAAACCAACCCGGACGTATCTCAACTGTACCCCGAACTCTCATAGGGTATACTCATAGAGACCATTTCTCAACGTGATCACCGACGCCACTGACGGTTCGTCAAACGGACGTCCGGTCTGAAAGTTATCATTTTTTCAATTCCGGGGGCCCGGTTGGATTTCGGGTTCAATCCAACCCGTCTACTATCGAACTACGTTTAAACCTCAGGAGAATTATGATAAAAGTTCTATCTCATTAAGAAGAATCCAACAAAGTCGAAGGCACATCAATCGGACGTCTGGAGCTCACGTTATAAGCGTTTCCACTCCGAGGGCCCAGTTAGTTTCAGGTTCGAACAAACCTGGCCATACCCCAAGTTCTCTGAAACCTTGAGTGTAATATACCAAAACGACCTTCTCAATCCAAGGATCATATCTCAACTGACGGTGCATCTATCGGAGGTCCGTAGCCCATGATAAGGAAAAATACTGGAAGTGATCCGAAAATGGGGGGTCTGCGCCCAGTCCGACCCGGCCCAACCCCCCCCCCCCCCCCCCGGTCGGCCCGACCCGGGTCCGGGTCCGACCCACCCCGGCCTGGATGGGGGGGTGCGCTGGCTCGGCCAGCGGCCGAGTAGGGGGGAACTGTTCCCCCTTTCTCACCCCACGGACGCGGCGTAACTACCGCCGCGGCTTCAGCAGCAACGGTTCCTCCTGGCGGCGCGCCGGGTGCCGGCAGGGTCTTCTGCAGACAACTGGACGCGCTCCAGTGGTCCGTTTTGCCTTCCGTCTTCGCCAGCAGTCCTCCCGGGACCTGCTCTTCACTGCAAAGTCTTTAAAACACCTATGCGGCCCGTTTCTTCATCATTCGTCAATCCGCACACCAATAAACAAACTGTGGAGTCTTCGAACCGCATCTGCTGCCCCGACTCTGGCCGCGGTTTCGTTCGGCCTCAACGGCGTGACGTGACGGCGCCGCGCTTCTTGTTGTGTTCCTCCTTGTTTCCGCACAGTGCGGTTGCACCGCGCCGCCTTCGTTCGACCCACAACTAAATCAATAACAAAAGGGGGAGGAGGGTCGGCCGTGTTTGTGCGGTCCGGCCCCCTCCCATTAATCTGATACCAAGCGGCTAAAGGAATTGATGTTGGATGGCAAAGAATAAACACGAATAGAAAATCCAAACCCCTACCTTGAAATTGACATCGCACGTCGTCGAGTCACGGAAGTCGAATGTCGCGGTAGTCAGGTGTCACGGAATAACGGTATTGATTCCGTCGACATCGGAAGAAGAAGAAGAACGTTGTTGTTGGCGTCTGTCTCCACGGTCGACGTCTCGTTCTTCGTCGAGGAAGGGTGTCGTTCTTCGATACGGAAGCATCGTTCTTCGACGAGGAGGAATTCTCTTCTCTTCCTTCCTTCTTCTTCTTCTTCTCACAAAGGCTCTCCCACCCCACAATCCCAACCCCCAAATAAAATAAGACATACTCTTATTTTTTTAAAACATGCCAAACATATCAAACTTAAAATTCAAACTCTTTAGTTAAATTAATTGAATAGGTTTAGTCAATTAATTTAACGTGAGTTTGCATGATTTAAAGAGGTAGAGAGGGAGAGAAGGAGTTCCCCGAAAATTAAGAGGGAGTTAGGAAGGTGAGAAGTTATACAATTGAACACAAGGGGTGTTAATGAGAATTAAGGGAACATGGCACAATAAGTGCAAGGGAGTTTAAGGGGGTTATAATAATTTCAAGGGGTTATGGTCTCGTGTGGGCCCCACCACACTAAACTCTCCCATGGGAGGTTAGGTGGGTGTGGACCCCACCTACCACATATTCACACATGGGAAGTTGGGTTGGTGTGGACCCCACCAACAACTTCCCATGGTATATTTTAACATCCTTGAATAACAAAAATAAAATTGTACAAAATTTAATTAATTTCTTCCTTAAACCCCAAAATTTAACTTCTTTCCCCGAACAAACGCACCTACAGTAAAAGTCCACTTAAGCAAATATCGGCGCTGTGAGTTCATCGATGCCCTTGGATTTCGATTCCGAGCACCGGATTAAAAGTTAGAAAAACCCGCTTGTTCGTTCACTGAACGTACCCGAGCCTAACTTCGGAAATTGATTCCGGGCACACAGGGCCTCGGAATCAGGCGCCGTCAGAAAATATGTACTCGTAAAATTCCAAAGAAATGAATAAAAAAATTTCCTTGAAATTTCCGGGTCTTTACAATTACTTTTACATTTAAAAAATATATACACAAGTATATAACTTCAAAAAAACCTCTAAAACATCACTAATATTCAAATTAATATCTAAAATTGATGTATCATCATAATTAATTCAAATTATATTTATTTTAATATTTTTAATATTATTTATTTTATTGTTTCATTAATTGAATAATTAATGCATCACTATACTACAAGAATTTAAGGTAATTATTTCTTCACTAAAAATTAAGAATAAATTTCAGTGATTAATATAAATATTTAATTTTTCAAAATAATATTTATGGTCAAATATATATTCTAGATGACCACATATTAAAATTTTTATACTTATTAAAAATATTAGTGTGGCAAGTTTGACTTTTCTTAAAATAAAAAACTATAAGGGGATTAAAGTCATCGATGTTGCTCCAATAGGTCATAAATTTAGAAAACATTTGATTTTCGTCAACACTCTCTTGTAAAATAACATTAGGATAACTTTTATGGTAATTTTCTAATAGTTATACTATTATTTTTACTATTCATTACCTTATTTACCCTTAATCGTGGTAATAAAATTAATAAGTTTAATATTCATATTATCCAAAAATAAAATACAAATATTTAATAAATTTGTACAATCGGATTCCAGATATGGAATCAATTTTTTGAAATTTAAAATATATAATTTTTTAAAATTAATTTAAAATCAATCTCGTAGATGGGGCGAGAAAGTGGGATTTTAAAATAAAAAATGTTCAAAAGTTTACTAAGTTTTAATATCTATATTCAATATAAATTTAATAAAATGAGTTAAATTAGACTAATAGATTTATTATTAAACCATTTTTACATTAAAACCAATTTTAAATATAATTTAACATAATATATTATTTATATGAAAATACAGATTTCAATTAAAATATAATATTTTTCACTATTCATTAAAAAATAAATATTCTTAGAAGAATTACAGAAATACACCCTCAGATAATTTTGATATTCCAATTAAAAAAAATTATATTTTCAAATAAAATTTATAAAAGTTTAGAATTTAATTTTTAAAATAAGTCTTTGATTAAAAGGAGGCAAAACGACATTTTAGAAAAATATAGCTTTTCATGCTTAAAAATGGATTTGTTATTATTTTATGATAATAAAACTTATTAGATGAATTTAAAAACATTTAATTGAATATAAAGAACAAAAAAATTCATTAATATATTTCACTAAAAGTGATTAATATCATTTATTAAGATAAAACACCTTTGTGGGAATACAAATAGTTTTTCATATCCTTTAATTTCAATTGGTTTTTATCCTCATCTATAGTTAATTGGTCACCAAATATTTCATTTTATAAATGTAAAGAATATTTTGATAATTCCACTAATCATATTCATTCACTTCATTACAAAATATATGTGATAACCATCATATAAAATATTAATAGTATATTTTTGTTTGGTAAAACTCAGTCTTGTGTGCAACACAAGCTATCAAATGAACTCATTATTGTGTGTAACACAATCCAAACTCAGTGTTGATTGTAGAACAAGAAAAAATATTTGTTCCATGTAGTGTGATATTAGATTTTTTTAGTGTATATATCAATCTTGACTTGGGGTATCATGATACAAAATCCATTAAATAATTTTAATTTATTTGAAAATAATTCATAAAAATTAGGGTTGTGGAATTCAACATTCCATAAAATAAATTTATAAAACAAAATTAATTTGGGTAAACAATGTTTTAATACATGAAAGTTACATTCATATAAAACCACATTAAAAAATTAATACTAAAACTTTCTTTAAAAAGGGAAAGTTTGAAACTTAACAGTTACCCAAAGTAACTCAAAACTCAGTTTCCACATAGGAGAACATGGGTGGAAAGTAAAAAAATGGACATATCATAGAAAACTAACTATCTTGTTCTGAAGGAGAGTGATAGATAAAATGGTCATTATAAAGTTAACCATCACAAAACCATAAATATATGAGAATCTAAGGGGGAATTTTATTCATCTGAAATGAATGTATTGGGATAACATTTTTCTTCCAAGATACATTTCCTAAAGTTGAATAATTTTTACAAGAATATATAATTACTTGATTTAATTACATTTTAAAAGAAAAATATCATACATCGGTTGTGCGTTGGTCAATTTTTATCTTCATCTATTACTCTAAGAAATTAATTTGGAATTTTAAAGCCTGAATAACTAGAATATCATAAGATTTATAATGGGATGATAAGAAATTACTTCTATCTCTAGTTATCATTGCAACAAAATGGTTTGAACATGTTATCCAATTTTCATAAATATCCATATTACGAAACATTAATCTCTACAACCAAATTCAAAGGTCCATATTAACCTTTTCATAAATAGTTAACCTTTTGACCCTTACAAAAGAAAAAAATACAAAATTTTAGAAATAAGGTCACTAAATTTCTCAAATTCAGCTTAACATTAATCCACCATATATCATAAAGTACTTCTTGATTGTCACATACCAAAAATATGAATACATTCATCATGTATTCTATTGAAATATGGTAATAACCTTAATTACCATAAATCCTTATTGAAAACATGAATGTTTCCTTATTTATAATACATATTATTAGATATATTCCTTAAATAAACAAATGTTGTAAAATCTATCCATAATAACATAAAACACTTTTTCGAAGAGTCATTAATCAGTTCCAAGGTAATCAATAAAATTCAATTTACTTTATCCAAACCAATCATCTCTTTATTCCAACATTGTTATCTAAACATTGGGAACATATTAAGGGTTACATTCCCTTAATTGTGTGATTTTCACAAAGTATATGCTTTCTATTAAATAATGTTTCTAGGTCATCAGTACCATTCAATATAATCTTTCAAAACCACAATGGAAAACATATACTGAACAATCCTTATATATTTCATAATTCATAATTCCTAAATCAAAATACATAAATAATTCAATACATCTGGTTCAATGATTTTAATATAACATGTCCTTACTTGGTATAAAAGTAAATTTTTTAGGTTAGGTAATTAAGTTGTGTAATTCCCATTTTCTCTATAGATAAGACATTGAACTCCTTGGAAATTTGTTACGGAATGATCCTTTTTCCACATAGATAACATCTTCTCCTCCTTTTTAAATAGTCATTTGGGGTTTTCTTCCCACCTTATTGACATTTATGAAGTCGTGTCTTCTTTACTATATGTTCATAACCAACTGAACTTTCCTAAAATTCTATCTTCCTCTTATTCAATGTATTAGGAGTCTCAGTGAAGTTCATGTTGTTAATCATATATCATGATAGTTTCATAGGTTTAATCACAACATACTTCACTAAACTAATTATCCCAATGGATTATCATCATAAAATTGTATGTAACACTAATCATTAACACAATACCTTCTAGTTCCAAACATTTACTAAAACTAAAATCATAGTTTGAGAATCACTAGTCATAGTGGGGAACCACATAATAATGAAAAATAAATTATAGGAAGTCTAGATGATAACACATTATTTTTTACACTATGAAAACTTAGGTTTATCCAAGTTCATACATATCAATATTATATTTAAGTCATTACTGATGGTTTGTAAAGTTTTTTTGAACTTCTAAATCATATCCACTGGGAGTTTCATACTATATGTGTATAAATCCCCTTTATTTTGCTCCAGTTCCTGATCAATTCTCTCCTAATATGGTTTTTTTAGGGTTTTTAATCCTAGTTACATATTTTCCAAATTAAAATTTACTTTTAGTATCTAGATATATGTGTTTCTATGAAACAACTCAATCTATCAATTACGAAAATTCCCTAACATTTTCTTATACTTTAACTCATTATAGACTTATCCTTGGATACATCCCTTTAAATATCCTTATAAATGTGTCTAGGGATATCACTAAATTTTTCTTAGCCTAATTTCCAATGGTTGACTAAAACTTTTCCCGAATAGAAACTACAACATCCCAAGATTTTTATACATGTATATTAAATATTTTTAGATTAATATTCATCATAGTACACAAACACATGCTCGAGGACAATAATATTTTAGTTCCTTTTGAAACATGGAACACAATCTTATAGTGTGGTGAAATATCTTCAATGTTTCCCATAAATATAATTCCCTTTATTACTCCTACTTAAAACCTTTATTCGTAACATTGGGATAGGAAACATAAGAAAGGAAGATCTCACATGCACATTAATGGTAAAAAAGAAGATACATAAGCATAACATGAACATAAGGGTATGAGAACATAAGCATAACATTTAAAGAGCACACCCTGAATGTCAAAGATCATATACATGAGTCATAGAAAAAAATATTAGTAGTTAATAAGACATGAATCATAAGATAATAAATTAAAATGAGGCATGAGAGTACAAAAATGTTATATGACATGAAATTTTTAGAATACACATACATTTATAAAATCTTATGTCAATTATAGCTACCAAGAAATTCATAGCATGTTATACTTGGGCTAATCACACATGTAACTGATTTAGGCTTGGGAGGAACTCCCATATACCCTCTTTTTTTTCCTTAGGATATCCTCTTGTATACCCTATTGTTTTGGGATTGGTATGACCTCTCGTGTACCCTCTTGTTTCGATGTTGGGATTACCTCCCATGTACCCTCTTATTGCGGGATTGGGATGAAAAATCATGCACCCTTTGATCTTATATAAATTTTATGATTATCCAATACATTAGAGGGATATATATGTACTAACCATCATATAATTAAAACCATACAAAATTATTCCATAAGTATTTAAATAATTCATCATATTAGAACCCATAAAAATAAATGGGTTTCTTAAACATTTCATCATAAAAACAATCATAGAAAAGAAAACAATTCCTAAACATCATGTTATCATAAACATTGAACATTTAGGGAAAGAATAATAATGGTATCTTAGGGTCATATCCCCAAAAAATCACAAGTAATATCAGTTTATCTCATATTTTATAGAAAATAATTTTTAAATATCTTTTTAAAACATTTCTTGAGGAAAAAATCATTTATACTTTAAAAAAAGCACTTTTTAATTGAATAAACCCTTAGAAAAAAAATTAATTGAAAATAAACATGAAAAAATATAAATTAATGTTTTAAAATCATTTTAAATATCTTTTAAATAATTTTTCTTGAAAATTCATAAAATTATACTTAAAAACATTTTTTTAACATTTTGGAAAACATAGTTTTTTAATAAAACAAATTTATGAATGAAGAGAGAACAAAATTAAATGAATCTTATAGTATCATTAAAATAATGATATTCATGATAAAAAATTTCAAATGTCATTATATACACCTCATAAAATAATATATGTGAATAACATAACATGCGTCTCAAGGAAAGTAAATAGAGAAAAAATTACCTTACTGATTTGGTAACTTTTGAACCATCAACCCCATGAAAGAGAGATCATAAAATGGATTTTAAAATACCCATAAATTTAATTATAAGGATAATATATTAAATTCATGTTCATTATATACACCAAACAAACTAAATTAGTGTTTAATATGGTATAAGTCCTGTAGAAATAAAAGTGAAACTAGAAATCAACTTACCTTAAGTATTAGCTTCCTTCACACACAGTCAAAACTCATGTATAATAAATATTAGTTTATTATAAATATAACACATAACCATATTAATATATATAATACCATATATTATTTATATATTACTTTATATTACTCTCTTATTAATAATTTCATGTTAAAGTAATGTTTCGGGTAATAACCGCTTTGTTTTCATACATATTTTAACTTGTTATTCTTGGTATTCTTACATAGATCATGATTTCACCATATAAAAATGATACAATTGATATAAAAATAATATATATTCATTATATATGTATTTATGGTTATTCCCAAAAAAATAGTAGTAGAAAATACAATACACTATTCATTGAGACTGTATGTCATACATACGCATGAATATTGTCTTCATTTTCTTGTCATATTAAAAGAAATAACTTTATATGATATTTAAAATTATATAATAATTTTTATCTCATTTATATCACATATGTTTATTAAAACCATCCTTAATACATTCCATGTAATGCATTAATGAATCACACCGCTTCATCGGGTGGCACTCTATTGTACACACGAATGACGTTATCGTATTCCCAAAAAATGGTAAGCATGAAGGTATGTGTGATATATAAATTAAATATTAAAGATAAAATAATAATAATAATATATCATATATAAACTATAAATCCATAATTATTTTTTACCTTTAAATGTGGTAATGGAAGAATGAACGATATCGGTTCACAAGGTGGTAGTCCACCATACACATGAATGATGATTGTGTATCCCATTTTATGGAAGTTTCTGAATTTGTAGGTTGTAACCTTAACATAAAAATATATAAGTATATTTTATATATTTTTATTATTATAACAAAAATGTTCATTAATGAATGTTACCTCTTCTTCGGGAATCTCTTTTTGGTTTGAACCAAAGGAATTCCTTGGTTGGATTTATTCCCAAAGGAAGGATTCTATGATGAAGGGATAGAATTTTTTAGGATATTATTTAGGTTTTGTATTAACCAAATAGGTTTCTAATTGTTAACAAAAGATAAGAAGATGATCTCTTTTATAATAGAGGAGAGGGGAACTCTTGGATTTTCTCAAAATATTAAATTTATATAAATTAATATTCAATTAAAAATGGATCGAAGGTAAATTATGTATAGTATAATATTATTATGAGTTCCAATACCCTAATATAATTAAATTTATATAATTTTTTACTAAATTTTTACCCTAATATTTTGGTCTTAACTCTTATTTATCCTTTTCAACTCTTAGTGTGACAACATGTATTTTTAATATTCGACGGTTAATATAGTTAGTATAAAATGTAAAACTACTAATAAATTGGTCATGGGTGACATTTAAAACATTATCTAAATCATTTTTCAGAATTTTAGATTTTTAATAATTTTATATCATTTAATAAAATATTATTTATTTTAAAGTATGATTAATGTCAATTAAGAAACTATTCATTACATTGAATTTTTAAAAATATCAACACAACTAGATAACTTATAAAAAACCTATTACACATCAATATAATTTAAAAGTCATATATAAAATTAGTGGAGAACCTTAATTAATTAAAATTATATTTATGTTAATATTTTTAATTTTGATTTTTTGATTTTTTTTTTATCAATTGAATAATTATTGCATCATTGTTGTGTAAGCAGTTATGATAAATATACATCCACTAAAAAATAAAAATAAATTTTCATGATAAAAATAAATATTTTATATTTAAAAATAATATTTAGGGTAAAATATATATTCTTTATTACCACATATTAAAAATGTTATACTTATTAAAAACATTAGTGTGACAAGTTTGAATTTTCTTCAAATAATATACTATAAGGGGATTAAAGATATCCAAGTGGTTCCAAGAAGAAATAAATTAATCAAAAGTATTATTTTTGTGAAAAATAACTCATACAATAAATTTAGTGCAAGTTTTATCTTAATTTGATTATATTTATAATAATATTTTTATAATTAATTTTCTTGATTTACCCTTAACCATGGTAATAAAATTACTAAGTTTACTATTCATATTGTTCAAAAATAATAGGGACCTATTTACTAAATTTTTAAATTATTATTCAAAATATAGAATAATTTTTTCAAAATTTAAAATACATAAGTGGCTAAAATTAATATAAAATTAATCTCTTAGATGAGGCGAGAAGGTGGGTTTTTTAAGTAAAAATGTTCAAAAGTTTACTATGTTTTTATATCAAGATTCAATATAAAATTAATCCAATTAATTAAATTGGATTAATGGATGTATAATTTAACTATTTTCACTTAAAAAAATTCAAAATATAATTTAACATTATATATTATTTAGATTAAAAGGCCATTTTCAATTAAAATCGAGTATTTTTCACTATTCATCAAAAAATGAATCTTCTAAGAATAAACCAAAAAATTCACCCTAAGAAAATATTTATGTTACGATTTAAAAAAAGGAGTTTATTTTGTCAACTAAAATTTATAAAAGTATCAAATTTTGGTTTTAAAAACACCTTCCTTCAAAATTTGGCCAAACCGCTTCTTAGAAAGATATAGCTTTTTATGCTTAAAAATATATTTCTTCTTATTTTACGACAATAAAACTTATTAAATAAATTTAAAAACATTTAATTTAATATATAACACATAATTTTTATTAATATAATTCACTAAAAGAGATTAATTTAATTTACTGTGATAAAATGCCTTTGTGGGAATAAAAATAGTTCTTCACATAAAACTTACACAAGTCGGAAAAAAAAGATTTAAAAATATCATTCCTATAGAGAGGAAAGAGATCATCTGGAACATGACAGGGGTCTTTCTTTTCTTAGCAGGATCTCAGTTTGTTTTAATAAAAAAAATTTGTTTTTATCATTATTTATAAATAATTAGTCACCAAATAATTCATTTTATAAACATATGTAAACCATATTTTTATAATTCATTTAACCATATTCATTCCCTCCATTAAAAAATCTAGATGATAACTATCATATTAAATATTAATGGTATATTTTTGTTTGGTAAAACTCGGTCTTGTTTGTAACACAAGATATTGAAGAAACTCACTATTGTGTGTAAAAAACATAGTGTTTTTTGAACCAAAAGTCAAAATATGGGTTGTGTGTAGTGATATATTAACTTGGTTTTGTGTATAAATAAATATTGGCTTGGTGTTACTTGAAATACAATGCATCAATCATTTTTAATTTATTCAAAAATAATTCATAAAAATTTGGGGTGTTACAAACACCATCGTAGTGAATATCTTAGTAAAGAGTGAAAGAAAGTAGTGGAAAGGGATAATAAAAACCCTATATTTCTGAATATAAATTTTCATAACACAAGGATTAGTATCAGAAAATAGGGGCTAGAAGATCCTTCAAAAGTGTCTAGAGTTTTCCTATAACCCAAGAGAAATAAAGAGTGAAAGAGAGAGTTTGGTCGAATTTCAAACCTATAAATAAGCTATACTTTTCTTGATTTATAGAATGAAATCCATATTTATATAATGAATTACATTTTTTCCATGGATTATAATCCTTGAATCATATATAAGGTTTGAATTTCCCATATTTCACACTTTCACTGAAATTCATGTCTCTTTGGCTAGAATTTACTCCACATCATGAATCCCACCTTCACAACGTGAATTTATTTAATATAGAACTATTGACCCACATAAATTCAATGAATTTTTGGCATTACATGTAATGAAATATAAACTCATTATGTGAATCCATTTCAGATCATGAATCACCTATTGAAATTCTTTTGTAAATCCAACCTCCATCGAACCCTCTTCATGCCTCCTCTAAACACCTCGAACACTAAAACTAGCAGAGCAATAATCTTTAAAGGCACAGGCCGTTACAAGGTTATTTTAAATAAATATTTATGATATTTATGATATAATCACTACTCTATAAAGTTGAATTATTTTTTACCTTTATTTCATTCCATCCATCGAAAAATTGAAATAGTGTTCATGCGTATGAATAGTCTACCATCTCCATAAATGGTGTAATTAATTTTTCTATCTATATATTCTATGTATGATTAAATATATATATATATAATAAATTTATATGATATTTATATCATGCTAAAAGTTTTGGATATTATATAACCATGATCAGAGTATAAGGACCTGAACTACCAAACAAAAACTTATATGAAAAACGAAGCAGTTAGCACCCAGAATAGTGATATTAATAAATAATTGTTAATAAATTTGTGATAGAAGGTTATAATAATATCATATATTGTATGATATATAATATTATAGTTATATAATAGATTTTTAATAAAGATATATTTATTATATAGGAGGTTCGAACACATACGGAGTAAGACGACTCTAAAGTTTGGGTTTATTCCACAATCACATCATTTTAAAGGATTATTTGTAATTAAGAATCTATTAAGTGAATTATTTTATTTTATATAATAAAAAGATTATTCTTGAATTATTATTTCTATTACAATTTTTCCATTAATTTTCCTCTCATTAAGTACTCGATATACCGAAATAATTTTTTAAATGAAAACTGACTTCATTTTTCTACTCGTATAGGAATAATTTTAATTCATGTCTAAAATTAAATAAAAATGTTTTAAATAATGTGTTTACTATTCACCAAGGATTTAATAGAAATTTTTACCCAAGTTTTACTTTTTAAAAATTGATTTAGAAGGAATATTCTTTTAATTTTCCGAATGATGTACTTCTGACTTTTAGAGAAAATGTGAAAAGGACCATTGTTTTAATATACAAAACATGAATATAATTTTCTGACTTCATGACCCCCCAATTATTTAGAGCTTCCTTTCAAATATAATTTTTTCTTTATATTTATTACGTTTTTAGATTTAAAATAATTTATTTCAATAATAAAAGGGTATTTTCTTCAAGAATGTTTTAAATGATCTTTGTATGGTATTTATATTCATGAATGATAAAAAACATTTCTTTTAATTATAATACAATAAGGATGTATTGTAATGATACCATCCTTATTATTTATATGTATGGTTTATGATCATTTTTAATGGGGAAATTTTTTAAATTCTATATTTTTTCTCTTCCAATATGAATATTTATTGATTATTAAAGTGTTTTGATTATGTTTTTTTTATTTATTTATATGATGAATAAATCATAATTATTAAGTGACAAGTTGGTCCCATTATTATATATCCTCTCAATTCATTGGTAGGTCATATAAGATAAAATAGGTTGATTATTTCATAGATTCCTTACTAGTTTATATATATGTCTTAGCATGAGGCCCTCATTGTATTTTTTGATGTCTTCGAACAAGGCCTTGACGGTAAGTTTTAGATGTCCAAAACTATGTATTCCATCATTATGAAATCAATTATTTATGTATATGATAATATTTTAATATTTTTGATCTCTATGGATAAGTTTCAAATTTAAGTGATAGTTTATATGGTATTATTTTATCATCATTTATTCATTATAAATTATTCAAGCCTTATTTTGATTCTATTGTATGAATTCTACTATTGAGAATATGATCTCACCCATTTCTTATTTTTCCTTTCACTAGGATAACAATAAATGTTTTATGATTGATATAAAGGGATATTCTATAGATAATAATGGTTTTCTCAAATAAAATTATATGTTGTATTTTATATTTTCAAATATAATGTGAGATTCTAGTGTGTATCTTATTTAAAAAGACTACTAAAATATTTTTTCCTTTGGTATGTGATATCTTGTATATAGTGCCAATATAATAAAATAACCAATTCATCTGGGATACTAGGGTTTGGGTCTTTATATTGTGAAAATTTAAAGGAATCTTGGTAGAGTGAAAGGTTTCAATACTGATATTTTTAAAACATTTGACGGGATATTTTTTGAAAAAAAATATTTGGTATACTAAAGCATAGAATTATTAATGAACTATGTACAACTATATATAAGAACCATGAAATATAAATAAACAAAAACCCATTAATTCATGTAATCTTGATGTAATCTACTCATCTCTAGTGTGTTGTGTCTTGAAGGATCCAACCATAGATCCCTCTAGATCATCCACATGCACACCCTGAAGATTCTTGTTCATTGTTCATTAATTAATATATACTAGAATTAAATATTAGAGGGGTTTTTATTTTTTATGATCATAGTAAGAACACATGAATGATTGTATTTTGTTCTTCCTCTTGTTTCTCACTATAATACTTGAGAAAGAAGGTGGGAGAGGATAAAATTCATGCAAGGGGATATAATAATTGTTCTTGGATTTAAATTAGGTTTAAATAGATAGGATCAATTTAATTTGTGGTCACTTTATTACCTAAAAAAATTTATCCTATTAAATTGAACCTTTATAACTAATTTTAATTAGTTGACTTGTCGTAAATATAATGAATATTTTATCAATCACTTGTAACACTCTCATATGTCTTGTAATTAATCTAACAAATCCTAAATAAGTATTATTTTCTTGAAAACATGTTTTCATCGTATTCACTTATTTAGACTTAAATAACTTTTGAATACCTTGAGAAATAAATTAAATTATTATTACTATAAAGTTAAAGGGAATATAATTAAATTTATTTATTTGTTCACTTATGATCATTCATGTTTGAATATTCACCGAAGAATGTACTTGGAGATCACTTTATTCTATACTCTAATTCATATGAAAATATGGTACTTCTTGATACACTTTGGCCCTATACCTTTAGGCCCTTATCAAAACAATAGTTTATCCTTTCCACAATCCAATAGTGTTATCTAACAACATATTATAACCCCTTATGGGATAAGGGTAAGTCAAATCAATGAAAACCTTTCATTGAACACTTACTATGTAATACAATCTTCCTTTCAAGTGATATCTTATAAATTATTTAATACATAATTTTTATTTCTTTAATCATACTTAATATAATTTCATTACTCTACATTTTCAATGGATTTAATATAATCATTATCGTATGAGTCAATGGTCCATATATAACATCTTATTACACTTGGAAGTGAAAAAATAATATTTTGATCATCCAATCAATGCCACACCACTTATAATGAACTTGATTCAAGATACCTTTCCACAAGTATAAATTGTTATGGTTTTTATCATGTATCAATATACGGGAACAATTTTATACATTAATAATGATCTCAGTTTGAGATTCCAATACAGAAGTTCATAGATGAGATCAACCAATAACACCCAAAAAATAATGTTCTAATTAGTTGGTAAGTCCTCATGACCTTCTGTACTTGAGATCACCCAATAAAAACTTCATGAAAATTAGTAACAATGCTTATAGCACCTCAGATCCCAATAGTTATTTATTATATGTATCACATCGGAATGATGTATCTATATCATAGGATATATTTTTAATACTATTTCATATCTTTATGAGATTATAATTATATTAATAAATTGTTATAACCATTTGATAGGTTATTTAATCTAAGATACTACCATATATAGTACACTCATAAGCAACATTAATATCATGGTAATATAAACAAATGTATTCATCAAGTTGTATGCATGACACGGTAATCAAAAATTACTTGTTCTAGTTGGGTCTAGGGAACCCAGTCTCATAAAAAATGTGTTGTTCTAAAATGTACTAAAGTGAACCTAAATAAATTCATATAGTTATAGATAAATGAATTCATAGATATTCTAAGGCATAATTAACTATGTATTGATTTATTTTAATAATGATAATAAAAATTCCATGGATTCTAATGTAACTAACTTGACGGGATCAATATATAACAGGAATTTCACTTTTGTGGGATCTTTCATTTTTGGTAGTAAGTGTGTTTCATTGATATGAAATGAATGGGAAAGTATCCCTTTAGAATTTTAGAAACAGAAATTATTATTTCTACTTATACTTGTGTTGATTTTATTTGGATGAAACGAAATCTTATTGATTTGGTTGAATATTTAAAGATACATATTTTCATTATATATGAAAACATTAGTGTTAGGAACATTGGTAGGAATCCAATAAAGAATTATACCAAATTTTTTATAGGTATCAAGTATCAACTCATGAAAATAAAGGTTGAGGTGAGTTTTGTAAATCTTGAATATATCTCAATTTCTAAATAAGTAGTTGATAACATGTTGATATAAAAATGTTAAACTTTAGGTTTATGTTCAAAATTTTAGATTAATTGATTATTTATTTAACTATTTATTAAAAATTTATTTTTATTTATATTATTTTTGGATTATGATTATTGTTAAAATAATTTATTATGGTGGTAAATATTTATTTAAATATTGTAAAATATTATTATTTAAGAACTTATTTAATGATATTATAATATGGTCAAAGGTGGATTTTTATTTAAAATAATTGAATAATTACATTTTTATTATTATAATTTTTGATTTATAATTTTATTAAAAGGTTAATTTTATTAAAAATTCATTTTCGTATATTTTTAAAAAAATTAATAAAATAAATATTTTAGCATATTATTTTATTTATTTAAGAAATGAAATGTTTAAAAAATATTATTATGAACTGTTATTATTTTAATTTATTATTATTAATTAAGTAAATGTATGTTATATAACATTTAATAGTTGTTATAAAATAGAAATAATTGAAATGAAATTTGAATGTATGGGAAAGCAAGATGCTTTGCATGACTTATAAGGGTTGAAGAGTGAGGGGTATAGAATAATTGATCATTTAAAAAACCCATGATAAAAAATTTTATGGGATTAAAAAAATAACAAAATGAAATGTTTTATTTTAAACAAAAATCACGCCACCTAATATTGGGGGAAAATAGGAGATCTCATTCTCTCTAAAACATGGGAATCATATAGAAATTATTGTTAATATATATTTATGTCTGTTGTGTATGTTATAATTAAAAAATAATAATATGTAATACTGACTAATAATTAAATATTTTTATCACGAGAATCAAAAAGGAAATTGAGTAAAACGTATGGTGGTTTTGAAGTGGCATAGCCTAAGGGAATCCCCAAAAACCCTGTTATTAAAATCCGGTGGTAATGAGCCAATGCATCAACAAGCAATCAAAAACTCTTCCTAGTCACCTTTAGAAGCAATAATATCATCTCACATGTTCCCCTTACTCCATTTCTAAAATTCATAGTTCTTTATTTTAGAAATATTTTGCATGCTTTATTGGTGTAAATAGTGGTCCAGTGACTGGGGGAGATCCCTCACAAGAACATGACAACCAAGGTTGAGTCTAATTCCACCGTAGATAGAACAATGGTGTTTAAATTGTAAAGAGATAGCCTAGTAAATATAGTCTATGATTCAGAAAGAATAGATTTTCCATTTTCATAGAAATTATAAGATTACATGATGATTGAGATCTGAAAATCCAGAATAACTCCCCCTTTTCATGTTTTCATAGACATAAGATCCTTCCATATTGAGCCTTAGGCTCTGCCTAGGTTATTTCTTGTATACTCAGTTCCCTTGGGCCTCTTTTTTAACTATTTAAAAAGAATAATTAGAAGTAGTAATGTAAATACTTAATAAAGGGAGGAAATATTCATTGTATAGTAGGTTTATAGAAATTATTAGGGAAAGTAATTTGAATTTGAGATGTATTTTGGTAACTCTGAACCCATTATGGTGTACTTCATTATGTATTTATTGTATGAATCAACAAAAAGATATGAAATGATATTAAAGTCTTGATACTTCATAGTATCACCTTTATTATGGTAAACATGTGCAGTAAGGAAGTAGCCTACTGAATTATAGTGGATGTTACAACCTGTGAGGCCTCTAATGGAAAACTAGATATAGATCACCCACTCCCCTTTAGTAAATAATATTTTTTACTTTTATTATTTTACTTAACTATATTTTTAATGTTTGTTTGATTTAATTTATAATGGAATGTTATAGAATTGTATGGACCGTTCTGTTTTACATAATTAATGTATTAAATTATTTAGTTTCATATGAAATGGATTTCAAAATAGTGGAGGAGGATTTTATTATACTAAAGTATTTAATAGTTTACAAATGTTTGGGAATTTTAAAAATTCTAAGTATATGAGTAAGTTTATATCATTAGAAGGACGTTTATCATTTTGAAATTAAAAAACATAGGAGGTTTTTCTTATCATTTCCACATATTCCATATAGGTAATTATGTTCTTCTCCTATTATTAAGAATAAAATGTGCTAAATTTTATCTATAAAATATTCTATTGTTACTCTTATATTAGTATCCTTCATTATATATTATTTTTTGTGATTTATGTTTTGTGGTTAATAATTTTTTTGATAGTTTGATGATTTTTTATGGGGTTTTATGTAGAGGTAAATTTGGTGAATTATAGGAAATTTGTGAGGTAGGTTAATTTTTTTTAAAATTTTTACATTTTTTATTTATTGTTTTCATATTTGTTTGATTCTGGGGGGAAATAATGATATTATAATTATGATGAATGTGATGGTTGATATGTAAATGTGGTTATGGTATGTTAAGTTAGGATGTTATGATGGTTAATGTGTAATTGGAATAAATAATGGTATTTTATCATTGTATTATGGTATTCTAGTTTTGATTAATTATTTATTATTTATATTATTATATATTCATTCATATATAATGTCTATAAATATATATTTAGTGGAGGAATTTTCAATTTTTTATTTAAACAAATGTTAATTTTGAACTAGTTATTTTGGAGAATTTTGTGGATGAGTAAGGTTTGTCTTGGTATTTTTATTCCTTATTTATAATAAATAATACTTGATTATAATTTTAATTCTCATTTTCTATACTCATGTCTATTTATTTTTATTGATTCACACTGACATTGATCAGTTCATAAGATGATCCTATTGAGTACAATGTGCACACTAACTTATAATTTTTGTTAAAATTATCTTCGTAGGATAGATTGGATTTGATTTTAGTGTTGTTAATCAGATGGATCTCAGAATCATTGTTGGTAGAGTGAATATACAATTAGATGTGGAATAATTTATTGATTTATTATATGATTTCATATTGGAGATGTAATAATTGTATTTTCTTTTTTTAGAGTCATAATTTTAAAATTCTAAAATTTGGTAAAGCCTCGTATCTTATCAATGTGACTTTGATACTAGTATCTAAATCATAACCTATTGAGGGGAGGATTCAGGTATAAAATTTTGTTTTATCACTTACTCAAAGTACGGTCCTAGAAAGACTATTTCATGATAAATATTCTGATTAAATTCCTTTCTAATTAATCTTAAAAAAGTATAGGTTGAACCTTAGGATTTAATCCACTAGTTTTTCTTAATATATTCAAGGTTCCCTTTTACTTCTGAGGGTTTTCATGTTTATATATTCACTAGTTTTTTGTTGATAGTACACCTAAATAAAATTTTAATTTTGATTGAGTATTAACTTATTGGTATTTGTAAAATTCTCTATATGGGGTATTTTTAGAAATTTTTCTAAGAGGGTGTGAATTATTGAGTTCTCATGGACAACTTTAAACTCTTATTTAACTTAAATAGTTTCCTACACATTGCCTATGTAATACCCTATTTTTAGATATTTTAAATATATTTTATTATTTAATTTTTTTAGGATAAAATGATTAAATTTTCAAATATTTTAAGAGCTTTATAGTTAGGTATATAGTGTGTAGATCGTTTATTGTAGTTGTGTAGAGTATGATTTTATCTAGCAATGGATGTTCCATTTAATGCATGGTCTAGGGAACATGTATACCAAATTTGTATCATTAAAAAGTCACCCAAAACATTTTCACTTTTAAAATTCTCAAGAGTTTCTGTAAATAATTTATAAAGTTATATTATAATATCATATGATATCTATTATGATTATTTAGTGAATAAGATTATTTGAAATTTTTATTAAATTTATTTTTATTTTGATGGTGAATTTTAAATTCAATGGTTTGTTTGGTTAATGAGTTTTGGATATTATATTTTAAATATTTTTCTTATTAAAATATGATATTTATAGCTTCTATTGGATTATTTTGTTGATAGATTGAATTTTTTATCAATATTTTATAGTAAAGACAATTATTAAGATGAATGAAAAGGTTTATAAGGTTGTTCCTATAGAATTCTTCAAGAAGAACATATTCTAGAAGGAAAAACCAATGGAATAAGGAGCTCCAAATATGTATGATCTACTTATGGAAGGTATCTGAAAGTTATAAAGAAAATTTAGGGATAGTTCAATTAAAGAAGCTTGTACCGGTAGAAAAGTAGGTTGAAGTAAGTTTGTAGGAAAGTGATGGTGATGAATATAATAAAATGTTTCATTATACAAAATAATTGTCAATGGAATTTGGAATTAAATAAGATTTATAATATAAGGATATTGAAGGGATATTATAAATACACTTAAGAAAGTAATACTAAAGGTAAAACCATGAAAATAATAATAGTGAATTTATCTAGGTTAATCAAGAAGGAATAGTCTCACTAAACATTTGATAAAGTCCCTAAGATTCATTCATGAGGAATATAAGGTGACATTCACCTTACAATACAGTGTTTTTGAGTTACTGAAGAAGTTTAAGAAATTTTTCTTAGAATTTTAATAAACCTTTATTACAAGTTTAATAAATTTTTCTTAGATGATTAAGAAACTTTTATTATGTTATGTTGAATATGTTTAAAAAAATTATTATTTTTTGTTAAATAAGTTTAAGAAACTTTAATTATGATTTTATAATAAATTTTAAGAAACTCCCCTTATGAGTTGATGAAAAAGTTTAAGAAAGGTTTATTTCAAAGTACCAATTATCATAAAGATACTCATGATTATATATTATTTTGTTTGAGTTTTTAAAAAATTAGTATAATTAATTGTTAGATCTATAAATTTTTATTTTTGATTGCAAAAAGATCAAGATATGATGGGGTGAAGTTTTCACTGATGATCGGATGTACAAGAATCAATGAAATGGATCAATTTTACTAGACAGGGGCATATGAATTTTTCAAAAAGTGATAGTTTATATGAATTTCATGTCATAAAGTGGTGGTGTTTCAAATTGTATAAAGTAAAAATATATGAATTAATAGATTTTCTGGTGGATGAAGTTTGATCTTTGAAGGTGTAATCAGACAAAGGTTGATCAAACAGAGATGTTAAAACTCCAACAGAAGAAGAAATATTTGAATAGAGGGTGGACAATGTTGGTTCAATAATCATAATTTCATTTAAAGTATATTAATTGTAATTAATTTATTATTTCATTATTTATACAATATATTTAGATGAGGTAGAAGAATAAATAAATTTAAAGAGTTCGGGTAGGCCGATTAACTCTTCTTCGATAGGCCTCCTATAAATCCTATATTAAGGACCGTTTGAATGCTTTTAAAAGAATATATGAAACTATAATTCATGTATAGGGAATTTTATATAATAATTGGATAGGGTTTTCTCAATATATATGGATCAAGGAGGTGTAAATAAAATATGAAAGTTATTTTTTTTTATTAGGGAGGGAAAGGATACACTTGGAATTACTAAAATGATTAAAATAGAATTAAGTAATTCTATAGAAAAATTATTCCAAATTTCCATATATTTAAAGATTAAAATTCCAAGGTCTAAATTTAATTATAAAATAAAATTTATATAGTATTTTTTTCATTTTGAACTTTATCTTTTGGTTTAACCCCTTTGTTAACTATTTTTAACTTTTACTATAGTAATAACATTTTCAATCCTAAAGAGTTATAATTTTACTAATAAGTTAAAAATTAGCTCATAAATTGTAAAGGAGGGAAATTTTAAACTATTTATAATCCTAATTATCCTAGTTTAATATTTTTATGATTTTCAAATAATTTAGTATAATGTTTTTTAACATAAAATATCATTAATGTCATTTTTGATACTATTCATTTAATTTGACTTTAAAGACATAAATATAGTTACTAAATTTTAGTATAAACATTTAAAACATCCCTAACAAGTTATATTAGTATAAAAATTTATGGAACACAATAATTCACCCAAATTTTATTACACCTAACATTTTTAAAATCAATTATTTTATTTTTCTACTAATTGAATAAATATTATCTTATTATTGTGTAAACATTTAAGGTAATTATCCAATCAGTAAAAAAATTAAATAAATTCACATTAGAGAAAAATTAATTCCTATTTAAAATAAACATTTATAACCAAACTTATCCTATTTTTATTCTTTTGTAATAATTTTAGATATATTAAATTTGAGAGAGTGGATTTCGGTATTTATTCTTTTCTTAAGTTAATATAAGGGTCATGATCAAAATAAATGGAACTAATTTGACATATATTCAATAATTGGATGTAAATATTAGAAATAAAATTATTAAATAGGATAATTTTATGTTTTTTTATTAATTTGAATCCCCATCACATTATTGTCAACCTTGTTTTATTTGTTTTACCCTTACCGATGTAGAAAATATTTACCAAGATTACGATTCATAATGAACAAAATTAAAAGGGACTTATTTATAAAACATTATCATCATAATTATGAATATGGAATCCAATTTTCAAAATTATATTTCTATAATTAATATAATTCCATTTTAAAATAAGTGTGCAAAACATAATGAAAATGATTTTTAGAAAAAAATCAATTAATCACAAAACTAGTTTTATTATTATTTTATGTCCAGTAAAAACCATAAAATAATTGTGAAATATTTTTATTTAATATATAATAGATAAATTTTATAAACATCATTATTAAATATCAATTTATTTAACTAATTATGATAAAAACACATTACACACATAAACCATGGTTTTTTTAAAATATTTTTAAGCCCAAAAATGAACTTATAAAAAAATCATGTTTAATAGTAATTATTAGGTAATTAATTATATAATATAAAATAAATTGAGACCTATATTTATTTAATATAAAATTAAAATCAAAATGGGACCTTACAATGAAAATAAATAACAGTTTTACAAAAATTGATATATTGTTCATTATTCATAGAAAAATCAATCTTTTCAAAAAAACCCAAAATTTCACCATAATATAATTTTGATATTATTATTTCAAAAATTAATTTTTTTTATAAGATTAAATTTTGTAAAGTGAAATAAATTAATGATAATATTCACACATAAAATGTATTAAAAACAATTTTAAAAAAAACCAATTTTAGAAACATTAAATAACTTTACTAAGAAATTGTGTACTTATATATTATGCATTAACTAATTCATTTGAATTAAGTAAAAAATCTATATATAATTCATAATTTGTTTAATCATATTCATACCCATTAATTTTATATCTAAGTTATAATATACCATGGTTCATTTTAAGCTTGGTGTTGTGTGTCAAGAAAGTTATCAAAAACTTACACTATATTTAATAGAAATAGATTATAAAATTTCAGGGTGTTACATTATTCCCCCTTAAATAAAGTTTAAACACACAATTTTTATATTGGTAAAAAATGGTTTTAAAATTTTAAAATACCATTTTTTAAACCCCACTTATTACAAATAAACAATAAAAAATCATTTGAAAAGAAAAAGTGGGAAACATAAAGTTTACCTGAAATAACACATAATTGGGTTCTTAGATAAGGATAACATTGGTGGGAAGTTACAATATTGATATGAGGGATAAAACTAACATTAAAGTATTAATATATATTGATATATAACATAATAATGAGAAATTTAATGACCATAAAACCATAAATTGGTTAGGGGTGAAAAGAACATCAATTCAATGTAAGTGAAGGTAAAATGGATAAATTTTTTATTTCGAGATCCTTATACTAAAGTTGAGGTATTATTTTAATATCATGATAGAGTGCATGAGAATATATAATTACTTGATTTATTTCACTTTCAAAATCAAAATTCCATCCTTTTGTTAGGATTCAATCAGTTCCACTTATATCTCATCTCTTACTCCAACAAATGGATATTTAAGATGAATTTTTCTTGCCTAAAGCACTAAAATTAACTTTTGATGAATAATATGATCCATAAGTCATTCATTATGCCTCTTAATATATACAAAATCCAAATTGGTTAGCCAAAGTTATCCAATATAGATAAATACAATGAATTAATCTCTAAAACCTCAACAATATCACTCAAAGTTCAACCTAATCCATTCCATAAATAGTTGACCTTAAGAATACTACAAAATATGACTAACCAAATTAAAAACTCAAAAAACCAAAAAAAATTGATCACAATTTTTCTCAAAATTATATTTAACATTTATCCCAAAAAAACATTAAGTATCTCATAATGTCACATACCAAACATGTGAATACCTTGATTCTGTTAAAACCTATTAATAACTTGAATCACCATAAAACCATAATGAAAACATTTATTATTCTAAAAATTAGCACAGTAATTATTCCAAAAATTAAATCACAGACTATTAAAAAAATTACATAAATATTTTTTTTTGTAAACTCACTTAAAGATAGAAAAATACCTCTGTCATCAAATCGCTAATCAATTCCAAGGTTAACAATACTATCCAATATACTTTATCAATATCAACCATCTATTTATCTAAACTAAAAATTACTAACTCAACATTAAGCACATATTAAGTGTTATATTTTCCTTAATCATGTTTTCTCCAAATATATCACATTGCCACTAAATAATGTTTTTTAGTTATTAGTACTATTAAACATATTCATTCAAATCCATAATAAAAACTACTACAGAACAATATTTATATATTTTATGATTCATATAACTAGAATATCATTAATAAAACACTTATACAATATAATTATTGAATCACAATTCATAAACACTTTAATCATCCCACTTTAATGATCAACATAACATAGGCCCTTCCTTGGTCTAGGAGTAAACCCTTTGATTAGGTAGTTGACTTAGAAAATACCCAAGTTCCGCATATATAAGGCATTTCATTTGTCGACAATTCATTACTTGATGGCTTTAATTTCTACATATAAAACATCTTCCTGTTATTTTAATACATTCTCTTCGGTGCTCCTCCCCACATTCTTAACATTAATAAAATTGAAATTTCTTTCCTCTATGGTCATTACCACATGAACTTCCATAAAATTCCATCTTCCTCTTATTTGATGTGTTAATAAGCTCACTGAAGTTTATATTATTAATCATATATTTGGATAGATGATTAGGCATAATCAAAAAAAATCTCCTTTCAGTTCCTATTTCATTTAGTTTCTCATGAGTACAATCATTCCACTATTCATCACATTCAATAATGACTTGAATCCTCCTAGTTCCATCCATTATCTAAAAGCAAAACACATAATATGAGAAACAATAATCATAGTGAGAGGTCATGAAAATAATTTATATAATTTACAATTCTTGACACCTTCTTTCAAATATATGATGCCTTAGGTTTAACCTAGTTCGTCCCTAGTTATCATCTATTAAAATCATTTATAATGGTTCACAAAGGAAATGTGAATTAACCTAATAATATCTCATGGGAGTGTCAAACCAGGTGAACGGCAAGGGTATACTCTCCGTGTAGAAAAATTATGGCTTGGATATACTCAACCAACTCTTTTTTTGGTAATTACCCCTATATGCATCTATTCAAAAACCACATCTAATTATAGTATCCAAATAGGTATGTTTTTCTATGAAAACCACACTACTTTATTTACCCTAACTTTGGACATTCATCTATAAATAAGATTATCATAATTGTTCTAACTAAATTATTCTCATATTAGTTTCTAAATGTTACTAAACCTCCTTATGTTATCATCTATAGTGACCCATACTTTTCATACATAAATATTACATCTTATTATATAAATATACATAACATTACATTATAATTCATGCTATAACTATAAAGGTCTAGTGTCATTAGAAACATGGGTACAAAAACAACTAGTTTAAAATAGATCTAAAACATATACCACTTACTTGTTCACACCTAGTACCCTTCTTAGACATGTCATTCTTAGAAGTTTTATTCATATAATGGGGAAAAACATAATAAAGGGTGATCTCATATTCTTATAATGGGTAAACATGGGAGATATAAATGATCATTTAAACATAAAATGAGCATAAAAGGTATGGGAACATGAGTTTAACCAATGAAAACAATACCCAATAATTCTTAGATCAAAAACATGCATCATGGAATAAATCTTGGTATTCCATAAGACATTAATGATAAAATAATAAAATAACATGATCTATGAGAACATAACATTAAAATAAGGCCATATCATAAAATAGTGGCATAAAGTGTTTCATAATCATAATCATGGAAATATTATGTAAAGGTTAGAAACCAAGACATTCATAACATGTTAGACATTTTATAACCAACTGTGTACATACTTTAGTCTAGGTATAACCGTATGTGTACCCTATTTCATGCTTGGGATAACCTCCTATATACCCTTATTTTTTGGCTTGGGATAACATCTTGTGTACCCGCTTTTTTTAAGATAGGTATAACATAACATGTAAACTTTGATCTTATAGAGAATTAATCTTTACCCAATTCATTTTAGGGCTATATAATTCTAGTCCCACCCATTAAATAATTTAAAATCCATTAATATGTATGCCACAAGATCATAAATACATTCATCATAACTTAACCTATGAAAAATAAAATGGGTTTCATCAATACTTCATCCTCATAACCATAAACCATACATTGAAAAAATACTGACGGTATCAGTTGATCATACCTCTAGTAAATCCTAATTAATATCAAATGATGTTACCATAGATGAAAATTTCCTTCAAATAATCACTGAAACATTTCTTGAAGAAAATTCCCTTTTCACTTTGAAATCACTTATTTAAAATATATAAATTTCCAAAATACTAAGGAAAACGTTTTCATTGAAAATATCATTGGAAACTTGTAAATTAATCTTAAAATAATTGATCATTCATTAAATTATGTAATTTTGTTTATGTTGTTTATGTTAAAACAAAGTTTCCTTTAATATTTTTGATAAAATTTCAAAAGTAACTCATTAAAAAATAAAAAGAAGATTCATTTTAAACCATTTTTTAAAAAGTAAAATATGGGAAAAAATTAAACAATTATAAGAGAATATTAAAACAATTCTTGAAAACCATTTTTAGAAAACATGGAAATGGATGAAAAGGGATTTTCTATTGAAAAAAGAAATAATGTTGGTTTTTACTTAAAAATATTTTTTTGTTATCTTGAGTAATTATGGTGATTAAAATGAGAGGTAATAATTTATTATAAAGAAATAAATATAGGATAAGAAAGTTCATGATATTATTGAGATATATGTCATGAAATTTCATCATCATAAACTTAATCAAAAATAATTTGGATAATTAATGATATTGTAACATAAATTCCCTACAACTTTGCTTACTATTGAAGCAGGAAAAAATAAAAGAGAGAACCTTATATGGATATGAAAATACATATAATTTTTATGATAATCATCATAAAATAAATTCATGAGAATTATATACACTACATAAAGGAAACAAGTGGGGAATATGGAATATGTCTCAAAGAGGTAAAAGTAAAATGAGAAACTCTTACCTCAAGTTTGACTTTCTTTGAAAGTGCTCTAACCTACAGTATAAAAAATTTAAATTTATTATAATAATATAAAATAATAATTTAAATATTTATAATATCATATATTATCCCATTAGAAAAATTAAATACACATTTATTAATAATTCCTTATTAAAATCAACATTTATAGGTTTTAACAATTTCGTTTTTCTTGAGAATTTCAGTTCGGTAGTTCTGGTCCATATACTTTGATAATGGTTACATCATGTCCATAATTTAAATATTTTTATAAATAAAATATATATTCTTTATGTGTATATTTATATTCATTCAGAAAAGATAGACATATAAAAATGAATTGCATCGTTCATGAAATGGTAGGTCATACAGATGCATGACCGTTGTTTTAACTTTTCGATGGACAAGATGAAATAAAGGTAAATAATAATTCCAAATTAAATAATAATTATTATATCATATATATTACATATATTCATTAAATATATCTTTATTACCATCCATGTAAATGAGAAATGAAAAATGAATCACATCGCTTCGTGGAGGTGATAGTCCACACATACGCACGAGCAATATTTTCATTTTCCAATGGATTGGAAAGTGAGAAGGTAGATATGATATTTTAATTATATAATAAATATAATATATAAAATTTAAACACATATTAATAACTATCCATGAAATATGGTCTTGTAAAATTAATTGTACCACTATATGGAGGCGGCAGTCCACATCTGCCCATGAGTTATACCTTCACTTCTCATTTAATGGAATTGAGGGTGGATATTGGTGGTTACATATTCATAATAAAAATTAATTATATTGATTATAATTAAGTTAATATTTTATACTTAATACCATATATTTATATGAGTTAGAAAAAGAAATAAATATAAAGAGTTTGGGAAAGATGATTAAAATGTCATTTATTTGATTCTTTCATTAATTACGAAATTATTTCCTCATCATTGCGCCACCATTTAATTTAATTATTTACTTTATGAAAATTATAATTAAATTATCACAATGTAGGTAATATTTTCATCTTTATAATGACTATTTATAGATGAATATATCACTTATATAACCCCATATTAAAATTGTTATATTTATGAGAGACATGATTATGACATGTTTCTCTTTACTTTAAAAAATGTTATAAGTGTCTTAATCACACCCAAGTGGGTTCCAAAAGCCAAAATTTCGACCCAATTATTTTATTTTTCACAAATAACTCATAAAATAATATTAAGAAAAATTTAAAGGTAGTTTTACAATATTTATAATATTATTTTAACTTTTAATTACCCGATTTACCCTTAACCGTGGTAATAAAAATAATTACTATAGTTTCTATTCATAATGTACAAAAATAAAAGGGACCTATTTACATAATTTTAACCATATGATTTAAAATATAGAATCCATTTTTTTAAATTGAAAACACATAATTGGTATAAATGAATTAAAAATTTAATACCATTGACGGAATGAGAAAACAGGTTTTAAAAGTTAAACGTTCAAAATTTCACACAGTATTTATATCCAATTTCAATAAAAAATTGATTCCAGTGACATAAATTGGATTAAATGATAAAAACATAATCTAATTATACCTTAAAACCAAGTAAAAGGATAATCTGACTATATAATTTATATCCAATTAAAATGAAGTATTTTTCACTATTAAAAAATTGAATATTATCATAAAAAAACCAAAAAAATAACCAAAGTAAAATTTTATTTCCCACTTATAAAGAAGAAGTTTATTTTTTCAAATATAATTTATAAAATTAATAAAACAAGATTTAATATGGGTCCTCCATCAAAAGGAGGTAAAAATGTTTTTTTGATAAATATTTATTTTATCCTTAAAATCAAATTTGTTCATATATTATAACTAGAAAATATATAAGATAAATTTCAAACATTAAATTAAATATTTTTCATATATATATATATATATATAATTACTATAATCCAACATGAGTGATTTATTAACTTATTGGTTTAAAACACACTTGGGAACATTTAAATAGTTTTTTTTCAAAAAACATTTCCTTTTTTTAAAAAAAGTTTTACCTTAATTTATAATTAGTTGTTCACCAAATAATTAATTATATATAAATTTATAAACCATATTTTTCATATTTTAGTTAATATTTTCCATTCCCTCTATTATAACAGCTAGGATATAACGGTAACATTTAAATATTAATATTTAGTTTTTCTCTTAAACTCGATGTAGCGTGTCTTGTGCGCTATTGAACAAAGTGCTTCATTTTAAAAAAACATGGGGTGTTGCATTCTCCCCCCTCCCCCCATTTGTAAATTTCATCCTCATAATTTGAATTCAAGGTCGGTAACTTAGGTATGACTTTTCAAAATACTTTATTGCAATCCCACATCAGAAAAGGGATTAATAAAACTTACACTTTAAAAGAAAGGAAAGTATGAAGGTCACATGAGATAACATATACTAGGATTTCATGTAGGAAAACATGGATATGGAAGAAAAACTAACTATCAAGTTATGATGGAGTGTGATAGAAAAAATCATCGGGATAAAGTTAATAATCATAAAACCATAAATTTGTGTTTGGTTAAAATGTTAATGATTTCATAGTAGAGAAAGTAAATGGAAATTTTTTTTAAGATCATTTTAATTGATTTGTGGGATTAATTTACTACCTAGACTAAGATAATAAGTAAATTACTTTCTTTATGAGTATATTTTCATCCTATAATCAACATTCAGCATAAAATGATCTTTTTCTCTAAACGATGAGTATTTTAAGATGAAATTTTCATACCTAAATCAACTTATAGGAAATCACATAATCCAAAAAAGATTAACTATTTATTAATCATGTCTTGAAACATTAACCAAAACCCAAATGTTTAATACAATATAAGATAATTATAAAAATAATAATTCTTTATATGATTAAAAATAACTTTTAATCTTCAAAATTCAATAGTAATACCCAAATTTCAACATAGACCATTAAAAAAACCATCCATAAAATTCCTAAAAAAATTAAAGTTTAAGATTGAAACCCAAAAATGACCTGATCACATAATATCCAAAGAGAAATTTTAAGAACTATCTCCAAATAATATCAATCTCTCTTATTGTATCATAACAAAAATGTAATTTTATAAATCACATATTATCCAAGATATGCTAATTATTTATATAAATAAGTTGAATCACCATAATTACATAATTAAACTGTGGATTCTCCCAAAATATAATTCAAACATTAAACCTTATTTAAAATCCCGCAGTATTTTATTAACCCTAATAATATAATGTTCCTAAAATAGTCAATGTCTTCCAAATTAACAATTGTCACTTAATCCAGAAAATATTTTACTGTACCAAGGATATCCGTTTCATAAAACATTAGTTCCTAAAATAATATTTTTATTAATCTATAACTCATTTAACTAAAAATAAAAATTCATACTAACTAGGTACTTCACGCAGGCGAGTGGTAATTGATGCACCCTTATCTCCCTTTGGTTGTGGTTTTGATTCTTGCGGCCTTTCCAGATGCGACAGGTTTTCACCCATCATACGGGTAGTCTTTTTTTTTAAGTATATAATTATAAAAATTTGATAAATTCCTCAAAAATAACTATAACATTTCTTAAGCTCAATGGTTATCCCATACTTTAAATTTTTTATCCCAAAAATCAATAACCCATATTAACCTTAAAGGTGAAATTTTCCAAAAATACCGTTAGTCGCACTAAAATGTCATAACATAAAGCCTTAAAAGATATTTTAAGATAGTAAACCTATAATCAACCTTAAAATTATAGACTCATGATGATATCCCTAACTCATTAAAAAACATCCTAATCTCCAAAGTTGTCCATACCATCCTCTAATAAAAACTGTAAGGACCCAACCTTAAACATAACTTATTATAATGTTTTTAAACTAGAATTAGCATTAGAGGATATTTTTAGTTTATATTTTTAGAGTATTATTAAAAACTGTTAAAAATTAGAGCCATAAATTACATATGTAATGTTATACTCAGTATCCACTTTTTCCACTAAAGGACATTCTTTTAAAATAAAACATTATTTCTTCTCATATCATATCTTCAATACTTTTGTCACAAAATCTTATTTTTACTTACTAATATTAATACCTTTGAAAAACATTTTAAAACATAGTATTAGTATAAAAATATCAGTAACCGATACACAAAGAGGGAAAACTATTAGCCTCTTAAAAACATGTAAACCATGAATACTTTATCATAAAGTAATAATTTCACCTTAAAGAAGTAGTAAGGACTTTCCATGGATTATAATCTCATTTATTACCTATTTTTGTAATTAAAACATTACAATAAAACCCATATAAATAATATATAACATATAAAGGTAACCTTTGACAAAATTATACATAAATTCAATAACCATGCAGTCGACTTCCATATATATCACTCTTACAAATGGAATAGTCATACGACCGACTTCCATACCCAATTAATTGGAGGTTTTAATGTTACCACCCGTCCTTGGTTTATCACGAAACCACCTATATTTGGTTTATCATGGAACCACCCATATTTTTTTATCACATAACCACCCTTTAAATGTCAAATTACCATTATATAATCATAACACAAAAATGATTTCAATTATCAACATATCACTCATAAATATTCATTTTCAATCACAAGAATTTATTTCAAGATATTGAAATATTAAATAGATTTTCAAAAAGAAAATCAATAAAAATACCCAATAATGGAATAAGTTATTTTTTTTCCTTTTAAAAATCAATAAGTCTTATAGAGGAAACCAAATATCAAATAACTGTTACGTGGAAGAGAAGTCGTTGTCGTTATATATGTTAAAAAACATTCCTTTTATCATTTTGTAAACAAATAAAAATTCTATGTATTAAAATATTAAATTTCATAACATTTTAATTAAATTAAGTGTTAAATGGGTTTTATTATAAACCTTATAAAATAAGGTGGTCTATAACATAAAAAAATATCAATTAAATAAGATCGAGACAAAGTCCCTTACCTCGAGTCTAATTCATCTCATATGTTCATTACCTTCCTGGAGAATAATATTATGTTAATTTATACTTGATTAAAAACCTTTTGCATGTTTATTATTCATTTTATATCACTTACTACAATTTTCTAACAATTTCAAAATTATTTAAGTTTTTATTATACATTTTGTCGATATTCCTAACATGAGTGGAAAAATAAATATATATGATGTCAATAGTCCTTGTGGTCATAAATAAATCATCTCCAAGAAAATATTAATTACATTATTATAATTTTTATACATCATTTTTTTTAAATCCTACCATAATGTATTTTTATGAAAAATGTACAATGTTATAATCATGGGGACGGTAGGTCGTATGTATGTATGAGTAATGTTTCCCATTTTCATTGATCTTTTTGGAAAGAAGGTAAGTATTATTTTATATTAACAAAATGATAATAAAATAATTAATATCATATTAATAATTTAGATAAACATTAATATATCATAAAAGTGCTTTATTGAATAAAAATGAATCACATCACTTCGTGGAGGTGATAGTTGACATGTTCACACGAATGATGTAATCATTTTTATGTGCATGGAAAGTAAGAACATAATTGATATATTATTATATTCTAATTATTAATATTTCATTAATATAACATATGAAAATTAATTCCATAATTATAACCAGTCATGAGATATGATTATGGAAAAGGAATTATATCAGTTCGAGGAGGGGATAGTTCAGATGTATGCACGAACGATTAATTATTTTCCCATTTCAGGGTATTGGAGATGGATTTAGGTGATTATATTAAAATAATAACAACTCAATATATTTATAATATTAGATTTATTATATTATCATGGTTTAATAATATTTTAAGAAAGTGGAATATGAAATAAAATAGAAAGACTTAAATAAAAATGATGCCTCTTCTTCAGTTGATCACCTTTGATGAACCCCTTAACACCTATAAGGATGGGGTTATGCCTAAAATAATGACTAAATAATGCATATAGGCATTATAGGAAGGTATTTGTGTAGCTCTTGGCTAAAAAAAGTTTTATTAATTGTAAAAAAATAGATGAATGGGTGCCTTTATATAGGATAGTTGAGGGGCACCCTTGGAAACTCTTAAAATACTAAATTAATATAAATTATTTTTAAATTCATAATGGGTCCAAATTGATTTATTTATAATATATGTTGAGTATTGGTCACAATTAATTCACACAATAAAAAATAGACATGTTTTGATTATTTTTTAATCCTTATCATTTTATTTCAACCCTTATTTTACCCTTTTTAATCTTATGTTATATCATGTTATTTACACTTTTTGGGTTAATATAATTATCATAACATGCCAAACGACCAATAAAAGAGTAATTTACAACATATTATCAATTTTACCAACTATTTGTTCAAACCTTGGATTTTTATAAATTTTATAACATTTAGTAAAATATTTTATATTTCAAAATACCAATAGTGTCAATTTTGACACTATTCATTAGATGACTTTTTAGAAATATCATAACAGCAAGATAAGTTCAAAAAAAATCCTTTAAATAATCAAAATAATTTCAAATTAATCCAAAAAATTAGTTTATGGCATCATTTATGTAAAATATATATTTATTTTAATATTTAAAATATTATTTACTTGATTCTTTCATTAATTAAGAAATTATTGCATCATCATTGTGTCACCATTTAATTTAATTATTTATTTCCTAAAAATTATAAGTAAATAACCACAATGTATGTAATATATTTATCTTTATAGATACTATTTATAGTCTAATATTTCACTTATTTAACCCCATATTAAAATTTTATAGTTATGAGAGACATGATTCTGACATAATTCTCTTTACTTTAAATAAAATGTTATAAGTTTCATAATCACACCCAAGGGCCTCAAAAAGAACAAAATTTCAACCTAATGATTTTATTGGTCTAAAATAAATCATCCAATAATATTAAGACAAGATTTAGTGTATTTTTATAATATTGATAATATTATTTTATCTTTTAATTACACGATTTACCCTTAATTGTGGTAATAAAAATAATTAATAAAGTCACTATTCATAATGTCTAAAAATAAAAGGGAACTATTTAAAAACATTGAACCATATGATTATAAATATAGAATCTATTTTTCAAATTCAAAATACAGAATTAGCAGAAATAAATTTAAAATTTAATCCCATTGACGAAATGGGAAAACGGGGTTTTAAAGTAAATCGTTCAAAAGTTCACATTGTTTTTATATCCAATTTCAATATCTAATTTATTAAAATTAAATAAATTGAATTTAATAATAAAAAGTTAATTTAGTTATACCTTAAAACCAAGTAAAATAATAATCTAACTATATAAATAAATTATAATAAAAAACAGTTTTGAATTAAAATGCAGTATTTTCACTACTAAAAATTGAATATTATCATAAAAATACCAAAAATTTATCCAAAGTAAAACTTTATTTCCAGATTCCTAATAATAATTTTATTTTTTTAAATAGAATTTATAAAATTAACAAAAACTATATTTAAAATGGGTTCACCATCAAAAGGTGTTAAAAATGCATTTTTGATAAATATTTATTTTATTCTTAAAATCAAATTTTTTCTTATATTAGGACTATAAAATATATAAGATAAATGTCAAAAATTAAATTAGATATATTATATATATATTTTTTATTTCTATAATCCAACATGAGTGATTTGTTAACTTATTGGTTTAAAATACACTTGTGCACATTTAAATAGTTTTTTTCAGAAAAAAAATTCCTTTTATTTTAAAAAATGTTTTACATTAATTTAGAATTAATATTTCACTAAATAATTAATTATATATAAATTATTAAGCCATAAGTTTCATAATTTATTTAATATTATCCATTCCTTCCATTTTAATGTCTAGGTTATAATGATAACATTTAAATAATAATATTTAGTTTTTCTCTTAAACTCGATGTGGTGCATCATGTACACTATCGAACATAGTGTTTCCTTTAAAAAAACTCATGATGTAACATGTATCTCCCTCATAATGAATAAATTTTATGGGTTTATATATCATTAAATTCATACCACTTAACAAAATGCATTACATTCATTAAAAAGAAAATTTCACACAGCTCAATTTGGTGGTTTAAAATAATTCAAGGCCTGAAGCTCTTTGGTATTTAAGTAATGAACACCTAAAAGGGTCGATCACATTGTGTTGTTAATCCTATTATTCTAATTTTTTCCTTCATAGGACTACATTAAATATGGGATCATCATTTAATTTAATTTACCAAACATTTAAGAGGAATCAATGCAGAAGTATGGCATGCAGCACAATAACACATGATAAATACCATGATAATTTTAGGGAAAATAACTATACCACCTACCTTATAGAGGTATAAGAACACTCATATAGTGTCAACCCCTAGATTGGTCTGAATTGAAATAAAATAAAAGAATATAAAAATGCCCTAAAAATACGATATATTAGCTCATGCCAAAATAACTCCTTAAAAAATGAGATAAATGATGAAATTTGAAAGTGAAATATATTTGTAATTCGAAGATATACAACCTAATAGATAGTGGTCTAATCAGATCCTAGATTGAGTAGATTCCTTAAAGACTAGAAAGGAGGAGAGGATAGCTCTCCCTAGGCATGCAGTCCACTAGAATATAAGAGTAAGAAAAAGGTTATCCCCTTTAAAGTAGAGGATGGAAAAAAGGTAATTCTAACTACTTTTTAAGAGGAAAATTTTTGGGCCATGCAGTAGAGGAAACCATGTGCTGAACACTATAACAAGACACCCCTCAAACAAGCTAGGTGCACAGTTTGACTAACTCTGCATAGCCCATGAAAAAACTCCACTATAATGGGACCTAAATCTCTGACATGATAGTGTGGACTAGGATGCACTATTATAAAAAATGTTCACCCCTAGGTAGGTCATTGGACTACCCTACATGGTTAAGTCACATGGTTATCACTAATTGTGTGCTAACTGTGTGGCTTAGTCTTCCTTTCCAAATTTTGGAGCTCTAGGTTCTGAATGAGCCCCAGACTCTCCTAACCCACTCCTTGGACCCTTAATAACATTACTAGAATAAAAAAGAGGTTTTGAATAGTATATTAACTGTTTGTACCTCTTTAAAAATTCAGAATCTTAAAACCTCCCCTCTTCAAAAAAACAATTATCCCCATGTTTCCCTTCTGTGGGTTATATAAAATCATCTGATAAAAGTTTTGTCCATTACTAATTTACATCGGCTTTTCTATCCTTATTCCAATCCTATATATGGATGTTCTTATATAGCACCCATATTAGAGAAACTGACATGCCTCATAGAGCCTTCATTATCTGATCAATAATACATATAGGATGCTCCTCAAAGGACACATCTACATCGATATCAATATCTTCATGATCAAATGAATGAGATGGGTTGGGGTAATAACGACGATTTTTCAATACATGGAATACATTGTTTATGGATTCATACCTCTGAGGTAAAGCCATATAATTGGATACTAGATTTACTCTCTTTGATATCTTGAAAGGCCAGACATAATGAGCTGATAGCTTTCCCTGTTTCTGAATCCATTCATTACCAAATTCATGTGAAACTCAAATAAAAGCTTAATGCCCCACCTAAAACCATAGAGGTTGGTAGCAATGATCGGTATATGACTTATTCTAGGACTGGGTTGTAGCCAGACACTTATGAATCATCAGTATATACTCTGAAGTCTCCTAAATGAGATGAGGTCCCAGTAGTACTTCCTCACCCGCCTCTAGCCAGTATAGGGGGAATAGCATAGCCTAATATATAGGGCCTCGTAGAGATCCATCTGAATAGTTTCTTAAAACTATTATTATAGTAAAACTTAATTTGATGTGGGTGTTTCTCCCATTAACCTCTAAGATCTAGGTTACAAGCCCCAAGCATGTCTTCTAACACTCGTGTCATATGCTTGGACTGAACATCTATCTGAGGGTGTTATACTATAATTAGGAGCACTTGAGAACCTAATGATTTTTACAACCCTTTCTTGAACTATGGTATAAAATGGGAATTTATATCTGATATTAAATAATGGGGAACACCATGTAGGAATGGAATTTTATGAACAAAAAACCTCTTGATATCGTCAACTGGGAAGGTCTCTCAGATAGTTAGGAAGTGTTCATGATTGTTAAACATGTCTACGATCACCCATACTACTTCACTCTCTTAGGGAGATCTCATTAATCTCAAAAAAAAAATTCATAGTTACATTATTCCATTTCTACTCAAGAATGGATAGAGGTTATAAAAGTTTATAATTATACTAGTGATCTACCATCACCTACTGATAGGTGTAACATCGGGTGATAAAACATGTAATCTACCTATTTATACTAGGCCACCAATAATGACGATGTATGTCTTATTACATTTTGGTAAGCCTAGGGTGTACTGTCAAAAGAGAGGCATGATATTCTCACATCAATTCTTCCCATATGTCTATAGGAACCCGTGTAAGTCTATAGATGTGCATTATCTTGTCCTCATAAATAACCCGACCAAGTGGTGGGTCCTCACCCGAGACACTTTTTCTCAGGACTAAGCCCTTGAGATTAGAGAGTTGTCTCATTACTACCCATTCCAAAAGGGAATATGTCCCTGCCAAAGCTACTAAATTAGGAGTCCCGTTATATTCCTAAACATCAAGGTGCATCTCAAAAAATAGGTTAATAAACTTTCACTCGCTATTGGACTCTTGGATGGAATGTACTTGAGTTTTCCATCTTGAGGAGTTAGCTAATTAAATTCCCATTATGGGGGTATAATAAAGTTCAAAGTTGAATGACTAAATTTACCTTACCCAACCATGCTACTTAGGATTAAAATCATGTTGTGTGGAAATGTATTTATTACTTATATATTCAATGTAAATTAAGAACTGTTCTCCCAATATATAATGACTCCAACAGTATAATTCATGAAAAATGGTCTCTAGATCAAGTTCATTCATAGGGAAATTCTTCTCATGAGGTCTTATATGGTGAGAATAAAATGCTACAACCTCATCTTTTTTACATCAGGACTTCTCCAATACTGATTCTGAATACATCATAATAAACTGTATAGCTTTTTCTAGACTCTGGAAGAATCAAGATCGGTGCTAAAATCAATATCCCTTTCAACTCTTAAAATACTATATCACATGTGTCTAACCATAAATCATAAAACCATTTTTAGTCAATCCCATGAGAGGTTCTCCTAGGAATGAAAGCTCCTAAATGAAATTCCTATAATTACTAGTCATCCCCAAGAAACTATGTATGTCAAATACATTCTTGGGATAATCTTGAGAAACTATAGCGCTCACCATCCCTGGTTCAATAGAAACTCCTTCCACAAAGATGATGTTACCCAAGAAGTGAACCTTATCAATCATAAAGTGGAATTTAGTGATCTTAAAATACATATTATTCACTCTTAGTGTATTCAAATTGATCTCAATATTTTTTTCATGGTCATGTAGGGTATGAGAATACAACAAGATATTATCCATAAAGACTACCATCAATTAATCTAGTTATGGGTAGAAAACATGATTCATCATGGTAATAAAAACTAATGGTGTGTTTGTAAGGCCAAACAACATAAACAAATACTCATACAAGTCGAATCTATTATGGAACATTGTATGTGGTATGTATGATGACCTAACATGCTCGTTATGGAAGCTTGACCTCAAATTGATCTTAGAGAAAAATTTCACTCCTAATATATAGCCGAATAGATCATATATATGAGGTAGTAGATATGGGTTCTTAACCGTATGATGGTTCAACCAATTGTAATCCACACACAATATAATGGTACCATCTACCGTCTTCAAAAAAAAAGGATTGGTGAACCCCAAGGTGATGTACTGGGTTATATAAAACCCTTATCTTCCAAGTCTACTATATTCTTTTTGAGTTCATAGTTCTCTATATGTGACATCTTCTAAGGAGGAATAGAAACTAGTGTCACGCATATCACTATCTCAATGGTTAACTCTACCCCTCTCATAGTAGGTAATCTAGATAAGCCATTAGGAATGACACCCTTGAAATGATCCACCACAGGAGGGAATCCTATACATTGCATTCCCTGATTACATATAAAGATACTATCCATATGGGATATCACTCTGGATAGTACACAATGATCTGGTCCAACTCAACTTTTATAGACATCCTATTCTCCCCTATGGACATGGGTAATTCCATCAGGTGATGTAAAAGAATCCATTTGGTGATAGAAATAAACATAGGCATGGTATAGAACCAACCTGTCCATCTTGATAATGACATTGAATCTACTAATATAAAGGTAAAACTATTCTAGATGTATATATATATAGCCATAGTATGAGGGAAATCCCTACACTAGCATGTACTCTCAAATTATGCTCCCAAAAGAGTATCTAAGGTCATAATGACACCAAATTACTCTATTTCTACTGAAAGGATCCCCATACTTTCCACATAAAAAAGGAGTGTTAAGCACATGTATCAAATAATTTAGAAACTAAGGCAGATGATACTAGAATAGTACCTCAAACTATAGAAGGTCATGGACTCTTCTTCTCGAGAGTAGGCTACAATGCATAGATATAGCCAGATCTGTGGCCCTAAGATGCAACCTGAATGACCATATCATGTTTTCTATGTTGGGGCTATACGTATAAAGATTAAATACTTTTTATATGACCACCTTTGTGGCCTGGTCAGATGATAGGATCCCATTACCCTATCTAATCTAGAGCTACTAATCTTGTACCCTAATGTTGTGTCAATACAGATCCCTTCTCACTCAGAAATGGAGGGAAAGTTCATTATAAATGCTAAAGGTGACCCATCCTACCACAATATTGGCACTCAAATAGGTACCTCAATAACGGGTGCTTCTTATAGAATACCAGACCACACTGGTGACACACCACATATCTGTTGGTGCATGTCTTATCAGTCATGTTGTTGTCGTGAGAATACTCGAAGTAATGTTTCATGCCTCTAGACAAACCGCAGTAATGTCTCAATGTTAACCCACCTTGTCATACAATACCATCTTCCATTATGTTCCACTAAAAATGGTGTTCAACCAAAATATATTCTTCTATGATGGTATGGAATACACAAGCCCATCCTCATACCATCTCGCAGTCTTCAAATCATCACTAGTCAATGTGAGTAAAAACCCTAAATCTCTGTAAAACAAGATGAATAACACATGGAATACATATAACCCTATGATAAGTTCATAAAATCCCTATAATGGTCTGGTCTCAGTGTCTACAAAAAATGAAATCCAATAATGATTTTTAGAAGTCCCCCAGACTAAGCCCTGATGATGGTCAGACTAAGAGATGACATCCCACCAAGGTTTAGCAGAGTCATGAATTATATAGGTGGAGAGATTAAACATCCACTTTGTAGGAATATCCAAATTCTTGAGGATGGATACCATGGACTCTATCCAAGATTCTTCAGCCTGAGGACCTATATCCCCCAAGAAGGTTGGAGGATTTCTCTACTAAAATTCTCATGTTTACTCTGCCATAGTAGGGGAAGGTTGTGAATCTCCCTATAAAAACTTCATGAAGCACAATAATCACTATCAAAACTAATCATAAGAACCTAGAGGATTATAAATAGGATTTACCTCTAGTGGTACTGTAATAGGTAATATTGGTGGCTCAAGGCCCAACACCTCCAAAGATTGGTCGTCACCACCCTCCTAGTGCACGAATCAAGGACTTCATGGAATCATAGCTCTACAATTTCAACAATCACACCTCATATATGATTTAATAATATGTTGGATCAAGATATAAGGAAATTACATGTAAAAAACCTTCCTATAAATGATTCATGCCTCTTTTCCTGCTCATAAATCAAGGACTAGGTGATAAGAAAGGTTATAGAAGTCACAAGATACACTTCCTACTACCCACTACAAAGGTCGGTTCAGGTTTAGGGACATGGTAACATATAACACTATATGTGTTGAAGTATATGGAGTTTCAATTTCATGGTATAGAGGGAAGCACCCATTACATTTCAATTTGAATCCACAGTTAATAGTAACCATTTCATTTAAATTTAAAATTTATCTAAGTTACATCTCATTTATGTGCATGTAGATATCACATTCCAGTAAGATGTATCACCATTACCAATTAATAAATTCTCATACTCTTTATAAATTGCAGTTGGTAAATCATGTAACTATGACCTGACTATATCTCCCTAACTAGCTTTTCAATATGAATAATGCTCAGGGATGACTTCCAATGGCCTTAAGCATGCCTCCCCATACACCAAAGCTGAAAATAGTAGAGAGGGTGTAATTATGTGATATTGGGAATAATTTACCCTATGGTGATGATATAATAATGGTCCAAATAAATATATATTATAAAGTATAAAAGAAATAACAATTGACACTGGACCAGTAACCCACCCATGGTGGAAGCACACGTACTAGAAAGCAACAATGGAAACATTTGTAAGAACATGGATCTTCGTTCAGGTATGTTTTCCCTTTCTCTGGAGTTTTTAAGGAAAATAAATTTTCTGGAAATTTCAGAAGTACACGCCGTGTACTTTCTGGGTACACGTCGTGTACTCTGTTTCGGCTCGAAGTCGTGTGCTATCCATGTTCGGGCCACACACACGGTGTGTAAGGCTGAGGTGGAGGCCGGTTAATTCGGAGTACGGAAAAATTGAAGTACACGCCGTGTACTTAATAAATACACACCGTGTACTTTATTTTTTTCATTAAATGGACCGGGGTCATGCCTAACCCCCAGTTCCATCTTCTTCTTTAGTTTTCGTCCATCCGAGAGTAACCATACAGCCAGATCTTCGACGAACTCCCGCCTCGCCGTCAGTTCTCCGATTCGAGCACAGTCGATTGCGTTGGAATCACAGCGGTGAGTTCTTCCTTCTGCTTGAGCCTTGTTTATTTATTCCTCGTTCTTTTCAAGATATCGTGGGATGAACATTTTGTGCGTTTTCTCGGATCTACATCATTCTAAGGGGAATCTATCATCAAGGTTCATGTATATCGATCTCCTAGGTTCGAGGTAGGTGGTGTGTGCCTTTCTATTGAAAGTTGATGAGTATTATGTGAAAATTCCACCAATACCCATGAACGGGGTATTGCGTGTTTCCTGTTTTTCCCCTGTTGTTTTCCTGCTTTGCTTGTTTGCTTTAGTAGAGGTTATTTCTTGTGATTAGAGTAATTTGTTTGTGCTCAGATTTCTTTGCCATGCTTGTTTTGCCTGTTTGGCATTTTTCCTATTGTCGTGCATAGTCGTAGGATAGTGGAACTATTACTTTTTATACTGTTGAGCCTTAGTTGATAGTCAAGTAGTTCTTGAGGTTTACTTGGACCATTCACGCACACTGAGCATGTTTAGTTTTACTCAGGAATGTGAGAACCTAGATTAGTAGACCAAAGGGAGAATTGACGGAAAGGCTTCTCAAGAGTGTCTTTAATTACGATGTGAGACCATAGGGGGAATTGAGGTTGAGTGCTTCCCCAGAGAGTCTGTAGACCCACGACGCGGGCCACAGGGGGAATTGACATTGAGTTCTTCCCCAGAGAGCCTTTATCATGATACGAGACTATAGGGGGAATTGACGGTGAGTGCTTCCCCAGAGAGTCTATTTAATTACGTAGTTGAACCAGAGGGGTGAGACTGTGTGTGCTTTCTAGAGGGTTGCTAGTACTTATCAGCTGAACCAGAGGGGTGAGACTGTGTGTGCTTCCCTGAGGGTTGCTAGTACTTATAGGTTGAACCATAGGGGTTAGACTGTGAGAGCTACCCAGAGGCTTACCTGTTTCTTCTTTTGTTGCTGGATGTTTACTTGTGTGCTTTACTTGTTAGAACTGTGGATTGTAGCTGCTTGTGCTTTTCTGTTTACTACTTCTTGTTTTATTAATGCCATGTATTCATTGACTATTAGGCACAAATATTAGGGTGATTTCCTACTGGGATTGTATCTCACACCCTGTTTGGTCCATGCTTTTGGGCCCAAGCAGACTCTGTTGATGCAGGTATAGATAAGGGAAAGCTCCCTTCTACTTCAGGATCTTGACTACATCAGGAGCTGGGGAGCATGGGACCGAGCCATGGCTTGCGATGCTGAGGAGCATACTTTGTTTTTCTTTAGCACTTGGTTTCAATTGTATTTCCGCACATTGTTGTGTTTTCTGTTTTCCCTAGATACTTGTACCTGTTGTATCATTGTCATCATAGTTATATATCTACATTGCTTCCGCTGTTTGGTTTCTGTTGTTATGCATGTTTTTTACTGCTTCCGCTGTTTATTGTTGTTTCCTTATCTTTTATACCTTACTGAATGAGGGAATAGTTTCCCCACCGACTCAACAAGGCCTTTGCTGCTAGTCGGCAGCCTTTGGATTTCAGGAAAATGCACTTGAGGTCATGTGGCGAACCAGGTACGGGGCACCATTGGAGGGTCTTCGGACTCAGGATGTTACAAAGTGGTATCAGAGGGGTTCTTTTCTCTTGCCTTACTGTTTGGAGACTTTTTCCAAGGATAGGACGGATTCAGTACTTGTTATTAAGCTATGCCTGGGAGTAGCTAACCCGTGTACAGAGAAAAGCCATACTACCTTGTTAATTGTAGTTTTATGGTTTTGAGATTTTATAGTTGATCTGATTTCACCTAGAGCGATTCACATGACTTGTGTGGTAATTGTTTTAATATTTCGGTTCTATTTCGGTCGCAACCCGATGAGATGAGGGTATGCCATCTCATGCATCATATAGAAACTTGTAGAAATCACATTTCATTCATTCTTTCCATGCCATCTAGGGTGCATTAGCGATTGCATGCTGTTGTGATAGACATTGTGTAGATTATGCATGCTGTTGTGATAGTTGCTTGATAGATTCTTTGTTTCTATGTTAGAAGACTGTTGTTTTGTTCTTTGTTTAAAGTGAACGCCAAAAATTTGGTTCTTGAGGTGTTATGGGCCCTCACGGATCGGAATTTGGAATCTTTTCCTTTGTTTTTATTGTTTCTGGAATTCTGCGTAGTTTCTGAGCTACTGCCCAGAAAAACCAAGAATACACGGCATGTACTTTTTAGATACACGCCGTATAGTTTTCAGGCCATGTCACTGACCGTGTGAGCAGAACACGGTGTCGTGGGAGTAACTTCGGGAACACGCCGTGTACCATTGGTACACGCCGTGTGAGTTTGGAGCCGTGTACCTGGTCCTGTCACTAACAACACGGGCTGGGGAAGCTCGGGTAGAACACGCTGTGTCCATAGGGAACACACAGTGTAGTCCTGTCCAGGTACCCGGACGTGTCACGAACAACACGGGCCTGCGTGACCTTCTTTTCTTCACGCCGTGTTTGTTCGGAACACGCTGTTTAGTCTTGCCCAGCTACCAGGCCGTGTCACAAACAACACAGGATGGTGTCGCCTTCGCCTATGCACGCCATTCTTGTTCGGAGCATGCCGTGTAAGGTCCAGCCATGTAGACGGCTGTGTACTCAACAACACGGACAGCCGAAGCCTTGTCTAGTGCACGCCGTGTTTGTTTCAAACACACCGTGTAGTCTCGGGTTGAGTCGGACCATGTGGGTTAGCCGTGTAAGGAGACTCGGGCAGGGGAATATTTTTTAAGTACTCACCGTGTGTGGGGGTCAACATGCCATGTAGTTTGAAGTGTACACGACTTGTAGGGCATGAGTACACACCCATGTCAGTGGTTTAAGAAGACACGCTGTGTAGTTTTATACACGTCGTGTAGTCGTGTTTTGCAATATTGTGTGTTTTTCTTCCCATGTTCCCGTTTTGTAATCTTATGTTCTATGTCCTTGTTTTCCTGATCCAAGGTGTTCTTTTGATCTTTCAGAGCTATGCCTCTGAGACGTCCTCTGGTCGCATGTCTATCATCAGGCAGTGATCAGATGCCAGACAGGGCTGATCAGGGACTTCCTGTCGATCCCCCAGCCGAGCCAGTCTTAGCACCGGTTTTTGTACCAGTCGTGGGTGCTGATGCATAGTTCAAGGAAGGTTTCATGAGGATGATGCAGGCCTTCCAGGGAGCACCGCCTCCTGCCTCGTCTATGGCAGACTTGACGCGGGTCTTTCAGCAGCAGCATCCTCCCACGTTCTCGGGGGAGGGAGGACCTCGGGCTATAGAGTCATGGCTGGAATCCATGCTGACTATATTCGAGAATCTGGAGATGCCTCCATAGAGGAGGGTCAAGCTCGCCACCTACATGCTCTGAGACTCCGCCAAGAGGTGGTGGTACGTGATCTCACAGGAGGGTCAGCAGCAGGCTATGGCTTGGGAGGAGTTCCAGCGTGTGTTCTATGACTACTTCTACCTGGAGACTCTGAGGGACGATCGAGCCCGGGAGTTCATGAGCTTAGAGCAGGGTACTCTATCTGTCATGGATTATTCCTCCCGTTTCACTGAGCTGCAGCGTTTTACACCCCTTTGGGATGGGAGTAGGGTGTTCTTGGCGAGGAAGTTTGAGGATGGAATCAGGCGGGAGATCTGCTCATAGGTGAACATCTTCCAACTGACTTCCATTACTTCCATCGTCAACCAGGCACTGATTGCGGAGCGCAATCTGAGAGAATATGAAGCTATGAGCCAGGGTGGGTCTGTTTCCAAAGCTATTTTTCCTCTAGATGACAGCAAGAAGTGTCATAGGGAGCCTACACGCGGTGATTCGAGGAAGCGAGACGCATCATCAGGAAGCCATGTGACATGCTACCAGTGTGGCCGGATAGGGCACACGAGGTTGCAGTGCCAGAGAGACCCCGTGGAGTGCCGATATTGCAGAAAGATGGGTCACCTTCAACATTTCTTCTAGTTTTTCTCACCAGCAGTGGGTGACCAGGGTTCTTCCATGACTCCTCGTTCAGGAGCATCCCCACTAGTCTCTCACCAGTCAGGGAACTGGAGTTCTTCCGGCCATTCAGGCCGAGGTCGAGGTCGAGGCCGTGGCGGTCAGCCACCAGTTCCTCTGCACCAGCAGGGAGGTTCAGCTCAGAGTGGTCATCCAGGGGCGCAGGGCCGTGGCACGGGCCAGTCTTTTTCCGTGGATCAGACTTAACAGGAGCAGGATCTCGGCCCTTCTACTGTTCGAGGTACGATTTTAGTAGCCTCAGTTTTATCTTCAGCCCTTTTCGATACTAGTGTTACACATAGCTTTATCTTCGTTGATGTCGTGGAGAGCCTTGGGCTCTGCATATTTTCTTCTGTTGACTCGTTGACACTAGGCACAGCTTTGGGGATGAGGACATTTAGTGTGCGCCAGTGTAGAGAGTTACCTCTCAAGGTTACAGGGTATCGCTTCTTATGGGATCTCGATGTCCTAGAGACGATAGGCTATGATGTCATTCTCGGCATGGACGGGTTGATTTTCTTCCAATCAATCGTTGACTTTTATTGCCACAGATTCAATTTCATCTCACCAGAGGGTGAATCTTTTCTTCATAGAGGCGAATGGGACGTTCGGGTGAGTCGGGCAGGACTCGAGCATCTTGGGCTAGGAGGGGTGATAGCCTAGATTGCTAGTCTTTATCTGGATGATTAGGGGACTCCACAGCTGGACTTTCCTCCAGTGGTGGATCACTTCAGGGAATTCTTTCCAGAGGACTTTTCGGGTTTGCCTTCAGAGCGTGAGGTAGACTTCTCTATTGAGCTCGTGCCAGGAGCGGCACCGGTGCCCATTCCTCCCTACAGGATGGCCACACCTGAGTTTCAGGAGCTCAAGAAGCAATTGGAGGAGCTACAGGCTAAGGGTTTCATCCGACCCAGTACTTCTCCTTGGGGTTCGCCTGTTCTGTTTGCGAAGAAGGCGGACGGTACCATTGGTCTTTGTGTGGATTATCGGAAGCGGAACCAGTTGATTGTCAAGAACCAGTATCCTTTTTCGAGGATCGATGACCTTTTTGATCAGCTTCAAGGAGCTTGGGTGTTCTCGGAGATCCACTTGAGGTCTGGTTATCATCAGTTGCGCGTTAGACCATCAGATGTACCTATGATAGCCTTCAGAAGCATATATAGTCTATATGAGTATACGGTCATGTCGTTCGGTCTCACGAACACACCTACAGTTTTCATGGAACTGATGAACCGATTGTTCCATCCTTACTTGGATTCTGTCACCTTGGTCTTCATGGATGATATCTTGGTGTACTCTCACACTCGAAACGACCATGCCACACATCTTGAGATCGTTCTGAGTACACTGAGAGAGCATCGGCTTTATGCTAAACTCTCGAAGTACCACTTCTGGATGGATCAGATTCACTTCTTGGGTCACGTCATCTTAGAGGTAGGATTATATGTGGACCCAGAGAAAGTGAGAGTTGTAGTTTCCTGGGAGTAGCCGAAGAACGGTTTTCAGGTACGAAGCTTCCTAGGGCTGGCTGGATACTACAAACTCTTCATTCGGGACTTTTCTCATCTAGAAGCACCTTTGACAGGTCTGACCAAGAAGGGGGAAAAGTTCTTATGGTCAGATTCTTATGAGTCATCCTTTCAAGAACTGAAAGGGAGGTTGACGTCAGCCCCGATACTATTCTTTCCCGAGCCAGGCAAGAGCTACACTATTTACTGTGATGCTTCGGGTATCGGGCTGGGAGTTGTGCTTATGCAGGGAGATAGAGTCGTTGCATATGGGTCTCGGCAGTTGAGGCCACATGAGAGGAACTACCCTACGCACGATCTAGAGTTGGCTACTGTTGTTCATTCCTTCCGCTGTTGGAGACACTATCTTCTGGGAGAGCAATTTGTGGTCTTCACTGACCACAAGAGTCTCAAGTATATCTTCACTCAGTGTGATCTGAATCTGAGGCAGCGTAGGTGGGTCGAGTATCTACAGTGTTTTGATTTCAAGATTGCCTATACACCGGGAAAGGGAAACGCCGTGGTATACGCGTTGAGTAGGAGAACTCATATTTAGGCAGTTTAGGAGGCCGGTAGTGAGTGGAAGCTGATGGCTCTATTCTCTGAGATGCATCTAGAGGTGCACGACAGATGGGGACAGGCCTTTCTATCTTCTGTAGCTGTTACCTTCACGCTACTTGATCGGGTACGGATGAGGCAGCTATCAGAATCGGAAGGCTTAGTCCTGCGGGAGAATGTTTCAGGAGGGGACCCTCTTCCTGGATGGACAGTGGGCGAGGATGAGATCTTGCATTTCCAAGGACGCGTATGGGTGTCAGCAGACATACGCGAGGAGCTGATGCGGGATTTCCATTCCACTGTTTTGGCAGTTCATCCTGGCATCACCAAGATGTATCGGGACCTTCATCGCCAATACTGGTGGCCAGGTATGAAGAAGGATATTGCTGGTTTTGTCATGCGATGTTCTACTTGTCAACAGGTGAAAGCAGAGCATCAGCGACCAGCGGGGCTCTTACAGCAGTTACCCATTCCGGAGTGGAAGTGGAACGATGTTGCGACGGACTTCATGACCGGGATGCCGAGATCACCTTGAGGGAACAATGTTGTTTGGGTTGTTGTCGATAGACTTACGAAGGTTTCTCACTTCTTGCCTATCAAGGAGACCTTCAGTGTCGATGATCTGGGGTGACTTTATATTAGAGAGATCATTCGTCTGCATGGAGTTCCGCTCTCTATTTTTTCAGACATATATGTTTTCTTTACCTCTCAGTTCTGGCAGGGACTTCAGAAGGCCTTCAGTACACAGCTACTTTTGAGTACAACATACCATCCCTAGAGTGATGGTCAGTCTGATCGCACGATCCAGGTGCTTGAGGATATGCTTCGAGCTTTCATCATTGACATTGGTGGTTCTTAGGAGAAGCATATTCCTTTGGTGGAGTTCTCCTTTAACAACAGTTTCTAGGCGACCATTTATATGGTTCCATACGAGGCTTTGTACGGTAGGCCATACCGATCACCCTTATGCTGGCTAGAGGCAGGAGAGGCAGCTTTTCTAGGACCTCGTCTTGTTCAGGAGTCTTCAGAGCAGATATAGCTGATTTGGAAGAGGATGGATACAGCGCAGTCTCGACAGAAGTCATATGTTGATCAGCGGAGATGACCTATGGTGTTCGAGGTCGGTGATCAGGTTTTCCTATGTGTCGCACCAATGTTGGGACACAAAAGGATTCGGAGACAGGGTAAGCTTTCACCCCGGTATGTCGGGCCGTTTGAGGTCTTGGGGAGAGTTGGGCCAGTCACCTATCGGTTGGAGCTACCTCAGAGGTATTGGGCCATGCACGACGTCTTGCACGTCTCTCAGCTCAGAAGTTACTTTTCAGACCTGTCTCATGTCTTTCAGCCCGAGGAAGTCGAGCTTGAAGCGGATGCGTCGTTCGAGGAGCATCCTATCTGGATTGTCGATCGTAGTACGAAGCTTCTCCATGGGCGGTCTGTTCCTTTGGTATGAGTGCTATGGAAGCATAGGCGAGTACAGGATGAGACCTAGGAGAGGGAGGCCGATGTACAATCGCAGTGGCCGGAGCTGTTCGCGGTTTCATCTTCTCCACCTCGTTAGGGAAATTCAGGGACAAATTTCTTTAAGGGGGGAAGTTTGTAAGAACCTGGATCTTCTTTCAGGTATTTTTTCCCTTTTTCTGGAGTTTTTATGGAAAATAAATTTTCTGGAAATTTTAGAAGTACACGCCGTGTACTCTGTTCCGACTCGAAGTCATGTGTTGGCCATGTCCAGGCCACACACACGGTGTGTAAGGCTGAGGTGGAGGCTGGTTAATTCAGAGTATGGAAAAATTGAAGTACACATCGTGTACTCAAGAAGTATATGTCTTGTACTTTATTTTTTTTCATTAAATGGACCGGGGTCGTGCCTAACCCCTAGTTTCGTCTTCTTCTTCAGTTTTCGTCCGTACGAGAGAGACCGTATGGCCGGATCTTTGATGAAATCCCACATCGTCGTCCATTCTTTGATTCGAGTACAGTCGATTGCGTTGGAATCACAGCGGTGAGTTCTTCTTTCGTCTTGAGCCTTGTTTCTTGATTCCTCCTTGTTTTCAAGATATCGTGGGATTAACGCTTTGTGCATTTTCTCATATCTACGTCGTTCTAAGGGGAATCTGTCATCGAGGTTCACGTATATTGATCTTCTAGGATCGAGGTAGGTGGTTTGTGCCTTTTTGTAGAAATTTGATGAGTATTATGTGAAAATTCCACCAATAGCCGTGAACGGGGTATTGCGTGTTTCCTGTTTTTCCCCTGTTGTTTGCATGTTTTTCTTGTTTTCTTTAGTAGAGTTTATTGCTTGTGATTAGAGTAATTTGTTTTTGCTCATATTGCTTTGCCATGCTTGTTTTTCATGTTTTGCGTTTTTCTAGTTGACATGCCTAGTCGTAGGATAGTGGAACTGTTAATTTTTATGTTGTTGAGCCTTAGTTGATAGCCAAGTAGTTCTTGAGGTTTACTTGGACGATTCACGTGCGCTGAGCATGTTTAGTTTTACTCAGGACTGTGAGAACATAGTGTAGTAGACCAAAGGGAGAATTGACGGAAGGGATTCTCCAGAGTTTCTTTAATTACGATGCGAGACCATAGGGGGAATTGACGTTGAGTGCTTCCCCAGAGATTCTGTAGATCCACGACGCGGGCCACATGGGTAATTGACGTTGAGTGTTTCCCCAGAGATCCTTTAGCACGATACAAGACTATAGGGGTAATTGATGTTGAGTGCTTCCCCAGAGAGTCTGCTTAATTACATAGCTGAACAAGAGGAGTGAGATTGTGTGTGCTTCCTAGAGGGTTTCTAGTACTTATAGTTTAAACCAGAGGGGTGAGACTGTGGGTTCTTCCCAGAGGGTTACTAGTACTTATAGGTTGAACCATAGGGTTTAGACTGTGAGAGCTACCCAGAGGGTTACCTGTTTCTTCTTTTGTTGTTAGCTGTTTACTTGTGTACTTTACTTGTTAGAACTGTGGATTGTAGGTGCTTGTGCTTTTCTGTTTAATACTTCTTGTTTTATTACTGCCATGTATTCATTGACTGTTAGGCACAAATCTTTGGGTGATTGCCTACTGGGATTTTATCTCACACCCTGTTTGGACCATGCTTTTGGGCCCAAGCAGACTGTGTTGCTGCAGGTATAGATAAGGGCAAGTTCCCTTCTACTTCAAGATCTTGAATGCATCAGCAGATGGGGAGCATGGGACCGAGCCGTGGCTCGCGATGCTGAGGAGCATACTTTGTTTTTCTTTTGCACTTAGTTTTAGTTGTATTTCAGCATGTTGTTGTGTTTTTTGTTTTCCCTAGATACTTGTAACTATTGCATCATTGTCATCATAGTTATATATCTACATTGCTTCCGCTATTTAGTTTCTGTTGTTATGCATGTTGTTTACTGATTCCTCCATTTATTATTGTTTCCTTATCTTGTATACCTTACCGAATGAGGGCATAGTTTCCCCACCGACCCACCAAGGCCCTCGCTGCTAGTTGGCGGCCTCTAGCATTCGGGGAAACGTGCTTGAGGTCATGTGGCGAACCGGGTACAGGGAACCAATGGAGGGGCTCCGGACTCAGGACATTACAACATTAACCAACAATAGTTAAAGAATAATTTAACAATCCAAACATACCATTTTGTATCTAATTGTGCATATAAAAACAAGTCATGCATATCAATAAGCAGTAGGACCGCAAATGGATGGCCATAATACATATATATATATATAATCTTTTTTATACAAAAAATAAAACAAAATAGAAACTCAAGCTGAGGAAATAACCTCAAGGACCCATGCCATCCATCCAATTATAAACAGCCCAACACTATGTTCCATCTCTAGGGAATAAACCTTTAACTGAATGCAAAGACATAAAAACTACATGCATCCTAAAGGACCCATGTAGGGTGTGAGAAATAATATTATTAGGCCACCACCAACATGTGTTTATATTACATATGTGATTTAGCTGGTGTATACTAAAAGGTAAATAAAATAGCACATAAATATCACATATAAATAAACATTATTCCCTTGTGTTCAATAGCCACAAGGAAGAAATCACCAACCTTGGCCATCGCCAGAATACCATAGTGGATAGTATCCTTAGCATAAACCCAAGGCATCCCCTGATGTAAGTCAGTCTAGGTGAACCCTCAGGTTCCACCAGGATTAAATTCACCTGGGACCATATTCCAACTGACACCTCATGTCCAATTCAAGTCACTGATGTATTGAAGGCATAATCAATAAAAAATAATTTGATCCCTCGAACCCCTGCTCGAAAGCACCCATTAACTTAAAGCTCGACATCTTAAGGCACAATGATGACTGCCCTCCAAGTGATAACACCATTGGATCAATATCTAACATCAAGTGAAATGGTTATTTCCACCCCCCCCCCCCAATTATCTCGGCCCAATGGCCTCAAGTACGGAGAGCCTCATCCACCAATTGATATCCTCTACATTTTCAATTGATGGATCCTCACCATCCTTGTGAATTTCTATGGTAATAACCTCCGACCATTTCCCTAAAACACAACTAACGGAGGCCTATAACCACATGAGTGGTCAATACCACATCAACATTGTTTCGCACGGATTTCGGGGATGACCTCCTGGACGGGAGATTCAAACGTTCCGATTGGTTTCTAATGGGTTTGTTCGTAGAACCGGAAACATCCAATGATTCCACATCCGTTTGGACCTACTTTCCAAAGGTAGGCACTCATTAGCTTGTGGACTAATGAGGCTTAGGAATTTTCATTGGTCGAGAGGATGGGAGGTCGGACTCATCACACCTTTTTGAGGGGAATTATTGTCTACTCCGGGACTCTCTTTATAGATTTAAGTTATGTTCGTGAATCCTTATTACATTACCAAGTATAAAATGAGCTTTCCTTTAGTTTTAACAATCAATGATTAAATATGCAAGAAATTTAGAGAATCTTTTATATGTATTCGAGGTTCTTCATCAATAGAGAATCATCTATATCTGTTTAGAGATTCTTGGTCAATGGTATCCTTCAAAACATTTATATAAAAGTATCTTGGTCATTATGATGACCAGGCTAGTTTTAAAGCCACTCAGTGGGGCACTTGAAGTTTATCGTCATTCATAAGGACAGCGATTATTTCAAAGTTGGGATCGAACCCATAAATGGGCTACCTACGTATCCTTTGTTTTGGAAAAGGAATCAGAACCCACGTAGTTCGAGTAATGGAGTATGATGTTTATGATTGATGGCTCAAAGAAGAATGTCATAATTACTTTTACAATCTAAGCTCACGTGAGTCATGCTCGGTGTGAGAAACAAGAGGCATTGGTAAAATTTAGACAATTGTGCCATGAAAGATGCAATCATAAGAAATTGTTTGGGGCTTATGTATGTATGACTGCCCAAAATAGATGAAGGTTTAGGATTTACTTTTAGGGATAAAATCCAGGAACAGGGTCCATAAAGGTATATGTGCTTTATGGAGATTTGAATACTCTAATCTTGGGGCTTACTCCTAAGGAGGATGCCCAAGTTAGGAGGGGACTTATGATTGGGTTTTACTCCTGAAAAGGAAACCCAAATCAAGGGTAATTTAGGACTGGTTAAAGAGAAATTAGGGGACTTGGGGCTTATTCCTGAAAAGGAAGCCCAAGATTATGACTGGGACTTACTCCTAAAAAAGGAGGCCCAGGTTATGACTGAGTCTTATTCCTAAAAAGGAGACCCAGGTTAGGGATTAAGGTTTGGGGCTTACTCCTGAAGAGGATGCCCAAGTTTGAGATTGGGGCTTACTCCTAAAGAGGATGCCCAAGTCAAAGGATTTATAACTGGGGATTATTCCTAAAAAAGGAGACCCAGGTTAAGGATTCTCTCATCTTAAAGGATGAGGTTAAATGAACGAACTCCCAGTCTTTGGTGACATAAGGATATTTAAATCACTAGGTTTTGAGAGATATTCCACAGAATTCCTTTCAGACAAGGAAGTCAAATCAAGAAATCATGCCATAAATGGCTTTGAAGAGTGTCTTGAAGACTGAATCTTGAAAAGGAAAGGTGAAATGGCTTAAGAGGGGTAAAATGGGCAAGATGGGCACCCAAAAAGATAGGGGTGCGCAAGTCTTGAAAGGCGCGCAAGTCCTGCGGCGGCGCGCAAGTTTTGGTCGCGCAAGTATACTTGCGCGACATGAGGGGTACTTGCGCGATTTTCAACGAGTATTGAAATACTTGAGCGAATCTTTTTTAAACCCTTTAGAATTTTCTTGAGGTTCTTCCAGAAAAGGGACGCGCAAGTTATATTGAAGGAAGTAAGTCTGCGCGCAAGTGTTTGATAAGTTTCAACACTTAGGCCTTTCTTCTTCTCTTTAGATCTTCCATTCTAGGTATGAAATTACCTTAGAAGTGTTCCGGAAGCTTTGAGAAGAGACTTGGGCATCGGGAGCTTCAATCCGAGTTTCTGAAAAAATATCCTCTCGAATGGGGGGCCCACAGGGTCTATTTATAGGAAAAAGAAGGCCCGGGGCGGTTACCGGGCGGTTACCACTTAGGTCGCGCAAGTCACTTACGCGACCAAGGTCGCAGCGCAAGTACACTTGCGCGACAGTTAGATAACTTGCGCGGTGAGGTTGTTGTCGATTCTTTGTTCATGCCTTTGTCAATTTTTGATGTTTTCTTCAAAGGTTGAATCACTTTGAGCTCAGATATTTCCCTTTTCCGATCTTTAGATCCTGTGACGAAAGGAGCGTGAACAAAAGTCCCCCCTCAGAGTTGGATCCGGAGAGAAATGAGGATTTGACTCTGAGGAAATCGAATCCATTCAAAGGAAAAGGAGGACTCGCAAGTCTTCAGTGCACAGAGGGCGGCGCGCAAGTTTGTGTCGCGCAGGCCTTAAGCGCTCTGAGTGTGGCGCGCAGATAGGCTTCCTGGCCTATAAATACACCGCTTTTGGTCGTGGATAACATCTGATCCCGAATTTTCTCGAGCTCTCGCCGCGCAGGCCTTCCTCGTCGCGCAAGTCTCTTTTTCCACTGTTTCTTCGCTGTCGCGCTACTCTCAAGGTAATAGGGCTTGCGCGGTAATACTTGCGCGACAAAAACTTGCACGGCACATGTATCACTTGCGCGACATCTCCATGCTTGCGCGCCTTAATGCCTTAGCCATTTTTCCCAAATTCTTTCACAAATTTTATGAAAAAATAAACCCATTTAAGAGTTTAATTTATTCAACTTCTGTGCAGATTCAATGGATTTTAGACCTGGATTAATTGATGAACTGGCTAGCAAGCGGATAGATGATATGATGGATATCATTGGCCCTGATTACTATACTGTCAAAGATAGTACTCTTCCAGATTTGGCTAAGTATCTGAAGAAATATCATCGCAACTTTCCTCACTTCACTTATCTACCTTTGTATGGCTATGGTCATCTACAAGAAGTCATTATTCCAGAAGTAAAGAAATATCTTCCATTTTCGTGGTTTCAGAATTATACCAATTTTGCTTCAGCAAATATCTCAGGTGGAGGAGTATTTCTAACTACTAGAACAGTGGAGAAGTCTTATGTGATGCAGCATAGCCCTTGCACAACAGATCTGAAAAAACATACACCTGAGCTTCAACCACATGGTCATCCTTCAATCTTCCGAAATGCTCAGATGGATCAATCCAAAGGCTGGAAGAAAAGTTGGGATTTCCGTCCTGGGGGAGGTGTGAAGCCAACTTGGATGTGGGCATACTGGGTGCGACAGACTTGTGCAGAGTTTATCGAGGACCTGAAGAGAGCTGCAATATATGAGGCTGTTTGGGTTGGGAAAACATATGTTTACAGACATGATAACTTCGTGCCAGAGATACTCAGCCACTGGAGCCCAGCAACTAATTATTTCCATTTGACTCATGGAGAAGTAGGCATCAGTTTGTGGGATGTCCACAAGATTTCAGGAGCTCCAATCTTGGGCGATATGTATGATGAATTCATTCCTCCCAAGGTGACTTGGAATGATTCAGAGAAGACTCCTGCTTTAGCTCGAGAATTATTTAAAATCTTTCACAGGCTCAAGAGTTCAGAGACCTCATTAACTCATTTTAGAAAAGATATTCATCCGGAAGAATGGATGAATGTGTTTCTTACAGAGAAGAAAGGGATGGAGCCAAAAGAAAAAGGATCCAAGAAAAAGAAATCCAAGGATACCAGGCCCAGACGTCCTACCACTTGTCCAAAACCTGAGAAGAGAGGAGCTCCTGGCACATTCTGGCCAACTATAGAAGCAGGAGAGTTTGAAAAGTGGGGATATGAAGTGAATCAAAGAATTCCAAAGAAAACTCGTCTGGCGAGTTTCTTGGCAATGTGGCTAAGTGTTTATCTCTTGCCGCTCAGGGATTCAAAGGGAGGCATTAGGCCAGGGACCTTCGTCATTGCGGCAAAGTTGGCTGAGGGAAAAATGGTTGGGTTAGTTACCCCCATTTTAGCAAAGATTCACAGGAGTTTACTTCACGTCTTCCAGGGTAAATCTCCTTTAAGAATAGTAGGACCATTACAGGTTTTGTGGGGATGGATCGCCACTCACTTCAGGACTTACAATGTACAGAATGGATTACAAATTCCTGGAAGCTCTTTTAGACCGTCAGTGCAAGCATTCTCTGGAATTGCTCCATTAGATGTTAATGGTTATGACATGAAAGTAAGACTGAGCATGTTTAAGGAATTCAACTTCTTTCCTTATGGAAGTCCGCCATCCGGGCGGTTTGTTGATGATGGGACAGCCCATTTGGATTTGAGGGCATACATGCTAGCCTGCAGGGATGGCGTGTTAGTAGACAAGATTGATGGAGAAATCATATGTGAGTCCTATGCTCCATATAGATTTGCATGCCAATTCAAATGTTTTCAACAGATTGTTGTATCCCCTCCGGTACATGTCAGGTTAGAGCAACATCCAATGGTTGCTTGACAATTATGGTTGCTGACATCAAGAGAGAAGACTGGGGCGGTATTTGATCTACCAGTTGAAAAAGCGGCACATAATCTGACTACATTTTATGCCGAACACTGGATAGCATCATACCCCAAAGGGATATTGAATCATCCAGTATATCAAGTGGGAAAGAGGAAGAGGACTGTAGAGAAAGAAACCCTTCCTCATGAAGGTGACGCTTCTCCACCTAAAATAGGTTCAACAGACTCCTCTTCTAGAACTAATTCATCAGATTATCACGATGGGGATGATGAGGCACAACCGGCAGCAAAGCGGTTTCGTGCCCGATATAATCCTCCGGCCAGAATTAAAAGACCCACTCCATCAACTCCTGGTGAGTTATTTCATTGTAGTAATTTCAATCACTGCTACTTTATAAAGTAATAAGTCTTACTTTCTTATTCTCTATCTGTAGTTGCAGGAGCTGGGAAGAAATTAAAATCAAAAATTGTAGGACCTTCCTCACAGTCTTTATATCTAAGACGAGAGGCTGTTCAGCTATGGAAAAGCTTATACTGTGGTACTGAGACTACCTGGCTGGATTTGTGTGAGGGCCTACAACTTCCTGGAATAGGAAATCTTGTAGCTTCTAAAAATCTTCAATATGAAGATAACCCCAATGAAGTGTGAGCTTACATCAGAGAGCTGGAAATGCTCATATATGCCACTGATGACTCGGTTCCTATCACTAGGCGGGTGAAGGAAATGATTGATCGTGGCACCACTGAGGGGGCTGGTGGTTCTGGAGATGAGGAATGGCAAGAGTACGTGGCTCCTGAAGATGTAAGTTTTCTTTCCTTATTTTCTTTGCAACTTGATTTCAGTTGAAGCTTTGTTACTTAAGGAAGTTATTTTATTCATCTCGCAGCTTGCAAAGAAAGGAACTGGGGTTCCTTCGCCACAGTATAGCCCTGGTGGTACTGCTATCGGGGCTGCTGCTGATTCTCCTCGCGAACCAGGCGAGATATCTCCAGGCCAGCAGGCCATGAATGAGGCACTGGACACAGCCTTCCATTCGCCAATCCAAGTGCCTATAAGGGAGACCACTGATACTCCAAAAAAACAAAATAAGCAAAGGCAACGAAGGAGGAAATCCATAGCTAAACGTTTCATTAGCAGCGGTAAGTCCTTCGAACAATCATGAGTTTATACCCATAATCATATGGTTACTCATATTTCTGAGGATTGCAGGGGCTTCTTCAATTTCCCCCTTGAGGGAAGGGACTGATCCTTCTTCAAAGGCCTTGGAGGGTGCTGTAGAACAATCACAGACCCAAGCTGACTTGGTTGCTCCTGGAAAAGAGCTAACATCCATTCCCAGTATCCCTCCTACTGCTGAAGATGCTATCCAGGGTCAGAGGTTGCAGGACATAAGTCGGCAAGCAGATGTAGCAAATTCTCCCACTAGTGAGACTAATCAAGATTCTGATGTATCACTGGATGAAATGATGAATCGAGGAATGACTTTTGAAGAATTTTATGATCATGCTAAGTTGTCATATGATTTAGAAGACCTTGGGCATGAGTGATACCCTTCGCCCAATTTTTTTTTAAAAAAATATACTTCTAACCATGATGGAAAATAATATGCAGTTTCTTCCGTAGAAGCCGTTGAACTGCCAATGCCCGAAGAGGGTGTGGACACTGATGTCAACCCTATCATTGCAGAAACATTAGCTCAAGTAGATCTAAATCCAATAAACTCTCCTGAGACCCATCTTGAAAATCCTGTTGAAACCGGGAAAGATGGGGAGAAGTATTCTCAGGTTGCTGAACCACCCTTGGGTAAGGGATAACAATATTTGTGATTGTACTTTATTCGCAAGACAATCTATTCTTTTGTTATCCTTTGAAACTGACTAAACCTTTCAATTAATCATGCAGGACCATCAACTGCAATGACTAGATCCGGAGATGAGGCCTCAGACTCTTCCCCAACGGGAATTGAAAGTGAAGAAGCAAAAGTCAGGGGGGAAAGAGCAGGACAAGGCACTTCCATAAGCGCGCTAATTCCAGATTACATACCCCCTTCTGACGATGATATTGAATCAGATCCAGAGATGCTTAAAGCATTCATCTTTTCACGACGTAAGGCATGGAACAACATATGGAACATCATATCTGGGGTTCCTTTAGAAGAGCTACCATAAAAAATTTCTCGATTGTCATCCCAATTTGTTATAATGGGACTTGGTGGTTTTGGGTATGAAAAGATCCATGCTGTGGTGAAACAGATCATTTTCAGGAGGGAGAAAGTGCAGACAAGTCGCGAAGATTTGACCAGAGTGAAATTTTCAGTCAACATAGGCGAATTTGAGGCTGTGATATCACAAGATGAAGCTGATTATGCTATCAAGATGAAGGATCTAAAGCAAAAAATCAAAGAAAAGGTCGTCCAGCAGGTGCAACTCCAGCAACAGTTAGATGCTGTCACTGGGGAACTTGATCAGCTTAATAAATCATTGGATGAAACTCATATGAATGGCATGAAAGCCATCAAAGATGCTAAGAAGGCACTTCAGCAGGCTGAAAAGAGTGAAGCTGGTCAAGTGCACGAGCTTCAAATAACTGCTGATAAAGCTCAGGATGCTATACATCAAATGAAGACTTATGTTGACAATCTTCTGTAATTTCTTAAAAAAGAGAAGAGACTCCAGTTTGTGGATGTCTTTCTATCTCCTGTGTATCAATGAAAAACACTTTTTTCTTCAATTATTTGTACCTGCATTCTTTCATTACCTGCTTCAAATTTACATAAGCCAATGGGCCTAGTAAGTATAGTTTGATTTTTACTAGGATTATTACAAATAATCCTACAAACCTTGAATCTCTTAATTGCTCAATATTACCTAAATCATACAAAGAATGTATATTTAGTGAGCTGGAACTTGACTTTTATTCAGAGTTCCTTTGTCTTTTGTGGGCAGTTTAAAGTCATGCATGCCAGACATATAGGGGCTAATGTTTAAGGTCGAAATAGCTTTGACCAAAATGGATTAAAATTGATTCAGTTCTTTGACAATTTATCTAAAAACATATTACCATACTCAAGTATGAGAGAAAAAATGTAAACTATGGCTTAAGAATATTTGAATCTGAGGAATGATATAAAAAAGAGCTAAAAAGGGATTAGAAGAAGTAGTTTCCAAGAATGAAGTTACTATTATTTAACAAAACCTGTTAGGGGGTTGAAATATGCAGGGCCACCTAAGGGAATTGGCTGCATGGTTAAATAAATAGCATCTTTCGGCTGACAAGTCTGTTATGTGGACTGTTTATGCAAGGCCACCTATGGGCACGTGCTGCATAGTCAGGCAAAAGAACTCCCAGAAATTTACTTTCCTAGTGCTAAAAGCCAGTGAAAGTTTATGGAGATTCAAATTTTCTAAAGTATAGAGTTTGTTGTACGGAAAGAGGTACTTGAATATGGAGAAGATATTTCCGAACAAGAATATCGAAGAACTGGATGAACATCACTCCTACGAAGGTCTGACCCAAACGTAGGGAAGAAGAATAAACCATAGACTTGAATACTTTCAGATCATGAAAAAGGATATGGGACAAATATGTTAGGGATGACTATTTTTTGCGGATCCCTACATACTGTCGTTTAAGACAAATAAGGACAAAAGAGGCATTCTTCTCAAGAATGAAGTAACTATTATTTAACAAAACCCGTTAGGGGGTTGAAATATGTAGGGCCACCTAAGGGCATTGGCTGCATGGTCAAATAAATAGCATCTTTTGGCTGACAAGTCTGTTATGTGGACTGTTTATGCAAGGCCACCTATGGGCATGTGCTGCATAGTCAGGAAAAATAATTCTCAGAAGTTTGACATTTTTGTGATTAGAAGTCATGAAAAAGGGTTTTGAAGATCTGAAAATATTTAAGGTTAGGATTATAACACATAAAGATGGGTATTGTCCAATGTATATAGAGATACATAGGTCAATGATAACCATAATCATGTTGTGGCTGGGTCCTGAATTGAAACTTGGACTTCACTACATATCTCATAAGAATGAGAATCAAGCCATACGTAGTTCTTGAAATGCAGTTTAACGTCATGCAGGACGAAAGTATGAGTGATCTTAGTTTAGGGTCATAGAATTCGGACCATAATAATGAATACACAGTGTGTGTTTTCATGAGGACTTTTCAGCCAAGGGACTGATAGTGAAATTTTGGGTTAGGCCCAAAAGACTTGGGACTGGATTCGAGGGACACTCAAATTTTCCTACGTATCCCATAAGGATGGGAATCAAGTCCACATAGTTCTAGAACTACCCTTTGTACAAATTTGGTTCTTACATGTAAAGGGTGAAAGGGGACTTTAGTGCAATGATGGTTTAACCTAATATAAAAAGTTTAGGCATCACCATGTATGCATGTAGTCTTTTGAAAATGAAAACCATGATTGAAAAATCAATGTCAATAATAGTTCTCTCTCAAATGAGGAAATCAAAGAATATTGTAGTTTATTGTCGTACCAGACAAAAGTGTTGCATAGTTTAACGTCATATAACAAGGATGAAAATGAATCAATGTAAAGATATTGATTCCAGGGGCGGTTTCACGAATCAACATCATATGAGATGGTGGTGAGCCGATGTGAAGAGATTGTTTTTGGGCTTGAACCCTGGGAGGTTGCCTACATACCCAGCCTGGAGGGAAAGGATCAAGGTCTGTGTAGTTCAATTAAAGAATGAATTAATGATCAAGTTGTTCTTGGGGACAACGATCTAATTAAAATGTTGTTGGGACTTACACATGGTTAGTGGCCCAAAGAGAGTGTTATGGTTGATGTTTACTCTAAGCTCACGTGAGTCATACTCGGTGTGAGAAACAAGAGGAAACAAAAACCATAACGGTGCACAGTTTAATGTCATGTAGGACATAAAAAAGGGACTATGCAGTTTAAAGTCTTGCAGTTAGGACTATTGGTGCTGCACAGTTTAGTGTCATGTAGCAGGGACAAAATAATAGTTTAATGTCATGTATGACATATCAAGGATTTTCTGTACAGTTTAGCGTCATGTAGTTAGGACGATGGGGACAATACAGTTTAACGTCATATTGGACGAAAGGGGGACTGTGCAGTTTAATGTCATGCAGTAAGGACAAAAGAGTGTATCATTTTAACGTCATGTCGGACGAAAGTGCGAATAGTTTAAGGTCATATGCATGGACGGTGAACGGTGCAGTTTAATGTCATACTGGACCTTTGAGATTATATAGTTTAACGTCTTTCCGGACGTAAGGGACTTTTATACAGTTTAGCGTCATGTAGTTAGGACGTCACAGTTTAACGTCTTGATGGACGTAAGGGATTTGCAAATAGTTTATGGTCATATACATGGACCAGGGATGATGCAGTTTAAGGTCATGCTGGACGGTTTAGGGAACTTTTTCACAGTTTAATGTCGTGTGGGACGAAGTTGCAGTTTAAAGTCATACTGGACCATGGCTGTATAGTTTAACGTCATATAGCAAGGACGAACTGGTGCTGCACAGTTTAGTGTCATGTTGCAGGGACATATTCTTTTCTACAGTTTAATGTCATGTTGGACGAAAAAAAGTTTATACAGTTTATCGTCATGTTGGACGATAGAACATTGCTGTACAGTTTAAAGTCATGTAGCTAGGACTAAGGTGAACCAATATGAGGATATCAGTTCTGGGGACTTTTTACAGTTTATCGTCATGCTGGACGTTGGAAGTGCCACACAGTTTAATGTCATGTTGCTAGGACAAAATATAGTTTAATGTCATCTCGGACAAAATATAGGAACTTCTGTATAGTTTAATGTCATGTAGATAGGACAAAATATAGTTTAATGTCATCTAGGACATAATATAGTTTAATGTCATCTCGGACATATGGCTGTATAGTTTAACGTCATATAGCAAGGACGAACTGGTTTTTGACTGTTTTGGCTCTGGGAACAATATTTTGTGTTTATACAAAATACTTCTTCAGAAATCTGGCATTAGTTGGAGTCGTGATGTGTTCTCCATCCATTGAGATTAGATAATACGCTCCATTGGAGTAGAACTTATGTATTGAATAAGGTCCTTCCCATTTTGGTTCAAGCTTGGGAGGCTTCTTTCCTGGTATCATTGGTGCTCTAAGAACCAATACCAATTCTCCCTGAATGAATGAACGAAGACGAACTTTTTTGTTAAAAGCTCGTGCTATTCGATTCTGATAGATTTCCAAGTGGTGCAAAGTGCACAATCTTTTCTCATCTAACTGTTCCAATTCATTCAACCACTTTTGGGATTTCTCATCTGTAGATAACTGATCACAAATGGCTATTCTGAGTGAGGGCAATTGAACTTCAATTGGCAAGACTACTTCTGTTCCATATACTAATGAATATGGAGTTGACCGCGTTGCATTGCGAGTGGTAGTCCGATAAGCCCATAAAGCATGAAAGAGTTTATCAGGCCATGACCTCTTATCTTTATCCACCATCTTTTGCAGTATATTTGAAAGAGTCTTGTTGAAGTCTTCTATCTGGCCATTAGCCGCTGCATGATATCTAGATGAATGGTTGGACTTAATGTTGTATTCTTGATATAATTTCTTTACCTCTGAAGAACAGAAGTTGGTGTCATTGTCCGTCAATATGGTATGAGGGAAACCAAATCTAGTAATGATGTTAGACTTGATGAAGCTAACAATGCATTTAGAAATGACTTCTTTGAGAGGTACTGCCTCTGCCCATTTGAAAAAGAAATCAGTAGCAGTAAGAATGTACTTAAACTGCTTGGCCGTAGCTGAAGGGTAAGGTCCCACCACATCCATTCCCCATGTGGAAAATGGCCATGAGTATTTAGCTGTATGAAGCAACTCTGGAGGTTGATGAATGAAGTTGGCATATACTTGGCATGAATGACACTTCTTTGTGAAATTAACACAATCTTGTATCATTGAAGGCCAAAATTATCCAAGCCATCGAATTTGATCAGACAGTCTATGTCCAGACTGGTGGGCACCACAGACTCCTGCATGCACTTCTTTTATGACAGCCATTGTCTCTTCACCATCAATACATCTGAAGAGAACTCCATCAAAACCACGTTTGTAGAGAATTTTCTCGAGGTGGTTTGGGCTATCATAAAGAGTAAAATTGACCACACGTCGCCGAATTTGTTCTTTCTCGGCTCTATCAGGTGGAAGTGTTCCATTTTGAAGGAATTCCCTGATAGGTGACATCCATCCTGTAGTATGACCATATGGTTCAGGAATGGGACTAATTTCATTAATTTCCTCTGTTCTGACTTGAACATAACGTGAAATTGCACGACGGTGGGCAATACAGATGGTTGTCTCGTCCCGATTTGGATCTGCTAAAGCTGTGGCTATATTAGCCAGTGCATCATCTTGAGCATTTTGTGATCTTGGGACATAAGAAAATGTCGGTTCTGAAGGGAATTCCGACATTAACTCTCTGACGTAATCATACAAATGGATTAATTCTTCTTTTCTGATGGCATAATCCCCATTGACTTGTTTGATTACCAGGTCTGAATCACCTTTCACCTTTAAGTGATTCACTTGTGCTTGAAGTGCTAATTCCAAGCCTGTAATGAGAGCTTGGTATTCAGCTTCATTATTGGTACCACCTTCCCACAACAAAAAGGAATAAGGTAACACTGCCTTATCTGGAGAAATGAGCACAATTCCTAAACCAAGTTTGTTGAATTTAGGATTTTCCATTTTCTTCCCTGTTGGACTTCTAGAAGAACCATCAAAATACATTTCCCATGTTTGAGGACTCTCTTGAATAGAGAAAACTTCCTCATCAGGGAGTTTGATATCTGAATACGTGTCTTCCACTGAAGGATGTTCAGCCAGGAAATCAGCCAGAGCTTGGCCCTTAATTGCCTTTTGAGACACATACTGGATGTCGAACTGCTGTAGAATAACCGCCCACCTTGCCAGACGTCCTGTAAGCATTGGATGACTAAGGATGAATTTGAGCGGATTATTACGAGATACCAATTGGACCTCATGATGTTGTAAGTAGTGTCTCAGTTTCTGAACTGCAAAGATTAATGCTAGGCAGCACTTTTCAATACTTGAATACCGGGCTTCTGCTTCAAGCATAGTTCTACTGAGATAGTAGAGACTATTTTCATTCCCAGCATCATTCTTTTGAGCGAGAAAGGCACCCAATGATCGCTCTAAAGCTGTCACATAGAGGATAAGAGGTCTACCCTCAACAGGTGGCATGAGTACTGGTGGACTCAAGAGGTATTTCTTGAGAACATCAAATGCTTCTTTACATTCTTCAGTCCACTGGTAAGTGACTCCTTTCTTCAATAATTTGGTAAAGGGTAAACTTTTTCCTGCCAAATTGGCGATGAAACACCGAATATAGGCTAAGTGTCCTTGAAGTCCTCTTAATTCTTTCAAATTCTGAGGAGGTGACATACCAAGGATTGATTTGGTCTTCTCAGGATCGACTTCAATACCATGATGGCATACAACAAAGCCGAGTAATTTTCCTGAGGTTGCCCCAAAAGCACATTTTAAGGGGTTCATCTTCAAATTATGTTGTCGAAGCTTGTGGAATATGACTTCCAAATCAGCCAAGTGATTAGTACATTGTTTGGATTTAACCACCAAATCATCTACATAGCATTCAACATACTTTCCTAAAAGAGGTTTGAAGATACGATGCATGGCGCGTTGATATGTTGCACCTGCATTCTTTAAACCAAAGGGCATCACTCGGTAACAAAACACACCTTGAGGAGCTCTAAAGGCTGTATATTCCTCATCTTATGGGGCCATTCGGATCTGATTATATCCATAATATCCATCCATGAAAGAAAGTACTTCATAGCCAGCCGTCACATCAATTAAGAGTTCTGTAATCGGAACTGGGAAATCATCTTTAGAACAATACCGATTAAGATCTCTGAAATCGATGCAAACCCTAATTTGTCCGTTATTCTTCTTTACAGGGACAATATTAGCCAACCACTTGGGATATTGAACTTCTCTGACGAAGTTAGCTTTTATAAGCTTATCCACTTCAGCCTCAATTTTGGAAGCATAGGTTGGGTGTGTTCTTCTCGCAGCTTGCTTGAATCCTCGATGTTCTTTTGGCAAACCCAAATGATGGGTGGCAACATCAGGATCAAGGCCAGGCATCTCTGTATAATTCCAAGCAAAAATATCTTTATTTTTCTTGAGAAAAGAAATATACATCTCTTTCTCTTCAAGGGTCATGGCCGCACTAATTAAAGTGGGGTGTGGATCTTTCTCTGTACCCAGATTTACTTCTCTGAGTTCATCCACAGTAGTAGAGATACCCTCTTCAAATGCTGGAGGAGCATCTTTAAGATCTTCCTATTCCTCTTCATCATGTGTTATTTCTTCCATTTCTACTTACAAAGTAGATGAAAAAACGAAATTCTCATGATCATAAGAGATGTCAAAATTTTCACATTTTGAAGAAGAAGCTTCCATTTCCGACCCTATTGATGATAAAGGGTCTTCTTTGGGAAATAAAGAGGAGATGATGGATTGAGAATCGACATCATTATTCACTTCTGGTGTTGCTATAACTTCTTATGGCCTGATTAGCGAAGTATAGACTTGTTGGATTTCAGCAGACAAAATGAAAACGTCACCACTTATGCTTTCATCACTGCTTGGTAAGTTACCAATTTCTCTCATGTTGTCTGGCTCGATTTCCGTAATTGACATTATGGATCTTTCCATAAGAGTATTTTGATTTGGGCCTATTTTGTCAATTTGACTGATAGGTAACACGTAATCTGTACTCACATGTAAAAATGGATTTATTGGAATTTTCTCCAAACCATATGGAGCATTAACTTTGGTAATTTCCTTCATTGTAGATTTTTCTCTTCCCTTCATGTGATAAAATTCCGCCTCAATGTATTGAGACTCACATGTCTTGAACGGGGCCTTATCACCATACAATGTTCCAACTTGACCATCGAAATAGTATTTGAGACATTGATGGTATGATGATGGAATAGTTGCATGCTGATGTAGCCAGGGTCTTCCAAGCAAGATATTGAAAGCCGAGTCTTGATCAATAATCATGAAATCCGAATTGGAAACAAGATCTCCAAACTGAGTTCTGAGTGTAACTTCTCCCAGTGGTTCTTGTTCATTTTTATCATATCCTTGCAACATCTTGGTAGAAGGAGATAAATCAGATTTCGTGAGGCCCAATCGACGAAGTGTACGAATGGGCATGAGGTTGACTCCTGAACCATTGTCAATGAAAGCTCTTCGAACATCTATACCATTGACTTTGTCAGATAAGTACAATGGTTTTATGTGCCCATGCACAACATCATCTTCATCTTTATCAGTAAAAGATATCACTGCATGGCATTCTGCAGGATTATTCTCTATGTGATAGATTTCAGCTGCAGCAATTTCAGCTTCAAACTCCTGAGGACTTGACAAAGCTTCGATGAGTGCTTCCCGAAGATCTTTTGACAGATTCAAAGCATCCAAAATTGATAACTTGGCTGGTACTTGGGCCAAGTGTTTCAATATATCATACTTTTGATCTAGAGGTATGCGTTTCCCAATAGGAATATGCGGTTTAGCAGGTACCTTAGAAGCAGATGCTTTGGAAGCTGATGCATCTTGTATTGAAGTTGGCAACATCCTTGGTTTTGGAAGATTAGACTGATTAGATCCATTTACTTGCTGAGATAAAGAAGATGGAACCTTTAATCGGTCTTCCAAAATAACTGTGCCAAAACTGAGTTGGCCATTGGCAGAAGAACTTGCTTGTTCTTTTTGAGCTCGCTGAAGGGCTCTACCACGAGTTTCTGCTGCATATACAGTGCTAGCAGGGTTAGAATTAGAGTAGTGGCTTCGGAAAGATCCACGTCTTCCCCTATATCCTGAACCTCTAGAACTTCCTCGGGTTCCCTTATTTGATACAGGGAATTCAGGCTCATCAAGACTGGAATATGGATCTGTTAATTGAATCATATTAACAGAACCAAAGATTAACTCTTCGTCTGATAAAGACTCTGCCTTGTTAGACTGTTTAGGCTGTGCCGTTTGGTGGGGCGGTGCCCGTGGCTTTGAAGTAGATGGCATGAAATCTTCCAGAGTCAAAGAAAATTTAGGCTTTGATACATACTCATCAGCTTCTGATTCCTCTTTCTTCTTTGAATTGCGCTGCCCTTTTGAGGATTTGTCTTTTGATGGAGGCTTTACTGCAGCTTTTGTAGGAGACACAATTGGCTTCTTCAATTGTGTCCTCAAAATGGAATGGGTCTGATTGATTGTCTTTCTGACCATCCAATCATCATATTTTTTCGCAGTTTTGCTTTTGACTTCCTGCCACTCGCCTCCTTCCTCTGGATCTGTAGCGGTAATACACGCTACATGAGCTGAAGAACCCTTCAATTTTACTTGTCCCAAGTCAACCATCTTTTGCAGGAGGTCTTTAAAGACAAAACACTCCTAGATGGGATGCCCCAACATTTGATGAAAGGGACAATAATTGGGACGGTCTTCATCTCCTTCCTTGTTTGGCCTCTTGGGCACTGGTAATTGAACCAAATTATTTTCCAGAGCTGAAATGAAGTAACCAGGAACTTGCTCATTTCGGAAAGAGTATGTTTTACTCTTCATATCCTCAAATTGTTTTCGTCGTTGATCTATTTGATCATTTGGACGAAATGACCTTTGTTGTTGGCGTTCAGGAGGTGGAGTCCTTCGAGAAGATGAAGGTTTTGAAGTAGATATAGGTACAAGTGCTTGTTTAAGCATAACTGTAGCAGTTTCTGCTTTACCCATTCTTCTTCCTGGAGCTGATGGAATTACACGAGATTTAACCTTAGCCTGTATAAGGGAATCTTCAATCTTCTGAGCGATTGAAGTAAGGTCTCGAAACCCTCCTGTGTATTTCACAGGTATCAATGGCGTGCGTAATTCGTCACACAAATTTTCCACACAGATTGGTAACAATTCCTCTTGAGGGAGTGCTAAACTCAGGGAATACGTTAATCCCTTCCAACGAGCAATGAAATCAGAGACTCTTTCATTTTCCCTTTGCTTGTAGTTTGTAAGATCGAAAACTGTCGTTTTTGGAAAAGTTGAGCTAAACTGAAGAAGGAATTTTTGACGAAGATCCTCCCATCCGATGACTGACCGGGATTGCAAGCTTGTATACCAGACAAAAGCTGGTCCTTGCAAGGTTCGCACGAAGTATCTGAGTTTCAATGCTTCTTGCTGCTCTGGAGTTCCCATCATAGGATCACAACAAGACACGTAATGCGTCAAATGTTGTTCAGGGTCGCCTGATCCATTGAAATTAGGGAAAACAGGGTTTCCAAAACTGGATGGAGGAGAAATTGAATCTACCCATTCAGGGTAAACTTTCTTTTGAGGTTGAACTTGCGCCTGTTTCCCTTCCATAGTTTCTAACCGAGCTGTTAATGACTCAATAGTAGTTATTAACTTTTGAGAAACATCAGGTTGAACTTGATTTTGGGTAGGTGAAATGAATGGAGCTTGGACAGACGTGGTGGTTGGTGCTGCAACTGATGGTAGTACTACCAACTGTTGTTGCGTTTGACCCATAGGATTAGACCTCTGAGGGTGTACTGATAAAGGAGGATATTCCTGATCCATCTCAGTAGTTACAACAAATTCCTTCGGCTGTCGGACTTCAGCATTCTTAAGAAGAAGACTACTCAGAAGTAGTTCTGCATTCAACCTTATTAATTCTTTCATTTCTTCCTCCTGTTGTGCAAAACTTTGCTCTAATGAGAGCGATTGACCTCCTTCAGAGGAAGGGTGAGAAGTAACCTGATTCTTTCCTTTCCCCTTATTGGATCCTTTTCGGAGAGGGGGAAGTGGGTTACTTGAAGGAATACCCAGATTTTGGGTAATCCTTTGATTACGTGTGCGCACACCTTCTTCATTTAGGTCTGTGTGCGCAACTTCTTGAGCAGGAACCTCTTCGTCTGATCCCTCTGATTGAGCCTCATCTGGTGAATCAGCAGCAACGGCATTGATAACATTAATGGATTCATATTGCATGGAATCCTTTCTATCAGCAGTTATGTGATATTGTCTTCTTCCATGTCCATGATGAGACATGGCATTCCGTTGACTTGATCCCTTAGGAACTTCTTGGAGAACCGTCACTTGGAGAGAATCTCCTGATAGCTTGGCTCTTCGTTCCTCTTGAGGCTTATTCCCTAATCGAGAGAATACTAACGTTCTCTGAGGGAGGTATTGAGGATTTGAAAAAGTCTCCAGTCCGGTGGACTGGGGATGTTCCTGCTGTTTCCGCTCAACTCCTCGAATCCCATTTGTTGACTCTGAGGGTTGAGTTAGAGAAGTCCCCAGTCTGACAAGCTGGGGTGTCTCTTGACATGCTATGTATGAGATCTTCTTAAAATCTCTCTTGATCTTGCAAATCTTAGTTCGGAAATTAGCTGGATGCATTAAACTGTATCCACTTTTATCACCTGGTTCAACAGACCATTGGATGATTTCCGAAACTTCTGTCATTTGATGACGTGTTTGCTCCAGACGAGAGGCTTGTGCAATATTCTCGCCTGCTTGATGTAAGAGCAATTCAACAACTTGTTCTCTATATACTTGATTTTGAGAGGAACTATTTGAAGCCTGTTCTTGAGCAAGCTTTTGATTATGAACAAATCCCATTGACTGTGGCTGGCCATGGGTAATAACATTGCATGAGACCATTTTCGGCGGCCTTTGCTGATCGGAAAGCACTGTGAAATGTAGTTCTCCGTGAACACCCCATCCTCTGATATGAATGTCAGATGGAGCATTGGAAATTAACTGACGCAATTTTCTTAGTGCGCCAAGGCATGAACGTTGAAGGGTTCTCTGTTGCTTTTCAGCCTTCGGATACTGAGAGACTGATAGAGATGCCAAATCAATCTGGTGTTGTAACCCTTCTATTATCTTAATATGATTTTCATAATCACTGTAAGATAATACTTTCTTCTTCAATTGACAAAGAGTCTTCCATATGTTAAGACGAATATCATGGATTCCATCATCCGTTAACATCTTTGGAATGTCGTACTGGGAGTCAGCCAAAGGCCAAAACATGACTGGTACTTCACCTTTTGCCAGTTTTTTTTCTCATGTTTAGCATTTCCTCTTTATCATTAAATGAAGATTCTTCTACCTGTTTGGACCAGAGTTGGTGTTTCCTTGTTTCTTCATCGGATTCAACAAGATTGGTAGAGAAATCACTATTCATGCTGGAAGATGAATAACCCAGGGATGGTTCGGAGAATAACCTGAACCCCAGGCTATCTTCTGATGGAGAAAGAGTTTCACCTGTCGATAGTAAATTATCAGACATGACTGGTTTTACGTTTGCAAATGCCTCGAGATAGTAGGGCTTTCTCGTCACTACATTGCTTTCTGAATAATTTTCGAGACAACGTGAATCACTACTGCGGAGAGGACTTTCGCAGCGAAGTTCATCACCATGAGGAGGACCTTCATGATGGGTTACAGCAAAAGTTGAGATCTCTTGCTCCTTGGTCTTCTGACCACACAGAGGGTTCCTGTGGCTCTCATCTGAAGAAGAAACTTCAAGATTGACCGAATTTTCATGAAGCAAGTTTTCATGAGGAAGTGTCTGTTGAAGACCTTCAGAATTAATGTTCCCGTTATTGGGAACTGAGGGAGTAGAATCTTGAATTCCGACAGATAAATGTCTGAGGGCTTCAAGAACTCCAGCATCGAGCAAGGCTTGGTTACAGATTGGCCTTTGATCTCCTGACTGTGCTGGGTGGATCTTTTTCTTAGATGCCTTCTTACTCGCTTTAGAAACCACTTGATGACGAAAGTGATTGCTCTGAGCAGGTGTATGTGCCTGATCAGGAAAGATGGTCAGGTTAGGCTGACGATCTCCACTCAAATCAGGTGTACGTGCCTGACTTGGTTGTCCGTATGATATGGGGGAGTATGCCCCATAACCCTCTTGGACTGGAACAGATGTGTGTGTCTGTTCTGGAGTGAATTGTTGATGTGTCACTCCACTGCTAGGGATAGATTTATGTGTCTGTCCCTGTGACGATGCTGAAGTTGTTATGATATCCTGGCAAGCATCCAGAATATGAGCAGGAATTTGCTTCTGCTCTTTCACCATTGACAAAATATGTTTGGTGACTTCAGCCGCCGGAACGGGGATATACGTCCATTCCGAGCTTGGAGTAGGTGTATGTGCCTGCTCCTGTCTTCCTTTTCCTGTCAGTGAATCCTGACAGTACTCAAGTGTGGAGGCAGAGAGTTGAGTCTGCCTCCTGTTTGTCGTCGGGACTTTCTGACTGACTTCTCCATGCGCTACCAAGCGAGACTGTTGGTAGGCTTGATTAGTATTAGCAGGTGTATGTGCCTGCTGATTACACTTCGCCAAACGTGGTTGATGAGATCCATCATATGTAGTCAGACGAGCCTGCTGACTAACTGGTGATGTATAACCAGGTGCATGTTCCTGCCTAAAGTACTCCGCCGGAATTGCCTGGCGGGATCGGCTTGATGCTGCCAGACGATTCTGCTGGACAGCGGAATTAAAACGGGCAGGTGATTGTGCCTACTCGTTATTTGCCACCAAGTTAGGTTGGTGGACTTCTCCGGAGATGTAAGGGATGACAACCTGCCTATTGTTAACCGGATTCCTTCTCTGGTGGTTCATCTTGCCTGCTCGGGTTCGAGGAACATGAGATGAATGACTGGAGTCGGTACCCTCATCATGTTGAGGGCGCACTACCGCACGAGTCTGGCAGCGATTGTTGATGGGAGCCCTCGGGAAGGACTCCTGTTTTTTTGAACTAAGGCCCTGAGGGACCTGCTCATTCACTTCCTCAGAGTAAGGGAGTGAATGGAAATTGCATTCCGGGGATAACGACCCAAAACGGTTGGAGACGGTAGTCAGCACCGCCTGCTTCTTGATTGCTGGCCACCGTTGTCCGGACGACCAGGTAGAGTTGTTAACTTGGAGGGATTGACGAGCATCCTCCAGAGTTGGGATAGTACCGTTGCGACGGTACTCCTTAACCAGTGCATTAGAAACCCAGCGTTGAAGACGCTGAGTTGGTGATTTCATCCTCAGAGCGGACGACGTTCCAGCAGGAGTAGCAGCATTGGTTTTCACAGTAGCAGACCTCACAGTAGAGGTGTTCACAGCAGCAGTATTCACAGGGGTGAATTTAAGGAAAGCCATTTTGCAGAAGATTTTGAGAAAAGAGTGCATGTTCCATATAACAGACATAATCAAGATGAATCCGGCCACTGCATCTTTTGGATGAGCACATGTCAATGATTGATTTGTTGGCCCAAGGGGCCTAACAAATAAGAAAAACATCACTTTAACTTGGTTAAGGATTCACGTCGGGTTCACCATTTTTGTTTCGCACGGATTTCGGGGATGAACTCCTGGACGGGAGATTCAAACGTTCCGATCGGTTTCTAACGGGTTTGTTCGTAGAACCGGAAACATCCAATGATTCCACATCCGTTTGGACCTACTTTCCAAAGGTAGGCGCTCATTAGCTTGTGGACTAATGAGGCTTAGGAATTTTTATTGGTCGAGAGGATGGTAGGTCGGACTCATCACACCTTTTTGAGGGGAATTATTGTCTACTCCGGGACTCTCTTTATAGATTTAAGTTATGTTCGTGAATCCTTATTACATTACCAAGTATAAAATGAGCTTTTCTTTAGTTTTAACAATCAATGATTAAATATGTAAGAAATTTAGAGAATCTTTTATATGTATTCGAGGTTCTTCATCAATAGAGAATCATCTATATCTGTTTAGAGATTCTTGGTCAATGGTATCCTTCAAAACATTTATATAAAAGTCTCTTGGTCATTATGATGACCAGGCTGGTTTTAAAGCCACTCAGTGGGGCACTTGAAGTTTATCGTCATTCAGAAGGACAGAGATTATTTCAAAGTTGGGATCGAACCCATAAATGGGCTACCTACATATCCTTTGTTTTGGAAAAGGAATCAGAACCCACGTAGTTCGAGTAATGGAGTATGATGTTTATGATTGATGGCTCAAAGAAGAATGTCATAATTACATTTACACTCTAAGCTCATGTGAGTCATGCTCGGTGTGAGAAACAAGAGGCATTGGTAAAATTTAGACAATTGTGCCATGAAAGATGCAATCATAAGAAATTTTTTGGGGCTTATGTATGTATGACTGCCCAAAATAGATGAAGGTTTACGATTTACTTTTAGGGAGAAAATCCAGGAACAGGGTCCATAAAGGTATATGTGCTTTATGGAGATTTGAATACTCTAATCTTGGGGCTTACTCCTAAGGAGGATGCCCAAGTTAGGAGGGGACTTATGATTGGGTTTTACTCCTGAAAAGGAAACCCAAATCAAGGGTAATTTTGGACTGGTTAAAGAGAAATTAGGGGACTTGGGGCTTATTCCTGAAAAGGAAGCCCAAGATTATGACTGGGACTTACTCCTAAAAAAGGAGGCCCAGGTTATGACTGAGTCTTATTCCTAAAAAGGAGACCCAGGTTAGGGATTATGGTTTGGGGCTTACTCCTGAAGAGGATGCCCAAGTTTGAGATTGGGGCTTACTCCTGAAGAGGATGCCCAAGTCAAAGGATTTATAACTGGGGATTATTCCTAAAAAAGGAGACCCAGGTTAAGGATTCTCTCATCTTAAGGGATGAGGTTAAATGAACGAACTCTCAATCTTTGGTGACATAAGGATATTTAAATCACTAGGTTTTGAGAGATATTCCACAGAATTCCTTTCAGACAAGGAAGTCAAATCAAGAAATCATGCCATAAATGGCTTTGAAGAGTGTCTTGAAGACTGAATCTTGAAAAGGAAAGGTGAAATGGCTTAAGAGGGGTAAAATGGGCAAGATGGGCACCCAAACAGATAGGGGCGCGCATGTCTTGAAAGGCGCGCAAGTCCTGCGGCAGCGCGTAAGTTTTGGTCGTGCAAGTATACTTGCGCGACATGAGGGGTACTTGCGCGATTTTCAACCAGTATTGAAATACTTGAGCGACTCTTTTTTAAACCCTTTAGAATTTTCTTGAGGTTCTTCCAGAAAAGGGACGCGCAAGTTATATTGAAGGAAGTAAGTCAGCGCGCAAGTGTTTGATAAGTTTCGACACTTAGGCCTTCCTTCTTCTCTTTAGATCTTCCATGCTAGGTAAGAAATTACCTTAGAAGTGTTCCGGAAGCTTTGAGAAGAGACTTGGGCGTCGGGAGCTTCAATCCGAGTTTCTGAAAAAAGATCCTCTCGAATGGGGGGCCCACAGGGTCTATTTATAGGAAAAAGAAGGCCTGGGGAGGTTACCGGGCGGTTACCACTTAGGTCGCGCAAGTCACTTGCGTGACAGTTAGATAATTTGCGCGGTGAGGTTGTTGTCGATCCTTTGTTCATGCCTTTGTCGATTTTTGATGTTTTCTTCAAAGGTTGAATCACTTTGAGCTCAGATATTTCCCTTTTCCGATCTTTAGATCCTGTGACGAAAGGAGCGTCAACAAACATATAAGCCTTACAATATGAAAACGACTCCAAATGGTGCATTGGCCATCATGGGTAGTCTAGAAACACCAAAACAAACCTAAGACACACCAATATGGAACCTCATTTCCCTACTGCCATGTCACTCAAATCTGATGGTCAACACCATCCTAAATCATTTGGGCCATGCCCCAATCCTGGTGACCTCATATCCTCATCTGTTGATTGTGTCACCCCAACCAATAATCAACATAACTCATATATATATGTATATATTGGGCCATGCCCATCCTGACAATCACATCACCTCAAAATAGATTTGCAATGTTATCTCAATCCTCAGGCCAAGCATGTCACATTCCTACGGAACTTATCAATTTAAGAAAAAAATCAAAATAATTAAATTTGAATAAAAAATCTCCATGACCTAATATTCCCAAGGTCTAAAGACACTCACATGGATCTAACCACTTGTAGACTTGATAAGTGTTCCCATAGGAACCTCCAATTGGTCTAATTAATTAATTAATTAAAGGTAATAGTTAAATTATGTGGGTATCTCTCATACTACCCAATGGATCACTTGAAAACACACTACCAAAACACTTACAAAAATATAAAGAAATATGATCACCACCTAAATCATGTTTGTATATTTCCACTCATCCGATCGTAGCCTCTAACTTAGATCAATTTGGAAGAAATTGTTATTTTAGTCTAACGCCTAAAAAATAAGGTAAAACGGCACACATGGATTTAGCATTCCATATAGTGATATAAATAAAGAAATTATGAAAGAGGATTTAATGGATTACTAATATGGATCCAACTCACTTTATGGATCGAGAAATGGAGCCTAAATAAAGGAGTTGGATTAATTCCTAGTAGAAGAGAAATCAGGGAGTTCCCTATGTTTTGTGTGACTGAAGGAGGAAGAAAGAGGAGGAAAAAGAGAAAAAGGAGGTGATGGAAAAATATTATTTTCACACATTTAATGGACCACTTGTTTATCTCACATAGTTTTTAAAATCTTTCTCCAACCATGAGACACCCACTATTCAAAGCTCCAGATTGCATGGTTATCCCACACAGTTTTTCAAACTGTGTCACAACCATGTGAATAAAATATTATAGAAACAACATAGGGTTTTTATTTCCTTTCACCCCCTCTAAAATGATTTGGAAAAAAATCTACAAAAACCTATAGGAACTCATGATTACTCCTTGGAGGCTACACAATTTTTCCAAAACATGCACCCTAGTCTACATACCCTGGAAACATTGGGTTTCAGCCTCTAACAGACCTGAAACCCAACAAAAAAACTAAGGGATTTTTCAAGACTCTAAAACAATCCAAAAACATGAATTTGGGTTATGGAAACTCTTGAAATTAATTTTTTTACTCAGTAAAATATTTGGTCTACCCTTTAAACTCTGAAATTCAATATGGGTGAGGAATTTGACCCGCTCCAAAAACCAGAGAAGTTACGTTGACCCTTATATATGGTATTAGGGTGTAACATGTCATTAAAATTACATTATTAAATGAATAATCATTCCTAATTTATAAAACTATAAACTTCAAAAATTACAGTTGGCATTCTTGTGATCAAAATCATCGAACTTTTCATCCCCTGGAATTAGTGGTCCATGACTCAAACATGGTATAATTGGTCTATTAGGGTGTAATCATCAATATATATGGGAAAAACTATTTATTTTATTATAGACTAACTACTTAAACCAATTATGTTATTCATGTAAGAAGCATTATCACATTTTCATATAATAATAATTAAGTCACTAAAACAATCACAGGCAATACCGGAATTACATGAAACAAGATATACCTATATGACATTGAATAATGAATGAAATGTGAATCCTCAAGTTCCTATAATAGTTCATGATATTATACCTCCTTGTAATTATAGACTAAGCAAAAAAACAATCCCATAATTTATAATATCAATAATAATCCCATAAAACATTTGCATCACCCAACGGTTAAATCAATATAACTATAAAAGGTTCAATCCAATAATAACAATATCTTACCCCAGGTAATTTGGGTTTCTCCTATATGTGGTTTAGATACTCCCAAGAACAATCTCATTAATAAATTATGATATATACTATTCTATTATATAATACCAAAATAGTAAGATTAAAGGAAATAGAAGCTCTGATATGGCTTTGTAACATCTCGACCCAGAAGCCATTAAGCAGTGCCCTGAGCCTGTTAACCACATACCCTAAAGCATGACTCCCTATACACAAGAGGGTGTTAACTAGCAGTGGCAGACTAGGGTGTGTAAGTGGAGACACTATTACCTCTTAATAAAAGTGTAGCACAGTGGTATTCAATAATGGTAAATAGAACAATCAATTATAATTGATCACCATCATAATAATAAATCATCTAGATAAATAAACAGGAAGAAGATCAATGAATATTAGATAAAAAATGATGATCATGGAATTATTCTATACAAAAAGAAATCACATTGGATACAGAGGTAGAGTAATATAAAACATGATAAAAAAAGACTAAAATATGAGTATAGTATTGGTCCTCTTCTCTCGTACTCTATCATAGTACTGAAAATCAACCATCGGAAGCTGGGTGATTCCTTTTTTCTATCCCTTAAATCACGAAGTCTATTCGGGTACCATAGTTGTCCCAAATATGGTGTGATATATACTCAGTATGCCACTACCAATGGTTTGTATAACTTCCCAACCTGTGCATATAAAATGAGTTGTGTGCAGGTAAATCTAAGGGTAGATAAATAAATAAATAAATAAAACACATCGATACAAGTTTCTCTTTGGATACCCGACTGATACTAACTTCTTCAGCCTAATTCAGATGTCTCTATAACATGTTCAACCTATATATATATATATTATATCAGTGAATTTATATAAATATATTTTATATACCATATAATTCTTCTAGAATACATGTAAGGAATGCATAACTAGACTTTCGAAGAGCCAAGTGTAAACATGGACTAAACCCAAGCATGTTATTTGGCTTGGTGAATGCATATTTAAACCTAATAATAACACATACTTATTTATTAATAAAAAGGAATCATAGTCTCATCCCAGGTGATCTATAAGGAGGTACATAAGTATATCTCCTTGATAATTATAGGTATCAATCACCAAAAGAGTCCATCCAAGGCAATCTATATGTGGAACCCAAGTCTCACTCTTAGTATGGTATATAATATAACCCACTAAGCCCATACATTTTATACCAAATAGAGAACCAATTATCTATTGGGACATATTATATTAGAATCTTCCCACTGAACTAGTCCAAGTTAATCCACTAAGGAACCAGGTATTTCTCATAAGTAATAACAACATCCACCTGGTGATCTTATCCAAGGTACTCTATAAAATAATCCAAGTATTGATCTTAGAGAAGCAAGATTCATTTACAAATTCTAATTATAAAGATCCATGATCCCATCCAATTAATCTTTAAGTCAAGACCCTTGTATCTCCTTAAACTTGAATAAATGGTATGGGTTTAGCTAGCATGAAATACATACCACTAAACCAAATGAATTGAATTCACTACAAGTGTCATTTCACATACTTCAAATTAGTGTTTTAAATCAATTTAAGTATTGATCCTCTTAGTCCATTAAGGAAGGAACACCCATAAAGGTGGATCATGTCGATGTGGTCATCCTAACACTCAAATTTGTGAGTTGATATAACTACATTAAACATGGGTTTATCATTTAATTTAATTTACTAGATATTTAAGAGGTATCATGACAAGATTCTATCATGTGACACAAAGGAATATGATAAATAAAATTAGAAATTTAGGAAAAAACTAGACCACCTACCTAATGGTAGCAGAGAAACAATCATCTAGTATCGTCCCTTGGTTTAGTCTAAATCAGAATAAAACAAAAGAATATGAATATTACCTAAAAATAAGGAATATTATATCACAACAAAATAATTCCATCTATAATGAGACAAATAAATAAAGTGGAAAGGAAAATGGGGAGATTAATCTTTTTTTTTCATTTTCAAAAGCCAGTTTATGGGTTCCCAGTACCCCCACTACATGATTACAATACAACCACTTTCACCATTACACAAGAACAACATAAACCAAAGTAAATGTCCAAGAAACCACGAACCAGGGCACAAGAACATCAGAAATGGTGGTCAAACCTCATAAAGGGCTACCTTGAACGTCCCTCAGCGTGACCATCGATAACGAACCAAAACCTCTCATCAGTAAACTCCATCAGAATTCACCCAGCCTGCAATAGAAATGAAATGGACCTCTAGGAAGGATCCATCCAAAAAGGACATCAAAGAAACCAAAATAAAGAAGGCTTAATCCTGACGTTGTTAGCACCCTGATCCGTAGACAACTCAGAAGTTCCACCTTCCCCTTAAACCACAAATCCTCTATCACCATCATCTCAACACCATCCCACACATACCAACCAGCCAACATTCCATAACAAACCAAAAAAAACATCAAACCCTCACATAGAAAATGCAAGAGGTGCAGCTGAACACTGGAACAGAAATCGCCAAACTAGAAACCATCCAAAGGAAAAAATTAAGCATATTCAGATCAAGTTGACCTGCCACTTCACCCTCCTCCACAGACAACCACAGCCATTCAGAAACCACCGGCATCAAAGCACTTATAAACATGCAAGACCAGATCCAACCTTCCAAAGAGAATATCCATAACCTCCCCCCTCCGAGCAGCAATGGACCAACGCCACGCCGCCATAGGAACACCAAAGTCACCGCTGACCCTCACCAGCCCTGGGATAGACGAGATCTGAAGCCCAAACCGGTGAACCACCACTGGGAAGTCTCACTGAGACACATTGTCGTCAGATCAACCACCGGGGAAAAAACTGTAGCCAACGAAGCCTCACCAGTCTCGGGCCCGATGAGATCTAAAGTCGATGCAGAAGAACTGCCACTGTTAAGCCTCGCCGCAACTGGGCCTGATGAAGAGATGCCTCCTCCAGAGCAACCACCATTGAGGAGAAGCGCGACTCCAAGATCCCGAGGGGACAAATACGGAACACCGCAAAGCACTAGAGTAGGGGAGGAGGAGAGATTCGAAGGGGGGAAACCCTAGCGAGCTGCGAGGGGAGGAAGAAGCCGCTCATAGGCAAACCCTAGCGCCAAAAATGGGGAGATTAATAGTGGTTATTCTTTGTGAAAAACGGTAGTCCGATCAGAGTCTAGACATAGGAGATACCTCAAAGCCTAGCAAGGAGGATAAGGGATCTCTCCCTGGGTGTGTAGTCTAGGGACGGCCCAGGGGAAAGCCCAAAGATACCCTAGTCTTAGGCAAAACCATGGGAAGGGGAAATGCAGTACCCCCCATCTTTCCCATAACCCTACCCTTTATTTCCCTCTACATGCACAAACCTTCGTTGTGATTTCCCCTACTCCCATGCATGCACTATCACTGCCCCTTCCCCCACACTCTCTCCATCTTGCTACACCCCCACTGCTACCCACCACCCATGCACTCCCTAACTCTATTCTCCTCTATTTCCCTTTTACCCTCCCTTCTCATAGGCCTCACCCTTCTTTATAGATACGGATGGTCGGGGGCCATCCATGGATCATTTCATGGCTCGCCTCCTCAATCCCTACATACTTGAATCTTATTTATCGGTTTTGCTTGTTGGTGGTGTGTGACCCCCCCCCCCCCCCCATCGTTGCTGAGACCCCCCACTCCCCTGACACCTACTGCCTCAATCATTGATATAACCACATTTTTAATTATAATTCAATTATAACCATTTTTTGAATTATCATTGTTATTTTTTATTTTTATTAATTGTTTGGTTTAATTTTTAGAAAGTATTTCAAATGTAGATTCATAGTCAATTCACCAATGCCTTGTCCATCTGATTTGTGATTTGTGGTTTTTTCATAGGCAATTAATTTCATTATATATTTCATTTATTTTTTAATTAATTAATTTGAATAACATATTTATTGATTGGTTCATCAATTTTGATTTACACTCTATTTAATCTTTCGATTCATCCATATGATTTTAATTTTCTATCAATTTTTTGTTTTTATTTTATTTATTTATTAAATTGAAAAGTAATAATGTATTTATAAAAATTTATACTATTGTTAAAAAAATTATAGATTACATTTGGAGCTAGAAAATATTTATTATTTTAAGTTTTCTAAAATTTATTACAAAAATATATTAGATATTATAAATCAAATAATATTTTTTAGGAAATGGAAATGCAAATGATAGGATTTTAGAATAAAATAAAACGAAAATGAATTTGGTTTTAGATATTTTTTTCATTTTATTAAAACATGTTAGAAAATATGTTAGTTTATCTTTTTCATTATATTTTTATTATAAAAAATAGAAAGAAGAATCATTCTTCAAAATAAAGTCTTCCTATACAATTTAGTGTTTTAATGTTAAATTTTAATAATTTTAAATAATTCTATTTAAATTTTTGATTTTTTTGAAACCAATTTGAGTTTATATTTTTTCTAATATTAGTTTTTAAGCATGTTTACATATTTATATTTGTGGTTTTATTTTATTTGAGAAATATTCAAAATATTTTTTGAATATTAAATAAAAAAATCATTTACCTATAATATATGGTTTTATTTTTGAAAGAATAATTACTTTAAATATGTTAGAATTATAAATAAATCATAATTATTTTTATTATAATTTATAACTTGTAGGTACTACAATGAATATAATTAAAATTTATTCTTCTCAAAACAAAACAAAAAAACGAAGAAACAATGAAATAAAAATATCCCTAGTTGTTTCAATTTATAAATTATTTTATATGAATTGGATTCTTCAACATGTTTTATTTTTTTAGAATTATTTCTCAGATTTATTTCACTAAATTATTAGGAGGTAATGTATTAAAAAAAATATGTGTCACCATTTTGTTAAAAAAAGGTACAATCTATGATTTGTACATGAAGTTGGATTCATGGTTTTACACCAATTGGTAATGTTTTAAACTGTTTAAGAGTGTGTTTTTTAATTCAATTTATGTGTTATTTTAAATATTTTGGTTCAAATTTTTGTAGGTTTGGAAGAATAATAGGTAGAAGAATATGAGGATTATTTGGTGAAATATTAAAATGATATTGAATTGTGTCTACAAAAAATAGGTAAATTTTAATTTTGTTTAAACATTTATGATTCAATTAAAATGAAAAAATATATTAATTTTAAATTTTTATGTTATGATTTATTATTTAAGTGTCTTGATTTTATCATTTTAAATTTTTTGATAACACATATAAAGTGTGTTTTGAATTTGCTTTAGTATACATGCTAGTTAACTTTTTCATGTGTTATTTTAAAAATCATGTGTCATGCTAATTTTAAATTTATTGGGTTTCTGTGTTGGTTTCACTTTATTTGTATTATTTTGTTATTTGGTATATAAATTTATAGAGTCATTGAACCTTATAATATGTGGTTTACCTGAGTTAAGTGGATTCCTTAAGGTGTAAAAAATAGTTTTTTAAATAGTTAGTTTCATTTGGGTTGGATTTAAAAGTGGTTTATAGTTGTTTTGTTATAAATGGGATTTGAATTTAATGTATTTATTAGTTTGGTTTGGTTTAATTTTTAAAATGGTAGAAAAAAGGTTTTAAGATGTTTTCTAGGTGTTTGAATAATTTTTTGTCTTAATTTATGTTATTTTATGCATAGAAAGGTTGTAGTTCTTATATTTAATATAACACTTTTTTTTGATTTTTTTGTCTTTTTTTGTCTATTGGAATGATATAAAAAACTATTTGGATTTGTATCAAACATATTCACAAATTTAAACTAAAAAAATTAATTATTTAAATAATTGGTTGACAATGATTTAAGTTGTCATTATATGATTAATCAGGCATTGATTTTAGATTATTTAGTTTTATGCTTGTGCTTCTTTTTAGGATCTTGTAGTGTGGTTTTAGACATATGTGTTTTGTTATGTTTTTTTTAAATTTTTTTAAAATTTTGTGGGATAACCCATGGGTTGTTCTAGGATGTTGCATACTATAATTTTTTTTTTGAAGCCCACATGAAATGTGGTCTTAAATAAATTTATAATTTTAGGTTTTCAAAATCTAGGGTCTGACCTATCCTACTTTGGTCTAACATGTTAACCACCTAATTAAAGGGAGGCATTTTTATATTTTGTCTTAGGAAATAATATTGTCTGGTCCAATCCTGGTATAGTCCACTAGAATAGAGGAGGAAGAAAAGGGTTGTCCTATAACATCATCATCCCAGTAATCATTGAACTAGGGACCTGATATGAGTCATCACATGACCTCAAGCATGCCTCCTTGTATTCCAGAGGCTGATGGCTAGAAGCACGGGTCTATAGAGATACATTGGGGAGACAATACCCCCTTATCTGAGTAATATCACAGAAAAAATAATATCAACATGTAAAAATGAAAATATAAATCTCAAGTGGACAACATACAGCAAAGTCCAATAAGTAACCAAGTAACATGATCTATAACAATATGATGAATACACTATACGTCAGGTAGTCATACAAAAAAAATCCCAACCCAAAACTACCAAAGACCCAAAGCTCGTACCCGAGTACCAACATGGTCCGGATCTCCCATGCTCCAACCCATCATCCCATGAAAAATGAAACACCAAATCCATTTCCAAAACCTATATCAGAAAATGAGTAGCATCTTCTTGGATAAACAAGTGACATAGTATTCCGAGCAGGGTTTGAGTATAACTCGGTAGGCCACCACCAACGGTGTCTAAATCAATAATCAATATATACAACAATGTATTCATATAACCCCAGTGAAATAAATAAACAAGTCAACAAGATAAATGTAGATATACATATATGTAACAGTTTAGAAACTATCAAATAACCATTTTAACCATTTAGATCCCTAGAGGAAACCAACCAACTAAGATATATCTAGTTTCATAAGAAATCCAAGACCTAGAATAAGGGGTTACAAACTTTTAAATCACAAGGCAGAATTCACTAATCACAATTTATCAACTTACCCTCGAGCCTCGATCTGGTAATAATGTTATGTCCACATTTTTTGGAAGCATAGAGCCTTAGTCTGACATCCCAACTCATTTCATGACCATACTTTGGGAAGCATAGAGCCTCAATCCGAAATCCCAACCCAACAATAGATAACACTACCATTGAAACCTAGGTCCGGGACATTTCATCCAATGCAATTGTTAGGGGTATAAAGACTTGGTCCGACTCCCTAACCTATGCATTATAGGGGTGTGTTTTAGATCTTCAGTATAGCCTAACCTTTGGGTGTATATCCTCATGTACAGTAGCTCACACTACTATTAATCCATTTTCACATTCTTATTTAACCATTTTACATATACCATTAACCATCCATATGAAATTTCACATGTTAAAAATAAACCAAACACCCACTTATTCCATGTTAACATCAAAACACCATATCATGAATTTTTTTTAATAAACCATGTTAACATGCTAACAAAACTGCCATAGCTTCCATTACATCAACCCTCAAATCATTTCAATTATTGAGGTTCCATCAGACCTTTAAATCTAATTAATAAAATATGAAACAAATCCAAAATACTCATTTAATATCATCTTGATGAAACCCTTTAAAGCATAGGTATTCTTCTTTTAGAAACTAAAATATACCCCAAGGGTCACACTCTCAATTCAATAAAAATTTTAAATCTCTTATGGAAACCACTTTTTAAATCACTTTGAGGTGAACACCTCCTTTCAAATAATTAATCACTCTCAAGAATAATTTTCTTTCAATAAATCTATAACTTAGTGAAGGCCCCAAAACACACCATTTAAACCATTTCAATACCTGTTAGGCATTTCAAAAAATACAACTTAAAATCCTTACAATTAACCCATTTACCATGCCCACATACCCAATTAAACTTTTACAATATAATTGCTCACATAATTCCCTTATCTCAATGTTTACCAATTTATTCACCATTTACAATAGTTTGGTGCACCCCATGGTCATCCCTAGGTTTGGTCTCACTTCACCAATGAACCCAACAGGGTCCATGAAGGTTTTTACATCTCAATCTATGTCCCAAATAACTTTACCTATTCCAAATAATTAAACCTTAGCAATGAAATACATTTTCACAATAACATACACATATAAAACATCAAGACTATGGGAAAGATATTTAAGGCCACCTACCTCATGTATGAAGACAACCGCATGCTCGACCTTAGCCTTTGATTAAACCAACTTTAAATACCTAACATGGAAACTTCTAGAAGAATAGGTTTTAGGTCTTCAGAAGAAGAGGAGAGATTTTGTAATCCCTAATCTAGAAAAAGGAATGGATGTGAGGTTTAGACTCACCCGGATCTTCGATTCTCACCCAAACACTCTCCAAATGGCTCTGAATTGAAGAATAATCATCCCCTGGAATTCTAGAAGGGTTTGGTTTTTTCACCCAAGATTCTAGAGGGGAAATATGGGAGAAAATAGGGTTATAACCCATAAATATTGAGAGGGAAAAACTATAGTTTCCTCAAAGCACCCACACAATTTTGAAAATCATAAGGTGATTGTGTGCCATCCTCTTTTTGAAATGGGGTTTGACCACATGGTTTCCCTAGCGAGGTGAACGGTTTTTACTAACCATTTCCAACAGTGTGACACGCACTCATTAGCCTTTTTCTTCTCATTTTGTGCCCTGAACCCCCAGAACACCCCCAAAACGTCTCATACACCCAAGAACCACTTCATTAGAAAAACAAATGATGTTTAACAAAAAATTAAACAAGTACGTACCTCCACGAATGGTTGCGATCTTTCAACCTCCCCACCTTATAACGGCTCATCCTAAAGTCGCACTTCCATGAGTTACTAAGCCTTAAATACCAAAAAGGTTCAGGCCATGGCGTATATCGGCCAACTATTATCTCCCAAGTTTCTTTCTGAATAGGGAGACTATATCACCACACCCAGGACAAAGAACTAGTCCTAGATCAAAGAAATTTCCCCCACTGTGACATATAATCAGGAACCCAATGCTCCTCAAGGACACTTACACTGAAACTCATCATTATCAACATCAACATAATAGAAAGTTCCAGCTAATGTTTTTTAACCACTATACAAGAGGATACTAACAAAGAACTAAACTACTCAAATAGTGACAATTGAAACACCTTTGGTCCAATCCTCTCCACAAATTAAGGCCTAAATTTCATGGTTCTATCTCACCCATTTTCCAAAATTCTAACGATTACCTGAGATCGACATTACCGAAGGGATATAAAGATTTCAACCACTTTTACCAACCTTTACTATTCTATAACTTGAGGGCCAATAGCCTCAATCCAATACCGAACTTCTGAAGCACAACCTGATCATAACCTTCATCTCAAGGTACTCAACTTCTCAACACTTGATCCAACACCCATCACCAAATCTGATACACCAATGTGGATCCAACCCGATACCATCCATCTCAAAACATCAGTCATTCCATTAACTGATTACTTACCTGCTATGGTGCTCCCCATTATATACCTTAGTTCACCACCACCATTAATTTATGTTGAGAACTTACAGCATTGAAAATAAGACAAACAAAACTTCAACTCAACCTTCACAACCTACCAGATGTGTTTCCCACTCACCATGCCCAATTATCCACAAGAACTCCTCCAAAATCTGGAATTAATCCTTGAAACTAAAACTACATAGATTGGTTAAACTTTCTTCATCCATATCTCAACTATGAACTTCTTGGTTCTTCCTCAAAGCCCGTTCACATTAATGGGATGCAGTTATCATTCCAACATTAACTGGAGGTGGCTTAAAGTCTACCACATTCATTCCCTTCTACCCAAATGAGTCGGTCTATTTTGATTGACTCACTCCTTTGGTACACAAATTCTACTATTGACATGACACCCCTCAACCTAAACATGAAACCTTCTCACTTAAGGCATACCTCCATCCTCTGCATGCACCTACCATAGTTTGTTCTTAACCTCTTGTGAAACATTATCACCCTTGCATCACCTACTCTACAAATTTTGGTTATTCCTATAGAACCCACCCACACGTATTTGATGAATCCACTCAGATTTCAACTTAGAGATAGCCCGAGCCTGATGCCATCGCTCAGCTTGATCAACGACAACATCTTAGGCCAACCTGGCCTTCCCTAATGAACTCAAACATTCCCCACACATGTTTCTTATTGGAATCATGATAAGAATGCATCCACTCTAATTACTTCTCCACACATCCATGAATAACATACCACTCCCCGCCTTAGGGATATAATTCTCACTACCTTCCTCAATAAATCTTCATCCACCATGGTCTGGTATTTGATCACATGTTAAACCCCAAAATGTGTACATGACCATCTATCTTCCCACAAAACAAGAATCACTCACTACTCATTTTTGGCTTCTAATAATGGCACCAACGATATTCGTAAACATCAAGTTTATCCTGAGGACCACTACTATAACCATTCGATTGTGAAATTCCCATTATCTATATCCACACACATTTATCCATGAGTGACTTCTATAAGAGGCTTCATTTTCATCCAAATAATATTTCGGTAGCTATAAATAAATCCCAAAATATCTCAATATACTCGGGACAATATCACGATATTGGACATGATCCTTACTAGATAAAATTATGGTAATATTTCATTGATGAATTCCTCCACAAACTATCCATCACCACTATCACTTTATATCATGGGGACACCTTAAACTTTTGAAAGACTCGGGCTTCCCTACCTATCAACACCTCATTGAAACCTGACCACCACAACTCATGTGGGACTGCCAACTAAACTCACCACCACTCCATAATCTTTTACCAAGATTTCATGAACCAACACTTCTTAGGGCACTGACACTGCCACACCTCTCAATTTCTTCCAACATGACCATGTTGGATCAAAATAGAAACATAATGATCCATCATATCGATCCAAACTGATCAGTCTCTTTCATAGCCAGCACTTCCCACTATTATCACATGGTAATTCAATAGGTGCTTATCATGAGCATCATTTTCACCTATCCCAAATGGAATTGTTCTTCCCAACACATTCCCACAACTAAACCTCCTCAAAACCCTCAAGGTCTCACACTTTCTTACGACCACACAATGAAACTGAATTTAGATCACATGAGTCATAGTTTACCAGAGATAAAACCAAATGTTAGCTCACACAACTAAACATGCCACATAATCCATCAGCCTCATTAGACTCAATGATTTCTCAACATCTCACTCAAAAACTAAAACATTCATATGTGCAAGCCCAACCATTTGACCACCCTCACCCCCTGGTGTCCTAACAATCCTTTCTATCCAAACCATCTTTCAACCAACTACAAGCACTAAGATGCCTCCTTGAGAGAGAAACAAGTGAAAAACATTCCATTTTACCAAAACATGATGTCACCCACTATACAAAAATTCCACCTATGAGTAAAACAATCATTATCTACATTCTAAATCACTTGATACAATGGTACAACCTCCCCTGAGGCTATCTTCGATTTCTAATCATTTTTGACTCACAGTCACAACTCGTACCATATCTCCAAAATCATAAACCTTTCTACCTATACCCCCCAAGTCTAAACCCACACTATGAAACATTATTTATGTTCCTCTTCCATTTTATAAAACATATACCTATTCTATATGCACCCCAAAATCATGAGAAACTCAGCTGAACTCTATGGAGGGTCAACGTGAAAGTGAAATGATACCAACTCTCTAATTTATAGTCACAACTAAAAAAGGTCATTGGATCTACCTTGAAGTAATACATGTCAGACCTCAACCACTATGCTACTCACAGGTAGAAATCCAACCCCATTTCTAAACAAACACAATGAAATCATTTAATCTAGGTTTGACACTGAAGATACTCACACATGCACATCGGCACCATGAACTAAACACCCACTCTAAGGTCCAAGACACAAATTAAAATGTCTCAACCCAAAACAATTACCACATCCACATTAACAAACACCAATACACATCTTCAAGGTCACAACCTAACCGAGGACACAACAAGAAACACTCCATTAATCGGCACATCCAAAACCATCATGTTCTTATATCTCGTAACCCAAGATCTCAAAATTAAGGCACGCTCACTACCCAAATCACCCATACATAGGGAAAAAAACTAACACAATGGTTACCCACCACAAATGTCCCTAAAAGTTCCATAATTTTCCAATTTCCCTTATTAATTAAATATTACCATTTAAAGCCCAAGGATTCACATTTCAAAAACATTTTTATTTCAAAACCCAAGAACTTACACTTTCAAAACAATTACTAAAATTCATACTTCATAAGATTTTCATTAACGATCATTTTCTGGACAGATCAATAGCTTTAAACCACAAGAAGAAATAACACTACTAATATTTGAGTATCAAGGGACTATGAATAACGAGAAACATAAGAAGACTTATCACTATTATGTTCTTATCATGATGCATCAACTCACAAGCCCTCTCTTTCCATACTAGGCCAAGAGATAAAACTACATAAATCAATAACATCACATCCACGTGAATGAATCAAGGTGGGAATATCAACCAAACGTAAAATTACAAAACAAAACATCAATTTCCACCTCTGGAAACTTGGTTTTCCCAGTATACATGGGGCTGCAGGCACCCATGCATGATCTCATTACCAAGTCCTAAAAAGACCCATGTCTCATGCCTACCATACCCCAAATAGTATGACAAAAGAAACTACTCTGATACCACTTTGTAACATCCCCAGTATGATGTCCACTAAACTGGTGCCCCTAGACGATTCTTCACATGACCTTAGTCTTAACTCCTCATATGTCAAAGGTTACTGAATAGAATTACGGGTCTATAGAGATACGTTGGAAAGACTATATCCACTTATTAGAGTAATATCACATCCAAAATAATATCAACTAGTAAAAAGGAAAATCTAAACCACAAATGGACAACATATAGTAGAGGCCAATAAGTAACTAAGTAACTCATTCCATAACAATATGATGAATACACTGCATGTTAGGTAGTTATACAAATGAAATCAAAAACCAAAACTACCAAATACCTCGAACCCGAACTCATGTCCCAACCAGTCCTAAACTCCCATGCTACAACCCATCATCCCATGCACAACCAAACACATGATCCATATCTGAAACATTTATTGTAAAACAAGTAGCATGTGCTCAGATACCCAAGTGACATGGAAAACCTAGCAAGGTGTAAGTACAACTCAGTAGGCCACCACCAGTAGTGTCTAAATAAATATCCAGTCTATACAACAGAGTATACAGAAAACCCTAATGTAATAAAAAACAAGGAAATAAGAGAAATTTAGATATACATATATTTCATAGTTGAAAAATTATTGAATAACAATTTTAACCATTTAGTTCCCTAGATGTAACCAACCAACTAAGCTAGATCCAGTCTCATGGGAAGCCAAACCATAGAATAATAGGTTATACATTTTTAAATCACAATGGGGATTCATTAATCACAAGTTAACCACTTACTATAGAGCCTTGATCTGGTAATCATGTCATGTGCATATGTTTGGGAAGCTTAGTGCCTCCGTCTGACATCCCAACCCATGAAATGATCATACATTGGAAAGAATAGAGCCTTAGTCTGACATCCCAACCAAAAAATATATAACACTACCCTTGGATCCTAGATCGAGGTAGTTTCATCTTATTAAAATGTTAGGGGAAAATAGCCTTGATCCAACTCCCCACCCCATGCATTAAAAGGGTGGCATTTAGAGCCTCACTATAACTTGACTCGTGGGTGTAGATCCTCATGTATAATACACTAAACTACCATCAGAACATGTTAACATGATTCTTTAACCACTTTAGATTTACCATTAGCTAACTATATCACATCTCAGATATTAAAAATAAACCAAACACCCCTTATTCCATGTTAACATCAAAACACCATATCATTCATTTCATTTAATAAACCATGTCCACATGCTATCATTAATATCATGGATTCCATTAAATCAACCCACAAATAATTTCAATTAATAAGGTCTCAATGGACATTTAAATACAATTTATTAAATAATACAAAAAATATTAAATATTCTTTTAAAATCATCTTGATGACACCCTTTAAAATATAGATATTTCTCTTTAAAGAACTCAAAAATACCCCAAGGATTTCATTTCCATTTCCAACATTCAAAATAACTATAAAACCATTTTCAAAAAAAAAGGTCATGCCCTTAATTCAATCATCATTTAAAATCCATTATGAAAACTATTTTTTTATCGCTAAAAGGTCAACACCTCCTTTAAAAGAATTACTCCCTCTCAAACATCACTTTATTTTAATAAATCTATAATTGAGTCAAGGCCCCAAAACACACCATTTAAACCATTTTAAAACCTCCTATTAATCTGATAAAATCCAACTTGTAATCATTAAAATTAACCCATTTACCATTCCTATGTACCTGATTATAATTTTATAATCCCATAGCCCTAATAATTCACATATATCAATGTTTACCAATGTATTCACCATTTACAAGATTTAGGGATACCCCATGGATAGCCTTAGGTTTGGTCTCACTTCACCAATAGACCCAACGTGGTCTGCGATGGGTTTTGCAACTCAATATAAGGCCCAAATCACTTTGCATAATCGAAATCATTAAAAGGAAGTAAGTAAATACATTGGCATAACTACATACACATATAAAAAATCAAGATTGTGTGAAAGAGCTTTGAGACCACCTACCTCATATCTAGAGATAAACACACACTCAATCTTAGCCTTTTATTTGGAAACAAACCACCTTTAAAGCCCCAACCTAGAAACTGATGAAAGAATAGGGTTTTATGGATTCAAAAGAAGATGATAGATTATATAATCCATAATCCGTAAAAGGTAAATTAGAGGAGGGTTAGACTCACCCACATCTTTTATTATGACCCAAACTCCCTCCAAATAGATAATAATAGACGGAGAATCATACCATGGAAGTCTAGAAGGGTTTATTTTTTCACCAAGATTATAAAGGAGGAATAAGGGAGAAATATGGTTAGAACCCTTAAAGACCAAGAGGGAAAAAATAGAATTTCCCACTTTTAAGGGTCATGAGGTTTATCCACATAGTTAACCAAACTATACACTAAATGTGTGGATCCCTCTTTTTAATAGGATCTAAGCCACATGATTTTATGGAAGCACCCACACAGTTTGGAAAACCGTGTGATGATCACTCTCCATCCTCTATCTGATTGGAGGTTTGACCGTGTGGTTTCCCTGGCAAAGTGCATAGTTTGTACTAACCATGTACAAACTATGCACTTCACACTGATTAGACTCTTTTCTTTGTATTTTGTATCTTGCACCCCCAGAACTCCCCCAAATCTTATAATACAACCATGAACCACTTCATTAGCCACAAAAATGAAAGATTAACCAAAATTTAAACAAGGAAATAACTCTATGAAAGGTCAGGATATTTCATATCCAATTTAAATAAAATGAGGGGGGAAAGATAAATTTTCACAATTTTTAATTGGTGCATTGTTTTCCTGTATGTTTTTCCAAACCATGTGAAAATTATGTGTCGGGAACTATCCCAAGAAACCCCTCTAATGTGAAAAGTGAATGGTTTGAATAATTATATAAAACCCCATGAAAAGCCCATATGGAATAGGACCTTAAGTTCTAACATTCCCTTTAAGATTAGGTTTCATAGTTCTAAAAAACTATGTGGCCCTAGGTAAATCACTAGACCACTCTATATATTTGTGTCTCATAGTTAGCACAAACCATGCGCTAACCATACAGCTCATTTTTCCTTTCCAAATATTGGAGCTTCGAGCTCCGATAAGTAATTATTCTAAAAAATTTAAACCCCATAAAAATTATAAAGAAAACATGTGGGTATCTTTAGATCACAATCTTCATAATCTATTTTAAACCCATGTTAGAAATAACTGGATCCCAGATAAATCTATAGGATAAACCCTCTGGATAACTTCATCCTTATTGACTCTAAAGATAATGAACAATATCCAATGCATTAGATCACTATCTAGGCACACCCATCATATAAGTTATATCTGGCTCACCCAGAGCTATTTGGGATCACCCATTATATAAGCTATATATGGATAACTCGATTTTACCCGGTCACACCCATGATCATCAATAATGATCAAGTATTATTAATGAGTAATACATTTATAATCTTTTACTTTTTACATAACAATAATCATTTTTCTTTCATTTCTTCATTCTCCTGTGAAAAAAGGATTCGAGTTCAATCTGATAATCCATTTACATAATGAATAAGGATGGTATCATTACCACATATCGCAAGTTTCATATAAGTAACGTCAAGGGTTTTTGTTTTTTATAAATATAAATACCATTAAAAGTTCATTAAAAACAGTTTAAAAAATTAAACTTTTTATTTTGAAAATCACATTAAAAAACTAAATATTCACAAATTATTTTGAAAAACACTTTACATTGAAAATAACCCTTGAAACATAAAAAATAATCTTAAAAAAATAATGGTCATTACAATGTTAAAATCCATTCATGATGTAAATGTTAAAAATAAACATTCTTTACAAACATTTTGTAAAGCATGAAAAAAGTGACCTATTTAGAAAATTTTAATAAATTTTCATTTAAAACCTTTTAAAATAAGGTCAAAGACCACATAAAATGTATTTAGGAAATAATTTATTTCTATAGAGAACATTTTTGAATTTTTTTAGAAAATATAGATATGGAATAGAAATATAATCTATCTAAAAGAAAATACATGATCAATATCATGTAAAAATTAATTTCTTGATGTTTTTTTAATCAATAAAGGAGAAAATTGAAATCAAACACGTTACCAATGGTGAATAAAGATATTTGGTTCAAGAAAATAGTATCTTATGATTTCCTCTAAAGGAACCTTGAACATAAACAATCCCTAAATAAATGATATTATAACATAAATCCTTTTCCACTTTTGAAACTATTCAATCGTAAGTCCTGTGAAAGAATAACTTAAAATGATAACTTAAATATCATTAACTTGAGGTGTTTCATTATATAATATTATTAAGGTACATTATATAAACCTTATAAAAAATTATGGGTATAACAAAATATATTTCCCAATGAAGAAAATTTTAGATGAAAAACCCTTAAAATGATCACAACATTGAAATGAGAATTAATAAATTTGTATTAAATGTAAATTCACATAAAAATGGAATAAAAAATAAGATGATGAAAAATTCATTTCTCATAAAATTTTATAATATCAAATACAATGAAGAACTAGTAAAACCCAATGAAAAGAAATTAAGTTATGAAATTATTTAAAACTTGGTAACTTTAAAGTCACATACCCTTGGATGGAATAATTAAAATTGAAAGTTAAAATACCCGGATTTATAAAGGATTCATGATGTTACATGTAAGAGGTTATATATAAATACCATATAAAATAAATAATGTGGATAATATTAAAATATTCCTTAATGAAGGATAATTGAGATGAAGTCCCTTACTACCTTGTTAATATCATGATCAAAACCTCATAAAAGAGAGAACATCATATGTATTTTTAAATCCCAATAATTTTCAGGAAAATAATCATAGAATATATTCATGGAAATTATATTCACTAAAAAATAAAAAAAAAGTGGTGAATATGGCATACGTCTCCCAGAAGTAGAAGCGAGACGAGAAAATCTTACAAGGAATCTAGACTTTCTAGGTACGTTCTTTAACTCCAGTATAATAAGATTATATCAATTATTTTATTACTCAATAAACTTTTATTAATTTAATACCTTATAGTTAAATTATTTATTTTTATTAATTTTTCTTTATTTTTAATTTCATAATTAAATACTTAATTATTTAAGTCCACATCAGGTTTTTTGAGGACGTTCAGTTCATTATTTCAAAATAGCTTTGATGTGTTGCTCGTGGTCAAAGAGGTCATTATTAAAACATATAAATAATCATAATCATGAAATATTAATAATTTTTTTACATAATTTATACTTTTAAAACCAATCATTAATGGTTTTTATGAAAAATGAACTATGTTACAATCATGTGGATGGTTGGTCCTACGTATGCACGAGCAACATTTCCATTTCTGAACGATCATTATGGAAATAAGGTGAGTATTATTTTATCTTTAAAGAATTATAATAATATTATAAATATAATTTTATTTATTTAAATATACTTATATATATAATTAATGTGATGTGGTTATGAAAAAAAATAATCAGATCACTTCATGGTGGCGGTAGTCCACACGTACGCATGAATGACTTTATCATTTTTTTAGTGAGTGGAAAGGTAAGAAATAAAGTAATATATTATCCTTCCATAATAATAAATATATAACTAAATTAATAATTATTTTATTTATATCATATATATATATTCATTAAATTTATCCTTATTTCCTTCAATGTAAATCATTAGTGAAAAATTAATCACATCACTCTGTGAAGTGGTAGTCTGGCACCGTACACCCGAACAACATTATTATATCCCCCATAGAACAGAAAGTTACAAGGTATAAATGATATCATAACTAAATAAGTATAAATATTTTAAAAAAATCATATATGTATATTTTAAATCCATAATTATAACAATACTTTATAGGGGTTGATGGAAAAAGAATTACATTGGTTCATAAGGTGGTAATATGTCGTACACATGAATGGTGATTTTGTATTCCATTTTATAGAAGAAGAGATGGATTTAGGTTATTAAACTAACAAAAAAACATCTCAGTATATGTGAGATACTAGTTTTATAATATAAAAATAATTTAACAATATTTGGAGGAGGTGGGAGACTAAATAAAATATAAATGTTCAATTTTGCATGATACCTCTTCTTCGGATAACCTCCTTGGGTTAGAACCAAAATCCTTATTTTGAATGATTTATGATCAAAAAATGATTCGAGAATTTGTGGAGGGATTTAAGGAATATATTTTGGAATGAATTTTCTGATACAAAGGTATTTGAATTTTTTAAGAGGATGGGAGAGGGGGTGTCCTTTTATAAGTGAGGTGGGTGGCACACTTGTAATTTTTGAAAAGAAAATGTGATACCCATGTTTTTCACATGCCAAAAGGATCCAAAAATGAACATTATCAAGAATTTGAAATTATGAGAAATAAATATGGCCATATAATGGGTTTTTAAAAAAATTATAGGTTAATTTACCTCTTATCACTTTAGTTTAAACTAAAAAAACATTTTTTAACCTTAATTGTAGAAATTAATTTATTTTTTTCACTATTAATTATGAAAAAAAATAATGTTGAACTTATTAGATAATATATATTATACTGATTATAAATATGGAATCAATTTTACCAAATTCCATTCACAAAATTATAAGAATTTACTTTAAAATTAAACATGCGGACGCGATGAAAAGCAGTTTTAAATAAGTGTATTTTTCAAGAATAAGATGATTTTATATTAACACTATTACTTCTGATTATCAATGTTTTAATTTAAATTAATATTTAAATATATATAATATATAAATTTTATTTAAATTATTCCACATTAGGTTAAAAAAGTTTTCAGAAAAATATCATATTTAAACCAAAAAAATAAACTTATACTAAAATAAAATATAAATTTGATTAAAAAAAATTAATTAGATTAAATATAACTAAATAATACATATTTTAATTTAAATAATACTCAAAAAAAAATATTACTTTTAAATTACTAAATTTTATGAGAATAAATGACATTTGTACAAAAAAATATTATTTTCACTATTCATTGAAAAATCAATATTTTTAGAGAAAACACATAATTTAACCCTAATATATTTTTTTTTATGATGAATTAAGAAATTAATTACATAATTTAAAATAAATATTTGTGAAATCGTAAAAAAAATTAATGTATCTGCACAAAACGTGACAAAACTACCTTTTAGATAAAATACATTTTTTCGGAAAGCATTTCTTTTTCATTTAAATGATTATTATTTTATTTTCAAATAAATATATTCGAATTGAATTTATTTATGTTTAAATAATATAATTTTCATAATTTATTTAGCCATATTAATATCTTCCAATTTAACAACTATGTTATAACGATATACTATATTACGATTTATTTATACTTAGGGTTTCATGAACCATAAGATATTTAAAGAAATATATTTCATGGGTCATTTGAGCTCATTGTTGCATGTTTAATATTCTATCCAACATATTTTCATTTAAAAAAAATATTCAGATGTTTCATTCCCTCCCCCCCAACCCTTAATAAGTGGCATTCTCACGATTTGAATTTGATCTTTATAATTAAGGGTCTGACATTACAAAACGCATTTATTAAAAACACACATCGTAAAAAGGGTTAATGAAACATCCCCATGATAATAGAGAAAGAGAATTATGAAGATCATCTGTAATAATTCATAAGTTAGATCCCAATTTTGGAAAACATCGGTTGGAAGTGAATATATGGACATGGAAGAAAAGCATAATTCCCATGTAATGTTGAAGGGTGATAGAGATCAATGATCACAATAAAGTGAATTATCATGAGAAATTAAACCACCACAAAACCATAAACCAAAGAGGTGTGAACAAATTCATTTATGTCATCGGAAATGATGGTAATAAGAAAAAAAATGTTTCAAGATATTTTTCCTAGAGTTAAAGATGATTTTTTTCATGCATGAAGCATGAATATCATCTTTTAATAGACCACTTAAACATAAATAGGATAATCAAACTATTCCACATATCATTACACATTAACCATAACCAAAATTATTATAATATGGTAAGATATTTACCAAAATGAATAAACCTTCATATAATTAATCTCTAATATATACTAATTATTTTTACAAATAACCTAAATCACTATAAATTTACATTAAAATGATATATGATTCAAAAAGATAATTCAGACTTTATTCCTAAAAAAAGTCCCATAATGTTCTATTTACCTTAATTATATTACATTCCCTAAAATAATGAACTTCTAAACTTTTCACATAGTCACCAAATCTATTTTCAATCCAATGGTTTGCTATAACATATGATCCCAAATTGTAATAACCCATCATTACCTCATAATCAATGATACGATAAAACTTAAAGGTCGCCAATACCACTATACTTATCTCAAAAATATTAATGGTATTATTCCTCAAATAATATATCATGGTGAACCTAAGGGTTACATATAACTTAACCCAATAAAACATCTCCCAAAATATTCTTAATCATCATATACTTCCATAACTTAGAGCCTCAAAAAGGGTGTCAAAGACTTGGAAATTATGATTAACCTTAAACTTGTAAACACATGATATAATCCATAACTATTAAGATAAAATCACATGAAAACATATTAATCTTCAATGTTATCTAAACCCTATTCTAATACCAACTATAACATCGCTGAAGCTGCACTCCAGGATCTAGTGCTAAAATCATAACCTTTACATTTTAGACTTTGATAATGATAAAAGGTGACACAATTTTCACCATCCAAAACTTTTAACATCAAAAATAAATATTGGATCACTTACACACCCAAAAAACTTTTAGTTTTATAGTTTTATAGAATTAGGAAAAACTTTTACATGAACAATACTCATTTCTTGATGTGAGTGTTCCTCCCACTAAGACCAGCATTTTTAATTTCACATTAAGTCATCATCATCATCCATATGAAACCATTTTAGACTTAATTAATTAAAAATAATTATTTATATCCTGGGAAAAAAACATAAAATTATTTAGTTAAAATGCTTAGTAAGGGTAAACATAAGCATTAACAACTGAATGTCATTAGTGAGAATAAGATGATAATAAGGGTATGATGAAAAAATAAAATTTCATAATCATAACATAGGTATATTCATGCCCATAAATACATGGATCATAAATCATTAAATATGGTATAAATCTTTATCAAAGGCCCGAGTCATGGGAATCATTAATCATGATCCTTTTGATGTCAATATTGATCAAATGAAACATATAAAACTCTTAATAATCGTAAAGAAAACATGTTGGTTTCATTGGAACATCATCTTTATAACACATTTCAAAACCATGTTAGAAATAACTAGATATAATTTAAATCCTTATAATAAACCCTCTATTAACTCTAAACTTATTACATCTAAAGATAAGGAACATTAACCAATGCATTGGAGCATTATCAGGGCACACACATTATATAAGCTATATCGGGCTCACCTAGTGATATATGGGTGCACCCATCATATATAGTATATCAAGCTAGCCCAAAAATATATAATCACAAGAATTATCATCAATATTTTCTAATTACCATTAATTAATAAAACATTTCTAATAATTTACTTTTTGATATAATAAAAATCATAGTTCTTTCATTGCTTGATTCACCTATGAAAAAGAAACGGGTTCCATGTAAATCTCATAATCTTTCCATAGGAAGAATGATTATGGTTTCATTACCACATATCCCTAGTGTAGTTTATGTAATGTTATGTGTTTTACTCATTGATGAATTTAAATACCGTTAAAAGTTCATTAATATTTTCTTGGGGAAAATAACCATTTCATTTTGAAAATCACTTTTGAAAACTAAAAATTTACAAAATATTGTGAAACTACTATTCATTGAAAATAAAATTTTAAAAATAAAAATAAATATTTAAAACAAATAATGTCCATGGTTAAGGGAAAATATGTTCATGATATAAATGTTAAAAATAAACCTTCTTTCTAAACATTTTGTAAAGTAATCCAAAAGTGACCCATTTGGAAAATGTTAAGAGATTTCCTTTTAAAACCTTTTAAAATATAGTTAAATACCATGTAAAATATATTTATGAAATAATTTATTTTTAGAAATAAATTTTTGAAAATATTTTAGAAAACATGGTTTTGGAAGAGAAAGATAACAGATCTAAAAGAAACAATAAGATCAATATCACTTACAAATGACTATCTTAATATTTCTTTAATAAATAAGGGAGGAAATAAAAATAAAACATGTTAAAAAAATCATAACCATTTGAGAATAAATATATTTTTTTCAAGAAAATAATATCTTATTATTTCTCTTAAAGTGACCGTGAATATAAACAATCCTGAAAGAAAGTATATTATAACATAAAGCCTCTTCCACTTTGGTAAATCTTCAATCATAAGTCGCATGAAAAATTAATATAAAATTATAATTTAAATATCATGAAAATAAGTTGTTTCATTACATAACTTTTAAAATGTGTATTATATACACATAATAAATAATTTATGTGTATAACATAACATATGTCTTAAATAAGACAATTTGAGACGAGCAACCCTTACAATGACGATAACATTGAAGTGATAATTAATAAATGAATAGATTATGTGAATCAAATGTAAATCCACATAAAAAATTTTAAATACGAAATAATATAATAAAAATTCATTAGATACATAATATTATAATATCAAATACAATGTAGATGAAATACAACAGAATGAAAATAAATTTATTTATGAATGTTTTCACAACTTGGTAACTTTGAATTCAAATCTCCTTGAATGAAATAATTCAAATAGAAACATAAAATACCATGATGTATTAATTACTAATTATAATACAATTAAAATGGGTAGTATATACACCATATAAAAAAATTATGCGTATAACATTAAAATATGCCTCAATGAAAGAAAATTGAGATAAAGTCCCTTACTGCTTTGGTAATCTATAGATCAAAACCTCATGAAATGGGGAACATCATATGAATTTTTAAATCCAAATAAAATTCATTAATATAATAATAAAATTAATTCATGGGTTTTATATACACCACATAATAAAAATAATTGGTGAATAAGGAATATGTCTCACAGAATTAAAAGCGAGAAGAGAAACCCTTACCTAAAGTCCAGAATTTCTAGTATGTCCTTTAAATACTATATAATAATATTATATCAACTATTTTAGTTATTAATAAACTTTTATATGTTTCATAACTTATATTTAAATGATTTATTTTATTTATTTTTAATGTAATATTTAAATACTTAATCAGATAAGTCCATGTCGTCTGTTTTGAGGATGTTCGGTTCATTGTTTTGAAAAGGATTTGGTGAGTCGACTGTGGTCAAAGAGGTCATTATTTATACATCTAAAAAAAAATAATAATGAAATATTTATACATTTATGCATAATTTATACTTTTAAAACCAATCATTAATTATTGTTATGAAAAATAAACTATAGTATAATCATGTAGATAGTAGTTCATACGTATGAATGAGTAGCTTTTCCATTTTTGAACGATCATTATGGAAAGAAGTTAAGTATTAATTTTTCTTTATATAATGATAATTATGTCATAAATAAAATATTATTTATATAAATATACTTATACATATCATCCAATTTATGTGGTGATGAAAAAAATAATTACATTGCTTCATCGAGGCGGTATTCCATATGTACGCATGAACGACGTAATCATTTTTTAGTGAGCGGAAAGGTAAGAAATAAAATGATATAATATCATTTAATAATAATAAATATTTCATTTTTATAATAATTGTTTCATTTATATAACATATATTCATTAACATTATCTATATTATCTTCCATGTAAAGTGTTAGTGGAAAACAAATCACATCACTTCGCGAGGCAGTAGTCTGTTACACACATGAGCGGCGTTATCATATCCCCCATAGGATATAAAGAAAGAATGTGTATGTGATATAATAACTAAATAAGTATAAATATTTTAAATATATAAAATATATACTTTAGATTCATCATTATAACAATTCGTGAGAGGCGATGATGGAAAATGAATGTCATCAGTTCACGAGGTGATTGTTTGTCTGACACATGAATGATTATTCTATATCCCATTTGATAAAAGAGAATATTTATTTAGGTTATTAAATTATTATAATAACATATAATTATATTTTATATATTATTTTTTTATATAATCATAATTTTATAATATTTTAATGTGGTGGGATAAGAAATAAAATAAAAATACTTGGTCAAGCATGATACCTCTTCTTCAAAAAACCTCCTTATTTTAGCACCAAAATCCTTCGTATGATAGATTTATGATCAAAACATAATTCTATTATGTTTTAAGTGAAGTAAGTAATATTTTTTGATAGGTATTGTCTGATAAAAATGGGTTTTAATGTGTGAAGAGGAGAGGACAGAGGGTGGCCTTTTATAAGTTAGGTGGGTAGCACACATGTAATATTTTAAAAGAAAAAGTGATTCCCATGTTTTTTACATTCCCAAAGGATAAAAAAATAGACCATTATTTATAATTATAGAATATAATTTAAAATTATATCTATCAAATTGGTTTTTTACAAGTTTCTAGGTCATTTTACTCCTTATCTTTTTCATTTAACCCCCGGTAAACCCATTTTAACCTTAATCGTGGTAATTAATTATTATTTTTATCACTATTCATTACGGTCAAAAATTAATTTGACCTTATTAGATAATATAAATTATTATGATTTAAAATATTTAATCCACTTTAAAAAATTATATTTAAATAAGTTATAGATTTTAATTTAAAATTAAACTAGTAGACACAATGAAAAACAGTTTTTCAAGAAGTTTATTTTTCAAGCATTAGATAATTTTATATTAACACTATGAATAGTAACTATAATTGTATAAATTTAATTTAATATAAAAAGATATATAATATATATATTTAATCTAAATAATTTTTTATTAGGTTTTATTTTAATTAGTTAAAATGGAGAAACATTATGCACGGATTTCCGAAGAAAAAAAATCATTTTTAAACACAAAAATTAACATATACTAAAATGAAATATAAATTTTATTAAAAATTTATTATTTGGATTAAATATAAATAAATAATACTTATGATACCTTAAATCATATTCAAAACATAATGGGACTTTTAAAATACTTAATTTATTGAAAAGAAATGACATTTTTACAAAAATCGGTATTTTAAACTATTCACTAAAAATCAATATTTTCTGAAAATCTCAATATTTTACCCTAAGATAATTGGTATATTAGGAATTAAAAAATTAAGCCTGTTTTCTAAAATAAATTATCTAAAATGAGCAAAATAAATTTTAATGTTTGTTTGCAACGCGCGACGAAGCCGCCTTTTATAAAAAATACCATTTTTTAGAAAACATTTCTTTTTATATCAAATGATTCTTATTTTTTCATGTGTAAACCATATAATTTTAATAATTTAGTTATTAGTATTCATATACACAAATTTAAATTCTAGTTTATAATCATATATTATATTATGGTTCATTTATACTTAGGGTTGTATGAACCGCAAGCTATTTAAAGAAATATATTTCACATGTCATTTATGCTCGGTGTTGTGTTTTAAATACACTATAAAACATAACTAGTTTTTTAAACTAGGGGAGTTACATTCCTCCACCTTTAATAAATTTTTTCCTTATAATTTTAACTTTATCTTCATAATTAATATTTTTACATTTTAAAATACATTTGTTGAAAACCCACATCATAAAAAGGGTTATCCAAACATCATCTTGAAAAGAGAGAAAGGGATGTAAGATGGTCATATAGAATAACACATAACTGGGTTCCCAAATTGGGAAAAATTGGTGGTAAGTGAATATATAGACATGGAATAAAATCATAATTCAAAAATGAATAGGTAGAGTTAAAAAGATCATGGACAATTAGAAAGTGAATGATCATGAGAAAATCAACAACCACAAAACAATAAACCAAAGAGGTGTGAAAAAGATCATTGAAGTCACCAATAATCAAGGTAATAGAAAAAATTTAGTTTCAAGATTATTTTCATACAATTAGTAAATTTATTTACTATCTATATTAATATCATAAGGAAATATACTTACTTGATGATTATTATTTCGCCCTATAATCAATTTCCACCATGATCTCATATTTTTCTCCAAATGATGAGTATTCATGATGAATTTTTTCCATGATTGAATCACTAAAATAATCTTTTAAAGTACCACATGACCATAAAATGTATAACCAAGATATTCCACCTATCTTTATACATTAAGAAACCCCAAAATGGTTAGAATATAGTAAGTTGTTTCCCAAAATGAATAAACCTTTATATCATTAATATCCATGGTACGCTAATAATTTTAAAAAATAATACAAATCACCAAAAATATATTTTAAAATCATATATGATTCCAAAAGATAAATCAAACTTTATCCCTCAAATAAAATCCCATAGTTTTTTGTTTGCTTTAATCATATAACATTCCCCAAAAAAAGAAACTTATACATTAGTCACATAACCACTAAATCTATTTTCAAACACATAGTGAGATATAATATATGATCTAAAATTGTAATAATAAATAATTACCTCAAAATCAAAGATATGATAAACCTTAATGTTCACCAATACCATTAAACTTATATAAAAAATCATTGTATTCTTCCTCAAATAATACATCATGTTGAGACTAAGGGTTATATAAAACTTTAAACCAATAAAATGACTCCCAAAATATTCTTAATCATCTTAGACTTCAATAACTTAGAACTTCAAAAAGGATTTCAAATAATTTACACTTATTATTAACCTTAAACTTTTAAAAACATGAATTAATCCCTGACTCTTAAGAAAACCTATTTGGAAAAATCTTATTCTTTAAATTTATTTCAACACTACTCTGATACCAACTATAACATCCCTAAACCCACACTCTTGGATCAAGTGATAAAATCATAAACTTTACATTTATGGTTTTGATACCGATGAAGTTGACCCAATTTTCATAGTCCCAAACTTTCAAAATCAAAATTAAATATTAGATCAAAAATATGATCAAGGACCTTTTAGGTTAAGAGTTTTAGAGAATTAGGAAAAACACTCACATAAACAATACTTATGTCTTCAACTGAGTGTTCCTCCCACTAAACCTAGATTTTCTTATTTAAAATTACGTCATCATTATTATCCATATGAAATAATTCTATAAATAATTCATTTTACATAATTATTAATATCCTGGGGAAAATTAAACATAATAAGGGTGTGCTCAAATGCTTAGTAAGGGTAAAAATAAGAATTAACAACTAAATATCATCAGTGAGAATAAGATGATCATAAGGATATGATATCATAATCAATGTGAATAATTATAACATAAGCATATTCATACCCATAAAAACTTATACCATCAATCATGAAACATGGAATAAATATTTATCAATGGAATGATTTATGGGAATCAATAATCATGAGCTATGTGATGTCAATCTTGATCAAAGAAAACATTTAAAACCCATAGAAACCATAAAGAAAATGCATTGGTATATTTAAAACATCATCTTCCAAACCTATTTTAAACTCATGTTAAAAATAATTAGAGGCTAGTTAAATCTAAAGAAAAACAACTTCCAGTAACTCCCTCCTACTTTCCTCTAAGTAAATTAAGTATTACCCAATGCATTGGAGTGATGTCTCCGTACACCCATCATATAAGCTATATTGCAATCCCCCAGTTCTATCTGGGTGTGCCCATCCTATGAGTTGTGTCAGACTCACCTAGTGATATCTAGGTTCACCTGTGATCATAAATAATTTCCGATTACTATTCATGAATATAAAATTTAAAATCTTTCAGTTTTTTATATAACAAAAATCATTCTTCTTTAATTTCTTTATTCACTCATCAAAAGGAAATGGGATCCATGTCAATCCCATAATACATTCAGAGGAAGAATAAGGATGTTTTCATAACCATATATTTCAATTTTATTTTATGTTACACTATCATTTTTTCCCATTAATGAATGGAATTCTAATTAAAATTACATTAAAAACATTCTAGAGTAAAATAATATTTTCATTTTGAAAATCACTTTAAAAAACTAAAAAATCACATAATATTTTGAAAATAATTTCCATTGAAAATAAAATTTTACACTTAAAGTTGAATATTTAAAATAATATTGGCTATGGTGACTGTAAAATATTTTTCTAATGCAAATTCTAAAAGTAAACATAATTTTTAAACATTTTGTAAAGCAATCCAAAAAGTGACCCATTTGGGAAATACTAAGAAATTTTCTTTTAAAAAGTTTTGAAATAAGGTTAAAGACCATGTAAAATAGCTTTATGTAATCATTTATTTTTAAAAATAACATTTTTTTGAAACATTTTAAAAAATATGGATACAAAAGAGAAATATATCTGATCTAAAAAATACAAGATCAGTATCACTTACAAACGACTTTCTTGGTGTTTCTTTAATCAATAAGGAAGTAAATGGAAATAAAATATGTTAACGACATTCGTAACCAGTTTATAATAAATATATGTGGTTCAAAAAAATAATATCATATTATTTCCTCTAAAAAAAATTTAACATAAAAAATCTCGAAAGAAATGAGATTATAACATAAATAATCTTCCACTTTGGTTACTCTTCAATCATAAGTCTCCTAAAATAATAACTTCAAATGATACATTAAATAAAATAAAAAATTAGTATTTTCATTATATAACATGTAAAATGTGTATTAGATACATCTCATAAAATAATTTATTTATATAACAATACATATGTACCAAAAAGGAAATTTGATACGAGAAACCCTTACAATGATCATTACATTGAAGTGAAAATTAATCAATGAATCTATAACATGTATAAAATATAAATCCACATAAAACAAGTGTAGATAAATAATAATATAATAAAAATTCATTATACACATAATCTTAGAGTATCAAACTTAATTAATAATTGATAAAACCTAATGAAAATAAATTCAGTTATGAAATTCTTTACAATATGGTAACTTTCAAGTCAAATACCCTTGTATTAAATAGTTCAAATTGAAATTGAAATTATATAATATATTAAGTATTAATGATATGAAAATTAAAAGTATCTTTATATACACTATATAAAATAAATTATGTATATTACATTAAAATATGCCCCAATGACAGAAAATTGAGATGAAATCCCTTATATCTTTAATAATCTCTAAAAGAAAACCTCATGAAATGTATAACATAATATATATTTGTAAATCAAAAAAATTTTCATGAAAATAATAATAATAGTCAATAATGGACAGTATATACGCCACACAATAAAAATAAGTGGTGAAAATGGAATATCTCTCACAGAAGTAAAAGGGAGATGAGGAACCCTTACCTTAATCCCAGACTTTCTATCAATGTCCTTAAAATCCTATATAATAATATTATATAAATTATTTTGTTCATTAATAATTTTTTATAGGTTTTATTATTTATACATAAATATTTTATTTTATTTTATTTTTAATGGAATATTTAAATACTTAATCAGTTATGTCTATGTTGTGTGTTTTGAGGACGTTCAGTTCATTGTTTCAAAATGGATTTGTTGTGTTTATCATGGTCAAAGTGGTCATTTTATTAACTTATAAAGAATAAAATTAATGAAATATTTATAATTTTTATACATAACATATAATTTTAACACCAATCATGAAATCTTGCTATGAAAAATAAACTATGTCATAATCATATAGATGGTTGGTCGTACGTACGCATGAGTAATGTTTCCATTTTTGAATGATCGTTATAGAAATAAATAAAGCATTATTTTTATATTTATATAAATATAATAATATCATAAATATAATATTATTTTTTAAAATATACTTATATTTGTAATCTGTTTGATGTGGTTATGAAAAAAACTAACTACATTGCTTCATGCAAGTTGTAGTCCACTCGTACACACAAACGACGTTATAACCTTTTAGTGGGTGGAAAGGTAAGAAATAAAATGGTATATTATATTTTAATAATGATAAATATGTCATTAATGTTATAATTATTTCATTTATCTCACATATATTCATTAGATTTATCCTTATTACCTTCCATATAAAGCGTTAGTGGAAAACCAATCACATCATTTTGCATGGCGATTGTCCACCGTACACACGAGCGACGTTATCATATCCCCCAAATAATGGAAAGTAAGAAGGGATATGTGATATCATAACAAAAAAAATATAAATAAGATAAAAATATTATATATATATATATATAATTTAAATCCATTATTATAATAAGCTGTGAGAGATGATTATGTAAAATGAATGACATTGGTTCATGAGGTGGTAATCAGTTGTACATACAAATGATGATTTCATATCCAATTTGATGGAAGATGGGATTTATTTAAGTTATCTTATTAAAATAATAACTTCTCAGTATATATTAGATACTTTTTATTAAATAATAATAACTAAAGAAAATTTTAAGGAGTTGGAGGAAGAAATAATGAAAAAACACTCCATTAAGCACGATACCTCTTCTTTAAAAAATCTCCTTATATTGGAACCAAAATTATTCATTTTATGGATTTTGGATAAAAAAAGATTCTTGTATGTGGTGAGTTAATTAAGGAATATATTTTGGTAGTTATTTTCTTAGTAAAAGGTCTCTAAAGGGTTGATTATGGGAGGAGAGGGGGTGTCCTTTTATAAGTGAGTTGGGTGGCACACTTATAGTTTTTAAAAAGAAAAAAGTGATAACCACATTTTTTACATGAAAAAAGGATAAAAATATATACAATTATTGATAATTAACAATATATTGTCTTAATATGGGCAAATAATAGGTTTTGGATAAGTTTCTCTGTCATTTCACCCATTTTAATTTTAGTTTAACCCCTGATAAACCTGTTTTAACCTTAACTGTGGTAATTAATATTTACTGCTTTCACTATCCATTATGGTAAAAAATTAATTGGAAATTATTAGATAATATAAATTATGATGATTTTAAATAATTAATCCATTTTACCAAATTCAATTCATATAACTGGTATAATTTAATTTAAAATTAAACTCATAGACGTGATGAAAAATTGGTTTTTCAAGAAGTGTATTTTTCTAGCATAAAATGATTTTATATTAACTTTATGAATAGTAATTATCATTGGATGAATCTAAATTAAAATTTAATGATATATAATCTATAAATTTCAATTTAATAATTCCTATTTAGATTTTTTAATTAATAAAATTGGATAAACTTTATGCACAATAAAACAATTTTAAGAAAAATCCTCTTTTTAAACCCAAAATTAAACTTATAAATTAAAATATAAATTTGAATCAGAAGTAATTAAGTGAAATAAATATAAAAAAATAATACATATATCAATTGAAACTATATTTAAAACATGATTATACTTTTAAATTACTTGATTTATTGAAAAGAAATGGCATTTTTACAAAAAATGGTATTTTTCATTATTCAGTAAAAATCAATGTTTTCTAAAAAAAATCACAAAATTTTACCCTTATACAATTTTTATATTATGAATTCAAAAATTAATTCCATTTTTTAAAATAAATTTTCGAAAATTGGTATAGAAATAACTTTAATTTATGTCTGCAAAGCACAATGAAACTGTCTTTTAGAAAAAAAATACAATTTTGTTCAGAAATCAATTCTTTTTTTCTTTTAAATAATTATTATTTTATTTTTTAATAAATAGATAACCATTGAATTTATTTTATACATGTTTAAACCCTATAATTTTCATAATTTCGTTATTTCTATTCATACCCATAAATTTAACAGCTAGCTTATAATGATATACTATATTGCATTTCATTTATACTTGGGGTTTCATGAACCACAAGATATTTATGGAAATGTATACCATGGCTCATTTAAGATCGGTTTTTCCTGTCGAATACGTTATCGAACAGAGCTTCTTTATTTTTTTTTAACATATGGTGTTACAAATATAGTTATGGATTTAGAATATAAACCTTTAAAACTTCCCTAACATTTTATATTTATCTGAAAAATTCATGGAACAAAATAATTTAACCAAATTGTATTACTTTTAATATTTTTAAAATTGTTTATTTTTTTGTTAATTGAATAAATATTGTTTCATAATTGAGTAAACATTTAATTTAATTATTAAATCACTAAAAATTATTTATAAATTACCATAAAAGAAATAAATTCTCTTTAAAATAAACATTTATAACTAAAATTATCCTATTTTTATCCTCATATGATAATTTTAGTGATATTAAATTCATGAGAGTGACATTTTTTATTTATTATTTTCTTAAATTAATATAAAGGTAATAATAAAATAAAAATGTTACCTAGTGGCAATATATTCAAGACATGGATGGAAATTTCAAAACTTCACTCATCCAATAAGATAAATCCATGTGTTTTAATGAATTTGAAGCCTTATCACATTAGTTTTAACTTTGTTTTACCCATTTTACCCTTACCATTGTGAAAAATATTTACCAAGATTATTATTCATAATGAACAAAAATAAAAGGGAACTATTTAAAATTTTATCCTCAGGATTCTGAATATGGAATCAACTTTTAAAGAATTTATTTCTGTAATTGGAGTATTTCTATTTTAGAATAAGTGTGCAAAACACAATGAAAACTATTTTTATAAAAAAAATTAAGCATAAGATTAGATTCATTCTTATTTCATGCATAGTAAAAATAATAAAATAAATGTAAAAGTTTTTAATTGAATACATAATCTATAAATTTCATTAATATAATTTTTTCCTAGTGATTTATTAAATTAATTAATATAAAAACACATTGTACGCATAAAAATGATTTTTAGAAATAAAATTAAGATCAATAATGAACACATACAAAAATCAAGTTTAATGTCAATTCGAATGTAAATAATTATATTATATAAAATTAAAGGATATATATTTTTATTTAATTTTAAAATCATATCATAATAGGACCTTTCAATGAAAATAAATGATAATTTTACAAAAATCAGAATTTTTTACTATTCATTGAAAAATCAATCTTTTCAGAAAAACCCCAAAAAATCACCCTAATAAAATTTGTATATTATGATTTAAAAAATGATATTATTTATATAGAATTAATTTTTTTTAATTTTTTTGAAATTAATTATATTATTTATACACAAGATTAAATAAAACTCATTTTTTTAAGAAAACATATTTTTGAAATATAAAATGACTTGACTATAAAATTTAGTACTTGTATACTATGAATTAAATAATACCTTTAAATTAATTAAAAAAATTATCTATATATTTTTTAATGTGTTTAATATTATTCATTTTCATTAATTTAACAGCTATGTTTTAATATATCATGGTTTGATTTATGCATTGTGTTGGGTGTCATGAAAGCTGTCGAACACTTACAATTATTTAACGAGTAATATATTCTAAAATATATGGGTGTTACATGACCCAAAATAGTATTTTATAAGAAATTTTAGAGGTTAATTACTGAAAAATAATTTTTAATTAAATAATGTATTTAGAGATAAATATAAAAATGGAAGAAAATCATAAAATTGTTTTTAGAAAACACTTTTCTCTTTGACGTAAAAGATAATTTTATAATTATTTTGAAATTTTATTTTACAAAATGTGGAATGAAAACTTTTCAAATTACTTAATTTTAAAAATGAATTTAAATAGTGAGTCATTGAATAAGATATAAAAAACAATCCTAGGTAAATATAGAATAGAAGATAAAGTAAAGGAACATGGAATGAAAACCTTTTAAATATATTAAATGAAATTTATTGATGTATAGCATTGTCAAAAGGGTAATAAAACTTACTTTTGCAAATATTAATTGAGAACTGTGATGCTTATTAAAAATATAACATAATTAAGTATCCAAATATAAATAAGAACATTTTTGGGAATATAAAACATGGATATGGAATACAAAGTGATTACTTAGGAAATATGGGAATTACTCTTATCAACTCTATAATTTTATAAGAAATAAATTCATAATGGAAAGAGATTAAAATTAAAATTTTATCTTTAAACAGAGAGGAATAAAAATACAATATAATAAAATTTTATAGTGAAATAACTCAAGCAAGGAAGAAATTATTTTAAGAAGAAATATCATAACTCAAAGAACTAAGTTTTGATTTTTCAATATACTTTATGACATAACAAATGTTTTAATAAAAAAAATTTGAAAGAGAGAGCCTGAAATTGAACTTCAAATACCATGAATAAAAGATAATTAATTATATTATATATCCAATAGGTAGTATTCACACCATTTAAATGAAATTAGTTTCATAAACAAAACATATCTTAAAGAAAGGAAATTGAGACGAAACAAACTTACCTTTTTCCACTTGGATGAACGTTCTCTAACCACCTATGAAAAAGAAATAACAATATTAATAAACTATTTAAAAACCTTATTTATTCCTATAATCTTTTATAAAATCAATTTATAATTATTTATTACAAATATATTAGTTACTTATATTTTATTTTCATCATCGGATGTTATTATTTTCGATTTTTTTGTTTAGTACTAGTTTCCTAACTATTATTTCAATTATAATTTAAATATTCAAAGTTAATAATTATTAAATCATTAAAGTAAATAGAATAGATGTTTTATAATGATTTGTAATGTCTTGATTTAATTTATTAAGAATTTTATATATAATTCATGATGAAGAAGTCGGTGACGATATTGTTCTGATAATTTTCAAAAACGATAACAATTAATTGTTTTCCCTTAGTTGTCCATGATATAAATTTATAGAATTATTCAAGTAGTGTCTTAAACCAACCCAAATAAGAATGAGTTATAATATAAGGGCGAGTATCTTAATAAAGTGATTCCTTTGACATAATATCATTATTATATAAGAATAATGATTTTATTTATATTTTTTTAAGATGGTGAATGTGGTTTTAATATAGTTGGATTCTTAATAAAATACTAGAGTGTAAAATGAAATATGTCACTTTCATAGAGGTTGTAGTCCATACATATAAACAAATAACGCATTTGTTTTCCATAAATTGGGAGGAAGATATAGAATGTTTTCTAATTTAATATTCTTAATAGTGTTATAAATACTATATTAGTACCTTAAATATACTTTTAAAATATTCCATGTAAGATAGTGATAAAAAATAAGCATATCATTTATAGATATATAGTCTGCACATACGCATGATGACGTTATTATTTTTTCGAATGGTTTTAGAGTAAGGTATAAAATGGATATTCCATTAGTGTTATTACATTTAATAATATTATAAAAACTTATGTTATCATAATTTCATAGATATAATATGTTTGAGGGGGTGGGAGAAGAAAATAATTAAGTGAGCTCAGATAAAAATATTATATCTCTCTTTGGATTTTCTCTCTTATGTAACAAGTTAAGGCTTCATAGATTGGTATTTTGTAAAGATCAAAGATTCTAAGAAGTGGGTATATAATTAAGGAAAGACTATTATGGAGTTTGTTTTTGATCTAATTATTTATAATGAGTGGAGAAATGGGGTGGAGGTGAGTGCATTTTATAGGTGAAGGGAATTGATTTTTTAAATATATTTTTTTAATACAAAGAGTACACATGTTATCTATGGAAAATGGTGCGAATGTAGAAAAACATGGATTTAAGGATTAATTAAGGTTTATCATGCCTCAAACATTCATTTTCACACATGTTTTTAAGTATTTTACTCTTAAATTGTTCACTTTTTCCATTTCTGGTTTTTACAGTGGTAAAAAATATTACCTAAGTAATTTAATATTAATACCTAAAAATAAAATGGGACTTATTACAAATTTTATACCTACTAGTTAAAAGTATAAAATAAATTATCTAAAATAAAATTTCTATGTGTAAGAAAAACTAATTTTAACATTAGTGCATGTGACGTTTGAAATTTTCTTTTAAAAAATGTATTTTTAATCATAAATGTTATGTTAATGAAAAAATTATCAACCTTGATTTTAATGAAATTATTTTTTTATTATAAACCAAAAGAGAGTTGTGTTAATTTGAAACAAATCCAAAACAAAATTTCTCCTTGTGAATACTTAATTAAAATAAAAAGAGAAGAAATATTTTTTATTGGAAAATTACATCTTAATTTTCAAAATGCTAAACATGGGATTTATAAATTAAAAATATTTTTTTAGATGCATCATTTCACTCAATAAATATTTTTTATATAATGAAAAATGTTTTATAAGTTTTTAATTCATACTTACTTCTTCCTAGAGTCAAAAACACTAATGTTTTAGTAAAAAATATATTTTCCCAATTCACCTAGAAATCAATTATTTCTAAAAAAATATTAAAAAATCACTTTAAGTTGATTTTTTCATGATATTTTAAAAAATTAAGTCTGTTTTTTAAAATTAACATTCTAAAAAAATTAATTTTAATTTTAATTAAAACTACAAAATAAAAATCAAAATTGATGTTGTTGAAAAATAAAAAATTTCTACATTAAGTGTTATTAATATTATTTTATATAAATTTATAATTTAATGAATGTTAATGTATTATATCATATATAGTAATATTTTAAAAGTGGTAAATTTACTTTTTTAGGATAAAATATATAACACGTTTAAAAAATAGTTATTTTAAAAAGAAAAATTATATCATATTAATTATTTATCTGCTAAATATAATATTTTTTAGTTGATTAATGTCTTTTATTTACTAGGGTTTTACTATTCCAGTAATATATTAATAATATTCATTTAATATTTCATGGTTCACAATAGTTTGGGGCTTTAAGTGACACAAGTTATTCATATAGTGTTTATATAAAGGAAAATATACAAAAAAATTAGAGCATTACATTATCCCCCTTAAATATATTGCATTATCATAATTTTAATTTTAATTCACAAATAAAATAATCTAATGGGACCTTAATAAACTCAAGATATTTAATTTACAAAGATTCCAACATCATAATATTATATTCTAGGAGACTCATCATTTCCTTCATAATAGGTATGTATTGAAATTTTCATTTATCTCAAACTTTTTACCAATTATGCTTCCTTAGTTGGTTAAAATAGTTTATAGGGACTAAAATTTAATAGACTCATTTTCATGATCATATTTTCAACCAAATACCAAAACCAAAATGTTTTTGATAAAATCTAAAACAATCAAAATAAATGATCGTATGAATATGAAAACTCAATCCAAAGATTTTGTCTCTAATGACACTATCATTTCAACCTATGATACTTATGGTTCAACTATGTCACACATTGTTTATCCTAAAACTATCTCTTTTTTAACCTAGTTTATCCATTATCATTCTCCTATAAGTTTTTTTAACCTTACCAGGTATATATTACATCCTCAAATTCCATTTCAATCCTTAAAAATGGTTAGTAAAGAAAATGCGAATTAACCCATGCATATCCCCTAAGAGTGTCTTTCTATGTGTGCATTATTTGTCTATCTCATCATGCATCGAGTGAACATTCATTTAATACTCAAACAACCTATTTTAGGGTGATTTCCCCCAGGTACATTTGTTTCATAGCCACATCCACTTTCCAGTAAGCAGACAAGGATATAATTTATAGGAAAACTGCTTACTCAAAACATTACCAAAATTACAAGATGTTATCATATACTTAGAATTATCTATTTGAATTATCCTTAGGTTTTTCATTAAATTTATCTTATCCTGATCCCCAAAAAAAATTAAGCATTTCTCTAATTACAACTAAGTTTCCTCATACCCGTACTCCAAAGTTCGATGTTAAAACACATACTTTACACTTATGCATTGATACCAATTGAGATTATCCAAGACAAACATAACTTTATGTTATATCCTTTCTATATGTTAAACATTATTTCTTATAATAATCACACAATCCCATGAATAGAAGGTTTTGTGTCATTGAGGATTAGCTCCCATATCTTCATCATCCAAAAAGTAAATTTTTTCATCTATGCTAATATTTCATTTTTTTGCCTTAAACATATCCCATAAATAATATATACATAAAACTTCCCTAAAAATATATTTCTTTATACAATTTATTCAGTAAAAGGAATGAAAATAAATTGGTGAGATCAAATGCTCAGTAAGGAAAAACTCATCAATGTGCCAGCAAAGGGTTAGATCATAAGAATATGTGAAAAACATGAGTAGAGGAAAAATATCTTATTAAAAGAATGTGTAACAATAAGTGTTATCCATAAAACATGATAAAAATACATTTAATCTCAATTTAACAAACATATAACATGGAATAAGAGTGTGAGATAATAAACATGGATATAGAGCTTAATTATAGGTATATAAAACTATAACATAAGCATCAGAAAAATAAACTATAATATTGTGAACAAGGTTGATTGAAATCATGTCCATGCACAATCTTGTGAACAAAGTTAAACATAATCATGTCCGTGCACAATCATGTCTAAAAATTTATATGTGATCATGCCTCTACACCAATATATGAACAAATATATATGTGATACCATCATGTAAACAAAGCTATATGTGATCAATTACATTCACCATCATGTGAAAAAAGATATATATGATCATTTCTACACACCATCTTGTGAGAAAACATATATGGGATCATATACATTCATCATTTTTTCAAAAAAAACTATATGTGATCATGTTCATGCACCATCATGTGAACAAACTATGACATGATCATGTCCATGCATAACCTTGTTATCTCATATGATATTAAAAATTAACTAATGCATTAGAGGAATATGTAGGACCCCACCCATAATTCATTCATACATATGTGTTCCAACTAAAAACAATAATTCATCACATCATAGATAACCAATTTGAAAGAAAAATGGGTTTATTAACATTTCAAGATGATATCACAAAAATTGACCTTGAGAATTTAAATGATTGATACCCAAAATTCAATCACCAAAAAATATTATTTTATAACATAATTTAGAGGGTGATTCATAAAAAATAATTTCCAAGTAAATAAATCCATTGTAGATAAATATAAAAATGGAAGCAAAGTCATAAAATATTTTTTCAAAAATGATTTTATATTTAGTGTAAAATATAATGTTACAGTTAATTTTAAAAGTAATTTTTGAAAAGGTGAGGTGAAATTTTTAAAAAATTTACTTTTAAAAATAAATTTCCATAGTATATCCTTTAAAAAATAAAAAACTACCTCAAGTAAATGTCTAGTGTAAGGTAAGATAAATGAACATAGAAGGAGAAACTTTTTAATATGTTAAAATACATTTATTAAAATTCCTCATAAAAAAGGTAATAAAAAATTATTTTAAAAATATTAAATGTAATGGCCCAGGCCTCTATGGTCCATTCCTTTGTGAAAATATGGTGTCTGAGGTGTTTTGGGAGGTCAAGGTGACTTATCCCCAACACTTTTCCAATTTTTCAATTCTGTGAATACTTCCATCGGTGGGACTGATGTGAACAGTTCCATCAGTGATACAGATGTGAATAGTTCTATCGGTGAGACTGATGTGAACAGTTCCATTAGTGAGACCGATGTGAACTATTCCATCGGTGAGATCGATGTGAACAGTTCCATCAGTGAGACCGATGTGAATAGTTTTATCAGTGAGATCGATGTGAACAGTTCAATCGGTGAGACCAATGTAAATATTTCCATTTGTGAGACTGATGTGAACCGTTCCATCAGTGAGATCGATGTGAACAGATTAATTGGTGAGACTGATGTGAACAGTTCCATCAGTGAGACCGATGTGAACAGTTTCATCGATGAGACTGATGTGAATAGTTCCACTGGTGAGACCGATGTGAATAGTTCCATTATTGAGACCAATGTGAACAGTTCCATCAGTGAGACCGATGTGAACAGTTCCATTAGATCGGTGAGTTATTTTGTGAATAGTGTTTCCAGGATCGGTGATTCCAAGATCGGTGTGTCCTAGATTGGTGAGTCCAGGATCGGTGAGTCATTTTGTGAACAGTTTTTACAGGATCTGTGAGTCTAGGATCGGTGAGTCATTTCGTGAATAGTGTTTCTAGGATCGGTGAGTCATTCCATGAACAGTGTTTCTAGGATCGGTGAGTCTAGGATTGGTGATTCCTGGATCGGTGAGTCGTTTTGTGAACAGTGTTTCTAGGATCGGTGAGTCTAGGATCGGTGATTAATTCCATGAAAAATGTTTCTAGGATTGGTGATTCCAGGATAGGTGAGTCTAGGATCAGTGAGGGTATAGTGTTTCTAGAATCATGTATAGTGTTTCCAGGATAGGTAGGTGTACAATGTTTCCAGGATCGTGAATAGTGTTTCCAACTTCCTACAGTTTCACCCCTTTGACGTTTTCTTTGATGAAAAATTCATTAAAGGACTTTTTTTAAGGGATTTAAGGCCAAATAAAATCTCATAACTTTTATATTAATTTTCCTAAGTCCCGGGATGCCTTTACTTGGTCAAACTGTGTGGTTTAATGTGATCTTCTTTTAATGGAAAATTCAATGTGTCTTAAACTATTACTCCATTAAATCTTATAAATGGATGAGATATCTTTCTTCATTGTTCTACCTTCGTTTTTCTTGGTGAGAGACCCTCAAACCTTTCCTTATTCCCATAGGAGTGGTGTGATCGAACCTTAATACTCGGATCGTTTCTCCTTCAAATTTCTTACTACTGCATGTGTACCCCCTATTTTGGTGCAAACAGCAAGTGTCGATCCTTCATCGATATATGTTTTCATGGGTGGTGGTGATCACGATTATTTATGTGGATCATTCTCGTATAAAGAACAACAAGAACCATTTGAATTAGGGGATTCATTACTTCTCTTTTCTTTTACGTGCAACTGTGTAGTTATCATGTTTTATCCCACTGGATCACAATGGAATTGACATAATAAATATTTGAATTAGATAAATAAATTGTTATCGATCGTATGTTATTGACTCTTGTTTTTCTAGATAGTTTGATTTCTATGATTTCTTATTTAGCCTTTCGTTCTTAATGGAAATTGGTAATGAACGTAAAGATGGAATTAACTGATAATTGTTTGTCTAAAGATAAAGAGGCATATATTTGAATCTGGTTATTCGTGTTTTAATTTTTTGTTAATCAAATTGGTGTGTAATCATGTTTATTTATTTGTAATAGCTTACTAATTAGGTTTTCTGAATTTGGAACCTACGAATAATAAATCGGTTAATCCAAGATGGATTAAAGAACTGGTTGTTCAATAAAAGATAATTCCTTGTAAGGTTCTGAGTTACCCTCTTGATTGTTTAAGGGAGAAGAGCCCAATTGATATGGTGTTTGTTTTCCTGCTACTTGTGTTGTGATAGGATCCTAGATGGTTGTTGTGATATGTGGGGTATGGAGGCCTATTGGTTATGGCAGCAGTTGATGCCTAGAGTGGAGAGATGCATCGAGTTATCATGTTGGTGTCTGGGAGGACACTAGGGATGATGAAATGTGTTAGATGTGAATGTTTGGATTCTTACTAATTCTTATTGGTTGTTTAATTACTTTACATTCTCCACTTCTCAAGTCAGCTGGTCTTGCTTACCCTTCTTCTAAAAGGGGCAAAGACGCACGGGATATGCCACATGCTTTTTGTGTTTATCTTCTCAAAGGGAGTACGGGTTTACACTCTTGCTATAGGTGGCAAAGACTCGACGGGTAGTTCATCTACTCACCGTGTTGAGCCCCCTTATGTTTAGTAGCTTATAATGGTTTTCTAGAATGTCTAGGGAATATGTGAAAGTAATAGTTTTGTTAATAAATGATTTAATAAATGATGTTAACCCAAGTGGTTAGAGCTTACTGGGACGCAATGCTGAGGTTACAATTTAAAGGGAAAGTGGAATTTGGGTGTGATGCTAATAACATTTAATGTGGAATTATTTATGGTTAATTAATTTTTAAATAATTAATTTATATAAAGTGAAACTGACAATAAGATACTGAAGTAATGTAATAAATCTCTGTAAATGGTTGTGTGTTTATAGGATACCTAATCTTAGAAGTGGCAGCCAAGAGTCCGAGAGACGTTAGCTGCAGTTGAGTCTAAGACTAGTTTATTCCCATAGTGTGGTTGTGAGATACAGTATATTCTGTACTTTTTGTGTTTCTATACACTACTCCACCCTGTCAGTTTGGGCAACTGACACCCCGAGGATTCTGAGACCTGGGGGGTGTTTTCCCTAACATTCTAGTGGGAGGATGGATGGCTGACTACCCCCTTTGGACCCACTCTTTTTTTCTTGGTAGATACTTGTGCTGGTAGGCACAGTGGTTAGTTTTCCCCATATATGTCTGTAGATGGTTGTTATGGTTTGTGGTTATTCACACACATATATTTTGAATATAGTATCCTATGGACTACTATAGGTGTAACGTGTATAGGTTGTGATGGCTTGAGGATCCTTACTCGGTGTATGGGATGTAATGGCTTGAGTTATAATACACATTATATGAGCTGTGGTGGCTCCCAAAAACTACTTGTTACTTGCTTACGTGGACGTGGTGGTTTTGTTGCATGAGGTGCATGTTATGGTGCTTCGCCCAAGTGTCTGAAGTCAAGTCTTTTGGAAGAGAGATGCTTAGGATGTGCGATGTTGGGGAAAAGTGGAAAACTAGTGGGGAAGTAGTAGTGGGGTACCCTTGATATTATTTTTTATATTATATACTCTTGTATGTGTTACTTGGTGAGAGTAGCCATGGTGAGGCTGGGAATATAGTATACCTATTTAGGTGACGAGTTAGTTTCACATGTTGTTCACTGTGCTTTAGTATGATTTCTTTACTTTTGCACGAGAGGCTTCAGGGAGGTTCCTACTGAGTATACTATTATACTAACCCTATTTATATATAAACTGTATTTCAAGTCACTTGGATAAGGTTGGAGATCAATCTAGTTTCTACTAGCTTGGGGTTGTAGGATCTGTTTAGGATTGTGGTTGCAGCTTTTTTTACTTTCTTTTGGGTATTTCTAGTTTTTTCCCTTTCAGTTGTAGTAGTTTGCTTGACATTACATATTTATACTTGGGATTTATTTTATATTTATATTGGAGTTGGAGTTGGTTTGTGTCTATCTTATATTTATCTTTTTCATGTGTTATCTTAGAGGGTAATCCCTCCCATTTGTGTGTTTACTATACCATCGGTGCTAGTCACCAACCTGGGGCCTACTGGAGGCGGTACTTGGGGGTTCATTATCTACTTTCTCATATTTCCGCACCAAGAGGGGTACACTTTGTGGGGAGGGGGTCGTGATAGAGTGGTATCAAAGTAAGGTTGAGGGATAGGATGGATTTTGGAGTTAGGCACAGGTGAGGTTTCATGGGTTGGTAGGGAAACGGTGTCATTCATGTTTATCAAGTGATGTAAAGATGGAGACCGGCAGAGACATAGGCGTTTTGGGCCCCCTGTGATCTGGTGTATAGACCTTTAAGTTCACAATGGATACAAAATAAGGTGATACTAGTTATAGGGTAGAGACATAGGAAAGGATCATACATCATTCTTCTTTGTTCCTGTATTTGAATGGGTAGACCTTGAGATAGGTTAACCTACAATGAATAAAAGAAAACAATTAATTAATTAATGCTGAGTCTTCCATATTCTATGTTTAGGAGCTATAACTATTTGATATTTTGTAGGTATGGCTCCAGATTGACGTCCTCATCAGGATTGCATAGAAGATGTCCATTAGGTACTGCTAGCAGATCACCATCGGGTAAAGGTTGACGACGATGACACTTAGAGGAAGACACTCTTAGAGTTTCAGTGCAAGAGTCTGCAGAAGTATGAGGGCTCCATTTCAGATTTAGTCACAGATAACTGGTTGGAGGAGGTCAAGATAGGCTTCAGTTCGATCTGTGCTCAGAAGGAGCATAGGGTGTCCTTGGTTGTGACGATGTTGTGTGGAGTATTGATCCAGTGGTGGTTCTTGTTCCTCGAGGATCGTGAGGAGTCAGTGATCTCACGGGAGGAGTTCTGAGACAAGTTTAGAGTTGAGTTTCTTTCTTCGACCACAAAGGCATCCAGTTACCAAGAGCTTCTTACCCTTCAACAGGGGAGCTCTAGTGTGTGATAGTTTGGAATCCATTTTAGGAACATTTTACAATATGATTTGGACCTGTTTCCAGATGAGGAGGACAGGGCGAGGCATTTCGAGGAGGATTTGTGTCCAGAGATCCAGCACTAGGTCACCCCCATTTTTTTGGAGACATATCATGAGGTATTGGCGAGGGAAGAGGTCGTCGAGAGGACATTGGCTAGAACCGGATCATCATGAGAGGGAAGTTGTCAGGATTCCTCATGAAGAAGATCTATGGTCAGGGGTTCCTAGTTTTTAGGGCAGAAGAGTTTACGTTCAATCGGGGGTAGGTCTCAGCCCTCTGCATCTCGTTTCTCTAGAGGTAGTGGCTCTCAGTCCAATGCCAAGGGAGCAGGCACCTCTTTTTCTTATGGTGGTCGGGGTCATCAGCAGCGAGAGTGACTGAACTTTCAGAGTAGTCATGGTGCATCAGGTGTTCCGCTCCAGGTTCCTCCATTGAGGCAGTTCCAATCAAGGCACCAGTAGCAGATTGTACTAGCCTTATATTAGTAGAGGGTAGATGGGGAAGGCAGAGGATAGTCTTGTGATGCTCCCCATCCTCAGAGAGTACAGCAAGACTGTGGTGGTGGTCGTCATCAGGTTTAGAGAGGTTGTGGAGGAGGTTGTGGTTAGCTTCATGCTTTAGCGTTGCCAGATCCAGGTGAGATGGACATTGTTCGAGGCACCCTTTTCTTGTTTTCTACCTTTTTGTATGCCTTGTTTGTATTCGGAGTGACACACTCCATCATATCACCTACCCTTGTCCATGCTTTAGGACTTGAGGTAGTGAGGCTTCCAGTGCCATTGGTGTTCACTACACCAGTTTGAGGTCGATTTGACTTGTTTAAAGTATGTAGAGACTGTGAGCTAGTATCGGGGTAGCAACGATCTTGGAGAGGTTTTTTATATTTACGGATACAACCATATGATGTCATCATTGGAATGTATTGGTTGTATTCATTGCGATCTATCGTGGATTTCTTCAGAAGGAAGTTTTTGTTCTTCCATGCGGATGGAGATCTGGTGGTGTACGTTGGTGAGCGAGACCCTCAGATGGGTCAGAGGCATGTTTCTTCCTTATCATTTATGATGGCTGAGCTGATGCAATGTTCTTCATAGGTTCAGCAGTTGGAATTTCCCAAGGTCGTAGAAGAGTACATTGATGTCTTTCCATAAGAGGTTGTAACATTACCCCCTCAACGAGAGATCGAGTCTGGGATTGAGTTATAACCAGGAGCGTCTCTTATCTCTATGTCTCCTTATAGGATGTCCCCTTCTGAGTTATGATAGCTACGTATACAACTTGATGGTCTCTTAAAGTGTAGTTTAGTTCAGTCGAGTGTGTCACCATGGGGTGCACCAGTTTTTTCGTGAAGAAGGTTGATGGAAGTTTGTGGTTGTGTGTCGATTATCATCTCTTAAACAAAATGACATTGAAGAATCGCTATCCTCTTCCACGTATTGATGATTTATTTGATCATATTAAGGGTGAAAGTAGGTTCTCAAAGATCGATTTTTGGTCAGGATATCATCAAATGCGTGTGAAGGATGAGGATATCCCGAAGACTGCTTTCCGTTTTCATCATGGGCATTATGAGTTCGTTGTAATGTTGTTTGGAATGAAAAATGCTCCAGATGTGTTCATGGGATTGATGAACGCTGTGTTCCATGAGTTCCTGGACAAGTTCATGGTGGTTTTCATTGATGATATCCTCGTGTACTCCAGGTTTGAGGAGGAGCATGAAGAGCATCTACACGTCGATTAGGGATTTCTTTATCAACATCAGTTGTTTGGGATGTTGTCGAAGTGTGAGTTTTGGACTTCAGAAGTCTGTTTCATGGGGAATGTTGTGTCCTAGTAGGGATTATCTATGTATTCGTCGAAGATAGAATTAGTTTTGTCTTTGGAATCCACCAATACACTATCAAAAGTTCAAAGTTTCCTTGGTCCCACAGGCTACTATAGGAGGTTCATAGCCAATTTCCCTCGAGTTGTGACTCCTCTGAAAGCTTTGACCAAGAAGGATCAAGTATTCATATGAACTGATTAGTTTCAGGAAGATTTAGATTATCTATATAGGAAGTTATTAAGTGCTCCAGTTCTTTTTCTTCCAGCTGAAGGAGTTTAGTTTGATGTTTTCTACGATGCTTCGCATCTGGGGTTAGGTTGTGTTCTGATGCAGCAGAGATCAGTTGTTTCTTATGGGTCTTGGAAGTTGTGTCCTCATGAACGTAACTATTCCACCCATGATATTGAGTCGGAATCCATGGTGTTTTTCCTAAAGGTGTGGAGACATTACATCATTGGTGAGCGCTTTGTGGTTTTCATTGATCATAAGAGCCTGAGGTATGTTTTCTCCCAACATGACTTCAACTTAGGGTAGCATCGATGGATGGAGTTATTATAGAAATATGACATCAAAATATCGTATGCACCTGGAAAGGGGAATTTTGTATCTAATGCGGTGAGCAGGAAGTCACGTGGTGATGCAATGATTGAATTTGGTGATTCTTGGAGAGTAATGTAAGAACTATCAGCATTATATCTTGATATGGGAGAAGTTGGGGGTAAAGGTTGTTTTTTTAGATAAAGGTACAGTCATCTCTAGTGTAGTAGGTGGAAGAGTCCCAGTTATAGGATCTAGAGGTGGTGGTCTGGAGAGACCGAGTTATTTGGGGTGAGGCCCATGATGGTAGGTCTGAGGATGAACAACACCTAGTGTTGTATCATGGAAGGATATTTTTTCTTTTGATGATGTGTGACATTGTTCTCAAAGAGTTCCATAGTTCACCTTTATCATTGCATCCTGGCATGACAAAGATATACCAAGCCTTGAGGAGCTAGTTTTGGTGTCCTGGCCTAAATCATAAAATTGCAGAGTTTGTGTCTCGATGTTTGGTCTGCCAGAAGGTGAAGGCCGAACACCGTGTTCCTGGTGGCCTTATCCAGCTGTTATATGTTCCTCAGTGGAAGTGGGAGGACATCTCAATGGACTTTGTTATTGTTTTACCTCAAGATCTGGGAGGACGTGCTACTATTTTAGTGGTAGTGGATCTTCTAACAAAATCAGCCCACTTCATAACGATCAAGGAGTCAGGCTCAGTGGATGTTTTGCCGAGGTAGTATCTGGAGGAGGTGGTGAGACTTCATGGAGTTCCAAGGATGATCATTTCCAATCAAGATCCTCGTTTTACCTCTAGGGTTTGGAGAGGTCTCCAGCATGCTTTTGGTTCTCAGCTATGCTTTAGCACTACTTTTTTTCCTCAAACAGACGGTCAGACAGAGCGAACCATCCAGACTCTTAAAGACATGTTACGCTCTTGTGTCCTAGATTTTGGAGGTTCATGGATAAGGCACTTAACCTTGGTGGAGTTCACTTACAACAATATTTTTCACTCCATCATCGCTATGGAGCCATTTGAAGCCTTTTATGGTCAGCCTTTCCATTCTTGTTTGTGCTGGACTTGGGTCAGAGAGTCAGCAATTCTCAGACCAGAACTACTGCATAATAAAACAGAGATGGTTCAAGTGATTTGTGAGAGGATGAAGACAGCGCAGGATTTTCAGAAATCATATGTTGAACAAAGGAGGCGACCCTTAGAGTTTGATGTTGGGGATCACATGTTTCTAAAGGTGACTCCCTGTCAGGGGCAGTGATTGCTTGGTCTTGGGAGTAAGCTTTATCCCTGGTTTGTTGGTCCTTTTGAGGTGTTAGATCATGTTAGAGTTGTAGCGTATCGAGTAGGACTTTCACCGTAGAGGAGCCAGATACATGATATTTTTCATGTATCACAGCTCCGTCGTTATCTTCATGATGACTCTCACATCATCGATTGGGGAGAGATCCATGTTGATGATGATGTGACCTTTGAGGAGAGACCTGTGGAGATCCAAGACCAAAAAGGGAAGGTGTTGCATGGGCATTCTACCCCTTGGTTTGTGTCTTCTGGCGACACGGTGGCATGGAGGAGAGTACCTGGGAATGTGAGTCATAGATACGTGCTCAGTACCCAAATTTATTTGATGTTAAACTCTTTTTATGTAATGATATCTCCTTTTTGGTTATATACCTTTCATGTTTATGAGATGATTTCTTTGGTTTCTTCTTATGGCTAGCTCTCTTTTGAGAGATATCTCGATGGGTGGTTGTTGAGACTTCTTTTCTATTCCCTTTTAGGTTGGTTTTGAATTCTTGAGGACAAGACTGTTTTGAGAGGTATCTGATGTAATGGCATGGAACTCTATGGTTCATTCCTTTGTGAAAATATTGTGTCTGAGGTGTTTTGGGAGGTCAAGGTGACTTATCCCCAACACTTTTCAAATTTTCCAATTCTATGAATAGTTCCATCAGTGAGACCGATGTGAACAGTTTCATCAGTGATATAGATGTGACCAGTTCCATCAGTGAGACCGATGTTAACAGTTCCATCAGTGAGACTGATGTGAACCATTTCATCGGTGAGACCGATCTGAAAAGTTCCATCGGTGAGACTAATGTGAACAGTTCCATCGGTGAGACCAATGTGAACAGTTCAATTGGTGAGACTGATGTGAATAGTTCCATCAGTGAGACCGATGTGAATAGTTCCATCAGTGAGACCGATGTGAATAGTTCCATCAGATCAGTGAGTCATTTTGTGAACAGTGTTTCCAAGATCAGTCTGTCCATGATCGGTGAGTCATTCTATGAATAGTGATTCTAGGATTGTTGAGTCCAGGATCGGCGAGTCATTTTTTGAATAGTGTTTCCAGGATCTGTGAGTCCAGGATTGGTGAGTCATTCGATGAACAGTGATTCTAGGATCGGTGAGTCCAGGATTGGTGAGTCATATGTGAACAATGTTTCCCAAATCGGTGAGTTTAGGATCAGTGAGTCATTCCAGGAATATTGTTTCCAAGATTAGTGAGTCTAGGATCGGTGATTCCATGATCAGTGAGTGTACAGTGTTTCCAGAATCATGTACAGTGTTTCCAAGATTAGTAGGTGTATAGTGATTCCAGGATCCTTAACAGTGTTTCCAGCTTCCTACAGTTTTACCCCTTTAATGTTTTCTTTGACGTAAAACACATTCAAGGCCTTGTTTTAAGGGATTTAAGGACAAATAAAATCTCATAAATCCTATATTAATTTTCCTAATTCTCAGGATTCCTTTACTTGGTCCAACCATGTTGTTTAATGTGATCCACTTTTAATATAAAATCCAGTGTGTCTTAAATTTTTGATCTATTAAATCTTCTAAAGGGATGAGATATCTTCCTATATTATTCTACCTTCTTGTTCTATGGTAAGATATGCTCAAACCTTTCCTTCTTCCCATAGGATTGGTGTGATGTAACCTTAATCCTCGGATCGTTTATCTTTGATGTTTCTTACTACTATATGTGCACCCCCTATTTTGGTGTAAGCTTCAAGTGTCGATCCTTCAACTATATAAGTTGTCATGGGAGGAGGAGATCATGATCCTTTTTGTGGATCATTATTGTATAAATAATTACAATAACTATTTGAATTAGGGGATTCTTTGATTCTATTTTATTTTACATGCAACTGTATAGTTATCATGTTTTATGCCACTTGATCACAATGAAATTGACATAATAAATATTTTAACCAGATAAATAAATTGTTATTGATCGTATGTTATTTCCACTTGTTTTTCTAGATATTGTGATATCTATGCTAGCTTGTTTGTCCTTTCGCTCTTGATGGAAATTGGTAAAGAAAGTAAAGCCAGAATTAATTGACAATTGTTTGGATAAAGATAAAGAGGCTTATAAATGAATCTGGTTCTTCTTGTTGTAATTTGATGTTAATCAAATTGGTGCAGTAAGCATGTTTAGTAATTTGTGATAGCTTACTAGTTTGGTTTTCTGAATTTGGAACCTACGAATTATAAATTAGTTAATCCAAGATGGATTAATGAACTGGTTTTTTGATAAAAGATAATTCCTTGTAGGGTTATGAATTGCCATCTTGACTATTTAAGGGCCAAGAGCCCAATTGATATGATGTTTTTTTCCTGGTGCTTGTGTTTTGATGTGACCCTGGATGGCTGTTATGATATGTGGGCTCATAGGGGCCTATTGTTTGTGGTATCAGTTGATGCATAAACTGGAGATATGCATTGGGATATGCATGTGGGTGTTGGGGAGGACACTAGGGATGATGAAATGGGTTGGATGTGAATGTTTGGATTCTTACTAATTCTTATTGTTTTTACCTGCTTTACTTTCCCCACTACTCAAGGAAGCTGGTCTTGCTTACCCTTCTCCTGAAAGGGGAGAAGACGCGCGGGGTATGCCACATGATTTCCGTGTTTAGCTTCTCAAAAGGAGGATGGGTCTACGTCCCTTCTATTGGCAGCAAAGACTCGACGGGTAGTTCATCTACTCACCGTGTTGAGTCCCCTTGTGTTTACTAGCTTAGAATATTTTTCTAGAATGCCTGGAAATATAGGAAAGTAATAAAGTTGTTAATAAAGGATTTAATAAATGATGTTAACCCAAGGGGTTGGAGGTTGCTGGGAGGCAATGTTGAGGTTACAATTTAAAGGGATAGTGGACTTTGGGTGTGATGCTAATTAAATTTAATGTGAAATAATTGATGGTTAATTAATGTTTAAATAATAAATTAACGTAAAGTGAAACAGACAAAAGTGTAATAAAGCAATGTAATAAAGCTTCGTAAATGGTTTTGTGCATATAGGATACCTAATATTAGAAGTGGCTGCCGGGAGTCCGAGAGATGTTAGCTGCAATTGAGTCTAAGACTAGGTTATGCTCATAGTGTGGTTATGAGATATAGTATATTATGTACTTTTTGGGTTTCAATATGTTACTCCACCCTTTCAATTAGGGAAACTAACACCCCAAGGATTCTGAGACATGGGGGGTGTTTTCCCCAATAGTCTGGTGGGAGGATGGATGGCTGGCTACCCCCTTTGGCCCCTATCTTTTTTCCTTGGTAGAAACTTGTGCTGGTAGTAACAATGGTTAGTATTCCCCATATATGTCTGTAGAGGACTGTAAGGGTTTTTTTTATTCACACATATATTCTGGATATAGTGTCCTATGGACTACTATAGGTTTAACGTGTATAGGCTGTGATGGCTTGAGGATCCTTACTAGGTGTATGGGCTGTAATGGATTGAGTTATAATACCAGACTTATGATACACATTATACAAGCTGTGGTGGCTCCCAAAAACAACCAGGTTACTTGCTGACATAGACGTAGTGGTTTTGTTGCACGAGGTATATGTTGTGGTGCTTCGCCCAGGTGTCTGCGGGCAATCCTTTTTGGAGAGAGATGCTTAGGACGTGTGATGTTGGGGAAAAGCTGCAAACCAGTGGGGAAGTAGTAGCAGGGTACCCTTGATATTATTTTTTATATTATATACTCTTGTATGCATTACTTGATGAGAGTATCCATGGTGAGGATGAGAACATAGTATACAAATTTATGTGATGAGTTAGTTTCACTTGTTGGTCACTTTGCTTTAGCTTGCTTTCTTTACTTTTTTATGAGAGGATTCAGGGAGGATACTACTGAGTATACTGTTATACTCACCCTATGTATATATAAACTGTATTTCAGGTCACTTTGAGCAGGTTGGAGGTCAATCTGGTTTCTTCGAGCTTGGGGTTGCAGGAGCTGTTTAGGCTTGAAGTTGTTGTTGTTTTTATTTTCTTTTGGGTATTTGTATTTTTTTTCCTTTTAGTTGTAGTAGTTTTCATGACATTACATATTTGTACTTGGGATTTCTTTTATATTTTTGTTTGAGTTGGATTTGGTTGGTTTCTATATTATCTCTTTCTTCTGCATGTGTTATCTTAGAGGGTAATGCCTCCTATTTGTCTTCTTACTATACCCTCACTGCTAGTCGCCAACCAGGGGCCTACTGGAGGTGGAACTCAAGGGTTCATTATCTCTCTTCACACGTTGCTGGCCCAGGAGGGGTACACTTTTTGGGGAGGGGGTCGTGACAGAGTGGTATCAAAGGAAGGTTGAGAGATAGTATGGAGTTTGGAGTTAGGCGCAGGTGAGGTTTCATGGGTTGGTAGGGCAACGGTGTCATTCATATTTAGCAAGTGAGGTAAAAACTAGAGACCGGCAGAGACATAGGCATTTACGGCCCCCTATGATTTGATGTACGGACCTTTATGTTTAAAATGGATACTAAACGAGGTGATACTAGTTTCAGGGTAGAGACATAGGAAAGGATCATGAATCATTATTCTTTGTGCCTGTGTTTTAATGGGTAGACCTTGGGATGGGTTAACCTAAAATGAATAAAAGAAAATAATTAATTAATTAATGTTGAGTCTTCCATATTATAGGTTTAGGAGATCTAACTATTTGATATTTTTCAGGTATGGCTCCAGGTTGACCTCCTCATCAGGATCACATAGAAGATATCCAGCAGGTTGTACCAGTAGATCGCCACCGGGTGGAGGTTGACAGTGATGAAACTTAGAGGACGAAACTCTGAGAGTTTTAGCGCCAGATCCTGTAGAAGTATGAGGGATCCATTTTAGATGCAGTCATGGAAGACTGGTTGGAGGAGATCGAGATAAGATTCAGTTTGATCTATGCTCGGAAGGAGCACTGGGTGTCCTTGGTTGTGATGATGTTTCATGGTACAGTGAGGCCATGTTGGTTCTTGTTTCTTGGGGACCCTGAGGAGTCAGTGATCTCATGGGAGGAGTTCTGAGACAGTTTTAGAGTCGAGTTTCTTTATTCAACCGCAAAGGCATCCAGTATCTAGGAGCATCTTACCCTTTGACAGTGGATCTCTAGTGTGCGAGAGTTTAGAATCAGTTTCAGGAACCTTTTATGTTATGCTTCGGACCTGTTTCTAGATGAGGAGGCTAGGGTGAGGCATTTTGAGGATGCTTGGCATCCAGAGATCCAGCTCCATGTCACCAAATTTATGCTGAAGACATATCTTGAGGTGTTGGTGAGGATAGAGTTCGTTGAGAGGACACTGTCTAGAACTAGATCATCATGAGAGTGAAGCCGTCATGATTCCTCACTAAGGAGATATATGGTCTGGGGTTCCCAGTTTTCGGGGCAGAAGAGATTTCGTTCAGCCGGGGGTAGGTCTCATCCCTCTGCATCTAGTTTCTCCAGAGGCAGTTGCTCCCCAGACTATGCTAAGGGATCAGGCACCAGTTTTTCTTATGGTGGTCAGTTCATCAGTAGCGAGAGTGACCGACCTTTCGGTGCAGTTATCGTGCACCAGGAGTTTCTCTCCAGGTTCCTCTATTGAGGCAGTTTTAATTGAGGCTGCAGTAGTATTTTACACCAGCCTTAGATCAGTAGAGGGCAGATGGGGAAAGCAGAGGATAGCCCTGTGATGCTCCCTGTCCTCAGAGAGTAGAGTGTGACCAAGTAGGTGGTCGTCATCAGGGTCAGAAAGGCAGTGGAGGAGGTCGTGGTCATCTTCATGCTTTAGCGTTTCCATCTCCAAGAAAGCCGGACGTCGTTTGAGGTACCCTTTTCATGTTTTCTACCTTGGTGTATGCCTTGTTTTTTTTTTGGAGCAACACACTCCTTCATAACACCTACCGTTTTCAATGCTTTGGGACTTGAGGTAAAGAGGCTTTTAGTGCCCTTGGCGTTCACTATGCCATTTAGAGGTTGTGCAAACTTGTTTGAAGTATGTAGATACTGTGATCTAGTGCTGGGGAAGCATCTCTCTTGGGGATATTTCCTATGTTTACAGATACAATCATATGATTTCATCCTCGGTATGGATTGGTTGTATTCGGTGCAGGATATCATGGATTGCTTCAGGAGGCAGGTTGTGTATTTCAATGCAGATGGAGAGCCGGTGGTTTTTGTTGGCGAATGAGATCCTTAGATGGGTCAGAGGCATGTTTTGTACTTATCATCCACAATGGCTGAGCTGATGTGAAGTTCTTCAGAGGTTCATTAGTTGGTGTTTCTTAGGGTCATATAAGAGTACCCTGATGTCTTTCCAGAAGAGGTTGTAACATTACCCCCTCGAAGAGAGATCGATTTTTGGATCGAGCTATAACCAGGAGCATCTTCTATCTCTATGTCTTCATATAGGATAGCCCCTTCTGAGTTACGTGAGCTATGTATTCAACTTGATGGTCTGTTACAGTGCAGTTTTGTTCGGCCAAGTGTGTCACCATGGGGTACCCCAGTTTTGTTCATGAATAAGGATAACGGTAATTTGCAGTTGTGTGTCGATTATCGTCTCTTAAACAAAGTGACTGGGAAGAATCACTATCCTCTTCTGTGTATTGAATATTTATTCGATCAAATGAAGGGTTCAAGTTGGTTCCCAAAGATCTATTTGTAGTCAGTATATCATCAGATGCGTGTGAAGGATGAGGACATCCTAAAGACTAATTTTTGTTGTCATCATGGGAATTAGTAGTTTGTTTTAATGTCGTTCGGTGTAAAAATTTCTACAATTGTGTTCATCGAATTGATGAAAGTTGTGTTCCATGAGTTCTAGGACAAGTTTTTGATGGTTTTCATCGATGACATCCTTCTGTACTTGATGTCTGAGGAGGATCATGCAGAGCATCTACATGCCATTTTGGGAGTTCTTCATCAACATCAATTGTTTGGGAACTTTTCAAAGTGTGACTTTTGGCCTTAAGAAGTCTGTTTCATGAGGCATGTTGTGTCCCAGCAGGGAGTAGATTTGTATCCATCGAAGATAGAAGCAGTTGTGTCTTGGGAATCCCCTAAGACAGTGTCAGAGGTGTGAAGTTTCCTTGGTATCACAGGATACTACAGAAGGTTCGTAGCCGATTTCTCTCAAGTTCCAACTCCTCCGACATCTTTGACCCGGAAGGATCAGGTGTTCATATGGACTGATCAGTGTCGGTAATCTTTCAAGTATCTAAAGGAGAAGTTAGTAAGTGATCCAGTTCTTAGTCTTCCAACTGAGGGAGTTCAGTTTGATGTTTTCTGTGATACTTCACATATGAGGTTAGGTTGTCTTATGATTCAGTAGAGATCAGTTGTTTCTTATGGTTCTCGGTAGTTTCATCCTCACGAATGTAACTATGCCACCCATGATCTTGAGTTGGAAGCCATGGTTTTTCCCTAAAGTTGTGAAGACATTTCCTCATTGGTGAGTGCTTTTTGGTTTTCACAGATCATAAGTTCCTGAGGTACGTTTTCTCCCAGTATGACATAATCTTACGGAAGCATTGGTGGATGGAGTTCTTACAAGAATACGACTTTGAAATATCGTATACACCTAGAAAGGGGAATGTTGTAGCTGATGCACTGAGCAGGAAGTCACGTGGTGTTGCAGTTCTTAAATCTGGTGATTCCTGGATAGTAATGGAAGAACTACCAGCATTACATCTTGATATGGGAGAAATTGGGGGTAGAGGTTGTCTTTTTTCAGATGATGGTGCAGTCATATCTAGTGCAACTAGTGGAAGAGTCCCAATTAGGGGATCTAGAGGTGGAGGTCTGGAGAGATAGAGTTTTTTGTGGTGAGGCCCCTGATGGTTGGTCTGAGGATGAACAACACCGAGTGTTATATCATAGAAGGATATTTGTTCCTTTGACGATCCACAAGACAGTTCTCAGAGAGTTCCATAGTTCACCTTTAGTGGTGCATCCGGGTGTGAAAAAGATGTACCCAACCTTGAGGATCCATTTTTGGTGGCCTAGGCTAAAGCGTGCAGTTGCAGAGTTTGTGTCTCGATTTTTGGTATGCCAGAAGGTGATGGTCAAACACCGTGTTCTGGGTGGCCTTCTCCAGCCATTAGATGTTCCTCAATGGAAGTGGGAGGACATCTCAATGAACTTTATTACTGGTTTACCTCGAGCTCTGGAAGGAAATGATGCTGTTTGGGTGGTAGTGGATTGTCTAACAAAATCGGCCCACTTCATAGTGATCAAGGAGTTGAACTCAGTGGAAGTTTTGTCAAGGTAGTATCTGGAGAAGGTGGTGAGGCTTCATGGAGTTCCAAGGATGACCATTTCCGATTGAGATCCTCGTTTTACCTATAGGGTGTGGAGAGGTCTCTAGCATGATTTTGGTTCTCAGTTATGCCTTAGCACTGCTTTTCATCCTCAAACAGATGGTCAGACAGGGCAAACCATCCAAACTCTTGAAGATATTTTACGCTCTTGTGTCCTGGATTTTGGAGGTTCATGGATGAGGCACTTAGCCATGGTGCAGTTCACTTAAAACAATATTTTTCACTCCACCATCGGTATGGAGCCATTTGAAGCCTTGTATGGATGGCCTTTCTGTTCTCCATTGTGTTGGACTGGGGTCTAAGAGTCAGCAATTCTCATACCAGAACTAGTGAAGAATACAATTGAGATGGTTCAGGTGATTTGTGAGAGGATGAAGACAGTGCAAGATTGTTAGAAATCATATGTCGATCAAAGGAGGAGACCCATCGAGTTTGATGTTGTGGATCACGTGTTTATGAAGGTGACTCCCTGTCATCGGCAGTGAAGGTTTGGTCATGGGAGTAAGCTTTCTCCCCAATTCATTGGGTCTTTTGAGGTGTTAGCTCGTGTTGGAGTTGTGGCGTATCGAGTAGCACTTCCCCCACAGATGAGATGGATACACGATGTTTTCAGGTATCACAGCTCTATCGTTATCTTCATGGTGACTCTAATTTCATCGATTGGGGATATATTTATGTTGATGATGATATGAACTTTGAGGAGTGACCTATGGAGATCCAAGACCACAAATATAAGGTGTTGTGCAGGCGTTCTAACCCCTTGGTTAATGTCTTGTGGTGACATGGTGTCATGGAGGAGAGTACCTAGTAATGTGAGTCATAGATACATGCTCAGTACCCATAGTTGTTTGATGTTTAACTCTTTTCATGTAATGATTTCCCTTTCATGGTTATAGACCATTTGTGTTTTTGAGATGCTTTATTTGGTTGCTTCTTGTGGCTTGCTCTCTTTTGAGAGGTATCTCGATGGGTGGTTGTTGAGACTTCTTTTCTGTTCACTTTTATGTTGGTTTTGAATTCTCGAGGATGATAATGTTTTGAGAGGTATCTGATGTAATGGCCAGGACCTCTATAGTCCATTACTTTGTGAAAATCTGGTGCCTGAGGTGTTCTGGGAGGTCAAGGTGACTTATCCCCAACACTTTTCCAATTTTCCAATTCTGTGAATAGTTCCATCGGTGAGACCGATGTGAAAAGTTCCATCGGTGATACAGATGTAAACACTTCCATCGATGAGATCGATGTGAACAGTTCCATCGGTGAGACCGATGTGAACAGTTCCATCAGTGAGACCGATGGGAACGGTTCCATCGAGAAGACCGATGTGAACAATTCAATCGGTAAGACCGATGTGAACAGTTCCATCAGCAGGAAAAATGTGAACAGTTCCATCAATGCGACCGATGTGAACAGTTCCATCAGATCGGTGAGTCATTTTTTGAATAGTTTTTATAGGATCGGTGAGTCCCAGATTGGTGAGTCATTCCGAGAATAGTGATTCTAGGATCGGTGAGTCATTTTGTGAACAGTGTTTACAGGATCGGTGAGTCCAGGATTGGTGAGTCATTCTGTGAATAGTGTTTCCAGGATCAGTGAGTCCAAGATCTGTGAGTCAAGGATCAGTGAGAGTACTGTGTTTACAGAATCATGTATAGTATTTCTAGGATCGGTAGGTGTACAGTGTTTCCAGGATCGTTTATAGTACTTCCAACTTCCTACAGTTTCACCCCTTTAATGTTTTCTTTGATGTAAAATGGATTCAAGGCCTTGTTTTAAGAGATTTAAGGCCAAATAGAATCTCATAACTCCTATATTAATTTTCCTAAGTCTCGGGATGCCTTTACTTGGTCAAACAGTGTGGTTTAATGTGATCCACTTTTAATGTAAAATCCAGCATGTCCTAAACTGTTGCTCCGTTAAATCTTCAAAAGGAATGAGATATCTTCTTATGTTGTTCTACCTTCTTGTTCCCTAGTGAGAGACGCTCAAACCATTACTTCTTTACATAGGATCGATGTGATCAAACCTTAATCCTCGGATCGTTTCTCCTTGAAGTTTCTTACTACTTCACGTGCTCCCCCTATTTTGGTCAATCATCAAGTGTCGATCCTTCATCGATATAAGTTTTCACTAGAGGAGGCGATCGTAATCCTTTTTTTGGATCGTTCTCATATAAACAATGATAAGAACCATTTGATTTTGGGGATTCATTTATACTCTTTTCTTTTACATGGAACTGTATAGTTAGAAAGTTTTATACTACTAGATCACAATGGAATTGACATAATAAATATTTGAACCAGATAAATAAATTATTATCGATCATATGTTATTGCCTATTTTTTCTATATAGTTTGATATTTATGCTTACTTGTTTAGCCTTTCTTTCTTGATGGAAATTGGGGAAGAACATAAACCCTGAATTAATTGATAATTGTTTGGATAATGATAAAGAGACTTGTAAATGAATCTGGTTCTTCTTGTTGTAATTTGATGTTAATCAAATTGGTGCAGTAAGCATGTTTAATTATTTGTGATATCTTACTGGTTAGGTTTTCTGAATTTGGAACCTACAAATAATAAATCGGTTAATCCAATAGGGATTAAAGAACTGGTTGTTTGATAATAGATAATTCCTTGTAGGGTTCTGAGTTACCCTATTGATTGTTTAAGGGCCAAGAGCCCAATTGATATGATGTTTGTTTTCCTACTGCTTGTGTTCTGATGTGATCTGATATGGCTGTTGTGATATGTTTGGGCATGGAGGCCTATTGGTTGTGGCAGCAGTTCACACCTATAGTGGTAAGATGTATCGGGTTATGCATGTGGGTGTTGGGGAGGATACTAGTGATGATGAAATGGGTTGGATTTGAATGTTTGGATTCTTACTGATTCTTATTGGTTGTTTACCTACTTTACTTTACCCACTTATCAAGGTATTTGGTCTTGCTTACCCTTCTTCCAAAAGGGGCGAAGACACACGGGGTATGCCATGTGCTTTCCATGTTTAGCTTCTCAAAGGGAGGATAGGTCTACGCTCTTGCTATAGGTGGAAAAGACTCGACGGGTAGTTGATCTACTCACCATGTTGAGCCCAATTGTGTTTAGTAGCTTAGAATTTTTTTCTATAATACCTGGGAATATGGGAAAGTAATAATGTTATTAATAAATTATTTAATAAATTATTTTAACCCAAGGGGTTGGAGCTTGCTGGGACACAATGCTGAGGTTACAATTTAAAGGGACAGTGGACTTTGGGTGTAATGCTAATGAAATTTAATGTGGAATTATTGATGGTTAATTATTGTTTAAATAATTAATTAATGTAAAGTGAAACTAACAAAAAGATAATAAAGTAATGTAATAAAGCTCTATAAATGGTTGCATGCTTATAGGATACCTAGTCTTATAAGTGGTAGTTGGGAGTCCGAGAGAAGTTAGCTGCATTTGAGTCTAAGACTAGGTTATGCCCATAGTGTGGTTGTGAGATATAGTATATTCTATAAACTTTGTGTTTCTATATGATACTCCACCCTATCAGTTTGGGAAACTGAAACCCTGAGGATTATGATCCCCAGGGGGGTGTCTTCCCCAACATTCTGGTGGGAGGATGGATGGATGACTACCCCATTTATCCCTGCTCTCTTCTCTTGGTATATACTTGTTCAGGTAGGCATAGTGGTTAGTTTTCAATATATATGTGTGTAGAGGGATGTAATGGCTTGTGGTTTTTCACACACATATATTCTGGATATAGTATCCTATGGACTACTATAGGTGTAACGTGTATAGGTTGTGATGTCTTCAGGATCCTTACTCGGTGTATGGGCTGTAATGGCTGGAGGTATTATACCCAATGTATGATACATGTTATACGAGTTGTGGGGCATCCAAGAAACTACCTGGTTACTTGATTACATAGACGTGGTGGTTTTGTTGCATGAGGTGCATGTTGTGGTGTTTTGCCCAGGTGTATTTGGGTAATCCTTTTTTGAGAGAGATGCTTAGGACGTGCGACGTTGGGGAAAAGCAGCAAACTAGTAGGAAAGTTGTAGCGGGGTACCCTTGATATTCTTTTTTATATTATATACTCTTATATGCGTTACTTGGTGAGAGTAGCCCTGGTGAGGTTGGGAACACAGTATACCTATTTAGGTGATGAGTTAGTTTCACTTGTTGTTCACTGTTCTTTAGCATGCTTTCTTTACTTTTGTACGAGAGGCTTTGGGGAGAATCCTACTGAGTATACAGTTATACCACCCTATGTATATATAAACTATATTTCAAGTCACTTAGAGCAGGTCGAAGATCAAGCTAGTTTCTACTACCTTGGGGTTGCAGGAGATGTTTGGGCTTGTGGTTTCTACTGTTTTTACTTTCTTTTGGGTATTTACAGTTTTTCCCTTTCTGTTGTAGTAGTTTGCATGAAATTTCAAATTTGTACTTGGGATTTCTTTTATATTTCTATTTGAGTTGGAGTTGTTTGGTATCTATCTTATCTCTCTCTTCTGCATGTGTTATCGTAGAGGGTGATGCCTCACCTTGGTGTGTTTATTATACCCTCGGTGCTAGTCGCTTACCTGAGGCCTACTGAATATAGGACTCATGGGGTCATTATCTCCCTTCTCACATTGCCAGCCCAGGAGGGGTACACTTTTTTGGGAGGGGGTCATGACATTAAAAGGGAAATATAAATATAATAATATGTATAATATAATTACGTTTCCAAATATAATGGAGAACATTGGTTGGAATAAAAATCAAAGATATGGAAGATAAAGAGATTACTTGGGAATGATGGGAACTATTCTTAACAATGTTATAATTTTATGTGAAATAAATTCATCATGGAAGGAGATTTGAATTAAATATTCATTTTAACAAGATATTAAGAGAAAATACAATATAATACAATTTTATTGTGTAAGAACTCAATAATTAAAGAAAGTAGTTTAATAAGAAATATCATAACTCAAAGAAAGAAGTTTTTAGTTATCAATATCCTTTACAGGTTAATAAATGTTTATATAAAAACCCTTTGAATGATAGGGATTGAAATTTAACTTCAAATACCCTGAATAAATTATAATTCATGATATTATATATCAAAGAGGAAGTGCACACACCATTTAAATGAAATTAGGTGGATAAACAAAACATATCTCAAAAGAAATTGATGTGAAACACCCTTACCTATTATTCCTTCCTAGATGAACATGCTCTAATATCATTTATAAAAAAATAGAAAAACATAAAAACCTATTTAATAAACTTATCCATACTTATATAATTTTATAAAGTTAATTTATAATCATTTATTACAAATATATTTGTTACTTATATTTTACTTCCAGCATCGAATGTTATTAGTTTCAATTGTTTTTTAAGTACTGGTTTCATAATAAAAGTTTAAATTATTATTTAAATATTCAAATACAATAATTTTATGATGAATAAAGTTAATATAATATATTTTTTATAATTTTTTATATTATTAATTTCATTTCTTATGTATTTTAGTTACGATTCTTGTTGATGAAGTCAGTGATGAGCTTGTTTTGGTAATTTTCACAAATGTGGGGTAGAATTTTACTAACAAGTTAGATATTACCATTACCATTCTAGAACTTAAAAATAATAATTATTTACTTATTATTTTCCAATATCACCATTAATTAGATTTCTTTATTTATCCTGGATATAAATTTATAGCATTGTTCAAGTAGGTGGTTAAACCAACCCTAATAAGAAGGAGCTATAATCTATCAGGGAATGTGGTCATAAAAGTGATTCATTTGGAATAATATAATTATTATAAAATAATAATGATTTTATTTAGATTTTTTAAGATGTTAAATCATGTTTTAATAGATTTTTATACATAATAAAAGACTATAGTGAAAAATGAAATACCTTAATTTCAAGGAGGTGGTAGTCTACACGTATACATGAGCGATGCATTTATTTTCCATGGTTTAAGAGGAAGATAGGGAATGGTTTATAATTTCATAATATTAATAATTTTTGAAATATTATTAATCCTTTAAGTATACTTTTAGAACCTATCATGTAATATAGAGATGTAAAATCAATCACATTGTTTATAGAGGTGGTAGTCCAAATGTATGCTTGATAACAACTTCAATTTTTCAAATAGTTTTGGAGGAAGGTATAAAATGGATATTCCATTAGTTTAATAATATTTCATAATATTAATAATAATAATGTTATCATACTTTCATGGATAAAATTTTTTTTAGTGGGTAGAAGAATAAAAGAATTAAGAGAGATTTATTATGAACAATGCATCGTTCTTTGGATGTTCTCCCTTGGGTGACACCTTAAGGATCTTTAGATTGATCTTTTGGAAATACCAAGGATTTTTTTACATGGGTAGATATTTCAAGAGATATTGGGGAATATTTTTGGTTTATATAATGTTTTATAATGAGTGGAGGAATGGGATAGTGGTGAGCTCCTTTTATAGGTGAAGGTAATGACATTTTTATAAATAAGACTGATAAAGAGAGCACATGTTTCACATGGAATGTGGAGCCAAAGTGGCCAATAATGGACTGTGGGTGACGTAATATATAGAATAATTTTATCACTAATTTTAATGAAGGTTTTAATAATGTTTTTAAGTCTTTTATTCTTATAATTTTCACTTTTAACATTTTTATTTTTTATCATGGTAACAAATTTTAACCTAAGTAATTTACTACTAATACCTAAAAAAATAGTCCTTATTGAATAATTTGGAACTAATTATTCAAAATATGAAATCCATTTTCTAAAATAAAATTTTTCTTTGTAATAAAAATTAATTTTAACATTAGTACATGTAATGCATAAAATCCTGTTTTTTTTAAAAAATTATATTTTTATACATAAATGTTATATTTAGGAACAAATTATCAATTTTATTGATTGTAATTAAATTCATTGATTTATTATTAACCAAAATAGATTTATTTTACTCAAAAATAAACATAAAACTTAATTTAACCTAGTGAAAACTTAATTATAAGTGAAAGATGAAAAATTGATTTTATTAGAAAAAATATTTCTTAATTTTCAGAATGTTAAATGTGGGTTTTCTAAATTAAGTATAATATTTTTAAAAGAATCACTTTACTCCATAAATATATTTATAATTATTAAAAAAATATAATTTTTTAAGTTATAATTATATCTTAATATATTCATAAATGTTATAGTTTTAGTAAAAAATGTATTCTAACTATTCAACTAAAAATCTGTTATTTCATAAAGATATGAAAAAATTTCATTAAGAAGATTTTAAAAATATATATTTAAAAAATAATTTCATTTTATAAAATTCAATTTCTAAAATTTATAAACTTATATTTTAAATTAAAATACAAAATATAAAGAAAGTTTTTATATAGAAGAATGATGTTTATAAACATTAACTATTCTTAGTATTATTTCATATCAATTTATACTTTAAATAATTTTAATATATTATTTCATATATAATAATATTTTAAAATTCATCAATTTAATTTATTAGGATAAAATACACAACACCTTTTTAAAAATAATTATTTGAGAAAGATCAATTAAATTATAATAATTACTTATCCTTTAAATGTTATCATTTTTAGATGATTAATGTATTTTTATTTACAGGAAGTTTTATTATTCCTCTCTTTTAATAAATATATTAATCTAATATTTCGTGGATGATTTTAGTTTTATGTTTCATGTGAAACAATATATTATCATAATGCCTATTTAAATGAAAATATATAATAAAATCTTTGGGCGTTACAAATTCTATTGTTATACTCAGTGAAAGTTTTCAAGTGTTGATGAGGTAGGTTATTTTATCCATTTTTACACTATTTGGAAATGAAGATTCGTTCTTGTGATTTCAAAATAAAATTATTTAATACATTTTATGTTATCCATTTTTAAATGATGTTTATTTTAACTTAAATTATATAATACATTGATGTTATAAAATTTCATGAAAACTTATATTGATTTAAAAGTGATTTTTAAAGATATTTTAAACTGCTTTTGGATGTATATGATATTTTTTAGTGATGTAGATTCTTTTATTACTAATTTTTTTATAGATTTATTAGTTATTTTTCTTTTATTTTTAGAAATAACTTTGGTTCTTTAATCTTTGTTATATTTTTCTTCAAGGGGCCTTTATAAGTGTGAAAATGTGGAAAGTAATTAAAAGGAATCAAGGTACAGAGGAAGGGTGTCATTTTACAACCCTATCATTAAAAAGTGGTAATTTTCCCAAATATCATAGAGAGTTGCACGAGGGTCATTCCATTCCACATTGGATAGTTCCATTTTTACCAGTTTGAAGATGATCGATAATTAATAAGTACTTGTTTTTTACCAAAGTTATAGATGTTGTAATGGAACAATACTACTTTGGCATGCTATAATAACAAAAAAAATAAAAAAAATAGATGATCATTATAAGATAATGATAAAAGAAGTGGAGTATATTTAAACATTGAGAATTCATCTATGGAGACAAAGTAATGTCATAGAGAAGAAGGAAACAAAACACAATAGAGAGTTAAAACCTGAAGATTGAAGAATGCTTTTGGCTTATTCTTGTATTTTATTTATCTTAGTTCTATAAATGGTTGGTTAAAAAAATTTATGTCAATACTTGGATGAAAAAAAATTGAATAATTAATATATAGTTAATTTCAAATAGTTTTTTATTATAAAATTTATTTTTTAAAAGTTATATAAAGTAATTATTGTGGTTAAATTTTATAAAAAAAAGAACTATTGTAAAAGTTTTCGATTCACATATAGTTTATAAATACTATAAAAATGAGATTAATTAAAGGTTTAAAAGGATTATTCCCTAATTATATTTCATATTCAATAATTCTAAATTTCAATGTCTAATAAATACTATGAAATAGATTTTGAGTGATAGGGAATCCTCAATGAAGTAGAAATATGAACCCTTAATCTTTATACAAAGAGATAATTGTGAATTTTTTAATCAAATAAAAATATTGTCTAAAACCAAGAGTATTATTATATTTTTTGGAATCTAAATCATTTAAATATCTCATCCTATGGTATTTTCTTAAATTTTCTATTTTTTTATTTTCTTATTTTCAAAATAAATAATTATTCAACTAATTTCTTGTGAGTTAATTATATTGACTATTATTACACTAGTTAAGGTTTTTTTATGACTAGATGGGAGGCCCTGATAAGGCTTCTATTAGGAAAGTTGGTGTGTGTGGGTTGGATAATACCAAATGCTAGTGGGGTGGTTCCTTTAGTCAATTTTAATATTATCCCCCAAAGATCCTTATGTTCATATCCCATGATGTTGTCTTGTTTTTATTTTATAAATGGAATATGGGTATATTTTAAATTATTTTATTCCAATTCATCAATTGTTTTATTTATATGTGGTTTTTAAATAAAATTTATGAGTATACTTATATTATTTACCAATCCTTCATTGATAAAAAATAAATTTTTATTTTTTTATTTTTTTTTTCAAACTAAAACATAGTTTTTAATTTTGAATAGAATTTTATAGAATTGGTTAGAGGTATCCTACTGAGTTATGTACTAGCTCCCTACATGTGCACTAATGGTGTATATAAAGATGTTATTTTACATTGTGCTGGTATAGAAATATTTTCCCTCATTATAAATAATAGACCATGGGATTGGGTGTAGAGTTATGGAAGCAGTGGCATATTAATATATCTCATGTGTCAGACAATGATAAACATTTACCCTTTTTATTTTTTTTATTCGGATGTTTTTATATATCATAGAGGAAATTTTTTATATATTTGATCACATTAATGTTGTTATAGTATGTTACTTTTCATTATAAACCAATTTTATCTTATATTGTTATTTTATTCATTCATTATAGTTTTTTAATGTTTAATTCTATTGGTTATAACATATTTGGTTTGTGTATATTTAGCATGATAAGTCTAATGTATGGGATTGTTATGAAATATTGTCAAAATAAATCCTTAGTTTACTCTTATTATTTTAAAAGGGGTAAATAATTTTCATTATACTCATGTGATATATTTAGAATTTGTAATATCCTCTAGTTTTAAGAGTATTATTTAGGCCTTGTGGCATAATGATTCGAGTATCACCTAGGATATTTTGGTCGGTATGTTACAACATATCTCACATAGTCTTAGGTATTATTAGTTTAGATTTATATTTAAGTGTTTTTTTCCTTTATATTAAAATAGTGATATTTATATGGGAGGATAGTTTGATATTGAGTATAGATAATGAATTTCATTAATAAGATTACAAAAAAATACTAAGGGTAACTGCTGTAACTCCTTTTATTATAGAATAATATTGGTAGGATTTGTTGTAAATTGGTGTGATAGTGAAAGAATGAATTAAAATACAATGGATAATGAGTGATGTATATGAAATGAATCTTTATATTTTATCACATTTTATGATTTAAGTATATTATTTCCTACGATTTTAACAATGAGGTAATTTAGGTATATCACTACCCATAATTATGTGATTTGAAGTAACACAGAAGATATCTGGGGTATATCGATGTCCAAGGAAATGAGTTACTATCATACGAGGTGATACAAGTGGTTATTTTTTGAGTTTCTATCATAAGAGGTGATGTAGGTGTTTCAACATTCATGTTTCTATAAAGGTATATCATTGAATATGATTCTATTTCAGGAAGTTACATGGTAATTTTTTCATAAAAAGGGGGTTTAAAATGAATCCATTATCTATGCATTTTTATAGACAATTTTTTGGCCATTTTACTACCAATGTTATAGATAGATGGTCTTTCATAGATAGTGTTTGGGGGATATAACAGTGGGTTCCCTATAAACATCGAGGGTTAGTGAAATTAGATGACCAGTTGGGTAGCACTATAATGTTGAGTCAATAAGGTTTTCTTTATTTATTTTCCATTCCTTCTTTCAAGGTGGATATGGTTGAGTCATTAAGGTTTCCTTATGACTTTACAATTCCTTATTGTTTTGAAAATCACAAAATCCTTATCTTAAGTAAAATCTCTTTTTACCCTATGTTTTACTTCTATAAGGAAAAATTCCATTTCCCAAGGAAATTTATCCTTACCATATTTTCATCACTCATATCATATTTTCACTAAGTGTAAAATTCGGGTTGAAAACAAAACCTCGGAATCCTATAATTTCCTAGATATGAAGCATTATATTTTAGGATCTGAATTCTCAGAATTCTAGTTACGAACTCTACTAAGTTCAAACTCTGAATTTTGGATACAAACTCACATGAAGTTCAACTTCGAATTTTGATTACGAAATCTAATGAAGTTCAACTCTGAATTCTGATTACAAACTCTCATGAAGTTCAACTCCGAATTCTGATTACGAACTCTCATGAAGTTCAACTCCGAATTCTAATTACGAACTCTCATGAAGTTTAACATAAAATTATGGATACAAACTCTCTTGAAGTTCAACTCTGAATTCTGGATATGAACTCTCATGAAGTTCGACTCCGAATTCTAATTACAACCTTATGTAAAGTTCTACTATGAATTATGATTACGAATTATGGTTACGAACTTCTCTGAGTTCTGACTCTGAGTTCTCTGAATACAGACTTCGAAATCTTATGAGTTTTGACTCCGAATTCTCATGAACTCCAACTCCAAACTTTGTAAGTTTAGGTTCCGAATACCTAGAAAACAGAATCCGAATATCCTTGTATTTTAGACCCACAATTCAATTTTTGGTTAGACTCTGAACTTTCATTTACTTATATTCTGAATATCAAAATTTAGTTATGCTTACAATTTTTTAGTTATAAAACGATGTCATTCTTTTGGTTACTCACTAACCATTGTTTGAGTGACACGTGTATAGGTCCCTCCTAAATTCAAGGAAAAATATGATCGTTAGAGGAGTGAGGCAACCGTTGAAGCCATGCCTATAAATAGGAGCTCATTTGAAAGAGCTCACAAATTTTGAGAAGAACTTTGACAACTGTGCTTATATACTGTTAAAGTGATTTCTAGAGAGAGGACCTTATAAACTCTCAGGCTTCATGCAGAAAGTTTGAACGGATTGTTCAAACTTTTCTTCATGAAGATTTGCTTAGTATAGAGGTTTGATTTCCTTAAAATCAGAGACTTCAGGTTGTGAAGTCATAGGTGTCGATTTCCTTACAAATCAAGGGATTGCAGGGATAGCAAGACATATACCAATATTCTGATTGAGGGATTACTTGGGTTTGGATAAGACAGACTTTATTGAAAGTATAAATCAAGGGACATCTTTTCCAGGGTTGTTGGATACCCTCCTCTTTGGGTTAAAAGAGTTTCAACTTGTTACTTGTAGTGTTACTACTTTGTTTTCCACTGTGTATTTTAGTTGTAAAGGAAAGTATAACTTCCTTATACTTCCTTATACTTATACTCTGATTTTATAGGATTCTATATGCTTTAAGGTAGAATCGTAGTTTGTGTAAACTTTTGTTAAGTTTCATTTCTGGAATCAACCAAGTTATTAGAACTTAGAGGTGTTGTGAATTTTGGTTATGCAAAATTTCCTTCAGGGATTTTTAAAGTATACAATTCACCCCCCCCCCCCTCTCTTGTATTTTAGAATATCATGGTTATATATTCAATCCTATATTTGGTATTATAGAGTATATCATACTCACATACCAGCTCACAATTGGTATCAGAGGGTTGGTTACCCCTGAATTAATCTCACGATTAGATTCAGAAAGAAACTTTCAGAATTGAATTTCCGGATTCACAATTTTTCAGATTCATATTTTCGGACTCATAAAGTTCAGATTCATTATTTCTTAGAGATACAATATCTAGTTTCTTGCTTAGGATGTTTTCTCTTGTTTACAAAATCATACTACTAAAAAGTTTGTGTGCCAAAGTTTATCTTAAGGATGGCTGGTTTAAATGTTGGTTCTATTGATAATCTAAATCCTACCAGACCTACTATTTTTGATTTAAATGATTATGAGTACTAGAGAGATAGGATGAAGACTTTTTTATCAATACTGGAGTTGATAAATATCTAATAATGACTAGATATTATAAGATTCCGGATAAGGAATTGAGAACCTTTACGAATCAGGAGAAATCAGAATATCAATAAAACTTTAGAGTCGGAAATAATTTGTTATGTTCCATGACTAGGAACATCTATAGTCAAATATCATCACATGAAGCTGAAAAAAGTATCTAGAAAAAACTTACAGTTACACATTTTGGTACTTCTAAATTTATAGAGACAAGAAGATCTATGTTGAGATCTGAATACCATAGATTTAATTTTCTTTATGGAGAACCTATAAGCAAAGTACAGTAAAGGTTTATGACTATCATGAATAGCTTACAATATATGGGAGAAAAATGTTTGGATGATGAGGATCTTGTAGACAATATCATAGATATCATTCCAAATTAATGGGAGTTCAAGAGGACAGCTATTGATGAGAACAGGAAAGTCACTCAGATTTCTTCAGATGAGTTGTTTGGAACTCTTCTTTAGCATGAAACCAGAATGAAGAGAGATGCTGAAAATGTTAAGAAGAAAAATGGGAATGGAGGAGTTGCTTTTACAACCACTTCTAAACATATGAAATCCAAAACCCTAGAAAGAGTAACTAGATCAAAGACAAATAAAGTCATTATTCAGTCAGAATCTAGTGACACAGAAAAGTCTGAGAATGAATTAACTAATCTTTCTCAGAGAATGAACAAGATTATAGCTCAAAAGAACCATCAGAATAAGTACAAGAAGAAAGACTATAAAGATAAGAAATATGGAGAAGTTACATGTTTTGAATGTAGAAGAACAGGTCATATCAGACCTGATTGTCCTTTGTTGAAAAATAAGTCAAAGAAGGAAAGGAATTCAGAAAGGAACAAGAAGAAATTGTATCAATCAAAGCATAAGAAAGCCTTAAAGCTAATGATACTTGGAGTGCTAGCTGTAGAGACTCTTCAGAAATTAAATCTTCTAAATATGATTCATCAACATAGAAGAATATGGGATTCATTGCTACTACTTCTTTCCCCAATACATGTGTTATGGCCAAGGAACGCTCTGCCGAGGCTTTAACAAATTTATCTCTTGATAAGAATTACTATTACTAAAATAGTACTTATAATGAAGACACTTCATCCTCATAAAATGAATAAATACCTTCATATGAAGAATTTTCTAGATTTTCCAAGTTACTTGAAGTGAGAAATTTTAAAATTTCTAAGAAATTAGAAAAGGAAAATACTATGGAAGAAATTCTTATAAAAGAGATTTCAGATCTTTCTAGAGATCTTAGAGATAAAGAAGAGTTTTTAGAAAAACTTTCTAAAGACCTTGAGAATGGAAATTCTGTTAAGGAAGAACTTCCTAAAGATTATAAGAAAGCTATTTTAGAGATAAAAGTTTATGAGAAAAAATATAACTTTAAGGAAATGATTCCTGAGGAAAGGAATTTAGTCATCAAACTGAAATCCAAAACATTTTCTCTTAAGAAGATTCTTGCAAACTTTACCTCAGGGAAGGAAAATTTTGACAAGATGTATTCTCAAATTGAACCTCAAGGAAACACTACTGGAGTAGGTTATACTCACCAAATACTGGTTTTCAAAAACAACTATTTTGTTCCTTCTAGAGCCCCTTTTTGCAGTAAATGTCAAAGTGGTTGTCATTGAAAGAAAAATTTCTCCTTGAATAAATTTCAATCTCTTGGGTTTCATTCAACTTATTTTTCTAAAAAAATGTGGATACCCAAAATTTTGTTGTCTAATAATTCCATATCCAAGAAAGTTTGGATTCCAAAAGTCGAACTCTTTTGTTTTCAGGAAAATAGGGAAGGTTCCAACAGCAATACATGGTACATGGATAGTGAATGTTCTCATAATATGACTGGTGAAAAAAACTATTTTGAAAAGATTATCAAGACGAAAGGAGGAAAAGTAACATTCGGAGATAATGCTCAGGGAGAAATTATTGGTATAGGTAATATCGTTCTTCTTGGAAAAACTTTGATTTCAAATGTTTTATTTGTTAAAGGTCTTAAGAACAACCTCATTAGCATAAGTCAGTTATGTGATGAAGGTTACCTTGTGAATTTTAGGAATGAAAAGTGTCTAGTACACAATTCCATGGAAGAATTTATTCTTTCTGCCAATAGACAAGATAATTTTTACACACTAAACCTAGAAGACCTCAGGAGACAAGATCTACCTTGCCTTAGTGCAATGGAGGATCATTCTTGGTTAATGAATAGAAGGTTAGGACACTGTAACCTTAGGAACTTATGAGAACTTTCTCAGAAAGGACTAGTTAAGGATCTACCTAGGCTTAGATTTGATTCTTCAAAAGATTGTGACCCTTGTCAATATGTTAAGCAACATAAATCAAGTTTTAAATCAATCGGTGAAGTCTCAACTACTGATGCATTACAGTTAGTGCATATGGATCTTTTTGGTCCTACACAAACTGGAAGCATTGGGGGAAAATATTATCTATTTTTCTTGGTTGATGATTACACTAGATTTACATGGGTCTATTTTCTAGCAAAGAAGTTTAAAGATTTTTCTTATTTCAAAAGTTTTAGAGCCCAAGTTAAAAATGAGAAAATCCTTCCATTGAAAACTATTCATAGTGATAATGGAAGAGAATTTCAAAATTCTGATTTTGAAACTTTTTGTAGTAGAAAAGGCATTACTCATAACTTCTCAGCACCCAGAACACCTCAACGGAATGGTGTTTTTGAAAGAATAAATAGAATTCTTCAAGAGATAACTAGAACCATGTTTAGTGAGTATTCTGTAGCCAAACATTTCTAGGATGAAGCTTTAAGTACTGCATTTTATACAATAAATTGAGTTTTGATTAGACCATTTCTTAATAACACTCTTTATGAGTTATGGAATGGTAGAAAACCTAGACTTTCCTACTTTAAGGTTTTTGGTTTCAAGGTATTTATTCTGAATACTAAATATAATCTACATAAATTCACACCAAAATTTGATGAAGGAATTTTCTTAGGCTACTCCACAACCTCTAAGGAATATAGAGTTTTCCATAAAAAAACTTGTACTGTTGAAGAGACAGTACATGTTAAATTTGATGAAACTGATCCTTTTTTTTAAACAACCCCAACCTACATCCTCGGATGTGTTTTCAAAAATAGATTATCTACCTATGATAGAAGATCCTTCTGATAAGAAAAATGTTTAAGAAGATAGTACTACAACATTTACCCCAGAAGATTTCCTACCCTATGTTGATGAACAGGTTTTACAAAACCCAAATCAGTTGTTTCTAAAGAATCATCCCAGTGATAGTATCATTGGTGATGTGAATCAACCTATTAGGACTAGAAGTTCCTTAAGAAATGAAGTAGAAAATCTATCATTCCTTTCCCAATTAGAACCAAAAATCACTGATAAAGCTTTTAGTGATGATGATTGGATAAAAGCCATGCAATATGAACTAAATGAATTCGAAAGGAATAAAGTATGGACCTTGGTTGAAAGACCTAAGGAAACTTCTATTATTAGAGTAAAATGGGTCTTTAGAAATAATTGTGATGAAAATGGAATCATTGTTAGAAATAAAGATAGATTAGTTACTAAAGGCTATAATCAACAAGAAGGAATAGACTATGAAGAAACCTATGCTCCAGTAGCTAAACTTGAATCTATTTTTATCTTACTTTTCTTCGCAGCATTCTTCAATTTCAAACTTTATCAAATGGATGTGAAATGTGCTTTCCTTAATGGGTATGTTCAAGAGGAAGTTTTTGTTGAACAACCTCCTGGCTTTGAAGATACAAAACATCCTAATCATGTTTTTAGACTTACCAAAGCTCTTTATGGACTTAAACAAGACCCTAGAGCTTTGTATGATAGACTTACAGGATTTTTGCTTCAAAATAACTATGTTAATGGAAATTCAGATCCATCCCTTTTTATAAAGAAAGATAAGAAAAATGTTTTGATTGTTCAAATTTATGTTGATGACATTATATTTGGTTCAACTCAGCAATCTTTAACTGATTCCTTTGCGGATCTAATGAAATATAAGTTTGAAATGAGTATGATGGGTGAGTTAACATTTTTCCTTGGTTTTCAAATTTCTCAAAATACAGATGGAATCTATATATCTCAACATAAGTATATTAAATATCTTCTTAAAAAGTATGGATATGACAACACTAAAAGTATAAGTACTCCCAGTGGTACCTCAAACACACTTGATCTTGATGAAGCTGGGAAACCAGTAGATCAAACATCTTTTAGATGTATGATAAGAAGTCTACATTACTTAATAGCTAGTCATATAGACTTAATGTTTTCAGTATGCCTATGTGAAAGATATCAATCCAATCCTAAGGAATCTCATTTAAAGGCAGTGAAAAGAATTATTCTCTACTTAAAGGGAACCATGGATTTAGGACTATTTTATACTTCTAGAAATGATTTTGTTTTGAAAAACTTTTCAGATGCTAAATTTGGTGGATGTAGAATGGATATAAAGATTACATCTGGAACCTGTCATTTCATAGTAGATTCATTAGTTTCTTGGTCTTTCAAGAAGCAACACTCAGTAGTACTCTCCACTGGTGAAGCTGAATATGTAGCAGCTGGAAGTCATTGTGCTCAAGTGTTGTGGATGCAACACACACTCATAGACTATGGCTGGAATTTTACCAAAACAAAAATTTTGTGTGATAATACAAGTGCCATTTCCCTTAGTAAAAAGCATGCACATCACTCTTGTTCAAAGCACATAGATATTAGGAATCACTTTCTTAGGGATCACACACTAAAAGGATATATCATTATTTAATTTATCAGAACGCAAGATCAAATTGCTCATTTTTTCACAAAATATTTACCCTCTGATAGATTTGAATACATTAAAAAAAAAATTGGAATGATAACCGTAAGGTAATTTTCCTCATCAACTTTCTGTTGAACCAATCTCCTTACAGTAATAAACTTGTTTTCATAGGGGGAGTACATTTGTTTGTTAATTTTTCAAATTTTTTTCATAATGAAGTTTTCTAAAGTTTTCTGTTGAACCAATATTCTTACAGTAATATATTTTTCCTAGAAATCCAAAAGGTATGATTCTTTCTTGAGTTTTTCGTAATTACCTTTTACTTGTTGTTAGTTTCTTTTGTTTTTTAAAAAAAATTCTCGGATTCTAGTTTTCTTAAATCCGAATGTTTTCCTTTTAAAACCTCAAAATATCATATTCAACCAAATTTTTCTTTGCAGCTATCATTTCAACCGTTAGATCAGATCTGAAGAATTCTCATCAATTGGATTCAAATGGGAAGTTTAATCGTCGCTTCAACGCCTATATAAAGGGGACCCCGATGGTTGTCCCACATCGGTTTTCAAAGCTTGTATGTGTCGAAGCTCTATTTCTCAAAAAAATATCATTCTGAACTTTTCATAAATACTCAATTCTGAATGTTTGGTGAGGCACCTTCTCAAGAAATGTCTATTGTCAAGCCGATTGCAGAGTGGTAGATATACAGGGAGAGGTTGGTGCATCCAAGATTCTTCAAGAAATTTGATTCTATTATTTTGAAGAATATCAAGCTTAATGAATGGGAGAGTGTATCCATTTCGAAACCAGGGGATCAAGATCTTGTGTATCTGGATCTCCTCATAGAGTTTTATGATTCATATTGTATCTTTAAGGAAGAAGGTAGAGAGAAATTTTCTTTCAAGAGTTATGGAAAGACATATAAACTCTCTTACACCAAGGCTGCTAGCTTGGTGGGGCTGTCATATGAAGGAGAAGCCAAATTTTTCTCCCACAAGCTGCCAGATGTTCAAGGTAGTTTCGTCAAGGTGAAGGTTATGGAATGCCTTGGACTTACTGATGTAAAGACAACAAAGATTTCCCATCTATCTACCAACAATCAGATCCTACAGTTATGGGTTCAAGGTTTTATCATACCGAGAAAGGGTGACAAGGACACCCTAAAGAAAAGTGATATGTATATCTTAGATTTTTTGGTAAATCTAAGGAAAATCAATCTCTTGAGGCATATTCTCATTATGATTGAGAACATCAATAATGGGAATCTGAGAGATCAGATTATTATGTATCATGCCCTTCTCTCCAAGCTCATTGTTCGGTGTCTTGAATCTTTAAAGATACCTTGCAGTTACAAGCTGAGGAATTGAAAAGTAATGATGATCAGTGATGACACCCTAAAGATAATGAATTTTGGATTATCTAAAGAGTCTGGTGAGTTCTATGATCTACTTGAGGATGAGGCAGAAGTCATTCCGGAAAATACTGAGAAAGATGAACCATCAAAGAAGGCCGGAAAAAAAAAAGTTGAAAGAAGTGGAAGTATAAGACAAAACCCCTAAGTCTAAAGAAGTATAATCTATACCTCCTAAACCCAAGAAGAAAAAAACCTACCCAGATGAGCTGGTAGAAAAATGGATGGAGGATAAGAAGAATAGAAAAATAGGGGAGCCACAGTTCGGTTTGGATCCTGCTAAGGCTAAGGACTTAAAATAATCAGCTGCTAAGGAGCTTGAGAAGCAAGATAAAGAGAAAAGGATTAATAAGAAGATTTCTGAGGCTGAAGTTTTTCAATACCTTCTAAGGGATACCAAACTTGCATCTGAACAAATTTCCTTACCGAAAACCTTTTTAGTTGATCTATTACCTGAGACTCCGGGTAAGAGGTGTATGACTCCGGAAAAACCACAAGAGAAGATTGTGGAAGATAAGTAAGTTGCAGAAGAAGTTCAACAAGCTAAGACTAGTGGTGTCTCTGATGATGTGATTAAGCAATTTGAAGACTTTCATTAAATGGAAAGTGCTTCTGAGAAATTGTCAATCCAGACTTTTCATGCTGGATCTTCAAAACTTGCTACTCTTGGACCTGATGAGAAGGGTGAAGAAGAGGAAGTAAATAAGTTATCTGAGGAAAAGAGTCATAATCATGACTTCTTTCTTCCTGAAGATGTTGAGGCTAGAGCTAAGAAAGAAAAAGTTGATGAAGATAAAATTGTATAGTTGTCTGGGAGTGAGCATGAATCTGCTGATGAATAAGCTATTCCAAAAATCAGTAAGGGTAAACAAGTGGTTGTTGATACTCCAACCAAATATATTTTGGGAAAGAAGGAATTTGGAGGATACTCTAAGTGGAAGCTGGTATAGTTAGAGGAAGAACTATCTCCAAGAAAAATGTCTGGTTCGAATTTATCAGCCTTAGGACGTGATTTTTTTGTTCAGTCCCTGAAGAAGCTGGTGGATACTATTCCGATATTTCCAGCAATTGATTCTAGATTCCAGATGCTCCAGCATAGCATGAATCAGAAGTCAGATTTCATACCCATGGTGATGGATAGGTGTGTTAAAATTAAGGTTGATTACAAGAATTTCCTTATCAACTATAAATCCTAAAGAAAATCTTGCAAGATGATGACCAGATGGTCGAAGAGAATTGGTGTATATTTGGAAGAGCGTGATCAATTTCAAGAAGATGTCAAGGAAACTTTTGACACTGAAGACACAAAAATCAAGAATCTTACAAACAAATTTCAAGAAAAGATAAATATTGAGAAAAATTCTCAGATTTAGGATGATAAAGATCTGAATGGGAAGTTGATCTATATTTTCCAAAGTTGGAAAGCAGAGAGGGATCTCCAGAGGGAGATAGAAGAAAATCTTGAAAAGAAAGATGACATGCCGAATACTCAGGCAGAGGACCCGAAGGATCAGGAGGATAGGATCACAGCCATAGAAAATCAAGCATAGGAGGATCACAAAGGGCTGAAAAAGCTAAAGAAAATTGTGAAGAAGTTGATGCCTAAGGAAAAAAGAACCAAAATAGATACAAATCCGATATTTTGTTGTATTTTTTCCCTTGTACTAAATCTTCCAATCGTAATGAAATTATGGTTTGTTGTTTCGTTTGGATGTCTATACTAATATTTCAGGTACCATATTTTTTTCCATTCCCTCAAACTCTTTTTGAAAATCACAAAGGGGGATAAGGAAAAATAATTCTAAATGGGAGAAGGAAAAAATATTTATAAGTATAGAAGAAGTATCTATAAGTAAGGGGGAGTTTATCTAAGGGGGGGTTCTCATTACAAAGATTTCAATATTCAAAATAAAATCCCATTCCAGAAATATAGAATACGATCCTTAGTGTTCCAAAGCCTAAGGGGGAGTTAGTTGTATTTACCATTGTTCATATGTAAAGGGAGATAAGTTTTTTTCTATGTCAAGAAAAGTTTTTCAAGGTCCTTATATTCTTTTTCGTAAGGATGTTTGTTATTTCCAAAATGGGGGAGATTGTTGAGTCAATAAGGTTTTCCTTATGACTTTTCCATTCCTTCTTTCAAGGGGGGGATTATTGAGTCATTAAGGTTTCCTTATGACTTTACCATTCCTTCTTGTTTTGAAAATCACAAACTCTTTATCTTAAGGAAAATCTCGTTTTACCCTATGTTTTACTTCTATAAGGAAAAATTCCCTTTCCCAATGAAATTTATCCATACCATATATTCATCACTCATATCATATTTTCACTAAGTGTAAAATTTGGGTTGAAACCAAAACCTCGGAATCCTATAATTTCCTTGATATGAAGCATTCTGTTTTAGGATCCGAATTCTCAGAATTCTAGTTACGAATTCTACTAAGTTCCAACTCTGAATTCTGGATTAAAACTTTCATGAAGTTCAACTCTGAATTCTAATTACGAACTCTCATTAAGTTCAACTCTGAATTTTGATTACGAACTCTCATGAAGTTCAACTCCTAATTCTGATTACGAACTCTCATGAAGTTCAACTCCGAATTCTGATTACAAACTCTCATGAAGTTCAACTCCGAATTCTGGATACGAACTCTCATGTAGTTCAAATCTGAATTCTGGATACTAACTCTCATGAAGTTTCACTTTGAATTCTGATTATGAACTTATGTAAAGTTTGACTATGAATTCTGATTACGAATTATGGTTATGAACTTCTCTAAGTTCTGACTCCAAGTTCTCTGAATACAGACTCTGAACTCTTATGAGTTCTAACTCCGAATTCTCATGAACTCCGACTCTAAACTTTGTAAGTTTAGGTTATGAATTTCTATAAAACAGAATTAGAATATCCTTGTATTGTAGACTCTGAATTCAATTTTTTGTTAAACTTTGAACTTTCATTTACTTACATTCTGAATATCAGAATTTAGTTATGCTTACACTTGTTTAGTTATAAAATGATGTTGTGCTTTTAGTTACTCACTAACCGTTGTTTGAGTGACACGTATACAGGTCCCTCCAAAATTCAAGGAAAAATATGACCATTGGAGGAGGGAGTCGACCGTTGAAGTTGTGCCTATAAATAGGAGCTCATTTGAAAGAGCTCACAACTTTTGGGAAGAACTTTGACAACTGTGCTTACATGCTGTTAAAGTGATTTCTAGAGAGAGGCTCTTATAAACTCTCAGGCTTCATGCAGAGAGTTTGAAAGGCTTGTTCAAACTTTTCTTCATGCAGATTTTCTTAGTAAAGAGGTTTGATTTCCTTAAAATCAGTGACTTTGGGTTGTGAAGTCATAGGTGCATATTTCCTTACAAATTGAGGTCTTACAGGGATAGTAATACAGATACTGATCTTTGGATTGAAGGCTTACCTAGGTTTGGGTAATACAGACTTTCTTGAAAGTATAAATCAAGGGACCTCTTATCCAGGGTTGTTGGATACCCTCCTCTTTGGGTTAAAAGAGTTTATACTTGTTACTTGTAGTGTTACTGCTTTGTTTTCTGCTGTGTATTTTAGTTATAAATGAATGTATAACTTTCATATACTTCCTTATACTTGTACTCTGATTTTATAAGATTCTATACACTTTAAGGTAGAATCTCAGTTATTCTAAACTTTTGTTAAGTTTCATTTCCGGAATCACTTCTCCGGAATCAAGCACGTTATTAGAACTTAGAGGTGTTGTGAATTTTGGTTATGAAAAATTTCCTTAGGGGTTTTTTAATATACAATTCACCCCTCCCCCCTCTTGTATTTGTGTATCTCATGCTTACATATTTGATCCTACATTTGGTATTATAGAGTATATCATACTCACATACCATCTCACATATAAAGGTTGGGTGGGACCAATTGTACATATGTTATGCTTTAAATTATGATACAGAAAAAAATTAATCTAATATCAATTGTACATATCAATTTTGATTATAAACATTTTAAATTATTATTATAATTTGAATGGAATTAGTATTCTCCTATAGATATAGGAATCACATATAAACTATATAAATCCAAAGTGTCCATTTTGTCTTTGTTTTTCCCTAAATTATTTTGTTTTAGTTTTTATTGAGTGTGTGTGAGATTAGATTTAGTGTGGTTAGTAAGGTGAGGTTTTTCTTCCTATATTCCAATACAATGAACGTATAAGGGTAATTTTTAGTCAAGTAATTTTTTATCTTTGTTCTACTACACCTAAAAAATAAAATGGTGTATCTTTCGATGGATCAGTAGTGCACACCCCCAAAAAATGGTATCAAAACTTGTGGTTCAATAAACAATGGAAAAATCAGGTATCATTTCCATTTTTTTACCTTATATTTTTTTGATTAAGTGAAATTTTGTTGTTATCATAAGGCATGGCATCAGAAAAAGGTAAGGTCTACATAGATCATCTCTATGGAATGGATTTTGGGTTGAGTATAATTCATATAGAATACTATCAAATTAAAAGTATTTTGAAGTTCTATTAGTTGGCACCAAACTAGATAAGATGAGAACATAAAATATGAATGTAAGTAAAGGAAAAAACCTAGGTTGTTTAGGATTTCATTGGCTTAGAATGTTGCCTTTATCATCTGGGAGGTGAAGACCACATTTGAGCCGATGAAGTCCCGAATAGATATGTATGAGAATCCAAAGTCACTTAATAAATTTTTCATGATGTGAAGGTTTTTCAACTTGAGGATACTAAAAGGTATATATGTGAAATATCATGTAAATGAATTTAACATGAATTAATGGAATCTTGAATCAATAAAAGTGAAGTTTATAGATTATGTATGGGCTCTTCTTCTACCATCATCATTACTAGAATCATGGTATATAATGGTAAAGATTATAATAAATTCTTATGGGAATTTTTACTTTGTTTTTGAGGATGTTAGAAACTTAATTATGATTGAAGATCATAGATGGAGGGAATTCCAATTATTTTTTAAAAATGGTCTAAATTTAAAATTAAGATGAGTGTCATATCAAAGGAAAAGTCCTAGAATATCAAAATATAGGTTATGATAAAGTATTTTAGTAAATCAATCAGTCACATCCATACATGTTAGTAGTATGGGGAGAGAGTACATCTCAATAAAGACTGTATTGATTATAGGGGAAATTAAACAGGGGTGTATTTTGAAATTTCAAGTTCAATGAATTAAATTTAAGTGAATAGAAACTTGTTTCTTGGTTTCAAAACTTTTGTAGAATCGTGGGTGATTGATTCTGGTGAATCATTTCTATCAATGGAAGAGAAATGATTCATGGTGAATTATGTATTTGGAAGATTTCATAAAGTGAATTTTGAAGATGATAGGGAAAGGTGATATCAAAATCTAGATGGTGAATAGTTGCTTCTTGAATTTATAAGTAGTGAGATGCATATCAGGGCTATAAAATAATATAATTTCCATAGGAAAACTTGATGAGAAAAAGTTTGGTACAATATTTTATGAGTGATTTTGAAATATTTATCAAGGATTTAGTGGCCTGAGGTGTTAAGGATAGTACCTTATATCTGGTTCGAAGATCATATGGAGTGATAATGGTCAAAGTATCAACTTTTAAGAGTCCAAAGTTATGTCACTATCATATCAAGTGTCTTAGTGATACAAATATAAAGGTTCTAACAAAATAAAAAAATTGAACCTTGATCATATGGAGTTAAAATTTTTTGAGACTTGTTTTCTTGGGAATTAGGATAGTGTGTCTTTCATCCTAAATGATAGGAATTATAGATCCTAGAAGTTATAACTTATCCATTTAGATGTTTAGGGTACATCCGCAGTCCAATCTCAAGGAGGTTCACTTTACTTTTTGATTTTCATTAATTATGCAATAATTAAATTATGGGTTTAATTTCTATAACACAGGTACTAGGTATTTAGAGTTTATTTATGGTGGAAGGTTATGGTTTATAGGGAAATTGGTCAGAAGATAATGTTTTGAAGATCCAACAATGGTAGTGAGTATAGCATAAGAAACTTCGAGAACTTATTTTTGTAGAAGGAGATCTAACTGGAGAATATTTCTCCCAGTACACCCCATTTTAATGGTCTAGAAAAGTGAATTAATCTTACATTGATATAGAATAAATGAAGCATGTGGGTCCACTCAGTAATTCCCAAGTAAATTTGGGCAGAATTGGTGAACATGGTGTAAGATCCTAACCTTTTTTGGAGTCATCTCAGGCACATTTTGCGGGTAATTTATAGGTTTTTAAGTACCTTTTCTGTAGATTTATGGCTTTGGGTGCATTTGGGTGAGTTTTTAAGAAAAATTAACAGATATAGGGTTGTGCTTGTTTTGCACATGATTTGAAAAATCATGCAACAAAAACCAGGTAATCATGTGAACCTAGACAGAGAGGTCTGCATGGTTGGCACATAGTTTACCCTAACTATGCGCCCCTATATAGGAAATATTGTTTGAGGGTTTTAATTATCCTAAATTTAATTTCTAAAACACCTGAACCCTCTAACCCCCTCTATTTTGACCAAGGATTGGGCTTGAAAATTCTAGGTGATCCCAGATCCTTTTGGAGGGATTCCTAGGTGATTCTAACACTGTTCTTCGATATCTAAAGCATGTATTAAAAATACGCTCTTTTCTTAGTAAGTGGATTTCATCCCGTTTCTTCTTCTATTATTTCCTCTATCCTTACTTGATCTTTTCATGGAATATCACCATTTTTTCCATGGATCAAAACTTATAGGTTTATATCTAGATCTAGGAATGTGGATCTAGATCTAGATTTGCAAGATCATGATGCTTTTGATCTTAATTTTGGGTTTAGTAATTTAGATCCGGATCTTGATAGACGTCATTGTGCCACTTGGATTTTTGGGATTTCCATTAGGATAACATCCATCAACAAACTGAGGTAATTGGTCTAAATCCAAATTCTATTTTCATGGTTTTGATATGTGTATGTGAGATTATTGATTTTCTAGCTTCCCTTGATAATTGGTTTCCTGAATTAGATAAATTAAGAATTATAATTTTCTTTGTTGATGATTTGGATATACAGATGATAAATTGATGATTTAATCATGGAATAAAGGGTGATTCCCAATTAGATATTTGATTTGGAGATTTTGTTTATGGGTTGGGATATTGTAATTGAGATATCGAATTTGTTTTGTTAAGATAATTAATTGGGGAAAATTAATTATGAGATGATGTTTGGATATGTAAGATAATTAATGGTGAATTAATTATGTTCCATGATGTGGATAAAATATAATTAATTGTGATAATTAATTATGATAAGTTGATATTTTATTTGGATAATTAATTATGAAGAATTAATTATGGAATAAGATTGTGTTTATTGATTAATTAATTCATGAATTAATTAATGGGTTATGTGATTAGTTAATTGTTGAGTTAACTAATGAGCTTTGGTATGTTTAACTAATTGTTGGATTAGTAAGGGAATAATGTGATTAATTCTTTCGAATTAATGAAAGATTTAAATGATTGATAATTTGGGTGTTATACGGGGAAATCTAGACCAATTTAGAAGTTGGGACTTGGACATGGCGTTCCTCCCCAATAGTTATCCAAGCTTGTGATGTGGATTGTTAGACATGGAGATATACACCATATGTGATGTGGGGTGCTTAATATTGTTTTCAACACCGAATGAGATTTGGGGTGCTTTGTATGGAGTTCAACACCAAATTAATGAGCTTAATGAATTGTTATTTAAATGGGAGACATGATACTTTTCTTTTTGATTTTCATTAATTAATTTATTGGATTACCAAACCCTTGCTACTAGTCGATACCCTCTAGCATACAAGGAGGTGTGCTTGAGTTCATATGACCAACCAGATCGGGACACCATTTTGTGGCACCTAGTACGGGATGTTACAAAGTTGTATTAGAGGAGTTTTCTTTTATTTCTTCTTCTTTTGTCTTACTGTTTTGGGAAATGTTGGCAGGAGTCTAGGAATATTAGATTCCTAGTAATGATCTCATGCATGGGAGTTGCAAACCCATATACAGGGGGAAATCTGGGTACTTTGGGTGGGATTTTTGTGATTGATATTTTTTTATAATTGGATATTATTTCACCTTGGGTGACGTACATGTGGTGTGATGTGATATTTGATTTGACGATTGTTGAATTTTGATTCATGGCCTCAAGAGGTAAGAAATTTGAGTCTGCATATATCATTCTAGGCACTCGAGGTTATTATGACATGCATCATTTTAGGCACTCACGGGAAAATAGGTTATGGGTAGGTTATTGAACATGAACTTTTTCCCCTTATTAGGAGATTGAAATAATGATGCAAAATGAGAATAAATATATGTCTAATGAGAAATGTTAATAATAAGATGTGTTTGATCAATAAATTGATGAATTAATTAATTTTAAATGATGTAATTAATTAATTTTAGGAATTAATTAATGAGAATGTGTGCACCCTTGTTAACCAAGACCTAATAGTAGGATGGTTAAGGGTAGTGATAGTGAAATGGTGTTGACCGTGCGGAAAGAAAAGGGGTAAAGAACATGTTGAAACATTTTGTTTTTTTCTCCTCTTACGTAATTGTTATAAGGTTGGGTTATGAGACCTAAGACATGTGTCTTTCCATGTAGAGTTATGACACCATGACGCTTGTTGAGAGGGAGACTGAGGGGTATGGCCCAGGATGAACTTCTTGACAGAGAACATGAGGCACTATTGGTGTCAGTTGAGGAGGAAGGGGAGTAGTTCCAAGAGAACTTTTCTCATTACATGAAATTCATGGAGAGATACCTGGGGTGGGTTTTGAAAATCATGTCCAAGTTTACAAGGGATTTTTAGCTACAACACCCTCTGACTTTCATTGGAGAGGGTGCACCTGAGGGAGCTAAATTCTGGATTGAATCCACAGAGACGATACTTGACTATTTGGAGACTCCAGCTGTGAGGAGGGTCAAGTTGGCTCCTTATATGCTACATGGGTCAGCGAATCCATGGTGGGACACTCAATTATAATCTGGAAAGACTAATAATATTTTATGGAAGTAATTTCTATATAAGTTCTTGGAGCACTTATATCCATTGACGCTGAGACAATGGAAGGATTTAGAGTTTATTCATCTGACCCAAGGAAGCATGTCCATAATGGATTCTGATGAATGTTTCACATATTTATAGATTTTTTCTCCATCTTTGGTGGAATATGAGGTTTCTTTGACAAAATGATTTCAGGATAGACTTAGGTGTGAAATTAAGTCCCAGGTGAATGTCTTTATGCTAAAGAAGTTCCCATAAGTGGTTAATTAGACTCTCATTTCAGAGGGAAACCTGAAGGAGGCTGGAGGTGGAGTCCGCAAGAGGAGTGATGAATATCGATACATTTTTTGGAACATATTCTAGAGATGTCTATTTGTGCAGGGGTTGTTCACTAGAGATTGAAGATAATATTTTTCTTTGGTATATCTATGTCCTTGTTATAACTGGATTCGACCTGATTATGGGTATGGGCTGATAAGTCACATACCGATCCCACATAGACTATTATCATAGGAGAGTGACCTTTGTATCTTCTAAGGGTGACCAGTGTGTTCATCATGGAGAATGGTATATCCATGAAAGCAGAGTAGGGCCTATTACTCAGCAACTAGGAGAGCTCACAGCCCAAGTTTCTAGTCTTTTTCTACAAGATGGGGGTGGTAGGATAGACATCCTTCCATTAGTTGTGGAACAGTTCTAAGATGTCTTTCCCAAGGAATTTTTAGGGTTTCCACATGATAGAGATGTGTAATTCACTATTTATCTCATGCCTTATGCTGATTCAGTGTCTATTCCACCTTACATAATGGAACTGACTGAGATTCAAGAACTTAAAACATAGTTGGTGGTGATGGATGATAAAGGGTTTTTTCATCCAAGTACATCACCTTGTGGATCACTTTTCTTGTTTGAAAATAAGGTCTAAGGCGTTTTACTCTTATGTGTAAATTATCAGAAGTTGAGTAAAATGACTGTGAAGAAATGATATCCTCTTCTGTGTATTGATGACCGATTTGACTAGGTGTAGGGGGCTTGTGTGTTCTCAAATATTGATCTGAGATTAGGGTATCATCAAGTGAGAGTTCGGACTTCTGATATACCAAGAACTACTTTCAGAAGCAGGTATAGCCTTTATGAGTTTTTTGTAATGCCGTTTTGTTTGACAAATGTTCCAATAGTGTTTATGGACTTAATGAATTGGATCTTTCATATATACGTGGATCATTTTTTGGTGTTGTATGTGGATGACATCTTAGTGTACTCTAAGACTCACGATGATCATGAACAACATCTTGAAATCATCTTGGGTACACTGAGAGAGAATTTTCTATACACCAAGCTATCTCAAAGTCAGTTTTGGATTGATAGGGTACACTTTTTGGGGCACATCATCTTAGAAAAAGGTGTGGTAGTGGACCTAGAAAAATTTCAGTCAGTGGTTTCTTGGGGTTAGCCAATGAATTTTTTGATATATAAAGATTTTTCAGAATAGTTGGATATTATAGGAGGTTCATCCATCACTTTTCCCAATTTTTAGCATCACTTTTGGGTTTACAGATAAAGGGATAAATTTTGAGTGGACAGAAGCATACGAGAATGCTTTCTAAGAGTTGAAGAAGCGCTTGACATTGGCACCAATTTTTATCTTACCTGAGTCAGGTGAGTAGTGCACACTGTATTAGGATGCTTTTTGGATCAGAATTAGAGTTTTGTTGATAAAAGGGAATTGAGTTATTGCTTAAAGGTCTTAGTAGTTGAGGCAACATGAACAGAATTACCCCACACACAACCTTGAGTTGGAAGTAGTAGTATATTCTATTAAGTGTAGGTGACACTATATTTTGGGTGGAAATTTTACATTTTTTATGGATCACAAAATATTTAAGTATATATTTTCACAACATGACTTGAATCTTCAACAGTAAACATGGGTAGAGTATATGCATTCCTTTGATTTTGAACTGGCATATACACCCGAAAAGGGGAATAGTGTGGCTTATTCCTTGAGCAAGAAAACTCATATTCAGTTGGTACATGAGTCATGAGAATAATGGAAGATGATTAATTTTATGGTAGAAATTCATGTGTTGGTTCAAGAGAGTCATGAGAGTATGACTCTGGTTTCAGTAGTAGTGGAGTCTACACTCTTGAGACAAATCAGGGATAGGCAGTATGAGGGTCCAGAGTGTTTATCCTTAAGGTAAAGCCTTGAAGGTGGGGATACTCCTTCAGACTAGTTGATAGATAAGGATTAGTTCATCTATGTGAAAAATCAGGTTTTGTGACTACGAGTATGTGAGAGTAACTCATGTAATAATTTCATTCCTCAAAGTGGGTGGTACATCTTGGGTTGACAAAAATTTACTGCAACCTGCATCGATAGTTTTGGTGGCCATGCATGAAAAATGAGATAGCAGGGTTCATAACAAGATGTTTCATCTATCAGCAGGTGAAGGTAGAGCATCAATGACCTATAGTTCTATTGCAGTAGTTTCCTATTTCGGAATGGAAGTGGGATGACGTAACTATGGATTTTGTGGTAGGTCTTCCAAGGACACATAGAAAGAATGATGATATTTGGGTCATTGTGGATAGACTAACAAAGGTATCACATTTCTTTCCTATAAGGGAAACCTTTACAGTATAACAGTTGGGAGAGCTATATATTCAAGAGATAGTTCGTTTTCATGGGGTTCCAAAAAATATAGTTTTAGATCACGATTCTCACTTTACTTCACGCTTTTAGCAGGGCTTACAGAAGGCACTTGGCACACGAGTTTTGTTAAGTATGGTTTTCCACCCATAGACAAAATGGGTAGTTGGATCATACCATATAGGTGTTAGAAGATATGTTGTGGGCATGTGTACTTGACTTTGGTGGTTCTTGGGAGAAGTGTTTGGCTTTAGTGGAGTTTGCATATAAAAATAGTTATCAGGAAACTATACAGATGGAACATATGAGGCACTTTATGGTAGAACTTTTAGATCAAAACTATGATAGATATAGGTGGGTGAGTAAGATCTATTGGGGTTGAGTCTCGTGTAGGATATGTTGGAGATGGTGTAGTTGATTTGAAAATGTATGGCTATGGATCAGAGTATGTAGAATTCATATGCTAATAGATGGATATGAACCCTAGATTTTACAGAGGGTGATCGTGTTTTCCTTCATGTGTTGCCTAGGTTGGGTCACCATAGGATATAGAGGTAGGACAAGTTAGTTCCCAGGTTTGTAGGATGATTTGAGGTAGTGGAGAAAATCGGGCTGGGGGCTTAACAATTGGTCCCTCTATAGAAATTCAGCATTATGCATGATGTTTTCCATGTGTCATAACTATGGTGGTATCACCCCAACCCATCTCATGTGATCGATGTGGATGAGGTTGACCTCGAGATAGATACGGAATTTTAGGAGCATCTGATACGCGTGCTGGATTGTAGTGAGAAAGTTTTGTAGGGAAAGACCATGCTGATAGTTTGTGTGTTATGGAAACATGGAAGTGTTCAAGAAAAATCAGTGGAATGAGAAGCATACATGAGGACTCAATATCCAAATCCTGTTGGCTTAGAATCTTAGTGAAGTTCGGGAGTGCAACTCGAGGATGATTTGTTATTATTGGGAAGATTATAATATCCCATATTTTTCTGGAGTCATCTCATGTGTGTTTTGTAAGTAATTTTGAGGTTTTTAAGTACCTTTGATTTGGAGTTGTATCTTCGGGTGGGATTGGGTGAGTTTTTATGAAAAATTAACATATAGAGGGTTGTACAATGTTTGAAAAACTATGCGCCTAAACCCAGGTAACTATCTAAACATGGATAGAGAGGTATGCATGGTTGGTGAATAGGTTACCTTAATTGTGTGCCCTTGCCTAGGAAACCATGCATGTGGGTTTTAATTGCCTAAAAATTAGTTTTTAAATCACCCAAACCCTGAAAACCCCTTTATTTTTACCTAGGCTTGGGATTGATGAATTTTAGGTGATCCTAGAGCCTTCAAGAGGGATTCCAAGGTGATTTGAATGACGTTCTTTGATATATAAATCCCGGATTGAAGATCTTCTCTCTTAACAATAAGTGGATTTCATCCCGTTGATTCTTTCATTCTTTCCTCTATCCCTCTTTATCTTTTAATGGATGATATCCATTGTTTCCATGGATATAAACCTATGGTTTGATATCTAGATCTAGGATTTTTGATCTAGATCTAGATTTACAAGATCTTGATGCTTTTGATCTTAATTTTGGGTTTAGGGATTTAGATCTGGATCTTGATTGACGTTGTTGTGCCATTCAGATTTTGGGGATTTCCATTGGGATAAAATCCATAAACAAACTGAGTTATTTGGTTTAAATCAAACTCTTATAGTCATGGTTTTGATATGTGTATGTGATATTATTAATTTTCTAGCTTTCCTTGATAATTGATTTCTTGAATTGAAGCAATTATGAATTTTAATTTGACTTTTTGATGCTTTGGAGATATAGATGATTAATTGATGATTTAATCATGGAAAAAAGGGGGCTTCCCAATTAGATTTTTGAATTGGATATTTTTTATGGGTTGAGATATTTTAATTGAGATATCGAATTGGTTGTGTTAAGATAATTAATTGTTGAAAATTAATTATGAGATGATGTTTAGATGTGTAGGATAATTAATGGTGAATTAATTACATGCCATGATGTCAATTAAAGATAATTAATTGTGATAATTAATTATGATAAGTTGATATTTTATTTGGATAATTATTTATGAATAATTAATTAAGGAATAAGATTGTGTTGATTGATTAATTATTTTATGAATTAATTAATGGGTTATGTTCTTAGTTAATATTTGGGTTAACTAATGAACTTTGGTATGTTTAACTAATTGTTTGATTAGTAGGGGAATGATGTGGTTAATTCTTGTGAATTAATGAATGATTTAAATGATTGATAATGTGGGGGATAGACATGTCGTTCTAGACTTATTTAGAAGTTGGGACTTGGGAATGGTGTTCCTCCCCAATAGTTATCCAAGCTTGTGATGTGAGGTGTTACACATGGTGATATACAGAGAATGTGATGTGGGGTTCTTGACATGGCCTTCAGCACTGAATGATATTTGGGGTGATTTACATGGCATTCAACACCAAATGAACGAGATTAATGAATTATGATTTAAATGGGAGACATGAGTTAAAACAGGGTTTAATGTGATGATTAAAGAATAAATGTAAATGTGATAACTGTTTAATTATGTGTTGTAATTATTTCATATTATAATTTCATACACTATATTTTGATTGAATTTCTTTAAGACATTGTTGGTGGTGGCCTACCGATTTGTACTCACAGACTATTTGGGCCACCTAATTAGAACCTGAGTAGACTTTTTTGTTGCAGGATAGGATAAGGGTAAGGACCTGGGATAGGTTGTTATTTGGGAATGGAGCATGGGTGAGGGAACCAGACATGGTTCCGTACCCACTTTTGAGTCGTTGTGTTTTTACTTTTTGTTGAATTGTATACAATTAACACTTTCATTGTCATGTAATGTTTTCCCCTTTCAATTGAGTATTGTATTTCTTGTTTTGACTATCTTGTGACATGGTATTGTTCTGGTTATTTATATGCTTCAACACTTATTTATTGTTGTTTTCTTCAATTGGTATCTTATTCTGATAAAAGAGGGTATATTCTCTTCATGACTGACTTACCAGTCCCTCACTACTAGTTGACACCCTCTAGAAATTGGGGAGGTATGCTTGAGGGCTTGTTACCAGCTAGCTTGGGGAACTGTTTAGTGGCACCCATGTCGGGATGTTACACATGGTAATATACATGGTTAATAATATTTTTCCTAGTCCATTGTGATAAGATACTCCAGATCATCTATGGTTAGGTAAACTTACATAATTTATCCATCTTCAAATTTTTGAGAGTATCGCCTATGTCCAAGTAGATGTCAAATATAGTTAAAAACTCAATGTAAAGTTTAGGACATGTTTCTTTATAGTATATGGAGATAAAAAATTTACATTCTGACTATGTGATAATGATCATTAAGAGTTAATTAGAAGTTAGGATATTCTCTTCAATGAGAAGGTCTTATTAAAGGATAAAAACTTGGCTAATAAAGAAGTTGAGAACAAATAATAAACTAAAAAAGTCTAATTTTATCTAAATGAGAGTATCATAAGAAAAAAAGTTTCAGATAGTTCATATAGAAGTACTAAAATTCTGTTTATGGATCAATGAAATATATACTTGAATTCTCTAGGATTATTGAATCTTAGAATAAAGTTCTGGATGTTGGACCTCTAAAAGATGGAGCACCAGAAGTTTCAATATCAGAAGTATATGAGACACAATTTGATGTAGATCTACCAAAGTTAAGAAATTGGTTCAAATGTTGGGATATAACATGAACTTATTAATTTTAATAGATGGTTGAAAACCTAAAATCCTAGAAGAGGTGTCCACTCTCAGTGACTTTGAAAAATGGGAGTCAATTATGAAATAATAAATGTATTTGTTGGATTCTAACAAAACATGGGAGTTGACTAAGTTACCATAGTAGAATAAATCACTGAAAAATAGTTGGTATTTCCATTTTAAGGAGGCTGATGGTAGAAAAAAGGTACAAGGAAAAGAGAGTGGTAAATGGATTTGAATATAAGGAGGGTATTTACTTCTTAGAAATATTCTCACTGGTGTTTATGCATGTTGTCATCTAGATAGTGCTATTCAGGATTGTTTCCAATAATCTAAACATAGAGAATATATAGGTAATGATGTACTTTATTCATGGTTACTTGGAGAAATATATTTACATGAATTAGTTGGTGGATTTGTGAATAGTGAAACAATGAATTTTTTATAGAATAAATATAAATATTTGTGTATTAAATTATGTTCTGATAAATGGAATTATAAATTCAATAATTTCAGGGATAATAAAAGTTCCAATCAATGGAATTTGGATCATTGTTTTCTACCAAAGGATATGGGATGATGTACTTTTTATCATCCTTCTCCTATAAGTGAACAATATTCTTCTAGTGGGTATAAAAATTAATAGTATTTAAGAATTGAAGTGTGATTTTTCTGGAAAATTCAAGAGGAAAATTCTTGATTGGGCCAGGAAAATCATAGGACTCTAGATTGAGAGAGATTTAAAATTATATAATTTGGTTCTATCTCAAAGCCAATACATCTGTAATATTTTTGAAAGGTTTTTAATGTTTTGATGTAATCTAGTCTCAACTTCCTAGACAAAAAAATTAAAATTATCCAAGTAGAAAGTAAAAAAATAGAATCTGAGGTGAAGTATATGGTGAAACAACCATTTTCATCAGTGGTTGGAGGATTTATTTTCATTATGATATATACTCAGTTAGACATTTCATTTATAGTGGTATTCATTGTCTAGTTCATGTAAAATTCAAGGAAGGAACACTAGGAATCCATAAACTGAATCATCTAAAACCTAAAAGGATCAGAAGGTATAACTATTTTCATTAAGATAGATGATCCATTATAGGGTTATGTTGATGATGAATTTTATAAGGATTAAGGCTCCTAGAAAAGAACTAATGGTTTTTTGTTCACCTAAAAAGGAATAAAAATTGGTTATATGTCACGATTATAACTAATAATTACATTTTCCATAACATAAGATAAGTACATTAAAGAAATAGAAGTGGGGAAAGAACTGGTTTGGTTGAGGCACTTGTTGAACGAGATTAGAAGAATCTCAGATGGTGGAATATTATTATTTGATAATCAGAGTGAAATCCATTTGTCTTGGAATCTAGTGTTTCACTCATGGTAAAAACATATCAACTTTAAATACAATTTCATTCTAAACATTCTAAAGTGCAAGATACTAGAACTATAAAATAAAATCGGGAATCAAAATCTAGTGGACATGTTCACCAAGGTGTTCATCTAAGAAAGTCATAGGAAACAACATTACTCGGTGGGACTTGGATGAATGGAAGGTGATAGAAACATTGTTTTCTATGGAAGTATATTTTTTTCCCTAAGTATTGGAGAGTTTCCATGGTTTCCTTACAATTTTAATCAAGTTGGAGATTATTAGGAATGTGGATACCATTCAAGTTATAATTTGATCAATTAGAGGAAGAAACTATAGAATATATCTCATACATGAGGTTCAGTGTAGTGGTAGTGGAAATATATAGTAGAGGAAGGTTGTTTAGAAGATAGTATCTTTCGATGGGTGTGTGATACTTAGTGGTTTGTATATCGTGTGAATGAAAGTTTCATGTGAAAGGGTATTTTGATATACTGGTATTAGGTTCATTTCTCATGGTTTTAGGGAAATGTGTGGAATTTAATATTCATCTTTTGTTATATAATATTAACTTTCATTGCCATAAGTTGGAAATCATGGATAGAGTTTCTATAGAAATTAGAGTTCACCAAGTTCAACATGTAGGTTTTGGATTGTAGTGAAATCATCTCTGATAATGCCCCACAAAATTTTTCATCAATTTATTTAGATTTATCCTCAGAAATAGATATAAATTTATTCCCATAATCCATAAATATAGTATCACACATTTAATTTATAATTAATTTAGATAGATTGATAATTAAATCATCTTGTAATTATTTCTTATAAATCAAATGTGGTTGACCCTTCTTGTTAAATTGTCATTATGATGAAGGAACCAAGGGTAGATTCCCCCTAATAGTGATCCAAATGTGAACTATGAAACTTTTAACATCATGGTAGGGTTATATAGATAATAGTGTGTATTTCTCTATTCCTTTTGTCATTCATTATTGATCATGCCTTTAGAATCCCAACAAGGCTTGTTGGGTTCTCTTGGTTCTTCCCAGCTAGAGAGAGTAAAGAAGGATCACCAATACTCATGGGACTTAGAGAGTTCTTTAGAATATCTCTGGGCTGAGAGAATTCTTCGGAAATCTAAATGTTTTCTATAACAAAGATATTATTTAGAGAATGATATAGTCAGGTATTTATATAGATGGGGTTAGAATATTAATTATACAAAGGACTATTTATATTATCTTAATAAATAGAATTCCCTATGTCTAAATAATAATAACTATATTATTATTATTATTATTATTATTTACTTTGAATTTACATAACATGTGGACTAATTAAATATTATTTACCCTAAATAAATAAATAAATATTTATTCAAATAAAATTTCTATTCTCAGTGAACCATAAATTGATATTCTCATAGTCCTCATTATTTATTGGACCAAGTATAATGACTATATATTTAATTTGATAAATAAATATCACTGTGTTGTACAATAATAAATAAACAAATATGATCATGAAATAAATCCAATTAAATATTATTCCTTGGAAATGATAATAATATTTTAATCTACTTATTAAACTCATATTTAATTTAGATAAGGTTCTTAGATACACTTAGTGTGTACCCCTTTAGGCCCTTTTCTCAGTGGAATTAGGTTAAACCACCTAAACTCCAAGGTTATCATTTAGAAACATGCTACAAAACCTATAGAGAAACAAGTTAATGTCATAATGACATTAAACCTCCTAGGAATTCATACCATGTAATATAATCCTTCTATCTCAATATCTTTTCAAACAGGTTGTATAGATTGTGTTATAAATGCATATGCTTGAATATCATTCTTTGAATTTCTGAAATTGGAAATAGAAATAAATCATCATGGCCATAGACTCAATCTAGATATTTTATTCCATCAATAGGCCTGAGATATTTTAATGTAAGGTAAAAATCCTTCCCCACATTATTCATTAACGCAATGCTACTTATGACGCACCCAATGTATCCAACTTCACTGTAAAAAATCACTACCATGATTTATAAAATTCATCTAAGAATGTGAGTCAAAATGAATATTAATAATAATATTATATTCAAAGGATCGTTATAAAGGTCTAAAAATAGGAATATCTAATTACACATGATATATGTGGAATTACTATTGGAGTGTCTATTCTCAAAACCACCCTTCTTGGAGATTACCAAGGGTGAACACCATGAGAAGGTGTCTCAATGTATTATCTTACCCCCAATAGTATGTATCATCTATTTCCCATTAGATAATATCATATGACCAAAGAACATAGGTTTTTTGAATACTATCAAAGCATCTAAAGTGTCCCATCATAACATGGAACTGCAATATAATTTCGACATAGAAAGTATCCTTAGTACATAATCCCATAAAATATCACGTAGAAGAAAAATTAATATGTGATAAAAAATTATATTATATTATATTCAAATACCATGAATATACAATGTGATCAAAAGTACAAGGGAAGTTGGTTTTAGGGCACCACCAACTCCAACGGTATCCCACTTTCACTAAAAATAACTACTAACAATTTTAAGCTTGTTATTTCTCACATGATATTCATAATTTTATTAAGATAAGGCTTTAGTTAAGGGGTCTACCACATTCTCCTTCATGGATACTCTAATCACTATGCATTCACCTCATAGAGAAAAATACATCAAGATATGAAACTTTTGGGGTATGTGATTCATCCTTTGGTGAGACTTTGGATCCTTTGCGATAGCCACCACTATAGTATTATCACAATAAAATGTTATAGGGTATATACTTTTAAGCATCATAATAAACTCATATATGAAGTTGTGAATCCAAAATATTTCCTTATCTATATAAGAAGTCATAATATAGTCAGACTCCGTTATAAAATCAACCAAAACTGGTTGTTCTAACCTCTTCTAACTCACTGGTCCTTCATTGAGTGTGAAGAAATATAATGATTGTGATCTCATGTCATCCTAGTTAGTCTAGATATTATATTTTATGTATTCCTTAATGATTATATCCTCATATCCTCTATATACCATGAATATATCCTTAGTACACCTCAAACACTTAAGGAAAATATTTACAGTATCCCAATATTATTCTACTATATCTTCTTAATATCTTATTACTGTGTTTAAAACATAGGAAACATCAATCATGGTACATGATATGGCAAACATAATCGATCCAATCACAAATTCATAAGGGGTCTTACTCATCCTCTCTCTCTAGTCATATCTGAGGACACATTTTCTAGGAGAGATGAAGGTCATGTGATGATGGAGATTATTCCCTGTTGGATTGTTCCATATTGAATATATTCGATATCTAGTAAATATATATACACTAACTTAGTGCAAGAAACCTCTTGGATTTATCCCAAGGAATATTGATCCTGAGGATATAAGCTACTTCACATAATTCCTTTTTAGAGAAATGCTTGTTCAACTAGTCCTTAACTAACTATAAGTCTAGTACCACATTTCCAAAAAAGTGATATGTCATGAAATATACTACTAGGAAAACAAATTCACTCCCATTAAACCAACAATAGACATAAGGCTCGCATTAATTATTTATGAAACCAAACTCTTGTATGGCTTAATCAAAATTAATATTCCATAACTGGGATGCTTTATTTAATTCATTAATAGATTTATACAACTTTTATTCCTTTTTGGAATAAACTAGAGTCAAAAAACCAACGGTTTGTATCATATATACATCCTCATAAAGGTTCCCATTAAGAAACTTTGTTTCTATATCTAACTACCAAATCTCATAGTCATGGAATTTTTTTTGTATCAAGCTAAATTCTAATGGATTTAAACATATAAACTTGGATAAATGTTTTATCATAGTTAATTCCATGATGTTTCTTTAACCCTTTATCAATTATCCATGCTTTATAGGTAATAAATTTTCCTTTCATGTCTTGTTTTCTCTTGGATACCCATTTTCACTCAATAGGATTTACACCAACTGGTAGATCAACCAAAACCTAGAATTGGTTCTGATATATGGAATACATCTTAAAATTCATATCTTCTTTCCATTTAGTATAATATAAGATATATAATTATTCCTTGAAGGATATTTGATCATTGTTATACAAAAATATTGAGTAATTATCCTTGGTGACTAGAAAATCATAAAGAATTGGTTCCTTAACCTCTTAGGTTCTCCTGCTTAGTACTTGTACCTAAAGAACATATTCTTCCATAGGGACTACTGGAAGGTGTTCCTCATCAAAATATTTTATATCTTGGGCATCAAATTAATTAAATTCAATCTTTCTCCCACTATCCTTCTTGAGGACATTATCCCTCTCAAGGAATATGAACTATTAAACCACTGTAACCTTTTTTATGAATATTGGTACATGTAATATTGCTTTGTTTCCTAATTGTAACCTATAAAGATACACTTCAGGCCCTAAAGTTCTATTTTATTGCTTTAAGTGGCCTTAACAAACACCTCACAACCCCATACATGTAAGACATAAAACACAGAAATATTTCCATACATTAACTCATATGGTATGATGTTTATTTCTTTATTTGGCACTCAGTTTAGTGTATACACCACAGCCTATAATACATATCCCTAAAAGGATAATAGAATATTATTGTGGATCATCATCTACCTCCCCATGTCCAACAATGTTCATTTTCTCCTATTACTTACATCATTCCACTGTGGTGTATATGGAGAAGTGGGATAATATACAATCCCACACTCTCATAAAAGGTTGATAAACTCTTAGTTATGATATTCCTGAAATTGATCTGATTGAATCTTTTTTATCTTCTTAATAATTCTCTAAATAATTATTGAATTCTTTGAATTTATCGGAGGATTATAATGTGAACTTCATTAAAAAGAAAAATCCATATTTACTCAAGTCATCGGTAAAAGTATTAAAGTATGAGAATCCACCTCTAGAATATACTATAAATATTCTAAAAACGTTATTATGTAAAAATTCTAGAATTTTCATAGTCCATTCACTTATACCACTAAAATTTAGCTTTCTCCTATTTCGTTGTAAACTAGAAAAACTATTGCTAAGTGGTTTTACCTCAAAAGAGTCTAAATTCCCTTATTAATAGATCTTTTTTATGCGCTTCTGGTTTACATGACCCAAACGATGATGCCACAACTGGGTGTTATATTAGTCATGTGAACTTAATTCATTATTAGCTACCAACACTTAGTTTTCATAATCTAATACATAAATATTGTTATTAAGTTTTTTCATACCCTAACAAATGTTATCTTTTTACAAATAACATTAATTGTTTCTAAACATGAAAAAAACCATTCATATCAAAATAATAAATTGAAATGATGTCTTTCATAACACTAGAAAAATAATAAAAATTATTTAAACGAAAGATAATTCATGTTGGTAGTGTGAGGTGGTAATCTCCAACATATATGGTAGTCGACTGAGCCCCATTGTTACCTTGAAAATACACCCCCTAGAAACCTTACTAAATCTACTTGGTTCTTATATTTAGATATGAATGTGATAACCACAAGAAGTATCTAATACCCAACATATAGATGATGATAAATTTCACTTAATAATTAATGAACATGAATCTCCCCCTCTCTTCTCCTACGTATGGTTCTTTTTCCAGTGTCTAGCCTTGCCAAATTCAAAAAAAAACCATTTAATTCCTTTCCATGAATTTGAATCTTACTCTTCTTATAATTTTTATGCTCAAAAACCTTATACTTATAGTGATTATTTGGGTTATTTTCCTTGTTCTTTCCTTTATTCACCATAAGGATCATGGGTTTGTTACGCCCCATGTACTTATCGACTTGTTGAATAATAATGAGGAGTTCTATTAAATACTTCTCAAAAAAAATTCATGTTATAATTAATAATGAAGCTATAGAAGTTACAATTTATTGAGGCCAAAATGAGATCTGTTTGAAAATAATCTAGTAATACAAAATCTATGATGCCTAAGTGCTCCATGTAATCAATAATCTTGACTACATGAGGCCCATCCAACATCAACTCTTAAATATTTTACATTAATAGTTCCCTATAGATTACAAATATCTCTTTTCTTTATTTCTCCTAGTAAATATCTTAGAGATGATATAGCATGCTAAATGAATCCATGCTTTCATGAAGCTTCAAAAGCTCACTAGAAAAAGTTGATGGAATTAAACATTGTATATATAATGTAATATCCATGTGTTTTTAATAAATAGATAATTCCTCCTCACTAACCTCATATATATAGGTGGCATAGAAAGTGGGTATTCCAACATATACAACTTCCTCTCCTTACGTAGTACAATACACATGTGTTTGTACCATTCCTAGAAGTTGATGTTGGTGATAGGTGTAACACTTGAGCCTCAATTATAGTAGGTGAACATTGTAAATTAATAAAATTATTATAAAATACATATTTTAATATTTCAGGGAACAAAATTATATTTTGATAGTATCAATATCAATTCTAAACTTAGTAGGATAAAATAATCTGAGATTGAATTTTGGAAATTTTCCTTATAAATAAACTTTTATAAAAAATATAAAATTTAGTATTCAAATATTCCACCTTATATTTATAATTTTTATTAATATTACGTATAATTAAAAATTTACTAAAAATTAATTTATAGAAATAAATATAAGATTAATTGAAGTTAAAATGTGTATTTTTTAGAAAATAGTTTTTTTCAGAATTTTTTTGTTCGAAATGCATAATGCCAATCCATTTTAATTAAATAAAATAATCTTTAATTATAAATTATTTAAGTGAAATTTAGATACTATATATATAAATATAATAATTTAAATCCATATAATTATTATTACTAGTCATATAGTTAATAGAATATCATCTTATACTTAAAAAATGCATTTCTTGAAAAATGATTTTCGACAGGACTTATAGGTTTGTTTTTAAACTAAATTTTTTCAATTATGTAAATTTAATTTAATAAAATAGGCTAAATATTTTTAATAATAATATTTAATATTAATTAATAGGTTCAGATTAATTTTTGGTCATAATAATTATTAAAAATAGTAAAAATTAATTAACGTGGTTAAGGTTAAAACAAGGTTTTGTGCGTTGCAAGTGCTTGTGTTAAAATTAATTTTCTACACACATATAATTTTTATTTGATAAATTTTATTTCATATTTTTAATAATTATCCCAAAATTATATAATTATTATTATTTTATTTTATTATTAAATTATTAATAACCTATGTTAAAAAACTAGTTACCATGGTGAAAACTAAAATGGTAAAAGTAAACTTGAAGGATAAGGGAAAAATAAGTTTTTGCTTGTTTATTTTTATTTGGTGGAGGTTTTTTCAACATTACCTTCCCTCAAATCAATTATTTATAAATTTTTGAGTCGCATTGGGTCAAATATACTTCCCATTATTAAATAGTTTTGGGTATTTACAAAAATATAACTCCTCCTTAATTATAAAAGGGCACTCCATCCCCTCACTTCTTCACAATTATCAAGACATTTGTCTTCACCAAACCATAACAAAATATCTCTCCAAAATCCTTATCCACAATATAAATTTTCTTTTATTCCCAAAATACCAACCCTATTGTCCTTAAGAAGAGATCTAAAGGAGGTTTCTCTAAGAGAAGGTAGTCGTCTTAACGAATCTCTTTATTTTTATTTATACTTTTACAACCTTCAACTATGTATTAACACTTAAAATATAATAAAACCAGTATCTACAATATACATATATGTTAATATTTTTATGTCATAATATTTACTATCTCCTTCTTCATCAAATGTGAGATAAACTATCACTCCTGTGTATGTCGATGTAATATGTTTTCCATCGCCAACGCACATGGATAGTCATAAGGATGGAATAATAAATATATAAGATATATACGAAATTATATTAATTCTTTAAAATTAATATATCATCCACTTATTTACCCTTTCACCAATTAAGGGAATGATATCATCGCTCATGCGTATGTATGATCTAATGTCTCCATGAAGTGATGTTATTCATTTTCCATGTACAAATTTCTAGAGTGACTATAAAAATTTATCTAATGAAAAAAATACAATATTTATAACATTAATATAATTTTGGATATGATTGATCTATATACTATTCTAAATAAATATAACTTATATGACAAAACATGTTTGATAAAAATAAGCAGTCAACACCCAAAACAAGGGTAAAAATGAAATATTATTAACAAATAGAAGATAAGATATTATAAAGGGATAATATGTGATATTATAAATATCAATATGGTTCTAATATAAATTAATAACATGTTTAAAAACATTATACATTATTTTAAATATTTTTCAACTAAATTGAATTATGAGGTAATGGATTTTGTCTCAATTTCCATACCATTGAGATATATTTTTTAATATGCACATATTCTCTTTTATGTGTTGTATACACTTCCCCTTTGATTTATTTAACATGAATAGCTATTTATTCAGGATTTTTAATGTTTCAATTTAATTTTATTATTTAAAGGGGTTATAATTATAAATTTACCAAAGAGGTCACATTTATTTTACAATCTCACATTATTTTGGGATTTCTTTACTCTCATTTAAGGAATCGTATCATTTATCCTTCATAAGATCAAAAAATTTCTCATAAACTGGATAATTAAAGATTTTCCATATTTTCTTATAAATTATCCTCTCTTTGGTACTTGAATCAATAAAATAATTATTTAAAATAAAAACTATTTTTATTTCTCTTTAAAGTGGATATATTTTTCATCCATGTCCATGTATTTAAAAATTGTTTTACAAATGTTCTTTTATTTACTCAATTGATTTATTAAGGAAATTTTTTGTTATTTTTAACTTTTAAAAAGGTTTTAAGGGAATATTTCAACTATTTTTTAAAAGGTATTTTTTTATAAAAATTAAAAAGGAATGTTGTCTTAATGTATATGATGATAACAGACTTCCCCAAAACCATAACCATTTTTCAAAATACAACTTCTTCTACATGTTTTCAATTTTTTTACCAAGAAAACTATTTTATGGAATCTTATTTTAATATTTCACTTACATCCCCTTTATTCTTCAAAATTAAATGATTTTATTATAAAAACTTATATTCTCGATGATTTGATAATCACCTCTCATTTCTTGATAAAAATTTTGATTCCTAACTTTTTTTTAATAAAACCACTTTCTTGTGAACATTTTCCATTAAAAGAATCATTTCTCTTAAATATACATATTATTTGTATCATTGATATAATTAATTCCCAAATTGTATACCATTTTTATATATGTTGTTTACTTGGAATATTATTTGATTAACTGAGAAAATATTGATAAATATATATTCTTTACTCAATACATATATTTTTTTATAAATAATATTGTTCATAAATTAAATAGATCATTTGATAAAAGAGGAGTGATTCATAAATGCAGTGAAATGTGGTACCTAGAATTATATATCCCCTTAATGCATTGGTAGTTTTCATGAGACAAATCAATTGGCCAAATTAAATGGTTTTTACTCATAGTTTTAAACTATCCTTGCACAAAGTCTTGGTGGTATAGATATCATGATGTTTGAGATCATGACACACAATATTAAGAATTTACTTTATTAATAATTTAGTAATTATTATCTATGAGATTATTATGTTGATATTATCCCTAGATTAATTTGTTGCTCAATTTATTGACTAAATGGCATTTTTTCATATATTTACCTTGACATATTGATTATGCCTTATCTAATCATGATAATCAAGTTATTGATTATATAACATGTGTTTTTAGCTATTTACTGTTACATATTTATTATTCCTTATTGATTCATGATAGCTTCCATTATAGGTAACCATTACTGAGCATTTGATCTCAAACTTATTTTGTTTCTTTTCCCCAATATATGAAGAATAATCCTTTGAATTAGTTTCAAGTATGTCGAGCATTATCTTTTTTTATGTTTTATATTATCTCCCAATGTAAAATGGCTATCATGTATGTATCTAGTTTTTCAAAACTATTAAAGAATCAGTCCTTCGGGATTTGACCCCTTTTATCCACACCATTGAAATAAAGTATACATCAACTCTAGGTTACTGAATTTAGAGTTGTTACAATTGGTATCTGAGCATATTTAGTAGTGATATTGGGAACTATATTAATGAAAAAATATATTATAAAAGATAACCCTATGGTATAATTTAAGGATAAGTATAGAATAAAATCGTAAATTTTTTTTAAGGAAGTGATTATTTGGTTTTTCTTATCAATACATCCTTATATGGATATTACAAGTGGATGTGTCTCTAGAATAGTTATACCTCAGGGTAATAACTCTGAAAAGGGTGCATTAGGATTTGACTTAATCATCAGTTAGTGCACAAAAATATGATTTACTAGACACCTAGTTTAACAATCCTAGGGGATATTCTTAGGATAATTTACATTTTCTTAAAAAATATTATGAGGGATTTGAAAATAAAGATATCCACAAAGAAACCAAGTTTATGAATTCAAGATTAATAATGCATAAATTTTCAATTTGTGGTAAGTGTTACACCATATTTAGAATTATAAATTATGATTTAACATTCATAATTTTATGAACTAATATAGCATATTCCATTGTTTAGAAATGGTTTCTCGCAGAAGTAATGGTATCAACACTTGTGTTCAATGTATAAATTTCCCCATTGAGCAATCCAATACAACTGGTATTGGATCTGAGAAAATCATGGCTATATTAGGGTGTCTTACTTAGGTTATAATAAATAACCTTTCCCAAATAGATAAACTCATTGTTACACAACATGATTCTTCTATGTTATATTACTTAATGTGAAAAACAAACCCCCATCATTTAGTGATACTACCAATCTAGTGGTAGATGAGCAAAGGATAATTCCCATGAAATATATTTATGGCCTTAGGATGTGATGAAAATGAAAAGGTTACACCTTTATTGTATTATCTCAAGGTATATATTGATCAATATTGGTCGTTGATCAAAAATACTATGGGAGAATAAGAAATAAAAAACATGGAATGGAGATCTCTTAAAGAAACATTCTTTAAAAAATATTTCTCTCTTGTACAATGAATTGAAATGAATAGAAAGTTCCTAAGCTAAAAGTAAAAGGAAGAAGAAAGATTTGAAAATTATGGGGATGGATTTATAAGATTATCTAGGTATGATATGGATTAAATAAACAATATGGAAAGCAAAATTGACCATTCCTTTGAAGGTCTTAAGCCAAGTCTCCAAAGAGAACTTGTTTTGTTAGACCTTTTCATCATATGAATAAATAGTTTTATAAACCATAAAAAAAATAATTAATTCTATAGATCCTATATATTTAAGGGTAATAAATAGAAAGATAGTTCATTTTAATACTAATAAAAAGGTAATATATCAAATAAGAATAATAAGAGGAATTAGTTTCCATCATGTGAAAATTGTAGAAATAAACATCTTAGAAAATGCTTGAAGGCCATGGGAGTTTGTTACAAGATTTAAAATGAGTGTCCTTTGGCACATAAATGTAAGGGAAATAAGAACACCAATATTATATAGTTCTTAAACTAAAAATAAATGGGACATTATTCAAACCAATCCCCCAAGTGTTAAGGGAATCTATCACATAATTGGCCAAGGGGATAAGGGAAATATTATGTGATCACTATAGGTGAGGTGGAAGAACCCAATGATGTGTTGGAAGGTACTTTAATCGTAGCCTAAAATTTATCCAATTATTTATTTGATTCCAGATATTCACACTATTTTATATTTTCCTTGTTTTCTAAGAAATTTATATACTTACCTAGCACCTTAACATAGGATTTGTCTGTTAAAAATTCAAGTGGAAGTCTCAATATAGTAAGGATATATCAAGAAGTCCCCATTATGAAATATAAAAATATCTATTTTTAGAATTTATCATCATACATATATTTGACTTAAATATAATCCTTGGTATAGACAATATTTCAAAATATTCCTTGAAATTTTATTACAAAGAGAGGGAAATTTTTATTAACTGTGAAGATACATAATTCATTATCTTTAGAGTTGAGACTTCATGATCTGAGTTGTGTCTAGATCCACCCTCAATAGCACTTATAAATGATATTCTTAGGGTAGAAGAGAAAAAAAAAATTGGATGGATAAGATAGTATAAAAATTTATGATTAACCTATTTTATGGGAATACATTGATGTATTTCCTAAGAAATTACCATAACATCCATCGGAGCATGAAGTTTAGTTTTCCATTGATTTAATCCCTAATACAAGAAAAATATCAACGACTCCATATATAATAACCATTTTATAATTAATGGAGTTGAAGAAAAACTATAGGAGTTGTGTGATATGGTATTTTTTCATCCTAGTGTTTCACTATGTGGATCCCTTATTCTATTCATTAAGAATAATAATGGATCCATGAGGTTGAACATTGATTATAAGGATATAAATGTTATTAAGAAAAAGAAAATGAATCCTCCACCTTTCATTGATGACATATTTGATCAAATTCATAGAGCCAATATTTTTCAAATATTAACCTTCATTCTAAATATCATAAATTGTGAGTAAAGAAGGAAGATATTTTGAATACAGTATTCTAAATAAGGTATGGACTGATAAACCATCAGTTTTTATGGATTTAATGAATAAAGAATTAAAGTAATATATTAATGATTTTTTTGTGGTGTTCATTAATGATATTTGGGTGTATTCTATAAGTTATAAGGATGATGATAATCACTTGAAGATTAATATTTAGTTTCTTAGAATAAAAGAGTTTTATGGGATATTTAGCAAGTGTGAATTATGGATTCATGAATCTTATTTTCATGGTTATGTTGTCTCTAAGGATATAATCTTAGTTAATCATGTAAAGATAAAGGTTGTCATAGAATATTCTACACCAATGAACATAACTGAAATACATAGTTTAATTCGGTTGGAGGGTTATTAGAAGTGGTTTGTTTAGAATTTCTTTCAATTGGATAACCTATTAACCAATATTAAATGTAAAGAGGTTTAGTTTTTTGGAAAAATAAATGTGAACAGTGTTTTGAAGAATTGAATAAAATATTCTCAATACTCAAATTTTGACTCTACCATCAATATATGATGGGTTTATGATATATAGTGATATATCAAATAAGGGACTTGGTTTTTCCCTTATTCAAAATGATAAAGTTATTTCATGTACATTAATGTAGTTAAAGACTCATGAACAGAACTATTCAACCCATGATCTTGAGTTGGAAGTTTTAATATTCGCTTTTAAGATATGGATGCACTATCTTTATAGGGAAATCTGTGAGATTTACACAGACCATAAGATTATAAAATACATCATTTCATTGAAAGATATTAACATGAGGAATTGACAATGGTTCAAGGTACTCAAGGATTATGATTTCTCAATACACTACCACCCAAGGGAAGAAAATAAGATAGTGGATTCATTTAGGAGGAAATATCATGTAATTGTTACCTAAATGAGGACTGAGAGGGACATATGTTCATAAATATAATAAATATGGATATGGTAATTATTAAGTAATGAGATATATCACTCCTTTTTCAAATTATTGTGAAACAATGATTAATAAAAAAGATACAAAGTTATCAATCTAATAATGAAATTTTTAAGAAAACAAATTGAAGTTGCGGATGATGGAAAGTTGGAAGAAATCGTTTGAGAAGATAACATCATAAAATTTGGAAATATATTATGTGTTATGTATATACTTGAGATAAAAATAGAATTATTATATGATAATCATAGATTTAATTTCTATAAACACCCTAGTAGCAACAAGATACATAGGTATTTAAGGGAACATTTTCTGTGGTTTAATATGAAGTGGGAAATTTTTTATTATGTTTCCAAATGATTGGTTTTCCAATAAGTGAATATTGAGAGACAACATCCTAGAGTAGTTAAGAAACCTCTTCCTATTCCTATATAGAAAGAGGATTACATTACTATGGACTTTTTCATAGGGCTACCAAAGGCTTCTAGAATTAATTATTAAATATGGGTTATTGTTGAACACTATTGGGAAAAAATACCACATGTTAAAATTACAGTGTTTTGGGTTGATTTTATTTGTTTACAAAGTAGGTATCCATGTTTATATGTGTAGTTCCAGATATATTGTTTACAAAATATGTGAAAAATATCCAAGGAAAAGGAATGGAAGCTCTAGAGGTTGTACAAAAAAATTGTAAATAAGATGGCATTGTTTCCTAGGGTTTACCAAATTTTTGGGTCCAAAATTTGGAGAATTGGGAAATTCGTTTTTTGGAAAAGGAATTTTCAAGCAAGGATGAAGGTGCAATGGATTATTGCATGAAAGTGATGTTTCAGTATCATCACATCAAAATTTTATTAAGTAAATAGGTGCACGTAAGATTTGAATTTGTGTTAAAGATGGTTTTTCATGACATAGTAGTTTCATGGAGTATTTTGAAAGAAAGAATCTTACATTCCAAATGTGATGTCAAAACTTAAAGTATAGTGATCGAAGGAAGTTATGCAAAAGTCAATATTTCCCCGAAAAAATTTATTTCTTGCGTGCACGGAGGAAGGTGGGTAAGGATTTTATGCGCAAGGTTTTCTGGGTCTATAAAAAGAAGGATAACCCTCTCATTTCAGTAGCTCAACCCTTAAAAAATAACAAGGCACTGAATAACATAAGAAGTTTCATGCAAGAGTAAAATTTTTTCCTAAGAAATGTTGTTTAAAGCAATGACCAAAATATTTTTTGTGTGTAAGAAAAAACTTCTGTCTAAATAGCCAAGGAAGGTGCGCTCAAAGTGTAAAAGTTACGTGTAATAGGAAGTTCCATGACAAAAACAAATTCATAAAATTTAGGAGTTTCATTAAAAATCACAAATATTGCATTAAAGTTAGTATATTTTTACACAAGTCATCCAAAGGAAGAGAAAAAGAAAAGATTTTATGTACCAGAAAGGATTTTCTAGTAATTGTGTGGTAAAATGGTATTCATCAAGTTGATTAAAGAAGAATACAAACATAGCATTTATCTATAATTTAGTATGCATTAATTGCTTCAAATTAATGGACCAACATGTTCATAAACTATGTGTGGATCCTTTCTAGAGCAGTTAGAAAAGGAAAAGGAAGAATGTGATCCTCTCTACCAGTAGTGAGCCACTAAGGAGAGATTGAGGGAGTGACCCTTGGAAAGTAGTGATCTATCCCTAAAAATTTTAAAGGTAGTGATCCTAGGTATATAAGTGATCTATCCTGAGAATTATTTTCCAATTGTACTTAATGTATTTGGTACATCAACACATTTTTGTTGTACACTCCTTGGACATATCCCAGTGAGGGTGAACCAAGTAAAATTGTTTTGTCATGTGCATGTTTTCATTTCTATTAATACATTGATATCAGAAAAGGATAGAAGATTGTTTTTTATAATAATGAAACAAGATATGAAGGGGGATTTGTTTTAATCTTTCATACCCTAATTCCTCCACCCCCCCCCCAGGGTATTTAACATAGTTGGGATAACAAACACATTACCAAATTTAAAAATTTCCTAACTATAATAGAATATTTACCTATTGAGTAACTTTCAAATATCTATATTTGTGATGTTTTAAGTTTTTTATGGTACACATATTTCAAATGCTTCTGACTGTGATCCTCATTTTACAAAAAAACTCTAGAAGAGTCTTCATAATTCTTTTGATATTGAGCTACATTTGAGAACCACTTATTATCCTCATATTGATGGACAGTCTGAAAGGACTATTCAAACATTGTAAGACATGTTAAGGTTCTTCTCATTTGACTTTAAAGGTATGTGGGATCAGTATTTACCTTTGTTAGTGTTTACCTATAAAAATATTTTTTATTCAAGTATTCAAATGGTGTCGTATGAAGCATTATACAGTAATATATGTCATACTCCAACTTCTTTGGATGAAGTTGGAGAAAGGAAACTTGTAAGCCCAGAACTTACTAAGAAGTAAATGACAAAGGTAAACACTATTTAGGGTCATATTAAAGAATCTCAAAGTATGAAAAATATTTATTCCAATAACTATAGGATGTTTTTTGAATTTCAAGAGGGAGATCACATTTTCTTGAAATTATCTTCATGGAAGGGTGTCATAAGTTTCGTTAAGAAGCGAAAATTGATCCCCCGGTATATCATACCCTTTAAAATTTTGGAAAGTATTGGGGATGTGGATTAATGATTGTAAATTCTACCTAGTATTTCCAAAGTACATTATTTATTCCACATATCATTGTTAAGGAAGTATATGCCAGACCCAATACATGTGCTCACCCATGAAGAGATAGAATTGGAACTTAGATTATCTTACTATGAAGATCCTATCCAAATGCTTGATACTGTAGAGAAAATATTGTGGAATAGGATAACTCTATAGGTAAGGGTACTTTGGAGTAATAAAAAAAAGAGGAAGAAATGAGGGGATGAGAGGATTTTATGAAGAAGAAGCACCATCATTTGTTTAAAAGGTAACATTCATGAAAATTTTGAGGATTAAATTTTTATGGGAGAGAAGAATGTAACACTTGAGTCTCAATTATAGTAAGTGAGATTTATATTTTAATAAAACTATAATATAATACACATTTTTATATTTCATTCCAAAAAATTATAATTTGATAGGATGAATATTTATTTTGAACTTACTTGGTCAAAATAATCCTAGAATGAATTTTTGAAATTTTTCCTTAAAAATAAGCTTTATGAAAAATAAAAAAATGTTGTATCTAACTATTTAACCTTTTATTTAAAATAGTGTATAATAATATGTATAGTTAATAATGTATTTACTATTAATTTTAAATGAATAAATATAATATCTTTTGGAGGTAAAATGGGTAATTTTTAGAAAACTATTTTTTTAGAAAACGTTTTTTGTTTAAAAAGGCATAATGTCTATCCATTTTAATTGATTAAAATAAAAATTAATGATTAATGATTTAAATAAAATTTATATATTATATATATAACTATAATAATATAAATCCATCTAATTATTATTACTATTCATATACTTAATATAAATCATCTTATACATGAAAAATGTATTTCTTGAAAAATTGTTTTTCAATGCGATTTGCAAGTTTTTTTTTAAAAAAAATATACCAATTATGTGAATTTAATTTAATAAACTGGTATTTATTTTTTTAATTGTAATAATTAATATTATTTAATAAGTTAAACTTAATTTTTTGTCATAATAATCAGTAAAAACATTAAAAATTAATTAACAAGGTTAAGGTTAAAATGAGGTTTCGTGTATTACATGCACTTGTGTTAACATTAATTGTACACAAAAATATAATTTTTATTTTATAAATTGGATTTAATATTTAAAATCATTAGGTATAAATTATCTAATAGTTTTCATTTTATTTTAGTCTTAAATTATTAATTACCGAGGTTAAAAAACTAGTTACCATAGTGAAAACAAAAATGGTAAAAGTAAGTAAACTTAGAGTATAAGGGAAAAAAATTATTAAAACATGTTTATTTTTATGTGGTAGATATTTTTATAGAAAATAACCCTGCACTTAAGTATTTATCAATTTTTTAGGCACTTGGGGTAAGATTTAATTCCCATTGTTGAATAGTTTTGGGTATTTACAAAATTGTTGCTCCGCCTCAATTATAAAAGGAAACTCCCCTATCTCACTTATTCACACCTATAAATACAATTGGGTCTACCAAAAACTAAAAATATATCTCCCCAAAATAATTATCCACATTATAGGTTTCTTAGTCCTCCAAAAATATAAACCCTAGTGTTCTTAAGAAGATATCCAAAGGAGGTTTCTCTAAGAGAACGTAATCATCTTAATGAAGATCTTCATTTTTCTTTATTCTTTTAAAAACATCAATTATTTCTTAAAATTTACATTATAATAAAACCATTACATAACATATAATAATATTTCATTATGTTTATGTCATAATATTTACCCATATCCTACTTTATCAAATGGAAAATAAATCCATTCCTTGTGTGAATAGAGGACTACCAATTCATAAACTGATGTAATTTGTTTTCCATAAAAAACACACATGGATAGTCATAATGATAGAAATAATGAATATATATGATACATATTATATTATATAAATATATAAAAAGGAATATATCAACCAATTTTTTACACTTTCACTCATTAAGGTAATGATATCGCTCATCGTTCATACGTACGAACTACCGTCTCCTTGAAGAGATGTGATTCATTTTCCCAATCCAAATTTCTAGAATGACTATAAAAAGATATATAATGAAAAAATATGATATTTATAACATTAATATAATTCTATATAGGATATATATATGTCTTATTCTCAAGAACAAGAACTTTTTTAACAAAACATTCCTGACAAAATGAAGAATATAACACCTAAAATAAGGGTAAAATGAAATATTATTAATGAATGGATGATAAGATGTTATAAAAGGATAATATATTATATTATAAATATTAATATGGTAATTTTATAAATTAATAACATGTTTAAAACCATTATACAAGTGTTTAAATCATGTTCAACTAAAGGGAATTGTGAGGTAAGGGATTTTGTCTCAATTTCCATTCCATTGAGATATATTTTTTAATATGAACCTATTAACTTTTATGTGGTGTATATAATACAAATTTGATGTATTTAACATGAATAACTATTTATTCATGATGGATAATGTTTCAATTCAAGTTTACTCCTTCCAGGGGTTACAATTTGAAAGTTACAAAAGAGGTAAGAATTTATTTTACAATCTCACTTTCTTTTGGGGTTGCTTTACTCTCATTAATGGAATGTTATTATTTATCCTTTATAAGATCTAATAATTTTCTCATCCACTTGATAATTAAAAATCTTCCAAATTTTCTTCTAATTTTTCCTCTCTTTGGTACTTGAATCAAGTAATGAAATCTTTAAAAGAAAGACCAATTTTATTTCTATTTAAATTGTTTATATTATTCTATGTTCATGTTTTCAAAATTGTACTACAAACGTTTTTTAATTAATAAAATTATTTTTTTAGGAAATTGTTAGTTATAATTATCTTTTGAAAATTATTTTAAATTAATATTTCTACTATTTTTCTAAAGGGATATTTTTGACAAAAAAACAAAAGTATTTTTTTAACGCATATGGTGATAATGGTATTTTATCTCTCCCTAACAATTTTATTCATATAATTTATATTTTTTATTTCAAGAAATAAATTTTAAGTAAAATTGGGAAACCAATATAGTAAATGAATAATAAGAAACATCAAAACTCAAATAGAAAATCTCAGTCATTTCAAATAAAATTAAAAGAGTTTGAATGATTAACCCTATATAGTTTCCATTTGATAGAGGTTACCTCCAAGTCCAAATTTTCCTTGATAAGATCCTAAAATTGGAAGGAGATTTTTTCCCATGCCTGAATATATTCCTATAAGATTTTATTCCCCTCTTTGAAACCACGTATCAGAATATGATTTTGTTTTTCGATCCAAGAAACTTGTTCTTCATTCAAATTTACCTACAATGTTGTTTCAAACATTATATGAGGATCCTCCTTAGATATATTGATCCTGAATGATTAATCCAACATAACTTAATTATAGTGAAGAAGAATCTCCTAAACCACATATCTATCAGATACCTTTGTGTATGAATAATTTGAAGAACTTATATTTGAAACTGACTTTAGCTCTAGGATGCTTTCCCTATCATCCTGAGTTCTCATAAAAATAGATGAATTCATGCTTATTAAACATTGATCCTCCTCATCTCTATCACTATAAAATAGATATTTATTACTCTTCGTACCAATATTCTGAATAATATCATCAACCCATGTAGATTTGACTGACCTTGTATTTGTCTCAAAATTTTGTTTTACCTAAAAATATGGTAACTTCTATTTTTGGTAAATTTGAGTAATCCTTATGAGGCCTTAATTTTTTCCCCTTAGTGACTAGAAAATTTTTAATGATTAGGTGACCTTGATTTCCTTTTCTTGATCCATACCTAAAACTCATTACTATGTGAGGGTTCTACTCATATTCTGACATTGATTACGAGTTCATTTCCTTGTTGCTCAGTTTGGAATCTTCAATGGACCTTAATACATCCAAATTCTTTATACATTTTGGAATAAATTTTATTTATCCTTATATATCCATATTCTAATTCTCATCCCCATTCAAATAACTAAAATGATTTTTTAGCGATAATGAGCATGGTGAGTCTTCTTGGGCAGGAGACCTCTATCTTAGAGGGACTAAATTCAAAATAGGGAGGACCTATAATGAAGTGAATGGGATTAGATCTTACCCTTTTCCTACACCTCCAACTTTCACCGCATCAGAAAAAGAGGAAGAACCCATTGGGTGGAATGATCTAATATCTCCATGGACCTATGTTATCAAACTAGAAACACCTAAATCACATTTCAAAATTGTAAAGATTTATGCCACATTAAAATTAGGACATGTAGTACACAAACCTTTCTAATTAGGATTAGTGTTGGAGTCCACTCTAATATCTGAGTGATCAAAAATGGAGGTAGTAAGATCAGGCCCACCCAGACTAGGAACAAAAATTATCCCCCTTGATGTTCATTACTTCCTTGTCAACATGAATAAAACAAGTTCCCCAATCATTTATAGGATGATCATAAATTCATTCATAACTCAAACACAAATTTTTGATTATAGAAAAATTATTCCCCAATCGAGATCCACACCCACTCAAAAAGAGGTTTTTAAATATAAACTTCAACACATTTACATTGAGATATCAGGTGAAAGATAGTATTGTTTCTAGTGTCTGATCACAAAAATCTCCCAACCAAATTTCCAAGTATATGGATTATTATAATGTTTTGAAAAGTAAGTGATAGTTTGGGAAATCATACCCAAATAGCCATTTTCAAGGTATCCCATTTAATATGGAAATCACATGACCATATTAAAAGTTAGAAATGGGTGTTTTTTAGGTTTAAGGGTACCTGGACCACATAGTGATCAAATATTCTATCTATGAGAAAAAAACCATGATGTTCCTTTTATCAAGGAGTCCAATAGTTTCACACTTTTGAAGACCCTAATATCCAAACACAAATCTTTCAAAGGAGTCAACTGTTGAACAATGTGAACTAAATAAATCCAAAAAGGTTTGGTTTAAGAGATTTTAAGCATTAATGAACTTCAAGGTCGGAAGTGTGAGCTGGGGAGAACCATCATGAAGATTAGGAACTTTATGTATGAGTGATATATCGGGGAATGTTGGGATGAAATTGACGTTTTAGAATGGGAGAAAATGGGTATTACACACCCTTGAGGATGGGGGTTCTCCCTCCACTCCAACAGGGGAGGGATGGATGAAAAAGCTATCACCACTTCCTAGGTCATGGATGAAAAGAGGAAGAGGTTGAATGAGTGATCCAATTCAATTTTTCAAAACTAATCACTTGAATCATATTCCTACATGCATCTTTATCCACCACTCCATAATCAGGATAGACCAAACGGATAGCTTTAACCATGTGGGGCTTGAAAATGGGGTACTAGAGGATGCACAGTTTGATTAAACTGTGTAACCTTAGGTGCACGCCCATGAGAGATGCCTTCAATTTTTAGAAAACACAAAATTCATAGTTATTTCATGGTTTCCCAAACTATGCACCATGACCATGTGAGGTGTCCCTTAGAGTAGTGAAGGGCACTCATTTGGCACACATTTTGGCCAACCATGCGTCCAATCTATGTGACCTAGTATTTTTGGATAAAATGACCAAATATTCCTTAAAACCTAAAACACCTTTTCTTTTTCCTTAGTTTGAAAAAACTCTCATTTTAGAGCTCCTTTAAATACTATTTCATATATTTTTATCCCATTTCATCATCTGAACTCATATTTGAACATCGTCAATATCGTTGGATTCGTGTTGATAAGTTCTTTATTTTTATTATATCGTTCTTCGTTTTCCTTGGTATTTACTATGGTATTTAGGTGCAAGATAATATTCTCTCTTTATAGGTTCTTTTTCTATTCTCCAATTTTCTTCAGATATAAATCAAATAAAAATATTATACTGGATGATCACTCTTCTGCGGACCTATAATAGGTGGTATATACCTTCCCCTAGGGGTTTTTTGTTTTATAATCGTCGTTTCCATTATGCCGCATGCTGGAATTTTTGGTAGAATATATTTAATTTATTAAATTAAGTAAATGGATGAATTGGAACCTTCTATGGATTACCACTAGTTTTTTGAGTTTATTAGAGGTTGTTTCCCCAACCTATTACACCCATGGGGTGTGCCTTTTCTTTTTCCTATTGTTATACCACCTGTGGGGTGTGTGTGTGTGCTTAACTAGTTAGAGGAATCCATTAATGAATTTAATTGAATTGTTTGATATGAATATGAGATGGTTTTCCTTGTTTTATATTTCATACATGATGTGAATTGTTTAACTGTTTAAATATGAATTGTTATATGAGTTGGATGATCTCATGGGATGTTATAGAATGTGGATTTATGAATGAATGTGCTGATTTGAAATGGTATTTCATACCATGGTTGTTATAACTTGGATATTAATTCCATTATATGCCATGGATGATACTTATATGAATCTTGATAATGGTAGTAGATTCCTTGGGTGAGATTGATCCTTGGGTCTTGATTTTGTGGGACACCTTGGGCTTTGATACCCATTATATCCAACTTTTTGGGACTCACATTGGACATGTGTTATTGACATGCTCCTTAGACTCCAACCAAGTCTTAGTAAGATTCCCTCAAGATGCACATGGGACTCGATGAGGATGCCTTTTTATTTTATACCTTGAATATAGACCTACAGGGTTTGACACTTTTTATTATACAGTGTGGTTGTTGTAAATGTTTTATTGGTTGTAAGATATGTTTTTGGTGGATCTTTGTCCTATTTTTTAGATAGCTTAGGAACGGGTATCGTATTTCAGTTGTTAGACTAGACATGGTGACTTGTTTAATTTTTCTTATAGTTGACTTGTTGTAGGAGATTGAATATTGTTGTAGGGAGCCTTTCTAGGATGGATAGTACCACTTGACTTGCTCACTTTACTTTTAGTATTTTTATATGTGTTATGTAATGAACACTACTTTAGCTTGTATTTCATAGCTAGGACTTATTATAGAAACCATTGGTGGTGTCCTACTGAGTGTTATCTCACACCCTGTCCAAGACTCTGTTGGGTACCCATATAGAATTATTGTATATAGATAGAGACTAGGGAAATATCTCATAGTACAATTCTTGACTTGTTCCATGATTAGGTGCAGGGGAGCACAGGACCCAGCTAGGTTTGTGGTTCTAGTTAGAGATAGTTCTTTTCATCTTTTTAGTATTTTGATACATGTACTGTACTAGTTGTTTGTATACCTATTTGGATACATTTTAAAGACATGACATGATCATCATATGTATATAATATTACTTCTAATATTGTTTATTCATTACTTTCTTGTATATTTATCTTTTGTAAGGTTTCTTTACAACTTCTGTTATTGATTTATATGATTTCTACCATTGAGTTACACTCTAACATGAGGATATAGACTCCCCATAGACACACCCTATGCCCTCACTACCAGTAAGAAGACTCTGATATTATTGGAGATGTGTTTGAGGCCATGTGACCCACCGACATGGGGAACCATTTAGTGGCATCTGAGTTGGGATATTACAAATTGGTATGAGAGAATTTTTTTTTTCTAGTTGTCTTACTATTTTTATACAATATATAGTTATTGAAATGAATTATAATTTGGTAATGATATGTTATTGGGAGTAGCTGACCCACATATAAGAAAACATTAAATTTCCTAGAACAGAACATGTTTTTCAAGATTTTTCTTATTACAATTGATTTGATTCCACCTTTGGGTGATGAACTTGAATTGTGATGTATGCATTGATATGATTGAGGGTTATGATTTACTATTTCCTAATGAGATGAGGTTATGAATCTCATTTATCATTTTAGGAACCTATTAGGATTAATATGCCATGCATTATTCCATGCCATATAGGGTGAATTTAGTGACTGCATGTCTTTATTGTATGTGACTTGTGTGATATATTTGATATATATATTGTTGTGAAAGATGTTTCGTGTAGGGTAATTGATAAACATGGTTGGTACATAGAGTTTATAGTGTAACCTAAATATTTTTTTTCCTGATTAGGCTATAGTAGACACCCTATGTACTCAACTATGGCATGTTGAGTCATACACCATTGGGTCAAATGGGCTGGCACGTGTGATGGAATAGATTAAGTGGATTCCATATTTTGGTTCATTAAGTTGATTTGACCTTATCGATTGGAATTTTTGAACCATTCGGTTTAACTATTAAATATATGTGTGAATTGAATATGAAAAAAATTAAAAATTCAACTTGAGAAGCAGAGAACTTGACCTAGACCCATTTTTTGAGTGGAAAATAGGCAATATCTCTAGTGATGTTTGTGACTGTTAATTTTTACTCGATCCTAGATTTAGGAGTAGGAATAGGTATATGACTTATCTATAGGAAGGTCATAACCAATCTTTAATTTTAAACTGTGGTTGTTTTGTTAATGATCTTTTCTTATGTGTGTGTTTGGAATTGTAAAGACACTCTACCATGAAACCATTCAGTTGTACACCAAGAGGGTGCCAAAAACCATGCTTCAGAGGTGGTAGGACATGGGATAACAGTATTTAATCCTTTAGTGAAAATTGAGGCACCGGTAGTTATACTAGACATAGGTTATAAGTTATATTTTTGTGAGCATTTTATATGCTATATGAAAATTTTACAGTGATCACTATAGCTTGCCTTGTCTATGGTAGTGCTAATACCTGTATTATAGTAGTAGTTTCCTCCCATGTTTTTCAGGGATCGAAGTTTATAGGCGTATAATATATGTATTGAGAATATATTATCGATATTTTATTATATAGAGACACCTATTAATTGGAGAGTGAAGCTCATGACTTACATGCTTCAGGGAGAAGAAAATCACTATTGGGATGTTTTGAACCATAATGATAGGTTGCGAGACATTTTTTGGAGTGATTTCCAAACAAGGTTATATGATTAATTTTTTTTAGATACTCTAAGAGAAGAGCGGCCTAGTGATTTCATGCATCTAGAGTAGGTGTGATGACTTTTATGGAATATTTGGAATGCTTTATGGAGCTACATCATTTTTTCTGATATATCTTTCTGATGAGTCAAAGAGGGTGCGACACATTGAGGAAAGTATTAGTCATGTTGTTAAATCTCATTTAAATGTGTTTAGGCTTATGATTATTACTAAGATAGTGAATCAGGCACTGATTACATAGCAGAACCTGGGAGAAGTTGGGGGTGAAAAACAGAGCAGTGTAGTCTCTCAACCCAGTGGTTTGAATTCTAGTGGAAGAAGCAACATTTTGAGCCTTCCTATGAGATGAGTACCATCCAGGATGTTTGTGTTGGTATTTCAGTTTTCTATCATCATTTTGGTAGATGGGGACACATGAGGAGTCTGTGTGACCAAAACCCAATCAAGTTTCGAACTTCTGGTGGGATGGTCCACATACAACGTTTTTGCAAGACCTTCCCTCCAACAGTTAGTGGATAGGGGTCGGCTCCAACACTAGGTTCAGGGATAGGTTTCACAACTATGTGTCATGCTAGAATCTAGTGTATTATCGGTCATTCAGGTTGATGTGGTGGTTATGGATAAGGTAGTCAGACACCGGTTGTTCCTATATAGTTGAGTGGGCTGGTTCTGTGTAGTGATGTTGTCTCACAGGGATGTGGTTCAGTCCAAATATATTCTATATAGCCTACACCCAAGGAGTTGAGCACTGATTCATCTATAGTGAGAGTTTTGATCTTAGTAGCCTCTATTCTAGTATATACTCTTTTTGATATAGGTGCATATCATAGTTTGATATATGTGCCAATGGTGGAAATCCTTAGGCTTGTTCTTCTGAATTCTGAGGGTGTTATAACACTCGATACTCCTTTGGTAATCATATTGGAGATTGCACACTAGTTCAGGGAGTTTCCCCTTGATATTGGTGGGTATCACTTTATAGGGGATCCTTTTTTTTCTTCAAGATGATAGGGTTTGATGTCATGCTTGAAATGGATTGGCTATTTTCTTATCTAGAATACGTTGATTTCTATCATCAGAGGGTGACTTTCACATCACGATAGGGTGGAGTATTTAATCACAAGGGTAAATGGGTTGTCCAGGTGAGCCGAGCTAAACCAGATCATCATGGTCTGGGGGGATGACAACATAAATTTCTAGTTTATATCTAGATGATCATGGATCGCATCAAAAAATTTCCCTCCAATGGTGGATCATTTAAGGGACATTTTCCCAGACATATTTTTGGTTTTATGATAAAACACATTTTTTAATATTTTACTGATAATAAATGAAAAAAAATCCTCACATTATGTCAAATATGTTTATTTATAAAATATTTGGGACTAGATCATTCCTTTAAAAATTTGATAAAAATTCTAGTTTTACCGTTTAAAAATTCACTGTAGTATTTTGAACATAAATAATTTTATTTGAATTATTTGAACATAATATTTTGTAAATGTGTTTTTGACTTAATTGGAGACAACTTTTATTTATGACATTTGAGCTAAATTGTGAATTTGGTTGGAGAAAATGGTACATGAATTCAAAGTTGGTTTGGACTCACTAGATTGGAAATCAGTTATTTATTTGGGTCATAAATTCTACATCCTTTCTTGTATATAGATAAACTTTGAAGAGAAGCACTACCACAACATTTCTCACAAATCATACTTCTGGAAGGACAGCTGGTTCATGCGTTTTGAAGGAAAAACAGGTTGTGCAACTTGGAATAAAATATTTGTCTGAATTTTCCCATTCACACTTGAAACCACTTGAAACATAGCCTCCCATCCACTCTATGAATTGGTGTTTTCTCATTTTGAGGGTTTTGGATGTGCATTGTTATATTGAAGGTAGGGTATAATTGGTTTCACTCTATTTCTCCCATCATTTCAAGAGTGAGATCTTTTGAAGCTACGATCCCCTCATCGAAGCCTTCTTCTTCTTCACTTTGTAATATTATTGTGCTTTCAATAGTCTCTTAGTTTATCTTCCATTTATTTTGTTATTTTCAATTTTATTATTCCTTAAATCTTCCTCTTTGGTTGTAAAATCAAAGAGTAGAAATTAGATTGGGTTATATCCTTTCTAAATCTTTGAAAATTCAACTCCTTTCTATAATGACTATGCCACCCATAAAAGAGTTGTTTTCTTAGTAATCGATCAACCTCTTACCTTATTCATTTATTTATTTTTCATCAATGAGATACTGTAATTCAGATTATATGATCCATTAATTTATTTTTTAAATTATGAGAAACTAATTAATCAATTGAACAATTAACACAAAAACTTGCGAGGTTGAGATTTGTGTAAATTGTGAGAGTGAAAACTTAATCGGTAAAACAAGACCACACGTGATAAATTTGTAGAGTTAAAATATAATCCATAAATACAATTCATCCTCATTTTCAAGAATGGATATGTGACCTAATTTACCACTAACTATAAGGGATAATTATAATATCAATCAAAATAGGGTGCTTTGATTGCATGTTCTGAAGCTAGCCTAGGGTTTAATTCACTTCATCTTTGTGGTAAAGTTAATTCTCATAGGTTTCAGGGGTAAAAAAATTAAGGTATCATAATTAAGTGGATATTAATTACAATGATAATTATTTATAATTAAGTGAAGAGGTATATTTAGTTCAATTACACATTTTAAATTATTTTCTAAAAAACATGTTCTTGTTGTGTTTTATTAATCAAATTTCATTTCAAAAACAAAATGAAAAAAATTTATCTTCTTCCAATATACTTATTCTTCTTATTTTATAAAAATTAAACAAACCCCACCCCACATCCTTATAATTTGTTTATTTTATTTTATTTTATTTTCAAAATACCTTTAATATGTTGTTTTAAATTACTACCTCCTTTGAGAGACGACCTTGGTCAGCCACTCTGTTGCACCTAAATAACCTGAAGTTGAATATAATTTGAGAGCACCCATGACTGTGCCTTTCAAATTAAAACTATTTCTAGGGAGTCAAGTATTTTATTAAACTCATTAGAGGTATTTTTTTACTTGAATCCTTTTGTTTTCTCTTTTTTCTTCTTTCTTATTTCCCCTTTATCCCAATTTTTTTGTGTTTGTTTGTTTTTATTTCTTTCCTCTATCATTCTCTCTCTTTTCTTCTCTTTTAGACCATAAATTTAAACTTATTATCATGATATTTTGGTACATTATTATTAATTTCTATGATTAATGACATGATCTCATCCCAAGAATCTCTTTGACCTAGACCCCGAGATAGAAAGCAGCCTTAGGGATCAAATCAGACAATCCCAGTCTATAAGAAGTGTCAACATTTACCCAACTGGAGAATTCCTAAACTCTAAGAACATTGAAATTGGAAACACTTTTTAATCCAAAATAAAATAAAAACTAATGGTTTAAAAAAATCAATGAACTTAATAGAACCATTCGATTATTGGTTGCACCTGACATTAACTATCAACCAAATTGTATTGCATACCCAAACCTCGAATTGGAATTTGAACTAAAATCTAAGTTAATTCACCTGCTTCCAAAATTTCATGGCCTATCTGGTGAGGATCCCAATAAACATATAAAATAATTTATTGTGGTTTTATAAACCTTAAAACCAATAAATTTATCTAAATATCAATTAAAACTAAGATCATTCCCATTCTCACTTGATGAAACTATAAAGGGTGGGATGTATTACTTACAACCTGAAGATGTAACATGTTGGAACGATGGGAAATTACTTTTCTTGAATAGATTTTTTCTAGCATCAAGGACCACTTCCATTCCCAAAGACATCTCGTGAATCAACCAAGCCCAAGGAGCGTCAATGTATAATTATTGGGAGTAATTCAAGAAGTTATGTGCAAGATGCCCACATCACCAAATTAGTGAGAAACTACTCATCTAGTACTTATATGAATGACTCACACCTATAGAGAGAATCATGGTGGATATCATAGTTTTAGGGGCATTGGTCGACAAAACACCAGTAGCTACACGTGCATTGATTGACAAGATGACACAAAAATCCCAACAATTTGGCGATCAAGGTACACCACATGTTAGAGAAGTACCCCAGGTAAGTCCATATTCTCTTTAAATTCATTTATTTGATACCAAGTTGGATTAATTGGCCACTATGGTGTGGTATATTTATTTGTCTCAAAATACATCCCAACCCACTCCTATGAGGCCATGTGTAATTTTCATTGAAACGGACCACCCAACTGAACATTGCCCTTAATTACAAGACTCAGAGGATTATGTAACAATATTCCCTAGGAGACCATATCAGCAGCAACAATAGCCACATACCAAAAATAATTATGATTCTTTTTCACCAACATACAACAAAGGGTGGAAGGGACAATCAAACATGAGGCATGGCTCTGGACCACAATAAAGGCCCCCTTTTCAACAAAATTTCTAGAAGCCTCCACCTTAAAAATAGGGTTTCCAAAAACCCCAAATGAGATTTGAATCCCAAGAATCAAAAAGTCAACAAAAAATTAATCCTCGACCAAAGTTAGATTCTAAAACTGATGATCTTTTGAAAAAAAATTGTTCTTAATCAAAATAATGAGCTAAAGTGTCAAATGCTTAAAAGAACTTTGTATCAATCGAAGAGGGGTCTAGGGAAATGGGAGGATCATTATTTGAATTAATGTTTCAGCACTCATTACACAAACACTATAAATTCCAACAAAGTGTAAGGATCTTAGGACATTCACCATACCATGCCCCATAAGGGAGTTTCACTTTTCTGATGTTATTTGTGATTTGGGAGATTTTATAAATGTGATTCCTCACTCGGTATTCTCTTCTTTATAGGTTTGTGAGTTGAAGCTAATGAGATTAGTGGTGAAGTTGGAAAATACAACTATATTATACCCAGTAGGAGTCCTTGAGGATGTACTTGTTCGGGTTAGAGACAAGATCTTTCCGGCAGATTTCTATGTTCTTAACATGGATGATGATCAGGTAAGTTCCCTTGCTCCCAATATATTATGTATTCCCTTAATCAAAACTATAAAGATGATTATAAATGTTCATAATGGTACACTTGTGATGGATTTTGGAGATTAAGTTGTTATATTTAATGTTATGGACTCCATGAAGTACCCCTCAGAGGACCATTTTGATTTTTTTATCTCCCATTTTGAACCACCAAATAAAACCCACATGGAATTTCATTATCATATGCCTAGGGAGATTATTAGTATTGGTTCTAGTTTTATGTTTAAGAGAAACTCCATACCTATTTCTAATGCACAAAATTCTATTAGATTTGATTTTGAAATGGATTCATATTCTAATTTTGATAATTCTCACTCTGATTATGACATGGTGGTTGAGTGTGTTGATGTATTTTATGCTTTATTATCTGATTCGGATGATGTATATTCTGATACATATGTTCATTGTGCACATATTTCTATTACTTCAATTTCCCCATCTATACATCACACCCCTACATTAGAACTCAATCCATTTCCACCAAATATAGAATACTCATACTTGTTAAGTGGTGAGAAATTAACTGTTATCATTGCTAACAATGTCCCTTTTGAACATGAAGGAAAACTTTTGAATATTTTGAGGGAGCACATTAGGGAAATCAAGTGAACCTTGGCTGAAATATCAGGTATTATCCCCTCTATTTTAATGTATAAGATTATTTTAGAGGATGGGGATAAACTGGTTAGGTAGCCACAAGGGAGACTAAATCCAACTCTTTTGGAAGTTTTCAAAAACAAAGTTGAAGAATTGCTCTAGGTGGGTATAAGTTATCTCATTTCAGATTCCTAGTGGGTAAGTCCTATTCAAGTTGTGCCTAAGAAAACTGGTGTTAATCTTTCTAAAAATTATAAAGTGTAGTTAGTTACAATGAGAGTACAAAACAGTTAGCATGTGTGCATTGATTATAGGAAACTAAATCAGTCTACTCGCAAGGACCATTTTCCCCTCCCATTTATTGATCAAATGCTTGAGATACTAGTTGGGAAAACAAATTATTGTTTCTTGGAAGAATTTTCTAGATATTTTCATGTTCATATTACTCTTGGGGATTAGGAGAAGACAACATTCACTTTTCCATTTGGTACGTTTGCGTACTGAATGATGCCATTTGGACTATTCAATGCCCCAGGTACCTTCCAAAGTTGCATGGTGAGTATTTTTTATGATTTTATTTATACCTTCATGTTGGTATTTATGGATGATTTTACAATGTATGGGTCTTCATTGGATTATTTTTTCTCTAGTTTGGGAATGGTTTTGAATCATTGTATTGAGAAGAATCTGGTCTTAAACTTTGAAAAGTAACATTTCATGGTAGAGAATGGGATTGTCTTAGGGAATGTTGTCTCAAAACATGGGATATAGGTTTATAGATCTAAGGTAATATTATTTCATCCCTAACCTCTCCTTCATGTGTGTGTGATGTTAGATCTTTCCAATGGAATGAAGGATTTTATTGGCACTTCACCCAAGATTTTAGTAAGATTGCACTTCCTATGTCATGATTACTTCAAAAGGATTCGGATTTTATGTATGATGATTCTTACAGGACTTCCTTTGTTGAGATAAAGAAGTGTCTGACCACTCCACCCATTATACAACCCCCATAGTGGGATCTTACTTTTGAGCTTATGTGTCACGCATCCAACTTCGCAGTTGGAGTTGTCTTATCTCAGAGGGTTGAGGGACGTTCACATGTGATTGCCTGTGTATTGAGGACACTAGATTCACCCCAATAAAACTACACAACCATGGAAATGGATTTTCATTCAATCATATTTTCTTTAGAAAAATTCTGTTCATATTTATTAGGCTCTAAAGCAGTTGTTTTTTCTGACCATGCAGCTCTGAGGTACCCCTTGAAGAAGCCTGACACAAAGCCTAGAATCATTCGATGGATGATCATTCTTCAAGAATTTGATATTGAGATAAAGGATAAGAAGTTCATAAAAACCTGGTGGCATAAAACATGGGTAGTCTTACTCACACACTAGAGGATGACACCTTGGACTAGGTACCACTTCGGGAAACTTTCCCCGATGATCATCTTTATTCCATATCAGGTATGCGTCCTTGGTATGATGATTTAGTTAACTATTATATTGCCTCTATAATCCCTACAAATTTAATGAAACATCAATTTCCAAAAGTTAAAGAGTGGTTCGATATTTTATGTTTGGTATGATCCATACCTCTAGAGCATGTTTAGTGATCAAGTTATTAAGAGGTGTGTTCCTAATCATGAGTTTGAGTCTGTTTTCCATTTCTACCATACACTCTCATGTGGATGAAACTTTGGACCCCAACGAATATCTAGGAAAGTCTTAAAATCTGTATTATATTGTCCAAGATTATTCCATGATTCCCATGTGTTTGGTAATTCATTCTCTCATTGATAACACACTCAGAACATTTCTAGGAGACACCAGATTCCCCAACAACCAATAATTTTTTGGTGATATTTTTTATGTATGGGCATCAATTTTATGGGTCCTTTTCCTATTTCATTTGTTTTTTTTTTTGTAGATTTTGGTATCTATTGATTATATGAGTAAATGGGTGGAGGCTAAGGCCACCATGACTAATGATTCTCATGCGATAGTAGACTTTTTCAAAACATAGATTTTTTGCAGGTTTGGAGTACCAAAGTCCATTATCAGTGACCAAAGGACACACTTTTTCAATTTTAATTTGGATTCCCTCCTTCGTAACTATGGTGGGACACACAAAACATCAACACCAAACTACCCCCAAACAAATGGTCAGGCTGAGGTTTTAAATCGGGAGTCAAAAAAAAAATTGGAAAAAATTGTGCAGCCAAATAGGAAACATTAGAGAAAGTGCTTGGATGATGTGCTATAGGATTATAGGACAGAATAAAATACCCCCATTGGTATGTACCCATTTTATATATTTTTTTGGTGAAGATTTTCATCTCCCCACGGTAGTTGAGAATCAAGTATATTGGGCAATAAATAAATACAATATGGATTTAGCCCAAGCTAGAATTCAATGGAACCTGCAAATTCAAGAGCATGAGGATATTATATTATCATCATATTAGAACTCAATGATCTATAAAGAAATATCAAAAGAAACTCATGATAGAATTATCCAACAATGGGAGTTTCATGTTGGAGAGAAAGTCCTTCTCTATAGTTCACGATTAAAGTTGATGCCTGGTAAGTTTCATTCCTGATGGTTAGGTCCTTATATTGTATCTAGTGTTTTTCTTTATGGTTCAGTAGAGATAACATAAGAAGTCACTATAAATAAATTTATATTCAATGGGAAAAACTTTAAGCAACACATTGAAGGACTTTCTACTGATGTAGTGGATTTCATCACACTCTATAACCCCATAATTACTTGATAATTTCATGTTGTTTCTAACCCTTTCACTTTTATATTGATTTTCTTATTTAAAATTATTAAATTAATGTGAACATATCATTTATTAAGTTCATGTTAAGTGAAATGCAATATTTTAAGTGTGGGGTAGGGGAAAAAATTTTGGGTTATATATTTAAGATTTTCATTTGTGTGTTTTGTGAGTTTTTTCAAATAATTTTTTTGTTAAAATTTTCAAAAAAACAACAAAAAAACCAAATATATCATGTAACATTCTCATTTGGAAAATATGGAAAATGAATGTTTTCAAAATTCATTGGTAGAATGATAAGAATGAGTAATATTTCATCATCAATGGTTGATTTTTATAAAAATTTAAGCCTTCAATGATATGATTGGTTGTGTCATTATAAAACCTTTTAGATTTTGATATCATTATTTTTTATATTTGTTCATGGTAAATTGTGTCATTGATTTCTCCAAAAAAAATTCAATCAACCATGACTTGTTAAATGTTTCCTACTCAATTTAAGGTATAGTCATGTTCGGTAAAAAATTCATTGGTTGATCCATATGTTCGTTTCTCTTCTGATCAGTTTCATTACTCTACTAAAATGACCTATGCATGTGTACTTGTTATCTGAATATTGTACGTCCTAAAAAACTAAGAAAATAAAAAAATCTGGGGTTTATATTGGGTAGGTCAAAAACCATTTATCCCCAAACTTTGATCTATTTATAACTATTAAAATTAATGTCATGAGGAGATCAAACACGGGTTGAGAGTTGGGTGTGATATTTCTTCCACGTAAAACTTAAAAAATGAGGGGAGTGATGAAATGTAAAACATATGGGGATATCTATGTCGGGAACTTAAGGTTTGGATTTCCAAAATGATTAAGTGAGTGGGTCTTGAAATTTGATTGTAAAGGAATGTAGAATGGGTTTGATGAATTAAACCAGGTAAGAATAATTGTTTTAATTGATCTGAATATACTGAATGAAGGTTGGAGATATGAACTTGGAATGGTTGGCACACACACACTTGGGGAATTAGTGGCATGGTAGACCCATGACTTGTTTCGCTATGATTAGTTTATGAATATCATTGGATTCTTTTTTGACACAATTTATATGAAAATAACATTAAAATTTATTGATATTGAATCTTTTTTGGATTCTTACATTTCTTACATTTCCACTATGTATTGAGAAATATGAACATGCGTATCTTGTCATAATTTTTTTGAATACATGATATGAGGTTTTCCCAAGAGTAAAAAAGGGTAAGTTTGGGGTAGTTGATAAAACACAATTTTGATGAATATTTTATTAATAATAAATGAAAAAAAATCTCACATTGTGTTAACTATGTTAATTTATAAAATATTTGGTATTAGATCATTCATTTGGAAATTTTCTAAAAATTATAGTTTTACCCTTTAAAAATTAATTGTAGTATTTCGAACATAAATAAATTTATTTGAATTATTTCAACTTAATATTTTTTTAAAAAAATTCTTGTCTTAATTAGCTACAACTTTAATTCAGGACATCTGAGTTGAATTTTACATTTGGTTAGATAAAATGGGCCATGAAGTCAAAGTTGGGTTGGACTCTTTATATTGGACATTAGTTTTGTATTTGGGTCATAACTTCTACATCCTTGCTTGTATTGGTCTCAAATTTGTAGAGTATCTTGAAAAAGAAATTAATCGCAAATCATCCTTCTATAAGGACTATTGTTTCATGCATTTTAAAGGTAAAACAGGCTATGAAATGTAGAATAAAATATTTAGCCGAATTTCCCCATTCACACTTGAAACCAATTGTAACCTAGCCTCCCCTACACTATATAAATTATAATTTTAATAATTTTTAGGGGTCAGGACATGCATTGGGAGATTTAATGAAGAGAATAATTGGTTTAACTCTATTTATCTAGACATTTCAAGAGGGGGATCTTTTGAAGTTATGATCCCTTCATCGAAGCCTTCTTCTTCATCTTCACATTATAATATTGTTGTGTTTTCAATAATCTCTTAGTTTCCCTTCCATTTATTCTATTATTTTCAATTTTATTCTTCTATTAATCTTTATATTTGGGATGGAAATCTAAGAGTAGAAATGAGATTGGGTTATACCCTTTCTAAATCTTTTCAAATTTATTTCGTTTCTACGATGAATACGCTACCCATGGAAGAGTAGTTTTCTTAGTAATCGATCTACCTCTTACCTTATTCATTTATTTATTTTGAATCAATGAGATGATATAATTCGCATAATATGATCCATGAATTGAGTTTTTTAATTAGAAGAAACTAATTAACCAATTGAACAATTAACAAAAAAACACGCGAGGTCAAGATTTGTGTAAATTGTGTGAGTGAAAACTTAATTGGTAAAACTTGACCACAAAGGATAAATTTATAGAGTTCAAATATAATCCATAAAAACAATTCATACTCATTTTCTAGAATAGATATGTGACCTAATTTACCACTGACCATAATCTAGACTTAGAATATCAATCAAATCGTGGTGTTGCGATTGCATGTTCTGAAGCTAGCCTAGGGTTTAATTCACTTCATATTTGTGGTAAAGTTAATTATTGTAGGGTTCGAGGGTTAAAAAATTAGGGGATCATAATTAAGTGGATATTAATTAAAATGATAATGATTGATAAGTAAGTGAATAGGTATAGTTAGATCAATTACTCCTTTTAAATTATTTTTTAAAAAACAACTTCTTGTCGTGTTTTATTAATCAAATTTCATTTCAAAAACAAAATAAAAAAATACAATTTTCTTCCACCATACTTATTCATCTTATTTTATAAAAATTAAACAACCCTCCCCCCACATCCTTATAAGTTATTTATTTTATTTTATTTTATTTTCAAAATACCTTTAACATGTTGTTTTAAATTACTACCTCCTTTGAGAGACGACCTTAGTCAGCCACTCTACTTCACCTAAATAAACCAAAGATGAATATCATTTGAGAGTTCCCGCAATAGTGCCTTTAAATTTACATACTGATAGATAATTGAAGTTTTTTATCAATATAGTAATAGTATTTTCACTAGTTTCTATTTATACTTGCAGTAAGTTTACTACAGAGTCGTAGGAGCTTAAGAGGCAGCTAGAGGATTTGGATGTAAATGGTTTTATATGTCCCAGTACTTATCGGTGGGTTTTTCAAGTCCTTTTTGAAAAAAAATGTGAATGGTAACCTTAGGATATGTGTGGAATATAGAAAATTTAACTATTTTATGGTTAATAACCAGTATCCTTTGCCACATATAGATGACATTTCTGACCATCTCCAAGTATCTCAGGTGTTCTCAAAAATTGATTTGATATCAGGATGTCATCAGGAATGTGTTCGACCTGAAGACACACCTTGTACATCTTTTGGTAGTAGGTATGGTCTATATGAGTATCTGGTTATGTTTTTCAGCCTCCAAAATGCACTAATAGTTATTATAGAGATGATGAACCGAGTTTTCCATCCTTATCTGGATTCGTTTGTGGTGGTCTTTGTTGATGATATCTTGGTGTATTATCGTAATCTACACAACCACGAAAAACATAATGAGATCATTTTTGATGCACTGATAGTGCATTAATTATATTCTAAGATCATGATGTGCCAATTCTGGAGGGATAATATTCACTTCCCATGTCATATTATCACATAGAAAGGAGTATCATTTGACCTAGAGAAAGTGAGAGTATTGGTTTCCTAGGATCATCCCAATAATTTGTTTGACATTTAGATTTTCTTGTGGCTATATGGATATTATAATTGATTCATACTGGACTTCTCATGACTAGAAGAACCTTTTATAGGATTGAATAATAAGGGTGTGATTTTTTTATGGATAGATATCTGTGAGATAGCCTTTCAAGAGTTGAAAGGGAGACTGACTTCACTGCCAGTCATGATTCTTCCAAAGATGGGTAGAATTTACACTATGTATTATGATACATCAGGTGTCAGGATAGGATTAGTTTTATGTATGGTGATATATTTTTATCATAAGGTTATCTTCAGTTGAGGACACATGAGAGGAATTACATAATCAATGATCTGGAGTTAGCTACAGTTTTGCGTGATTTACATTGTTGGAGACACTATTTATTGGGAGAGCATCTTGTGGTTTACATATACCAAAAAATCCCCAAGTACATATTTACACAGTGTGATATGAATCTAAGGTAGTGACGGTGGTTTGAGTACCTACATTATTTCAACTTCAAGATTGCTTATATGCCTGGAAAGGGAAACGCAGTGGCTGATGCATTGATCATGAGGACTTGGATACAGGTAGTTCAGGAGGCTAGTGGTGAGTGTCAACTCATGGATTAGTTTTCAAATATGAACCTGTATATGTGGGATAGTTAGGTTAAAAGATATATTTATTCATTTTCTATGACCTCTACTATTCTATATAGGGTGAGAATGAGATAGAATTCAGATTCTAAGGGCCTAGTCCTATGGGAGAGTGTGGAAGGTGAGAAACCACCTCCTGGATAGATTGTGGATGAGGATGAGATCCTATATATTCATGATTGTGTATGGATTCTATAAGACATATGTGAGGAGCTGATGTGGGTGCTTCATATCTCAGTTTTGGCAGTGCATCCTGACATTATGAATATTTATTGTGATTTACATTCTGGGTACTGGTAGTCGGGGATGAAATGTGAGGTAGGTGGTTTTTGTTATGAGGTGTTTCACCTATTTCCCTTCTGCGGTGCGCTAGGGTTTTCGCCTCGGTTCTCTCTTTCTCCTCTCCTATTCCCTCGTCTCCTCGTCTCGGTGTATGTACTCTTCTCGAAGATGGTTTGTATTCTGTTTTCAGCTCTTATTAGGCTTTGCTCCATCTGGTGCTGGTGTGCTTCGGTTGCGGGGTTCTGCTTCTCCTGGATCTAGTGAGTCGACGGTTGTGGCCTGGTCGGGGATGGCCTCTGTTCTGGAGGGCGATGGCGCTGTAGCGAGCCAGAGAAGGTTTTTCCATGATGGATCCAGATCTAGCGTCAGTGGGCATGGTGTCGGTATGGGTGAAGCGTCGGCCTCGGAGTGATGCGGAGGGGATGAGTGACTTCTGGTGGTAAGCGGACCTGCGTTCCTTCGAGTAGGTCCGACCATGGTGTGTTCTTCATTTTTTTATCTGTGCTGCTGGTGTGAATTTGTGGAAGTGTGGCAGTCGGCTCTGGTTTTGTTATTCATGTATTATCTTCCATTTTTGTGGTTTCTTGCACTGGATTCTAGTGAGGGTGTGTTTTCAGTCTAGTTCTGAATAGATTCATGCCCAAAGCGGTGCTTTCGGCTTTAGAGCATCCCAGAATCCTTCATTGGTGACGTCCCTCGGAGCGGTGTTGGGACATCCAGTCCTAGGTGATGATGGCCTAGTTTCATGCTCTATGGATTGTCTTCTGGTTACTCTGGTGGCTACAGTGGTGGTTGAGTGTCATGAGGAGTGTGGAAGGTCTTTGTTGGTGCTGTCTTGGTGGAGGCTTACTTGTGGAATGCTTTTTATATCGTCATTTTCTGTTCATGGTATGGAGATTTGTAACTGGTCTCAATTTGATCCTGGATTTTATCTTGAAGGTGAAAAGTTAGTGTTGCTAGACTTGACTACTTGGACAGGTCCCAGATGAGGTACGAGATATGGCGGTTCATCTCTGCAAAGCTTTTCGGATTTGGTTGTTTGAGAGGGAATGGCACCAGCCATCGGATCGGGCATGTGCTTTGTCACAGGACACCTGCTTTCCGAACATCCTTGAAATGGTGGAGAGTCTCATCATGATCAATTTCTAGGGAGGGAAATATTCTTGTTGTCAGTCTGATTTTACTCTTTTTTCCCTTTGGGTGTGATTTTTCCTAAGTCTATGGAGTCTAATTGGGTTCCCCCTTCCTCCATTAAAAGGGGAATTTATCAAATAAAAAAATATATTAAGGCCTTCGGGCTGTTGGATGGATGGATGAGGTGTTTCACCTGTCAGTCGGTGAAGGTGGATCATCAGTGACCAGCTAGTATTTTACAACAATTACTGATTCTTGAGTGGAAGTGGGAATATGTCGTGATCGATTTTGTGACAGGTTTTTTGAGGTCGCCTCGAGGTAGCGATGTTGTGTGGGTTGTTCAAGACAGACTTATGAAGGTTCCTCATTTTCTATTGATCAGGGAGACCTTTTCAGTATATGAGATTAGGATGTGTATATCCATGAGATAGTACAACTTCATGGGGTTCTTCAAACCGTGGTATCAGATAGGGACTCTCATTTTATGTCTTTTTTATGGAAAATTTTCAGAGAGCTTTGGGTACACAGGTGCTTCTGATCACATCATACCACCCTCAAACTGATGGTCAGTCAAAGCGAACAATTCATGTGTTTGCGTATATGTTGCGAGCATGCATACTAGATTTCAGGAGATCTTGGTAGTGGCATATACCCCTAGTTGATTTTTCTTATAAGAATAGTTATCAGGTGAATATAAAGATGGAACCTTATGAGGCCTTATATAGTAGTCCATGAAAATCTCTCCTATGTTTGTTAGAGGTAGGTGAGGTGGATTTATTGGGACCAATTATCATGTAGGATACATCTTAGAAAGTCTAGTTGATCATAAATAGATGGATCCTACACAATCTCAATATAAATATTACACTGATCATCTTTGACAACATCTGTAGTTCAAGGTTAGGGATTGGGGCATTTTATGTTTCTCACCAAGGTGGGGACACATACATATTAGGAGACAGCGTACGATTTCACTATGATATATTAGTTCATTCATGATTCTAGAGAGATTAGAGCTAACATCATATCGGTTGTAGTTATCTCAGAGGTACCGGTACAAGCATGATGTATTACATGTATCTCAGTTTCACTATTATCACTCAAACCCATATCATACTTTACATCCAAATGAGTTTTAGTTATTGGTTGATGTGTCCTTTAAAGACCATCTTATTCATATCTTTAATAGAGGAATGAAGGTATGGAGGTCAGTTAGTTCCTCTAGTACGAGTGCTATGGAATCACAGACATTTATAGAATGAGACTTAGGAGTGGGATAGCGACATATGTGTTCAGTGACCATATTTATTCTTAGGCATTTCTTGACCATCCTTGAGAGGGAAATTCTGGTATGAATTTCTTTATGAGGAGATATTTCAAGATCATGGGTTTTCCTATGAGGTAAGTATCTTTTTTAGTTTAAATGCTCTTTAATGGCCTAATATGTGTACACAATGAGATAAAGGGTGTGTCAAGGGTGTACAGGGATTATTCAGATCCCAGAGCCAGGCTTTTTCAAAAAACAAAATATTCATCATGGTTAAGAGAAAACATGAAGGAAAAGACACATGTTTATCTATAACTGTGTGGGGATTGACAGTGGGGTACAGGAGGTCACACAATTTGGGGAAACCATGCCACCTCAGGTGCACACCCATGTGATGCACTGGAAATTTTTAGAAAATCCAAAACACATGGTCATCACACAGTTTCCAAAATTGTGCACCATGACTGGGTGAGGTTCCCCTTAAAGCGGTGAAGGGTACATGGTTAGAACATGGTTTGTCCAATAGTGTAGCCAAACTATGCGGCCTAGTATTTTTTGGGTAAAATGAAAAAATTTCCCTTAAAACCTATTAAAAACTAAAACACGTTTTATTTTCCACCATTGGATATAAGCTCTTATTTTGGAGATCCTTTGAAATCTATTTCATATATTTTTCTCCCATTTCATCATTTAAATTCAGATATGAATACCATCGATATCATTGGATTCATGTTGCTAAGTTCTTCATTACACTTTTTTTATTATTTGTCTTCCTTGGTATCGGTTATGATATTTAGGTGTAAGATAATATTTCCTATTTCTAGGTTCTTCTTCCATTCTTCTTTTTTATTCTAATCCAGTTCAAATCAAAATCTTATACTAGATGAACACTCTTCTAAAGACCTATGGTAGTTGGTATATTCCTTTCCCTTGGGGTTTGGAGTTTTAAAATCTTATCTTTAATTGTTCCATGCGAAAAACTTTCTTACCGTGCCTCTTTAATTTATTAAATGTTAGAAATGGATAAATTGGAACATGTTAGGGATTCCCACTAGTTCCTTTGAGTTTTTTGGGGTTATTTCACAAACCTAGGCCACCCATGGGGTGTGATTTTTATTTTTTCTATTGTTATACCATATATGTGGTGTGTGTGTGTTCTTTCCTAGTTAGAGGAAGCCATTAATAAATTTAATTGAATCGTTTGAGATGATTAGGATATGGTTTTCCTCCTTTTACATGTTGTACATTCTGTGAATTGTTTAAGAATTTAAATGTGAATTTTTATATGAGTTGAAGAATCTCATGGAATGTTGTGGAATGTGAATTTATGAAGGAATGTGATGAATTTAAATGGTAGTCAATTCATTTGTTAGTATCCCTCGGATCCTAATTTCATTACATGCCATGGAAGATACTTCCATGGATCTTAATAATAATTGGGGATGCCTTGGATGAGATTTATCCTTGGGTATTGATTATATGGTATTCCTTAATCTTTGTTACCCCTTAGATTCTGATTAATTTTACTCGCATTGGACATGTGTTGTTGACATGCTCCTTGGACTTCACCCAGGTATTATTGAGTTTCCATTGAGATTCTCATGGGAATCGATGAGGATGCCTTGGTCTTTTATACCTTGGATCCAGACCTGCAGGGTCTATCACATCTGATTATATGGAGTCAAAATGGTAAATGTTTTCTTGGTTTTACAGCATGGTCATGGTGAATATTTGGCATGTTTTTTAAATTTCCTAGTAAAGGGTATCGGATTTCAGTTGTTAGACTAGATAGGGTGACTTGATTAATTCTTATTATAATATCCTTATTGTAGGAGCTTTTCTATTATTTTAGGGAGCCTTGGTAAGCTGGATAGTATCATTTGACTTGCCTACTTTACTTTTAGTATTCTCCTCCAAATCATTTTTTTTTGTTTTCATAAAATCCACTTTGAGGAGAAAGTGAGAACCTCACAATCAAATTACACCATTCAAAAGGCCACCGCAGGAACCAAATACAAAACCAAAAGGTCTCCGTGATACCATTAAAATTTCCAAACACAAAACCAAATACAAATTCAAAAGGCTACCACGGGAACTGACTCGTCAACCCAGACCGTAAATCACGCAGTCGCCCAGGAATCCTGTATCGCTTACTGCGTCAACACCATTGCAATCAAGACACTGCACCATCCACGATGTCGCCACCATCATCACACTACTACCATCACTTCACACCATCGAACGAAGGTCTATCCTCTGGGAACAACATTCACCACTCAAATAGAAGATCCTAAAGCTTCATTGATATGCACCACACCAGACCGACTTTGAGAGGAGGGGCGAATTACGAAGACAGGGCAGAGTTGAAACAGCGTAAATCCTCCACAAAGAGTCGTAACCTTCACAAGAACAAACCCATAAAAAATTGACCAAAACCAAATGACTTTGAACCATCTTAATTGTCATTGAGATACTCCCATTGTCAAAGAGTCTCTACCACCATGCCACCATCACTCCAAGAATTGTTAACAACACCATCGCCTCACCACCACCAAACGATCATCATCACTGTCACCTCCCGAAGCCACCCTCTCAAAATCACTTCCCAAAGAACCATGAACACCATTGCATGCTCCACCTCAGAGAGAATAGTGGAAGCCTAGATCCAGATCAGAGAAAAAACAGGCTTCTTTATGATGAAATAGCGACAAGACCGTCACTGACCAGGAGACCTCAAACCAGGGCCCACGTCGCTGCCTCCACGCCTCATCACAAAAATCGCCCTATACTGGAACCAAATAAAAATATGAACCATCAATATAAAAACAAAAAGGCCCAACAGAAGACAACCCTAAATCATCAATATTGAAGAATAAAGAACAGGATAGAAACCCGAGGAGGAAATAAGGAAAAGGAGATCAAGGGATGAAACCTAGAAGGTGACCGGGGGATAAAACCCTAAATGAAGAAGACCAGAAGTGTTGGGAGGATCCTTAATCACCAAACCACGTCCCAAAAACCTCGGTGTTCCCACCACTCCAGATCCGACCTGGATAGGGGTGGTATAACTCATGTCCAGAGCTCAGTAAGGTGCCTGAGAAAGGCCATCGCAGAGCCGTGGGAGGAGAAACATGAAGAGGATACCGGGAACCATTTAAAGAAAAGAAAAAAGAGGAGAGGACCTAGAAAAAGAAAAGCCTTGAAAAAAGAGCTCTGAGAGCACTGGGAGAAAGTAACAGAGCTGGAGAAACCCTAGGAGGAAGGGGAAGAAGGCGAAGTGCTGAGAGAGTCGAGAGCACCAGGGGAATGCAGAGCCATTTTTATCCCTCTACTTTTAGTATTCTCATATTTTTTATATAATTCACATTGATTTATCTTATATTTCACATCCTGGACTTGTTACAGACACCATTGGTGGTGGAATATTCAGTGTTATCTCACACCTTGTTTGGTCCATCATTGGGTACCTGAAAAGACTTATTGGATGTAGGTATGGATTAGGGTAAGTTCCCATAGGATGATTCTTTATTTGTTCCATGATTAGGATTGGAGGAGCATAAGACTTAGCTAGGATTGTGATACTATTCAGAGATAGATATTTTTGGTATTTTTGGTATTTTGATATATGTATTGTATTGGTTTCCTATATACATATTTTTCTTATTTTTAGATACATGACATGATCATCATATGTATATGATATTACTTCTATAATTGTTTATTCATTATTGTATTGTATGTTTATCATTTATTCATTTGATTTACTGCTTCCGCTGTTGATATGTATGATTTCTAATGTTTTGTTACACTCTAACATGAGGAAATATCCTCCCCATAGACACACCCTAGTCTCTCACTACTAGTCGGTAGCCTCTAGCATTAGGGGAGATATGCTTGAGGCCATATGAACCACTGGATCAGGGAACCTTTTAGTAGCATTAGGGTCAAGACATTACATGGACATTACATTTCTCTTAAATATCCATATTATTTGTATCATGGATATGATTATTACCTAAACCATATACCATTTGTACATATGGTGTTTCCATTGAAATGTGTTTGATTAAATGGTGAAATATTGATAAATACATATTCTTTACTCAATACGAATATTTTTTGATGAGGTATATTTTTCAGGAATTAAATCGATCATTTAATATATGAGGAATGATTTGGATATATAGTTGAGAGTGGGGCCTAGAATTATATAACCCCTCAATGAATCAGTAGGTCTCATGAGACAAATAATTTGGCCAAATTAAATAGGTTTTTACTCATAGTTTTAAACTATCTTGGCACAAGGTGTTGAAGATATAGATATCATTATCTTTGAGATCATGACATCCAATATTAAGTATTTCCTTCATTGAGAATTTATTTCTTATTATACATGATATTTTTCATTGATATTATCCATGTATTCATTTGGTGATCAATTTATTGATTAAATGGAATGTGTTTTTGGATATTTATTTTACCATATTAATTATGTCTTATCTAATCTTGATAGTAAAGTTATTGATTAAATGGAATGTGTATTCAGTCATTTACCTTGACATATTGATTATGCTTTATTGATTCATGATATATTCCATTGTACATAACCCTTACTAATGATTTTATCTCACCCTTATTTTTTCATTTTTGCATGATATGAAGATGAATCATTTGAATGAGTTTCCAGGATTTTGATCATTTTATTTCAATATGTTTTATATTCTTTTACCAATTTAAAATGGGTATCATGTGTGTATTTGGTTCTCCAAAAGTACTAAACTAATCGGTCCTTTAGGATTTCACCACTTGTATCTATGTTTGTGTAATAAAGTAGATAATATATCTAGGTTACTAGAGTCAAGATTGTTATAAGAATGTTTTCCTTTTCTAGGATTTATCATAATCATAATTCCTATGATAAGTGATTCTTCATTTATATATTAAATAGAGAATAATTTAATACTTTCCTTGATTAAAAAATAGTGTTTCATAATAAATTTTAATTCTTAGACTCCCACTATTTTATCAAGTATCGATATCTCTCACCATTAAACTCATATTATCATGTTGTGTGGATAATCTAGTGGTGAGGATCTATATTTACCTTCCCATAACCCCAATAAGGGTTGAACAAGCTACTTGAAGGTATTTAGGTAGGAAATTATTTTCCAACTGCTATCTCATAACTCCTTGATCCATTGAGTTGACTCCTTAATCCATAAATCCTAGACTTGGATTTCCACAATAGTTGCCTCAATATTTATACCATGCCTAGTGAGGGATATTAAACCTAATATAAATGTGGTTAATTCAATCAAAAACTTTCTTTAGAACTCCATTTTAGTTTAAATCATTTCAAAAAGGGTTGGTCAAGAACTTTGAATCTATCTGTTCTATTCTAAATCAAGTAATGGAAGGTTATATCAAATTAATATTTTAATTGGGGGCTTTTATATTTTATAATATGCATAAAATAATCCCAATTTATCAAAAAAATATGTTCATTAATATTAATAGGATTTTACTTAAGTAATTAACCACTTCCTGATAAAATATTTTCATATAATCTGATTTATTTAATTTCATTTTTCATGATTTTTATTTCATTAATTTAATTTGATCACCATAGATTCAAAATAAATAATTAACCTTAAAAATAGAAAAATAAATAAATAAATTGGTATGATCGTGAGATTTATCTAATAGTTAGTTTATCTAGAAGATGATAAACTTAATGAGTTTTTTATGATTATCTAATGACTATTTATAGTGGAAAAACCCCAAAATATAGGAAATATATCTTTAATAAATAAATTTGAAAATAATATTATAAAACAGAGTACTTGGAATTCATGAAAATTAGTAGTTTTTATCTTATTTATATGGATAATGGTTGAGGAAGATCATGAGGAGTAGTGAATGAAATCACCCTACCACCAAGGTGATACATTTTCCAGTGGATCCATAATCATATCATGAGGATACTCAAAAATGAAAGGGGTACTAGAACCTTCTAAAATGAGATAAATGGAGCTTCATGAGGAATAGAGTTTATTATAGGCTTATACATGTCGCAACACACAAAACCAATAGGAGAGGATCTCATCATCATATATAGTCAAAGCCCAAGTCATCTCCTACTCATTATTAATCATATCAATTTCTAACTGTTGGGGTATAATTATTGAAATGATTTCAATAAATACAAATTCTTTTAATATATTGATAATATATTTTAACTCAGGAATAAACCAATTTGGAGAATTATATATACATATATATATATATGTATATTATTCTTGCATTGCATACATGAAAAATACATGCATCACATGCGTGTATTAAATATACACTTATTTATATAATATCATATTGTATATATATATATAATTTATGAATCATATTAATATGTGCATGCATCTCATGAATTCATATTTTATTTAACAACCAAAAATCTCCCACTTGTAGTAAAATCCTATAAGGAATTTTTGCAAAACTTCACAACTCTTTTTGAATCCATACAAACTCTTTTGGATATGGTTTTTCATCAAACTCTGTTAATTTTGAAAAAAGTCTTTGTCCAGAACTTTATCCTTATCCAAGGGGCTAACTATGTAACCCTTCAGAAATTAACAGTGTTGACAACAACTATGGAATTTATATTTCATAGATATAATAAAAGAGTAGCCTCTAAAAAAGCATGAGTTGTACTCAATCTACTAAGGGTTCTAGTGTGATCTCCATTAAAAATACTCATATATCTATATGAACATTTCCAGCACAAGATGTATCATATACATCAATTTTATACCTATATAAACCATGTGTATATGATATTAAGTAACTACTAGACATGGAACATGCCAATCTAGTATTGGCCTTTCATCATTTCTTGAGTCTCTAAAAAAGACTGACCAAGTCAATGAATACATCACATGTCATTAATTTATGAGATAAGAACATCACTTTTCACTTATTCAAGTAGTTTAACACATCATATGTGAAACAACTAAGCATGGACATGAATTTTATCAGTCTAAATCAATTAACATCAAATCTCTTTGACTTTTCATACAAGTGTACAAATACTATATTGGTTATGATCCAACTAGTGACATGATCAACAACATACCCAATCACCCCTATATTTTATAAGTCAACATATAGACTTACATAAGTAAGGTATCAAATTATTAAGTTTCTCATGATATTTGTCTCTCTAACCTTTGGTGAAAAGGATTGATAATAAGAATACACCCCTAAGTATATCGATGATTGTATAACATTCCATGAGATATAATTTAGTGGATCAGCCCAAGTAATAAGTATCTACTTATTACCTCATTAATGTATTATTCATATCTCGTATAAACCTTATTGTAATGAATAAAATTTTATATTCATGTTAAACTTATCATATCATTACAACCCGTAATACTATCTAACGATTATCTATCAGGGATAACTGAAATTCATACTTTGAGGGGATATTATCATTCAACTTTCAATGTAAAATAAAATTATAACACACATGAATGGATGATAATTAGAGATTTTTTTATTATAACAACATGATACATATACAACCATTATAAAAAATCTCTCATGCTTATTACACCCAAATATTCTACATGATCCTCATGTTGTTGTTGCAGTAATAGTTTCATTAATAGATCTGTTATATTCTCATGTGTATCCACCCAATTGATCTTTACATCACCCCTATCAATGATCTCCCATATGAGATAGTATTTGAGAAGGATTTGTTTATTCCTTTTATTAAATCAGGGTTCCTTATCCTGAGTAACAACATCATTTTTATCATAATATAGCTCAATTTCTCCCTCGATTCTAGAAACCACTAAAAGTTTAGAAATGAAATTCTAGATCCAAACATATTCCTTCATATCATTTTATGTATTGATGTATTCTACCTATATTTTCGAGTTCTCTATGTTGTCTTTTTTGGAACTCTTCTGAATAATTCCTCCACCATTTGGGAAAAACAAAAATAGGTATTGATATTTCATATCATCTTTTCCAGATTGGAAACTAGCATCTATATAACACTTTAAACAAAGATTACTCTCTCCTCTAAAGTCTAGGAACATATCCTTAGTCCTTCTCAAGTACTTAAATATGTTCTTCAGAAAAATATAGTGACTCTCACAGGGATTTGATTGGTATCTACTTGTTATGCTCAAAGTATATGGGACATCAGGATGAGTACATAACATGGAATACATGATAGATCCTATGAAAGATTCATAAGGATTCCTATCCATCCTTTCTAAATTTTATAAGGATCTTGAATCATCCTAAGTTCATTCCATGAAACACTGGTAAAGACCCCTTCTTGGAGCTATCCATGTTAAACCACTTTAACACTTTACCAATATATGTGTTCTAACTCAATATAAGCAACTTCATAGATCTATATCTATAGATCCTTATATCAAGTATATAAGTTATTTTACCCATTTCATTAATTGAGAAACACTTTCTCAGCCACATCTTCACATATTCAAGTGTCCATAAATCATTTTCAATAAGTATCATGTCATCAACATACAATATTAGAAACACTATTATACTCCCACTCATCCACTTGTATACACAATAATCATTTGTGTTCATGATGAAATTAAACTCTTTGATTTCATCATCAAACTAGATATTCCATCTCTAAGAATCTTTCTTTCGTCTATAAATAGTCTATTGAAAATTTTAAACCTTGTCATTCTCATTTGGTAATTCAAACACCTGGAGTTATATCATATGCATGTCCTCAGATAAATTCCCATTAATGAATTTAGTTTTTACATCCATTTAATATATCTCATAATATTAATTATCTTCTATGGATAGAAAAATCTGAATGGATGTTATCATCACAGTAGGTGAAAATTTCTCTTCATAATAAATAATATGAACTTTTTTTAACCATTTTCCACTATTAATTATTCATAGGTGGAAACTCTATCATCTATATTATTTTTCTTATGGAGAAACACAATTTCACCCTATGGGTATAAACCCTTCAAGTGAATCTACCATGTTCCAAACTTGGTTAGTTTAAATGGAGTTTATCTCATATTCTATGGATTTTAACCATTTCTTAGAATAAGAAATATCAATGGACTATCAGGAGTAAGTAGGTACATCTACTATGAATGTTACTTCATCATCATTATCCATGATAAATCCATGTCTCTCAGGTTTCTGATGAATCCTAACAGACCTTTGAGGTTCACGTGTAACTTCAGTCGGTTCTTCTTCCAAAACTCTTTATGGAACTGGCTCAACTTTCATCTCAGGAACACTTATTTTTTATTGGTATTGAATTTCTCCAAGTTCAAATTTCCTCCCACTGACTTCTAGACTTATATTTTATACTCAAATAAAACTGTATGTCAATCCACAAACACTTTATGATATATTGGATTATAGATAAAATAACCCCCTTGTTTCCTTGGGATAACCAACAAATAAGAAATTTTTAGTCTTAGGGTAAAGTTTATAAGAATTAAAACATCATATGTAATCTTAAAACTCCAAAATATTCACATAATACAAACAAAGATGTTTCCTATACCATATCTCATGTGGTGTCTTCATGAATTATTTATATGGAACGTGGTTTAGTATGAATAAAGTAGTTTCCAGAGCATAACCACAAAATGAGATACAAATCTCATATAAACTCATCATAGATTGAAACATGTATAAAAAGGTATGATTCCTCCTTTCAGGTACACCATATTATTTTGGTGTTTTGAAAGGAGTGAGTTGTTAAATAATTTCACAATCTATTAGATGGGATATAAATTACTAGCTCAAGTATTTACCACCCTAATCTGATCAAAGGACTTCAATCATTTTTTTCTAGTTCATTATGTACTTTTTTTGAAACTCTTTAAACTTTTAAAAATCTTAATAATTATGTTTCGTTATAAATACATACTCATACCAACTAAATTCATCGATAAAAGTAACAATGTACCTAAAACCACCAATTATTTAAGTACTTGTTTCTCTATATACAACACTATGTATGAGATCTAATAGTTCACTATCCCTCTCACCTTTTCTCCCAAATTGTGATTTTTCCATTTCGACCAATAAATAAGATCTTCATTTATCAAATGATTTATAATTGTATAATTCCAAAAATTCATCTCTATAGAGTCTTTTAATGCATTTCCCTTTATATTTCAAAGGTGATAATGCCAAAGGTATGTGGTATTAGAATCAACCCTGACCTTCTTATTCTAAATGTTATAAATAGTATTCTCCATATCAATAATATAAAAACCATTCATTATATTCCAAATTCCACAAAATATTTCATTCTTATAAATAGAACAACTCGTGTTCTTAATAATGAATGGAAATCCCTTGTTTCCAAAAAAATATAAACAATAAAATTCTTTTTTATGTAAGAAACATAAAAATGGTTTTTAATTCTAGGATCAATTCACTAGGTAAAATTAGATCATAAGTGTTGACCTCTAATGTAATAACTTTTTCTCCATTATCGACGTGAAGATCTACTTCACCCTTCATCAATTACCTATTATCTATGAGCCTATATTTGTTAGCACAAATGTGTTATACACACTCGATATCTAATACCCATGATCCAGAGTTGGAGAATTTTATTTCTATAACATTCACATTTGGGTGCTCTAAATTTTTTTCCATGAGAACACTTATCAATACTAGATATCAATCTTAACTATTTTATAGGGAATTCCAGTTAATTATCTCAATATGGTTAGTGTGAAGTATTTTATAATCTACAAAATAATACATATCAATATGTGATTATTAAGTATTATATCTTTTCATTATGGTATTTAAATTAAATTACTCCCACTAAAAATGATAAACTTATACATCATATCCATTTAGTGAGCCAAGATTCATATTTCAATAAGCAATGAGTCTTCTAGGGAATTCATCTCGCTAATTAGTTATTTAATAAAGGAATTATACCAATCACAATTATTATGGCTCATGTATAGTTGAGAAGATAATCACTTATCCAAATTCATCATCTGGACTCGCTAAAATCTATCCCACTGGTACCACAACCATTAGAGATTTCTATCTAGTGTAACCTAATGAAAACACAAAAAACAAGCTAACCAAGGATAATCTTGTGGGAACTCGGCTATTGAATGAATCTACCTAACAAGGAAATCCATTGTTGCTTATTATTTTCTTACTATGCACAAGATAATATAGTGACACCTGGATTTGGAATGAAACTACCCAATTGGATGATCGAGGTCTTCACCAGTGTCTATTTGGAAGGAATCTCACACTTAGGATTTGAGATGTTTTAGTCTCATCAATTTAATATAAATCATATTCATATTAAATTCATAACTATTAAATTATATTTATTCATTATATTTTCATGTTTTATTTAATTTTTTGTATTTATGCTTCTAACAATTTAGTTTTGGAAATCTCTATTGTAACCACCAAATTAATGTGTTCACACCACATTAATGTGTAACTCTTTACACAACCCAAAAAACTATATTAACCACCCAAAAATAGAAGTCAACTATATTCATATATACCCAAATTCATCATATGCATAAGGTACATGAACACTTTATATAAATTCATAGAGTTATATGAGATTGATAAACTCCGCATGACTAAGCCCAAAGCGATAAATAGCCAACCCCATTTACTTTCATAGACATGTAAATACCAAGGAATTTTAGTGGTATGACCCCAAATCCCTCTACCTAGGGAGACTTTAATCAATAAATAATTCAATTCATGAAAACTCTAACACCTTATATGCATAAAATTTTCCTAACAACTATTCTCAAGTTCATAACTAAAAACACAAACCGATGTCAAGGTAACAAGGTTGCAGATTCTCTCGCTAATAAAGGGATTGCTCAGAATCTAACTTGGCTGGAGGAGCTCCCAGATAACTTGATGCCTTTTCATCGTAAAGATTGTAATTTGATCCCATCTTTTAGACTCTTGTAATCTTTGTTTTCTTTTTGCTAATAAATATTCTTTGGTCCTTTGACCAAAAAAAATTAATATCAAAAAAAATCAAACAATAAATAAACAATTTATTTGTTTTCCAAAACCTGAGACATTTATGAACTATTCATGAATACATCTTAATTATAAACATTTTATAATTTAGAAAGAATATAAAAATTTTATATTCATTTTAATATGAAATACTTTATATTTTATATTAAATGGAATTTATATAACATTACATGAATTATAAACATTTTATAATTTAATGTCTATTATATAAACATTATGTATAATATAAATATCATATATTCTATAATTTATAAACACTTTAAAAATCACCTCTTATGACTTATAAAAAACATTTTATTTTATAGATCATAAGGCATGCCATTTAATTTTTCAAAAGGTGTTTTAAAATATTAACCTTTAATATTTAGGAATAATTTGTCATAAACATTTATTTAATTAATTATAAACCATTTATAATTTATTTATTTATTTATAAAATCCTTATAAGTTCAAATATCCTAAAATCCCTTTTATTATTATTTATAAAATATTTATAAACCATAACACAATTTAATATTTAAAAAAAATATAGTTTTTGGTTACCCTTATGTGGAATCCCTATTTTTCATAAGGGTATCCTCCCTATTACCCTTCTATAGATGCTCTATGTAAGGGTAACTAATATGTTCATAATCCTACATAAAGGTAATATTACCTTTATGGGGCTTGATTTTAAAACCCACTACATAATGGTAATACATAGATTACCTTTATGCATCTCACTTTCATATAGGTATTATTTTTATGCAACACCTTTTCATAAGGTTACTCTAAATATTTCATACCCTGTGTAAAGGTAAACATTAGGGACCTTTAGGTAGTATCTAAAATGCCTTTATGTGTATGGTTAATGTGCCAAAAACCCTTACTTAAACCTCTTCATATAAGGGTATTACCTTTATTCAACTAATCTTTGTAAATTTAACAAAGATATTACACTTATTCAAACCTTATATATAAGGGTATCATGTAAGGGTAAATCAAATTTACCTTTACACAGAACTGTTGTTTAAGGGAACTACATTTAGGCAACCCATTTGTATAAACGTAATACATAGGTTACCCTTATACAGAACTTCTATGTAAGGTTAAAACATTTACACCACCAATCTTCAAAATGGTGAATAAAATTTACCTTCACATGTCTTATGTACGGGTCTTCAATCCTCCTCTAGTTCTATGAAAGTGTTATTTTTCATTTTTCTATGAAAAATAGTGAAAGAAACATGTCTAAATTCTGAATAACCTGGCTTGGATACCACTTATGGGTTTTTTATGATCATCTAATGACCATTTTCAGTGGGATTCAACCCAAAAAGTAGGTAATCTGTCTTCAAGAAATCAACATATGAATAATAATATAAAATAGAGTACATGTAATTCATGAAAAATAGCAGTTTCCATCTTCCTTATATGGAGAATATTTGAGGAAGATCATACGGAGCAGTGAACAAAATCACCCTGCCTCTGAGGTTATACACCAGCCAATGGATCCACAATCATACCATGAGGATACGCAAAAACTAAAGGGGTTATAGATCCTTCTTAATTCAGATAAATTGATTTTTTTATGAGATTTTAGCAAAGGATTATATACATCCCACTACATACACCAAATAGGAGAGGATCTTATCCTTTTATAAAATTAAAGCCTGAGTCATCTCCTATTCATTATGTGTCCTATGTGTTTCTAACTTTTGGGGTATAATTAATTAAACATTTTTAATGAATTAATGTGAATCCTTTAATCTATTAATAATTTATTTTAATTTATGAATAAACCATTTGGTATATATATATATATTATTCATGGATTGCATGCACGAAAAATACATGTGTCACAAGAATTTATTAAGTGTACACTTATATATATAATATCATATTATATATATGTGTGTGTGTGTGTGTGTGTTTCATGCATCATATGAATGTATAAATACATCTCATGTATGTACATTTTAGTGAACATCCAACAAAACCAACTGTATACCCTAGGGGAAAATCCACCTTGATTCAGTTCTTGGACCAGGATGTAGCATTCCACTTATCCTTCAATGTATCTCCTTAAATGGATTTATCTTGGTTCTAGACTTGAACCACCTCCAATAACATATGGGATCCTTTATTATATATGTATTTAATAACATATTGGTTTAGGAGACCCAAGGATGGGTCAAGGGATTATATTAAATAAAATTTATATAGGTTATGGGCGCAATAGAAGTGGATGGATGGTATATCCGACTAAACTTTTAGTCTTAATTTAAAGATAATCATTGTTTCACATGAAAAGTAATTTCATGTACAATGAAACCAATTAATAATTGACTATATAAAATTTTAGAACTAGAAGAAGTAGGGTCTTCATGTGTAATTTATAATTAATTAATGAGAGATATAGAATTACCTCAAATTTTAATTATGATTTCATTGATGATTTAGTTGACTATATGTCTCCATATTGTCATTTCACTATAGGATCCAAGTGCATAGTACATCTAGAGGTGATCCACACATGCACCAAAATATCTAAATCTCTTTATGAATTGTCGAGGGATAGAATAGCCGATCATTGTCAGTTGTGTTGTTCATGGTTGATCACAGCAGGATTCTTTTTGAAGGAGGAATAACTCTTAATGTTATCTCAATGGATTAAGGACAAAGAGAGAGTGTATTCAATATCTCTAGATATCTTTGTAGAACATGATAGAGTCTCTCTCCTATCTATTTTTCACAAAAAGAAAGTGATTATAGAAAGTGTAACACCCCAATATTTTTCAAATAATTTTAATATTGAATTCATGAAACACTCATTCTCTTCAAAACACCACTTTTTTATAACCTATCTAGTAAGAATAATTTTTACACCTCTGTGATTTGAATTTCAAAAAACTAACATACACGGTTGGGTTCAGTAAGATGTTTAGAGTCTGATAAGACAAACTTAATTTTTGGTGAATAGTAACATACCCTTGTGAATAGTAATATGAATAGTAATATGACCCTTATGAATAGTAAACCATATTATTATTTTATTTTCTTAAGTTTATAAGATAATGAGATCTTGATTAATTTTTCAAGGGGATATAAAATGAATTATAGTTATAAAATTGTTATTTTTAGAATAAATTATTATTTTATTTAAAAATTAAATTAATAATATTTAGAAAATTATTTTTAAAAAATGGTGTTCATTTTTGAATTCTAAACGTCTAAAAATGGTTAGGGTGAATTTTTGGGATTTTTCTGAAATACTCAAAAAATTTGATGAATATTAAAATACGGTAATTTACTGTATATATACATTATTAGTTAAATTTACTATTCCTAGCATCATGGATGATTTAAGCACACTTGGTTCTAACTTCCATTCACATATTACTATTACTGGTCACAAGAATCAATACAATCGGTTGTATTTGGAAAAATAATAAAATAATGACTAAAATAATGGGAAAACCCTCCTCTCTTCCACTATAACCCCCCCCCCCCCACTCCCTGTTCTCTTCATTCCTATAATCCTTTAATATCCTCAAAGTTATGCTTAAATACCATTCTATAGTCACTCCCCATGTTTATGAGCTCTTGTTCTTTCCAAAATACCAAAACCTCTTCGCTTACGGAGGTTCTCAAGGAGGTTATTTCAACAGGTAAACCATCTTTCTTTTTCATTTAGTTTCATTTTAATTTATCTTCTTTTCTTATTCTATCCTAACCACCTCTATCCAATTGATCCTTATAACTCTATTATCACCTATATACTATAATTATACCATGTTAATGTAATAACCATTATCAATATTCTTAATCTCTCTCTCTCTCTTTTATAAATGAAATCACCGTCCGTGGGGTTTTAATTTACAACCTTCGTGGACAATGAAGTTTTTTTCTTCAATTTATCCTTAATTACTATTCATGAAACCATTTTTATGGTTTAAACAGACTATAATATATTTATTATAACCTACTTAATTTTTAGGAACCAGTATATGTACATAGTATTAATTTATATGACCAAACTAGTTCATAATAATCCAAATACTACCAAATTACCCTAATTGATTGTCATTAATATTTCATCCAATGATTAATCATCATACCATGTAATAAAATGATATATATAACCATTAAAACTTATGTATATTCATAAATAATATATAATTACAATTCTGGATAATTACATTCTTTCCACATGAACATCCATACTCGTATACAAATATACCGATCAGGAAAACCAAGGAAACGAACACTCTGGAACGATGGAATTAAATATTATAACTTATCAATAAGGACATAATAAACTTAATAAAATTATTATAAAATAAAAACATTTCTAATATTTTGTGATTCTAATTTCATATTCTAGGACATTAAGTTCAAGAGTGGAACACATTCGGACTTAAGGTAAGGGTTTCAACCCGAACCTCCATTTTCATTCGGGTTACTCTTATTTTCTACTTACCTAAATTAAAATATTATTTATTCATATTCACTCCTCGTATATTTTGTTATAATGTTCTATATATGTGTACCAACCAGAATCATACTTTCATCTAAGGGGAGTTATATGTTCTAAAAGGATCTTTCAAAAATTCTTCTCGGAATACAAGCTCGATTCAAGGGAGTTTCTCAAATTCTTACCTATTTTCAAAGGAACTCTATAATCTGTTTTTGGAAACCATTATATTTATAAAATCTCTCATTTTATTATGAAAATACTATCTTACTTTACTTTTGGTTTTATACTAATATTTTTGTAAAATAATTTTTCTTTTCAAAGTAAAAGAGTATTTATCTCAAGAATTACTCAATGATTTTATAAGAGAATATTTATATATTTCAACACTCTTGTTGATTATTATTTATTATTGGGATTTATATTTTATGATATCATCAACCTTATTTAATTGAATTTTTAATAATTATTTTTAATGTGGTTGTTCTATCTTAAAACCATTCACCAATTTACTCCAAATTGTTAGGGTTTATACTTAATGTTAGGGGAAAGTTATTTAAATTTAATATATTAGTTTCAAATAATTTATATTTTGTTTATGTTTATCGACATTAATATTAGGAATGCATTGGACTTATTAAGTTTTGGGCGGGGGCCTCTATAGCCCCTTAGTGCATTGGTTGGTCTCATGAGACAAACTATGGTCTTAACATGAGGCCTTGACAAAATGGATATTTATGGTCTTGGAACAAGGCATTGACGGTATGGTTATGATGTCTCAAATTATGCATTCTCTAATTATGATACTACTAATTAATATTTCATGTGGTTATTTGACTAGTATAAGACCCATGATTATGTTTTATTATGGCATTATTTATTCAACTCTTATTCCTGGCATAATGTGTTCAAGTTATATTTTTAAAGGAATGTGTTTTTAAGTTATTCACCATGCCTAATGTTTATGTTTATTATATCTTCCTCTATATTTCTTACCATTACTGAGCATTTGAGCTCCCCCCTTTCTTATGTTTCATTTTCCCATGACATGAAGAGGTATATTATGAATGACATGTAGAAATAACCTAGGAGTTATGGATGTTGTAAAATGAGTTTCTATGTTGTATTTATTTTCAAGTTGTAAGGTTGAACTTTTGTATATATCTTGTTTCTAAATCTACTAAACTAATCGGTCCTTTGAGATTCATATTCCTTATTTATATTCCAATGTAATAAAATAAGGCACTGGCTCCAGGCAATTGGGGTCGTATCCTTACAGTTGGTACTAAAGAAAGTTTAGTAGAAAACTTAGAAACTAGATTTAGAAAACAAAGATTGGGGAAAACCCCTAAGATAGTATTTGAGGATAAACATACAAGAACATCCTAGAATTTTTGGTAAGGAATAGATTATGTGGATATTTCTAGCAAATACATCATTTTCTGGATACTACAAGTAGACGTGGTTCTGGCATAGATGTACCTAGGAGTGAAAACTCCAACAAGGAGTTTCGGGCTTGAGTTGGGGTATCTGGGTACACAATAATGGGCCTTTATATGCAACTAGTATGAATCTGCCATGGGATATTCTAGGGATAATTTACATTTTCTTTAAAATCCATTATGAAGTATTTAAATGTAAGGTTTTCCTCAAAGAAACCATGTTTGTGATTATAATATTATCCCTGCATAGGATTTCAATTTATGCTAAGTATTTTGCTAAGTCGAGATTATACATTATGATTTATAACCTAATATAGTGTATTCCATTATTTATAAATGGATCTTAGTGGAATAAATGGAAACTACATGAACACACGTATCCCATGTAGGGATTTCCCTCTGATGTAAGATAATGATGTTGGATCTGGAGTAACGACTAGTGCTAAGAAACTTATAACTATACTGGGAAAACCGACTGAGGTTATAAACAATAACCCTACCCGTATGGAGAATCCCGATCCACAATGTGGAGGAGCTATGCTGGATTGCTTTATGTAATAACAGCCTCCATCATTCAATGGGAATACAAACCCATTTGAAGCTGAGTAGTGAATAAGTTCTCTAGAGAATATATTTCTCACTTTGGGATGTAACAAAAGAGAGAAGGTTTCCATGGAAGTTTATAATCTATCGTGAGATGTGGATCAGTGGTGGTTGTTAATCTAAAATAAAAAAGATGACGAAAAAATAAAAGAGATGGAATTAAGGTGTTTTAAGGAAATATTCTTAGAAAAATATTTTCCCCATGAACAACGAGTGGATATGGAAAGGAAATTCTTGAATATGGGGAAGAAGAAGGATGAAAATGTTTCTAAGTATGAAGCCAACTTTACAAGGCTGGTAAGGAATGCTACAAAATATATACGTAATCCAAGGATCAAGATTGCTTGATTCTTATATGGTTAAAAACCATTCCTCTAAAGGGATATAGTCTTCTAAAGTTTCCCATCATATAAAGATTTTGTATCAAGTGTTATCAATATGGAAAAAGAATTTTCTAAGTATTATAACTTTAAAGGAAACCAAGAGAAGAAGGGGGATGCTGAAAACTTTGGAAAAGGAAATAAGGAAATGGGGAATAAGGGAAGAGTTGACCTTTCATACTAAAGTAATTGTGGGAAGAAACACCCTAGAACTTTCTTGAAGGGAATGGGAGTCTATTACAAGTGGGGAGAAAAAGGCCACATATCTCAGGATTTTAAGGGGAAGAAAGAAGTTACCAATGTTCAATGATACAATTACAAGGATATGGGACATTATGCACATGAATGTCCTGAGCGTTAGGGAAATGTTCCCCAAAGAAGTCTAAGGGATAAAGGTCAAGATTATACAGTCACAACTATGGAGGTCGAAGTTCCTAACGATGTGGTGGTAGGTACTTTAATTGTTTCCTTGAACTTATCCAGTGATTTATTTGATTATGTATCATCACATTCTTTCATATATTCCAAGTTTTCCAAAAAAATAGATATTTATAATTTGATTTAATAATGGAGTTTTCAGTTCAAACTCCTAAGGGAAGTATCATTGAAACAAAGTTGGATTAGGCAGTCCCTATTAATGAATATAAATGTGCTTTATATACTAATTTTATTATCGTACCCATGATTAACTTTGATATAATCCTTGGTATGGATTGGATTTTGAACTATGATACAAAATTTTATTTCAAGAATAATTAGGTAACAATATTTGATGATGATGTGGAATACCTTATCTTTAGGGAAGAAACATCACCATCTGATTCTCATCTAGATCCACCCCTAGTATCTCTATAGAATTAAATTATTTAGGAGGAAGGGAATGAAATAACTATAGGTGAGGGAAAGAATTTTCAAATATATGACGTACCTATTGTGAAAGAATATGTTTATGTCTTTCTAGAGGATTTACCTAGACATATTCCAGAGTGGGAAATTTTGTTTTACATTAACTTAATTCCTGGTTCAAGGCCCATGTCAAATACCCCTTATAGAATGTCCACTTTAGAATTAGTAGAATTGAAGAAACAACTAGAGTAATTGAGTGATGAAGGATTTATTTTCCCTAGTGTTTCTCCATGAGGATCCCTTATCCTTTTTGTTAAGAAGAAATATGGATCTATGAGGTTGTGCATTGACTATAGGGAGATAAATGGTATAACAATAAAGAACAAGTATCACCTACCTCACATTGATGATTTATTTGATCAACTTCATAGAACCCAATATTTTTATAAGATTGACATTCGGTCTGGATATCATCAGTTGCTAGTAATGAAGAAATACATTCAAAAGACATTATTTCAAACATGGTATAGGCATTACGAGTTTACAGTAATGCCTTTTGGCCTGACTAATGGACCCTACGTTTTCCTGGATCTAATGAATAGAGTTTTCAAGTAATATCTTGATGACCTTGTAGTGGTATTTATTATTGATAATTGGTATAATTCAAAAGCTATGATGATCATTAAAATCAATTACGCACTATTCTAAAGACTCTTAGAATAAATGAATTATATGGGAAGTTTAGAAAGTGTGAATTTTGGCTTCAATAAGTTTCCTTTCTTGGCCACACTATCTATAAGGATGAAATATCTGTTGATCCTGTAACGACAAAGGTTATGAAAGAATGGCCTACTCCAATGAACATAACTAAGGTATGTAGTTTTATTGTTTTAGTAGGTTACTATCGATATTTCATTCAGAACCTTGCCCGTTTAGCCAACCCAATGACCAATATTACACGTAAAGAGGTTAAGTTCACATTAAAAAAAGAATGTGAGGAATTTTTTGAGGAATTTAATAGGATATTAGTGAATGCTCAGATCCTAACTCTACCATCGGGTAATGATGGGTTTGTGATATATAGTGATGCATCAAAGAAATGAATTGGTTTTGTGCTTATGAAGAATGATAAAGTTATTTCATATGCATCAAGCTGGTTAAAAATTCATGAACAAAACTATGCTTACTCATGATCTTGCATTAGAAGTGGTAATCTTTTCTCTGAAGATATGGATACATTATCTCTATGGTGAAAAATGTGAGATATATATAGATCATAAGAGTCTCAAATATATCTTCTCACAGAAATAACTCAATATGAGGAAAAGGTGATGGCTCTAACTACTCAAGGATTATGATTGTTTCATACACTACCACCCAGGAAAGGAAAATAAGGAAACTGATTCATTGAGTAGGAAGGATCATGGAGTTCTCAATAAAATTAGGATTAACAAGGATCCTTTGTACTTGGCTCTAGTGAGGATGGATATGGGAATTATCAAAGAAGGTGAAGCATCACTACTTGTTCAAATGGTTTCTCAGCTGTCTTTATTGGAAAGAATTAAAGCTTCATAGTTTGATGATGAGAATCATCAAAAGAAAATTAATGCTATGAAAGATGGAAAATTGGATAAATTTATGTGTGAAGATAGAATTCTAAAATTTGGGAAGAGGTTATGTGTTCCCTTTCTACCCTAGCTGAAAAGTGAGTTATTGGATGATGCCTATAGATCAAATTTCTCTATACACCTTGGTAGCACTAAAATGTATAGATATTTGAAAGAGAATTTTTTTTGGGATAACAAGAAGACAGAAATTGTTGATTATATATCAAGATGTTTATTTTGTCAACAAGTGAAGGCTGAATGACAACATCCTAGAGGATTCATGCAACCTCTACCTATTTCTACATAGAAATGGGATGACATCACCATATATTTTTTTACTGGATTACCCAAAATTACAAGAAATAATGATTCAATATGGGTAATTGGGGATCAACTTACGAAATCTGCACATTTCCTTTCTATAAGGGAGGATTTTACACTGGAGTGCCTATCAAGACTATATATAAATAAAGTTTTGAGACTTCATGGTGAACCTCTGTCAATTGTTTCTTATTGTGATCCATGGTTTACATTGAAATTCTGGAAAAGTCATCAGAAATATTTGGATATTGAACTTCAATTGAGTACTGCTTATCACCCACAAACTAACAGGCAATTAGAAAGGACAATCCAAACCTTATAGGACATTTTGAGATTATAGTCACTTGAATTTCAAGGTATGTGGGATCAATATTTACCTTTAGTTTATTTTTCCAACAATAATAATTTCGATTCAAGTATTAAAATGGAACCATATGAAGCATTATACGAAAAGAGATGTCGTGCACCAACTTGTTGGGATGAAGTTGGAGAAAGGAGGCTTATGGGCCCAGATCTTGTGGAGGAAACAACAGTGAAGGTAAAGACTATTCAAGGGTATATCAAAGCAGCTCAAAGTAGAAAAAAGATCTATTCTGATAACCGAAGTAAGGATTTAGAATTTCAAGTAGGAGATCATGTTTTCTTAAAAGTATCTCCATGGATGGGTGTTATAAGATTTGGGAAGAAAGGGAAATTGATCCCTAAGTACATTAGACCTTTTGAAGTTATAGAGGGAGTTGGATCTATTTCATATCATTTGGTTATGCCACCTATCCTTTCTAAAGTACAAAATTTGTTTCATGTCACATTGTTGAGAAAGTACATGATAGACGCAATGCATGTACTCACTTCTAATGGTATAGAATTAGAACCTGAACTATCTTACTGTGAAGAGCTTATCAGGATTATGGACACTAAAGAACAAGTGTTGAGAAATCGGAAAAATAATCTGGTAAAGATACTTTGGAAAAATCATAAAATTGAAGAAGCAACATGGGATCCTAAGGAGATTATGGTGAAGAACTACCCAATTCCTTTTGTGAGGTAACATTCTGGTAATTTCGAGGAAGAATTTTTTTTATGGAGGAAATAATGTTACATGCCAATATTTCGAAAATAAATTTAATATTGAATGCATGAAACTCTAAGTCTCTTAAAAACACTACTTTATTATAACCTAGCCATTAAACATAATTTTTCCACCACTGTGATTTGAATTTTGAAAAACTGACAAACACGGTTGCGTTCAGTATGATGTTTAGAGTCTGATAAGACAAACTTAATTTTTGGTGAATAGTATCATACCCTTATGAATATTAATATGACCCATATGAATAGTAAATCATATTATTATTTTATTGTCTTAATTTTATAAGATAATGATATCTTGATTAATTTTTCAAGGGGATATAAAATGAATTATAGTTTTAAAATTGTTATTTTTCGAATAAATTATTATTTTATTTAAAAATTAAATTTATAATATTTAGAAAATTATTTTCAAAAAAATGGAGTTTGTTTTTTAATTCTAAATTTAGAAAAATGGTTAGGGTGAATTTTTGGGATTTTTCTGAAATACTTGAATTTTTTATGAATAGTAAAATACGGTAATTTATCATGTATATACATTATCAGTTAAATTAACTATTACTATCATCATGGATGATGTAAGAACACTTTTATTTAAATCACATTAAAATTTTGATATTCTTGGTCTCAATAATCAATACTATTGGTTGTATTTGGCAAAATAATAAAATAATGAGTAAAATAATAGGAAAACCCTCCTCTCCTCCACTGTAACCCCCCCCCCCCCCCCCTCTCCCTCTTCTCTTCAATACTCTAAGACTAGAAGATCCTAAACTTTATACTAAAATACCATTACCTAGTCATTCCCAATGTCTAGGATCATTTTTTCTTTCCAAAAGACCAAAACCCCTTCCCTTAAGGAGGTTCTCAAGGAGGTTATTTCATGAGGTAAAGAATCTTTCTTTTTCATTTAGTTCCATTTCAATTTAACTTCTTTTCTTATTCTCTCCAAAACTGTCTATACAATTAATTATTATAACTCTATTATCACCTATATACTGGAATTATACCATGTTAATCTAATAACCATTATCAATATTCTTACTCTCTCTCTCTCTTATAAATGAAATCATCATCTATGAGGTTCCAATTTACAACCTTCATGGATGATGAAGTTTCGTTCTTCAATTTCTCCTTAATTACTAGTCATTAAACCATTTTTATGGTTGACCCATATTATAATATATTTATTATAACATACTTAATATTCATAAACTAGTATATGTACATAGTTTTAATTTATATGACAAAACTTGTTCATAATAATTCAAATACCACCAAATAATCTAAGTGATTGTCATTAATATTTAATCCAATGATTTGTCCTCATACATTGTAAAGAAATGATATATATAACCATTAACACTTATGAATATTAATAAATAATATATAATTTCAATTTTGGATAATTACATCCTTTCCACATGAACATCCATACTCATATACAAATATACCGATCATGAAAACCAAGGAAACGAACACTCCGGAACGACGGAATTCAATCTTATAACTTATAAATATGTACATAATGAACTTAATAAAATTATGATAAAATAAATAAATTTCTAATAGGTTATTATTTAAGTTATTAATAAGTCAAATTTTATATTCCAGGACCTTAAGTTCTAGAGCAGAACACATTCAGACTTAAGGTAAGGGTTTCAACCCGAACCTCCATTTTCATTCGGGTTACTGTTATTTTCTACTTAACTCAATTAAATTATTATTTATTCATATTTACTCCTCATATATTCTTTTATAATTTTTTATATATGTGTAACAAGAATAATCCTACTTTCATTTAAGGGGAGTTATATGTTCTAAAAGGATCTTTCAAAAATTCTTCCCGAAATACAAGCCCAATTCAAGGGAATTTTTCAAATTCTTACCTATTTTTGAGGTCACTCTATAATATGTTTTTGGAAAAAAATATATTTATAAAATATATCATTTTATTTTTAAAATAATACCTTACTTAACTTCTGGTTTTATACAAATATTTTTCCTAAAGAACTCTTCTTTTCAAAGTAAAAGAGTATTTATCTCAAGAATTACTCGATGATTTTATAAGAGAATCTTTATCTTTTTCAAAACTCTTGTTTATTATTATGTATTATTAAGATTAATATTTTATGATATCAACTACCTTATTTAATTTAATGGTTTATGATTATTTTGAATGTGTATGTGCTATCTTAAATCAATTCACTGATTTACTCCAAATGGTTAGTGTTTATGCTTAATGTTTGGGGAAACTTCTTTACATTTCATATATTAGTTTCAATATGAATATATATATTGTTTATTTTAATCCCAGTTCATATGAAAAATTCATTTGACTTAGTAAGTATAGGGTACGGCCTTCTATATCCCCTCGGTGCATCAGTAGGTCTCATGAGACAAACTATGGTCTTGACATGAGGCCATGACAAAATGGATATTTATGGTCTTGGAATAAGGCCTTGAAAGTATGGTTATGATGTCCTGGATTATTCATTCCCTCATTATGAAACTAGTAATTTATATTTCGTGTGGTTATTAGACTAGTATAATACCCATGATTATGTTTTATTATGTCATTATTTATTCAACTCTTATTCCTGCCATAATGTGTTCATGTTCATTTTTTAAAGGCATGTGTTTTAAGTTATTCACCACACATAATGTTTATGTTTATGATATCTTCTGCTATATTTCTTATCCTTAATGAGCATTTTAGATCACCCCTTTCTTATGGTTCATTTTACCAGGACACAAAAAGGTATATTATGAATGGCATGTAGAAATAACCTAGAAGTTATGGATGTTGTAAAAGGATTTTCTATGTTGTATTTCTTTTCAAGTTATAATGTTGAACTTATTTATGATTCTTATTTCCAAATATACTAAACTACTCATTCCTTTAGGATTCATATTCATTTTTTATATGCCAATGTAATAAAATAAGGCATTGGCTCCGGGCAACTGGGGTCGGGTCCTTACAGAAAGTGATATAATTAGATATTTATTATAAAAGGTTTAGGGTTTGAAAATTGTACAAAATCCCTTTACCATCTTTACAATTCTTATTTGACCCCATGTCCAATAAAAATATTATTATTATTATTAATTTATTTACATGTCAAAAAAATTAAGAATAAAACAAATATCATTTATACCATTTCCAATCGGCCCATTAAGCTTGGTCTTCTTTCCCTCATCGACATTTATCAATCCTTGAAAAACTACTCGTTATTTAATAAATAAATATCACTCCATTATTCATCGATAAATATAATAAATATTATATTATCCAAAATTGAAAATAAATATTTTTTATTATTTAACTCATGTATTCTTTTGAATATCTTTTTATTAAATCTTGGTGATCATCCAAACCCAAATAAATATTATTTATTCCAACTTATTAAATTCAATACTTGAATTCAAATGAGATTGCAGATACACTTGATGTGTGACCCTTAAGGATTATTTCTTAGTGGAATTTGGAATAAGCTCCTAAAGTCCAAGTTTAGTTTCTATAAACATGATAAGGATCCCATTTAGAAATAAGTTAATATCAAAATTAAATTAACCCTCTTATGAATTCTTACCATGTAATAAAATATTTTTATCATGATATCTCAAATCAATAAGGTTGCATACTAGTTCCATCAAACTATATACTTAATATATCTTTCTTTAACTTTACAGAAACGAAATTTCCCACCAAACACCATGGAAATGGATTTATGCAATCAGTTTCATTCCCATCAAAGAGAATGAGATATAAACTTAAATCAAGGGATGGAAGGGGTGAATCATTTCTTTCATTATTCATTAATACAACATCACTTGTGATGCACCCAACATATCCTACCTCACCTCGATCATCTATCATCACGATTTTCATCAATACATCAATGTACATGATTCCTAATATCCATTAATTATAATATTAAATTCTATGGATTAATACACTTGTATGATAATATGAACATCCAATGACACATTAAAATGTAGATTTCCTATTAACAGATATGTTCCCATAACCTTCTATCTTGGAGATTACCAAGGAAGAACACTATGAAAAGGTGTCTCAAATCATTATGAGTCTCCTACACCTGATAGCCAGTATTTTATATATCTTTTTAGACAATATCATTTGGACATAGAACAATATTCAATAATACCATTGTGGTGCCTCTAGATTCTCATCCTTATGGGGAACTGCCATGACCTTTTAGTGTGACATATTTTATTATGACAGTATCACTTGAATTTCATGCAGAGGAATAATCATGATATGATAATTAACTTCATTAATAATGAAAACATATAACCAGTTACTAAATAATTAGGTTCTAGGTCATGAACTCTAATAGACTCCCACTTTCACTAGATTCAACTAACAATAACTTTCATTACACTTAGCTCTCACATGATATGCATTCCTATGATGAAATAGTGGCTTCATCAAGGGGTCTATCTCATTTTACTCTATGGATAATTTTCTCACTGTAACTTCACCTCTTTTAGATAAATACCTTAAGAGATGAAACTTTTAGAGTATATGATTTTCCCTTTGAATTTACCATGACTCTTTAGAGAGATCTACTATTATCATAGTAAACTATGATAGGGTCTTGAATACTAGGTACCACATCAATATCTTGGAAAAAATTTCAAATCCAAACTAATTACTTGGATTCATCAAAAGTCATAATATACTTATACTTCACTATAAAATCAGTGAAAACTGGATTCATAGAACTCTTCTAGCTCACAGCTCCTCTGTTGAGGGCACTAGTGTGATCCTCATACGATGTTAGTCCAGTGACCCTGGTTGGATTCTTAAACTAAGGCTCCTTGTTTTCCAACCAATGACCTCTTTGATATATGGATCATATAACCAACTTTGGTAGAGGTGATTTTAGGTAAATGGATAACATTTTTGAAAACCTGTGACTTGGTTTCAACTCTTTTCCTATAAAGAAAATAAACATCTCATGCATCATACTAGGAACATAGTATCCACATGTTATAATCATTCTATTGTGTGATTTTATGGATTTTATTTTTATTATAGGTTATGTGGATCTATGGTAAGGCACTAGGCAGTGAGGGCACTGGTGTGATCCTCATGCATTATTAGTCCAGTGACCCTGGTGGTCCAGTGTGGTGTAATTTTATGTTTTTGTGACCTTTTGGGTGATTTTTGTGTGAGGATAGTATTATTTTTGAGTCCTCTAGGGAGTGTTTTGATGTGAAGATTCTTAGAGAGGATAGGCTCCCCAGTTGTGGGTGGTTGGTTGGTATATGACACATTGATGGTGTGAAACCCTATAGGAGGGTGTTTTGTTTTGTTGATTTCATTTGATGATGAGATAGGTTCATGTTTATTTCCTATTATTTTTGTTCTCTTGTGATTTGGTGTAGACCTTAAGTGGTTAGACCTAGTGACCTTTTAACGTGACTCCAGTTTTGGGAGTTGATATCGTGTGGATTTTGGGGGTAACCTGTTAGAGGGGTTGGTTGAGTTTTATGTGACTTTGGGTGTATAATTCATGGGTCTATATTTTTGAATTTTTTAATTGGTGTATAGAGGGTGAATCTGGGTTTGAGGTTTTGGCACATAGGATGCCTTTGGTTTTGGGAAAAATCACTTGGGTGTCATTATTTAAGCCTTGTGGTTGGTTTTAAAAATGAGAGATTGTTTCGGTACCAAGCCTAGGTAATGGACATGCATATATGTGTTCTTGGTGGTTATGTGTTGGATCATAAGCTTAAGTGGTGATAGAGGAAAGGTGGGTTCATGTGGATGAGTTCTCTTTGGGTGGATAATACACATGTAAGTTTGTTTTGGTATGAGGCATGGGGATGTGTATAGTTTTCTTGAGATGGGAAAAACTAGGAGTTTTGATTCTTCGGTGGCATGTGTGGTTTTTGAGGGGAGTAATGGTCTACTTCCCAGCTCGGTTGGCTCTAGATGTATATTCAGAAATGTGATTTAGGTTCAGTGAGATGCTTTTGGTGTTGGAAACCACCAAGCGTGCCCTTCATCGGGTGAGATAGGCATGCAGAGTAGGCATGGCTAGTGGATAGAGAATGTGAGTTGAAGTTTCATATGGCTTGAATTGTTGGATTCAAAATCAGGTTTTGTGGTGGGGTCACACAATAGTGTGTTATAGTTGAGTGTTAATGGAATCTTGGAGGCACAAGCAGATAGTTATGCATTTTGTCATCTGGTGTGGGTTGGGCGTTATGAGAACATATGCTTGAGGTGATTATGTAGAGAAAGAATCTACGAGTAGGCTGAGGCTCATTGAGGATGTGATGATATACATGTAGATAGGGAGTCTTGAGATCTTTCTATGGCTTTCTATTTCCCTCCAATTATATATGACATTGGAAATGGATGAGTGACAGTGGTATTCGTTGATGACATCTAATCATACTCTTAGCTTGGGGAAGATCATTCCCAATATATTTACATTTTCCTGAGCATGCTAAGAGATATTTAGCTAGAATACTAGAAACTTAAATGTATTCTAGTTAAATATGGTGCCTCTTAGAGGTTTTGCTCATGGAGTGATGAATATGGGGTCATATGGTGGGATGTAAATCGTTGATTTTTTTTTCAGGTGAGGTCCTCAGTATAGACCAGATGTTGATAAATGCCATGGGTTCCATTCTCAGATGCCAGGAATGGGAAATAGTTGAGTATTTCATTTGGTCGCTTAGGTGTGGGTGATATAGCCACATAAAATTTGTGGGTTATTAGTTTTTTGATAATGTTTCAAAATATTTTAGGTTGTTTGGTTAAGTCAGTTATGATAAAACTCCTATGGTGGGGAGTAATGCATTAGTTTTGGAGGCACAAACCTTTATCTATATGGGTTGCAGGTGTATGGAGCTAATTGTGGATCATTTTTTGTGGAACAGACATACTAGATATAAACCTTGAGGTTCCTTCTTGGATTTTGTAGGGAATTATATTGGTATATTAGTAGTGGAGGATGATCAAGTTGGGTGTTGGCTTCAGGCTTGGGGTGTTTTTAGAAAATAGTTCGGTATGGATGAAGGGTATGCATCTACATTATTTGGTTTTCAATGATGAGGATGGGTGACAATTATGATTCAAATTATTATGGGTGTTGGGGCACCGTAGGCTAGTATCCATGTTGGTAATATTGTGGGAGCTCAAGTTCGGGTCTGGTTTGTCTTTCCTAATGGAAAAGGTGTTAAGTATCATAAGTTGGTGGGTATAAGATGGAGCTTATAGTGGGGAGAACCATAATTTTATGACTGATAAGGTAATTTCCTAATAAATTATTCAAATATTAAGACTTTTTATAAGCTCGATCATGTTGTTCTAGGGTTGGTAATGGGTGTTATCTTTGAAGCTCGACTGGTTGAGGGCCTAGAGTTGGAGATTGTACCTCGGTTGTGTTTTGATAAATCCTAATTTGGATGAGGATGTTGGATGAAAAAAGCAGTGATCGATGTATATTAGGTGTTGAATATGTATGACCACCAAGAACTATCAAGGATTAGTAGTGTTATGGTGTGGAGGTTTTAATATCCCATGTCCCGACGGATCAAAAATTTCAGAAGAAATTTGAATTTTCATTACCAGAAAGGTCGAGTTTTGAATTGAGACTCATAATGCGATTCCAAGAGTTAGAATACCTAAAAGTGTTTTTTTAGATTATTAATGATTCTCGAGGTATCTTGGGAGTTTGGATGAGTTTTGGGGGCATCATATTAAGTTTTAGGTGTTTTAAAGTTTTCTGTAAAGGGTGCACAGTTTGGTGTGCACGGTTTAGGAGAAAATCTGTGACACCTTGATGTTTAGAAGTTTTTTAGTTCACCTAGAACTGAGCATGATTGGTTTACATGGTTATCACACAGTTAATGAAAAAATGGGCATGGTCCAAGGAGGAACCGTGCAAGTATAAGGAGGTTCAAGGCATGGAGCACAAGTTGCGCACGATTTCAGACAAACCATGCACTTTGCTATAGAAGGGAAGAAGTGTTGAAAGCATGATTAGCACATATTTTTTAAACTATGTGGCCTAAATATGCAGGTCCTAGGTGTTGGATAGTAGGGGTGTTCATAGTTGGTGCATGTTTTGGAAAACTATGCATCCCAACGATGCAAGGGGTGGATTTAGACAAATCCAACTGCACGGTTGGTGCATGGTTTGGTAAAATACCCGGCCAAACAATGTAGTTTCCCATAATATCATTAAAATTGTATTTTTACCATTTTTACTCTAGTATTTTAAGCCACCCCTCCCATTTCTCTCCATCTCATGCATAAAAACCAGAGTAGGGTTCTCTTCCCTCCCTCCCTTCTTTAACCCTTTCCAAGGAGGTGATTTGGTGGTCTTTATTTGGAAATTTAAGGTAAGATTGAACCCTTAGTGGCTTCTTTTCTTTTGATTATCCTTTTATTCTAATTTAGTAGTTATTCAGTTAGGGTTTATTTGACTATTCCACTAGATCATGATGTAATCATCCATTTCTCATGGGTATTTTGATTGGCATGGTTGGAAGAGATCCCAAAAAGGATTCCTCACTTCATTCCATGACAATTCATCAAGGTATGTGGCCATGGTGAATTTTATTAGGTTTTATAGGTTAAATTAATATTTTTGGTTGATTATTTGTTATCACCTATTATTTATTTTCCCTATATTATTATTGGTAGTTTTTTTTCAATCCTCCATGGTAGTTTCTTGGAGCTTCAATAAGAATTGATCAACCAAGTGAGTTTTTTGACATTATGACAAGTTGGGTTTTTTTAATTAATTAATTATAATTGTTATATTTTAATTTATTATAGTTTTTTGGTGTGATACTAGAAATTGGTTGATCATGATGATCTTGTTTGGATGTCAAGAGGTTTGGAGAATTCTTGGATGGGCCTTGGTGAGGCCACTATGTTTTGAAAACATGAAGAAAAGCTTCTCTAATGAGCTTGGTGGTCTAAGAGCTTTACCCATTGTATTATTAATTGTTTTATATGTTTATTTAAGTGTATTATTATATCCCTTGTGTGTTATAACTTCTCCTTTATTTTAATAAATTTATTTTCCCTTAGATTGACACTTTGGACCTTCCACGGATCACATTGTATTCATGGTGATGTAAGACCAAATTTAGGGCCACCCATGGGGTGTTCCAACCTTTGGAAGTGGAAGGTTTTATGTAATAATATTTTATGAAAATGCCTATGAGGATTTGAAATGGTTTTTAGTTTATTCTTGAGTCTTGATCCAGTTTTGGGATGTTAAAGGGGAAAGACCATTTTTCAAATGATTCTTGTTTTGGGATGAGGTATTAACTCAAGGTGATTTCAATTGGGTTTTAAATAATTTAAAATGTTGATATGAAATGGTTGTGGGGTTACTCTTTAAATGTTTTTCTTGAAATATGGATGCCTTGGGCCTCATTTGGTTTTTAAATTTAAAGACCCATGTTTAAAGGGTAGTTTTGAAATGTGTAATGATAATGTGTGGTTTTGGTATTTTTATGAAAAGTAAAAAGGATTGGGTTTGTTGTGGAATGTTTTGGTTTAAGGGTCTATTATGACTATGATAAATGTTGTGATTTAGAATAGAAATGGAAATGGTTAAAAAGGGCTGTGTTTTATTTTTAAATGTTTTGAAGAACATTTAAAAAATATGTATTTGAGTAAAGGATTAAATGGTTTAAATTTTGAAGTAGGTTTAATGTGATGAAAGTAATGGATTTTAAAAATGATAAATGAATTGGTGATGATTAATAATGAAATGGTTTTGGGGATGGTAAGACATGGCATTCCAATTCCTAGTTGGATTCATGGATTGATGCTCCATATTTTCCAACCTATGATTAATGGTTTTGGGATGTTGGACTAATGCTCCAATCCCTAGTTTTGGGAGGGCCAGACTAATTATCTATGTTCCCTAGTGCGTTGTAGTTATTAGGGGGAAGGATTGATGCTCCTGAACCCAATGGTATGGAAATGATGTTCCGTATCAAGTTTGAGATGATCATAGATGACTTTTAGGTTCTCAGTTGGATTCATGGACTCGTGATCTGTGTTCTCCAACCTTTGACCAAAGGGTTGGGATGGTCGGACATGGAATTTAGAGTCCCAATTAGATTCATGGACTAATTCTTTGTGTTTACCAACCTGTTACCTAGTGGTTGGGATGGTCTGAAATGGTATCCAAATCCCAATTTGATTTTTGGAATGAGGATCCTTGTTTTTTAAATAGTGACCACTATGATATATGGCTCATATAACCATCTTTGGAAGATGTGATTTGATTTAAAGGGATAAATTTTGGAATAAAGAATAAAAGTGATCAATTGAACTTCTTTAATTAAATAATTTTTTTTATTTACATTTTGTATTCAATTATCCCTTTTTATTGCATAAATCATTGCACTGACTGGTATTTTTTTTAGACACCATTGGTGGTTGCCTACTGAGTTTTACTCACACCCTTCTTGGGTTGCCATTGCAACTGGGTACCTGAGCAGATCTCATGTTTTTATTTCAAGCACAGGTTTGGGTTAAAGCCTGAGTTGAGTATTATTGGTTGAGTGGGATTTCTCAGGTGGTATCAAGTGATTGAATGGGTTGGCTCGGTGATATTTTAGATCTCTTTTTTAGTTTATTTTATATTTGGCATGTTATGTAACTGGCTCAGTGGGTGATTGGTTGTATGTATGACAAGGTCATTTAGGCCTTATTTCATTTCAATTTATTATAGAATGTTTCAGTTTATTTATTCTTTCAACTTACTCTAATGTGTATGATTTCTAGTTATTTTCTTCTATTTGTGCACTCTGATATGGGGTATAGTCTCCTCACAGTTCCATTTTAGACCCCCACTACTAGTCGTCAGCCACTAGCATATGAGGAGGTATGTTTGAGGTCTTGTGGTGAAGGAATTTTGGGAACCAGTTCAGTGGAACCTAAGTCGGGGCATTACAATATGGCAGGAATAAAAGATGATCAAATAATTTCCTATAAATAATCACATGAGATTCAAACTTATCCATGGATATCATCACTATTCAAATAATAACATGGACATCAATAAATAATTTCATAATTATGGAATGCATAATATTGGGAATCAAAAATTGCCTTTAAGGTATCATGATAATAAATCTACATAAATGGGTAAAGCCTCATCCAAATACCCAACCTATTTTGTCTCACAATATATAACAATGCATTGAGGGGCTATATAATTTTGGGCCCCACCTGTCACTTAATAAGTCAGATGCATTCATTGTAACAACCTAAGATTTAAAAAAAGGAATATATCTTCAATGGTGTATTCAACACGCAACATTGAGATTAAATAACCCATGAAATATATTCCTTTAAATTTAATCTCTCTAAGAGATTTCGTTATACACAACCCCGAATATAAATGAACCGTAATATACTAACTACTATAACCTAGCCGTTAAACATGAGGGAATGAATAGGACTAACTAAATTATAAAAATTATATGGTTTAAACATGTATATAATAAATTAAATGGTTATATATTAATTATAAAATAAAATAAGAATCTTTTAAAAAAATTAAAAAAAATTTGAAAAAAAACGTGATTTTTCTAAAAGGTGGTTTTGTTGCCCTTTGCACACATACATTAAAATTAATTTCTAAAAATTTTATAAAATTTATTTTTAAAAAAGGGAATTAATTTTTAAATTTATTATATCAAAATTATCTTAGGGTTAAATTTTCTGATTTTTCATAAAATATTGATTTTTCGGTGAATAGTGAAATTTTCCAATTTTTTATAAAAAAGTCATTTATTTCCAATAAATTAAGTAATTTAAAAGTCACATTATTTTTTTGAAAATGATTTAAAGTAAAATAATTATTACTATTTTATATTTAATACACTTAATTAATTTTGAATCAAATTTATATTGTATTTTTGTATAAGTTTATTTTTTAGTTTAAAAATTGGATTTTTCTAAAAGTTGTTTTAAAGTGCATAATGTTTCTCATTTTTAATTAATTAAAACAATAGATAATTAAGAACTATTTAAATTAAATTTATATATTATTTTATCTATGTATATGAATTGAAATTAATATAATAATTATTACTAGTCATAGATTTAATATAAAATCATCTTTTTCTTGAAAAATATACTTCTTGAAACCCTGCTTTTTCATTGCATCTGTAGGTTTAATTTTAAATTAAATTCTTAAATTTATATGAATTTAATTTGGTAAAATGGATTTAATATTTTTTAATCATCATAATTTATATTATTTAATTATTTAAACTTAATTTTTTTCATAATAAATAGTAAAAATAGTAAAAATCATTTACTCTGGTTAAGGTAAAAACATATTTACCAAGAGTTAAACTAAAAATATGAGGGTTTAAATTATCTAAACACTTATATAAAATATATTGTATGTAAATAATTAGAAATTATACTTTCTAAGTATCTATAATGGCCCATTTTGGATCCTTGAGTCATGTTAAAAACATGGGTATCACTTTTTATTTTCAAAAATTATAAGTGTGCCACTCACCTCACTTATAAAAGGTTTCCCCCTATCCTCTCCTCCTCACACCTTAAAACCATTTCGTTTTCACCAATACCTACCCAAATATCTTCCATAATTACATCCCTAATACCTAGATTCCATGTTTTTATTATAAATCTATCCTAAGAAGACTTTTGGTGCTAACCTAAGGAGGTTTTCTGAAAAAGAGGTATCATGCTTAACCGAGCATTTTTACTTTGTTTCTTCTTCCTCCACCTTCAAATATTATTCAATTATTCAGATATAATAACACCATTATCTCCCATATACTGAAATTTTATTATGTCAATGTAATAACCTATATCTATTTTATCTTCCATCAAATGGGAGATAAAACTATCATTCATGTGTATGGATGATTATAGCCTCACGAACCAATGTAATTCATTTTTCATCGTCACCTCTCAAAGGTTTTTTTAATGATCGATTTAAATTATATATAGGATATTTTTAATTTAATTATAAATTTTTAATTATGATATCACATATACCTTCTTACTTTTTATTCCATGGGATATACAATAATTTCTCTCGTGTGTACGGTGAACTACCACCTCACGGAGCGATTTGATTCGCTTTTTAGTAATGCTTTATATGGAAGTTAATAAGGATAAATTTAATAAATTTTATGTGATATATATGAAATAATTATGATATTTATGAAATATTTATCATTCTTAATAAATAATATTTATGGTTATGGTCATAACGGAAGCGTGCATAGGTGGTTGATATATTAAAATTTCTTTTAATAATCATTGCCTGAAACCAAGAGTAAGGATATTGCACATAAAATTTATAATTTGTTTATTTAATATTTGATGAAATAAATACATAGTCTTAGGAAATTTTTTCATTGGTGAATGTTTATCAAACGAAAAGACCATTTCATATTACCTTTGTTTCGTTGTGAGGATCAAATGAGAGAATCCCTCAAACGGTGATCCACATGTGCTCTTATGATCTTAGAGCAACACCACTCAATCTTTGGGTGCTAGCACGGTGATTCAAATATCTTACATTGTTTGATTTGGATCACTCGTTCTTTGTTCTTGAAGAAATATCTCTTGAAATTCCTGTTCTTGATAGGGAGATAGAATGAGTTTAAAGAGAAATTTTTTGCGCAAAAAATCTCTATTCTTAATTTTTGGATACTCTATACAATAGACATATCAGTTTATTTATAGAGTTAGGATTTAAGTTAAGAGATTATTTAATTTCATACCGGCCACTAAATAAAATTTATTACCTTTAATAATTTTTATACCATATAATAATTATTATATTATTATTATTTTGTGGCACGTGTCAACTTGCGCAATAACAAATATTATGTAATGGTATTGTTAATTAATATTTATCACTAGACTTGGTCTTGGTCCATTCAAACTCATCTATAATTTATTGGACAACTGAATAAATATTTTATTCATGAATAAATATTTTATTCATGAATAAATATTTTATTCACATTCTAGAAAATAAATATTTATTAAAATATTCAATAAATAAAATAAATATTTTATTCACTAGCCGGTTAATAAATATTTATTTAATTTATAAGATCAATATAACTTGAATAAAATTATTCCTAAAACTTGAGAATAATATTTATTCTATTAATTAACTCAAATATAATTTAACCAAGGTCAACATAAACACTTAGTGTGTGACCCTCAAGGATTATTTCTAGTTGTAATTAGGCGAGCTTGCCTAAATTTCAAGATTACTGTCTAGAAACAGATAAAGGAATCAAAGATAAATAACTTAATGTTACAACATCAACAACCACATACGAATTATCACTGTGTAATATAACCCATTTATCATAATATATCATCAATCAGGTTTCACAACCAAGTCACCAACCTATATGCTCAATATGTCATTCTTTGACTATCTGAAATAAACACATCATTACACCATGGCCATGAAATTTAATGTGATGGATCTATTCCAATCAAAGGGCCAAGATATTAGCTTCCATAAATATGGATGGGGTAAAAACTTACTCAACTTATTTATTAATGACATGTCACTCATGACACACCCAATGTATCAAAATTCACTATGAACTATTATCATTATGGTTTACAAAATATATCTAAGTATGTGTGTTATAACATGAATTAATAATAATAATCTTAAAGTATAAGGACCATCACACATGCTCTTATATAGGAATATCCAATGACATCAAAACATTAAGAATTCCTGCTGGTGGTTCTATTCTCATAATCACCCATCTTGGAGAATACCAAGTGAAAACATCATGAAAAGAATCCTCATAAACTTACGATTACTCACACCTAACAATCTATGTACTATGTGTCCCATCATAGTATGTTATCCAACCACAAAACATTATTTTAGAATATCGTTAGATAACATCAATATTATCGTCATAGTAGGTAACTGTTACGACCTTATCAACGTGGCATATACTCTTAGATATTATTAGATTATAGTTATTCAGAACAAAAAAAATATGTAATAAGAAGTTATATTAATATTCAGTACATAAAATATACATGTAATCAAAGAAAAAATAGTTGGTCCTAGGAAACCAACTCCAAAATAACTCCCACTTAGACTAGTGCCAACTGTCTATGACCTTCAGTCTACTAGACCTCACATGATAGTCTTTTTTATACAGAATCAGGGATTTATTCAAGGGTTCCTCCATGTTGTCTTACATGGAAATATTTCTCACTACAACTTCACCTCTCTGAGAAAAATCCATCAAGTGATAATACTTTCAAAGTATGTGCTTCATCTGTTTATACAACCTTGTCTCTATTGCAAGATCCATCACTACAGTATTGTCATAATAGAATGTGATAGGATCTTTACTTAAAGATATCACATCAAGATCTTAGATGAAGTTATGCATTCATACTGCTTCTTTATCTACCTCAAAAGACTCAATATACTTGGAATCTGATATATAATCTACAACCACATCCTTCTTTGAGCTCTTTCAGCTCATAACACCTCCATTCAAAGTGAATATGTATCCCATTTTTGACATTATGTCATATTGATCAATTTGGAAACTATAATATGAATATCCTATTATTAATAGTTCCTCATCTTCTCCATAAACCAGGAACATATCCTTAGTACGCCTCAGATACTTAAGGATATTCTTGACTGCCATCCAATAGTGGTTACCCAGATATTCTTGATATCTTCCTACCACACTTAATTCATAGGAGACATCTTGCCTAGTAAATATTATATAATACATGATTGTCCCAATCAATGATGTGTATATAATCCTTTTCATTATGTTTCTTTCCTCATGTTTCTGAAGACACATTTTCCTAGAAATATAAATTCTATGTGACACTGGAAATAATCCCCTCTTGGATTGTTCCATACTGAATCTCTTCTTTATCTTGTTAATGTATGTTTTTTAATTAGTCTGAGAAACCTCTTGTATATATCATGATGGATCCTGATCCCAAGAAAATATGATGCCTCACCCAAATCCTTCATAGAGAATCATTTATTCAACTAAGCCTTAATAGACTGTAAGACTAGTATTTCATTTCCAATGAGTAATATTTCATCAACATATACTATTAAGAAAAATATTACACTCCCACTAAACCATTTATAGACACATAGTCCTCATTCATTTTTTATGAAACCAAATTCTGTTATACCCCCATCAAAATAAATGTTCCATGGCCTGGATTCTTACTTTAATCCATAAATGGATATTTGAAACTTGAATACCTTGTTGGAATCCTTTGGATTCACAAAACCTTCAATTTGTGTCATATAGACATCTTCCTAAAGGTTATCATTAAGGAATGCTGTTTTGACATCCATTTTACAAATCTCATAATCATGGAAAGCTACAATGGCAAGTAGAATTCTGGTTGGTTTCAGTATTGAAACTGGTGAAAATGTTTCATTGTAGTCAATTCCTTGACACTATTAAAACCCTTTTGAAACCATTCTCTCCTTATAGGTACTAAATTGTCCTTCCATGTCTAGTTTATTTCTGAATACCCATTTAAAACCAATGGGATTTACATTTTCTAGATGGTTTACCAAAATCTATACTTAGTTTTGATACATGGAATCCATTTCATAATTCATGTCTTCTTTTCACTTAGAAACATATGTTCCACTTATTACTTCCTTTTAGGTTATAGGATCATTATTATCAACTAATAATGAGTCACCATCTTCAGTGACTAGAAAACCATATTATTCTACTTCTCCAACCCATCTAGTACTCCTATATAGTAACTGTGTCTCTGTAACAATTTCTTCTTCCATAAGGATTTGTGGAATTTTTTATTACACAACTCTTGTGTATCTTGATCCTGGAATTCATTTAAGTCTATCTTTCTCTCATTGCATATTTTAGAGATAAGATCCTCCTCAATAAATATGGGACATCTGACACCCACAATGGTTTTTTCTAAAGGATTGTATATCTAGTATCCATTTGTTTCTTTGGGATATCTAATAAAGATACACTTTTTTCATTAGGGTCTAAGATTGTTACCTGAATAGGCCTTAACAAATGCTTTACAACCCCATACATATAAGTAAGACAACACAGGATTCTTTACATTCCATAATTATTATGGTATGCCATCTGTTTCTTTAGTTGTAACTTGTTTTAGTACGTATGTTGTTATTTGTAACGTGTATCCCCAAAAGGATAATAGAAGACTCTCATGACTCATCATTGATCTCGCCATGTACAATAAGGTGTGGTTCCTCCTTTTTCTTACACCATTTCACTGATGTGTATAAAAATGAGTGAGTTGAGATAAAATCTCAAATTCCTATAAATAATCAATGATGTCTTGATTGAAATATTCCCCACCATGATATGAGTGAAGTTTCTTAATATTATTACCAATCTAGTTCTCAAATTCATTATTGTGTTCCATGAATTTATCAAAAATAATCTGACTTATAACTCATTAATTAGACATATACATATCAACTAAAATCATTCGTAAAGGTTATGAAGTATGAGTAACCACCCTTTGCTTTAATATAAAATGGTCCACACACATCGGTATGAACTAATTCAAGAATCTCTTCAGCCCTTGGGGATTTGGTCATTTTTCCTTTTCAGCAAGTGTTAAATACACCAATAGGTTTTTGTTAAAAATAATCTAAATATCCATATTGATGTAATTTATTCAATCTCTTTTCATTTACATGACCTAGCCAGTGATTCCAAATATGGGTGTGGTATGATTTATGTGAAGTGACTTCGTTATCGATTACCATTATTTGGTTTGTGTAATCCAGCACATAAATTTCATTATTTAATTGTTCCTTACCATATAAAATGATATCAATATAAAATAAGTAACATTTATTCCAAAATTTGAAGATAAATCTATCTATATAAAGTCTATATACATAAATAATGTTTTGGTAACTGAATACACATAATAAAAACCCTTTAAAACCAAGATCATTATGGTCAGCAACGTGAGGTGGTAGTCCCTGATAGCTATAGTAGAAAGTTTAGCTTTGTTGGATACTTGAATATCTACTTATCCTCAATCAATATTTCTAAATCTACTTGTTTCTTATACTTGAATACATATGTGAGAAATTTAAGATATATCTAATACACAATTTATAGAAATAGATAAATTTCACTTGATAACAAATACATCTAAATCTTCCCCTTTCTTCTTTGGATGGTTGCAGTTTTCTTTCTTATGGACCTTCTTCCCACATACGAAAAAGACAACATCCCATCAAAATTGATTGTCCCTTTATCTTTCTCTTCTTGAAAGGGTGTAAAGAATATTTGGGCTTAAATCTCTTTGTTTTCCCTCTCTTTGTGTTCACCGTAAGGACGGAAGTTTTTTCACATTTTGTATCCTTATCTATTTTGAGAAAAAAGAGTAAGAATATATAGAAGATACTTCTCAATGTTTCTAATATTAAAATTCATAATAAATCTAGAGAAGCTATGAGGGAATAATTCCAGAATGATTTCAGTGCCTAGTTATTCAGGGAGTTTAAACCCTAGAACCTCTAAGAGCTCAATGAAACCATTGATCTTGACTATGTGAGGCCCATCTAGGGCACCCTCTATAAGTTTTCTCTAAAATAGATCCTTGGAACTATCAAATTATTTCTATCCATATCCCTATTGGTAAATACCACAAATGTTCTTGATAATTCCATGTGGATACATTTTTTCATGAGACTTCATTAGTTCACTAGACATCGATGATATCATTAAACATTGAATGTCGACCACGTCGCTCAAATGTTTTTCATAGACAAGGAACTCTTTATCAATTGCCTCTTTAGAAGGTGGATTGGGAATTGAGAATTATAGAACATAATATTTATGTCCATGGTGTATGTAACACCCCTATCCCAGGATCCCAGAGCTGGTGCATTATTTTAATACATTGGCATGATTACAAGGAATCAAGTCCCAAAGGACCGATCTATTTAACAGTCTTGGAAAATAGATTACATACATAAACGTTACATTACACTTTCTAACATAAAAAAAACATAAATAATCCTTTGATAATGACATTATTCCCTTATCTTAATCCTTCATATCAATCATAAAACACTTCTTTGAATCTTGGGAAAATAAAACATAAGAAAGGGGTGAGCTCAGATGCTTAGTAAGGGTAAATAATTCAACGAAACCTATAAACTTTTAAGGCAAGATGTATAATATAAATTTCAGCCTTTTAAACATAAAACTTAAACATAATATGCTATAAATAAGTCAAACATTACCATATAAACATTCACATGGATATTATACTAGTAGAATAATCATATGTAATAACTAATTTCATAATGAATAAATGCATAATGTCGAGCATTATAACCACATAGTCAAGGCCTTGTGCCATGACTACAAATAAATTTTTTTTCAAGGACTTGTTCCAAGACACTAATTTGTCTCATGAGACCTACCAATGCATCGAGGGGCTATAGCGGGCTCCGCCCATCACTTACTAAGTCCAATGCATTCCTCGTAAGAAAAGGGTGAAACATAATATAAACATTCTTATTAAAACTAGTATATGAAATGTTAATACTTTAACCATAAACCATGAATGGTATAAAAAAGGTACATCCACAGTCAAATGTATCATAACTCATTCAATAAAATATGGAATATTGTATAATAATAAATTAACCTCAAACGAGAATAATATTCAATAAAGGATCTTAACATAGTTGAAAATGATCGGTAAAACTCTTTGATAGAAATATCCATTTTTCATGAAATCATTTAAAAGTGTCACAATTTATAAAGGAAGTCATTTAAAATAGATTTTTTAATCTAATTTTCCCATACCACTTTGAAACGTTGGAAAGGAATTAACATTTTAAAACAATCATGTCCATATAAATAAGTACTTAAAATCATTTTGAAAATATAGACATTAATTAAAAAGATTTAGAAAAATAAATCTTTAAAACAATTAAAATGATGATCTATTTAGAGAGTCCATTCCATAAAACCATAAAATATTCCTTTTGAGAACATTTTTATGAAAAATAGACCGAGATGGTAAATATTTCCCAGAAAATACTTACGTATAAACAATCTCAGATAATAATGAGATTGAGGAATTAACCCTTAACATGTACTTTCCTTTGGTTGAAGGTACATTTAACCTCATTTATAATGACCATAGTTTGTTATTAAATTATAAAAGAACCATATTCATATTTATGATATCATTCTTGATTCATTTATGACTTTATACTACCCATTTAATAATAATTTCCTTGTTAAAATAACATTTTGGGTAATAATCACATTCTTTATCGTACGTGTTTCAACTTGTTATTCTTGATTGTATAACATATATCGTGATTTAATTGCTTCCAGAATATAAAATATTATTTATGTATCATATATATTCAGAATATAAATATGTATAATATATAGATATATGAAATGGAAAATACCATTTATGGAAATGGTAGGTCGTACGTACGCATAAACAATGTTTCTGTTCTCATATCGTATTGAATAGAAGTAAGTGAATTAGATATATGTAAATACACACACACACACAGAGATATATATATATATATTTTCAGTATAATTATTATTTCATATATTACATACTTATATATTTTTATAATCATCTTTGAATGGTGAACGTGGAAATGAATCTCATCGCGTCATGGAGACGGTAAGCCGTACGTACACATGAGCGATGATATCATTCTATTGATGGTGAAATTGTATGTAATTGGATGTTATATTATATATAAAGAATCATTAACATGTCATATTTATTATTTAAATCAATTATACTCATTATTATACCCATCCAAGTAATGTAGTGTTGAATAAAAAATTACACCACGACGTGGAGACGGTAAGTAGTACGTACGCACGCATGGTGACTTTTTCATTCATAAGACGGATAGAATAATGAATATGGTTGTAAAATATTTATAATAACATCTCATAATGTATAAGTTACTAGATTTATTATTTTATTATGGAAATAACAAAAAAATATGAAGTACAAGAAGAAAAGAACATTGAAAGAGGTGATAAAATAATTACATCTTCTTTAGGTGGTTCCTTTTGATTTGACCAAAAGGGATCCTTAGGTTGGCTTTATGATCAAAGTAAGGACTCTATATTAAATTTAGGGTAGTTTTTAGGATATTTGATCAGGTTTTGTCCGATCTAAAAGGCTTTTGAGGTGTGAATTTGAGAGAAGAGGATGTTCCCTTTTATAAGAGAGGTGAGGGGCACTTTAGGAAAAGCTTGAAATATTAATTTATTATAAAATTATTTTTGGTTTCTAATATATCAAAATGGATTTATTTCTAGTATAAGGTAATTATAGTTTCAAATCATCTCAAAAAATAAGTTTTATATATTTTTATGTCATCATATTAACCTTAACATTTAGATTTAACCCTTAGTTAAATAGTTTAACTCTTACCATGTCTTCTTGTATTTTTATACTAAAAGGTTAATATAGTTACTATAAGTTTCCAAATTAACCTAAAGTATATAATTTATGAAATTTTAACACTATAAAAGTTTTTTGGAAGAACCTTATATTTTTATGACTTTTATATTATTTAATAAAATAATATTTATTTTAAAATATCATTTATTTCAATTTTGTTACTATTTAATACTTGATTTTTCTAAAAGTCATAACGACTTGATTCCTTCAAAAAAATACATTGAATAAATCCTAACATGTCATAGTAACCTAGAAAATGAGTGTATGGAATAAAAAGTTTCAAATTAGATTTATTTTAATATTTATAATATTAATTATTTTAATCTTTTGTTAATAAGGTAATTACTGCATCATCATTGTGCCATAAATAAATTTAATTGTTTAATGTATAAAAATTATAAATAAAATACCATTATTTAGGAAATATTTTTATCTATTTAATTAATATTTATAGTTGAATTTATCTTATGTATAACTCTATATTAAAATGGTTTAGTTAATAAAAGTTGAATTTAACACTTTTAACACTTCTTTAAATAAAATATAATAAATGTTCTAATCTAGTCCAAGTGGATCCAAAAGGATCATATTTTTGTCCTAAGGTTTATTTTGGTCTAAAAACACTGCTCCAATAGAATTACGATATGTTTTAGGGAAATTTTATATTATTATAATATTATTTTTACTTTTAATTACCCTGTTTACTTTTAGCCATGGTAAATAAAATTCCGAAGTTACTATTCACCAAAAATAATTACTTTCATCCTATTAAACAACATTTTACTTAATTATGTCAATCGTTTCTCTTGGATTTTTGAAATTCAATTCACAAAAGTTGTAAAATTATGTTTTATGCAAATTCGCAAATGTTTCTAGAAGGTGGGTAAAAGATGTTAAAAAGTTCAATAAAATTTTATATGTCTAATATTATTATAAAATTACTAAAATGAATTAAATTGTACTAATATATGTATTATGTATCTATTTTTACTTTAAGATAAATTTTTAATTAAAAATAATTATCTAAATGAAAAAGTCGGTTTTTATCTACAAAGTAGTGTTTTTCACAATTCATCAAAAATTGATTGTTTTCAGAAAAATACCAAAACTCCACCCAAAGATAATTTTGATATTCCAAATTCAAAAATGATTTCAATTTTCCAAATTAAAAACATTGAAGTTTAATTAATTAATTTAAAATTAATTCCCATTGTCAAAACCAAAAAGTCGGTTTTTAAGAAGTAAAAACTATCAAAATATTGACATGTGTTTTTGTACAATTTAAATGTGAAATTACATACAATGACCTACATTGTATTAAATGATAAAAATATAATCTAATGATTATTTAAAACCACTCAAATTTATAATTTAACACTATAAATTATTTCAATTAAAAAAGTTTTTTTTAATTAAAATTTAGTATTTTTCACTATTCATCAAAATGTGAAAGTTATTAGAAAAGTACCAAAAATTTATCCAAACTAAATTTTTATGTCCCTATTATAAATAAGAATTTAATTTTATTAAATTTAATATCTAAAAGTGTCAAATATTGGATTTAAAAAGGGTTTTCTGTTAAAAGGCAGAAAAACTTCATTTTTTGAATACTACTTCTTTTATCTGAAAAATTAAATTTGTCCTTATATTATGTCTTAGAAACACAAAATATGAATGTTAAAATTATATATGATATATTTGTAAAATTCATAGTGTGGTCAATATTATTTGTAACTTCTTTTTAAAGGGCTAGTTTGACAGGTTGTGATGCGCTTGAACTCATTATTGTGTGTAGCGCAAGCTATTGAATTACTTTAAAGAGATAATGTCCTATGAAATCTTGGTGTGTTACATTATAACCTCCTTAAATAAATTGAGACCTTTCAATTTTAAATTGTACTTTGAAAATAAAATTTTGAAAATAGAAAATACCTTTGTGGAAAACGCACATCAGAAATAGGGTTAATAAAATATAGTCTTAATAAGAGGGAAAGGGAAATGAAAAATTTAGCACCAAATTAGGGTTTCGAATAGGAGAACATTGGTGGAAATTATAAACATATAATTGTAAGAAAACATAAATATTTATAGGGAGTGATTGAGGTCATCAATCAGAAACAAGTGAACAATAAATGAAAAATTGAGGGCCTCAAAGCCATAAATCTATGATGATTTAAAATATCATTGGTTCAACAAAACATAAGGTATTAGGATAACAAATTTTTGGTTTTGAGATACTTTCCCTAATATTTAATAATTAATTTCTTCATAGAATAAAAAAATAATACTTGACAAGTATATTTCCCTTCATTAACTAATTTCTACCACAAACTCATCTTTCTCTCCAAAATATAATAGAACTCAAAAATATTCTATTAAACCTACTCATATAGGGTTTCAAAAAAATGAATTTATAATTCATCTGTTATACCATTTTTTTTAAAACTACATTATACAAACCAATACATCACGTTGGCCTGTGGTAGGTGATGTACCCTTGTCGCCCTTCGGTTGCTGGTTCAAGTCTCGCAGCCTTACCGGATGCGACAGGTTGTTTCAAAACCTCCGGGTTGTCCTTTTTATAAAAATCCAAAAATAATCTTAAGAAATGATTTAACCTTAAACAATAGTATCAAATGTCAAACTTAATCTATTTCAACCTTTAGACTTATCCACAATACTTTTGTCCAAACCCACAGTCCAAAATTTATAATGAAGGTTACGTACTATACATGTGAATACCTTCATTGTGTATTCTCTTAAAACATGGTAATAAACTGAATTACCAGAAAACCATATTGAATACGTTCATTCTTCCTCATTCCTTATGTAAAACATAGAATACTGGATATACACCTTAAATTCAGAAATGTTGAAAACTCCCAATAATGATGGTATGAACAACTTTTTACACAGACCATTAATCATTTCCAAGGATATAAATAATACCCAATTTACTTTATCCAAATCACTTATCTCGGTATCAGGACCATATTAAGGTTTATCTTTCCCTCAACCATGTATTTTCTAAAAAATTTAACTTGTTATGGATTCACTTTTCTTAGTACCATACAATCTCAAATCCTCAATGAAATAGTAATGCAGTACAATCCTTATTTATTTCCATAATTCATATAACCAGTACATCATTGATACAAAACTCAAATTACATAATTCATTAATAAAAAATATAAGAACACTAATTATTCCTCTTAATCTACGGTATTATCATAACTTGATTATTATCCAATAGCATCATTTGGGGTATACTCTGATGATTGGTACATTGATTCGCATAGTGTCCCAACTCCTTACAGATAAAGCAGTGTACATTTGAAACCTTTTTCTTACCATTGAAATCATGCACTTGGTGTCCTTTTTCTCCACACTTATAACAAAATCCCATTACCTTCAAGTATTTACCAAGGTGATTCTTTCCATAGTTATCACATGTAGGAAAATCCTTCTTTCCCTTCTTCCCTTTATCCATATTTTTCTCTGTCATCCTTTTCTTCTCTTTCTTCCCTTAAAAGCCATAAGACTCATAGAATTCATTACATGCCTTATTAACACATGATATTATTTCTTCATATGATGACAATACATGGGAGACTATTTCCCTTCTAAATGTTGGCTTAAGACCATGAAATATATGACCCTTCTTACACTTCGTATCATGTGTATTTCTGGAGTTCTCATTCCTTCTACTAGGCGCCATTTCTAAACAATGGAATACACTAGATTAGTTTATGAATCTCAATACATAATTAAAAACTAGTAAAATACCTAACATAAATTGAACAGTTTGTGAATATAATCCATAATCATAAAAAAATGTTTTCTTTGAGGAAGTTTTTACTCATAAATCCTTCATAATGTCTTGTAAATAAAATGTGAATTATCCTAAGCATATCCCTTGGGAGTGTCGTAACCAAGAGTGCAGCAAGGCCCATTGTTGTGCACCAGTCCTCATTCGAGTCTAGCTCAAAGTAGTGTTTTCGGGTTTTACCTCTAGATACATATGTGCCATATCCACCTCTACCTGATCATATCTAGACAGGGATTTATTTCTTGGAAAATTCATAAAAACTCTACATTACCAAATTTCTAGGAAGTTCTTCTATACTAATCCTCAAAGTATATCTTAGGGTAATGTTCTCTAATCAGAGTTTTTCTAAATCTAGTTTTCAAGGTTTGTACTAAAATTCCTCTAATACCAACTATAACGCCCTGACCTGAGAAACTCGGAGCTGGTGCATTATTTTAATACATTGGCATGATTACAAGGAATCATGTCTCGAAGGACCGATCAGTTTATCGGTCTTGGAAAATAGATTATATACATAAACATTACATTACACTTTCTAACATACAACACAACATAAATAATCCTTTGATAATGACATTATTCCCTTATCTTAACCCTAAATATCAATCATAAAACACTTCTTGCAATCCTGGGAATATAAAACATAAGAAAAGGGTGAGCTCAAATGCTCAGTAAGGGTAAATAATTCAGCGGAAGCTATGAAATTTTAAGGAAAGATTTATAATAAAAACAGCAGCCTTTTAAAAATAAAACTTGAACATAATATTCTATAAATAAGTCAAAAATTACTATATAAGCATGCACATGGATATTCTACTAGTCAAATAATCACATGTAATAACTAATTTCATAATGAAGAAAAGCATAATTCCGGACATCATAACCACATAGTCAAGGCCTCGTGCCAAGACTACAAATAAACAAAAAATCAAGGCCTTATGCCAGGACACTATATTATCTCATGAGACCTATTGATGCATCGTGGAGCTATAGAGGTTCCCACCCGTCACTTACTAATTCCAAAACATTTCTCATGAAAAGGATGAAACATAACATAAAAATTTGTATTAAAACTAGCATACGAAATGTTAATACTTTAACTATAAACCATGAATGGTATAAAAATAGTTCATCCAAAGTCAAACATATCATAACTCATTAAATAAAATATGGAATATTGTATAATAATAAATCAACCTCAAATGAGAATAACATTCAATAAAGGATTTTGATATAGTTGAAAATGATCAGTAAAAATCTTTAAGAGAAATGTCCTTTTTTATGAAATCATTTAAAAGTCTCACAATTTATAAAGGAAGAAATTTAAAAGATATTTTTGAATCAATGTTTCCCATACCACTTTGAAACTTTTTAAAGGAATTAATATTTCAAAACAATCATGTTCATATAAATAAATACTTAAAATCATTTTGAAAACATGGACATTAATAAAAAAGACTTAGAAAAATAAATCTTTAAAATAATTAAAATGATGATCTATTTATATAGTGTCTTCCATAAAACCTTAAAATATTCCTTTTGAAAACATTTTTATGAAACACAAACATGGATGATAAATATGTCCCAGTAAATACTTATGTATAAACAATTTCGGATAATAATGAGATTGAGGAATTTACCCTTACCTTGTACTTTCCTTTGGTTGAGGGTACGTTTAACCTCTTATATAATGACCATAGTATGTTATTAAATTATACTAGAACCATATTCATATTTATGATATCATACTTGATTCATTTATGACTTTATATTACCCATTTAATAATAATTTCCATGTTAAAATAACATTTTGGGTAAAAATCGCATTCTTTATCGTACGTATTTCAACTTTTTATTCTTGATCGTATCACTTATATCATGATTTAATTGATTCCAGAATATAAAAATTATTTATGTATCATATATATTCAGAATATAAATATGTATAATATATATATATATATATATGAAATGGAAAACATCGTTTATGGAGACGGTAGGCCGTACGTATGCATAAACACTGTTTATGTTTTCATATCATATTGAACGGAAGTAAGTGAAAAAGATATATGTAAATACATATATATATATATATATATATCCAGTAGCATTATTACTTTATATATTACATACTTGTATATTTTTATAATCATCGTTGAATGGTGAATGTGGAAATGAATCTCATCACGTCGTGAAGACGGTAAGCCGTACGTACGCACGAGCGACAATATCATTCTATTGATAGTTAAATCATATGTAATTGGATGGTATATTATATATAAATAATAATTAACATGTTATATTTATTATTTACATCAATTATACTCATTATTGTACCTATCTAAGTAATGTAGTGTTGAATAACAAACTACACCACGACGTGGAGACGGTAAGTAGTACGTACGCACGCATGGTGACTTTGTCATTCATAAGATGGATATAATAATGAATATGATTGTAACATATTTATAATAACATATCATCATGTATAAGGTATTGGATTTATTATTTTAGTATGGAAATAACAAAGAAAGAGGAAGTAGAAGAAGAAAAGAACATTGATAGAGGTGATAAAATAATAACCTCTACTTCAGGTGATTCCATTAGATTTGAACAAAATGGATCCTTAGGATCACTTTATCATAAAATTAAGGCCACTAGATTTAATTGAGGGTAGTTGGGAGTATATTTGAGTAGGGTTTGGCTGATCCAAAAGGCTTTGGAGGTGTGAATCTGAGAGAAGATGAAGTGCCCTTTTATAAGAGAGGTGAGGGGCACATCAGGAAAATCTTGAAATATTAATTTATTATAAAATCATTTTTGTTTTCTGATATCTCCAAATGGATTTATTTCTAGGATAAGGTGGGTATGGGTCTAAATCCTCTCAACCAATAGGTTTTATACATGTTAAGGTCATCATATTAACCTTATCATTTAGATTTAACCCTTAGTTAAATAGTTTAACTCTTACCATGTCTTCTTGTATTTTTATAATACAAGGTTAATATAGTTAATATAAGTTTCCAAAAAAACCTAAAATAGATAATATATGAAATTTTAACATTTTCCAAGTTATTTGGAAGAATATTAGATTTTCATGACTTTTATATTATTTAATAAAATAATATTTATTTTAAAATATCATTTATGTCAATTTTGTTACTATTTAATTCTTTATTTTTCTAAAATTCATAACAACTTGATTTTAACGACCCAAACATTAATTAATGGAAATAACTATTGATCTAATTAAATGTATATTTATTGAAAATGTTTATATAAAATGTCAACTTCTTTGGTTTTATGTTTTTGGATCTTAAAATACTGTTAAGAATTGTGACTGTTGTTAATATAGTCGTTGAACAGTGATCACAAGATTAGTATAGATAGAGGGCTTTAACAAATCCAATTTACTCAGACAAAGGAAGAAATGGCCTCATCCAGTAGACGTGCCCCAAACAAAGCCCATTTTTCAGAGCTCGGAAAGGAGGTTGCGTCTTTGGGATTTTCTCTTGACCAAGACCAAACCGATCTTGAATATGTTAAGCTCGAGCGGAACCACCTATGAGAGAATTGGAAGTTGATAGAGATTACCACCTGATCAATGTTATCCGAGCTGCCCCAAGAGTCGGTCACCATCGCACACCTTACCCTTAGGACTTATGTGGGTGTTATAAGGGGTTATGTAATAAGACATTAGCACTATGGTCATTTACATTATTTTTGTATATAATAAATATACTTTCATTTTATTATTGTTACCTTGTAGATGGTTTTTAAAGCACAAATAGTATTTTTAGTTAATATTCAACTAAGAAATCTATTTTGATGAATTAATGGATTTTTTAATTAAATAATATTTTAATAAAATATTATTATTTTTATTAAATTAATTTTTATTAAATATAAATTATTGTATAATTTTATGAATTCAATTGTAATTTTTATTAAGGTTCGAAAGCCATTTTTGTCCAAACCTGTGAATTTTTTATAAATATCGGTTTTTATTTTAAAAGTGAAAATTAACATATTTGGAAAATTATTTAGATAAAATAAATATTATTTCTGGAATCAGGAAGTTTAAATTATCCAATGGTGAATTTTTCATAATTTTCTGAGACAGTCAAATTTTTGGGTAAAAATTAAATACCGTTTAAATATATAATGTGTTTTATGACATAATAATGACCCAATAGTGATGTAATAAAATACTATAAGCCTTATTTTCGGCCAATAAATGTTTTACCATTAAAATAATGTGATTTTGGGTTTGTTTTACTTATTTTACAAAGCATTAATGGACCCTTCAAAGCTTATTAAACATCTTGTCTTTTTAAATTGTTTTCCTTGAGAGTGTGACTCACCTCCACATAATCAACCCCATTATTTTATAAATTTATGACTTTGGACTTATAAAATATTGTTTTAAACTTCCCTTTTCCAAAAACCATGGGCTGGTTTGTGGTTTGGATTAGTTTAATGTGAGGTGTCCCAAACCTAACTAATAAAGAATTCTCTCACCTTTCCTATATAAACCCACCCAAGCTCCCGCTTTCTCTTCACTCAAAGACTTTGGATTTCTACAAACTTCTGACCTACTCTCTCTATAATCCTCCCAAGGTGCCCCAAGCTCCCAATAAGCCTCTCTCAAGCCTTCTTCAATCCTTGGGAAGCACACTTCCAAGTATGGGTTTTTTCTTCCTTTCTCATTTTTGTCCAATTTTCTTAATGTTGTTATGCCCTTTTAATTTAAATTATAAATGTTGGGGTATGGTTTCTCACCTCCCCCATACTTCCCTCTTTATTTTTGAATTATGGTATACCCCTTTCTCTCTCATTAAATTCCTCCCATGTACACCTGTTACTATGCCAAAATTCCGAATGGAATTTCTCTCTCCTCTTTTACATTCAAGCAATTATTTTTTATCATGACTCTAAATTACATTGGGACATGTATCTATATGACCCCATTACTGTATATTTAATGTACATATTATGAGACACCCCTTTCTCTCTCATCAACCATTTTTATGAATTCTTACGTCACGCCGTTACGCTTCCGAAATTCCACCAATTTTCCAAGACAATGTCATTATGTAGTGAATACCATGCCCATTTCTATATCAAGGGTATTCATATTTATGCACATTTACTTATTGATTATAAAGTTTCATGTATGAATTACAAATTCCTTTATTGTGGAATAAATGATTATGTTTTATGAATCTATGTTATATGATCCATGTAGCACACTTATGCAAGAAATGAAATGTTTAAGAAGGGTGCGCCCTTATAGCGCTTCAATGCATTGGGTAAAGTATAGTATCATGATAAGTCATGTGAAATGGGTGTTTACTCATTCTAATTCAAGTGAAACAAGTTTTTACTCATGATTCATGTGCAATGATGATTTACTCATGCTCCATGTCCAATGAGCCTTGGCTCATTCTAATTCCATGTTAAATGTTGTTGCCACATTTCCATGTTATGATTATCATGCTTTATCATGCCTTTATGTTTATTCTTCTCATGTGCTCTGTTGATATGCCTATTTTCTAACATGTATTGTATTCCTCATGTTATTCCATGATTATTCCCTTACTGAGATTTATATCTCACCCTTTTCTTTTGCATGTCCTCAGGTTATCCCATGTAATGCTAAATACGGGGGAATGTAGTGGTCATGTACAGGATGTTTTCAATAAATATTTTGTATTTCATGTTCTAAGTTGTTATGTAATGATCCTAATCCCCAAAGACACTATACCTCTCAATATTTTATGTTGTATCAAGTGAATTGTATGTAATAAATTATTTTTAATTGTGTAATAAAAGATCAGGGTTGTCATAGTTGGTATCAGAGGATAGGTTTATTTATTTTTGGGATTAGGATTAGAAAACCCTAGTAAATCCTTAGAGACAAGACTAAGTATAATAAAAATATTCCTAAGTTTTGGTGAGTATTGATTAAGTGTTTTATCAAGAAAATACATCCTTGTCTGGATACGAGCAGCTAGAGGCGGCTCTGGCACAAATGTATCCTAGGGGTAAAACCCGAAAACACCGCTTTGAGCTAGAATCGAATAGGAACTGGTGCACAACAATGGGGCTTTCTTCACTCTTGGTTATGACACTCCTGGGGGATATTCTTTGGTAAATTCACAAGCTTAGTATCACTACTACAACCTACACCTTTATCAGTGCTAAAAACCAGCATTAACAGCGCTAGAAAAGCGCTGTTAATTCCGGCGTAGATGAAGGGGGGGTCCCCTATATCAGCGCTTCTCGGAGCGCTGATAAAGGGGTCCTTTATCAGCGCGTGGTGGAGCGCTGATAAAGGTCAACTATATCAGCGCTTCTCGGAGCGCTGATATAGGGTCCATTTATCAGCGCTCCTCTAGCACTGTTAAAGGTGTCCTTTATCAGTGCTAAAAAAGCGCTGATAAAGGCCCCAGCGCCTGCACCTAAAAAACAGTACCTGCACACCTGCACACTAGAATACCTACACAAAGTAGCACATGCACATCTGCACACCATAGCTCCCACACCTAATATTTTGACTGACAACGGTATATACATTTACTTAACATCATGAATACAAAAAAAACGCATTTCTATATACATTTCAAACATTGTTTTACATGGTTACATTTACAATTATTCAACAACAGTTATAAACATTCATGTTTCATCCTTTGATATCCGTGATCCGCTCTCGATGGTATTTGTTGCCGAACAAAGCATCCGAACTCAAGGAAAAAAATTCACCTATATAAGAAAACAAATATTATGTTAGTAATGCAATAATGAAAGAAATTAAAACAGTAATATGAAATAATACATTAATATGGAAATGTGAAACTAAAATATTAAATTTTAAACTCAAAAGTTTTCATTTTCATAACAATGAAGGGGAATAATGTAAAATCAATTTTGATTGATTTATCTCATTTAATAAATACTGATTCTTTATCTAATGAAAAGCTTTACCGGTCACACCGTGCATCGGATTGAGGTGCGGTCGATTCGTAAACGTCACAAATGACTCGTGGATCATTGTCCTAAAGTATCAAAACAATCCGAAGGCGTTTGCTCGGTTTAGCCTATGTCATTGGTGTTGTTTTCCAAAGTTTATGTCATTTTCAAACTGATATCAGACAATTTTAGCCATACCGGTCACACCGTGCGTCGGATTGAGGTGAAGTCAATTCGTACATGTCACAAATGACTCGTGGATCGTTGTCCTAAAGTATCAAAACAATCCGAAGGCGTTTTCTCGGTTTGGCGTATGTCATTGGTGTTGTTTTCCAAAGTTCATGTCATTTTCAAACTGATATCAGACAATTTTAGCCATACTGGTCACACCATGCGTCGGATTGAGGTACGGTCGATTCGTACGCGTCAAAAATGACTCGTGGATCGCTGTCCTAAAGTATCAAAACAATCCGAACGCGTTTGCTCGGTTTGGCGTATGTCATTGGTGTTGTTTTCCAAAGTTTATCTCATTTTCAAACTGATATCAGACACTTTTAGCCATACTGGTCACACCGTGCGTCGGATTGAGGTGTGGTCGATTCGTACACGTCACAAATGACTCGTGGATCATTTTCCTAAAGTATCAAAACAATCCGAAGGCGTTTTCTCGGTTTGGCGTATGTCATTGGTGTTGTTTTCCAAAGTTTATGTGATTTTCAAACTGATATCAGACAAGTTTAGCCATACCGGTCACACCGTGCATCGGATTGAGGTGTGGTCGATTCGTACGCGTCACAAATGACTCATGGATCGTTTTCCTAAAGTATCAAAACAATCCTAAGGCGTTTGCTTGTTTGGCGTATGTCATTGGTGTTGTTTTCCAAAGTTCATGTCATTTTCAAACTGATATCAGACAATTTTAGCCATACCGGTCACACCGTGCATCGGATTGAGGTGTGGTCAATTCGTACACGTCACAAATGACTCGTGGATCTTTTTCCTAAAGTATCAAAAAAATATGAACGTGTTTGCTCGGTTTGGCCTATGTCATTGGTGTTGTTTTCCAAAGTTTATCTCATTTTCAAACTGATATCAGACAATTTTAGCCATACCGGTCACACCGTGCATCAGATTGAGGTGCGGTCAATTCATACGCGTCACAAATGACTCTTGGATCGTTGTCCTAAAGTATTAAAACAATCCGAAGGTGTTTTCTCAGTTTGGCGTATGTCATTGGTGTTGTTTTCCAAAGTTTATCTCAATTTCAAACTGATATCAGACACTTTTAGCCATACCGGTCACACCGTGTGTCGGATTGAGGTGCGGTCGATTCGTACGCATCAACAATGACTCGTGGATCGTTTTCCTAAAGTATCAAAACAATATGAAGGCGTTTTCTTGGTTTGGCGTATGTCATTGGTGTTGTTTTCCAAAGTTCATGTCATTTTCAAACTGATATCAGACAATTTTAGCCATACCGGTCACACCGTGCGTCGGATTGAGGTGAGATCAATTCGTACACGTCACAAATGAATCTTGGATCGTTTTCCTAAAGTATCAAAACAATCTGAACGCGTTTGCTCAGTTTTGCATATGTCATTGGTGTTTTTTTCCAAAGTTTATCTCAATTTGAAACTGATATCAGACACTTTTAGCCATACCGGTCACACCGTGCGTCGGATTGAGGTGCGGTCGATTCGTACGCGTCAAAAATGACTCGTGGATCGTTTTCCTAAAGTATCAAAACAATCCTAATGTGTTTGCTTGGTTTGGCGTATGTCATTGGTGTTGTTTTCCAAAGTTCATGTCATTTTCAAACTGATATCAGACACTTTTAGCCATACCGGTCACACCGTGCGTCGGATTGAGGTTCGGTCGATTCTTACATGTCACAAATGACTCTTGGATCGTTTTACTAAAGTATAAAAACAATCCGAAGGCGTTTTCTCGGTTTGGCATATGTCATTGGTGTTGTTTTCCAAAGTTCATGTCATTTTCAAACTGATATCAGACAATTTTAGCCATACCGGTCACACCGTGCGTCGGATTGAGGTGCGGTCGATTTGTACACGTCACAAATGACTCGTGGATCGTTTTCCTAAAGTATCAAAACAATCCAAACACGTTTGATCGGTTTGGCATATGTCATTGGTGTTGTTTTCCAAAGTTCATGTCATTTTCAAACTGATATCGGACAATTTTAGCCATACCGGTCACACCGTGCGTCGGATTGAGGTGAGGTCAATTCGTACGCGTCAAAAATGACTCGTGGATCGTTTTCCTAAATTATCAAAACAATCCGAAGGCGTTTTCTTGGTTTTTCGTATGTCATTGGTGTTGTTTTCCAAAGTTTATCTCAATTTGAAACTGATATCAGACACTATTAGCCATACCGGTCACACCGTGCGTCGGATTGAGGTGAGGTCAATTTGTAAGCGTCACAAATGACTCGTGGATCGTTTTTCTAAACTATCAAAACAATCCTAAGGCGTTTGCTCAGTTTGGCGTATGTCATTGTTGTTGTTTTCCAAAGTTTATCTCAATTTGAAACTGATATCAGACACTTTTAGACATACCGGTCACACCGTGCGTCGGATTGAGGTGCGATCGATTCATACGCGTCACAAATGACTCGTGGATCGTTATCCTAAAGTATCAAAACAATCTGAATGTGTTTGCTTGGTTTGGTGTATGTCATTTATGTTGTTTTCCAAAGTTCATGTCATTTTCGAACTGATATCAGACAATTTTTGCTATACCGGTCACACCGTGCGTCAGATTGAGGTGCAGTTGATTCGTATGCATCCCAAATGACTCATGGATCGTATTCCTAAAGTATCAAAACAATCTGAACGCGTTTTCTTGGTTTGGAATATATCATTGGTGTTGTTTTCCAAAGTTTATCTCATTTTCAAACTGATATCAGACACTTTTAGCCATACCGGTCACACCGTGCGTCGGATTGAGGTGAGGTCGATTCGTACACGTCAAAAATGACTCGTGGATCGTTGTCCTAAAGTATCAAAACAATCTGAAGGCGTTTTCTCAGTTTGGAGTATGTCATTGGTGTTGTTTTCCAAAGTTTATCTCAATTTGAAACTGATATCAGGCACTTTTAGCCATACCGGTCACACCGTGTGTCGGATTGAGGTGCGATTGATTCATACGCGTTACAAATGACTCGTGGATCGTTTTCCTAATGTATCAAAACAATCCGAAGGCGTTTGCTCAGTTTTTCGTATGTCATTGGTGTTGTTTTCCAAAGTTCATGTCATTTTCAAACTGATATCAGACAATTTTAGCCATACCGGTCACACCTTGCGTCGGATTGAGGTGCGGTCGATTCGTACACGTCAAAAATGACTCGTGGATCATTTTCCTAAAGTATCAAAACAATCTGAACGCGTTTGCTCAGTTTGGCGTATGTCATTGGTGTTGTTTTCCAAAGTTCATGTCATTTTCAAACTGATATCAGACACTTTTAGCCATACCGGTCACACCGTGTGTCAGATTGAGGTGAGGTCAATTCGTACACGTCACAAATGACTCGTGGATCACTGTCTAAAAGTATCAAAACAATCCGAAGGCTTTTGCTTGGTTTGGCTTATGTCATTGGTGTTGTTTTCCAAAGTTTATCTCAATTTGAAACTGATATCAGACACTTTTATCCATACCGGTCACACCGTGCGTCGGATTGAGGTGTGGTCGATTCATACGTGTCACAAATGACTCGTGGATCGTTTTCCTAAAGTATCAAAACAATCCAAATGCGTTTTCTTGGTTTGGCGTATGTCATTGGTGTTGTTTTCCAAAGTTCATGTCATTTTGAAACTGATATCAGACAATTTTAGCCATACCGGTCACACCGTTCGTCGGATTGAGGTGCAGTCGATTCGTACGCGTCAAAAATGACTCGTGGATCATTGTCCTAAAGTATAAAAACAATCCTAACTCGTTTGCTCAGTTTGGCGTATGTCATTGGTGTTGTTTTCCAAAGTTCATGTCATTTTCAAACTGATATCAGACAATTTTAGCCATACCGGTCACACCGTGCGTCGGATTGAGGTGCGGTTGATTCTTACACGTCACAAATGACTCGTGGATTGTTGTCCTAAAGTATCAAAACAATCCGAATGTGTTTTCTCAGTTTGGCGTATGTCATTGGTGTTGTTTTCCAAAGTTTATCTCAATTTCAAACTAAGTAGTAGGAATTCACTAATCTAAGGATATAAAACATAAGAAAGGGAGATTATAGATGCTCAATAAGTGTAAAGGGAGATATCAATGACCATATAAAGATAACATAAGTATTATGAATTCACCTTCATTGTCCTATTTGTTTACATTCTTCGATCAGGTACGCTGCCCATTCGTTTCTAAAGACATTTATATCATCTTCTGAATAGGAGTTTTTGCGACAGTCATAGTAGTACTGAAAAAATATAAATACACAAAGGATTAATAATTATTTTAAATAAAGTAGTAATTATTTTCAAAAATACCTCTTCAGGGATTCTAGTTTGTCCATGAAATACGATCTCTTTCATAAATTTACAAACATAATAACCGCAGTCCTTGTCATTTGTTTGTTTCGGAAACTGCAGAAACATCGAGAAAAATAAGTAATTTTTTTTTATATGTATTTGGATAGTGAAATATAATTATATATACCCAGATACTTCTCCATTTGTAGATCTTGTGGGCATTGTCGTCCTTACGCCCTGGATTCATTCCAGCCTTTAGACGATATTCATACAACGCCCTATCATAACAAAATCCTCATTAAAAGATAATATAAATTATATAACTAGATATTTAGTTCTAAAATGTTGGATATAGTGTATTACAAATTGACAATCTCCATCATGTGTGGTCGGTTAGTTGGATATCCATGCAGTGAATCCAAAAAATAAATCTTTGGAGTATCCAAATTGACTGCAATGAGCATCCAATGTTCCCTAAAAACACAAAAAGAAAAAAGTACTGATAGAAATGAAAATATAATTGATATTATTAAAATGTAGAGTTTTACCCTTACATCGTTGGTATTAAAAAGAGTCTGTCAGTCGTAATTCTTCTTTGAAACGTTCTGAGCAGATTTGACATCAATTCAGCCTGAAAATTAGAATCTATTTCTGTTAGTTGTGTAGAAATGGTGTGAGGACTAACGAGTCCAAATTTGTATTCATGGGCAAATCCCTTCAACTGTTTTTCATATATACACCTGTGAAAAATATGAGATGTATTTATCCATAATTATCAAAGTATATCAGCTTCTGTAAAATCAAATCATGAAAAACATACCTCATGTACACATTTATAACTGAGGAGCCTAGCCAGTCGTATGTGATGATCTCAGAAACAGCGTCTGCACTAACGAAATCCATTGTTTCCTCTTCGTACATATCTTTTTCACAAACAATTGTATGATTCTTTCCGTCTTTCATTTTCGTATCCACATGAGCTTGAAATGATATTAAATGTGGATATAGAACGGGCGGGGTGAACGTGCTCTCAGTAGATCGTTTTGATCGGTTGGTTGATCCAATCTTGGAGCCGCTCTTTTGGTTTAGCTTCTCCATTTTATCCTTCTGTAATAACATTCATCGGTTCAGCCATTTTCTAATTTAATGTTAAAGGTTCTTCTTGAAAAATGAACTGGAAATGAATACCTCCTGCTCGATGTGTTTTTTTACAAGATTCGACAGCCATGCAACGAATGTTCCAATAGCTTTTTCCACCGTATGAATGTCGTCATCGTCATTTGGCATGGGTAGCTCGACGCTCATCTCATGAGCTACGTTAATTGACACTTTTACATGACCGTTTGGAAGTGTTCTAGAGTGTAGCGTGTCATTCTGCATATTGAACACCGTAGCCCTCGCTACAAGGCGATGGGTGGGAGTTGACAGATATAAATCACAGTCATTTTCACCCTGCAGAATATCATTAAATGAAAGGTATCAGTGTCTATGTGATTCACATCTCACAAAAACGAATATTATAACATTGATTACCTCGGTTAAGTCAGGTCTTTTAGGGGAATGGCTCGCCTCAAAGCTGGTGAGGGGTGGATCTTCTCGCGGGGGTTGTTCTTGAGTTGTTTGTTCTCTTCGCCTCTCCTCCATCAAACTCTTTAGCATATCTCCTTGAGTTTGGATTAGTTCTTCAAGGGTAGCTACTCTATCTCTCATTACATGAAATTCTTTAGTTTGTTCATCCTCTTGTTTTTTTCTTAAAATATGTCTTGGGTGACACCCCAAAACCCACACCTCTGACGCGGCCATACTGTTCTGGCTGTTTCAAGGCCGTTGAAAGTATGTCTGCATCTGGTGCGGGTGTTGATGTTTCCTGTGACTATGTCAAATAGAAACTATGAAAAAATAAGTAAGCATCGTTATGTAATAGTGATTTAAAGCAAAACAAGTTTATATTATGTCATACTTACACATGTTTCCCACACTTTTTGTGTGTTTTCATCTATCAGTTTCCCCTCTTTATTAACACGAGCCTCCTTCCATAGAACATGGCGTGGAATGGAAGTGACTTGAGATTTTGCTTCATCAATCTGCTTATAAACAGAGAAACATGGTTACAGTGTTGTTTTATGTCACATAAAATTATTACAGTACTTTTAAAATACATACCAATTGTTTTTCAATTGAAGCGTACCCCAACCTTGCTTTACGGTAGGGGTACGCTGGTTTTGCTGCTCGTTCTTTATTTTCAGCACTCAGTTGCTGTTTCATAAATAAAAACCTATCAATCAATGTGATTAATACAAGCAACGTTACACAACGTGTAACCAAACACAATGTACCTGAAAATTCTTTTCCGCATGACGGTTGCAAAATGCATCCCACGTTCCTTGGGATATCAAGTGTGCATAAAGAGGAGGCGGGTGCGGCTTGATTTTCCCTTCGGCATCTTTCAGATGATTTTTCGTTAAAATGGTGTGAAAGCCTCTGTGAATCCTTCCTGCCAGTCTGAAAACATATTCTTTGTGCGAAACATCTACTATAAATGCACTCTGCAAGAGATGATGAATGGTTAGTCAATATTTCAATATTTTATTTTATTTTAATAAATTAAATAGATGATATCGTAATGTTACCGTAATCTCTTCCCACATTAATGTTTTCAACCCGCTGACAACATGGTTCCACGACTCTACGTCAATCGGCACGCGTTGTCGAGTGACGATTCCAATGTAGCAACTAAACATGGCTTTTTTGGGGTTTACATGCTGGCCTAGCTTATTCCATCCCACCTCATATTTGATGCCTTTTGCTTTTGCCTTAAGGATTTTTTCTAAAACTGTCAAACTACGGCGCACCTGTTTTTTTTGTGTCGCTGGGGTTTCATCGCCTACCATTTCCTCAGTTTCTGCATCATCATTATGTTTCTCTGAAGCACTAGCTTCGGCACTGACACCAGCTGCAACAGGTTGAGAGACCTGTTGTATGTCAGCAGTGGGACCAGCTGCAACAGGTTGAGAGACCTGTTGTCTCTCAGCAGTGGGACCAGCTGCAATAGGTTGAGAGACCTGTTGTACATCAGCAGTGGGACCAGCTGCAACAGGTTGAGAGACCTGTTGTCTCTTAGTAATGGGACCAGCTGCAACAGGTTGAGAGACGTGTTGTGTCTCGGGATTGGGTGCAGCAGTAGGTGAAGAAGTCATTATCTGTAGAACTGGTTTAAAATTTAAGTTAGATCACATAAAAGCAGCAACGAATAGATAATAACATAATGTAACACAATCTATATTACAATAAAAATCAATAACCTGATTATTGAACTCCCTTTTTTTTAAATGCTGAAGGGATTTGAACCCTCTATCAACTATCCATATCCCTTCATTGTGGTCTCCTCTGACATACAAAACGTCGTCTACATTGGGACCACTGCGAAATGATTGCGAAATCCCAATGAAAGGATCATCTTCCGTTGAATTTTCATCTGACCCTTCAGCTGTTTTGGTCGATAACAGAACAATTGACCAGTTTCGGTTTGCGGGATCGGGAACATAAAATACTTGCACTGCCTATGATTCCATTATAAATGGTTCGTCTTTCTTTCCTTCTTTACTGAAATCGACTTTCACAAATCCCAAATCATCTATTTTAACAGCACTCCTGTTATCAACCCACTTGCATTGAAATATCGGAACTTGAAATTCCGTATAATCCAACTCCCATATTTGTTTGATGATGCCAAAGTATGACATATTCACATAAATTGGATTTCTATCCTTAACACCGGAAACATGCATCGCTTCAGCCACAAGTGTAACCCCACTATTCTTCATGGTACTGTCTTCATCATGTTCATTAGTATAAAATGTATAACCATTAACTACATAAGCATTGTAAGATAATACATACACACTTGGTCCTCCGGCTAGCCATCGAAGTCGTTCCGAAATAGACTTTGGATTTTCATCTGACTTCTTAAAAATATGATCTCGAAACCATCCTATAAACTGTCGATTATGTGTATTTGATATCCATTTTTCAGCCCTTGATGGATTCAATTGCCTAAGAATTTCTTTGTGGATTTCAACATATGTATCAACGTCCAAACTGTTATGCAAAACATAAAGGTGGACCTGCTCCCGATCTTTAATATTGATTGTGACAACCTTTCTTCCAGAAATTCCTTCACCCTCTAACCGCCCAGTGTGACAAGATTTTGGTAAGTCAATGCTTTCCACACCAGACAAGTATTCGGTACAGAATTCAATGGCTTCCTCAACAATATATCACTCTGCAATACAACCCTCTGGCCGACTTCGATTTTTGACATACCCTTTCAAAATCTTCATATACCATTCAATGGGGTACATCCATCTGTAATGTACAGGACCACATAGTCGAATCTCTCTCACCAATTGGACCATCAAATGAACCATCATATCAAAAAATGAAGGCGGGAAGAACATTTCTAATTCACATAATATGACGGCAATTTCTTTTTCCATAGCTAGCAATTTCGCCGGGTCTATAACTTTGCTGCATATAGCTTTGAAGAAGAAACACAGTTTCGTTAATGTATGGCGGAAATTCTTGGGCAAAATTCAACGTAAAGCAATTGTAATGAGATTTTTCATCAAAACATGGCAGTCATGTGATTTCAGACCTTTTAACTTCAAGTCGCTCATTGACACAAGGTTACTGTTATTTGACGAATACCCCTCTGGAACCTTTATGTCATTCAAGAAGTTGAAAAACTGATATCTCTCCTGCCTGGAAAGAGTGTAAGCAGCAGGAGGAAGAAATGTTCATTTTTCACCCTTTACTGGTGCCAACTCTTCTCGTATTCCCATATCAACCATGTCCAACCTAGCCTTAATTCCATCTTTTGTTTTGCCAGATGTATTTAGCAACGTGCCGATAACACTGTCAAATACATTTTTTTCTACATCCATAACATCAATAAAATTTCTTACATACAGACAATTCTAGTATTATAATTCAAAAAAAATTGATCTCTTTTTCCAACCGATTTTCGTAAGGTTTTTTGAAGCCGGTTTACCAAAAGTAGTGTCAAAATTTTTAACTTTCTCAAACAATTGATCGCCTGTTAGTGGAGACGGTGTTGTACGTTCTTCTGAACTTCCATCGAATGATGTCTTCCAAGAACGGTACTTATGTCGTCGCGGTAGAAATCTGCGATGTCCTAGAAACACGGTTTTCGATGAATGTTTCAACCTAATTGATTGTGTACCTTCTTCACAAACAGGACAGCCTTGAGTTCCTTTAATGCTATATCCTGACAAATTTCCATAAGCTGGGAAGTCATTTATCGTCCCATAAAACATGACTCTCAAAGTGAAATCTTCCTTTCTGTAAGCATCATACAATGTAACACCTGAATCCCACAATAATTTCAAATCTTCGATCAATGGAGTTAAATAAACATCAATATCATTACTCGGTTGTTTTGGTCCTGATATAAGCATAGATAACATGATGTATTTTCGTTTCATGCATAACCACGGTGGTAAGTTATAATTTATCAACATAACCGGCCATGTACTATGACTACTGCTTTGAAAACCAAAAGGATTCACTCCATCTGTAGATAACGCAAGACGAAGGTTTCTCGACTCGTTTCCAAATTCAGGATACTCATGATCGATTATCTTCCACTGAGGAGAGTCTGCCGGGTGACGTAGTATCCCATCTTTAATTCTTGTATCTGCATGCCATGTTAATTGTTCTGCAGTCTCCTCACTTCCATATAGGCGTCTAAACCTTGGAATGATTGGAAAGTACCATACAACTTTAGTAGGACTGGATTCATCTTTCTTGTATCGAGAAGCACCACACTTTGGGCATTCTTTAAGTGATTTGTGGTCCTTGCGAAACAGTATACAGTCATTCGGGCAGGCGTGTATTCTTTCAGAGATCATACCCATAGAGCGTAGCATTCGTTTGGCATCGTATGTTCAGCTCGGGAGATCATTGTCTTCTGGGAGCATGTCATTCAAGAGGGAAAGTAGTTTCGTAAAACTGTCGTCACTCCACCCATTATCTGCTTTCAAATTATACAGCTTCAGTACGGCTGACAATGCTGTATATTTAGTGCAACCAGCATACAATGGCATCTTTGCACAACTTTTTAACTTCTCAAACAATTTTGGGCAATCACGAAGTTCATCTTCGAAGGTCCTTGTCATTTTCTCAATATGATCTTCATCATCATTCACATCTGTAATCACATCCTCCATACGGTCATCTTCATTGTTCATGTTTGTAATCATATCAGATGATCCATAAAACGCAGTGTCACCCCAGTCACTACCTACATTCGTTGTTTCCCCGTGTTTATTCCAACATGTATAACTTTGATCTATTCCATGACAGATCAAGTGTTCTTCCAACTCATCTGGACTAATTTGTTTTGAATAACAACAGCGTAAACACGGACAAAGGATTTGAGAAGAGTCACATGCATGATCTATTGCAAACTTGATAAATTCTTTCACGCCTTATTCATACTCTTTTGTCAACCGATTGGCATTCATCCATTCTTTATTTATATTCATCCTATTTAAAATCCATAGGATAAGTATATAGGTTAAAGGAGAAGGAATATGAGTATAATTTAGATAAAAAACAAGATACTTCAAGGAAATAAAGGAATAAATAAATACCAAAATAAAAAATATATTGGGAACCACTACAATCCCCAAGCCTCACATCAATATGATACCACTGTGCGCCAGTTGAATCACCCATAAAACCTAATCTAGATAAATCAAAAATCAATAGAAACTAAATATAAAGAATAAAATGGTAAGGAATATGGTGAAATCACTTGAGGCACCTCTCAAACCGCGGTGGAGGAGGAGGCAGCAGAGTAGGTAGAGGAGGAGGAGGAGGAGGCGCCGGTGGAGAAGGAGGATGAGGCAGCGGACTAGGAGGAGGAGGAGGAAGCGTTGGTGGAGGAGGAGGAGGACGAGGCTGCGGTGGAGGAGAAGGAGGAGGAGGAGGAGGAGCATAGGAGGAGGAGGAGGCGGAGGCAGCGGAGGAGGAGGAGGATGAGGCCGGTGGAGGGGAGGAGGAGTAGGAGAAAAGGAGGAGGAGGCGGCCGCGGCGGAGGAGGAGGAGGCAGCGGAGGAGGAGGAGGAGGCCGCGGCGGAGGAGGAGGAGGCAGCGGAGGAGGAGGAGGAGGCCGCGGTGGAGGAGGAGGAGGCCGCGGTGGAGGAGGAGGCACCGGCGGCAGCGCAGAGGCAGGGTGGAGGCAGGGCGGAGGCAGCAGAGGCAGCGGAGGAGGATGAGGATGAGGCCGGTGGAGGAGGAGGAGGAGGAGCAGGAGCAGAGGAAGAGGAGGCGGCCACGGCGAAGGAGGAGGAGGTGGCGGCCGCAGAGGCACCTGCGTGACCGCGGCGTGACCGCAGCGTGACCACGGCGTGACCGCGGCGTGACCGCAGAGTAGGAGGCGGCCGCGGAGTCACTGGCGGCACCGGAGGAGGAGGAGGAGGAGGCCGCGGTGGAGGAGGAGGCACCGGCGGCAGCGCAAAGGCAGGGCGGAGGCAGGGCGGAGGCAGCGGAGGCAGCGGAGGCAGCGGAGGCAGTGGAGGAGGAGGAGGATGAGGCCGGTGGAGGAGGAGGAGGAGGAGCAGGAGCAGAGGAGGAGGAGGAGGCCGCGGCGAAGTAGGAGGAGGCGGAGGCCGCGGAGGCACCGGCGTGACCGCAGCGTGGCCGCGGCGAGGCCGCGGCGTGGCCGCGGCGTGGCCGCGGCGGGACCGCGGCGTGATCGCGGGGTGACCGCGGCGTGACCGCGGGGTGACCGCGCGTGACCGTGGCGTGACCGCGGCGTGACCGCGGCGTGACCGCGGCTTGACTGCGGCGTGACGGTGGAGGAGGAGGAGGCCGCGATGGCACCGGCGGAGGATGAGGAGGCATCAGCGGAGGAGGAGGAGGCGGAGGAGGAGGAGGCATCGGCGGAGGAGGAGGAGGCCGCGGTGGAGGAAGAGGCACCGGAGGCACCGGCGGCAGCGCGGAGGTAGGGAGGAGGCAGGGCGGAGGCAGCGAAGGCAGCGGAGGATGAGGAGGATGAGGCCGGTGGAGGGGAGGAGGAGCAGGAGCAGAGGATAAGTCGGTGGCCGTGGAGGAGGAGGAGGCAGTAGAGGCAGCGGAGGAGGAGGAGGAGGCTGCAGTGGAGGAGGAGGAGGCCGCGGTGGAGGAGGAGGCACCGGCGGCAGCGCAGAGGCAGGGCGGAGGCAGGGCGGAGGCAGCGGAGGAAGCGGAGGCAGCAGAGGAGGAGGAGGATGAGGCCGGTGGAGGAGGAGGAGGAGGAGCAGGAGAAGAGGAGGAGGAGGCGGCCGCGGCGGAGGAGTAGGAGGCGGCGGCCGCGGAGGCACCGGCGTGACCGCGGCGTGACCGCGGCATGACCGCGGCGTGGCCGCGGCGTGACCGCGGCATGACGGCGGAGGAGGAGGAGGCCGCAGAGGCACCGGCAGAGGAGGAGGAGGTCGCAGAGGCACCAGCGACACCGGTGGAGGAGGAGGAGGCATCAGCGGAGGCAGCGGAGGAGGAGGAGGATGAGGCCGGTGGAGGTGGAGGAGGAGGAGAAGGAGCAGAGGAGGAGGCGGCGGAGTTTTACTACTCGCTTATTATATTTTTAAGAACGCATGCATAATGTGTTATTTTATAGGTAATGGTACTGGATATGGTAGTGTTGGATGGGAAAAGAGAAAACGGGCGAATAGACCCCCAACCTATACACCCCCAACCTGTACACCCCCAACCTCACAACCAATAAACCCCCCATTATACGCCCCACCTACACATGTTCACCCCCTGCACATCTCCCCCACCTAAACACCCCCACCTTCACACCCCCCCACCCACTACACCCCCGCAGCACCTGCACCCCCCCCCCCCCCCACTTCAAATAAAATTGATTCACACAAATCATGATAGTTGAAATATAGAACAAAAACAAAAAACAAAGAAAATTACAATTATTGGGCATAACATACCACACAATGGAGGAGGAGGAGGTCGTGGAGGAGGAGGAGGCCGCGGAGGCACCAGCGGAGTAGGCCGCGGTTGAGGAGGAGGCACCGGTGGAGGAGGAGGAGGAGGCACCGGCGGAGGAGGAGGAGGCCGCGGTGGAGGAGGAGGCACCGGCGGCAGCGGCACGGAGGCAGGGCTGAGGCAGGGCGGAGGCGGCGGAGGCACCGGAGGAGGAGGAGGAGGAGTAGAAGCAGAGGAGGAGGCAGCGGCCACGGCAGAGGAGGAGGAGGCGGCGGTGGCGGCGCAGACGAGGGCTTCCGTGAGATCTTGATTGCGTGCGGGGAGGAGGAAGAGGACCCGCGGGTTTTTAACAAATCCGCGGGACCCTTTATCAGCGCTAGTAAAAAGCGCTGATAAAGGGTGTATTTATCAGCGCTAAAATGAAAAGCGCTGATAAATACAACCTTTATCAGCGCTAAAAAAAGCGATGATAAAGGTCCCCTTTATCAGCACTTTTCCGTTAGCACTGATAAAGGCAGGCGCATGCCTTGCCCAGTTTTGTGGTAGTGTATGAACCATTATTAAGGGACAAAAAAAATTCCCTAAGAATATATGTTAGAAAGTAGATCATGGATAACATAGACTGAGGACAATAGATTCATATGTTAAGTAAATAAAAGTTATTTATAAGTCATTAGTTTTGTCCTTGTATTACCCTTTATGTGTTACCCCTAACTTTCCTTTTATTCCAGCCAATGGCCGGTAATATGAGGACTCGGGCTAACAATCTATGTGAAGATCAATGTGACGATTGTACTAATGAGATGCCCAATCCAATGGGAGTGGGAATCATGAACATTGTCACACTTCTATCTTAGCTAACTCAAGATTTGAATAGAAACATGGGTCAATAGGAATGTTCAACCGCCCCTAATAAAGAACAAGTCACTATCGAGAGCTTCATGAGACAAAGGCCTCCTACTTTTAATGGATCATCTAATCCCTCAATCGCTGAACAATGGATAAACTCCATTGAAAAGATATTCTCCATCCTTCAATGTTATGAACAAGAGAAGGTTCTCCTGGCTTCTTATTGTATGGAGGGTGAAGCTGATCAATGGAGGAAGTTGATCAAAAATACAAAACCTGAGGAGGAGATCGAGGCGTTGGAATGGAAGGATTTCTAGAAGATGTTTTTTGATAAATATTTTCCTCGCACCCTCCAGCTAAAGATGGAAAGTGAATTCATTTCCCTCAAGCAAAAAGACGATGAATTTTTTAGAGCTTAATAGGAAAACTTCACAAGGCTTGCACGATACGCATCCATATTTATTATTACCCCCGAATGCAAGGATCATCTCTTCTTTGGTGGTCTGAAACCTAGCCTGCAGAAAGCGCTGGCAATCCGTGACTTCAACAGCTATGAGGAAATTGTTTGATGTGCCCTCTAGCACCCCACTTGCCAAAGGTACAGAAAGAAGCACCCTGGAAATTGCCTAAAGGGTACGAGAAAATGCTTTAGGTGTGGAAGAGAAGGGCACCTGGCTATTAATTGTCAGCAAGAAAAACCTGCGGCTGCAACATAAGAGAGGAACGCTCTGTTTGACTCTCAACGCATTGTTCATTGCTACAACTACAAAGAACCCGTGAACCTTGCAAATCAATTCCCTAAGCCAAGGGTTTTCGGAGGGAACCAACAACCTCCAAGGCAACAAGGGTGAGATTTTTCCATCACTACTGCTAAAGTGAACCCCGACAATGAAGTAGTGACAGGTACGCTAGTTATTCATTCAAGAATAGCAAACGTACTTTTTTATTCAGGTTCTACACATTCTTTTATATCTTGAAAGTTTAGTAGAACAATCTCATCATGACCACAAATCATGGAAGTGAAGATGTCTGTGAGTACGGAAAATGGGGAAATCATTGCATCCCATGAATATAACTCCTCCCCTATCATAATATGTGGATTTAACTTCCCAAAAAACCTTTTCATACTCCCTCTAGTGGAATTTGATGCAATTCTTGGCATGGATTGGATTTCCTTATATAGATCCAACATAAATTGTTGTGATAGGGAAATCACTCTTCATATGGAGAATCGACCCCCGATTCTTTACAAGTGAAAGAGGAAGATGAATCTTCTTTAGCTCCATCATCTCAAGTGTGGATATTACTGCCCTATGAGCATATGTATCTGGATCAGATGATTGAGTCTAAAGAGGCAACCATCCTAGAAGACATGTCTATTGTGATGGAATTCGATGAAGTGTTTCCTGAGGAATTGGCTGGTCTTCCTCCTAGAAGAGATGTTGAATTCTCAATTGATATTATACCTGGGGCATTGCCAATATCCAAGAATCCGTATAGAATGGTTGTTGTGGAGCTTGAGGATCATAAGAAACAACTACAAGAGAATCTGGATAAAGGGTTTATACGCCCAAGTGCATTACCATGGGGTGCACCAGTCCTCTTCATCCAGAAGAAGTATAGGTCAATGCGCCTTTGCATAGATTATTGTGAGCTCAACAAAATAATGTTAAAGAACAAGTATCCTCTCCCACAAATTTATGAATTTTTTGATCAGCTACGTGGAGCACAATACTTCTCCAAGGTGGATTTGCGGTCGGGATATTATCAAGTAAGGGTGAAGAAGGAAGATATCCCCAAGACTACTTTTCCTACAAGATACGGGCACTATGAATTCATGGTAATGCATTTCAGGATCACTAATTCTCCCACAATCTTCATGGACTTGATGAATATAATCTTTATATATTACCTCGACAAATTTTTGGTTGTCTTTATAGATGATATTCTGATATACTCCAAAACCAAGGAGGATCATGAGAAGCATCAAAGAACTGTACTAGAGACCTTACTAAAGGAGAATCTCTATGAAAAGTACAGAAAGTGTGAGTTTTGGTTCAAGAAGGTCTCATTCTTTGGCTATATCATCATAAGCAATGGGATATCTGTGGATCCCTCCAAAATAGATGCAATTGAGGGATGGTCAAGGCTAATATCGGTAATGGATATCTGTAGCTTCTTGGGGTTAGCTAGATATTATCGATGATTTGTGAGAAATTTCTCACGATTGTCCAACCCTCTTACCAAGATAACTCAGAAGGGAGTAAAGTTTTCTTGGAGATATGAATGTGAAGAAAGCTTTAAGGAGTTGAAAAAAAGGCTTATCAATGAGCATGTGCTCACTTTACCCACAAGTGGAGAACTTTTTGTGGTATTCAGTGATGCTTCGAAGAAGGGCCCGGGATGTGTGTTGATGCAAAATGAAAAAGTCATTATCTATGCTTCAAGGTAATTGAAAGTTCATGAACAGAACTATACAACACATGACCTCAAGTTGGCTGCAGTGATCTTTGCTTTGAAAATTTTGCGGCATTATCTCTTTGGGGAGAAGTGTGAAATATATACGGACCAAAAAATCCTCAAGTATATATTCACACAGAAATAGTTGAACATGCGATAAAGAAGATGGTTAGAGCTAATCAAATACTATGACTGCTCAATCCATTACCACCCTGGGAAAGTGAACAAGGTGGCGGATGCCCTAAGTAGAAAGAACCCAGCGATTATATCATTGATGAGAATTTAAAAGGAACCAATATTCTTAGATTTGATGATGATGGACATGGGAATAATAAATAAGGGAACATCATCAATCCTTTCACAAATGATTTCTCAACTGTCACTTTTTTAAAGGTTAAAATATGCTCAGAAATATGATATGGGAATTCAGGAAAAAGTGGAATCTATCAAAAAAGGGAAATACTTGGAGTTTAATGTTAATGAAGAAGGGATTGTGAGATTTGGGAAAAGACTATATGTTCCATCAAGTATGGATGTGAAGAAGGAACTTTTGGATGATGCACATAGTTCAAATTTCTCTATTCACCCAGGAAACACAAAGATATATCGAGATCTCTGAGAGAATTATTGGTGGGATAAAATGAAGAAGGAGATCGTTGAATATACATCAAAGTGCCTAGTGTGTCAGCAAGTGAAGGCAGAGAGGAAGAAGTCTAAGGGGATGATGCAACCATTTCCCATACCATAATGGAAATGGGATAACATCACCATGGACTTTTTCACCAGACTTCCGAAGACATCCAAAGGCAACAATGCAATCTGGGTTGTTATGGATCGTCTTACAAAGGTTGCACACTTCATTGCTATTAGGGAGGATTTATCATTGGATCAAATGGCACGGATATATATTAGGGAAGTGGTAAGGCTGCATGGAGTACCACTATCTATTATATCTGATTGAGATCCAAGATTCACCTATAAGTTTTGGAAGAGTCTTCAACATGCTCTAAATACTGAACTGATCTTCAGTACGACCTATCATCCTCAAACTGATGTCCAATCCAAGAAGACTATCCAAACACTTGAGGAGATGTTGATAGCATGCTCAATGGACTTTAAAGGAGGATGGGATCAACATATTTCTCTGTTTGAGTTCTCTTATAATAACAGTTTCCACTCGAGCATCCAAATAGCACTATATGAAGCCCTTTGTGGGAAAAGGTGTAGAACACTGGTGTGTTGGGATGAGGTCGGTGAGCATAAGCTGCTTGGACCAGAAATGGTTGAAGAAATGGTGGAGAAGGTGAAAACCATTCAGCAGCATATCAAGGCAGCCCAGAGTCGACAGAAGAGTTTTATAGATAACCGTGGATGAGACCTTGTGTTTAAAGTTGGAGACATGATTTTTCTATGCATATATCTATGGAAGAATTTCATGAGGTTTGGAAAGAAAGGGAAGTTAATTCCAAGGTACATCATCCCCATCGATATTCTTGATCGTGTCAGGGTTGTGTCCTATCGACTATAACTTCCACCTACCATGGCCAAAGTACATGATGTCTTTCATGTATCCCTCCTAATAAAGTACATACTAGACCCTTCACATGTACTCTCTTCAGAGGTGGTACAGTTAGAGGATGATCATTCTTATGAGGAGCAACCAGTGAAGATCTTAGATTTTAGAGAAAAAGTTCTACAAAATAAGTCAATGCCTCTTCTCAAGGTGTTGTGGTGAAACCACAAGTTTAAAGAATCAACGTGGGAATCAGAGGAAATGATGAATCAGAGTTACCCACATATGTTTTAGTGTGGGAAAAGAAAATTTTGAGGGTGAAATTTTTTAAGGGGGGATTATTGTAACGACCCAAAATTTCATTAATAGAAATCCCTCTTTATCTAATTAAATGTCTCTTTATGTAAAATGTTTATATAAAATTTCAAATTCTTTGGTTTTATGTTTTTGTATTGTAAAATACTATTAAGAATTGTGACCATTGTTAATATAGCTGTTGAACAGTGATCACACGATTATTATAAATATAGGGCTTTAACAAATCCAATTTACTCAGACAAAGGAAGTGATGGCCTCATCCAGTAGATGTGCCCCATACGAAGCCCATTTGTCAAATCTCGAAAAGGAGGTTGCATCTTTGGGATTTATCATGACCAATCCCAAGACAAGCTTGAATATGTTAAGCTCGAGCAGAACCGCCTACGAGAGAAGTAGAAGTTGATAGAGATTACCACATGAGTAATGTTATCCGAGCCACCCTAAGAGTCGGTCACCATTGCACATCTTACCCTTAGGTCTTATGCGGGTGTTATAAGGGGTTATGTAAAAATACATTAGCATTATGGTCATGTACATTATTTTTGTATATAATAAATATACTTTCATTTTATTATTGTTACCTTGTAGATGGTTTTTAAAGCACAAATAGAATTTTTAGTTAATATTCAACTAAGAAATATATTTTGATGAATTAATGGATTTTTGAATTAAATAATATTTTAATAAAATATTATTATTATTATTATTATTAAATTAATTTTTATTAAATATAAATGATTGTATAATTTTATAAATGCAATTGTAATTTTTATTGAGGTTTGAAAGCCATTGTTGTCAAAACCCCTATTTTTATTTTAAAAGTGAAAATTAACATATTTAGAAAAAAATTAGATAAAATAAATATTATTTTTGGAATCAGGATGTCAAAATTATCCAATGGTGAATTTTTCATAATTTTCTGAGACAGTCAAATTTTTGGGTAAAAATTAAATACCGTTTAAATATATAATGCGTTTTATGACATCATAATGACCCAATAGTGATGTAATAAAATACTATAATACTTATGTTTGGACAATATATTTTTTACCATTAAAATAATTTGATTTTGGGTTTTTTTGACTTATTTTAAAAAGCATTAATGGACCCTTCAAGGCTTATTAAACATCTTGTCTTTTTAAATTGTTTTCCTTGGGAGTGTGACTCACCTCCACATAAGAAACCCCATTATTTTAAGAAGTTAGGAATTTTTCCTTATAAAATATTGTTTTAAACTTCCCTTTTCCAAAAACCATGGGAAAAACCATGGGCTGGTTTGTGGTTTGGATTAGTTTAATGTGAGGTGTCCCAAACCTAAATAATAAAGAATTCTCTCACATTTCCTATATAAACCCACCCAAGCTCCCACTTTCTCCTCACTCAAAGCCTTTGGATTTCGTCCAAACTCTTCCATCCTCTCTCTATAATCCTCCCAAGGTTCCCCAAGCTCCCAATAAGCCTCTCTAAAGCCTCCTTCAAGCCTTTGGAAGCACACTTCCAAGTAAGGGTTTTTTCTTCCTTTCTCATTTTTTGTCCAACTTTCTTAATGTTGTTATGCCATTTTAATTTCAATTATAAATGTTGGGGTATTGTTTATCACCTACCCCGTACTTCCCTCTTTATGTTTGAATTATTGGAGACCCATTTATCTATCATTAAATTCCCCCCATGTACACCTGTTACTATGCTGAAATTCTGAAAGGAATTTCTCTCTCCTCTTTTACATTCAAGAAATTCTTTTGTATCATGACTCTAAATTCCATTAAAATTGTTGGTACATGTATCTATATGACCCCCTTACAGTCCATTTCATTTACATATGATGATACACCCCTTTCTCTCTCATCAACCATTTTTATGAATTCTTACGCCACGCTGTTACGCTGCCGAAATTGCACCAATTTTCCAAGCCAATGTCATTGTGTAGTGAATACCATGCTCATTTCTCTATCAAGGGTATTCACCTTTATGCACATTTACTAATTGATTATAAATTTTCATATATGAATTCCACATTTCTTTATCATGGAATAAATGATTATGTTTTATGAATCCATGTTATATGATCCATGTGGCACACTTATGCATGAAATGAAATGTTTAAGAAGGGTGCACCCTTATAGTACTCCAATGCATTGGGTAAAGTATAGTATCATGATATGTCATGTGAAATGGGTGTTTACTCATTCTAATTCAAGTGAAACTAGGTTTTACTCATGCTTCATGTGCAATGAGGATTTACTCATGCTCCATGTGTAATGAGCCTTGGCTCATGCTAATTCCATGTTAAGTGTTGTTGCCACATTTCCATGTTATGATTATCATGATTTATCATGCCTTTATGTTTATGCTTATCTTGTACTCTATTGATATACCTATTGTATAACATTTATTGTATTCCTCATGTTATTCCATTATTATTCCCTTACTGGGCTTTATAACTCACCATTTTCTTATGCATGTCCTCAGGTTATCCAATGCAATGATAAGTAAGGGGGAATGTAGTGGTCATGTAAAGGAAGTTTTCAATAAATATGTTGTATTTCATGTTCTAAGTTGTTATGTAATGATCCTAAGCCACAAAGACACTTGACCTCTCGATCTTCTATGATGTATCAAGTGAAGTTTATGTAATAAATTATGTTTAATTATGTAATAAAAGATCAGGGTTGTCATATTGATTCCTTTTAAAAAAAATACATTGCATCAATCCTTACATTTCATAGTCACCTATAAAATTAGTGTATGGCATAAAAAGTTTTAAATTATATTTATTGTAATATTTATAATATCAATTATTTTAATCTTTCATTAAAAAGGTAATTAATGCATCATAATTGTGTCATAAATAAATTTAATTATTTAATATCCAAAACATATAAATAAATTACCATGATGTAGTATCTAATTAATATTTGTAGTCGAATTTGTCTTATGTATAACTCTATATTAAAATGGTTTAGTTAATAAAAGTTGAATTTAACACTTTTAACACTTCTTTTAATAAAATATAATAAATGTCCAAGTCTAATACAAGTGGATCAAAAAGGATCGTACTTTTTACTTAAGGTTAATTTTGGTCGAAAAAAACTTATACAATAGAATTAGGACATGTGTTGCGGTAATTTTATATTATTATAATTTTATTTTTACATTTAATTACCCTATTTACTTTTAACCGTGGTAAATAAAATTCAAAAGTTACTATTCAATAAAAATTAGTTTCATCCTATTGAACCATATTTTACTTAATGATTTTAAATACGTCTCACGTATTTTTTTAATTCAATTCATAGAAGCAGTAAAATTACGTTTTATTCAAATTTGCAAATGTTCCAAGAAGGTGGGTAAAAGATGTTAAAAAGTTCAATAAAATTTTATACGTCTAATATTATTATAAAATGACTCCAATGAATTGAATTTTACTGATATATGTATTATTTATATATTTTTACTTTAAGATAAATTCTTAATTAAAAATAATTATTTAAATGAAAAAGTCAGTTTTTATCTATAACGTAGTATTTTTCACTATTCATCAAAAATTGATTGTTTTCAGAAAAATACCAAAAATTCACCCAAAGATAATTTTGATATTCCAAATTCCAAAATTATTTCAATTTTACCAAATTCAAAACATAGAAGTTTCATTAATTAATTTAAAATTAATTCTCGTTGTCAAAACCAGAAAGCGGGTTTTTAAGAAGTAAAAACTATCAAAAGATTAACATGTGTTTATATACAATTTAAATGTGAAATTATATCCAATGACATAAATTATATTAAATGATAAAAATATAATCTAATTATTCTATAAAACCACTCAAATTTATAATTTAACACTATAAATTATTTCAATTAAAAAAGTTTTTTTTAATTAAAATTTAGGTTTTTTTACTATTCATCAAAATGTGAAAGTTATTAGAAAAGTACCAAAAATTTATCCAAAATAAATTTTTATGTCCCTCTTCAAAATAATAATTTAATTTCATTAAATTTAATATATAAAAATGTCAAATATTGGATTTAAAAAGGGTTCTTTTTTAAAATGTGGAAAAACTGCATTTTCTAAAAAATGCTTCTTTTATCTAAAAAATTGAATTTGTCCTTATATTATGTCTAAGAAAAAAAAAGATGAATGTTAAAATTATATAGGATATATATATATATAATTCAAAGTGTGGTTAATACTATTCATAACTGCTTTTTAAATGACTAGTTTGATAGGTCATGATGCGCTTGAACTCGATGTTGCGTGTTGCGCAAGCTATTGAATTACTTTAAAGAGATAACATGCTATGAAATCTTGGGGTGTTACAGTGTATCACCACCCAAATTCATCTAAAATACTCCTAGAAGTTACTTCTAGTTATTAGGTTATATTTATCTAATATTAATCATAGTTATAGTGTGGATAGTGTGATTTTAATTTTATTCTACAATTAAAAAAGTAGATTATTAGAACTTTTCTTGATTAAAAAATAAGAGAGATATAGTAAATTAAATGTTTTTTTATTTATTAAATATCCCACTATTTTATCAAGTCTCAATATCCCTCTCTATTGAACTCTAAATATCTAGTTTCTTTAACATTCTTGTGGAAAGGATCCCCATTACATTTCTTAATGATCAATACTCTAGACATGAAAATGATAATAAATTAATTAGGTAGGTATTCTTTCCAACTAAAAACTTGCAGCTCCTTGATCCGTTGAGTGGATCCCCTATCCTGAAATCATAAATTGGATTTCCTCAACACTTTCCTTAAAATTTTTAATGAATGGACTTTGGCCATTAAACTCAATACAATTTCGGTTAATTCAACCCAAAACTCTCATAAGAACTCCCTAATATAATTAAGTGCCCCAATTTTGGTCATGTACTACACTTAGTTTTATGGTTTCATTCCCAATCAAGTAATGGAAGGATTGGACTTAATTAATATTTAATTTAAGTATTTTAATTTATTATGTATAAATTTTATTTTGTTTTACCCTTTACACATATTGTTAATAGTAAGTGGATGTTACTTAATTAATTAAAAAAAAATGGATAAAACATTTACACATAATTCATTTATTTAGTTTTTGTCTTTTCACATTAATTCATTTATTTATGTGATCACATCCTTACATCCATTAATTAATTAATTAATTAAATGACTCATTCATGAGATTTATCTAACGGTTGATTTGATGTGCATACATTAAATCAACCTTTGACCTAGGGTAAATAACTCTTATTACCAGTCTTGGCATGAATTACAACATTCCACCTATCAACATATGTAACACCTAGGTTAGAATCATTATGGTTCCTTATTAAACTATCTCCATGTACCTTGGGATGCTCCATTAATTAAAAATATTTATTACTCACGCGTAGGTGAGGGGAACCAAAGGATTGGAAAAATGGGATTACATAAATATATTTGGACACGCAAGTCCAACATAATAATGGAGGGAGGGATGACTCATAGGCCATCATTTAATTTAATATTGAATAATTCAAAACCCATGCAAAAAAAAATAAATTAAAACATCCAACACATACACAGGTCTTGGTCAAGATTATGAATAGTCATACATGTAATGAATATGTAAAAGTAAATGGCTAGCATTTATTTCTTTATTAATTATTTTATTATTTAAGATAAACATGCTTGCATTAATTAATTAATTAATTAATTCCCTTCCATCTTAATTATCATCCAATATTATTTAGAGATTCGCATCATTAATGGAATTTGTGGAAAATAAAAAAGAGAACCAATAATGAAATATTTATTATAATAAATTAATTAATAATTTAAAATTATTTAAAACCATTATTAAATTCTCAAACACACAATAATGTGCCAATAAATAAAATAAGGTTTTAATGCTACAATTTTTGAATTTAATGTAATTTTAGTTTTTCTATTAATGGGAGACTATAAGGCTTGTGCATCCAACTACACGCCATATACCGCGGTTTCTATATATCCAAGTCACATGTATAGGGATTCAGTGTATTAACTCGATTGGACTAAACATTGTATGCATTCTAGCTACACACCCTATATCTACTTGTCATGTGCCAAGTTGGCCCAGTCAACATAGGTTGTGAAATAAAAGCATCGTGTGTAATTTATTGCTTAGCGCATTTATAAACAATGTTCATTAGTATATAGTGTTTACTTCGGACACACATCATGTAACCCTATTTTATAGGCCAAATATTTGGCACTTTCTGATGACATCTCTATTAATTCTTCATTTGTTATTAAATCTTTATGAAAATAAAACATTGAAAAAACATGATTAATATGTCAATAACATATTAATCCAAATAAGATTAAATAATGAATAACTTGAAATTAAAATATAACCATAATTATGCATAAATAAACAATCAAATAAATAATTATAAATTTAAATGTGACCTCTTTGATACTAATTTATGGTTTTGGGAGTGAGGGAATCATGCGGAGGTGGGTGATATATTAAAATTTATTTTAATAATAATTGATTGAAACCAAGAGTGAGGATCTTGCACATCAAATTTATAACTAATTTATTTAATATTTGAAGAAATAAATACCTGAACTTAGAAACTTTCTTTATTAGTGAATGTTTATTGTATGAAAATACTCTTTCGGATTACCTTCGTTTCACTGTGAAGATCCAAGGATAGAATCCATCTAGCAGTGATCAACATGTGCTCCAATGATCTTTGAGCAACATCACTCAATCTTTGGCTACAAGCACGGTGAGTCGAAAGTCTTACATTATTCATTCTTGATTGATCATTCTTCAGTCTTGAAGAAATATCGCTTTCATTCCTCATTCTTGAGAGGGAGAGAGAAGGAGGACTTAAGAGAGGATTCATTGTGTGTAACAATTCACTATTCTTAATATTTGGAGGCTCTACAAAATAGATATAGACGTATATTTATAGAGTTAGGATTTAATTTAAAATATTATTTAATTTCATAGTGGCCATTAAATAACAATTATTACCTTTAATAAACCCCATGACACATAATAATAATTATATTATTATTGTTTTTTGGTGTGCGCCAACTTTTACATTAACAAATATTATGTAACAATCTTGTTAGTTAATATTTTTCATTAGACTCGGTCTTGGTCTATTTGAACTCCTCTAGAATTTATTGAACAACCGAATAAACATTTTATTCGTGAATAAATATTTTATTCAAAATCTAGTGAATAATTATTTATTAAAATATTAAATAAATAAAATATATATTTTATTCACAAGAAAGAAAATAAATATTTATTTAATTTATGTGATCAATATAAGTTGAATAAAATTATTTCTCTTACTTGATAATAATATTTAGTCCATTAATAAAACTCAAATATAATTTAATTTAGATCAACATAAACACTTAGTGTGTATCCCTCTAGGATTATTTCTCATTGAAAATTTGTGGGCTTGGCTAAAGTCCAAGATTATTTTCTAGCAATGGGTCAAGGGATCCAAGAGAAATAACATAATATCACAACATCAAAAACCACATACAAACACTCATTTTGTAATATAATCTCTTTATCACAATATCTCATCAAGAAAGTTGCACAATCGTGTCACCAACATATATTCTTGATATGTCATTCTTTGAATATCTAAAATAAACACATTATTACACCATGGACATAGAATTTAATGTGATGGTTATATAACAATCAAAGGGATGAGATATTAGATTCCATAAATATGGAAGGTTAAAATCATTCCTTGACTTATTCATTAATGACATGTCACTCGTGATGCACCCAACATATCCAACTTCGTCATAAACTGTTATCGACATGGTTTACAAAATACATCTAAGTACGCGAGTTGTAATATACATTAATAATAATATTAAATTCTAAATACCATCACACATGCTCGTAGATATAAATATTCAATAACACCAAGACATGTGAAATTCCTAATGGTGGGTCTGTTCTTGTAATCTTCCATTATAAAGATTACCAAGTGCGAACTTCATGAGAAGAAGCCTCATCTGCTTACGACTACTCGCACCTGATAGTCTAGATATTATGTGTCCAATCATAGTATGTTATCCAAATGAAAAATATTATTTTATAATATCATTATAGAATATAAAGGTTCTCATCATGGTGGTGAATTACAATTAACTTATTAATGCGACGTATACTCTAGGATATTATTACATTAGAGTCATGACAAAACAAAAAAAATTAATAAGGATTTTTATTAATATTAAATACATCAAATATGCATGTACTCAAAGTACAAAAATTTGGTTCTACGAAATCAACTCTAATAAATATATTATTTTCTTTATTACATAACCACTCACTAAAAAATCAAAACTTCATTCATTTGTACGTGTAGACTACCACCTCCACGAAGTGATGTGATTATTTTTTCTTCACCACATCACAAGGATGATATATATATAAGTATATTTAAATAAATAATATGGTATTTATGATATTATTATCATTATAGAAATATAAAATAATACTCACCTTTTTCCATAATGATCGTTGAAAAATGGAATTGTTACATATGTGTATGTACTGCCTACCGTCTCCACGATCATAACATAGTTCATTTTTTATAACCATATTTCATGATTGATTTTAAAATTATAATGTATGCATAAAAATTATAATTATTTTAGGATTATTATTCTGGTGATGATGTAATAATTACCACTTTGACCATAGTCAACCTACCAAAGTCATTTTTGACACATAAGCCGAATATCGTCAAAATATTCGACATAAACTTAATTTATAAAGTAATAATATAGAACATTTTGATAAGGGAAATAATAGGAATAATAAACTTGAAAATGGTTCTTAATAAATTAAATAATTAACATAATTTTATTATTTATGAAGATAAATAACGTATGTGATGAGTCTGACTCAAGGTAATGGACTTCATTAAAAAATCTTTATTGGGGAACATTTTATTGTTATACAGATAATTCGTTTTATGTGGTGTATATATAATACCCCATTTTTTTATATATTTAATCCTCCATAATTCATGGTATTCTAATTTTCAACTTTAAATATTTGATCCAAGTAGATTTGACTTGAAAGTTACCAAGTGGTAAAGGGTTTTTTAACTCAATTTCTTTTCATTGGGGTTTAACTCTTCTTCATTGACTCTATTATGATATTATTGTGTGTTAATTGATCTATAAATTTTTTTTATTCTATATTTACACTTTTTTATTTTGGATTTACATTTTTTACACATAATCTCTCAATTTATTAACTCTCAATTCAGTGATATGATCTTTGTGAGGGTTAATCATCCAAAATTTCTTTCATTGAAACATATTTTTATGATATGCACCTATATTATTTTATGAGGTATATATACTTCCATTTTGACATGTTGTATCATGAATATACTTATGTTCATGGTTTTTAAATTATCATTTGATGTTATTCTTTCTTGGGGCTTACGATTTAATAGTTACCAAAGCGGCTAAGGCTTTGTGTTACAATATCCTTTCTTTTAGGATTTTTTATGTTTTGAGGTTCCTTTGGAGGAAATCATATGATATTATTTTATTGAATCACATTTATTTCTTCACCATTTTTTATAAATGTGGTTAAAATTTTCATTTCTATTTCCTCCCTTATTTATTAAAGAAACATTAATAAAGTCATTTTTAAGTGATACTAATCTTGTATTTTATTTTAGATCCAATATATTTATATTCTATATCCATGTTTTCTTAAATTATTTAAAAAAATATTTAATGAAAATAAATGATTTCCTAAGTATATTCTACATGATATTTTACTTTTTTTTAGTTTTTAAAATGAAATTTTTTAACATTTTCCAAATCGATCACTTCTGACTTTCTTTACAAAATGTTTGAAGAGAACATTTATTTTTAACATTTACATAAAGAATTTATTTTCCCACTGTTATTAACATTATTTTATTTTAATCTTCTTTTATAAGGTTCAAAGTTTATTTTTAAAAAAAAATATTGCTTTAATATTTTAGAAAGTTTTAGATTATAAATAATTATTTTTAAAATGGAAAGGATTTTTTCCTTAATAAAATTCAAAAGTGATCTTTCAAAATCATTTTCCATCTAAGATAGTATTATTTGATTTTACTCAAAGTGAAAAGTTTATATTCCTCAAGAATTTTTTTTAATGATCATTTAATGGTAGTTACTTTTATCAACATCAACAACCATTGATGTTACTTATTCTCCACTGGGATTTTTGAAATGATATCATCCTTATTATTTCTCTAGATAGATTGAGATTATTTCATAGAGATTGTCTTGGAACCCATTTATATTACATGGGTTAATCGAGTTATTAAAGTAATAATGGTTTGTTTATGAGTTTTATGATAAAATTTGATCTTCTATGTTTTATGATTATGTTATAGTTATTTGGAGTTGTTCAGGATGATGGGTGATTTTTTTATAAACCAAGCACAAGTGGTTTAATTATTAACCAAGGATGGGTGTTTCTATGATAAACCAAGGATGGGTGGTTCCATGATAAACTAAGTATAGGGGGTCCCTAATATCCCTATAATGAATTTGGTATGTAATTTGACCATATGGTTATTCCATTTGTAATAGAGATTGTAAGAGTGATATAGAAACGATATCCCAAAGTTACCTACATGATTTATTTTTTTCTATGGGTTCTTAATGATTTATTTTATAAAGATTGAAATCACATGGATCATGATTATTTATTCTTATGACTCTTTACTTTGATAAAGAATTATTCTATGCTTCATTATTAATAATATTGGTATTGATGGGTGTGAATATTATTATGTTATACTAATATACTTTGATTATTTCAGCATAACCTTATACTCTTCTTATGATCACTAACATTCAATTTATGATGATTATAATTACCCTTACTAAGCATTTGAGTTCACCCTTATTATATTTTCTATCCCCTAAGTTATGAAGAATTATGATTAAATTATTTAAATCTATAAATTTTTCTGACATGATGAAGTTTGTGGGAGATTTTGAATACTTAATATGGAATATAAAAAATGGGTATAGTTGTAAAAATACTCCCTTGAATTCAAGCATATTATTTATGTAATATTTTTTCCTAATTATATAAAAATCTAAACCTAAAAGTTCTTGGGGAATGTAAGTGATCTAATATTTATGTTTGATATTTTAAGGTTTTGATTAAAAAATATTGGTTTCATTTATCAGTATCAAAGACAGAAATGTAAAATCATGTTTTTAGCACCAAATCCGAGAGTACATGTTCAGGGCTGTTATAGTTGGTATCAGAGTAAGTTTTAGATAACTTTGGAGATTAGTATATTTTCATGTGATGTTATCTTAAGGGTTATGGATACCATCATTGGTTTATGAGTTTAAGGCTGATTATAAGTTTAAAGATATTTAGAAAATTTATATTTTATATGATCTTTGATGATTAAGGTATTTTTTAGGGATGTTCATCATATTTCTAGGAACATTATATGGATATAATTTTAAAAAAATCATAACATGAAGGTTGGGTGATAACCCATCACATATGGAAAGGCTGTATGACTTGAACCCACAACCGAAGGGAAATAAGGGTACAATGCCTACCACTGGACTATGTGATGTTCTAGTTAGTATGAAATAAATTTTTTAAACAGTTTGAAATATAATGATTAAGTTTTTTTAGAACATATGTTTTATTATATAGATAACCATGGGATTGAAACTTTATTTGGTGATTAGGTTATTAATATTATTTTAGAAGAATATTAGTATTTTTTTTGTCTTGTAAGATGAAAGGTATGAAATAACCTTACTCTTTAATATTGAGGTTATTGAGGTTGTTTGGGATATAGGGTCATGGAATGATTTTGTTTTAACTTTGGGTATTACTGTTGAATTTTGAATATTAATTTATTATTCCATCATATGATGGTTTATTCATTTTGGGAATTATATTACCATGTGATAACAATTTTGGTTTTAGTTAATGTCTAAATACATATGGAATAGCTTGATTATCCTTTTTACAGTTATGTGGTCCTTTAAAAGTTGATTTTAGTTCTTGGGGCATAAAAAATCATCTTAAATACTCATTTTTTAGATAAAATGGTGATATTATGGTGTAAATTTATTAAAATAATGAAATTAAAATTATCAAGTAAGTATATTTCTTTATGTTCTTATTATAGATTTTTAGGAATTACTCAAACCAAGGAAAAGGATCTTGAAAATGAAAATTTTATCTTATTACCTTCATATCCGATGAATCAATATTCTTTTAATTAATTATAGATTTATGGTTTTGTGGTTGTTGACTTTATCATGATCATTCACATTCTTGTGATCAATTATCTCTATCACTCTCTGTCAATATTTGGGCATTATGCTTTTCTTCTATGTCCAAATATTTACTTCCCACCTATATTATCCTATTTATAAACCCATTATATAGTGACCCAAGCACTTTACACATATTATTACATCATTTTAGGCATAATTATCCTTTTTTAAATGGTTGACAGTCAATCCCCCTTTATTGAACATAAAAAATATAGAACATATTTTAGGATTGGGAAATACTAAACCCATTATAGGAAGGAAAAAATGACTTAAAAAGGGTCAAAAAGATCCTACAAGTCCAAAATAAGAAAACATCCAAGCAGGAACCAAAAATATTCATCACCCACCTCACAAGACTGTACAATAGTGATATCGGTCACAATAATATGTAACTCCATTTTCCAAGAAGTTGCATCATGATTCTAGTACAACGTGATAGAGAACCTCTCCAACCAACATGGAAATATGGAGGAGAGCCAGATGAGAGGTGCCAACACACCCTTCTCTCTTTTGGGTTTCCCACCTGACAAAGCATGAAATGAACTCTCAGTAATATCAAACTGATGCAATGTAATATAAGACTGAAAAATATGGAACAAATGTCATGGAAAGGTACCCATCCATCCGTCAAATTGATGATGCATGGCTGAATGATGTGTATAATCACACCCATCCCTCTTTTGAGGCCGCCCACCCAGAGGTACCTGCAAAATGTTGCACTGCTTCCAAATGCAACAAGGAAAACCAGTGCTCATGAAGAAGTATTCTCCATGAGAAAAAATAGATCCAAGAAGACCAAAACAGAACATGATGAAAATCATGTGAAACACTCCTAAATAGTGAAAAACTAGAAGAAGTCACATTGCAATAACAACTGAGACAAACAACAACCCTACAGAGCACCAGCATCCCTATTATCCAAATTAGAATTAGACCCACACCCAACATCCAATCAAGAACCATCCAAAGGTAGAACCAGCCCGATATCCAACCACACTGATGGAATCATAAAAACTAGTCGGCAATCAAGACATTAACACCTCTAACCCACAAACAAAAATCCATGTGAAGGACCTGTCCATGCTGTTAAGCTCACTGCAACACTGGACACCACCACTCAGACCTAGCTAGTATCTAAAAAACGAATTCCATGACCAGACCATCACATACCATTGCACATAGGAGAGACATAATATGATACCTGGAAGTGATCATACCTTCACCTCATATCGAACGTCCACCACCGAATGAATCGTCGCCGCCTGAGAGACCCATGAATCAACATAGGATCATCGATTCATGCCTATATAGCTCAAATTTGGAATAGATCTGAAGATGTAGATGGCCAGTAAGGTCGCACATGAAGCCAAAATTGACATCCTAACGAAATTATTTTATTAAAGACTGGGATATGTCTTCAAATAAGATTTATGAAAATCCACCACAAATAATGAGCATAAAAACCCTGGTGCAGACGTACAACATGATAAAGGTCAAACATTAGGAGAGAGAAGCATGTTATTTAGTGACTACAGTTCCATATTTCTAAAATCACCAAAGCATGGTAGGTTTTTAGGTCTAGGTGTTTATAAGGTATCGACAAACCGTCACCCACCACTAAGATCCTTTATGCGTTTCCCCAGTCATAGGCCCAAGTGTAACGGCACATGGGATTTTGGTCCAGTTCCCAATGGGGTAGAGAATCTAGGGATTGATTTATTCAGGAATCTTTGGTGTTTCCATATTAAGTACTTGAACCCGGAACCTTGGTGATAGACTCCACAACTGCAACCAACTCCACCATTCCCCCGTAGGCTCCATTAAATACAAAATTAGGATCGAAAAGTATAGTATCTTTAGAAGAATAGATAAATAATTAGAAAACATGAAACTAGAATAAAACATATTTTTATTAATATCCATAATGATCTCCTAAATCCCTTTGATCTTATACAACTTCATAGGATAACCTTGGGAATACATTGAAAAAGGGATGAGCTAAAAAGATCAGTAAGGGAATAAACATTGGATTGAAGAACATCACATGAGTTATAAGTCATGACATGATAACATAAAATAAATAGATCATAAATAAACATATAGAATCATAACATATAGAACATGAATCATATGATCATATAAATATATTAAAGTGGTAGCATTATATAACATGATATAAAATGAGTCAAGGCTAACTTACAATACTATATCACATTATGGACAGAGACTCATAATGGATTAGTTTTACTCCTTAATCCCATACATAATGTATCATGAGACTAAAACATTACACAATTATTTAGATCACTATTTGGTTTCATGCATCATAACATGTACATGCATATGTGTGCCACATAAGGAATAATCATAAGGGTTACCCATGGAAATAAATGGGTTTTTCAATCAAGTAATAAGGCATAACAAAAGGGAATATCATAAATTTATCTATGAAAAAATTGATTTATATCATTCTTGAACATTAATAAAGGAAAGTTAAGAACTATCATGAATAAATAAGTCCAAATTACATGAAAATTTTAAAAATAGTGGCTATGTAACTTTAGAAATGTGCCACTTAAGTATGGTTTTATGGAAAAGAATAAATAGTCTTTAAAGATGATAAATAAATAATTACTTACATAAAATCATAAATAAACTAAAATAGATTTTTATGATAAATTTAGTGATTTTAGAAAAATATTGGAGGCTTAATATATTTTATGGATTGTACTTGAAAATGGGTAAGAAATAGAGAAGTTCTCTTTAATCGTGTTTTCTTATCGAGAAGAATTGATAAGGGGACCTTATAAAACATGAAATTCCCGATCAAATAAAGATGAATTGAGATACATAAATATTTTTGGTACATATAAAAATAATATAGGAGAATTATATAAGAATAATGGAGATATAAATTGAGGCAAATAGAGATAAATTGTATCCTAAAGAAAATATAGAGGTTCGGAGGGATCCCTTACCTTAGGTCTGAATGTGCTCTGCACTTGAACTTAATGTCCAGTATAATCAAATTAGATTCATTAATTGATAAATTCAGAACCTATTACACATATATATTATTTATTATAATTTTATTAAGTTCATTTATTTCCATTTATATGAGTTATAAGGTTCAATTTTTTCATTCTGGGAGTATTGGTTTCATGGTTTCATGGTCAGTTCACTTGTGTATAATTATAGAAGTTCTTATCAAATAAGAATACTATTATAGAAGTGAAATGAAATGGTATTAATAGACTCATAGAAGTTTAAATGGTCTCAAATATAACTTTTTTTCAAACATGAGGATGATTCATTTGATAAAATGATAATGATAAGTGATTAGTTAATTTTGGTTGTTTTTTCCACCATCATGGATTAGTTTAATTTTATTTAATATTATTTCCATATATTAGTTAAAAAACCTGAAATAAGTTATAATATACTTATTAAAATATTATGTAACCATAATAATAGTTTTATGACCATCCTTGAATGGGGTAATGGAAAATCAAAACTCATTATCCACAAAGACAGTTAACTGGCATAATTTGGATATTGGTTTCTTTTTGTTTGAATAGGAGGAGATAAGAAAAATGTATGGATAGACGATATTCCATTAAAAAAATTATAGTATATACATGATATGGGAGTTATTATTATTTGATTAATGTAATATTTTATGATAAGTTAGAAGAAGAAAATAAATTAAATGATGTAGTTTTCGAATTTTACCTCTTGAATATCACCTCCATAAAGTACCCCTTGAGGAACTTGGAATTGGTCTTTTTGTGAGACCAGTGTCACTTGGATGTATGGATAGTGGGTAAGATAATTTTTGGAAGATATTTTACAAGATTAAAGGATTTTAATTTTTGAGTATAAGGGGTGGTATTTATAAGGGGATGAGAGGGCTGTTTTTAGAATTTATCAAAATATTAAAATATAATAAGACTATTCTAGAGATAAATGATTTCAAATGGAATATAAAGGAATAGGGGGTGACATGTTATACCATGTATTACCCCATTTTATTATTAAATATTTTTATCATTTTTAAATAATTTAATAAAATATTAATCCCATAAAATATCATTATTGTCAAATTTGATATTATTCATTATTTTGACTTTAAAATCATTAAGACAAAAATTCAAATGTGAAAAAATTATTTTATTATATCCTAAAAATTTCATTATCATCTATATAATTCTTTTATCACCTTAAATATCTTAAATTATATATATTTTAATATTTTTATTATCATTTATTTTATTTTTCTATTCATAATTGATGCATCATCATTGTATAAGCATTTAAGGTAACTATTTATTCACTAAAAATTATAAATAAATTACCATGATGAATATAAATATTTTATATTTAAAATAATTATTTTTAGTCAAACATATCCTCTAGATAACACCATATTAAAAATATTATACTTATTATAAATATAAGTGAGACATGTCTGACTTTTCTTTAAATAAAAAACTATAAAGGTCGTAATCTTATCCAACTAGACATAAAATGTCATATAACCAAAAATTGGATTATTATAGATGAAATTAACATATTTAATAAAATTTAGTCAAGTTTTTTGGTCAATTAATAGTTCTTATCATTTTATTTTTAACCTAAATTACTTGATTTACCCTTTACCATGATAATAAAACTCATTATGGTTACCATTCATTATGACCAGAAAAAGGTTTCTATTTACTAAATTTATATCTCATGATTAAAAATATTAAATCCATTTTTAAAAATTAAAAATATGTAAGTGTCAAATTTTGATTAATATTAAACTGGCAAAATTCAATGAAAAACAATTTTTTTTTAAAATGACCTTTTTAAGTATAAAATATTTTTATAATAAATTCATGTATAAAATTCAATTAAAATACCAATATTATATTATTTATAATAAAAATTAACTATTTATAGTTTAACACTAATCCAAAATATAATTTTACTTTTAAAATTCTTTAAAAGAAAATACAGTTTTCAATATAAATCTGTATTTTCCATTATTCATTAAAATTTCAAACCTTTTAGAAAATTATAACAAATTAATCCTAAGATCATTATTACATAATGAATTAAAAAATGAATTTTATTTTTTCAAATAAATTTTCTAAAAGTTTCAAAATTAATTATATTTATTTTCTCGTAGAAGGCAATAAAATCTTTTTTAAAGAAAATATATTTTTTAAGAATAAAATGAATTTACTAAAAAACAAGTTTTTATTTACTAATAATTAATAAATATATTTTATAATATGTTTATTCATATTCATACCCTCAAATTCAATAGATAGGTTATAATGGTCGTGTTAAAATAAAAATATTTTAAAAGTATATCGTGGTTTGTTGCAACACAAGCTACCAAATAAATCAAAATATTTCATGAAAATATCATGGTGTAATGTTCTTACCCCCTTATAAAATTTCACCTTTGAACTTTTATTTTATATACTAATTTGAAATAAGGTGAGTGTATTTATACTTTATCACTTCTTTCGGTTCCCATTTCACCTCTTCGTATTTATGGTTCCTCCATAGTATTTTAATTAGGTGGGTAGTCTTGTTGTGTAGAGATTTATCTCTATGGTCCAAGATCTTCATCGGATACTCCTCATAAGAGATATCATTTTCTATCTATACCACCTATGAATTTAGTATATTTGAGGGATATGGTATTTACTTCCTCGAGAGGGATACATGTAATACATCATATACTTTATATATGGTTGGTGGAAGTGGTAGTTGATATGGCACAGCTCTGATCCGATCAAGAATCTAAAAGGGGTTGATGTACCAAGGGATTAGATTTCCCTTATTTCCAAATATCATGAATCTATTCGATGGATATATGAAAAGTAATATCGTATCTCCAACCTCAAATTCTATGTCTGGTCAATGATTTTCTATGTAGCTCTTATATCAACTTTGAGAAGCCCTGATGTGTTGTTTAATGGAATTTTCTTTTTCTACCATTTACTCAACAATTTTACGTCTTAGCAGCTTATGTTCACCGACTTCATCCCAGTATGTAGATGTTCTACATCTCTTCCCATAACAGGATTCATATGGATCCATTTTTATTCTTAAATGGAAACTATTATTATAAGATAACTGTACCAATGGAAGATGTCGATCTCATCCTCCTTTGAAGTCCATTGAGCATGATCTCAAAATATATTCAAGTTTTTGGATGGTTCGCTCAAAATTTCAATTAGTTTGAGGGTGATAAGTCACACTAAATTTCATCTCAGTGTTTAGAGTATATTATAGAATTTTTCAAAACATGTAGGTAAATATCATATCTCAATTGAATATAATCAATAATGATACAGCATGTAGACTCACCACTTCTATGATGTATATCCTTATAAGTTAATCAAGTGAGAAGTCCTATAAAATTTCAATAAAGTGAGTTATCTTTGTAATATGGTCCATAACAACCCATATAGAATTATTTCCTCTAGATGTCTTCAAAAGTACAGTGAAAAAGTCTATAGTGATGTTTTCCCATTTCCATGTAGGTATAGGTAATGGTTGTGTCATCCCCTTAGACTTTTTTCTTTCAACCTTCACTTTCTAAAATGCCAAGCACTTTGATGTATATTCAGGGATCCCCCTATTCATATTGTCCCACAAATAGTGCTCTTAGAGATCTCAATACATATATATTCTCCCTAGGTGGATGGAGTAGGTTGCGTTATGTGCATCATTAAAAATCTCCCTCTTTATCTTAGTATTTTATGGTACACAAAGTCTTGAACCAAATATTATGACTCCTTCCTTATCAATTTTTAACTCTAAGGATTTATCATTTCTTAAATATTCCACCTTCTTCGGAATTTCTATATCATTTCTTTGAAAATCCTTTTATCTTCTCTATAATGGATGGTTAATAAATAATTTGAGAAAGGAATGATGATGTTCCTTACCTTGTGATTACCATGTCCATACTTTTTAAGTCTAAGAATATTGGGTCCTTCATAATTCTCATCATTGATAAAGTTTCAGGATCCTTTTTACTTAGATCATATTCTACTTTATTTTCTTTTCTAGGATGGTAGTAGATTGAGTAGTCATAATCCTTAAGGATATATAACCATATTTGATGGTTCATATTAATCTCCTTTTATGTGAATATATATTTTAGTCTCTTGTGATCAGTATATATCTCACACTTCTCCCCATAGAAATGATTCCACCATATTTTCAATGCGAAGATCACGGACACCAACTCCAAATCATGCATTGTATAGTTTTTGACATGAACTTTTATCTTCCTTGAGCCATGGATTATTACTTTACCATTTTTCATTAGTACACAGCCAAATCCCTTCTTTGATGCATCACTATTTACCATGAAGAGTTCTCAACTTTTGGATAGTGTAAGTACGGGTGCGGTGATAATACTCTTTTTCAACTCTTTGAAGCAGTCTTCACATTCATTGGTCGAGAAAAACTTTACTCCCTTTTGAGTCATCTTGGTTAGTGGGTTTGAAAATCATGATAATTTCCCCAAAAATCATTAGTAATACCCAGCTAGACTGATGAAACTAAGGATCTCTATAACAGATGCTGACCAGGGATACTCCTCAATTGTCTTTATCTTAGAAGGGTCCACATATATCCTTTAATTATTGATAACATGCCCCAAGAATGATACTTCCTCCATCAATAACACACAATTACTGTACTTTTTATATAGTTTCGCCCTTTTAAAAGTCATTAGCATAGTATTAAAATTTTTATCATGCTCATCCTTTCTCCTAGAGTATATCATAATCTCATCTATAAAGACTACCATTCATTTTTAAAGGTAATCTATAAATAATATTTTCATTAATTCCATGATTATTTCTAGAGAATCAATGAGTCTAAAGGGAATCACTATGAACTCATAGTGTTCATACCTCGATTGAAAGGTGGTCTTGGGAATATCCTCCTTCTTCACCTTTAATTGGTGATATACTGGCTAAATATAAACCTTAGATAAATATTTTTCCCCACCCAGTTGATCAAACAATTCATCTATAATTGTTAAGGGATACTTTTTCTTTATCGTGATTTTGTTGAGCTCATGATAATCAATGCATAGGTGCATTGATCCATCCTACTTCTTGACAAAGTAGACCATAGCACATCATGGTGAATCACTCAGGCGTATAAAACCCTTGTATGGATTCTCTTGTAACTAATTATTCGTTTCTTATAACTCAATTGTGTATATACTATAAGGAGTCTTTGATATGGGTATAGATCAAAGTATAAGTTCAATTTAGAACTCAACCTCTCGGTCAAGAGGAAGACCGAGAAATTATTCAGGTAATGCATCGGTGTAGTCCCTCACAATGGGAAGGTCTTCAAGCATAATCCTATCCTTTGACTCAATAGTTTGATCTTTATATTCTTTCTTATAAGTAAATAATATCTACACTTGATTTGATGATTATGAAAGAGATTAATCCTACACATTACACTTATGCAAAATTGTAGGATGCCTCGGAATGTGAAGAGTGATCTCTCTCTCCCAACAGTTGATGTTGGATTTGTATAAAGATAGTCAATCCAAGCCTAATATAGCTTAAAAATCCACTAAAAGAAGTAAGATAATATTTTATAGGAGGTTCAATATACAAACATTGATTGGGGAGAAGTTATATACTTTAGATGCAATGATTTCCCCCATTTTCTATTCTAACAGATAACTCAACTTCCATATTTTGAGGTGATGTTTGATTAGTTCTAATAAACTTGTAAGATATTAAAGAATTCATATAACCATAATCAAGAAGTATTTTTTCTATTCTTGAATGAATAACTAGTGTATCTATCACCGCATCATTTTCGGGATACACCTCAGTAGTAGTGATGGCATATTCCCTTCCTTTCTACCTTGGAGGTTGTTGTCATTGATTATCTCCAACAACCCTTAGATTAGGGAATTATCTCACATAATTCCCATGTTACTTGTAATTGAAACACTATACTACAAGCTAAGTGTTGATCTGAACCTTCTTTTCTTCATCCTAATTTTTGGTCTTATTCATATCCCTTAGATAATTATTATCCTAATGCCCCTCTCTTCCAATTTTGAAGAATCTCACGATTCCATTTAGTTAGTTCCTAAGATACTTATTCCCACACTTTTGAAACATGGGATGTTGGGATTTCTTTCCTCCATGGTATTTATCTATTGATACTCCCATATTAAACTCAATATTCCTCTTTTTATCTCTAAAACCATGAGACCAATAAGACTCTCCAATATCCATCTCAACCTTAAATTCACAAAGAAAAATATCCTCATAGATTTCAAAGTCTCAATTCACCAAATATTTTTATTGACTAGGCTTTGATATAATAAATAATCGATCCACCTTGATTTCAGTGTACATGAAAAATCTGGAGGTGTATCATTCAATCTTGGTAAATTTTTCCTCATACCCTCTGATAGACTCATATTCCTTTTTCTTTAGTCCAAGTAAATACATCTCCATTATAAGACATAGAGTTTGGGGAAAATATTTATTGAAAAATATTTTCTTAAATACTTCTCATTCCTTGAAATAAATTTCTTATTTAGAATTAGTATTTTTTATCATTTTTCACCACTCATTAACTTCTCCATCAAAATGATAGACCACCAGTATGACTTTATCTTATTCTAATCATTGGATGATAGATAATATCTTCTCAATGGATTTAATCCATTATTTAGTAATGAGAGGATCAAAATATACACTAAAGGTAGGAGGCCTTTGACACATAAAGGATTTGACTATTACTTCATCTTTATTAGGAAAAGTAGTGTGTTCCACACTATTTAAATTATTATCCATAACTTGATCCAATTGAGCCAGTGCTATCATGAAGTTATAATATCATGTTCCTATTAGGTTTGGCATCTCATTATGTTAATAATCACATTTCCTATAACATTGGTTGTTAGAATGGGTTCTCCTATTTCTATCCATTAAATAAAAAAAGAAAAAATAAAATTAGGGGGTCTTGAATACTTAGTTAATGAGAATATAAAAATTTAACTAGGAACATGGAAGGATAAACTTATAAATGAAAAGTATATCTTAAATTATTATTCCCTAAGTTTCAATCTAGGTTCTCCAGGTTGATATAATTATCCATAGGGTTCTTAATAAAGTTTTTTAGTCCTAATAACCAAAAATAACTAGACCATGTTCTAATAAAAACTATAGAAACCCAATCCTTTTAAACATATTATTACATGATTTTAGGCATAATTATCCATTAAATACAAACCAAGGATAAAAAAGTCTAGTGTATTTGGAATACTAGTTGTATAATTAGAAAACATGAAACAAGAATCAAATATCTTTTTATTAATCTTCAAAATGAGCTCCTAACACTCTGAGCTCCTACAATTGTATAGGATAGCCTGGGGAACACATAGACAAAATGGATGAGCTAAAAATCCTAGTAAGGAATAAACATGGGATTGAATCATAGCAAATGAGTTAGAAGGCATAATATGATAACATAAAATGAATGGATCAAGAATAAACATATGGAAGCATAACATATAAAACATGGAATCATATGATCATGGAAACATAGTAGAGTGTAAAAAACATATAGCATGATATAAACATTAGTCAAGTCCAACTGCCAAGACTATATTACATGGTGGAAAGAGTCCCATAATTAATTAGGTTTACTCCCTAATCCCATACATAATGTCTCGTGAGAATAAAACATTACCCAATGAATTGGAGTACTATCTAGGTTCACCCATAATAACATTTTCATGCATATGTGTTCCGCATAAGGAATAATCATAAGGATTACCCATAGAAAGAAATGGGTTCCGTAATCATGTCATAAGGCATAACCAAATGACGTATCATAATGGTATCCCAGAAAAAATGGATTTAAATTATTCTTATAAATTCATAAGGGAAATTTAAGAATATATCATGAATAAATAATTCTAGATGAAGTGAAATAATTAAAAATAGTGTCTAGGTAACTTTTGAAATGTTCCACTTATGAATGGTTTTAACGAAAAGAATAAAGATTCTTTAAAGAGGATAAGGGAATAATTGTTTCCATAAAACCAGAAATGAACAAAAATAGTTTTTCGTGATAAATTTAGTAACTATATAAAAATATTTGAGGCTTAAAGTATTTTATGGAGTGTATTTGAAAATGGGTAATAAATACAGAAGTTATTTTTAATCGGGTTTGCTTATTGAGAGGAATTGAGAAGGAAACCTTAAAAAACATGTAATTACCTATCAAAGAAAGAATAATTGAGATACATACATATGTTTGGTAAATTTAAAAAGAATATAGGATAAATATATAATAATAATAATAAATATATATATATATTGTAGAAAAGAGAGAGTGTGTGAACCCCAAAGGAAATATAGAGGTTCAGAGAGATCCCTTACCTCATGTCTGAATGTGTTCTGCACTTGAACATAATGTATTGGATAATCAAATTAGATTCATTAATTTATTAATTCAGAAATTATTCCATATATATTTTATTTATTATAATTTTATAAAGTTCATTTATGTCCATTTCAATGAGTTATAAGATTTAATTTTATCATTTTAGGATTGTCTGTTTCATAGTTTCATGGTCAGTTCCCTTGGGTATAATTATGAAAGTCCTTATTGAATGAGAATAAAATTCCATAAGTAAAATAAAATGTTATTAATAAAATTATAGAATTTTAAATGGTCCCATATATCATTTTTTTCTTAAATCAGGATGATTCATTTGATGAAATTTTAATGATAAATTTTTAGTTTATTTTGGCGGTTTTTTCAACCTTGATGAATTAGTTTCATTTTATTTAATATTATGCATATATATCAATTAAAAAACAAGTAATAAGTTATAATATACTTATTAAAATATAATTTAACCATAATAATAGTTTGGTTACCATACTTTATGGTGGTAATGTAAAACAAAAAACTAATTATCCACATAGATTGTTAACCACCATAATTTGGACAATTGTTTACTTTCTTTGAATAAGAGGATATGAGAAAAGGGGATGGATAGAAGATATTACATTAGTAATATAACATTACATTATATACATGATACTATATTTATTATGATTTTATGTATGAAATAGGTGAGGAGAATGTAGAATAAGAAAATAAATTAAAAGAGGTAGTTTGAGAATGTTACCTCTTTCATATCACCTCCTTGAAGGACCGCTTGAGGAACTTGTAATTAGTCTTTTGGTGAGACCAGAAGCACTTATACGTGGGGAGAGTGGAGAGGAAAGTGTCTTTCAGATATTTTACAAGCTTAAAGGCTTGTAATGTGTGATTATAAGGGATACTGAGGGGTCTTATTTATAAGTGGATGGTATGGGTGTTTTTGGAATTTCTTAAAAAATTAAATTATAATAAAACCATTCTAAAGCCAAATGCTTTAAAATGGATTATAAATGCATATAATATGAAATTTTTGATCATATATTATCTAATTTGGTATTGTTTAAGATTATTATGATTTTTAAATAATTTAATAAAATATTAATCACATAAAATATCATTATTGTCAAATTGGATACTATTCATTACTCTGACTTCAATATCATCAAGACAACAAGTCAAATTCAAAGAAACTATTTTATTATATCCTAAAAATTTAATTAACATATATATAATTTTTTTATAACCATAAATATATCAAATTATATTTATTTTAATATTTTTAATATCATTTATTTGATTTTTCCATTAATTGAATAATTATTGCATCGTCATTGTGTAAGTATTTAAGGAAATTATTTATTCACTGAGAATTAAAAATAATTTAACATGATAAAGATAAATATTTTAGATTTAAAAATTATATTTATAATTGAATATATCCTCTGGATAACGCCATATTAAAAATATTATATATATTAGAAACATAAGTGTGACATGTATGACTTTTCTTTAAATAAAGAACTATAAAGGTTGTAATCTTATCCAAGTGGCCTTAAAATTTCATATAACCAAAACATGGATTATTATGGATAAAATTAACTCATAAAATAAAATTTAGGAAATTTTTTGGGTCATTTAATAGTTCTTATCATTTTATTTTTAATCTAAATTAAAAGATTTACCCTTGATCGTTATAATAAAAATTACTATGGTTACTATTTTTAACACCCCAAGCTTCCATGGTACGCTTCTCTTTTGAATAATAGAGCAGTGTGTGTTGTACACAACCTTGAGTTCAAACACACCGCGACCAATAAAAGTAGCAGTTATGAATAGTAATACCCACTTTTTGAAATTATATAAATTTTATATTTCAAAATGGACTTCATTTTTGTATTTGGAATATCGAAACTAGCCTAAGTTGAATTTTTTGTAATTTTCTAAGAACTTCCAATTTTCTATGAATAGTGAAAAATACTTAAAAACAACTTTTTTAATCAAAATAATTTATAGTGATAAATTATACTATTGAGTGGTTTTAAAGTATTATTAGAATATATTTTTACCATTTTATCCAATGGTGTTCATTATAATTAATTTAACTTGGAAATTGGACATAAACAATTGTCAATCTTTTGATATATATTGTTTCTTAAAAACACGCTATTTGTTGTGATAGCGGGAATTAATTATAAAATTAATTAATGCAACTTATATGTTTGGAATTTCATAAAATATACATCATTTTTGAATTCGTAATATCAATTATAGCTTAGGGTGAAATTTTGGGATTGTTCTGAAAAACTTCAATTTTTGATGAATAGTAAAACCACTAAGTGGTAGTTAAAAAACTGATTTTTTGTTTAAATGAAACATTGCAACTTCTGTGATTTGATTTTCAAAAATATTACATACATTTTTGTCATTAGGAAGTAAAATGTGGTTCAATGGGATTAAAATAATTTTTGGTGAATAGTAACTTTTAAGTTTAATTAATCGCGATTAAAGGTAATTAGTGAAATTTAAGGTAAAGATAACGTTATAATAATATTAAATGACCTTGAAACATGTCATACCCCTATTGGATGAGTCATGGCCGACTAAGACAATCCATGGGTCAACTTGGGGACCCCATGGAGCCACTTTGGTAGGAAAATGACATTAAAAACTTTTTATTTAATGTTAAAATAAAAATGTCACAAACATGAGTTCTTTTATGAAAACAATTTTTAAATGGGGTTATAAAAGTCATATTTTTTACTATAAATATTAATTAGAAATATAAAAAGATTTCCTACATCATTATGGTTTTTTTATAATTTATAGACATTAAATAAATTTAATTATTTATGACACCATGATGATGCAGCAATTACCTCATTATTTAACGATTTAAATAAAGTGAAAAGATAATGTAAAATATAAGAATTAAACTTGTCAAAAACCTATTGGATGAGTATATTTAGAACCCTTATCACCTTATCCTTTAAATATATAAGTATGGGACCTTTAAAATCCGAAACTCATTATATAATAAAGTAACATTTCATGACTTTCCAAGAGTGCCCCTCTTCTCCTCTTACAAAAGGCCCCCACCACTACCACCTTACTCACACCTTCAAAGCCTTTTGGCTCAGCCAACCTCTGACCAAATACTCTCTCAACTTCTCTCTCTTACTCTTAGAAGCCTCACTTTGGGCATAATTCTTCTCAAGTAATCCTTTGGCTCAAATCAAAAAAGAGTTACCCGATTTTAAGGTAATGTCTTCTCTTATGTTATTTTGTTTTATTTTGCTTCTCCAACCCCCTAAAATCTTTATATAAATTTCTTTTTTAACAACACCAATATCCTCAATAAACTAGGATGTTGTTATAAGAAGGATTCGAGCTATACTTACACACACCTACATCTAATGGTTAAATAACATATTGTTTCTGTGGTTGGCAAATTTCTGTCTCACGAAACGATGATTGTTCAACACTCATATAACACCTTAAAAGGTGGAAATTAAGATGTCACTATATTTATATATGATATATAATATGTTTATGTTTTACTTAAGATTCTGTATTTTTTATTTATTTCATACCTTTATGGTTTCCATTATGGGTAAACGTGATATTTTCATTTTAGGAAGTGCGGACTACCGCCCCCTCAAAGTGATATGAATCGTTAATGCCATATTGGGATGTATAAAGGATGGAGTAAATGGTATTATACATTATATTATACTGGAATTATAATATACCTTTATATAATTATTATTTCATTCCATTAAATATGAAATATAAATGAAAGTAGCGTTCATGCGTACGTACGGCTTACCGTCTCCATGAACGGTGCATTTCATTTCTTACCTCTAAATGGTACATAATATTATGAATGAATGTATATACTGGATATATATGATATATATGATATCTACATCATGAATATAATTCTGAAGATAATGTATATTCTACCACATAAACAACTTGTAATTATAAGAAGTTTATTGTTGACTCAAGTACCAAATATCGACAAACCGACCGTTATTAACTTAAATAATTACATAGTGTTCATAACATGGTAATAAGTGATATAAAAGGAATAATGAACTTGAAAAATGATCTTAAGCAAGCAGAGATTAACTCTAGATTATTATTCAGGAGGTTCAATAATGGTCGAGTCAAGTCGGACATAAGGTAAGGGAACTTCTTAACCCAATTTCCATTCATTGGGTTAATCTCCTACTTTCAAATTATGTCATGATATTATTATGTCATATCTTGTGTTTTTACTTTCTTTATGTGTACTTATAGTGAATACACATAATAGATCTATTTTATTTAAAAAATGATCTTTTTAAGGGACTTCGTCTCAATCACCATTCATTGAGGCATATTTTGTTTTATACACAAATTTCTTTTATACGGTGTATAAACACCTTTGACTTTTAAGTTTATTCAAAAGAAATCTTTTTATACAAAGTGTTTTTACTAAACGACAAAAGGAATGTTTTTTCTTACGTATGCGGTGACAACGACTTCTCCTCCGCCGTGACCATTATTTGAGTTTCGGCTTCCTCTACAAGCCATAACTTTTTTTTTAAATGAAAAGTAAATACAAAGTTTTAATTTTCTTTCATTTTGGTATTGAAAATGGTTTTGAAAGTGTTTTTATTATATCAATGTGTTGTATTGATATCTTGTGATTGAAATGTGTAAATTTTATGTGTCCTTTATGCATGTTTTATGTGATACGATTATGTTATGGCTTATGATATGTTTAAACCTATTCATATGAGGAATGCATTGGACTTAATAAGTGACGGGTGGAGCCTTCTATAGCTCCTCGATGCATCGGAAGGTCTCATGAGACAAACTAGTGTCTTAGTACGATGCCTTGACAAAATATTATTTGTAGTCTTGGCACGAGGCCTTGGCTACGTGGTTATGATAGTCTGTCATTATGCATTCCATCATTATGAAAGTGGGTATTGATATTAAATGTGATTATTCAACCATTATAATATCCATCTGAATAACTAAATGGAATTATTTTATTTTACTTTTTTCATATTATGTTTAAGTTCAAGTTTAAAAGGCTTTTGTTTTAGTTATACATTATCTTAAATGTTTATGTTTATTTATGAATGCTTCTACTATATTGTTATCCTTACTGAGCATCTGAGCTCACCCCTTTCAATGTTTTAATTTTTCCAGGATGTGAAGAAGTATTTTAGGAATGACCTGCAGGGATAGTCTGAAGGGGATATGAGTGTGGAAAATGGAGACTATGTTATTGTAGTTTTTTACTTTATGATGTAGTGTAACATTTATGAATGTATCTAGTGTTTACAAGGCTACTAAACTAATCGGTCTTTCGAGACTTGATCTTTTGTGATCATGCCAATGGTACGCAATAATGCACCAACTCTGGGTAACTGGGGTCAGGGCGTTACAGTTGGTATCAGAGGCAGTTTAGTACTAACCTTGGAAGCTAGATTTAGATAAACTCTGATTAGAGCACATAGCCCAAAGATAGACTCTGAGGATTAGTATAGAAGAAATTCCTAGAATTTTGGTATTAAAGATATTTTATGAGTTTTCTGAGCAATACATCCCTGTCTGGATACAAGCAGGTAGAGGCGGCTCTGGTAAAGATGTACCCAGGGGTAAAACCCAAAAACACTACTTTGATCTAGACTCGAACGGGAACTGTTGCATGACAACGGGTCTTGCTGCACTCTTGGTTACGACACTCCCGGGGGATATGCTTAGGATAATTATCATTTTATTTACAAATCATTATGAAGGGTTTATGAGTATATACTTAATCAAAGAAAACATTTTTATGATTATGGATTATATCCATAAATAGTTCAATTTATGTTAAGTGTTTTACAAGTATGGAATTATGTATTTTGATTCATAAAATAATCTAGTTTATGCCATTGTTTAGAAATGGCGCCTAGTGGGAGGAATGGAAACCGTAGCAATGCACGCACTCCATGTAGGTATTTCCCTCCTGCTCAAGATAATTATTGTGGATCTGGAGATAAAACTGGTGCTGATAAACTTATTACCATACTGGGACAACTTACTCAGGTTATGAATAATAACCTTACTCGTATAAAGCACCCCGATCCGCAACGTGGAGGATCAATGTTAGACCACTTCATGAGGCAACAACTGCCAACATTTAATGGGGTTACAAATCCATTAGTAGCTAAGCAATGGATAAACTCCTTAGAGAAAATATTCCACGCCTTGGGGAGTAACGAAAGGGAGAAGGTTTTCATGGCAGTCTACCTCCTCACTGGAGATGCCGATCAATGGTGGTCGCTGATTCAAAACACAAAGGAAGATGAAGAAGTATCAAGTATGGAATGGAGGGAGTTTAAGGAAATTTTCTTAGAAAAATACTTTCCACATGACCATCGAGCAGATATGGAAAGGCAATTTCTAAGTCTGAGGCAGAAATAGGATGAGAATGTCGCAAAGTATGAGGCTAACTTTACAAGGTTAGCGAGGAATGTTGGAGATTATATATGTAACCCAAGAAGTAAGATCGATCGTTTATTTGATGGGTTAAAATCATTTCTCCGTCGAGCATTAGTATCACAATATTTCTCAACATATAAAGATATAGTCTCTTGTGCTATCAATATAGAAAAGGAATTCTCTAAATCTTATGACAATAAAGTAAAGAAAGAGAAGAAGAGAACGGTGGAACAAGAGACAAATAAAGGGAAAAAGGGAAAGAAGGATTTTCTATTATGCAATAATTGTGGGAAGAATCACCCTGGTACTTGCCTAAAAAGAATGGGAGTTTGTTATAAATGTAGAGAAAAAGGTCACCAGGCTCGTGATTGCAAGGGAAAGAAAGAGTGTATCAATGTTGAATGCTACAATTGTATGGAAATGGGGCATTATGCAAATAAATGTCCTAAGCGTCAGGGAAACTTACCTCAGAAAAGCCCAAGGGATCAAGGACACTCTTATGCTGTTACTACAGTTGAAGTGGAATAATTAATGTATTGGTGCTTTTGGACCCAAGGATTATATTATGGTTATAAGAATAATGTGATATATATATAAGGATTGTACTACAGTACTTGTTGTTTTCATTAAGGTTTTAATATGATGAAGGTAATCATATTTTTAGTATGTGACAATAAGAGAAACTTTACTATATTTGGGGGAATCTGATGTTACAATTGATTTTGGAATTTAGAGACCTTTTAAAGAAAGTCTGGACGGAGGTATTTTGGTTAACTATAAATGTTGGAATGGATTAAGTTGAACTTTGTATAGTATCGTTTAAGGTAAAAACATTTCTGAAGATTATTTTTGGAATATTATAATACTATAGTTTTAGGAAAAGGACAACCTGCAGGTCGGGGGATAACCCATCACGTCGGACAAAGCTGCAGGAATCGAACCCACAACCATAGTGTGATAGGCCTTTATTACCTACCACTAGCCTACAGGAAGTCTCTGGTTATTACAAAAAAGTTTTCCTAATCTAAATGGTATGTGTTAATATTTGGAACCTTATACAATTATGATAAATAGAATATTTTTGAGTTCTATTAACTTTTAGAGTGAAAGATGGGTTTGTGGTAAAAATTTATTAAAGAATGAAAGTCTACATGACAAGTATGTATATTCCCTTACATTCTTAGTAAATCTACTAAATAAATTCCTCAACTTTATAAAAGGTAACTTAAAACAAAAATGTTGGCGGTTAACTTTTCCAACTGGGGATTCAATGACCGTTTAACCAATCACAAGTTTTTGATTTTCTTGTGGTTAACTTTCTCCTAATCCTATTTTCTAAAACTCTCCATCAGACCTTGATGGGTTTTTTTTCTTCCATATCCATATTTTCATAGAATCCTAGTACGGGCTATCTCGGGTGACCTTTGTACTTCTCTTTATTTCTTTTAAAGTAATATTTTTATTAACCTTATTTCCGATGTGGGTTTTCCACAAAGGTATTTCCTATTTTCAACCTTTTATTTTCAAAGAAAATTTTCAAATTGCGAGGACACAATTTATTGAAGGAGGGGAGAATGTAACACCCCAAGCTTACATGGTACGCTTCTCTTTGAATAATAGAGCAGCGTGTGTTGTACGCAACCTTGAGTTCAAACACACCACGACCAATAAAAGTAGCAGTTATGAATAGTAATACCCAATTTTTGAAATTATATAAATTTTATATTTCAAAATGGACTTCATTTTTGTATTCGTAATATCGAAATTAGCCTAAGTTGAATTTTTTGTAATTTTCTGAGAACTTCCAATTTTCTATGAATAGTGAAAAATACTTAAAAACAACTTTTTTAATCAAAATAATTTATAGTGATAAATTATACTATTGAGTGGTTTTAAAGTATAATTAGAATATATTTTTACCATTTTATCCAATGGTGTTCATTAGAATTAATTTCACTTTGAAATTGGACATAAACAATTGTCAATCTTTTGATATATATTATTTCTTAAGAACATGCTATTTGTTGTGACAGTGGGAATTAATTATAAAATTAATTAATGAAACTTATATATTTGGAATTTTATAAAATATACATCATTTTTGAATTCTGAATATCAATTATAACTTAGGGTGAAATTTTGGGATTGTTCTGAAAAACTTCAATTTTTGATGAATAGTGAAACCACTAAGTGGTAGTTAAAAAACTAATTTTTCGTTTAAATTAAACATTGACACTTCTATGATTTGATTTTCAAAAATCCTACATACATGGTTTTCATTAGGAATGAAAATGTGGTTCAATGGGATTAAAATAATTTTTGGTGAATAGTAACTTTTAAGTTTAATTAATCGCGATTAAAGGTAATTAGTGAAATTTAGGGTAAAGATAATGTTATAATAATATGAAATGACCTTGACACATGTCCTACCCCTATTGGATGAATCATGGCCAACCAAGACAATCCATGCGTCAACTTGGGGACCCCATGGAGCCACTTTGGTAAAAAAATGACATTAAAAACTTTTTATTTAATGTTAAAATAAAAATGTCACAAACATGAGTTTGTTTACGAAAACAATTTTTAAATGGGGTTATACAAGTCATATTTTTGACTATAAATATTCATTAGAAATATAAAAAGATTTCATACATCAAGATATTTATTTTATAATTTATAGACATTAAATAAATTTAATTATGTATGACACCATGATGATGCAGCAATTACCTCATTATTTAACGATTTCAATAAAGTGAAAATATAATGTAAAATATAAGACTTAAACTTATCAAAAACCTATTGGATGAGTATATTTATAACCCTTATCACCTTATCCTCGAAATATAAAATTGTGTGACCTTTAAAATCCGAAACTCATTATATAATTAAGTAACATTTCATGACTTTCCAAGAGTGTCCCTCCTCTCCTCTTATAAAAGGCCCCCACCACTACCACCTTACTCACACATTCAAAGCCTTTTGGCTCATACAACCTCTGCCCAAATACTCTCTCAACTTCTCTCTATTACTCCTAGAATCCTCACTTTGGGCAGAATTCTTCTCAAGGAATCCTTTGGCTCAAATCAAAAAAGAGTTACCCGATCTTATGTTATTTTGTTTTATTTTGCTTCTCCAACCCCCTAAAATCTTTTTATAAATTTATTTTGAAACAACACCAGTATTCTCAATATACTAGGATGTTGTTATAAGAATTATTCGAGTTACACTTACACACACCTACATCTAATGGTTAAAGAACATACTGTTTCTGTGGTTGGCGAATTTCTGCCTCACGAAATGATGATTGTTCAACACTCATATAAAACCTTCAAAGGTGGCCATTAAGATATCACTATATTTATATATGATATATAATATTTTTATGTTTTACTTAAGATTCTGTATTTTTAATTTATTTCATACCTTTATGGTTTCCATTATGGGTAAACGTGATATTTTCATTTTAGGAAGTGCGGACTACCACCCCATCAAAGTGATATGAATCGTTAATGCCATATGTGGAATGTATAAAGGATGGAGTAAATGGTATTATACATTATATTATACTGGAATTATAATATACCTTTATATAATTATTATTTCATTCCATTAAATATGAAATATAAATGAAAGTAGCGTTCATGCGTACGTACGGCTTACCGTCTCCATGACGGTGCATTTCATTTCTTACCTCTAAATATTACGTAATGTTATGAATGAATGTATATACTGGATATATATGATATATATGATATCTACATCATGAATATAATTCTGGAGATAATGGATATTCTACCACATAAACAACTTGTAATTATAAGAAGTTTATTGTTGACTCAAGTACCAAATATCGACAAAACGACCGTTATTAACTCAAATAATTACATAGTGTTCATAACATGGTAATAAGTAATATAAAAGTAATAATGAACTTGAAAAAGGATCTTACGCAAGTAGAGATTAAATCTAGATTATTATTCAGGGGTTAAAGAACGGTCGAGTCAAGTCGGACACAAGGTAAGGGAACTTCTTAACCCAATTTCCATTTATTGGGTTAATCTCCTACTTTCAAATTATGTCATGATATTATTATGTCATATCTTTTGTTTTTACTTTATTTATGTGTAATTATAGTGAATACACATAATAGATCTATTTTATTTAAAAAAATGATCTTTTTAAGGGAATTCGTCTCAATCACCATTCATTGAGGCATATTTTGTTTTATACACAAATTTCTTTTATATGGTGTATAAACCCCTTTGATGTTTACGTTTATTCAAAAGGAATATTTTTATACGAATCATTTTTACTAAACGAAAAAAGGAATGTTTTTTCTTACGTTTGCGGCGACAACAACTTCTCCGCCTTCATGACCATTATTTGAGTTTTGTCTTCCTCTACAAGCCATAACTTTTTTTTAAATGATAATTAAATACAAAGTTTTAATTTTCTTTCATTTTGGTATTGAAAATGGTTTTGAAAGTGTTTTTATTATATCAATGTGTTGTATTGATATCTTGTGATTGAAATGTGGAAATTTTATGTGTCCTTTATGCATGTTTTATGTGATACAATTATGTTATGGTTTATGATATGTTTAAACCTATTCATATGAGGAATGCATTAGACTTAATAAGTGACGGATGGAGCTCGCTATAGCTCCTTGATGCATCAGCAGGTCTCATAAGACAAACTAGTGTCTTGGCACGAGGCCTTGACAAAATATTATTTGTAGTCTTGGCATGAGGCCTTGGCTACGTGGTTATGATAGTCTGGCATTATGCATTCCATCATTATGAAAGTGGTTATTGATATTACATGTGATTATTCGACCAGTAGAATATCCATGTGAATAAGTAAATGGAATTATTTTATTTTACTTTTTCCATATTATGTTTAAGTTCAAGTTTAAAAGGATTTTGTTTTAGTTATACATTATATTAAATGTTTATGTTTATTTGTGAATGCATCCGCTATATTGTAATCCTTACTGAGCATCTGAGCTCACCCCTTTCAATGTTTTAATTTTTCCAGGATGTGAAGATGTATTTTAGGAATGACCTGCAGGGATAGTCTGAAGGGGATATGAGTGTGGAAAATTGAGACTATGTTATTGTAGTTTTTCACTTTATGATGTAGTGTAACATTTATGAATGTATCTAGTGTTTCCAAGGCTACTAAACTAATCGGTCTTTCGAGACTTGATCTTTTGTGATCATGCCAATGTTATGAAATAATGCACCGACTCTGGGTAACTGGGGTCGGGGCGTTACAGTTGGTATCAGAGGCAGTTTAGTATTAACCTTGGAAGCTAGATTTAGATAAACTCCGATTAGAGCACATATCCCAAAGATAGACTTTGAGGATTGGTATAGAAGAACTTCCTAGAATTTTGGTATTATAGATATTTTATGAGTTTTCTGAGCAATACATCCATGTCTGGATACGAGCAGGTAGAGGTGTCTTTGGCACAGATGTAACTAGGGGTAAAACCCGAAAACACTTCTTTGATCTAGACTCAAACGGGAACTGGTTCACGACAACGGGCCTTGTTGCACTCTTGGTTACGACACTCCCGGGGGATATGCTTAGGATAATTATCCTTTTCTTTATAATCCATTATGAAGGGTTTATGAGTATATACTTACTCAAAGAAAACATTTTTATGATTATGGATTATATCCATAAATAGTTCAATTTATGTTAAGTGTTTTACAAATATGGAATTATGTATTTTGATTCATAAAATAATCTAGTTTATGTCATTGTTTAGAAATGGCGCCTAGTGGGAGGAATGGAAACCGTAGCAATGCACGCACTCTGTGTAGGGATTTCCCTCCTGCTCAAGATAATTATTGTGGATCTGGAGATACAACTGGTGCTGATCAACTTATTACCATACTGGGGCAACTCACTCAGGTTATGAATAATAACCTTACTCGTATGGAGCACCCCGATCCGCAGCGTGGAGGATCAATGTTAGACCACTTCATGAGGCAACAACCACCAACATTTAATGGGGGTAAAAATCCATTAGTAGCTGAGCAATGGATAAACTCCTTAGATAAAATATTCCACACCTTGGGGAGTAGCGAAAGGGAGAAGGTTTTCATGGCAGTCTACCGCCTTACTGGAGATGCCGATCAATGGTGGCCGCTGATTCAAAACACAAAGGAAGATGAAGAAGTATCAAGTATGGAATGGAGGGAGTTTAAGGAAATTTTTTTAGAAAAATACTTTCCACATGACCATCGAGCAGATATGGAAAGGCAATTTCTAAGTCTGAGGAAGAAGAAGGATGAGAATGTCGCAAAGTATGAGGCTAACTTTACAAGGTTAGCGAGGAATGCTGCAGATTATATACGTAACCCAAGAAGTAAGATCAATCGTTTCTTTAATGGGTTAAAACCATTTCTCCGTCGAGCATTAGTATCACAATCTTTCTCAACATACAAAGATATAGTCACGTGTGCTATCAAGACAGAAAAGGAATTCTCTAAATCTTATGACAATAAAGTAAAGCAAGAGAAGAAGAGAACGGTGGAACAAGAGACAAATAAAGGGAATAAGGGAAAGAAGGATTTTCCATTATGCGATAATTGTGGGAAGAATCACCCTGGTACTTGCCTAAAAGGAATGGGAGTTTGTTATAAATGTGGAGAAAAAGGTCACCAGGCTCGTGATTGCAAGGGAAAGAAAGAGGCTATCAATGTTGAATGCTACAATTGTAGGGAAATGGGGCATTATGCAAATGAATGTCCTAAGTGTCAGGGAAACTTACCTCAGAAAAGGCCAAGGGATCAAGGACACTCTTATGCTGTTACTATAGTTGAAGTGGAATAATTAATGTATTGGTGCTTTTGGACTCAAGGATTATATTATGGTTATAAGAATAATGTGATATATATAAGGATTGTACCAAAGTACTTGTTGTTTTCATTAAGGTTTTAATATGATGAAGGTAATCATATTTTTAGTATGTGACAATAAGAGAAACTTTACTATGTTTTGGGGAATCTGATGTTACAATTGATTTTGGAATTTAGAGACCTTTTAGAGAAATTCTGGATGGAGGTATTTTGGTTAACTATAAATGTTGGAATGGATTAAGTTGAACTTTGGATAGTATCGTTTAAGGTCAAAACATTTCTGGAGATTATTTTTGGAATATTATAATACTATAGTTTTAGGAAAAGGACAACCTGCAGGTCGGGGGATAACCCCTCACGTGGGACAAATCTGCAGGAATCAAACCCACAACCATAGTGCGACAAGCCTTTATTAACTACCAATAGCCTACAGGAAGTCCCTGGTTATTACAAAAAAGTTTTCCTAATCTAAATGGTATGTGTTAATATTTGGAACCTTATACAATTATTATAAATAGAATACTTTTGAGTTCTATTACCTTTTAGAGTGAAAGATGGGTTTGTGGTAAAAATTTATTAAAGAATGAAATTCTACATGAAAAGTATGTATATTCCCTTACGTTCTTAGTAAATATACTAAATAAATTCCTCAACTTTATAAAAGGTAACTTAAAACAAAAACGTTGCCGGTTAACTTTTCCAACTGGGGATTCAATGATCGTTTAACCAATCACAAGTTTTTTATTTTCTTGTGGTTAACTTTCTCCTAATCCTATTTTCTACAACTCTCCATCAGACCTTAATGGTTTGTTTTTATTCCATATCCATATTTTCATAGAATCCTAGTATGGGCTATCGCGGGTGACCTTTGTACTTCTCTTTCTTTCTTTTAAAGTTATATTTTTATTAACCTTATTTCCGATGTGGGTTTTCCACAAAGGTATTTCCTATTTTCAACCTTTTATTTTCAAAGAAAAATTTCAAATTGCGAGGACGAAATTTATTGAAGGAGGGGAGAATGTAACACCCCAAGCTTACACGGTACGCTTCTCTTTGAATAATAGAGCAGTGTGTGTTGTACGCAACCTTGAGTTCAAACACACCGCGACCAATAAAAGTAGCAGTTATGAATAGTAATACCCAATTTTTGAAATTATATAAATTTTATATTTCAAAATGGACTTCATTTTTGTATTCTGAATATCTAAATTAGCCTAAGTTGAATTTTTTGTAATTTTCTGAGAACTTCCAATTTCCTATGAATAGTGAAAAATACTTAAAAACAACTTTTTTAATCAAAATAATTTATAGTGATAAATTATACTATTGAGTGGTTTTAAAGTATAATTATAATATATTTTTACCATTTTATCCAATGGTGTTCATTATAATTAATTTCACTTTGAAATTGGACATAAACAATTATCAATCTATTGATATATATTGTTTCTTAAAAACACGCTATTTGTTGTGACAGCGGAAATTAATTATAAAATTAATTAATGCAACTTATATGTATGGAATTTCATAAAATATACATCATTTTTGAATTCGGAATATCAATTATAGCTTAGGGTGAAATTTTGGAATTGTTCTGAAAAACTTCAATTTTTTGATTAATAGTGAAACCACTAAGTGGTAGTTAAAAAACGGATTTTTCGTTTAAATTAAACATTGCCACTTCTGTGATTTGATTTTCAAAAATATGATATACATGGTTTTCATTAGGAATTAAAATTTGTTTCAATGGGATTAAAATAATTTTTGGTGAATAGTAACTTTTAAGTTTAATTAATCGCGATTAAAGGTAATTAGTGAAATTTAAGGTAAAGATAATGTTATAATAATATGAAATGACCATGACACATGTCCTACCCCTATTGTATGAGTCATTCCCGACCAAGAAAATCCATGGGTCAACATGGGGACCCCATGGAGCCACTTTGGTAGAAAAATGACCTTAAAAACGTTTTATTTAATGTTAAAATAAAAATGTCACAAACATGAGTTCTTTTACGAAAACAATTTTTAAGTGGGGTTATACAAATCATATTTTTTACTATAAATTTTCATTAGAAATCTAAAGAGATTTCCTACATCATGATATTTTTTTTATAATTTATAGACATTAAATAAATTTAATTATTTACGACACCATGATGATGCAGCAATTACCTCATTATTTAACGATTTAAATAAAGTGAAAAGATAATGTAAAATCTAAGACTTAAACTTGTCAAAAACCTATTGTATGAGTATATTTCTAACCCTTATCACCTTATCCTAGAAATATATAAGTTTGGGGCCTTTAAAATCCGAAACTCATTATATAATAAAGTAACATTTCATGACTTTCCAAGAGTGACCCTCCTCTCCTCTTATAAAAGCCCCCCACCACTACCACCTTACTCACACCTTAAAAGCCTTTTTTCTCATCCAAACTCTGCCCAAATGCTCTCTCAACTTCTCTCTCTTACTCCTATAAGCCTCACTTTGGGAATAATTCTTCTCAAGGAATCCTTTGGCTCAAATCAAAAAAGAGTTACCCGATTTTAATGTAATGTCTTCTCTTATGTTATTTTGTTTTATTTTGCTTCTCCAACCCCCTAAAATCTTTTTATAAATTTCTTTTGTAACAACACCAGTATCCTCAATAAACTAGGATGTTTTTATAATAATTATTAGAGGTACACTTACACACACCTACATCTAATGGTTAAAGAACATATTGTTTCTGTGGTTGGCGAATTTCTACCTCACGAAACGATTATTGTTCAACACTCATATAACACCTTAAAAGGTGGCCATTAAGATGTCACTATATTTATATATGATATATAATATGTTTATGTTTACTTAAGATTCTGTATTTTTCATTTATTTCATACCTTTATGGTTTCCATTATGGGTAAACGCGATATTTTCATTTTAGGAAGTGCGGACTACTGCCCCCTCAAAGTGATATGAATCGTTAATGCCATATGTGAGATGTATAAAGGATGGAGTAAATGGTATTATAAATTATATTATACTGGAATTATAATATATCTTTATATAATTATTATTTCATTCCATTAAATATGAAATAGAAATGAAAGTATCGTTCATGCGTACGTACGGCTTACCGTCTCCATGAACGGTGCATTTTATTTATTACCTCTAAATGTTACGTAATATTATGAATGAATGTATATACTGGATATATATGATATATATGATATCTACATCATGAATATAATTCTGGAGATAATGGATATTCTACCACATAAACAACTTGTAATTATAAGAAGTTTATTGTTGACTCAAGTACCAAATATCGACAAAACGACCATTATTAACTTAAATAATTACATAGTGTTCATAACATGGTAATAAGTGATATAAAAGGAATAATGAACCTGAAAAAGGATCTTAAGCAAGTATATATTAACTCTATATTATTATTCAGGAGGTTAACTAACGGTCGAGTCAAGTCGGACATAAGGTATGGGAACTTCTTAACCCAATTTCCATTCATTGGGTTAATCTCCTACTTTCAAATTATGTCATGATATTATTATGTCATATCTTGTGTTTTTACTTTCTTTATGTGTACTTATAGTGAATACACATAATAAATCTATTTTATTTAAAAAATGATCTTTTTAAGGGACTTCATCTCAATCCTCATTCATTGAGGCATATTTTGCTTTATAAACAAATTTCTTTTATACGTTGTATAAACCCCTTTGACTTTTACGTTTATTCAAAAGGAATCTTTTTATACGAAGCGTTTTTACTAAACGACAAAATAAATGTTTTTTCTTACGTATGCGGTGACAACGACTTCTCCGCCGTCGTGACCATTATTTGAGTTTTGGCTTCCTCTACAAGACATAACTTTTTTTAAATGAAAATTAAATACAAAGTTTTAATTTTCTTTCATTTTGGTATTGAAAATAGTTTTGAAAGTGTTTTTATTATATCAATGTGTTGTATTGATATCTTGTGATTGAAATGTGGAAATTTTATGTGTCCTTTATGCATGTTTTATGTGATACAATTATGTTATGGTTTATGATATGTTTAAACCTATTCATATGAGGAATGCATTGGACTTAATAAGTGACGGGTGGAGCCCGCTATAGCTCCTCAATGCATCGGCAGGTCTCATGAGACAAACTAGTGTCATGGCATGAGGCCTTGAAAAAATATTATTTGTAGTCTTGGCACGAGGCCTTGGCTACATGGTTATGATAGTCTGGCATTATGCATTCCATCATTATGAAAGTGGTTATTGATATTGCATGTGATTATTAGACCAGTAGAATATCTATGTGAATAATTAAATGGAATTATTTCATTTTACTTTTGCCATATTATGTTGAAGTTCAAGTTTAAAAGGATTTTGTTTTAGTTATACATTATCTTAAATGTTTATCTTTATTTATGAATGCTTCCGCTATATTGTTATCCTTACTGAGCATCTGAGCTCACCCCTTTCAATGTTTTAATTTTTCCAGGATGTGAAGAAGTATTTTAGGAATGACCTGCAGGGATAGTCTAAAGGGGATATGAGTGTGGAAAATGGAGACTATGTTATTGTAGTTTTTTACTTTATGATGTAGTGTAACATTTATGAATGTATCTAGTGTTTCCAAGGCTACTAAACTAATCGGTCTTTCGAGACTTGATCTTTTGTGATCATGCCAATGTTACGCAATAATGCACTGACTCTGGGTAACTGGGGTCGGGGCGTTACACTATTCATTATAACAAAAAATAAAAGGGGTATATTTGTTAAATTTTGACTTCATTATTCTAAATTTGGAATCAATTTTTCAAAATTAAAATCATGTAAATTTCATAATTTAATTTAAAATTAAACCAGAAAAATGCAATGAAAATTATTTTTTTCAAAAAATCTCTTTTAAGTATAAAATATTTTTATACAAAATTCATATATAAAATTAATTTAAAAGACCAAAAATATATTATTTATAATAAAATTAACTAATTCAAGTTTAAAACTAATCCAAAATATAATTTAACTTTGTAAATTTTTTAAAAGAAAATATAGTTTTCAACGTAAATATGTATTTTTTACTATTCATTTAAATTTCAAACTTTTTAGAAAGTTCTACAAAATTAATCCTAAGATAATTTTGAAATGATGAATTAAAATTTTAATTTTATATTTTCAAATATATTTTATAAATTTTCAAACTTAATTATATTTATTTTCTCATAGAAATAAATGAAATCTTTTTTTAAAGAAAACATATTTTTGAAGAATAAAATGACTTTACTAAAAATAAGAGTTAATTTCCTCATAATTAATAAATATATTTCATAATATGGTTATTCTTGTTCATACCCTCTAATTAAAAGGATATTTTATAACGGTCCTGGTAAAATAATAATATTTTAATAATATATCATAGTTCATTGCAACACAAGCTACCAAATAAATCAAAATATTACTTGAAAATATCAGGGTGTTACATAATATGTGTCATTCCATATGGACTTAATAATTAATTTTCTCTCTTATAAAGAGGATTTTTTATTACCCCTTTTTATTATGTGGGTTTCTAATAAGGATATTTTCAAATTTCAAACATTTGATTATTGTGATAATGTTCAAATTGTGAGGGTGAAATTTATTAAAGGGGAGAGAATGTTACACCTGAAGATTTTTATAGAAAAATGAATCTTTGTTTGATAGAGTATTTTACATTAAACACTAAAATTAAACATACCATGAAATATATTTCTTTAAATTTAATCTCTTTGATAAATTGCGGTAAACGTAACCCTAAGTATAAATGAACTGTAATATAGTATACTATTATAACCTAGCCCTTAAATTGGCGGGAATGAATAATACTAACTAAATTATGAAAATTATATGGTTTACACATGTATAAAATAAATTAAATGGTTATATATTTATTATAAAATAAAATAAGAATCATTTTAAAGAAAATGAAATGTTTTCTAAAAAACAAAACTGTATTTTTCTAAACTGCGGTTTCATCGCACTTTTTGAAGATACATTAAAATTAATTTTTTCCATTTTAAGAAAATTTATTTTAAAAATAGAATTAATTTTTTAATTCAATGTATAAAAAATATCTTAGGGTTAAATTTTGCTATTTTTTTGAAAAATATTTATTTTTTAATGAATAGTGAAAATGACTATTTTTGTAAAAATGTCATTTCTTTTCAACAAATTAAGTAATTTAAAATTACTATTATATTTTAAATATGATTTAAAGTAACATGAGTATTATTTATTTTTAATTAATCCACTTAATTACTTTTGAATCAACTTTATATTGGATTTTAGTAAAAGTTTATTTTTTGGGTTTAAAAACAATTTTTTTCTAAAAAGTATTTTAAAGTGCATAATGTTTCTCCTTTTTAATTAATAAAAATCCAAAATGAGTAATTATTTAAATTAAATTCATATATTATATATATAAATTTTAATTTAAATTCATATAATTATTATTACATTTCATATAGTTAATATAAAATCAACTTTTTCTTGAAAAATACACTTCTTGAAACCCCACTTTTTCATCGTGTATGCGAGTTTAATTTTAAAATAAATTCTAGAAATTATGTGAATTAAATTTCGTAAAATGGAATACATATTTATAATCACCATAATTTATATTATCTATTATGTTCAAATTAATTTTTGGTCATAATGAATAGTGAAAACAGTAAAAATCTTTTACTGCAGTTAAGGTAAAAATGGATTTATTGGGAGTTAAACTAAAAATATAAAGGTTCAAATGTCTTAAAAACTTATATAAAATCTATTTTGTAGAAATATTTATAACTTACATTATATAATTTTTGATAATAATCCATTTTTATCCTTTTTCCATGTGAAAACATGGGTATCACTTTTTCTTTTCAAAAATTACAAATGTGACACTCACCTCACTTAAAATGGTAACCCCCTCTCCTCTCATATTCACGCCTTAAAACAATTTTTTTTAGTAAATACCAACCCCAATACCAAAAATACTTCTATAATTCCCTCCCCATGACTTATATCCCCTTATTTTATCATAAATCCATCCTAATATGGCTTTTATGGTAACTTAACTAGGTTGTCCAAAGAAGAGGTATCGAGATTAATCAAGCGTTTTTTAGTTTTTTATTCTTCCTCCACATTCAAATATTATTTAATTATGATGATATAATAACTCTAGTATATAACATATAATGAGATGTTATTATGTTAATTTCATAACCTAAATCCATCTCATTTTCCATCAAATGGGAGACTAAATCATCATTCGTGTGTACAACAGACTGCTACATCGCGAACCGATGTAATTCGTTTTTCATCATCACCTCTCATGGGTTGTTGTAATTATGTATTTAAGGTATATATATGATATTTTTAACATAATTATACTTATATTGTTATTATATCACATATACCTTCTTAATTTTTATTTCGTGGGGGATATGATAATAACGCTCATGTGTATGGAGGACTACTATATCGCGAAGTGATGTAATCTGTTTTTTCACTAGCACTTTACATGGAATGTAATAAGTATAAATTTAATGAATATATGTGATATATATAACATAATTATGATATTAATTTCATATTTACCATTATTAAAATATAATATATCATTATATTTCTTACCTTTACAGTTACTGAAAAATGATAACGTCATTCGTGCATATGTGTGGACTGTTACCTCCAAGAAGCGATGTGATTATTTTTCATAACCATGTCACATAGATGATATATATAAGTATATTTAAAATAAATAATATGGTATTTATGATATTATTATCATTATATAAATATAATTTAACATATAACTTCTTTCTATAATGATAGTTGAAAAATGGAAATGTTACTCATGCGTGCATACGACCTACCGTCTCCATGATCGTAACGTAGTTCATTTTTCATAACCATATTTAATTATTGGTTTTAAAATAATAATTTATGTATAAAAAATATAATTATTTTATTATTATTATTTTGTTTATTATATAATAATGGACTCTTTAACCATAATCAACCTATCAAAGTCATTTTTGACACATAAGCCGAATATCATCAAAACATCTGATGTAAACATAATTAATTAAGTAATCATATATAACATGGTAATAAGTGAAATAAAATTAATAATAACCTTGAAAAAATTTATTAATAAAGTAAATTATTGACATAATTTTATTATTTTGGAAGATAAAGAATGTATGTGATGAGTCAGACTCAAGGTAGAGGAATTCATCTCAATTTTCCTTTATTTAGGCACATTTTATAGTTATACACCTAATTTATTTTTTTAGTGTATATATACTTCCCCTTTTGTATATTATAAGATTAATCGTTCATAATTCATATTATTATAAGTTTCAACTTAAAATATTTCATCCAATGGGATTTAACTTGAAAGTTATCAAGTGGTGAAGGGTTTCTTAACTCAATTTCCTTTCATTAGGTTATAACTCTTCTTCATTGACTCTGTTATAATTTTATTATGTGTTAATTGATATATAAATTGTTTTATTGTGTATTTAAACTTGTTTTTTATGGATTTACATTTTTACACATAATTTATCCTTTTATTATCTCTCAATTCAGTGATATGATCTTTGTAAGGGTTAATTGTCCCAAATTCCTTTCTTTGAGACATATTTTGATAATATGTACCTATCTTATTTTATGAGGTGTATATACTACCCTTTTGAAAATTTATATCATAAATATTATTATTTTTATAATATTTAAATTATAATTTGAACTTATTCTTCCACATGAATTATGATTGAATAGTTACCAAAGTTGCAAAGGATTTATATTATAATCTCCTTTATTTCAGGATTGTTTATGTTTAAGGTACTTTTAGATTAAATCATATTATCTTATTTTATTGAATAAAATCTCTTTATTCTCCACTGGTTATAAATCTGGTTAACATTTCTGATTTCCATTTCCTCCTTTATTAATTAAAGAAACATAAATAAAGTCAATTTTATGTGATATTAATCTTGTATTTTCTTTTAGATCAGATATCTTTCTCTTCAATATCCATGTTTTCTAAAAAAAATAAAAAATGTTATTTTAAAAAAAATCAATGATTTCCTAAATCTATTTTAAATTATCTTTTATTTTTTAAAAAAGTTTTAAAAGAAATTTCTAAAGATCTTCCAAAGGGTTCACTTTTTAATCACTTTAAAAAATGTTTGAAAAGAATGTTTATTTTTAACATTTACATCATGAATGTATTTTCCCATCGTCATGAACATTATTTTCCTTAAAGCTTCATTTTTATGTTTCAAATTTTATTTTCAAATAAAATTTTTTCTTTAATATTTGAGAAAGTTTTATATTTTAAATAATTTTTTTAAAAATGTAAAAAAAAATTCCTCACGAAATGTTCAAAGTGATCTTTAAAAATAATTTCTAATCTAAGATGATATCCTGTGATGTTACTAAAAGTGAAAAGTTTATTTTTATCAAGAATGATTTTAATGATCCTTTAATGGAATTTTCATTCATCAACATCATCAAACCTTGATGTTACTTATGCTCTACTAGGATATGTTGAAATGATACCATTCTTATTATTTCTCTAGATAGAATATGATTGTTTCAAAGTGATTATCATGAAACCAGTTACTATTCCATATGTTAATCAAGTTATGAAAGTAATAATGGTTTATTTATGAGTTTTATTATGAAATGTGAGATACCATATTTTATTATTATGTTATGGTTATTTGGAATTGTTCAGGATGACGGGTGGTTCCATTATAAACCAAGGATGGGTGGTTATGTTATTAACTAAGGATGATTAATTCTATGACAAACCAAGGATTGTTGGTTTTGTGATACACTAAGCATGGGTGGGTCTATGATAGTCCTATAATTCATTGGGTATGGAATTAGACTAAATGTTTATTCCATTTTTAATATTGATTGTAAGGGTAATATATAAATTACGTCCCAAAGTTACCTATATGATTTCTTTATGATTTATATGGGTTTTTAATTACTCTTTTGATCAATATTAAAATCACATGGCTTATGATTACTAATTCTTATGAATATTTAATTTGATAAATATTTATTCCATGTTTCATGATTGATGATCCATGTATTTATGGGTATGAATATTCTTATTTTATGCTCATATATTTTGATTATGTCATCATACCCTTATGGTATTCTTATTCTCACAAATTATATTCAATTGATGATGCTGATATTTACTCTTAATGAGCGTTTGATTTCACCCTTATTATGTTTTTTATCCCTTATATTATAAATAATTACGATTAAATAATTCGAATCTATAAAGGTTTATAATGTGATAATTTGTTGTATGACATGTTAAATACTTAATATGGCATATTAAAAGCTATGTATAGTGGAAAAAAATACTCCCTTAAATTCAAGTGTATTATTTATGTAAGAATTTTTCATAATCCTCTAAAACTATAAACCTTAAAATTCTTAGGGTATGTAAGTGATCCAATATTTCCACTTTATGTTGTATGGTTTGGATGAAAAAAATTGAGACACATTTATCAGTATCAAAGTCAGAAATATAAATATAATGTTTTTAGCACTATATCTAGGAGTGTGGGATCTGGGTTGTTTTATTCATCATAATAATAAATAATACAACTTAATCAACATGCCTTAATAATTAATAATTGTCTGTATTAGAAGAACTAACATGTGGAATGTCAATACTTTCCCGAGTAAAACTAATCATAAACCATCTAAAGAAATAATAATGATGGTATCATTACAACATATACTTAGTAAATCATAAGTAAAATAAATGGCTTTGTCATTGATGAATATAAATACCATAAAAATCATTAAAAATATTCTTGAGGAAAACTCCATTTTCACTTTGAAATTCACTTTTAATAACTAAAAAATTCAAGAATATTAAGAAAATAATTCTTTGAAAAGAATCATGGAATATTTTAAAATAATATTCATAGAATTGGGTGGTTGCGATGGCATGAAATTCAATTCATGTTGTTTACTTTAAAACAAATATTCCGTTCATTTTTTGTAAAAGTAAAAGGTTCCTTATTCAGAAAATGATAATAAGATTACTTTTAAACCATTTTATAAAAAGTAAAAAATGGGAAAAATAATTTAATAAATCATTTTAAAATATTAAAAACATTATTTAAAATAGTTTTCAGAAAATTTGGACATGGAAGAAAAATATTTATGGCCAAGTAGAAAAACCAAGTTGGTTTTCCTTAAAAATATTATTTTTGTATCTTGAGTTATTAAAGAAAAAAATGAAAGTAAAACTTTTAATTTAAATAAATAACCATAAGATAAAAAAAATATTGTGTTTATGATATAAATATCAAATAATTCCCCTAAAGGAGACCTAAATATAAATAATACTGAATAATTATGAGATTGTGAAATAAATAATTACCTTAGGTCCGACTTCCTTCGTATATGTTCTAAAATCCTATACAATAAATATATATTTATTATACATTAATTAAAAAACCATAATCATATATATCATACCATATATTATTTACTTATAACCTTTTATCAGTCTTTTATTAATAATTATTTATTAAAATCACTGTTCTGGGTGATAACTGCTTCCTTTTTCACATATGTTTTGGTTTGTTAGTTTTTTTCCTTATAATTTGATCATAGCTTCATAATATCCCTAATTATAATCAATATATAAATATCATATATATTTATTATAGATATATATATAAATGTTATATATATATATATATATTATAATCATCTATAAAAATTAAAGATAGAAAAGGGAATTACACTGTTCATGGAGACAGTAAGTCATAGGTACGCATGAACGTTGTTTTCACTTTTCGATGGATGGAACAAAAGAAAGGTAAATAATAATTCACATTTATAGAATCATTATTATAAAATATATATCATATATATATTTATTAAACCTATCCTTATTAACATCCATGTATATAAGAAATCAAAAACAGATCACATCACTTCAGGGAGGTGTTAGTCCACATGTATGCATGAGCGACGTTATCATTTTTCAATGGATTGGATGTTAATAAAGTAGATATGATATTATAATTACAAAAGAATAATTATTTTAAAAATATCATATATATTCATCAGTTCTATCTTTATAACTATCGAAGTAAAGTGTTGGTGAAAAATGAATTACACCGCTACGTAGAGACGGTAAGTCGTACATACCCACGAGATATGTTTTCACTTTTTATGGGAAGGAAAATAGATATAAAATATTTTTTCTATAATAATAATAACATATAAGTATATTTATGATATTGGATTTATTATTTTAGTATGTTTACAATATATTTAGAGTAAGTATAAGAAATAATAAATTTGAAAGAGCCGGTAAAGATGATTACCTCTTCTTTGGTAGACTTCCTTTAAATATCTTCCTAAGGAACCTTAGAATGGTCTTATAAGAATACCAGAACCTATAATTAATGTATAGGAAATTTTTTAATATAATTTGGTAGGTTTTTTTCGAGCAATATGGCTCAAAGTGGTGTAAATAAAAGAGAGAATGGGTGTCATTTTATAAGGGAGGGAAAGGACACACTTGGAATTACAAAAAATATTAAAATATAATTAATTAATTCTCATAAAAAATGATTCTAAATGGTCATATATTCAAATCAAAATAGTATAAGGTTGAAATATAATCATCCAATGAAATTTAGATAGGTTTTCATATCATTTTAAACATTATCTTTTGGTCTAACCCCTTGCTTAACAAATTTTAATCTTAACTGTGGTAATGAATGTTTTAATATTAAAGGGTTATAATTTTACTTATAAGGTGAAAATGGATCATAAATGGAAAATGGATGAAATGTTTTACAATTTCTCATCATACTTTTACTTTTTCAATATTTTTATGATTTTTTAATTAATTTAATAAAATATATTTATAAAAAATACTATTAATTTCATTTTAAGAACTATTGTCATAATTTGACTTTGAAAACAAAATTAAATTAGTGGAATTAAAATATAAACCTTTAACACATTTATAATATGTTATATTTATCTAAAAAAATTGTAACATAATAATTCACCCAAATTTTATTACTTTTAATGTTTTTGAAATCATTTATTTTATTTTTTCATTAATTGAATAAATATTGTGTCGGTGTTGAATAAACATTTAAGGTAATTATTCAATTACTAAAAATTAAAATTATATTAATAAGATAAAAAAATAATTAATATTTCAAATGAGCATTTAAAACTGAACTTATCCTCTTTTATCCTTACGGAAAAAATTTAGAGATATTAAAGTCAAGAGAGTAACATTTTTTATTTATTCTTTTCTTAAAATAATATAAAGGTATTAATCAAAGAAATATGACACCAAGTGGTCATATATTTGATACATGTATGTACATGGCTGGACTCCACCCATAAAATAGGATAAATGTAAGTTTCAAAAAAAATTAAAGCCTTAACCCAAAGTGTTAACCCTATTTTACCCATTTTTTCCTTATTGAGGTTACAAATATTTACTAAGGTTACAATTAAAAATAACCAAAAATAAAAAGGGATGTATTTAAAAAATTTGATAATATTTATTCTAAATATGGAGCCTATTTTTTAAGATTTAATCGACATAATTAGTAGAAAAAAAATTAATATAAATGTGTAAAACGCAACCGAAAATAGTTTTTAAAAAATTCATTTTTAAGCATAAAAATTAACTTATATCAAAATCGTGAATATTTTTTATTGAAATATAATTAATTAGATTATTATAAATAAAATGTATCATAATATACTTTAAGACTAAACCCAAAATATAATGATAGTATTTAATGAAAAAAATGATAGTATTTGAAAATTTCTTATTTTCACTATTTACTGAAAAATCAATCATTTTAGAAAAATCACAAAATATTACCATAAGTTAATTTTATATTATAGTTTCAAAAATTATTTCCTTTTTATAATATTCAATTTAAAAAAAGTTATAAATTGATTATAATATTCACACACAAAATGAAATAAAAACCATTTTAAAAGAAAACATATTTTGAAGCATAAAATAACTTAACTAAAAATTTAGTACTTATATATTATGAATTAACTGATTAATTTTATTTAAGTAAAAAATTTATATATATATATATTATAGTTTTTTTAATCATATTCATACCCATCAATTTAACAGTTATGTAATAATATATCCTGGTTCGTTTTATGCTCAGTGTTGCATGTCAAGTAATATATCGAACACTTACAATTCATTTAAAGGGAAATATATACAAAAATATAGGGGTGTTAAATTATACCCCATTGAATAAATTTCTCCCTCATAATTTTTATATTGGTAAAAATTTATTCAAATTTTATAAAAACCTTTTTTGAAAACTCACATCGTACAGAGGGATAATAAAACTTATTTTGAAAATGAAAAGTGGGAAACCTAAAGGTTACTTGAAATATCACATATTTAGGTTCTTATATAAGGATAATATTAGTATAAAGTTAAAATATAGACATGGAAGACAATATAAACATCCAAGAACTAATAGAGAGTGATATAGAACATGGTTATGATAAAGTTAATGACTATATAAATAAGTGAGGTTTGAAAAGACTATAAATTTATCAAAAATGAAAGTAAAAGAATAATATTTTTATTTCAATAACCTTTTAATATATTATTTTATACATAATATACTAATTTCTAAATCCTAAAAACAAAATTAACCCTAAAAAATCAAGATTATTTCAAATCCAAACATGAGTATAACAACCATGTTTACAACTAGGGAACAGTTCTTCATCTCAACTAAAAATGTTTGATATATTATATCTAGATTCCTACAAGGAGTCTTGTTTGATAATTATGTACTCATAGTTTCAAGGGATGATCTGTTATCAAATCCAAATATAAAAGAGTTCATAGATCTATAATTAAATAAATCATGATTTTATGATCAAATTACCAGTTATCACAACCTAAGGTATTTCCACTTTAGCTATAATAATTGTATAAGCTAAAACTTTCTTATAACACCCCAAACATTTTATGGTATGCTTCTCTTAAATACATTCTACTCATAGCCAATATTTCATAAAGCACCGTGTTCCTTTGAAACAACACTTGGTTATTTAATAGATAGTCAAAACCTAGACATTAAACATAAATTTTCCACTTTTATATTTTGAATTTCGAAAAACGGTCATCTATAGTGGTGACTAATAAGTCATTTGAAGTCTGATAGAACCAACTTTATTTTTTGATGAATAGTAACATACCCCTATGAATATTAATATGAATAGTAATATGACCCTTATAAATAATAAATAATTATAATATTTTATTTTCTTAAGGTAATAAGATAATGAGATCTTAATTAATTTTTCAATGTGCTATAGAGCTAATTATATCTTTAAAATGGTTATTTTTCGAATTAACTATGATTTTATTTAAAAATTAAATTAAAAATAAATAGAAAATTATTTTTTAAAAATGGAGTTCATTTTTTAATTCTACACGTCGAAAAATGGTTAGGGTGAATTTTTGGGATTTTTCTAAAATACTTGAATTTTTCATGAATAGTAAAAATACAGTTTTGAGTTTTCGATACTTTAATGAAATCATAATGATGTAATAATTAAATATAAAAGGATTGTATAATTTTTTAAAGTAACTTATGACATGATGTCTCCCAAGTGGCAAATACCCTGGGAAAATACAATGGGAAAGCCCATGGTTTTGCAAAAACCACTAATTAGGTGTCCCTTTTAATTAATAAAAAACTCCCTCTTAATTACTATAAATACCCACTCACCCCCCTTCGTTTTCTTTCATTCCAAACTCATTAACCTTTAATATCTAGTGGTATTATATCCCTAAGAGTCCTATCAAGTTGTACTCAAACCCCCAAGGTCCCAAACTTCAAGTTTTGAGAGTTACTCTACAAGGTAAGAGAATCAACCACACTTCTCTTTTCTTAAAGATTTCATTTTATGTTTTCTCTTTTATTTTAAATTGGATTATGTGGGGATATTTCATTACATATTCCCCTTAATAACCATATTATTTAATAGTGATGAGATACCCCCTTTATCTCATCAAACTATTTTATTAAATTTTAAGTGACGTTGTTAGGTTGCCGAATTTTCGTAAGAGATTTCTCGATTTTTCTCTTATTTTGAGTTCCTTTTTTATACTTATTTCCTCATATCCCATCATAAAAATTATATGATAATTCCATTACCTTACATTAACTGGAATTATATTATTCTAATGTAATATTTAATCATCATCTCTCTTCCCCCCTCCTCTTATACTAAAAATAAAAACACCATCCGAGATGTGTTAATTTTTCACATTCAAGGATGAGGGGTTCTCAATTTTCGTTACCATATTTAATTCTGGTCATGAATCCATTTTTATGGTTGAACCAGATCATAATATATTTATTTCATCTCATTAATGTTATGTAATCCCTACACACTCATAATATGGAATAATAATACAAAACAAGTTCATTGTACACAAAACCGCCAAGCTAAATCCAAGCGTTTATCAATAACTTTTAACTAATGATTCATCCTCAAGTATATAACCCAGAATCATTATAAGATCATTTATATATATTTAATGTAACTAATAATATATATTAACAATTTTTTATGTTCAACTACATTTCAAATAAACTTCCATTCATGAATGTAAGTAAACGAATCATGAAAACCAAGGAAGAAAATGCTTCCAAAACAATAAAATTGAACCTCTTAAACCAATAAAAAGGGCCATGAATAAACCTAATAAGGTTATAATAAACCAATTACATGTATAGTAGGTTCTATAATTATTAATTAATGAAGCTAAATTTTATTATTCAGGTCATTAAAACAAATGAAGAACACACTCGAGCATAAGGTAAGGGGTTTCTCATCTCACTTTTAATTCTGTGAGATTTCCATTATTCACCACTTATTTCTTGCATGTGGAATATGTGTACTTCAATTTGATATATAATATCATTATTCTATATATTTTCATGGTATTAAATTATTCATTTTATAATTATTAATTCTTGGTCACATGAAATGATTGATTACAATGTGGTAATGGGCTTTGTGTCAATTTTCCATTTCGTTGTGACTTACTTTGTTTTATGCACCTAATAATCCTTATGTAGTGTTCCTACTGCCCATTTTAGATCACTTTTCATTTAAAATTATATTTCTATTAAATATCCATAATCTCATATCATGGATATTTTTATTATCTAAACCATATACCATTTTACATACGGTGTATATTTGGAATGTTATTTTAACTATGGAAATATTGATGAATCTGTATTCTATACTCTATAAGAATATTGAAAAGTAATATTTATCTTGTATTAAATCAATTTATAAATAATAATTTTCACATAAATTGGTGTGTGGGGTCTGCTATAGCCCCTTGGTGCATTGACAGGTCTCATGAGACAAATCAGTTGGCGACAAACCCTTCGAGTTTGTTTCCAAAAATCAGACGGGTTTCTACCCACAGAACTAAACCGTTTTAATAGTATTATGGTATCATGTTCTAGATATATGACATACAATTAGAAATAATTCTATTTATTCATTATTAGTTATTACTATCCATGATATATTCACTATGACAAAATCTATGGATGAAGTTTCATTCTCAAATTATTAATGGCGTGAGTTTTCATTTATTCACCATGCCATATTGATATGTCAAATTGTTAATGATTCAGTTATTATTGATTCATGATTTTTCTATTTATAAACCTTACTGTTCATTTGAGCTCACCCCTTTCAATTGTTTACCTTCAACAGGTGATGGATAGGAGATCATTTATTGAGTTTCTGTGGATGCAGTTTTTAGTTTTTGTTATGTTTTGTATTTTGTAACCTTTTTCCAATGTAATTGGAGTTACATCTATATATCCAGTTTCTTCAAGACTACTAAACTGATTGTTCCTTTGGTATTTTCATTCCTTCAAACCATGCCAATATAATAAGTAATGCACTGACTCTGTTCTAGAGGGATTGTGGTGTTATAGTTGGTATCAGAGGAAGTTTAGTAGAAAACTTGAAGACTAGAGTAGGAAATGTATAGTAGGGAACAAAGCCCTAAGGTAGTATTTCAGGATAACCATACAAGAATATCTGGTTATTTTGGTAAGGAATAGATTATGTGAATCTTTCTAGAAAATACATCCATGTCTGGATATGAGAAGGTAGAGGTGGCTCTGGCACAGATGTACCTAGGAGTGAAAGCTCTGATAAGGAGATTCAGGCTTGACCCAGGGTATCCTGGTACACAACAACGGGTCTTGCTGCACTCTTGATTATGACACTCATGGGGGATATGCTTAGGATAATTCATACTTTATTTACAATCCATTATGAAGGATTGAAATGTGAATTATTCCTCAAAGAAACCATTTTTCTGATTATGGGATTAGCCATGCATAGGATATCAATTTATGTTAAGTATTTTGTTAAGTTAAGATTATAAATTATGATTCATACCCTAATATAGTGTGTGACATTATTTAGAAATGGAATCTAATGGAAGAAGTGGAATCAATACCCGTGGGAAATGTAGGGATCTCCCCACTGAGCAAGTCAACACAGTCAATGTTGGAGCAGATCAGATCATGATCATATTGGGACAACTTACTCAGGTTGTAACAAATAACCATTCCACACCCGTGTTGGATCATTTCATGTGGCTGAAGCCCCCATATTTCAGCAGTACTTCTAATCCAGTGGTTGTTGAGCAATGGATCAAGTCCCTTGAAAAGATATTCATGGAATTAAGATGCAATGAAAATTAAAAGCTAGTATTGTAAGTATATTGTCTTAAGGGTGACGTTGATCAATGGTGGTCCTTGATTCAGAATACCATGGAGGAAGAAGAAATATAAGATATATAATGGAGTAATTTTAATGAAATATTCTTTGAAAAATATTTCCCTCGTGAGCAACGAACCAAAATGAAGAGGAAATTCCTTGGCTTAAAGCAAAGGGAAGAAGACAGTGTTGTAGAGTATGAGGCTACCTTCACAAGGATATTCAGATATTTCATAGATTACGTACATGACTCAGAAGACAATATTGACCATTTCTTTGAAGGTCTTAAGCCAAGTCTTCGAAGGGCACTGGCTTCTCAAACATTTTCATCATATGATGAAATTGTCTTAAGTTCCATAAAAATAGAGAAATAATTTTCTAGATAAAATTTATTCAAGGTAAACCAAGATAAAAAAGTGGTACTCTGATAACCAATGGAAAGGGGAAGTGTAAAAGAAGAACAAGGGAACAAATAAATTACCATTATGCAATAACTGTGGAAAAAATAATCTTGGGAAATGCTTGAAAGGCGTGGGAGTCTACTATAAGTGTGGAAAAAAGGGTCATCTATCTCATTAATGAAAGGGGAAGAAACAATTTGATGATGTTCAATGCTAAATTGTAGAGGTATGGGACACTATTCAAATGAGTGTCCTATGTGCCAAGGAAACATGCCTCAAAAAATCCAAGTGAGAAAGGGAGAGCTTATGCGATTACAACCACAGAAGTTGAAGTTCCCAATGATGTGGTTGAAGTTAATTTAATTGTTTCCTAAAACTTATCCAAAACTTTATTTGATTCTATATCATCGCATTCATTTATATCTTCCTATTTTTTCAAGAAAATTAGACATGTCCAATTTGATTTAATAAAGGAGTTATCAGTCAAAACTCTTAGGGGATGCATCATTGCAACAAAGGCATGTCAACTAGTCCCCCTCATGACACATAAATGTGATTTAGTTTCTAACCTTATCATCATACCAATGACTGAATTTGATATAATTCTTAGTATGAATTAGATGTCAAACTATTATGAAAAGATTTATTGCAAGAAAAAGGAAGTTACAATTTTTGAAAATGGTGTAGAATCTCTTATATTTAGAGCAGATATCTCACCATATGATTCTTATCTAGACCCACCCCTAGTACCTATATTGAATGAAATTCTTAGAGAGGAATATAACCAATATCTTTGGGTTAGGAAAGAAATATTCAAATTGAAGATGTGTGTATAGTGCAAGAATACATTGATGTGTTTCCAGAGGATTTACCTGGACATCCTCCAGAACTGTAAATTGAGTTTTCTATTGACTTAATTCCTAGTGAAAGACCTATATCAAATACCCTCTATAGAATAACCACCATTGAGTTAGTGGAGCTAAAGAAACAACTAGAGGAGTTGAGTGACAAAGGATTTATTCGACCTAGTGTTTCTCCATGGGGAGCCTTGGTCTTGTTTGTCAAAAAGAAAGATGAATCCATGAGGCTATGCATTGATTATAGGGAAATCAATGCTATTTAAATAAAGAATAAGTATCCTCTACCTCAGATTGATGATTTATTTGGTCAAAATCATGGAGCTCAATACTTTTCTAAGATTGACCTTTGATCTAGATATCATCAGTTGCATGTGAGGAAGGAAGATATTCTTAAGATAGCAATTTAAACCAGGTGTGGGAATTACGAGTTTACAGTGATGCCTTTTGGACTAACTAATGCACCCTCTATTTTCATGGATTTAATGAATAGAGTTTTCAGGGAATATATTAATAACTTTGTTGTGGTATTCATCGATGATATCCTGGTATACTCAAAAAGTTATGAAGATCATGAGGCTCACTTGTGGATTACTCTAAAAACTCTTAGAAGATATGAATTATATGTGAAGTTTAGAAAGTGCGAATTCTAGCTTCAATAAGTTTCTTTTCTAGGCTATGTTTTCTCTAAGGATATAATCCTAGTTGATCATGCTAAGACAAAGGAAATACAAGATTGTTCCACTCCAACAAACATAACCGTGGTATGTAGTTTTATTGACTTAGTATGTTACTATCAGTGTTTTTTTCAGAATTTTGCCTGACTGGCTAACCCGCTAACCAAGCTCACACGTAAAGGAGTTAAGTTTGTGTAGAAAAAAGAATGTATATAATGCTTTTAATAATTAAAAAGAATATTGGTTAATGCTCTAATTTTGACTCTTCCATCTAGAAGTGATGGATTTGTAATATATAGTGATTCATCAAAGAATGGGCTGGGTTGCATCCATATGAAAAATGTTAAAGTTATTTTTTATGTATCAAGGTAGTTGAATATTCATGAGAAAAATAATCCAACACATGATCTTGAGTTATCAGTTGTAATATTTTCTATGAAGATATGGAGATATTATATTTACGGTGAAAATGTGAGATATACATAGATCACGAGAGTTTGAAATACTTCACACAAAAATAACTCAATATGAGGAAAAGGAGATGGCTCAAGTTACTCAAAGATTATGATTTCTCAATACAATACCACCTAGGAAAGGAAAATAAGGTGGAAAATTCATTAAGCAGGAAAGATCATGGACTTATGACTCAAATAAGGATTGAGAGAGATCATATATTCATGGATCTACTATAGATGGATATGGTAATTGTTAAGTAAGGGGAAACATATTTCCTCTTTCAAATTATTGCTAAAAAATCTTTATTAGAGAAGATAAAAAGGTCTCAATCTGATGATGAAAATATACACAAGAAAATTATTGTTGTTAAGGATGGGAGATTGGAAGACTTCATGTATGAGGAAGAAGTTCTGAAGTTTGGGAAGAGTTTATGCATTCCATCAGTACCTGAGCTAAAAAAGGAACTATTAGATGATGCTCATAGATAAAATTTCTCTATACACCCGAGTAGCACAAATATGTATAGAGATATAAAGGAATATTTCTGGTGGGATAATATGAAGGTGGAAATTGATGACTATGTGTCAAGGTGTCTAGTTTGTCAACAAGTGAAGGCAAAGAGACAACATCCTACAGGACTGGTGCAACCTCTACCTATTCCTATGTGGAAGTGGGATAACATTAAGATGGATTTTGTCATCGGACTACCGATGACACCTAGAAAGAATGATGCAATATGGTTAATTGTTGATCGTCTCACAAAATCAGCACATTTCCTTCCTATATGAGAGAATTTACCACTTGAGCGCCTGCAGCGACTTTATATTAATGAAGTTGTAATACTTCATGGTGAACCTCTATCGATTTTTTCTGATTGAGATCCTTAGTTTACATCAAAATTCAGGAAAAGTCTCTATAAGGATTTAAATATTGAGCTCCGTGTGAGTACTTCTTATCACCCCCAAACTAATGGACAGTCTGAAAGGACTATTCAAACTCTAGAAGACATGTTGAGGTCATGCTCTCTTGACTTCCAAGGTATGTGGGATCAATACTTTCCTTTGGTGGAATTTTCATATAATAATAGTTTCCATTTTAGTATTCAAATGTCTCCATATGAATCATTATATGGAAAGATATGTCGAACTCCAACTTTTTGGGACGAAGTTGGTGAGAGGAAACTTATTGGACCAGAACTTATTAAAGAGACCACATAAAAGGTTAAGACAATACAATCCCATATTAAAGAATCCCAAAGTAGGTAGAAGAGTTATGCTGACAACCAATGAAAGAATTTTGAATTCCAAGTGGGCGATCATGTCTTTCTAAAAGTATCTCCAAGGAAGGGTGTCTTAAGGTTTTTTAAGAAAGGGAAACTGAGCCCCAGGTACATCGGACCATTTGAAATTCTGGAAAGAATCGAATTTATAGATTACCATTTAGAAATTCCATAAAGTCTCTCCAAATTCCATGATGCATTCTATGTGTAATTATTGAAGAAATACATTCCAGACCCAATGCATGTACTCACCTATGAAGAAATAGAATTGGAACCGGATTTTTCATACTGTGAAGAGCTTATCGGGATCCTTGACACAAGGGGGTAGGAATTGAGAAATTGGAAGACTCATCTAGTAAAGGTTCCTTGGAGAAACCAAAATATGGAGGAATAAAAATGGAAATCTGAGGATGTTATGAAGAAGAACCACCTACATCTTTTTGGTGGGCTTTATACATAAAATTTTAAGGGTGAAATTTCCAAAGGAGAGAATAATATAACACCCCAAACATTTTATGGTATACTTCTCTTAAATACAATCTATTCATAGCATATATTTCATGAAGCACCCTGTTACTTTGAAACAACACTTGGTTATTTAAGTGATAGTTAAAACCTAGCCATTAAACATAAATTTTCAACTTCTATGTTTTGAATTTCGAAAAATGGTCATCTAGAATTATGACTAGTAAGTCATTCGGAGTCTGATAGAACCAACTTGATTTTTTGATGAATAGTAACATACCCCTATGAATAGTAATATGACCCTTATTAATAATAAATAATGATAATATTTTATTTTCTTAAGGTAATAAGATAATGAGATCTTAATTAATTTTTCAATGTGATATAGAACTAATTATATCTTTGAAATGGTTATTTTTCAAATTAACTATGATTTTATTTAAAAATTAAATTAAAAATAAATAGAATATTATTTTCAAAAAATAGAGTTCATTTTTTAATTCTACACATCGAAAAATGGTTAGGGTAAATTTTTGGGATTTTTCTAAAATACTTGAATTGTTCATGAATAGTAAAAATATAGTTTTGATTTTTGGTAGTTTAATGAAATCATAATGATGTAATAATTAAATATAAAAGGATGGTAGACTTGTGTACAGTAACTTATGACATGATGTGTCCCAAGTGGAAAAAACCATGGGCAAATACCATGGGAAATCCCATGGATTTTCAAAAAACACTAATGAGGTGTCCTTTTTAATTAATACAAAAATCCCTCTTAATTACTATAAATACCCACTCACCCCCTTCTTTTTATTTCATTAAAAACTTATTATACTCGAATATCTGGTGGTATTACCTCCCTAGTATTCCTCCAAAGGTTTCCTCAAACTCCCAAGGTCCCAACCTTCAAGTTTTTGGAGTTACTCTACATGGTTAGAGAATCAACCACCCTTCTCTTTTCTTAAAGATTTCATTTTATGTTTTCTATTTTATTTTCAATTGGATTATGTGGGGATATTTCATTTAATATTCCCCTTAATTTCCATATTATTTAATATTTATGAGATACCCCCTTTCTCTCGTCAAACTATTTTATTAAACTTTAAGTGATGTCGTTAGGCTGCTGAATTTCTGTAAGAGATTTCTCGATTTTTCTATTATTTTGAGTTCCTTTCTTTTATACTTCTTTCCTAATATACCCTCATCCAAATTCTATGATAATTCCAGTACCTTCCATGAACTATAATTATATTATTCTAATGTAATATTTCATCATCATCTCTCTTTCCCCCTCCTTGTATACTAAAAATAACAACACCATCTGATATATGTTAATTTTTCACATTCAAGGATGAGGGGTTCTCAATTTCCTTTACCATATTTAATTACGGTCATGAAAAAATTTTATGGTTGAACCCGATCATAATATATTTATTTCATCTCATTAATGTTCTGGAATCCCTACACACTCATAATATGGAATAATAATACAAAACAAGTTCATTGTACACAAAACTACCAAGCTAAATCCAAAAGTTTATCAATAACTTTTAATTAATGATTCATCCTCAAGTATATAACCCAGAATCATTATAATATAATTTATATATCTTTAATGTAACTAATAATATATATTAACAATTCTGGATGTTTAACCACATTTCAAAGGAACTTCCATTCATGAATGAAAGTAAAAGAATCATGAAAACCAAGGAAGAAGATGCTTCCAAAACAATAAAATTGAACCTCTAAAACCCATAAAAAGGACATGAATGAACCTAATAAGGTTATAATAAACCAATTAAATGTATTGGAGGTTCTGGAATTATTAATTAATGAAGCTAAATTTTATTATTCAGTTCATTAAAACAAATTAAGAACACACTCGATCATAAGGTAAGGGGTTTCTCATCTCACTTTTAATTCTGTGAGATTTCCATTATTCACCACTTATTTCTTGCATGTGGTATATTTTAAATTACATTTGATATATAATATCATTATTCTTTATATTTTCATGGTATTAAATTATTAATTTTATAATTATTAATTCTTGGTCACACGAAACAATTAATTACAATGTGGTAATGGGATTTGTGTTAATTTTCCATTTCGTTGTGACTTACTTTGTTTTGTGCACATAATAATCCTTATGTGGTGTACCTGCTGCCCATTTGAGATCAATTTTCATTTAAAATTATATTTATATTAAATATCCATAATCTCATATAATTTATATGTTTATTGTAAAAAATCGTATACCATTTTACATACAGTTTATATTTGGAAAGTTATTTTAACTATGGAAATATTGATGAATATGTATTCTATACTCTATAAGGATATTGAAAAGGAATATTTATCTTGTATTAAATCAATGTATAAAGAATTTTTTGGACATGCAGTGGTGGTTGGGACCTTCTATATCCCCTCGGTGCATCGACAGGTCTCATGAGACAAATCAGTTGGCGACAAACCCTTCGAGTTTGTTTCCAAAAATAAGACGTGTTTCTACACACAGAACTAAACAGTTTTAATGGTATTATGGTATCATGTTATAGATACATGATGTCCAATTAGAAAGAATTCTCTTTTTTTATTATTAGTTATTACTATCCATGAGACATTCACTATGACAAAATCTATGGATGCAGTTTCATTCTCATATTATTAATGGCGTGAGTTTTCATTTATTCACCATGCCATATTGATATGTCAAATTTTTTATGATTCAGTTATTATTGATTCATGATTCTGCTATTTGTAACCCTTAATGAGAATTTTATCACACCCCTTTCAATTGTTTACCTTCAATAGGTGATGAATAGGAGACCATTTATTGAGTTTCTGTGGATAAAGTTTTTAGTTTTTGTTATGTTTTGTATTTTGTAACCTTTTCAAATGTAATTTGAGTTACATATATGCATATAGTTTCTTCAAGACTACAAAACTGATCATTCCTTCTGGATTTTCATTTCTTCTAACCATTCCAATATAACAAGTAATTCACCGACTCTGGTCTAGAGGGATCGGGGTGTTACATTTCTTCCTTATCCTTCTTTTAGATATATTCTCTTAATGATTGAGGTATTCATTTTCATATTTCCCCATATCCTTATAATAGAAAAATTGTACATTGGAGGATTATTTCTTTATTTTTCACTCACTTCACCGATGACCTTTCTCTCCACAATTAAAACAAACTCCATTTCCAATTAATAAAGTGATATGGTGTTTCTTTTCATATTTATCATGTGTGGGGAATTCCATCCTTCACTTGTTTTCCTTCAACTCATTTCATTTTTCTTAGTGCTCATTCATCCTATTGTTTTCTTGATTTCCTTTAAAAATATGTGACTTAGATAATTATTTCTCTATAATGATGTAACTTGAAACCATATCATCATATGATGAAAATGTTTTAGAGAATAGTGTACTTATTAGTCTTATATTAATCCTATAAAATAAATGTTCAATCATATTTTCCATATTATGTATGTATTCTACAGCATGACTTTCTAATCTTGTAATATTTTCTTCATACTTAGAAACAATTTCCTCTTCCTTATGAATTGGAATGTGAAATTTCATTTCCATATCATCTCATTGCTCAGGGGAAAGTATTTCTCAAAGAATATCACTTTAAAAGTTATTTTTCCATAATTTCTATTTAATCAACTTCTTTAGTGTTTAATATCAATTATCATCATTGATCAGTATATCCTTTCAAAAAATAATATTCTATAATAACCTTTTCACTTTTATAACTTCCCAAATCTAGGAATAATTTTTCAAGGGATTGAATCCATTGTTCAAATACCAATGGAATAGTGGTTCTATTAAAATATAGAGGCTTTTATCGCATTAAGCGATCCAACATAGCTGAATCATGTTTTGGAATAATAGATTGTTTTATAAGGGAAAGTTTATTCATCATAACCTGATTCAACATCCCTAATATATCCATGATCCTCTCATTTCCAACACCAGCTATATTTTCTTTCTCGATTGGGAAATCCCTATATTGAATACGGGTGTTGATTCCCTTTTTTCTGTTAAGCTCCATCACTAAACAATGGAACAAACTGAGTTAGATCATAATCATCATGAATATTGAGCCATAAATTAAAAATATCTATATGGTAAAAGTTATCTTTTACTATAATGGATTAACATAATTATCATATTATCTACGTTAATTTAAAATATATTTCCCAAGGTTTCTATTAAAATTTATTTTATACCAACTATAAATACCCCAACTCAAGTAGCCTAGAGTCAGTTGTTACTTTATTACATTAGTACTAGATACAAGTGATCGTATCCAAAAGGATAAAATATTTTAGTGGTATGGGTAAACTAGACATATAATTGAATATCATATTATATTTTAAAACCTAAAATAATACATGTTATTTTCTTTGAGAATATTATTATTATCTTTAGCATATCCTTACATATCAATCATAGAAAACATCCTCAGATCCTATAGAAAAGAAACAAAAGAAATAGGTGAGCTCAAATTCTCAGTAAGGGTTATGTGTAATGGAATATATCATAGAATAAATAAGTCATTAAAAATATGGAAAGTTAAATAACTAAAATCACATGTTATTTAATCAAGAAACTTGAGCATGAAGAATAATATAGCAAGAATAAATGATGATCAAATAATTTCATATAAATAATCAAATGATATTGAAACTTATCCATGGATGTTATAACAATTCAAATAATCATATGGACACCAATAACAAATTTCATAATGATAGAATGCATATGGTCATACATATTAAACTTACTATCAAGGCATCATGCCAAGACATCTAAATAAATGGGTAAGCCCCCATCTAAATATCCAATGTGTTTTGTCTCATGAGACCTATTGATACAGAAAGGGGATATTTAATTCTAGTTCCTATACATAAATTAATAATTCAAATTCATTCATCATATGAATAAATAATACAACTTAATCAATATGCCTTAATAATCAATAATTATTCATATCAGAAGAAATATAATATAGAATTTCAATACTTTCCCCAGTAAAACTGATCATAGACCATCCATAGAAAGAATAAGGATGGTATCATTTGAAAAAAAAACCAGTTAAGCATAATTAAAATAATGGTTTGTTTTCATTGATGAATAGAAAACCCATAAGAAGATTATTAAAAATATTCTTGAGGAAAATACCCTTTTCACTTTGAAATTCAATTTTAATAACTAAAAAATTAAAAAATATTAGAAAAATATTTTATTTAAAAAGAATCAAGAAAATTTTTAAAGGAATATTTAAATCATTAGGAATTAATGATGGTGGGAAATTATGTTCATGTTTTCTATATTAGAACAAATATTCCTTTCACATTTTTGGTAAAACTCAAAAGTACCTCATTCATAAAATGATAAGAAGATTTATTTTAAACCATTTTTTAAAAATTAAAACATGGGAAAAAATTCTTTAATAAATCATTATAAAATATTAAAAACATTCTTAAAAAAATTAAGGAAAATATGGACATGGAATAAAAGTATTCCCAACTGAGTAGAAAAACAAAGTCGATTTTCCTTAAAAATATTATTTTGGTATATTGATTACTTAAAGAGAGTAAAATGAAATGAATACTTTTAATTTACAAAAATAACTATGTTAGATGAAAATGTATTTTTTTAAGGAATAAATATCAAATAATTCCCCCAATAAAGAATTTAATTAAAACAATCCCGAATAATAATGAGATTGTGAAATGAACACTTTCCTTATATCTGACTTCCTTCATATGTGTTCAGATATACTATATAATAAATATATATTTATTATAAATAAATTACATAAACATAATCATATATATATAATACCATATATGATTTAATTATAACCTTTTATCACATGTTTATTAAAAATTCTTTATTAAAAGCATTATTTCTCTTGATAACCTGTTCATTTTTCACATATGTTTTGGTCTGGTCATTTTAGTCCTTATACTTTGATCATGGTTCCATCATCTCCAGAATGATAATTATTATTAAAATATTATATATATTTATCATCATCCATAAAAGTAAATATATAAAAATTAATTACACCGTTCATGGAGATAGTAGGTCTTACGTACGCATGAACATTGTTTTCACTTTTCAATGGATGGAAGGAAAGAAAAGTAAAAATAATTCACAATAATAGAATCATTATTATATCATATATATTAATCTATCCTTATTACCATCCATGTAAATCATAAATTAAAAATGGATCACATTGCTTCATAGAGCTGGTAGTCCACACGTACGCATGAGTGACATTATCCTTTTCCAAAAGATTGGAAGGTAAGAAGTTATATATGATATTAAATTTATATAAGCATAATTATTTCATAAATATTTCCTATTAAATTGGTGAATAAAAAAATAACATAGCTACATGGATACGGTAATCCATACGTATGCATGAACAGTGTTTTTTCTTTTCATGGGATGGAAAAGAGATAAAAATAGTTGTCCCTTTTGACGTTCTAAACTCGGATGCCACTGAATGGGTTCCCAAAGCCCGGTGGGCCACATGGCCTCAAGTGAATCTACCTAAATTCCAGAGGTTTCCGACTAGCATCGAGGGCCTAGGGTGTGTTTGTGGGGAGACTATTCCCTTATTACTAAAATATAGAATAGCGAGTGAAAGTTAACATAAGTAAATAACATAAGCAATATAAGTAAACGGAAGGTACAGCAGAAAATAGATACAACAACAATAATAACTGAAATAATTGGAATAAAATAAAACAACTGATGATATGTCATGTCACTATAAAACTAGAAAACTTGGATATGAGATAGCAAGAAGAACAAGTTCCACCTAAGTATAAATTAAATCAAAGACTATCCCAAGAATCTTCAGCTCTGGCTCGGTCATCTACTATCAAGATATATAATAAACAACAAGCAATCAAGTGTTTGAAGCCGTATGCTTCCCTTTGTCAACACCTGCAACCATGTAATCTACTCCAGGTACCAAACAGCACTCGGAGAGGGTGTGAGATAAATCTCAGTGGGCCACCACCAATGGTGTCTATAACATCTGGCCCGTGTAATAGAAATATAACAGTGTTCAAGAATTCATATATAAAGTAAAGTAGTACAATGGAACTAAATACCCAAGTACCTGCTTCATCCTTCATATGGTGTCTAAACATGTAAACAATTCATCATTTCATTATTACCGATTTATAAATAAATCACATGTTATTAATAGTGAAGGTTTCAAGATGTAACAAGGAAACCTATATTAATATTTATTAGTGAAGTCCCAAGGTAATAAACGAGGTGACATATACCTCAAGGGTCACCAAATCAGTAATAATATAGCCTGAAATGGGGTAAGAGTGCAATCCAAGGAGCATTGTCTAAGGCATTCCACAATTAGGCACCTACCGAGTCCAAGGTGAACAGCTAAGGTAAAAAAGGTCTAAGAAGAGACAGGGTCTGATAGGATTTAACCATGGCACCTACTTGTCAATTCTGGATCTAAGGATTGTATCCAAGGAATCATGTAATTATAATGAAAGGATCTTATGGTGTCATATCGAGCATCCAAGAATAGACAATGATTGGGATATAGGTGAGTTTTAACCACAGAAATTTTTATCCTTGAATCGGAATGGGGTTCCCAAGTGCTCTTGGAATTCTCTAATCAGAATCCAAGGTGATCTCGGGTCAATCCATTCCTATTTGATTATGAAGTCAGGTAATATCTCCTTCAGTTCAAGCCTTTCCTTTCATTAGTGTGATAAGTTCAACTAGCATGAAACCTTTTTATCAATTCATTTGGTTCAAGACTTGAATTTCATTAGTGTGATAAGAACAAGTAGCATTAAACCATTTAATCCATTTAATGCATAATCCATATTTAAGGTTGATTCCTTTACCTTCCATTAATGTGGTAAGGTTTTATACGGATATGAAACCAATTAATCGTTCACATTTAATTGTCAATTTGAAACACTTACCTTAGTCAGGTTAAGTGGTATGCATGCATGGTACTTTCCATTATGTTATTCACAATATAAATCAATCCAATTAATATAGAAAAGCTTTCCCTTAGAGTGGTCAATACAAGGCACACCCGAATGGTGGCTCAAACGTGTCAAAACACTAAAATGACAATTATGGAATAACATTGTACATGGGGTGAATGGAGTTGTGGAAATAACCACAAACATTTAATTACATATATGAAAAGAGCATATTTATATAGTTCTAATGAGTATAAGCATGGAATATAAATTCAATGAACAGAACTCGATGAAATCGATGGGGCCCATATGACAAATCCAAAATCAACAAACTTGAGGGATGAATTATAGACCACCCACCTTAGGGTTGTACGATGCTTATATTTTGATATTGTCCCTTGATTTGGCTCAGATTGGATTAGATCTAAGAGAAGTAGGAAAAATCTCACACCATGATATCTAGGTCGAGATCAAAATAGAGAACAGCTCAAGAGGACTCGAGTACTTACCGTTGCGCATCCAACGTGATGAACAGAACCTCAAACAGATCTCGGATGAAGGAGATCTTTGAATCCCTAACTTTGATCTTCAAAAAGCCCCAAATTGAGATAAAACTAGGTTAATCCCGCTAAAATATGGATTAGGGATGAAGAGGTGTTCTAATTAGATCATTAAGGGAAAATTTGAAATTTTACCGAGGAAAATTGCATGTGCACGGTTTGTCCATACAGTTTAACAAAATGTGCACAAACCATATGTCGTTTTTCTGGGTAGAATGGGAACATTGAATGGTTAGTCTTCATGAACATGAGCCAACTGTGTGAGGTGGCTCTTTCCAAAAAAAAACAGCATCCTTGCAGTTAGGAAAATTGTGCGCCAACCGTGCACTAACCATGCGACTTGGCTAGTTTTTCCAAAAAGATGGGTTCTGAGCTCCAAACTTTCACCAGAAATTCCTGGGACCTTTACTAACTCATTAGGCATCTATATTATGTCCACAGTAATGATTTAGACTGAAATTTAAAGGATCCATACCTGAGTGAAAAACCAGGTTCTTACAGTCTTCACCTCTTAAAAGAACTCATCCCCGAGTTCACCTTCCAAGGGTGTAGAAAAACTATCTAAGAACAATTCTATCCACTAATCTCATATGTCAGCTTCCCTCTCCCAGGTCTCATCCTATACTTGGTCGTGCTGCCATAGCACCCATACTAGAGGGATAGACTGGCCTCAGAGATAATTTGTGCTCCTGTCAACAATGCGTACTGGATACTCCTCAAAGGTAGCATCAGAATCTTACTAAACTTCCTCGGGATCAAAGGTATGAGATGGATCATCATGATACTGAAAACTTTGTGAGACATGGAATACATTGTGCATGGTATGGAACCTTTGAGTTAGTAGTAATCGATAGGCTACCGACCTGACTCTCTCTAGAATCCCAAATGGCCCTACATAACAATGAAACATCTTTCCTTGCTTTCATAACTGTCTATTCCCTAGCCTAGGTGATGCCCGAAGAAAAACATGATCCCTAACCTTGAACTCAGGAGGTCATCAATGGTTATCAGCATAAGATTTATATATGGATTGAGTTTTAGTCATACACTTTCTGATCACCTGAACTTTCTCTAAAGTCTCTTGAATGAGACAAAGACCTAGTAGGGTTGCCTCACATGTCTCTATCTAGAATAGGGGTGAACAAAATGGCCTACCATATAAGGACTCAAAAGGATCCGTCTTAATTTTCACCTGAAATCTATTATTATAAGAGAACTTGATGAGAGGGATATGCTTCTCCTAAGAACTGCTGAAATCAAGGACACATGCACAGATCATATCCTCTGGAACTTAAATTATCTATTCTTATTTTATATCGATTTGAGGGTGAAAATACGTTCTTAGAAGCACTTTTGTTCCCATAGCCTTCTGTAATCCCTTACAGAATCATGACATGAAATGAGAATCCCTATCTAAAATGATAGTACAAGGAACCCCATGTAGTCATATGATCTCACAAACATACAGTCTTCCTAGCTTATCAACTAAGAAAGCCTCCCAAATAGGAATAAAGTATGATGATTTCATTATTCAATCAATGACTATCCATAAATCATCACTACCCCTTGGCAACCTCAGTAAGATGAATAAAAAATCCATGGAAACATATTCCCATTTCCATTATGGGATTGGAAGTGGATGTAGCAAGCCCACAGGTCTCTGGTGCTCCACCTTCCCCTACTGACAGGTGGAATACCTAGTGATACAGCCTATTATATCTAATGTTTCATCCCAGGCCACCAATATTGGCATCGCATGTCTCGATACATCTTTGCGATTCCTGGATGAACTACCCACTAAGAAGCATGGGACTCACACATCAACTCCTCTCTCATGTCTGTTGGAACCCAGACACGGCCACATAGACGTAGGACATCATCTCTATCCACAGACCAATCTGGAGGTGGGTTATCTCTTGATATACTCTGACAGATAACCAAGCCTTCAAAATATAAAAACTTTCTACTCTTCATCTTCTCAAGGAGGTAAGAGGTAACTGTCAAGGATGAGAGATAAGAATACTCATGACTATCATGAAACTCTAGATACAGCTCAGAAAAGAGGGTCATTGACTTTCATTCATCACTGGATTCTTGTACTATCTATGCCTAAGTTTCCTAACTCAACGTATCTGTAACTACATTTCCCTTCCTAATCGTATAGACAAGCTCAAAATCAAAGTATTGTAGATATTCAATCCATCTCCGTTGTCTAAAGATCAATGCATGCTATAAAAATATATATTTGAGGCTCTTTTGGTCTGTGTACACCACAAAGTGATCACCCAACATATAATATCTCCAGAAATGTAAGGCATGGACAACTGATACTAGCTCAATGTCATGCGCCAGATAATTTATCACATGATCCCTCAACTACCGAGATCTGTACACAACAGCTTTATCCTACTGCATCAGCACTACTCCTAGGTTGATTCCTGATGCATCACAGAATATGGTATAACCAACACTTGGATCCAGAAGATTCATAATAGGTGTCGATACAAGCCTTCCTTTCAACTCATAAAAGGCTTTCTCACATGCTTCTGACCATATGAACTTGACACCATTATTTGTAAGACCAGTAAGAGGTGAAGAAATCCGTGAGAAGTTATATATTAAATTCTTATAATATCTATCCATCCCCAATAAAATCCTAATATCAAATACATTCTTGGGCTGCTCTGAGGAAACTACAACACTGATTTTTTCTGGGTCAACAGATACACCTGATTCTGAGATAATATGACCCAAGAAGTGGATTTTTTTAATCCATAAGTGGCACTTAGGAAGCTTGGCATAAATATGATTCTCTCTCAAAGTACTTAGAATGATATCAAGATGTTTTTCATGGTCGCTACAAGTGAAATAATACAACAAGATTTCATCCACAAAGACTATGAAAAAAGAGTTCAAATAGGGGTGGAAAACCCTATTCATCATAGCCATGGAAATTGTGAGCACATTCCTAAGACCAAACAGTATAACAAGGTACTCATATAGACCATACCTATTACAGAAATCTATATGAGGTATGTATAATGGTCTAACTTGTATCTAATGATAACTCAATCTCAGGTTGATCTTGGAGAGGACCTTGGATCCTCAGATTTGGTCGAAGAAATCATCTATTTGAGGAAGTGTAAACCGGTTATTGACCATAAGTTGGTTCAAATTTATATAATACAAACATAGACGTAAGGTTTCATCTACTTTCTTTGTGAAAATAATGGGCAAACCACAAGAGGATGTACCGGGACGTATAAAGCCTTTGGCCTATAAATCATCTAACTGCTTCTTGAGCTCTCAAAGCTCAGTAGGTTCTATCCTATAAGGATGAATGGAAATTATAGTCGCTCCTGGAATAAGCTCAATTGTAAACTCTACCTCTCTCTCAGGAGGTAATCCATAAAAATCATTGGGAAATACATCTCTGAAATGATCCACTACTGGAGGTAAATTAGCTTGTTGTAAACCCTAATCCTCTATAAAGAGATTTTCAATCTGGGTGGTCACTCAACCTAGCCCATGATGCTCTAGTCCATCTCTACTATCTTAGACATCCCACTCACCCTTATGTATATAACTGCTACCCTATGGTGATGTAAATGATACCATGCAGTGGTAGTAGTCTACAAAATCATGATAGTGAACCAACCAATCCATCCCAAGAATGACATCGAAGATTTTCATCTTGAGAACGAAGAGGTTCCATAAGAAAGGGTAACTTCCTACCTCAAGGGTGTAGTCCCTACACTGGAATATCCCCTCTTTCCATACCCCTAACAGTGTATCTAGGGTCATTACACTATAGTGATACTGTATCTCCAGTCCGATACTTTACATGATAGATACATAGATAAAAGAGTTCTAAGCACCCATGTTAAATAAAGTAGATACAATAGTATAGGATATTAGAATAGTACCTCATACTTAGAAGGTCCCACATCCTGATCCTCGGGTATTAGTTGTAGTGCATGCAACTGATCTGATCCACAACCTTATGCAAGAGATGGACTACCATGATCATAACTACTCTATTGGTGTTGCTGGTGATTAGGGGTCTGGCTACCACGGTCACGACTTCCTCCTCAATTGGACCTAATGATGCTATTCCAACTCCCCACCTAACATGGAATAAAAGAACCCTCTCTTGAAGGTAGAGTTGGTGCAATTCCTTTTCCACTCAAGGTTGGTGGAAAGGTCCTCCAGAAATGCTAGAGATTCCCCATACAAACACAAGCCCAACACTCCAGTGGGTATCTATCACACAAAGTATTTAAATTCCCCCATTTTCCACACTAATGACACACTTTATATCTATCTAAACAGATACTCTGGTTGTCACATCTTTAACGAGAAACTTCTAGAGAACGATTCCTGCCACTGGAAGAACTACTAGCCTAACGCGGCACTGGTCCTCTATGCCTGGTACTATTTATGTCCCTCAGGTTTCACTCAGTGATAAGAGCCTGATTGATAATCTCAGAAAAAATTAGGCAGGCGAAAGACATTAATCTTTGTATAGGTGGAAAACTAGATCCCATCCTCAAATCATCTAGCACATGAAATATCATCACCAGCTAGTAGCGGTGCGAAGCACTAAAACTCCATGAAACGCACTGAATACTTCATGACTGACATAGAACCTAATTCGATATGCATGAACTCTCTGGATCTGTCAACTCTCAGTGTCTAAGAAAATAAATGATCATAGAAGGTAGTCTATAAATCGTCACATAACATGCCCTGATTATGACCATCCTGGGTAATCACATCCCACCAGTGCTTAGACGAATCCCGAAGCATGTATATGGAAATCTTAACCCTTCACTCTGGAGGCATCTCTAGATGCTCAAAGATAGATAGGGTAGCTTCTATCCAACACTCAGCATCATATAGACCACTATCCCTGAAAAGGTATATGCTACTATTGAAACTTGCGAGTCAGATTAGTCGTTGTAGGTGCAAGCCGTGTAGCACCATGCATGGACTACATCAGACATAGGAAACTATCATGAAATTGGGAATCAGTTCCCAAATTAGGTACATCAGGTGGTGCCTCAAGTGGAACTCCTGGAGGTAAGAATAGTGGTTCAAGGCCCACCATGTTCGGAGCATGGTCATCGCTACCCTCCTGGAATACAATACAAGGACGTTGAGGTGGCATTGGTCTAAAAATTCCAAGAACACGCCTCAAAACAAGATTAATAAGAAAGATAGAATCACTAATTATAACTCCAACATAAGAAAAATCAATACCCAAGGCATATTACCCCAACTACCCACTTATACGGCCAAGTATTAGTAAGTTATAAAGTATAATTTTCATTTCATTTTTCATTTCATTACTGATTTCACTCCTTTACCTTTCATAAACATGAAAATGTGGGATAAGGAGCAGAAAACAATTCATTTTAGATTTCATTATTCAATTTATAATGGATATCCATTTCTAATGAATCGGTTCCCATACACCTATCACCAAAAACAACACCCATTAATTTATAGCATAATTTCTTGACTCGGTAAATTACTCATCCCAACCCATGAGGGCCCATACACCTCATGAATTGAGATAGGAAATCACTCAATCTCAACCAAAAGTAATACATGTACAAGATAACTATTGCAACATCAATCAATAATCACAAGCATATCAAGCAATGAAATGAAGTGAAATGCACCTATATGGCATGGAAATATAAATGGCATGCAAGTTCTAGGTGCCTAATAATGATGCATGTAACAATGCTCCTTGCCCTCATATCATCAGGACAAGGATCAAAGAATTTTCTCAAACAGAGTAATAATCAACAACACCAAACAGCATATATGTCACCCAATGGTGAAGTAATATCAACTATAATAGGAATAAGCATAATGACAATCATATTTTGGGTAACTTGTATTTTACCCCAAACATGGGTTCGAGATGCCCAAGCACGGATTACCTCCAAATAGTAAAGCATGAAAATAAAACCTCATTTGATAGCACTTTGTGACATACCAGACCCAGATTCCACTGAACGGGTGTTCGGTGCCCGATGGGCCACATGGCCTCAAGCACATCTCCATGAACACTAGAGGCTGCTAACTAGTAGTGAGGGCCTAGGGTGTGTTTGTGGGGAGACTATGTCCTCATTACCAAAGTGTATTGAAGCGGGTGAAAGTTAACATAGGTAAATAGCGAAAGCAATATAAGTAAATAGAAGGCACAACGAAAAATAGAGACAATAACAAAAATAACTGAATTTTCAATATTTTATGATTTTTAAATAATTTAATAAAATATATTTATCATAAAATACTTGTAATGTCATTTTAAGAACTATTCACATAATTTTACTTTGAAAACAATATGAAAGAAATGAAATTTAAATCTAAACATTTAAAACATCTCTAAAATTCTATATTCAGATACAAAATTTTTGTAACACAATAATTAAATCAATTTGTATTAATTTTAATATTTTTAAAATCATTTACTTTATTTTTCCATTAATTGAATAAATATTGTGTTGGCATTGTGTAAGCATTTAAGGTAATTATTCAATAATTAAAAATTAGAAGTAAATTACCATGATAAAAATAATTAATTAATATTTTAAATAAATATTTATAACCTCACTTATCCTCTTTTTATATTTATGTAAAAAAATAGAGATATTAAATCCAATAGAGTGAAACTTTGTATTTATTCTTTTTTTTAAATAATATAAAGCTCATAATCAAAGAAATATGGCACCAAATGGACATATATATGAGAATTTGATGTAAATTACTAAAATTCACCCATAAAAAGGTATAAAGGTAAGTGTTAGAGAAATTTTAAATCCAGAACCCAAAGTTTCTGTAAAGACCTGTAAATTTCAAGGAAATTTTTTTCTTAATTTTCTTTGGAATTTTACAAGAACGTAGTTTCTGACAGCATGTGATTCTGAGGCCCGGTGTGCCCGGAATCATTTTCCGAAGTTTGGCTCAGGTACGTTCAGTGAATGGACGAGCGGGTTTTTCTAAATTTTGAACCGGTGCTCGGAACCGAATTCTGAGGGCACCGATGGAATCGCAGCACTGGTAATTTCTTAGAAACGCCTCTTCCGGAGTTGTGTTTGCTCGGGTGTGGTTTTTAATTTTTGGGCTTTAAGTTAAGAAATAAAATAATGTGGTATGACAAACTTTATTTCACTTAAATCCGCTTAAATACACTTAAAGCTGTTTAAGCTGAGTTGAAGCAGATAGGGTGGAACCCAAAAATATCCTACCCTCTTGGTAGGATATTTGTGAGGTGGGTCCCGCACGAACCCCACCGTTTCTTTTCCGCTAAGTAACGTAGCTGCGAAAACCCCTTTTAAATGAAAGTCAACTGACGCGTTTTCTAAATTCTTAACACCCCTATTAATTGGGCGGTTAGTTCGTTGCAATTAATTCTATTAATTAATTGTTCATTACTTATCTTTTTTTTCAAATTCTTTAGTTGATAATAAAATAAGATGAGGACTTATTTTATTATATGGTTGTTGTGTTAAACCTTTGGAGAATCTCTAAAGATCTTCATCCTCCTTCACGAAGAACGTGAAGAACGCAAAGAACGCGAAGAACATCGAGCCCTCAGAGATCGATGACGCGACGCCGAGTACTGCGACGCCGACGCTTCTTCCGCGACGTTCTTTCCTCACGAAAATCTTCGATCGGAATCTTGAGGTAGGGGATTGCGGTCCTTTTAATTCTTTGTGGATTATAACATCAACATGGATTTAATTGTTATAATTAAATATGTATGTCCTTGATCCTTGGAGTTTGTCTACACGACACTGAGTACCGCGTGACAGCGACGCCCTTCCGCGACGCGACGATCCTTTTCTTCCACGACGGTCAATTCTGCAACGAACTCGCGTCTGATGACGACGAAGGTAGGGGTCGTTTTGAAAATGTTAATACCCATGTTTGTTTTCCTCGAAGGCAAGAACGCGGACCAACCAATTAACAAGTTGGTCTATGGATTATTATTGCGGGTCGAGGTTTATCAATTGCTGGGAATTATGGTGTTGTTTCAAACCGCTAACGCGGTGGGTGCGGACCAACGAACAAGTCTGAACCCACCGCCCTTTGTTTCTTGGTGTGCGGAATGGCGGACGACGACAAAACGTGCCGCAGAGACGATTTGTTGATTCCGCAGTGAAGAACGGGACCCGAGATGAGCTACGGCATAGACGGAAATGAAATCGGACCACCGGAGCAACTCCGGTGGCCCGCGGACTCCACCGGTGGCGCGGGTCGCCGGCGTGGCGGCACCGGCGGCCGGAGGCGGCGGTGCCCCGGCGCGCCGCCGGACGGACCCGCCGCGGCTGAAGCTGCGGCGGCAGTCGCGCGGTCCCACGACCGCGCGGGACCGGAGGAGCTAGACGCGGTAGCCCAGCCTCATCCACTGGTGACGGCGGCCCCACGCGGGGTCGCGGCTTCTCTTCATGGGGGGGCAGCACGCCACCTGCCCGCGGTTTCCCTTGCTCGGCCGCTCGGCCGAGCCGAGACAGGCCGACCCGTCGGCTGGGTCGCGCCCAGGCTGGGCCGGGCCGCACTGGCCGGGCCGGGTTGCGCCCAACCGGGTCGAACCTGGACCCGGGTCGGGTCGACCCGGTTCGGGCCGGCCCAGGGAGAGTCGGTTCGGGCCTAGACCCCCCGTTTTCGGACCTTTTTCGGTCTTTTTCTCATAACTTGAGCTACAGGCCTCCAAACGACGCACCGTCAGCGGCGATGCGATCCTTGGATCGAGACGGTCGTTTCGGTATATCACACTAAAGGTTTTGGAATACTTTGGGTTCGGCCGGGATGGTTCGTACACAAAACCAACCGGGCCCTCGGAGCGGAAACACTCATATCTTGAGCTTCGGACATCCGATTGGCGTTCCGTCGACTTTGATGGATTCCTATAAGTGAGATGGATCTTTTGGCTTACTCCGAACGAGGTTTGGACATAGGTGGAGTACAGTCGGGTTGGTTTTTCCTTAAAAAACCAACCGGGCCCCTGGGACGAAAAAGCCAATAACTCTCAGACCGGGCGTCCGATTGACGCGTCGTCTACGACATTGAGTTCCTGTTGTCAATATGGAACTTTTGGATACATCAACTCTGGACTATGTGTTAGTTGATGTATCAGCCTCTCGGCTCGTGGAGCGGACCCTCCCGTACGAGCTTGCTGTGTGCGGGAACCCTAGAGCTGGCTGCGACTGCTACTGTGACGACGACGACTGTACAGAGATCCTTAGTGGATTCGACGGCGATGACTACAGCACTCAGGAATCCTTTGTGGGTCAGTGCTACCGATCCTGTGTGGGTCCGATCCTGGGTGGGTCAGCACTCAGCGGTCCTGTGTGGGCCAGTGCCTACAGATCCTGTGTGGGTCCGATCCGGTGTGGGTCTTTGTGGGGGTTAGTTACCTATCGATCCTTTGTGGGTCAGATCCTTTGTGGGTCATTGCGGGGGTTAGTTACCTATTGATCCTTTGTGGGTCAGATCCTTTGTGGGTCATTGGGGGGGTTAGTACCTATCGATCCTTTGTAGGTCCGACGGCTTAGATGAATCAGTGGCAATATCTGGTCATCTTTATCGTCATATGAAGAAGTATACCTATGTGAGCTAAATCCCGTTTTGCTTTCCTTTGTGGATTGTGTTGTGCTATCCTGTGTGGATTTACGCTTTTCTTTCCTGTGTGGACTGGGTTGTACTTGGGTTCGGATGTTGGAGCCGAACGAGAATTGATGACTTAGGTATATGTATGGGCATATACCTAAGCTGTGTTGGATGTTACTTCGTGATTGTATCTTTCCTTTGTGGTTTATCCTTTGTGGATTCTGGGAGACCTTTGGGGGTATCAGGGTCCCTACTGAGTAGCTTATACTCACCCCTGCACGGGCTATGCCCGCACTACGTTGTGTTGGTTGCAGACGACGGACAGCGTTGATCGTGGTGGAGGCTTGCAGAGCTGGATGGTACCTAGAGGTGGACCACTGGGCGGGACGTACTCGGAGCGGTCGGCTGGACCCGAGGAACAGTGGAGGCTTTCTGTACCCACCCTTGAGGTGGGATTTCTAGTGGACAGCTCGACATTGCGGCTTTACTTTTCAGTTGTTGTTTTCCCTTCCTGTTGTACTTTACTTTCAGTTTGGGTTTGTATACTGGCCTACTTACCTTTCCGCACTTACTGTAGTACTCAGCTTTTACTTAGTGTTTACTTCTTCCTGCTTGCTCTGTGGTGTTTTTTGTTTACTTTACAAAGGCAATGCCTTCCCTTTTTCCAGGATTTACACCTTGGTGCTAGTCGCCATCCCCTGGCCTATGGAAGGTGGGCTTGGGGTAGTCACGGCACGGGCCCCGAGGACGGGTCGTGACAAATTGGTATCAGTTTTACCGCAGAACTTGGGACTCTGATCTTTTTTCTATGTGAAGCAATAGTGTTTAGCGTATTGGGTGTGATTATCAGTCCAGGGAGTCCAGTGTTGGTGCGGCGGCCGACATATCCATACACCAGGACCCTGACTTCTGATTTCCGACTTAATGCACGAAAAAATTGATTACATGTGTGTTACAAGTTTTCTTTGTGATTACTTTATGTCAGCTCACCAATTATACTGTTCTGACCGTGGCGCACCTGTTTCCATTTTAGGATGGCCCCACGATGGCAGCCAGCTAGGGTTCCGAGAGTTGAGCGTGACGACAGCCCGCCGAGCGACGAGGCCTCAGTGCAGGGCCCTTTGACAGCTGAGTCACTGGCGGTACCTCTACCCTCCGAGCCACCGATTCTTCTAGCCCCAACCGCTGACGATGCACGTCGCCTTAGTGCACTACATGATTTCCAGTGCCAGCGACCACCCAGGTTCCGCAGGGAGATGGACCCCCAAGCAGCCGAGGACTGGCTGGAGGTAGTGGTACGAGTTTTCAGGCTAGTGAGGACACCATCAGACCTTATGGTGATCCTCGCAGCGATCCTACTGCACGCAGCAGTGGGCTGATGGTGGAGCTTGATGCTCCAGGTGCATGATGAGGCATCTCTTCTCTGGACAGACTTTGAGGGCCTCTTCCGCTCAGAGTTCGTGTCGGCCACCCTCCATGCGGTGCGCATCCAGGAGCTTCTTCAGCTGCGGCAGGGCAGCTTGACGGTCGCCCAGTACTTCACGAGATTTACCGATCTCTCGCGCTACTCGAAGGACATGGTATGGGACCCATTCTTCCGGGCCCAGACCTTTGAGCAGGGATTGAGACACGAGATCAGGGCATCGCTGATCTCCCTCAGCATTCCAACTCAGGCAGGAGTACTGGAGTGAGCCCTTTTGATCGAAAGCTTCCTTGCTGAGCCTTCATCAGTAGCGAGACCTACCGCGGGGCGGCACATAGCAGAGTCTTCTGCAGCAGGTAGTCGACGGATGACTCAGGGGTCTGGGGAGACCAGACCCTCACGTAGATGACCTCAGGACACTGGCTCAGCAGTGCGGGGCACACAGCATGGAGCCAGTCTTTCGAGAGGCAGGCAGTGCTACACATGCGGCGGGCAGGGCCACATGGCTCATGACTGCCCGACCCACCGTGCTGAGGAGTAGCAGACAGTTGAGGGGCCACCCAGGAAGAGGCAGAGGGTCGACCGTGGCAGTCTGCAGGGAGGAGGTGGACGAGGCAGAGGAGCTGGCCGAGCATCAGGTAGTGGGTGACGCTTTGATTCTCTACCACCACCACCACCAGGAGGTCCACCCTGACCACAGGGAGCTGGCGGGCAGAGACAGGCACAGCTCCAGGCCGCGGAGGCCTACGACCACGGCGCGCCTGAGATGATTCGAGGTACTATCTGTGTCTATTCCACCCTTGTTGCAGTTCTTATAGACACAGGAGCGAGTCACTCTTTTATAGTCGCTGCCCTTGTTCGGAGCTCGGAGATTCTGACAGAGTCGTTGGCTCGATCCTTATGGCTAGAGACTCCTACAGGAGCGGACTCAATGATCACGCGCTGGTTCCGGCAGTGTGAGCTTACTCTCGGAGGCGAGAGCTTCGGCTGGGATCTTCTTGTAGCGGCGTCGAGGCCTTACGACGTCATCTTGGCCATGGATTGGTTATCTACAGTCCATGCACAGATTGACTGTATTAGGCGCAAGGTGCGATGTGTACGCACCGACGGGAGCAGGTTCACCTTCACCGGCGAGAAGGGAGCCTTTGCAGCACAGGATGGACTTCCGCAGAGGAGATGACATCCCATCACTCATCAGTTGGCTAGCCTCATCCTAGGATCAGTTGATGTGCGGAGTCCTAGTTTTCCTGCAGTGGTGGATCAGTATGCGGACGTCTTTCTCGACGACGTTCCAGGGCTACCTCCTCGCAGAAAGGTAGAATTTTATATTGATCTATACCCCGGGACAGCCCCAATATCCACTCCATCATATCAGATGGCCCCCGTTGAGCTTCAAGAGCTACGAGTACAGTTGGAGGACTTGCAGGGAAAGGGATTCATCCGACCCAGTGTTTCACCCTGGGCTTCCCTAATATTGTTCGCCAAGAAGGCGGACGGGAGCTTGCGACTGTGTGTCGACTATCATCTCCTGAACCAGGTGACAGTGAGGAACAAGTATCCGCTACCGAGGATTGATGACCTCTTCGATCAGCTCAAGGGAGCACGATGGTTCTCGAAGATAGACCTCAGGTCAGGCTATCATCAGCTCAGAGTTCGGGACGAGGACGTGCAGAAGACGGCCTTCAGATGTCGGTATGGCCACTATGAGTTCTTAGTTATGCCATTCAGCGTAACCAATGCTCCAGAAGTGTTCATGGGCCTCATGAACAGGATATTTCATCCATACCTCGATCTATTTGTCATAGTCTTCATCGACAACATTTTGATATACTCGACGACTGAGGAGGAGCATGCCTACCACTTACGGGTTGTACTAGACACACTCCGATAGCACCAACTTTATAGAAATCTCTCGAAGTGTCAGTTTTGGATACGCAAGGTCCACTTCTTGGGGCACGTTATCTCTGAGGCGGGAGTTGCAGTGGATCCTGCGAATATCGAGGCAGTGCTAGCTTGGGAGCCACCCAAGAGCGTGACGGAGGTGCGGAGTTTCTTGGGACTAGCTGGGTACTATTGGAGATTTGTGCCAGACTTATCCAGAGTTGCGGCACCACTCTTAGCTTTGACGAAGAAGGGGAAACCCTTTGTGTGGTCAGACAGATGTCAGCAGAGCTTCCAGGAGCTGAGACAGAGATTGACCAGCGCACCTATCTTGAGGTTGCCTGAGGAGGGAGTAGGGTACGTAGTCTACTGCGATGAAGCAGGGACCGGACTCGGATGTGTCCTGATGCAGGAGCAGGCAGTGATCGCCTACGGATCACATCAGTTGAGGCCGCATGAGCAGAACTATGCTACCCATGACCTAGAGTTAGCAGCAGTGGTCTTCGCTCTGAAGACATAGCGACACTATCTGATGGGCGAGTGCTTTACAGTCTTTTCTGACCATCAGAGTCTCAGGTACATCTTCTCTCAAAAGGACCTGAACCTGAGACAGCAACGATAGCTTGAGTTCCTCCAGGACTATGACTTTGAGATAGTCTATACTCCTGGGAAGGGGAACGTAGTAGCCGATGCTCTCAGCCGGAGGACGGGCATTCAGCTACTCGAGGAGGCGACAGAGCAGCTAGCCGCTTTGAAGATATCCTTTATAGATAGGGATGGAGCAGCCTTCCTTCAGTCTCTCACAGTCACCCCTCCACTACTACAGTGGGTCAGAGAGGCATAACATGGGGATGTTGACTGTGAGACGCGGCGTGCACAGATATCCTCAGGACACGCACCTGATGGCTTCTCCTTTGGAGCAGAGAACGACATCCTTTTCAGAGGACGTACCTTAGCACCAGTCGCTTTACGAGAGGAGGTGTTGAGAGAGTTTCACACTTCTCCAGTGGCAGTACATCCTGGATTGGCGAAGATGTACCAGGACCTCAGACAACAGCACTGGTGGCTGGGCATGAAGAAGGTTGTGGCAGAGTTCGTTTCTCGATGCCTCACCTGCCAGCAGGTGAAGGTAGAGCACCAGGTACCTGCAGGCTTGGTACAACCCTTAGAGGTCCTGGAGTGGAAGTGGGACGGGATATCTATGGACTTCGTGACTGGACTTCCACGCACTTCCAGAGGTCATGGCTCCATTTGGTTGATTGTCGACCGACTCACCAAGTCGGCTCACTTCTTACCCATCAGAGAGCAGGTCTCAATAGAGAGCTTGGGGCGTCTCTACATTCAAGAGATTGTACGGATTCACGGTGTGCCATCATATATCGTCTCTGATCGATATGATCGCTTTACTTCCCAGCTTTGTAAGGGGTTCCAGGAGGCGTTCAGGACGCAACTACGTCTGAGCACCGCCTTTCACCCTCAGACGGATGGTCAGAAGGAGAGGACCATTAAAACTCTCGAGGAAATTCTCCACGCATGTGTCCTCGACTTTGGTCGTAGTTGGGAGGACCACCTACCCTTGGTGGAGTTTGCGTACAACAACAGCTACCACTCCACCATCGGGATGGCACTATACGAGGCGTTGTACGGCAGACCTTGCAGATCTCCTTTGTGCTGGACAGACCCTGGGGAGTCGGCACTTGTGGGACCAGAGATGGTCTGGGCCATGACAGAGAAGGTCCAGGTCATCCAGGAGAGGATGAGGACAACTCAAACCCGGCATAAGTCTTATGCTGACAGGAGTCGGAGGCCACTAGAGTTCGAGGATGGCGACCATGTCTTCTTGCGTGTCTCACCTCGACGTGGATTACGGAGATTTGGCCGAGGCGGAAAGTTGTCTCCACGCTTCATCGGACCATTCCAAGTCCTCAGAAGGATTGGAAAGGTGGCTTATCGCCTGGCTCTACCACCTCAGTTGCACCAGGTGCACGACGTCTTCCACGTATCTCAGCTGAGGAGATACGTGCACGACCCGACGCATATCATTGACCATGGGGAGCTAGACATTGATGATGGGGCGACTTTTGCGTAGGTCCCGATGGAGATCGAGGATCGACAGGAGAGGGTCCTACGTGGAAAATTGATTCCTCTAGTGCGCATCAGATGGCAGCACGGGAACCTCCAGGAGAGCACTTGGGAGCGGGAGGCTCAGATGCGTGCTCAGTACCCACATTTGTTTCCCTAGCTTATGATATATCTTTATGGGGACGTAAATCCCTGAGGTGGGAGTGATGTAAAGACCCGTAAATTTCAAGGAAATTTTTTTCTTAATTTTCTTTGGAATTTTACAAGAACGCAGTTTCTAACGGCACATGATTCCGAGGCCCGGTGTGCCCGGAATCATTTTCTGAAGTTTGGCTCGAGTACGTTCAGTGAACGGACGAGCAGGTTTTTCTAACTTTTGAACCGGTGCTTGGAACCAAATTCTGAGGTCATCGATGGAATCACAGCGCCGGTAATTTCTTAGAAACGCCTCTTCTGGAGTTGCGTTTTCTCAGGTGTGGTTTTTAATTTTTGGGCTTTAAGTTAAGAAATAAAATAATGTGGTACGAAAAACTTTATTTCACTTAAAGCCACTTAAATCCACTTAAAGATGTTTAAGCTGAGTTGAAGCGGATAGGGTGGAACCCAAAAATATCCTACCCTCTTGGTAGGATATTTGTGAGGTGGGGCCCACACGAGCCCCACTGTTTCTTTTCCACTAAGTAACAAACCTGCAAAAACCCCTTTTAAATGAAAGTCAACTGACGCATTTTCTAAATTCTTAACGCCCTTATTAATTGGGCGGTTAGTTTGTTGCAATTAAATCTATGAATTAATTGTTCGTTGCTTATCTTTTTTTTTCAAATTCTTTAGTTGATAATAAAATAAGATGAGGACTTATTTTATTATCTGGTTGTTGTGTTAAACCTTTGGAGAATCTCTAAAGATCTTCATCCTCCTTCGCGAAGAACGCGAAGAATGCAAAGAACGTGAAGAATGCGAAGAACACAAAGAACGCGAAGAACATCGAGCCCTCGGAGATCGACGATGCGACGCCGAGTACCGTGACGTCGACGCTTCTTCCGCTACGTTCTTTCCCCGCGACAATCTTCGATCGGCATCTTGAGGTAGGGGATTGCGGTCCTTTTAATTATTTGTGTATTATAACATCAACATGGATTTAATTGTTATAATTAAATCTGTATGTCCTTGATCCTCGGAGTTTGTCTACGCGACGCCGAGTACCGCGCGACAGCGACACGCTTCCGCGACGCAACGATCCTTTTCTTCCGCAATGGTCAATTCCGCGACGAACTCGCGTTCGACGACGAAGAAGGTAGGGGTCGTTTTGAAAATGTTAATACCCATGTTTGTTTTCCTCCAAGGCAAGAATGCGGACCAACCAATTAACAAGTTGGTCTGTGGATTATTATTTCGGGTTGAGGTTTATCAATTGCTGGGAATTATGGTGTTGTTTCAAACCGCTAACGCGGTGGGTGCAGACCAACGAACAAGTCCGAACCCACCGCCCTTTGTTTCTTGGTGTGCGGAATGGTGAACGACGACAAAACGTGCTGCAGAGATGATTTTTTGATTCCGTAGTGAAGAACGGGACCCGAGATGAGCTACGGCGCAGACGGAAATGAAATCAGACCACTGGAGAAACTCCGGTGGCCCGCGGACTACACCAGCGGCGTGGGTCGCCGGTGCGGCGACGCCGGCGGCCGGAGGTGGCGGCACCCCGGCGCGCCGCTGGACGAACCCACCGCGGCTGAAGCTGCGGCGGCAGCAACGCGGTCCTGCGATCATGCGGGGCTGAAGGAGCGGGACACGGCGGCCCGGCTGCGTCCGCTAGCGAGGGCGGCCCCACGCGGGGCCGCGGCTTCTCTTCACGCGGGGGCAGCACGCCCCCCGCCTGCGGTTTCCCTTGCTCGGCTGCTCGGCCAAGCCGAGCCACGCCGACCCGCCGGCCGGGTCGCGCCCAGCCCGGGCCGGGTCGCGCCCAACCGGGTCGGGTCGGCCCCGGTTCGGGCCGACCCAGGGGGGTCGGGCCGGGTCGGTACGGGCCCAGACCCCCCGTTTTCGGACCTTTTTCGGTCTTTTGCTCATAACTTGAGCTACGGGCCTCCAAACGACGCGCCATCAGCGGCGATACAATCCTTGGATCGAGACGGTCTTTTAGGTATATCACACTCAAGGTTTCGAAATACTTTGGGTTCGGCCGGGTTGGTTCGTACACGAAACCAACCAGGCCCTCGGAGCAGAAATGCTCATATCTTGAGCTTCGGACGTCCGATTGACATGTCGTCGACTTTGATGGATTCCTCTAAGTGAGAAGGATCTTTTGGCTTACTCTGCTTGAGGTTTGGACGCAGGTGGAGTATGGTCGGGTAGGTTTTTCCTTGAAAAACCAACTGGGCCCCTAGGACGAAAAAGCCAATAACTCTCAGACTGGGCGTCCGATTGACGCGTCGTCTGCGACGTTGAGTTCCCTGTTGTCGATACGGAACTTTTGGATACATCAACTCTGGACTATGTGTCAGTTGATGTATCAGCCTCTTGGCTCGTGGAGCGGACCCTCCCGAACGAGCTTGCTGTGTGCGGGAACCCTAGAGCTGGTTGCGACTGCTACTGTGACGACGACGACTGTACAGAGATCCTCAGTAGATTCTACGGTGACGACTATAGCACTCAGTGATCCTTTGTGGGTCAGTGCTACCGATCCTGTGTGGGTCAGTGCTCAGCGGTCCTGTGTGGTACAGCGCCTACAGATCATATGTGGGTCTGATCCTGTGTGGGTCTTTGCTGGGGTTAGTTACCTATCGACCCTTTGTGGGTCAGATCCTTTGTGGGTCATTGCGGGGGTTAGTTACCTATCGGTCCTTTGTGGGTCAGATCCTTTGTGGGTCATTGCGGGGGTTAGTACCTATCGATCCTTTGTGGGTCTGACGGCTTAGATGAATCAGTGGCAATATCTGGTCATCTTTATCGTCATATGAAGAAGTATACCTGTGTGAGATGAATCCCGTTTTGATTTCCTTTGTGGATTGTGTTGTGCTATCCTATGTGAATTTACGTTTTTCCTTCCTGTGTGGACTGGGTTGTACTTGGGTTCGGATGTTGGAGCTGAATGGGAATTGATGACTTAGGTATATGTATGGGCATATACCTAAGCTGTGTTGGATGTTACTTCCTGATTGTATCTTTCCTTTATGGTTTATCCTTTGTGGATTCTGGGAGACCTTCGAGGGTCTCAAGGTCCCTACTGAGTAGCTTATACTCACCCATGCACGGGCTATGCCCGCACTACGTTGTGTTGGTTGAAGACGATGGACAGCGTTGATCGTGGTGGAGGCTTGCGGAGAAGGACGGTACCTGGAGGTGGACCACTGTGCGGGACGTACTCGGAGCGGTCGGCTGGACCCGAGGAGCAGTGGAGGCTTTCTGTACCCACCCTTCAGGTGGGATTTCCAGTGGACAGCTCGACGTTGCGGCTTTACTTTTCAGTTGTTGTTTTCCCTTCCAGTTGTACTTTACTTTTAGTTTGGGTTTGTATACTAACCCACTTACCTTTCTGCACTTACTGTAGTTCTCAGCTTTTACTTAGTGTTTACTTCTGCCTGCTTGCTCTGTGGTGTTTGTTGTTTACTTTACAAAGGCAATGCCTTCCCTTTTTCTGGGATTTACGCCTTGGTTTTTAGTCGCCAGCCCCTGGCCTATGGAAGGCAGGCTTGGGGTAGTCACGGCACGGGCCCCGAGGACGGGTCGTGACAGTTTCAATCCTATTTTATCTGTTTTAGCCTTACCAAGTGGATAAATATTTACCAAGGTTACTATTCATAATAACCAAAAATAAAAGGGAATTATTTGCCAAATTTGATCTATATGATTCTAAATATGGAATCTATTTTTAAGGATTTAATCTATAGAAGTGGAAAAATCAATTTTAATATAAATGCATAAAATATATTGAAAAAAAGTGTTTAGAAAAATGAATTCTTAAGATTAAAAATTAACTTATATCAAAATCATGAATATTTCTGATTCAAATAGAATTAATTAGATTATTATAAATCAAATTGATCATAATTTACTTTATAACCAAATCCAAAATATAGTGATGACTTACCCGCATGCATAATTTAAATCATGTGGGTAGCGATCAGATTATAAATTTATATTATCCCAAACTACACTTGCTATAATGGATTAGTAAAGTAGTAGTGTGGGGTCGAACCCATGAGGAGAAATGGACGACAGGTTACCTTTGATTTCAAAACCTTTATGTATTAGTCCTCATGAATTGATTTGGTTTTGGGATTAAATTAAATCTACTATGATTGTTTTATAGATTTAGTAAGGAGATATGGATTAGGGTCAATTTTAAGTTTTCAAGTAAAAAAGCATAATCTCAATCATAACTTGGAATGGTCTTGGGCTTAGGTTGTGAAGAAATTCATAGATCACTAGTTGATAATGGTCAAACCAATTAGATATATCCAATTTGAAACTATTCCTTGGTCTAGATATAGCTAACAACATAGATACATTAAGCTCAACTTCAATGGAAGATAGTGTCATGGGCTAATGGCCATGGCCTGATCAACTCCAATCAGGTCAGGTTAATTCATTTAAACTTCCCATGGTCAAGGTTGCACAAAATAATTGAATAAATAGTTATTTCTTGACCATATTACTATCCTTAGGGTTACTAAGTTTTAGTTTAGAGATTCATTAAGTTCATAATATCCCTTACTCTCGACCCTTACCCAAAGTGGTTTAGACAGTCATTACAGTACTAATAGAAGGAAAAGAAATAATCACAGACATGATTGGAAAATTAATAAAACAGTGTAAATATAGCAGTTAACAAATTAAGAATTTATAATAAAGTTTTTTTCAATTAGAAAAATTGAATCAATCAATCAAACACTTACTTGAAAGGGTAAACAAGCAAGAACGTGGAAATTATTTAACATTGAATAGAAATGGTAATGGAAACTGGTTTTCAAAACAGAAATCAGAGATGAAAAGGATTAATAAAGGACACATAAAAAATAAAAAACACTTTTATTTGATTAAAACAGAAAAAGGAATTGCAAAAACTTCTATTTGAAGGTAAGCATAGGAAGAAATAAGAGAAAAATTAATAAAAGAGTGGATTCTAAGAAGTTCATCCTGCAATTGTCCACATTATGTACATAAATAGATGGAGAATTACATGATGTGTAACCATCTCACATCATGTATTATTTATATATAAATTTCTCTAGATATTTTATATCTAGGGACTTTTATGTCTTGAATCTTTGGGATCCATAGATATCATATCATTCCATGATGTGTAATTTTCCCAAGACATGCAATATCTTCAAGAATTTAACTTTAAGCGGGAAGTGGAATTTTAAATTTATAAAAAAATTATTAGATATTCACATTGTGTATTCATTTCATGAATTTTAAATTCTAACGAGTTATTCTATCCTCTTACATAAATGTTGTGAATGATGCCAACATTTCATGTATGTGTTTCACGGTGTGTAAAGTCCATTTTTGGCCTTTTTTTACAGCTTTTCCTTTGAAGTCTTGGACACCTATTCCCTATAAAAATCAATAAAAACCAAGTGCATTATCAAATAAAACATGATAAAATCATGAAAAAATGAATCCAAAGGATATATATAAATTAATATTATCAAATTCCTCCGCACTTGAACAATTTTCTTTCCTCAAGCAAAAAAGATCTCAAAAATGATTTTAAAAAATAAAACAATTTTTAAATGGGAAAAAATCATTCCAAATAAGTATAATAAAACTAAGTGCATGTAGAAAAAAATCAATCCTCTAGAATCAATCCTATATAGAATATCGGTCATGTCTTATAGCTCAATTATTTATCCAAATTATTTATTCTTTTAATTATAATTACATAACTATTCCTTAGAAACTTTACCCATTTTCAATTTATCTCAAAAATGAATTTTCTCTCATCACCCAAGGTAAAATGTAGCTGGAGTTATGCTCATACCCTAAATACATATGCTTAATCATAGGCTTACATTGGATCTAACATCTCTACTTTTTAAAAAAAATACAACATCAATCAAGAGGGCTTCAATAATAGGGTTCAAATGACTCTAAGGCTAAGGGAAGGTAGGAAAGTGTTAAAAAATAAATCTCAATAGGATGGTAAGATCTAAAGTATAATTCATGAAAGTCATGATCGGTGAATTTAAGTGACTCCTCCAAGATAAAATGTGTCCTTGATCCAATAACTCAAGGTGGGTCCATGAGTGTATCAAATAAGTATAAAAAATATACCATATTACTTTATTTTATTTTTATTTATTCTTCAAAATTAATGTTCAAGACATATCTCACATCCATCCATTAACCACATATGATTCATTAGAGGATTCATTGTTCTGTAAATGGTTATTTTTTACCTTCCTAACACACAACCCAATATCTATTTTTTCTTTTTCTTTATATATATTATTTTATAGTAATAGGGTAGGCATAGAAAATTTCAAAAGTAATCATGTACTAACTCATATCAGTCTGGTGAAAGTGCTATAGTACATCTCCTCAATAACAATATCATGTATCCATCAACAGTAAAAATTCATACACACTTGTTCAAAGGATAATCTTTAAAAATACCCAGATCAGGGTAGGAATGGGTAATCATCTTGAAATGGATCCACCCTAACAAGGTTATTCAAGGATAGTATGGGATACAGAAGTAAAAATGTAAGGTGTGCCTCAAGAAAAATTGTATCAACAAATATTTAAATAATTATATTGAAAATGTATTTGTTCAATCATAGCCTTAATAAGATCTCAATTCAAGTTATGATAGGTTTACAGGCCCTAGGTGTCTCAAGAAATATTCTTGGAAAAGAATATTAAATAATGGGTCTAGAATCCTATCTAGAATGGGAGTAAATAAAAAAACTGACAATCACTCAGGGAATAAAATCTAGTAATAAGTCAATTAAAATCAATTTCAAAAAAATCAATTTGAATTAAATTACTAAACTCAACAATCATTCTAAAAATATAAATAGGAATAAAATATAGATTTTAAAATTTTCTAACCTAACTTTGACTTTTATTTAAAATGGTGTAATTATTTTTCAGGTTTAAAGCATTCTATCAATGAAAAATGTCTCCTAAATAAGGGAAAACAATCAATATTTAAAGTGTATCAACATTAAATCTCAAGAAAGACTCCCCCACACTTAAAATGAGATATTTTCCACACATTCTAGTGAATAATCATGGGAGAGATATCAATAATGTCATATAAAAAATGAAATGGTGATTTGAAATTGAATTTTAGGGAATCTAGATCTCCCTATGATAAATTTTTGGACATGGGGAAACTTGTTGGATTTTGAGTGGAGTTTGTGCGACCTGTAAAATTTTTTAGAAAGAAAAAACCTAAAATATATAAAACATTAGTCCACAGGGTTTAAATAGGATGAAATCAGAGAAATGGGAAGGTTCACACAATGAATAGTAAATAAAACCATCTCATATAAATGCAGATAGGTGTGTATAGTTATTTTCGAGTCAACCTACAAACAAGAATGATACTAAAAATAAAAAAAATCTTAATAAAATGAATGAAAATAATGAAAACAAAACAAATATGGGTTGCCTCCCATAAAGAGATAAAAATAACGTCATCATCCAGACAGATGGACAAATGGATTAAGCAATTTCATCCATCAGATCTGAAGTTATTTTCCTCCTTCAAGAATTGGTGGTGGTTTCATCATGCTCACAGGGATGCTTGGAGATATTCTCCACCTCAGGGGATTACCAAGAATGGATCTCATGAGGTAGTAATAACATCAATGTTTTTCATGGTGGGGATCCATGTTGATCACAGATCTCTAGTGAGAGCTACTTAGGCTAGCGCTCTATGTCATATAGATGTTGATTTATCCAATGTAGGAGTGAAAACGTTGGTGGAATAAGTTCATCAATAACTATAGAAAATTCAGAAGAAATAGACATGGATATATATAAAAAATACAGAAATTGAGTATATAAATGTAAAGCATGCATGGGATTCAAAAATTATATCTCATCTATAAATGAGTAAAATAGAGTACAGTGGGGAATCATGGATACAATGAAAACAAAAAACAGGCCTAGATAGAGTAAAGTGGGGGAGGGGTATAATGGAAAACTAAGACTTGGGGGAAATCTCTTCAACTTATGCATCTAAAACACCCTCCTGAATAGTGGGTCTCTTAATGTATCCCTCCTTATTGATGTCCTCTATGGATACTGACGTATGATCATCGATAGCCTCTGAAGGTGTCGCAGTGCTGGAAGTTATCTTGGTGGATAGTGGAGGAGAGGTTCCAATCTTGATGTTGGTCATGTGTCTGTAAATAGGGTTGATGAAAGGCACCTCAATGGATGATGGGATTGAAGGGCCATTTCCCCTCTGAGCCTGCTCTACAAGAAAGGCCTAATAGTCTAAAGGGTCGGTAAGATCTGAGGTAAGTTCATCTGGGGTGTCATAGGGGAGGGATTGAAGTATATGGATTGTTTGTAGTGTGTGGTGGATGGAATGAAGTAGGGGTTTTTGGTAGGATAGGGATGGTAAAGAAATGTGGTGCAATAAATGGTATGTCCAGGTGGTGGAAGATCGGGCATAGGTTATCCAGAATATAATGGTGTATAATCTAGAGATATATATGGTAGAATGGGGTGGGAGAAGGTGTGAGAAAGGTAGTAGTGTATAAAGAAGGAATATTGGTGGTGGAAGTGGTAGGTATAGTCATGGTAATGGTTTGTGGAAGGGTATTGGTGGAGGGAGGTGCGGAGATGGATGTGTCAGCAGCAGGAGAAGAGGTGGTGGTAAGAGATGGGTCAGTTGCATGGTGGTCAAGTGCCTCGTTATCTCCCTCAACATATCCCAATTTCCATCGATAGATTTCATCATCCTTCCTCATCATCCCCATTTTATGGACGAGGAGGAAGTTGTTTGGATCCATAAGTCCTAGGGATGTGATTGGAAGGGTGGTTTCAAAAATTTTGAGATTTCTGGAAAGATGGGTGACGAAGGATCCACCCATCAGCATGCCTTGAGTCCACTTTGAATGTTCCCTAAAATAAAAAGGTGAACTGAGACACCATGTTGATAGCTAGGACACCCATAGATGATGAGAGATTGAGTATTTCCATCTGGCTCAAACTTTAATGATCCTTTTTATGAATGAGATAGGTATGAGTTAAGGCTCGATGAAGGATCCAAAATGTAGTACCTCACAGCTGGGTGGACTTTATAGTCTGAGGATTGTGTACACTCTGATGGTCCCAAGCAGTCATATTCTCTAGAATCATGCAACATCCAACTTGATCGGATCGATATGAATAGTTGAAAAGATATAGAAAGCGATTAAGTTAGAATAATAGAGGCTGATTCCAATTCTAAAATCATTGAGGGTGATCTCATGGGGTCTTCTGCCTAGCCGGAAGGTAACCATATTAATATCTAGCTCAAAAGTGTCAAATAACTCAAGTAAAATATCCTTAAAGGTATCCTCGTGTATATCGATGATGGGGGATAGGTTTAGTCTATCAAGAAGGGGGATTACCTCCTATATGATCCAAATATATATGATCATGGAAAGATCCAATGTTTTGTTGGTCCGCATCATCTTCACCTAAATGTGTACCAACTGAACCCGGTGCTCGGGGGAGGACAGATGAAGTATGGGGTGCATATGGGGATGTGTAGTGACCTAAAACCCATTGGAGGTCAAATGTGACTCCACGGTGGTTGTGGGGGTTGTAGAGGAAGCAGCGGAGCTAGAATTGGATGAAGCAGGGGGTGATGGAGGTGTGGCGAGGACAAGGAGAGGGAGAGGGAACGATGGAAGTCGGTGGGGTGTGTGGGTGAGAGCGGCAAGGGAGGAGAAGTGTGGGTGGGATCATAAATCATGAACCATAGGTTCATAACATTTAAATACCCCTATATTTTTTACATTTTATAGAATTAAATGACGTGAAACGAAAAAAATTGGGTCCTAGAACTTACACATCATGTGTGAATTACACGATGTGTAGTTTGGTCATTTTTTCCCTTTTTGAACCAGGGTCTACATCCTTTTCTTCCAATGTTCCCTAGGTTTTCCTAAGCTCTATTCTACCCTATTCTAGCCTATTTAAAATATCATGGGTTTCCTCCCAAATAGTGTTTTTCTTAACATCGAGATCTAGACTCAATCTTGCTTAGATGAATCCCAAAGTGATAATGCACTCCTCGAGGAATGGTTCTTGGTATATTTTTAATCATTGTACATTAACTTTGAAGGGTGATTATCTACCTTTCTGAATCTATATGGTCTATTATGGAAATACCTATATAACATCTAAGGGTTCTGAACATTTGGATTTAAGATTTATAAGTAATAGTTTCAATTAAGAGTTTAATAGCAAGACCTTATTCCCTAGTGTAAATATTCTTCACATGATGTGCTGATCATGTCACTTCTTGTTTTTTTCTTTATAAATCTTGTTGTTCTCATAATAATCCTTTTTTATTGCTTATAGTTCATCAATTTGTAGTATCCTGACTTCCCCAAGTTTTTTAGGATCCATATTTAACTTTTTAATCTCCCAATATGAGCGATGCTCTAGTTCCATCAGTAAATGGAATGGATTTCGGTATACTAGTCAGAATGGAGTGGTGTTGATAGGTGGTTTTTACACTATGTGATATGCCCAAAGTGAATCATCTAATTTGAGGCACCAGTCCATTTGACTTGTGTTCATGGTTTTCTCTAGGATTTTTTTTATTTCCCTCATTGATAATTTGACTTTCCTGCTTGTTTATGGGTGATAGGGAGTTCCTATGTCATATCAGATTCCATACTTTTCATGTAATCATTTGATAAAATTATTGGTAAAATTGTTTTCCCCAATCACTAATGTGTAACCATGAAAATATTAATCTTGAAAATATATTTTTCTTAAGAAAATTCATGACCAACTTTTTTATGTCATGAGTGGTGGCTTCTAACTCTACCCATTTCAAGACATAGTCAACTACAACCAAGATGTAAAACTTTCCATGTGAATTAGGTAATGTCCCCATAACATCTATTCCCCATCCATTGAATATTTTGACTTCCATGATCTATTTTTGGGCCATTTCATTTATCTTCTCATTAGTGCCAGTTGATTGGCATCGATCACTGCTCAGACAAAATTTTCTTGCATCTTGATGGAGTGTGGACCAAAAAAGTCCACTTTGCAAGATTTTGTCCATTGTGTTTTCATTTCCATAGTTCCCCTCATTTTTTGAAGTGTGACACATGTAGAGTATACTTTTTATCCCATCTTATGGGATGCATCACTGCATTAGTCCATCATCATAGTTCTTAAAAATTAGCAGCTCATCCCAGTAGTAGTGTGAGACTTTGACAAACAATCTCTTATATTACTAGTAGGAGAGGTCTGGGTAGAGCAATCCTATGGAAAGATAATTTTAAATATCATAAAATCACAGGTGTTCATTTTTATGTTGAAAATATTTTTATCAGGGAAGTCAACTTCGATATCCAGATTATCGTCATCTTTATTGATGAGTAGTTAGAGTCTAGATAGATGATCAGTAATGATGTTCACAGTCCCCTTAGAGTCCTTTATGATGATTTAAAACTCTTGCAGAATTAGTATCCATTGTATTAGTCATGGTTTGGAATACTTTTTACTTGATAAATATTTTAAGGCTGTATGATCAGTGTACATAATGACCTTGGACAAAATAAGTTATGAGTGAAACCTTTTGAAAGCATAGTTGACTGCTAAGAGTTCCTTCTCTATAGTTTTTTAGTTCACCTGAGTGTCATTTATTGTGTGATTGGCATATATAATGGGGTAAAATATGTTTCCAACTCACTTCCCTAAGACATCCCCAATAGTGAAGTTGTTGGCATCACACATTAGCTCAAAGTCTTTATCCCAGGTTGGTGAAATGATAATAGAATTCACCACTATGTTGTTCTTTAAAATGTTGAATTCCCTCCAAAACTCTTTAGTGAACTTGAAGAGAGTATCCTTCGATAATATTTGTATCAAAGGGAAGGATACTTTTGAAAAATCATTTACGAAGTGGCGGTAGAATCATACATGGCCCAAAAATATCCTTATGCATTTTACCATTGAAGGCTCGGGTAAGTCTTTGATCACTTTTATCTTTCATGGATCAAATTCCATGACATTATTTGAGATTGTGTGTCTGATTACTATTCATCATTGGACCATAAAATTTCATTTATCACAGTTTAAAACTAGGAACTTTTCTTTATATCATTTTGGGAATGATTCTAGATTTCTTAAGCATGCCTTGAAAGATTTTCCATAAACTGAAAAATCATCCATAAATATTTCTAGGAATTATTCTACCATATCATGGAATATATGTGTAATACACCTTTGTAAGGTCATAGGTTCATTACACATACTTAATGAAATGTGTCTGTAGGTGAAGGTACCAAATGGACATGCGAAAGCAGTTTTGGAGTAATCAACTGGGTCAACTGCAATTTGATTATATCCAGAATATCTATCTAAGAAATAGTAGAATTCATGTCCTTCCAGTCACTCAAGAATTTGATCTAATAAAGGAAGGGGTAAATGATATTTTTTAGTTTTTGTATTTAAATTTCTGTAATACATAGATACTCATCATCCAATAATGACACGAGTTGACATCAGTTCATCTTCATCATTTTTCACAACTATGAGGTTTCCTTTCTTTGGAACGACCTATAGAAAATTCACTCACCCACTATCAGAGATTGAAAAAACTATTCCAACATCTAGAATTTTCAATACTTATTTCTTAACCACCTCTTTCATTGGTGGATTGATTCACCTCTAGGAATGGAATTTGGGTTTTGTACCTTCTTCTGGTAAAATCTTATGTGTGTAGATTATCAGGATAATCCCTTTGATATCAGCCACTCCCCGATCAAGTGATTTCTTATGTCTATTTCAGACTTCTATCAACTTTTCCTCTTGTTTCTATGTTAGTTTTGAGCTGATGATTACTATTAGTGTATTTTTCATCTCTATGAATGATTACTTGAGTGTGCTTGGGAGAGGTTTCAACTCCTGTATTGGTGGTTGGATGACTGATGGTGTGAATGATGGGATAGTGTCCCTTGTTGGAGGTTCTTTGCAGTTCATTTCCTCAGGATCATAATTCTCATTTTCAGCAGGTGAAAATGTATCACTATCATATTTAATGGTCATGTGGTCATTTTCTTCTTTATTGAGAGAGAAATCTTGACAATCAAAATAATCATATTCTTGTTTAGAAGCTTTCACTGTGTGGAATACAACTTGTTCGTCACCAACTCTAAATATCAATATTAACCGATTCATGTCAATCAGTTCCTTCCTAGTGGATAGTAATGTTAAACCTAGGATAATTGGAATGTCTTATTCTTCTTCCATGTTCAATATGAGAAATTCTACTAGAAAAATGAATTTTATGTTTTTGAATTGGACATCCTTGAGAACTCCTTGATGATGTTTTACCGATCAATCAACCAATTGAAGTGGCACTCTAGTCAGATTTAATTATTTGAGTCCTAGGTTGTAGAATACACTCATTATTATGACGTTAATGCTGACTCCTAATTCGCACATGGATCTTATGAAGTTTCATTCCCCTATGGTGCAAGGTATTGAGAAACTGTTAGGGTCTCCTGTATTTAGTGTAAACTTCTACTAAATAATAGAAAATCATTCTTTATTTAGGGATATGAGTCCCAAATATTCCATTTCCTCTTTTTAGAGATAATTTACTTTAGTAATTTCTCATAATTATACATTTTGGAAATGGATTTAGTAAATACATTGTTAATATGAAATTTTTTGAACATTTCTAAAAAATTCTTATATTTTACTTAAATTTTACTTTGCCTCATTCATTCCAGGAATGGGAGATGTAGTTTATAGAATTTTGGTGCTATATAAATGTCTTATTTAGGATGACCTTGTTTTGGATATTTTTTAGGAGGTATTGATTCCAAATTTTTCTCCAGATTAGTTCTAGTTGTGCTTTTATTATCATCCTTGCTAATGATCATTGCATGTTTCTCAGGTTCGTCGGGTTTATTATCTTCTCCTCTATGGGGTTGCTGAAAATCCATCACTTTTTCACTCCTTAGTACCACTGACTTGGATTCTTACTTTAGGTATGTATCAGCATTAACAGGTAGTGTAACTAGTAATCTATTTGATAAGGTCTTTGAGATTTTACTCATTCGGTGTTTGAAGTTTCAGAGGGTCTCCCTTTGGTTTTTTATTTCTGTCTCTTGGTTGGTCATCCTCTAATATTCTTTTTTAATGAAGGTTGTGAGCAGATTTTTTAGATCTTATTAAAGATGTGTGGTTGGTTATAGTGTTCTTTTTAGATCCAGTTGAAATTATTGTTGGTCTCTATGAGGAAAAGTTTTTTGGGTTACCTATTGTGGTGGTTGAGGAAACAAATTCATAGGAAGGTATCCAGGTGTTTCTTGGTTCCTTAGTGATACTTGACCACTTCTCTACTGATAGTACCCTTGATTATTTTGCGGTGGATATTAAGCCAACCTCTACTGATAATATTGCTTTGGTTTCTGGAATTGTTGGATTTGTTGGTTTCAATTAACGTAATTAAAATCTTGGATTTGAGGTTTGTCTACTCCTTCCCTTCATTCTTGTTATGTGTGTGGGCCTCTACACATATTGAAAGATTGAATCTACATGACAGGTGTAGGAGGTGTGGTGGTGAAACAGTTAGTTGAAAGGATTTCATATAATTAGTAAGGGCTTCTACTTGTGCTTCTGGATGAGTGTTTTCATCTACTTAGTGGATTTCATGACAAGAAATTCCTTGATTTCTCTTCCACAGACTAACATTATGATAGACCTCATCTAGAAGTTCTTGGCCAACTTCGAGTGTTTTTATCATTATCCCTCCATATTTGGTGTCATTTACCACTGTGCGAGCAGCTGGTTAGAGGTATTGGTAGAATGTTTATAGATGAATCCACGCATCAAGTCCTTGATGCATGAACTTTTGATTCATCCCATTGAAGTATTCTCAAGGCTCCCAGGATGACTCTCTATCTGTCTTGGCAAAGTTCTAGATGTCATTCTAGAGCTTCCAAGTTTATATAGGTGGGAAATACTTATCTAGGAAATTTTTTTCTAGTTTTTTCCAAGTTTTGATTGACTCGAGAGCTTAGATTTTTAGCCAATACTTGGCTCTGATGCGTAAGGAGAATAGGAAGACTCAAAATCTGATTGCATTAGAGGACACTCCCTAGTTTTGAAATATATTGCAAACTTCTAGGAAATTAGATATATGCTCATGAGAATATTTGCTCTGATGTTTTCTAAACTATCCCACATTTTGGATCATGCTAATGAGTTCGAGTTTAATTTTGAATGTATGTGCCTGGAAAGGAGAGCACACAATGTTAGGTGCAGTATCAATGATCGGTGAAAATCCATAATCCATGATGGTGTGCTCCTGTAGTAATGATTTCTCTCTTTTTAATTTAGGTGGTACATATTTCATGTTTTGAGGGTTGGGGCCTGTAGGATTGATACGGTCAATCATACTTAGACAGTAGCATGTAGAAAGATATATTTATATCTCATGAATGAAAGTGAGCATTTATTGAATGTAAAGGATCCTTGAACAATTCAAGGGACCCTAATTCATGCACTAATCCTAAGACAAAGAAGGGATTAGTGGATACCAAAAGGAAGAAGAACGAAAAAAAAATGAAAAATGAAAAGGGGAACGGGTGAGGTAATCCCAGGTTCATGTTGAAAGTTCATGTGCGTGAGAAACAGTCAAAAAAACTCCCCAGAAATGGTTCCAAAATTTGACACTCTATCACGCATAATTTAAATAATGTGGGTGAATATAAAATTAGAAATTTCCATTACCCCAAACTATACTTTCTATAATGGCATAGTAAAGTGACGGTGCGGGGTCGAACCCATGGGGAGAACTGGATAATGGGTAACCAGTGATTTTGAACCCTTTATGTAGGATTCCCCATGAATTTATTTGGGTTTGGGATTTAATTAAAGCTGCTAAGATTGGTTTATATATTCATAAATGAGATAGGGGTCATGGTCAATTTAGGGTTTCAAGTAAAAAGTATAATCTCATGCCTAACTTAGAATAGACTTAGGGATTAGGCTGCGAAGCGGTGCATAGATCACTAATTGATTACTGTCAAACCAATTGGATCTATTCAATTTTGAACTATTATGTGTTCTAGATATAGGTAATAGACTACATTAATTAAGATCATCTTCAATAAAAGAAAATGTATAAGGCTAATATTTATATCCTACTCAACTCCAATCTGGTTAGGTTCATTCATTTGAACTTCCCATGGTCAGGGTTGCACAAAATAATTGAATAAATAGTTATTTCTTAAACTTATTACTATACTTAGGGTTACCAAGTTTCAAATTAGTGATTCATTAAGTTCAGAATAACCCTTACTCTTGACCCTTACCCTAAGTGGTTTAGCTACTCATGACTATACTAATCGATTGTAGATAAATAATCACAGACATACTTGGAAAATTAATAAAAAGGTATAAATCTAGTAGTTCACAACTGATTAATTTAGAATAAAGAGGTTTTTTATTATAAAATGTAATCAATAAATCAAACACTTACTTGAAAGGGAAAACAAGTAAGAACATGGAACACATTTGATGTTGAATAGAAACAAAAAATTTAAAGTGGTTATCAAAATAGAAATCTGAGATGAAAATCATGAAGAACATATGCATAACAATAAAAGACACTTGGATTTGATTAAAACAGCAAAAGGAATTGAAAAAACTTGATTTGGAAGGGAAATAGAGGAAGAAATGAGAGGAAAATAAAGAAAATAGTAGCTTCCAAGAATTTTATCTTATATCTATCCATGTTCTGTACATAAATATATAGAGAATTACATGGTGTGTAAACATATCACATCATGTATTCTTGATCCAATGATTTCTCCACATATCTTGTATGTGGGTACTTTTATGGCCTGAATCTTCAAGATCCATATATATCGTATCATTTAATAGTGTGTAATTTTCTCATGGCATGCTATATCTTCACGACTTGAACTTTGAGTGGGAAGTGGAATTCGAAATTTACATTATTTGTATTAGATATTCACATCCTGTATTCATTTCATGACTTTTAAACTATAACGGGTTATGATATCCTCTTACGGACATGTTGTGAATGATACATACACTCTGTGTATGTGCTTCATGATGTGTAAAGTCCATTGTTTGTCCATTTTTTACAGATTTTCCTTTGAAGTATTGGACACCTATTCCCTACAAAAAAACAACATAAAACCAATGAATTTTCAAATAAAACATGCTAAAATCATAAATAAATGAATCCAAATGATATATATAAATTAATATTATCAAATTCTCACACTTAAAAATTTTATTTTCCTTAAGAAAAAAGATCTCAATAATGATTTCAAAAACTAAAAAAAATTAAATAGGAAACATTCATTCCAATTGAGTTAGATAAAACTAAGTGTAAGCATAAAAATTTAGTCCCCCCGAATCAATATTTCAGAGAAAATCAGTCATGCCTCATATCTCAGTTCTTTATACAGATTAATTATATTTTTAATTATAATTTCATAATTGTTCCTTAGAAACTATACCCTTTTTCAATTTATTTCACAATGAATTTTATCTCATCACTCAAGGTAAAATGTAACCATAGTTATTCTTATACCCTGAATACATGTTCTTAACCATAGGCTTTCATTGGTTCAAGCATCTCTACTTCATAAAGAAAAATACAACATCAGTCATGAGGGCTTGATCAATAGGGTTCAAATGACTCTAAATCTGAGGGAAGGTAGTAAATTGATAAAAATAAACCTCAAGATGAGGGTAATATATAATGTTTAATATATGAAAGTCATGATCACTACATTAAAGTGACTCCTAAATAAAATGTTTCCATGCTCTAATAGATCAAGGTGGGTCCATGAGCGTATCAAATAAGTATCAAAAATTTACCATGTTCCTTTCTTTTTTTTCAAGATTCATTTTCAAGATAGATCTCATATCCATCCCTTAACCACATATAATCCATCAAAGTATTCATAGGTCTAGAAATAGTTATTTTTTACCTCCCTAATACACAACCTAATATATATTATTTCTTTCTATTTCTATTTTTTTAAAGGAATAGGGTAGGCATAGAAAATTCAAAAAGTAACCATGGACCACCTAATATTATTCTGGTGAAATTATCATGGTAAATCTCCTCAATAACAATATCTCTTTTTCACCAACAGTGAAAATTCCTCCACACTTTTTCAAAGGATAATCATGCATAATAACAAGATCAAGGTAGTAAGGGATAATTTGATTTAAATGGGTCCATGATAACAATTTTTTTCATGGATACTATGGGATAAATAAGGAAAACATGCAAGGTGGGTCTCAGGAAAAACTAGGTCAACATAGATCTCTTCAATCATATTAAAAATACATTTGTTCAATCATAGCCTCAATAAGATCTCAATGAATGTTATGATAGGTTTATATGCCCCAAGTGTCTCTCAAGAAATATTCTCAGAGAATAATATGAAATAATGGGTTTAGAATCCTCTTAGGAATGGGAGTATATAAAAAATAACTAGAAATCACTTAGGGTATAAAATCCAGTAACAATTTAATCAAAATAAATTTCAAAAATTTTGAATTTGAATTAAATTACCAAACTTATCAATCATGATAAAAATATAAATAGGAATAAAACATGGATTTCAAAATTTAAAACAGAAATTTTTCATTTATTTAAAAGGGTGAAGTGATTTTTTAGGTTTAAAGCATGATACCAGTGGAAAAAGTCTCCCAAATAAGTGGAAAAAAATCAATAATCCAAGTGTATCGATAGTGAAGCTCAAGAAATGATCCCCCATACTTAAAATGTTACAGTTTCCACACTTTCTTATGAATAATTATGGGATATATATCAATAATGGAATAGAAAAAAATGAAATAGAAATTTCAAATTGAATTTTAGGTAATTGAGAGATCCTAGCGATAAATGTTTGGCTATAAGGAAACTTGTTGGATTTTGAGTGGATTTTGTGAAACCTGCAAAAAAAATTAGAAATATCCTAATCACATGAATGAAAATAATTACAACCAAACAAATATGGGTTTCCTTCCATTAAGTGCTGACAATAATTTCTTCATCTAGATGGATGGACAAATGGATCAAGCAATTTTTTCCATTGGCTTAGAATTATACTACCTTTTATAGGAATTGGTGGTGGTTCCATCAAGATCATAGGGATTATTGGTGGGATTTACCACCTCAGGGGTGTATCTAGTGTGAATATCATTAGGTAAGAATAGAATTTTTCCCGTAATGGTGGGGATCCCTTCTAAGCATGGGTGAGATATCCTCAAGCTGATGCTCGACGTCATCCAGATATTGAGTCAACCGATGTAGGAGTGAAGATGGTGGTGGGACAGGTGCATCAATAACTGTAAAGGAGGTGGAAGAGATATAAATGAATATATATAAAAAATCATAAATAAATAATAGAAAATTAAAACACACATGGGAGTCAAATAAATGTGTAAAACAAAGTACATTGGGGAATCATGGATACAATGTAAACAAAAAACAGACCCATATAGAGTAAACAAAGGGAGGGTTACATTGTAAAACTAAGACTTAAGGGAAATATTTCTAGATGTAGAATCTAAAATCCCCCTTTTCTAGCGGGTCTCTTTATGTTTCCATCCCTATCTATTTCCTCTATTGATACAGAGATAGGATCATCAATGGCCTATGAAGGTGCCATGGTTCTGGTAGTGATATCGGTGGATGGTGGATGAGGTGTCGACCTAGATCATGGATATGTGTCTAGAAGAAATTTCGATGAAATACACCTCAATAAATAGTGGTATTTCTAGGCCCTTTCCCCACCGAGCCTTCTCTGCAAGAAAGACCTACCAGTCTGAAGGGTCTATAAGATATGAGGGAAGTTTATTCGGGGTATCAGAGGTGGGAGGGATGGAAACATAAGGTTGGTCTGTAGTGGGTGGTGGATGGAATAAAGTAGGGGTTTATGGTGGTGTATGGATGTTAAAGAAAGTTTGTGTAATAAATGGTATTTCTAGGTGGTGGTAGATCTAACATAGGTTCTCCAGAATATAATGGTGTATGGTTAAGAGATCTACAGGGTGGGATGGGGTGGGATATTATGTGGGAAAGGTAGTGGTAGATACATAAGGGATGTGGGTGGTGTAAGGGGTAGGTATGGGCATGGTAATGGTTAGAGGAAGGGTGATGGTAGAGGGAGGTGTTGAGATAGAGTTAGTGGTGGTAGGAGATGAGGTGGTGGTAAGATATAGGTTGGCTACATGGAGGTTGGGTGCCTCGTTATTGCCCTCAACATATCCTGATTCCAATTGATAAAAGTCACTATCCTTCCTCAGTAGCCCCATTTTGTGGAGAAAGAGGAAGTCGATCGACTCATGGTCCTAGCTATGTGAGGGGAATAGCGGCATTGAAAATGCCGAGATTTCTAGAAACATGGGTGATAAAGGATCCACCCATCATCATTCCTTGATTCCACTTTGCATGTACCCTAAAATAAAAGGAAAAGTTAGAGGTCATGTTGATGACAAGGCTGCCCATGGATAATGTAAGAATGAGGATGTCCATCTAGATCATTCTCCCATGAGCCTCTATGAAAACAATCCATCAATGTTTCAAGGCTCAATGAAGGATCTAGAGTGTAGCACCTCACTATTGGGTGGACTTCATAGTCTAATGATCATGGATACTCTGAGGGTCTTGGGCGATCATCCTCTAGAATCATGATGTTTCCAACTTTCTTGGATTGATATGAAGAGTTTGAAAGACCGGGTAGGTGATGAATTCAGAATAATAGAATAATATTTTGATGAAAAACTCACTGAGGGTGATATCATGGGATTATTCGCCTAGCTAGAAGGTGACCATGTTGATAGAAAACTCAAAAGTTTCCAAGAACTTGATTAAAATCTCCCTAAATGTCCCCTCGTGTATGCTGATGATGGGGGAGAGGTGTAGTCTATCAAGAAGGTGGAGGAACTCCTTACTGATTTAGAGTTATGTGAGCATGACAATATCCAACATTTTGTTCATGTACATCAACTTCTCCTGAAGGTGGACTAAACTAACCTGGTTCTTAGGGGCAGACAGGTGAAGGATGAGGTAAAGATGGGTATGTGTAGTGCCCTACGACCCATTGGAGGTTGAATGTGACTTCACAGTGGTCGAGGGGGTTTTGGAGGCAATAGTGGAGATAGAATATGATAGAGTGAGTGGTAGTGGAGGTGTGTCAAAGTTGAGGTAGGGGAAAGGGAATGGAAGAAGGCGGTGGGGCGTGTGGGTGAGAGCAGTGAGGGAGGAGAAGCAAACGTGGGATCATGCATCGTGAACCCTATGTTCATGACATTTAAATACCCTAAAAATTTTCACATCATGTAAAATCACATTACATGAGAAGCATATATTTTTTGGGTTCTTCTAACTTACACATTGTTTATGGATTACACGACATGTAGTTTGGGTATTTTTTCCCTTTTTGAAACATGGAATATGTCCTTCGTTTCTAGTGTACCCTGGGTTTTCCTGAGCTATATTATACCCTATTCTATACTATTTGAACTATCCTGGGTTTCCTCCTAGTTGGTGCTTAATTTAAAATTGATATATAGTCTCAATATCACTTAGATGAATCTCAAAGTAATGATACACCCCTCATGGAATGGTTCTTGGTATATTTTCAATCGTTGGATAGTAACATTGAAGGGTAGTTTTCTACCTTTCTAAATCTCTATGGTATCATAGGGGAACAATTGTATGACCTCAAAGGGTCCTGACCATCTGGATTTAATCTTTCTAGGGAATATTTTTAATCAGTAATTGAATAAAAATACCTTATTTCCTGGTGTAAATATTCATCGTGTGATGAACTGATCATGAAACTTCTTGGTTTTTTTCATTATAAATCCTAGATTTATCATAATAATCCTTTCTTATTTCTTACAGTTTGTCCATTTGTAGCATCCTAATTTTCTTAGATTTTTGATAATCCATTTTTAATTTATTAATTTCCCAATATGAGATTTCTCTAGTTTCATGGGTAAATGGAATGGTTTTCCATATACTATTTAGAATGGAGTAGTGTTGATGGGTGTTTTTTACACTATGTGATATTCCTATAGTGCATAATCTAATTTGAGGCACCTATCCTTTTGACTTGTGTTCACAGTTTTCTCTATGATTTTTTTTATTTCCCTATTTGATAATTCAACTTTCACACTTGTTTATGGGTGATAGGGAGTTCATGTGTTGTATTGAATGACATGATTTTCAAGTAATAATTTAACAACATTATTGGTAAAAGTGTTCCCTAATCACTAATTAGTATCCTAGGAAATCCAAATCTAGAAAAGATATTTTTCTTAAGAAAATTAATGACAACCTTTATCATGTTAGGAGTGGTGGATTCTGCCTATAACCATTTCAAGAATTAGACAACACAAACCAGGATGTAGAACATTCCATGTGAATTATGGAATGGCCCCATAAAATCTATTCCCCATTCATTAAGGATTTAGACTTCCATGATTTACTTTTGGGGCATTTTATTTCACTTCCTGATGGTTCCAGTTTGTTGGAACTGATCACAACTCTAACAAAATTTTCTTGCAACTTGATGGAGTGTGGGAAAAAAGTATAACGACCCATACTTTACATAAATTTTTATTACTTTATAATTGAATCATACTTATTACAACATATAATAAAACCATGATAGGACCGTATAGGTATAGTGTGTTTAGAAACTAGGAAACATAAACAACTGGTTCATAAAGCATCTACATTGTCTCCTGTTTATTTCATCATATCTAGAGTCCCTTTTGGCATATCCTACTTAATAACCTTCTTCCTGACCTGGGGAAAAGAAAACATACAAAAGGGTGAGCTCAAATGCTCAGTAAGGGTAAATAAAGAAAATATCAATCATATCATATTCATAAGAACATAACATTTTAAAAATCCTAACCTGCAAAAGAGATCATAATATCATAACATGGGATAAATCATAGTAGTGAAATTTAATCCCAATAATCATAACATAAAACATGAAACTTTGTGGTATACACACATAATCATAGAAAATCATTTCATATTATTTGAGACTCATTGCCAAGACTATCATAGGGGACAAAGTCCATTACTGAACCGAGTTCACTCTTCGTTCCAGTCCCGTATCACTGAACCGGATTAACTTGTCATTCCATCCATGCCAATATCATGAGATATAAATCTTTACCCAATGCATTGGAGGGGGATATAGGTCCCACCCATCTCATAATTAAACCATTCTTATGTGTGCCACAAAATCATAAATCATACATCATAGCATAACCCATGTAATAAAAGTGGGATTCTTAAACATCATTCCATCATAATCCATATATGATAAAGGAATTCATAAAAATAATTTCATCATAACATAATCAAATCAATGTAATAATAGGGATAGAAATAGAACCCTATATTATCTTAGATGGAAAATAATTTTGATAAAACACTTGAACTCCATTCCAGAGGAAAATATACTTTCTTCATTAAAAACATTTTTTCTCTCTCAATATGTCATATGATTTTAAACTAAAAAGAGTTAATTGAAAATAAACTTTAAAACTTGTAAATTAAGTTTAATGGAAATAATTTTCTATGAAAGCATAAAAATCTGTTCATGCTGTATAAGTTAAAAAAACATTCTTCTCGTACTTTGGCTGCAAAAGTCAAAAAGTATCTCGTACTGAAAACGAAAAAAGATTACTTTCATATATTTTACTAAAAACACACCAATAGGTAAAATTGGATTTAAACAATTGTATTGGGATATAAATAATATTACATATTAAGGAAACGTGGATGTGGATGATAAATATGCCCTAGTAAATACCGAAGTATTAACAATCTTGGATAAAAATTGAGATTGCAAGATTTTCCCTTACCTTAGGTCTGATATGCTTCGTACATATCTGAACCTCCTGTATAATTATTTAAATAATGTCATTTACTTATTACATAATCATAATCATTGTTATGATATCATATATGGTCATATTCTTATCTTTTTATTAGTAATATTTCATTGCTACTTTTTATTCGGGTGTTCATTGCTTTATGTTCTTATGCGTGTTTTGTCAAATAAATTCTTATTACTCATTTTAGGTTATATATATCTCATTTAAAGAATGGTATTAGTGTAATATATATCATATTTATTCATTCAATTCATTTATATAATCATTATTCAATGAAGATCATGTAGAACAAGTCACATCACATCGTGGAGACAGTAGGCCGTACGTACGCACGAGCGATGATATCATTCTTTTGATATTAAAATAGTATATAATTGGATGTTATATCATATATACATAATAATAATAATGTTATATTTATTATTTATATCATTTATACTCATTATTATACCAATCCAAATGATGAAATGTTTGAATAACAAACTACACCACAATGTGGAGACAGTAAGTCGTACGTACACACGTGTGGTGAATTTTTCATTAATAGGATGGATTAAATAACTCATATGGTTTTACCATTTTTATAATAACATAAAATTATATAGAATATAATTGATTTATTATTTTATAATGGAAACAACAAAGAAGGAGGAAGTGGAAGAATAAAGGAACTTGAAATAGGTGGTGAGATATTTACCTCTTCTTCGGGTTCTTCCTTTTGATTTGATCAAAAGGGATCCTTAGGTTGGATTTATGACTAAAGGAAGGACTATAGGATGAATGTAGGACATTTGAGATGGTATATGGGTAGGTTTTGGCCGAGAAAAATGGCTTTGGAGGTGTTAATTAGAGATAAGGGGGAGTGCCCTTTTATAAGAGAGGTGAGGGGCACCTTAGGAAAAATTTAAAATATTATTTTATAATAAATTCATATTTGGTTTATAATGCCTAAAAATTGATTTATTTCGATGATACGGTAGTAATGGGTCTAAATACATTCAACCAATAGGTCTTATATAGGTTTGGGTCACTATATTAACCTTATCATTTATATTTAACTCTTAGTTAAATAGTTTAACATTTACCATGTCTCTTTGTATTTTTATATTATATGGTTAATAAACTTACTATATACATCCAAGAGAACCCAAGTGGTTCATTAATGACACACCTATCATTATATAAGTCTTTTATCCAAACATTAGATTTTTTGGAATGAAATATCAATTAATAATATAATATTTGTTTTAAAAACTCTTTTATGTCAATTTTGACACTATTTGGTATTTTGTTTTTGATAAATTCATAACAGAATTATTAATTCAAAAAAAATTATCTAACAAACCCTAATATGTTATATTAACCTATAAAATTAGTTTAATTCATAAAAAGTCTCAAATTACATTTATTTGGGTATTTATAATATCAATTATGTTAATATTTCATTAATAAGGTAACTACTGCATCAGCAATTATGTCATAAAAAATTAAATTATTTAATGTATAAAAAATATAAATAAAATACCATTGTGTAAGAAATATTTTTAGTTTTCTAATTAATATTTATAGTCAAATTTATCTTATGTATAACTCTATATTAAAAATGTTTTAATTATTAAACTTTGATTTTAACTCTTTTAACATTTCTTTAAATAAAATAATAATAGGTGTCCTAATCTAATCCAAGTGAACCAAAGAGGTTAATATTTTATTCCTAAGGTTGTTTTTGTTCGAATTATACTTATCCAATAGAATTAAGACATGTGTTAGGGTAATAATAATGTCATTTTTACCCTTAATTACCCTATTTACTTTTAACCGTGGTAATTAAAAGTAAAAAGTTATTATTCACCAAAAATTATTTTTATCTCATTGAACCACATTTTACTCCTTGATATTAACCATGTCTCTCGGATTTTCGAAATTCAACTCCCAGAAGCGGTAAAATTAAGTTATGTAAATTTGTAAATTCTCCTAAGAGGTGGGTAAAAGACGGTAAAAAGTTCAATAAAAATTTTATATATCTAAAATTATTATAAAATGACTCCAATGAATTACATTGAAATTATATAGGTATTATGTATCTATTTTTACCTAAAATAAATTTAAATAAAATAAATAATTATTTAAATAAAAATTCGGTTTTAAACTATAACTCAGTGTTTTTCACTATTCATCAAAAATTGAAAGTTTTCAGAAAAATACCAAAAATTCACCCTAAGCTAATTTCGGTATTCAGAATCCAAAAATGAAGTCCATTTTGAAAGATAAAATTTATAAATTTCAAAAATTGGGTATTAATATTCATAACGGGTAGTTTATATAATGTTTTAATAATATATCGTTGTTTAGTGAAACTCGGTATTGCGTACAACGCAAGCTATCGAGGAAGGTTGCTCTTGCGTATAACGCAAGCCAAGACAGTGTTGTGTGTAGTGAAAGATTCCTTTGGTGTTGCATATAACATAATACATAAAAACAAAGTATTTCTCATAAAATATCAGGGTGTTACATTCTACCCCCCTTAAAAAGAATTTCGCCCTCGAAATTCGTCACTTCGTAACAAACAGATGAGGATACCTCTCCCTCATCATATCCTCAAGTTCCCATGTAGCTTCTTCTAATTTGTGGTTCCTCCATAAAACTTTAACCAAGCGAGTGGTCTTGTTTCGTAGAACTTTTTCACTACAATCCAGAATCTCTATTGGTTGTTCTTCATAAGAAAGATCTTGCTCTAGTGGTACAACTTCTGAGCTTAGTACATGTGAAGGATCGGGTATGTACTTTCTCAAGAGGGATACATGGAACACATCATGAACTTGAGAGAGATTCGGTGGAAGCGTTAATCGGTAAGCTACCTTCCCAACACGATCCAGTATTTCAAAAGGACCAATATACCTAGGGCTCAGCTTGCCCTTCTTTCCAAATCTCATTACTCTCTTCCAAGGAGATATTCATAAGAACACTTTATCACCCACTTCAAACTCTAGGTCTTTTCTTCGGTTGTCAACATAACTTTTTTGTCGACTCTGATCTGCTCTTATGTGTTGTTAAATAGATCTTACCTTTTTTGACATCTCATCAACAAGATCAGGTCCTAATAGCTTTATTTCCCCAACTTCATCCCAGAAAGTTGGATTTCTGCATTTCTTTCCATAGAGAGCTTCATAAGGATCCATCTGAATACTGGAGTGAAATCTATTATTATAAGAAAATTCCACCAAAGGTAGGTGTTGATCCCAATCACCTTTGAAATCCATAGATAAATCTCTCAACATGTCTTCTAGAGTTTGAAATGTTCTCTCAGACTGATCGTCTGTCTGAGGATGACAAGTAGTGATGAAACTCAACTCTGTATCTAGAGTATGCTGAAGAATTCTCCAAAACTTCAAGGTAAACCTCAGATCCTGATCAGATATAATGGAAAGTGGTAATCCATTCAATCTAACCACTTCCTTCACATATATCCTGGCGAGTTGATCAAGAGAGAAATATTCTCTAATAGCAATGAAGTGTGCCGACTTTGTAAGACAATCAACTATAACCCAGATAGAAGTATTGCCTTTGTATGTTTTAGGAAGTCCAGTGACAAAGTCCATAGTGATGTTTTCCCATTTCCATTCTGGTATGGGTAATGGTTGTAACATCCCCTTAGACTTCTGTCTCTCAGCTTTAACTTGCTGACAAACCAAGCATCGAGAGACATATTCAGCAACATCTCTTTTCATACCATCCTACCAGAAGTACTCCTTCAGGTCCCTATACATCTTCGTGCTTAAAGGGTTAATAGAGAATGAAGAAATATGAGCTTCATCCAATATTTCCTTCTTTAATTTTGGGATGAGAGGAACACAAACCCGATTCCTGAACCTTATTATTTCATCACAATCAATGTGGAATTCAGTAACATTTCTCACCTTCTTTTGTAACTCTACATCTTCTTTCGGTGCCTATTTAATCTTAACATGTATAGATGGTTGAACATTCATTTGATAAAGATAAGATTTTTCCCCTTCCATTATAATTCCAAGATCCATCCTTTGTAAATTCATAAATATTGGATCTTTTGTGATCCTCATCATGGATAAGCTAGCATGGTCTTGTCGACTTATTGCGTCTGCCACCTTGTTTGCTTTCCCCGGGTGGTAATGAATTGAGCATTCGTAATCCTTAATCATCTCCACCCATCTTCTTTGGTGCATATTCAGCTCCTTTTGTGTGAAAATATACTTTAAAATTTTATGATCAGTATAAATATCACACCTTTCACCATAAAGATAATGCCTCCAAATCTTTAATGCAAAGATTACCGCAGCTAATTCCAAATCATGAGTTGGGTAATTTTGCTCGTGGATTTTCAACTATCGTGAGGAATAAGATATCACCATATCATTTTTCATGAGAAAACACCCCAATCCCTTCTTGGATGCATCACTGTAGATCACAAACCTTTCTCCACTACAAGGTAGTGTGAGCATAGGTGCACTGGATAACCTTCTTTTTAACTCCTTGAAATTCTCTTCACACTCCTCCGTCCAAACTAACTTAACTCCTTTTCGAGTCAAACTGGTGATTGGGTTAGATAATCGTGAAAAATCATTCACAAAACGTCGATAATATCCATCCAAACCAAGAAAACATCAGATCTCAGTTACTGTTGTTGGTCTCGACCATCTTTTTATAACCTCTATTTTTGCTGGATCCATAGATATCCCCTCTTTTGAGATTATGTGACCCAAAAATGGAACTTTTTGAAGCCAAAATTCACACTTGGTAAATTTGGCATAAAGATTCTCCTTTCTTAGGGTCTTTAATACAATTATCAAGTGATTTTCATGTTCTTCCTTGCTCTTTGAATAGATAATAATATCTTCTATAAAGACTACCACAAACTGATCAAGATAGTCTCTAAAGACTTTATTTATTAGATCCATGAAGATAGCAGGGGAATTAGTAAGACCAAATGTCATCACTATAAATTCATAGTGTCTATACCTTGTACGGAAATCCATATTTGGTATATCCTCCCTTTTGACCCTTAATTGATGATACCCTGAACGAATATCAATATTGGAAAAGTGTTGAGCTCCGTGTAGTTGGTCAAATAAGTCATCAATGCATGGGAGAGAATATTTGTTCTTGATAGTGATCTTGTTAAGTTCTCGATAATCAATGCAGAGTCTCATTGATCCATCTTTCTTCTTAATAAACAGAACAGGTGCTCCCCAAGGTGATGCACTAAGGTGTATGAATCCCTTATCAAGATTATCTTGGATTTTCTTCTTCAATTCCTATAACTCAATTGGGTCCATTCAACAAGGTGTCTTTGAAATGGGCATAGCACCCGATATGAGTTCTATTGAAAACTCAACTTCTCGATTTGGTGGAAGACCTAGAAATTCCTCTGGAAATACATCATCAAACTCCCGTACAATGGGCATATTCTTAATCATGAGTTTCTCTCCAACCATTTAAGATAAATAACCTTCATTTATTGGAATCAAGACCCATAAGATGGAAGAAATTTCCACTGGAAGGTTATATTCATCCTTGCATCGATAGATGATCATAGATTGATCAGGAATATGAAATGTGACTTCCCTTATTTGGAAATCTATATGATCTCCATATAAGGAAATCCAATCCATGCCAATAATCACATCAAATTCCACTATAGGAAGGATCAAAAGATTTGTAGGAATCACTTTCCCACAAACGTTAATTGGAGAAGAATTATAAACTTTTGATGCAACCGTTGTGCCATTAGGAGTTGTCACAGCTAACTCAATAGCTAATTGTTGAGGTAGTACGACGATACCCTTATAAAATTATTCAGAAATAAAAGAGTGGGTGGATCCATAATCAAATAAAACATTTTATACTTTAGAGTGGATGGTAAGTGTACCTTTCACCACTTTGTTATCGTACTCCACATCGATGGTAGAAATTGCATGTGACTTTCCTTTGTTTTTGGCCTTAAGAGTTTGTTGATGTCAATCATCATCAACAACCCTTGGATTCGGGCATTGATTAGCATAATGCCCCATTTCATTCCACTTGTAACATTGAAGTGTAGGAGGTGCATTTTGTATAGCCTTTTCTTTGTTCGCATCACTAGACATCTTTTTCCCATCATTGCGGCATTCAAATTCCCGATGACCTTCTTTTCCACATTTGAAAAATTTACTTGTCCCTTTAAGAAAATTACCTCTATGTTTCTTTCCAAACTTTGAGCATAAGGAAAAAACTCATCTTCTTTTCAGTGTGGTCTTTAGATTTCACTTTGAATTCCATTTTCCTCTTCTTATCAAACCCATGTGACTGATGGGTTACTCCAATCTCCATCTCAACCTTGAGAGCACATCGAACAATTTCCTCGTAGCTATTGAAGTCCCTTATATCTAAAACTCTTTTAAGACTTGGTTTTAATCCACTAAAGAATCGATCGATCTTACTCTCAGGTTGGATAATAATTCTGGAAGCATACCTTGCAAGTCTTGTAAAATTTTCTTCATAGGTACCAACAGATTCATCATCCTTTTTCTTTAGTTCAAGAAAATCCTTCTCCATCTTTGTTTGAAGAATACGAGTGAAGTACTTATTGAAAAATATGTTCTTGAACTCGTCCCATTCCATGGACTCAATTTCTTCTCTTTGCCTCGTATTCTTGATAAGATTCCACCATTGATCAGCTTCACCTTCCAAACGATATACGGCTAAGATGACTTTATCATGTTCAGAACATTGCAGAACTGAAAATATCTTTTTAGTGGTACTGATCCATTGTTCATCCACTAATGGATCATTAGACCCGTTGAATGAGGGTGTACACTACCTCATTAAGGATTCAACAGAATGTTGCTCTTTCCTTTGCTTGTTTGGAAGTCCTGCATGATTCATAGCTTGAGAAAGTTTTGTGAGCATAGCTACAATATTTTTCATTCCATCTCCCATAATTTATGGTTTCTCAAGGGTACAATCATTTAATTGACCGTCGCATTCAGCATTAACACGGTTCCTTCGGGTTCCATCCATTGACTAAAACTAATAAGCATAGTGTGAGAAACATTAATCATAACAGGAAAACCACATAATCAAGAATAAAATTTCACACTTTAGGTCTTATCATAGTTTATTCATGGCCATTTATAAAACACTAATATTGTGTTATATTCTTAGACATATCCTTAGAGTTATTACTAAGGCTTTCACATCCTAGTTTCCAAAGGTTGACTATACCTTTCCTCTGATAGCAACTATAACGACTCATACTTTAAATACATTGTTATTACTTCATAATTGAATCATACTTATTACAACATATAATAAAACCATGATAGGACTATATATGTATAGTGTCTTTATAAACTGGGAAACATAAACAATTGGTTCATAAAGAATCTACATTGTATCCCATTTATTTCATCATATCTAGAGTCCCTTTTGGCATATCCTACTTAATACCCTTCTTCCTGACCTAGGGAAAAGAAAACATACAAAAGGGTGATCTCAAATGCTCAGTAAGGGTAAACAAAGGAAATATCAATCATATCATATTTAAAAGAACATAACATTTTGAAAATCTTAACCTGCAAAAGAGATCATAATATCATAACATGGGATAAATCATAGTAGTGAAATGTAATCCCAATAATCATAACATAAAACATGAAACTTTGTGGAATACACACATAATCATATAAAATCATTTCATATTAGTCAAGACTCATTTCCAAGACTATCATAGAGGAAAAAGTCCATTATTGAACCGAGTTCACTCCTCGTTCCAGTCCTGTATCACTGAACCGAATTAACATGTCGTTCCAGCCATGTCTATCTCATGAGATATAAATCTTTACCCAATGCATTGGGGGAGATATAGGTCCCACCCATCTCATAATGAAACCATTCTTACGTGTGCCACAAAATCATAAATCATACATCATAGCATACCCCATGTAATAAAAGTGGGATTCTTAAACATCATGCCATCATAATCCATATACGATAAAGGACTTAATAAAAATAATTTCATCATAACATAATCAAATCAATATAATAATAGGGATAGAAACAGAACCCTGTATTATCTTATATGGAAAATAATTTTGATAAAACACTTGAACTCCATTTCTGAGGAAAATATCCTTTCTTCATTAAAAAAAATTCCTTCTCAATATGTCATACAATTTTAAACTAAAAAGATTTAATTGAAAATAAACTTGAAAACCTATAAAGGAAGCTTCATGGAAATAATTTTCTATGAAAGCATAAAAATTCGTTCATGTTGTATAAGTTAAAAAAACATTCTTCTTGTACTTTGGCCGAAAAATTCAAAAAAGTATCTCGTACTGAAAACGAAAAAAGATTTGTTTCATATATTATACTAACAACTCACCAATAATTAAAATTGGATTTAAACAATTTTAGGGGGGTATAAATAATATTACATATTAAGTAAACATGGATGTGGATGATAAATATGCCCCAGAAAATACCGAAGTATTAACAATCTCGGATAAAAATTGAGATTGTGAGATTTTCCCTTACCTTAGGTCTGATATGCTTCGTACATATATGAACCTCCTGTATAATGATTTAAATAATGTCATTTACTTAATAAATAATCATATTCATTTTTATGAAATCATATATGGTCATATTCTTATCTTCTTATTAGTAATATTTCATTGCTACTTGTTATTCGGGTGTTCATTGCTTTATGTTCTTATACATGTTTTGTCGAATAAATTATTATTCCTATTTTTAGGTTATAGATACATCATTTATAGAATGGTATTAGTGTAATATATATCATATTTATTAATTCAATTCAGTTATATAATCATTATACAATGAAGATCATTTATAACAAGTCGCATCACATCGTGGAGACGGTAGGTCGTACGTACGCACGAGCGATGATATCATTATTTTGATATTGAAATCATATATAATTGGATGGTATATCATATATACAGAATCATAATAATTTTATATTTATTATTTATATCATTTATACTCATTATTATACCAATCCAAATGATGAAATGTTTGAATAACAAACTACACCACGACATGGAGACGGTAAGTTGTACGTACGCACGTGTGGTGAATTTTTCAGTCATAGGATGGATAAAATAACTCATATGGTTTTACAATTTTTATAATAACATAACAGTATATAGAATATACTTAAGTTATTATTTTATAATGGAAACAACAAATAAGGAGGAAGTGGAAGAAGAAAGGAACTTGAAATAGGTTGTGAGATATTTACCTCTTCTTCGGGTTCTTCCTTTTGATTTGATCAAAAGGGCTCCTTAGGTTAGATTTATGACTAAAGGAAGGCATCTAAGATTAATGTAGGATAGTTGAGAGGGTATTTGGGCAGGTTTTGGCCGAGCCAAATGGCATTGGAGGTGTGAATTAGAGATAAGGGGGAGTGCCCTTTTATAAGAGAGGTGAGGGGCACCTTAGGAAAAACTTAAAATATTATTTTATAATAAATTCATATTCGGTTTATAATGGATTTAAATTTATTTATTTTGATGATAAGGTAGGAATGGGTCTAAATCCACTCAACCAATAGGTTTTATATAGGTTTGGGTCACTATATTAACCTTATCATTTATATTTAACCCTTAGTTAAATAGTTTAACATTTACCATGTCTTTTTGTATTTTTATATTATATGGTTAATAAACTTATTATATACATCCAAGAGAATCCAAGTGGTTCATTAATGATACAGCTATCATTATATAAGTTTTTTTTCTGAATATTATAATTTTAGGAATAGAATATCAATTAATAATATAATATTTGTTTTAAAAACTCTTTTATGTCAATTTTGACACTATTTGGTATTTTGTTTTTTCTAAATTCATAACAGAATTATTACTTCGAACAAAATTATCTAACCAACACTAATATGTTATATTAACCTAAAAAATTAGTTTAATTAATAAAAAGTATCAAATTAAATTTATTTGGGTATTTATAATATCAATTATGTTAATATTTCATTAATAAGGTAATTACTGCATCATCATTATTTCATAAAGAAATTAAATTATTTAATGTATAAAAAATATAAATAAAATAAAATTATGTAGGAAATATTTTTATATTTCTAATGAATATTTATAGTCTAATTTATCTTATTTATAACCCTATATTAAAAATGTTTTAGTTATTAAACTTTGGTTTTAACTCTTTTAACTCTTCTTTAAATAAAATAATAATAAGTGTTTTAATCTAATCCAAGTGGACCAAATAGGTTCATATTTTATTCCTAAGGTTGTTTTTTGTCGAATTATACTTATCCAATAGAATTAGTACATGTGTTAGGGTAATAATAATATCATTTTTACCTTTAATTTCCCTATTTACTTTTAACCGTGGTAAATAAAAGTAAAAAAGTTACTATTCACCAAAATTATTTTTATCTTATTGAACCACATTTTACTCGTTGATATTAACCATATCTCTCAGATTTTCTAAATTCAACTCACAGAAGTGGTAAAATTAAGTTTTATGTAAATTTGAAAATTCTCCTAGGAGGTGGGTAAAAGACGGTAAAAAGTTCAATAAAAATTTTATATATCTAAAATTATTATAAAATGACTCCAATGAATTACATTGAACTTATATAGGTATTATGTATCTATTTTGACCTAAAATAAATTTAAATAAAATAAATAATTATTTAAATAAAAATTCGGTTTTAAACTATAACTCAGTGTTTTTCACTATTCATCAAAAATTGAAAGTTTTCAGAAAAATACCAAAAATTTACCCTAAGCTAATTTCGATATTCCGAATCCAAAAATGAAGTCCATTTTGAAAGATAAAATTTATAAAATTTCAAAAAGTGGGTATTACTATTCATAACAGCTAGTTTATATAATATTTTAATAACATATCGTTGTTTAGTGAAACTCGGTATTGCGTACAACGCAAGCTATCGAGGAAGGATGCTCTTGTGTGTAATGCAAGCCAAGACAGTGTTGTGTTTAGTGAAATATTCCTTTGGTGTTTCATATAACATAATACATAAAAACAAAATATTTCTCATAAAATCTCAGGGTGTTACAAAAAGTTCAGTTTTCAAAAAAAAATCATTGTGCGTTCAGGTCCATGGTTCCCTCTAGTTGGTGATATATGACACATGTTGAGTACACTTTTTATATCATCTTTTATGATGAATTTCCCCATTTTTCCATCAGTGTTGTGCTTAAAAAGTTGTGGATCATCCCAGTAGTACTGTGAGTCTTTGACCAAAAATCTCTTCTGTAGCTGGTAGGAGAGGTCTAGGTAGATTGATCCCATGGTGAGATAATTTTCAATATTGAAAAAACATGGGCATGCCTTTGTGTTTATGTTGAAAAGAGTTTTATCAGGGAATTCAACCTCGATGTCCTAATTATCATCATCCTTAATGATGGGTATATTGGATTTGGTGTCCTAGAACCAACTTATGTTTACTTTATGACAACCTAAATAATATATTATTTTTTATTACTTAAAAAATTGAATAAATATTAATCCTTGATGTGATTTAATAATTATTCCTGTATGATTGATCACATATATTTCTTCATGATTTATATGATAGAATATAATGTGATTGGAATATTTAATAAATATTTATTTATTATTTAATGAATATAATATTTATTTATTTATTGAAGAATAATATGGTGATATTTATTTAATAAATAAATAGTCTTTATTCAAGCCTCGATAAATATTGTGTAGAAATGGAAGACCGAGTTTAATGGTTTGATGAGAAATAATAAATATTGAATATTATTTTATTAAATAATATTTAATTTAATTCAAAGTTAAGCACATGTCGATAAATAATATTATTATTATTATTATTTGAAATGGGGTTCCATATAGATTAAATAAATAATAAAGGACACTTGTAAAATTATTTTATTTTAACCCTAGCGATATATAAACTCAATTATATTATTTTCTCAAAAGCCAATTCATTAGTTTGGTTGTTCATAGTGGATTTTAAGAATCCTCTCAAGATCTACAGAGCTCCCTTATCCAAGAAAGCTCCCAAGAACAGAGATTGATCTCCCTCCACCTCCCACTCTTGAGTTAAGAGAGATCTAGTATGATGCTTTGGATGCAGTTCTCAAGGTGATCAAAGGTGGATGATGCAAGTGCTAGGATATCTTATACTAGCACCCATAGATTACTAAAACAACATTTTTAGATTTATAGAACACATGTGCATCACCGTTAGAGGGAATCTATTTTGATTCCTAATATGAAACGATGGAACAATAAAGATCTATTTTCAGTTCCATCAATGAAGAAATAATTCCATTAAGGTATTTATTTATTTATTTAAATTAATTATAAATAATATGTGATGATCCTATCTCTTGGTTCTGACATTCTATCCATATTCTAAATTATTTGATTCAATTTCGTAGATCACGATTTTTATCATTGTGTAAATCTCATATTGATCATCGATCATGGAAAAAAGTAAAACTGGCCATGAACCTTCACATGCTTCTTCTGTGCCCGGAACCTACAAGTGGTATCAGAGCGGTCACATAATTATTTATAATTATTTAAAGATATTTGATTGATTTAATCATTTTAATTTTGTTTTTAAATTCAAGTTTAATCATTTTTTAATCTAAATTGCAAGATCTAATTCTTCCTCCTTTGTTTGTCATAGATCTAATCGAGATGATTAATTTTATGAATAAACTAAATTCGAGGAACTCATATGAAGGTGATGATGTTTCTGGATAAACAATATAGGAATACACGTAGTGTAACTGGAGTTATACTTTGTGTACTTTTATTCAATGCACTAGGAGTTAATTCAAAAATTACTTAAACTGTGTGAATTGATTACACGTGGTGTAGTTAATTCTTACATTGCATGTTAAGTAGGCTAGATTGGTGCATAGTCAATCGTATTACATGTCGTGTATCCCATGTACATGGTATATAATCCCTTTGAGTCACAGATGAGCCATATTTTTTGTACATGGACTACCTAACTGGTGACCATGTAACTTAGAGTCCAGACGTCATGTAGTCCCTTTTACATAATATGTACTCCATTTTTTCTGAGTTACGGTTTACACGTTGAGTCCCAAAGTGTGTACCTTAGATATATAGTGAGATATGTACATGCCATTTAGCTCACCTATTCACATTGTGTACTTATACAAAATTACACAGATTTAAAATTTATTTATTATATTGTGTAAACCATGAGACATGTTCTTATGTGTGGTTATTATGTTGATAGGACCCACCATGTGATGGTTTTTAGTGTGTATATATATATATATATATATAATTAATATATATGTAGTTTTCATATCTTCATATCATCTATGAGTTTTATTACAATTGTTACTCAACGTGCATTGAAGCATAACACATGACTGGAAAATCATGTAATTCGTGTAATCATTAAGTTGATAGTACAAATCATGAAAGTATGTGATAATTCATGTATTATATGTGTCAACAAAGTAAAATTTTATATCATTATAATACATGTTGGGTGTATTCAGATGGGTATTCACTGTGTTTCCTCTAAGGTACATTTATTGACATGTTTAATTTTAAATAAATTTACTTCATTTGTTTAAAATTATAATGGATAATAATCACAAGGAAATTTAGATGATAATTAAGATAAAATAACTTATTAATTAAAGATTGTATTTAATTTATTTGGGTGTGATTTGTCTTAAATAAGAACGATTAAGAATTGAATGCTAGTTTTATTAAATTCATAATTCATTGTGTGCATTTGGATGGTCATGAGTATAGATCGGACCTTTGTATGTGATTAGTTTCATTTAATTTATTATTAAATTAAATTGTTGTTCTGTGTACCTTCTCTCTTCTTATTATGTAGGTCATGTGTTCCCATGGTTTCTTTTATCTAAACCCTTTTCCCTCACCAACGTGTGAGTAAAAGCATATGTAATGGATGGATCTCCCAAGATAGTGGAGGTGGTTTAAGTTTGGAGCTGAGGATAAACCAATCCAAGAGAGATACATTTGTGGACAGGTGGAAAGTTGGAACACAAACCATAATTGGTTCAAGGTCTTTTTCCCATAAGTCAATGGTTATTTTATCAACCTCTAACTAATCATTAGTAAATTCTCATGATCATACCACTTGATTATTTTATTTCTATTTAGTTTCATGGTTATTTCATTATGGATGTATTTTTGCGATCACATAATTTAATGAAATTAATTTTCATGAAAGATAGAACTAAAATAAATTGGCTTATGTATAAATATTATCTAAGACATGGTTAATCACTTAAGTAAGTCCACTTAATATTATAAATCATGTAATAAATGTAATAATTGTAAATTTACACATAAAAGGATAAAATCCCTCAATTATATATATTAAGTCGGTATAGCCTTCCACTACTTTAGATAAAATAAAACCATAGTTAAAAGTTCTTGCCCAGCCTAAGTTGGGGTGCTTTCAATTATTTAGGAATTTTAACTTGAAGTTTTGGGTTGACTTAACTTAGTTCACATCAAGGTTCGACTGCCAAAGCAGGACTTGGTGTAACTAGGAAGCAAAGGTTGAGGAATTCCATTTTAAAGATTTCTGGATTGGGGAGTCCACTCATTGGATCAAGGAACTGTGAGTTAATGAATTTGGCATTTGAAATTACTACCTAAAACCGTTCAAGTTGCTTGAACAACCAAAATGGGGGTAATGAGAAGGTGAATATAGATCCTTGCCACTAGGATGTACAAGAAACATTATATTCTAAAACCAATGGTGAGGGATATTGAGTTTTGATAAAATAGTGGAAACTAATAAATATTATATTTATTTATTTGTATAAATTTTATCAAATAAAGTACTAAAATCCTACTTATCTTATTTGTATAAATAGTAATAAAATGACATCAAACATATCATTGTGATCCATACTTGAAAAGGATAACCTTCTCACTTGCACAAATTTCTAAGAATGGAAAAGGTGCTTATGTGTCGTCCTTTTCCATGAAAAGAAATTATATGTGCTAGAAGAACCTTTTTCTAAAGCGCTTGTAAATGAGGCTAATGATGAAGAGTTATTTCTCTATGAGAAAAATTTGAACAATTCCATATATGTTTAATGTTTCATGATATCATCCATGTCTAATGAGATTTTGAAGAAACATGAGTACATGGATTCGTATATCATGATGTCTCACCTTTGGGATCTCTATCAAGAGAAGGTGAGACAAGAGAAGGTGAGACAAGAGAGGTATGAGATCTCCAATTCTTTGTTCACAATTAAGCTTGGAGAGTCTATTCTAGTTGTGCCTCATGTATTCAAGATTATTAGACACATTTAAAGCTTATTCATCTTAGGGATTAAATTCCTAGATGAGTTATGTATAAATCTCATACTTTCATCAATACCCAAGACCTTCTCCAGTTTTATTGTTAATTGCAACATGAGAAATAATGAGAAGATTCCTTCAGAACTTCTTACTTTGATTCTCCAAGTGGATAAGTACATGGGGCATGATAAACCCATTGTCCTTAAGGTGAATAAGAAAAGGAATAACAAGGAAAATGGGGGAAAGACCTATAAATAGTCTAAATCCCCCAAGAATTTTTCTTCTAAGAAGAGGAAGATTTAGAGGAAAGGCAATAAAAAGGAGGCAGTATGTTTTTCATGTGGAAAGCTTGGAAACTGGAAGAGGAACTTCACCCAGAAGCTAGGGAAAGCTAAAGGTGCATTATTTATTGAGTTTAATATTTCCATATCTATATATTCAGTATTAGATATAGCTTTTGGTGCTTACATTTGTATCTAAATATAAGAACCAAGTAGATTCCAAAATATTTCTAGAGGAGAGGTGGATCTGAGAGTTGTTAATAGTATGATTATAGATGCACTAGCCATTGGTGACTACCACCTTTCATTTCCAATGGGAATGATTTTATTTTTAAAATATTTTTATTATGTACCTACAGTTTCCAAGAACATAATTTTTGTATCATGCCTAGATGAAAATGGGTTTATTTTCAATTTTGGAAATAAAAGTTGTTTATTTTATAAGGAAAACATATGTTATGGTATGGAACATTTAAAAAATGGTCTTTATGTATTAAATTATGAGAACAAAGTGTTGTAAATTGATAATGAATCATGTTCACATAACTCATATAACACCCAGATTTAGCATCACCATATTGGTCATGAAAATGAGAAGTGTTTGACAAAGCTCTACCAAGATGGTTGTTTAGACTCATTTGAGGTAAAACCGCTTAAAAGATGTCATGCTTTTTTTACAAGGAAAATGACTAAACCACAATTTGGTGGACATGGTGAAAGGGTCATAGTGATTCTAGGATTAGTGCACGTTGATGTGCATGGACCATTTCTATGATATCATAAGGGAACAAAGGGATACTAACTATATAACCCCTTGGAAAAGAAAGTGATTATCACCAGACAAGTTGTATTTATTTAGAGTGATAACATATTCAAAAAGGATAGTAAGATAGATATTGAATTTTATGAATTTTATGATCAAAATACACAAGATTTGGTACAAGAATAGATTCAATAGGTCCATGTGGAAGAAGTAGTTCATGAAACACAAGTACTATATAGGAGTATAATAGGGATAAGAGGACCATAGAGATATGGTTTCCTAGTCACCAAATATGGTGACTCATTATTACTTGACAATGATGAACCTATCTACTATAAAGAGGTAATAGAGAGATAAAAATCTATAATATGGAAAGAATATATGAATTCTTAAATGGATATCATGTATCAGAACCAAGTTTGGGTTTTGGTCGATGCACCGGTTCATGTAAAGACTATTGGATGTAAATGGGTATTCAAGAGGAAATTGAACATGGAAGTTAAATTAAATTCATATAAATTAAGGCTAGTTGCTAAATGTTTTAAAAAGTGTCAAAGAATTAACTATTACAAAAACCTTTTCCCCAGTTTCCATGTTTAAATCCATCATAATTCTACTTTATATAGCAACTTACCATGATTATGATATTTGGAAGATGGATTTCAAAACTGCATTCCTTAATGGGAACCTTAAAGAAGATGTCTATATGACACAAATAGAAGGTTTTGTGACTCTAGGTGATGCCAAGAATATTTGAAAGTTTTAGAGATCTATTTATGGATTGAATCAAGAATTCAGCTCATGGAACATTATATTTTATGAATCCATAAAAGAATTTGGTTTCATTAAGAATTATTGTGAGTTGTGTGTTTACAAGAGGTTCAGTGGAAATGTGGTTTTTATCATAGTAGTATATTTTTATGAAATGTTACTTATTGTAAACAACATAACAGTCTTACAGACTATTAAGGACTAGTTAAACAAATGTTTCTCCATAAAGGATTTAGGTGAATCAGCCTATATTCAAAGAATCAATATCATTCATGATAAATCTAGGAGGATTATTGGACTAATTCAAAGTACATATGTTAAAAAGATACTAAAGATATTTAGTATGGAAAAATCCAAGATGGGATTGTTTATAGTGTCATGTGGTTTACATATTTATAATAAAATGTTTCCTCATACACAATGGGAGAAAGAGAGAAGAGAAAGATCCCATATGATTTAGCAATAGGATCTATCATGTATGTAATGTTATGTACTAGACTTTATGTTTCTTATACATTGAGCAAGGTAGGAAGATTTCAATCATATCCAGGAGAACAGAATTCATCTTCTATTAAGGTTTTCCTTAAGTATCTGAGAATAACAAAGGGTATGTTCCTTGTGTATGGAAGAGATGAGGATCTAGTCATCAGGGGTTACACTAATGCTAGTTTTCTGATAGATCATAATGATATAAATTCATAAAAAAGATGTGTTTTTTGTATCAACAGATTAGTTATGAGTTAGAAGAATTCAAAGAATCTAGTTGTCGTTGATTCTACATCGGAGTTTGAGTATATAATAGCTTCTGATGCAACCAAGGAATCTATTTGGATTCATAACTTTTTTCAATTTATATATGTGGTGCCTAGCAGTAAATACCCTATCACATTGTATTGTGATAATACTACAGCAGGGTCTCTTGAAAAAGAGACAAGGTCACACCAACAAACAAAGTACATACTCTGGAAGTATCACCTCTTAAGGTATTTTCATCAGAGGGGTGAAGTTACAGTAATCAAAGTTCCCATGGAAGAGAAGGTGGTGGAACCCTTGACTAAAATCCTATCTCATCAGAATCGTGAGTATCATATGAGAGCTAGTGAACTGGAGGCTTTTAGCGGTTGGATCTAGTGCAAGTAGGACTATGTTAGAGTTGGTGTCCTAAAACCAACTTATGTATACTTTATGACAACTTGTATTCATATTTTTTAATATTAATAAACTCCATATCACATCATGGTTATTATTCTATGTAACATATTATGCAATAATTTATTAAGAGTAGTTTTCACGCTGAAAGGTCGCAGCAGTTCCCCACTATGATGAGAACCCGGAATTGCTACGACACTATTCTTAAATATATGTTCTATATATGGATGATATCATTTTAGGTACAAAAATGATATAGGATATTAGGTGCGGATACTCATAGGAATTTGAGTCACCTTATCATAGTGTCCACCCTTGGTAATATTCAGTGGGATATTATGAGAACGAGACTAGTCAGTAGGAAATCCACATTTATATGTGTTATTGGATGTTCCTATATATGTACATGTTTATTGGTCCTTATACTTTAATATTATTATTAATTAGTATTATGAGTCATGTGTTTTGATGTATTGATGAAAACTGTGATAACATATGTTCACGGTGTGGTAGGATATGTTGTGTGCGTCATGGTTAATATTACATTAATGAATAATGTGAGAAAGGATTTGTCTCTTATGTTATTTAATGGAAGTTGATATCTCAGGCCCTTTGATGGAAATTATATAGCATAAATAAATCCATGTTCATGGTTTACAATAGGTAAGTTCAATTTACAAGAAGTCAAAGAAAGAGACATCAATCATATAGGTTGATGGAACCAGCATGCAACCTGGTAGATTTGAGATATCATGATAAAGGGATTATATTACATAGTAAGCATTCATATGATGTATCATGTCGTTGTGACATTAAATTATTTCTCTATGGGTGCCTTGGTGTGTTTCTAGATGTTAACCTTGGACTTTAGGCTGATTCGGCTAATACCACTGAGAAAGCGGCCAAGAGGGTCACACACTAAGTGTATCCAGAATGTCAGTTAAATAATATATTATTATTTATTATTTAATAATTTTAATAAATATTAATCCCATACATGGTTTAATAATTATTCATGTATTATTGATCGTATATATTTTGTCACCAATTATTCAAGATAATATAATGTGAGTGAAATATTTAATAAATATTTATTTTCTATTTTGTAAATATAATATTTATCTATTTATTGGTGAATAATGTATTGATATTTATTTTATAAATAAATATTAATTATTCAAGTACCAATAAATATGTGGAAGAATGGAAGACCGGGTTTAATGGTCCGATGAGAAATAATAAATATTGAATATTTTTTGAATAAATAATATTTAATTTAATTTGAAAGTTAAGTTCATGTCAAAAAATAATATTATTATTATTATTTGAAATGGGGTTATTTAGGGATTAAATAAATAATAAAGGGACCTTGAATAATTATTTTATTTTAACCCTAGAGATATATAAATCCAATTATATTATTTTCTCAAAATCCAATTCATTTATTTGGTTGTGCACAATGGATTTGGATAATCCTATCAAGACCTAGAGAGATCCCTTCTCCAATAATACTCCTAATAATGGAGATTAATTTTCCTCTACCTTCCACTTTTGAGTCAAGATAGATCTATAAGAATTATTTGGAATCAATTCTTAAGGCAATCAAAGGTGGACGGAACAAGCACTAGCATATACCATGCTAGCACCCGAATATTCCTACAATAACATTTGAAGATTTTTGGAACATGTGTGGATAACTGATAGAGGAAATCTACTTGGATTTATAAAATTTAATGATGGAACAATGTAGATTTATTTTTAGATCCATCAATTAAGAAATAATTCCATCAAGGTAATTCTTTATTTAATTAAATTAATTATAACTAATATGTGATGATTCTCTCTCTTGGTTCTAGAATTCTATCCCTTGTGTATATTATTTGACTAAATTCTGTAGATCAAAAGTTTTAACATTTTGTAAATCTCAGATTGATCATCGATCATAGAAAAAAAAGAAAAGTTGGGCACAACCCTTAGCACGCTTCCTATGAACCCGAAACCTATAGGGTAGTGGGAGTCTGGATAAATGATCAGTAATAACATTCTCAGTCCCCTTAGTGTCCTTTATGATGATGTAAAACTATTTTATAAATAAGATCCATTGTATTAGTCATGGTTTGGTATACTTTTTTACTTAATAAATATTTAAGGGTTGCATGGTCGGTGTATAAATTACCTTGGAAAAAACAAGGTATAAGTGAAACTTTTTGAAATAGTATTCAACTAATAAGAGTTCCTTATTTGTATTTGTTTAGTTAACTTGAGTGTAAATCATTATGTTACTAGAATAGTATATGGGACAAAAGATGTGCCTGACTCACTTCCCTAAGACAACGCCTACCGCAAAGTCACTAGCATCACACATTTTCTTTGAGTATTTGTCCTAGGTTTGTGAAATAATAACATGATCGACCACCAAAATATTATTTAAAATGTTTAATACCTTATGACACTATTTGGTGAACTCAAAGAGAGTATCCTTGGATAATAGGTGTGTTAAAGGGTGGGATAATTTCTCAAAATTCTTTACGAAGCGGTAGTAAAATCCTGCATGGCCTAGGAATCTCCTTATGCCTTTTACCATTGAGGGATCAGGTAATTCTTTGATAACTTTGATCTTTGCTAGATAAAATTCCATTCCATTATTTTAGATTTTTTTTCCAATGAATATACCTCATTGGACCATAAAATTTCATTTATCCTAGTTTAAAACTAGGCACTTTTCTTCATAGAATTGCAGGACTAATTCTAGATTTCTTAATCAAACCTCAAAAGATATTTCATAAACTAAAAAAACATCCATAAATATTTCCAGGAATTCCTCCACCATATCATGTAATATATGTATCATTCAACTTTTAAAGGTCACTGGTGCATTACACATACTGAATTTCATGCATCTATAGGCGAAGGTACCGAATGGACATGTGAAAGTAGTTTTGAAGTAATCACCTGGGTTGACTGCAATTTGATTGTATCCTAAATATCCATCCAGGAAATAGTATAATTCATGTCCTACTAGTATCTCTAGAATTTGAACCATGAAATTCAATGTTAAATGATCCTTTAAATTTTCTATATTTAAATTTATTTAATCCATGCATACTCATCATCCAGTGATGGTTCGAGTCGAGATCAATTCATCTTCATCATTTTTCACAGTTGTGAGGCCACCTTTATTTGAGATGACCTATAGAGGACTCACCCACTCACTTTCAGAGATTGAAAAAATAATTCCAGTGTCTATAAGTTTCAATAATTCTTTCTTAACAACCAATTTAATTGGTGGGGTGAGTTTCATCTTGGTATGGTGTTTGGGTTTTTCACCTTCTTCCAGTAAAATCTTATGTGTACAAATTGTAGGGTTAATCCATTTGATATCAGCCACTCACCAGGTGATTAATTTCTTATGTATTTATAGGAATTCTATAAACTTTTCCTCTTGTTTCTATGTCATTTCTGAGCTAATGATGATTGGTAGTGCAGCTCTCGTCATTAAGAATGAGTACTTGAGTGTGCTTGGGAGTGGTTTAAACACTAACTTTAGTGGATGGATGACTGAGGTTTGAATGGTGAGATAGTTTCCCTTATCAGAGGTTCTATGTATTTCACTTCCTCATGGTCATAATACTCATTTTCAGTAGGAGATAATGTATCACTATCATCTTCAATGGTCACGTATTCATTCTCTTCTTCAGTGATAGAGATAGATTTGTAGTCAAAAGAATCATCTACTTGTTTAGCATATTTCATTAGGTCAAACACCACTTGTTCATCCCCAACTATGAATATAAATCTTCCTTGATTCACATCAATAATTTTCTTCCTATTGGCTAGGAATGGTTTACCTAGTTAATTGGAACATCTCCTTCTTCTTCCATGTCCAATATAAGGAAGTCCGCTGGAAAAATGAATTTTCCGATTTTAACTAGGAAATCCTCGAGAAGTCCTCAAGGATAATTTACTAATAAATTATCCAATTTAAGTTCCACTCTATTTGGATTTAACTCTTTAAGTCCTAGATTGCATAATATACTCATCAGTATGAGGTTAATGTTGTCTCCTAAGTCGCATAGGGTTGCTCTGAAGTTGTATGCCCCTACGGTGTAAGGGATTAGGAAACTTCCAAGGTCTCACATCATCGGTGGAAGCTTCTTCTAAGAAGTGGTATAGAATTATTCATTTAGAGATATGAATATTAGGTCTTCTATATTCCTCATTTTTTAGATTAGTTCCTTTAGGAATTTCTCATAGGTATGTATCTAGGTAATAGATTCAGCAAATGGAATGTTAATATGAAATTTTCTGAGAATTTCTAAAAAATTATTATATTTCCCTTAAATTTTACCTTACCTTATTCTTTCTAGGAATGGGAGAGTTAGTTTGTAGGTTTTTGTTTCTATTTAGATGTATTCTTTAGGTTTATCTTATATTGGATCTTTTTCATGAGGTATTGATTCTAGATTTTTTCCTTGATCAGTTCTAGTCATTCTTTCGTTATCATCCTTGCTAATGATTATTGCATGTTTCTTGTGTTTGTCAAGATTATTTTCTTCTCCTCTATAGGGTTTCTAAAAATACATCATTTTTATTATCCTTAGTACCACTTCCTTTGATTCTTCCTTCAGGTATATTTTGGTATTACTAGGCAACGTACCTGATAATCAATCTGATAAGGTCTTTGAGATTTGACCCATTTGGTGTTTGAGTTTTTGGAGGGAAGCCCTTTGATTTTTCATTTATTCCTCTTGGGTGGTAATACTCTAATCCTATTTTTAAATTAAGTCTATGATAAGATTTTATAGATTTTATTGAAGAAGTTCAGCTGTTCATGGTGGTTTTTGAAGAGCTGGATGAAATTGTTGTTGGACTCTAGAATGAAAAGGTGGTTCAGGTAGTTGTTATGTTGGTCGAGGAACCGAATTCATAAGAAGGTATCCAGGTGGTCCTTGGTTTCTTGGTGTTTCTTTACCACTTATCTATTGATATTAACCTTGATTATTTTGTGGTGGAAGTTGATTTCGAATCTTCTAATAATACCATTGTGGTTACTGGAATTTTTGGCTTTCTTTGGTTGTAATTAAAGTAATTAAAATCTTGTCTTTGAGGTTCGTTTACTCCTACCCTGCAATCTTGGTATGGGTGTGGTCCTCCACACATCTTTCAATATTAAATATTTATAATAGGTATAGGGTCAGTGGTGGTTAAATAGGTAGCTTAAATGATTCCATCTTCTTAGTAAAGGTCTCTACTTGTGCTACTAGATGGGTGTTTTCTTTTACTTGGTGGATTCCATGCTGAGGAAGTCCTCGATTGCTCTACCATGGAATAGCATTATGAGATACCTCATATAGAAGTGTTTTTTCTACTTCATGTGTTTTGAGAATTAGACCACTATCTTCAGTGGCATCTACCACTATAGGAATAGCTGGTTGGAATCCTTGGTAGAATATTTGCAGTTGAAGCCACACATCAAGTCCATGATGTGGGAACTTTCAAGTGATCTCCTTGAAGCAATACTAATACTCCCATACTAACTCTCCATCTATTTGGGAAAATTTATGGATGTCATTATAGAGCTTTAAAGTTCATATATGTTGGAAATAATTATCTAGTAACTTTTTGGGTAGTTCATCCCAAGTTATGATTGACTCGGGAGCTTGGATTTTTAGCCAATACTTGGATTGGTCATGTAAGGAGAATGGGAAGACTCTAAATCTGATTGCATCATAGGACACTCCCTAGTTGTTAAAGTTATCATAAACGTATAGTAAATTAGAGATATGGTTATGAGGATTTTCACTCTAAATTCTATTGAACTAGACCATATTCCAGATCATATAGATGCATTGAGGTTTAATTTTCAATGCATGCACCTAGACGGGAGGGCAGACAATGTTGGGTGCAATACCACTGATTAATGTCAATCTATAATCCACTATGGTGTTATGTTATAGCAAGGGTTTCTCTATTTTTATTTCAGGTGTCACATATTTCACATTTGGAGGGTTGGGTCCCACAAGATTGTTGCAATCATCCATACTTATATGGTGGCGCACGTAAAGATGTCTTTTGACCTCAAGAATGAAATGAGTAGTTCTTGAGCATTGGTGTTCCTTGAATGGGTTAAGTGGCCTTGGAGAATGCACTAGGAAAAATAAAAATAAGGAAATAATGGCATTTAAAAGAAAGAAAAAAGAAAGAAAAAATGAAAAATGAAAAGGTGAGTGGTTGAGGCAATCATATGTTCATGCCGAAAGTTCTTTTGTGTGAGAAATAGTTAAAAAACTCCCTAGAAATGTCACCAAAATTTGACTCTCATGCATGTGTCATTTAAATCACCTGGGTAGTGATCAAATTATAAATTTCTAGTATCACAAACTATACTTTCTAAAATGACATAGTAAAGTGGTAGTGAGGGGTCAACCCCATGGGGAAAATTGGATGATAGGTAACCAGTGATTTCAAACCCTTTATGTAGGAGTACTCATTAATTGATTTGGGTTTGGGATTCAATTTGTAAAAACCTATATTTTTATCAAAGGCATGAACCTTTTTTTGAATTCCTTTGTTTGGAACTTATAATGTTGCATAACGGAGTCAATGAGATATTGGGGGTGTTTGGGGCCTAGAGCGTTGAAATTTAAAGAGGTGGACTGGGTTATATTGTTAGTAGAAACCGCATAGCCCATCCTTCATAGTTTCTCTAACCATGAGGCTTAATGTAGTGGGGAGCAGGGCTCCATACAGTTTCTTTGAAAACATGTGTGAGAGACCAAACACCCATGAAACTTGTCTCACACAATTTGCAGAGTTGTTTTGCATGGTATGTGCACAGTTATCCAAATTGTGTGCCTATCCCATGCAGGAGGCCCCTTGGATTAGAACCTAGTGCACAATTGGAAAATGGTTTGGCCAACCGTGCGACCAAACCGTGCACCCTTTCATGTGTGTCTGAATTTATGGTTTTTCCCTTAAAATTTTTTAAATCCCTTTTTCCTTCTTCTTTCCCTTCTCTTTAGTGAACCATACCTCTTCCTCTCATAATAACCCTTCTCCCTCACAATCTAGGGATCAAGAGATCTCATTTATTCATCATATGTTTCTCTTGCTGTCAGATTCATCAGGAAGCTAAAGGTAACCACTTCAATCCTCTCCCTTATATTTCAAGTTCCTCTTCTCATCTCTTTCACTATCTGAGTGCAAGCTCATTTTTCTACTTTCATGGAATTTGATGATTTCTTCAATATCTTCCATTCAGTCTTGAATTGAAGTCTGACACTAGATGAGGGAAGCTCTATGAGGCTAAGGTAGGTGGTCTAGGTTATTTCCCCTTATTTTATTGAATTATATAATATGTGTTGTTGTGTCACGAGATGGACCCTTCTGACGATTACTTGTAATTTCTATTTAAATTAAATGGAAATCCTAATAATGCAATTTGTGACCTAAGATAGTGGATAATAAACCCCTTGGGTTGATCACCTTGACTTATGTCATCTCATTGGATGCACTCCACCTTTGAGGATTAATTTCCCTTATTCAAAATTGTATAAACTCCCTTTGAGGTGTGTTGATTCATAATTAATGCTATGAGATTAATGAATTAAATTGAAATAATTGGATTTACTATGAGTTAATTTCGTGATCCTTATTCCTTATAACATAATAGTTTACCCAATGTAAATGCCTTGACCCATATGCATGTTATGATAAATGCTTGAACTAAATGAAATGTCCTTTTTCTAGACATGTCATATGTGCATTATTTGATCAAATTCTTTCACCTTATTTCCGAGGGTGATATGAGGGTTTACGACTTAAGGATCCCATGGATGGACTCTTTGTACCTTCTTTTTATAATGTATTAATGGTTTATAAACATGCTGATAGTGAAACTAGCTATTCTTGGGATGGTATCATCATGCATTGTCTATTTTTTCCTCTAAATGAGTGGCATCGGTTCCCTAGGGGAGACCCGTGGAACGATGGTTATACTATGTCATGATAGAGGCTTGGGCTCATACATGTGATACTAGGGATGGAATCAAAGGTTAGTTCATACTGTTATCACACCATTATTGTAGTGACACTTGGGACTTCATTCTTAGGTTACCTAGGATGGACACCCTAAGCATTGGACTTATACCAAGAACCTAGAGAGATAGATAGAATTATTTTAGAATTTCCATGGATGGGCTCAGGGTGAATCTATATATTTTTATAAAAAGGCTTAAATTAAATTGAAAATGAATTGATGATATTAAATTAAGAAATGATCTTTTGGTTTTGGAAACTTAGGGACGTGTCCACCAAACCCAATAACAAGCTTAGGGAAAGTGTATATTTTTACATGTTATATCCCTCACTTTACCTTCATAGGTTATCTTGGTTCATACTTGCTAGCTTAGGATGAAGTAGGTAGAATTGGATGGTTTTCCTATTGGAACCCATTATGATTATTTATTTATTTACTTTTGTCTCACATTTATTAGTTATGGAAGACTTTTTATTTATATTGCATGAATGGATTGATCTAGACACCATTGGTGGTGGCATATTGGGATTTTATCTCACATTCTACTTAATCCACCTTTGGTACCTAATTAGATTTCATGACTGTTGGAATGGATAAAGGGAATTGGCCAGTTTTTTAGGCTTGATTTCTAGCTCTAGGATGAAGTATGGGGGTAGAGGACTGATCTTATTCTCAAGATGATAGTTGTAGATATTTTTAGCCTTTTTTATATTTTTTTATCATGTGGTATATTCTTGTATTCCATTCCCTTTGAATATTAATTTTTATATAATATTATCATCATCATTGAATCCTATTATTTATTCATATTCTACTTGTATACTTATATTTCTTGGATTATCTCCATATTTTTGCTGTTATCTATTTCAAATTTCTACTTCCACTATTTATTATCTATTGTTTATTGTTTAGATCACTCTGATCTATGAAGGAATAGTCTCCCCATGGACACACCCTAGGACCTATCTGCTAGTTAGAAGCCTTTGGTGTTCGAGGAGGGGCACTTGAGGTCTTGTAGCCACCTCCTCAGGGCACCGTTAATGGAAACAATAGCAGGACTCTAAAAAGTGGTATAAGAGGAGTTTTCATTTTTTTTCTTACTATTTGGGTTTAGATAGAATACTAGTACATTGTAATTTGGTAATGAGCTTGTGTTTGGGAGTAGATACCCCATGTACAGGGGAAACCCAAATTACCTGGGATGGTTAAATACTATTATTGTTTGTATTGTTATATTTTCATGGATTTCACCATTGGGTGACGCACCTATTTTATACTGTTATTGATTTTTATATTGTTGAAAAAGGGTTTTTTAGCCTTGGAACGATGATATGAGGGCACATTGAAGCATGCATCATACTAGGCACTATAGGATTTAAATTTCATGCATTATTTCATTCCATATCTATATATCAGTGTGTATTTCCTATTCATCCATTTGGGATTTCAAGCCACCAGTTTGGTCCTTGAGTCCTTCAAGGCCTATAGGTCACACAAGGCCTTCGATCCAGTAATAATTTTGGGCCACTTCAAGGCCTTCAATCCACCTCAAGGCCTTCAGACCACCTCAAGGCTTTCGGGCCACATTAAATTTGCTTAATGAACCAGGTAAATTCTATAAGGAGAATACTCCAGATGAGGATTTAGAGTAGAAGCATTCACCAGAGCAGATTCTACTAGATTTGGAAGAGAGAGAGGGTATGGCACTTCCATCATGACCAGTCTGTACAAGCATGGGAATCCTATCCAAACATTTATGTGAAGGTGGAGATCTAACATCATGATGTAGAAGCTGGGGAGGAGTAGTTCCAATTAGTTATAGTCTAGATAAATTCCTTTAAGACCTATGAGTCATGTAATTCTCTAAGCCTATGGGCCTTGTAAGGGTTCCCCATCATCCCTTTAAAGGGATATTATCAAAAATAAATACAAATAAGGCCTTTAGGCCATTTAGGTAAATACATAAAGAAATTAAAATGACTATAACTTTTTAAAATGAAATAGGCACCTTGTAAGTGTATTATGATACCTTGACCCTAACCTGACCTAGTGGTGGGAAGTAGGTCGTGTCTCCTATAACCTTTCTATGACCTTATCTGATCACCTAGAACTAGCTCTTAGAGTAGGATAAGGCTTGAGACATGCTTATAGGAAGGCCTTGTACCTATCCTTTCTTTATCACTTTTCCTATTTGTTATTAATCCTATCTGAGACGTGTTCTTTGAAATTATATAGTTATTCCACCATGAAGACCTCATGTTGTGCACCAGAAAAGTGGTGATGAGCATACTATTAAGGTGGTGGGTCCTGATCCACCCGTGATACCTCCTATGGTTCCAACCAAGGAACCTCCTTCTAATCTTCCACTAGGTGATGATACCCAATTCCATGATAGCTTATTTCGATTCATGCAGTCTGTTCAGGGTACTCCTTGACCTACCCCTACCATAGAAGAGCTTACTCGCAAGTTCCAGCAATAGCATCCTCCCACGTTTTCATGGGATAGAGGACTTCAGTATGCTGATTCATGTATATAGGCCATGGTGTATATCTTTGATCATATTGATATGCCTCAAGAGAGGAGGGTCAAACTCACGACCTATATGCTACATGAATCCTCTAAGTATTTGTGGGATGTTCTTACCCATTCTAGTTGACATTAGGGTATGGGTTGGGTGAACTTCCAGAGATACTTATTTCCACAAACCTATAGAATAGATCATACTTAGTAATCCATGCACCTTCAGTAATGTGACATGTCAGTGATGGAATACTCGACTTGCTTCATTGAATTACAGCATTTCACACCAAACATGTCTGGTGAAAGCTGAATAATGTGTGGTGATTTGAGGATGTACTTTCATATTACATCTACTCACAGGTGAACATATTTTGGTTGAACATCATTTTTGAGATAGTGAACCAATCCCTCATCACTGAGAAGAATCTGAGAGAATCGGGCTACATGAAATAGGGTAGTTCAGATTCTAGGTAGAGTAGTGGATTATCCAGTGGTAGGAAACATCATTTTGAGGTTACACATGGGAAAAACACTAGCTAGGTGGAATTCACTAACAAATATGTGGTTTTTCACCATTACATCAGGCCTGGTCATAAAAATCTACAGTGTACAAGGAACCTAATCGAGTGTTGGGTCTACAGCGTGATGGGTTGCCTCCAAAATTTCTATCAATATTTTCCTCTAGTTCCAAGTGAGTGGGGATCTATGTCAGCACTGCCTTCAGTTGAGGGATTAGTGACTTCCCTTCAAACTGTAATTTGGTCCTCTATCATCCAATTAGGCTAAGGGGGTGGTCGCATCTGAGGTACTTAGGGCTTGGAGATACAGTGTCAGCATAGTGGACCTTCTCAGGATACTCAGGCATCATCTTAGGGTCATGGATCAGGATATATCTATGATGTATAGTCTATTCATGAGGAGTAGAGTCCAGGTTCATCTATAGTTACAGGTATTGTTCTGGTAGCCTACACTTTAGTATCTTCCTTGTTCAATACAGGTGCATCACACTCTTTTCTATATATTGCAACTATGGGAAGTCTGGGCTTAGTGATAGAGTACTCCAATGGAATAATAACTCTTGACAAGCCATTAGGGGTTTGAGATAGGGGTATATACCTATGTAAGGATTGGCCCCTTTAGATAGGTGGGTACTATTTTCTGTGGAGTTTCTTTATCCTTTAGATGACCAATTTCAACGTCATTCTCAGTATGGAATGGATTGTGCCTCAAAAATCCCATGTGGATTATTATCACCTTTGATTATCTTTAACATCACCTGAGGGTAGCACATATATCCATAAGTGTGAATGGTACATATAGGAAAGTCAAGATGGACCCAAGCGTACTGGGCTAGGCGGGGTGACAACCCATATGGTGAGTCACTTCATGAGCGATCAGGGAATGAAGCTCATGGATTTTCCTCCTATTATGGATCATTTTAGGGATGTCTTCCCTAATGATTTATCTAACTTACCTCATGAGATAAAGTTTGACTTCACCATTGATCTTGTGTCAAGTGTGGAACCATTGTCCAACCCTCCTTATAGTATGGAACCTACAGAGCTCCAAGAATTCAATAAGTTTCTTAAATATCTAAAGTCTAGTGGTTTTATCTGAAACAGCACATTGTTATGGGGTTCAACAGTCCTTTTCACCAAGAAGGAGGATGGTGCCCTAAGATTTTTCATGGATTACTGCTAACTAAAATAGATTATAGTGAAAAATTGGTATCCGCTTCCTTATATTAACAACCTCTTCAACCAGCTCTGAGGAAAAATAGTTTTCTCCAAGATTGATTTGAGTTTGGGATACCATCAGGTCCAAAAGTAAGGTAATCAGACATACCACATACAACATTATGGAGTAAGTATGGCTTATATGAGTATTTTTTTCATGTCGTTTGGTCTAAATATCACACCGATAGTCTTCATGGATTTTATGAATCTGGTTTTCCACCTATTCCTTGATTATTTTTTGGTGGTCTTCATGGATGACATCTTTGTGTACTTGTGTACCATACACGACCATGAAAATCATCTTGATATTGTGAAGACTACACTAAGAGAGCACCAGATATATGTGAAGCTCATTAAATGCCACTTTTGGATCAGCAAGGTTCACTTATTGGGTCATATCATCTCTACGGCAGACATATCTATTGACCCAGAAAAGGTGAGCATCATGGTTTCCTGGGAGTATCCTAAGAACATAATCTATATACATAGATTCTTAGGTATGGATGGCTACTACAGGTGATTTATTCAGGAATTCTCACAACTAGTAGCACTGCATATGTGCTTGACCAATAAAGGGGTGAAATTCAACTACACTAAATCTTTTGAGACAGCTTTCTAAGAGTTAAATGGAAGACTCACATCAGCATCAATCATAATCCTGCCTGAGCTAAGCAGAAGCTATATTCTTTATGGTGATGATTCAATAATTCAGATGGGGGTAATTCTGATATAGGTTGATCAGGTTTTATCATATGGGTCCCTCCATCTGATACCTCATGAATGGAATAATCCTACGCATGACCTTAATCTAGATTTCTTAGTCCATGCTCTATGATGTTGGAGGAACTACATGTCAGGAGAGTGATTAATTGTCTACGTAGATCATAAAAGTATCAAATACATCTCCACTCAAAGAGAATTGAATCTAAGGTAGCATAGGTGGGTGGAATATCTGCAATTGTTTGACTATGAGATTTCTTACACACCTAGAAAACTTAATTCCATATTTGATTCCTTGAGTCTAAATATTTAGACACAAGCTGTCAAGTAGTGAGTGGAAATTGATGGATCTATTCTCTGAGATACATCTTGACGTTCAAGAATAGTATGGGAAGCCAGTCATAACAGCTCTGGAAGTGACATCCTCCCTACTAGAACGGGTCCGGATGAGGCATTTATCTGATTATGAGGGCCTCATTTTGAGGGAGAGCATCACAATTGATAACCCACCTCCTGGTTGGTTTGTTTATAGAAATGAGACCTTACTCTTCTGGGATCGTGTTTGGGTGCCTTATGATATACAGGAATAGTTGATGAGGTAATTTCATGCCTCTTTTTAGGTAGTTCACCCAAGTCTCACCAAGATGTACTTATACATCTTCCATCAATATTGGTGGCCATGTATGAATAGGAATATTATAGGATTCATCACCCGGTACTCCACCTGTCAGTAGGTGAAGGTGGAGCACCAGTAACCTGCTAGACTTCTATAGCCTCTATCCATTTGTGAGTGGAAATGGAATGAAGTCACCATGGATTTCATGATAGTATTTCAAATATCACCTTAATGCAGCGATTTGGTATGGGTGATCGCTGACCAGCTGAACAAGGTTGCACACTTCTTGCCGATTTGGGAGACCTTCTCTATTGATGAGCTAGGAAGGCTTTATATCTAGGAGATAGTATGCCTTTATGGTGTTCCTTGTTCTATCATTTTAGGTCAAGACATCTGTTTTACATCGCAGTTCTGGCATGGTATTCAAAAGAAACTGAGTTCACAGGTTCTCTTGAGTATAGTATATCACCCTCAGACCAACGGGCAGTCCAAGTAGACAATATGGGTGTTAGAGGATATTCTTCGGGCCTGCATTCTTTATTTTGGAGGTTTGTGGGAAAATCATATACCTATTTTTGAGTTTTCCTAAAACAAAATTTTTTAGAAAATAATTTGGATGGCTCTGTATGAGGCCCTTTACGGTAGATTGTTACATTTACCTATGTTCTGGCTATAGGTAGGTGAAGAAGCTCTACTAGTTCCTCATCTCATTCAGGATACTTCAGAGTAAGTTCAGCTGATTTAAATGAGTATAGAAATAACTCAATATATGCATAAGACTTATATTGATCATTGTCATCAACCTCTAGAGTTTGAGGTGGGACATTGGTTCTTCTTGTATGTGTCACCTAGATTGGGTCACAAATGAATCAGGAGATAGGTAAATTTATCACCTTGATATGTCAGGCCTTTTGAGGTAGTGGAGAGAATCGGGTTGGTAGCCTATCAGTTGTTTTTATCTTAGAGATACCATTCCATTCATGATTTACTCCACATATTAAATATTATTCTTTATCATGTTAACCCTTATCATTTTTTTGACCCCAAGGATATTGATCTGAAGGTGTGTGCATCCTTTGAGGAGCATATAATTTGTATCGTTTATCATAGCACAAATTTTCCCCGAGGAAGGTCGGTTCCTCTGGTCTGGGTGCTATGGAAGAAAGGATGTATATAGGATGAGACCTGGGAGCGGGAGGCCAATGTACATGCACAGTGGCCAGAACTTTTCTCATAAGTCATTCTACCTCCCCAGAAGGGAAACTCGGAGAAGAGTTGTCTTGAGGAGGGGTGGTTATAACATCCCAGATTTTTTTCAAAGGTACAAACTATTTTTTTTTAATTCCTTTTTTTCCTTATAATGTTACTTAAGGGATTCAAGGAGGTATCAGGGGTGTCTGGGGTTCGTTCAGAGCTCAGAACCCTGAAATTGAAAGAGGAGGACTGGACTACACAGCTAGTAGAAACGGTGTCGCCCATCCCACATGGTTTCTATAAATGTGTGGCTTAAGTTATTGGGGACCATGGATCTACACAATTTCTTTAAAACCATTTGTGAGAGCCTACACACCCATGAAAATTGTCTCAAACAAGTTTCAGAGTTGTTTTTCATGGGCTACACATGGTTATCCAAGCTGTGTGTCGAGCTCGTGCAGGGTGCCCTTAGAGAAGAACCTAGCATAGAGTTGGTTCACTATTTGGCCAAAAATGTTCCCTTTCCTGTGTGGATGAATTTATGGTTTTCCCCTTAAAATGTTTTAAATATCTTTTTCCTTATTCCTCCCCTTTTCTCCAATGGACTAGTCCTCTTCCTCCTATAAGAACCCTCCTCCCTCATGGTCTAGGGATCAAGAGATATCTTTTGTTCGTCATCTGTTTCTCTCACTATCAGATCCATCAGGAAGCTAGAGGTAATATATTCAATCTTATACCTTCTATTTCAAGTTCCTCTTCCTCTCTTTTTCTCTATCTCGTTGTAAACTTATTTGACCTATTTTTATGGAATTTGATGATTTATTTGATATCTTCTATTCTAGATCGAATCATAGGCCGATGCTGAATGAGGGAAGCACTATAAGGCTAAGGTAGGTGGTCTAGGTTCTTTCCCCTTTTTTATTTTGTTATATAATATAATCCATTTTTTATAGGTTATACCCTTCTAGTGATGCCTTATAATTGCTATTTAAATTAAATTTAAAGACTTATCGTTCCATTTTCACCTCGTTCTAGTGGAAGATCAACCCCTTGGGTTGATCACCTTTACTTATGTCACCCCAATGGGTGTGTTCCACCTTTGAGGTTTAATTTCCCTTGTTCCAAATTGGATAAACACCCTTTTAGGTTTGTTTATTCATAATTAGTTCTATGATATTAATGAATAAAATTGAACTAATTAGATTGACTATGAGTTTAGGCCATGAGCTTTATGCCTTATAACATAATGGCTTACCTAATGGAAATTACTTGACCCGTATGCCTATTATGATAAATGCTTAAACTAAATGAAATGTCCTTTTTCTAGACATGTCATATATGCATTTTTTGATCAAATTCTATCACATTATTTCCAAGGGTGATATGAGGGGTTCTAACCTAAGGAATCCTTGTTCGGGTTCTTTGTTCCTTCTTGTAAGAATGTATTAATGGCTTGTAAACATATTGGGAGAGACACTAGCTATTCTAGTTAAGTCTTGTCATGAATTATCTATTTTTTCCTCTAGATGAGTGACACTGGTTCCATAGGGGATACCCCATAGATGGGATTGATGTAATAATGGTTGTACCATTCCATGAGAGAGACTTGGGCCCCTAAATGCGATACGAGGGAAAAAATTGGAGTTTAGCTCATGTTGTTATCACACCATGCCTGGAGTGACATATGGGACTTCATTCTTGAGTCACCTTGGATGGACTCCCTAGAAATTGTACTTATACTGATCCCCTAGAGAGATACATGGAATTACTGTATAATTTCCATGGATGGGCTTAGGGTGACTCTCTATATTTTTATAAAAAAGGTTAAATTAAATTGAAAATCAAGTGATGATGTTAATAAGAAATGATCTTTTGGTTTTGGAAACTTAGGAACATTTATGTCAATCCTAATAAAAATCTTGGGGGAAGTCCATCTTATTACATGTTATATCCCTGACTTTACCTTCATAGGTATCTTGGTTTAGACTCACTAGGTTAGGCTGAAGTAGGTAGAATTGGATGGGTGTACTATTGGAACCCGTTATGGTTATTTATTAATTTACTTCCATATCTCATTTATTAGTTATGGCACACTATTAATTTTATATTTCATGTATGGATTGATATAGACACCATTGGTGGTAGCCTACTGGAATTTTATGTCACACCCTACTCAAGAAATCTATGGTACCCAAGTAGATTTCATGACAATAGGAATCAATAAATGGAATTAGCCAACTTTCGAGGCTTGATTTCTAGTTATAAGATGGATTATGGGGTAGAGGACCGATACTATACTCGAGATTCTAGTTGTAAAAGTTTTTGGCCTTTTGTATATATTTTTAGCATATGGTATATGTCTATATCCCATGTCCCTTTCATATTCATTTTTATATAACATAATCATCATCATTGACTCGTATTAGTCATTCATCTTCTTCTTGTCTACTTGTATTGCTTGGATTGTCTTCATATTTAAGTTGTTGTCTATTTCACATTTCTACTTCTTCTATTTATTATATATTGTTTTACAATGTGCTCACTCTGATCTATGAGGGTATAGTCTCCCCACAGACACACCCTAGGCCCTCGCTGCTAGTCGGAATCCTATGGTGTTTGGGGAGCCACTCTTGAGGTCTTATGGACACCTCCTCAGGGCACCATTAATTGGAAACTGAGGTGGGATAATAAACAATTAAATCTACTGATATTGGTTTATGAATTCAGGAAGGATATAAGGATCAGGGTCAATTTCAGGGTTTCAGGTAAAAAATTATAATCTTAAGCCTAACTTGGTATTATTCTAGGGATTAGGATGTAAAGCGGTGTATAGATCACTAATTTATTATGATCAAACCAATTATCTATCCAAGGTGAAACTATTATTGGTTTTGGATATAGCTAAAAACCTAGATGAATTAAGATCAACTTCAATGGTAGAAAGTGTTAGAGGCTAATGGTCATAGCCTACTTAACTCCAATTATGTCAAGTAAGCTATAAAAAACTTAAAATTTGTTTAAAGATAAATAATTCTCAAATATTGGGGTGTTATATTCTACCCCCTTAAATAAATTATGACCTCACAATTTTTATATTGATAAAAAAGGTTAAAATTTTGAAAATGCCTTTTTTGAAAACTTGCATCATACAAAGGGATAATAAAACTTTTTTTTGAAAAGGAGAAGTGGGAGACATAAAAGTTACCTAAAATATCACATATTCAAGTTCTTAGATAATAATAACATTGGTGTGAAGTTAAAATATAGACATGTTGTGGGGAAGTTCGCGGAGGTCAAGTCCTTGGGTCTGCGATTTACTATAGTTTTCTTCCTTGTGTTGTGTTTCGTGGTGGAAGATGTAATCAACCTAGTAAAATATATACATGTAAGAGAAGACTAACATTCAAGTAATAATAGGTAGTGATGTAGAACATGGTCATGAGAAAGTTAATGAAGACAAAACCATAAATTTTTTAAGGTTGAAAATATCATCAATTAATCAAAAATAAATGAAAAGGAATATCATTTTTATTTCAAGATCCTTTTTCTATAGTATTTTATGCATTATCTACTAATTCCTAAATCCTAAAAACTAAATAAACCCCCAAAAATCAGGATTATTTCAAATCCAAACATAAGTATAATAACCAATTTTATAACTTGGTAATATTTTTTCATCTCAACTGAAACTACTCGATATATTATAAAAATATTCCTACTAGGAGTCTTGTTTTATAATTCTTTCCTTATAGTTTCAAGAAATTTTATATTATCAATGCCAAATTTAAAAGAGTGCATAAATTTGGAATCAAAAAAATCTTGATTTTTTGCACAAATTACCTATTATCACAACTTAAGGGATTTCCACATTAGATGTAATAATTACATAAGCTTAAAATTCCTCCCTTAGCCTTTTATAAGAAAATTTCTCTTGATGATTTGGGCATTCATTTTCATATTGACCCATCTACTTATAGTTGAAACATTGGAAATTGGTGTGTTCTTTCTTTCCCTTACACTTGCATAACTAATGACCTTTCTCTCTACATTTGAAACAAACTCACTTTCCCTTATAAAAAGTACCAAGGTGCTTCTTTCTATAGTTATCATGTGTGTTAAATTACATCCTTCCCTTATTTTCCTTCAACTCATTTCTTTTTTCTTAGTGCTCATTCATCCTCTTATTTTCTTTATTTCCTTTAAAAATATATAACTTTCAGAATTATTTCTCTATCCTGATGGAACTTGAAACCATATCATCATATGATGAAAAAATTTGATAGAGTAGTTCCCTTACGTGTATTGGATTAAGCCCATTAAACAAATAGTCAATATTAATTTCTTGATTATGTATGTAGTCCACAACATTCATTTCTAATCTTGTAAATTTTGATTCATGCTCAAAAATAATTTCCTCTTCCTTCTATATTATAATGAGGAATTTTATTTCCATATTAGTTCATTGGTCATGAGGAAAGTATTTCTCAAAGATATCACATTAAAATTTCTCTTTTCCATGATTTCTATTTCATCAACCTCTTTAGTGTTATGGACCAATGACAACTTTTGATCGTCGTATCCTTTCAAAAAAAATTACCATAATAACCTTTTCACTTTCATTACTTCCCAAAGTTAGGAATATTTTTTTGATGTAATTATTCCATTGTTAAACTACCAATGGATTATTAGTTTCACTAAAATATGGAGGATTTAATCACATGAATTGATCCAGCATGGGTTAATCACACTGTGGAATAATAGGTTGTTTCATACAGAAAAGTTTATTCATCATAACCTGAGTTAACTACCCTAATATGGGAATGATATTCTTAGTTCCAACACCAGCTTTATGGGATTTCTCAGTGAGTAAATACCTACATTAACTACAGGTGTTTATTATCTTTCTTCCATTAGGCACCATCACTAAACAATGACACATGCTAAGTTATCTCATAATCATCATTAATATTGAGCCATAAATTAACAAACCATGTATGGTAAAAATTCTCAATTAATATAAGGTGTTTTCATAATTATTATATTATCTATGTTCATTTAAAATCTAGTTCCTGGGGTTTCTATAAAATTTTCCCATATACCAACTATAAATACCCCAACTCTAATAGCCCAAAGTTAGTGGTTTCTTTATTATATTGGCACTAGATACAAACAATCATATCCCAAAGGAACAAATAGTTTATTAGTCTTAGTAAACTATATATATATACTTTAATATCATATTATATTTTAGAACATAAAATAAAACACATTATTTTCTTTTAGAACATTATTATTCTCTCTAGAATTTCTTTATATATCAATCATAGTAATCATACTTAGATAGTGGGGAAAATAAACATTAGAAATGGGTGAGATAAAATTCTCAACCGGGGTTATGTATAGTAGAAGCTATCATAGAATAAATAAGGCATGAATAATATGGCAAGGTAAACAGCTAAAAATAGATGTCATTTAATTAATAACTTAATCATGAATAATAATATGGAAATAATAACTGATGATCAAATAATGCCATAAAAATAATCACATAAACTTGAAACTTATCCATGGATATCATATCTATTAAAATAATCACATCTAAATCAATAACTAATTTCATAATGATTTAATTCATAATTATGGACATCTTAAATTTAATATTGAGGCCTTGTGCCAAGACATTTACATATATGGGTAAGGCCTTAGACAAATACCCAAATTGTTTTGTCTCATGATACCTACCAATGCATTGAAGGGCTGTGTAATTATAGGCCCCACCATTCACTTAATAAGACTAATTAATTCATCATATTAATAAACAGTACAACTTAATTATCATGCCATAATTATCAATAATTATCTGTATTGAAAGAACTAGCATACAGAATGTCAATACTTTCCTCAATCAAAATGATCATAAACCATCTAGATAAAGAATAAAAATGGTATCATTACAACATATTCTCAATATATTATATGTAAAATAAAGGTTTGTTTTCATTTATTAATATAAATACCATAAAAATATCATTAAAACATTCTTGAGGAAAATACCCTTTTTTACTTTGAAATTCACTTTTAATAAATAAAAACTTATAGAATATTAGGAAAAATATTTTCTTTGAAAATAATAATTGAAAATTTTTAAGTGATATTCAAAGCATTGGGTGGTCATGATGATGGTAAATTCTGTTCATGTATTTTATGTAAAAACAAATATTTCTTTCACATTTTCAATAAAAGTCAAAAGTAATTCATTTGGAAAATGACAAGAATATACATTTTAAATCATTTTTAAAAAATTAAAGCATGGATAAAAATTTATCTAATAAATCAGTGGATAATATAAAAAATATTTTTAAAACCTTTTAAGTAAAATATCGATATGAAAGAAAAATATTCTTGACTGATTAGAAAAACAAAGGCAGTTTAACTTAAAAACTTTATTTTGGTATCTTGAGTACTTAAAGAGATAAAAATGAAAGGAAATTTTTTAATTTAAAAAATAACCATATAATAAGAAAATATATATTGGTATTAATATAGAAATATCAAATAATTTCCCTAGTAGAGACTTAAACATAAACAATCCTGAATAATGATGAGATTGTAAAATAAACACTTACCTCATGTATGAATTCCTTCATATGTGTTTGAACCTCATATAATAAATATATATTTATTATACATAAATTTAAGAACCATGAACATATATATATATATATCATACCATATATGATATACTTATAACCTTTTATTACCAATTTATTACAATTCTTTATTTAAATCAATGTTCCGGGTGATAACCACTTCATTTTTCATGTATGTTTTGGTTCGATAGTTTTGGTACTTGTAATTTGATCATGGTTCCATAATTTATATAATTATGATAATGATATATATATCATATATATTCATTATATATATGTTTATAATAATCCATAAAAGCTAAAGGTAGAAAAATAAATCACGTCGTTCATGGAGATGGTAGGTCATACGTACGCATGAACATTGTTTTCACTTTTTAAAGGATGGAACATAAGAAAGGTAAATAATAATTAACCTTTATAGAATAGTTAATATATCATATATATAATATATATATTTATTAAATCTATCCTTATTAACATCCATGTAAGATATAAATGAAAAACGGATCACATCGCTTCATGGGTGTGGTAGTCCACGCGTACGTATAAGCGACGTTATACTTTTCCAATAGATTGTAAGGTAAAAAGGTAGATATGATATCATAATTAAATAAGTATAATTATGTCATAAATATCATATATATTAATTATTACCATATTTATAACCATCCAAGTAAATTGGTGATGAAAACAAATTGCACCGTTATGTGGAGATAGTAAGTCGTACGTACGCACAAGTGAAGTTTTTGCTTTTCGTATAATGTAAAAAAGATGTAAAATGGTTTTACCAAAATAATAATAACATATAAGTATATTTATGATACTTTATTTATTATTTTAGGATTTATAAAATATATTTAGAGAAATTATTGTACGAAATAATTTTTAAAGAGTCTGTAAAGACAATTACCCCTTCTTTGGTAGACTACCTATAGATCCCCTCTAAAAGGACCCTTTGAATGGTCTTTTAAGAAGACAATAAATTTTAATTAATGTATAGGTAAGTTAATAATATAATCAGGTTAGGTTTTTTATCTATATGTATCAATGTGGTGTAAAGAAAATAGATAAGGGTGTCCTTTTATGAGGGAGGGAAAGGACACACTTGGAATTACTAAAAAGATTAAAATATAATTAAGTCATTCTCAATAAAAATACTAATAAATAGATATATATTTTAAGAAAAAGAGTATAAGGTAGAAATATCATCATTAAATTAAAATTATATAGGTTTTGGAATCATTTTAAACCTTATCTTTTGGTGTAACCACCTTGGTTAACCAATTTTAATCTTAACCATGGTAATGACTTTTTTGATATTAAAGGGTTATAATTTCACTTATAAGGTAAAAATTGGATCATAAATAGACAAGGGATTATAGTTGTGACCATTTATAATCCTACTTATCATCTTGTAATATTTTTATGATTTTTAAATAATTTAATAAAATATATTTATCATAAAATACTATTAATTTTGTTTTAAAAATTATTCACATAATTTGACTATGAAAACAATATGAATGTGATGGAATTAGAATATAAACTTTCACACATTTATAATATTTTATATTTATCTAAAAAAAATTATAGAACATAATAATTTACCCAATTTGTATTACTTTTAATATTTTTAAAATAATTTATTTTATTTTTCCATTAATTGAATAAATATTGTGTCGGTGTTACGTAAGCATTTAAGGTAATTATTCAATCACTAAAAATTAAAAGTAAATTATAATGATAAAAAAATTAATTAATATTTCAAATAAACATTTATAACTAAACTTATCCTCTTTTTATCCTTATTTTAAAAAATTAGATATATTAAAGTCAAGAGAGTGAAAATTTATATTTATTCTTTTCTTAAAATAATATAAAAGTCATAATCAAATAAATATGGAACCAAGTGGCCATATATTAGATACTTGGATGGAAATTTCTTAAATAAATCCATAAAATTGGATAAATTCAAGTGTTAGATAAATTTTAAAGCCTTAACCTAAAGTTTTATCCCTATTTTACCTGTTTTACCCTTACCGAGGTGACAAATATTTAACAAGGTTACTATTCATAATGACCAAAAATAAATGAGAAATATTTAAAAAGTTTTATTCTATTGATTATAAATATGGAATCCATTTTTCAATATTCAATCTCTAAAATTTTAATAAATCAATTTAAATATAAATGCGTAAAATGAAACAAAAATAGTTTTCAGAAAATTGCATTTTTAAGCATAAAAATTAACTAATATCAAAATCATGAATATTTTAGATTAAAATGGAATTAATTATATTATTATAAATCAAATAGATAATAATTCAATTTAATATCAAATCGAAAATATAATTTTCCCTTTAAATCACTTGATTTAATGAAAAGAAATGATTGTATTTGAAAAATAGGTATTTTTCACTATTTACTAAAAAATAAATCATTTTATAAAAATACCAGAATTCACACTAAGTTAATTTTGATATTATGAATTCAAAAATTATGTCCTTTTTATAAAATTCAATTTAAAAATTTTCTAGAAATTGATTATAATATTCACACATAAAATATAATAAAAATATTTTTTAAGAAAGAATATTTTTGAAATTTAAAATAACTTTTCTTAAAATTGTGTACTTATATATTATGTATTAACTAATACATTTGAATTAATTAAAAAATTTCTATATATATTTCATAATGTGGTTAATCCTATTCATTTCCATTAATTTAACGGTTATTTTATAATATATCGTGGTATGTTTTAAGCTTGGTGTTGTGTGTCAAGTAAGTTATCGAACACTTAAAATTTATTTAAAGTAAAATATATTCTAAAATATCAGGGTGTTAAAAAACCTATTAAATATATATTAAATTTATATATCATATCTTAGTCCAAATAGTCTCTTATATCTATCATACATGATCTTGATCACTAGAATATAGGATACTTCACCTAAGTCCTTCATAGAGAAACGCTTGCTCAACCATGCCTTAACCACTTCAAAGGTTGGTATCTCATTTCCAATAAATAATATGTCATCAAAATATACTAATATAAAAATAATTGTACTCCCACTGAACTTCTTTTAAACACATGTCTCACATTAATTCTTAATGAAACCAAATTCTTTTATGGCCTCATTGAACCGAATATTTTATGAAATGGATGATTTCTTTAATACATAAATGGATCTATGAAACTTTTATACATTTTTGGAATTTCCTATATTCACTAACCCTTATTTTTGTGTCATAAACAAATCCTTATAACGATTCCCATTAAGGAAACAATTTTTTACATTCATATTCCAAATCTCATAGTCATGGAAAGCTATTATGGAAAGTAAAATTCTAATAGATGTAAACATGGAAATTGGATAAAAGGTTGTATCATAGTCAATTACTTGACCTTTTCTAAACCCTTTATCTGCTATCAATACTTTATAGATATTTAATTTACCTTCTATGTCCAATTTTCTCTTGAATACCCATTTACACCCAACAAGTTTTACATCAATTGGTGGATCGATCAAAACCCAAACTTGGTTTTGATACATGGAATCCATCTCAAAATTCATGGATTCTTTACATATTGTATATTATTAGCTCTATAATACCTCCTTATAGAAGATAGGATCATCATTATGAACCAATAATGTGTCACTGTCATCTATGACTATAAAACCATATCTCTCTCATTCTCTTACCTCTCTAACACTCTTGTGAAGTGCTTATATTTCAGGATTAAATTATTCTACAATGATATGTGGAATATATTCATGTACCATCTCTCATGTATCTTGAGAATCAAATTCATAGAATTTTATCTTTCTCCCACTATACTCCTTGATGATGTTCTCCTTATCAAGAAATAGAGCATGTCTTATGACAGTTACTTTCTTTTATAAAGGGTTGTATAGATAGTATCCCCTTGTTTCCTTAGGATAACCTATAAAGATACACTTTATGCCTCAGGATTCTAGTTTATTTATTAAGTTATACTTAATAAACTTCTTGCAACCCCATGTATGAACATTTGACAAAGCAGGTTTCTTTACACTCCATAACTTGAAGGGAATACCATTTTCTGCTATATTTGGTACTAAGTTTAGAAAGTATGATGTCATATGTGATGTATATCCCTAAAAGGATAATGAAAGTCTTTCATGACTCATAATTGATCTTACCATGTCCAATAGTGCATATTTCCTCCTTTCACTAATACTATTCCATTGTGGTGTATAAGGTAGAGTGAGTTGAGATAAAATCTCATACTCCTATAGAAATTCAATAAAGTCTTGGTTAATATATTCACCACCTCAATTTGATCAAAGTTTCCTTATCTTCTTACCAATAAAATTATCAACTTCATTCTTGAACTATTTTAACTTATCAAATATTCAAACTTATACCTTATCAAGTAAATATATCCATACCTACTCAAGTCATTGGTAAAAGTAATAAAGCATGAGAATCCACCTCTAGCTTCTACTTGAAAAGGTCTACATACATTAGTGTATACCAATCCTAGGATATTTTTGACCCTCTCACCTTGACCACTGAATGGTGGTTTATTAATCTTACCTTGAAAATAAGCATGACATCTTTCAAGTGGTTTAAGCTCAAAAGATTCTAATTAACCATCTTGATAGATCTTTTACAAATGATTCTCGTTTATGTGACCAAGATGGTGATTCCATAGCTATGTGTTATATGAGTTGTGCATATTTTTTCGTTATCAATTTATATATTTAGTTTTCATAATTTAAAACATAAAGACTATTATTTAACTATTCCATACCATAATGTATTCTATCTTTATAAAAGTAAAAAACTCTTATTTCCAAACATGAAAATAAATCCATCCAGGTCTAAACAATAAAGGAAAATGATGTTCTTGGTAACACTAGGAACATAATAACAATTCTTTAGAGCCAAAATTAATCATCTTATCAATGTGATATAGTAGTCTCTAATGGATAGAGTGTCCATTATCACTCAATTGGCAATTCGTAGATCAAACTCGCCTATAGAAACCTTCTAAAATCTACATGGTTCCTATATTTGGATACAAATGTGAGAACCAAATGAAATTTATAATACCCAACATATATATATAGATAGATTTCATATGATAATGAACGCACTTGAATATTCCCCTTTCTTTTTTGGATAGGTAAAATTCATCTTCCAGTGGCCCTGCTTTCATATGAAAATTATACCATATCTCATTCCTTTCCATGGCTTTGGATCTTCCTCTTCTTAGAAGGATAGTGATTTGGAGCCTTATTGTTGGAATGAGTCTTCAGACCCTTTTCCTTAGCCTTTCTATTTTTATTTACCATAATTACAACAATTTTTTCATGTCCATTGTCTTTATAAACATATTGAATAGGATTAAGAAGTTATGAAAGTGTATTCTCACTATTTCTCATATTATAATTCATCATAAAACTAGATAAGTTTTTAGGTAGTGAGGACAGAATGAGATCTATGTGCATCTCTTTAAGGATGTTAAACCCTAAGATGACTAAGAGCTCAATGTAGCAAATAATCTTGAATATATGTGTCCCAGCTGGCACTGACTCTCCAAGCTTTCATGTGAATAGTTCATTGTAGATCTCATATCACATTGATCTTTCCTTCTCTTGACAAAGATCTCAAAGGTGAAAAATGATTCTATCTGCATCTATATCCTCATATTTCTTTATAATCTCATTGGTCATGGTGGATATCATGAAACATTAGACATGCATTGTGTTATCCACATGTTTTATATAGATAGATACCTCTTTCTCACTAGCCTCTTTGGAAATTGACTCATGAAATGGAGTTTTTAGCACATATAATTTCCATTCAAGGAATAGTATAATGTATAAGCGCCTATACCATTCCTGGAAATTCACACCAATGAGAAGTTTATCCTTATATAGTATGAATTAAAGTGATATTTTCAAAGTCATTTTATTTTCCATTTATACAAATTAAAATAATATTATTAATACTTTATTTGATTACAAAAACATATTAATAAATTTAAAATTAAATTCCATTAATCTCCCATGGTTTTTTAAAACCTAACAACCATCACCATTAGTTTTATAATATCTTATTACTTAGATATTATAGTGGTAAGGATCCATATTCTCCTTATCATAACCTGGACATGGTCTTACAAAGTTATTTTAATGGTTTTAGGTAGGCATAACTTTCCAATTTCATTAACTCATAGTTCCTTGATCTATTGAGTGGAATCCCCAATATTGAAATCCTAAATAAATATTTCCTCAAATCTTGCCTCTTATTTACACCAATTCCTTCTTAGGTAGTCAACCCTTGATGTAGACCAAGTTAATTCAACCTAAAATATTAAGTAAAATTTTACATAATTATTGAAATCACCCCAAATTGGGGTTTTCAAGCACTTTTAACTATGAGGTCGATTCTAACTTAAGTAGTGGAAGGTTATTCCAACTCAATATTTTTGTTTGATGGATTTTTATCTTTATTTATAAAATACCATTTTATGTTATCACATTCCATTTTAATATTAAGTGTATTTTACTTAATTTATTAACCATGTCTGATAAAACATTCATGCATAATATGGTTATATTTTATTCCATATTGCATGATTGTTAATTCATTTATTAGATGATTGCATTGATTCCACAAACACAAATAATTAACTATGAAACTGACATAAATAAAATATAGGTGGAATGATCATGAGATTAACTAATGTTTATTTTATCTATCTAATGATAAAAAACTCTCCATCATATGGGAAAACACCTTGAACTGTAACTTCGTTCATGTTGCAGTATTTTAGATTGGATCATATGTATTACCTTGATTGGTTTCACCTTGGCTTCTAGACTGAGACTACCTCTTCTCGCCTGGGAGATTCATTCTTACATAAGCATTTACTCACACTTAGGTGAGGGGATCCAATGGATTGGATTAATGGGGTTTATATAAAAGAAACCATGAGCATGTAGGACCTTACATAATAAAGAATAGGGGATGACACGGAGACCATCAATTTTAGTTTAACCATAATAAATTAAAAGAAACCAATCACAAATATAATCTCATGGTCATCCACACATAAAGTAATGATCATATATTTTCAATCTATTTATCATTACTTTGATTTGTTATTTAATTAAGATAAGTCGCCATGAATTAATCCAATTAATTCAATTTATATTAATTTCATCTAAGTATCCATAACTCACCATCATCCATAATTTTAAGCAAGATTAATTTCATTTAAAATTAATATAGTACACAAGTGTACTTGGAGAAAACTACGTGTTTTTATCCAAAATTTTAAACATGGAAATTGATTCAATATATAATTATCAATCCTATGATATGATGTATACTATCAAATAAGTGGAATATTGAACACATGTGAATAGGTTTGATTGTATATGTAATTATTCTATCTATGTCAAATTGAACACATTGTCTACAATAAACTACATGCCATGAACTATGTTACATGGCATGTTTTTTCTTCTATTCGTGTTTGAAATATGCACATTGGGACTAGGCATGTTTCCTACAATGGATGAGTTTTAGGTATATGTTATAGTGTTCATCTTATTTGGAGTGTGTCCTCATAGTTTCATGGCCTTTTATTCCCCATGTCATGTATCTTATGCATGGTACACTAGGAAACCTTATGTTCTCAACTATAATAAAATAAGGACTACACATTATGTATAGTGGTCACACGGTATGTAGTTATTCAAATTGTGTTCCAATATATCTGGATCTACATGTTGGTCCAATTTTATTGGATGTAACCTGATATAGTGAGATACAAGAGAGAAACATTGATACATGGTGTGTATTTAGGAATTATACGTTGTGTACTCTGGTTTTTCTAAGAAGAAACTTTGGCACCTCCAGATGGTGTTTTTGGAGGTTTCTTCATTTTAATCATAACCTTTTTTCTATTTTTTAATGAGAATAGACAAATGAATGAAATAGTGATGTTTGAGTATTAAGAATGAATCGACCTAAAGTAAAAGAAATCAAAAATGTATATAAAAAATCAAAAAATAATAAATAATTATAAATTAAACATGTGACCACTCTGATACCACTTATAGGTTTCGGGCATAGTGGAAGTGCCTGTATGGCATAAACAACTCAGATTTTAGTATTAATTTATAGATAATCATTGATACACATGGAAAATAACATCATGTCCAATGAAAACTTAAAATTACTTGAGTAGAGAAAATTTTGGAACTGAAAGGAGGATGTTCACATGTAATTTATAATTAATTTATAAGAAGATATAAAATTACATCAATTGGTAATTCCATTTTCATTGATGATCTGGTTGACTAGATCTCATTGTACTATCATTGGGCTATAAGATCTAAGTGAAGAATCCCTCAAGTGGTGATCCACAAGTGTACCACAATCTATGAATGTCGTTGTAGAATCATTCGTGCTAGAATGAAAGATCCTAATTGCTTGCATTGTTCTTGGTTGATTACAGAAAAATTATTCTTGAAGGAGGAAAAATCTTAATGTTATCTCGATGGATTTATAAAGTAGGAAGAGAGAGTTCATTATAGTTTTCTATATCTCTCTCTAGGGAATAAGAGAGTTTCTCTCTATCTATTGTGCATAACAAGAGTGGTTATAGAGAGTGATATAATTATATATTTATCATGGAAGGTTTAGGGTTAGAAAATTGCACACAATCCCTTTCCTTGATTTAAAATTCTTTTTTGACTTTATTTACAATAATAATATTTTTATTATTATTCATTTCTTGACATATGAAACACATTAAGAATATATATAAATATAATTTATATCATTTCCATTTAGACCATTAAGCTCGGTCCACTTTCCCTCGTCAACATTTATTGATACTTAAATAATGACTATTTATTTAATAAATGAATATCACTTCATTTTTCATTGATAAATATAATAAATATTATATTTTCAAAACTTTAAAATAAAAATTTATTATTATATTTTGAATAAGTTGTGATTAAATCTTGTTGATCAATAAAACATGAATAAATATTATTTATTCCAACTTTTTAAATTATATACTTGAAGTCAACTAAGATTAAGGATACACTTGGTGTGTGACTCTCTAGGCCTATTTTAGTGGCATTAGGAATATCTGCCTAAAGTACAAGGTTAGCATCTAACAACACACCAAGGAACCCATAGAGAGAGAATTTAAAGGTTATGATGACATTCAACCACCTATGAGCTCTTACCATGTAATATAATCCTTTTATCATGATATCTCAAATCAAGTAGTTTTCATGCTAGTGTCATCAACCTATATACTTGATGTCTCATTATTTTACTTTTAGTCAGTGAACTTTCCATAGAACACCATGTTCATGGATTTATGCAAGCAGATTCATTCCCATCAAAGAGCCTAAGAAATCAACTTTCATCAAGGGATAGAAGTGATAAATCCTTTATCACATTATCCATTAATACAATATCACTCATGATGCACCCAATGTATCCCACGTCACTGTGAGCATATGTTATCACATTTTTAGTCAATACATAAAATTACATGAGTCATGATACTCATTAATGACAATATAAATTTCTAAGGATAAATACACACATCTGTTGATAGGAACATCCAATAACACATGGAAATGTGGATTTTCTATTGACAGGTCTATTCTCATAACCTCCTATCTTGGAGATTTCCAAGGGAGAACACCATGAAAAGTGTATTAATGTATTATGATTATCTTACCCCTAATGGACTATATCATTTGTTTCCCGTCAAAAAATATCATCCGGTCATAAAAAATATTCAATAATACTATCATGGAACCTCTAGGTTCTCATCATAGTAGGAAAATGCTCGAACTATTCAGTGCGACATATATTCTTAGGACATTTTCACTTGAATGTCCTGTATAGAAACAATCATAATATGATAAGTAACTTCATTAATAATGAAAACATATAACTAAGTACTGAGGAAGTCATTTCTAGGGCACCAACTCCAACACTGTGGACATGTGGGTCCATACATAATATATAGAAGGGTATAATGCACAAGTCATCATTTTAATTTAATAATAATAACTAAAAACCCCATGGGATAAATTAAATTAAAAGAAACCAAACATACGTAGCTCACTCTAGGCTCATGATCATCTATGAAATATAACAAATACTCATTTAAATACAATCTAGTAATCATTTCAATTTGTACTTATTTATTAATATAAAATTATCTGAATTAGTTTAATTTATTATCTTATTATTTATTTACTTATTTTATCTTAATAATCCATTTTAATTGTCATGAAATTTTTTTTACTTTTAATAATTACATGATGTGTACTTGGATGAAACATTAAATGTAGTTATTAATTTAACACATAATTAATTAGGCATTAAATATTCTTTAAACTATTTCCACACAGCGTGTAGATTGGTTCAATGTTGTAATTAATTTTATTTCTATGTAAATTAATTAATTACACTACATGTGTTAAACACCCCATGTGTGTATTAATAATATATCTTATGTGAATTAGTTACACCATGTGTGAATTAATTAAACCTTGTGAGAATTAATGAATTAGAACACACGTGAATTAAATACACCATGTGTTAATTAATTTTTACATCGCATGTGAATTAATTTCACACCACGTACATTACTACACATGTAAATTAATTAAATGACCACTACATAATCTTTATTAAATACAGTATGTGTGTGTGTGTGTGTGTGTTAATTACATGATCACCATGTCATAATTATTAAATATACTTTGTATGTATTAATTATTGTATTTGGTGCCCTAGAACTGACTTTCTTAGTACTTGAGTACATGTTTTCATTATTAATGAAGTTTCTTATCACATCATGATTGTTACTCTACATGAAATTTGTGTGTGATAATGTCCTAATAATGTATGTTGCACTAAAAGGTCATAGTATTTCCCTGTTATGATGAGAACCAAAAGGTTCTATGACATCATTAAGAATATATTTTCTATGGCTAGATGATATTGTCTGATGGGACATGTAAAATATAGACTATTAGGGGTAGGAGGATCATAAGACATTAAGATACCTTCTCATAGTGTTCACACTTGGTAATCTCCAAGATATAATGTTATGAGAACAGATCCCTTAATAGGAATTTGACATTTCCATGTGTTATTGGATGTTCATATATGCGTATGTGTGAATTGATCCTTATACTTTAAGATTTTTATTAATAGATATCATGACTTACATACATTGATGTATTGATAAAATATGTAATGATATTTTATTACAGTGAGGTAGGATGCCTTTAGTGCATTGAGAGTGATATTACATTAATGAATAATGCGAGAAAGGATTTATCCCTTATATCCTATAATAGAATTTGATATCTCAGGCCCTTTTATAGAAATGAAAATGACTGTATAAATCTAATTATATGGTGTTTGGTGGGTGATTTCATTTCTGAAAATTCAAAGAAAGAGAAATTGAGCATATAGGTTGATTTAACTATCATGAAACCTTCTTAGTTTGAGATAATATGGTAATGGGATTATATTATATAGTAAGAGTTCATACGAGGTTGGATATCATTGTAACATTAACTTATTTATCTATGGATCCTTGGCATGTTTCTAGACACTAACATTGAACATTAGGAGGTTATTCCTAATTCCACTGAGAAATAGTCCTAGAGGGTAAAAAACTCAATGTATCATTAATCTTAGTTTAATTCAATTATTGATTTTACAAGTTATAATAAATAAATTTATCTGGGTTTGGTTGATCGTTATAATTTAATCACAAGTTATTCAAAATAATAAGTGAGTTAAATAATAATAATAAATATGTATTTTCAATTTTATTGAATATAATATTTATTATATTTATCATAGAATAATATAGTGTTATTTATTTATTAATTGGTCATTATTTTAGGATTGGTAAACATCAATGAGAGAATGTAAACCCAGTTAATGGTTCAACTAGAAATGGTATAAATGATCTTTATTTTATATTATTAAAGTGTTTCACATGTCAAGAGATTAATGATAATAATAATAATAATAATAATAATATTATTATTATTATTATTATTATTATTATTATTATACATGGGGTCAAATAAGAATTATTAAGTAAGGAAAGTGATTTTTTTCAATTTTCAAACCGTAAACCATCCATAATAAATATCTAATTATATCACTTTATGTAATCACTTTTGTTGTGCACAATGGATAGAGAGAGACTCTCTCAAGACCTATAGAGAGATCTATAGATATAGATAATACACTTTATCTCTCTCTCTATCCTCTCTCAAGACATCAACAGAAAATCAAGATTTCTTTATCCTTTAATAATAATTCTGATGCAATCAACCACGAATAAAATGATTAATCAGGATCAGTCATGCTAGAACCTGATGGTTCTATGGTTATATTCATATATTAGGGTGCTTGTGTTATAAGGACCCAGCCTTAAACATTATATAATATTGAGTTTTAAGAAAATAATTCATTCTATTACATTTAAGGATATTTTTAGGTTTATATTTTTAGAGAATTAGGCCATAAATCATACACAACATAACCATATAATACAAAATGGATACTTATAATTAGTATCCATTTTTTCATAATATAAAACTCTTAAGATAAAACATGATTTATTTTCATGAAAAATATTCATAAATTTCAACCTAACATCTTCCTTTCCCTTACCCATCCTTAAACTCTATTAAAAACATTTTGAAAATGTGGGATGAGCACAAAAAGATCAGTAAGGGATATAAAAGAAATAAAATGGTTAGTCCAGTGAAAACATGAAAACCCATGAAAAAAAATTTCTTTAAAACATAACCTTTTAACCAAAAAAGAGTGTCATATTTCTTTTAAAAATATCATTTATCTTACCTTTTGAAATCAAATGATTTCCATGAAAACTCATTAACAAACATAGATAAGTCATATAGGTGCCTTGAGATATCATATCATTAAACCCTTATAGAACTATAACATCCTATTACCTTTCTGATGGGTATTTTTTAAACCTTGCCATGTTTTTTATTTTTTGTTGTTTGGGTAGGGGTAAGAAGGAATTAGGAGGATACCTATAATGGTGAAGTTAGAGATTTATTTTATTTTATCATAAAACCTACTGGTTTTGTATCCTTCTGATGATTTACATGTCTTGTAATATGGTTACACGATGTGTAAATTATAAAATAATAATAAATCTATTTTTAACAAAAGGTGGTGGGTTTTTTAGTGATTTTAAGATTTTTCAATTACACGATGTTTAATTGGGTCACACATCATGTAAATTCTTGAGTGCTATTTTTAAAAAGACGGATTGGATAAAAATTTTATTTATCATCTTCATACTTACTTGATCACAACCCAAGAGCCATCCCTATGAAATTTTGGATCCCTCAAGCACTTTGGGGTCATTTTATTCAGTAATTGAATGTTGTTACAGTTGTGGAGTGACTTTTCAAGTAAGTTTTCCCCTGTCTCTTTGTCTCTTTCTCTTTCCCTCCTTAGATTTTTATAGATCATATTAGGATTTATGGATCTAAACTCTATTTTTATTTAATCTTGTTTCTAGGTTGAGTTCCTAGATCTTCTGTGCCTTTTTTATTGTTGTCAGGTTCTGGTGTTGGATTTGTGTTTTTGTGAGAAAGGTAGGTGATTCCATTATGATGACCAAATTTAATTAACCCAGAATTTCTTGATTTAAATTAAATTTCTTGAAAAAAAAATTCAATTGATTTATTAAAAACCCAATTCCATTGAATTGGAGGATTTGGATTTAATTTGGCACAAAATTGGGAAAACCCCCAATTTCATTTAATTGGGGTGTGTTTGTGAAATTGATGGAAATTTTGAAATTTAAATTATTGAATTTAAATTATGAAATTTATTTTTTGAAATTTATTTCAAAGTTGTATTTGATAAAATGGATTTAAATGGTTTTGATAGAAACCCAGTGGTTTTATCTTGGAAAAAAGGCATGTTTTGATTAAAAATCTATTTTAGTTTTTAAATGACAATTGATATATTTGAAATTGAAGAATGGGATTAATTTTATTTTAAATAGTTTTAAAATAAATTTATCATCATTGATTGTACTAAAATACATTCAATCCTAGTCAGTTAGTGATTTATTGGGATAACACTCTTTTGACACTTTACAATTGAAACAAAACATAGTGCAGCTAGTCACATCCCTGATGGGATGGTGATAATTCACATTTGGCCATTGTTAGAGGGGCATGTGTATACACATATTTTCATGATTAGTTTCTAGTGCATGAGGATCCCATAGCCTAGAACTATCATACATTCTGGTATATTACCATGTTTCTTACTTGTTTATATTTGAGATATAAATGTGTCCCAATGTTTTTAAACTATTTTACACGCCTTCTAGATTTATATAAATTTTTATTAAGCCATTTGTTTAAAGTATTTCCATCATTTAAAATGTAAATCATGAATTGTTTTAATTATTCTCATAACCTCCATGCCTATTTATTAAAATTTAAAGCTTTATTTGGTTTATTAAATATTTATATCTTATTATGGAATCCTTGGTGATACCTTATTGGTATTTTATCTCACACCCTATTTGTGCCTTTGGGTGTTTTTAGATTATCTCCTTCCAGGTTCGATCAGGAGAAAAGCACCACTTGGAGGTGGTTCTAGTTTTTGATATTTGGGCTATTAGAGTTGAGTTGGTTGGGTATTGGTTTAACCTTTCTATTTTCTGGTACTTTTCTATAGTAATTTGGGTTGTTTATACATATTTGACTTCTAATATACTTCTCCCTATGGAGTTTCTCTTGTATTCATACTAACTTGTTTATTTTCTTCTACAATGTTTGTGGAAAAATCATCCCCACTTTCATGTTATATGATTCCATGTGATAATCTCCAACCCATGGGGATCAATAATTCCCTTTGGGCTATATCAAGATCATATCGGTTATCAGGTTATTAGGGTACACAGGCTGGTATGTGAAAAAGTGGTATTAGAGCTCTAGGTTGAACTTCTTGTCTCGATGTCATTATGAATTTGTGTTTTCTTGGTAGGACTTAGGAGGTAGTTTCGATTGAGTTCCTAGATAGCTCTCACTGTAATGAACCTTAAGTCACTAGGGATGTTTTGTAAAAGGCATATTTAGGATTAGTTTTATCCTTTTCCATTATTTTTATTTTTATAGATTGAAATCCAAATCTTCTGTTCTTATATGTTGGGATTAATTTACTTGTTTCTCTGTTTGAGTGTTAAATATAATGTCTTATATGTTGTATGCTAATGTTGTGTAGCATCATGCCACCAAGAAGATTTTTAAATAGGATCTAGGAGGAAGCTTTTGATGAACCTTAGTGAGAGAACCCTATCATAGATCCAAGTATGGTTGAGGTGATTGTACATATTGTCCAAACTCTAGAACAAGCACCACCACCAGTCCCCATTCAGGTTCCAGCTATGGAACCTCAAAGGGATGATCTTCGGAATCATTCTCAAGAGTTACTTTTCTATAATCCACCAGTGTTTAAAGGCTTCAATTATACTCAATAGGCTGAGGAATGGTTGATAAATATTGAGTGTTTTTTGGGTTTTTAGAAATACTCAACAAAACTAAAGTTAAGTGTGCCACCTTCATGCTGGAAGTATCAAGCAGGAGATGGTGGGACATAATGGTTATGGTTAAGAAACATGAGGTATTAGATTAGAAATACTTTAAGGCTCTTTTCACTGACTAGTTATATCCAGTGTTGATTTTTTTATCTAAGGCTTTAAAGTTCTTCAAACTTGAGAAGGAAAATAGAACTGTGACAGAGTATGAAAACTGTTTTTCTGAGCCAGTGTAGTTTTCACCTGAGGTTGTATCAAATGAGAAGATGAAGAATCAATGGTTCTATTTGGGACTTTTAGTTGATATTATCCCTCAGTTTTTCTTGTTGAAGCTTCATTTTTATGATGATGTGCTGCATAGATCCTTAATGGTTGATATATACCTGGCTGGAAAGTCAGGGTTTTTGGGAGTTCTTTTTTCTCCCATTAGAAGTGTGAATTCCTCTAAAGGAAAAAAGGAACTGTGATGATTCTCATATTAGTTATCGATAGTATGGTTTTTCTAAACCTCTTGCAGTGTTGGGAAAAAACCTTTTGATTTGATACCAGTGTGGAAAGGTAGGTCACTCTAAGAGGGTTTGCACTTAGGCACCCAAGATATGTGGCTCCTATGGATACTCAGGTCACTTTTATAAGTTCTTCCATATCTATTCCACTATGAATAGTGGAATGGGATCATCATCACCTTCTAGAACTGTAGTTAAATTAAATGATTCATGATTAAAGGGGTTCTATCCATAGGCATTCGAAATGAAGTTTCTTCACATAGTGGAAGAGTCTCCAGAGGAAGCGGATACGGGTCCAATGACTTTGAGAGGTTCCATCACTATAGCTTCATCATTAGTTACTGCTTTATTTGATACTGGTGCATTTCATTAATTTATTTCAACCTATATTTTTAATTTTATAAATATTACTATAGAGCTTTTTCCTTATGTGATGGATATTGATACTCCCCTTGTAATAATGAGAAAGAAGGGCCTTTGTAGTCCCTCTTGTACTTTCTCCTTATCAGATATTGATCTTGCTTGGATTTTTCTAGTTCTTGACATGAAACCAAATGATTTCATATTTGGGATTAATTATATCATTTCCAATAAATCCCTGATTGATTGTTATCTTCTATGGGTCTCCTTTACTACACCTGATGGTGTATGTCATATATTTCAAGGAAAATGGGATCCAAGTTTGAGTAGAGACATACCTTATTATTTGGAGTTGTTTAAAGTGATATCTATATTCACCATTGATCTGGAGTGAGAATCATTGAGCAATGATCTCCATCTAGTTTTCGTTGAGTTTCCCAACATTTTTCCTTATGACTTATCGAGTCTACCATTGGTAAGGGAGGTAGAGTTTTATATCTACTTAGTACCTGGTACTCAACCAATGTCAATTCCTTCTTACCACATAGCACCAGTTGAAATGAAAGAGTTGAAGATTTAGTTGGATGATCTTTTATAGAAAGGCTTTATACACCTGAGTGTTTCACTTTAGGAGACTCCAATTATATTTGTTAAGAAATCTAATAGTTTACTTCACCTTTTTATTGATTACTAAAAACTAAATAGAGACACAGTAAAGAACAAGTATATTTTTCCATGGATTAATGATCTGTTTGATTAGTTGAAAGAGGAAAAGTGGTTCTCGAATATTGATCTTTGATTCGGTTACCATCAGTTAAGGATAAAATAATCTGACATTCATAAAACCACCTTTCAAATTAGGCATGGCCATTATGTGTACCTTTTCATGCCTTTTGATATAAAAAATTCTCCTAAAATATTTATGGCCTTAATGAACAGTATTTTTCATGAGTATCTTAATACCAGTATGGTATTATTTGTGGATTAAATACTCATTTACTCTATGTTTGAAGAGGATCATGTGCGTCATATGAGGGTAGTTTTGTAATTGTTGAGAAATCACCGCCTTTATGGCAAGCTTTCTAAATGTGATTTCTAGATTCAGGAAGTGAAATTATTGGGACACATGGTGTCATAACATTTTATTTCAGTTGATCTTGAAAAGGTAAAGGCTATTATGACATGGGAACAGCCATGAAATATTTTCAAGATTCAGTGCTTCTTAAGTTTAGCTGAGTATTATTTATGATTTTTTAAGGACTTCCCAAAGTTGGATTCTCTGATGACTGCTCTAAATTGGAAGGGAGTAAAGTTTTCTTGGGATTAAAAATTTCATAATTCTTTTGTTGAGATGAAACATATTTTGAATACTACGCTGGTGTTGATTTTTCTAGAGGTCGGGTAGGGTTATGTGGTATTTTGTGATGCATCAAGTTCAGGTTTGGGTTGTTTTCTTATGTATGGTGATCATGTCGTTGCTTATGGATATCGATAGCTTAGTCCACATGAGAAGAATTGCCTGAACCATGACCTTGAACTTGCATATATGATGAACTCACTTAAGATTTTTCAGTGTTACCTTTATAGAGAAAGGATTTCCATATTTTCATAACATAATATCTTTAGTAATATCTTCTCTTAAGAATATTTGAATCTTTGATAGAGGCATTGGTTGGAATACCTGCAATATTTTGATTTCAAAATCGCTTATACCCTAGGGAAAGCGAATTTCATTACATATTCTTTGAATAGGAAACTTCTGACCCAAGAAGTGAAAGAATAATAAGAAGAGTGGAACTTGATGTCTCTTTTTGTAGAGTTTCATATTGGATTTTGGGAAATAGAGGATGAGGTTGTTTTGGCCAGTGTTCAGTTCACATCATCTCTTATCAAAATGATCCTTTAGGAGAATCAACTTGATGATTAGTTCCATATCATTAGAAACTATCTTTATGGTGGGGATACGATGCCTAGTAGTTCATTCTCCACTAAGGGCGTACTATGCTATCAAAATCTCTTGTTGTTATACATTCCAACAGGTCAAGTATGAGCACCAAAAAAATTTGGGTCTGCTTCAGCCACTTCTAGTGCCAACTTGGAAGTGGGATGAGATCTCTATAGAATTTTGGGTTGGTTTTATTTTTATCCAGATAAAGAATAATGTGATATTTCTTGTGATTTATCAGGTTACAAAATTGGATCACTTTTTACCCATTCATGGTACAACCAAAGTTAAGGAGTTGGAAAATATCTATGTGAAAGAGACTATTTGTTTGAACAGAGTTCCATCTTCTATAGTCTTTGATATGGATCCTTTGTTCACTTATTTATTTTGGAGAGGCCTTCGGGGGAACTAGGATATCAGGTTCATTTGATTATGACATACCATCTATCGTTGGATGGCCAGACAGAAAGAGATGTACATATTCTTAAGGATATGATCTGCACCTGTGTTCTCAACTTTGGGGGAGATTGGGATGAACATTTGGGACTATTTGAGTTTTCTTATAACAATAGTTACCAGTATGTGGTCATAATGAATCATTTTTAGGCCTTTTATGGTTCGCCTTAAATATATATATTGTGTTGGTTAGGGATTGGTGAAATTTCCTTGATTGGACTAAGCTAGGTTCAAGAGATGACAAAAATGATTAATTTGATTCATCAGAGAATATTGACATAACATATCTGGTATAAGTATTAGGATTATTATCCTCACAAATAATTGGATTATCAGTTGGTGACCAAGTGTTCTTTAAAGTTTCACCTCAGTTGGTTCATTGATGGCTTGGGATGCAAGGGAAGTTTCATCCTCATTTTGTGGGACCTTTTAAGGTTATTGATCAGGTGGGGAAAGTTTCTTACCATTTAGAACTTCCATCATAGATTATTTCAATACATTATGTGTTTCAATTATCTCAGATACAAAAGTATCTATCTAATTCATCTCATGTTCTAAGTTGGAGTGATCTTGAGGTTGAACCTGATCTATCTATGACTGCTTAGAAAATTAGGATAGTTGATTCTAAAACCAAGGTACTTCATAGGAGGATGATACCTTTGGTTTTATTACTATGGTAGCATGGTTTATATTCTCATGATACATGGGATAATGAGGCACTAATGAGAGAGTAGTGGCCTCACCTTTTTGATATGGAATATTCTTGACAGGCTTTTTGGGGATAGAAATTTTTTATGGTGGGTAGGTTGTAACATCCCATTACCTTTATGATAGGTACTACCTTGTTGTGGTTTTACTTTTTATTTGTCTTGGTAGGGCTAAGAAGGAATTAGGAGGATACTTGTAATGGTGAAGTCAGAGATTTGTTGGATTTTCAGCATAAAACCTTCTATTTTTGTAGCCTACTGGGGATTTACATGCCATGCAATATGGTTAAACGACATTTAAATTCTAAAATAATAATAAATCCATTTTTAACAAAATGTGATGGGTTTTTTTGTGATTTTATCATTTTTTAATTACATGGCATGTACTTAGGTTACACATCATGTAAGGTCTCGAGTGTTGTTTTTAAATAGGAAGATTAGATGAAAATTCTATTTTCTCCTCTTTAGAATTCCTTGATCTTGACCCAACAGCCATCCCTAGATGATTTAGGATCCCTCAAACCCTTCCAGGTCATTTTTTTCAGCAATTGAATGTTGTTATGGTTACAGTGTGACTTTTCAGGTAATCATTCTCCCTGTCACTTCGTCTCTTTCTCTTTCCCTCCTTGGAGTTTGATAGATTATCTTGGGATTGATGGATCTAAACTCTATTTGGATTGAATCTTGTTTCTTGGTTGAGTTCCTAGATCTTCTATGCCTTCGTTCTTGTTGGTGGGTTCTGTTACGGGATTTGTGTTTCTATGAGAAAGGTAGGTGGTTTCGTTATGATGGATAAATTTTATTAACCTTGAATTTATTGATTTAAATTCAATTGCTTGAAACTTCTTTCAATTGGTTTATTAAAAACCCAATTCCACTGAATTGGAGGATTTGGATTTGATTTGGCATGAAATAGGGAAAACCCCCCAATTCCATTGAATTGGGGTCTGTTTGTGAAATTGATGGAAAATTGTGAAATTTAGATTGTTGAATTTAAATAATGAAATTTATTTATTGAAATTGCTTTCAAAGTTTTATTTTAGAAAATGGATTAAAATGGTTTTGATAGAAACCCGGTGGTTTTATCTTGGAATTGGCATGTTTTGATTAAAAATATGTTTCTCTTTTTAAATGTAAATTGGAATATTTGAAATAAAAACATAGTGGAAATTGGCATATTTGGCTAGTGTAATAGGGACATGTGTATACACATATTTCCATGATCACCTTCGAGTGTGAGGATTACATAGCTTGGAACTATCATCCCTTTTGGAAGATGTCCATGTGATAATGTTTGTAAACTGTTTTGCATGCCTTATGAATTTATATAAACCATTTTATATAAACTTTTATTAGGCCATTTGTTTAAATTATTTAAATCATTTGAAATTTAAAGCATGAATTGTTTTAATTATTCTTTGAACTGCCATACCTATTTATTAAAATTGAAAGCTTTATTTGGTTAATTAAATATTGGCATCTTATTAAGGAATCCTTGGTGAGACCCTACTAGGATTTTATCTCACAACCTACTTGTTCCTTTAAGTGTTTTTATATTATCTCCTTCTAGGTTTGAGTAGGGGAAAATCACCACTTTGAGTTATTTATATCTTTTGATCTTTGGGATATCATAGTTGAGTCCATTGGGGATTGGGTTGACCTTTCTGTTTTCTGGTACTTTACTGTATTACTTCGGGCTATTTATACCAGTTTAACTTCTAGTACACTTCTCTCTGTAGAGTTTCTCTTGTAATCATATTGACTTTTTTATCTTCTTCTACAATGTTTGTGGAAAAATCATTCCCACTTTTATTTTGTATGATTCCATGTGCTAGTCACCAACCCATAGGGATCGAGAATGCCCTTCAGGCTATGTGAGTATTGGCTTGATTATTGGGTTACCAGGGCACCCAGGATAGTTTATGATAGAACCCATACAGAACTCTTACAAATTAGAATAATTATACGGTCAACTTCTGATATAATTATTTAAATAACATAATCATTACCCAATACATTGGAGTGCTATATAGGCATACCCATCATATAATCTATAATGGGATCACCCAACACTATCTCGGTGCACCCATCATATAAGCTATAATGGGATCACTCAGTGCTATATGGTAACACCCATCGTATAAGTTATAACAGGCTCACCCATGAGCTATAATGGTTCTCAACCCTTTGTAAACAATTTACAAGGACCATATAATGAATAAAACATTTTAATATTGCAACTTTTCATCATAAAACCCTTTAAAATCTCTTTTAATCTTGTATGAAAAACTCTTTCGGATATCAAAATACCCTTTTTTAAAACCCATTTAATTACCAAAATACCCAGGAAAATAGAAAGAGGGTTTTTCTTTGAATAAAATATGAAATATTATAAAGGAATCCAAACTTAAAATGATGGTTATGATGAATAGAAAAGTCTTTGTATTCGTATATGTTAAAATATAACATTATTTTTGGTTTTTTTCAAAACATTTCGTATGAAACATGTAAAAATATTTATTTTGAAAAACTTTGAAATAAATTAAAAGATATATTAAATTTACTTTATAAATATTTAATTTTCATATAAAAAACATCCATAAAAATTTTAAAAAAAATATGGTCATGTAATAAAAAGATATTTAAGGGAAACTTTAAAAGATTATTTTTAAAAAGGAAGTCCCTTACCACTTTGGAAACATTTAAAATGTAATCCCTGTGAAAGAATATCATTAAAAAAACTTTAAATATCATGATAATGAATAAATTCATGACATAACATGACAAAGGGGGCTGTATATACACCCCATAAAATAAAATAGGTTCATAATATCAAAATATGCATCAATGAAATGAAATTGAGATGAAATATCTTACCTTGAATCCAACTCATCACATACGTTATTTATCTTCCTGAATAATAAATTTATCTTAATTATTTAATTTATTAAGAACCTTGTTCAATTTTATTATTCCCTTTTATTTCATTTATTTCCATTTTATATATGATCACTTATTTAATTAATTTTACATTGTATGTTTTGATGATATTCGAATTAGGTGTCAAAATGACTTTAGTAGGTTGCCTATGGTCAAATAGGTTATTATTTAAAAATATTTAAAATTATAATCATGAAATAAGTATCATTTATATATATCATTTATAATTTTAAAACCAATCATGAAGTAAGGTTATAAAAAATGAACTATGTTACAATCATGGAGATGGTAGGTCGTACGTACGCATGAGTAACGTTTCCATTTTTCAACAATCATTATGGAAAGAAGGTAAGTAATATTTTATCATTATATAATGATAATAATATCATAAATAGAATATTATTTATTTAGATATAATTATATAGATCATCCATGTGTTACAGTGATAAAAAAAAGAATCATATCTTTTTATGGATGTGGTAGTCCACATGTACGAACAAACAACCTTATCATTTTTTAGAGAGTGGAAAGGTAAGAAATAAAATGATATATTGTCTTTTTAGAATGATAAATATGTAATTAATATCATAATTATGTATTTTATATCATATATATTCATTAAACGTATCCTTATTATCTTCCATGTAAAGCATTAGTGAAAAACGAATCACATCGCTTTTCAAGGTGGTAGTCCACCATACACACAAGTGACATTATCGTATCCCCTGTGGAATAGAAAGTAAGAAGGTGTAACATCCCTCCCCTCATCATTGTCTTGAGTTGAGGATGAATTTTTACTTGACCTTAAGTGACACCCACGAGGTTCCAAAGGCTAGAAATAAATTTCAAGGGATTCAATACAAGTGGAATGTGATTTCCACTTTTAGAAATAAAACAACCCAACCAAACATTCCATAACAAATTAAAACACTAAATGATAAATGATAACAATTTAAACAACTCAAATTAATACCATTAATATCAAAACCAAACTACAACAAAGTACCACATCAAAATAAAACTAACATCAAAGTACATATTGGGAGACATAGCTAACAAAACCCAAATACTCCAAAGATATAGCTTTATAACTCCAAACATGGTCCTTGCTCCAATACCACAAATAACATAAGTATCACAAAGCACCACTAGATAAGTGTGATATTTTACCTTTTCATGTGTCTTAATAAATGATATTTTAAAAATCACTAAAGTGACAAAGTAGGGGAGAGTAATAAAACTCAGTAGGCTTTCCCCAAATGACTTCCCTACTCACACCACTAGAATATAAAAAGTTAGCACATTTATATAAAAAATTATATAAAAACCATTTAGAAAAGCTCAACAATCTCAAACAAGTCAAATAATTCCATACCAAAATATCTTTCTCAAATAAACCAATTTCCAAGGAATGTAACAAAACAAGTCATTAAACCAATTCTCAATTTCCATGTTGGCATAACCCATTTCGTTTCACATAGTCACACACACACACAACCACACAAGCTTGGTGTTACCATTGATGGTGGACCTTTCATGTCCATAACCCGTACCTTTGATAGTGGTACTTTCATGGCCATTATCCATCCCATTCAATCCATGTTTAACCATTTAAGACAACCACATTCCAACACAACCATTTCCAAACCAATTCAATCATTTCAATAAAACTGCACTTTTATTGAAAACCATAATCAAAAAACCATTTCAATAAAACTAACATTTTATTGAAAACCACTTTCCAAAAAAACCAATCCAATAAAACCTACCTTTTATTGAAAAACCTTTTTCCATGAATTAAAACCAAATGACCATTTTAAAATCATTTTATCAAATTCACCTTTTTTCAAAACACTCAAATTTACACAATACCATAAACTATTTCCAAATAAGGTATCCATAAATCAATTTCACAATCAATTTTTAACAAAAAAAATCAATTTTAAATTAATCCTTCTAGTTATGGAAAGAGGAGTTGAGAGTGGAGCCACCTACCTTGGGAATTTTGGTGAAAATGAATAATGGCACTAAAACACCAATGAAACTGGGTTGAATCTATAAAAATCCACCTTAAATATATTCTCCTATCATCAAAAAGGACAAATATAACCATTATTGGAATAAAAAACCTTATATCTATCCACATCAGACTATATCTAAGAAACTAAGAGAGGGGGGAGTATATCTAATAAAAATCACCAAAAACTACCATAAACGATGACTTATAGTGGGAATCTTATTTCAACGCACCAAGAAACACCTTCATATCACTTCTAAGTTGATGTGGAAGGGTTCCACAACCTTTGGGAGAAATAATTTTCAAGTTAGGGCCAAAATGGAGCAAAAAATAGGGGTTAAAGGATAATCCCAACTTAAATCCACTTTTTGTGGATCTTATTTTTAAACCTTGAATGGTTAGTTGTGCGGATAGGAAAAATGTGGGCTAAACATGTGCCAGTATCTTTCTCAAGGAGGACCCTACATGGTTGGCTTACATGATTAGACAAATTGTGCACCAACAGTACAAAATCCCATTGTCCCACTTTGCACGGTTTCTCCTTGGTGGTCGCACGGTTTGGAAAAAGTATGCACCTACTCGTGCACCTTCCCCTTAACCCTTGTCTTACTATGCACGGTTTCTTAAAAAAATTCATGGTTTCCACTAACTGTTCTCAAACCATTCACCTATAGAAAATCCCTAAAAACATTCCCAAAGGTCTCCAAACCCTCCCAAACTTCACCCAAACACTTTACATACTTAAAAATCATAAATGAAGGGTTGTTTACTTGAAACTGGGGGTGATACATTCTCCCCACCATTGGACTTTACATCCTCATAAAGTAGAAAACCATCATTTATTTTAAAGAGTTCTACCCATAGCTCTTTCATTTCCTTCTCTTATTCCTAAGCCTCTTCCTAAATGTGACCATGTCTCCATAAAACTTGTACTAGACCAATGCTTTTCCCACACAATACTTTCTATTTCCTATCCACAATCATCACTAGCATGTGCACCAATAAAGATTCCATCTCTAGATTAATGCGATCCCATAGAATCACATAATCATGATTAGGATGATACTTTTTTAACTGAGATACATGAAACATATTATGTACCGCACTAAATTGTGGTGCCAATGTCAACTGATAGTCCACCTCAACAGCCCATTCAAGAATCTCAAAAGGTCCTATGTATCAAGGAGATAACTTTCCCTACTTCCCAAAACAATGATGTCCAAGCCTTTTAGATATCTTTAAAAACACATGACCACTCACCTCAAATGAAAAAGGTCATCGACGATGATCCTCATAAGATTTCTAATGACTCTATGTCGTCTCTATCTATTTTTTGATCAAATAAATCTTCTTTGTTGTCTCTTAGACAAGGCTTGGATCAACTAGTGAAGTCTCACCTATTTCCACCCAACAAAGTAGAGAATGACAAGGAAACATATACAATGCTTCAAAAGAATCCACATGTATCGAGGCTTGATAATTGTAATTATATGATAACTCCACTAATGGTACATGCTCTTCCCATAATCCACTAAAATCCATTACACAAGCTCACAGCATGTATTTAAATGTTTTTATCATCCTTTTGGATTTTCCATTCATACGAGGATGATACACCATACTCATAGTCAACTGATTTCCAAGGTCATTCTATAAGTATTTCCATAAATGATATGTAAACCTCAGATCTCTATCTGAAACAATAAAAACTAGTACACCATTCCTCTTTACCACTTCTCGGATATAGATTTTTTACAAGTACTCCGACGTATGAGATTCATGAATAGGGATAAAATGGGCTGACTTTGTGATCCATTCCACTATCACCCATATGGAAATGTGTTTCTCAACTGTTCTTCGAAGACCTGTTACAAAATCCACAACTATCTTCTCCCATTTCCAAATAGGAACAGGTAAAGACTGCGACATACCTACTGGTCATTGATGCTCTACTTTAACCTGCTAAAAATTTAATCATATTGAAAAAAATTCAACCACCTTCCTTTTATACCAACCCACCAAAAATATCCTTTCAATGTATTATACATATTATGTATTCTATGATGAACATCCCATATCAAATAGTGGTAAGAATGAATAAGTTTTTCCTGACAAGCCATAGGTACAACCATCCGATTTTTAAACCAAAAAAACTGAAATTCCATCCTACTACCATCCCTAAATAGTATCCCCATCATTGGGGTTTTTCCTCATATCAACACATTCTGAATCAGAAATTTGTGCCTATTTAACTGTCTCAACTAAATAAAGAACAAACAAAACTAGAAATAAAATCACAACATCACCTCGGTATATACATTCCAAGTGCATGTTGGATGTGACCGACATCAAATTCCACTAGTTTGAAGTTTCTTTTTCCAATTTAGCATTAGAATTTCTACTTAATGCATCTTCTAACGAATTTCCTTTACTGGGTGTATACGTTAAGTTAAAGTAAAACATTTAGAGATACTCCATCCATATTCTTTATCTTAGGTGCAAATCCATTTTTTAGAAAATATTTTTTAAGCCCTTATGATTTGTAAAAACAGTAAATTTCTCACCAAAGAGGTAATGAAGCCAAGTCTTCAAATCATGGACTATGGTGGCTAAATCTAAATCGTATGTTGGGTAGTTATTCTCATGAAACTGTAACTATATTGATCCATAAGAAACAACATGATCTTCCTTTATGAAAACTCATCCCAACACTGATCCCAAAGAATCATAATACACCATGTACCATTGTCCCAATTCTAGTAAAATCAAGATTGGTGATGATGTAAGGAAAACTTTAAGCTCTTGAAAATACTTCTGACATTCCTCACTACATTGGAATGGAACATTATTTCTTATCAAAGCTATCATAGTTGAGGCCAGTCATGAAAAATCATGAACAAAATATCAGTAATAACCAGCTAGACTAAGGAAACTATGTATCTAGAAGACATTCTTTGGCAGTTTCCAAGAGATAGCAGCTTTTATCTTTTATGTATCCATAGAAACACATTTTTCAAAGAATACATGGCCAATGAAATGTACCTATTGTATCAAAAATTACACTTTGATAGTTTGGAATACAACTGATGATCCCTCAAGATTCCCAATACCGTCACCAAGTGTTGATCATGCTCATCCCTTATCCTTGAATGCACTAATTGTTGAAATAGTGGGTGCCCTAGACCCAACTATTCAGTGATTTTGATTACCATATCATGTATATAGTTATCTATACATGATGTTGTCTTACCATTATAGTGTATATTTTTCTGTATCCACTATTTAAATGGTAATGTCCAAAGATTAATTGTCGTATCGAAAGGTTATAGCAGATCCCAAACTATAATGAGAACCTATAGATACTATGAAATTAATCTTAAATATATGTTCTATGGTCTATATATATCTTATTGATTGGAAACAGTAGATGTTTGACTATAAAGTGTTGGGGGCTCATAATCATAGAGACTTCTTCTCATAAAGTTTTCACTTGGTGATCTCTAGTTGTGAGATCATGAGGACTGATTCGCCAATAGAAACACCACATATTTCGGGTGTCATTGGACATTCCTATCTACGATCATGTGTAATGGTCTCCGGACTTGAGATCATTACTAATGTATGTCATTTGATTACGTACTTTGATGAAATACAAAAACCATGGCAATGAAGTCGTGGTGAGGTAGTTTGTGTTGGGTGCGTCGTTGGTGGCATGGCACTGGTTGAATGGTCAAGAAAGGATTTGTTGCTTCTGTCTTATAGAAGTAATATATCTCGGGTCATGTTGATGTAGATGGAAGTACCTTTATAAGACCATGGACATGGAATTCAAGGGTAAATCCGTCTAGTTAAATCAACAAACAATAAATAAAGAAAATGGTGATGACACGTGAGTATGCCCTACTTTATGAGATATTACAGACAAAGAGATTATATTACACAATGTGTGTTCGTAGGTTGGTTGTCGCTGCTGTGACAATCCTTATCTCTTCAGGGGCCATGATGGGTTTATAGATCCTGCTCTTGGTATGTGAATATTATTCACTGCTATCGAGATAAGGGCCTAGAGGGTCACACACAATAGCGTATTCAAGAATCTGCCTTATTCAGTTGAATAGGAGTATTGGACATGGTGGGCCCCACCACTGGGGTCTGGGATTTGTCCAAGGTTAAATGATCACCAATACAATAAATAAATTCATATTATTCAAGTTTAGAATAATTAGTATTGAATTTATTTATTAAATGTATTTACAAGTTTTAAGTAAATACATGAAAAATATTAATTAATGAATATTAAATTATTCAAGGTTCAATTAATATTTATGGGTGTGACGAGTCGAATTAATGACTAAATTATTGTCAAGTAATATATTACAAGTAAATGATAATAATATTTATAACTCATTTTAGTAGTCATAAAATGTTGTTGATAGTGTGTTAAGTATTCAGGGTCGGCGAGGCTATACCAGGTATTTTAATTAATCACTATAAATATAAGAGGAGAGGAGATTTCCAAAGAATTTTCATGGAATTTCTCTCTCCTATCCTCTCTCCCATGATCTAGAGAGAGATACTCTAGATCCAAGGATCTAAGATCAAGCTCTCTCTCTCTCTCAGGCGTTGCTAGCGAAGCGATGCGGTGATCATTGGAGCATCTAAGGCATCATCGCAATTCCACGCTAGCACTTGGATTACGACGAACGGCGCTCCTGCGGATTCCTTGAAGCACATGTGGACGATCTAGAGGAATTCAGCTTCAGATTCTTTGAGCAGCAATCACCAACAATGAGCAGACATCGTGCGTGGCTTTGGATTTAAACCAAGTATTTTACAATTTATTTTTTTGCTTAAAACCCTTCATGTGAGATCCTTGACTTTGACCGGGATTCTCTTCACCGACGTCGAAAAGTTTACATCTATCTTCGGTGGGAAAAATTTAAAATCCCGCCTATTTGGGGCTTCCATTACATGATCAAATCCAACATGTGGTATCAGAGGGAGTACATGTCGATTTTAAGCTAAATAAATTAAATTTTCATTAATTGTTAAAGAGGATATTGTTACGGTCCCAATGTCACAGACTGCACTTTAATCCGATTTTGGATAACCATTCTGCGGTTATCCAAAGTTTTAAGTTCGGATTAAAACCAGATGTTTTTTATGTGATTACCTTATTTTTCCACCGGGTGGGTATCTGGTCACCGAAATAGTATTTTCTGATGAGAATAATAATAAAAATTATTATAGTAATGATATTATAATATTTTATTATTATATTTTTATTATAGAATATTATTATTAATTTCTAAAGCCTCAATAGGGTTTAGAAAAGAAATAAAGGAGGGTGGGGAGACTTAAGGTCAAGTTTTATTTTATTTAAAAAAAATGAATTGATTTCTAGGTCTTCGGACAAAATAAAAAAAATTAATTGAGACTTGAAAAGTAGGTCTTGTTAATAATAAAAACAAACAAAAAAATGGGGGGGGATGACCTGCATATGCAGGTCAAGAAAAAAAAGTTTGGTTGGGGGACCGCACGGCCCCCTAATTTTTTTTCTCCTCCCTCACGGGTTCATCAGTAGCATGGCACATATCCAACCACCAGGGGCAGCGATGGCTGCCCCTCCCACCTCCTCCTCCCTTCCCGAACCAGGTGCTATAGCAGGCCACTTCTGCACTCCTGAAGCGGCACCCCGGCATCCCCCCAGTCCACCACCTCCTGATCCTACCCAATCGTTGTCTTCTAGTCTTCCTCACGTCGTGGAGCGCACCGCACCAGGGCCAGTGTACCAAGGCCGCTTCCCCCTCAGCCCAGCGCTGGTGCCACACCCAGCCAGAACTGGCTGCCCGTAGCCTTCCCCGCGCAGCACTCACAGGCACCGCACCCCGACCAGGCAAGCTCCCACTCTAGGCCGGTGAGTCACATCCCACAGCACCGCTCCACCCCGGATGCTCCCAGCCAGCACTCATCGTGCCACCCCTGCAGGACCCTGTCATCTCTCCTCCAACAGCACTCAGCGGCGCCCCACTACTAGCCATCCACCTCCATTCTGCGGCGCACCGCCCTCAGATCTAGCCATCAACCCATGGCAGAAACCCCCTCAATACACTCCTTTGTTGGCGTTCTGGGTTGTCTGTTGTGCCAGGTCCCATCAGAATGTGGTCGTCTTGACCAGCTGCGCGCTACTCTCTGCGAGGCCTCCCTGCTTGAGTGTTACACCGCCATGAGGTGACACACCCACCTCCTTCTGGTCATCGGTCAAACCAAAACATTGTGGTACAACTCGGTTTGTTTCTGCCCAGACCAGGTCTGCCCCAAAATGGGCCTAGACGGGTCTGCTCTGTCGGGAACGGGTATGGACGGACTTTTCCAGCACATAACACCCCTGCACAAGGTCTTCAAGGCACGGACTGGGCCTGTGCAGGTTCTCCCCGACCTGTACAGGCCCTGCCCGGTTTTCGGGGCCCAGATATAATTTTAATTAATCAAAAAAAATTATTTAAGTTAATTAATTTAATTAAAGTTAATAATTAAATTAATTAAATATTAGTTTTTGAATTAACTATGATTGTGGCGTAATTAATTTAATTTGGTGAATAATTAAATTAATTAATTAATTTAATTTTAGTTTTAAAATTAAATTAATTAATTGGGACCGAATGATGTAAATATTGGATTAAAAATTATAGGGAAATTTTTAATTCAATTAAAATTTTCTCAAGTTTAATTTTAATGCAAGTTTAATTTTTATTCTGTATTTATTTAATATATGCGAGTTTAATGCATATATGGATGATCATGAGCTGGTGTCCGACCAATGCATGTCTGGTTGTTTATTTATTTAATTATTTATTTAATTATTTCATGTTGGTTTGTAATAATTAGATTAATTAAATAAAAGATGATCTGCGTGTTGTCTTAGGTATCATTATTTGTATAAGGGCCTGTGTACCTATTCTCAGAGTTGTAATTTATATCCCGAGACCCCCTCGCCTGCATGCGAGTATAGTTGTATAATGATGAGATTAGGTGTGACGCACTTCATGCCAAGTAACGACGATGCACAAGACAGGAGTTGGATGGAATGGATTAGAAGACATTGTTATTCAAGTTTCAAGCCACGCGACTAAAGGTACTTGTCTCTAGGGTCTCGGTTGGTCCGTTATTCACTCAACAGATCAACCATTAGAACTGGCTCATGATCAGGTGTTCATTTTGTTTTTCATGGTTTATTATTTTTGTGCATGTGTAGTTTATTGCGCGATCACGTAAAATAATAATAAACAAGAATGCAAGATAAAATGAACATGTGACGCGATGAAATTTCTATTTCTTTCACGGTTAGTTGTGAGTGCGATCACTTAGTACGTGCTTATAAAAAATAGAAAAGGATTTATTTCATCACACTAAAAATAATAAAACCCTCAAAAATATATTAAGTCATAACAGCCTTTCGTTATTAAAATCTGGACAAAATCGGTTGTTTGAGGTGTCGTTCATGTCATAGTTGAGGGTGCCTCTTACTACTGTGGAGTCCTTATAAAAGTTATGGGTCTACTTAGCTAAAATTGTAATAAATAACTAGCCATATCTAGCTTGTTGTAATTTTAGAGGCAAGAATTGAGTAAATCAATTTCTGATTTTAAGAAGCTGGAACTTCACTCAATAGATCGAGGAGCCGCAAGTTAAAGCGGTTGACCAGCCAAAAGTCCACCTAGAACCCTCCAAGTAGTGGCATAGACATAGCTTGTAGACTATGAGGGATGGTTCTGGTATCCTTTCCACTAGAATAATCAAGCGACAGAGTATTCCAATTCTAGTACAGAGGGTTCCTAGAATCTGATAAAATAGTGGGAGACATTAAATGATTTAAGTAATTAATCAAAATGTATAAACTAGTATTCCAGTTAAAAGGCACTAATCTGCTAAAATTTATTTTTGTAGAAAAATGTAAAGTTAAACCACAAGTTTAAAAAACTGCGATAATATATTGGACAATGTAAATATCCACACTAACACAAGTATCCATGAATAGTACAGGCGCGTGCACATAGTACTATGATATTGGAAACTCATGGTGTCAGTGACCCCGACACTATTAAACTACTTCAAGAAGCAAGGGTTAAATTGCTTACAGGAGACTAATGTACAAATCATATGATGATTATATCATTATGGTTTCATAAATGTCTGGTGTTAGTTGTGGTCGCTACACCAGGACATAGATGATATAACATAAAGTATCATCTCTGAAATTTTTTCAAGGAGAAAGTGAAGCAATGATATGAATAAGGTGATGTTACTCCAGCATGTGTAAATTGAAAGATTGATCATGATATTTAATTGGATCCCTTTATCATATCATTTTCACCCCTTTACTCAAGTTTTGTTTTAAGTTACAAAATGAACAATTATTGAGTAAACACTTTATTACCATTCCAGGTAAGGTTCTCCAAGTGAATAAGAATTCAAAGACAGTTTTATCTTTAATTATTATGGAGAATAAATTTAAAGAAAATGTGGAAAGGTCAAAGGCATTTAATTCCAATGACACATTCGAAAAATCCTTCAATTAATGAGGTATTAACAAAGGTTATTTGCATTGCATATTATAAAATAAAACAATGGAAGTTTAAAATCAACAAACTAATCAAAAGAAGAAAGTTTCTTATTCTACATCAGGAACATTCATCAAAATAATGTTTCCTTTACTACTTGGGTATTTAATACTATATGCTTTTTACATATGTGTATTTAAATATCGTTACCACGTAAGTATAGAAACCTTACTAGAAGTCAGGTGTATTCTCTAAGTGGATGTGAAAGGGTGATACTTAGGCCAGTGGTGAGAAGTACATGACTTCTTTAATTGCCAAGTGAAAAATTTATGTTGAACTATTATTGAGTATAACCACAAAAATTAATTCCATGTGTCCTTGGATACAATGATACATTCTTTTAGGTTTTGGAATGAATGTTGTTTTTGGTAAACTCAATCACTAGTTCAGTGATACATGAATCAACGGCAATGAGTGATGAATATAAATGTAAGACTTATACCCAGTTGTGACAAGATAATTCTTTGTCAAGTAATACTAAAAGTGGATATCATAAATATACCGAGTATGGTATTTAGTCTTGACACAGCTAAATACTTTTGGTATTATTGATGTCTTTAGTTTGGAAAAAGGAGCCTTTAGAAATAAAGGTTTGTCACAAAGCTTTTGGAAATAGTAAAACAAGTAAGCATGAACTATTTCAAGTATAAGCTAGACGTATATATACTTCATAATATTCCTTTAAGTAATTAAGGAATAATAAAGTAAAGTATATACATGGTCAGGAGATATGAGTTGCTTCAGGTTGGGATACTAAAGAATATCTCGACCAAGCATTCATCAATCATGATAATATAGCATAGAGTAATTCCTAAATTCACATTACCTTATTGACATCATGATATTAATGTCAATGAAGAGGATTGATGATCAATTATTACATGTCAACATTGATCAAAAAAACATGTAGCATGAAGAAATTCCTAAACATGTATGTTATGCATCAAAATTTTGATGTAAGTAGTATCAATGTTGAAACTTGCAGAAACTTCCATTATATTTCATGAAATGCTTTGCAAATAACGGCAATATCCCACAACCATATGCCAACTATAATGATAAATGGATATCATATGAGTCATAGTATGATGTAAATCCATTATGTCATAAGGACATGGGTTTGTATGCAAATAGTTTGTTCGGATACAAATGAACTTGTATCAAGATAAAAACATTGTGCATCTAAGGTACTTATCCTAACGATTTATTAGGATATTAAATAAATCCATAAGATAGAAAAGTTATAATCAAGTGATAGAATACATTTTATAAGAGGGTGCACATCTCTATTTGAGATAGTGGGGGCTATATTGACTTGTATTTAGTCAATGCTCAAGATGCACAAATAGTTGGTATAGGAACTAGTTCCACAAGCGCATGTGGAACAAAGTATGTCCCAGAGACACATACTGTGTAGGAAGAATAAAACCATGGTGATGGTTTTTAATATTCACCATGTTCAGTGATCTATTATTCAATGTGAATAAAATTTTCTACAAGTAAGCAGTGTATTTCAATTAGCTAAAATTGATAAGACCAACTAAAATTCAATTAATGGACTCCATGAATCAAAGTGAAAAGGGGCTTATTATTATAAATATTGCAGTGGGTATTCAAGTGAGTTGATACATGGATGGTATGAGTGTAGTACCAATGAGGCTCGATTGGTTTGACTAAGTTATTATGCCTAGATCTGTTAGAATTTTACTTATCGTATCTAATATCTATGATCAAATTATTTATCATTGGATATCATGAACACCAATCGTGGATGGTGTCTATACAATGCAACTAGAAAGGGATGGTCATAAAGGTTGCAAGTTACTTAAATCCAGTTTAGGATTGAAGTAAGCAATAGGATCATAGAAAATTAATTTGAAACAAATGATTTACATGTGTCTATGAGAGGCTAGTGGGAGATCCAATGTTTTCTAAGCAAAAATATGTTCAGAAACATATGGAAAATAGACATTGGTCTCATAGTTTGTTAAGACCAAGATGAAATTTATTCTCCAGTGATTGACTTAAAGTAGCAACCTAAGTTTTAGGGAATAGGACCTATTGAGGTAGATCTATATGTTTCTTGGTCATATTCAATCGTGCATATAGTGACATAGTATTAAAAAATACAAGTTAGAACAATTCTAGAGATGAATTGTTTCCTATGTCACAGGGAAAAATCTCTTCAGGTTGACTTGATCGATACATGGGAAGAGATAAACGTGTTGAGTTGAGATCCATACGTCTAAGAAATGTATGCAATGATATGTATAAGAACTGATATTTCCAAGGTATATTTTACAGTAGGAAAATATCAGTTATATCCAGAAGCATTGCAAGGGATACAGGCAGAAATATCTAATTGTACTTCGAAAAGTACAAAAGATATGTGCCTGGTAAATGGAGAATAAGGATACTAGTTTTTAGGGGTACAAACTAGTCTTACATAGATCAATATGATCTACTATCACATTTAAGCTAAAGATGATGAACAATTCAAGCTCATATAAGCTAGTAGTAGCCATACCTACAAATACCAAGTACATTGCAGCTTCTAAGGCAGCTAAGAAGCAGTTATTAAATGAAATGATTTTTTCCAGTTCTTGGAATTTCACCTGGTGAGAAAATTATTATCATAATGTAAATTATGATATTCTTACTAGACAAGATGTCAAGTTATAATAGTGGACAAGTGGGAAAAACTTGGGATACTATATCTTGAGAAGTTTTACTCAATGAGATAAGGTCTCAATAGCAAAATTTCCACGTGGCAGAACTATGGCAGGCCTAGTAGCTAAAGCCATTACTCAGCAGAAACATGATTTTCATCATGTGAGTAGCTAACAAGTTTAGTTAGCAAGTTGGCTCTAGTGAAAGTGGGAGTGTTGAAATAGTGGGTGCCCTAGACCCAACTATTCAGTGCTTTTGATTACCATATCATGTATATAGTTAGCTATACATGATGTTTTCCTACCATTATAGTGTAGAATTTTCTACATCCACTATTGAAATAGTAATGTCCAAAGATTAATTATCGTATCGAAAGGTTATAGCAGATCCCAGACTATAATGAAAACCTCTAGATACTATGACATTAATCTTAAATATATGTTTTATGGTCTAGATACATCTTACTGATTGGACATAGTAGATGTTTTACTATCAGGTGTTGGGGGCTCATAATCATTGAGACTTCTTCTCATAAAGTTTGTAATTGGTGATCTCTAGTTGTGAGATCATGAGGAATAGTCTTCCAATAGGAATACCTCATGTTTCGGGAGTCATTGGATGTTTCTATCTACGATCATGTCTAACGGTTTCCTAAATTGAGATTATTACCAATTTATGTCATTTGATTATTTACTTTGATGAAATATGAAAACCATGGCAATGAAGTCATGGCGAGGTAGTTTGTGTTGGGTGTGTTGTTGGTGGAATGGCACTAGTTTAATGGTCAAGAAAGGATTTGTCGCTTCTGGGTTATGGAAGTAATATATCTCAGGCCATGTTGATATGGATGGCAGTACCTTTATAATACCATGGCCATGGAAGTCAAGGGTAAATTCATCCAGTTAAATCAACAAACAATAAAGTAAGAAAATGGTGATGAAACGTGAGTGCGTCCTGCTTTATGAGATATTACAGACAAAGAGATTATATTACAAGGTGCATCTTTGTAGGTTGGTTGTCACTGTTGTGACAATCCTTATCTCTTCAGGGGCCATGATGGGTTTCTAGATCCCACTATTGGTCTGTGAATATTATTCACTATTGTTGAGATAAGGTCCTAGAGGGTCACACATAATAGCGTATTCAAGAATCTTCCATGTTCAGTTGAATAGGATTTTTGGACATGGTGGGCCCCACCACTGGGGTTCGGGATTTGTCCAAGGTTAAACTATCACCAATACAATAAATAAATTCATATTATTCAAGTTTAGAATAATGTGTATTAAATTTATTTATTAAATGTATTTACGTTTCTTAGGTAAATACATGAAAAATATTAATTGACGAATATTAAATTATTCAAGGTTCAATTGATATTTATGGGTGCGATGAGTCAAGTTAATAACTCGATTATTTTTATGTAATATATTACAATTAAATTATAATAATATTTATGACTTAGTTTAGTAGTCATAAAATGTCGTTGATAGTGCCTTAAGTATTCAGGGCTGGCGAGGCTATACCGGGTATTTTAATTAAGCACTATAAATATAAAAGGAGAAGAGGTTTCCAAAGAATTTTTATGGAATTTCTCTCTCCTCTCCTCTATCTCATGATCTAGAGAGAGATGCTCTGGATCCAAGGAGCTCAGATCGATCTCTCTCTCTCAGGCGTCGTTAGTGAAGCAATGCGGTGATCGTTGGAGCGTCAAGGGCATCATTGCAATTATGTGCTAGCACCTGGATTACAACGAACGGTGCTCCCACGGATTCCTTGAATCACATGTGGAAGATCTAGAGGAATTCAGCTTCGGATTCTTCGAGTAGCAATCACCAATGACAAGCAGACGTCGTGCGCGGCTTTGGATTTAAACCATGTTTTTTACAGTTTATTTTTGTGCTTAAAACCCTTCAAGTGAGATCCTCAGATTTGATCAGGCTTCTCTTCACGGACGTCGAAAAGTTTACATCAATCATTGGTGGAAAAAAATTAAAATCCCACGTATTTGGGGCTTCCGCTGCATGCTTGGTTCCAATACTAATATGTCATCCAAAAACACCACCAAAAAAGAATCCAGATATTGTTGAAATATCCAATTCATCAATTCCATAAAGACCACTCGCACATTCGTAAGACTGAAAGGCATTACCACATATTCATAATGGTTATATATACTCCTAAAATATGTCTTTGGAATATCCTCCTTCTAAACCCAAAATTAGTGATATCTTGATCACAATTCAATATTATAGAACCACTAAGCTCACCTTAATTGATCAAAAATATTATCAATGTGTGGAAGTGGATACCAATTATTTATCATAACTTAGTTAATATTATGATAATCCACACACAACGGAAGAGTTGTATCTTCCTTTTTGACAAACAAGACTGATGCTGCCCATGGAGATGTGATAGGATCAATGAACCCTTTGTTTTCTAGATCCTCTAACTACATCCATCTGATAAGATGGAAGGGAAATAGAACTGGTCCCCAAAATGAGATCAGTAATAAACTCCACTTCTCTTATGGGTGAATCCTTCAGAAATTTTTGGGAAAAACATATGGAAACTGATTAACAAATAATGTAAAATTTCTATTCTTGATCTATTTCATCTATGCCAAAGTCAATGCTACCAACTGGTATGATATTGTTCTAAATACTAGTTTCAACAAGCTCATTGCACATGTCTTCACATTCATTTCTCCTCTAAATAGATTCTCGACGCCATCCTTAGTCATGAAACTAATCATTCTAGTATAATAGTCATGTGATCCTTGAATGTTTTCAACTAGTCCATAACCAATATTATATCATATAAATTCATCTCAAGCACAGATAAGTCCCATGTCATATCAGTTCCATCAATGGTTGTAGAACATGATTTACACACAAAGGCTTGATATTCTATTTGTCCAAGAAGAGTTTTTAGTTTCAACACCGAAGGAATCATCTCAAATATTTAAACTCAAAAAATAAACAGTATGAGAAGTAATAAAGGAATGGGATTCACCCATATCAAACAAAGATTTCATAAGGTTGGAATTAAAAAGAATCGTACCTCACACCATTGATGGTCCATATTGATCATCCACAATAACCTTCTCATCTATATATAATTTCTTGCTCACAACACTTTGTTCCTTATTGACCTATTGAGATAGCCCTTGCTAAGGATTCATGGTATTCTAGGAATCATTGTGGATAGCTCTGTTTTACTTATGAGATTGATTCGACTTCACCTCATCTTGTTGAAGCATATGACGCCTACGACGCCTGATAAGTTTCTTGAACAACTGACCTCATAGCACTGCGATAATAGCATTGAAGATGCCCCGTCTGATTGAAATTGTGGAAAGTTCTATGTTGTGTCATATATTATCACTTCATGTGACTAAGATAACCACATTGGAAACATCATGACTTTATCTTGGGTCTTGGGGGAAGATTCACTAATCCAGCTATATAATTCTGAGTCCGGCTCCCACCTTGGAAATAGGTGTCCCTATTCCTCTTATTACAAACATTATAGTTCCCACCATTTTCCATAGGTATCAACATACTCCCTCCACCTGTATCTTCTAAGATGTTCCTTTCTACCATATTCACTCTATTAACCATCTTTGTATAATCCGTTATACAGGGCATAACAATCTTTGAATAAATCTCCTAACTCAACCCTGATTCAAAGATGTGTTCCTTCAAGGGTTCACTATAAGAAACTTTGGGTGAAAATGGACTAAATTTATAAATTTATCCACATATTATATCACTATGATTCTTTCCTGCTTTAAGCTGAAGAAATGCATCGTTCTTGAAATCTTGAATGTATGAGGATATAATTTTTTATTGAAAAATTCCTCAAAATATTCCCATGAAAGTATTTGGTATAATTTATCCTGAACTACTAAATCCCAACACTGGTGTGCAATATCCTCTAGCATATACATCACCAGATTTAATTTCATCTCGGTTGGTGTGCCAAGAAAATAAAAGATTTGATTCATCCTATTCAGCCACACCTATGCCTTCTCTGGTTCCAAATCACCCTAAAAGATGGGTGGATTCTACTTCTAAAACTAAATAGAATGGTATTATTGCCTTGACTCATTTGTCATGTTCCATATTTCTACATCCTAAAAATCTTTTACTATACTCTGAACCAGTTTTTGGTTCACTTGTGGCTCAGGTGCAACCACATTCTCAATAGCTTCCTCTGGTTTGTTCTTACGATGCATATCAGGTGCCTTTTTCTATACAGATAACGGACACCGTAAGTCTCACTCTCTAAAAACATAAGGCTTAAAAATTTCAAATTCTACCACATCACAACTATTACAACATTTCTTTCCAAAATTCAACATTTCAAAATTCAACCCTTTTTTAAAATTACACAATACTTTTTAAAATCAAACCATTTTCAAAATAACTATTTCATTCCTTTTCAAAATATCACATTTGAAAACAATTTTAACAATTTTAAAAAATCAATAATTTTGTACCAAATCATATATCATTACTTGAAATGAGATATGCACTCCTAGTGGGAATTTATTTCTACAATTCATGTCATGCTAGTCTCATTGGCTAAGCTCATGACAATGAGATTTCAGATCCTGTAAGTGTCTCCAAAACACCTATGTACCCAACTCCCTAGTAACTTGAAGTTCAATGTAAAAAAGGTTAGATACTTATTTTTATGCTCTAAATTTCATGGCCCAAAAATCATAATCCTTTCTACCAACCCAACACAAGGAATAGAATATAAGGTATTTTAACTCCAAGACCAATAGAATTAATGACCACTTGTTAGTCAAGGGTCAAACAAGCTATACCACTTGTTCTGTAAAGATATTTGGAAGGGACAAGACTGATACCACTTATAACATCCCACCCCTCCTCATTGGATTAAGTTGACGTGGAATTTCTACTTTGCCTTAAGTTACATCCCCAAGGTGCTAAAGGATGGAAATAAATTCCAAGGGCTTCAATACAGTGGGGGGTGATTTTCCATTTTACAAAAAAATAACCCAACCAAACATTCCATAAAAAATTAAAACACTACATGATGCATTATAAAAATGTAAACAAATCAAAGTAATACCATTAATATCAAAACAAAACTAAAACAAAGTATCAAAGTGGAATAAAACTAACATAAAAGTATACAGTCGGAGACACAGCTAACAAAACCCAAATACTCCAAGGACATAGCTCCATAACTCCAAACATGCTCCATGATCTAATACCACAAATAGACCAAGTATCACGAAGCACCACTAGAGAAGTGTGATACTTTACCTTTTTCTGTTTCCTGATAAACTATATCTGCAAAAGCATCAAAGTTATAAATTATGGGTGAGTAATGAAACTTAGTGGGCTTTCCCCAAATGACTTCCCTACTCATGCCACTAGTATAGAACAAGTTAGCACATTTATAAAAAAATTATATAAAAACTATTTAAAGTAGTTAAAAAATTTAAAACAAGCCAAAAAATTACATACATAAACCAATTTCTAATTAAAGTAGGAAAAAAATCATTAAACCATTTCTAAATTTTTATGTTGGAATAACCCATTCCATTTCACATAATCACGCACACACACAACCACACGAACTTGGTGTTACCATTGATGGTGGAACTTTCACATCCAGAACTCATCCCTTTGATGGTGGTACTTTCACAACCATTATTTATCCCATTCCATCCATGCTTAACCATTTAAGACAACCAAATTTCAAAACAACCATTTCCAAACCAATTCAATCATTTCAATAAAACCACACTTTTATTGAAAACCATAATCAACAAACCATTTCAATAAAACTAACATTTTATTGAAAACCCATTTCCAAAAAACCAATTTAATAAAACCAACCTTTTATTTAAAACCCTTTTTATATGCATCAAATCCAAATAACAATTTTAAAATCATCATTTTAAAATCATGCTATCAAACTCACCTTTTTCCAAAACACCCAAATTTTTACAATACCATAAACCATCACCAAATAAGGTTTCAATCAATAAATTTAAAAACAATTTCACAATAAATTATACACAAAAAAATCAATTTAAAATTAATTCTTCTTATTCTAGCAAGAGTATTCGAGAGTGAAGCCACCTACCTCGAGAATTTTGGAGAAAACGAAGAACGACACTGAAATGACAACAAAACCAGGTTAAATATAAAAAAACCCTCCTTATATATCTTACCATATCATTAAAAAAGCCAAATATAACCATTATTGGAATAGATAACCTTATATATATCTAAAATAGACTATATCTAAGAAATTTAGGGGGAGTCGATCTAAGAAAAACTACCAAAAACTACCATAAATGATAACTTACTATGGGAATCCATCTTCAAAGAACCAAGAAACACCTATGGATCACTTAAAAATTGATGGGTAAGAGTTACAAATCCTTTTGGAGGAATATTTTTTGAGTTAGGACCAAAATTGAGCAAAAAATAAGGGTTAATGATTAATCCCATCTTAGATCCACTTTTTGTGGATCTTGTTTTTAAACCGTGCATGATTAGGAAAATCGTGCGCTAACTATGCGCTAACCTCTACCTTAAAGAGGAACTCACATGGTTGGATTACACATTTAGACAAACCATGAACCAAATATGAAAAATCCCACTGACCCACTTTGCACAGTTTCTCCATGGTGGTCGCACGATTTGGACAAACGGTGCGCCTACCCATGCACCTTCGCCTTAGCCCTTGTCTTATTGTTCACAGTTTCTTGTAGGAGTTTCATAGTTTCAAATAACCATTATCAAACTATGTACCTGTATAAAATCCCAAAATACATTCCAAAAGGTTTCTAAACCCTCCTAAACTTCACCCAAACACTTTACAAACTTAAAAAACAAAAATGAAGGGTTACTTACTTGAAACTAGGGGTGTTACAAAAGGTATATGTGATATCATAATTATAAAAGTATAATTATGTTTAAAATATCATATATATATATAATTTAAATCCATAATTATAATAATTAATTTGAGGTTATGATGAAAAACAACTTATATTGGTTCATGAGGCAGTAGTCCATTGTACACATGAATGATGATTTCATTTCTCATTTGATGGAAGAGAAGAAAGATATAGGTTATTATATTAACATAATAAAATATAAATACATGGAATATAATATTTTTATTATATAAAAATAATTTAATAAGTTTTAAAGGATTTTGAAGAAGAAATAAAATAAAAAATGCTCAGTTAAGCATGATACTTCTTCTTCTGAAAACCTCCTTAGGTTAGCACCAAAATTCTTCTTAGGATGGATTTATGATCTAAAAAAGGGATTCTAAGATGTGGATAGATAATTAAGGAATGTATTTGGGTGGTTTTTTCATGAACCAAAATGGTTTGAAGGTGTGAAAAGGAATTAGAGGGGTGACCTTTTATAAGTGAGGTGAGTGGCACACTTTTAATTTTTTTTTTAAAAAGCGATTCCTATGTTTTTCACATGCCACAAGGATCCAAAATGAAACATTATAGAGACTAAGACAATATAATTTATAAATATTTCCACAAAATAGATTTTATAACAGTTTTTAAGTGATTATAACCCTTTTCTTTTTAGTTTAACCAGTCGATAAGCCCATTTTCATCTTAATCGCATTAAAAGATTTTTATTGTTTTCATTATTCATTATGGAAAAAAAATAAGTTGACCTTATTATATAATATAAATTATGATGATTAAAAATATTTAATACATTTTAAAAAATTAATTTCACATAATTTTTAGATTTTAATTTAAAATTAAATCTGTAAATGCGATGAAAAGGCATTTTTTCAAGAATTGTATTTTTCAAGAAAAATATGATTTTATATTAACTTTATGACTAGTAATCATCATTGTATGAATTTAAATTAATATTTATTTATATATAATATATAAATTTAATTTAAATAATTCCTTATTAGTGGTTTTTTTAGTTAATTATAAAGGAGAAACATTATGCACTTTAAAATAGTTTTTAGAAAAATCATGTTTTTAAACCCAAAAAAAAACTTATACTAAAATCTAATATAAAGTTGATTAAAAAGTAATTAATTGGATTAAATACAAATAAATTATAATTATGTTACTTTAAATCATATAATTGTACTTTCAAATTACCTAATTTATTGAAAATAAATGACATTCTTACAGAAATCGATATTTTCACTATTCATTGAAAAATCAATATTTTCTGAAAAATCCCAAAATTTTACCCCAAGTCAATTTTGATATGAAAATTTTAAAAATGAAATTTATTTTTCAAAATTAAAATTCAATAATTTATAAATTAAACTTTTATATAAAACCTTATAATAAAAGAGTTTAATTAAAATTGTTTTCTTTTTTTATTTAAAAATTACTTAATATTTTTATAATGAATATAACTATCTAATTAATGTTAATAAACATGAAAGTGATTTATTATATCATTATATTGGTTTTTACATTCTTCCCCCCTTTTTAAAATTGTATCCTTGCAATTTTATTCACTTATTAAACATGTGGGGGTATCTTTCCCTCATAGTATTTTCATATCCCCATGTTGTTTCTTCAACCATATGGTTTTTTCATAAAACATAAACTTAGTGAATCACATTATTCCAAAAAACTTTCTCACTATGAAAAATAATATGAATATTTTGTTCCTAAATGAAATATTCTCTTACAACTGAACTACTTTAGGGCTCAAAACATGAGATTAATCTGACACATACTTCCTTAACATTGAAACATGAAAAATGTTGTGTACCTAGAATAAACTTGAAGGAAAAGCCACTCAGTAGGAAAATTATCCAACTTTATCTATTATTTTTTATGGTCAAATGAACCATGGATTTAACTTTCCATTTTTACCAAATTCATCACACTTTCCCATAGAGATACTTTGAGAAAAACATTATCACCTACCTCAAAAGAATGATATTTTCTCCGATTATCCGCATAAATTTTATATCTTCTCTAATATTTCCTTATATGTTTCTGAATCAAATGAACCTTCTCATACATTTCCTCTACCAAATCTAGTCATATCAACTTTCTTTCTCTTACTTCGTCCCAAAAATTTGTCGTCTAATACCGTTTTTCATATAATGCCTCAAATGGTGTCATCTGTATACTGAAATGAAAACTATTATTATAAGAAAGATAAACAAAATAAAGATGTTGATCCTAACTTCCCTTGTGATCCATTGAATAATAATGAATCATATATTCCATGATCTGAATCATTCACTTAGACTATTCATCATATTAAGGATGAAAACTGTACTAAAATTTAATTCAGTACCCAACAACTTCTAAAGTTTTTTCTAAAAATTAAATGTGAATTCGGGATCATGGTCTGATGGAATAGAAATAGGAACTTCATGTAACCTGGATATCTCTTTTAGATACAATTGAGAAATTTGATCCAAATACATAGTATCTCTAATGGGAAGGAAATGTATAGATTTAGTTAATCGATCAACAATAACCAAAATTACATTATTACCTTGAGATGTCTTGAGAAATACAACCATGAAACCCATTGATATATTTTCTTATTTCACTCTGTCACTGAAAACGGTTGAATCATTCCCTTCGGTAATTTTCATTTTGTTTTAACCTGTTGACAATTCAAACATTCCATGGTAAATTCAACAATATCTTTTTTCATACCAACCCACCAATAATACTCTTGGTACATCTTAGTGCTTCCAAGATAATGGGAAAATAGAGAACCATGATCTTCACTCAAAAAATCTCTCTTAAACTGGAAATCATGAGGCACGCATAATCTTTTTTCAAATCTAATAACACCATCTTCATCAACATTAAACTCAGGAAACTTGCCATTTTTAATGGATTCTACCTTTTCCTTCAAATCATGATCCTCCTTATGATATTTCTTAATTCTTTATGAAAAATTTGATTACACTAAAACCTGAAACAAAATAATGGATATCCCTTCATCCCCAATTCATATCCCAAAATTCATCAAATCATTAATCAAAGGGTTATGTTCCAAACATAACATGGTTAATGTATCATTATTTCTCTAACTCAAAGCATCGGACGCTTTTTTTTTCTTTTTTAGGATGGTAATGAATCATGAAATCATAATCCTTGATCAGTTTCAACCATATTCTCTATCACATATTCAATTCTTTCTGAGTGAATATATACTTCAAAATTTTATGATCAGTATATATTTCACACTTTACTCTATACAAATTATGCCTCCATATTTTTAAATAAAACCCCACAATAGCTGATTATAGATCACGTATAGGGTAATTTAACTCATGAGGTTTCAACTGACGTGAAGAATAAGTAATTGCCTTATCATTCTACATCAAGACACAACCAAGTCCTTTCAAAGAAGAATCACTTTAGTTGAAAAATTATTTATTTCTAAAAGGAAGGGCCAAAACTGTATCATTCACCTATTTTCTTTTTATTTCTTGTAAACAATCGTCGTATTCTTTTATCCAGATGAATTTAACACCTTTTTTAGTTAACTTAGTCAATGGGATAGACAACCAAGCAAAGTATTCAACAAACCACTAGTAGTAACCTACTAAACCAAGAAAACTACAAATCTATGTGACATTTTTAGGTCTTTTACATTCTTTAGAAACTTAATTTTAACAGGTTCAAAAGTTATTCCATCTTTAGAAATAATGTGTCTATGGAAATAAAAATTTTGTAACCAAAATTCACACTTAATAAATTTTCCATATAGTTTCTTTTCTTTTAAGGTTTGAAAAACAATCCTTAGGTGTATTTCATGTTCCTTATGACTTTTAGAATATACCAAAATGTCATCAATAAACACAACCATAAAATTATCCAAGAAAACAGGAAAAACTCTATTCATAAGGTCCATAAATATAGTAGGTGCATTAGAAAACCCAAAGGGAATAACTACAAACTCATAATGCCCATATCTTGTCTGAAACATAGTCTTTAGAATATGTACCTCCTTTACATTCAAATGATGGTCCCCGACCTCAATCCTCAAAAAATATTGTGCTCAATGGATTTGATCATAAAAATCATTGATATGAGTTAAAGGATAATTTTTCTTAATAGTGATGATATTCAAGGATCTATAATCAATACAAGGTCTCATTGAACCATATTTCTTTTTAACAAAGAAAATAGGGGCACCCCATGGTGAAGTGATTGGTAAAATGAAACCCTTATCAAATAAATCCTGTAATTTCTTTTTCAATTATAAAAGTTCCACTTGATCTATCAATAATGTGGTTTTGAAATAGGCTTATCATTAAGAAATAAGTCAAAAGTAAAATCAAACTCTCAGTCAAGAATAACACCAGGAAAATCATCAGGAAATACATCCATGAATTCATTCACTACGGGTACATCACTAATCTTAATAGTTTCTTTTCAAAAACATGAACTCAATAACTTTCATTATCATCTCTAATCAATTTCTCAGCTTCTTGATATGTTATCAAAATTATGAAATCATCAAAAAACACTTTCTTGGTTCTTTAATCTATCTTAGCATGATAAACTGAAATCCAATCCATAACCAAAATAATATCATACTCTAACATGGTAAATTCCACAATATTTGTAGGAAAGACCATTTCATTAATAATAATACAAATACTCCTATAAATCTTGGTTTATTTAATATTTCCACCTGGTTTTTTTACTAAAAGTTTTATCTTATTTTTATGTGATAATATTTCCATTTGACTTGAAAATTATTCAGAAATGAAGGAATGTGAAGATCCAAATTCAAAAAAGGTGTTGTAATAATTTGAATAAACCAATAACATACCTTTCACCACTTCATTTTACAACCTAACATCAATTGTAGCAATAGAAAAATATTTTTCCACACCCTTTTTGTGATGACCCAGACTCTCTTGGTCCTTTCCTTTGCCAAAAATACGAATCCTAAAGGGGGAAGCGGATCAGCACGACTGATCGGTGAGACCGATCGGCGTCACCCAGCTTTGTCAGGGTTTTTCCAGTGACGTGTGCAAATTGAGTTTTAAACCCTTCTTTGACCCCCTTTAAGCTTGTTTTAAAGCCCGGTAACGCCCATAAATGTTATAATTAAATATTTAATAAATTAACCTGCTGTGTGCGTCGGTTTAAACCACCCAACCCCTTTAATAACGTGTGGGGCCGCGTGGTCAACCCATGACCCCCACTCCTTACGTGGTTTGGAATTCTTATCTCAACTATCCGCAACTCTTATAAACTAAGGGTTAGCCATGGTTTCTTCTTTTCTCGATCACCCTGTGCTAAGAGTACCCTTCGTCCAGATGAGCAGCTTTTCATTCTGACAAGACGCGTCGCTATGCGTGAAGTTCTGCGCCCGGCCTAAGCGTTGATAGATGAGGCGATTTTCGTTCAGGCGAACCGCATCGCTATCTGTGAAGTTCCGCCCCCAGCCTTAGCGTCGATCATTGATCAACAAGTAGGGAATTTCTTCGTCTCTCTCTTTTGTGTATCATGTGGGGTGGGCATGCTTTTGATTCTGTAGAATTGGTTAAACCAGACCTAAATAAAGATAATGAACTGATTATATGAAGAAAGAAGGGGGGCTGTGATCATTGATGCTATTTTATGTTATGATCATCTTTCTGAATTGTGTGGGCTTATGCCTAATGAAAATCATGGTCATTGGTGGTCTTTCTCTGTGCACTAATGAGCCCCTGGGGATGTTTTAAATGACTTGTTTGTGGTTGTGAACTCCTGCTTTGAAAAGGGCAATTGGTTAATCATATACACCCGTCTAAATAAATTGAAAGCACCAGGATCAACCCTTCTGTGATAACCCCCGGTTAAAGCACACGAAATTGAAATCATGGAGTGTGTTAAATATTATAAATTTGAAAATACTGGCATGGCCCTGCTTTGTGTTAGTGGTAGTGGTTTGGTTGTTTTCTTTTATGGGTCGATTGCTGGAGATGTGGGAGGGGATGGGATCCCCTGTTGATATGGATTCGGTGGTTGTGATTTTTAAGACCGGGTGGTTACCTTGTTTATATCACGAATTGGGGTGGGATCCTCTATTGATGAGAGACCATTTTGGGGGACACGGGGTAGTGTCTCGAGGGTTTCTTTGGTTCCAGTACTTCGAGGGGTCTCACTTATCCCCTTGTTGTTGTAACATTACAAGAGAACCGAGTGTGAATGTTTAAATTGACATTTGGCTGGATTCTTTCCTTGGTTATGGTTATGGTGTTAGTTTCCCAAGTAGGTGCATGAACTTATTTAAACATTGTTACTGAACATGAAAATAAGAATGGGACAAATGAGTTTTGTTGGCGAGAGTCGTGACTCGGACTTGAGTGATGTTGTGATCTGTAGGCTGTCTGAATAAAAACCTAACTTTAGGTGAGTGCTTGTTACCTATGTATATACTTGTAGTTTTGTGTTTCTTATTCGTGTCCCACCCATGTTGAGAACTTAGTGCCGAACACCCCCATTTCATGGGGGAGGGTGTTTTCCCAACACTATTCTTAGTGGCTGGTTATTAGCTCCTTTTCTGATCCCTTTCCTGGATAGCCCAAGTACCTTCGGGCATGCTGTGATGGCCTAAGGTCCATTATTAGCCCAAGAATCTTTGGGCAGGGTAGTGTGGTGGTTGGCCCAGGTGCATGCGGGCAGGTGGTTTCCCAAGTGTCTTCGGGATGAGGCTCAGGTGTCTTCGGGCGTGGCAGTGGATCTTCTAGCCCAGGTGTCTTCGGGCATGGTGGTGGTTGTTCTGGCCTAGGTGTTTGCAGGCGTGGTTACGTGTGATAGTTGTGGCCCAGGTGTTTGCGGGCGGGATTCGGCAGTGGGACTGCGTGCGGTTGTGGCCCAGGTGTGGGCGGGCGGGTGTGGTAGTGGGACTGCGGTGAGAATGGCGGGATTGGTTCGATGCGTAGGATGTCTCAATAACTAGTGGGAAAGTGGCGCGGGGTACCCAAACATCGATGTGCTCTTATATATATTACTTGGTTTGTGTTACTTGGTGAGTGTAGTCAGTGAGTGGGATGGGTGAACTCCTTCATAGTAATGGTTGTCTGCTTCTCACAGGACTTTAGTACGTTCCCCCACTTGTGCACGAGAGTCTTTGGTTTTCCCTACTGAGTGTACTTGTATGCTCACCCTACATATATAAAACTGCTTTCAGGTTTCCAGGAGGACTTTGGAGATCGCGCAGGACCATACTAGCTCGGACCTTTGGGAAGTTGTAGTTGTTGTTTTCCTTTCTTTGGTACTTACCCTTATAGTCACTTTTGTAATTTGTGGCTTTTACTTTTGGAACATGCACGTGGGAATGGTTTACTTTTTGCTTTACTTTTCTTTTACTTTTGGTGTTATTGGGTTTCATCATCTTATCTCCCGATCCTATAAAACAAAAAGGGTAATTCCTTCCACTTGTGTGTAATTTCCATACCCTTGGTGCTAGTCGCCACTCCGGGACCTATAGAAGGCGAGTTTTGGGGGTCATTATCTCTCCTTCAACTTAAAGAAGGAAGGGCTTGGAAACCTGTTGACCCTTCCCTCCTTTTGGTGAAGGTGGGTTGTGACACTTTTTCTTCCGATGTTGATGATTTCCAACCTTAGTTGCTAACTTTGGGCACACGTTAGCATAATGAACCAACTCATTGCAACTAAAACATATCACTATTGGATGGATATCTATTAACCTATTCTTTGATTCTTTAAGGTTCTATTCTTTTCAATCACAAGTCATATGGCCAAACTTTTCACATCGATAACACTTCCCTGATTTTATAAAAAATTATACAGGGTCATTTTTACCACACCTATCACAAGATGGGAAATTGATTTTTTTACCTTTATATTTCTTTTATGTATGTTTCCTCATCACCTACCATCCTAAACAATTCATAATTTCATCATCATAAGTCAAATATGTGTCAGTGAACTTCATCTCAACTTTCTCAACACAACGAACAACTTTCTCATAGCTTTTAAATTCTCATATAGCCAAATATATTAATTAACTTGGTGTCAATCTTGATTAAAATCAATTAAATTCACTACTAATGTCATAAACAAAATCTGGTACATACATGTCTAGTCTTGAAAATTTTGGTCCATACATGGCTACATAATCTTTATCTTTTTACCTCAATTTTATGAAAAAAATTTCCATCTATAGTTGAACAAAATTATGGAAATATTTCTCAATGAAATATCCTAAAATGTTTCACATTCCATGGCATCAAGATCATATTTATCTCTAGTATTCTTAACTATATACTACCTTCGATTATCTTCACCTTTAAAACTATAAATGGAAAGAGTTACCTTTTGGTGTTCTGAACACCCAATGACTTCAAATATCTTCTCTAATGCATTGATCCATCCTTCATATACAACTACATATGAGGTTTCACTAAAAGCTGGAGGATTTTGTCTCATAAAATTATCCACTATCATTATGATCCTCTATAGAATATCTGGCTATTCTCTGGCATGGATACCACCATCATTTATGGATTGTGTAAACTGATCCATAACCACAAAAAAAAACTACTCAGTTTCAATTATAACAATATCAGGATTCTAATTTGGAAGGATATTTTCCTCTCAGCACCTTCCCACTACAACTTCCATATTTCCTTTATAGAAAATCATTCTAAACAGACATAGTTTAGAAAAATAAACATGGTAATCTTCAAATTCTATATCATTTAAACTTAACCATAAGGTAACATATTTCAAGGGTATCCTATTAACATTATACTAACCTCTAAAATTATCTTAACCTTTCCTTTGATATGAAATGTAATGATTTGTCCTTAAAAATTACATAATCATGATTTTTAATTCAAGAATTCATTCTCTTTCATTTGAAGATCTTTTTAGGTTTTTAGTTTTAGATAATTAGTCCATAACTTGTACATAACAGAACCATATAATAAAAAGTGGAAACTTCTAGTCGGTATCTATTTTTTCCATAATATAAAACTTTTAAGATAAAACATGATTTATTTTCATGTCAATTTTTTATGACATCCAACTTGACTTCTTCCTTTCCCTTACTTATCTGTAAACTCTATAAAATACATTTTTAAAACATCAGATGAACTCAAAAATATCAGTAAGGGATATAAAAAAACAAAATTGTTAGTCTAGTGAAAAACATGAAAACCCATGAAAACCCTTTTCTTCAAAAAATACCTTTTCACCCAGAAATGGAATCATCATTCTTTTAAAAAAAATTATCTTGCCTTTTGAAAAAAAAACTTATTTCCATGAAAACTCATTAACAAGCATGGAAAAGTCATATAGGTTCCTAGGTAAATCATCTCATAGAACCCTTAAAAACCCTTTAAAATTAGAATAATCATACAATCAACTTCTAATATAATTATCTTGAGAACATAATTATTACCCAATGCATTAGAGCGCTATTTGGGAACACCCATCATATAAGCTATAATGGGCTCACCCGGTGCTATCTAGGTGCACCCATCATATAAGATATAAAGAAATAACCTGTGATATATAATGGAGATCAACCCTTCATAAAAAAATTTCAAGGACTGTATCATGAATAAAACATTTTATCCTTTCAAATTTTCATCATAAAATCCTTGAAAATATCTTTTAATATCGTATGGAAAACCCTTTCTAATATCAAAATACCATTTTATTTTAAAAACTCATTTTAATTACCAAGATTCCTAGAAAAAGGTCAATAAGGTTTTTATTTGAATAAAACATTAAATATTTAAAAGGAATCCAAACTTCAAATAATGGTTATAGTGGTAGTAAATTTTTTTGTTTTCATATACATTAAAATAAAACATTCCTTTTGGTTTTTGTCAAAACATTCCATATAAAATGTGTAAAAATATTCATTTTAAAAAAAATGAAATAAATTAAAAAAAATAAATGAAATTTACATTATAAATATTTTATAAACATATAAAAACATCCAAAAAATAATTTTTAAAAAAATATGGACATTTAATAAAAATAGTTTTGAGGGAAACTTTAAAAATGATTTTTAAAAAGAAAGTCCCTTTCAACTTTGGAAACATTTAAAACATAAGCCCCTTGAAAGGATATAATTAAAAAAAACTTTAAATGTCATGATAATAGAAATATAAATTATATAACTTGTCAAAGGGTGATTTATATACACCTCATAAAAGAAAATGGGTTCATAACATCAAAATACTCCACAATGAAAGAAAATTGATATGAAGTCCCTTACCTTGAGTTTGACTTGTCACGTACATTCTTTATCTTCCAGAATAATAAACTTATGAAAATTATTTACTTTCTTAAGAAAATTTTTCAATTTTATTTTTTCCCTTTTATTTTACTTATTATCATGTTATATATTATCACTTATTCAATTAATTTTACGTCAGATGTTTTGACGATATTAAGATTATGTGTCAAAAATAACTTTAATAAGTTGATTATGGTTAAAGAGGTCATTATTTAAACATATCCAGAATAATAATCAAGACATAATTATAATTTTTATATATAATTTATACTTTTAAAACCAATCATGAAATATGGTTATGAAAAATGAACCACATTATAATCATAGAGATGGTAGGTTGTACGTACGTATGAGTAACATTTCTATTTTTCAATGATCATTATGTAAAGAAGGTAAGTAATATTTTATCTTTAAAAAATTATCATCATATCATAAATACCATATTATTTCTTTAAATATACTTCTATATATCATCCATTTTTTGTGACAAAAAAATAATCATATCATTTCTTGGAGGTCGTAGTTCGCACGTATGCACAAACGACGTTATCATTTTTTGGTGAGTGGAAAGGTTAGAAATAAAATGATATATTATCTTTTAAGAATAATAAATATGTCATTAATATAAAAATTATATCTTTTATATAACATATATTCATTAATTTTATCTTTATTATCTTCCATGTAAAGGGTTAGTGGAAAATGAATCACATCGCTTCGTGAGGCGGTAGTCTGTCGTACACACGAGTGACGTTATCATACCCCCCACAGAATTTAAAGTAAGAATATATATGTTATATAATAATTATATAAGTATAATTATGTTAAAAATATAATATATATACTTTAAATCCATCATTACAATAATTTGTGATATGTGATGATGAAAAAAGAATTACATTAGTTCGTGAGGCGATAGCCTACCATACACACGAATAAAGATTTCATATCTCATTTGATGGAAGAGGAGATGAATCTAGGTTATTATATTACATAATAACATATCAGTATATGGGAGATACTTTTGTTATTATATCTTCATAATTTAATATGTCTTTAAGGATTTGTAAGAAGAAATAAAATAAAAACACTTGCTTAAGTATGATACCTCTTCTTCGGACAACCCCATTATGTTAGCACCATAAGAATTATTATGATGGATTTATGATTAAAAAGGGATTATAGGATGTGGTTATGGAATTAATTAAGTTATTTGGTTAGTTTTTTGAAGAATCAAAATGGTTTTAATGTGTTAATATGAGAGGAGAGGGGGTGGCCTTTTATAAGAGAGGTGAGTGGCACACTTGTAATTTTCAAAAAGAAAAAGTGATACCAACCTTTTTCACATGTTAAAAGGATCCAAAATTAACCATTATAGATACTTATACAATATAAGATCTAAATATTTCCATCCATTATATTTTAGATAACTTTTTAGGTTATCTTAACCCTCATCTTTTTAGTTTAAGCCCCAGTAAACCTGTTTTCACCTTAACTGCAGTAAAAGATTTTTATTGTTTTCACTATTCATTATGATCAAAAAATAATTTGAACATATTAGATGATATAAATTATGATAATTCAAAATATTTAATTCATTTTAACATATTCAGTTCACAAAATTGATATAATTTAATTTAAAATTAAACCTGAAGGTGCGATGAAAAAGCATTTTTTCAAGAAGTGTATTTTTCAAGAAAAAGAAGATTTTATATTAACTCTATGACTAGTAATTATCATTGCATGAATTTAAATTAATATTTATTTATATATATATAAATTAAATTTAAATCATTCCTCATTAGGGTTTGTTTTAATTAATTAAAAATGATAAACATTGTGCACTTTAAAATAGTTTTTAGAAAAACTCTCATTTTTAAACCCAAAAATAAACTTATACTAAAACACAATATAAATCTGATTAAATAGTAATTAATTGGATTAAATATAACTAAATAATACTTATTTTACTTTAAATCATATAATTTTACTTTTAAATTACTTAATTTATTGAAAATAAATGGATTTTTTACAAAAATCGATATTTTCCCTATTCGCTGAAAAATTAATATTTTCCAAAAAAATACCAAAATTTTACCATAATTAAATTTTGATATTATGATTTCAAAAATTAAATTTATATTTCAAAATTAAAAATCAATTATTTATAAATTAAACTTCTAAATAAAACCTTATAATAAAAGAGTTTAATTAAAACTATTTCCTTTTAGACTTAAAAATTACTTAATATTTTTATAAGGAATATAACTATATAATTCATATTAATAAACATGAAAATGATTTATTCTATCATTACATGATTTGTTACACATATGGATCACTGCTAGAGGGATTTTTTACTTGGATCTTGCAGTACAAGGACAGTAGAATAAGATCTAGTCAACCGGATCATCAATGAAAGAGGAATTACAAGTTGAGGTAATTTTATATTTGCTCATAAATTAATTATAAATTACATGTGAAGATACTCCTATTCTAGTTTCAATAATTTAATGTAGTCAATTAATCTATATTTTTTATTTTATATGAAGTTTTAATCATGTGTAACAATTATTTCATGTAAATTAAGACTAAAAGATGATTTGGACATACCATTAAAAGATGCTTCCACTACACCTGAAACCTAAAAGTGGTATCGGAGTGTTCGTATGTTTAATTTATAATTATTTAGTATTCCTTTTTTTCATGTGTTTGTGTTTTATTTTACTTATATCAATTCATTTTAATATTTGACATTGTCATCTCTTCCTTTCTTTATTCTCTCTAACATGACCAATAATTAGTTTAAGTTTTAAAAATAAAGAAGCATTCAAAGAACACCATATGAAGGTGTTAAGGTTTTTCCTAGACAAAACTAGAGTACACTATATGTACTTCCTAAATACACATCTTGTATTAGATTTTATTCTCTATATCTTTCTCTATCGGGTCAGATCTAATAAAATTGTATCTAAGATCCAAATAAAGAGAATCAATGTGTAAATCTAGACACACTAGCATATAGTATGAAGAAATACATGTCATGTGAATACTTTATATGATGTGCAGTCCCTGTTTTTTTCAGTTCTGAGAACACGGGGTGTCCCAAGCATGTCGTGTATTAGATATGTGACATTGGAACTAACATGTCATGAAAATATGAGGTCACACTTTGTTTATGTTGAAAAACACATCATGTAGCTCAAAATCATCTATAGTAGGGAACATGCTCAGTCCCAAGGCATGTGTTATAGACACATGTAGAATACAGTACATATTGTGTACTATAGTACAAGCCATGTAGTCTGCTGCATACAGTGTGTCCATATTTTTTCATCGAAAAATTAAATATATAATCAAACCTATTCAGATGTATTCTGTGTTTCATTTATTTAATAGTACACATCATTTCATAGGATTTATAATTATATATTAAATCAATTTTCATGTTAAAATTTTGAATAAACACATAAAGTTTCCTCCAAGTACACTTGTGTACTTCATTAGTTTTAAATGAAATTAATATTTTTTGGAATTAAAGTCGATGGTGAGTTAAGGATGCTTGGATAAAATTAATATAAAATGAGTTAATTGGATTAATTTTTGACACATTATATTAATTATATAATGGATCATATTAATTGATAATAATATTGGAAATGTATGCTCGTTTCTTGACATGTGGATGATCATGAGATTAGACCGTCCCTTTATATATGATTGGTTCCTTTTAATTTATTGTTATTAAATTAAAATTGATGGTCGTCTAGTCATCCCCTCCTCCTTATTATATAAGGGACTATGTGCCCATGGTTTCTTTTAAGTAAACCCCCTTTAGCCAATCCATTGGATCCCCTCGTCTGCATGTGATTCAAGGCTTATGTAAGGATAGAGCTCCCGGGTGAGAGGAGGCGGTTTGAGTTAAGGAGCTAAGGTGAAACCAATCAAGGTGATACATAGGATCTAAAGGTGAAATGATGAAACATGAACCAGGTTATGGTTCAAGGTGTTTTACCCTAGGGTCGATGGTTAGTTTATCATCCATTAGATAAAATAACCATTAGAGAATCTCATGATCATGCCACTTATACTTTATTTTTGTCAGTTGAATGGTTAATTATTTATGCTTTTGAATGTTGTGTGATCACCTAATAACTGAACTAAAGGGAATTCAAGATAAAATAAAATATAACCAGATTATGCATTAATGTTTTATTGTACATGGTTAATTACTTAAGTAAAATCCACTTAATATTAACAAGGATGTGAAAAAAGATAAAATGGTCCTTATGCATAAGGATAAAAATCCCTCAACTAAAATATTAAGTCAGTATAGACTTACACTACTTAAGTTAGAATCTACCTCATAGTTTAAAGTGCTTAATAAACCCAATTTGGGGTGATTTAAATTATCATGGAACTTTTAGCTTTAATTTTTATGTTGACTTGACTTGGTTTATAGCAAGGGTTGACTACCCAATCAGGACTTGGTGTAACTGAGAGGAAAGTATTGAGGAAATATTTAAAATAGTATTTTAGGATTGGGGAGTCCACTTAATGAATCAAGGAACTATGAGTTAATGAAGTTGTCAAGTTACACCTACCAAGACCCAAATAACTTGTCAATCTCAAGTCTGGGTTAGGAGTATTGGGACTAAGTTGGCTGGAGATGGTTTTTCAGATGATAAAAGGATACTGGAAGAAGTGGTTGCTGAATATTTTTTATTTTTTTGTATTATGAGAAATCACTTCACTTTGAAGGTTCTAGTGATCAAACGAACTATACATCAAACTCAGAATATTGGATGCAAGTTTCTTAATAAATTACACCAATTACTATTTTCTTTTCTATGGAATTTTTCGAAGTGGACTTTTTTTTACTCATATTTCAAGAATGAAGTTTTTAATAATATATTGGGAATATGTATGAGAATTAAAATGTATTTAGAGATGTTTGACACAAAATCTGATGATTCTTTTCTATGAAAAAGTTTCTCAACATCATAATTTGACTAAAACTTGTGATCCAAGTTGTGTTAAAGAAAGAGGGATTAAAACTTGTTTGGGAAAAGATTAAAAGATTAAAAAAAATTATGATGTTTCTAAAGAGTTGAAGTTTTTTGAATGCAGAACATCAGATTTAGAAGCATCAGATGTAGAAGTTGTTTGGTGTCTGAGAGTTTGAATTTAATGAAGTCAAAGGTTTTACAGAAGTATTGATCAGTTGATCCATTAGACGTTCTGATCTATCGGATGAACTGATTCATCAAATGAACCAACAGTTGTTTAATTTTAGAAATAAATAATTCTTTGTTGATACCAATCCATCAAACAAGTTGCACAACTAATCCATCACATGGGTTCTGACACTGATCCATCAGATGTATTGTTGACACCAATAAGACATTGGATGCATAATTCCATCAGAGGAAGAACATAGGACTATACATATCATATTGAATGGATCATAGTTGTTGAGTGTGACTAAGAAGATATGTTTTTTATGTCAATCAATCAGTTGAGTTTCTGGAATTGATGAATTGGTAAGGCTTCAGAGACTAATCAATTGGATGAAATAAAATAATATTTTCAACTATTTTCATGTGATATGAAGCATTGAAGTGGGAATTAAAATTATAATATTTTATATATTAGTTGTGGTTTGTTTCATTTGGGTCAATATTCCTCATAAAAGCATTGACATCGATCTATTAGATGAATATGAGATGCCAATCCATTATATGGGAAATAGAGATTGATCCATCAGACGCATACTAACACTGATAAGTCATCATAGGATGGTCTTCATCAGATCTAGTTTCATTAGTTTGGGGATCTTTTGAACAAAGTAAGAAAAGGTGAAAATTGTTGAAGTTGTTACTGAACTGGTGTTGTTGGGTTTTGAAGTCTTTAGAAGTTGTAACGATGTTTATGGAAGAACAGTTTTATTTGGTTTGGATTATCAGAATGGGAAGTTTTTTTTCATGTTTTCAATTAGATCAAGAAAATATGAATGAAAAATAGTATTGAACTAAAGAATTGTTTGTAAATTTGAAGAAGGTTAAAGTTTTGAATAATTCAAGAAGGTTTGAGAAGAATCCAAAAGATTTGAGAAGCATTGACAAGTGGTCAAAATGAAGTTGAAATAAATTTGAAATTAGAGATTCTATAATTTTTTGAGTGGGAAAATGAAATTGGTTTCCCACCCTTTTCACTTATAAGTAACCTATAAATAGAGGTCAAAGTACAGCATACTCTAAAAACTATTCACGTGTGGGAGAGAGAAAGAGCACTGGAAGTTTTATTTCCAGAAAAAATTTCTTGAGAAAAAAATTATGGACAGAAAAAGTGTTTATAAGAAGTTGTGGTCGGGATTTTCTAGATTGAACCAAGTAATTGGATTGAAAGTTTCAAGAAAAAAAAATAAGTGAATCAAAATTGTTCCAGACAATCAAATCGGATTTGTTTTCATATTTTAGAATCAGATTGAAGAAATGGACTAAGTTATCAGAATGATTTTTTATATGAAGTCTAGAGAAGTTGTTCCCGCATGATTCTGGGTAAGAAATTGAAGAATTTTGTTTAGAATAATTACAAAATTGGAAGTTATTGAAGTAGTATAGTGACATGTTTGGAACCAACTGGTGAAGGTTTCTAAACTTATTAAAAAAACTTATTTACATAATTCGTGCTAGAAGAAACACATGCATTATTGCATTGATCATAGTGTTACATAAGTGTAAGGGTATTTTTTACATGTTGTATCCACACAAAAGGATTTTTTTCTAGTGGATTATGTGGTATTGGATTATTTTCAACCCATAACAAAGACTAGCTACTTTTATTTAGTAGTGAACCTTGTAAATACTTATGTTCCTATGGATATGTGAATGTTTGGTTTTCATAAAATTGATAAATATTTAATAAGAGATGAAGGTTTTTTTGCAATAAAGATAACTTAAAATAAAAATATATCACTGATTCGCCCCTCCCCCTATCAGTGATTACATTGATCCTAGTTAGGACTTTTCAATTGGTATCATAGTGAAGGTCCCTTCATTTACTATTTATTGAAGCTTGAAAAGAAGTTTTTATGGAGAATTTCAAATTGTGTAAATATTAACAAGATTTTTGTGTTTGATGGAAAAAACTATTATATCTATAAAGATAGAATGTTGTTGTATCTTATGTCTCTTGGTTATGATGTTTTGGAAGTTTCTACATATAGATTTCCTCCTCTTGCTAAAAATGTTCCTCTTACATCTATGGATACAAAAAATCTAGAGAATTATGGAAGTGCTAAGAATTATTTACTTTCATCACTCTCTGAAAGTGAATTTATTAGAGTGAAGGGATTTGGAACTACTAAAGGTATCTGGGAAAATATGAAAAATATTTATGACGGAAATATGAAGCTGAATAAGGAAAAGTTGTAAATCTGGAAGCTGAAGTATGAAGATCTTAAAATGGGTGAGTATGAATTCATAAGTGACTTATTTAAAAGGGTGGATGGTATTGTTAGAACCATAATATGTTTTGGTGAGAAGCTGGAAGATTCAACTATTTTTGAAAAGATCTTATGAATTCTTTATGAAAAGTTTGATGATAAAGTTTCATCTTTAGAAGATAGAGATCCAAAAACTCTATCATTGGATGAACTTCATAGTAATCTCATTTCATATGAAATAATAAGGGAATAGGTTATAAAAATCAAAGAAAAATTTAATCGGGAAATTTCTTTCAAATATTCCAAGCAAGTAAAATAGAAGAAGATTCTTGAAGATAAAGAAACTAGTGACTCTGAAACTGAACATGAGTTTAGTAAAAATTTTGATGAATTATTGTCTTTATTTTCTAAAAATGTGGAAATAGGTATAGGAAAGTACAAAGGGAATCTACCTCTAAAATGTTTTGAATGTGGAGCTATTGATAATTTTGCTGAAAATTTCCCTTAAAGAAAGGATGAAGAAGAAAGTGATGTTGATGATAGAAATTCAATAATATCCTTGAATAAACATTTTGATAAATCAAAATATTACTCCAAGTGAAAAGATAAAAAGTTCTATAAATATAAAAGGAAGAGTTTCTTTTATAAAGATGATGAAGATGGTGACAGTGAAGTTGAAGCTGAAAGGATCACTAAATATGTTGCAGAAAACAAATTTATTGCTAAAGTAAATGATCAAGTATTTTCTAGTGATGAAAATATTAGTTTTGAAGAAGATACTCAGTTATAATTTTCTCTGAAAATAGAGTTAAAAGAATTTCTCAAAAAGATTTTAAGATTTTAAATATTTTTTAAGAAGTTAAAAAATGAAAGTTCTACAGTAAAAAATCAATGACATTTTCTTGAAGAGAAAGCTAAGTTGTTGGAGGAGATTGATTGATTGAAGAAATATATTAAAAAATAAAATAATTAAAATGAACATCCTGAATTGAAGATAAAAGAAAAGGAATAAGATTTAGAACTTTTCCAACAAAATTTCTCTAAAGATGAGCAGGGAGTCACAAGTTCCAATAACTATATCTCTAAAGTTGGAGAAAGTTCTAGAAAGTTTGGACCAGAGAAAGATCGAAAAAATTTATCTTAAAAGGTTTAAAAGAAAATTGAATATGTTCTTGAGGATAAGAAAGATGATAAAATCATGTATGTTTTCAAAACCAACAAAGTTGAAAATTCAGAAGTCTCTAAAATTTCAAAGTTTGAAACAAATGTTGCTACTACTTCTAATTTTGTTAAATTTGGGAAAAAATATGAATTTAAGAAAAATATTTTGGGTGGTAACAAGAAGATTAGGGCACAAAAAAGTTATAATGTGGAAGGTAAGAAATTTATAAAAGACCATTTTCACAACTCCAAGAAGTATATAAGCTACATAGGAAAATATTCTTTCTATGTCTACTACTAGTATTGTGGTGGATCTGGTCATACAAAAAATATGTGTCTGTTTAATCAACAAAACTATAATTTCTATATGAGTTATAGGAAGCAATGTTTGAGGGGAATTAAATCCTCTCAAAACGGAACTTTGAGAAAGTATTTTTGAAAGTTTAAAATAAGTTCTAAACTTTGGAACCTATTTTTGAAAGATGTGAACAGCCTATACATCTTGATAAATGATGTCTTGTTTTTCTACCAGTATAAAAAGATGTTTATAACAATTCTCAAAATCCAAATGTTAAGGAAAATAAAGGGAAATAAAAAGCATTTTTTGTAGAAACTACCCTCAAATCTACAAAAGGAGAATGACCCTGGATTTGGGATAGTGGTTTCTCTTCACATATGACAGAAGATTTTAAGATTTTCAAGAATGTGAAAGACTTTAAAGAATGGATAGTGATATTTGGAAATGATGAATCTCTCAGAATTAAAGGTGTTGTGTCTGCTATTATTGGGGGGGAGAAATTGAAATCCAAAAAGGCCTTGTTTATTGATGGGATGAAACACAAATTTTTAAGTGTTTCATAACTTTGTGATGAAGGCAATAATTTTTTTTTTATAAAATATGATTTTGTTTTGAAAATAGTAGAAAATGGAAATGTTTTTATGAGAGGCCAATGTATAAAGGGGAACTTGTTTCAAGTTGTTGATATGCATTATTCATATTATATAAGTATGATAGAATAAAATCATTTGTGGCATAAAATATTGGGTTATATGTGTCATAGTAATATGAGAAAGTTAACAAAGTGAGATAGTGTTCTGGATATTCCTGATATTACAATAAGAAGAGATTGTTGTTGTTCAATTTTTCAGAAAGGGAAGACTACAATTCTATGCACAAGAAAGTTTAAATTTGTTCAAATCATCCTCCAGAAATAATTCAATCTAATATTTGTGGGCCAATGAGTAAACAATAAACTTTTAGAGATAAGTACTTCATTTATTTCATTGATGATTTTACTCGCAATACTTGTATTATGTATTTGAAACATAAATCAGAATCTCTAAAAATGCTTAAGATTTTTAGGAGAAGAACAGAAAAGGAATGTGGATATTCTATGAATAAGTTGTGAACTAATAATGGTGGTGAATACAAGAATGAAGAATTTGTAAGTTATCTTGAAAAACATATAATTATCCATGAGTTCAGTGCACTGTACACACCACAATAGAATTGTGTTGCTGAAAAGAATAATAGAAGTTTTGTGGGGATGGGTTTTACAATGCTGATTCAACATAGTCTTTCACACTACTTATGGAGTCAAGAAATGAGTGCATAAATTTATATTCAAAATCAGTGTTTCCATAGACCAAGTTATAATATTACTCCTTATGAAATGTTATATAATTAAACTACAATTTTAAAACACTTAAGGGTGTTTGGGAGTCCCTATAATATAAAGGAAAAAGGTGGAAATCTTATAAAATTTGATCAAAGAGGTGAAGATGGAATCTTTATTGGTTATGATCCAAATGGTAGAGGATATAGATGTTTCAACAAATAAATGGGAAATATAGTTGATTCTATTGATGTAAAAGTTCTTGAAAATCTAAAGAATATGTTTCAGAAACACATACAGAAAATAAATATAAAGAATATGAAAGAGTTTTTATTGAGAAACATGAAAATAATTCCAACAATAGTGATTCCATTCATATGGAATAATTGGACTCATCAATTTCTAGTGATGAAAAATAGCTTCTTACATCGCGACAGCATTCAACTCCTACAAACGCTTATCGGGTAATATAATCATTTTGTCTCGATATCTCTCACCAAACAAGTTGCATAGCTTGTCTTATCAACCTATATGCTCGGCTCTCTTTCTTTGACTTTTTGAAACTGAACACGTTGACAAATCGCTATGGCCATAGACTTAATCTGGTTGTTCTATTCCATCAAAGGTCCTAAGGTATTCACTTCCAACAAAAGGGATAAATTCTCTCTCATGTTTTTCATTAATATAATGTCACTCGTGATGCACCCAACATATTCAACTTCACTGTGAATGTCAACGTCACGATTTACAAAATACATTTAAGCACACAAGTCATGACACGCATTAATAATAATCTTACAGTCAAAGGATTATTACACAGGTTCGCAAATAGAAATATCCAATGACACATGAAACATATGGAATCCTTGTTGGTGGGTTCATTCTCATAACCTCCCTTATTAAAGATTTCCAAGGGCGAACACCATGAGAAGATGTCTCAATGTTTTATGAGTCTCCAATCCCTAATAGCTTGTATCATCTATGTCCCATCAGATAGTATCATCCGGCCATTGAACATGAGTTTAAGGAATACTATCATAGCATCTAAAGTATCTCATCATAGCGAGAAACTGCTATGTAGTTTTGACGCGACAAGTATCCTTAGGACATTATCACATACACGATCACGCATAAGAACAATTAAAGTACATGGGCAATTGGTTTTAGGGCACCACCAACTCCAACACAGCAGTGGGGTTGCTCACAAACTTCGGAGGTTGGTGCAACAAGATGACCAGTTGGGCCCCACTATAAAGGTGGGATGGGAACATTTGTACATGTATTATGTTCTGTATTGTGATGTGGAAAACAAAGTAATCTAATATCGGTTGTAATTATCGATTGTGATTGCAAACTTTTTAACTTCTGATTATAATGAGAATGACAGCATTGTTCTCCCGTGGATGTAGGAGTAACATCTGAACCGTGTCAATCTAAAGTGTCCATTTTTCCTTTGTTGTTTTTTTCACTTGATTGTTTATGTGTGAGTTTGTCTTGAGTGTGTGTGAGATTTGACTTAGTGTGGTTTGTAGGATGAGGTGTTTCTTCCTATCTTTTGGTACATTGAACGTCGAGGGGGTAACTTTCGGTTAAGAAAGTTTTGATTCTTTGTTCTGTTGCGCTTGAAGAATCAAATGGTGTATCTTTCGGTGGATCAATGATGTGCGCCCCTAACAGTTACGATAAGAGATATCAGAAGACGAGTCTTAAGAGAAAATGGTTATCACACATTGTGATAAAAGGAAATGCTCGCAACGATTGTGTCGCAGATCGTGATAGTAGGCAATAGGAGGCCACGACATGCATTCAACCCTTTTCCTAAACAATGATGGATCTTATTGCGGTGCTCGAATCGATTGCATCAAACGGTTCACTCTTATCGTTGATCGTGTTTGTGTTGCAGGCGTCAACAAGTGGTTACCACAAGTCAGGGCAGGCTCGCGGCCTATATCACAGGACATGATATGGACATAATGTAGTTCATGGTTGGAATGATTAGTGATATGTCTTTGATCATATTGGAGATGGAAAGGAAATAGGAAATACATAGAAGAATTCAAAGTTTTGAGAGTTCTAAGAGAAGGGAGAAGGGGAAGTTTGATGATGGAGTTGTGCTGATTGAATCGCCTATTTTGTGTAGGTGTGTTTCCAGTATTTCCATTCATTTAAAATGTTTTGTGATTTTCGACTGATGGTGAGTCTTTCCACTCTCATACCTATAATAAGTGAATTTTCTTAATGATCTATGTAGGCAATAGTGAGTCGATACCTTGGACATAGCCCACATTGGGAGAAACATGGAAATCATGATTTTCTATGCGTGCATTTGATTTCCTTTTTCATCATCATTATATATTAAAGTCGATTTTTAAGAGCGAAAAACGTGGATTGTTGTTTTTATGCAATTTGTTATCTTGTTTTTTTATCAATCCAATGATGTAAAATGTTTCCTCATTTTATTGGATTGTATTCACATCTCTATATATATTAGATGCATGGAAATTGTAGGTGCGCAGGGAGTCTGTCCCAGTATTGAATGGATGGGTCCTCTACCAACTGGCGCCACGATTTCACGTGACAACACACGGATGGTGAGAGGAGGAAATAACATCACAAAATCCAAGCCTATCAGATTGATGAGACGGCATTGGCATACAATTCTCCTCTCAAATACCTCCCTCTTTCATCAAATTATAAAGATATCAATCTTCCATGTAAGATTCATTTTCATTGCTTCGAATAAAATTAAAATATATATTTTTAAAATACATAAATATACATATAAATTCAAAAAATAAAATAAATAAAAATTAACATAATGATTCACGTTACATATTCAACATTACCCGGTCCCATTAAGTAGGATTATGGTGGTAGTGATTCGGGGTTTTATAATGGTGGGACAGTGAATCCAAATCCAATAAGATTGAGTAATAGTCTTAGGATATCTTAAATCAGGATTTGATTAAATTACTGAAGGGTATTAACAAACCCAGAAAAAAAAAATGTTAAAAATTGAAACCAAAGGTGTCGGCAACCATAATGACACAAAAAATAAATAAATAAAGCAATTTATGGGATTAAAGAGAGGAGGCCGGGTCAACAAAGGAAAAGTGACCACGGCGTTGCATTCACTTTTACTACATTCCCTGAGGTGCTTCCAGCGGTACAAAGTCATAACATGATGGCGCTTGGCCTGTCATTGCCTATGCAATTCAAAAGGTTGCATGTCAATGTGGGCCCCACACTACAATCAATCCCATACGTTGAACCCTCAAAACTACCCTCCCATCACCCACATTCTTTTCCGTTTGACTCACAGTCAACTCCATTCTGACCATTATTTACAGATAAATCCACTGCCCATCTGTACATGGTGCCCAGTGGATTCAACCAGGATAGTACCCATTTCGTGGGTAATGTCTTTTCCCCATGAGATTTCACCATAAAAAACACCGACAGCTAGCAACAAAAGGGCTGAATATCCAATTAAAGGGGTAGTGCAGAAGACTACTAAAATTGTCTTCCACTATGCGCACCACCAATCCAATCATGATGATTCCAACCCCATTCCCTCTTGACCAACAGAAATCTAAAGCAACTTGGACAGATTCGCCCTCAGAGATTTCTCCATTCCCTTAACTTTATTCTCTTTTATTTTTTGCCCCCCACCATTGCCAAACGTTGGATGGGAAAGTCCCTTTAAGATTGAGAAGGCCCACCAGATCTAATTGTGTTGAGACATAAACCTGATCTTTCCCAACCCATGATGAACATGTTGGCTGCCCAAAATAAATAAAAGCATAAAAGCACATGTGGGTAACACTCGTGCATGGCAAATTATGTTCCAGGTAAGCATTACGAAACATGTGTTGATCGTGCCTTTCATCTCATTGAACTCATATTGTAGAACACAGGGTCTACAAGATACAACACATCATATTGAGAAGAAAATTCACGATATTAATAATTAAGAAATAAAAAGGAAGCTCAATAGAAGCGGGAAAAAAAACAGAGAAATATCAACAATTTCAACAATGCTTCTTATCAACAGCATGGAAGACACTGAGATGATGACAGGGTCTTCGATTTCGCATCTGATGCAGATACGTATGAGATGATAGCTTAGTATGGAGGTGGCGGAGGTGGAGGATAGCCTCCGGGATACAGGCCTGATTAACAAAAAGTAACATGGTGTTAGGTGCTTCAATTGTGGTAAGCTGATGCCATGCTGGAGTTGGCAATTCAGGTTCACAGGTCAGGTTCTTGTCGGATTGGCCATCCTGTGAAACCATTTAAGATCAACCCTAACCAGATCCATTTAATTAAACAGGTTGACCCGACAAAACCAACCCGACCAGCCAACTCTAACCCGACTCAGCAACGCATTTAACTTTAAATATATAACATAAACACCATCAGGTTCGTGTCGGGTTGGCCATCCTGTGAAACCATTTAAGATCAACCCTAACCAGATCCATTTAATTAAACAGGTTGACCCGACAAAACCAACCCGACCTGCCAACTCTAACCCGACCCAGCAACGCATTTAACTTTAAACATATAACATAAACACCATCATGACATGCCCAACTAGTTAACATCACATAAACTCAACAGCCTAATCAAATTGAAGTATCCCATTTAGACTAAAAAAACATAATTAATGTGAAACATCAGTGTTATTCATATTGCCATTTGACCGGCCTAAACCATTTAAAATAAATAATGTGTGATAAACATGTTAAATTATTTCAAATTAAGTTGATTCTAAGAATAAAATATATTATAAAATTAATTATTATCATGTTTTTAATATTTTATATTATCATTATATTTTTAATCGGGTTATATGGGTTGGATGGGTCAAGAATGGTCAACCTGAACCCGACTTGAATATTATTAGTGTTAGATTACTCAAGCCAATTACAACCTGAACTTATTTATGTCAAACCAAAACTCATTTAACTTGTATCAGGTCAGATCAGGTTATCGTGTCGGATTCAAAATGACCACCTCTACATCATGAAATGCCATTGTGGTGTAAATAAGAACATACCATGCAGATGATGGGATGCGACTTGGTGTGTGGGAGGATATGGTGATGGAGGATATGAAGCATAGGCTGAAGGAGGTGGGTACGGCTGGGGATAAGGAGCGGGTAAATGTGGAGGATAAGCCGGGTAAGCAGTCGGATTTGGTGGGTACGAAGGGTAGTGAGATGGGGCTGAATAGGCTGTTCCGGATGGTGGATAGGTAGATTGATGTATGGGCCGCGGTATGGAGTACATTGAATCTTCAGCGATTGATGGAGCTCCGTATCCATATGGTGGTGCAGATGGAGCCACACTTGATCCCAGTCTCTAGAAAGACCCAAGAATGTCAAAAGGCCTTAAACAGAGGATCCGTTGGACAACACTTTCTAAAAATTGCTTACAGCACTCATCACTTACCGTAAGTGCTTCTGTACAACTGTTTCCAGAATACTTACCGAAAAAGTGCTTTTCAGCTGCTTATTTAAGTGGATTTCTACTGGAATTTAAAACACTGCTTAATTTTTTGAACTACTTTTCATAACTGATAAATGCTATAAGCTATTTTCAAAATGTTGTCAAAAAAACCCTAATACTGTTCCACTACTAAATTAAATGATTTTCTTCTGGAAATTAGCACTTATCACTTATGATAAACAGTTAAAAAAAATAAATTACGATAAGCAGTTTGAAAAAATAGTGTTTATACTACTATTGAAAAAAAACACTTAAATAAATAAGTGACAGAAAAAAACTTTTCTATTAAGCAATCTGGAAAAACTTGTACAGAAGCACTTATCATAAGTAATAAGTGCTTTAAGTACTTCCTTATTGCTTATTGGAAAAGTGTTTGTCTTCTCCGCTAATTTAAGTGATTTTCTTCGGAATTAGACCGCAAGCCTTTCTTCAGAAACAGAACAAACACTGCATATTTTTTCAAACTGTTCGTCTTAAGGGATAACTTCAATAAGTGCTGTCAAACAAACCCTAGGTAGCTTTTAATAAGTGATATCAAAAAACCCCTAAGAACATACTATGTTGTACCGAAAAGAAAAAAGAAAAGAATGAAACTCACTTTTTTGGCATTTGAATAGTGCATTATGGTTCGTACTTCTCCTGCAAATCTGAATTGCTAAGATATTCAGAAAAAGAATCCGGGCCATCTATAACAAAGTGCATGTAATGGCATGTGGGGATAAGCTTTGCATAATAAATCAAAAGAGATCATAGAACACTGAATGCAATGGACTAGTTATAAGAACTGTAAAAATTGAAGTGCAATAAAACGATAGCCAGTTAAGTAGTGGTAAGGCTTTGAGGTGTATACTGTCAATACCATTAAATTTCAGACAAGTTATTGAAAAAGTTTCCAAGAATGGGGCCATGCCGGTTGGGCTGTTTGTCAGCGGACCCATGAGAAAATAATAGAGACGGGATATTTCAAGAATAAGGGCTTAAGTTTCTGAAAAAAGCTACCTATACTGGAGACACTTCTGAAGAATCACTTAGTCAAACTCAACCTAAAACAAGTTTGATTCCAAATATTGACACAGTCTGACTGACCAAGCATGGTGGATGCACGATCCAATAAATCCTCCTAACCCTCAATGATTATTTTTACGAGGAAACCACTCAATGTCTATGTGCTAAAAGAGCCAAAACATTCATGGCACACATAAAATTCAGCTTGTTTTTGCCAAGCATTCTCAGCCACAGATGACGCAAATAAAATACTTTACTGCAACTGAAGAAAACTATTGATAGCTCAAATATGCGCATGTTTTTCTATTGAAAACTTTATTGATAAATGAGTTAATACTGTCTAATTAAGTGTGTTTTTGATGTCTTATGGTGGGATTAAGCTTAAAGAAGAAATTGGAGGAGTTTCGGAACATTTGAGGAATGGAAGAGGAAAAAAGGCCGCGGTGACTAGGAAACCACAATGCGGTTTGTGCAGAGAGAAAAAAACATCAAACATTGAAGAAATTACGCAGTGGTTATCCTTAGTCATGGTGAACATAGAGTTTGCAATTCATGGAGATGAAAAATAATAGGGAATAAAATGATGGGGTTTAATGAAGAAACGGTAATGGTTTCATAAAAATGCCATGGTTAGCAAGCCGTGGTTGATGGAGAAGCTGGAGAAGGAAAACGGAGTAAGACAACGGCTGGTTTGGTGATGATCGTGGGTAAAGGAGCAAGAATAATAAAACAGCCATTTTCATGATTAACACGTCGTGGTTTGAAGATAAGAAGATACAGACCATGCCCGAAAAGTTAGAAACGTCATGGTTTTGAAGAAATATGAAGAAAAAGGGATGTGGCCACATCGTGGTGGATGCTAGCTTGCCATGGTTTTGGAAATTGCAGCAGATATGAAGATCTCTTATCCCCATTAACTTGGAAACTTTAATATATCTTCTGGGAAGAAATTTGGTACATCTCACTCTGTTTTTAAAGGCAATTTTAAAGGGTTTTGACTACCAAATAATGAGGAGAAAATGTAGGTAGATATAAGATTTAAGGAGGATTTTTCTCTATAAAAGAAGGTCGTTGATTCAACATATGGGACATTCATCTTGGACTTTGATAGACCCACCACTACCGCCTGGAAGGTATACTCTAGGAGGGGTAAAAGGGACCCTGTACCTGCTCCAACAGAATGTGGTGGTCCCCTACTCCAACAGACTGCTCCAACAGATTGAGGTGGCCCCCAGCTCTAACAGATTGCTCCAACCAATTGTGGCCATCCCTAGAAGTTTTCTGGTGTACTCGTCTCCACCAAATTCATTTGCTGGAGTACTTGGAAGGCTGGAGGGCTACTGGTTTGTCATAAATAGGACGGTTTAGGGCCCTCTTTCATGTTTAACATGGATCAAGCCTTTAGTTCTTGCGAAAACATGAAAGGGTAGATATGTTGGATTGGTGTTGCCCGATCCGGTTGGGCCGAATGCTTGTGGCCCGCAACTTTCGCGGGTCGAGCTCCGCGGTGAGCTCGTTGGGGGGTTGCAGGGGGCAACGCGCCCCTGCCCTGGGGGTCCGGGGGCCGAAGGCTCCCGGCCCATTTTTTTCGGCACTGTAGCATCTCTGGCACTGTAGCGGAGCTGACCGACCGACACCGACAGGTACTGTAGCGGTGCGGACTTCGGGGTCAACAGTACTGTAGCGCTTTTGACTTCCAGCCGACAGACACTGTAGCACTTTTGACAAAGTGAGCCGCCGATCACTGTTGCAACGCGGACTACTATTCAGAACAGTAGACCGTCTTCTTCATATGTAGCCCATTTCGGGCTAGGGTTTCATGTTGGAAATCCTCTGTAATTTTGTGCTCCCGAATCATAGTGAAATTCCGCCTCTCCCGTGGACGTAGGGATTTTTCCCGAACCACGTAAATCGCCGTGTTCATTACTGCTTTTCCTTCTTTCGTTTTCTCGTTTTCTGTCGTTGTCTCCCGGCGATTCGGCAACAAGATACTTTGCGCTGAGTTTTATAATGAAGGGTGATTGAGTTATTGAATTCTTTTGTTTTTAATGGAGATTCTTGTTGGGTTTATGCATTCACATATTCTTCCACATCTTTCTTTATGCATGATCAATGTTTATTGATTAATGAAATGTCATTTAATACATAAACTAGTTGTTTGAATTCCTTCTTGAGCATGGAATGAGTTTAAGTATGCAATGTCTAAATATGACTTTGAATCACCTAATTGCTGAATGAGTTTAATTCTGACAACGATAAGATCGTTCATTAAGAACATTGGAGTCTCAATTATCTCATGACTCCAGATTTATAAAAACGTCGTAGGCTTTCATCGTTCAGAGTTCGTTCAATTAATTTTAGTTTTATTCAAATCATTGGAATCTTGAGTCTTAATTTTCAAATCGAAGTTTCATACTACTTTCACTAGTCTTTGTGGGTTCGACATGTCTTGCAAGCGGTCAACCATAATCAAAGATAACCTAAAAGAACTCCAAAGTTGACTGAGCTTGACATTTTGAGGAACATGATGAAAAAGAGAATCCACCTACTTATTCCAAATAATAGTAAATTATTGTGGGGGAGACAAGAGGCTGCAAGTGACAACAAAACATGGCAATGGAGGTTTTGGAATTAAATGTTTGAGCTAATTTTAATCCAATGTAAAACATGTAAAATTAAGAGTATTATAACTTACATTATAAAATATGGGAATATATTAACACACACGAGCGTGTATAAACACCCAAACATGCACACATACATAAACACATATTGGAAAATAAAACTTTTAATTCCCTGCCATGAAAGTCTGTTGCAGAAACGTCGGGAGTCGCAACGACAGAAATAGGACTACAGATGAAGAAAAAAGATGGAAGAAAGAAACACACAGCACACAGAGATTTATGTGATTCGGGAAAATGTTCTCTATGTCCACAGAGGCAGAAATATCACTATGAAATCCGAGAGCACAGATACAAGGAGATCTCTCAGAGTTTCAAACCTAAAAACCCTGGCCCGAAATAGGCTAAAAGAGAATGAAGTACTATTCCACCAACCGCACAGGAAATTTGTTGTGCTACAGTAAAGTGGCAAAAAGTCTGCATCACTATAGTGTTGTGGCCACCCAAGTCCAAGATGCTACAGTGGCCAGCGACTAGAAATCAACGTCACTACAGTACTGTTGACTCCAAACTCCGACCTGCTACAGTAGTCATACCAAAAGTCCGCACTACTACAGTACCCTATCGGTGTCAGTCGGTTAGCTCTGCTACAGTGATCAAAGTTGCTAGAGTACCCCAAAAAATGGGTTGGAGGCCTTCAGCCCCCAGACCCCCGGAGCAAGGGCGCGTTGCCACCTACAACCCCCAACAAGCTCACCTCGGAGCTCGACCAGCGGAGTTGCGGTCTGGTGCACAATATGGGCCGGAAGCATTCGGTCCAACCATCATCCAGAACAGATCGGGCTACACCAATCCAACTATCTCCCACTATAAGAGTATTGACTTCGACAATGGTTGGAGAGGCAGATTCATGGGTAGATGCTTGGTTGGTCACCAAGCTTCATGATGGTGTTGCAGGTATTCCTTTAATGATATTGGATGGGTGTTAGGAATAAGTGTAAGATGGTTTGTGTGGATTGTTGTCGATGTAAGGGGGTAGTAGCAGTTGAGGGTTGTAAGGGCAATATTGTACTTTGTAAGGAGTGGGGTATTAAATAGGGAAGGTGCGGTATTAAATAGAGCAGTTGGGGGTTGGGAAGGGCACGAAGATATTCATTTGCTTACTGCTCAGTTTGGGAGCTGTTGCAAGGGTCTGTCCTTGGGAGGACTCGGAATACTCCACCAGAAGTGGTCTTCCAGGGAATTATCTTTCTTCTTCTTCTTCCCACCCACATTGTAATTCTCTCTCTGTCTAATTGTTAGTTACAATACATAATATACAGTTTTTCTTTCCTCATTTCTCCCTTTCAATATTTTTACCTAACAATTGGCGACTCCGCTGGGGAAGCAAACACTCCGAGTGGACTAAGTTCGTTATTGGAGACTCGATCTTAGTTGTGGAACGCGCCGGAGAAACATGATCGTTGTTGAGGAAGCAATTGCCAGGAAAACACGGTCACTAAGGGATTGCGCATGACGTATGTCAGTTATGTACAGGCTGGACGTGGAGAAGAAAAACGCACATTGTTGAGCAGGTTTTCTCTCTCCTATACCTGTTTTCCTTTTGCGCGATCAACTATGGACGTGTAAGCTGTTGAGGGAGGCCAACGCTAGGAAAGCCAACGCTGAAGACGTAACGATCGTGGCAGAGAAAGGCGCGTTGTCGAGGTAAGCACGGGTACTGTAGGGCCGAACAGTGTTGGGCAATTACTGTGAAGACGACGAAACTCTTGGGAGAGGGAGGACGATCAGAGTTGGTCGGAGCTAGTCGAACAACCTGATGGAACCGCGTACGCTGCAAGTGACGCAATCGCGGTTGGTTTCGGTTGACGTAGGGATTACTCGCGTGCGAAACTGGAAGTCGATCCCAGCTGATCGAACAGAGAGGAGTTTGCAGCTGAAAAAAATTGTAGTTGGGGAGAAAATATTAAACTCAAGGAGAGAGAGTCGATCGTCGGTGCTAGAAACGAGACTGTAGGAATAAGAAAAAGGTGGAAACAAATTGTGGCAGGGGGAGCGATTGTCGCTGAACAAAGTCGAACAACACTAGGGAGGGTGGACAGTCTGTCAACTGCTGAGAGAAGTCCGCAGCTAGCGACGACTTTTCGTGAGACGCGGTCGTTGTGTGGAAGTCGTCAAGGGAGGACGATCGTTGTTGGACAAACGCTGCTTTTCAGCTGATTAGTTCTCAATAAAATTTGGAACTAAAGATGTGTAGTCAATACGAGAGCCAACATGAGGTGCAAGGACAAACTTCATTTACAGAGATTTTTTCTAAGAGACAAGCAGAGAAACAAAGGGAGTGGGTGCGAGAATCGAAGTCGAACATGCAGTTTAATTTTGAAAAACTAGTCTGTGGACAGGCTGATTCCCAGCGCATAGCGCTAGATCAAATGCGGCAGTTTGAGGGGGAAAATTCTCATAAAGAACGAAACATAGAGGAGGCCGAGCCACAGATGGACTGTTGTTTGGAATCTAGAAAACTAAGTGAGGCAGCCACGCCAACTTCTTTTAGTAGTGGAGGCAGAATGACGGACAACAACTGTAAACAGGGAGGAGGTTTGGCTCTCGACGCAGAATGACAGTTTGGGAGGCACATTGGAGCTAGGCGAGGATCGCAGTGCCATCGAAACGAGTGCTCACAAGTTGTCCAAAGGTTGGAAACCTCCGGCGAGAGGATAAGCGTTGGGGCTACAACCTCTGCCATGGGCTAGTTTTTTTGCAGGGACCACGGAATGCGCTGTCCTCTAACAGAGACCGAGGAATCTGATCAATGTCTATGGCAAATGATCAGGAAGTGCCTCTTGTATGGAATGTGAAAGTGAGGGGTGTTGATGTGAAGAAAGATCAAGAGGGTCATGAACCACCACATCGGAAGGAGCTACATTGAATTCCACGTACCGTTGCTAAGGAGGGAATGCAGGTCGTGGGTGCACAGCAAAATTATGGCCTACAGGATTGGCATCTGTCTCCAGCTTGAGGCTAACCGAAGTGCGCACAGGGGGAGGACAACCAGCTGGTGCTCTAAATAACTCCTTTGGTCTAGGCCAAGAAGTTGTCGCAACCTGGGCATCACTTTCTTACTGGTTTGAACTAAAGGAATGGCTCTCTAATGTGGGAGTAGATGAGACTTATGTGGTAGGACTTCCTGGGACAGATTATGATTTTGCATTTAAGTGTGGCCGTCCCCAGATTTCATCATCTAACCTGATAATAATTGCGAGGGAATGCTTGTTTGTCTTGGCATGTGATGATTCTGAAGAGGTGTCTGATGCACAAAAGTTTCTCAAACATTTATTTGCATCAACCGCAAAACCTCAATTGGAATGTGATGTTGAATTATTTACCAGGCTGATTGGAAAGCTTCCCAAAGTGATGCTTGGAAGTGAGGAATCACTTGTGCTCTGTCATGCTTAACAATTACTTCCAGTGATGTATTATTCTGGTCATCAGCTTATTGTAGATCACCTGCTTTGTTCATCTGTGACAGCTGCCTGATTCATCGATGTGTTTGCCCATTGGTTCTCTCAAGAAACTTCTTATAACTAAGCCATTGTCAGCAGGGTACCTTCAGTCTTTCAGTGAGCTGAAAAATAGTTTGCATCTTATCAGGCATGACCATGATGTCTTAAATTCCAAATTACATGAAGCTTCGAAGTCCCATGACAGATATAATCCGGTTGGTATGGAGACTTATGAGCTTCCGCAAATGCCCCCTTGGTTTGTCTGTGTTGGCAGCCAGAAGTTATATCAGGCACTTGCTGCAATTCTTAGACTTCTTGGTTTATCAGATTCTAGAAGTGAAGCGTCTTTATCTCCTATCATCGATATTCCTCTGAATTATTTTCGTACATTGGTTGCTAAGATTAGAATGAGAGAATATAGTAATGATGGTTGGCAATCATGGTATTCTCATGTTGGCTTTGGACAATTGCTTTGCCAGGCGAGCACTTCAGCATGTATTCTGAATGAGTTGATATTTGATATGTCAGATCAGGCAGCTATTGACCCAGATTTGTTCCAGTCTGCTCATCTTTCAGCTTGCCTGTAGGATTCATTGGCTACAATGGGCTATTATCTTGCATGGGGTTATTGCCAACGCTGTCAGCATGGGCTATTCCGCCAGATTTTATTGGATGGGTTTCAACATAAACAGCCTGACTATTGGTTGAATTTTGGGAATCCGGGGGAGATAGAGTGGGTTCTGGTGACTTATGCAGGAAAGTTCTATGGAACTGTTAAAAGGAATTACTAAACGGAGAAAAAAGTCGAGTTTGGGCTCCTGGGAAAAAGGCTGAAGGTGTTGATTATGAAAACAATGTGCCTGAACAAAAAAACTATAAATCCCCGTCTTTGGGCTATTAAACCAAGTGACAAATATAATATGCATAATACAGAAGATTAGATCATTGTTGTTGAAAATAGACAGAGGGCTGAAACCATAAGCAATGATTTGTTTCCTGATGACCGTTCTTATCGGGGAAAGGAACTAAGGCTGAAGAAACAATATTTTCCAGAGAAAGTGGCTTTGCAAAAGAATGGTATGCACCCATCACTTACCATACCTGAAGTTATGAGAATGCTTAAAGTTGAAGATGCATTTAGGCTGAGGCCACAGCCAAAACCGCCTCGAGGGCTATTCCAGTATTAAGAAGTCAAGTCTTGCTTTGGAGTTACACCATGAGGACGAGGTGATATTTCAAGAGGGGGCGAATGACTTTCTTCGATGGCTTGCGTTACATGCAAGACCGAGTTCTACCGAAGAAAAAATATATTGTTAAAATATTATTATTTAATACAATAATTATTATTTAATATAATAAGATATAACATAGCCATTAAATTGACAGTTATGAATAGGATTAAATAACTAATAAAAATATATGGTTGAATGGTTGTCAATTAATTAGAAATGAATACAAAAACCAATTGAATATAAAGGAAATGTTTTAATAAAAAAATATTCTTATGCACCCAAAGACATTTTGTCTTAATAAATTAAATTAATTGCTATTGGTGAATGATGTTAATGAAATCTATATATTATATATTCAATCAATTAGTTTTGGCATTCATATAATAGGTTTGATAGACATAAGAACAAATCCAATTTTATGAATAAAAAACTATATTTTTCTAAAAGTTGTTCTGTCGCCTTTTAATGGTGTGCCTATTTTAAAACTAAATTTTGACACTTTAATCAATTTTATATGGCAAAATAAACTTCATTTTTGAAAGCGGGATGTCAAAATTAACTTGTGCTGAAGTTTTGATATTTTTTGTGAAGTTTCATTTTTTTTTTATGAATAATGAAAAATACTGAATTTTAATTGAAAGCTGACATTTTGTCTAAATAATTTATAGTGCTAAATTATATTTTTAATTGGTAAGTATGATTAGATAAATTGTACATCTATTAATACAATTTAGGTCGATAGAATCAATTTTATATTGAATTTAGATATAAAAACTTAGTGAATTTTTGAACATTTTCACTTTAAAACTCGTTGTTTCGTCCCATCTGTGGGGTTATTTTTAAATTAATTTCCGCAACTTCTCTGATTAAAATTTGGCAAAATGAATTATATATTTGGAATAAGCATAATTTATAACATCTAATAAGATGAACTTAGTTTTTGATCAAAAAGATTAGTGAAAACGATTAAAATTAATTACAGCGATTAAGGTATAAATGAGTTTACATAGTGGTTAAACTTTAATCTTAAAAGGACAAATGACCTAAACACATGTCCAAAACTCATTGGCTGGCCATATTTCGACCATGCCCCCACTTGGATCGAATATAGTTCATTATTGGAGTCACATGATGTAAGGGAGACCTCCCAATAGTGTTTACCTTTTTATATTTACAAGAATGTCACTCATCCTCCGCTATAAAAGGACATTCACCCCTCCTCTCTTCTTCACACATCTCAAGTCATTTGGCTTGTCCAACCCCTTCCAAAATAAGCTCCCAACATCCCTCCTCTCATCCTAGAAGCCTCACTTTAAGTAGAAAGCAAAAATGAATGAAAACTTCTAGTATAAACCAAAAAGAGTTACCTGAAAAAGAGGTAATATTCTTCAACGAGCAATTTTGATTTATTTCTTTATTCATCCCTTCAATTCTTCTTATATCTTGCTTATATAATAACATCAATATTCTCAATATACTGAGATGTTGTTATCTTAAGGGTACGACCTACACCATCACACATTTTCATCAAATGCAATATGCAATCATCGTTTGTGTGTACGGCGGCCTACCGCCTCGCGAACCGATGTGGTTCGTTCTTCCATTATCAACTTTCATGGTTGGAAATAATAATTGATTTATAGTTTATATATAGTATATATGATATTTATAATGTCTTTATGCTTCTGAAATTATTTTATAACACATACTTTCATGCGTTCCATTTTGTGGGAATACGATAACATTGTTTGTGGACGTATGGACTACCGTCTCCTCAAAACGATATGATTCATTCACGCTTTATATCGAATGTATTAAAGATGAGTTTAATAAACATATGTGATAGATATGGCATAAAAATGATACTGGAATTATAATATACATATATATCATTTACTTTTATTTCTTTCAATACGACAAAAAAATGGAAACAGCGTTCATGCGTATGTACGCCCTACCGTCTCTATGAACAATGTATTCAATTTGCTATCACTAAATATTATGGATTACTCTAAATACATATACATGACATCATTATGAAATTCATGACATAATTACATTTATGGTAATATAATATATCATTTTCTTTATTACCCTTTCACACATTGAAAAGGTGATAACGTCGTTCGTGGACGTGTGAACTATTGTCTCCTTAAAGCGATGTGTTGGATTGGTGTAGCCCGATCCGGTTGGGGGCGAATGCTTGTGGCCCGCAACTATCGCGGGTCGAGCTCCGCGGTGAGCTCGTTGGGGGTTGCAGGGGGCAACGCGCCTATGCTCCGGGGGCCTTCGGGCCCCGATCCAATTTTTCGGCACTGTAACATCTCTGACACCGTAGCAGAGCTGCCCGACCGACACCGACAGACACTGTAGCAGTGTGGACTTCAGAGTCAACTGCACTGTAGCACTTTTGACTTCCAGCTGGCAGTCACTGTAGCACTTTTGACAAAATTGGTCGCCTTTCACTGTTGCAACGCGGACTTACTTTTCGGAACAGTGATCGTCTTCTCCATTTTATAGCTCATTTTCGGGCTAGGGTTATTACTGAAAAAACTCTATAATTTGTGCTCCTGAATTAGTGAAGTTCTGCCTCTCCGTGGACGTAGGGTTATTCCCGAACCACGTAAATTTGTGTCCCGTGTCTATTTTCTTTCTGCATTCTTCTTTCGTTTCTCGTTTCTGTCGTTGCGCCTCCCGACGATGCCGCAACACGATGTGATTCCTTTTGCATCACAAGAATTCTATATAAAAGTATATATGATTAAATAATATGGTATTTAAGATATAATGATCGTTTTGGAAAGAGAAATGTTACTTGTCTTCTTCTCATAATGATCATTGAAAAATGAAAACGTTACTCATGCATATGTACGACCTACCGTCTTCATGATCGTAACGTTAGTTCATCTTTCATAACCATCTTCCATGATTGGTTTTAAAAATATAATTAACGTATAAATATGATAATTATGTCATTATTATTATTCTGAAGATGTTTAAATAATGACCCCTTTGACCATAGTCTAGCTACTAAAATTGGTTTCGACACAAACCGAATATGGTCAAAACACCTAGCTTAAAATTAATTGGCTAAGTAGTGGTATATAACTTGTTAATAGGTGAAATAAAAGTAACAATAAACTTGAAAAAGGTTCTCAAACAAGCAAATAATTAACATAAGTTTATTATTCTGGAAGATAGAGACACACGAGACCAGTCGGACTCAATGTGAGGGATTTCGTCTCAATTTACATTCTATTGGAACTTATTTATTATTATGCACCAATTCACTTTGATGTGGTGTTTATATTGCCCCTTTTTCATTTAATATCATGATTCATACTTATTTTAAGTTTCAATTTGAATTATCTTATCCAAGGGGTTTTAAATTGAAAATTACCAAGTGGTAAAAAGTTATCTTTGAAATCTCACTTTCTTTTGTGATTGTTTAACTTTCTCTTAAAACAATCACTTCCTTATGATCGTTTTTTATTGTACATTACATTTACCTTAAATATCCATATTCTTGTGTAATGGATAAGATTATTGCCTAAACCGCATACCATTTTTACATACGGATTTTACTTTGTCATTTGATTAATTGGGGAAATGTTGATAAATCTGTATCTTTTACTCAATACAGATATTTGATAAGGCACATTGTTTATGAATAAAATTGATTATTCAATATATGAGGAATGCTTTGCACATGCATGACACGGATTGGGGACCGATTAATGCAAGCCCTAGGGGTTGGGGACCGGTTAATGCAAGCCCTACGGGTTGGGGACCCGTTAATTCAAGCCCCACGATGCATCGATAGTCTCATGAGACGAATCAATTGGCCAAATTAAAGTAGTTTAAATTGTCTTGAGAATAGATCTTGACGGTATAGTGGTTCATATGTCAGATACATGACGTCCAATAATTAAGCATTGTCTGCATTCAGATTTCAATTATTATTATTCATGAGATTTTCACTATGACAAAATCTATGGATACATTTCATTCTCAACTTATTATTTAAATGGCATGTGTGTTCAATTATTTAACTTGCCATATTGATTATTCATTATTGATCCATTATAGATTTTGTTGTACTTAACCCTTAATGAGCGTTTAAGCTCGCCCTTATTTTGTTTCGTTTCCTCAGGATGTGAAGATAATTCTTGGAATGTGTTGGAGTCTGCATCCCACATCGGACTTGAGGTCCGGTGTGGTATTTAGTATTCATTATAAAAGCACCTCAAGGGCTCCTTTAGAGGATACCTTGGGGGTTCGGTCTCTCTCATTTCTCAACCTACATGGTATCAGAGGGAAATTAATCTCGACCCCCCTTCCATCTATTTTTTTTCTATTCCGCTCTAGGGTTTAATATTTTTTTCCCCTCCCCACGGGGGGCGGCGGCTTCCATGGCCTACGAGCCTGAGTATTTCCCGACCACCCCCTGTGGCGGTCCTTGACCCCTGACGGTCCTCCCTCCCAAGCGGTAACCTCCCTGCTCTGGCTCTCTCCGGCGGTGCTCCTCCCCGATGCGCCTTCCCTTCCGGCGCCCGCTCCTCCTGCGCGCGAGCCCTCGCCGTCGCGGATCCTCCCCCTCCTGGCATCTATCCCCGCTGCGCACGACGACTTCACCCTCGACCGCGCATCCCGATCCCGCCGGAATCCCGTCGCGGCATCCCATCGCGGTGCCTCCTCTCTCCCGTAGCGGCTCCCGGCAGTTCCTCCCGCGGCGCTCCTTCTGTGCGCGACTCCCGCATCTCCAGTGCGGCTCCCGACCCAGGCGCGGCGACAGCTCCTCTTCCGGCGGCTCTCCCTCCCGGCCCTCTCTCCCGGCGGCTCTCCTGGAGGCTCTCCCTCACCCGGCGCCTCCCGCTGCTCCCGCGGTCCCGCTGCGCGCTCATCCCGGCGCCTGCTCATCCCTGCGGCTTTCCCCCCCCGCCGCGGCTCCAGTTCCCAGCGACCGCGGCTCTTCCCGGCGGAGTCCAGATCCAGCGCGGATCTCCTTCCTCCCGCGCGACTCCCGGCGCGGCTCCCTCATCCGGCGCGACTCTCGGCTTCCTGCGCTTGACTCCATCCGCGCGGCTCCCTCCATCCCCGGCGGATCTCCCTCCTGTCCGGCGACGCCTCTCTCCCGGCGGCCCTCTCTCCAGGCGGCCCTCTCCCCCGGCGGCCCTCTCCCCCGGCGGCCCTCTCTCCCGGCGCCCTCCCTTCCCCGGCGGCCCTCTCTCCCGGCGCCCTCCCTTCCCCGGCGGCCCTCTCTCCAGGCGGCCCTCTCCCCCGGCGGCCCTCTCCCGGCGCGGCTCCTCAGCCACGGCTCTTTTTTTCTGGCGTTTCTCCCGCCCGGGACTCTCCAGCGGCACGCACTTCATTCCTGTCGGCCCCTCTCTGCACGACAGCCGGCCTCCAGTCCTGCCGGCGCCTCCGACAGCCGGCCACCATTCCTGCCAGCGCCTCCAGCAGCCGACCTCCAGCAACCGGTCTCCACCCTTGTCGGTCCCTCCACGCAGGCGGCCTCCTCCGGCTTCCAACGCCGCCTCCCGGCCTCCTGCTCCCTCGCCGACCTCCTCCTTGCGCTTCTCTTCCGGCAGCCAGTCGGCTCCAGTTTCTCCCAGCGGCTGCCTTCAAGTTTCGGCTCTCCGGCACCTCCTGCGGCATCCCCGCCTCGCCGGCATCTCTCGACGACTCCCGGCAGCCGCATCTCTATCCGTCGGCACGCCCATTTGCTGGTGCAGCAGCTCGACCACCTAGGATCTGGGTCTGTTGGCACCGCCAGACCCCGCAACGATTTCTGCGGAGTCCCCGCCTCCCGTCGTCGGCCCCGCAAGTGCGGTTTTCCCGGTGCTAGTTTGGATTTCCCGGCGTTTCATCGACCGGCCCCACTAGTGCGGCATTCCAGGCGCTCCGTCAACCAGCCGATCTGAGTGGTTTCTTCTGCTGCGCCCGCAACATCATTCATCCATCATCTTGAGGGGGAGCAGCAACAGCTTATATTTTATTTCTTCTTGTTTTGTCATCAAGCTGGGCATGTCCAGCTTGAGGGGGAGTGTTAGCGTCTGTTTTGTTGCTTTCTTTTCATTATGTGCCCAAGCTAGGTACACCTAGCTTGAGGGGGAGTGTTGGAGTCTGCATCCCACATCGGACTTGAGGTCCGGTGTGGTATTTAGTATTCATTATAAAAGCACCCCAAGGGCTCCTTTAGAGGATACCTTGGGGGTTCGGTCTCTCTCATTTATCAACCTACATATAGAATGAGGAAACCCCCTCGCCTCCTTACCTCAAAGTGAGGAGGAGACGTTCTTTTATAATGATTGATAAACTCCACATCGGACCACAAGTCCGATGTGGGAAACAGACTCTAACAGAATGAATTTCAAGGATGCTAAGATTTTACTTTTGTTATGCTTTATTTTCTTTCCCAATGTATTATGGGCATCATGTATGTAATCTGGTTTTTGAAAACTGTTAAACTGATCAGTCCTTCGGGATTTAATTCTTTGTAATCATACCAATATAATAAAGGCACCGATTCTAGGATTTTGAGGTCTGGGCGTTACACCTCGGCTCTCACAGCCACAAACTCCTCAGCATTTACACCAGAAAAAACCGGTTGCACTGGTTGGAGATTCTTGATCAAGTTGGTCTGGGCATCCATCATCACATCCAACTTATCAAAGTCGGGTCTAGACATTTAGTTTTCCTTCAGTTGTCTAATTTCATCCATTGAAGAGAAACTCTTTCTTCAACTCATCATAATCTCCCTTGAGAGATTATCAAACACAATCATAACTGCTTATGCAAGTCTGCATATGGTTCACAACATCAGATCTTCTAGAACTTTTTCTCACTGAAGGTGCATCCTCTTGCACATGAGGGGATGGAATGGGCTCTGTGGTATGTGAATGATCAGCAGCTTCCTTCATGATCACATTTCCACTTCTCTATCAGCAACAGGTGATCCAGGGAGTGGATCAACCACTGTGTGCTCAACCTCATACTCCACTCTTTCTCCAACAGTAGCCACACTAAGCACAGTCTCAACTGGCCTTTCCGCTTGAGCTCCAGCAGCTGTCTCAACAGTAGACACTTCTGGCTAAAGTGACTCAGCATCACTAGCAGCTAGAGCTTCCTAGCCTTGAGCAACTTCCACTACAGGTTTGACTTCTGTCACCATAGGCTCTGATCTAGTAACAACCGTCTCCTCCACTTTCCTAGCAGGCACCATCTTAGCATGTGTTACATCCCTAGGAGGTGCGGTTCTGGACTACTCCCCCTAATTAGACAGTCCAAACATATCCATGTGGATAAGTTCCAGAGGCCTAAATGTAGCAACCTCTTTAATTGATTTAAAAAATGACTTGTGTTGATTACCCACTTAGCATGCATCATAAAGTTTCTCTTTATTCAATTTAAGTTGAGGTAAATTTGAAATTAAATTTTTCTTAAGACAATTTTCTCAGTGTAAACATTACAATGTCCAGTCTTCTATACCAAATTCAAGATCCATTAGTTTCAACATTTAAATAGTTCATTTTTGTCTACACAAAGAATTAAGATCTAAAGTATAGACATTCTCAGTTTTAGGTGCCTTAAACTTAAGGAGTTGATTTTTTAAAACATAACATTATTTGAAAAATCTACAAATTAACTTTTATCACAAAGTTGAGAAATACTGATAAGGATCGACAGGAATGAATAGACCCCTTCTTAAAATATTCAACGAAGCAGGACTGGAATTACACTAGAACCAGAAGAAAAGTATAGCGCTGGAGTAAAAGCAAACCCTCGGGAGGCCCCACTGAGATCCCCCGCCCCTGACTCACTCTGAGTACGGTTCTCAAAACAGAAAGATGCCTTGGCCCCACTACCCCGCGCCCCTATTTAACAACCTAGTCCCCACTTGCTGAGCGCCTAACAGCTTCCCCTGGCTGGACAATTTTACCCCTTCTAAAATATACTTTCCAACCACCTATGTGGTTCTCATCTCTATCAAATACTTATCAGGTTGTGCTTCAATCCTTCCCCATAAAGAACTTTGTTGATGAGAACTGAGTCTAGGTTTCCAACTGATCCAACTCCGATAATTTTTTATTTAGTATTATCACCAAATGTGACACATTCTCCATCAATTTTGAATAAAGAATGAAAATTTGAGAAATCTCCACTCATATGTCTTGAAGTATCCAATATCCATATACTATTTTTCATTGATGCTCCTGTAACTTTTTTCCTACAAGACAAATCAAACAAGAGATTGTTTTGGTACCAATATTCTCTTGGGTCCTAAAATGTTAGCAAGCAAAGATTTGGGAATCCAAATTTGCTTGTGTTGTCTAGAAATTCCATCACTGAATGCTGATAAATTTCTTGAAATAAAAGCACGCTTAAAACCACAAAGCTGAGGGTTTCGTAAACTACAACCATTAGCTTAATGTTCACAGATTCTCCACAATGAAAACAAATAACTTTAGACAAATTTTTGTTTTTTTGAACTAGGCACAAAATAATTTTTGTAGAACTTTGGTTTTTTACATTTGATTCTTATTCCAAACTTATCTTTTTTGACTTTATTGTAACCAAGGATTTGATTCAAATAATTTTCCACTCTTAAACACTAGCAGCATCTTTAAGGGATTAAACTTCTTTTTTTAAGCTTTCAATTTTATTACCATGTTCAGCACAAGAAGCTACAGAATTCTCCATCTTAACTTTCGGGCCTAAAATTTGTTTGTTTAAATCCTCTTTTACACTTACAACATCATAAGAATTTTTTGGGGCTTTATTTTTCTTTTTAAAGCATTCATAATTAGTTTCTAACATGGTACAATATTCATTCAGTTCTTCAAAAGAGCAATTTTCAGTTTCAGAATCAGATCCATGCTCTGAAGAATAAAATGAGTGTTCCTCGTCAGATTGTGCCATAAAGCACATGTTGGCCTTTTGATTTGAGATTTCAGCATCTGATTCAGAAGATATGTCATCACTATAATCCTCATAAGTTCTCATGGCTTTAATAGCTCTTGTTTTTTTCTTAAATTCTAGTTTCCATTTGTTTTTCTACTCAGATTTCCTTTTGTCCTGAAATTGTGGACAATCTTGTTTGATATGTCCAAGCTTCTTGCACTCACAGCATGTGACTTCCTTTAAACTTCCATCATATTTGTTGTACTTGTTGAAGGATTTCTTAAATCCTCAGTCACTTATTGTAAAACTTTTTGAACTTCATGGCAAATTGAGCAAGCTCACTTTCAGAATCAAAATTTTTCAAAGTATCTTCATCATGTGATTTAGCAATTTGTATATCTTTGCTCTTCTTGTCATCCTTTGAAGTAGAAACTTTCAAAGCAGCATTTTTCTTTTAACCATTTTGTGCCCACCAACTTCAACTTCCATTTCTGCCTCATACATCATGAGTGTTCCAATGAGATTTTTTATTTTGAAATATTCCACATCAGAGGTGTACAACCGTACTCCTTACCTCGATGAGAGGTGGAGACCTTTATTTATAAATAGAGGAAAAGGAATACAAAACAGAGAAAATCAATGTGGGACTTTAAAATACACATAACCAGGTCCAACACTCCCCCTTCAAAGGTAGAACAAGTATAGCTTGAAAAAGGAGTCCCAGAAACAAAAAAACAAAAAGAGAAGATATCACAAAGACCAAATACACTCCCCCTCAAGCTGGGTCGTTGATGTTGTGTATGCCCAGCTTGGTGCATAGAGAATCTAATCGAGCTCCCAGCAAGCCTTTGGTAAAGATGTCGGCAAGCTGATTAGCGGTTGAAATGTAGCTGAATGTGATATGTTTTTGCTTAAGGTAATGGCAAAGGAAATGATAGTCAACTTCAATATACTTCGTGCATTCATGAAATACTGAATTAGAAGCAATCTTTGGGGCCGCATGATTATCACATCAAATATGGGCAAGAGTCTGGGACAGAAAACCAATTTCATGAAGAAATTGACGAAGCCAAAGAACTTCGGTAGTGATCGTGGTCACCACACGGTATTTAGATTCAGCAATGGATCTGGTGATGACGGTTTATTTCTTGCTTCGCCAGGAAATTAAGTAACCAGACAGAAAAACAGCAAACTCGGACATAGACTTCCGGGTAGATAAACATCCATCATAGTCAGCATCACAGAAAGCCTCAATGTTCAAATGATCGTGATGTGAATACCGAAGACCACGAACAAGGTCTTTCTTAATGTATTTGACAATACGAAGAACAGCGTCCCGTTGGGATTTCGTCGGATGGTCCATGAATTGACTGACCTTGCTAACAACGCAGACAATTTCGAACGAGTCATAGTAATATAATTGAATTTACCCATAAGACAACGATACATATCTGAAAGAGAATATGGGTCAGTGGAATCATAGTTCAAGAGGAGTGTTGATGGTAGTTGCCTGAGACAAGTCAGTATCTTATAAGATATCCAACACATATTTCCGTTGTGAAAGAAAGATATCGGTTAGAGAACGAGAGACTCCAATGCCTATAAAATATTTCAAAGGACCCAAGTCTTTGGTATGAAACTGTTATCGAAGATAAGCCTTTGAGATGGGCAATGTCATGGAAGTCGCTACCAGTAATAATGATATCATCAACATACACAACCAACAGGATCCAGCCAGAGGACGTTTGTCGATAAAAAACAGTGTGATCCTTCGTGCTTTGAGATAGACCAAACGTAGTGATGAAGGTGCAAAATCGGTGAAACCAAACACGAGGAGACTACTTGAGTCCATAAAGAGACCGACAAAGCCGACGGACATAAGAACCGACCCCTGAGGCAATGAAGCCGGGAGGTTGTTGCAGATAAACTTCCTCGTTAAACGCATTCTTGACATCCAGTTGATGAAAAGGCCAATGATGAGCAGCTGCAAGAGAGATGGATAATCGAACAGAGGACATTTTAGCAACTAGAGAAAAGGTGTTGAAATAATCAACACCATATGCCTGAGCAAAGCCTTTGGCTACCAGGCGTGCTTTAAGGCGATAAAGAGCACCATAGTTATTGAGACAGACTGTATAAATTCATCTGCTGCCAACAACCTGTATACTTGCCGAAAGGGAGACCAGATCCCCATGTGTGATTGTCATCCAAAGCTTGTAATTCATTATGTACTGTTTGAAGCCAACCATGATGAGATTTAGCCTCGACAACTGTATGAGGAACTAACATCGTCTCCAGAGCAGAAAAGCCTTTGTAGGAAGTTGTGTATATAGGATTATTCTAGCAAGAGCAAGTACATTTCCACAATACAATCGGCAAGTCATCTGTGCCCATAGTAGGAGCGACGGACAAAGTCGAGGAAATGGCGTCCTCGATCTGGGCAGGGGGCATGTTCAATGGACGACGAGAGTAAACAGGGCTTAAGTGACGATCATCAAATCTGGACAACGGAAGGAGAGGTGGGTGGATGGTGAGAGAAAGACATCCATCAATGGCGGTATCGGGGTTAGGAGAGGGGGGAGAGGATGAGAATGGAGAGTTCTCAATAAAGGAGATATAACCGGAGATGATATAACGTCGTAGGTCAGGACAGAAACAACAGTAGCCGCATGGGGTGCAAGAGTAGCTCAAAAAGATGCAACAGAAGGCTTTTGGAGAGAGATGGGGACGACTCTCACGGACATAACAGAGACACCCAAACACGCGAAGTGGAAGAAGGTGAGGAGGGAGAGACAAACAAAGACCGAAACGGACTCGCCCTTGAAGGATAGAAAAAGTAAGGCGACTGATAAGATAGATGGTAGTAAGAATATCATCCCAAAAAATGAAGAGGCGTCTGCATGCGAAATAATATGGCACGAGCAGTTTCCAGAATATGATGATGTTTACACTCGGCCACACCATTCTGCTAAGGGGTATCGGGGCAAGATATTTGATGAAGGACACCGTGATCCTTGAGAAACTGTTGAGGAGAATAAATATTTTCATCCATTGTCCGAGCGGAGATATTAAAGAGGCGTGGAGAACTAACTGTAAAACAACACAAGTTCCCAAGTCGCTGACCACTCCTGAAAAACAACACAAGATGATGTAAAAATAACAACACAGTTCAAGTCCTTTGTGAGCTTACTGATGGAGAGAAGATTAAAAGGACTGCGAGAAACATGAGCCACTGAAGTCAGACGAATACTATGAATCAAGGAGCAAGTGCCAAATCCCGCAATAGGTATTGTGGATCCGTCAGCAACAGTAATTACAGTGGTACTAACAAACAAACGATAGGTAATAAGCATACTTGCATCACCAGTGAGATGGTCGAAAGCACCAGAATCAAGCATTCAAGCAGTTGGACGACGAGAGACGCAAGTGGTAGGGTCACCAGTCTGAGCAACAGAGGCCGAAGAGGAGGCAGGTAGTGAGGCGGCTAGATGAGTGTATAAGCGCGATCTCAGCCAATGATAGTTCTAGGTTATGATGGACAGCAGATGGTGGTGCGGAAATCGCCATATCAGGCAGGAGATCAAGAGGAAGCGACAAGATAACACCAAGCCAGCAGAAAGGGCTGAGCTAGGAATCCGGTAGGAAGGGCCGAAAACCTAAAACCGGAAATCAGGCCTTAGCAGCAATAGGAGGAAACTGCAAATGCATTTTGAGGACGCCATGATTCCGAAGGCGCTATAGGGAAGCAGTGGCGCTGGGAGGTTGAGGTGCGCCTGGAGGAGCACTGTAGAAGGGACGCAGAGAGAGCAAGGGCCGCGCGTGTAAGATCACGGGTTTTTCTTTAGGTACGGATCTTTTCTTTTCGGGTTAAATGTTTACTTTCCTTTTTGGCTTAGACCCTAAGCTGGGTCGTGGGCCGGTTGGGTTGTACTTGGGAAAGAAGAGGGAAAAGAGGTTGAAGGCACTGCAGGCTGATTACACGCCGTGAATGGGGGATACACGCCGTTTAATCCCAGGTCACGACGTGTAATGGTCTGGCCAGGACCTTTCACGACGTGTATGGGTTTTTCTTTAGAAAAGAAAAATCGGGCATTACACGTCATGTAATTGTCCGCCGGGGTTTTTTAAAAATAGAGGCAATAGCCTCTTATTTTTCTACGTGCCATCGGTCACGTTGGAACCACATCAGTAAGTACTCGATTCTTTTTTAGTCGTTCTTGATTCTTCGAAACAACGACTGCACTATTTGGATTTAGGTTCATGTGCCCTAATTTCTCGTTCTCTGTCCGTTCTTCAGATTTCTCCTAAACCGAGGCGAATCAAGACTTGATACTGGACGAGCACTCTACTACCGAGCTAAGGTAGGTGGTCTATGCTTTTCTTCGGCTTTTCTGGTGCTTTTCGGGCGTTCAGCCTTTTCACCGTCGTCGGACTTTCCGACACGACCCTGTTTTTTAGCAAGCTACTTGCAGTAGGCTTAGTCGGACCTAGTGAGGATGCTCGTAGGTTCCGTTTAGGTGGTTGGCACCCGTTGCTCGATTCATGGTCACCCATGGGGTGCCCCTTAAGGAAATAACATGTTTATGCCTGTTTAAACCACACAAGTGGTGTGTGCTTGTGCTTGCCTAGTTAGAGGAAGTCCGTTGATGCTTTACTGAGTTGAATAGCTTGCTTAGGAGATGTACTGCCTCATTGCTTCATGTTGCCATGTTATGCCATGGCTATTTAGATAAATTGGCTTGAATGAAAGTGGATGAACAAGTGGGTATACTTGTTGGTAATTGTTTAACTGCCCAAATGGTTTATGGGGCAAAGGTGACGTGTGAGTGGGTATACTCACATGATATGTTAAATTGCAAATGTGATGATATGGGTGGGTATACCTATATGAATTGATTAATAGCATGTTTAAATGGATAACATGGGAGGGTAGGCCCATATGAAATGTAAATGATAAATGGAATGCATGAGTGGGTATATTCATGTCTTGTACTTGATTATGTGAGTGGGTATACTCACATGGGTTTAATTGTTTAATTGTATGAATTGATTTTAATTGTTTAATTGTATGAATTGATTGAATGGTTTGATATATGTCATGGACTGCTCTTCATGAATCTGGAACGCGGTAGTGGACGTCTTGGGTTGATCATGCCTCTTGGGTCTTGATTTTGTGGGATGCATCGGGCCTTGCTACCCCGTGGGCTTGGACTCACGTAGGACATGTTGGTACACATGCTCCTAGGACTCCAACCAGTGCCTATACCGAGTTTCCACTGGGACGCTCATGGGACTCAATGTGGATGCCTTGGACGAGTTCTTTGGATCTGACCCTTCGTGGTCTAGATTTCTTTCATGGATGCCCTGGTACATGACACCTTGGATTCGACCCTTGGGTCTACACTTCATTATACGGCGTGGTTGTGGGTTACTTGATACGGATGGGAGTACGGCGTGGTCGTGTGACTTGGTTACTTTTCTTATAGTTGTCGGGTTAGGAGCTGACGTTTGTTGCAGGTGGCCTTGAGGGGTTGTTTGGTTTTTTTTTTACTTATTGCAGTAGACTCATGTCATGGGCATTCACTTTTATGTTACTGCTTTACTTACACTTGTTAGCACTCAGTATATTGCTTTTAGAACTGTATAGACCCTGGGTTGTTACCTACTGGGATGTTTATCTCACACCCTGTTTGAGTCTCCTCAGGGACCCAAACAGATTATATGGTTGCAGGTGATGATAGGGGCAAGCGCCCTGGTACAGGATGTTGATCGTGGTTTCGGAGCAGGAGAGCATAGGACCAAGCTGAGGCTTGCGATGCTGCTGGGACTTTTTGGTCTTTTTGTTCTTTTGAGACTTGTATTGTATTGTATCGCTTTGTACCTGTTCTGGCTGCTTTCTAGATACATGTATCATCTGCAACATTGTATATGTGACATCTCTGGACTAATTATGTATTTTTGTCTTGTCTTACTTTAAGTTGACTGCTTTATTTATTCACTTCTGCTGTGATATACTCTGGTAATGAGGGCATAGTCTCCCCACTGACTCACTTAAGCTCACGCTGCTAGTCGGCAGCCTCTGGCGTTTGGGGAGATGCACTTTAGGCCATGTGGCCAGTTGGGTTCGGGGCACCGTTGGGTGGCATCGGGTCCGGAACGTTACAGCGCGAGTTGTTGAAGCGAGGAGCCTGGGCGTGCACACGAAGCACGCAGCAATAGGCGCGTCAGGAGAGGCGCCCAAATGTTGCGGAAACGTCGGGAGTCACAGCGACAGAATGGTTTACAGATGAAGAAAAGATGAGTAAAAAGGAAAAACAAAAAAATGAGAAGAAAATCACAGGACACAACGATAAACATGGTTTGAGAAAAATCCTTCTACGAAGGGGCAGAAAACTTCACTAATTTCGTGGAGGTAATTAAAGTTTCACATACAGAAACCCTAGCTCGAATGAGCTAATAGATGCACTGTTCCACCAACCGCACAGTAAATCCACCGTGATACAGTGTCGTAGTCACCCAAATCCGCACTGCTACAGTACCGCAGCCACCCAAGTCTGCACCGCTGCAGTGTCGGTGACCAGAAATTCACAGAGCTAAAATATCGTTGTCTCCAAAGTCCGAAATGCAATGTTGCTCTGTCGATGTAGTATGGTCAACTCTGCTACAATGTCATGTCGAAGCCTCCACTGCTACAGTGCCTTGTCGGTGTCGTCAGTCAGTACCGCTATAATGAGCCAGCATTGCTACAGTTCTTAAAATTTGGGTCGCGGCCTTCGGCCCTTGGAGCAGGGGCGTGTTGCCCCCTGCAACCCCCAACAACCTCACTGTGGAAGTCGAATCACGGAGTTGCGGTCTGGTGTGCAGTTTGGGCCACTAGCGTTCAGCCCAACTTCATCCACACGAATCGGGCTACACCATTCCAACACTAAATTGCCTTGATCGCGCCTGGAGGAGAGTCACGCCTGGTGTAGCTAGCTACGCACGATACAAAGAAGATGTCATCTGAAAAGACATACGCCAAGGAGATCACCGTCAGGCTTGGACGTCATCAGGAGGTGTGACATGCTTGGCGCAGTCACACACGCCAGGGGAGAAACATGGGCGACGAGGCGCACCTGGGAGGTGCGACGGGATCGCGCGCAGGATGAAAGGCAGCTAGGGCTGGGCGCGGAGGAGAAGGTGGCGGGGTCGCGGCATGGAAGCGCGACGGGCGAAGGGAGAAGGTGAGCGGCCTGGGCAGAAGCTGGAGGCGAGCGGCCAGGGTGCATCGGGCCGCAGCGTGGGGACGTAAAAAAAAATGGGGCGGAGGGTTTACTCTGATACCATGTAAAAGCATACTCCTTAACTCAATGAGAGATGGGGCCCTTTAATTATAGATAGAAGAAAATGAATACATGACAAGGGACCAATGTGGGACTCTAAAATACACATAATCGGGTCCAACAAGTGGATTGCCTGAAAACTTTTAGAGCTTGATCCGGTTCAGGAATTGGTGCTCCTAGAGAAGCAACATTATTCATAATTTATGTTAATCGTTCATGTATCTATGTTATGCTTTCTCCATCAATCATTCTGAATGCGTCAAACTTCAACTTTCCATGGTTGTAACTGAGTAATCTCGCATTATCAGTACCTTCATAAGCCACTGATATAGTTGTTTACATCTCATGTGTTGTAGCACATTGAGAAACTCTGTTTAACTCATCTGGCTCAAGTCCACATATAATAGCATTCATGGCTTTGGAGTTCAGATCATACTCTCTTTTTGCAGTAAAATCTCATTTTTCTTGATCGCCTTCAGGAATTGTGCAAGGCTTAACGGCTTTCAAGTAAACCTTTAGACCAAGGTTTTACAAATAAATAATCATCCGTGTCTTCCAACATCCATAATTTTCTCAATTAAAATATGGTGCTCTAACCATAGACGTGTCTTCTCTATTGTCAGTCATAACAATCATTTGAAGATGATTTTTAAGACTTCAACCTTTTAGAGTTGAGAACTCAAAATTCATAATCTTTGATACCAATTGTTGGTCGGAGAACACCCGCACAAAAATTCAAGAAGGGGGTGAATTAGATTATTGAAAATCTCCTCACTTAAAACCACCCTCTTTTAAGGTATATAATAGATTCTGATGTTTTCTTATCACAAGCAAGCAGCGGAAATAAAAACAATAAGAAAAAGACCGAACACAAAAAAATTATAATGGTTAGGGACACAGAGATCCCCTAGTCCAATCCACCAACACTCAACTCCTAAAGCTTGATGATTTCACTAGTATCAGTCCTTTTCCTGGGGACTGTCCGACTGAGTGCAAGCAACTACCACTTGGTACATATCCCGAATCTTTTGTCGAGCTCCTATAAGGCTTCACAAAAACAACACCCTTCAACACTCAGTACAAGGAGCGCCCACTTCCAGCAATAATAAAAGGATAATGAGAGATTACAAGTTGCAGCACACTGTTGCAAGATGCAACTGACATAAGAGAAGGGTTCTCCAAAGGAGAGAATTGTAGAACTCCGGAACACCCAGAGAGGGGAAGGGTGAATCAGGATGTCAACTTTTTCTTTTAATATGACGGATCTTGTTCCCACGTTGGTAGGAACTCATTAAACCTGTATGATGGATTCGATCAACAATGAGATATTCACATGCAGAGAGACAACACAACACTTTTACTTGGTTCACCACTAAAGACTAGTCCAAGGAGTATGCGCCGACAGTGTGTCGGTCGTACCTAAATCCACTAATCTTCACTAGATGTGGAATACAGAAGTTTGGTCACAGTCACTTTGTATCAGACACACTGCCTTTACAATATTTTAAGGATAGCTCACTGCGTCCCTCGGAACACTTCCTTCGATTCCCCCTAGCTCACTGCTTTGAGAGAAGTCTAACTCAGTTTATCGACTTGAAGGTCGCTTTAATGGATTGACATTAAAGTCTTTGTCCCTATCTAGCACGAGACTCTGCTTGCACCACAGACCGAAATTGATGCACTCTGGAAGCATTGTTCACTTAAAAACTGATGTTCAAAAACTGTCTTTCGCGAAGCTCCTTCTTGAAGCTCCCTCACGAAGCTCCCTCGCGAAACTCCCTCGCGAAGCTCCCTGCCCTCGCAAAACAAATTGTCTTCGGAAAGCACCGCTGACTTCGCGGACCAAACTCCTTTGCGAAGCTCACTGAGTCAATGCAGAATACCCCATCATTGCAAAGCACCCTTTAATCAAAAGCATTGGCATCGGTCAAGACTAATAGTCTTTTTGCGATGCTCAAACTCGCATCGAAAGCCAAATTCACGAAGTTCCCTTAGCTTCGCGAAATCAGAGCGTTTTCGGATTTTCCTTGAAAAACTTATGCTGAGTGAAAGGGGGTAGCCTCATATTTATAAGCTCGGCTGATCACGATGCTCCACCGCCTCTTAGCTGATTTTCCGAATCTTTCAAAAACATTTTCGTGTAACTCCTGTAGCGAAGTTCCATGGAAATTTGTTGTTCGCGATGCTCGTCGTAACCGCAGAGCTTTCCGTCAAAACCCTTCGCGGCGCTCGTCGTAATCGCGGAGCTTTCTGTCACCGACTGCGATGCTCCAATTCTTCGTCGTTTGCGATGCTAGTCGTTGTTGCGTAGATCACCGTCAGCAATCTTCGATCCTTCGCGAAACACCACTCGCGAAACCCATCTTCGCGAAACTCATGCATTTGTCATATTTTCATAAGCCCTTCAAGGAAATCCACTTTTATCAATGAAATCCATCCTCCAAATTTTAGACCTCAAAAATTTGACAAATACTGAAAAACGACGTCACCTTCAAAATTGTTGTCTGCTTGAACTATAAGATATCTTTTCCTGCAAACTTTATGATCTTCCATGTGAGGATTGACAACAAATACAAACCATGATTCATTTCCAGCAAAGGACGGTCTTGGTTCCAACAAGAATAAGAATGAAGTGTAGCTCGAGAAGAGTCTTCAAAACACAGCAAGATTAATCATGAAAGCACGGAGCAATAGCACCACATAAGGCTTCAAGAGAGAGTTTTTGGTATTGTTCTTGTTACTTTGGTATTGTCGCCCTCGTTCGAATACTATTGTATATCTTCACACATACTCCTGCACGACATGATATCCAATAAAATTCAGCCTTGGTATAAAACTCTAGATATCCTTTTCGGAAAATTACCCCAGCAAAAAGCACTAAGCAATAAAATAATCTCTATTATTTCCTTTCTCGATATTTGTAACCTTTTGGAAATCGATTTTACCATAAAGAGGTAGTCTATTTAAGGCATTGAAAGTGGCATTAATTTTCAATTGAAATACTCTAATGGTAATAAATACTCGAGTTGCAAAACGACGTAGCGATTTTGGATCACCATGTAGCCGAAATCCATGTATTTGAATTCACATAGTTGAATTGATCCACGTAGTCATTCTTCACGTAGCTGATTTCTTCAAGTAGCCAAATCACGTAGTCGATTGGAACCACGTAGCTCATTCATCCACATAGCCGATTCTGTGACGAAGCCGATTCACGTAGGCGTTTCTGTCACGTAGGCGATTCTGCTATGTAGTCGATTGACGTAGTCGATTGCTCGACGTGGCCAAAATCCACGTAGCCAAAGTCCTCACGTAGTCGATTTTCACATACTTGGGCAAATTTCAACAAACTTCAACAGAATTGGAGATTCCAACGAAGTTAAAATAAATAAGATTAAAACCTGATAAACACACTTAAAAACAGAATCATTAGAAACGTATGAAGAGATTTCAAAATCATCAAGACATAAAGCACATCAGATATATTGGAAAAACATTTGTAGTCCAACAAATGGTTTGTTCGCTCGGGGCCTTGTAGGCTTGGTGTGTTTGTTTTGTTGGCATTGTTTTAATGTTTCTTTTTTCGTTGTTACTGCTATTTGCATATGAACTGTTTCACTTTGAGTTTTTGTTCATACCTTTGTATTGTTGTTTTGTCATGGTTTTGTTTGAGGATGGGTATTGCTCGGTTTGTTGGTGTTTCGCAGGAACTAGAGTTATCTCGGAAACCTCTGGATGGCATCTGATCAGTAAGGAGTTGAGACATGTGAAGCAGAAAACCCAGGTATGTGAAGGTAAGCTCATTTTATACAGTTATGTTAAAATGTTTTAATTCTAAGCATGTTTAGTAGTAATTTGGATGTCATTGATGTGGGCAGATATGCATCACATTGATACACATTATGGGCGTATAGTTTAACGAGCATTGTTTTATGTATGTTTTTTATTAAAGTGGGTTGTTTAGCAAGATTGCTCAAATCAATTGATGGGTTAGGTGGTGCTGGGACGTTGATAGTTTAGATTTGTACTTTTATTTTACAAGGTGGAGACTTTAGATTTGTACTTTTATATTACAAGGTGGAGACATGTGAATTTTATTCACCAGCTTTTGTAAAATAAAAGGTTTTTTATTTATGCAATTATCGGGCCGGTTTTATTTGTCCCCTTTCCCCAGATCCGCTACCGAAGCTCCTGCCGTATCTCCGCTCGCCACAAGTCCCTCTCGGTCATCCCTTTGATGGCCTCTCAATTCTTGGGGATTGCTTGCAGCCATCCACGTGTACGGTGCAATGCGGGTTAGTTGTAACTGACTGTTATGCCTCATTTTACCTTGCACGGCTCTTTGGCTTTGGTGGATGATCATTCGTAGGGGATGTTGGTTCAGTGATTTGAGAGCAGTGAGGGTTTTGGGAACTCGGCTTTGTCGAGAGAGGGAGCAACTAGTAGGGAGATCTTCGGCTAGCTAGTTCTTGGCTCGCCGGAGGGGAAGCTAAGCGACGACTTGAGGGAGCGAGTTCATGGAGCTCGTTGTCAAACTCCAAAGCTGCTGTGGCCACTTGTGTTGGTTTGGCGTCTGCGATCTTGGACAGTGACGGCGAACTTGGACAGTGACACACTTGTGCGACATCGATACTGGGGGAGGACTTGGGGACGGCTCGTCTCAGCATGAAGGCTTCGACTAAGATGAAGTCGACCCCTAGTAAGGGGGGGCTGATTTAAATGTTCCTTAGTCCTTAGTCGTGTTTTTTTTATTCCTTTTACATGTTGCTTGTTGTTTCATATTGTTTCCCCTGCCTTGTTGTTTCTGTCAGCGAACTTCCAGACCCAATACTTTGGATCGGATTGTGGTAAAGGAAGAGCATCTAGGTGTGAGTCGAGATCCATGTCCTGGAGGGGCATAAGGACCATCTTCCACCATACAGAGAAGTTAGTTGAATCAAGGTGCTCATCGATAATGCAAGTGGAGGCGGTGATCAACTGAGGAAGTACGGATGATTCTGCCATTGGAAGAAGAATAGAGAGAAGAGAGTCTTGTAGGGACAAGAACGTCAGGCTGGCTAGGAGTCGCAAGGGAGCCGCGTAGGAGCCGGTGATGGAGCGCAGAGTTGCCTTGTCGGACCGACGCAGTACTGCCGGATGGGAGGGCAGGCGAGCGTCGTGCAGGGGATAGTCGATGATAGAGCGGCAGGATACAGTGTGGGAGGAGCAGGCAGACAGGCGGGGTCGATCAACGGAGCGTCGGGAAAGCAGCAGAGGAGGGCCCGTCAAAGAAGAGCGCGGGATAGCCGCAGGAGGCACCGGCGACGGGAGGAGGGACAGCCGCTGGGGGCGCCAGCGACACCAGACGGAGGAGGCGGGGCTCCAGCAAGAGGAGGCCGGCTCGGGGCGGGGCTTCCGCGGGGGGAGGTCGGCTCAGGGCGGGGCTTCCGCGGGGGGAGGCTGGCGATGGAGACGGGGCTTCCGCAAGAGGAGGCCAGCGCGGGCGGGGCTTCCGCAGGAGGAGGCCGACGACGGAGGCGGGGCTTCCGCAGGAGGAGTTCCATGGCGGAGGCGGGGCTTCCGCAGGAGGTCAGCGCTAAGGGTTGTCGTGCGAAGGAGCAGCGGATGGGGAGGGTTAGGTAAGATAACTTGTCTTTGATACCATGTAGATAAGTCATTACCTCAATGAGAGGTGGAGACATTCTTTTATAGATCGAGGAGACTAATTACAAGTCAGAAGAATTCGATGCGGGACTCGGAAAAACACTTAACCCAAAAATACAATTAACCGGGTCTAACAGTAGTAACACTTACGTTAATAGAATCTGTGACTTGGGCTGAACTCGATCATAGCTAAGAGTAGGTACCCACATTGGGATCAAACTTCATAAAAATACTATGTGTTAGATAAAACCCTGAGGAACGAACTGCTTGGATTAATGGAGTAAACCAGAGAACTACAACCAATGAAGAAGAGGAACAACACTTCGAGAGAGCACTTGCTCCTCACCCAAGCCCGCATGCCGCTTTCCAAGCCAAATGGCCGAACTCACAATATTCTTCCCTCCTCTCACTCCCTCAGCTGCTTATCTATAACTGATCCCCTTTCCACCACATGGCCCTCTTAAACAACATTATGCCCCCATAACAAACTCTAACAAACTCACCCTACTCCCTTATAACAAACTACCCCATACAAAGACAATAATACCCCCAAACTAATTGGTAGGTCTCTATCACTGCCACCGTCCCGAAAAACCACCTTGTCCTCAAGGTGGTGGATCTCGCAGACACGCCACACGATCTCCCACACCAATCATGGTCCAGGGAATTGAAAAGAAAGGGTGTTGGCTCCCCCCACTCTCCAAGCAATCTCCCAGATGGTCCTCACGCTGAGGACCAACCGTGGGTGATGGTGCCCACTATGCGGCAAGGTCGGCCTCCAAGTGCTCGCAACTCGCATGAAATATTTGTGTGCGCCTCCTTCAGGACTCTTGCCGCAAATCACTATGCAGGACTCATCATATTGCTCCTGCGACAGTAACAGAATGATTGTGCTTCCTTGGCCTCCATAAGACTGTGGCAAATCTCCTCCCAGGAAAGTGGCAGTTGGGTTCACCATGTGTGGCCTCGTGGTATCGTGATCGTCCCCAAGCATTTCGCCAGTGTATTGATGTGCCAGCAAATCCTCATGTCGTCATAATGGCTGCCCAAGCACGATAATGGCAACTCGGCCCAACGACTTTGTTTTATCCTCACTGTCGCAAACTCCAGAAGCAGTGGAGTCCGCCTCTGATTCCTCCATGAGAAAAGATTGTTGGTCATCATTCAGGTACGGTTGTGTTTCTGGACAAAGCATAGCTCCAGCTAAGAGCCTACAAAATTCATTCTGCTCCAGCGCATGAGCCGCCACCGTCGAGGCCATCTTATCTATAGAAGCTTTCAATTTGGCCATCGTCGTGTCAATGCGATCCAGGCGCTGCTCCGTGCTATCGAGACGAATGTCAATGCTCATTGACATCAGATCTTCGTGATCTCTTCCTGGCGAAACCAATCGGGCAGTGAGCAAGGGTGGTTGACAGACTACCGCGACCGCAGGTGTAATCGCGTCCAGTGATGCACCTTCGCTTGGTACCGTTGGCGGGAACACGGATGTAGTCGCAGGGGCTTCTCGAGCAGAGTCACCAAAATCCTCAATTAGTGCTTTTTTGAGTTGTGCCCGAGTAAATGTAGGCGCAGTTCCTTCGGCCAGTAAAAACCAAACTGCATTCAAGCCTGACATGCATAGGCGCATCATGGGCACCTTCATTTGATTTGGCGTTTGACTGCGCGAGAAATAGTCCTCAGCTCTCGAGATTCACGTCTCTGGATGTGCGGCAGAAAAATCTGGTATAATCACTTCCTTCAAATATTTTTCCTGGTTTCTGGTCACCCGGGCCAATGAAGTCCAAAGTTCCGACATTTGAGTCGCCATAACCTGCGACACCCGAACAGCGGGACACCCCATTGGGATGCGTGTATCCTCCGGTAGGGAGTGCGCGTCGCCCCTTGTTGGCAATCCGCTGTTTTTTTTTTGTTCCTGCGTTTCCCTCCCAAGTAAGAAAACCAGGCCGCCCCAAACTTATTTCTTTTTTCTTCCTTTTTTTTCCTGTAGCGCTACTGTACTGTACCTGTGCGAAAAGAAATCGAAGGCCGCCTCCTCCCTCGCGATCGGAAAGACGAGGCGCGCTCCCCTCCTGCGCCCGCGCCCGCGTCTGTAGAGAACGGTGGTGGGAGTCGAAGATGGAACGCGGCCCATGCAGCAGGTCCCGTGGCCGAGTGAGTGGATGTGTGCGCCTTGTGTTGTCCCGTTTTCGTCATGCAAAATCTCGTCACGCACTTAGTTCGACTCGTCGGTGGGAAGCAGTTGAAGGCGCGGCAACGGAACAAATGGCCCCAATCCGTGCAAAGAGATGGAAATCCCCGCAGTGTGAGCCTCCTCACGAGCCGGAAGAGAGAGTGTTGCGGCAATGAGCGGTTTGGACGCGATGAAATGGGACGGAGAACAGACAGCAGGTCTCTATAAGTCGAGCAGTCGCAAGACGAGCAGGGTTGCGCTGCTCCTCTGTGCGCACCTCCAATGAAGTGTTGTGCAACTCGTGCGAATGAAAACAGTCGTGCTGCGGGAGAGGCGAGTTGGTAGTGAGTCTCCTCGGTGTGAATCCACACCACGTTTATCCGAGTGAGATGATTTCCAGCAGTGGTGCGTGCTGCCCCTGGACGAGATGAATCCGGCTAACAGAGCGTCGCGAGCGAGAAGGGAATCCGACAGGCCGGACCAATTGATAAAACCTGAGGAACGAACTGCTTGGATTAATGGAGTAAACCAGAGAACTACAACCAATGAAGAAGAGGAACAACACTTCGAGAGAGCACTTGCTCCTCGCCCAAGCCCACAGGCCGTTTTCCAAGCCAAATGGCCGAACTCACAATATTCTTCCCTCCTCTCACTCCCTCTGCTGCTTATTTATAACTGATCCCCTTTCCACCATGTGGCCCTCTTAAACAACATTATGCCCTCATAAAAAACTCTAACAAACTCACCCCACTCCCCTATAACAAACTACCCCATACAAAGACAATAACACCCCAAACTAATTGACAGCAGGTCTCTATCAGTGTTGCTCTTTATTTTATTTCCCGCTTTGCATATGGTATGTGGGTGTAAGGTTTATCATAAGCAGATCCACATTTTACCTTAACGCGTGACAAGGATTCAGATATTGAGAAGGGTTTTAAAAAGGTAAAGATTAAAGTTGAAAAAGAATTTGGTAAAACAAGTCACCCTAATTCACCCCCCACTCAGGTGAATGTGACTGCACCTATTCCTAGGCACTTCAATTTTACCTGGTATAGTTATATAAAAATAACCCATTTTTAATATCATTCAGTCATTGACCCTTGTAGCCGGGGAAAATAAAGCATGAGATGGCTAAAAATGGCTTCAAAGACCATGGTCATCCTACCCCCACATAAAAAAATCTCTCAAACAGAACACTCAAACATAGCTTAAGGGACATTCAATCTATTCCGTGAACCTTTATTTATTGACGTTGTATGCAATCTATACTGCAGGTTTTAATTGCCTTTGGGAACACCACAACATGCTTGGTAAGAATTCTAAGAATAAGAATTGTAAGCCAACAAGCTAAGATGTATATGCCACAAACTTCAAGGGTGAAACAACAAAATTGATATGCAGGCTTCTTATCAAAATAATTCACCAGATTCTTTAAACTATTTCATCTTATTTTTCTTTTCTACCGGCTTTTTTTAGTTCAGGGAAAAGCTGAGGTCCGTATACCTCCCGGTTTTGGTCTGAAGTGCCCAAGAACTATCATCGTAGCCCTCGGAAAGAACTTTGCCAAGCTGAATCCTAGGCAGAAAACCAATGAAGTTACTTATATATGTATATTTGAATGCATACCACAAACCGCGAAATACTGATAAAAATAAACGATAAACAAAATTGCACGAAGGCGTGGATCACCGATTACTTTCCACTGCCTATGAAGTCGTCGAAGGTCAGAGTATTGCTATTCCAGACGACAACATGCAGCTCCCTTAGGCCTTCGATAAGAGTGAGAACGAACTTCTCCTGAAAAGTAGGGTTCTTACCTCCGTCTAGAATATCCACAAAGAGAAACATCAAAATGAAAACGATGCATAGTCGTCAACACACCAGAGTTATCGAACAGGGAAATTATGAAAGGATACCTGTACAGGTCCTGGTTCGGAATTTAGTGGTGCTGTATTCGAGGCAGACGTAAGGGTCTTGCCTCGATATCCATTCTGTATCTTTCAACTTACCGCATCCGACAACTGCGGCGAAAAGGGAAATTGGAATCCATAAAAATGGAGGCGAATTAGAGGAGGACGGGGAAGAAAATAGCAATGGGTTCATGCAAATGGTGGCCGCTGGGGGCTGATTGATACCTGTGACTTCGAGGATGCTGCCATGGATCCCCGAAACCGACATTAGAGGGCCGTTTGGGGATGCGCTGTGAAGAGACGATTGCAAGTTGATTGGCCTTTGAGAGATTGAATGGTATGGTATGTAAATGTTCGTAAATTGGGGACCACACCGCGGACCGGGTGCGTGGGGTGTGGGGAGTCCCGGACCCAGTGCGTGTGTCGTAATCGGAAAAACACAAAAAAAAAAAAAAAAACATATTATGATCTATCTATATATGTATATGCCCAACATACAATTCAAAAAAAAGTTTTAGATGTGTTTTTCAATCATTTATAAATATTATTTGTGTTTTTAAATTTCAAAATATGATATAAATCAAGTGTAGCTTATTGATGTCCGCCACGCTCGGGTGAGGTGGTGCGGTTGGGGAGGGGAATGAGGCGTGGTCGCAGGGTCAAGCCCCTTAGCTGAAGATTTACATGTATTTTATTCCTTGTGTGTGTCCCGTTTTCGCAGTTGTACCCAATTTTTTAAGTGTACGTTATCGATAAATAAATTTTACTTAAAAATATATATATTATTATTATATATAATAAGATTGTAAATTAGTAATACTTAAATGTTTGGTAGAGTTACCTCTGAACATTATTTATTTTTCAGACATGTTTATTAAAAGCCCAACAGACAATTCAAAAAAAAATGATGTGTTTGTGAATAAGTTTTAAAAAATCATTTATAAATATTATTTGTGTTTTTAAATTTCAAAATATGATATAAATAAATTGTACCTTATCGATAAATAAACTCCACTCAATTGTTTGTCGTGAAATCCCGAGTGAAAAAACAAGATTGTGCATTTTAAGGGAAATTATTTTCATTTTTTCTAAATTGTCATGATTCACATCAAATAAATGATTATAAGAAAAATATTTTGAGGTCAGTATGTTGACTTGAATTCGAAATTAATTCATTTGGTTTTTATTTTTATTAATAAAATTAACATTTGAATATATAGATTATCACATACGCACACACACTAAATCTAGACATGAGTCATTGGATTTGTCCGGACCGATAAGTCTGACCCGATAAAAAGACCTAACATGACCTAATTTTAAACTATCTTATAAATATGTTTTTTTTAACATATACAAAATATATATGTTTACTGCAGGCCGTGGGGTCAAGCCCCCGGGTATGCATGTTTATTGCATTTTTTTTCTTTGTGTTGTGTTCCGCGGTGGCGGATGTAATCAACCTTGTATATATAAATATGTTTTTTAAAAAATTACAATATTATGTACTTAATATTCTAAATTAAAGATTATTATATACAAATGGGTCGGGTCATGATTGGTTCGACCGGACTCAGTTAATAAACAAACTTTTTTTTCAAGACCTGATTAGTAAACGAGTCGAGTTAGGGTCGGTCCGGTCTGACCTCGTTAATAAAAAGGCCTTTTCAAGGCTCAATTAGTAAATGGGTCGGGTCAGGATCGTTGTAGCCAAACCCGATTAATAAATGGGTTTTTATTCAAGGTCTGATTCGTAGACAGGTCGGGTCAGTGTCAACTCGACTAGACCCAATTAATAAATAGGTTTTTGTCAAGGTCTGATTAGTAAACTGGATGGGCCAGGGTCGGCCCGACCATGCCTGATTAATAAACAAACCTTTTTCAAGGCCCAATCAATAAATGGGTCAGGTCAGGGTCGGTTTGACCAAACTCGATTAATAAATGGTTGACTTTTTTTACTCGAACCCGACAAGTCCGGCCCATGTACAAGTATAACACACACACACACATATATTAATTAAAAAACCATAATGATAAAACTTAAATCAATGATCAATAACTGAGGAAAAATTATATCCATAAATAAAAAAACATACATGATCATATGCGCGCGTCTCGTTGAGAATTCGACATACGTAACAACTCTAACTCTAGTAATTCAAAGTCGATGTCTACTTTTTTACATTGACATAAGATACAAAAGATCTCATCCCGAATGACCGATCAATTAATAGTTATGAAGAACTAGATACAAACATGTTGACCATTTTACATTAGAAATAAACTATAAAACATAGTAAAATTAAATATTTTGCATTTTTGAACTCATTCAAAGATTTATTCTTCATATCCTAAGAAAATGAAAACAAATAAATTGTGAGATCAAATGCTCAGTAAGGATTACGTACAACAAAAGCTATCATGAATAAATAACGCATAATCAATATAGCATGATAAATAACTAAAAACACAAGTCATTTAATCAATAATTTGAACACGAAAATGCATCAATGAATAATATCAATGAGGTAATCTCATGAATAATACTAATTAAATTCTCAATGAATGAAATGTTTAATGTTGAACGTCATGATCTCATACATCATGATATTTTTACTATCAAGGTCTTATGCCAATACAGTTTAATTGATGGGTAGTTATACACCAAAAGCTCATTTAATGAGGCTAGTTAACTGGTTTTTCTTATGAGATATGTTGATGCATCGATGAGCTATCTATAACCGGGCTCAACTCATCACTGCATGTCCAATGCATTCATCATACATTTAATGATCAATTCAATTCATAAAAAACATGTCTTATCAACAAATATCTGTATTGAGTGAGAATACAAAATATTAAGATTTTCCCAATCAATCAAATAACTTTCATGACAAAACATCGTATGTAAAAGTGGTATACAGTTTAGGCAACAAGCGCATCAATGATACAAAGAATATGAATATTTAAGAGAAACGTTATGTCCAGTGAAACATGATCGCAAGAAAGCAAATGTTTCGAGAGAAAGTTAATGATCACAAAATTAATAAGAGATATAAAATAATCATCAATTCATCAGAAATATAGGTTTTGTAATAAAACCACGTCTTTTAGAGAAATAAAGAAAATGGAAGAGAAACATTTAAATAAGCTTTCATTAAAAAGATTTATCTGTAAAACCATTTAAAACTTATAGAATAAGCTAAATAACGTAAAACAGTTATGACGGCAGGAAAATTCATTAACATCATATACATTAAAAAAACATTCCTTTTGACTTTTTTGTAAAAAAAAAGTCGAAAATGACCCTTTCAAAAAACATTAGAAAGATTATTTTCAAACCTTGTAAAAATCCAAGGATGACATAAAATGTCCTTGATAAACCACTTGAGCAGATAAAAAAGGATTTTTGTAAAACAATTTTTTGAAAAATATGGACATGGAAGAAAAATAGATCCGATAAAAAAAAGAAATAAGATCGACTTTTCTTTTAAATATTACTTTGTTTGATTCAAGTACAAAAGAGAGAAGAAGTTGGAAGAAAGTATGGAAGCTCCTTAAATATTCAGATGATAAGAAAATAGATGAAGTTTATGAAGGATAAATCATAAGATTCCTTCAATGAAACACTACTAGAAAATTCACCTATAACACTACTGCAAATCGGGTTTTTAATAGAGCTCGTAAAAGGGCTTTATCAACGATATAGAAGCGCTGATAATGTGAGCGATGTTAAAGGGCTGGCTTTAACAACGCTCATAAAAATCGCTGATAACGCTATAAAAGCATTGATAATGCGAGCGATGTTAAAGGGGTGACTTTAACGGCGCTCATAAAAATCGCTGATTATGGCGACATTTATCATCTTTTTTTAGTGATGTTAAAGGGATCCTTTAACAACGCTGAAAAAACATTGTTAAAGGTCCCACTGATAAAGGGGGTAATTTTTTCCCACCACCTTTTTATCAGCGTTCCCCCCATCAACACTTTAGATAATTACACCCCCCATGCGCGCCCCTACCTCTATTGAGTTTCAAACCTAAGACCTCCAACTCAGACACCAACACCTTTTCCACTCACCTATATTGTTTTGTTTTCCATTTCATGATATATCTATATATTTATATATTTCGTTACATTTTTTTATCCATACACTTATATATATGTTCACACACACACACACATTTAAATACATATATAAAATACGTTTTTTTGTTTGTGCGTGTGTTTATAAATACATACATACATACATATATTTATATGTATATGTGCATCTATAAATATAATTATACATATTTATATTTATTTACACGTATTATATATTAATATTTATATACATATATTATAATATATAGATAAATATATATCTGTTTCTCAATACACACACACACACAGACACACAAACATTATATATACATTAATTGTACATATATATAAATATTCATACATTTTTATTTTAAATAAAATGGATATTCGTTTTTATTTAGATAAGGTTTATATATTGATAAATATATTTTATATGTAAATATGTTTAAACATTTATTTATAAAATTAAATTTTTATGTGTGAATATATAAAAAATATGTATATATTGTTATATATTTGATTATAAATAATAGTACATTGTGAAAAATGATAAAATTTCAAAGCCATAATATCAATATGAATGTAATACCTGAGAATAAATTCAGTTCCTACAGTAAAATGGCAAAAATACCCCCTCAAACGAGCTTGAAAATCCATCGAATGTTAAAAAATTGGGGTACCCCGATTAAAAACTCAATTTTGGAGGCTTTCTGAGCTTTTTTGGCATCAAAAAACACGATTGGGTCTCTTGATCACAAGGGCACAAAGCTCGTCGCAAACTTCAATTTGATATGTGGTAGAGCTCAAACGGACACCTAGATCAAAAGTTATGACTGTTTGAAGTTCGAGTTGCGTTTTCAACTTATTTTAGATCTTTTATTTTTTTTTGTTTTTTTATCTTTATATTGTTGCTAAATAACCATTACTCGATATTAATTAGCAAATTATTAATTAAAAATATTTTTTTAATTATTTTATAAGCCATTTTCACTAAATATCTTATACATTATGTGTAAATGCCTATTTAGCCTTATAAAAAGCATATTTAAAAGACATATATTATATTTATATCAATATAAATATATTTATTGTAAGAACCTGGTTCTTATTCTTGAGTTACGAGTTTCTTCTTTCCTTTTTATTCCTTAAGTGTTTTGAGAAAATAAGGAAAAATGGGAGAAAATCCTAAATTTTGTGACTACACGTCGTGTACTTTTCCACACGCCGTGTACTTTGGTCGTGTGAAATGAGTACATAGGGCGTGTAGGCCAGTCGACGATGATGGGTGTAAAAACCGACTACACGCCATGTAGTGGGTATTCACACACTGTGTAGTTAGTCGGCAGACAAACAGTAAGGCGGTGGCCAGCTGAGCGATAGTACACGCTGTGTACTCAGGTATTACATGTCGTGTACTCATGTCGACTGATGAACAGTGCCACGTTGGTGAGAAGCCACCAGAGGAACAGTTAAAAAATGGGAAGTACACACCGTGTACTCAATAATACACGCTGTGTAGTCTGTTTTTTTTCGTTTAAAATGGGCAGTAGCCTTCCCTGTTCACAGAATTGGCTTAGAACCGGAGAAGGGCTTGAGAGAGACAGCCGGAGCTTCGGAGATCACCCGAGCGAGCACCGGGAATCCGATTCCGCCTTCGTCGATCTCGTTGGAATCGTACGGGTGAGTCCCTCCTTTTCCTGGAACCATTCTTGCCAATTCTTCCTCTAAGGGGAGTTATTTACGTTTGAACAGGATTTTCTATTACCTCAGATCTACGTCGTTCTCGGGCGTTTTGAGGAGCGTCGTTCACATATATCGATCAGGGGCGATCGAGGTAGGTGGTCTAGTGTTTATTTCCAACTGTTGTGGTGAATTTGTGTACTGTTGTGATACGTGCCCATGAATGGGGTATCGTATGGTTGAGGCCTTGCATAATTAAATACCTATAATTGCATAGGTAGTTTAATGAACATGTATAACTGTTGTTTGAGATTGCTGCTTGGATCCAGGACCACCCCTGGGGGCGCGTTTCTCTGTTTAGCCATTTGGCCAGGTTACCCAAGGGTATACCATAAATTTTAGCATGCTTTAAATTGCCTTGAGAGGAATTTTAAATAACTGCTTGCTTATCTGTTGGGCTCGGCCCGGTTACTTGCGCCTGAGGGAAGTGTTCTGTTTAGCCTGAGGGCAGTGTTCATTTTAGCCTGAGGGCGGTGTTCTGTTTTGTAACATCCCAAGTAAGTAATGAATAATATATTTTCTTATCTATGTCTATTTATGAATTAGATAGTGTTTTAGAGGCTTAAAATGAGAATAAATTCAATCTTAAGCATTGAATTCTCTAATATTTTTAAAAGATTGTTTTACCGCCTTTTGATGGCGAATCATTTTTAAATCTATCTTTTGACAATTTTATAAGCTCTATTTGTCAAAATAAACTTATTCTTTAGTATTGGGACATTGAAATTTACTTTGGATAAATTTTTGGTATTTTTCTGACAATGTTCATTTTTTAATGAATAGTGAAAAATAGTGTATTTTACTTCAAAACTTATTTTTAATTTAATTTAATTATATAGATATATTATATTTTTAATTGGGTTTAAAGTGTAAATAGAATATATTTTTACCATTTAATACAATGGTGGTCATTGAGATTAATTTCATTTTGAAATTGGACATAAACAATTGTCAAACTTTTGATAGAAAATGTTTCAAAAAAACCCGTTATTTGTTTTGACAACGAGAATTATTTTTAAATTAATTATTGCAATTTCTGTGTTTGGAATTTGGTAAAATGGATTCCATATTTGGAATCATAAGGTCCAAATTATGTAATTAAGACTCTTGTTTTTGGACATTATGAATAGTAACAACGGTAATTATCTTTAATTATCATGATTAATTAGTAATCGGGTAGTTAAGGATAATAAAATAATATCATAATAATAACAAATGATCCCAACATGTGTCCTAATTCTACTGGTTGTGTCATGGCCGACCATGAGATACCTTTTGCCAAACTCAGGGACCCCATGAAATCACTTTTGGGTGATAGTGACACTTTATCATTTTATTTTTTAAAGAAAGGAGAATATCACCAAAGTATGCATCACCCAAGTAATTTTTTTTAATTTTGTCTACATAAATGATATCTTAGACTATAAATAGTAATTGGAAATTTAAAAAGATTTCCTACATCATAGTGTTTTTTTATAATTTTTAGACATTAAATAAATTAATTTTTTTATGACACCATGATGATGCAACGATTACCTCATTAATGAACGATTTAAATAAAATGAAAAGATAATGTAATATCTAAGAATTACACTTGTCAAAAACCTATTGGATGAGTATATTTCGAACCCTTATCACCTTATCCTCGAAATATATCAATGTGGGACCTTTAAAATCCGAAACTCATTTTAATATAAAGTAACATTTATTGACTTTCCAAGAGTGCCCCTCCTCCCTCTTATAAAAGGCCCCCACCTCTACCTCCTTACCCACACCTCTCAAGCCATTGGATCGGCCAAGATCTACCCATTTTATCTCTCCACATCCCTCTCTTCATCCTAGAAGCCTTACCTTAGGCAGGAAGCTCTTCAAGAAACCCTTTTGGTTCAAACCAAGAGGCGTTACCCAATTCAAAGGTAATGTCTTCACTTGTGTTATTTTGTTTTATTTTGCTTCTCCAACCCCCTAAACTCTTTTTATTCTTTTCGTTTGTAACAAAAATAGTATCTTCAATATACTAGGATGTTTTTATGTTAATTATTCGAGCTACACTTACACACACCTTCATCTAATGGTTAAAGAACATACTGTTTCTGTGGATGGTGAATTTCTGCCTCACGAAACGATGATTGTTCAATCTTCTTTTAACACCTTTAAAGGTGGCCATTATGATGTCACTATATTTATATGTTCTATATAATATGTTTATGTTTTCTTTATGCTTTTTTATTTTTCATTTATGGCATACCTTTATGGTTTCCATTATGGATAAACACGATATCTTCATTTTAGGAAGTGCGGACTACCACCCCCTCAAAGTGATTTGATTTGTTAATGCCATATGTGGGATGTATAAGGGATGGAGTTAAGGATATTATATATGATATTATACTGGAATTATAATATACCTTTATATCATTATGATTTCACTCCATTAAGTAAGAAATAGAAATGAAAGTAGCGTTCATGCGTACGTACGACGTAGCGTCTCCATGAACGGTGCATTTCATTTCTTAACTCTAAATGTTATGTAATATTATAAATGAATGTATATAATGGATATATATGATATATATAATATCTACATCATGAATATAATTCTAGATATAATGAACCTTTGACCACATGAACAACATGTAATTATAAGAAGTCCATTTTTGGCTCAAGTACCAAAGATCGACAAAACGACCGTTATTAACTTAAATAATTACATAGTGTTCATAACATGGTAATAAGTGATATAAAAGGAATAATTAACTTGAAAAAGGTTCTTAAGCAAGTATAAATTAACTCAATTTTATTATTCAGGAGATTAAAGAATGATCGAGTCAAGTCGGATACGAGGTAAGAGACTTCATCTCAATCTCCTTTCATTGAGGCATATTTTGTTTTATACACAACTTTCTTTTATACAGTGTATGAAACCCTTTGAATTTTACTTTTATTCAAAAGGAATCTTTTTATACGAATCATTTTACTAAACGAATAAAGGGAATGTTTTTGTTGTACGTATGTGGCGATAACGACTTCTCCGCCGCCGTGACCATTATTTGAGTTTCGGCTTCCTCTACAAGCCATAACTTTTTTTTAAATGAAAAATAAATACCATGTTTTACTTTTCTTTTATTTTGGTATTGAAAATGGTTTTGATAATGTTTTTATTATATCAGTGCGTTGTATTGATATATTGTGATTGAAATGTGGAAATGTTATGTTTCCTTTATGCATGTTTTATGTGACATGATTATGTTATGGTTCTTGGGCATTTTTTATGAAGACGGGTGGTTCCGTGATAAACTAAGGGCGGGTGAGCCCGATATAGCTCTCCAATGCATTGGGTAACGCGAAGGGGTTAAATGCTAAGGTTTCTCTGAAGATATTTAGGGAATATACTATGATGGGTATTCTAAACGTAACCATGAGGGTTACTCCCTACGTAAGAATGTTATAAATGCCTCAAGTTACCTTTATGTCTTATGTTTTCTATGAGTTATTCATGATTTGATGAGGTATGTTAAAGTGCTTATGTTTTATGAGTAAAGTATGATTTAATTGATTCTTATGTATACATGGACTAATGTTTTCATTCCGTATTTTTATATACCTTACTGAGATTTTTATACTCATCCCAAGTTTTTGAAATGTTTTTCACAGGTCAAGGGAAAGGTACATGATGTGATGATAGTGTCAAGGAAGTGTCATGAAAGAATCCATGTTTTGTTTTAAATATGTTTCCTTTGATGGGAAAAGTGAATATTGTCTTTAATGTAACCACCTTGTTTAAATGTGGAATGTAATGCATGATTTATGATCTAATTCTCTAAAAATCTAAACCTGAAAAGATCCTCAATGTGTATTCTTGAAATAACTCAAGATTAAGTAATGTTTAAGGCCGAGGCCTTATATGTTTAGCCCGAGGGCAACTCCTTCCATGTCTGAGGGCAGTAGATTCTGTGCCTAAGGGCGACACTTCGTACGCCTGAGGGAAATATCTGTTATGCCTGAGGGCAATTACCTGCAGGTTGGGACTCTGATTACGTGAGGGTAAGGATAGTATGTCTGAGGACACATATATTTAGAATATTCACTGAGGTGATTTCCTATGAAAACCTACCAAGCTGAAACACAAGCTTGGAGGTGATAAGTAATAATTAAAATGGAATTATAACTGGTAAAGTTAGTTACTTTTGAGTATTGCTTAGTTTATTGCATTTACTACTGCACACTACTGTTGCACATTTACACTGACAGTTGGGTAGAGATCTTTGGTGGGTGCCTACTGAGATTCATTTCTCACACCTTGTTTGGGTCATGTCTTCGGCCCAAACAAACTATATTTTTGTAGGTATGGATAAGGGCAAGTGTCCCTATACAGGTACATGAGTGTTGCTGAGGTGTAGGGAAGCATGGGACCGAGCTCAGGCTCACGATGCTGCCAACCGTTTTGTTTTGCTTTTCTGTACTTGTACTTCAGTTGTATTGTATTGCAGTGTAACATGTTTTGGCTATTTTTATAGAATAGTGACATGCTGCATCTTTATATATATGACTGCTGGTTTCCTTTTACATCAGTTATCCATTTCAGTTATATAATTACTGTTTACTGCTTCCGCTTGTCGTATGTTATTTATCTTTTCCGCTGCGCTACACTTTGACAAATGAGGGCATAGTTTCCCTACTATCAGACCTGGGCCCTCGTTGCTAGTCGGCAACCTTTGGAATTTGGGGAAATGCGTTTGAGGTCACGTGGCGAACCAGGTTCGGGTCACCCGGAACCGAGACGTTACAAAGTGGTATCAAAGGAGAGTTCTTTTCTTTGAATTACTGTTTGGAGTCTTAGTCAGGGATAGGACGAAAACGGTAGTTGGTAATAAACTGTGCCCGAGAGTAGCTAACCTGTGTACAGGGAAAAGCCAATTTACCTCGTGTTGCAATTTTATTGATTTTGCAATTTACAGTTGATCTGATTTTCACTGTTGGGTGACGCAATTGTGGTGTGCTGTTTATATGTTATCCATGGGTTCTATTTAGTTGCAACCCGATGATATGAGGGTATTCCATCTCATGCATCATTTAGGCACATACTAGAAATCACATGCCATGCATAGTTCTATTCCATGTAGGCTCATTAGAAATTGCATGATGTTGTGATAGTTGTTGTGCTAGAAAAGCATGTTGTTGTGATAGCTGCTTTGATAAATACCTGCTATGTGATAGAGTATTTTTGTGTGTGAACCTGTTGATAGGATGGATGACAAAATTTGGTTTTTAGGGAGTATAGGCCCTCAATGACCAGAATTTGGTGGATCATTGACTTGTTTACTTGTAGATAACATGTATAAGATGCCAAAATTTGATTCACGGGGAGTATGGGCCCCCACGGATCAAAATTTGGCACTTAGGTGTTTTTTTCCAGTATTTTCTGGGATCCGGAGTAGTTTTAGAGGCTTACTGTCCGGAAAACCCAGGATACACGCCGTATAGTTCCTCGGACACACGTCGTGTGTTCTTCTATTCAGGAAGAAATGGAAACTTTTTAAGTACACGCCGTGTACCCTCAGTACACGCCGTGTAGTCTCTTCCTGTGTCATATACCGTGTGGGCGGGGACACGGGGTAGGGAAAGTTTTGGGAAAAACACGCTGTGTACTGGATGTACACGCCGTGTAGTATTGAACCGGAGTCCGCTCGTGTAACTAACAACACAGATAGAGGAGACCTTGAGACATACATGTCGTGTCCACTTTGGAACACGCTGTGTAGTTTGACCTAGGTACCCGACCATGTCACTAACAACACAGGTCGGTGTGACCTCCTCTTGAACACGCCGTGTACCTTTGGGACACATCGTGTAGTCCTTACCGGTGGGAGACCGTGTGGACTTGGCCGTGTGGCTGGGAAACGGGGTGGTGTACACGTCGTGTACGGGTGTAACACGCCGTGTGGTTTCAGCCGAGTAGTCGACCATGTCACGAACGACACAGGCAGTTGGAAATTAAACCATACATGCTGTGTAGATGCCATACACGCCATGTAGTCTTATTCAAGTGAGCTGTGTGGCTTAGCCATGTAGAGGGACTCGGGCAGGGAAGGAGGATTTAAGTACACTTCGTGTATTTAGAAGGCACGTCGTGCGTTTGGGGTGTTACACGACCAGTTTAAGCTGGGGTACATGCCCATGTGAATGGCTTGCAAGAACACGCCATGTAGTTTTATACACGTCATGTAGTCAAGTTTAGTAAATCTTGAAAACTTTCCTTCTCTGTCTCCTTGTTTACAGTCTTTGATAATCGTGATCTAAGGTGTGCGTTTGACCTTGTAGAGTCATGCCGCTGAGACGACCACCGGTTGTTCACCAAGAGAGCGACGACAATTATACTCTGGAGATGGTAGGCCATAAGCTACCAGTTGATCCTCCAACAGTTCCAGATGCGGTGCCATCCGTTATACCGGACACAGGCGCGGAGGCGTAGTTCCGTGAAGGCTTCATGCGGTTTATGCAGACCTTCCAGGGAGCACTATAGGCTGCCACATCTATGGCTGAGCTGACTCGTATCTTCTAGTAGCAGCATCCACCTATGTTTTCGGGGGATGGTGGACCACAGGCTGTGGAGTCTTGGCTGGATTCATTGCAGACTATTTTCGAGCATCTTGAGATGCCTCCAGGGCGGAGGGTCAAGCTCGCGACTTATATGCTACGTGATTCCGCCAAGAGGTGGTGGGATGTTACCACCAAGTCAGAGCATCACCGAGCTTCAGCATTTTGCACCCGTTCTGGTGGGTGATGAGACGTTGAGGGCCAGACGCTTTGAGGATGGTCTTAGATATGACATCCGAGCACTGGTGAATGTTTTCAGGTTACCTATAGTACATGCTATTGTAAACCAGGCACTGATTACTGAGAGGAACCTACGGGAAGCTAGTGGTGTGGGCTAGGGCGGTTCGACACCAGTTTCTGGTACTATTTCTACCGGTAAGAGGAAGAGACAGATGAACTTCTCTCACGGTGGCAGTACCAGTCATAAGAATGTTTCAGGTGGCCATATCAAGTGCTACTAGTGTAGTAAGGAGGGGCACAAGAGACCGCAGTGTCCACGTGACCAAGTGGAGTGCCGAGCTTGCGGCAAGATGGGGCATCTGCAACGCTTTTGCAGGGCGTTTCCACCAGTGGCTAGTGAGAGGGGTTATGTGCAGACTCTGCATGCGGGATCAGGACCAACAACTTCTTACTAGTCAGGAAATTGGAATACGTCAGGGCGTGCAGGCAGAGATGGTGGTCATAGCCGTGGTAGCCAGACACCAGGATCTAAGAGGTAGCAGGGTGGGACAACTCAGGGTAGCCAGGCTGTGTCTTAGGGACGCGACACTGGACAGCCATATGCAGTGCAACAGACCCAATAAGAGCAGGATCCCAGACCTTCTACTGTCATAGGTACTATTCTAGTAGCTTCTGTATTATCTTCGGTACTTTTCGATACAGGTGCTACACATAATTTTATATTTGTTCCTATTATAGAGAGCCTTGGGCTCTGTGTTTCTTCTTCTTCTGATGTTATGATGCTATACACTCCGTTGGGGACTAGAACGACTAGTGTGAGTCAGTGCAGGGAGTGCCCCCTTTAGGTTGGTGGGTGTCACTTCCTTTGGGACCTCTATGTCTTGGAGATGACGAGCTATGATGTCATTCTTGGGATGGACTGGTTGGTTCCCTTTCGAGCCTTTGTGGATTGCTATCGTCGCAGGGTGAGTTTCACGTCACCAGAGGGCGGAGAGTTTCTATACAAGGGAGAATGAGATGTTCAGGTGAGTCAAGCTAGACCAGAGCATCGTGGGTGAGGTGGAGTCACAGCCCAGATTGCGAGTTTATATCTGGATGATCAGGGGACTTGTCAGAAGGACTTCCCTCCAGTGGTTGATCGTTTTAGGGATGTCTTTCCGGACGACTTTTCAGGTCTACCTCCCAAGCGTGAGGTGGATTTCTCTATTGAGCTTGTGCCAGGAGCAGCACCGGTGTTCATTCCTCCTTATAGGATGGCTACACCAGAGTTTTAGGAGCTCAAGAGATAATTAGAGGAGTTGCAGTCAAAGGGTTTTATCTGAACTAGTACTTCTCCTTGGGGTTCTCCTATCCTTTTTGCGAAGAAGACAGACGGTACCCTCCTACTCTGTGTGGATTATAGGAAGCTGAACCAGTTGACGGTTAAGAACTGATATCCCTTACTGAGGATTGATGATATTTTTGATCAACTTCGAGGTGCATGAGTGTTCTTGAAGATTGACTTGAGATCGGGATATCATCAGTTGTGCGTTAGACCATCGGATATACTGCTTACAGCTTTTCAGAGAAAATATGGTCTATATGAGTACTTGGTTATGCCATTTGGACTCACGAATGCACCAATAGTTTTTATGGCTCACATGAATCATGTGTTCCATCCTTATCTGGATTCTTTTGTGGTAGTATTCATGGACTAAATCTTGGTGTAATCTCACACTCGACACGACCATGCCACCCATCTTGAGATCGTGATAAGTACATTGAGAGAGCATCAACTATATGCTAAGCTCTCAAAGTGCCACTTTTGGATGGACCATATTCACTTCCCGGGTCATATCATTTTAGAGGCAGGAGTTGCAGTAGACCCAGAGAAGGTGAGAGAATTAGTTTCCTAGGAGCAGCCTAAGAACGTGTTTGAGATACGAAGTTTCTTATGGATGACTGGTTACTACAGGCGCTTCATCCAAGACTTCTACTACTTAGCAGCGCCATTGACGGGTTTGACTAAGAAGGGTGTGAAGTTTGTTTGGTCAGAAGCTTGTGAGACAGCCTTTCAGAAGTTGAAGGGAAAGTTGACATCAGCACCAATCATGATACTTCCAGAGCAGGGAAAGAGCTATACTGTTTACTATGATGCATCAGGTATTGGGCTTGGAGCTGTGTTAATGTAGGGTGATCGAGTAGTTGCGTATGGGTCTCGGCAGTTGAGGCCACATGAGAGGAATTACCCAATGCATGATCTCAAGTTAGCTGCAGTTGTTCATGCGTTACGTTGTTGGAGACATTATCTCTTGGGAGAGCATTTTGTGGTTTTCACCGACCACCAAAGTCTCAAGTATATCTTTAATCAGCATTACTTGAATCTGAGGCAGCGAAGGTGGGTCGAACACCTTCAGTCCTTCGATTTTGAGCTTGCCTATACACCTGGTAAGGGTAACATAGTTACTGATGCACTGAGCTGGAAGACTCAGACACAGGCGGTTCATGAGGCCAGTGGTGAATGACAACTTATTGATTTGTTCTCTGAGATGCATTTGGAGGTGCACGATAGTCAGGGGAAAACCTATCTTTAATCTGTAGCTGTGACTTATACCCTCTTGGATAGAGTGAGGATGAGACAACTATCTGATTCTGAAGGCCTAGTTCTACGGGAGTCAGTGGCAAGAGAGGACCCTCCTCCTGGTTGGACGATAGGCGATGATGAAGTAATACATTTCTATGGATGAGTATGGGTTCTAGGGGATATACGCGAGGAGATGACACGGGAGTTTCATGCTTCATCTTGGGAAGTTCATTCCAGAGTTTCCAAGATGTACTGTGACTTGAGACGTCAATACTGGTGGCCGGGTATGAAGAGAGAAGTGGCTAGTTTTATTACGAGATGTTCCACCTATCAAAAGGTGAATGCAGAGCATTAGAGACCAGCTGGACTGTTACAACAGTTACCCATTATGGAGTGGAAATGGGATGATGTCGCAATGGATTTCGTGACTGGGTTGCTGAGGTCACCTTGAGGCAATGATGCCATGTGGGTTGTTGTGGACAAACTCACGAAGGTAGCTCACTTTTTTCCAATCAAGGAGACCTTCGGTGTTGACGAACCCAGGAAGTTGTATATCCGAGAGATCTTACGTCTTCATGAGGTCCCTCGTTCTATCATTTCAGATAGGGATGCCCGTTTTGCATCTCGTTTCTGACAGAGTTTTCATAGGGCACTGGGTACACAGGTGCTTCTGAGCAAAACTTACCACCCTCAGACTGATGGTCAGTCAAAACGTACGATACAGGTGCTAGAGGACATGCTGCGTGCATGCATCCTGAATTTTGGGGGCTCCTGGGAGAAGCATATACCCCCAGTAGAGTTTGCCTATAATAATAGTTTTCAGGCAACTATTGAGATGGAACCTTACGAGGGTTTATATGGTAGGCCATTCCGACCACCTTTGTGCTGGGTAGAGGTAGGTGAGACAGCTTTACTGGGACCACGTCTCGTGCAGGAGACTTTTGAACATGTCCAGTTGATTCAGAAGCGGATGGCTACAACACAGTCTCGTCAGAAATCTTATGCTGATCGCCGCAAATGACCCTTAGAGTTCGTAGTCGGGGATCAGGTTTTCTTGCGTGTTTCACCGAGGTTGGGACACAAGCGGATCAGGAGACAGGGTAAACTTTCACCGAGGTATGTGGGGACATTTGAGATTCTGGAGAGAGTCGGGACGGTTGCATATCGGTTGTAGTTACCATAGAGGTACTGATCCATGCACGGCATCTTCCATGTATCTCAGTTGTGCCGCTATCATTCAGACCCATCTCACGTCTTTTAGCCAGAGGAGGTTGAGCTTTAGATAGATGCATCCTTTAAGGAGCATCTGATTCGTATTATTGATAGGATCACAAAGGTTCTCTGAGGCCGGTCAGTTCCTCTCGTACGGGTGCTATGGCAGCATGGCCGAGTGCAGGATGAATCCTGGGAGCGGGAGACCAACGTATGTGCTCAGTGGCCAGAGTTGTTCTGAGCTGTATCTTCGCCACCCTTGGAAGGGAAATTCGGGGATGAATTTCTTTAAGGGGGGAAGTTTGTAAGAACCTGGTTCTTATTCTTGAGGTATGAGTTTCTTCTTTCCTTTTTGTTCCTTAAGTGTTTTGAGAAAATAAGGAAAAATGGGAGAAAAATCTAAATTTTGTGACTACACGCCGTGTACTTTGGCCATGTAGAATGAGTACACAGGGCGTGTAGGTCGGTCGACGATGATGGGTGTAAAAACCAACTACACGCCGTGTAGTGGGTATTTACACTCCGTGTAGTCAGTCGACAGGAAAACAGTAAGGCGGTGTCCAGATGAGTGATAGTACATGCCGTGTACTCAGGTATTACATGCCGTGTACTCATGTTGACTGATGAACAATGTCACGCTGGTGAGAAGCCACTGGAGGAACAATTAAAAAATGGGAAGTACACACCGTGTACTCAATAGTACATGCCGTGTAGTCTGTTTTTTCGCTTAAAATGGGAAGTAACCTCCCCTATTCACAGAATTGGCTTAGAACCGGAGGAGGGCTTGGGAGAGACGACCAGAGCTTTGGAGATCACTCGAGCGAGCACCGGGAATCAGATTCCACCTCCGTCGATCTCGTTGGAATCGTACGGGTGAGTCCTTCCTTTTCTTGGAACCATTCTTGCCAATTCTTCCTCTAAGGGAAGTTATTTACGTTTTAATGGGATTTTCTATTACCTCAGATCTACATCGTTCTCGGGCATTTTGAGGAGCGTCGTTCACGTATATCGATCAGGGGCGATCGAGGTAGGTGTTCTAGTGTTTATTTCTAACTACTGTGGTGAATTTGTGTACTGTTGTGATACACGCCCACGAATGGGGTATCGTATGGTTGAGGCCTTTCACAATTAAATACCTAGAATTGCATAGGTAGTTTAATGAACATGTATAACTATTATTTGGGATCGCTTCTTGGATCCAGGACCATCCCTGGGGGTGTGTTCCTCTGTTTAGCCATTTGGACAGGTTACCCGAGGGTATACCATAAATTTTAGCATGCTTTAAATTTCCTTGAGAGGAATTTTAAATAACTGCTTGCTTATTTGTTGGGCTCGGCCCGGTTACTTGCGCCTGAGGGCAGTGTTCTATTTAGCCTGAGGGTAGTGTTCATTTTATCCTGAGGGCGGTGTTCTGTTTAGTCTGAGGGAAACTCCTTCCATGCCTGAGGGCAGTAGATTCTGTGCCTAAGGGCGAAACTTCGTACACCTGAGGGCAATATTTGTTATGCCTGAGGGAAATTACCTGCGGGTTGGGACTCTGATTACCTGAGGGTAAGGATAGTATGTCTGAGGACACAGATATTTAGAATATTCACTGAGGTGATTTCCTATGAATACCTGCCAAGACGAAGCACAAGCTTGGAGGTGATAAGTAATAATTAAAATGGAATTATAACTGGTAAAGTTAGTTACTTTTGAGTACTTCTTAGTTTATTTCATTTACTACTGCACACTGCTGTTGCACATTTACACTGACAGTTGGGCACAGATCTTTGGTGGGTGCCTATTGGGATTCATTTCTCACACCCTGTTTGGGTCATGTCTTCGGCCCAAACAGACTATATTTCTGCAGGTATGGATAAGGGCAAGGGTCCCTATATAGGTACATGAGTGTTGCTGAGGTGTAGGGAAGCATGGGACCGAGCTCAGGCTCACGATGCTGCCGACCGTTTTGTTTTGCTTTTCTGTACTTATACTTCAGTTGTATTGTATTACAGTGTAACATGTTTTGGATATTTTTATAGAATAGTGACATGCTGCATCTTTATATATATTACCACTGGTTTCCTTTTACATCAGTTATCCATTTCAGTTATATAATTATTGTTTACTGCTTCCACTTGTTGTATGCTATTTATCTTTTTCACTGCGCTACACTTTGACAAATGAGGGCATAGTTTCCCCATTATCAGACCTGGGCCCTCGCTGCTAGTCGGCAGCCTCTGGTGTTTGGGAAAATGCGCTTGAGGTCACGTGGTGAACCGGGTTCGGGGCACCTATTGAGTGGCACCTGGAACCGAGACGTTACATTTATATATTAATATATTATTTTTAATGATTTTTTTTGAAATATACCCTTTATCAGCGCTTTTTTTTTCTAGCACTGATAAATAGGATCCTTTATCAACGTTTGTTTACAAGTGTTGATAAAGGGACCCATTTAAAAGTGCTAAAAAAACGATGTTAAAGACCTCCTTTCAGAGTGCTTTTTCTATCGCAGAAAAAAGGGGTTTTTAACGGCTCATTTAGCTAGTAATGTTAAAGACCTCCTTTAATAGTGTTTTTTTAGCGCTGATAAAGAAGGTTTTTAACAGCGCTTTCTGCTAGCATTGTTAAATCCCTAACGCTGGATAAACCTAATTTTGTTGTAATGTAACCATAGGCAAAAACCATGGCTATAGATGTATAAACTGTGGCTATAACTAATGTTCGCAGTCTTGTTGGTCATGGATCCTATTACTATGGAAATAGGGATGAAGTTATTACCATGGTTGATGACTGTGGAAACATACCTATAGCCATGATCTAAACTGTGGTAATAAAATTATAGCCATGGTTATACCTCTGGAAATATACTTATTGCCATAGGGCCTCACCTGTGGCTATTTCTTATGGTCATGCCCACTCGTATAATTATAAAGCCACATGAAAAACCATGGCCATAAACCTATTGTTGGAGTTGATGTCCTAGAACCTACTTTTATGTACTTTATGATAACTTATATTCATGGTTTTTGAATATCAATAAACTCCTTATCACATCATGATTGTTCTCCTGCGTAACATTGCACGTGATAATGTCCTAAGAGTAGTTGTCACACTAAAAGGTCATAGCAGTTCCTCGCTATGATGAGAACCCAGAAGTGCTATGAAATTATTCTTAGATATATGTTCTATGGCAGGATGATATAATTTGAGGGACACAAATGATACAGTCTATCAAGTATGGATACTCATAGGACTTTGACACACCTTCTCATGGTGTACGCCCTTGGTGATATCCAATAAGATATTATGATAATGAGAGTCGATAATAGGAAATCCATATTTATAAGTGTCATTGGATATTTCTATCTACAGACATGTGTATTGGTCTTTAGAATTTAAGATTATTATTAATAGATATTATAAGTCGCGTACTTTGATGTATTGACGAAAACCACGACGACAGATGTTCGCGGCGAGGTAGGATACGTTGGGTTGCATTAATGAATAATGCGATAAAATATTTATCCCTTTTTTTCACTAACTAAAGATAATATCCTAGTCCCTTTTATGGAAATGATATATCCTAAATAAATCCATGGCCATGGTGATCAATAGACAAGTTCTATTTTTAGAAATTCAAACGTGTATATAGGTTGATGACACTAGTATGCAACTTGCTTGATTAAAGATATTGTGATAAAGGGATTATATTACATAGTAAACGTTCGTATGAGGTGACATGTCATTGTGACATTAACTTTTTTCTCTATGGGTGCCTTGATGTGTTGCTAGATGCTAACCTTGGACTTTAGGCTGCTCCTCCTAATGCCACTAAGAAAGAGGCTTAGAGGGTCACACACCAAGTGTATTCAAAATCTCAGTTAAATAATTTATTATTTAAAAAGTTGAATAAATATTATCCCCGATCGTGGTTTAATAATTTTTCATGTATGTCAGATCACATTTATTTCATCACTAGTTATTCGAGAGAATATATTATGGGCAGAATAATTAATAAATATTGAGAAGGATTGGTGGACTGAGATTAATGGTCCAGTGAGAAATAATAATATTAAATATTATTTGATTAAATAATATTTAATTATAACTCGCAAGTTAAGCACATGTCAGGAAATAATAATATTTCTGTTATTATTTGACATGGGGGTTCCATTAGGATTAATGAAATAATTAAAGGCACTTGTGGAGATTATTTTATTATTACCATAGTGAAATAAATGTCCAGTTATATTATTCTCTTAATTAGCCAAGGGCAAGCTAAGCGACACCAATTGTGTTGTGCACAACATTTGGAGAAAACCTCTAGAGCCTAGAGAGTTCTTCTCTCTCCAAGAATGATCTCAAGAACAAGAGAAATCCTCCTCCACCGGATCAAGAAAAATGCTTTGGAAGCGGTTCTCAAGGCGATCGAAGGCAGATGACGCAAGTTCAAGGATCTTTCGTGCTAGAAACCAAAGACTCCTTTGGTGGTGTACGAAGATTCATGGAGCACGTGTGAATCACCACAAGAGGAGATCTACCCTTGATCTCTACAACGAAATGAAGATGCATTGGAAATATGTGGTCAGATGTATCAACAAAGAAAGAATCACCTCAAAGGTAATTCTATTAAATTAAATTAATTATAAACAAAATATGTTGATCCTCTCACTTGTAGGTTCTGGGTGTAGCATAAGCTTGAGAAGGACGATGCCCAACTTTGATTTTTTCCATATTCATGGAAGTATTCAGGATCTATTCCTTTGTCTTATTTATTTGATTCAATTCTATGGATCACGACATTCATAGTCGCATAGATCCCATATTATTCATTGAATATGGAAAAAATCAAAGTTGGGCACCGTCTCTCCTGAGCTTCCACTACGCCCAGAACCTACAAGTGGTAACAGAGGGGGCATATTATTGTTTATAATTATCTAATAATTCTTGGTGATTTTCATATTTATAATTTAGTTTTTCAATTCAAGTTTAATTATTCTTTTTTAATTTGAATGATGAGATCTATTTCTTTCTCTATCATTTCTTGCAGATCTAACATAAATAATTAATTTTACGATTAAAATGATATTGAGGATATCATCTGGAGGTTCCAAAGATTCTGTCCAGGTAACACAGCAGTATACGCCATGTAATCAAAATTACACACCGTGTAGTTATGTTTAATGCATCAGGAGTAGTTTAGAAATTACTCAAACCATGTGAATTAAAGACATGCGATGTAGTTAATTTTTACACCGCATGTTGAATAGGACATACTGGTGCACAGTCAGCCAGACTACACGCCGTGTGATCCACTGGACATGACGTGTAGTCCCTTTTGGGTTATATCCGGGCCGTGTATCCCACACACGGCTTAGCCGACCAGTGACCATGTAATGCAGAGTCAACACGACATGCGACCCACTGGACACGCTGTGTACTCCAAGAATTCCGAAGTACGCCTCACACACTGAGTCCCTAGGCGTGTACTTCAGATAAATAATGAAGGTAGTACACACCGTGTAAATCATATCTACATGTCATGTACTTTTACTAAATTACACAGAATTAAAACTTTAATATCTGCATAATGTTCAGATATGTATATCATGTATAAGTTGTATTACATTTATTATTCTATGTGCATTAAAGCATGACATGTTACCGAAAAGTCATGTAATTCATGTAATCATCCATGAAGTACACATCATGAAAGTACTTGATAAGTCGCGCATGATATATGTCATAAAGAATAAAGTGTATATAAGTATAATACATGCTGAGTAGATTTGGATGAGTATTCACCAGGTTACCTCCAAGTTACATTTATGTACAAGGTTGATTTTAAATGAAATTTAATATAATAGATGAGAATATCAAGGAAATTCATAAAAGGATTAAGATAAAAGGATTGATTAATTAAAGATAATAATTAATCGATTCGAGCATCTTAAATAAGAATGATTAAATAATTGAATGTTATTTTTACTAAACGTGTAATTCGTTGCATGCATGTGGATGATCATCAGATAGACCAGACCTTTGTATGTGATTGGTTTAATTTTAATTTATTATTAAATTAAATTATTGGTCTGTGTGCCTTCTCTACTCATTAATATGTAGGGCCTGCGTGCCCATGGTTACTTTTATGTAAACCCCCTTTACCCCTCACCTGTGTGTGAGTAAAAGCATATGTAATGGATGAGTCTTCCAAACTAGTGGTGGTGGTTCAAGTTAGGAGCCGAGGTGAAACGAATCCAAGGAGATACAAAGGTAGAGAGGTAGAAAGCCGTAAACACGAACCTTAAATGGTTCAAGGTGTTTCTCCCCTAGGTCAGCGATTAGTTTATCAAATGCTAGATAAACTAACCATTATAACAATCTCATGATCATACCCTTTATTTTATTTATGTCAGTTGCATGGTTATTCATTATGGATGTTTTTTCGTGATCACATAATTAATGAATTAACAATCATGCAAGATTGTTAGGTCTACTGGGATAGATACCCTGAGAGAGGGGGGAGGGTGAATCAGGGTATGATATATTAAAACAAATGCCCCTTTGATCTTGTTTCATTTTTAGAAAAAACCCTCTTCTCTCTCTTTATCGTTGTAGATTATAGTCAAATCTTAAAGCATGCACATGACACAATAATTTTACTTGGTTCACTCTCACTGGGCTACGTCCAAGGAGCATACACCGACAATGTGCCGATGTACCAAATCCACTACAAGCGCACTATTATTTACAAGTTCGAAGTGGACTCACTATCCCTCCTGGTTTACAACCACTCACAATTTGAGAACTCACTGGTCTCTCAACTGAAGTGAGCTCACTGCTTCTTTAGAAGATCCACTCACAGTTTAAAGACTTGTAGGTCCTTTCATTATATCTAATGAGTGCATCCTTCATTGTATGTAGATGCTATGTTTTAGTCCAAATTTCATCCACTGATGAATACCCCTTTTCCACTGATCACTAGGAAACAACCTTTGGAAATACCTTCACAAAGCTCCCAATTTCACAAAGCTCAAACAAGCCTTCACGAAGTCCCTCCCTCTTCACAGAGCACACACCTTCACAGAGCTCACTGCTTCGTAGAGCGCACTACTTTGTAGAGCTTAGGCCTTCACAAAGCTCAAGACTTCACAGAGCTTAGGCCATCACAGATATCGAGCCTCTGTAAAGCAACTTCCTTCGTGAATCTCACTGAGCCAACGCGGGACACACCTCTTTCACGGAGCTAGATTATCCGCCGCAAAGCTCCTACTTTTCGCGAAGCCTACTACCTCCGCGAATCACCTTTGCGATTCGAGAGCAACAATTTTTTCTTTGGAAAACTCTCTACTTCTCTCTAGGGGGTTGAGGCCTATTTATAGGCGATTCCACCAACTCAAGAACCTTTCGCATGAAGTTTGCACCATGTTAGCTCAAATTTCAAAGCTCCAAAATTCATGCTGAAATTCTCTTTATATCACGAAGCACCACGATAATTTTCGGATCACGAAGCTCATTATAATTGCGGAGCATTTCATCAATTCCTTTGCACCACTGTGCAATGCTCCCTCACCATGCTCTTCATCTCTACCATTCGCGAAGCTCATCGTAATCGTAGAGCTCACCGTCAACATTCTTCCAGTCTCTGCAAAATCAACTTCATGAAGCCTATCTTTAAGAAACTCATTCCTTTTATATATTTTGATGATATCTTAAAGGAAATACACTTTTCATGATGCTCACCAAATCTCAAATTTTGGACCCCAAAAATTTGGCAAACATTGGAAAACAATGCCACCTTGTATCTATTATTTTGTACCACCTCTAGATCTTCTCTTCCTTTGTAATGGTTATTTGTTAACATGGATTGTCAAAAATATCTATGGAACTCAGTAATTCACCATGTAAACCTACATTGTTAACAAACACAACCAACCCAAAAATGTTGCAATGTTACCTTGAGAGATTTTTTCCCAACAAAGATGGAACTAAAATAATCTGGCTTATGCGTAAATATTATCTAAAGACATGGTTAATCAATTAAGTAATCCAATTTAATATTAAAAATCATGTGATAAAGATAATAAATGGAAATTTATGCATGAAGGATAAAATCTCTCAATAAAATATTAAGTCGGTATAGCCTTCCATTACTTCGGTTAGAATCGAACCATAGTTAAAAGTTCTTGAATAGCCAAAGTTGGGGTGATTTCAATTATCAGAGAATTAATATTTGAAGTTTTGGGTTGACTTAACTTGGTTGACATCAAGGGTTGATTGCCAAAGTAGGAATTGATGTAACTGAGAGGAAAAGGTTGAGGAAATCTAAATTAATGATTTCAGGATTGGAGATTCCACTCAATGGATCAAGGAACTATGAGTTAATGCAGTTAGAATTTAGAATGCCTACCTAAAACCATTTGAGTTTCTTGACCAACCAAAGTTGGGGTGATAATAATGGAATATGAATCCTTTCCATAAGAATATCCAAGAAACAAGATATTTCAGAGCCAATGGTGAGGGCTATTGGGTTTTGAAAAAATAGTGGGAGACTAGTAAATATAATTTTATTTATTTGTCTAAATTTTATCAGATGAAGTACTAAAATTCTAATCATCTTATTTTTAGAGACAATATAAAAAATGACATCAATACATATCATTATGATCCATTCTCGAGAAGGAAAACCTTATCACTAGAACTAATTTCCAGGAGTGGAAAAGGCGCCTACGGGTCATCCTTATCCAAGAAAGGAAACTGTATGTGTTGGAAGAACCATTACTAGTTGTGCCTAGAAATGAGGCGAGTGATGAAGAGCTCTCTATGTATGAGAAACATATGAATGATGCTACATATGTTCAGTACTTCATGCTATCATTCATGTCCAATGAGATCTTGAATAAACATGAGGAAATGGATGCTTATAGCATGACGTCTCACCTTCGGGATCTCTATCAAGAGAAGGAGAAACAAGAGAGGTATGAGATCTCCAACGCTTTTTTCATGACTAAGCTTGGAGAGTCTATGCCAGCTGGGCCTCATGTAGTCAAGATTATCAGATACATTGAGCGTCTGCACATATTAGGGATTAAATCTCCAGATGAGTTGTGTACATATCTCATACTTTCATCACTACCCAAGACCTTATCTAGTTTTATTATGAATTATAATATGAGAAATAATGAGAAGAGTCCATCAGAACTTCTAATATTGATTCACCAAGTGGATAAGGATATGAGGCATGATAAACCCAGAGTCCTTATGGTGAATAGGAAGAGGAAGGACAAGGAAAAGGGGCCTAAGACTTATAAATAGTCTAAAGCCCCTGAGCACTGTCTGTAACATCCCAGTTCCGGGTGCCGTCCAGAGGTGCCCCGTACTCGGTTGGTCACATAGATTCAAGTACATTTCCCCGAACGATAGAGGCTGCTGACTAGCAGCGAGGGCCTTGAGTGTGATAGTGGGAAAACTATGCCCTCATTGGCAGAGTAACACAACAGAAACAAAAAATAACCGTAATGAAAGTAGTAATCGTATGTAACAAGTAAACAACGAAAGACTGAAAGTAAATAAACAACTGGAGTGCATATATAAATGATGCATGTCACATATGTCTAGGAAAACAGCCAAACAAGTCATAATGCTGTAATACATTATTAAACCAAAGTACAAAAGAAAAAAAAGTAAGCAACTCCAACAGTATCACAAGCCTCAGCTTGGTCCCATGCTCTCCAACTCCACAACAGTTAAGTACCAAAAGTAGAAGGGTGCTTTCCCTTATCTATACCTCCAACAAAATAATCTATTTGGGTCCAAAAGCATGACCCAAATAAAGTGTGAGATGAATCCTAGTAAGAAACCACCCAAAGATCTGTGCCTAACTGTCAGTGAATATATATAGAAGGTAAATATGCAAAAAAATGAAGTAATAAACAAGAAAGTACTCAAAAGTAAAAAATCCTATAGTTTCAATTACAATAATTTACCTTCATCAAATATTCAACCAAGCATTCACAAGCTTCCCTCTGGGAAAGTTATCATAGCCTATCCCCTTTTGTTCAACCAATCAATCTCAAGTAACCCTCTAGGTAAGTTCTCACAACCTAACCCCTTTGGTTCAACTTATACAAGGATATAACTAACTCCTGGGTAACTCACACAGTCTAACCCCTTTAGTCTCATGAAAACGAAGACTCTATGAGGAAGCACTCACCATCAATTCACCCTGTATCCTTTTAATGATAAACTATAGACACTCTGAGGAAGCACTCAACGTCAATTCCCCCCTGTGGTCTCATAATGGTAACTATAGACACTCTGAGGGAGCACTCAATGTCAATCCCCCCTATGGTCTTGCAATGTGATAAATATAACAGACACTCTAAGGAATCCCTCAACATCAATTCTACCTATGGTCTCACTACACCAGGTTCCCACATCCCTGTGTAAATCAATTGTGCACAAACGATGTTCAACAGCCAAAGTAAACCACAAAGTACTACTTGTCTAAAAGATACAAAGCATAACACAAGCATGTTAGATAATATCACTCCATCCTAATAGCACTAGGAATGGAAAACAAAGCAGCCTAAGAGATAATTCTAGAACCAATGACCAATATCAAATCAAACACGGGAAAACACATCCATAGCATGGAAAATAATCCTATTCGCAAACAAGAGCCCTAACTTAAGCAATCAAAGCACATCAAGCATTAACAAGGTTACATTACCTAAACACACAATATCCTAAACTAGGGTATTGGGAACTTTTTCATATATAACTCAAAGAAAATCTATGGATCGGCACAAACCACCTACCTCGGCATTGTATGATCGATATACTTTGGTTTCGGCCCTTGAATCGACCTAGAACGTGGTAGATATACAAAAACGTCAAAAAAGATCAACCAAGGGTGTCTCACAAAAGAGGAGATATCAAGGAACGAGGCTCTAAAAGAAGGAAGAACTCACCATGGCAATTCTAATGCAATCGACGATAGTTGACTCGGAGGACGGACGACGGGTCGGGGGCTCTGAGAAGAATCGTTGGCTTCGGTCGCTCCTAGATGAGACGAGCCGAGAAGAATTGATTTTTGTGAATGAGATGTGACCCCAATCCGATATAATAAATAAAAAGAAATATACACGGCGTGTCTTTTAAGAGTACACGACGTGTATATGCCTTTACTAATCCCTACTTTAGGTGGTCTCCAGGTCACCCCACATGACCATGTACTCAGCCGTTACACAATCATTACATGGTCACCCGCTTAATTTCATAGCTGAGAAATAGTCTAAAGCCCCTCACCCTCCTCAGGTTGAAAAACATGAGACGATTCTGAGAAGTAATGTTGTAGTTGAGAAACATGGAAGACGTCGTGCATAGCCTGGTACCTCTGAGGTAACTGTAACCAATAAGAAACCGGCCTGACTCTCTCCAAAACCTCAAACGGTCCCACATATCTCGGCGAAATCTTGACCTGTCATATAATCCTCTTATGTACCAACCTCAGTGTGACATGTAGAAAAACCTGATCTCCGACCTCGAACTCCAGAGGTCATCTCCGTCGATTAGCATAAGACTTCTTTCGTGACTGTGCAGTATACATCCTCTTCCAAATCAACTCCACCTGCTCTGTGGTCTCCTGAACAAGACAAGGTCCCAACATAGCTACCTCTCCTACCTCCAGCCAACATAAGGGTGATCGGCATGGCCTACTATACAAAGCCTCATAAGGTGAAATCTGAATAGTTGTTTGAGAACTATTATTGTAGGTTAACTCCACAAGAGGTATGTGCTTATTCCAATAACCTCAAAAATCTATGACACATGCTCGAAGCATGTCCTCCAACACCAGAATTATACGCTCAGATTGGACATCTGTCTGGGGATAATAAGCTATACTCAGAAGTACCTATGTACCCAATGCCCTCTGTAGTCTCTACTAGACCCGAGACATAAAAAGGGTATCCCTGTCTGAAATGATGGAGTGTGGAACCCCATGTAAGCACAAAATCTCCCGAATGTACAAATTTCCCAGCTCATCAACACTGAAAGTCTCCTTGATTAGAAAGAAGTGAGCAACCTTCATGAGTCTATCAATGACAACCCAAACCGCATCATTTCTTTGAGGCGACCTTGGCAAACTTGTCATGAAGTCCATCGTGACATCGTTCCACTTCCACTCGGGAATGTGTAACTACTGCAAAAGCCCTACTGGTCGCTGATGCTCCGCCTTCACCTACTGGCAGGCGGAACACCTCATCAAAAAACCCACAACATCACTCTTCATACCTGGTGACCAATACTGATAGTGTAGATCACGATACATCTTGGTGACACCAGGATGAGCTGTCCAAACTAAGGAATGAAAGTCCTACATTAGCTCCTCACATATGTCTTCTGACACCCATACGAGTCCATGAAAGTGCAAGATTTCATCATCGCCTATGGTTCATCCAGGAATATGGTCCTCTCCTGACACACTCTCCTGTAGGACTAGGACTTCAAAATCTAATAGATACCTCATTAACACTCGATCAAGTAGAGTATAGGTAACAACTATAAAAGAAAGAAACATATTCCCCTGTCTGTCATGCACCTCCAAATGCATCTCAGAGAACAGAGCCATAAGCTTCCACTAACTACTGGACTCCTGAACTACCTGTATCTGCGTCCTCCTGCTCAATGAATCAGCCACTATGTTTCCTTTACCAAGCATACAAGAAAGCTCAAAATCAAAGGACTGAAGGTATTCAACCCACCTTCGTTGTCTCAAATTCAGATCATGATGAGTGAAGATATACTTGAGACTTTTGTGGTCGGTGAAAACTATAAAATTCTCTCCCAATAGATAATGTCTCCAACAACATAAGGAATGAACAATTACAACCAACTCAAGATCGTGCATTAGGTAATTATTCTCATGTGACCTCAACTACCGAGACCCGTACACAATGACTCCTTCTCCCTACATAAGCACTACTCCCATCCCGATACCTAATGCATCACAGTAAACTGTATAACTCTTTCCTGGCTCTAGAAAAACTAGTATCGGTGCTGAAGTCAACCTCCCTTTCAGCTTCTGAAAGGCTGACTCACAAGAATCTGACCATTGGTACTTCACACCCTTCTTATTCAAGCTCGTCAGTGGTGCTGCTAACTGTGAAAAGTCCTCTATGAAACATCTTTAGTTACCATCCATCCCTAGAAAACTACATACCTCATAGAAGTTCTTTAAATAATCCCAGGATACTACCGCTCTCACTTTCTATGGGTCTACTGACACTCCTGTCCTTGAGATAATATGACCTAAGAAGTGAATTTGGTCCATCCAAAAGTGGAATTTTGAGAGATTAGAATATAATTGATGCTCTATTAGTGTACTCAAAATGATCTCAAGATGTGTGGCATGGTCATGTCAAGTGCGAGAGTACACCAAAATATCATCCATGAAGACTACCATGAAATAATCCAAGTATGGATGGAACACTTAGTTCATTAGTTCCATAAAAACTATAGGTGCGTTTGTGAGACCGAACGACATAACCACAGACTCGTATAGGCCATACCTACTCCAGAAGGCTATAAGAAGTATATCAGATGATTTAACGCGCAACTGATGATCACCAAATCTCAAGTCAATCTTCGAGAACACCCAGGCTCCTCGAAGTTGATCAAAGAGATAATCAATCCTTGAAAAGGGATATCGGTTCTTGACTATTAACTGGTTCAGCTTCTGATAATCCAAACAGAGTCTAAGGGTACCGTTTGCCTTCTTCGCAAATAGGACAGGCAAACCCCAAGGAGAAGTACTGGGTTGGATGAAACCCTTTGCCTGTAACTCCTCTAATTACTTCTTGAGCTCCTGTAACTTTGGTGTAGCCATTCTATAAGGAGGAATAGACACCAGTACCACCCCTGGCATAATATCAATAGAAAATTCTACCTCTCGCTCTGGAGGCAAACCCGAAAAGTTCTCTAGAAAGACATCCCTAAAATGATCAACCACTAGAGGAAAGTCTATCTATGAAGTCCCATAGTCATCCAGATATATACTAGAAATATGGGTTATAACTCATCCTAACCCATGATGATCAGGTCCTACTCTACTCGCCTAGACATACTATTCGCCCTTGTGTAGAAACAAAATGCCCTTTGGTGATGTGAATCTCACCCTATGGTGATAATAGTTGACAACTTCCTGGAAGGGAACTAACCGGTCTATCTTGAGAATGACATTATAGCATGTCATCTCTAGGATATAGAGGTCCCATAAGAAGTGACACCCATCAACTTCAAGAGGGAACTCCTTGCACTGATGTACACTAGCCGTTCTTATCCCCAAAGGAGTGTCCAGTGTCAAGACATCAGCAGAAGAAAAGATACAGAGACCAAGGATCTCCATAATAGAAATAGATATGAAACTATGGGAAGCCCCTGTATTGAAAAGTGTTGAAGCTAAAACTGAGGAAACTAGGATCATACCTCGAACTATAGAGGGTTCGAGATCCTGCTTCTACTAGGTCTGCTCCACTGCAAAAGACTGGCCTATACCATGACCCTGTGACCCTACCTGACCACCCTGAGCTGATCCACCCTACAGTCACTGAAATTCTGCCTACTGGCTATGACCTCCCCCTCAGCCTGAATGGCTGGAAGAACTCTAGTTCCTAGACTGATGAGAAACCGGTGGTCCTTATCCTGAACGAGGAGTCATATAAGAACTCCTGTCACCAGTTGCTTGTGAGAAAAACTGACAAAATCACTGAAGATGACCCATATTTCCGCAAGATCAACACTCAGCTAGGTCTCTCGGGCACCATGGCCTCATATGACCGCCCTTCCCACACTGGTAGCATACTAACTGGCTACCTGAATGTGTATATCACCTACTCGGATCCCCACATGTAGACTCCTTATGACACTTCCTACTATCAGCCAGAGAATCACTAACTCTTTCTACTAAACTGCCCTGACCCACAGCTCCAGAATCCCTCAAGTTGTGCTATGTGATTAGCGCCTGGTTGACTATAGAAGATATGGAAGTCAACCTAAAGATGTTCACCTAAGATATGATGTCATGCATGAGACCATCCTCAAACTTCCTCACCAGAAATAACTCATCGCCCCCTGGAATGGGTGTGAAGTGCTGAAGCTCTATTAAGCGAGAAGAATACTCCATGACTGAAAGAGTACCCTGCTCCAGACTCATGAACTCTCAGGATTGATCAACCCTAAAAGTATTAGGGTAGAAGTAATCGTAGAAGGTATACTGAAACTTATCCCAAGTCATACCCTGCTGGCACTCTGCCCATGAGATCACATCCCACCATCTCTTAGAAGAATCCCGAAGCATATAAGTATCAAGCTTCACTCTCCTCTCTGTAGGTGTCTCCAAATTCTCAAAGATCGATAACATGGCTTCTAACCATGACTATACAGCCTAGGGTCCTCCATCCCTTGAGAAAGTGGGAGGATGCTACTGATGGAAAACCCGCGTCAACTCAGCCATAGATGGGGCAGAAGGAGGTGGTCCTTGGAAGGTCTACATAAACCTCATGAATACCTCTTAGAAATGTGCATTGACACCCGTATCCAGGATAATGACTAGTGCCAAGACCAGCATGACTGGAAAATCTACTGGTAGTCCTTGATCTACCATGTTTGGTGTTTGATCGTTGCCCTGAATCTAGCATACAACTGGAGGACATCTCAATGGAATGAATCTACAAGGTCAAGCACACACCTCAGTTCAATATTATCAAATAATAAAATTTAGAAGTGAAAGAAAGGAACATGAGAAGGAAAGCATTCAAGTTTTTCAAAATAAGGATACATGACGTTTATGACCCCTACACGGCGTGTTCCTTTAAGCCTTCACATGGGCGTGTACTCCTACCAACTCTGGTCGTGTAACACCCCATACACACAACGTGTTCCCCCAAGACACAGCGTGTACTTGAATTGTTTTCCCCTACCCAAGTTCTTCTATATGAATAACCCACACGGTTCTCCTAAAACAAGACTACACGGTGTGTTCTCCCTGAACATGGTGTGTACCACTTAAGTTTCAACCGTCCATTTCATTAGACACACGCTCAGAGACACAATTGACTCTACACGGTGTGTTTGTTCCTGACATGGTGTGTACTAGGAGGACTTCACCGACCCGTGTCATTAGTCACACGACCAGATACATGGGTTACACTACATGGCGTGTTCAAGATGGACACGATGTGTATAACCTAAGTTTCATCCATCCATGTCATTAGACACACAGGTGGGCACATGGTCCCTACAACATGTTGTGTATGCCCTGTACACGACATGTCCCACCAAGGATTTCTTAACCCCATGTCTCATCCCACACAAGTAGTAACACGGTTAGAAACTATACGATGTGTACCTAAAGTACATGTCGTGTACTTAAGAAAAATAGTTCCTTCCTGAACAGAAGGATATATGGTGTGTATTCATCAATACACATGGCATATTCTGGGTTTTTCCAGATAGTAAGCCTCAAAAACTACTCTAGAACCCAAAAAAACACTAAAAAAAACATTAAAGTCCCAAATTCTGATCTGTGGGGGCCCATACTCCCCGCGAATCAAAGCTTGGCATCTTATTCATGTCATATACAAGTATAACTAAGAAATGATCCACCAAATCACAATCTATGAGGGCCTATAACACCTCAGGGACCAAATTTTGGCACCCATTCAAATGAATCCTTACACAAACCAATACCCTATCAAATAGCAGGTATTATATCAAGGCATCTATCACAACAACATGAAATCGGTAATGCAACCTAAATGGAATGACAATAATGCATGACATGTGATCTCTAGAAAGTGCCTATATGATGCATGAGATGACATACCCTCATCTCATCAGGTTGCAACAAAAATGGAACCTCAATTATATTAATGATAACGACACAAAAACATGTGAATCACCCAACTGTGAAATCAAATCAACTGTAATAATTAAAAAACTAGAAAATTACAATAATTGAGGTAAATTAGATTTTCCCTATACACGAGTTAGCTACTCTCAGGCACAACTTATTACCAACTACCTATTCCTTCCTATCCCCAGCTATAGGCTCCAAACAGTAAGTCAAAGAAGAAAACAATCCCTCTGATACCACTTTGTAACGTCCCAGTTCCAGGTGTTACCCAGAGGTGCCCCGTACCTAGTTGGTCACATGGACTCAAGTGCATTTCCCCGAATTCCAGAGGCTGCTGACTAGCAGTGAGGGCCTTGGGTGTGATAGTGGAGAAACTATGCCCTCATTGGTAGAGTAACACAATAGAAACAACAAATAATAGTAGCAGAAGTAGTAATATCATGAAATAAGTAAACCGTGGAAGATTGAAAGTAAATAAACAACTGGAGAACATATATAAATGATGCATGTCACATATGTCTAGGAAAGTATCAAAACAATTCACAATGATGGAATATAATACTAAACCAAAGTACAAAGGAAAAACAAGTAAGAAACTCCAACGACATCACAAACCTCAGCTTGGTACCATGCTCTCCAGCTTCACACCAGTCAAGTAACAAAAGTAGAAGGGAACTTGTCCTTATCTATACCTGCAATAATATAATTTGTTTGGGTCTAAAAGCATGACCCAAACATGGTGTGAGACAAATAACAGTAGGAAACTACCCAAATATCTGTGTCTAACCATCAGTGAATATATATAGCAGTTAAATATGCAAAAAATGAAGTAATAAAAAAGAAAGTACTCAAAAGTAAACAATCCTATAGTTTCAACTACAATAATTTACCTTCATCAAATATTCAACCAAGCATTAACAAGCAACCCTCTAAGAAAGTTCTCACAGCCTACCCCCTTTGGTTCAACCAATCAATCTCAAGTAACCCTCTGGGTAAGTTCTCACAGCCTAACCCCTCTGGTTCAACTTATACAAGGATATAACGACCTCCTTAGTAGCTCACATGGTCCAAACCCATTGGTATCATGCAAACAAAGACTCTCTGAGGAAGCACTCACCGTCAATTCCCCCTATAGCCTTTTAACGATAAACTATAAACATTCTGAGGAAGCACTCAACCTCAATTCCCCCTCTAGTCCCCTAACGGTAACTATAGACACTCTGAGGGAGTACTCAACATCAATCCCCCCTATGGTCTCGCAACATGATAAATATAATAGACACTCTGGGGAAGCCCTCAACGTCAATTCCACCTATGGTCTTATTACACGAGGTTTCCATAGCCCTATATAAAGCAATCGTGGACAAATGATGTTCAGTAGCCAAAGTAAACCATAAAGTACTATTTGACTAAAAGCTACAAAGTATAACTCAAGCATGTTAGATAATATCACTCCATCCTAACAATACTAGGCATGAAAAACAAAGCATCCTAACAGGAAATTCTAGACCCAACAAACAATATCAAATCAAACATGGGAAAACTCATCCATATCATGAAAAATAACCCTATTCGTGAACAAGAGCCCTAACTCAAGCAATCAAAGCATAACAGGCATTAACATGGTTAAATTCCCTAAACACACAATACCCTAAACTAGGGTATTGAGAACTTTTGCATATATAACTCAAAGAAAATATAAGAAAATGCCCAAACCACCTACCTCGGCATTGTACGATCGATATACTCTGGTGTTGGCCCTTGAATCGACCTAGAACATGGTAGATCTACAAAAATGTCAAAAAAACTCAACCAAGGATATCTCAAGAAAGAGGAGAAATCAAGGAATAAGGATATAGAAGAAGGAAGAACTCACCATGGTGATTCCAACACAATTGATGACAGTTGATTCAGAGAACAGATGACGGGTTAGGGGCTCGGAGAAAAATCACCAGCTTCAGTCTCTCTTAGACGAGACGAGCCGAGAAGAAGTGATTTTTGTGAACAAGAAATGACCACAGTTTGATATAAAAAATAAAAAGAAATATAAATGATGTTTCTTTTAAGAGTACACGGTGTGTATATGCCTTTATCGGGCCCCGCTTTAGGTGGTCTCCAGGTCACCCCACACAACCATGTACTCGGCCGTTACATGGTCAGTACACAGTCACCCATGATAATCGGGTATATGGCATGTACTCCTTAAATTTCTAGATTCTCCTATTTTTCTCAAAAACACCAAAAAAGAAAAACCCATACCTAAAAAGAAGGTCTGGGTTCTTACACCGTCTGACCAAGAAAAAGAAGATCCAAAGGCAGGGCAATGAAAAGGAAGCAGTATGTTTTGCATGTGGAAAGTCAGGCCACTGGAAGAGGAACTACACCCAGAGGCAAGAGGAAACCAAAGGTTCATTTGTTATCGAGTGAAATATTTCCATTTCTACATATTGGATATTAGATAAAACTTGCGGTTCTCACATCTGTATTCAAATATAGGAACCAAGTAGATTTCAGAAAATTTCCAGAGGAGAGGTGGATCTACGAGCTACCAATGGTACGAGCCTAGCTGCTATTGCCATTGGTGACTACCACCTTTCATTGCCGATGAGAATGATTTTGGTTTTACATGATTATTATTATATATCCACTGTTACCAAAAACAAAATTTCTGTATTAAGTTTAGATAAATATGGGTTTATTTTCAAATTCAGAAATAAAAGTTGTTTCTTTTATAAGGAGAACATATGTTATGGTATGAAACATTTAAATAATGGTTTATATGTATTAAATTATGAAAACCAAGTGTTAGCAATTGATAAAGAATCAAGTTCACATGACTCATATAACACCCAGCTTTGGTATCACTGTCTTGGTTATGTAAACAAGAATCATTTGATAAAGCTCTATTAAGATGGTTATTTAGAATCTTCTAAGCTAAAACCACTTGATAGGTGTCATGCTATTTTACAAGGTAAAATGACCAAATAACCATTTTGTGATGGGGTGAAAGGGCCACATATCTTCTATGATTGGTACACACTGATGTGTGTGTACCATTTCAAGTAGAGGCTATAGGTGGATATTCTTACTTCATAACTTTTACTGATGACTTAAGTAGATATGGATATATTTACTTAATGAGGTATAAGTTTGAGTCCTTTGAGAAATTAAAGTAATTCAATAATGAAGTATAGAATCAGCTTGGTAAGAAGATAAAGAATCTTCGATCGGATCGAGGTAGATAATATCTTAACCAAGAGTCATAAACTTTTTACGAGAGTTTGAGATTCTATCTCAACTCACTCCACCTTATACACCACAATGAAATGGTGTTAGTGAAAGGAGGAACCGTACCTTGTTGGTCATGGTAAGGTCAACGATGAGTCATGAAAATCATACATTATCCTTTTGGGGATATACATTACAAACTATGACATACACATTAAATCAAGTACCAACTAAAGTGGAAAATAGAATTCCATTCGAGCCATGGAGTGAAAATAAATCTATTTTTCTGCACACACATGTATGGGGATGAGAGGATTTTTTTAAGGCTTTATTAGGAAACAAACTAGAACCTCAGGGCACGAAGTGTATCTTTATAGGGTATCCCAAGGAAATAAAGGGATACTAACTATAAAACCCCTCAGACAAGAAAGTGACTGTTACCAAACAAGCCATATTTCTTGAGAGGGAGCACATACTCAAAATGGATAGTGGGAGAAAGATTGACTTTGATGAAGTTGATGCTCAAGATATACAGGAGTTGGTATAGGAACAATTTCCACAGGTCCCCATGGAAGAATTAGTTCCTGAAACACAAGTACTACGTAGGATCTCAAGAGAGGTAAGGGGACCAGAGAGATATGGTTTTCTAGTCACCAAGGATGGTGACTCATTATTGTTGGAAAATGATAAACCTATATCCTATAAGGAGACAATAGAGAGATCATAAGATGTAAGGTGGATAGAAGTTATGAATTATGAGATGTATTCCATGTATCAGTACCAAGTTTGGGTTCTGGTCGATGCACCAGTTTATGTAAAGCCTGTTGGGTGTAAATGAGTATTCAAAAGGAAACTGAACATGGAAGGTAAATTTATTACCTATAAAGCAAGGATAGTGTATAAAGGGTTCAAACAACGTTAAGGAATTGACTAATATGAAACCTTTTCGCTATTTTCCATGTTTAAATCCATCAGAATCATACTTTCCATAACAGCTTACCATGACTATGAGATTTGGTAGATGAATGTCAAAACTGCATTCCTTAATAAGAACCTTCTGGAATATGTCTATATGATACAAACAAAAGGGTTTGTGACACTAGGTGATGCAAAAATGATCTATAAGTTGTAAAGATCCATTTATGGATTGAAGCAAGCATCTAGGTCATGGAACATTTGATTTGAGGAATCCATAAAATAATTTTTTTTCATTAAAAACGAATGTGAGTCGTGTGTTTACAAAAGGTTTAGTGGGAATGTGGTCATTATACTAGTAGTATATATTGATGACATATTACTTATTGGAAATGATATATCAGTCTTATAGTCAGTTATGAACCATTTGAACAAGTGATTATCCATGAAAGACTTAGGAAAAACAACCTACATTCTAGGGACCAAGATCATTTGTGATAGATCCAAGAGGCTACTTGGACTAATTCAAAGTACATATATTGACCAGATACTAAAGATATTTAGTATGGAACAATCCAAGAGGGGATTGGTTCCAGCGTCACATGGCTTACATCTTTTTAAGAAAATGTAGCCCTAGACACAACAAGAGAAAGCGATAATGAGTAAGATCCCATAAGATTCAATGATAGGATAAATCATGTATTCCATGTTATGTAATAGAATTTATGTTGCCTATGCAATGATCATGGTAGGTAGATATTAAGAAGATATAGGAGAATAACATTGGACTATTGTTAAGAATATCCTTAAGTATCTAAGAAGAACTAAGGATATGTTCCTAGTGTATGGAGGTTACGAGAATCTTTTCATCAAAGGGTATGATAATGATGGTTTTCAAACAAATCAGAATGATTTGAAGTCACAATCAAGATATTTTTTTTGTATTAATAGAGGAGCTGTGAGCTAGAAGAGTTAAAAGTATCCAATTATCGCTGATTCTATAGTGGAGTCTAAGTATATAATGTCTTATGATGCAGCCAAGGATGCTGTTTGGATTTAGAACTTTGTCTAGGAGCTTTATGTGGTACCTAACAATAAAGACCCCATCATATTGTATTGTGATAATACTACAGCGGTGGCTCTTTCAAAAGAGCCAAGGACACATTAATGAAAAAAGAACATAATACTAAAATATCACCTCTTGAGGGATTTTCATTAGAGGGGTGAAGTTACAGTGAGCATAGTATCCATGGAAGAGAACGTGGTGGACCTCTTGACTAAAGACCTATCTCAATAGAAGCATGATTATCATGCAAGAGCTAGCAGACTGAAGGTTGTTAGCAGTTGGGTCTAGTGAAAGTGGGATTCTATTGGAGTTGGTGCCCTAGAACCAACTTTTATGTACTTTATGATAACTTATATTCATGGTTTTTGAATATAAATAAACTTATTATCACATCATTATTGTCCTTTTGCATAACATTGCATGTGATAATGTCCCAAGAGTAGCTGTCGCACTAAAAGGTCATAATAGTTCCCCACTATGATGAGAACCCGAAAGTGCTATGGAACTATTATTAGATATATGTTCTATGGACAAATTATATCATTTGATGGATACAAATGATACATGCTATCAGAGGTGGAGACTCATAGGTCTTCAAGGAACCTTCTCATCATGTATTCCCTTGGTGATATCTAGTAGAATATTATGAGAACGAGACCCGATAGTAGAAAATCCACATTTATAAGTTTCATTGGGTGTTCCTATCTATGGATGTGTGTATTGGTCCTTAGAATTTAAGATTATTATTAATGGATATTATGAGTCATTTACTTTGATGTATTGATGAAAACTGTGATGAAAAATGTTCATGATGAGGTAGGATATATTGGGTGCGCCACGAGTAATATTGCATTAATTAATAATGAGAGGAAGGATTTATCCCTTTTATTCACTAATGAAAGATAATATCTCATGACCTTTTATGGAAATGATATAGCCTAAATAAATCCATGTCCATGGTGATCAATAAGAAAGTTCAATTTCTGGAAATTCAAACGAGCATATAGGTTGATGGCACTGGCATGCAACTTGCTTGATTAGAGATATTGTGATAAAGGGATTATATTACATGGTAAATGTTCATATGAGGTGACATGTCATTATGAAATTAAATTATTTCTCTATGGGTTCCTTTACATGTTAGTAAATGATAATATTTGACTTTAGGCTGCTCCACCTAATGCCACTGAGAAAAAGGCCTAGAGGGTCATGCACTAAGTGTATCCAGAATCTCAGTTAAATAATTTATTATTTAACAAGTTGAATAAATATTATTCCCAGTCGTGGTTTAATAATTATTCATATATGCCTGATTGCATTTATTCCATCACTAGTTATTTGAGAGAATATATTATGGGTGGAATAATTAATAAATATTGAGGAGGATTGGCAGATCGAGATTAATGGTCCAATGAGAAATAATAATATTTAATATTATTTGATTAAATAATATTTAATTATAACTCACAAGTTAAAAGCATGTCAGGAAATAATAATATTTCTGTTATTATTTGACATGGGGGTTTCTCTAGGATTAATGAAATAATTAAAGGCACTTGTGTAGATTATTTTATTATTACCCTAGTGAAATAAATTACCAGTTATATTATTCTCTTAATTATACAAGGGAAAGATAAGTGATTCCAATTATTTTGTACACAAAATTTGGAAAAACTTCTCAATCCTAGAGAGTTATTCCCTCTCCAAGATTACTCTCAAGAACAAGAGTGATCCTCCTCTATCGGATCACGGAGAACGATTTGGAAGTGGTCCTCAAGGCGATCAAAGACGAACGACGCAATCACAAGGATCTTTCGTGCTAGCACCCAAAGAATCCTTCAGTAATGTTCGAAGATTCATGGAGCATGTGTGGATCATCACTAGAGGATATCTACCCTTGATCTCTATAACACAATGAAGGTACACTGCAGATTTGTGGTCAGATGCATCAATGAAGAAAGAATAACCATGGAGGTAAGTCTATTTAATTAAATTAATTATAAACAAAATACATTGATCCTCTCTCTTATTTTTTATTTTCTATTCCTTTGTCTTATTTATTTGATTCAATTCTGTGGATCACAATGTTCATCACTGCATAGATCTTGAATTGTTCCTTGAATATGGAAAAAATCAAAGTTGGTCACTATCCCTCCCGAGCTTCTACTATGCCCGAAACCTAAACCTATTACCATGATCCCTAACCTTGGTAATAAATTAAATTTTCCAGTAATAAAAAAATGAAGTTCCTCAACCCTTCTACAGGAAAAAAACAAACAAAATTCAATAAATCACCAAACAAACACACAATTCAATAAATCACCAGAATACAGTTTACATCAGAAACAATATAAAAATACAATATGAATATCATCATAATTAAACAAAAATACATAATAAAATGTAACATATAAACCAAGAATACCATTTACATCAGAAATGGACCTCAATATTAGTATTGCTAGAACCATCACAACCCTCATCAACATATCCTATAAAACACCAACATCACCACCTCCTCTTACACCACCGACATTATCATCATCATGGGAATCAACATCAACATTTGTATATTAACCTAAATCAGTGGATGGAATAGATGAATCCTTATAAATAGAATACATCATCATCAAACAAGCATCAATTGCTGTAGCACCCTCTGGTGGGAGTGTAGAAGAAAGAGAAAATATTGCTCTCATCATATGTTCATTTATCATCTTTTGATGTCGAGTATATTCTTATACCTTTTGAGTTGATTGTTTGATTAAAACATTCATTTGTTCCTATGGTACCATACCAAAACTAGTACTCAAAAAAACTATGTCGAAATACCAGTATCTAGATACTACAATTTTCTTCCTAGGTCGACAACGCACCCTACCATGATGTTCATCTCTTAATTCCTGATGAAAATGATCCTTTGGATCCAAATTGTTTGGTTCTTTTTCTATTAATGTTTCCAAAGAAATACATTGAGTGATATATAATATAAATTAAAGTGATAAAATAATGTAAAGAATTAAATTTAGATAAAATAAAAGAAATTGAAATATACTTACAATCATTTCCTAGGTGTTGCTATTTACTGTGGTACTATGTCTCTTTTTCTTTCTTATACAAAACAAGGTAGAGTGAGGAACGCGACTCATGATATTCAATGCATTTTTCTGGGGAAAAAAGTAAATAAATAAATATTAGAATCAATTTTAGTTGTTGGATTCCATGATGCATCCTAGGTAGGATTATTGTAATGTTGGGATGCACACATTAAGAATTTATCCTAATTTAAAGAAGAGCACTTAGACTTTTGATAGAGGGATTCCCTACTTCATTCTTGATAGCATAATCAACCATATGATTAGATTGGTCTATTGATCTAGCATTGAGAATAGAAAATAAAGTGTGAGGCTATCCGAATATAGGAAAAATTAATGTATCCTCATAAGAGAAAATCACATGAATAGTGTTGAGATCTAGAAGCACACTAACCATTGCAATTTGGAAGTTTTGGTGTCACAAGAGCTGACTTGAGTAAGAATTCATGTGACTATACTATGCATGTATAATGAGGTTTCCTCATTGGTTTTTGGTGTACTATAATATGATCCACCACTTTTTGAGGTTTTGCAATAACAAAATTTATGTGGATTTAGTTATGGGTGTTGTAACTATTTTATGTGAATTTGGCTAGGTATCGCTAGGTTCATGACTATTGGTTTCTTGGAAATTGTTTATGGTGGATCATATGGATTTATTTTTCTAAATTCCTATTTTATAATAATGCCCATAACTACCCCTGGTAGCTAAAAACCCAACCTACTCCCCTGACATAACAAAAAAACAAAGCCCCCAACCCCTTACCTTTATGAAACAGCTCCCCTAACACCCCAAGAACCTACCCTTACACAACACTCCCTCATGACCCTTACACATACACAACACTTCCCTAGCTTCCCACCCTTACACAACACTCCCCCTGTAACGACCCAAAATTTTGAATAAATATTGCTTCCTAATTTTGTGTGTTATTTTATTTTATTTTTTATACTCAACAAAAATGTTTCATTTGATAACATGAGTATAATTAAAATGAGACCGTTGGGCTTTGACTGTTATATGACCATTGGTCAATATGACCACTGGAAACTAAATGTTTTGATTATTGCCTCTAAATACAAGTAATCTTGGTTAATTATTATAGAAAGAAGATTCGATGGCCTCACCCAGTAGTCTTGGACCGATCGAAGCCCATCTAACAGAACTTGGGAAGGAGGTAGCACCACTGGGCTTTGCTCTGGACCAAACCCAAGCCGAACTTCATCGTGTGAAGCTAGAACGGAATCGCCTTTGTGAGAAGTTCAAACTAATAGAAATTACTACTCATGCGATGTTAGCCGAGCCTCCCTCAGATTCTCTCACCTTATCACACCTTACACTTAGGTCCTATGCTGGTGTGATAAGGAGCTATGTAAGGAGACCGTAACTGACTTGTGTAATCCTTTGTTTTAAATAAAAATTGGTATTTCTTCTTATGATGAAGTTTATGAATTTTCAAATGACCGAATAAATATATTATGCATATTTTTGATGAATTTTAGAAAAAGGGTATTTTAAAAATGGTTATGTAAACCTTAAATAATTAAAAATGTGTAATGATTTTCGAAAAATGGTCTTCTACAATTATGTTCAGTACGAAATTTAGAGTCTAATAAGATTAACTTAATTTTTGATGAATAGTAAATTATGAATAGTGATTTTATGATTAGGATTAGTAATGTGTCCAAATGGATTAGTAATCTCACTTAAAGAAAGTATTAATATAATCTAGGCACCTTGATTAAGTAATGTGATTCAATAAAATGGTTAAATAACGGTTTCATAAATTATTATTCAAGTATTAGTTTTTTAGGGTGAATAGTATTTTTTAATTAAAAATTTAATTAAAAATATTTAGAAAATTATTTTTATAAAACGGATTTCATTTTTTAACTCAGAGCACCGATATTATGCTATAGTACTTTTTGGGGTTTTTTCTGAAAAAATGAATTTTCGGTGAATAGTGTTTTTATTTAAAAATTAAATTAAAAATATTTAGAAAATTATTTTTATAAAATGGAGTTCAAATTTTTAATCAGAGTTTTGATATTTGGTTAAGGTAAAATTTTGGGATTATTCTGAGAAAGTTGAATTTTCGATGAATAGTGAAAATATAGTTTTTAAGTTACGGGTGTCTAATGACATCATTAAATGATTTATTAAGTATGTAATCAATATGGTCGACTTATGAATAGTAATATAAGGTATGAGGTGTCCCAAGTGGCCAATACCATGGGCAAATACCATGGGCAATCCCATGGTTTTGCCAAAACCACTAATGAGGTGTCCCTTGGTCATTAATGCCTTGTCCCCTCACTTTCCCTATAAATACCAAGCCATCCTCTCATACATTAGACTCCCCACTCTCCCCCAACAAAGTTCTGGTCTCATTACCTCCCAAGGAGTCCTCCCATGGTGCCCCCAATCCCTCAAGGTCCCAACCTTTGAGTTTTAAGAGTTATGTTTTAAGGTAAGGGATCCGATCTCTCTCTTTCTTTTCAAGAAATATCTTTTATGTAATTTCTTTTATGATCCATGTTCTTATGTTAAAGGGTGTTATTTTATAATCCTATTACTGCCCTTTTCATGTTCACATAATGAGATATCCCCTCTTACTCTCATTATTTCGTTTTATGAAGTTTTAAGTGGCGCCGTTAGGCTGCCGAAATTTTTATAACAGATTCTTTCCCCCTTCTCATTTTTCAAGATCTATTATCATGTAAAGTATTTCAAGTTTTTTTTATTATGTTGGGGTATGATCTCTAAATTTATCATACTGATCTTTTATGATCATATGATGAGAGACCCCGTTTTATCTCTTCAATTCAGTATTTTGAAGTTTTAAGTGGCGCCGTTAGGCTGCCGAATTTTTAAGTGGTTCTTCACCCTTCTCGTTTTGAAGTTCTACTTTCATGTCAATTATTTCAAGTTCCTTTTTATTATGTTGGGGTATGATCTATAAATTTATCATACTGATATTTTATGATCATATGATGAGAGACCCCATTTTATCTCTTCAATTCAGTATTTTGAAGTATTAAGTGGCGCCGTTAGGCTGCCGAATTTTTAAGTGGTTCTTCACCCTTCTCGTTTTGAAGTTCTACTTTCATGTCAGTTCTTTCAAGTTCCTTTTTGTTATTTTGGGGTATGATATCTATATCTATCATACTGGACTCTTATGTTCATATGATGATAGACCCTATTTGATCTCATCAATTCATTTTTTGTTGAAGTTTAAGTGACGCCGTTAGGCTGCCGAATTTTTAAGGGATTCTTTCACCCTTCTCCTTTTCAAAGTTCTAATTCCATGTCAAGTCTTGAAAGTTCCTTTTTATTATGTTGGGGTATGATCTCTATATCTATCATACTGATATTTTATGTTCATATGATGAGAGACCCTATTTGGCATCATCAATTCATTTTTGGTTGAAGTTTATGTAACGCTGTTAGGATGTCGAATTTTCATAAGAGAAATCTTATTTTTGTCTTCCTTTCATGTTCTTGATTTCATATGGTATATTTTCAAATTTCATTACCATGTTCTTAAATCCCTTATATTCTCTCCCTATACTGTTTTATGGGTCATTTATCATTGTTTGACCCATGTCCCCTCTCTTTTCAACGTTTTCTAAAACCTTGTAACGTAGCCGTTGTGCTGTAGAATTTTCGTCTCAAAATGCCTCTCTCTTTTTCTCAAAATTACTTAATGTTATTAAGTGAATACTCAAAGCTCTTATTTATACAGGGTTATTCACATATATACAAAAATGTTCTATTTTAAATTCTGGGATTTACATACATGATACCCGCTTTCCCTTTCCGTGGGTTTAAAGTGATGTAAATATCATGTCTTTAAAGCAGTTTTTAAAACGTTATGATTATGAAATGAAACCCATTTTTTTTATGCTATATGGGTTGTTTATGAAATTATTTATGATGATATATGTGGCTCACATGATAATAAAGGAAAATTTAAGGGTGCGCCCTGATAGCGCTCCAATGCATTGGGTAATGATGTAACCACTAGAGATTATAATTTTCACAATACCTTGGTGAATAACCTTGGTAATTTTCAAATGACACCTTGGGGATGGACCTTGGTGATATGTTCATGATTGTCTATGTTAAATGATGTAGCCACATCTTCAAGTTATGAAAATGTTATTTTTATTATGATATGCCTCATGATTCATTCTCATGCCTTAAAGTTCTTTTCATGACCTTATTGAAGTATCTCAAGTTCACATGTAAAATGTTTCTCTTGTTTCCCTTACTGAGATTTTTCTCACCCTTTATTTTGATGTATGCCCCCAGGTTATGTGATGCAGTAATGAACCTAGGATGAACATGAGGAGAATCCTTTCAAGTGTTTTAGAAGAATGTTTTATGTTTTCATGTTTAAAGTTCCTGGTTTCCAAGACACTAAACCTTAAAGATCCTAGGTTTTGTAAAATGTAATGAAAGTTTATGTGATAAAAAGGCAGGATGCTATACCCCCACGAACCTACACTTATCCAACACTCCCTCGGAACCCTACCCTTACGCACCCCTAAGACCCTACCCTTATGCAACACTCCCCCAGTACCCTTACCCTTACGCAACAACTCCCCCAGCTCCCTACCCTTATGAATCACTCCCCCAAGACCCTTTACCTTATACAGAAGATCCCCCATCTCCATTACCCTTACACAATAACTTCCCCATGACCTTACCCTTATATAACACCCCCATCTCCCTACCCTTACACAATAACTCCCCCAACTCCCTACCCTTATACATCACTCCCCCGAGACCCTTACCCTTATGAAACACTCCCCCAAGACACTTACCCTTATGCAGTAGCTCCCCCAAGACCCTACCCTTATGAAACACTCCCCCATGACCTCTACCCTTACAAAAAACTCCCCTAGGACCCTACCCTTATATAGAAGATCCCCAAAATCCCTACCCTTATGCAACAACTCCCCCTAACTCCCTAAATTTACGCAAGTCTCTAACACTCTTACGTAGGGCTCCAACATGACCCTTACACAGGGATCCATCACTCTTAATAAATCGAAATATAAATTAAATAAAGGAAACATTCCTTTTTGAATGTGAATATTTTATAGTAATAACCAAATCTATTATTAGAATTAAAGAGAAATGTTTGACTACACTAAAATTTTGGTGGGAACCTGGAATGATTTTGAGTATAAAATAGAAAGGTGTGATGCCCAACATTGATGAAAATTAATGGAGTCATACATATTTAAAAAAAATATTTTATCAGTTTTGGTGGAGAAAATATACAATTGAAATATCATATTCAGAATAAGAGATAGAATAGAGAAGGGGAAGGATATTAAAATATCTGAGATTTAGAGAATATAAAATAGAATGTTAGAGAGAATAACTTATTGACACATATGGTTAGATGCATGTGAAGGATTGTGAGAAAAAGGGGAAGGAGTATCATTAATACACTTGGATTTAGAAGGAGTGCACCAAATGATATTTATTGTTTTGTGATTATAATGTTTTAAAGAAGAAGTGCTGATGCGATCCAAAGGATACAACATGGAAATTTTGTCTAATTATTTCCAATTTCTGGTGTGGAGAAAATCTTTAAGGCTATGTTATGGTCCTATTCAGATAAATAATAAAGATTGATGTGGAAATAAACATGATAATAAAGGAATATGAGAAGAGAAACAATTGCATCCAAAAACATAAAACTAAAAAAAAACCAATTTTACACAACAACAAAACTTTGAAAGTAATAAATCTAAATTTCAAGAAAATGAAGTTGAATATTTTAAATGTTAAATTACCCGTGCTTGCTCATGATATGGGAGAGAAGTGTGTCCAAGAGAGTTAATGTATTTCATTGTGATTTTATTTCTTTTGTTTCTATCATATTTCTCTTATAAACAAAAAATTATATAATTTCATTAATATCAATAAAATAAGTAATTTATACATTAAAATCATTTTCAAATAAATAAATGATTATATATATATTTATTTAACTAATACATTAAGATATAGACTCTTCCAATACTTGATCATCTCTCTATATTGTGATATTGGTCAATTAGGAATGCTCAGTATTTCTTTAAGCTCGATATCAACTATCTCTTTCCAACCAACATATAAGTCATACTTTTATGCTCACAACATTTCACCCAAATATATTAACCTTGTTTCCCTGACATTCTATCCATCAAGAAAATTATATTGAAGTTGCATTGAAAAAAATATTTGTTAATAAAATATTACAAATTAATATGTATAAAATATTATTAACATTACTTACCCAAATATATGCCCACACATTTTCCTTTATTTGGTCTCCAACTTCTCTTCAAGTTATTACTTGAACCAGAATGATATTGTTATGTTTAACAAGTCTACCTATAAAAATTTTATATTCCTTACCATTTTTCCTAGTGATAACTCCATCCTCATTGTATTGAACCATAATGTCAATTCTAGACCTCTCACATTTTTGTGCGACCTCATCATTTGGTAGTGGATGTAGCTAATTATGAACAATAGTTAGTAAAGGAAAATAATATATATGAATTTATAATTAATCACTATTAGTAATGCTTAAACACATACCAGTAGATAGGGGATCTACTATCCCCTATAGTACTATGTTTGGAGGAGGAGGGGGAGTACCCTATGCGGGAGGTGGGATATCTACAACCGGAGAACTTTGTATAGTAAATGAAGATAAATATACTTATGGAGGAAAAAAACCTTGTGGATATACCTGTATAGATGAAGGTGGATATGAAAATGGTTGTGTAATATATGGAAGTGCAGTGCCCTGTACATTGGATGATGGGAATGGGTAATAAGGATGGATGAGAGTATGATCGCTACTATCCTGTGTGGGTGTGGGCGGAAAGGGATATGGAAAAGGTGGGTATAGAAAATAAGAAGATGGAATAATCAGAGGATGAACTCCTAGTGACTAAAGCATCATGAAGGGAGGCTGAACTAGATGACCTCCTGGTGAATAAATCAGCATGGTGTTAGGTTGAACTATATAATCAGTCGTAACGATACTCCCCACTACACTATCAAGATCTTTAGTATAATTTAATAATCTCCTCAATGAATTATCCTAAAATAAAATGAATGTTAAAATTAATTTCTAATTTCTAAACATAAAATGCACTTACATTGGTGATCATAGAAGATATTTCTAAATCTCTAATTCACTGCTAATTTCTCTACATTATTCTCCTTCTAAATTCTTTATAATCAAGCATACTAACTTTTAAATTTAAAATAGTATTCTAATATAAATATAAATAATGAAAATGTTAAATAATATAATTGGTTGACTTAAGAAATAGATTAAAAGACACAAAATGCTATTTAATGTAAGACTTTATCAACCTAAAAATAATAATTTCATTACATTTTCTCATCCAGTTACCACAATGAAAACTCATTTAAAATTTTCACAATTTAATTAACATAATTAATTTGATATCATGTTTAAATTTTTAAAAACACATACAATATAACAATAATATCAAGTAAACACTTAAAAATGAGTCCACCCTATGTATGCCTTGTTATAATTTATGGTTCAAAATATATTCTAACAATTAAATCATTTGTGTTATAAAATGAAACATTTGAATAAATACTGATAGGTTCATCCAAAACATCACTACCATCCATGCCTTCATCAAAAATATTTCTTGAAATTACCTTATTAATAACACCAAATTGTTGTTTTAATAGTTTAGTTACATAAAACACCTATCTAGATTGTGATGCAAGAATATAAGGTTCATCGATATGAAGCTGATGTTTTATATCAATCACTCTAAATCAATAGTAATCTATATTCATTCCTTCCATGTCATTAAATCAAACCACTTACATTTTATCATTGTGGAATGACCATGTGCGTAGTAATATAATAAAATGATTCTTTTTATAACCCCATAATATGTTATATTTTTCAATCGAGTTTTATTGTGTGATTCACTCACATAATAATCTGTTGTGGTGCTTATCGTGACACCATCATACTATATTGTCTTTTTTTCATAACCATTGATAAATAATTTAAATCCATTGACAATAAATGTATTACAACCACATACTAAACTATTTGGACCAATTGATAACACACTTATTTCATCTGATACACTGTTCATTGGTAAACTTAGAACCTAAAAGATACCAACATAGAATATTAAATAGATATATGTGATTAAGTTATGTAGAAAAAGAAATCTATTACCTTTGAATTTAACCAAGTAGTAAATTATTTATGTGTAATTTTTTCTTCCTCTTAATAGATAAAGAACAATATATCCTTTTTATAATTTATAAATGTTCTCTAAAAATATAAAAGATTCAAAATGTCAAAAGCTATGAAAAAATCATACAATGAAAAAAGTCATATTTATTAGTTTACTTACTCGATGTAATCATAAAACACACCACATTTAAATAATAATATATGATGATCCATTTCCCACTCTTCCCTATTCAAATTACATAATGAGTATGATACAAATATTCCCTTTTTTAGGGTAGTGAAGGAAATACAGGTTCAATGGGGTCATATTGCTTATCTTCATTTCTCATTAGTCGATTAGAATTCATAGTGAGTTAGACAAGTATAATGAACAAAAATCCATGCATTCTTGTGCTAAATATCATTTCACAATAGAGTCTTTAAGATAATATTTATTTCTCACATAATATTTCAATGAAGACATCATTATTTCTATATGATACATCCAATGACTTGAAATAAGACCACCAAAAAGAACTTATGTGGTAAGATGCATAGTCAGATGTAAGATACATGTGAATAATGAATATGTGAAAATTTTCTCTAAGTCACAAAGAATAATTAGTGCATCTATCTATAAATTTTTGATAAAAATTATGCTCATTATTTTGGCACAAAGGTATTGATAAAAATGACATAACTTAATCAAAATAACTCTAACATCATGTGAAAGTAAATGTAAAATAAAAATGGGAATAAACTCATGTAACAATGCATGATAGTCATGGGTTTTAAGAGATTTTAGTTTCACATATTATGTATTCACCATTTTAAAAATGTTACATGAATAACCATATGGAACCTTCAAACTTTCCAAGACCTAAAGTAATTATTTTTTCTATGCATTAGTTAATAAAAAACAAGCAAAATGTACTTTTCACTTATTCTGGACAATTAACTCAGGACAAATTCTTGGTCTTATACCCCAATCTATCAAATCATGACATGACCAAAAATATTCTTTTGTTTTTCCTATGACATTTAAAAGAGTACCAAGTAATATTTATAAAATGTTTTTCTTGATATGAATTACGTACAAGCAGCGATGTAATCAATTTGATGAATAATAGGAAAACTCAAAGTATATACTTTTATTTCTCCAATTGATATTGGAATTCAAATTATTATTCCTTCAATTTTGATTGAATATTTTTAATAACATAATTCAAACTATTAAGTTCTTTAAAAATATTATTCCCTGACATATGTTGAGGTGTTTCATCTGTCTCTACAAAATTATTAAACCGTCTTTGATTTTTCCTGTATGGATGATCCATTGGTAGAAACCATAGATGCCTTAGAAAGTTTAAAGTTTTTTCTAAAAATTCAATCTTCGTGAACATGTATTTTTCATAAAAATAGAGAACGGTAATTTACCTTTTTTACTCTAACTAAAAATTATTCTGTAAGCATAGAGATCATTGATCATCCATAATAAATCTATATGAAACATAAAACACTCCTTCCTAAATGAATAATATACTTTGACACCAATGATAAAAATATCCTTAAACTCATATATTAATGGTGCAAAGTATATTTCAATATCATTTTTAGGAGCACTGGGTCTAGACATGATAATAAATCCCTTCTTCATACACATCCTTGATTTTTTTATAAATGTGAATGAAAATAGTATAAGTGATATGTGCAGTATGCATATGGTGAAATAGGTTGAAACCATCACATGATAATCCCAATATAATATTTCATGGGTCAACTTACAAGATCAGGATGTAACCTATCAAATTTCTTCCAAGATAACTCATTTACAGGATGAAATATTTCATCATTATCCTTATTTCTACCATCTTCATTCCATCTCATATTTCTTTCCATTTGTTTTGAAATAATTTTTTTGAATCACAATAATTAAAGGAAAGTTCTACATTACTTTATATGGTATGAAATATTGAGTTCTATCTTTATTAGTCTTCCACCTTGATGTACCACATTATTTTCACTAACTCAACTCTGCATTTTCTTTCCAGAGAAAACAATAATATTTGGGGAAAGTATGGATCTTATTAGGTGAAAATAAAATTTCTTTAACCAACTTTGATGCCATATAATCATTTTCTAGAATACACGCATCATCAGGTAGTAAATACTTAATAAATGTAAGGATATAGTCAACCATAATATTACTAAATCCATACATTACTTTCCCATGATATAATCGTATTAAAAAAAAATCAAGTTTTCTTATTTTTCCACATGCTCGATATATCAGGTTATTTATATATTCCATCATCTTTCTAACATGCTCAACACCATTATTTTGATCAACAAGAAAAAACTATGTTCCTATATTCATTTCCTCTTATACTAGTCTACATAAGGTTTTAACTTGAGAAACAAATGGAAACAGACTAGAAATAAAATTTTCATACCAATCCTTTTAGTTGAATCAATTTTATTCTATATTTGAGATTTTTCTCTATTATGATACCATACATGATATTTTTTTGGAAACCATTTTTAGTGATATGGAAACTCATTTCCTCGTGATTTAACCATGGACTCCCAACATAATCAAAACATGGTCATCAAATTAGCTTTCCATCTGAATCATTATTGAATGAAAAGTCCAAAAAATATCGTAACTCATAAAACTCACCAGTGATCTGATCAACATTGTACAACTACTTCTATCCATTCTAATAAAAATAAACATACATTAAATAAATAATATAGAAAATAAATTAACATGATATGTATTGTTTCATGAGATAAAAACTAATTATAAATAACATGTTTATAAAAACATCATAATAAATATCCTAAATGGAAAGTAAAATAATATATTATATGTTATTAAATTTCAATTTATAGTCAATTTTCTATTCATAATATTCAGTATTTATTAATTCATTATTTTAAAACATATTATAGTACATCTTCATCAATAATAATTTTGTGAAACTATTTTACAAATACATATTGTTATATTAATGTATTCACTATAACTACATATTATTGGAATATCCTACTGGGTTATTATACTCAACCCTATATGTACACACTACTAGGAGATGTCATATGCTATTGAGTTTAATCTTTTTTGCATATAAATTATATAATTTATATGTTTCTCTAATGAAATAGTTATGGTTCTTGAATTATGGGATCCCTATAATGGATTTTTTCTATATCATAATTTTTTTTTGTGATTATTCTATGTATATATGACTTAGAAATTTTTTTAATTGGTATTTATCATTTAGGTAATTTGTATGTTTGGAGAAAAATTATCTGTAAAATGGTGTGTAAACCCATGGTTTTAGTTACCAGTCCTTAAAATTCCATGGAGCACACCTGAGGTCAGTGGTAGCTAGGTATGGAGATTGATTATTATCTTTTATGGCTCATTAAAATTTCATTATCAAAATTTAGTGATTTAGATACTAAAGACTTTAAACCCAAAAAAACATTGTTTTAGTTTGTCAACCCATCAATTATATACTTGATTAGAGTATTAATGATTAATTAGTATTAATTAGTAAACTCATAACGCTTAGTGATTTTATTATCCTTAATTTAAAAGGTGATGAAAATATTATAATAATCTTGTAATGTGCACTTTCAGAAGAATATGAAGTGAATATTATAGTTATGTAAGGTAGGATAATTTCATATATAGGTTATATCGTGGAAAATATTAATATTTTTAGGTAAATGAATGTACTCATTTGATTATTGATTATTTAAATGTGCATTTACTTTATGAATTCAATGTTACTTCAAATGATTCAACTTATAATGGCATTTATTATCATTTTTTATTCCATTATTTAGCCCAATATATAGGAAATGATGTCAAATACTAGTGTATATGTAGAAAAAATCACATTACATAGTGAATGATTTATATTTTAATCTTAAATCATCAACATTAAAGTAATTTTTTAGATATATGAATAATAATAAATATATCCAAAGGTGTATGAAAAGACAATGATATAGTAGTTGGGAGAGAGAAAATATCACCATAAATGGTTGATCCAACACTATAAGTTTGTATTTGGATTTATGGCACAAATCATTCCATGTGATATATTATATTGTTCATACTTATCAAGAGTATGTACACATCTAAATAATACAAAATATAGAAAATAAATATAGTGTCATGATAAATTTACATAGTTCACTACAAAGGGATACATCGAAGGAGAATACACATAATGATATGCTGGTGTACCAAAAATCACTTCTCACTGTATACAATTAAAATATTTCAGTAAGGTTCCCTATCAAACCAAGGTTAACTACCTCTATCTTCTTATCCACACTCTACTTAAACTAATAGATTCAAGAATTTATGATGAAAATTTCATCCACAATGAATATAAAATTAATCAATACACCATCCATATTTGGTGCTTTCTATTTAACTACAACTTTTTTGATCAATTTTTTATATTTCATTATGATTAAAATCTATTTATAGAATCAATAAAAGTACTCTAGATATGAAAAATAGTCTCTAATATTCTAGATCATTTTTTATTTATCTTCAATAACTATTATTATCCTATTTTTAACATCTTTAATTTTATCTTACAAAAAATTTCCCTCCTCAAATAAAACATACTAGGTGTTCATTGACCTTATAATCCATCTATTAGGTTCAAATTAATCCCCAAAAAATAAAGCCAGTCTTTCCAAATTAGAAAATAATTTAAACATTCCAAATATTTTTTAATCCATAGAACTATAACAAGACACACCCAATTGTGGTGTAATAAACTTCAATCATATAGTCAACAAAAAATAACATCCTTACTGTGAATATGACATCCTCCTTGAATTCATAGGGTTGATAATTATAGATATTTCTAACAATAATAAATCATGGTGCTACATGTATTTTACTAGAATATTATGGCCTCAAACCATTATGTAATGTTTGGGCCAAAAGATACATCATGTAACACTTTTTTTATAGCCTCATATTATGGAATGATTATCAGGGAATAATGTAAAAATACACCACAGACTAAAAAACGTAAGAAAATATGTACTAATCAAATGAAATAGAACTTATGATTAATCAGAGGAGCCTTCAAAAAAAAACGAGGACACTATACCATGTGAATGTGGTTAAAGGATGAATATTGAGTGCGAGGAGTAGGAGGATTAGGGTTTATAGAAAGAGTATGGGTTAGCTCATGTGGGTACCACTCATGGAAGGTTTCAACTATAAAACTCGTGAAAGGTTCACTTACAAAAGTAAAATCATTCAATTGATATACCAAATAGAGGAGGAACACATGATGAAGGGGATATAGGAGGGGAGGAATGTGTGATGAAGGGGATGAGAGGGTGAAAGGCACTATCATGGGTGCTCTCAAATGAAATTTAATTTCAGGTTATTTAGGTGTAGTAGAGTGGCTAACCAAGGTCATCTCTCAAAGGAGGAAGTAATTTAAAACAACATATTAAAGGTATTTTGAAAATAAAATAAAATAAAATAAACAACTTAGAAGTATTAGTGGGGGGGGGGAGGGTTTGTTCAATGTTTATAAAATAAGAATAAGAAGTATGCTGGAAGAAGATTTTATTTTTTTGTTTTTGTTTTTGAAATGAAATTTGATCAATAAAACACAATGCGAAGATGTTTTTTTAGAAAATATTTTAAAAGGCGTAATTAATATAACTCTAACTTTTCACTTAATTATTGATACTTATAATTTAAATTAATATCCACTTAATTATTATCCCCTAATTTTTTAATCTTCATACCCTATAAGAATTAACATTACCACAAATATGAAAAGAGTCAAACCCTAGGCCAGCTTCAGAACATACAATCGCAACACATTGCTTTGATTTTCGTTTTAATACTAGATTATGGTCAGTGGTAAATTAGAGAATAAATCCATTTTGTAAAGAAGGATTAATTTATTTCAGGTATTATATTTGAACTCTACAAATTTATCCCACGTGGTTTGGTTTTACCGATTAAGTTTTGCTCTCACAATTTACACAAATCTCAACCTCGCGTGTTTTTGTGTTAATTGATCAATTGTTTTATTAGTTTATTATAGTTTTAAAACTCAATTCATGGATCATATTTTTTGAATTATATTATCGTAATGATTCAAAATAAATAAATTAAGAAGTTAAGAAGTCGATCGATTATTAAGAAAACTACTATTCCATGGGCGACATAGTCATCGTAGAAACGAATTACATCTGAAAATATTTAGAAAGGGTATAATTCAATATCATTTATACTATTTGATTTCCAGACCAAATATTAAGATTAAGATAAAAATAAAATAGAAAATAATAGAAGAAATTGAAGAGAAACTAAGAGTTTATTGAAAGTACAACAACATTAAAACAAAGAAGAGGAAAATAAGATCATTTTGGAGGAGATCCTAACTTGGTAGCAACCCTCCTCCAATTGTGTATTGAAATGGTATTAAACCACTTCTCCTATACTCCCAATCCCCTAATTCACATTCCAAACCCTTAAAATTAGTAAAACACCAATTTATAGAGTAGAGGGAAGACTAGGTTTCAAGTGTGAATGGGGAAATTCGGCCAAATATTTTATTCCAAGTTTAACTACTGTTTGACCTTCAGAACGCGTGAACCATATATCCTTCTAGAAGGATCATTTGTGAGAAATTTTTTTCTAGAGATTCTCTCAAAATTTGGGCCCAATATAAGCAAAGATGTAGAATTTATGGCCCAAATATAAAACTAATTTATAATCTGGAGAGTCCAACCCAACTTTGACTTCATGACCCATTTTCTCCAACCAAATGCATGATTTAGCTAAAATGTCATGAATAAAAGTTATAACAAATTAAGTCAGAAACAAATTTACAAAATATTAAGTTCAAATAATTCAAATAAAATTATTTATGTTTGAAATACTACAATGAATTTTTAAAGGGTAAAATTGGAATTTTCATCAAATTTTCAAATGAATGATCTAATCCCAAATATTTTATAAATAAACATATTTAACACAATGTGAGGATTTTTTTTTCATTTATTATCAATAAAATATTCAACAAAATTGTGTTTTATCAACTCCCCACACTTACCTTTTTGCAATCCTGGGAAAAACCTTATATCATGTATTCGAAAAAATCGTGACAAGACATACATGTTCATATTTCTCAATCCACAGTAGAAATATAGGCAAAGTAAAAATCCCATAAAGAGTAAAAATCAATTAATTTTAAAGTCATTGTCTCATAAATTGAGTCAAAACAAAATCCAATGAGATTCATAACACTAATCATAGGGAAACAAGTTATGGGTCTACCATGCCACTAATTCCCTATACGTGTGTGTGTGCCAACCATTCCAAGTTCATATCTCCAACCTTTATTCAGTATATTTAGATCATGTAAAACAATTCTTCTTACCTAGTTTAATTCACCAAACCTATTCTATATTCCTTTGAAATCAAATTTCAAGACCCACTCACTTAAGCATTCCCGAAAGTCAAACCATAAGCTCCCGACCTAGATATCCCCATATGTTGTACATTTCATCACTCCCCTTATTTTTTAAGTTTCACTTGGAACAAATATCACAATCATCTCTCAACCCCTGTTTGATCTCCTCATGACACTAATTTTAGTAGTTATAATAAGATCAAAGGCCGAGTAAGAGTGGTTTTTGACCTAACAAAGACACAACCCATATTTTTGATTTTTTCAAGGGTGAACAACTGTTGGATAACAGGTACACATGCATAGGTTAATTTAGTATAGTAATGAAATTGATTAGAATAGAAACAAACATATAGACCAACCAATTATTATTTTTACCTAACTTGAATACACCTTCAATTGAGTAGGGAATATTTCACAAGTCATGGTTGAGTGAAAGGATGTGTAGAGAAATCAATGACAAAATTTACCATGAAAAAATATCACAAATAATGGTGTCAAAATCTAAAAGGTTTTATAATGACACAACTAATCATATCATAGATGACTTCCATTTTTATAAAAATCAACCCTTGATGATGAAATATTACTCATTCTTATCATTCTACCAATGAATTTTGAAAACATACATTTTACATATGTTCCACATGAGAATGTTACATGATATTTTTTTTATTTTTTTTGAAAATTTAATGGAAAACTTAATAGAAAATACACAAAAAACTCACAAATGAAAATCCCAAATATCTACCCCAAAATTTTTTCTTCTCCCCCACACTTAAAATATTGCATTGTTCTCAATTTGAACTTATTAAATGATATGTGCACATGAAATGAATAATTTTAAATAGGACAAAGAATATAAAAGTAAAAGGGTTATGAAAAGCCTGATATTCTCAAGTGGTGATGGGGTTATGCAGTGTGATGAAATCTACTACATTAGTAGAAAGTCCCTTAATGTATTGATTCAAGTGTTTCCCATTGATTGTAAATATCCTTCCAGTGTCCTCTTGTGTAATCTCCACTACACCATAAGAAAAAACAGTAGACAAAACATAATGACCTAACCATCTGGAACGCAACTTACCGGGCATCAGCTTTAGTCGTGAACTGTAGAGTATGACTTTCTCTCAAACATAAAACTCCCTTTATTGGATCAATCTATCATGAGATGCTTTTGATCTTTCCCTATAGAGCCTTTAGTTCTCATATGATGAAAATTGAATCTCCTCAAGCTCTTGGATTTGAATATTCTTTTGTATTCCATCTTGGGCCAAATCCATGTTGCATTTATTTATATCCCAATAAGCCCGATGCTCTACTTCAATGGAGAGATGACACTGTTGGTTCGGAAGAAAGCAGAAAATGATGGCAAGAGGGGGGGGGGGGTGAATTGCCTTTTAAAAAATGATTAACAAATTTAAAATCAAAGTGAAAGATGCAGCGGAAATAAAGAAGGCAAGACACAAGAAATTGATAACGGAGTTCGGCCAAAAACCCGGCCTACGTCTCCGCTCCCAACTCAACCGTTGAGAGATTCCTACCGCTTGCTTTTCAATGGTTTTAGCAAGAAACCCACTAGGCTTTGAGGTAGCACTAGGACCTATTACAGCTTGATTTTTGTGGTTTAGCAAGAACCCACTTGCTTTTAATGGTTTAGCAAGAACCCACTAGCCTTTTAACGGGTGAAGGCTAGCTCACCGAAACACAAGCCTTTTAAAAGGAAAGGCTTGAAGAAACCTCTTCACACCTTAATGGTGATGTGAAACCCAAAAGAAAGGGAGATGAGAAAAGAGTTTGGGGTTTGTAGGCACAAACCCAAATTTAAAGCTCAAAATAAATATACAAAGAAAAACCGTAATCGAGGAAGTCTTGGGCGCCAATTGGATGATGGAGTTGATGTAGCGTGCTCTCCCAAGCTTCTTGCGGTTCTCCTTGGATTGGAATTTGGTTGGAGCACTTGAGGATCCTTGAAGGTGGAGCGCCGGAGGTTCGCCAAATGTGCAACAATATGTCCGGGCGCTTGGTATATGATCCGGTTAGGTTCCGGGGCTTCCTTGGCCTTTATTTATAGGCATGGAACCCATTGGGGGCCTTCGGAGCCGTTGGAGAAGTCCTCGGAGCCGTTGGAGGCCAAAAGATGGTTGAATGGTCAAACCCAACGGCTAGTTTGACTGGGCTACCGGCTGGCCGGTGCCTTGGATGTTGAGAAGGAATTTGGTCCAGGCTCTACCGGTCGACCGGTGGAGGAGCCACCGGCTGGCCGGTGGCAAGACAGTAGCAAAAACTATTTGGGCTGGGTGCCACAGGTCGACCGGTGACAGAGCCACCGGTCGACCGGTGGAACCTGGCAGTGGGCAATCCCTCTGCCAGTTCCACCGGCTGGCCGGTGCTATCACACCGGTTGGCCAGTGGACTGAATTTCAGTCCATTTCTTGTCCATTCTTGGGCCAATCCTTTGGCAATCTTTTGCCTATCATCCACAACACTTAAAAACAAAGTTAAACACATATTAAAGTGATTGTGATCATGAAAATAAAAGAGTGTGGGGTACAACAATCTCCCCCTATTTTGATGATCACAATCACTTATCAAAGCAATGTAAAAACTTAAATGAAAGGCATGCCTAAATGATAAATGAAAATAAATACTAAGCATGAGAGAAAAGATTCTCCCCCAATCAATCAAGAAATTTCTCCCCCTTTGTGATTATCAAAATAGCGTGGGGCATAAAACTTGATTGAGGGAGGCGATGAAAAACGAGATTTTAAAACAATTGAAAATGATATCAATTGTTGAAAATTTTGAAATGAAAATTGAATAACAGTTTGAATTGAAAGTTTTGAATCAAAAACCAATTGAAATTTGAAATTTGAAACCAAATGAAATTTTTGAAATTGAGAGTTTTGAATCAAAAAAGAATTGAGAGATTTGAATGAAAATTTGAAACCAAGTGTTGAAATTGAATAGTTTGAATAAAACAAAAATTCTTAAACAAACCTAACTCCCCCTAAATAAAAACAATAAATCACCGGGGAGAGGAATTTTGAAAAGAGACAATTTTAGGCCCGGAGAGACTCGCCAAAAGGGATTTTTCAATCCAAATTTGTTTCATGGCGGGTCTTCTCCTATAAAATTCGTCCGAAAAGAAAATAGACTTGGGTTGACTGTACCGGGCATTTTTGCAATTACACTCATAAATGAGGTGCCCGGGTTTTTTACAATAGTTACAAAATTTATAACAAGAGCTCCCCCTTACAAAAACAGTTGGAGCATGGGAGGAGGAAGCTACATTGGTATATCCTAGCCCTTGGGTGGTTCTTGAAATTCGTTGGGAACCAAGCAATTTTGAAAGATTTTGTTCCCCTTGGGTGAATTTGGCTAGGGATTCTCTTAGGTCTTTAATGGTTGATTCCAAAGAATCAACATCAGGGAAATTTTGGATTTTTAGGGAGAGTTCCTCCTTCTCTTTGAGAAGTTGGTCTTTTTCGGAGGAAAGCTTTTTGAAATTCTTTTTCAAAGAAACAAATTTAGAAGAAAGTTCATGAAAACCATTTTCAAGTTGGTCTCTAGCATGTTGGAGTTCTTCATATGACAACTGATTGAAAGAATTTGAAGAACTAGAAGACGAGGAAGAAGAGTCGGAAGATGATACCTCATGATTTGCCATTAGGCATTTTTTACCTTGGTCGCTCGAGGAGAAGGAGGAGAATGAAGAGGTGGAGCTATCACTCCATGTTGCCTTTGAAGCCTTCTTCTTTTTCTTCTTGGCCCTTTTCTTGTGAGGTGGGCAATTGGGTACGGATTTTGCCTCGGGTTCTTGCTTTTGAGTGGGTTCTTGCTTTTGAGCCATGCTAGTACCTTCATGGGTTAGCTCTAAACATTTCCAAATATCATGTGAAGATGTGCAAGAAGAAATATGATCAAAAACATTTCTATCTAACCCACAATGTAGAGCATTCATGGCTTTGCCATCAAGCTCGAAGTTTGCAATGTCTACGGGGGTCCATTGAGATTCATCTTGAGAAGAGAGCGTAAAACCATGCATAACAATTCTAAAAATTGGATAGCTAATGCTTTTAAGAAAAGTTGACATGCGGGTTTTCCAAAAAATATAATCGGCTCCATCAAAGAATGGAGCACGATCCAAAGAAAATCCTTCGGGGGATTGAGAGGAAGAAGCGGTAGAAGCCATCAAAAAAAAAAATAAGATCTTTAATTTGAAACCGGGTAGGGAATTATTCAAAAACCTCCCTCTGATACCAATTGTTGGTTCGGAAGAAAGCAGAAAATGATGGCAATAGGGGGGGGGGTGAATTGCCTTTTAAAAAATGATTAACAAATTTAAAATCAAAGTGAAAGATGCAGCGGAAATAAAGAAGGCAAGACACAAGAAATTGATAACGGAGTTCGGCCAAAAACCCGGCCTACGTCTCCGCTCCCAACTCAACCGTTGAGAGATTCCTACCGCTTGCTTTTCAATGGTTTTAGCAAGAAACCCACTAGGCTTTGAGGTAGCACTAGGACCTATTACAGCTTGCTTTTTGTGGTTTAGCAAGAACCCACTTGCTTTTAATGGTTTAGCAAGAACCCACTAGCCTTTTTAACGGGTGAAGGATAGCTCACCGAAACACAAGCCTTTTAAAAGGAAAGGCTTGAAGAAACCTCTTCACACCTTAATGGTGATGTGAAACCCAAAAGAAAGGGAGATGAGAAAAGAGTTTGGGGTTTGTAGGCACAAACCCAAATTTAAAGCTCAAAATAAATATACAAAGAAAAACCGTAATTGAGGAAGTCTTGGGCGCCAATTGGATGATGGAGTTGATGTAGCGTGCTCTCCCAAGCTTCTTGCGGTGCTCCTTGGATTGGAATTTGGTTGGAGCACTTGAGGATCCTTGAAGGTGGAGCGCCGGAGGTTCGCCAAATGTGCAACAATATGTCCGGGCGCTTGGTATATGATCCGGTTAGGTTCCGGGGCTTCCTTGGCCTTTATTTATAGGCATGGAACCCATTGGGGGCCTTCGGAGCCGTTGGAGAAGTCCTCGGAGCCATTGGAGGCCAAAAGATGGTTGACTGGTCAAACCCAACGGCTAGTTTGACTGGGCTACCGGCTGGCCGGTGCAGGGCCACCGGCTGGCCGGTGCCTTGGATGTTGAGAAGGAATTTGGTCCAGGCTCTACCGGTCGACCGGTGGAGGAGCCACCGGCTGGCCGGTGGCAAGACAGTAGCAAATACTATTTGGGCTGGGTGCCACAGGTCGACCGGTGACAGAGCCACCGGTCGACCGGTGGAACCTGGCAGTGGGCAATCCCTCTGCCAGTTCCACCGGCTGGCCGGTGCTATCACACCGGTTGGCCGGTGGACTGAATTTCAGTCCATTTCTTGTCCATTCTTGGGCCAATCCTTTGGCAATCTTTTGCCTATCATCCACAACACTTAAAAACAAAGTTAAACACATATGAAAGTGATTGTGATCATGAAAATAAAAGAGTGTGGGGTACAACAGACACAATTTCCCAAAAACAATCTGAAATGGGGACATACTGATGGGTGTCTTGTATTCTATCTGCTATGGTCCAAAGTGTCCACAACAAGAATGTGTATGAAAAAAAATGTAAAACAGATTCAAACTCATGATCATGAACACATCTCTTAATAAATTGGTCACTAAACATGTACCATAAGTAGGGATCATCCCACACATAAAATATAGACTCAATATTTAATTTTTGGACTTGATGTTTCTTTAATTTTTTAGGAATTTCAGAGGCAACAAAGTAGTTAACTAAATCAACATACCAAGGATGCGTACCTGAGATGGCATAAAGATGCTCATTGGGGAAAGTGTCCCGAAGTGGTACCTGGTCTAAGGTTTCATCCTCTAGTGTGTGATTAAGCCTACTCATGTGGTTCTCCACCAAGTTATCTGACCCCTTCTTTCCCTTTATCTCAATATCGAATTCCTGAAGAAGGAGCATCCATCAGATAAGTCCGGGCATTGCATCTGGCTTCTTCAACAGGTATATCAGAGCTACATGGTCAGAAAAAAAATACTTTAGAGACCAATAAATATTAATGGAATTTATCTAAAGAAAATATGATGGAAATAAACTCCTTTTCCATGGTTTTGTAGTTTGATTGGGCTAAATCCAATGTCCTCGATGCATAGGAAATCACATGTGAGCATCCCTCCACCCTCTGGGATAAGACAGCTTCGACCGCGAAGTTGGATGCGTCACACATAAGGTCAAAAGAAATCTCCCACCATGGGGGATGTATGATTGGTGGAGTTGTCAAAAACTTCTTTAGATTATAAAATGAAGTCTTGCAAGAATCATCAAACAAAAAATTATAATCCTTTTAAAGTAATCGCGACATAGGAAGAGCAATCTTACTAAAATATTTGATGAAGCACCGATAAAATCCCACATTACCTAGGAAAGATCAAACATCACACACACATGAATGATAAGGTAAGGATGGAATAATATCTACCTTACATCTATCAACCTCTATCCCATGTCATGACACTACATTCCCTAAGACAATGCCATGCTCTACCATGAAATGACACTTTTCAAAGTTTAAGACCAGATTCTTTTCAATACAACAATTCAAAACATTTCCCAAACTAGAGATATAATCATCAAATGAATACCCATACATTGTAAAATCATCCATAAATACCTCTATGCAGATCTCGATAAAATTAGAAAAAATACTCATTATGCATCTTTGGAAGGTACTTGGGGTATTGCAAAGTCCAAATGGTATCATCCGATAGTAAAATGTGCCAAATGGACAAGTGAATGTTATCTTCTTCTGATTATTTGGGGCTATAGGAACCTAGAAATATCCAAAAAATCCATCAAAGAAACAATAACATGTCTTCCCAGCTAGTCTCTCAAGCATTTTCTCAATAAATGGGAGGGGGAAATGGTCCTTGAAAGTGGATTGATTTAGTTTCTTATAATCAATACACACATACCAACTGTTTTGTACCCTCATTGGAACTAATTCCTCTCTCTTATTTCTAACAACAGTAAAACCACTTTTCTTAGGCATAACTTGAATAGGACTCACCCAGTGAGAATTTGAAATGAGATAAATTATACCTGCCTCGATCAAATTTTCAACTTATTTTTTAACAACTTCTAGAAGAGTTGGATTCAGTCTCCTTTGTGGCTGCCTAACCGATTTAGCCCCATCCTATAAAAGAATCCTATGCATGCATATAGAGGGTCTAATACTTGATATTCCATCCAAGTTCAACCCAATTACCCTAATGTTCTCCCTAAAAATATTCAAAAGTTTTTCTTTATGTTCAAAAGGGATATTGTTATAAATTATAACAGGTAATTTCTCACCACTTAACAAGTATGAGTATTTGAGATTAGGTGGAAATGGCTTGAGTTCCAATGAAGGGGGTGAAGTATGGATGGAGACATTGAAGGAAATGAAATATGTGCGCAATTAACATTAGTACCAGAATAATCATCATCAAAATAAGAGAATAATGCATCAAAACCATTAGCATATTCAACAGCCGAGTCATAATTAGAGTGAACATGATCAAAATCAGAATATGAATCCATTTCAAAATCAAATATAAGTGAGTTTTGTGCATTATATATAGGTGTGGAAGTGCTATTAGACATCAAACTAGAACCAATACTCACAATCTCCCTAAGCACTAGACAATCAAATTCCATGGGTTTTTAATTTGGTGGTTCAAAATGGGAGATAAAAAAAGCAGAATGGTCTTCTGAGGGATACTTCATGGAGTTCATAACATTAAATATCAAAAATTCATCCCCAAAATCCATGGAAAGTGTACCCTCATGGACATTTATGATAGTTTTTTGCAGTTTTGAGGAAGGTCCTACCTAAGATAATGGGAGCATGAGAACTTACCGAATAATCCTCCATGTTAAGCATGTATATAAGGCCCCAACCTTAAACATTACTTAATCTTGAGTTATTACAAGATTACACCTTGATGATCTTTTCAGGTTTAGAGTTTTAGATAATTAGATCATAAAACATGCATTACATTCCACATTTAAACAAATTGGTTACATAAAATATAGTATTCATTTTTACCATGAATGGAAACATATTTAAAATAAAACATGGATTCTTTCTTGACACTTCCTTGACACTATCATCATATCATGTACCTTTCCCTTGACTTGTGAAAAAAATTTCAAAAACTTGGGATGAGTATAAAAAGCTCAGTAAGGGATATAAAAATATGGAAATGAAACATGGGTACATATATACATAATAATGAAATCATAATTTACCAATAAAACATAAGCACTTTATCATACCTCATCAAATCATGAATAAATCATAGAAATCATAAGACATAATGGTAACTTGAGGCATTCATAACATTCTTACGTAGGGAGTAACCCTCTTGGTTACATTTGGAATACCCATCACAGTATATTACCTAAATCTCTTCGTAGAAACCTTAACGTTTCACTCCTTTGCGTTACCCAATGCATTGAAGAGATATATCGGGCTCACCCACCCTTAGTTTATCACGGAACCACCCGTCTTCATAATAATGCCCAAGAACCATAACATAATCTTATCACATAAAACATACATAAAGGAAACATAACATTTCCACATTTCAATCACAAGATATCAATAAAACACATTGATATAATAAAAACATTATGAAAACCATTTTCAATACCAAAATAAAAGAAAAGTAAAACAGGGTATTTATTTTTCTTTAAAAAAACGGTATGGCTTGTAGAGGAAGCCGAAACTCAAATAATGGTCACGGCGGTGGAGAAGTCATTATCGCCACATACGTACGACAAAAACATTACCTTTTTTCGTTTAGTAAACTCTTCATATAAAAAATATTCCTTTTGAATAAACTTAAAAGTCAAAGGGGTTCATACACCGTATAAAAGAAGGTTGTGTATAAAACAAAATATGCCTCAATGAAAGGAGATTGAGACGAAGTCCCATATCTCGGGTCCGAATTGACTTGATTGTTCTTTAAACTCCTTAATAATAAACTTGAGTTAATTTATACTTTCTTAAAAACCTTTTTCAAGTTCATTATTCCTTTTATATCACTTATTACCATGTCATGAACACTATGTAATTATTTAAGTTATTAACGGTCATTTTAACGATCATCGGTACTTGAGTCAAAAATAAACTCTTTATAATTACAAGTTGTTAATGTATCCATTATATCTAGAGTTATACTCATGATGTAGATATCATATATATCATATATATCCAGTATATACATGCATTTATAATATTACATAATGTTTAGAGGTAAGAAATGAAATGCACTGTTCATGGAGACGGTAAGCCGTACGCACGCATGAACGCTACTTTCATTTCTATTTCGTATTTTATGAAATGGAATCATTATGATATAATGGTATATTATAATTACAGTATAAAATCATATATAAAATCATTAATTACTTCCTTTATACATCCCACATATGAAATTAACGAATCAAATCACATTGAGGGGGCGGTAGTCCGCACTTCCTAAAATGAAGATATCGCGTTTACCCATAATGGAAACCATAAAGGTATGCCATAAATGAAAAATACAGAAGCTTAATTAAAACATAAACATATTATATATCATATATAATATAGTGACATCTTAATGGACACCTTTGAAGGTGTTATATGAGTGTTGAACAATCATCATTTCGTGAGACAGAAATTCGCCATCCACGGAAACAGTATGTTACTTAGACATTAGATGTAGGTGTGTGTAAGTGTAGCTCTAATATTTCTTATAACAACATACTAGTATATTTAAGATACTGGATTTGTTATAAAAGAAATGAATAAAAAGAGTTTAGGGGGTTGGAGAAGCAAAATAAAACAAAATGACTCAAGTGAAGACATTACCTTAAAATCGGGTAACTCCCTTTGGTTTGAGATCAAAGGCTTCCTTGGGAAGACTTCTGCCCAAAGTGAGGCTTATAAAAGTTAGAAATGGATTTGGAGAGACAAAATGGGTAGGTTTTGGCGAAGCCAAAGGCTTTGGAAGTGTGGGTAAGGAGGTAGAGGTGGGGGCCTTTTATAAGAGGAGAGGAGGGGCACTCTTGGAAAGTAAAGAAATGTTACTTTATTTTAAAATGAGTTTCAGATTTAAAAGGTCCCACATTGATATAATTCAAGTATAAGGTGATAAGTATTCTAAATATACCCAAACAATAGGTTTTTGACAAGTTTAGGTTTTATATTTTACATTATCTTTTCATTTTATTTAAATCGTTAAATAATGAGGTAATCGATGCATCATCATGATGTCATAAATAATTTAATTTATTTAATGTCTAAAAATTATAAAAAAAATACTATTATGTAGGAAATATTTTTATCCTTCCAATTACTATTTATAGTTAGAAATATGACTTGTATAGCCCCATGTAAAAATTGTTTTAGTAAAATAACTCATGTTTGTGACATTTTTACTTTAACATTAAATTAAAAGATATTAATGTCATTTTCCCTCTAAAGTGGCTCCATGGGGTCCCCAAGTTGACCCATGGATTGTATTGGTCGGCCATGACACATCTAATAAGGGTAGGACATGTGTCTAGGTCATTTTATATTATTAAAACATTATTCTTACCTTAAATTACACTAATTACCTCTAATCGCGATTAAAAACTTAAAAGTTACTATTCACCAAAAAATTATTTTAATCCCATTGAACCACATTTTTCTTCTTAATGAAAACCATGTATGTTGGATTTTTGAAATTCAAAACACAGAGGTGGCAAAGTTTCATTTAAACGAAAAATCAGTTTCTTTAACTACCACTTAGTGGTTTCACTATTCATCAAAAATTGAAGTTTTTCAGAAAAATACCAAAACTTCACCCTAAGCTATATTTGATATTATGAATTCAAAAATGATGTCTATTTTACAAAATTAAAATCATATAATTTACATTAATTAATTTAATAATTAATTCCTACTGTCATGACAAATAGCGTGTTTTTATGAAACAATAAGTATCAAAAGATTCACACTAGTTTAAGTCCAATTTCAAAGTGAAATTAATTTCAATGACCACTATTGGATTAAATGGTAAAAATATATTCTAATTGAACTTTAAAACCAATTCAAAAGATAATCTAATCATATAAATAAATTAGATTAAAAAGAGGTTTTGAATTAAAATACAACATTTTTCACTATTCATTAAAAGATGAACTTTATCGGAAAAATACCAAAAATTCACACAAAGTAAATTTTGATGTCCCAATCATAAAGAATAAGTTTATTTTGAAAAAAATAGCTTATAAAATTGTCAAAATATTGATTTAAAAATGGTTTTCCATTAAAAGGCAGTAAAACAATCTTTTAAAAATATTAGTGTATTCCATGCTTAAGATTGGATTTATTTTCATTTTAAGCCTCTAAAACACTATCTAATTCATTAATATACATAGATAAAAATATATATTATTAATTACTTACTTGGGATGTTACATCCTTCCCCCCTTTAGAAAATCATGTCCCCGTAATTTATTTACTTATCGAATAATTGGGGGTATTTATCCCTCATTGCATTTTCAGATTCCCATGTTGCCTCTTCAATCATGTGGTTTTTCCACAAAACCTTTACCTGATGAATCACCTTATTCCATAACACTTGCTACCCGTGGTCAAGATTCTGGACCGGTTGTTCCTCATAAGATAGGTTCTCTTCTAGCTGAACTACCTCTAGACTCAAAACATGAGATGGATCTGGCATGTAATTTCTCAGCATCGAAACATGAAAAACATTGTGTACCTGAGATAAACTCGGAGGTAAAGCCACTCGGTATGCAACTGATCCAACTCTCTCCAGAATTTCATATGGTCCAATGAACCTTAGACTCAACTTTCCTTTCTTACCAAATCGCATCACACTTTTCCATGGTGATACTTTGAGAAAAACATGATTACCTACCTCAAAAGAGAGATCCTTCCTCCTATTGTCCGCATAACTCTTCTGCCTGTTCTGAGCTGTTCTCATGTGTTTCTGTATCAGCTGAACTTTTTCTGCCATCTCTTCTACCAATTCTGGTCCCATTAACTTCCTTTCACCCACTTCATCCCAAAAATCTGGAGTTCGACACCGCTTCCCATATAACGCCTCAAATGGTGCCATCTATATACTGGAATGAAAACTGTTATTATAAGAAAACTCAACCAAAGAAAGATGTTGGTCCCAACTTCCCTGATAATCCATCGAACAAGCACGTAGCATATCTTACAAAGTCTGATTTGTTCATTCTGATTGCCCATCTGATTGTTGATGAAAAGCTGTACTAAAATTTAATTCAGTACCCAACGACTTCTGAAGGCCTTTCCAAAAGTTATAAGTGAACCTGGGATCATGGTCAGATACAATGGAAAGAGGAACTCCATGTAACCTGACTATCTATTTAAGATACAAACGGGAAAGTTGATCTAGGGAAAAAGTGTCTCGTATAGTAAGGAAATGAGCAGATTTAGTCAAGCGATCAACAATAACCCAGATTGCATTATTACCTCGAGGTGTCTTCGACAATCCCACAAAAAAGTCCATGGATATATTTTCCCATTTCCACCCTGGCACTGGTAAAGGCTGAAGCATCCCTTTCGGTAACTTCCGCTCTGCTTTAACCTGTTGACAAGTCAAACACTTCACAATAAAATCAGCAATATCTCTTTTCATTCCATCCCACCAGTAATACTCCCGCCGATCTCTGTACATCTTAGTACTGTCAGGATGAACTGAAAACGAAGAACTATGAGCTTCACATAACAACTATCTCTTCAACTCTGAATCACAAGTCACACACAATCTCTTCCCAAATCTCAAAACGCAATCATTATCAATGTTGAATTCAGGCAACTTACCTTTCTGAACCAACTCTACCTTTTTCTGCAACTCACTATCTTGCTTTTATGCTTACTTGATTCTGTATGATAGAGAAGATTTCACTGATACCTGAAACAAAACAGAAGAACATCCTGCACCAAAAACTTCTATTCAAAAGTTCATCAAATCCTTAACCAAAGGATCACGTTCCAAACACAACATTGTTAATGAAGCATTACTTTTTCGACTCAAAGCATCAACCACTTTATTTACTTTTCCCGGATGGTAATGAATTGTACAATCATAATCTTTGATTAATTCTGGCCATCTCCTCTATCTCATGTTCAATTCTTTCTGAGTGAATATATACTTTAAACTTTTTTGATCGGTATATATTTCACACTTTACTCCATACAAATGATGCCTCCAAATTTTTAGAGCGAAAACTACAGCAGCTAATTCCAAATCATGTGTAGGGTAATTTACCTCATGAATTTTCAACTGTCGTGAAGCATAAGCAATTACCTGATCATTCTGCATTAGGACACAACCAATTCCTTTCAATAAAGCATCACTGTAGATAACAAACTCTCCATTCTTGGAAGGTAGTTCCAAAACTGGAGCATTCACCAGTCTTCTTTTCAGTTCCTGAAAACAATCATCACATTATTTTGTCCAGATAAACTTAACACCCTTCCGAGTTAGCTTCGTCATTGGACTAGATAACCGTGAAAATTTTTCAACAAACCTTCGGTAGTAACCTTCCAAACCAAGGAAACTACGGATCTCAGTTACATTAGTGGGTCTTGGCCATTCTTCAACAACCTTTGTTTTTGCAGGATCAACAGTTATCCCATCTTTAGAAACAATGTGACCAAGGAAAGAAATTTGTTGCAACCAAAACTCACACTTGATGAATTTCCTATACAATTTATTTTCTTTTAAGGTTTGCAAAATAACCCTTAAATGTCTTTTATGATCCTCTTTACTTTTAGAAAACACCAAAATATCATCAATGAAAACCACCACAAACTTATCCAAGAACTCATGGAAAATTCTATTCATTAAGTCCATGAATACAACAGATGAATTGGTTAGCCCAAAAGGCATTACTACAAATTCATAATGGCCATATCTTGTATGAAACGCAGTCTTCGGAACGCCTGCTTCCTTTACCTTCAGCTGATGGTACCCCGATCTCAAGTCAATCTTTGAAAAATACTGAGCTCCCTAGAGCTGATCAAACAAATCATCGATATGAGGCAAAAGATATTTGTTCTTAACAGTGATGTTATTCAAGGATCTATAATCAATGCAAAGTCTCATTGAACCATCTTTCTTTTTAACAAATAAAACATGAGCACCCCATGGTGATGTGCTAGGTCGAATGAAACCTTTCTCTAATAAATCTTACAATTGCTCCTTCAACTCTAAAAGTTCAATTTGAGCCATTCGATAAGGGGGTTTTGAAATTGGCTTAGCATCAGGAATTAAGTCAACAGTAAACTCAACTTCCAGATCTAGTATTATTCCAGGAAACTCATCAAGAAAAACATCAGGATACTCATTTACCACTGGCACATCATTAATCTGAACAGTTCCATTGTTTTCAACGATGTGTTCAAGGTAACATTAATTTCCATATTTTACAAGTTTCTCGGCCTCTTGATAAGTTATCAATAGTAAAGGCTCATTCTTGTACACAAACTAAAAGTATTTCTGAAAAGAAACTTCTTTAGCTCTATAGTCAATCTTAGCATGGTAAATAGAGATCCGATCAATACCCAGGATAACATCAAACTCTACTAGAGGTAAAACTATAATGTTCGCAAGTAGGTTCTTTCCACAGATAAGGATAGGAAGATTCTTATAAATTCTTTTTGCCTCAACATTTCCCCCAGGTGTTTTTACCAAAAGTTCAGGAGTAATTTCTTAAGATGGTATTCCCATTTTACTAGAAAATTTTTCAGAGATGAAAGAATGTGTAGACCCCGAATCAAACAACACACTGGCATAATCTGAAAAAACAAACAAAGTACCTGATATAACTTCATTTGATGGCCCGATATCTACTGAAGTAGTTGCAAAGGATTTCACCACCCCTTTCTGCTTGTAGTCTAACTGCTTCCCATCACTCGATCTCTTTGTCGGACACTCATTTGCATAGTGACCCATCTCATTTCACTTAAAACATTTCACTAACTGTAAATCAAATTTGGTCTTACCATCACCTTGATTTTTTTTTCAGTGCAATCATGATCCTTATGTCCCATCTTACCACATCGGTAGCACTTTCCAGAATTCAGAAGACATTCCCCAGCATGCCTTTTACCACATTTATCACAAACTGGAAACTTAGTTTTCTTACCATCAGACTTTTTTGAATAATTCTTTCCTTTCTCCTGCCACCTCGGTCTCTTCTTCTGTTGGTTGTTATAGAACACTTGATCATCGGCAAACTCCATTTCCACCTTCTCAGCACATCGAAAAAGCTTTTCATAACTTTTGAACTCACGAGAAGCTAAAGCCCTTCGATATTTTGGCTTTAATCTCGAGTAAAAACGATTGATTTTACTATCAAGGTCTCGGATAAAATTTGGAGCATACCTTGCCAATTGAGTGAACCTTTCTTTATAGGAAGCCACTGAGTCTTCCTCTTGCCTCAATTCCAAGAATTGCTTTTCCATCCTAAGTCAAATAGCCTTAGGAAAATACTTCTCAAGAAATATACCTTTAAATTCATCCCAGTCGAGAGCATAAATCTCATTAGCGTCCCTGATATTATTAACCATCGACCACCACTAATCTGCTTCACCCTCCAAACGGTAAATAGCAAGACTAACCTTTTGATTTTCTGAACACCCCATGACATCGAAAATCTTCTCCAGTGATTTAATCCACCCTTCAGCTAGCACAAGGTCAGATGATCCTTTGAATGATGGGGGATGTTGCCTCATGAAATGTTCCACCACTGACATGTTCCTCTGTGGTTGATCTGGCTGATCTCGTGCATGGATACCACCACCATTTATCGCTTGAGTCAACTGCGCCATTACTGCAACAAACTGTTCATTTCCAATTACGACCATCTCAGGATGCTGATTCGGAAGGTTATTTCCTTCTGTATACCTTCCTAGCACTGCTTCCTTGTTTCCTCTGTGGAAAACCATTCTGAACAAACATGTCTTAGATGAAGCAACATGGTAATATTCAAATGCTATATCATTTTAATTTTACCATAATTTTTTTTGGATAATCATTTAATATAATTCTAACTCATAAAGTTATCTAAACCAACCTCTGATACCAACTATAAGGCCCCAACCTTAAACATTACTTAATCTTGAGTTATTACAAGATTACACCTTGAGGATCTTTTCAGGTTTAGAGTTTTAGATAATTAGATCATAAAACATGCATTACATTCCACATTTAAACAAAGTGGTTATATAAAAGATAATATTAATTTTTCCCATAAATGGAAACATATTTAAAATAAAACATGGATTCTTTCTCGACACTTCCTTGACACTATCATCATATCATGTACCTTTCCCTTGACCTGTGAAAAACATTTCAAAAACTTGGGATGAGCATAAAAAGCTCAGTAAGGGATATAAAAATATGGAAAGGAAACATGGGTATATATATACATAAGAATGAAATCATACTTTACCCATAAAACATAAGCACTTTAACATACCTCATCAAATCATGAATAAATCATAGAAATCATAAGACATAAAGGTAACTTGAGGCATTCATAACATTCTTACATAGGGAGTAACCCTCTTGGTTACGTTTGGAATACCCATCACAATATATTCCCTAAATCTCTTCGGAGAAACCTTAAAGTTTCACTCCTTCGCGTTAACCAATGCATTGGAGAGCTATATCGGGCTCACCCACCCTTAGTTTATCACGAAACCACCCATCTTCATAATAATGCCCAAGAACCATAACATAATCATATCACATAAAACATACATAAAGGAAACATAACATTTGAACATTTCAATCACAAGATATCAATAAAACACATTGATATAATAAAAACATTATGAAAACCATTTTCAATACCAAAATAAAAGAAAATTAAAACAGGGTATTTATTTTTCTTTTAAGAAAATGGTATGGCTTGTAGAGGAAGCCGAAACTCAAATAATGGTCACGGCGGCGGAGAAGTCGTTGTCGCCGCATACGTACGACAAAAACATTCCCTTTTGTCGTTTAGTAAACACTTAGTATAAAAAATATTCCTTTTGAATAAATGTAAAAGTGAAAGGGGTTCATACACCGTATAAAAGAAGGTTGTGTATAAAACAAAATATGCCTCAATGAAAGGAGATTGAGACGAAGTCCCATACCTTGGGTCAGACTTGACTCGATTGTTCTTTAACCTCCTGAATAATAAACTTGAGTTAATTTATACTTTATTAAAACCCTTTTTCAAGTTCATTATTCCTTTTATATCACTTATTACCATTTCATGAACACTACATAATTATTTAAGTTATTAACGGTCGTTTTAACGATCATTGGTACTTGAGTCAAAAATAAACTCTTTATAATTACAAGTTGTTCATGTATCCATTATATACGGAGTTATAATAATTATGTAGATATCATATATATCATATATATCCATTATATACATGCATTTATAATATTACATAACATTTAGAGGTAAGAAATGAAATGCACCGTTCATGGAGACGGTAAGCCGTACGTATGCATGAACGCTACTTTCATTTCTATTTCGTATTTTATGAAATGAAATAATTATGATATAATGGTATATTATAATTCCAGTATAATATAATATATAAAATCATTAATTACATTTTTTATACATCCCACATATGGAATTAACGAATCAAATCACATTGAGGGGGCGGTAGTCCGCACTTCCTAAAATGAAGATATCGCGTTTACCCATAATGGAAACCATAAAGGTATGCCATAAATGAAAAATAAAGAAGCTTAAGTTAAACATAAACATATTATATATCATATATAAATATAGTGACATCTTAATGGCCACCTTTTAAGGTGTTATATGAGTGTTGAACAATCATCTTTTCGTGAGGCAGAAATTCGCCATCCACGGAAACAGTATGTTCTTTAGCCATTAGATGTAGGTGTGTGTAAGTTTAGCTCGAATTTTTCTTATAAAAACATCCTAGTATATTGAATATACTGGATTTGTTACAAAATAAATGAATAAAAATAGTTTAGGGGGTTTTAGAAGCAAAATAAAACAAAAGGACTCAAGTGAAGACATTACCTTAAAATCGGGTAACTCCCTTTGGTTTGAGCTCAAAGGCTTCCTTGGGAAGACTTCTTCCCAAAGTGAGGTTTCTAAGAGTTATAGAGGTATGTGTAGAGACAAAATGGGAAGGGGTTGTCTGAGCCAAAGGTTTTGGAAGTGTGGGTAAGGAGGTAGAGGTTGAGGCCTTTTATAAGAGGAGAGGAGGGGCACTCTTGGAAAGTAAAGAAATGTTACTTTATTTTAAAATGAGTTTCGGATTTTAAAGGTACCACATTAATATAATTCGAGTATAAGGTGATAAGGGTTCGAAATATACCCAAACAATAGGTTTTTGACAAGTTTAGGTCTTATATTTTACATTATATTTTCATTTTATTTAAATCGTTAAATAATGAGGTAATCGATGCATCATCATGATGTCATAAATAATTTAATTTATTTAATGTCTAAAAATTATAAAAAAAATACTATGATGTATGAAATATTTTTATCTTTCCAATGACTATTTATAGTCAAAAATATGACTTGTATAACCCCATGTAAAAATTGTTTTAGTAAAATAACTCATGTTTGTGACATTTTTACTTTAACATTAAATTAAAAGATATTAATGTCATTTTCCTTCCAAAGTGGCTCCATGGGGTCCCCAATTTGACCCATGGATTGTATTGGTCGGACATGACACATCCAATAAGGTTAGGACATGTGTCTAGGTCATTTTATATTATTAAAACATTATTATTACCTTAAATTACACTAATTACCTCTAATCGCGATTAAAAACTTAAAAGTTACTATTCACCAAAAAATTATTTTAATCCCATTGAACCTTATTTTTATTCTTAATTAAAACCATTTATGTCGGATTTTTGAAATTCAAAACACAGAGGTGTCAAAGTTTCATTTAAACGAAAAATCAGTTTCTTTAACTACCACTTAGTGGTTTCACTATTCATCAAAAATTGAAGTTTTTCAGAAAAATACCAAAACTTCACCCTAAGATATATTTGATATTCTAAATTCAAAAATGATGTATATTTTACAAAATTCAAATCATATAAGTTACATTAATTAATTTAATAATTAATTCCTACTGTCATGACAAATAGCATGTTTTTATGAAACAATAAGTATCAAAAGATTGACACTAGTTTAAGTCCAATTTCAAAGTGAAATTAATTCCAACGACAACTATTGGATTAAATGTTAAAAATATATTCTAATTGAACTTTAAAACCAATTCAAAAGATAATCTAATCATATAAATAAATTAGATTAAAAAGAGGTTTTGAATTAAAATACAACATTTTTCACTATTCATTAAAAAATGAACTTTATCTGAAAAATACCAAAAATTCACACAAAGTAAATTTTGATGTCCCAATCATAAAGAATAAGTTTATTTTGACAAACATAGCTTATAAAATTGTCAAAAGATAGATTTAAAAATGGTTTTCCATTAAAAGGCAGTAAAACAATATTTTAAAAATATTAGTGTATTCCATGCTTAAGATTGGATTTATTTTCATTTTAAGCCTCTAAAACACTATCTAATTCATTAATATACATAGATAAAAATATCTATTATTCATTACTTACTTGGGATGTTACAATGTAGAAATCTATTGAGAAGATCATGTCTCTTACCTAAAAAAGTAAATCCTCAAGGAATCCCATAGGATATGCTAGCACAGATCTATTCATCAACTGCACCACTACTCTCATCAGATTCAACTCACCAACCTATAAAGAAGAGAAAACTGAGTGAGGCATTACATTTATGGAATCTTCTAAATCACATAAAGCATCAGAAAAGTGTAACTCTCCTATGGTTCATGGGATTGTGAATATCCCCCGATCCTTACACTTTTTTGACATTAATAGAGTTCTGTAATGAGTCCTAAAACATTCCTTCCAATATCGATCCTCTCATTTCCATTGATCCCTCTTTAATTGGTACAAAGTTCTTTTAAGAATTTTTTATACCTTGGGATTTTCTTGATGACTCCAAGTAGAGGGATGTTGATCTCCACACACTTGAATGTGTCCAAAACCTATTTTTGAATCACCTATTCATCAATATTTTTGGTTTGAACAAATTTATTTAGAAATTGAATGGGTTTAGGAGTAGCATAATCAACATTTTTCTTACTTTTATCCTTCTCCTTTGGTTTCTCTTCAGTTGGTATGGAATGGGGATTCTCTGGAGTTGAGGTGAATCCTGATAGAACGACAGGTGCAGATGTATCAATTGTTTTCTTCCCACTTCTCAATGTGATGGCATTGACATTCCCCTTGAGATTTGGAGTAGGTTGGGAAGGTAGATTTCCAGAATTCTTACTTACCAGTTCATGGAGGGCAGTGGCAATCTGGCTAATTTGAGTCTTCAACTCTCTCAACTCTAAACCTTGACTCTTTAGCTCATTCTGTTGATTAAGAACAATTTGTTTCAAAAGGTCATCAATGTTAGAATCTACCTTGGGTGGGGGATTACCTTGTTGCTGGCTTGTTGATACTTGAGCTTCAAATCTCCTTTGGGGTTGTTGGAAACCCTGCTGGTAAGGCGGAGACTGTTGGAAGTTTTGTTGAAAAGGGGGACTTTGTTGTTGTCTAGAGACATACCTCATGTCTGATTGATCCTTTCATCCTTGGTTTTATGTTGGTGCAAATGAATCATACTTCTTTTAGGGATGTGGCTATTATTGCTGTTGATATGGTCTCCCCGGGAATACTGTTGCACAATCCTCTGACTCTTGTAATTGGGGTAAACAGTAAGTTAGGTGGTCTGTTTTAGTGAAAATTCCACATAGCCTCATAGGAGTGAGTTGGGATGTCTTTTGAGCCAAATAAATCTGCCTCACTATAGTGGTCAATTCTTCCAACTTATTATTAATCAAATTATTTTCAAGAGAGGAAGGACTTACCTGGTGTAATCCTCTAACATGTGCTGTACCTCGATCACAAAATTATTGGGAGTTTTGTTCCATCTTGTCGATCAAAAAACGTGTCGCTATTAGTGTAGAGCACCATCCTCTTAAAAAAAGAAATGATATTGATTCTTGGAATACCTTGAATGGTATTTATAAGGTTTAATATGACCATTATAAGAAGCCATTGGGGTTTTAAAATAACCATTGGGTTTTATAGCTGTTGGGTGTGTTTAAATGTTTTAAAACAATATTTTTGTTTAAATGGAATTATGATTTAAGTGGGTATTAAACATTATTATTTTATGTGTATTGGTGAGTTAAAATATTTTGAAATAATACTATGGTTATGTGTTTTTAGTGTTTAAAATTAAGATGGCAACAGTTTTTATTTAAAGGATTTTTTTAGTAAAGAAGTGTAAGAGAATAGTTAAGGGTAATAAAGGGTGAGGGAATTAAATAAAGTAATTTTGAAAAAAAGAAATTTTGTTCTATATAATTTTTTTATTTTATATAATTAAAGCATTTTAAAATTTGTAACTAACCCTAGGCTAAGGGGACACCTCAACTATGCTGGGGGACTCGGTCAACCCCAGTAAAGCGGCATCTACCTACACCAGGGAGGCTCAAGAAGTAGGTGAACTAGGTGCATATCTTGGGAAACGCGTGCACAGACTCATGTATAAGACCTGATGAGGCGCGCGCAGGGGGTAGGTCGAAGCCCACGGGTGGGGTCTCGTGTGTAAGGACCCCATGAGTGTGTGTTTGTGTCATCGAAAGATGGAACCACACACTGAGCCTTATATGGAGGTCCCAAAACCAGTTGGGTTTCGATGTGGGACGTGGAATTTTCCACAGTATGCGATCTCAGTCATAGGATCTCACTGTGTGAGATCCTAGCCGTCCACATTAGTACATCGTTCGAGTCCCAATGCCACGAATTAACACCGTGCATTTTTTCAGGCCATCTGATCTGACCGCATTAGATCTAGACCACTGAACCTATTTAAAACCCGTGGATCCACCATGGCCATTCAATAAAGTTGAGATCTAATCCTAGACGTCCATTGTTTTTTAAAAACACCAGATCAGTCCTATAAATACGATCGATACGCGGATCGATTTGGGCCATCCATTTCCTCAGCCGCATGACCCCCTCGTTAAATTTTTTAGGGTTAATCTCAACCCTTAGATCAGACTAGGTCTAATCTGGACTACCCATTCCTTTTTCCCTTCTTCTTCCTCGTGGAGCTGCACTAGTCCCCATCTGACCTTATAGCTACCAACCACTCTCCATCCCCTCTTTCTCATGATACGTTATTTCCTTCCTCGTCTTGATCCTTTTAGTCTTGGCCCTTTGTTTGATTTCCAAAAGTGGTGTTATTTTAAACCAAACATCACAATCCCCAACCCAGACCCCCTTCTCATTTCATTTTTATAATTTTAGGGTGTCAATTAACCCTATTGCAAATTGAATTTTCACTAATTAAATTTTTTTTTGTTTATATTTTTTTTATTCGAATCAATAATTGGAAACCTTATTTTTTTAAACCTCACTTTGCACTTCCAAGGGCCACTCAAATTTCTCTCTACCAAATATTTCACTCTCTCTCTCTCAGTTTCTAAGCTAAATCAGGTAATGGAATTTTATAATTTTCATTTTATTTTTCAAATTTATATGTATTTATAGTTATATATGTATATATATTCATGTAAAACCATGTTTTTCTAACCTGAATTTCATTTATGACTACGTCTTCTTATTTTAAATGTCTCTTTTTCTTGAAATCTAATAATTTTAGGGGGGGTATGATTTTGATTATCAATAAAGGATGTTTTTTACAAAGAATTACATGTGTATATACATACGTATATACACACCTATATAACCCAATATTTTCAGTGTTTATATCTATAATCTTGATAAGGGTTATTTTTCCTTAAACCGTATTTCTAAATACCTATGTTTATTTTGAAATTAACATGGTTTTCAAAGTTGTTATATAAACATATATGTGTGTGTGTATATATAGTTATACACATACACACACACACATGTATATTTATTTAATCATAAACAACTTAATCATAGTTAGTCCTTCTTGTCTATTTAAAAATGATAATGATGTTTACCGTCTAGTAAATTTAAAACCCTATAGACATTTTGTTGCATGGGAAAAACTTATCATTTTATGTGAAATTATGAAACAAGTTACAATTTCATGTGAACAACCTATTTATTTATTGTATCATTTTTTTCTCAAATGCATGAGATAAACCTTATCATTTTATGTGAAATTATGAAACCAGTTATCATTTCATGTACGAAATCTATTTATTTATAAGATTGTTTTGGGAAGACAAAACAATAGACGCATTTATGATTAAATGTGCATTCATTATATTATTCATTTTATGAATTACAAATAAAGAAACTTAATTTAAGTATGAGATGAATCTTTTTACGATAATATATGGATTAAGAACTAAACTCTTCAAGGTGGTATGAGACACTTTTTATTTTTTAATTAATTTATTTCACCTATGATTAAGATTCAAATAAATCAAAGTGGTATGGGACACTTTGATTTAAAGACATATTTTTATTAGACATATGAGGAATTCATAAGACTTATTATGCGACAGGTGAGGCCCGCTATAGCCTCTCGATGCATCGGTAGGTCTTATGAGACAAAATAGGTCTTAGAACAAGGCCTTAACATAAAGTTTATGATGTCCTGCATTATGATTTCCCTCATAATGATTCTAGTAAGTGAAAGTCCATGTGATTTTTCAACTAGTAAAATATACATGGATAATGATCATTCTCTTATGAACCAGTATTAATCAGTTTTATATTTCTAATTGTACATGGTTTTAAGTTTTATATTTAAATATATACTTGTATAAAAATTCATTTATAAAGAAGGATTAATATTTAGTTTCCAAACCATAATGATAAATGACATCGTTTTATGTGTAATTATGAATAAATAATATTTCATGTGTAAATTTTTAGATGCACCTCTGACATGTCATAGAATGATTAAGTATAGACATTATCTAACTTATAGGTGGCACTTAATGCATTTATATTCAAGTGCGTGCATAATGCATTCTATTTATAACACCTAAATAAGTTTAGCAATTTTGAGCATGAGTTTATCCTAATATATGTTTCATAATCTCTCATGAAAATGATGATGGCATGATATGTGAAATGTTAATTTCATGATTTAATGCATGTTTTTTAAAGAAATGTTTTAAAGAAAAATTATTTCTTAATGGTCTTGTTTTAAAACCCCTTACTGGGCATTTTTGTGCTCACCCCATGTATTTCAAATTATTTTTACAGGTTTAGTGGAAGTGATACAATGAATTTATAGTGTGGAAGGGTTTCTCTGATGTTTCTTCGCTTAATGTTTAATAGAACTTGTACAATTATATTTAAATGTAATATTGGATTCTAATTCTCCAAAACCTAGGTTGGTAAAAGATCCTATGTTCTATTTAATGATGTGTGTTTATTCATGTTTCTTTTATAAAAAAAAATTACACATAATTTTTAAGGGCTAAGTTCGGTTTCTCAGGCTTAGGTCCTTAGAAAATGCCTAAGAATGATAATAAGTACTAAAACTTAACTCTGTATCCAAATCTAGTTGAAGGATTCTATAGAACTTTGAGGTAAATATCATATTCCAATTAGATATGATTGAGAGTGGTACTCCATGAAATCTCACAACTTCCTTAATGTATAACCAAGTAAGCTAATCAAAATAGAAATCTTATATAGTGGAGATAAAATGCACTGATTTCACAAGGTGATCAACTACAACCCAAATAGAATTATGCCCTTTAGATGTTTTGGAGAGTCTGATGATAAAATACATGGTAATGTTTTCCCATTTCCATTTTGGTATGGGTAATGTTTATAATATCCCCTTATAATTTTGTCTCTCAACCTTAACTTTATGACACATCAAGAATCGAGATACATACTCTCTAATATCCCTTTTCATGTTATGCCACTATATATACTCTTTCAGATCTCTATACATCTTCTTACTTCCAAGATGAATAGAGAGTGATGAATTATGAGCCTCATCCAATAACTCCTTATTCAAGTCTGGTATTAAAGGAACACATACTTGATTTCTAAACCTTATCATTCCAGCATGATTATGGTTGAACTTAGGAACATTCCTCACATTCTTATATAATTATACATCTTCCTTATGCTCCTTCTTAATCCTCTCATGGATGGATGGTTTAAAATTTATATGAGAAGTATAATATTTTTCCCCTTTTATTAATATTTCAAGATCTAACTTCTATAAATCCCTAAATATTAGATCTCTTTTAATCATCATCATAGAAAAACTAGCATGGTCTTTCTGACTCAGAGCATTATCCACCTTATTGGGCTTCCCAGGGTGGTAATGTATTAAAGAATAATAATTTTTGATCAAATCTAACCATATTCTATAAATCATATTCAATTATTTTTGTGTAAATATATACTTTAAGCTTTTATTATTAGTATATATATCACACCTTTCAACACACAAATAATTTCTTCATATCTTCAATGAAAAAATTATTACTTACAACACCAAATCATGATTCAGTTAATTTTTCTCATGAATTTTTAATTGGTGAGAGGCATAATATATCACCATATCATTCTGTATGAGGAAAAATCCTAGTACATTCTTTGATGAATCACTATATATTATAAACCCTTCTCCATTATAGGGTAGTGTAAGCACACAAATTCTAACCAACATTCTCTTTAGTTCTTTGAAATTCTCCTCACATTTATCTATCCAAAAGAACTTGGATCCCTTTTAGGTCAACATGGTGAGTGGATTAGATAGTCATGAGAAATATAAAACAAAATAATCAATAATATCCATCTAAAATAAGAAAACTATAGATCTCAGTTACCGTGGCTGGTCTAGGACATTACTTAATAACTTTTGTCATTGAAGGATCTGTTGATATATCCTCTCTTAAAATTATATGACCCAAGAATGGGACTTTTAGTATCCAAAATTCACACTTGGTAAATTTGGCATATAGATTATCCTTGTTTAGGGTATTTAGTACAATTATCAAGTGATATTCATGCTCTTCCCTTCTCTTTGAATATATAATAACATCATCTATAAAGACTACTGAAAACTGATCAAGGTAATCTCTAAATACTATATTCATTAAATCCATGAATATAACAGGAGAATTGGTAAGTCCAAATTACATTTCTATAAATTCATATTGGTCATACCTCATACAGAAGTTTGTCTTGGTATATCCTTCTTCTTGATCCTTATCTGATGATATCCAGATCAAAGATCAATCTTGGAAAAAATATTGAGCTCCTCATAATTGATCAAACATATCATCAATATAGTGTAAAGGATATTTTTTCTTAATAGTAATTCTATTAAGTTCCCAATAATCAATATAAAGATGCATTGAACCATCTTTATTCATAACAAAAAGAATAGGTGATCCCCATGGTGAAGCACTAGGCCGAATGAATACCCTATCTAGATTCTTCTGGAGTTTCTTTTTTAATTCCTATAACTCAATCAAGGTCATTCTATAGAGATTCTTTAAAATAGGTATAGAACTATGTATGAGTTCTATTGGAAACTCAACTTCACAATTCAGGGTAATAATAGGTAACTCTTATAGAAATACATAAAAAAATCTCGTAAAATATAAATATCTTCAATTTTGAGTTTCTCCCCAACCACCTGAGATAAAAATCCACCATGAATAGGTAATAAAACCTATATGATGGAAGTAATTTCCATTGGGAGTTTAGGTTCAACCTCACACTGATAGAATATCATAGGTTGATTCAGAAAATCAAATGTAACTTCACAAGGTCAATAATATATTTTTGAGGGACTTAATCCATTGTTTAACTACCAATTGATTAGTAGTTTCATTAAAATATAGAGGCTTCTATCACATAAAGAAATATAACATAGGTGAATCACACTATGGACCAACAAGATGATCTATATGGGCAAGGTTATTTGTTATAACTTGATTAAACTTCCCTAATATGGACATGATCTACTCAAATCCAACACTAGTTGTATTGTCTTGCTCATTAGAATAATCCCTACACTAGCTATGAGTGTTGATTCCATTTCTTCTATTAGGCATCATAACTAAATAATGTCATACACTAAGTTAGAACATAATAATCATGAATATTGAGCCATAAAATAAAAATCCATATAACGGTGTAAGTTCTCAAATTCTATAAGGGGTTGTCATAATTATCATGTTATCTATATTTATTTAAAAACTAGTTCCCAAGGTTTCTACTAAACTTACTCTAATAACAACTATAACAACCCCAAATCCATAAACCCAGAGCTAGTCTCTACTTTATTACATTGGTAAATGAAACAAGGGATATCATCCAGAAGGACCGATTGGTTTAGTAGTCTTGAATAACCAGATACAAACATGCTCCCCATTTTATATTGGAAATAAAATATAAAACATAGTGAAAGTAAATATTCTGAATCCTTGAACTCATTCAAATATTTCTTATTTATATCCTGGTGAAAGGGAAACAAATAAAGGGTAAGTTCAGATGCTCGGTAAGGGTTACATATAATAGAATCTATCATGATTAAATAAGGAATAATCAATATTGTAAGGTAAATAACTAAAAATACATGTCATTTAATCAATAACTTGAGCACAAAAATTCATACATGGATAATATCAATGCAGTAATATCAGGGATAATAATAATTGGATTCTCAATGAAGGAAATGATTAATATTATTTGTCACAATCTCATACATTATGATATCTTTACCATCAAGTCCTTGTTCCATGAAAATTTAACCAATGAGTAAATATACACCAAAATCCTATTTAATAAGGCCAGCCAGCTATTTTGTCTCATGAGACATGTCAATGCATCAAGGGGATATCTATAATTAGACCCCACCTGTCACTTGATATCCAATGTATTCCTCATATATTTAATGATCTATTTAATTCACAGACAATATGACTATAAAAAAAATATCTGTATTGAGTAAGAATACAAAATATTAATATTCCCCCAGTTAATCAAATATATTTTGTAACAAAACACTGTATGTAAAAGTGGCATATAGTTTAGGTAATAAGAATATCCATGATAAAAATAATATGGATATTTAAGAGAAATTATACGTCCAATGAAAAATGATCATTAGAAAGTGAATGTTTCAAGAGATATTTGATGACCATAAAATTAATAATAGATATAAGATGACCATCAATTCGTCAAAAATATAGGTTTTGTAATAAAATTTAATCCTTTGGAGAAATAAAGAAATTTTAGCGTAATATTTAAATAAGCTTTCATTAAAGTTTTTTCTTTAAAAAACCATTAAAAACTTGTATAAGAATATAAATAGTGTAAAATGGTTATAGTGATGAGAAAATCTGTTAACACCGTATACGTTAAAAAGAAACACTCCTTTTGAATTTTTGTAAAGAAAGTAAAAAATGATACTTTCATAAAATATAGTTTCTTTTAAAACCTTGTAAAAATTCAAGGATAAAATAAAATACCCTTGATAAATAATTTGAGTAAATAAAAAGGACTTTTGTAAAACAATTTTTGAAAAATATGGACATGGAAGAAAAATATACCTGATAAAAAAGAGAAATAAGACCGAATTTTATTTTAAATATTACTTTGCTTGATTCAAGTGACAAAGATAGGAAACATTATAAGAAAATATAGAAAATACTTAAATATCAAGATTATAAGAAAATAGATAAAGTTTATGAAGGATAAATTATAATATTCCTTCAATGAAAATAAGAGTAATCCTAAAGAAATGAGATTGTAAAATAAATTATTACCACTTTGGAAACTTTCAAATTGTAACCCCTTGAAATAATAAACATGAATTGAAATGGGAAGGATAATATAAAGAGATTGATGAATATTTTGTACATTCATGCTGGAATGGAGAATATGAGGGCTACTCAAGTGATGTGAGGCTAAACACAAAGTGGGTGTGGATGACAATAACTGACAGACACTTTCTTCTGAGTTGTGATCTTCTTATGTAATCTCTTTTCAATTTCTCTTGAACTTATATTTTTGAATAAAAGTAGTTATTTTCCTTCTTGAATAAATTTTCAAAAAATTTGTTTTGGATTGTTGTTAAATATATGAAGTAAAATAATTAATTTCACTATTTAAATTTATTTGATGAGGTATTTCCATTGAGCATAGTGATCTCAATTAGGTTTTATTTCTTGGATATCTTCAAGTAATTGAATCACTTGTATATGAGGGAAAACAATCATATTGAGGTATTGATATGATATCCTTACAAACTAGGATGTTCATCTCGAGGTCTTTAGGTGGGAATTGAGAAATTAAATTGGGAAATCATTTTAAACAAAGAAGAGGGAAGTATCTGAGAGGTTTAATCTTGTCCACAACTACTATTTTAATTCTTATTTCAAACCCCTTTAATTCCCTATAAATTTTCTATATTTATCTTTAATTTTCTTTCACTTTATTTTATTTTTTTTATTTTTTAGAAAATTTAATCAAATCCTCACAATTTTTCTTCTTACAAAAACAAAGAAAAAGTTATAGTTTTGTAACTCAAATTGGAACCTCCTCAAGAGACAATCCAAGGATTGTTATATTGCATTTATTATGGGGATAAATTTCTTGATCGAGGTTTTCATGAAAAAAACCTCACATCAACTGGCACCATTCTCAGGGAGGTTTCTTGAGTTGTTTTTTGAATTATTTTTACATGACCTGAAATTATGACCCAAAACTTATTACCATTGGATTTTAAAATTAATAGAACATATCACTCTAGGGTTAGATCTATTATAAATCCCACTATCCTTAGTTATGAATCTACCACCACCACACATTGAAGTAACTTGCTTGAACCTAAAATTCAAATGGATGACAACATAACTTTTAAAGAATTAGGATCATCATATGATGACAATCAAAAAAACCATATGGAATATCCCGATGCACCTGTTAAGTTTAAAATTAAATCTAGTTTCATTCACCAACTTCCAAAATTTAATGGGTTGTTAGGTGAAGATCCATATAAAATTAATATTTATTTATTATTTATTATTTATTATTTATGTATTGTTTGTTTATTAATTATTTATTAGTTATTTAATATTTATTTATTTATTATTTATTTATTTAATATTTATTTAATATTTAATTATTCATTATTTATTACGTATTTATTATTTATTTATTATTTATTTATTAGTTATTATTTATTATTCATTTAATATTTAATATTTAATATTTAATATTTATATATTATTATTTATTCATTATTTATTATTTATTATAATTTATTATCATCATTTATTTATTTATATATTATTTATTTAATATTTCATTATTATTTATTTATTATGTGTTTATTATTTATTTAATAATTATTTATAATCTATTTATTGTTTACCTATTATCTATTATCTATTAATTTCTTATTTTTCATTACTTCTTTGTTATATATTCATTAAATATATTCATTATTTATTATTATTTAATATCATTATTATTTTTTATTTGTATATATATAAGTATATTACATACTGTTTACTCACCGGATAAAGAGTTTTCTGGAGTGGTAAAGTCTTTGAAATATATCCAAGAGGTAAGGGATTCAAATCTCTCTCAGCGCATATATTTTTCAGATTTATGCATGACATGCATGGAATATGCATGCATGGTAGGATAAATAATAATAAATAATAAATAATAAATAATAAATAATATTAAATAAATAATAAATAATAAATAATATTAAATAAATAATAAATAATAGTAAATAAATTAATTATGTAAATTAAAAAAATAAAAAAATAAAAAAAACAAAATAAAAAAACAAACAAAAAAATGCCATCAAATGAAATGACGTGAAATAAAAAACCACCGCATGAAAAGCGTTGGAAAATGATTCCCTTCACGCAAATACATGGTGCTTTTAGAAAGCATCGCACATCATTTAGAGGCGATTTAAACTGCTAGGAAACACCATGTTTTTTTGTAGTGTCAAATGATTACAAGATACATTCCAAATTCTAAATTTCAATCTATCCTACATTTTTTGTCACACTTTATGCTTTGGAGGAAACTTTGGACCACAAAGAACCACAAGAGAAGTGTTTTATTTTGGTTTGTATTAGATCACTATTTTTAGAGATGCTTTTAAATTTTTCAAAACCTATAAAAATTGCTAATTTCAATATAAGATTGCCAAAAGTAATGAGATTCCACAACAACCTCTTTTTTTTTGTAATGCATTTGATGTGTGGAGTATGGATTTCATGGGTAATTTTCCCAATTCTTTTGGATATCTTTACATATTTATTGCTCTTTATTATGTGTCCAAGTTGGTAAAGGTTATTACCATGAGAGATGATGATGCCAAAACTGTATCCAAGTTTATGAAAGGAAATTTGTTTTCTAGATTTGGATTTCCAAATTTTGTGATCACTAATAAATGAACCCAATTTTTTTAATAGGACATTAGAATCTATTTTGAAGAAATATGGAGTTCATCATAGGGTCTCTATGTCCTATCACCATCAAACAAATGGAATGACTGAGTTGTCAAACAAATAAATCAAACAAATTATTAAAAAAATTGTGAACATAAATAGAAAGGATTTGAGTTTGAGACTAGATGATGCAATTTGGGCCTATAGGACTGCATTTAAAACCCCAATTAGCATGTCACCATTTAGATTAGTCTATGTAAAGGCTTTTCACCTATCGGTTGAGTTAGAACACAATTTTTTTTATGCTGTTAAAACATGTAACATGAATCCGTGTTATACTAGAAAATAATAAAAATTTTGTTTTTAGGAGCTAGAGGAGATAAAAAATAATGCATATGAAAGTTCCAAGTTATAAAAGTAAACAAATAAATCTTTTCACGATGGGATGATTCTAAAAAAAAACTTTAAGAAATGAGATAAAGTGTTGTTATTTGATTCCAGATTGAAGCTCTTCCCAGATAAATTTCATTTCAAATGGTCTGACCCTTTCATTGTTACTAATATTTTTCCTTTTGGTGCAATCCATATAAAATAACTAGAAAAATGGAAACCATTTATAGTCAATGAGAATAGGTTAAAGCAATTTAGGGATAATTTTCAAGAGCCTATAGAGGTGGAGATCCTTCTCCATGAAGATAAATATAATTGAATCCAATTTGTGTCTTTCCTTCTCCATTATTTTTGTTATGTATTTAATTTATAGAATTTAATTTTCTCACATAAATATATTACACAATGAGGAAATTGAAAAAAATAAGTTTGGGGGAGGAACATGATGAGTAGATTAGGATTTGGAGTGATTTCTTTTCATTTTTTTAATTTTTGTTTTCAGTTTTTATTTAAATTTTTGGTGCATTTCTTTTTTTTTACTTTTGGGGTGTTTTTGAAACTTGTGAGATTGAATTATTATCATTTTCATTTTTGAAACCCATTTCAATGATTGAACCAGTTGATCCATTGAAACCAACCACAAATGAATGCTGAAAATGACTTTGTTTCAAGTTTATAACTTTGGAAATTTCTTGAAAAGACCTCTAGTTTTTGAATCTCATGTCACATCTCACTATCTTTATCTTTGAAACCCTCTTACCATGAGGCTTATGAAACATTCTTGACATATTATTCACACCCAACTCATTTATTATGAGAACCAATCCATGCTTGTTTTAACCAGAACATGATTTAATTATATCAAAACTTGAGGGTTGAGGTACTTGTGTTTTAAATGATTGAGGCGATTCTTTGGATTTCAAAAGCCACCTTTTCAAGAGAATCCTTTTTATTTTAGAATAACCCATAAATTTTATCTTTGTGAGCCCTTAGTATCCATGTACAACCTGTTAGGTTAGCCACATTACACACCAATTTTCACTTTCTAAATCACTCTAGAAGTAGAAATTCATGATCTAGTTGAACTTAAGTATGGGGAGAAGATGAATTGTGGTGTGATATATCATATGGTGCTGATTTTAGTGAAAATTAAAATTCTGAAGAGATTTTTTGTGGCTAAAAAATATTTTATTGAATGGTTTTTCCTTATAGAGATTTCAAGTAAAAAGGAAGCTATGCCTATCTGGAGCTCTAAATGGAATAAAGTTGTTCCTATCTAGAGATTTCAAGAGAAAAAATAGAAATTTCATTTTTTCTGCTGAAATTTTGATGACATGGGATGTGAAAGATATTTTCAAAGATTCTTAGAGCTGATTTTATTCTAAAGGGAGCGAGGAGGAGACCATACTTGAGTGAAAATTAGAATCATGCATTTTTTGCTTCAAAAAGAGCTAAACCCTCCTGATTTGGCCTCATATTTTTTTGACATTCAAAACCTACCAACCTAAAGCCAATAACATCCTTGAAAAGTCCTTACGATAATCATATGTTATTGTCTCACATCAGGTGGATGTGTAGAAATTTATTAAGCATATGGTGACTCTTGCATGATTTTGGATGATACAATCCTTGTTGAAGATACATATTTGTGTTTTGAGAGAAAATTAATGTGAGGTAAGGGTGTTGTGTGCATGTAAGGATAGATTAAGTGGAAATGGATTTAATGGTATAATGAAGAGGGGAGTGTCTGAGAGGTTTAAGATTGACCACAACTACTGTTTTAATTCTGATTTCAAACCCATTTAATTACCTATAATTTTTCTATCTTGATCTTGAATTTTATTTCAATTTAGTTTATATTTATTTTCTATATTATAAATTTTAATCAAATCCCCACAAATTTCCTTCTTGCAAAAACAAACAAAGAAAAAGTGGTAGTTTTTAACTCAAATTGAAACCACCTCAAGAGAAAATCCCGAGAATAATATATTACATTTCTCTTGAGGATAAATTTATGGATCAAGATTTTCACAAAAAACCCTCACATCACCATCCTTATTAAAATCCATGTAAAGCGGAAATGGAAAACAGATAACATTGCTTTATGGTGGCGGTGGTCCACACGTACACATGAGCGATGATATCATTTTACAAAAGATTGGAAGGTAAAAAGGTAGATATGATATTATAATTTTAGATGAATAATTATTTCATAAATATCATATATAAACATTAAACCCATTATAATAACCATCCATGAAATATAGTGATAAAAAATGAACTGTATCGCTATATGGAGGCAGTAGTCCACATGTACGCACGAGCGATACTTTCACTACCCATTTTATAGAAAGATGGTGAAAAATGGTTGTACCATAATAATAATAACATCTTAGTATATTTATGATGCTAGATTAATTATTTTATAATGGATACCATAAATTTAGAATAGGTATAAAAAGAAATAAAATTTAAAGTACTTGGTTAAGAGTTGTACCTATTCATTGAGAAACCTCTTTTGGATTACACCTTAAGCATTTAAAGGATGATATTTTGGAAAGAAAAAAAGATTTAGGACATGTGGAAGGAATATAGGAAGGTATTATGGTAGGTCTTAGCTGATATATAAGGATCAAAAGGTTCTAGGAAGAGAGGAGAAGATGTACCCTTTTATAAGTGAGAGGAGGGGCACTCTTGGAATTACTTAAAGTATAGATTAATTTTCATAATCAAGTGGATAAAAATTGATATATTTCAATAATAGGATAAAACAAAGTCTAAATAATCTCATCTAATAATATTTATACAAGTTTAGGTGATGTTTTAACTCTTATCTCTTAGTTTTAACCCCCATTAACCCTTTTTATACACTAGTGGAAAAGTGATCTATACCCATATACCTATACCAATGGTTTTCAAAAACTATTAGTATAGGTAGTCCTATTCCAATGGTTCAACATAACCATTGGTATATGTATTTTATCTCATGGATATTCCAATAGTTTTAAAAAACCATTGGGATATATATGTCTATATGAACGGTTTAAAAAAACCATTGGTATAGCGATATATATACCAACGGTTTTATAAAACCATTGGCATAACCTTACTTTATCTACCCAGTGTGCGGGCTCCCCTTCTACCATCTCATTCACATCCATAATACCCTATCAGTGTTCAACATTCCATTTTCTTCCCCACCCATGGTGATCTCTCTTCAGTTCGTTTTTTAATTCAATTCTTCTTCAATATCAAATTAGTGACTTCCAAATCATTCATCTCTTCTGTCAATCATCAATTTCATTTTTTATTCTAGGTATAAAACACCACCATATATTATTTTTTTGTCTTCATTTAATTTCATTTGATATGTCTAAATCTACTTGTATCCTATTGAAATAAGGGTTTTCCATACTTATATTGAAGGATGATTTTTTTAATTTTCTAGTTGTCCATTCTTTATTTCTGTTGTTTTATAAATAGACTAATACAATCTATATAATTGTAGTTTTTAATGGATTATTTTCTTAGATAAATTTATCTAGGGGAATTCTTTAGTGACGGGTTTTTCACTTTAATTATTAGCCTTGTGTTTTTTATATGTAGAACCTAATTTTACTCTCTTGGGTAGTTTTAACTCATTTTTATTTTTAGTTTTTCATTGACATGTGCTATGTGAGAAAATAAATCTTTCAATCAATATACAAGTTTTTTTGAGTAATAAATTAACAAGTTGACTAACAACACACTAGTGAGTTGAACTACAATAATTTCACGTGATAATATAGAATTGTGTTGGCCTTATCAAATCAATCAAATTCTTATCACCAGTTGGTCTTGTTTTTTTGGAAAAGAGATTGGCTAGTTAGCGATTGGTTGATTAATCTTGATAGAGATCCCTAACACTTTAGAATAGACTCAGTTATCCGATAATAAAAACTTATGTCCATAAAAACATTTCAAGAAACCCAAATCAAATACACCCCCATAGAGTAATATCATTGATTTAAATCATTTTTCCATTACTTCTTTCACTAGATCACTATCTTATCTTATACACACATTGTTCAAAATTTCCCATTGCTTCCCATTATTTTTATCATACACAATTTTTATTTAGTTTTTCCACTATTTTATACTTTTCATCTATTTTATCACCTCTATCGCACTTTCACTCATCATCGCACACACTTCCACCAATATTTTGTGTAACCATACTTATCCCGAATCCCACTTCCACTTAAATTTTTTCGATGTAAGTTCTATAGAAACATGTGATAATGCATGGTAAAAATTCATAGTTAAATGTAATCATATTCAAATTAAACATTACAAAGCCTATATACTATAATTAAACAATCATACTGAAACTACATATTCAAACTACATATAGTGTTATTGAACTATAACATAATAGTATGTCAGAAAATTCATTTTGTACATAAATTGGTTGTTAAAAATACCATATAACTACTAAAAATCATTAAAAAGGATACTGAATGTGACATAAAGGGGGTCTATACCAAATTCTAGATATTCAAAACTATAGTCATGAGGTTTGATTAGTAAATCTCAAAAGGAATCACTTTAACATCCCTCAATATGAGAAACCACTAATTATGGATTTATCCAATTTAACTTCATAAATTATGTGTGATACAAAATATGATTACTTAGAAATAACAATATTTTATACATGAATTTGTAGAATAAGAATAACATAAGTTCAAAAGTTAATAGAATAAGTGAAAAAATAAAAACAAAAATTATAAAGAAAATTATATGTAGTATTATGTATAGTTATTACTCATTAATATAATGGAATTAAATATCATGGTTTTATATATATATATTATTATATATATATATAGTATTATATATATATATATAGTATTTTTTGTCTTTTATATTATAATTCCCATATAGACTAGCATGTCAGTTATGGTTTTATATAAATTAAACAATTCTTATTTCCTTAAATATATTTTCAATTTAACTTCAATCTTATTTCATTGCTTTTAAAAAATAAAATATAACATTTTTTTATAGAGTGGATAGAAGTTGGATGTATGAAACTAATCAGATATCAAGTAGTTTTCAAAACAAGTTAGAGATTTTTTTAGATTTTTCATTTAAAAATGCTTCAGATGAGGTCTTATACACTACCCATGTTATAATTCTATTGAAATACCTTGGTTACATCATGAAGAAGTTATCCACTATATAACCAAATATAGTTTTCAAACAAACTATTATGTCTGGTATCACAATGGGTAGAAAAGGAAATCTCAAAATGTTTATCCTTTGAATGAGAGGATTGGATTAGAGAATTTATTAGATGACTGATTTTCATTTATTCTCCATCATGAGAAACAAGGGATGCATATCTAAGATGACTTTGATATGATCAAACATGATGCATGTAATGAAAATGATGATGTTGACAAGGTGAAAAAATTTAATGATGGTGAAACACTTCAGTATATCGTCAATGTGGTAAAATGAATAATTTGGAATTTTTAAACTAACTATTTCATGGGAAAACCATGTATGGGATTTCTAATACTTACATCGATTATATTTTTAAATTTTTGAAGGAATAACTTCCAGATGATGCAAATATCCCCTCAAACAATTATATAACATGAAAGTTAGTTGAAAAACTTGGATTTTTTAAAAGAAAAATTAATATTTTCCCAAAATATTATAGCTTATTCTGGGAGGAAACAACTGAATGACATGATTGTAGAAAATGTGACACATCTCGATGGAATCCAAATACTAATGGAACACTATCCTATGATCCATATAAAGTAATGTGGAAATTTCTATTGATTCCTATACTCTAGAATATTTTTACGACTGATGAAATATCAATAAATATGTGATGTCATGATACTAAGATAAATAAGGATAATAATGAGTTTGTTCATCTTGTATATGGATTAGCATGGCAGAAATTTGATGCTCGATACCCTAAATTTGTAGATGACGTGTGTAAAACCCCAATGATTTACAAATAAATTTAATATTGAATGCATGAAACACCGAGTCTCTAAAAAACAAAACTTTGTTTTAACCGAGCCAATAAACATAATTTTCCACTTCTATGATTTTAATTTCAAAAATCTGACATACATGGTTTCATTCAGGGTGATTTTTAGAGTTTGATAGAACAAACTTATTTTTTGGTGAATAGTAACATACCTTTATAAATAGTAACCCACACTTCTGAATAGTAATATACCCTTATGAATATTAATGTTACACTTATGAATAATAATATGACCATTATGAATATTAACCTTACCCATGAAATTATAAATAAAATTTAGGTACCTTATAAATGAAGTGGAATATTTTATAAATTATTAATTAAGTATTTATATTTTTGTGAGTGATAAATATTTAATTAAAATTTTAAATTAATAAATTAATTCATATAATGGGTTCCTAAATAAATATTTTGTTTTCTAATAATTTTGGGATAATTTTATGATAACATAGTTAATTTTTGAAAGCATTACAAAATCAGCTTTAAATTTAAAATCTTTATTTTTCAATTAAATAATGATTTTATTTAAAAATAAAATTTCACATATTTGGAAAATTATTTTGATAAAATGGACTTAATTTTTGGATTCTACATGTTAAAAAATGGTTATGGTGAATTTTTAGGATTTTTCTAAAATACTTCAATTTTTAGGTGAATAGTAAAATTTGATAATTTACGATAAATGGAAAATACATGGTTTATTGAGTCATAGGTGATGTAAGGATGATGTAAGACCACTTGGTTAGAAATAACATGAAAATATTACTATTCTTGGACACAAGAAGAAATACTATTTCTGGTCTTGAGAAAAATAATAAAATAATGATTAAGATATTCAAAAATGACTCCTCTCCTCCACTATAAACCCCCCCTCACTCCCCTCACTCCCTCTTCTATTCACTCATCTCAAGCCTTTTTACTAGTTCAAATTCTGAACAAATCAATCCCTAAGCTCCTAAATCACGTCCATCAACCCTTGGTCTCACAAAAATACCAAATCCTCTCCCTCAAAGAGGCTCTCAAGGATGATTAATTCAAGAGGTAAAGTCATCTTTTCAATTCTTTTACTTTCTTTTCAAGTTCCTTTGTTTTCTTTTCTATCCTCAACTCTCCTCATCCAAATGTTATGATGACTCCAGTACCTTAAATTTACTATAATTGTTTTCTATGATTATGGAATAAGATATTATCACCTCTCCTTTACAATTCTTTTATGTTAGTAGTAAAAAACACCATCTGAGATGTGATCATTACCACATTCAAGGACGATGAGTTTTCAAAATCTATTACCATATTCAATTATAGTCATGAAACCATTATTTTGGTTGAACCAGAATATAATATATGTACTATGTCTCATCTATAGTTCTAGAATTTTTTTGTACACATGGTTTTGATTTATAAAGCAAAATGAGTTCGTTGTGTTCAAAAACCACCAATTAACCCAAATAGTTATCATTAAATAATTTATATAATGATTCATCTTCAATCCAAGTAACCAAATGAAATTTACAACCATGTAAACTTCTGGATGTTCACTAATAACATATAACTTTAATTTTGTACAACCATCCCCATTTTACACGATTCTCCATTCATGTATACAAGTATACCAATCCTGAAACAAATAGACCCAAATAATGAAATTGAACCTCTTAACCCATCAAAAAGGACATGAATGAACATAATAAGGTTATAAAAAATCAATTAAATGTAAATTAGGTTATATAATTATTAATTAATGAACCTAAATTTTACTATTCAGGTCATTAATATCTAGTGGATAACACCTTCAGACTTAAGGTAAGGGTTTCTTCATCTCACTTCCATTTTTGCGAGATATTCCATATTCACTACTACTTATTGTGTATGGTTTATACATACTTACCATTGACATTTCATATCATGAATTTATTTATTTTCATTATATTCAATTTATCATTTGATGATTATTAATTTGGGGGTATACGATTCAATTGATTATAAAGTTTTAAGTATTTTCTACCCGAACCTCCATTTTCATTCAGGTTTCTCTTATTCTCTACTCATCTCAATAAAATTATTATTTATTACTATTAACTACTCATAAATTCTATGTTAATTTTATATATATTTGTACCAATTATAATCCTTCCTTATTTTATGGGTAGTTACATGTTTTAAAAGAATCTTTCAAAAAATTATTCTGAAATGCAAGCCCGATTCAAGGAACTTCTCAAATTCTTACCCATTTTGAAGTTCATTATATAATAAGTTTTAAGACATATTTATCTTTATAAAATAACAAATTTTAACATGAAAAATATGTTTTGGTTCATTCCTGGTTTTATTAAAGCAAACATTCCTTTGCTCTTTAAAATCCTTTAATATTTTCCTTAAACCAAACTAAAATGTTTTCTTTCTAAAGATTCTTTAAAAACTCTTTTTAAATGATTTAACCTCAATAAGACTTTATTCAAGACTAAAATATAATTTCAATTAACTTAACTTTTATTTTCTGGGATATACATGTTTACAATCTGATTTCATGACAAATACAAATGATTTTCCTACAGAATTCTTCTTTCCAATGTAAAAAGGAATTTTCTCATATCACTTTAACTTTTATGATAAATATTCCTTGTTCACCAATTATTTATTTATTGTGGTGTATGTAATTCACTTTGGTATATCATATAAATAGTCTCCTTATTCTCATTATATTCTAAGTGATTATGATTTGAATGTTTCAAGGTGGTATAGGACACTTTGGATGTTTAAGGATTATTTCCTCAAGAATTTTTCAATGGTCTCATTTTAAAGTATATTTATTTATGTCAACATCCTTTTATTAATCTTGTTTTTCATAGATATTTATCTTCTATTATATCATCTACAAAATATTTTATTGAAGGGTTTCTGATTAGTTTTAATGTGGATGTTCTATCTTGATACTATTCACCATATTACTCTAAATGGTTAGTGTTTATGTTTAATGACCGAGGAAAGTTATTTACATTTCATATGTTAGTTTCAATATGAATTTATATATTGTTTATGTTTATCCCCATTTATAAGAGCAATGCAATGTACTTATTATGTGATGGGTGGGTCCCACTATATCCCCTCGATGCATCGATATGTCTCATGATACAAAATATAGTCTTGGCACAAGGCCTTGAAAAAATGAATATTTATGGTCTTGGCACGAGGCCTTGACAGTATGGTTATGATGTCCAACATATACATTCCCCTCATTATGAAACTAGTAATTGAAAGTTCATATGGTTATTTGACTAGTAGAATACCCATGATTATGATTTATTATGGAATTATTTATTCATCCCTTATTCATACCATAATGTGTACATGTTTATTTTTAAAGGCATGCATTTTAGTTATTCACCATGCCTAATGTTTATGTTTATGATATCTTCTACTATGTTTCTTACCCTTAATGAGAATCTTAGCTCACCCCTTTCTTATGTTTTATTTTATCAGGACATAAAGAAGTTTATTATGATTGACCTGTAGGGATAAACTTAGAGTTGTAAATGTTCACAATAAATCTTATACGTTGTATTTCATTTAAAGTTGTAATGTTGAACCTATGTATGTATCTATTTTTCCAAAACTACTAAACTACTCGGTCCTTCAGGATACAATTTTCTTATAATCACTCCAATGTAAAGAAATAATGCACCGACTCTGAGCTTCTGGGGTTGGGGCGTTACAGTTGGTATCAAAGGAAGTTTAGTAGAAAACTTGAAAACTAGATTTAGAAAATGTAGATTAGGGAAAAAAACCCTAAGATAGACTTGATGATACACATACAAGAACATCCTAGAATTCTGGCAAGGAATTGATTATTTGGATCTTTCTAGTAAATAAATCCCTATTTGGATACTACAATTAGACATGGTCCTAGCACAAATGTACCTAGGAGTAACAACTTCAAAAGGGTGTTTTGGGTTTGACTGGTAACCTAGTACACGACAACAGTCCTTACTGAGCACCTGGTTTGACACTCCCGTGTGATATGCTTAGGATAATTCAAATTTTTGTTACAATCCATTATGAAGTATTTATGCCCGTAAAGTAACCAAAGTATATGGTTCTAGTATTTATGATGTATAAATTTATGTTATTTACTTTACCATGTTTAGCGTTATATAGAGTTCATAATTTTATGAGCTAATATATAATATGGAATTTATTAGAAATGACGCCTAGTATAAGGAATAAGAACTTCACTAATATACATGATGTGAAGTGTAAGAAGTATCATATCTCTAATGGCCTTAAGACATAATTTCAAAGGAAGATATTCTCTCAAGTATTCTTATCATATAAGGAAATAGTATCATGTGTTAACAAGATATGTAAATAATTCCCCGAGTCCTATGGATTTGAAGGGAATTAGGGAAATAAGAGGATGACAGAGAAAAAGATGGATAAAGGGAAGAAGGGAAAGAAGAATTTTTCCACATGTGATAACTGTGGAAAGAATCACACTAGTAAATGCTTGAAGGGAATTGGAGTTTTTTATAAGTGTGAAGAAAAAGGACACCAATTTTGTGATTTCAAGGGAAAGAAAAAGGTTTCCAATTTACAATGATTCAACTGTAAGGAGATGAGATACTATGCGAATCAATGTCCCAAGCGTCAAAGGAATATGCCCCAAATGATGCTACTGGATAATGATCAAGTCATGATACTGCCACATATGAAGTGGAATGATTAATATTTCTCTTTAAGAACCACGACATATGAATATTTTATCAGCAATGTACTGGTTATAATAATTATGAAATATATGAGGATTGTACTGCAATACTATTTCATTAAGAATTTGAGGTCGTATGATGAATTGTACCAAGGATAAGTGACTTAGTAGAAAGTTAATATCTTGGGAAAGTATATGGATGAGGGAAAGACAACCCTAAATATATTCCTAATGATTAAGATAATGATGAAGAAATTATTGATTTGGATAAGCACTTACTACTTCAAAACTAATTTTTGACTTGTCTATAGGTGGCCCATGCTATCATTGATGGAGTTTACAACATGTATGGATATAAGGAATATATCCAATAGAATGTGTAAGTATGAGTGCATGTTTCCAATAATGTTTTATGGTAATTTAAGTTATTAACATATTTCAAGAAGATACATGATGAAGATATTAACATGTTCGGAATGTGAAAATTTAGGACTGCTTCATGTTAATTAAAGGAAAATAAGGTAACAGATGCATTGAGTAGGATGGATCATGGAGTTCTAAACGAAATGAGGATTTTCAAGGACCCCTTGTATATGGATATTGCAAGGATGGATATGGGAATGATTCTTAAGTATTATATCATGATCTTTTGGAAAGATAAACCATTTATGAAATGGTTTAAGTTGATCATTATATGAGGATTTAGAGTTTAATGTCACCACATGATGCAACCTATTATAATAGAAGAAGTATAGATAGTTTAAGGTACAAACAAAGGATAAGATTGTGTTTATGAAATAGAAACATATATTTATACTCTTATAGAGTGGAATAATTCCTCAACTCTAGGAAAAGAGACTTAAACAAAAATGTTATCCTATTATCATTTTTTTTCATAACTTTAGTTTATGGTTTTGTGGTAATGATCATTCATCTGAGCATGTTCTCTATCAATTTCCATCAGAACATGATGGTTTGATTATTCTTACCTGACCATGTTATCCAATTAGAATGTGTAGTTTTGTAGTAACCAATGCATCTCCTTTTCCCACTTATCAAGAGGATATTTTAACCATATTTTTGACATGGGTTTCCCACAAGGGAATTTTTAATTATCAACCATTAACTTTCAAAATTCAATTTCAAAATTTCGAGAAAGATTTTTTTGTAAGGAGGGGATAGTGTAACACCCAAGGATTTAAAAATAAATTTAATATTGAGTCTATAAAAAACAGCACTTTGTTATAACCAATCTATTAAACATAATTTTTCCACTTCTGTGATTTGAATTTCAAAAATCTGACATACACAGTTGTGTTTAAGGTGATTTTTGGAGTATGAGAGAACAAACTTAATTTTTTGGTGAATAATAACCTACCCATATGAATAGTAACCTACCCTTATGAATAGTATTATACCATTATGAATAGTAATTTTACCCTTATTAATAGTAATATGACCATTATGAATAGTAACCTCACCCATGAAAGTATAAATAAAATTTAGGTACTTTATAAATGAAGTGGAGTATTTTATAAATTATTAATTAAGTATTTGTATTTTTGTGAGTGATAAATATTGAATTAAAATTTTAAATTAATTAATAAAATTGGTTCCTAAAAAAATATATTTTTGTCCAATTATTTTGGGATAATTTTATGAGACCATAGTTAATTTTTGAAAGTATTACAAAATCAGTTTTAAATTTAAAATCTGTATTTTTCAATTAAATAACGATTTTATTTAAAAATAAAATTTCACATATTTGGAAAATTATTTTGATAAAATATAATTCATTTTTGGATTCTACACTTCAAAAAATAGCTATGGTTAATTTTTGGGATTTTTCTAAAATACTTCAATTTTTAGGTGAATAGTAAAATACGATAATTTACAATAAATGCTAAATACATGGTTTATTGAGTCATAGGTGATGTAAGGATGATTTAAGACCACTTGGTTTGAAATAACATGAAAATATTAATATTATTGGTCACAAGAACCAATACTATTCCTGGTCTTGAGAAAAATAATAAAATAATGATTAAGATATTCAAAAATTACTCCTCTCCTCCACTATAAACCCCACTCACTCCCTCTTCTCTTCACTCCTCTAAAGCCTTTTTCCTAGTCTATATTCTACCCAAATATCTCCCTAAGATACTCCCCCATTTACATCAGCCCTTGGTCTCATAAAAATACCAAATCCTCTCCCCTAAAGAGGCTCTCAAGGATGATTAATTCAAGAGGTAAAGTCCTCTTTTCAATTCTTTTACTTTCTTTTCAAGTTCCTTTGTTTTCTTTTCTATCATAACCTCTCCTCATCTGAATTTTATAAAAAATACAGTACCTTACATGAAATATAATGTCTTTATTATTATAGAATAATTTATTATCATCTCTCCTTTACAATTCTTTTATGTTAGTTATAAAAAACACCATCCGAGATGTGCTCATTTACCACATTCAAGGACGATATGTTTTCAATTTCTATTACCATATTCAATTATGGTCATAAAACCATTATTATGTTTGAAAAATAATACAATATATGTATTATGTATCATCTATGGTTCTGGAATCTTTTTTTACACATGGTTTTTATTTATAAAGCGAAATGAGTTCATTGTGTTCAAAAACCGCTAATTAACCCAAACAGTTATCATTAAATAATTTATATAATGATTTATCTTAACTCCAAGTAACCAAATGAAATCTACAACCATGTAACCTTATGTATGTTCAATAATAACATATAACTTCAATTCTGTACAACCATCTTCATTTTACATGATTCTCCATTCATGTATACAAGTATACCAATCATGAAACAAACGGACCCAAATAATGAAATTGAGCCTCTTAACCCATAAAAGGCCATGAATGAACATAATAAGGTTATAATAAATAAATTAAATGTAAATTAGGTTATTTAATTATTAATTAATGAACCTAAATTTGATTATTCAGGTCATTAATATCAAGTGGAGAACACTTTTGGACTTAAGGTAAGGGTTTCTTCATCTCACTTCTATTTTTGTGAGATATTCTGTATTCACTACTAATGCTTGTGTATGGTGTATGTATACTGAACATTTATGTTTCATATAATTAATATATTTATTTTAATTATATTCAATTTATCATTTTATGATTATTAATTTTGGGTCATAATGTTCAATTGATTACAAAGTTTTAAGTATTTTCTACCCGAACCTCCATTTTCATTCGGGTTGCTCTTATTCTCTACTCACCTCAATGAAATTATTATTTATTCATATGTACTCATCATAAATTCTATGTTAATGTTATATATATTCTTACCAATTATAATCCTTTCTTATTTTATGGGGAGTTACATGTTTTAAAAGAATCTTTTAAAAATTGTTCCGAAATGCAAGCCCGATTCAAGGAACTTCTCGAATTCTCACCTATTTTGAAGTTCACTCTATAATCTATTATAACCAATATTTAACTTTCTAAAATAAAAAATTTTTAAATTAAAAATATATTTTCATTCATTCCTGGTTTTATGAAATCAAACATTCCTTTGCGCTTTAAAATACTTTAATATTTTCCTTAAATCGTACTGAAATGTTTTATTTCTAAAGCTTCTTTAAAAACTCTTTTTAAATGATTTAACCTAAATAAGACTTTATTTAATCCTAAAATATAATTTCAATGAACTTAACTTTTATTTTATGGGATATACATGTTTACAATCTAATTTCATGACATATACAAATGATTTTCCAAAAGAACCCTTCTTTCCAAAGTAAAAAGGATTGTTCTCATCTCACTTTAACTTTTATGAGATATATGACCTTTTAACCACTTATTTATTTATTGTGGAGTATGTACTTAACTTTTTCATATCATATCAAGAGTATCCTTATTCTCATGATTTCTAAGGGATTATTATTTGAATGTTTCAAGGTGGTATGGGACACTTTGGAATGTTTAAGGATTATTTCCTCAAGAATTTTTCAATGGTCTAATTTAAAAGTATATTTATTTATGTCAACATACTTTGATGAATCTTGTTTTTTCATATATATTTATCTCCTATGATATCATCTAAAAAATATTTTATCGAGGGGTTTATAATTATTTTTAATGTGGATGTTCTATCTTGATACCATTCACCATATTACTCCGAATGGTTAGTGTTTATGTTTAATAATTGGGGAAAGTTATTTACATTTCATATGTTAGTTTCAATATGAATGTATTTATTTTTTATGTTTATAAAAATTCATAATAATAATGCATTGGACTTATTATGTGATTGGTGGGGCCTGTTATAGCCCCTCGATGCATCAGTAGGTCTCATGAGACAAACTATGGTTTTGGTATGAGGCCTTAACAAAATGGATATTTATGGTCTTAGAATGAGGCCTTGATGGTATGGTTATGATGTTCGACATATGAATTTTACTCATTATGAAACTAGTAATTGAAAGTTCATGTGGTTATTCAACTAGTAGAATACCCATTATTATGCTTTATTATGGAATTATTTATTTAGCCCTTATTCCTACCATAATGTGTACATGTTTATTTTTAAAGGCATGTGTTTTAGTTATTCACCATGCCTAATGTTTATGTTTATGATATATTACACTATGTTTCTTACTCTTATTGAGTATATGATATCACCCCTTTCTTATGTTTTATTTTCTCAAGACATGAATAAGTTTATTATTATTGACCTTTAGGGATAAACTTAGAGTTGTTGATGTTCCCAATAAAAATTATATGTTGTATTTCATTTCAAGTTTTAATGTAGAACCTATGTATGTATATGGTTTTACAAAACTACTAAACCACTTTGTCCTTCAGGATACAAATTTCTTGTAAGCATGCCAATGTAAAGAAATAATTCACCAACTCCGGGCTTCTGGGGTCAGGGCGTTACACATGCGTAATGTGAGGTTGGATCTATCATGTGGCAATTTTAATTAATTTGGGAAGATGAATACTTCACATAACACATGGACAATTTTCATACACATTTATACCCATCCTCCATGGATGTTTATGAATTTTTTTTTCACTTTTATGAGTATACTCATATTTGGACCTTCTGATCCTAAAAATGATATAGATGTATACATGAAACCTTTAATAAAAGATTTAAAGAATCTTTGTAATGTGGGTGTGCACACATATGATTCTTGTTTGAAAGACATATTTCAGATGAACTCTATGATTATGTAATGATTTTTGACTGGTTCTTGAAGGAAAAACTTTCATGTCCTATTTTTATGAAGAATACATGATCCATAAGACTTAAATATCACCATATTTTCAGTTTTATGGGACATCAAAAATTATTTCCAATATATCATCCAGATTGGAATAATCGTCGAAGGTTTGAAAATACCATATATACTGAAAATACACCTCAATATATGTCTAGAAATGACGCGTTTAATGAATTTTAAGATGTTAGTTTTTCATTTGGGAAGAGTTAAATAAAATCTAGAAAGATAAATAATGCTTCCATTGAATCCAATTACAATTGGAAGAAGAAAATTATCTTCTTTGAGTTGACTTATTGGTCAAATAATTTGTTATATCATTGCTTAGATGTAATCCACATTGAAAAAATTTATGTGAAATATTACTTTCAATTCTTCTAAGTATCAAGGGAAAAACAAAATATGATTTAAAATCTTATAGTGACTTGGTGGATTGGGGTATCCAACTAAAATTTTATCCTATGTGTATCAGTGAAAATAAATGGAATGTTCCATGTGATTCTTATGTGATGAAACCTTCAGAAAAAAATCAATTTCTAGAAGTACTAGAAACTATCAAAGTTCCTAATGTATATTCAAACAACATATCAAAATGGGTCAACATAAGATATTTGAAGCTAAAATATTTGATGACTCAAGATTATCACATCATTCTGCATGAGTTGATTCCAATAGTAACCCATCATCTATTTTCTAATAATGTAAGAGTGGAAGTTATTTAATTATTCCATTTTTATAGATATCTTTATGCTAAGAAGTTATCCAAATCTTTCATGTAGAAAATTCTGGAAGAGGCACCATTAATTTTGTGTGAGTTAGATAAAATGTTTCCTCCATTATTTTTCACATGCATGTTGCATCTAAATTTCTATATTCCAACCGAAATACTTCTTAGAGTACTTATTTTTTTCATTGGATATATCCAAATAAAATAAATATGTACACATTAAAGAATTATGCAAAAAAAAGGAATAATCCTGTAAGTTCTATCGTGAAAGTTTACTTAGCTCAAGAATGTGTGGATTTATATTCAATGTATGTGTCTAATGTGACTACGATATGGAACATACCAATGAGAAATGAACAAGAGAAGTATGAGAAAATTGAACCCTATTTTCCATCACTTCCCCAAGTAAGGGAAATTCATGGATTATATACATTGACTATATTAAGCCTTGAATAGAGGGAGATGGCACATCACATAGTTTTTTTAACTCTGATTTTTTCAATGAATACATCAAGTAAGTAAATTGAACATGTATATGTTATCTCATCTCATATAATTGTAAAAATATGTTAAAATATTTCTACTTTATTCTATAAGTAACATAAAAAAAATTATAAATATAAATCATCATTCTTTATCTTTAATAAGGAGAAAGACTTTACATAGAAAAGAGTTTTTTGCTTGGTTGAAATTGAAGGTAGAATTATTACTATAATAAATTAATAAAATTAATATTTAGATAATTTTAATATTCATTTATATTTCAGCTATTGAGTATTTCTATTGACTCTATCTCTGAGAAAATAAGAGATTTGGATTTTTTTTTCTTAATTATATGGATTATGAATGAAAATTAATTGTGATCAATGGGTCAAATTTATTATCACTGAATGAGTAATGAACATGAGAACACAACAAGATGGTGTTATGGTAACTTCCAAAAATAGACTATTATGCTAGTGCATCAGATATTAGACCAGGATTTGAAAATGTATCTTATTATAGAGTCCTTGAGAAAATACTAATATTGGATTATTACTCTCATGGTCAAGTCATCATGATGAAATGCAAGTTGTTTGATTCGATTATGAGACATGCCAAATTTATTAATGATTGTGAATTTTGAGTTATTGACATGACTCGCAATCTTGATATGGATGAGCAATATATATTAGCATCATTAGTGAGACAAGTTTTTTATGTGAAATATCATCCACTACGTGAATTTGGTGTCATTATTGAAGTAATACCAAGACATATTTTTTGATGACGATGATGATGAAATTGAAACTATCACTACCCCATTATCCATAATCAATTTATTACTTTTGATAAATCCAATATAGCAATTGTTAGAGTTGATTGTGAACCTAAATTTATGGTGGGAAATATATAGAATGATCCATTCATGTTCTCCTTTATTTTGGTTAATCTCAACTTGGGTTGTTCATGGCATTACTATTCAAATTACTTTACTATTGATTAAAAATATTTTGCATCCAACTTGACCTTCATGTGAAATTTCAATATATACTAGTTACAGTTTTCTTTGAGTTGAATTTTCTAATATTGAATTGAACTATATTAGAAGCTAAAAAAAGGAAACAATTAAATTAAAACAAAAAACAAGATGAATTAAACTAAAACTTATTAAACTAATTAGAATAAAAATAAAAATGAATGAAAAGAATGAACTAACAAAAAAAATGAAAAAATGAACTAACCTAAAATATGAATCAAATGACATAACCCAAAAAAATGTACAAATGACCTAATCAATTTACTAAAATGAACCAAATTACCTAACCAAAACTGAATTGGATCGAATTGAAAATAGAAGAAGAAAACTATATCATATCCATGATAAATATGCTAATTTGAAAATGTTGATTTTTCTATGACACATATTTTATGTTTTCATATTATTCCCACTAAATATGATATGATTTTGTTATGTCACTATGTATCCTTTATTTGGTTTGACAATCAATATTAATTAATTAAGTCATATCACATCTTATTTCTTATTTGGCTTACACATTATTTATGAATTTCTAATTAAATAAATTGTCATGACCCATCCCAATGTGGCCTGAGCCGTGACTACCCCAAGTCTGCCTCCAATAATCTAGGGGCTAACAATAAATTCCAAATAGGAATATCACACACATGGGAGGTGTTATCCCAATGTACCTGTACACATGCTCACATATCCAAGACCATACAATGCTGAAATGTAAAACAACCAATAACCATGCATGCATACATTTAAAATCACACCACTAGAGTATGAAAACAAAGTGTTAGAAATAAAATCATCCAAATACAATCCCATCCAAAAGAAACTAAAAATAAGTCTAACCTGTGAATTAGGAAGGTACTGCTATCAATACAACCATCGGAATACACCTCAGTCTGTCAATCTCACTAAGCTCCACCTAGTCTTGGTCCCTCTAGGACTCCATCAAAAGGTTGTTCATCTACATAAGACATGAAACATGTGGGAAAATCCCATGCAAGTGTGACTATAACAATACCCAGTAGGACATCCTGAAATCACTAAACATATAACATCAATAATAATAATCATCTCATCATAGGTACATGTCAATGACATATATAACAAGAACATTCAGATATAATCATAATAAACACAAAATCTAAAGGTAAGGTCACAACCATAATTCCAACCTAGGATTCCTGCTCAAAGGTTCCATAAAACACTTATCTGGGAGAACACACTCCATAAGTCAGATAACAATGTTTTCATCCATTCAAGATGTCATGCTCATTGGGTCCCACCATAAAAATTATACACTGGAAGTCTGAAGAGATTAATTCATAGATGGAGATCACACCCAAGACTATGGAGTATACTAACAACTCAATCTAGATTAACCTATTAAGTAGGGGATTGAAGCCTGCATAATTTTGGTCATAATGATACCGAGAACAAAATGAGATGATGATAGAGGATCTCACTCTAGGCCTCATAGAGGGATTCCAATGACTCTATCCAAGACTGAAGTTCCTCAGAGGGGATCACCATACTATGCATAGGATGAAACTATATACTAAACCCTTAGGTAAAGGATCAAGGGAATCTACCCTAATGAAACTTGTCCAAGATGAAGAGGAAAATGGAACCAAGCCTTTTTTGGAGAAGTACATGGCACATCCCTCTGGAACCTAGTCTTCCTATGTATCATGGCCCATGTCTATGTCCATATTCGTGTCTGAGTACATGGCATATGGTTTACCTCACACAACATATAGGGCTATACAGTCTCCTAGGAGTGTACTGTAGTACACGTCGAGCTGTTCTCCAATGTTTACATGGTGTGTGGCATGGCCCATGTGACATGTAACACCTCTCAACTTCCTGGGCTTGTACACCATGTACACACCGAGCTGTCCATCTAGGGGAAACACAACATGTGGAAGGGACCACATGGTGTCTGATCCTTATCTTTTCATTTAAACCCTAGCCTCCACTTAGGGGGGTCCCATACAATGTTTAATTCTAGACTACATTCCATGTAACCCAAAATTTTCTAGAATCCCATATTTTGTTCACACATCATCGTCGACTCCTCTGGACTCTAATTTGGCTGCGAATCACACCAGAAAGCATGGATCTGGTTTGGATGATCCTCACAATTACTTCTCTCTAGATTTCATCCATCCAATTCTCATGAGAATCAGTTGTCATCATGCTTCATCGCTATTGCATGCCCAACCAGGAAGAATGAGGATCATCAGACCGATCCTGATCCACTTTCATTGGTAAGAACCTCCATTGTAAGACATAAACAATCCAATGATTATGGTATCAATATGTTAATACAAATAATAGGCGTGAAATGATTTATTTATAGTAATTCATCGAACCATGGGACAAATTAATTTCCTTTGATGAGCAAAGAATGGGGGTAAAATGCACAAAACACAAACATGAGGAAAAAACCTCAAACAATGTTCATGTTGACCTCAATTCTTTACTACTAGAATGAAGAATGTAGAGATGTAATATAATCAACAAATAAATCCCCAATCCTAGATAATATCTATCCCATACCCACAATATGCATGATCTGCAAATCAATTCATTAGTTAATTGATTCACATTCATCATAGGAATAAAAAAACAGGGATAAATCCAAATAAAAAAAATGTCCTACCTAGAAATGGATTGATCATTGATAAAAAATGAATCCATGTCACTATTGTTGGTGAGATCCTAGAATCCTGATGGTATAGTGATCCCTGATCTCGGTTTGATTCGATGCCATCTGCTAAGAACACTTTCCTCCAATAGTCCTCTAGATATCCAGGTATTAGAAGAGAACCTTTATATCTCCTCACAATTGTATATTTTTAGAGGATTTCAGGTCATTGCATAAAAAATAATAATAAATAATTTAATTTATTTATTTTATTAATTCATATGTGACTTCACTTTATAAAAAAACTCAATTCTAACAAATATTATGTTGAAACTAGGGTAAAACCCATGATCTAAACTCAAGGAAGGCATCAAATTTATGAACTAATCCTCTATTCAAGGGTTATTCCATTTTTAGAAAAATTGCACACAAGTGATATTTAATATATTTCAAAAATTAATTTTGGTCTCATCGAGCCTCAGAATCTCATGCCGTCTCAGCGCCTAGCTCTGAAAATAATCTATATAATATCCTAAAGTAATACATAGAAAAATCATAGTTGTTATATTCTACCCATCTTAGGGATTCACATCCTATAAATACAAACAAAAGACTACACAGAGAGATGTGGGTTCTAAGCATGCATATGGGTCTCCCTCTCCTAGGTACTCTCCTGAAGATTCTTGTGCTTCCACCAGACACACACTAAAGGAATAAATCACCCATAAAATATCCCCTCCTATTGATCCTAAATCTCTACCAGGTACTCAAAAAAGGTATCCCCATCCTTGATTTCTAGCTCGCCTGAGCTGATAACACGTGATAAGTCATGCACTTACCTCCTTAACTACGACACATGTAAGATGACGTGTACCCGGTCTAATTTTAGGGGTAGATACAAGGGGTATTACACCTTTCCATCTCTACATAGAAATTGTAAAGGGAGAATGAATATCAAAGATATATTTCTTCTATAGCCAAATCTCCACGACCCATGTTGAGCTGAGACCCTCAGGAATACATTGTCTCCCTCCTTAAACTCTAAAGGCCTTTTTAATTGATCTACATAAGACTTACAATAGCTTTGTATATTCATCATCTACTCTTGGATGATTTTCAATTTCACCATCATAGCTCGTACTAACTCTGAGCCCATAAGTGTTGTATCTCCCAGGTTAGTCCAACATAGCAGTGACCTACATGGTCACCTATACAAGGCCTTGAATGGTGCCATACTGATGGTGAAATGATAGATGTTGTTGTATGAAAACTACACCAAAGGTAGGTGATCCTACCAACTATTTCCAAAGTCTAACATGAAAGCCTACATCATGTCCTCAAAGACCTGAATAGTCTGCACAGTCTGGACATCAGTCTAGGGGTGAAATGCTGTGCTCAAACACAATTGAGTCCCAAAGGCCTCCTGCAACCCCATCACTAACTGAGATGTGAATCAAGCATCACGATCTAAAATTATCATTGAGGGAACTCAATGGAGTTGGACCATCTCCTACACATACAATAATTCCAAGCTCTCTACTAAAATATATTCTCGAATAGATAGGAAGTGGGCCGAATTGGTGAGTCGGTCTATGATCACCTAGATGGCATCGTATCTCCTGGACGTACATGGTTACCCCATAACAAAGTCTATGGATATCCCATCTCACTTCCACTCTAAATCCTCAAGGGGTTGAGCTAAACCCATTGAAACCTAGTGCTTATCCATTACTTGTTGACAAGTAATACATTGAGAGAAAAACTCTGCAACACACCACTTCATTCTCGACCACCATAGATGTCACCAAAGGTCCTGGTATATCATTTCCACACCTGGATGTACTTATAAGGGTAAAGTATGAAACTACCTCAACACATCATCCCTTAGTAAAATTGGTGCCATCATCCATCCTCTAAAAAGAACAAAAATCTCCCCATCTTTAGAATATCCAACAGGAGCATGTCTAGTGGATATCTGGGTATATAGGGTCTCATAGTCGGTATCCCCAAGCTATGCCTCCCTGAATTGCTATAAAATAGGATGGGTAACAAAAATCATCTAGTGGTAAGCTTCTCCATCTCCATCCACAAAGGATAATTATAATGAGTCCAAATTATCTAACACCTCACTCAGTAATTACGAACAAGATCTCATGTTGAGATAATCAACTACCATGTACCCCTTCACAGGAGTATATACAATCTCAAAGTTCTAATCTTAGAGGAACTCTATCCACCACCCCCATCTCAAGTAAATATCCTTCTAAGGGAGGAAAAAATTGATACTCCTATGGTCATAATAGATGATGAATTACTCATCCATAAGGTAATTTCTCCTCATAATTAGTGCGAAGAATACCACTGTTAGCTCAAGATCATGGGTCATGTAGTTCTGTTCATGTGGTATTAAATAACACGAACCATAGGAAATCACTGTCTACCTCTAAATTAGAATACAACCAAGATCAGTCCCTGATGCATCATAGAGTATTACATACTCGACACCCTCCTCTAAAAATATCAATATGAGAGCGCTCATCAATCTCTACCTCAACTCATACAAATCATATAGTAACCTCTCCTTCCACATGAAATGATTCTTATTTTGGGTCAAAGCTATCAAGGAAACTGATATCCTGGATAAATCATATACAAATCTCTAATAATAGTCTTCAAACTCAAGAAATCTTTTTACCACCGTCACACACTTAGGTGGATCCCAAGCTAACACTGCCTCAACCACTACCAGGTCCACTGCTACACCGTCTGCTAAGATAACATGTCCCAAAAAGTGGACCTCATAAATCCAGAGTTGTCACTTTGATAGATTCCCATAAATATAGTGCTCTTGGAGTATATCTAGGATCATCCTCAAGTGTCTCATGTGCACCTCCTCGGAAACTGAGTACATTAGGACATCCTCAATGAAGACTACCACAAACCAATCTAATAAAGGCTAAAAGATTTGGTTTATGATTCCCACGAACACTACTAGGGAATTACTCACACCAAATGGAATCATAAAGTACTCATAGTGACCATAATGACATCAAAAAGACATATTTAGTAAATCATCATCTCGTACTCACTGCTGGTGATATCCTAATATGAGGCAAATATTTGAAAACCATCATGCCCCTATCAATTGATTAAAGAGGTTATAGATAATCGGTAGTGGATAATTGTTCTCTATGGTCACCTATTTTAGGAACTGATAATATTCAAAAAACCTCAAGCTCCCATATTCTTTCATGGAGAACAATATTGGGGATGCCCAGGGTGAAACACTAGGTCTAATAAATATCTTTATTTGCAAGTCCTCCAACTGCACCCTCAGCTCACAAAGTTCCACAGGTGCCATCCGATATGCTATCACAAATATTAGGGTCATACTAGGGGTGAAGATCAATGCAAAATTATATTTCTCAATGGGGTAGTAATCTTAGAACATCCTCAGGAAAGATGTCCTCATACTTTTCCACCACTATAGGAAACTGAAAGCTCATAACATCCACTACACCAAGGGTTATGCTATCCAAATGACACACAATCAGTTGCACCCTCCTATGCACGAGTCCATACTACTCTATATGAGTTTCCTTTTCACCCATAAAGGAAAACCTCATCCCATTACCATGAACACACTGCATCCTTCAGATGAAATGGTCTATCTAGGAATGAACCATAGATAACAAGTTCATGCCTAAGATGACATCGTAAGGCCTAATTGCTTCCACAAAGAGATCCCAAAATAAAATCTAACCTCCAAGTTCCAGTTCACAATATTAGAAGAAGTGTATTATCATTAAGTCACCTATAGAAGGAGTATCCAAGCACATGGGTCGCGACAAAGGCTTAACCAAAATCTATAAGTATCGAACTGAAGAAGTGGAAAGAAATGAATGAATTTAACCTATGTCTATTAGTACTACAACTAAGGTATAAAAGACACATATTATACCTCATATAATCCCTAGAGCCTTTGGTTCATAAGCCTCGACTGCTTGCAACTATCCTCACCCTTGACCACCATCTCCCTGAGCCTGGTGGGGACCACTTGGGGGTAGTTTTGGTAACAAGTCAAAACATCTACCACCTCCAGTTTCTATCCTAGATCATTTTCCACATATTTTTCCATGTGGACCTACTTGCTCCTACCACTGCCTCTACCTAGGAATCCCATCCACCATCTCTCTATCTGCTGCACATCAGGTCAGACAATCTCATAAAAGATTTCCCTGACCATCACAAGAGTAGCACCGTGTCTCTCTAGGATGACTATATTCATCCTGTGATCCCTGAACCACATAAACTCTATCCTGGGATCACATCCTAAAATTTATTGCACATCCAGATACCTTTGTCTATCATTGTCTCCCTACCACTGAAGTATCTGCTCTTGTGTGCCCACTACTAAAACTAACTATTTATGTCTACTCATCTAGGAAACTACCAACTATGAAATAATTCTTCATCACCCCAACATATGTTAGAATTAATAAAGGTATCATGATGGCTCATATGTATTTGTGTAGTCCTATATCAAAGGTTTGATCCTGAAAGAACTAATCACACACCATATCCATTGAGTATCGAGAGAGGTTAGTGAACCTTGATGAATACTCATCCATAATATTACTGCCCTGCAGAAGCTGTAGAATCTCCTGGATGTGAACAAACCTCAACATAGTTGGAGAGAACTCCTATATAAAAAGGTACTCAAAATTTTACCATGAAAGAATTTCCTCATTGTACCACTAGGTCACTAAGCCCCACCATCATCCTACAGAGTCATAGAGGAGGCTCGCTAATAGGACCACCATATAATCTTTCAGTGTCTTGATAAGATGAAATACTTGCATCATTAGATCAAGAGAGTCCTCAAACGCTAGGGGTTTGGGATCACCTTGGATCCTGAGGGGTCACTGTCACTAAAATTCATGAATCATGGTCAGCCTGTGCACCTCATCCACTGGTACTGTCGATACCATCTTTTGCTCAACAAGTGGTGGTAAGACTGGTGCACCACATGGAGGTAACAATTCCTAAATAGGTCCTTTTGTTAAAGCCTCATCATTGATAGGATCATCCTCATGATCCTACAATTGAATCCTAGTTGGAAAACATCATGGAGGAATCCTTTGAAGTAGACAAGATGTACCATGATCAATGAGTATATCTGGAGAGATGACTCAAGAAGGGCTTGAAAACCATAACCCATTACTATATGATGCACACACTGATGTTTTCCCTATAGCCAGTGTCTGTTAGCTTCCACACTAATACTGGAGTCCCTGTACTGAAATCTAAACTTGAAACACTTGACACTACTACCATAAAACCCCAACCAATCTCACAGACTCTAGTCCTAAGGTAGAACCGACTCCCCTGATACCACTCTATCATGACCCATACCAACAGGACTTGAGTTGTGACAACCCTAATCCAACCTTCAATAGGTTAGGGGTTAGCAACCAATGTCGAGTAGGCATATCACACACATAGAAGGCCTTAGACTAATGTACCTAGACACACACACACACACACACACACACATCTCTAACCCCATACAATGCTAAAATGTAAAAAGACCAATAACCACGCATGTATACATCTAAAATCACACCATCAGAGTATGGAAACAAATTATTGGAAAGAAAAGGGTCCAAATACAATCCCACCCAAAAGAAATTGAAAAAAGTCCAACATGTGAAGTAGGAAGAGAATACTATCAATGAAACCACCAGAACACACCTCAGTCTATTTGGATCTCTAAGCTCCACCTAGTCCTGGTCCCTTTAGGACTTCGATAAAAGGTCAGTCATCTACATAATACACAACACATGCATGAAAATCTCATGCAAGGGTGAGTATAACAATACCCAGTAGGACACCCCAAATTCACTAAGAATATAAAATTAAGAATAATAGTTAGCTTATGAAAAGTATATATCAACAACATATATAACAATAACATCCAGATATATATATAATAGACATATAGTCTCAAGGTAATGTCATAACTGTAATGCTAGCCTAGGATTCCTATTCAAAGGTTCCATACAACAATTATCCAGGAGAACACACTCCAAGAGTTTGCGGGGAAACTAGTGGTACCTGGTGGGCCAGGACCCAACGACCATGTTAAGGAGGGGTGTTTGTGCTATCACCGGGACTCATTTGTCACACTTAACATATTAACAAATCATATTAAATTTTTTAGTTGGGGTTTGAATTAGTGGTAAGAACCCCGTAATCCTACATGAAAAAATGGGGGTTCAAAACCCATGGGGCACAGGGTACTGTAGTAGTACTGTAGCGCACTATAACGGCGACAGGTACTGTAGCGGCGACATGTCACTATAGGGGCGGCAGGTCACTGTAGCGGCGGCAGGTCACTATAGCAGTGGCGGGTACTGTTTCGTACTATTGCATGCAGTGCTGTAGTATTACTATTCACAGAATGGGCCTTAGGCAAAAAATTTGGGCCTATGGGCCATGTAATGGGATAAATGCCCACTGGGCCTTCGGGCTATGTAATGGGTCTCCCTCTACCCAGTTAAAAGAGTTATTTGCTTTGATTTAATAATAAATGAGGCTTCAGCCCCAAACTTAAAAAAAAACACTCCACAAGTCAAATAACACTAATAAAGTCCATCCAAGATGTTGTGGTTGTCGGGTCTCACCATAAGAAGTACACACTAAAAGTTTGGAGAGATCGATACATAAATGGGGATCACACCCAAGGCTACGGGGTATACCAACAACCCAATTTGTATTAACCCACTAAGTAGAGGATTGAAACCCATGTAGCGTTTCTCATGATGCTATCAAGAACCCCACCTAGGTAAAATGATGATGATGATAGAGGATCTCCCTCTAGGCCTTATAGAGAGATTCCAATAACCCTATTCGAGACTGAAGTTCCTTAGGGGATCACTATCCTATGAATAGGATGCGAATCCATAACAAACCCTCATGGAAAGGATCAAGGGAACATACGCTAATGAAACTTTTCTAAGATGAAGAGGATAAGGGATCTGAACCTTATTTGGATAAGTACACGGTGTGTACTGGAAGTACACAACATGTCCCTCCAGTACTGAGTTTTCCCATGTATCACAGCCTGTACCCATGTCCATTTCTATGTTAGAGTACAAGGCATGTGGCCTGCCCCATATGGCATATGGGGCTAAATGGTCTCCTGGGTATATAATCCAGTACATGTCGAGCTATCCACCGGGCTGTACATGGTGTGCGGCATGGACCACATGGCCTATAACACCACCCAACCTCTTAGGTGTGTACACCTTGTACACATTGATCTATCCAACTAGGGACCACATGACATGTGGAGGGACTACACGATGTGCGATCCTTATCTTTGTGTGTAAAAAATAGCCACTGCTTGGGGGGGGGGGGTCCCACATGACATGTAATTCCAGATTACATGCCATGTAACCCAAAATTTTTCCATAATCCTAGATCTGGTTCATGTGATGTCATTCTCTCCTCCAACCTCTGATCCAACCGTAAATAATATCAGAAAGTATGGATCTGGTCAAACCAAGCCTCTCCATCACCATTTTCTAGATTCTGACCATCCAATTCACATGGGAATCAGTTTTTATCATGCATTTTCACCATCACATTCCCAACTAGGAAGAATGGGGATCGTCAGATTGACCCCGATCCACCTTCATTGGTAAAAACCTCCGTCACAAGACATAAAAAATCCCAAACTTGTAGTATCAATCTGTTTCACCAAATAACGGGGGCTCATTGATTTATTTTTGAGCATTCATCGAACCACGAGCCTAAGGAATTGATCGCGATGAATGAATAATGGGGGAATAAATGAAAAAAACCAAAACATATGGAACATACCACAACCAATGTTCATGTTATCCTTGATTTGTTTCCGTTAGAATGAAAAATTAAGAGATATAATATAATCAACAACAAAATACCCAATTCCTAATAATATCTATCTCATACCCGCAATACACACAATCCGTGAATTAGTTTGTTAGTTGATTGATTCAAGTTCATCATAGGAATAAAAAAATGAGGATAAATCCAAATAAAAAAACATACCACCTTGATATGGATCAATCATTGACAAAGAATGAATCCATGTCATTGTTTTTGGAAATATCCTTGAATCATGATGGCACAATAATCCTTGATCTCAGTCTGATTCGATGTTATCCTCCAAGAATAATCTCCTCCAATAGTCTTCTAGATCTTAAGGGTTAAGCATCTAACCTCAAGATATCCTCATAACCATATATTTTGAGAGGATTTCAGGTCTCTACATCAAAACAAATAAAATAAAAAATTTAGTTTATTTATTTTATTAATTCACTCATGATTGTACTTTATAAAAATTCTCAACAAAGAAAAATATTATATCATATCTAGGATAAAACCCATGCTCTAAACTCAACAAAGACCTCAGATTTTTGATTCAATCCTTGTTTCAAGGGTTATTCCACTTTTTTTTAGGAAAATTGTGCATGTGTGATATTTAATATAATTTAATATATTATAAAAATTAATTCTAGGCTCACTGGGCCTTTGAATCTCACACTGTCTTAGTGCTTAGCTTGGAAAATAATCCATATAATATCCTAAATTAATACATGAAAAACAATCAGATTTTTATATGCATATTTGTTTTTTCAAATGAAATAAATAAAAAACATTGAAGAGGTAAGAAGGAAGATGACGTCAAACAATAATTGCCACATGAGAAAGCTGGGAATTATTCTTCAGTTCCTTTTGTGATTATTTTAATTCAAATATATACATATATATATCAATAACATATAATTTCATGTGATTAATTTTTTTAACTTTTAATCATGATCCACCACCCAAGAGACCATTATTCTCTGCCGAACCTAGTGGTTGCGATGCTCAACCAGATAATGAGAGGGGGGGGGGGGGTACTAGAGCTACTCACACCATTCAGCATATCTAATCATGCCCTTTACCTTCATAATATATACCATCTAACACACTTTATTATCCTATAGTATCATTAGAGGAACCTAGGATATTTATGTTGCCTATATTTTCACCACTATTTATATATAATCCTCCCTGTCTTTCATTCCCTTATCTAAGGATGGATCATACTCCCCATCTGTATTATACTTTTCCACAGATGTCTATGCCACTTCTCTTCCTTCTACTTCGTTCTACAAAAAATTCTACATTTATGATCCTTTGAATTATACTCCAACACATTCTAAGCCTCATGAATAGACATTGGATCCCACTAATATTGTACAGGTCGATGATCCTTCAAAGCCTAGGGATCTAGAAATACCCCCTGATCATCCTGGATCAGGTATATTTATATAACCCTAGTAATTTTTTTGACCATAATTTATTTTCATTCTAAGATTTATTGATATAATATTTGTTTTTTTCTTTCATAGTTGGATATGAAACTATGCAGCTTGGGTGTACATGCATGTGTGAGGTGTGGAACCACCACACACAGCTAATGGTTGAGTACAATAAGGATAATCAAATGATTGAAAAAAGGTGAGAATATAAGAGTTTTTTAGTGATTCTTGCCAAATACCCTAACATCATTATCGTCATACCACTCTCCTAGAGACACCTTTAAAATGAAGTAAAGGATAATGCCTGAGCACAAATATGGGTAAGAAAATTCATTAGATTTAATGTTATATTATTATTATATTTATATGAATTAATATTTTGGTACTAGATTCATTATAATTTTCCCGATGGTGAGGCTATGAGGACTACACAACTCATGGAATTAGGTGAGATGTGGAGAGAGTATAATCATGAGTTGTATAATGGATGGGTTTCTAGATTTGGAACAGATTTAGAGGTCATACCTATCATGAATGAGTGTCAAACATCACATTATTGGTAAATGATTTCTCATTGGAAGAGTACTGAGTTTAAGGTATTAATCAAATTTTAGGTTTTTGAATGAAAATAACAATGATTAATATTAATAATTTGTTTTTTATTACTAAAAATTATTTTTTAGGAAGAATCATAAATAAATAAAAAAACAAGGATACAACGAAATACCTCCACACTTTGAGGAAAACTATGATACCAAAAACATGAGAGGAAACATGTATTTATCTTTGAAACTCATTTATAAATTTTCTATTTAAATAAATTATAGAAATAAAATATAGTCATTGTGGACCAATTAAGTTAATTTCAAATTTATTTCTCACTATTTAATTAAGTTTAATTCGATTTTTCTTGGTTCTAACAACTTAATTTTATTCAAATATTTTTTACTATGTTTTATGAAAAATAATTTTTTTACTATATAAATATTTATGTTTTTAATAATTTATGAAAAAAATAATTTTAATTATTTATTTAGAGAAATTTGGATAAAAATAAAGGCATGGGTCTAAAATCATGAGGTGCTTTATAATACCACTATGTGGTTAATCTATAGGAATTGAGGTTTTATATCCCATAGAGAAACCTATCTATGGATCATAGTGTGAATAATTTCACATCAAACATGAGATATTAAAAAAATATTACCATGAGTGCATGACATTGGAAATATCATGGTCAAGATAATAAAATTATATATTTAAAATTGATGGTTATTATGACCATGTTTTATATTTAACACATAGTGGTTTTCTCCCATTCAAAATATTGATCTGTATAAAAAACAAGTGTTTGTTGATGGTGATGATGGGTGTACTAAGGATTACACATGGATTTAAAATATCATGAATTATTAAATACAATATGATTTTAGGAAGTATATCTCAAGATGGAGAGATATGTGAATCATGTTGTGGCAACTTTCACCATGCTGTGGAAATCTATAATAATTTAAATATTTTAGTTTTTAACTCTAGATATATTTTTGTATAAATTAGAATATCATTGAATTATTTTGGAAACTAGAAGTTCTTTATAGAGGTTTTGAATTATAATTTCAATGAAGTAATATTTTCTCAACTTTTCTCACTTATTCTCTTCACTATCATTTTACTTACACATTAAATTCCCCATAATAATAGTGATATATAGTTTATTTATTTTATGTAAATTATGGGTGGTTAATTATAATAAGGGATAATAAATTTAGAGTAGAATGATGTGTACTTAATTAAAAAATTGATTTCACTTATAAATAATTTATTTTATCTATTAATATAATTAGAATCACTATTATATTTTATTTTTATTAAATCAATGAAAAAGTGGTTAATAAAGGTGGATAACAAATATAATAAATAAGGATTTAATTATGAGAGTAATTTTGATTCATTTTTATTTGATATTATATTTTAATACATGTTAATAAATATAAATTATTTTGATCACAGTTTTTTTCAAGCCAAGTCAGGTCAATTTTGGTTAGTAAAATTATATTTATTATAATTTAATTTAGTAATGTGTTGTTCTCTTTAACTCAGTTTAATTCTATTAATTATGGTTTAGTTTTTTTTGGTTAAATTTAGATTGATTTTGTTCTATTTTTTGTTATATTTATATTGACTAAAATAGATTCCATTTATATTGATTTAAGTATATTCAATTTTCTTATGTTAGATTTGGTTTGGTTTTATTCAGTTCATTTTGGGTAAAGTCAGGGTGAGTTGATTTGATTTTATTCAGTATAATTTATTTTTATTTTAGTTTGTTTAGTTTGATTTATGTTTATTTCAATTAATTAAATTTGGTTCGACTCAGTTTGAATTGATTCAAGTCTAGTCTATTTAGCCCATTTTGGGCTGTTTGGGTTTATTTTAGTTACGTTCAACTTAGTTTGATTCATTTTGGATTAGTTTCACTCTGTTCATCCCAGTTCAATTATTTTACATTCAACATGGTTTAATATAACATGGTTTGATTATGAAATGTTCAAGTTGAGTCCATTTGGGCCAGTTTTATTCTTTTATATTCCATTTAAATAACTTCTTATTAATTTATTTTACATTATTTTGGGTTATTTTGTTTTATATTTGTTCTATATGGCGGGGTTTTGGTTAGGTTGGTTCAAACCATTTTGATATGGTTTTATTTAGTTTAGTCTTGTTTAACTTGATACTACTTACAATAGTTCAATTTAATTTAGTTTTATTTCATTATGTTTCATAAGATTCAATTTAGTTTATATCTATTTAGTCTATCTCAATTCAATCTGGTTCTATTTAGTGTAATTTATTTTTAAGCTCTATTTGAGATGAGTTTTTTATTTTTAAATCATTTCTATTTTTCCATTTTATTTAGTTCATTTTAATTAGGTTTATTTTATTTTTATTCCTTTTTGATTAGTTCGGTGTGGTTTGGTTAATTTTGGTTATTATCATTTATATTTTATTCAATTTGGTCAAGTTCAGTTTGGTTTGGATTAAATCAATTTGGTTATAATCTATTTGAATATTTTATATTCTAGTAGATTCAATTTAGTATCAACCTTTTTGGTAGTCTCACCTCCCATATTTAAGAAAAAATACTTCCTCCAGTTTCACTGGACCCCCTATCAATTACACAATTAGTTTATATAAATATAAAACATAATGGATCTATATTTTATTCCCACGATATCTTCCATGATATTTAGATTCATAAATAGATGATTAAAACTATATATATGTTTTAAAAATATTTAAAACTTACATATTTAACATCCCATAAATAATATCTTATCCTTGTACTCATGGTCTTCCATAAACCTCTCAAAATCATCCATTTCCCTCTAATTATAAAAAACCCTACATTTTCATTAATCCAAATGTGTTTGAACACATGCAGTAAAATCATTATAGTGTGATTATTCAATCATAGAACACACCTTATACTTCAACAATCATCATCACTAAAACCTATAGATTTATTTATGATTATAATAGTATTATATATATTTCAATCACTAAATAAAAATACATGCATCAATTGACTTATTTTCCATTTCAATGATCCTTTAAAAAATATCTATATAAATCTTCTATAGGATCATGCTCATTCTGACATAGAATTTACGTGCTTCAGAATAATATAATGTAATTTCATGTTTTTTGGACCTAGATCTATTACCAAAACCAATTATTTTTTTCATTTCTATGGACTTATCAGGCATAGTCATCCCAACCACAATGAAATAACATTTTTTTATAGATAGGATTTCTTCTGAAATCTATCTTAAGATAACCTAATCTTAAATAAACTCTTTATTATAAACATAATAATCCATACCCCTGAGACATTTGGAATCAATATTCTGTAGCTCTATTATGAATGAAACATAACCTTTTATGTATTCCAGTAACTCTTATATAACCTTTAAAAAATTAGTGGCATGCTTATGAATCTTAAAGAATACCATGGTAGATCATAAATAAAACATCTAAAAAAAATATTTTCTATAATTTGAACTTAAAATTAATAGAGTTAATCTTATATATTGCATAGTTTTAAGTTGACTCTTACTTATATAGAGTAATTTCAAAGTGACACTTATATACATAGTATATATTTAAAATAACAATTATATACATAATACATTTTCAATTCATTAGTATCTTGAAACTCCAAGAACCTAGAAAATTAATCTCTAGAAATCTCTAAACATTACCAAATATTTTCAGCCATATAAAATTACTATTACCATGTATTAATAACAAATATTATATCATCCTCAGTGAGTTCAATAGCAGACACAATACAAAAAATTTCCCATGGTTTAATTCTTTATTTGATTAATAAACTAATTTGTTCAACTTTTTTATATAACTCATAGTTATATAATATAAAAATTTTATTTCAAAATGATTTACACATCTCTATTAGTGATATTTTTTTTCACAAGCACAACACCGGGTCCAATCTTAAACCATTAATAATTTTTTTTATATACAGTATCGTTATAATCCATGTCCAAATTTTCTTGAATACCCATTTGGACCTTTTAAATTCTACATTAGTCGAAAATACTCCCGTAATATAGAAATGAGTATGATACATAGAATACATTTCTTAATTCATGTCCACTATCCATTTTTATCTTATTTTTTTATTTACGTATTTAAGGTATTATAATGATTTATTATTATATATGAATAATATAACATATAACTCATTGATTATAAAACCATCAGTATTTGGATTTAATTTTTTTTATAGAATTTATATCATTAATCTATTCCTTTAAATTAGGTATTATAAAACTTTTCATTTTGAACACTAACTTTGAAGGTTGAGTATTTACTTTATCTTAGAGCCACATTATTAGGATTAGGTTTAGGAGGTTGATCATGGGGATCTTCCCAATGGGAAGAATTGGATCAAAAAGTTTTACATAATAATCTATTAAAAAACTATTGAAAATTACCAAATAGGATACAATTATGATTGTTATTAAGATCTTATTGACACAAAGGCCTCTTAGGCCCTAACCTACCACACTGATGTCATACTAAATAATTCCTAATGAAAAATGATGACAATGATAAATTCGATGGAATCATTATACCATAAAAATATGATCATACATGGCTCATTCCCTATTTCCTATAACACTCATTAAAATATGGTAAATGAATATCACTTCAAGCATTATAGCCTTAATTGCCTCAATAATGTCATCCAATTTGGAGAGATGATAACCTTAGAAATATCAAAAAAATAAAATAAAAAAATAACTATAAAATAAATTTTAAAATTGTAATAAATTAAATTATAGTGGAATTTTATATTAAAGGAAGCCCTGAATAAAACCATAGACCATATTATAAGAAAATAATAGTCATTTAAATCATATAGCCACATATTAATGAAAGGAAAATCAAAGGACTTAAGATTCAATTCAAGAGATATTTGTTTTCTCTTTAATTTTATTTTGGATTTTATAACTCTAAAAATTGTTGCATGCGACCTTTGAAATTGGGTTTTAATCTATATTAAAATAACCTCATTGCTGATGAAAATTTTGTCTTGGGTGAGAAATTTTCTAATATATTTCATCCTATCACTTGATGGGTCCGTACTTTATTTTATTGTTCATTCATTGGTTAGTGTTTTTTCTTAGATTGTGATATACTTTACATATTGATAAAATTTTCACTATCTCATTGCAGAGGGTGATATTGAATATTGAAGGATGCGTGCCTTGAGAAAAATTGTTTTTATCAAGAAGAAAGAAGAAAGATGGAAGCACAATAAAATAACATACACAACAAAAGATTATAAGTTTTAATTTACTGATTTAAAAACTTTAATATCTATTTTGTAACTAAATAGTTCATTTATATTTGTAACAGTTCTCTTTGGAGGCCCTTGATGAGAAGGAAGCTGAAAATTTTGGTCCAAACGATGATTTACATTAAGTATTATGATATGAGAACCACAAGTAAATATGCTGTCGACCAGGGAAGAGTATTATCCCCACTAGATATTGGCCCACTCCAGGTTCCTTTTCTAGTAGCACCAAGTTAGAAATATCTTGTGTAGAGGCAGCATAAGCTCATAACGAGGTAGAAGAGGCAAAGAAAAGTTTATGCAGGAGCATGAATGGAATAAAAAGGACAATGATGAATTTATGAAATTTATGGAATCCTTATGTACATCACTTCCACAAGATACTACTATAGTTTTTTATACATATATATTGATTATTTTTATGTTATATGGTGCACTTTGCGATGGTCCTAGTGGTGGTTATGATGATGACATTCCTAGAGATGGTGATGATGATGGTGAGGAATATGGTGAGGATGATGGTGAGGATGATGATGAAGAAGAATATGATGATGATGATGATGGTGATGGAGATTATATTGGTTGTGATGATAGATAGATTGATCCTTTACATTATTAGACGATATTTATGAAATATGATGTTTGATGATTGGATATGAATGCACATATATAATGTTTTAAATGTGTGTTTTCACTGGTTAAATGAATTAATTATTTTTTTGAATTATGTAAATTTATGAAAGGCAAGGAAACACCATTTTTATTAAAATAAAAATAAAAGACAAAGAAATATGGGTGGGTTCATACAAGAATTTATGACCTCATGCTCAGGGAAACCAAAAAGTAAGAAGCATCAAAGATCACAATCAAATTGATAAGAAGAATCATAGTCATCATACCTATCTTATTTTGAATCTAAGGGTCCATGAGACCTGGTAACCATGGTTGGATTAAGATATGACTAGTCTTTCCTACATCTTGATTTCCATGGAGGGATGGGTTGGAAACCTTCATAATCCATAAGAAACTTTTTCCTTTAGACAATGCCTGAATAAGGGAAAGCTTTTTAAAATAATCATCCACTGTTTCATCTTATTTTCCAAGAATTACCTATATTTCTCTTAATTTATTGATTTCATCCTAGATATTTGAATGATTATCACTATTACCTTGGTTGGGATGCTCCTATGTTGAAATATTTATGGTCTACAAAACCTGTTCTCCTTGCTTTAGAACTGAAATTTGATTTCCCAGCCCCAATTCAACCAAACCAGGCTTGCATTCCTCAATTAAATGGTTTGACAATTCTTCTTCATTATAATGATCTTCCTGATCCATGATTGATAACTTTTGAGGATATTTATTATCCATTTAAATATAACCATATCTGAAATTCTCTTTTACCTTATCAATATGGGAATGAATTCTACCAATAGAAACCATATTGTTCTACACTTCAATTCTTCTCAATTTCTTCATACATGAAGACTCAGAATTTCATTTTAATGAAAAAAAGAACAAACCACATTCTTAAAGAAAATATACTTGACATGAAGAATAACTTGACAGTCAGAGAAATAATTAGGTAGTCTTTCATACTTTAATTTTAGAGAGATATCATCATCTAATGCAGATAATAATATGTTATTAATCAGAAAAGAGCTCAAGTCCACCTACACTAAAATCTTGGAATAATGACCATATTTAGCGATATAAGTGGTCTTATCCATTTTTATCATGATTCCCATAGCAGATTCTATATCAAATAAAATCTTAGGATTCCATAGGATCTAGTTAAGACCAAAAATCTTGATCCATACTTGAGCTCTAGTATTTTTTATCACAAATGGATTGAATTGAAAATCCTATTCTTGAAAGAAAACCATACCTAGTTTTAACAAAATTGATCTAATCCCTCAAGATCTTCACTTTAGATCATCTGATGAAAAAATGATGTGATAAAAACCTAGACCCATTGGAATACATCTCCAATCAGAAGAACTCCATGCATAAGTTAATTTCCGAACCAAATCATCAGTTTTCCAAAGTTTTCATACAACAGGTAGAATGATTCTGGAAATTATGGAGTGCCTAAAAATCTTGAATCTATCAAGGATATCCTCCTTGTTAGAAATCACCTGTATATTTTCTCTTTTATTCATGAATCATTCTGAAATAACATCCTTTATGAATGCAAAATGCCTTCTGTTGATTTCTATTTTAGTAAGACCAAATTGTGTATTCATGACCATTGATGGGATATTATTCACCACCTTATCTAATTACATAAAACCATATTGGGGATGCATAACCACCTCATCCACCCAAGAAACCCTATATTGAGGATAAATCCGCTCAATCAGCTCAATATCCATAGATTTGAGAGCATCGTGCGAGTTGGGCATCACCTCCACAACACGAATTATAGAAAACTGTTGGTATAGGATTATACCCATGACCAAACTCTCAATGATTTAGAGAACTATTGGTATAGTATATACTAATTTTTTTCTAACATATACCAATGGTTCAAAACCATTGGTATTTCCCCTGTTTCTAGTAGTGATAATTACCACAATATCAAAGTTTTTTACTCTTTAGGGTCAATAATGTTACAATAAAATGAAAAGTAACCCATAAATAAACCATGATTGATATTTTAAACCATATAACATTCACTTATCCAAAGATAGGTTTTTTATAAATTTTAAATAATTTAATAAAATATTGTTCATTATAAAATATCATTAATGTCATTTTTGGAACTATTCATTTAATTTGACTTTAATGTCATCAAGATAATGATGGAATTCAAATATAAACTTTTAAAACATAAATATTATGTTATATTTATCTAAAAAATTCATGGAACGTAATAATTCACCCAAATTATATTACTTTTAATATTTTTAAAATCATTTATTTTATTTTGATATTAATTGAATAAATATCATTTCGGCGTTGCATAAAAATTTAAGGTAATTATTAAATAACTAAAAATTAAAAATAAATTACCAGGATAAAAAAATATTAATTAATATTTCAAATAAAAATTTAAAACTGAACATAACCTCTTTTTATCCTTATGAAAAAATATTATAGATATTAAATCCAAGAGAGTGACATTTTGTTTTTATTATTTTCTTAAAATAATATATAGGTAAATATAAAAGAAAAATGGCACTGAGTGGATATATTTTAGAGAATTAGATGATAAAATTTGAAATAAACTCATCCAATAGGATAAAATTAAGTGTTACAAAAAAATTAAAGCCTTATCCCAATGTTTTAACCCTATTTTACTCATTTTACTCTTATTGAGGTGACAAATATTTACCAAGGTTACTATTCATAATTACTAAAAGTAAAAGGGAAATATTTAACAAATTTTATCCTTATAATTAAAAATATTAAATCCATTTTATCAAATTCAATTCATAGAGGTGACTGAATTTAATTTAAAATTAAACCTGCAGAATGCGATGAAAAACAATTTTATAGAAAAATTCCATTTTAAGTATAAAAATGTTTTTATACAAAATTCAAGTATAATGTTGATTCCAATAACAGTTATTGGATTATTTTTAATCAAAATTAACTAATGAAATTTTAAAACTAATCCAAAATAGAATGTGACTTTATAAGTACTTGAAAATAAAAAGTATTTTTCAATAAAAATCAGTATTTTTCACTATTTACTGAAAATTAAAACTTTTCAAAAAATTATCAAAAATAATCCTAAGATAATTTTGATATGAATATTTTAAAAATGATATCATTTTTATAAAGTAAAATTTTTAAAAGTTCTATAAATTAATTATAAAATTTTTTCACAAAAATAAATAAAATCATATTTGAAGGAAGTATATTTTTGAAGTATAAAATGAATTTACTGAAAAATTGAGTTATTATTTATTATAAATTAATAAAATAATTTATATTATATATAAACTTTATTCATATTTTTTATAATTTGATTATTCATATTTATATCATCCATTTTAACGATTAGGTTTTAACAATATACTTTATTATGGTTCATTTAGTCTTAGGGTTATGTGTATCACAAGCTATCATATAAATTAATTTTATTTGTTGAGAAATATATCATAAATTATCAAGGTGTTATAATGGGGATTGACCAAGAATTCAGTGGATCTGTAACACCTTGGCTCGGGCCACCTGAATGACGGCCAAGCAGGGGGTCGCTACATGACTAGAGGCTTGCCTCCCCATACGTCAGGGGCCACTGATTAACAATGAGGTCCTATCATAGTTGTGAGGAGACTATGACCTCAAAATAAACCTCATGGTCATGCCAAAATTATATAAAAAATCTAGTATGATCTGTCTATATATCAAACATCCCAAAACCCTTTAGATAAAAATAGGGAGTCTATGGGCCCCTGCAGTCTATAATAGAAAGTAAAAAATCTACCTATATAATGAACCATCCATAATATATTAGCAACATTAAATAGACATAACATACATCATATATTAAAATGACACGCTGGAAAGTACATGCTGAACCATATCTCAAAAATAAATACACCAGTCTCTGTCTTAACTAACATACCATCCCATCACATCCATGACCCGCCGACTGGACCACATATCCAACTCTATGCAATACCCATGTACTGAGATATAACATGAAATTATAACCACATACATTGAAACCTATGTTGTGTATGTAGGAGGGGGGGGGGGGGTGAGTCCAACGACTCAGTAAGAATCCTTAATGCCTTGAAAATACTGAGTGTTTTTGTGATCAAGTGGATGTACATGTAATATGTATAATAAGTACAGTCGTGTCCATGCAACACACTCACCCATAAACATAACATGAAATTCACATACAAGCATACAAGTCACATCATCGTGTGATAACCATGCCAATATGAGAGCTGGACATACTTGATTCACCTTAATGCTAAAAGGAATGGCCTTATAGAAACTCAACATCACATATAACACATGGCCTACACCTTATCACTCAAGTCAGAGTCTCATCAAGCACACCGAATCATCCCCACACACTCAAGGGAGGTCATAACCAAGAACATTGACCCATACCTATACAATCAAGGGAGGTCACAATGAATCACACTGACTCATACCCACACATTCAAGGTAGTTCATAATCAAACACATTAACTCATCCCCAAACACTCAAGGGAGGTCACAATCAAGCACACGAGCCTATCCCCACTCACTCTAGGAAGGTAAGGGAGGTCACAATCAAGAAAACCAACCCATCCTTGAACACTCAAGGGATGTCACATCAAGTAAACCAACCCAATCCTTTGAATGCAATGTCCAACAAGCATATAATCACTATAGACAGACAACAAAAAATAAGGCACATAACTCGTCTGACAACTTACTAACTCACCATCAGGGCACTAGTCCCTTGGGACCTAATCCCGAACCCCGAACACATCATAAAACTCATCTCAACCCTCCAAGGGGTTTGTAACATCAATTTTGGTCAACTGTCACTTTGATACTAAAATTAAATATCTCACAAGGCTACCCATTCAACACATGCATCACCATGCAATAAGGTACACACCAAACGATCACAACAAGTGACACATACAGAGTACACATGCTTTGGAAAGTATGGAATTACCCACACAGGGTCAAATGAAACAAAACTATCTCAACCAAGACTCTCAATATTTTCCTTTAAAACTAATTCAAAATCCATTTTCAATTATTTAGAAATGGAATCATGTGCCATTTTACCCATGTTAGGATCTTGGACAAAATTTGGTCAAAATATCTTTAGAAAACTCCCATTATCATTTTAAAATACCCTTTTAGAACTCATTCCTAAATAACCTCATTTCCTTAAACCTCAATTTTAATAAAATACTCATTTTAAAATCACATTTTAAAAAGTAAACCATTTTATATTTGAGATACAATTTGAACCATTTTTTTTAAAAAAATTATTAAAAGGGAACCATTTCACTTTTCAAATCCAACACACACCTCTAAAAAAACTATAAAGAGGACTACTGACACCCGCTCTACCAAGGCACCACCATAAAACCATTTAGCGAGATATATGGTCCTTTTTGACTATTAAGTCGATGAAAACTCAACCCAAACATATAGGGAAACTCACACAAGACAAGAAACAAGTAGGCATGTAATACTAATGAAGCACACAAATATAAAATCACCAAAAGATCAAGAGTGTCAAATAAATCTAAGGCACCTACTACAACTACTATTTTGATAATTTATCTAAGCCTTTTACTAACCTACATTGAGTTCATGAGTGTTGTTATCATCCATAAACATCATTAAAATAATTAATTAAATAATTAATTAAATAATTAAAACCAATTTTCAAAAATGGAATAATTAGAGCCAAACTCATCAGGAAACTCAATGAAGCTGAAATCATGAGAAATAGGGTGTGGTTCACTCTTAACACATACCTAGACCCAGGTCACACAAAATCCCCAGTTAATAATGTCGATTCAATAGATAATTTATCCCAAAATCATTGTAAACCATAAATAAATCACTAAAATAACATACCTCATGATAAAAAATGAATGATGAATTGTTTAAACCCTCTTGAGAAGTCTTATATGAGCTGTATACAAAATCACCATCAAGCGCAATGATTTTTCCATTATTTAGTGAAATTGTTCACCTGAGCCCTAACCAAAATGAATGAAAATCAATGAAGAATAGAGGGAGAGAACAAGGGGAATATGGGAGAGATCTTACCCTAAAATGACATGGAGAAACAATCCCAATTATCCAGACAAAGAGGAACCAAAGAGAGGGGGAAGAGGGTTAAACCTCCTTTATTCCCATGTGTCCGAGGAGAAGAAACTCAAGGGGGAGGGTTCCAATTTAAAACCCCCTTGAACCTTTTTTTAAAGGCCAAATCATAGTTTCATGACATGAACCTCCTCCAAATAGTGGGATAACCCCTCTGCCCGACACTTTCATTATATGAAGAAGAGGTTTATGCTGTAAAGGAGTTACTATCATTTTAAGGTTGATATTATATTTTTCACAGGTGTATTCTCAATTTTTTTTCATGACAGATCAAGGTAAGGGGCTTGAAGCTATTATCCTCTCCTCATATTTTCCTTTCCTCTTGATCTTGAGATAGTTTATTGTTCAGGTCTAGGGATTTTAGTTAGATTTTTTTTCATAGCATGATGAAATTCCATCAGGAAAAGGTGTTTTATGATTGTGATGGTTCAATATATATGATACAAAGGGTGTGCTCATCTTTAGTGGTAGCATAGATGTTAAATCACTATTTGGTTAAGTCGATTGAGTTATTTTGGTTTAGAGATTTTTTTTGAGAGAGGGATTTGGTAAAATTGGCAGCATTAGGCGAGGTTGAGTGACCTAAGATTGATGTATAGAAATTTTGTGATTAATGTGTGGGGAAATGAATTTTAGATACATATTAGGGTGAGTGTATTTAAATCTTTCATGTAATTTAATAAGTTTTGTTCATTATGAATGTTTATTGGTTTATTTTCATTTGGTACGATTTATTGGTTTTTTGGACATTCCATGCTGGGTTGCCTCAATAGTAAATGGTCTTGGGTCTAATTAAAAGAAAAAGAGGGATATTTAATGACGAATTAAATGGTTGATTGTGGTAAGATAATCAGTTAGGGTTTCTAGGTGCTAGTTGGTGATGAGTTATGCCTTGTTCATTCTTCCTTGATTATATTTCAAATATGAATTAATTGCATAATGTGTTTATAGAATTCAAGGTGGTTATTAGGGGCCCATTAAATATCCTAGGTGGGGGGGGGGGGGGGGTTGGGGAAAATATAAGTGAGGTGAAACGCTACTAGAAAACATGGCTATTTCTAAGGTCCAGAACAATGATAATAATCCCCATGACCATGACCACAGGTTATAACCACACTTAGGTCATCCATGGATGATTTTTTCATATTAGTAAGTCTATAGTCATAGTCGTACCATGGCCATGGTCATAGACACCTACAACCATGGTCGATTCCAGTGGTAGTAATTTCACCACCACATACAATTTTTTAAATTATCAATTAATTTCCAATTATTAAAAACTAAATATTATTTATTTAAAATGTATTTTTCATTTATTTACCTTTTATTATTTATTTTATACTTATTTTAATTTTTTTATATACTACATCGCAACTTTATAAGATGTTACTCATCTTTACACTTATCTCATACAATAACAATTAACTCTATGGGAACCAACGACTTCGTCAAATGAATTTTCATATAATAATATGTCGATAAATGTTATTTAACATATTTGAGAAACAAAATACATTTTATAAATAACCAACGAATGAATTATAAATTTAAAATTAATTATTAATTATAAATATCTTTTAATTATTAATATATATTATTTAATTATTAATTAATAACAAAACCCAACAATAATTATTAATCATTAATTAAAAATTTATTTATATTTAATAAGTAATAATTAAAAAAGTTAATTTTTAATTCCTAAATAATAATTCATTGTTATTAATTAATATTTGATAAATTTAAATTTGTTTTTTATTGATAAAGATCGATAAATGATAATTATTTTTTAACTAAACATCAATAGTAGTATTTAAAAATTTATTTATATTTTTTGATAAATATGTAATACTATTAATTAATAATTATTATAAATTAAAAATAATCAATAATTATCAATTAAAAAACAGTTAAAAATTATTTATTTATAATAACTAATTAATATATAACATATAATAATAAATAATAAATAATAAATAATAAATAATAAATAATGAATAATAAATAATAAATAAAGAATTAAAAATTTTGAAATAATAATTTTTAGTTAATTAATATTTTAGAAAAAATAATCTTTTTTGTAATAATATATTATTAATAACTAATTGTTAATATTTAATTATAAATAATTAATAATTGGTGATTAATAATTGTTATTGAATAATAATGAGTACTCATTAATTAATAATTAATAATTAATAATTATTTTTTATTTTAAATTATTAATTATTATTTTTTCTTAATTAATAATTAATGTGAATTTTGATTTATTTATAAAATTATTGCTTGATAATTATATTATTTATATTAGTTGTTTAATTCTAATGTAATTATAATTTTTTATACTTAAATTATATTCTAAGTATTTTCTTGCGTTATGTTAGACAACTACTTGGATCCGTGGTACTATTACTTAGGATCTAGTATTAGGCTATTATTTGGACCTCTTGTTTTACTAGCCCTCGTCTTATGCTAGAATCTTGGCTAACCTCTCAGGTCTTATGCAAGTAGTTGATAATATTTTGTGAATGATCTCATCTATGCTATCCATGCATCTTACCTTTTTGTTCGGCCACTCCATGCATCTCTCATGAATTTGTTCAAATTGTTTCATTGGATCCTCATCAATTATGCCTATCAGGTGCAATAATTTCCACACAAACCACCATTTTGGGTTACTCAACCTTTTAGTATTCTAGATTACCTCTCATCCAGACCAGAGTATGAAACCCTATAGCATGATCAGAGAATTTGTCTGGGGTTTTCTCCAAAGCTGTTACTACACATTTTTCACACCTCCAGCTGAGTTCCATCACCTTGATAAGATCTGATCCTAGTATAGAACACCTATGGAGATCTTCTGCACATATTCCAGTGAGGAATGAATTCTGTGCATATATCTAGATCCAGAGGGAAGAATGTTGGCATTTAAATATTCTAGAAGGCACATCAGTCAATAGTAAGTTGACTGAGCTGTAAGTTTCCCTTTTACCGTTTCATTGATTTGATTATTTATTATTCTTGTACTCTTGTTGTTGATTTTCCTCATCTGGTTCATTCTTTTTAAATCCTATTTTCTTGATATTAATAATACGTGTGAGCCTGGGTGGTGTTATTACCATGAACATTGGATCAAAATGGTCTGAAGCATGTTAAATCCTTACATTCTATTACTGCTTTCAATTTTATTTCTTTGATTACAGCTTCATTTCATCTCAATTCTCCCTAAGATCGCCATTCTTGCAAATGTGATCCTGGTCATCTCACTTTCTTCTTCTTTTTTGAATACTTAGTACAAAATGATTGCATATTTTATTTTCCTTGGAATTTCTTGGGTAATTACCATTAAATATAGTCCATAAATTGGTATCATAACCCTCTAATAATAAATGGAATCTACCAAGTTTGAAATTGAAAAATTTGATGGTGACAATGATTTTAATCTATGGAGAATCAAGACGAGAGTCTTGCTTTTCCAATAGGGACTCATCATTTCCCTTCACAAACCTAAGAAACCTATAATTACCCTATTTAATGATGGTAAAACCACTACCACCTATGAAGATATGTATATCGATGTTCTTGTTAAATCCCATATCCCCCATTGTTAGCCTTAAGTGAAAAAGTGTCAAGGAAGTTGTTTATGAATCTCATGCTGCTTGTATTTGGTTAAAATTAGATAAATAATATATAACTACTTATTTAGTTGGTCATATATATAAAAAACATGGTATTTTTTCATTTAATATGCATTATAGTATTTTAATAAAATCATATCATGATTAATTTGAAAAAATTATGCTAAATATGTCTAACATTAATATTTTTGTTAATGATGGAAACTAAGATATGATTCTTATTTTTTCTCTAGATAATTCATATAACAATATAGTTGAAGCCATGATTTATGACCAATACTCTTTAACTATTGAATAAGTTAAATCAAATTTACTTTCTAAGGAACTTTATAATGAACCTAAACTAACGTCTATGGAAAATAGGTTGTTCGCTAGGGGTATACCCAAGAACTAGAATAAAAATAATGATAATGGAAAAGGTAATGGAAAGAAACAAAAAAAATCTAAATGTATTAGGTATAAGTCTAGGTCTAGGTAGGTTACCTATTATAATTTTGGGAATCCTGGCCATATTAAAACAAAATGTAGGAAGCCCAAATAGAACCAAAAACCCAATGAACCTATTAACTAGTTCCTATTTGTTGATTCTAATTATGATAGTATAGAAGTCCTAAATTTGTCTAGGTGTGACTCACTAATGAGTAGGTTTTAGACTCTAGTTGTTCCTTTCACATGTGTCCCAGTAAATAGTATCTTATTGAGTTAAATGAAAGAGTGTAAGGAGAGGTTATTCTTGGTAATAATAGAAGATTATACATCCAGGGTAAAGGTTATGTTTTATTGATCTTGATAACCATTCAATTTTCACCTTAATTTATGTTAGGTGGGTCACCGACCTATATATAAATTTGATATCCCTAGATGTTTTAGACTAGAAAGGTTTTATTTTCAATTATGAATCATGTTGTATTAATATTTACAAAGGATCTAGAATAATTATTATAGGGTATCTTATGAATGGGATTTATGTGTTGAATGGGAATACCCATTGTAGGTAGCTGGGCATTATGTATGTAATAAATATTAATAATACCATGATATGGAATAAGAGGTTGGGGCATGTCATCTCCAAGGATCTGAAGTAATTAAGTAAACATGGATTATTAAATGACATCACACCTAATAATATTCCTTTTTATGAATATTTTATTTTAGGTAGGTCTAAAAGAGTTAGTTTTAACTGGTACTCCTTTAAAGTGAGTTATCCATTGGAATATATCCATTATAACTTATGGGGTTCTACTAAGACTACCTCCCATGGCAGATGATCATACTTTGTGACCTTTATAAATGATTTTCCAAGAAATTTTGGATTTATATTCTTAAAAATAAATTTGATGCGTTTGAAACATTAAAAACCTAGAAATCCCTTGTTGAAAATCAAGTTGGAATAAAAAATAAAGCAACGAGAATAGATAATGGGATGAACCAATTATCATCTAAATTTATCCAATTCCATGAGTTTGAAGGCATTGTTAGACACTATACTGTTAGGGATACTCCCCAATAGAATGGTTGGTTTAGAAAATGAACCATACCATTTTTAGAGGGGGTCCATAGCATGCTTTCAGATCGGGTCTACCTAAATACTTTTGGGCTAAGGATGGAACTACTCTAGTCTATCTTATAAATAGAAACACTTCATTTTATAATCAATTTAAAACTCTATAATAATTTTGGAATAATAACCCCTTTATATAACCATTTGAGAGTATTTATGTGTACAACTTATGACCACATTAAAACTAATAAATTATAATATAGATATATTAAATTTATAATTGTGGGATACCTTAAAGGGGTTAAAGGATATAAATTATGTGTTGATAAACCCATTTATCAGAAATATACAATAATATGAGATGTAGTATTACATGAATCTGTTTCTCCTAAATCCAAGTCTCTCACTAATGATGTGATCATACACCTCAAACTAAGAGTGTTGGGACTAACCAATCGACCCAATTTTAGGATCCCATCGAGCCCTATCCACTCGAACCTAAAACTATGTCCCAATTTTAGTACAACTCTGTTTTAGAGTCATATAGTGAGACTACTAATTATGCTAGTGACTATCATCTTATTATAGATAGAGCTAGGAGGATTATTATACATCCTACTCATTTTGGAAAATATGATATGAACTCATTTGGTTTCCACATTTCCTAGTATCTTATATCCAAGGATCCTCATACCCATAAGCAGGCTATTAAAGATAGATATTCCAAGCATTGGATCTATGCCATGGATGATGATATGAATGCCTTGATAAAGAATAACACTTGTTATATTGTTAATAAACCACCCAATGATAAAGTAATTGACTATAAGTGGATATTCAAAAGGAAAAAGGATAAAACTAGAGATAAGAAAATTAAATTCAAGGCTATACTTATAGCCAAGGGATTCCTTCAAAGAGAGGGAATTAACTACTCTGAAATCTTCTCCCATGTGGTTAAACACTCATCTATTTAGTTTTCGATTTCTTTCTCTGCTTACTATGACTTTCATATTGAACAAATTGATGTTAAAACTGAATCTCTTCAAGGTGATGTTAATAAGAAATTGTATATTAAACCTATTAATGGTTACATGAATTACTTTAAGCTGAACTAGGTATTCCTTTTAAATAGATCTTTGTATGTATTAAATTAATCCTCTTGATAATGGTATAAAAAATTTGATTCATTCATGCATGATAATTAGTTTTATAGGAGTAAACATAATGCATGTGTGTATTTTAAATTTGTAAAAAAATAAATGATTTATCTGATGTTATATATAGATGATATGTTGATCATATGAAAAGATATAAAACTCATTTATATTATAAAATCACAACTGAAGAATTATTTTATAATGAAAGACCTTGGTAATTCCAAAAAAATATTGGGAATGGAAACTATTAGAGATAAACATAAAAAATTTATATAACTATATAAACATGCTTACATATTGAAATTTATTAAGATATATCTACTTGAATGCCTAAACCCTACTAATGTTTCTTTTTCCTAACTGTAATACCCGATACCCTACTCTAGTAGGTAAACACTACATCTATTGCACAATGCGTACTCTAAAGTGCCTTTATTCATGACTATATTTAGAAGTTAAATTTATAAAATAATATAATTTATATTTTATAAAAAGGATATCATATTTATATTGATAATTTAAAAATTATATTAGGGTGAATGTAACGCCCCGACCCCAGTTACCCAGAGTCAGTGCATTATTTTAATACATTGGCATGATTACGAGGAATCAAATCCCGAAGGACCGATCAGTTTAGAAGTCTTGGAAAATAGATTTCATACATGAATATTACATTACAATTTATAACATACAAAACAACATAAATAATCCTTTATGAACACCATTATTCCCTTGGATTAACCCTACATATCAATCACAATACACTTCTTGGAATCCTGTGAAAAATAAAACATAAAAGGGGTGAGCTAAGATGCTTAGTAAGGATAACAATACAATAGACACTTCCATAAATAAGCATAAAAATTTAAGGAAATGTATAACTAAAACAAAAGACTTTTAAACTTTAACTTCAGCATAATATAGAAAAAATAAAATGGAGTAATTCCATTTAGTTATTCACAAGGATATTCTAATAGTCGAATAATCACATGCAATATCACTAACCACTTTCATAATGATGGAATGCATAATTCCAGACTATCATAACCACATAGTCAAGGCCTTGTGCCAAGACTAAAAATAAGATTTTGTCAAGGCCTTTTGCCAAGACACTAGTTTGTCTCGTGAGACCTATCGATGCATCGAGGAGCTATAGCGGGATCCACCCATCACATACTAAGTCCAATGCATTCCTCATATTAAAAGGTTTAAACATAACATAAACATTCATATTAAAACTAGCATATGAAATGTCAATACTTTATCCCTAAAGCATGAATGGTATAAAAATAACACATCCATAGTCAAACATATCACAAAAAATTCAATACAATACGGAAGATTTTTATCATAATAAATCATCTTCAAATAAGTTTAAAATCCATCAAAGGATGTTGACATAAATAAAAATGATTTGTAAAAATCTTTGAGAGAAATATCCCTTTTTCATGAAAACATTTAAAAGTCACACAATTTAGAAAGGAAGAAATTTAAAGAAATTTTTGAATCAAAGTGTCTCATACCACTTTGAAACTTTTTAAAGGAATTAACATTTTAAAAACATTCATGTCCATATAAATAAATCCTTAAAAACCATTTTTAAGACATGGACATTAATGAGAAAGATTTAGAAGAATAAATATTTAAAATATTTGAAATGATGTTTTTGTAAAAAAAGTGACTTAAAATAATCCCTTTGAAAAATATTTCATGGAACATGGACATGGATAATAAATATGTCCCATTAGATACTTACGTAAAAACAATCTCGGATAATAAAGAGATTGTGAAATTAACCCTTACCAATTTGGTAACTTACGAAACATACACCCCATGAAAGTGGTATCATACAATGAATATGTAAATAAACATAAATTAAATTTTATTACACAAAGAATACAATTATGGGCAGTACATACACCACACAAAAGTTAATAGTGGCAATATGGCACGAATCTCACGGGAATAAGGAGTGAGATGAAAACCCCTTACCTTGCACTTTCCTTTAGTCAAGGGTACATTTAACCTCCTGTATGAATACCGTAGTATGTTATTAAATTATACCAGAATCATATTAATATTTATGATATCATACATTATTCATTTATGATTTTATACTACCCATTTAAAAATAATTTCCATGTTAAATTAACATTTCGGGTAATAATCGCTTTCTTTATCGTACCTGTTTTAACTTGTTACTCTTGATTGTATCACATAGATCATGATTTAAATACTTCTAGAATATAAAACATGATTTATATATCATATATATTTAGAATATAAATATTTATAATAGACATATATATTAAATGGAAAACACCGTTTATGGAGACGGTAGTCCGTACGTAGGCATAAACGCTGTTTCCGTTTTCATAACGAATTGAACAAAACTAAGTGAATAAAATATATGTAAGTATATATATATATATATATAAATATATATATCTCCAGTAGAATTATTATGTCATATATTAGAAACATATTAGTAATATATATTTTTATAATCGTCGATGAATGGTTAATGTGGAAATGAATCTCATCGCGTCGTGGAGACGGTAATCCGTACATACGCACGAGCGACAATATAATTTACTTAAAGGTGTGGAATTGGATGGTTTATTAATTTTACAGAGACATTATCATGTTATTTTTATTATTTATATACATATTACTCATCATTATATCCATCCAAATAACATAGTGTTGAATAACAAATTACACCGTGACGTGGAGACGGTAAGTCGTACGTACGCACGCATGGTGACATTATCATTCATAAGATGGATAGAATAATGAATATAGTTGTGAAATATTTATAATAACATCAAATTATATAGAAGATACTGGATTTATTATTTTAGAATGTAAATAACAAAGAAAGAAGAAGTGGAAGAAGAAAGGAACTTGAAAGAGGGTGGTGAAATCATTACCTCTTCTTCGGGTTCTTCCTTTTGATTTGATCAAAAGGTCTCCTTAGGTTGGATTTCTGATCAAACTAAGGCCTCTAGATTGAAGTGAGGGAAGTTTGGAGTATATTTCATCAGTTTTTGTCCAAGAAAAATGGCTTTGGAGGTGTGATTTTGAGAGAAGTGGAAGTGCCCTTTTATAAGAGGGGTGAGGGTCACTTTAGGAAAAGATTAAAGTATTAATTTATTATACAATAATATTCGGTTTATAATTGTTCCAAATAAATTTATTTAGATACTTAGGTGGTTATGGGTCGAAACACTCTCAAAAAATAGGTTTTAGAAAAGTTTATGTTAGCATTTTAAACTTATCATTTAGATTTAACTCTTAGTTAAATAGTTTAACTTTTACCGTGTCTTCTTCTATTCTTAGTATATATGGTTAATAAACTTACTCTAAACTTCCAAGAGAGATTCAAGTGGCTCATTAATGACATATATAATTTTATTTAATCCCTTTGGCCGAACCTTACATTTTTAGGAATATTATATCAACCAATAATATAGTATTTGTTTTAAATATTAATTTATGTCAATTTTGACACTATTTGGTATTTTGTTTTTTTGAAAGTCATCACAACTTGATTGCTTCAAACAAGATACATTTAATTATCCCTAACATATCATAGTCACCTATAAAATTCGTGTATGTCATAAAAACATTGAAATTATATTTATTTTAATATTTATAATACCATTTATTTGATTCTTTCATTAATAAGGTAATTACTGCATCATCATTGTGTCATAAATAAATTTAATTATTTAATGTCTAAAAATTATAAATAAAATACCATGATGTAGGAAATATTTTTATATTTCTAATTAATATTTATAGTCTAATTTATCTTATGTATAACCCTATATTAAAAATGTTTTAGTTAATAAACATTGAATTTAACACTTTTAACTCTTCTTTAAATTAAATAATAATAAATGTCCTAATTTAATCCAAGTGGACCTAAAGGGTCATATTTTATTCCTAAGTTATTTTTGGTCAAATTAAACTTATACAATAGAATTAGGACATGTGTTAGGGTAATAATAATATTATTTTTACCCTTAATTACCCTATTTACTTTTAACCGTGGTAAATAAAAGTAAAAAGTTACTATTCACCAAAAAATATTTTTTTTCTTATTGAACCAAATTTTACCCCTTGATATTAACCATGTCTCTTGAATTTTCGAAATTCAACTCACAGAAGCGGTAAAATTAAGTTTTATGTGAATTTACAAATTCTCCTAGGAGGTGGGTAAAAGACGGTGAAATGTTAAATAAAATTTTTATATATCTAAAATTTTTATAAACCGACTCCAATGAATTACATTGAACTTATATAGGTATTATGTATCTATTTTTACCTAAAATAAATTTAAATAAAATAAATAAATATTTAAATAAAAATTCGGTTTTAAACTATAACTCAATGATTTTCACTATTCATCAAAAATTAAAAGTTTTCAGAAAAATATCAAAAATTTACCCTAAGATAATTTTGATATTCCAAATTCAATAATTAAGTATATTTTACCAAATTAAAAACATAGAAGTTTCATTTATTAATTTAAAATTAATTCCCGCTGTTAAAACCAAAAGGCGTATTTTTAAGAAATAATAACTATCAAAAGTTTGACACTTGTTTATGTCCAATTTCAAAGTGAATTTACTTACAATGACCATAATTGGATTAAATGATAAAAATATAATCTATTTATACTTACAAACCATTAAAATGTATAATTTAACACTATAAATTATTTTGATTAAAAAAGTTTTTTTCATTTAAAATATAGTATTTTTCACTATTTACCCAAATATGAAAGTTATCAGAAAAACACCAAAACTTTATTGAAACTAAATTCTTTTGTCCCGATTCTAAAGAAGAAGTTTATTTTTTCAAATTGAATATATAAAAGTTTCAAATATTGGATTTAAAAAGGATTCACCATTAAAAGGTGGTAAAATTGCATTTTTTTGAAAGATACTTCTTTTAACTGAAGAAAATGTATTTGTTCTTATATTATGTCTAAGAAACTCATAATATAGATTCTAAAATTATAAGGATTATATAAAGTTCAAAATTCAGTTAATACTATTCATAACCGCTTTTGAATTGCTAGTTTGGTAAGTCATGGTGCGCTAGAACTTGGTGTTGCGTGTAGTGAAAGTTATTAAATTACTTTGAAGAAATAACGTACTATGAAATCTTGGGGTGTTACATTCTTCCCTCCTTAAATAAATTGCATCCTCGCAATTTGAAATTATTTTTTTTAAAATAAAAGGTTGAAAATAGAAAATACCTTTGGGAAAACCCACATCGGAAATTAGGTTAATAAAATTTAGTCTTAATAAGAGGAAAAGGGAAATTAAAGGGTCACCACCAAATTATGATCTCGATTAGGAGAACATTGGTGGAAATTAGAGAGATATAATTGGAGGAAAAACATAAATATTTATAGGTAGTGATTGAGATCATAAATCACAAACAAGTGTAAAATTGAGGGCCTTAAATTCATCAATCTATGATGATTTAAAATACCATCGGTTCAACAAAACATATGGTATTAGGATAACACATTTTTGGTTTTAATATCCCTTCACTAAAGTATAAGAATTAATTTCTTCATAGAATAAGAGAAGAAGAAAAATATATACTTGACAAGTAGAGTCCCATCCTTTAATTTCTACTACAAACTCATCTTTCACTCTAAAAGATAATAGAACTTAAAAATTATATTCTATTTATCCCATTCGTATAGAGTTAAAAAAAATGAATTTATAATTCATCTAACAGATTTTTTTAAAAAAAGACTACATTATTCAATCCAGGACATCATGTGGGCCAGTGGTAGGTGATACACCCTTGTCGCCCTTCGGTTGCGGGTTCAAGTCTCGCGACCTTGCCAGACACGATGGGTTGCCGCCCGACCTTCGGGTTATCCTTTTATGGCAGTCCAAAAATAATCTCAAACTAGAATTATCCAAAATAATTCTGTCCAAACTCACAGTCCAAAATTTATAAGGAAGGTAAACACAATGAAGATCCTTTTTTCCGCGTAATAACATGTGAACACCTTCATCATGTACTCTTTTAAAACACTGCAACATCCTAAATTACCATAAAACCTTATTGATTACATTCATGATCCCTTATTCCTTATAGAATACTGGATATACTCCTTCTATCCAAAAATGTTGTAAACTCCAACAATGATGGAATATATAAATCATTAATCATTTTCAATGTAGTCAAGAATATCCAATATAATTTATCCAAATAAATCATGTATTATTCTAAAATCACTACCTCGGTATCATAACCATATTATGGTTTATCTTTCTCTCAACCATATATTTTCCAAAAATTTAACCTGCTATTGAGTCACTTTTCTTGGTTCCACACAATCTCAAGTCCTTAATGAAATAGTACTGCAGTACAATCCTTATATACTCCATAATTATTATAACTAGTACATTGTTGATACAACACTCAAATGACATAATTCTCTAATAACAACATAAGAACTCTAATTATTCCTCCTCATCTGTGGTTGTATCATAACTTGATTATTATCCAATATCATCATTTGGGGCATACTCTGATGATTTGGACATTGGTTCGCGTAGTGTCCCAACTCCTTGCAGATGAAGAATTTTATATTTAAAACCTTTTTCTTACCCTTGCATTCACGTACATGGTGTCCTTTTTCTCTACACTTATAACAAACTCCCATTCCCTTCAGGCAAGTTCCAGGGTGTTTCTTCCCACAGTTATCACATATGGGGAAATTATTCTTTTCCCTCTTCCCTTTATCCATATTTCTCTCTTCTATCCTTTTCTTCTCTTGCTTCCCTTCAAAGCCATAGTACTCAGAGAATTCTTTACTTATCTTATTAACACATGATACTATTTCTTCATATGTTGAGAATACATGAGAGTCTATTTCCCTTCTAAATATTGTCTTAATACCATGAAAGATATGATACTTCTTACTCTTTGGATCATACGTATTGCAGGAGTTCACATTCCTTCTACTAGGCTCCATTTCTATACAATAGCATAAACTAGGTCAGTTTATGAATTGCAATGAATAATTCCAAACTTGTAAAATACCTAACGTAAATTGAACAGTTTATGGATATAATCCATAATCATAAAGTTGTTTTCATTGAGTAAGTATATAATCATAAACCCTTTATAATGATTTGTAAATAAAATGAGAATTATCCTAATCATATCCCTCAGGAGTGTCGTAACCAAGAGTGCAGCAAGACCCGTTGTCGTGCACCAGTTCTCGTTCGAGTCTAACTCAAAGTGGTGTTTTCAGGTTTTACCCCTAGGTATATCTATGCCAGAGCCACCTCTACCTGCTCGTATCCAGACAGGGATGTATTTGCTTGGAAAACTCACAAAATCTCTACATTAACAAAATTCTAGAAATTTTATCTATACTAATCCTCAAAGTCTATCTTAGGTATATGTTCTCTAATCAGAGTTTATCTAAATCTAGCTTCCAAGGTTATTTCTAAACTTCCTCTGATACCAACTGTAATCTCCCGACCCCAGTTACCCAGAGTCGGTGCATTATTTTAATACATTGGCATGATTACAAGGAATCAAGTCCCGAAGGACCGATCAGTTTAATAGTCTTGGAAAATAGATTACATACATGAATGTTACATTACACTTTATAACATAAAAAAACATAACTAATACTTTATGAACACCATTATTCTGTTGGATTATCCCTGCATATCAATCACAATACACTTCTTGGAATCCTGGGAAAAATAAAACATAGAAAGGGGTGAGCTCAAATGCTCAGTAAGGATAACAATACAGTGGAAACTTTCATAAATAAGAATAAACATTTAAGGTAATATATGACTAAAACAAAAGCCTTTTAAACTTGAACTTTAGAATAATATGGCAAAAATAAAATGAAGTAATTCCATTTACTTATTCACATGGATATTCTACTAGTCGAATAATCACATGCAATATCACTAACCACTTTCATAATGATGGAATGCATAATTCCAGATTATCATAACCACATAGTCAAAGACTTATGCCAAGACTACCAATAATATTTTGTCAAGGCCTTGTTCCAATACACTAGTTTGTATCATGAGACCTACCGATGCATCGAGGAGCTATAGGAGGCTCCACCCGTCACTTACTAAGTCCAATGCATTCCTTATATGAAAAGGTTTAAACATAACATAAACATTCGTATTAAAACTAGAATAAGAAATGTCAATACTTTATCCCTAAACCATGAATGGTATAAAAATAACACATCCATATTCAAACATATCACAAAACATTCAATATAATATGGAAGATTTGTATCATAATAAATCATCTTCAAACAAGTTTAAAATCCATCAAAGGATGTTGACATAAATGAAAATGATTTGTAAAACTCTTTGAGAGAAATATCCCTTTTTCATGAAAAAATTTAAAAGTCACACAATTTATAAAGGAAGACATTTAAAGACATTTTTAAATAAAAGTGTCCCATACCACTTTGAAACTTTTGAAAGGAATTAATATTTTAAAAACATTCATGTCTATATAAATAAATCCTTAAAAACCATTTTGAAGACATAGAAATTAATGAGAAAGATTTAGAAGAATAAATATTTAAAAAATTTGAAATAATGTTTTTGTAAAAAAAGTTCCTTAAAAGAATCCCTTTGAAAACTCTTTCATGGAACATGGATATGGATAATAAATATGTCGCATTAGATACTTACGTAAAAACAATCTCAGATAATAAAGAGATTGTGAAATTAACCCTTACCAATTTAGTAACTTACGAAACATACACCCCATGAAAGAGGTATCATACAATGAATATTTAAATACACATAAATTAAAGTGTATTACACAAAGAATACAATTATGGGTAGTATATACACCACAAAAAAGGTAATAGTGGCAATATGGCACGAATCTCACGGGAATAAGGAGTGAGATGAAAACCCTTTACCTTGCACTTTCCTTTAGTCGAGGGTACGTTTAACCTCATGTATGAAGACAGTAGTATGTTATTAAATTATACCAGAATCATATTAATATTTATGATATCATACATCATTCATTTATGACTTTATACTACCCATTTAATAATAATTTCCATGTTAAATTAACATTTCGGGTAATAATCGCTTTCTTTATCGTACATGTTTTAACTTGTTACTCTTGATTGTATCACATAGATCATAATTTAAATACTTACAAAACATAAAAAATGATTTATATATCATATATATTTAGAATATAAATATTTATAATAGACATATATATGAAATGGAAAACACCGTTTATGGAGACGGTAGTCCGTACGTACGCATAAACGCTGTTTCCGTTTTCATAACGTATTGAACGGAACTAAGTGAATAAAATATATGTAAGTACATATATATATAAATATATATATCTCCAGTATAATTATTATGTAATATATTAGAAACATATTAGTAATATATATTTTTATAATCGTCGATGAATGGTGAATGTGGAAATGAATCTCATCGCGTCGTGGAGATGGTAATCCGTACGTACGCACGAGCGACAATATCATTTCCTTAAAGGTGTGGAATTTGATGGTATATTAATTTTAAAGAGACATTATCATGTTATTTTAATTATTTATATACATATTACTCATCATTATATCCATCCAAATAACATAGTGTTGAATAACAAATTACACCACGGCGTGGAGACGGTAAGTCGTACGTACGCATGCATGGTAAAATTATCATTCATAAGGTGGATAGAATAATGAATATAGTTGTAAAATAATTATAATAACATCAAAGTATATATAATATACTTGAGTTATTATTTTATAATGGAAATAACAAATAAAGAAGAATTTTAAGAAGAAAAGAACTTGAAAGAGGGTGGTGAAATCATTACCTCTTCTTTGGGTTCTTCCTTTTGATTTGATCAAAAGGGCTCCTTAGGTTGGCTTTCTGATAAAACTAAGGCCTCTAGGTTTAATTTAAGGAAGTTGGGAGGATATTTGGGTAGGGTTTGGCCGAGCCAAATGACTTTGGAGGTGTGATTTTTATAGAAGGGGAAGTGCCCTTTTATAAGAGGGGTGAGGGTCACTTTAGGAAAAGATTAAAGTATTAATTTAATATAAAATAATATTCGGTTTCTAATGGTTCCAAATGAATTTATTTAGATCCTTAAGTGGTTATGGGTCGAAATACTCTCATCCAATAGGTTTTATACAATTTTAGGTTACTATTTTAACCTTATCATTTAGACTTAACTCTTAGTTAAATAGTTTAACTTTTACCGTGTCTTCTTGTATTATTACTATATATGGTTAATAAAATTACTCTAAACTTCCAAGAGAACCTCAAGTGTATCATTAATGACATATATAATATTATTTAAGACCTTTGGCCAAACCTTGAATTTTTTGGAATATTATATCTACCAATAATATAGTATTTTTTTAAAATATTAATTTATGTCAATTTTGACACTATTTGATATTTTGTTTTTGTAAAAGTAATAACAACTTGATTACTTCGAACAAGATACATTGAATTAGCCCTAAAATTTCATAGTCACCTAGAAAATTCATGGATGTCATAAAAACATTGAAATTATATTTATTTTAATATTTATTATACCATTTATTTGATTCTTTCATTAATAAGGTAATTACTGCATCATCATTGTGTCATAAATAAATTTAATTATTTAATGTCTAAAAATTATAAATAAAATACCATGATGTATGAAATCTTTTTATCTTTCTAATTAATATTTATAGTCGAATTTATCTTATGTATAACCTTATATTAAAAATGGTTTAGTTAATAAACATTGAATTTAACACTTTTAACTCTTTTTTAAATTAAATAATAATAAATGTCCCAATCTAATACAAGTGGACATAAATGGTCATATTTTATTCATAAGTTGTTTTGGTCGAATTACACTTATCTAATAGAATTAGGACATGTGTTAGGGTAATAATTATATCATTTTTACCCTTAATTACCCTATTTACTTTTAACCGTGGTAAACAAAAGTAAAAAGTTACTATTCACTAAAAATTATTTTTATCTTATTGAACCAAATTTTACTCCTTGATATTAACCGTGTCTCTCGAATTTTCTAAATTCAACTCATAGAAGCGGTAAAATTAAGTTTTATGTGAATTTACAAATTCTCCTAGGAGGTGGGTAAAAGACGGTGAAATGTTCAATAAAATTTTTATATATCTAAAATTATTATAAACTGACTCCAATGAATTACATTGAACTTATATTGGTATTATCTATATATTTTAACCTAAAATAAATTTAAATAAAATAAATAATTATTTAAATAAAAATTCGGTTTTAAACTATAACTCAGTGTTTTTCAATATTCATCAAAAATTAAAAGTTTTTAGAAAAATACCAAAAATTTACCCTAAGCTAATTTTGATATTCCAAATTCAATAATGAAGTATATTTTACCAAATTCAAAACATATAATTTGAATTTATTAATTTAAAATTAATTCCCTCTGTCAAAACCAAAAGACGTATTTTTAAGAAATAATAACTATCAAAAGTTTGACACTTGTTTATGTCCAATTTCAAAGTGAATTTAATTACAATGACCATAATTGGATTAAATGATAAAAATATAATCTATTTATACTTAAAAACCATTAAAATTTATAATTTAACACTATAAATTATTTTGATTAAAAAAGTTGTTTTCAGTTAAAATATAGTATTTTTTACTATTCACCCAAATATGAAAGTTATCATAAAAACACCAAAACTTTATTGAAACTAAATTATTATGTCCCAATTCTAAAGAAGAAGTTTATTTTGTCAAATTGAATGCATAAAAGTTTCAAACATTGGATTTAAAAAGGCTTTACCCTTAAAAGGTGGTAAAATTTCATTTTTTGAAAAATACTTCTTTTATCTGAAAAAAATGTATTTGTTCTTACATTATGTCTAAGAAACTCATAATATGGATTCTAAAATTATAAGGATTATATAAAGTTTAAAATTCAGTTAATACTTTTCATAACTGATTTTGAATTTCTAGTTTGGTAAGTCATGGTGTGCTAGAACTGGGTGTTGCCTGTAGTGCAAGTTATTGAATTACTTTGAAGAAATAACATACTATGAAATCTTGGGGTGTTAGAGTGAATTTTTGGGACTTTTCTAAAATATTTGTTTTTTAGGTAAATAGAGAAAAATATAGATTTTACCAAAATTGTAAATTTTATGACTTTATCATTATATAAGAGAGGACTAGAATTTTAAAAAACCTTTTAATTGATAAAATATGTATTTAATAAGTAAATATATAAATTTTAGAAATATTATTTTGAATTTAGAAAACTTGTGATTAACATTTTAAGGACATAATATTTTCCAATAAAAAACTATTTTGGTCTTTTCTTTTAATTAAATATTATTTTAGTAAAATTAGGTTTTGATTTGAATTTGAATCCAAATAAGTATCCATTTTTTCCTAATAAACTAATTTATGTCATGAAAATAAAAAAAAATAATTTTATCCTATACATAAATTTTAAGCTAAAAAATGCACATTTTCTAAAAACAATTTGTTATGCATCACATGCACTAATGTTAAAATTAATTTATATCACACATAAGAATTTTATTTGATAAAAATGATTTAATATTTTTAATTATTAGTTCCAAATTATTTAATAATACACATTTTATTTTGAGCCATTATAAGTAAATTACTCAGGTAAAAGTTAATTACCACAGTAAAAATAAAAAATGCTAAAAGTGAAAAATCAAAGAGTAAAAGACATAAAAAATGTTAAAAACATGTTTAAAATTGTATGTATGAGTAGTTTTAAAACTTAAACCTCCCTCACTCCATTATTTTTTATTATTTGATCCATTTGTCCCTTTAATAGTGATGTTACCTTTTATATTATTACAAAAATGCCACTCCCTCCACTTATAAAAGGAGCCTTCACAACCCCAATTCTCCTCACACTAAATCCACTTATTTTGACCACCAAAAATTACTAGACACATCATAGTGGTTCTTATATTATAAAAAATACCACCCTTAAATTATTATTCATTTTCGTAAAGGAGTTTTCCAAGGAGGAAGGTAAGAAATTCCTAATTACTCATTTTCCATTTCAATTATTTTATTTTTTCTTCCCCCTTCTTAAGATACATTTTATCCATTATATTATAATTAAATAGATATTATTAATATAATTAAGTTTTATTATAATTATTGAATAATCATTAACTACCCTCCCCCCTTATAAAAACAATATTATTGTCATGTGTATGTGCGGACTACCACCTCCATGAACGATGTGTTTGATTTTTCATCACTAACTTACATGGATGGTTAAAAATAGGTATTTAATGAATTAACATGGTTTTTAAAAACTTATTAAAATTATGAAATTATAAACCATTCTGTATATTTCTCTTGTTATATATAAAATGAATGCACCACCTGTGTGTACGTGCAGACTACCACCTCCACAAAAGCAATATATTTCATTTTTAATCCAGTTTTATATTATTTATCTAAATATATTAAAACAAAATTAACCACCTTAAAAAAATCTAAATAATATCACTATGCTTCTATAATAATGATATTATTCTAAAATAATCACTTTCTTAACCATACTCACCCATATTATAGCTTGTTTATGTTTGGGTTGATTTAACCACCTACATGAACAATGCTATAAATTTATATTATTGATGAATATAAAAACTTAACTATTTTTGTTAATATAAATTAATGAGAAAATAATTTTTGTTTTATGGTTCTGTAAATATTATATTAATATTTAACTTATTATTAATGAACCACCCTTTTGTTCATTAAAATTATCAAACAATCTCTTTAATGACTTCATCATCAAGAATCATAACTAAAATACTTATTAAATTAAATTAAAACATTTTAAATCATTATAAAACATATATTAAACTACCTATAATGATCTTTTAATGATTAAATTTGAATCTATAAAAAATAATCGACACCTCCATTACAAAATTAGTATAAATAACCAATCAAAATTAATAACATCTGATGATGAAAATAAAATATAACTAAATAATATATTTGAAGTTTATAAAAGGTTATAGGTATGAATAAGTTTATAAAATAGGTTATTAAGATAGTTATTTTTTTTATACAGGAGTTTAGAGCATGTTCAACTAAACTGGGCTAAAGGTAAGGGGCTTTTCATCTCAAATTCTTTTTCCTTGAGAAATGTTTTTCATTATGCACATAATTTAAATTATATGGTGTATAACCTATCTATTTGATTTATTATATCATGAATTATCTTCTATTTATGGAATTTTAATTTTAATTACAATCTTTATATTTAAAAGGGGTTTTGATTGAAATGTTACCTAAGTCGTAAGGGCTTATAATCCTTTCCTTTCCTTTTTTAATTGAAATTATTTTGTTATAATAACTTTATCACATATTTCCTTTATTATAATTTCATGGTATTATATCCCATTTATATGTTTTTAATGATAAATTACTTATTTATTCTCATTATATCCTTTTCTTAAGCCATCATAATGCCCCAAAATCGTATATTTTGGTAAGTAAAGTTTGTGTGGTTTTCCAAGAAATTACATCCATATCTGGATACTAGAAAGTGGATATGGATGTGGAAAAAATGTAATCACCCTAAAAAATATTGTTAGAGTATCAATTTGATCTTCACTCCATGCATGATGAATGGGACTAAGATTTCTCACCGGGCTAGACACTCATGAGGGATATGCTTTGGATAATTCACATACTCCTTTTAAACCATAATAAAGTATTTAACAACCATTGATTTATTACCATACCATTGAAAAATATTGAACTCAATTACTATATTATATTGATAACCCAACACTTTTAAAGTACCCTTTACCACTAACCTATCTATAGTTCTCTAATAATATTACTTCCTACTACATTGAGAATACCCCATAGGTTCTAGGTTGATTAAGGGATATTCTCTTAGACAACCACATTATTCTATTTAATGGGGACATATTTCTTATTCTTATTTCCATCATACAAATAACCATTGTTTTATTTAGTCATGATTAAGTTAGAGGTTCCTTAGGTAATTTTATTAAATGTATTGTTAACTCATATGATTAATGCATTGGACTTAATTAGTGATAGGAGAGGCTTGGTATATATAGCTCCTCAATGTATCAGTAGGTATTATGATACAAACTAGCCATAATATTAGCATATTCCTTATTTGTTTACATATGATTCATTGTAACATGACCTTGATGGTATGTTTATGATATTATACATTATCTATTCCATCAGTATAATATTGATAATTATTATACATGTTGTTATTTATTGTCATGGATATAGTTTTTCCTCAGTTTCATTTGATTATGATATTATTTTGTTCATTTATTTTTTCTATAATATTTGTACCATACTTAAGTTATGATAACCTTTATTGTATGATATTTATTACCAAAAATCTAATCTAACCCTTATTTTGTTTTCATTTCCTCTGGAAACCTAGAATATAACTATGTGTAATTTTAAAGGATATACTAGAAGGGATAATAATGTTATCATTGAGTTTTTATGCTGTATTTTATATTTTCAAGTGTAATGTGGAAAACATGTATGTATCTAGTCATCCAAGACTACTAAGTTATGGGATCTTACAAGAAATATTGTATTCTATACCAATAATATAATATTACTATCTACTATAGGTTTATGGATTTTAGGTTGTTACATTTGGTATTATAGCAAGTTTAGTAAAAGCACCAGGGAATAGATTTAGAGGAACCTAGTTTGATAGCACAAATATTATGAAAAAATCTTAAGATTTTAAGAATTTTTTCAAGAAAACCGAATAGGAATTGTATTTTACAATTCAATATCATACACTAATTGCATGTATGCCATTTTTTAGAGATAGAGACTAGTGGAAATAATGGAAACCATATCAATACCTATAGTCAATGTAGGGATGTTCCTCCTGAGAAGGTTAATGAGGCTAGAGTTGGAGATGATTATATCATAACCATATTAGGGTAGTTGAACTAGGTTATGAAAAATAACTTCACCCTCATAGAGAAACCTATTTATACACATTGTAATGTTACTATGTTGGACTGCTTCATGTGACAACAACCTCTATTATTCAATGGAGATACTAATCCATTAGTAGTTTATCAATTGATCAAGACCCTAAAAAGGATATTTCTTACCTTGGGAAGTCATGAAAGAGAAAAAGTAGTCATGATAGTATATCCTTTGAAGGGAGATACAGATCAATGGTGATCACTAATTCAAAAAAAATAAAGTGGATGTAAAGATAAAGCATATGGAATTGATAAAATTTAAGGAGAAATCCAATGAAAAATATTTTCCTCATGATAAAAGAGATTATATAGAATGGAAATTCCTCAATCTCAGACAAAAGAAGGAGGAAAATGTTTTTGAGTATGAGGCTAAATTTTAGAGGCTAATTAGACATGCTAAGAACTATTCATGTAGATAAGAAATCAATATTTACTATTTCTTTGATAGGATAAAACTGATACATTGAAGGGTGTTATCCTCTCAGACATTTTTATCATATGAGGATATAGTATTAAGCACCATTAATATATAAAATGAGTTCTCATAGACTTATTCCTTTAAATTAAATCAGGAGAAGAATATGTGGCTTGAGTATCATCAAAAGAAAAGTGTATCAAGGGAGAAGAAAGTAAGGGTGGAATTTACTACATGTAATAAATATAGAAAGAAACATCTTGGTAATTTCTTGAAGGGAATGTGAGTTTGTTTCAAGTATGGAGAAAAAGGCCATCAAGCTTGAAAATGAAATGAAAATTAATTAGGTGATGGTGTTCAATGATTTTAATATAAGAATATAGAGAATTATTTGAACCAATACCCCAAATATAAATGGAATTTACCTCAGAAAAGGCTAAGGGATAAAGACCGTGCTTATGAAATCACTACAACCAGGGTTGAAGTCCCAATTAGCATGATATCAAGTACATTGATCTAAAACTCAAAGTTAGCTAATGATTTATTTGATTTTTTATATACACATTCCTTTATATCATGTATGTTTGTTTAGAGCATTTAATAATCTCCTAACACCCTAAGAATGGTGTTTTTAATTAATACACCTAATTGGAATCTTATTGCAATAAAAATTTACCAATTAGTCACTCTTAACATGTACATATATTCCTTAGTGTAAAACTTGATTATTATACCAATGGTTGATTTTTACTTAATCCTTGGTACATATTGGATCTCAATGTATAATAAATGAATTTATTAACAATATAATGATATTACTATTTATAAAGGGGGTATAAAATCTCTTGTTTTCAAGGGAGAGACTTCACCTCCCGAGTTTTTTATAGACCCACCTCTAGTAGATCACCTTAATGAAATTATGGGAGAAGAGGAAGAGAAAACACTATCCATGTATGGAAAATACATCCTAAGGATATAGGATTCACCCATTTCACAATAGTACATTGATGTATTTCTAGTGGAATTACGTGGCCATCCATATGAGTGTGATTTGAGTTTTCCATTGAACTCATCCCTAATACCAGACCCATATATAAAACTCCCCATATAATGGAACCAGTGGAGTTATAGAAATAAATTCTAGATTTATGTGGTAAGGGATTTATATTCCTAGGGTTTCACTATAGGGATCCCCTATTTTATTTTTCAAAAATAATAATGGGTCTATGATATCGTGCATCAGTTATTAGGAGATCAATTAAATTACGATAAAGAATAAATATCCTTTACCACACATTGATGACTTATTTGATCAACTTTAATGTTCTAAATATTTTTCAATGATAGATATTTTCTATGGTTATCATTAGTTAAGGGAAAAGAAGGAGGTTATATTGAAGATGACATTTTGTATGAGATATGGAAATTGTGAGTTTATAGTAAATCCCTTTGGATTGAGTAATACACTTTCTATTTTTATGGATATGATGAATAGAATCACTATTGGAAAATCAACCTATACCAATAGTTTTAAAAAATTAGAATAGGTTAGGGAACCATTGGTATAGGTCCATGAACCATTGGAAAGTTGGCCATCACAATAACCCTATACCAATAATTTTATAAAAAATGTTGGTATAGGTGGTTCAAAATTTACTTTTACCAATGGTTTACTAAACTGATAGTATAGGTTGCTATAACAACAATTACAAAACCATTGGTAGAGGCTCCCACTACACCAACCAAATAACTATCTTGCATTGTCATCTCTAATACCATTCAACCAATATATTTATACTAAAAATAGATTTATATATTAAATCAATCATAATACATATTAAATACACAAAATATATTTTATAATTCACATCTAATAAATTGATAATTTAAAAATAAAATTAGAACATATATAAAGTCAATTTTCATCATCAAACACCATACACATGGTTGTTTCATAAATATTCTCCCTCATGAGCACCACTACCATAATTATCATTACTATCATCACCGTCATTATGAACATCCTCAATAGCATCATTAAATTTAGTATCTTCATCACCAACAAATATAGGAAATTTTTCTCCCACACCACCACTAGGATCATCATCACCCAGAGAATCATAGTCATCATTATCACCACCCTCATCATGGACATCCTCGCAAGCATCATAATCTTCCACATCATCTCATGAATCAATCATTTTTAGATGTTTTGTTCTTGTGTATCAATTCAAGTACTTAGGCTTTCATGTTTATTGAATTTCTTTCCTTGATTTGTGTTCTATAGCAGAAAATTTAGTATACCTATAATTACAAATGGGTAAGTAAAATAAGACATATCAGGTGACATGACACAATTAATTAATTACAATTATCAATACAAACAAGGGATAGGTGGTGACATAATATAATCCAATAATTAATAATTTATTCTTACTAATCATGATCAATTGATGTTTAATTTTTCAATATTTTTCTTGGTTTTCAATTATTTGAGTTAATGGATTAATAAGTAAAAATTTACATTGTCTTTAACAAATTTTTCCCATAAGGTTTTTAGGAAAATAACTCAATGGATTTCTAATAAGTGATTCTTTTATAGTGATTATACCATTGGATCATTGTGGAGAAATGGTGGTGGTAGCATATGAGAGTGTTTGGGTGTCACATGGAGTTAACAATATATTTATCTTTATATTTATAATGTTTTAATAGTAAATGGAATTTCATGGAATTAAAATGGAATGAGGTTTTCAAAGAACATTTTCAATATCTTATTGTTATAATTGATTGGAAATAAATTCTTAAATGGAAAGGTGTATGTCAGTAGAATTTCAAATATAATAAATTTAAATGGGTTGAGTGGGTATTAATAAAATTTCTTTGAAATCATTATATTTTTATTTAAATCAATGCAAATAATTTTTATTATATTTCTTTAATAATTTTTGGAAATCAACTTTGTGTTTTGATCTTATATGATGGGTTTAACTTATTTTTTATATTTTTTAAGGGAATTTAATTTTGTGTATTTTGATTTTTCTTGTATTTGATGTAATTTATATTTAATTTTTTATGTTTATCCATGGATGTCAAGATTCCATAAAATGGAATGGATCCTAAGTCAATTTAAAATCCATGGGGATAATCACACAACCTTTATTAAATAGTTATTTCTTTAGAGACCTAATTCGTGAGAGGTTGATATTTAATTTTATGGGTTAGTGTGCATTATGTATATTAATATTGAATTTTATAAGTTTAAACAATCATGTTATTAATGTTTGTTAGTATAATCTTCACTGATTTCATTTCTAATTAATATTTTTATGGTAATTTTGTATTTTGTTTAAAGTTATTTGATATAAGTAAAATAAGGTATATTTGTATATTTAAACTAGGTCTATTGAAAGGTAATTTACTTGGAATATATTTTTAATTAAATTTTTGAAATGTTATGAATAAATTAATTTAAAACTTTATTTTTAAGGAATTAATGATTTGATACTAAATCATCATGATTATATAAAAGGTGAATTTGAAACCCTAAGTTTTTTGAATGATTTAATGTGATTTAAGGGAGAATTATATGATTTAGATCTAGGAAATTATACTCATTTTTAATGTTTTAAGGTCATTTTTTATTTAATGATTGGTTTATATTTTTAATTGGTTTTATAATAAAATAAACAAGTTTTTATTTCTATACTTAAAAAACTATAATAAGAAAATCTATTCTTGAATTCTTAATTATTAATGAGTCCCTTTTTAAATTCTTGGATTTAGATTAATGATTGTTAAATTCCATATTGAATGTGCATGTTTAATATTATATTTTCATGGGTTTAGGTTCTTAATAACAAATGACTTGAAATAAATTAGATATTTAAATTCATTAATTTAATAGTCTCTAACATGTAAAGTAATGTTTTAATATTTCACTTTATGTTTTTGATCATTTATGATTGTCTATCAAAAATAAATACAAGTAAAAAAGTTATAGTTTGTATAAATTAAGGTATTTTTTGAACATTATAAATTAAATTAATAATATATATATATATATATATATGCATGTAGAATTTTATTCTATGATTTCTTGAAAAAAACCATATAGTTTTGAATATATAGACTTGTAGTTAAAATACATTTTTGATTGTTGTTAGGTGGTTATACTTGTGATGAAAAGGTTTAAAAGGGTTTTGTTTAATTGATTTTTTTTGGTTTCCATGAGAGGGTTTTTGAAAATGGAGGTTGATTTTATGTTATTGTGAGGAAAGTGTCTGAAGGGGAATCAGTCTCAAGTCATAAGGGCTTGTAGGGGCGTGATTTATTTTATAGTTTATTTTTTAATGTAATGTATAGTTTCCATCCTCTATTATTTTAAGAAAAGTATCCTAATTTTAATTTGTTTAAATAGTTTGTAGTTGAGTTTGATGATTGAAAAGGTTTTTTGGTGATTAAAATGTTTTAAGGTTCAACAGTTTTTAAACTTGTGTTATTTAAATCATATTTGGTTAAGGGAATGTTTAGTTAGTGTGTATATATTTATTTTTTAAAATTTATTTTTTCTTACAGATTTTATGATACCTAGATGGTATTGACTAGTTTGGGTCTCACACATATTAAAAATTAATCATTTAAGTTTGAACCGTGTGTAATATGCCTAAATAGGCATATTGGATTTATGTTTAATTGATTTTAGTCATGATTTTCAAAAATGATTTATTCAGTAAATGAAATGCCATGAAACTTATAATGTTTCTTAATGGAATAAGTGATGGAATGATTAAGATGAATTGAAATTTGTTTTTAAAGTTTAAAATATTTCTCTAATAGATGTATTTTAGTTCCTAAAAAGTATTGGAAAAATTTTCAGTTGATATTTTGAAAAATGGGTAAACACTAGGGTATTTAAACACATGTATAGGTGATTCATGGGTATACACTCCAAATTCAAACAAAAATAGTTCACTGATAAATCATTTTTAAAAAATATATATTTAAAATAATATCAAATAGATGTAAAGAGTGTTTTTTAAATGGTTATATCATGTAGAAATTGTTTTTAAAACAAATTCCTTATTTTGAACATGAAATAAATCAAATTAAATTCAACCAAAACAAATAAAACTAAAACAAATCACCCTTCCAAAATAAAACCAACATGAAAAATAATTCTATAAATAAATAAATATGTCTTTATCTTAAAAAATTTATTAAATAAAACTTTCTACCATATAACATGAAATATAATATCTTTTATATATATGTTTTTATCAATTAAAACGTTTATAACACTAATATTAAATAATTCCACATCACATGTCTTTAGAAAAAATCTTGCAAGATACTAAAAATACCAATTTTAATATGAAATTCATCAAATAATACTAGTATATAGACAAACATATCATAATATTTTGAATATTATAAAATTGATGCATACTAGTAGTGACCCGTGAAGGTTCCGGGCGCAGTGGAAGCTCATGGGTGGATGTGCCCACTTGGCCTTTTGTCATTAGCAATGATCAATTTAGGATCAATATGACGATAAATGCCAGACTCCATGGATTTAATCACAGAAATAGACAAAGAAGAAGAATAGTCCTAGAACCATAAATGTGGATCATCACAGGTTGATTATAATTAATTTAATTAATTGAAAATAAGTACCTTTTATGGCATTGTTTCTTCGTTGATATTTCTGATCACGTTCCAATGTGATTCGTCATTGTGTCATAGAAGCCAAGTGTAGACTTACTCTAGCAGTGATCCACATGTGCACCATGTATCTTTGGACATCACCAAAGGAGTCTTCGGGTGTTAGCATGGAGAATCCTTTGATTGCATTGTACACCTAAGATCGCTTTGATCCGATAGAGGAGGATCTCACTCGGTCTTGAGAGCATTCTTGGAGGAAGGAGTTCTGTCGACCTTGAGATAATTCTCCATAATTTTTGTGCACAACGATTGAGGAAAAGTGTTGGGGTTGTGAGGATATTTATAATCGGGTTTGAGTTTATAGAGTTATGACAATAAATAAATGCGTTACGCATTTTATTTATTTCATTAACCCTTATTGAAACCCCCCATGTCGAATCATTAATTCCTTGACATGCGGCCATGCTGATTATAATAAATATCATTTTATAAAACAATATTATTTCCTCAAAATCCTGACTGGAAAAACTACATGGCGTGTAATCATTAATACACAGTGTGTACCTGTTTTTAATTTACTTTCTAAAATAAAAACTAAACGGCGTGTAATCATTAATACATGGCGTGTATATCTTGTTTTTATTTTATTCTTCCGCTATCATTAAAATGATTTAGGATTCCTTGAATAATTATTAAACCACATACAAGAATAATCTTTATTCTACTTGAGATACTTGGATACACTTAGTGTGTGACCCTCTAGGTCTCTTTCTCATTGGCATTAGGCGGGCTTGCCTAACATCCAAGATTATTGTCTAGCAACGGGTCAAGGCACCTAAGAGAAAGAAGTTGACGCCGCATTGATGTTTCACCTCATACGAAAACTTACCGTGTAATTTAATCCCTTTGTCTCAATATCTCATAAAGCAGGTTTCATGGCAGTGTCATAAACCTATATGCTTGATCTGTCATTCTTTGACTTCTAGAAATAAACTCGTCGTGACACCATGACCATAGAATTTGTGCGACAGTTCTATTTTAATCAAAGGGCCTGGGATATCTACTTCCATAAATATGGAAGGGACAAATCGTTCCTCAACTTATCCATTAACAACATGTCATTCGTGACTCACCCAACGTACCCTACTTCCTGCCAACTGTCTTTGTGATGGTTTTCATCAGAAAATCTAAGTGTGTGAGTCATAACAGGAGTTAATGATAATATTTCAATCTAAGGACCATTACACATGCTCAAAGATAGCAATGACCGATGACACAAAGACATGCAAAATTACTATTGGTGGGTCTCTTCTCATAATCTCCTATCTTGAAGATTACCAAGTGTGAACTCCATGAGAGAGATTATCGTCTTCTTACGAGTACTCACACATGACAGTATGTATACTATGTGTCCTATCATAGTATGTCATCCAACTGTAGAACTTTATTTAAGAATATTGTTATAGCATTTCAAGGTTCTCATCATAGCGGGGATCTGGCATGACCTTATTAATGCAACAAATATTACTAGACATTATTATATTATAGTCATGAAAAACAATGAACAATATATAATATGTGTACATTCACGTAATCAAAGTACAAATAGTTGGTTCTCAGGACACCAACTCTAAAAAGCTCCCACTTTAACTAGAGCCAACTACCTACAACTTTTAGTCCGCTAGACCTCACATGATGATCATGTTTCTGCTAAGTCAAGACTTTAGTCAAGGGGTCCACCACGTTGTCTTCTGTGGAAATACTGATCACTGCAACTTCACCTCTCTCAAAAAAATCCCTCAAGAGATGATACATCTGAAGTATATTCTTTGTCTGCTGATATGACCTTGGCTCTTTTTAAAGTGCCACCACTGTAGTATTATCACAATAGAGTGTGATAGGATCATTACTTCTAGGTACTACATCCATATCTTGGATGAAGCTTCACATCCATACCGCTTCTTTAGCTGCCTCAGAAGCTGCGATATACTCAGACTCTACTATAGAATCTGCCACCACACCTTACTTTGAGCTCTTCCAGCTCACTGCACCTCCATTAAAACTAAAGATGTATCTAGCCTGCAACTTCATGTCATCTTGATCAGTTAGGAAACTAGAATCTACATGTCCTCTGATGACTAGTTCCTCATCTCCTCCATAAACTAGAAACACATCCTTAGTATGCCTCAGATACTTAAGGATAGTCTTGACTACCATCCAATGGCGGTCTCTTGAATCAACTTGATATCTTCTTACCACACTTAATGCATAAGAAACATCTAGACTTTTACATAGCATAACATACATGACTGACCCAATCGCAGATGCGTAAGGGATACTTTACATTTTCTTTCTTTCCTCATGTGTCTGAGGACACATTTTCTTGGAAAGATGAATGCCATGTGACACTGGAAACAATCCCCTCTTGGACTGTTCCATACTGAATCTCTTCAGTATCTTGTCAATGTATGTACTTTGACTCAGGCCCAACATTCTCTTAGATCTATCATAATGGATCTTGATCCCAAGAATATATGCTACCTCGCCCAAGTATTTCATATAGAAGCATTTATCTAACCATGCCTTAACTTACTGTAAGACTGGTACTTCGTTTCCAATTAGTAATACGTCATCAATATATACTATTAGGAAAATGACTACACTTCTACTAAATCTTTTGTAGATACAAGGCTCACAGTCATTCTTAACAAAGACAAATTCCATTACGGCTTCATAAAAATGAAAGTTCCATGACCTTGATGCTTTCTTTAATCCATAAATGGATTTCTGCAACTTGCATACCTTGTTGGAATCCTTTGGAGTCACAAACCCTTCAGGTTGTGTCATGTAGACATCTTCCTGGAGGTTCCCATTAAGGAATGATGTTTTGACATCCATTTTCCAAATTTCATAGTCATGGTAAGCATAAATGGACAATAGGATTCTGATGGATTTCAGCATTGCAACCGGTGAAATGGTTTCATCGTTGTCAATTCCTTGACGTTGTCTAAAAAATTTTACAACCAGTCATGCCTTATAGGTGCTGAATTGTCCTTCCATGTACAATTTCTTCTTGAATACCCATTTATTACCAATAGGATTTACATCAACTGGAGGATCTACCAAAATCTAGACTTGGTTTTGGTACATGGAATCCATTTCAGAATTCATGGCTTCTTGCCACCTGGCAATGTCTGTGCCTTCAACTGCTTACTTGTAGGTAACAGGATCATCGTTGTCAACCAATAATGAGTCACCATCCTTGGTGACAAGAAAACCATATCATTCTGGTTCTCTCACCTCTCTCGTGCTCCTACGTAGTTCTTGTGTCTCTAGAATAGATTGTTCTTCCACGGGGATTTTTGGAATCTATTCTTGTACCAACTCATGTGTATCTTGAGCCTTGACTTCATCGAAGTCTATCTTGCTCCCACTATCTCTTTTGGAGATGTGCTCCCTCTCAAGGAATATGGCATGTCTTTCCACTATAATCTTTTTATCGAAGGGGTTGTATAGGTAATATCACCTTGTTTCCTTGGGATATCCTATAAAGATACACTTTGTGCCATGGGGTGCAAGTTTGTTACCTAAAGAGGCCTTAAAAAATGCTTTACTACCCCACACACGTAAATTTTATAACATGTCTTTACATCCACTCCATAACTCGTATGGAATACCATTTATCAATTTAGTTGGTACTTGGTTTAGTATGTATGATGCTATTTGTAATGCACATCCCCAAAAGGATAATGGAAGACTCGCATGACTCATCATTGACCTCACCATGTCCAACATGGTTCAGTTCCTCCTTTCACTTACACCATTCCACTAAGGCGTGTAAGGAGGAGTGAGTTGAGATAGAATCCCAAACTCCTACAAGAAATCAATTAATTCCTGATTAATATATTCTCCTCCTCTGTCTAAATGGAGTTTCTTAATCTTCTTACCAAGATGGTTCTCAACTTCATTCTTTTATTCTTTGAACCGATCAAAAGAATCTAACTTATACCTCATTAAGTAAATATATCCATATCTACTAAAATCATCAGTAAAAGTTATGAAGTACAAGAACCCACCCCTTGCTTCAATAGGAAATGGTCCACACACATATGTGTGAACTAATTCTAGAAGCTCTTTATCCCTTTCACCTTTCACACTAAATGGGGCTTTGGTCATTTTTCCTTGTAGACACGCATGACATACACCAAGTGGTTTTAGTTTGAAAGAATATAAATACCCATCTTGATGTAATTTTGTCAACTGTTTCTCATTGACATGACCTAGATGGTGATGCCAAAGTTGGGTGTGGTATGAGTCATGTGAATTAACTTTTTCATTGATTATCATTACTTGGTTTGTGTAGTCTAACACATAAAGGTTGTTATATAAATGTGCCCTACCAAAACAAATTCTATCTTTATAAAAGTAGCAACATTCATTTCCAAATTTGAAGATGAATCCATCTGTATCTAATTTGGATACTGAAATAATGTTTTTGGTTATAGAGGGTACATAATAACATCCTTTTAATACCAAGACCATCCCAGTAGGCAATGTGAGGTGGTAGTCTCTGACAGTTACAACAGTGAGTCTGGCTCCGTTGGCTGCTCGTAGATCCACCTCACCTCAGTCAATCTTTTTAAATCTACTTGGTTCCTATATTTGGATACAGATGTGAGAACCACACGTAGTATCTAATACCCAATTGGTAGAAATATATAGATTTCATTTGATAACAAACACACCTAAATCTTCCCCTTGCTTCCTTGGCTGGGTGCAGTTTTTCTTCCAGTGGCCCTTCTTTCCACATGAAAAACAAAAATCCTCCTATTCTCTTGCCTCCCCTTTGATCTTCCTTTTCTTGGAAGGCCTTGAAGAAGCTTTGGTCTTAAAGGTCTTTGCATTCCCTTTACTTTTATTCACCATAAGGACAGAAGGATTTTCACACTTCATATCATTGTCCACTTGGAGAATGAGGATAAGAAGATCAGATAGATACTTCTCAATGTTGTTCATGTTGAAATTTACAACAAAGTTAGAGCGTCTCTAGGTGATTGATTCAAGAATGAGATCGGTACCCAATTCTTTAGGGAGTTTAAACCCTAGAACCTCCAAGTGCTTAATGTAGCTAATGAGATTGACTACATGAGGCCCTGTTGGGGCACCCTCTCCAAGCTTGCTCTGAAATTGAGCTTTGGAGATCTCAAACCTTTCCTGTGTTGCTCTCTCCTGGTATAGACCACGGAGGTGCTCGAGCATGCTATAGGAATCTATGTCTTCATGAGACTTCATGAGCTCACTAGACATTGATGACAACATCAAACATTGAACGTCGAATGTATCACTCAAATGTTGATCATATACCAAGAAATCTTCATCACTCACCCCTTGGGAAAGCGAATCAAGAAGTGAGGACTCCAGCATGTAAAACTTTCGTTCATGGCATAGGATAACCCGAAGGTGCCTAAACCACTCCTGAAAGTTACTGCTAGTGAGGATATTGTCTTGATCCAGAATTGATCGTAGAGAAAATGTGGTTGATGAGTTTGTCATATTGATTCTACAAATTAAAAGAACTAATTTATCAGTACTTTCTTGATTACATTTTATGAGAAATAATAAATTTTATTAAGTCTCCCACTATTTTATCAAGTCCCAATGGCCCTCACCATTGAACTTGGAATTTCCACTTTCCATGACATTCTAGTGGCAAGGATCCATATTCCCCTTCGCATAACCCCAACAAGGGTTGGTCAAGCTATTTGAAGGTATTTAGGTAGGCAGGTCTTTGCTAACTGTGAGCTTATAGTTCCTTGATCTGTTGAGTGGACTCCCCAATCATGAAATCCTAACTTGGATTTCCTCAACACTTACCTCCATTTTACAACAAGTCTAGAAAGGGATACTCCTCTTGATGTAAATTTTTTAAGTCAACCCGAAACTTTCATAAGAGCTTCCTTTATAAAAGTAAGTGTCCCAACAAGGGTTGGTCAAACACATAGTTTTATTGAGTATTTCCCTTAATAAAGTAATGGAAGGCTTAGTCTGACTTAATATGGTATTTGAGGGATTTTAATCCTTTATGAGTAGTTTTTCATTATCACATGCTTGTTAATATTAAGTGATGCTTTCTTAAGTGATTAACCATGTTCTGATAATGTTTACGTATAGTCCAGTTTTTATTTTATTCTATCTTTTCATGCTTGTTTATTTCATTAATTATGTGATCACGACAACTCATACATAATAAATAAACCATGCAATCAGACTGAAATAAAATAATATGGAATTATCATGAGATTCTATTGGTTATCTTATCTAGAGGTTTTGATAAGATAACCCTAACCTAGGAAAAAACACCTTGAACCTAATGGTTCATGTTTTACAGCTCCCACCTATCCACCTTTGTATCTTCTTGGGTTGCTTTCGCCTCAGATCCGGATTTTGAACTATCTCTTATGGCTTGGGAGATCCTCCATTAGATGGGTTTACATTAAAGAAACCATGGGCACGCTGACCCTACATTTTATTAGAACAAGGCTCGCAGGACAACAAATTTAAATTAAATAAATTTAAATGAAACCATACAAACACAAAGGGTATTTAGTCTAGCTCATGATCATCTATATCATGCAACAATATTTACGCATATTTAGAATTCAAATTCTTTTATTCGTTCTTTTATTTAAGATAAGTCGCACTTGAATTCAATTAATTATGATCTTATAATTAATCAATTATTTATCTAAAATTCCTTTCTAAATTTCCTTGCGATTCCTCTCATCCATATTCCTTGTATGGGTCTTTGTACTTTGGAGGAAACCTGGTGAAATTCCATTTCTGGAAAGTAAACAGTGTGTAGGCTATATTACATAGCGTGTATTTGTTTTCACCCTTTATCCAAAGTACACTCTGGGGGCTTTGGCGTGTTTTCTGTACTTTGAAAATTTTGGAGTGCACGACATGTAGATTAATCTAACATGGCATGTACTTTCTTGTTACACAGTTACCGTCCTGTTAATCCCATGTACGCGGCACACGACTTCTCCTTATACACAGTTTCACCTGGGCCAGATCGAACTACATGGCGTGCTGATTCAACATACACGCCGTGTATTCCGGTTTCCACGTTCCATTCAATTCTGGTCAACATGGTGTAATAAAAGCTTAGGTATACTCAATTCACACGGCGTGGTTTGGTGGACTAGTACCGGTTTGTTGAATCTAAGTGCACAGCGTGCAGTTTTCACTATATGCTGTGTAATCTTGTGTTGTACCGCAGAATGAGCGGCTCCTCCGGATGAGTTCCTAATTTTTTAATTTAATCAAAATTAAAATTAAAAGGTCATTTTTGTGACGTGAATCGAAAAATGAAGGAGGAAGAACAGATCATGTTCATTCAGTTTTATAGAACGATTTATCTTTAATTTAATCAAATATAAATGCGTAAATTATCAACGAAAATTAAATAACTATAATAAACGTTGTAACCTCCCTCTGATACCATTTGAAGGCTCCGGGTGTAGCAGAAGCTCGTGGGTGGATGTGCCCACTTGGATCTTTGTCATTAGCAATGATCAATCAGGGATCAATATGATGATAAATGCTATACTCCATAGATCGAATCACAGAAAAAGAGAAATAAGAAGAATAGTCCCAGAACCATAAATGTGGATCGTCACAGGTTGATTATAAATAATTTAATTAATTGACAAGAAGTACCTTTTATGACATTCTTTCTTTATTGATATTTCTGACCACATTCCGATGTGATTCGTCGTTACATCGTAGAATCCAAGTGTAGACTTCCTCTAGTAGTGATCCACACGTGCACCACATATCTCTAGACGTCACCAAAGGAGTCTCTGGGTGCTAGTGTGGAGAATCCTTTGCTTGTGTGGTCTGCCTAAGATCGCTTTGATTTGATGGAGGAGGATCTATCTCGGTCTTGTGATCATTCTTGGAGGAATGATTTCTTTCGTCCTTGAGAGAATTCTCCAGAATTGTTGTGCACAATGATTGAGAAAAAGTGTTGGGGTTTTAAGGATATTTATAATCGGGTTTGAGGTTATAGAGTTATGATAATAAATAAATGCGTTACATGTTTTATTTATTTCGTTAACCCTTATTGAACCCCCCCATGTTGAATCATCAATTCCTTGACATGTACCCACACTGATTATAATAAATATCATTTAATAAAACAATATTATTCCCTCAAAATCCTGACTGGAAAAACTACACGGCATGTAATCATTAATACATGGCGTGTAATTGTTTTTCATAAAACTACATGACATGTAATCATTAATACACGACGTGTATATCTTGTTTTCATTTTATTCTTCCTCCACCATTAAAATGATTTTGGATTCATTAAATAATTATTAAACCACGTACGGGAATAATCTTTATTCTACTTGAGATACTTTGATACACTTAGTGTGTGAACCTCTAGGCCTCTTTCTCGTTGGCATTAGGTGGGCTTGCCTAAAGTCCAAGATTACTGTCTAAAAATGGGTAAAGGAACCCAAGAGAAAGAAGTTGATGTTGCATTGACATGTCACATCATATGAATGCTTACCATTTAATTTAATCCATTTTTCTCAATATCTCATCAAGCAGGTTTCATGGAAGTGTTATAAATCTATATGCTTGATCTGTCATTCTTTGACTTCTAGAAATAAACTTGTTGTGACACCAAGGCCATGGAATTTGTGTGACAGTTCTATTTCAATCAAAGGTCCTGAGATATATACTTCCATAAATATGGAAGGGACAAATCCTTCCTCGACTTATCCATTAACAACATGTTATTCGTGAGGCACCCAATGTACCCTACTTCCCGCCAACTGTCTTCATGACAGTTTTCGTTAGAAAATCTAAGCACGCGAGTCATGACATGAGTTAATGATAATATTCTAGTCTAAGGACCATTACACATGCTCGCAGATAGCAATGTATGATGACACCAAGACATGCAGAATTACTACTGGAAGGTCTGTCCTCATAATCTCCCATCTTGGAGATTACCAAGTGTGAACTCCATGATAGAGAGTATCATCTTCTTACGAGTACTCGCACATGACAGTCTGTATACTATGTGTCCTATCATAGTATTCCATCCAACCACCGAACATTATTTAATAATATTGTTATATAATTTCAAGGTTCTCATCATAGTGGGGATCTGCCATGACCTTATTAATGCAACAAATATTCCAAGACATTATTATATTATAGTCATGCAGAACAATGAACAATATATAATAAGTGCACATTCACATAATCAAAGTACAAACAGTTGGTTCTCAGGATACCAAATCTAACAAACTCCAATTTGGACTAGATCCAACTGCCTATGACTTTTAGTCCCCTATACCTCACATGATGATCATGTTCCTACTGAGTCAAGGCTTTATTCAAGGGGTCCGCTACATTGTCTTCCATGAAAATACTGCTCACTACAACTTTACCTCTCTCAAAAAAATCCCTCAAGCGATGATACTTCTGAAGTATGTTCTTTGTCTGTTGATGTGATGCTAGCTCTTTTGCAAGTGCCACATCACATGTCTTTAGAAAAAATCTAACAATATACTAAAAATACCAATTTTAATTTGAATTTCATCATATAATACTAGTATATAGACAAACATAGCATAAGATTTGGAATATTCTACAATCGATGCTTACTGGTAGTGACCTGAACAAAGTATAAGACATTGAATAAGAAACAAATAATATATACTATTAGGTTATAATTAGTTTTAAATGAAAATACCTACGTTTTCACATACTCAAATATATTAATTTCCCCAAAGTGTGAATATAATTTATTGTACCCGAATATCACCTATGTTTGGTAGTTCCATACATAATGAAAAAGAACACCATTCAGTAGACTGATCAATAGAATTCTAAGAAACTGGAGGAAGATCATCCTTTATTAATACTAGATTGGATGAAAGATGAAACAAACACATGGATTAATAGGTGTAATTTAGTTGATTAGTCTTCTGAAAGGAGTTATTGATCTATACCTCCCACTTTAAAATAGGTTGATATTTTTGAAATAAAGTTGTTTTAAATGAAAATAAAAATTTGGGTATACTAGAAAAATTTAAAGAAATCCAATGAAGATAAGAATCTAGTTTACATGTAGACCATTTTTTTAAACATCACATTATATCATAATTTAACTCCATTATGAAACACCCTAGACTGTTTCAGGTAAATATTTGTTTGAATTTTCTCTTAAATCCTCAACCCATTATATATTTTCTTTAAATTGGAAATTTTTATTTGATTACAAATTTCTACTTTTGAATACTATTTTTTTGTGGTTGAGGATTCTATGGATGTCCTAATGTTTAAGGTTATTTTTCAGATTCCTCGTGTGTTCAGTTATTATTTTCATATAATATTAATATTAGTTTGGTTTTTTATAAGACACAGACATTTAAAATCATTTGATTAGAAAATAATTTCTTTGTAAATTCATTATTTTTTAATATTTTTTGGTCAAAATATGGTTTCTAAATCTCAATTTTCCATTTCAAACTTTTTTTAAAGTTATGAATATATATGTTTTTAATAAAGTGATAAATGTAAAGATGAGTTTCTAACCACTATTTTTTAACCAAAACCATCTTACATGTAAAATAATTTTAAATTTTAGATTTAAACTATAAAATCAATTTACATGTAAACTCATTATACAAATTACATGTGATTTTTTTTAAAATCAATTTACATGTGAACTATTTTAAATTGATATGTAAACTATAAAATCAGTTTAACCATTAAATGTGGTACTAAAAGACCATTATATTTAATTTAGTGCAACCACTTCAGCTCAAAAACACACATCAAATTCCAATTAAATAAAAAACCCAACCAAATTAAAGCAATTTGAATAGTACCAACCTGAAATACCCAAGTTGACTTAAACTGAATAAACCACAAACACATTGGTTGCTTCTACATATTACCCACCACTATTAAAGAATAAAATCATCCCACATAACATGAGAAAACCCATCTTTGATATATATGTTTTTATAAAGGAAAATAATCCAAATACTAATTTTAATATGAAATTAATCAAAGCATACTCATAGTAAGACAAACAAAGCATTAGAGATGGAATATATAATACTTGATGCATATAAGTAGTGACCCAATCAAATTATATATTAAATGGATTAGGAAATAACTATTAAACACTATTAGATTAGGTAGAGGTAGTGAGTGAATATTAAATAAACTTTAGTTAATTACAAACATGATTATTCAAATATTTCACACTATAATACATTGAAATTAATTATACAAAATGTTGGTCATTTTCTAATTAAAATAAAACTATTAAATGAATAATTTCATAACCCCCTAATAAATTAACAAAAAAATTACTATAATGATTAATTACATCATAACTAAATAGAAATTATAAAAAAATGATTTTATAATGGATTTAGGTTGAGGCAGTGGGTGGCTACATTAAAAAATACATCAACTATGGGTATATTTATTATACAATACTATAATATATAATCTAAATGAACCTTATTTTAATGAATCAAGAATAATAATGACCTAAAAAGATCTTAGTAGTTTTTTGATATATAGATAAAAATTAAAATGATGATTGGAAGAATGATGATACACCTATAACTCATTTATTTTATGTTTAAAAAGAATTGAATATATAAATTGATGTATGAGGGGAGACCATCAGAGAGATTTGAGGGGGTCTGCCACATATGTGTGTGGGGAATTGGGAATTGTAGGGGAGGGGATCCTACATGATTTATTTTATGGGAAAACCATACCAATAGGTTTAAAAACTATTAGTGCATCCTAGATTATACCATTTTTTTATAAAAATATTGGTATTGGGTCTCAGTTTTGACTATATACCAAAAATTTATATAAATCATTGGTATAGAACATCAATACCCATGGTTTTTTGAAACCATTAGTATAAAAGTGTTTGTATAGGTTGAAATTATAGTAGCAAGTATTCAAGGATCATATTAATAAATTTTTGGTGGTATTTATTGATGATATCTTAATATACTCTAAAATCTATAAAGAGCATGAGAACCATTAGTGAATAATTATTGAGGCCCTTAGGGTAAATAAATTATATGTGAAATTTATCAAGTGTTAATTTTGGATCCATAAAGTTTCTTTTATTATCCATATTTTCTCTAAGTATGGAATATTTATTGATCAATTAATGAAAAAGGTAATCAAAGAATGTCCTAGATTGAGAAATATAACCGAGATATGTAGTTTCATTGGTTTAGTAGGTTAATATCAGCACTTTATTCAAATTGTTTTCCTATTGGACAACCTGTTAACTAATTTTACATGTAAAGAGGTTAAATTCACATGGTTTAAGGAATTTTAATAAAGTTTTGAAAATCCAAAGGGGACATTTATTAATGTATTGGTATTGAATTTACTATAAGTAAATATTTTTTTAATATATAGTGATGCATCAAAGCAAGGATTGGGTTGTGTCCTTATATAGAATGATAAAGTGGTTTGTTATACATCAAGATAATTGAATATTCATGAACAAAACTATCCAACTTATAAACTTAAGTTAGCAACCATAATCTTTTCATTGAAGATATAGAGGCACTGTCTCTATGGAGAAAAATGAAACATATATACAGATCAAAAAAAATTTAAAGTATATTTTATTTTATAAATAGATCAACATGAGGCAAAAAATATTATTAAAACTACCTAAGGACTATGATTTCTTGATAAAATACCACCTTGGTAAGGAAAACAAAGTGGATGATGCATTGGGTAGGAGGGATAATGGAGTTACGACTACGATGATGATTAATAAGGATCCTATATTCATTGATCTAGTAATTATGGATTTGAGAATTTTCAGGAAAAGGGAGCCATTATTCCTTTTTGAAGAAATTTCTAAACTATCTTTACTATAAAATATAGAGAGGTACCAATATAATGATAATACGATACAAAGGAATATAAAAGTAATAAATGATGAAAATTTGATAGACTTCATCTATAAAGATGGCATGATAAAGTTTGGAAATTGGTTGTATTTTACATCCATACCATAGATAAAGAGAGACCTAATAGATAAAGTACACAACTAAAAATTTTATATATACCCTGGAAGTACAAATATGTATAGGGATTTAAGAGAACGCTTCTGGTAGGTTGGCATGAAGTGAGAAATTACAGACCATGTGTCTATATAATTTTTGTGGTACCAAGTAAAGGCTGAAAGATAATGTTGTAAGGGAGTCATGAAACCTCTTTATATACCTATATTTAAGTGGGATAATATTAAAAGGGATTTCTTCACTATAATTTCAAAGATTCTAAGGAAAAACAATTTTATATGGGTTATTTTCATTCTCCTTACCAAGTCTATACATTTCTTAGTGGTAAGGGAAGATCTACCCCTTGAGAGCCTTTCTTGAATCTATACCAATGAAATCACGAGGCTTCATGTTTCACCACTATTAATTATATATGACCATTACCCTCTATTCTCATTGAAATTTTATAAGAGTCATCAAAAGGCTCTCAACACTGAGGTCCATTTAAGAACCGCCTATTATACCCAAACTGATGGGTAGTATGAAAGGACCATTTAGGAATTAGAAGATATATTAAGATCATGTTATCTTGACTTAAAAGGAGCATGTGATAAATATCCACCTCTAGTGTAATTTTTATATAATAATACTTTCCATTCAATCATTCAGATGGAACCATATGAAGTATTTTATGAGAAGAGATGTCATACTCTAACTTATTGGGAAGAAGTTAGAGAAAGGAATATAGTAGGCCCAAAACTTATAGAGGAGAAAACAGGGAAAGTATGGAATATTTATAATCATATGAAATTATCTCAAATTAGACAAAATATATATGATAATAATTTAAGTAAATTCTTGGAATTTCAGGTGGGGGATCATGTATTCTTAAAGGCATCTCCATGGTTGGGAGTTATATGATTCAGAAAAAAGGTAATTTAAGTCCTAGGTACATTGGGAATTTTGATATTCTATAGATAATTGGATCTATATATTAAAGCTTAGATATTATACCAAACCTTCCTAAATTATATTATGTATTATATGTTTCATTATTGAGGAAATACATTCCAGATCCAATATAAGTACTCACATATGAGGGAATAGAGTTGGAACCTACCTTGTATTATAATGAAGAGCCAATCTAGATCCTTAAAAGTAGATAGAAAGTGTTGAAAAATCATATAAATCAGTTGGTAAAATTCCTTTGGATAAATCAAAAACTAGATGAATCAACATGAGATCCTAAAGAAGTTGATGGAAGGAATACCCACATTTGTTTAGTAGTTGACATCTTTATTCATGACTATATTTAGAAGTTAAATTTATAAATTTATAAAATTTATATTTTATAAAAATGATTTCAAATTTATATTAATCATGTCAAAATTATCTTAGGCTTAATTTTTAGGACTTTTCTGAAATAGTTGTTTTTAGGTGAATAATGAAAATATAGTTTTTACCAAAACTGTAAATTTTAGGACATTATAATTATATAAAAAAGGCATAGATGTTTATAAAAAATTTTAATTAATAAAATATTTATTTAAAAAGTAAATCTATAAAATTTAAAAATACTATTTTTAATTTAAAATGCATATGATTAATGTTTTAAGGGTTTAAGTAAATTTTCTAATAAAAAAATGTTTTTGGTTCTTTCTTTTAATTAAATATTATTTTGATAAAATTTAGTTTTTGGTTTTATTTGGAATCCAAATAAATTTAATTTTTTTATAATAAACTAATTTATTTCATGAAAATAAAAACCATTTAAAATTTTACCCTACAAATAAATTTTAAGCAATAAAATGAACTTTTTCTAAAAGTGGGGTTTTTTTGCACATGAGCCTCAACCCAGTTGGTGAGGTATCCTTAAGTGCATCCATAAGACCCAGGTTCAAAACCAGGTAGAGGCATATTTCCAGGGTACTGTAGCAGGACTGTAGTAGGTACTGTAGCAACACTGTACACTGTGTAGGTACTGTAGCAGAACTGTACACTGTACAAGCACTGTAGTAGAATTGTATATTGTGTGGGACTGTAACAATTACTGTTCGGTACTGTAGCAGATGGAACTATTAACCTTGGGCCACCGGTTTGGGCTTGGAGTCCTTAAGGCTTTTGGGCCACCTAGTACTTCAGGTCAGTAGGGCTTTCAGGCCACCTTTATGGCCCTCGGGCCACCTCAAGGCCTTCGGGCCACATGCAGTTGCCCCAGGCACACTACAAAAAAGGAGTAGCCCCAGAAGAGGATTCAGAGCAGGTGCACTCACCAGAGTAGAACCAAATGGATTGTCAGAATGAGAGGGTATGGATATTCCATCTGTACCATCCTGTGCTTGCATGGGAATCCTAGCCAGATGACCATGCAAAGGTGGCGAGCTACTATCATGACGCAGATGCTGGGGAGGGGAAGTTCCTTGTAGATAGTCTGGTTGAATTTCCTAAGACCTTCGGGTCATGTAATCTCTTAAGCATAGGGGCCTTGTAATCTCTAAGCCTACGGGCCTTATAAGGGTTCCCCTCATCCCTTGAAAGTGGGGTTATAAAAAATCAATAAAAATGAAGGCCTTCAGGCCATTCGGGCTAAAAGTGGGTTTTTACACGTTATATGCGCTAATATTAATTTTTTTTCTTACACAGAGAAATTTTATTTTATAAAATTGATTTTATAGTTGGAATAATTAGTTCCAAATTATTTAATAAGTCCAATTTTATTTTTATTCATTAAAAGTAAATTACTCAGCTAAAAATTAGTTACCATGGTAAAAACCAATGGTAAAAGTGAAATTCTAAGTGTAAAAGTATTAAAACATGTTAAAAATATGTGTAAAAATGTATGGATGATTATTTTTCAACCATAACCCTTCCCCCAATTCATTATTTTCCATTTTTTAATCCATTTGATCCTTAAATAGTGAATTTACGTTTTATATTATTACAAAATGCTACTCCCTCCACTTATAAAAGTAGCCTTCAACATCCAACCTCTCCTCACACCCAAAGACTCTTAGTATAAAAAAAATATGCTAAAATCACTTATAACAATTACTTACGATATCTTATTGATTTTTTTATTCTCAAAATACCACCCTTTAATAGCTTAATCCTTTTTTCAAAGAATTTTTCAAAGGAGTAAGGTAAGAAATTCATGATTACTCCTTTTCCATTTCAATTATTTTCTTTCTTCTTATACCACCTTAAGATATATTTTATCTATTATATTAAAATTAAATAATAATTATTAATATACTAAAATTTTATAATAATTATGTAATAATCATTAACTTTCATTTTTCCTTTTACTTGGAAAAATGAAAATGTCATCACACATATGTGCAGACTACCGCCTCAGTGAACGAAGAATTTTATTTTTCATCACCACCTAGAATGGATGGTTGAAAATGGGTATTTAATATAATAATATGGTATTTTAAAACTTATTATGATTTTTAAATTATAAATCATTCCCTATCTTCCTCCTGTTCTATGGAAAACAAACATGTCACTAATGCGTACATGCGTACTACCGCCTCTATGAAAGTGATGTATTTTGTTTTTCATATGGTATTTTATTATTTATAAATATATCTTAAAATATAATTCAACACCTTAAAAAATATAAATAATATCATTATAAATTTTTAATAATTATATTATTCCAAAAGAATCACCTTATTAACCATACTGACACATAGATTATAGCTTGTTCTTGTTTGGGTCGGTTTAACTACCTACATGAAAAATGATATAAATTTATATCATGAATGACTATGGAAACTTAAATACCAATTTTATTAGTCATTTATTAAAAAATAATGTCTGTTTTATGGTTCTAGAATGTTTATATTAGTTTTTAACTTATTATTAATGTACCGCCATTTTTTTCATTAAAAATTACCGAACAAACTCTTAACCAACTTCATCATCATGAATTATAACTAAAATACTTATGAAATAAAATTATAACATTATAAATAATTATAAAACACATATTAAAGTATCTATAATTTTATAAAAATAATGAACTTTGGATCTATAAATAACAATTGACATCTCCATTACAAAACTAGTACTAAACAACCAATTAATACTAATAACATCTGATGATGAAAATAAAATATAACTAACTAATATATTTAAAATTTATAAAAGGTTATAGGTATGAATAAGGTTATGAAATGGGTGATTAAGATAGTTAGTTTTTCTATAAATGAGGTTATAACTTGTTTAACCTAACATAGCTAAAGGTAAGTGACTTTTCATCTCAAATTCCTCTTCCTTGAGATGTGTTTTTTATTATACACATAATTTCAATTATATGGTGTATATACTACCTATTTGATTTATTATATCATTAATTATCATTTATTAATGGTATTTTAATCTCAATTACAAGATTTATATTTCAAATGTGATTTTATTAAAATGTTACTAAAGCCTTAAGGGTTTCTAATCCCGCCCTTTACTTTTTAATTGAAATTATTTGTTATAATACCATTTTCACATATTTACTTGATTATATTTTTATATAATTATCCCTAATTTATATTTTATTAATTATAAATTATTTATTTCCTCTCATTATATCCTTTTCATAAGACTTTATGATGCCCCAAAATCCTAAATCTTGGAAAGTAAAGTGTGTATGGTTTTCCAAGCAATCACATCACCATATGGATACTAAAAAGTGGATAAGGATATGACATAAATTCACCTCGAGGAAATCACACTTAAAAAGGATAGTTGAGTATGAACTCAATATTAACTTAGTTTACATTGAGTGGGCTTGAGACTGCACACCTAGGTATACATTCCCTAGGGATATGCTTTGGATAATTCATAAACTCTTTACAAACCATAATGATGGATTTTCCTACCATTTATTTGGTCCCCTACCTTTGAAAAATTATTGAACTCAATTACTATATTCTATTGATAATCCAACACTTTTAAATTACCCTTCATTACTACCATATCTATATTTTTTTGATAATTTTACTTCCTATTACATTAAGAATACCCCATAGGTTCTAAGTTGTTTAATGGATATTTTCATAGATAACCACATTATTCCATTGAATGGGGATATATTTCCTATTCACATTTCCATTATATGGATAATGTTATTTTATTTAGTCATGATTAAGTAAGAGGTTAATTAGGTAATTTTATGAAATGTCTTATTAACTCATATGAAGAATGCATTTGACTTAATTATCGATGAGTGGGCCCTAATATAGATAGATCCTCGATGCATTGGTAGGTCTCATGAGAAAAAGTAGCCAGGGTATTGACATATGCCTTATCCATTTATGTATAATGTCTTGGTACAAGGCCTTGATGATATGTTTATGATGTTTGACATTATGCATTCCATCAATATGAGATCGGTAATTATTATCCATGTTTTTATTTATTAGCATAGATATAGTATTCCATTATTTTCATTTGATTATGAAATTATTTTGATCATTTATTTTTTCCATATTGTTTATGTCATGCTTATGTTATGATAGATTCTACTATATGCTACTCCTTACTGATCATATGATATCACATTTATTTTCTTTTTCTTTCCCTAAGAAACCTAGAAGAGAACTATGTATAATTTTTAGGGATATGTTAGAAGGGATAATTATGTCCTGACAAAGTTTTTACGTTGTATTTTATGTTTTCAAGTATAATATAAAAAACACATATATATATTGTCTTCCAAGACTACTAAGCCATTAGAACCTATAAGAAATATTGTATTTTATTCTGATAATTTAATACTACTACCGACTCTAGGTTTCTAGAGTTTGGGTTGTTACAATCAATCTCTATTCTTGAGAGCGTTCGACAGGAAGAGATCTCCAGGGCTTGAGAGGATTATTATCTAGAGTGTTTTGTGAACAATGGTGAAAATCTATCGATTAAACTAGGATAATGATATAATTGGGTATTTATAGAGCTATGTTAGTGTTGTTAATTGCATAAAGTTCCTTAACCAATAACCTAATCACAAGTGAACCCTATGTATAAATAATAATTATATATTATTATTATTTACTTGACATGCGCTAAACTCATGGGAAAATAAATATAAAAAATGATATTTAAAATATAATTTTTTATCAGTCCTTTAACTCAGTTCATGATTGCTCCTAAATATTTTTCAAATCTTGAATAATGACAATTTATTTAAATAAATATATATAATTTCATTATTTTTTGATAAATAAATGAATATTATATTTAATAAAATAGCAAATAAATATTTATTAAATATTCAACTGAATATTTGTGATCAACGAAACATGAATAATTATTAAACTGTATATGAGAATAATATTTATTTAGCATATTAAATTCATATAGAATTTAACTGAGGTTTTCAATACACTTAGTGTGTGTCCATCTAGGCCTCTTTCTCAATGGCATTAGGCAATACTGCCTTAAGTCCAGGGTTATCTTATATCAACATGCTAAGGCACTCATAGAGAAAAGAATTATTTATGAAATAAGAAACAAATTCATACAAACATACACTATGTAATATAATCTTTTTTCTCTATATCTATAATCAAACAGGTTGCATATTTGGGTCATAAACTTATGTACTCAATGTCTTTCTTTGACTTTTAAGAAATGAACTTTCCAATAGAACACTATGGCCATATACTTAATTTTGTAGTTCCATTTCCATCAAAGTTCCTGAGATATAAACTTTTATTAAAGAACATAAGAGACAAATCCTTTCCCATATTATATATCAATGCAATATTAATCATGACACACCCAATGTATCCTAACTCACCATGATCATATGTCATTATTGTTTTAATCAATAAATAAAATTATATGGATCATGATATGAATTAATAATAATCTTAAAGTCTAAGGATCATTACACATGTCCATAGATAGAAACATCCAATGACACATATAAATGTGGATTTCCTACTAGCGGGTAATGTTATCATAACCTACTCATTTATAGATTACTAATGGATAACTTCATGAGAAGAAGTCTCAATGTCTTATAATCCTATTATCCCTGATAGCCTGTATCATTTATGTCCCATAAAATAATATCATCCAACCATAGAACATATATGTTTAAGAATAATTTCATAACACTTATAGGTTCTCATCATAGCGGGGAACTTCTATGGAATTTTAGTGTGACAAGTACCCTTAAGACACTATCACATATAATTCCACACATATTAAAAATCATGAATATATTAGAACTTTATTAATATTAAAAAATCATGAATACAGGTAATCATAAATACATAGAAGTTGGTTTTAGGGCATCAAATACAATATAATCCCATTTTCACTAGATATTACTACTAAAAACTCTCAGTATACTATATCTCACATGATGTTCATGGTTTTATTGAGATAAGTATATAGTTAAATGTTCCTTCATGTTCCCCTTCATGGAAACTCTACTCACTGCAACTTCACCCCTTTGAGAAATATCCCTTAAGAGGTGATATTTTCTAAGTACATGATTCATCCATTGATTTGATCTTGACTACTTTGTGAGATCCACCACTGTAGTATTATGAAAATATAATGTGATATCATATTTAATACATACAACCACTCAAGATCTTAGATAAAATTGTGTATCCAAACCTCTTCTTTCGCTGAATTAGAAACTACAATATAATGAAATTTTGTTGTAGAATTGATAAAAACTTGCTGTATTGAACTATTATAGCTCACAGATCCTCAGTTGAGACTGAAGAGATATATTGACTATGGATTCAAATCATTTTGATCTATTTAGGAATTATCATTAGTATATCCCCTAATGACTTGTTCCTTTTCTCCTATATATACCAGGAACATATACTTAGTATGACTCAAATACTTAAGGATAGCCTTAACAAAAGACTAATTTACTTTTCCTATATCAGCTTTATATCTAACTACCATGATCAAGGTAATTGAAACATCAATTCTTGTACATAACATGGTATCAATATTATCACCGATGCATATAGGATACTACTCATCCCCTCAATCTCCTGTTATATATGATGAATATTTTTATTAGATCTATGTATCCTATGTGAAACCAGAACCAATACCCTCTTTGATTATTTCATACTAAATATATTTAGTATCTAGTAAATGTATGCACCTTGACTTATGTAACATCCCGGTTCCAGAATCCACCCAGAGGTGCCCCGTACCCAGTTGATCACATGGACTCAAGCGCATTTCCCCAAATGCTAGAGGCTGCCGACTAGCAGCGATGGCCTTGGGTGTGATAGTGGGAAAACTATGCCCTCATTGGCAGACCACACAGCGGAAGTACACAAATACATAAAAAAGTGGAAGTAGTAAATACCAAACAACAGTAACAACGGAAGACTGATAAAGGAAACAACTGGAGCAGATATATATATATATATAAATGATGCATGATACATATATGTCTAGGAAAATGGCCAAAAAATTCACAATTATGGAATACAAAAGTGCTAAACCAAAGTGAAAAAGAAAGCAGATAAACTTCTCAGCATTGCAAGACATAGCTTGGTCCCATGATCTCCATCTCCACAACAATCAAGAACCTAAAGTCGAAGGGCGCTTTCCCTTATCTACACCTACAACAATATAATCTGTTTGGGCCCAAAAGCATGACCCAAACAGGGTGTGAGACAAAATACCAGTAGGAAACCACCCGAAGATCTGTGCCTAACAGTCAGTGAATATATGGCAGGTAAAAGTACAGAAAAACAGTAAGCAGGAAAGTACTCAGGAGAAAACAATCCACAGTTTCTAGCATATAATTTACAAACAAGTAAGTAGAACAAACAGGTAACCCTTTGGGTAGTTCTCACAGCCTAACCCCTATGGTTCAAAAAACAAGTACTAGAAACCCTCTGGGAGGCACACATAGTCTCACCTATCTGGTTCAGCTAAAGAATAGACTCTCTGGGGAAGCACTCACAGTCAATTCCCCCTATAGTCTCGTATCATACTAAAGGCGCTCTGGGGAAGCACTCAACCTCTCATTCCCCCTGTGGCCCGTGTTGAGGAACTACAGATACTCTGAGGAAGCACTCAACATCAATTCCCCCTGTGGTCTCACATCATATTATAAAGACACTCTGGAGAATACCTTACATCCATTCTTCCTATGGTCTACTACACTAGGTTCCCGCAACCCTATGTAAAGTCAGAAAATATCGCATTGCGTAATGGCCAAAGTAGCCTCAAGAACTACTTGGCTAGAATTCTACAACATCTCAGCATGAAATAACAATAGTCACACCATCCTAAAATACTAGGCATGGGAAGACAACAACGGTCAAAAAGGTAACTAGACCCAATGGTCTAGACAGGAAAGAACATGCATGGAAAACACTTCTAAAGCCTAACTATTATCCCAAAACACAATCTAAATCCTCTACTCTAGCATACAAGCAAATCAGGAAACCAATAGGGCTAAAATGGTAAACACACAATACCCCGTTCAAGGGTATTGGTGGAATTTTCACAAAATACTCAAAGACTTTCTAAGAAAGACACAAAACACTTACCTTGATGTTAGGAGATTGATATACTTGAACTACGAGGATTGAATCACCTTAGAATGTTGAAGATCTATAAAAACGTCTAAAATGTTCAACCCATGATAAATTAGAAAAGATAAGGAATTGGGAAACGATGCTCTTGGAGAAGAGATAAATCACCACTGCAATTCCAATGCACTCACCGGTGTTCGAATCAGAGGACGGACGGAGGTTTAGGGGCTCATTGAAGATCCGCGACTGCTCGACGCTCTCAGACGAAGACGACCTAAAAGAAGTCAATTCTGGCGATTAGACGCGGCCCCAGTTCATTTAATGAAAAGAAAGAAAGTACACGACATGTACTTTTAGAGTACACAGCATGTACTCGACTTTTCCGTACTCCGCTTTAGGCGGCCTCCAAATCACCCCTATATGACCGTGTGTGTGGCCATGACACAACCAACACACAGCCTCCAGCGGTAACAAAGTACATGGCGTGTACTCATAAAGTACACAGCGTGTACTTCAAATTTTTCCAGATTTTCCTATTTTCCCAAAAATGACCAGAAAAGGAAAACATACCTAAAAAGAAGGTCCGAGTTCTTACAACTTAGTCCAAGATACCTATTGTATCTATCAAAAATGATCTTAATCTCAAGTATATACACTACATAACCTAAGTAATTCATAGAGAAGTACTTTCTCAACCAGTTATTAAATGATTATAAGACTGAAATGTTGTTTCTAATAAGTAATATTTGATCAACATATACTACTAGGAAAATGACCGCATTCCCACTAAACTACTTTCAAACACATGGATCACATTTTTCTTTATAAAACCAAATTATTTTATGGTTTTATTGAATTGAATATCTATAATCAGTATACTTTATTTAATACATAAATAGATTTCTATAACTTACATATCTTATTAGAATTTCCTAGAGTCAAAAATTCTTCGGGTTATGCCATATAGAAATTTTCCATATGGTTCCCGTTAAGTAAACCCATTTTGACATCCATTTTTCAAATCTCATAGTCATGGAATGCTACTATGGAAACTAGAATTTTAATGGATTTATACATGGAAACTGGAGAAAAGGTTCCATGATAGTCAATTCCTTGACACTTTTTAAACCCTTTAGCCACAAGTTATACTTTCTAGGTACACAATTTACCTTTAATGTCTAGTTTTATTTTGAATACCCTTTTACAAAGGGGCCCCTAAATAACTATCTCTTAGACAATATATCTTGTTTAAATCACACACTAAACTCAATTAATGTCATTTCCATACCAACACATGTAGTCCTCACTTGTTCCTACATCTAAACTCTATTATATCTCTCAACCTAAACCTTTAATACTACTTTGTCCTGACCCCCTCCCCAAAGGTACCCCTCTTGGTCCAGAAATGAGAGATGAGAGATAATGACACCTGAAGCCTGCCTCCAATAAGCCATAGGTTGGCAACAAGCACCAAGGGTATATCATACACACAAATGAGAGGCATTACCCTATAAGAGAACATGATGAATGAGAGATAAGAACCCCCCTAAAGAACTCATACTCAAGATAAAAGATCCCAATACATACATGTAATTTCAGAAAATAGAACTACAACAAAGAAAATACAAGTAACAAAAGAAAAACCATAATAGCGACCATTAATCCCAAATAGATCTTGAACAACTCCACGATCTAGTAATGTCAATCCCGATCACCAACCAGTTCCTGTAGACCTAAAAAACTATTTATATAAATATAGGGTGAGCATAATAGGTATACTTAGTAGGATACAACCTAGAGCCTATCATGCAAAAGATAAAGAAAGAATATTAAATCCTAGTGAACAAAAAGTGAAACCAACTCATTACCTAATCAGTTATGCTAAGTTTCCATCCTCACAAAGGCTCTCCCACCAAGCATCACATAAAATCCAACATATATCAAAGAAGGTACCTCACTACCGCTTCCCCACTAGTTTTCCTCTCTACCCCAACATTGCACATCCAAATCCATCTCTCTCCAAAATATTATTCCTATCCAAAAACACCTAGGAAATTGTAATATATCATGAACCTCATGCATGAAATCATATCATCATCACATAAAGACCTTTAGATAGTAACCATGTAGTTCTCAAGAACCACCATAGCCTATATGTCATGTATTATACCTCAATCCATCACAAACCATACAAAAAATATCTATAATAACCCTAAAGATACTATATCTAGAGATATATGTGTGTGAATTTACTACAAGACATTACAATATTTTATGCACATGTATATGGGAAAAGAAAACCACCATGCATACCATCATATAATACAACCAAGATAAGAGAGTAGGGAAAGAGGGGGTAGTCATCTATATGTTCCTCACTATCCTAAATATTGGGGAAAACACCCTCCCAATTACATTGGGTGCTAGTATCACTACCGACTTGGGTGGGGTAGTTTATGAAAACAAATAACATAATAATATACATATATCTCATAACTACATTATTGGAAACTCCTTATCCATAACCTCATCTGCAACTATCATCTCTCAGATACCCAACTGCCACTACCAAGGACTAGATATCCTATGAGTACACAATAATTCCAATAAGACTTTCATTTTATTCTTTATTTTAACATTAAAAAATTATATCAATTAATATTATTCCATTTTCACTTTACATTAACAACCAACCAATAACCATTCCCTCCAAGTATAATCCAATGGATAACCACAATCCCTCAAGATTTATCATCATTTATCATTCCAAATAAGCACCAACCCCATGGGTTAAATTATTCAATATTGATTAGCATTCCATAATTCTAGGTACTATAGGACTCATCCTAATATACTATAAAAATATGTATAAGCAATGCACAAAAAGATGCTTCAAGCAGTGGGGAAAGGAATACAAAAACAAAAAACCTGACCATATGACCTTCAACACATATTCATTATCAAGTAAGCATCCCATATTTCAAGACATAAAAAATGGGAAAGCCCAGATTCAACCCATTCCATCATTTCCAATGCCACCCCAACACCACCATGCATATCACCATGCATCCTTCCATATTAGGCATCAATTGCTTCCATAAACCTAGGAATCCCCACCCATGTCTCACCAAACCATCATCAATACTAGTATCATATCATGTCACATCACAAGGATCACATCTAGAGAAAACACACAAGGCAACAAGAAAATAACAAAGTCAATAGGACATCTAGGCGCTAAAACCATGGCATTTAGCCTTTATAAGCAAATTAGATGACTCAACCCCAAATAATTTTTTATCAAACAACCAATTCATTACCATCTTGAATTAACCAATTAATGTATCACAAGTTACAACCAAAATAACCTAAGGCATCAGTTATACAACTTTGAAATTATTTAAACATTGTTTCAAGCATAACTTCCACTTTCATCAAATAATAAGGAAGAACATTTTAAATTAAACATGAATATTATCAACCTTAAACATAAATTATTACCATATTTACATTATTTATCCAATTTCCAAGAATATAAAACATACTAAACCATATCATAATCATATATAGAACACTATCTAGAAAAACAAGAAGAAAACTGTTATCAGGGTATTAACACATGTGATTGATTACCACCAAAACCAATTCTCTATTTAATATAGTTTATTCTTCATTAAGGTTAATTACATGGTTACTTAAAGAGATAAATAATTATAACCTTATAATTACACACAAAATAGGAGAAACAAAGAATCCCCTTCCACAATTTATAATTTAAATGTTCTTTGTATAGGAATGAATGATTGAGGATCAAATGCCATCAAAAGAAACATCACTAATATGAATAAAGACAATTTGAAACCCAATATACACAATCCACCTACAAACCACTCTTAGGTATTATTAAAAAAATAGAGAGGATTTCCACAATGATTACCCAGTCTAAAGAATAAAAAAAGAGAAGACAAGGGAAGGGTAACTTTAACATGATCACTTAATTTACCATGACCAGAGTTGGAATCCACAAGGAATTGATTATAGAGCACTAAAGGGAGTTAGAAATAACACTTAATTAGTGATTATTTCTTTCAATGGTGCCTTAATGTGATAAATAGTTCAAACACACCCTAAGTTCGCCTAGAGCATCTAGAATTCAAAGTAACACTCAAGGGATGAGCATGGATCGAATAATAGAGGAGTATAATGAATTAAAAATGCATTTAAACCCCTAATAGATCTGTACATGTTTTGTACTCTTTAAACTAGTTAAGATATATAAACAACAGTGATGATTTTATCCATTTAAAAATAAGATAAATAACCACCCTAGCTTCCACCATGACCTGGTCATGGCTGTGGTGTTCTTAATCGTGCTAGTAAAAACAACTTATGTTAGGGTGTATTGACAAGAACTTGGGAAGTTCTACCTCACCACACCAAATACCATAGGCGCGGTTATTTCTTCTTCCCATTTTGGATAGGAGGCTCCCTAAGGCTCTACGCCTGATGCCACGTCCTCCCTAGGCATTTCCATAATTTCTATTTCAAACAGAGGGACAAACCATCCAACACAGCCACCAAAATTTCTTGAAAAGCCATTTTTTTGGCATTGGTTCACCAAGAACCACATTAATATCCCAAAATGGTCCCCAAAACACCCACCACTAGGTAATGGTGACCCTTTTAATGGAGAAAACACCTCTCAAGATTCTAGAACACCTCCAAACTCACTTTATATACCACTGAGCCTTAGGAAAATGCAATAGAAAGGATGGGAAGGTTCCAACCATTACATTAGATACATCTCAAATAATTATCTTCCTTAAGAACTAAAACCAAACCCATATAGAATAATGAGAAGGGGTATCCAAAAATCCACCTCGTGAGATACCTCTAAATAATCTCGCCAGCATAGGAGCACATCCATCTCTCTCTAAGAAACAAGGCACAAAAATATTAAACATAGACAACCATCTCCCACACACTCTCTTGGAAGAGATACCTCTCAAACAAGATTATGGTGAGAAATAAGTCATCAAGGAAGAGAAAACCATATCATATTCCAGATAAAGTTCAACAAGAACAAACACCATTACAAAAGAATAACTAAGAATCAAACAACTCAGGATACTGAGCACATATCCATGATTCAAATTATTAGGTGCTCTCCTCCATGACACCATTCCACCAATGGACATGAACAAAGGGAATAAAATTCCCATGAAAAACCTTCTCTTGGAGTCCTTAGATCTCTCTAGGAATATCCTCAAAGGTTGTGTCAATTTCAACATTGATATCACCCCAATAGATGGTGTGAGAATCATCATGAAGACAGTAGCAAAGCTGCGACACATTATAGACATCATTAATCCAACTCATTTATGAAGGAAGTTCTATCCGATACACAATGAATCCAACATAAGACAACACCTCGAAAGGCCCAAAAAACTAAGGATATATCTTACTCCCACAAATAAAGATTTTATACCCATGACGAGGATTCACATTCAAGGGCACATGATCTACAACGTCAAACTCTAGAGATATCCTCTTATGATCATAATATAAATTATGTTGATCCTTCAATACTTTTATCCTTTCAAAAATAACTTGAACAATCTTTTTTATGATTTATACTAGTTTCTTCTAGAGAATTATAGACTCTCCAACCCCATTCCAACACAATAGAGAACAAAAAGGTTGACCATAAAAATCTTCAAATGGTGCCATACCAATGGTGGAGTGGGAAAAATTTCTATAAGAAAAATTGACCAAAGTTAGGTACTTAAACTACAAACCTACAATATCTAGAACACAAGTGCACAACATGTCTTCAAGAGTTTGGATATTCTTCTCTGTCTGACCATCTATCTGTGGATGAAAAACAACAGTAAAAAACAAGAGAGAGATCCAAAATCATGTTGAAAACTTATATAAAACCTGGAGGTAAAATGGTGATCATGATAAGATATGATCATCATCGGGACTCTATAGAGTCTCACCAAATCCTCTAGGCACTGGATCAAAAAAACCTACACTGAGAACAACTCTTTGATCACAATGAAGTGATACTATTTTATTAAAATAGTCTACTATCGCCCATATATAATGACAAAATCTATGATATTGAGGTAAACTAGTAATGAACACAATTGATATATCCTCCCACTTCCATTGAGAAACATATAATAGCTAGAGAAAACCACTGGGAACACAGTGTTGAACCATAAATTTCTAGCAGACTAAACATCTACACATAAAATATAAAACTAAATGATTTAACCCATGACACCAAAAATGTCCTCTCAGAGCACGATACATATTTTTCATGATAGGATATACTACCAAGGGTTATCTATGGAACTTGCAGAGAACTAACTTATGAATCACTAAAGGAATGAAAGGCATTCATTGGAACAACACCCAATACTGATCATCCTTAGACTATCTATCAAGGGAATCACCATTGACAACTTGGTCTTGCCAGACCTCTACCTTGGAATCCTCAATATAGGACTCATACACCTGCTAAACCAAATATGACTACACTATAATTTGAAAAAGGAATCCTCTACCACTAAACTATCCCATATCAAGATGCATCATGAAAATATCTTCCATCACTATCCAAGAATCTCCAGATTCATTCATGACATCACTATATGACTTCTTTCTCAGTGCATCGGTTAGAAAATTACCATTTCTTGGGGTATAAGAAATATAAAAGTCATAATCCTATAAAAATTTCATCTACCATCGCTATCAAAAGTTCAATTCATGATGGGAGAATTCATACCTCATTCTCTTATGACTAGAGAAAACTAAAAAATGCTCACTGATGAGGAATTTTCACCAAAACTTCAAGGAAAACATAACTTTTTCCAACTCGCGATCATAGGTGGCATAGTTACTCTTAAAAGGATGTAATTTATGAGACTAATAAGAAAAAACTGATCTCTACTAAATCATGAAACTACCCAATCCAATACACAAAGCATTACATAAAACCTCAAACTAAACTCCTTCTTTAGGAAGATGAAGGAATGGAGAACTAGACAACTTCTCATTCAAGTACTCAAAGATACCTAACATTTATTAGTCCATAAGAATACATGATACTTTCTGGGTAAAGTTGTAAGAGAAGTCACAATCTAAGAGAGTTCGAGTATGAACCTCCTATAATATCATGAAATACTAAGGAAACTCTGCACCTATATGAAATTTCTAGGGGTTTACCAAGAAAAAAATTCCTTGATTATCAAAGGATCCAAAACTACTTCACAATGGGACATGAAATGCCCCAATAAATTAACTTCATGAGCCCTGAAATCACACTTTTATAGCTTCTTGAATAGATAATAATGATTAATAAATCTCAAAACTACCAACAAATACTCTGCACGATCCTACCTGGACATAGGATATATAAGAATGCCATCAATTTAGAACACCATAAACCGATATATAAAATCTCAGAACACTGTTTTCATCAACCCCATATACAAATATGGGGTTTTCATCACACTTAATGAAATTAAAATAAACTCATAATGGACATAACACCATTAGAAAGTATTCTTCGGTATATCTTCATACTTAACCTATATTTGATGATATCCCAATAATAGATTAATCTTAGATAACTAACTAGTTCCTTTAAACTGATTGAATAAATCATCAACCCATGGAAGAGGGTAGCGATTCTTCACTATCACCTAATTCAAATGAGAATAATCGATATACAAACTTAGAATGCCATCAAACTTCTTTACAAATAGAATCGGTGAAACCCAATGTGATACAATCACCCAAGAAAAACCTTATTGTAAGATATCATCAATTTACACCCACAATTCTCGCAACTCCAAAGGTTCCATCCTATACAAAGAAAAAAAGATCAGAGAATCACTTGAATATAATTTTATCCCAAAATAAAACTTCCATTGAGGAGGTAATAACACAACCTCATTAGAAAATACATCTGGGTACCCTTCCACAACCTTGGGAAACACCATCAACTGAACCTACAGTGAACTCAACATCAACTTATCCATCAAGGAAGATAAGGATGAATCATGCCTATGAATCATCTAAGGGCCTCACTTGATAATGAACATGATATACTCTCTATCAACATCGTGGAACAAAATATGCCTCTTGAATTAATTCTCAATAGAATACACCAAATACAACCACCCCATAATGAGGATGAGATAATATGACTATATATGAAAATTTAGGAAGTATCCCCAAGAATGGTGATGCCCCAACACCAGATCATAGCATCTACATACTTCACACAAGTAAGATCAACCTAAAATTGGCTTAGTCAATACTAAAGGCACTAGAATTCTCTCCACCTCAAGTGCTGAAGCATAGACTAGGGAAGGTGATATGAAGGAGTGCGTAACTCTTGAGTCAAAAAAGCATAAACCTAAGTATAAAACAAAAAAATCGTTCTACGAATGACTCATGGATTTCTTGGAACTAGAAACTACAAAGCATGAAGCCAAACATGACCAGCTCCATGACCTCTATAAACCTGATGATGAACACCTCTATGAACATGAACTACTCTTTGAGGAAGAAGATAATCACATGGATTTCACCTACCCCTTCTCTCCTCTACTAATCAAGGGTTAGGGCACCTTTCTGCAGCTGCCTTGGCTGAAACATCCATAATGGAGGAACCTGAAGTGGAACACTAATGTGAGATTAAAGTTTCAATTTTTCTTATCTATTATTCCTTGAAATTCCCCCATAATTTAATTAATTTCTAGATAAAAATGGTGAATTTTGGGGACTCTCTAAAATCAGGACTTAATGATTAATTGCCTTAAAACATGGGTTTATTGATATATTCATTTTTGAAGTTAATATTGAATCCATATATTAACTTTAAAACTTTGAAATAAAATTCTCTTAAATCTAATATGGAATCATTTTTTTAAAAATGGATTTAATTTAATGATTTTCAATTGAATTATTCATCTTTGAATATAATGAGAATCCATTATGAAATTTAATTTTCAAATATGCACATAAATGTAATTTTTGAATGGAGAAAAATATCGTGTTTTTGGAAATAAAGAATTAAATTAATTAATTGTAATTAAATTAATTTTTTTATTGGAAAATAAAATTTCTGATTTTAATTTATTTATTATGATGCACTATTTTTTTTGTAAATGTTAGTAGAGATTCTGTAAAGTTCCAAAGTGACCATGCACACACCTTGTATGATTATTAAATCAGTCGTGACTTTGCTAGAGAACTGACCACACAACCCCCTATCACATTAATCATACATAATTTGAACATCCACGACTAACCTACCATGAATTCATAGTAGATTGACACCCTATCATGCCTTCCACCCCCTATGCCTGCATCTCCATATCACGGTCAGTATAATAATCATGAGACACACTTCTTACTTACTGTTCCCTCACGAAAAACCTCACCAAGTGACCATGTGCCACCCCATTACCTATCGTGCTCTTCCACCCTTCTCATGTCGACCGTGACCCCCCAAAATCATCAAAGTTAAGACACATCTCATCGGTGAATAATTGAAGCAATCTGTCATTCATGAGGGCAATGGACCGAACCACACAACCATATGATGACCCGCTACTGAAAATCCAAAATCCATGTTCCACAAGATGCTAGTAAAAATGAGTACAACTGCATCAACCATATTCACCACTATGGATGCCATCCAGGAGCTCGTACCACCGTTGAAAGCAACCCCAAAACCCAGTGATCTTTAATCACTACACCGAATGAAACCAGTCACTTGTTGATATGGAGAATAAAATGAACTAGTCACTTATAGTGATGCCCAGAAGAATAAAAAGCCAAGATCATCTAAGCTGATTAAAGATTCCACCATGTTTGAATGATGATATGCTTCCAAGAATGAGAATTGCTATTGAATGAAACTATATTTGCAATGCCGCACCGCAATAAGGAAAGATCCCAATCCAACCCTAGATTCCTAGATAATATGAGCCATATTAGAGAATCTCCCCCCATGTTCCAATATCAATAAGGATAAAAAATATAAATATAAATATAAATAAAAAATATAAATAAAAATAAAAATAAAAAATATAATAAAAATAATGATGATAATACTTATTAAATACATATATATATCTATATATATATATTAAATAAATAAAAAAAATTGTTGTATTTTTTCTACTTGTAGTAATGTCCAGGATTGAACCCAATTTCTAAATTCTACTGAAGCCAGGACAAATCCAATTTCTTTGTTCGTCTTCTTCCTTGGAGCAGATTATGATTTCCACTATATTGTGAAGTAGTGAAACAATTTTTGAGATTAATTATGGGAGGAAGACAAACTAGCTAGGGAATATTCCAAATACTCAACAAATCCATCACAATCGTCACTCATGACACATGTCAATCATAAAAATAAGATAAATTCATTGATTTTGGGTGATAAAATTGAGGAACATTATAGAATAACTTGAAGATGATCATGCTATTGATGTGGAGAAATTTCAAAGCATCCAAGGATGCACGATCATCCTTATATAAAACACTATACTATTCACTATGCTAGAGAAGATGCTCATTCACATTCACGCACTCTTGAAGGATGAAATCACTCCCCGTTGGCTATGATTATCATTTTATTTTCATTTACCATTGTAATAACTATGATGATGGCATAATAGGCCATTTGTGTTCACACCAATGAGACTTACCCTATTACCCCTATTGACGGATTCTAATAATTCAATTATCATTTTGATTCCTCTATAGATCTTAATTATTTTAATCAGTTATAGATTTCTTCTGGTTACAAGATTTTAATTTATTCTACTTATTTTTGGAATTGTATACACAAGACAATCATACTTATATCACTGAATATGATTGAAATTAGTGATATAATTCGAGGGTGATCAGAGATATATAATCACTAGGTTGGGAAAGGACATGGATATAGTGATCATTATATTTCCCTATCTAAAATGAAATATCCAAATAAAAGTAATCAATGAGATTTTAATTGGTTAGAGGATGAATTAAGAGAAATTGAATAATGATTCAATAGGAGATTGAGGGGACAGTCCAAGGATAGACCATTTCACTTTAAATTGATATTAGAGCCAACCAATTTCACCCACTATTTTCAACAAATTTGAACCTACTAAAACAAGATTTCAAAACACCCATAACACTATCCTCTTAAGAGACAATCCAAGTCCCACTATACTACATTTTTCTTGGGTTCATTAATTTTTTTTGTTTAGTGACCCAAAAAAGGTGTGCATCAAACCCAATTCCGTTTCCAGGGAGGCCATACTTTATTTTTATTTTTATTTTTTCTTTTCAAATTACTAGATCCAATTCTTCCAACCTCACTAGTTTTGATCCAAAGTTTTAGAGGACTATTCTTGCTAGACTTTGAACTTTAAAAATCATTGAACAAGAGGAAATAGAGTTTATCACCATTACATTAGATAAATATCCTTCCTTATTTTCTTACTCCTCAATATCTACAATAGAAATTATAAAAATTGAGGATAACCTTGCTCAAGTCAACAAGACTCTAAGGTAAATGTACACACCCAATTTCAATATTAATAACAAAAAATCACAATTAAATGATAAAAAAGAATGTGATGTAAAAAATAGAATGATATTTATACTACCTAAGTCTCATGGATAATCAAGTGAAGACCCCAATAGTAATATGAGAGTATTTAAAGAATTTTGAAATGGATTTTGAACCAGAGGAGTCACTGAGGCTCAAATTTTTCAGAAGTCTTTCCCCTTCTCACTTGAAGGAGAAATCAATGAGTGGCTCTAAAATCTATAGCCTAGAGAATTAACCTCATGGGATGTGATATATAATACCTTCCTAAATAATTTCTTCCTTAATTAAAGTAGTTCTCAACTTAGAAATGAGATCTATATAATCAAACAAGCAACTGCAAAAACTCTCTATGAGTTCTGGAAGAGATTCAAGAAACTAACCACATCCTATCCAAGCCAACCATATGAAGAGAATTATTTATTGGAATTATTTTATAAAGGATTGATATACAATGAACAAATCCTAATTTAAAATTCTTTAGTATAATCATCGATTAATGCGTCATCGATTGAGGTTAGAGAATTGATTGAGAGAATCTCAAAAAATTCCCAACAATTTGGTACGAGAACTATAACCAAAGGAGTACAATAGATAAAAAGTTCCAAATATCCTTTATTAGAAAATAAAATTTAATAACTAAATAATCTTGTGAGATAGAAATCTATGAATAAAGTACATGAATCATCACCCAACACACCCCAAGGTTCCGACAGTTGTGCTATTCCTACGAGCATTTCACTAATGGATGCCCTAAAGTTCAAGGGACTAAAAGCTATGATGCAATGTTCTAGATGAAATTCAAGAACCAACCAAGTGGAAAACAAGGATTCAAATATTTTCCCACCAATAAGTTTGGATATGGGATCCAACAACAATAAAGGACACCATTCTAACAAGTATTCCAAATAGATTCTCAACAACCTTTCCAACCCCCTCTATTTCAGAGACAAAATTTCCAACCATCTACAAGTTACCAGTAAAGAAGAACACAATATACATACATGAAGGATATTATGATTCAAGTAATAGAATCTCAAAATAGTCAACAAAAAACTCTCACCACTCATGGATCAGAGTTGGAGGAATTAAAAGGACAGTTTGATCAGCTCATGACCACCGTTAATAATATGGTAAATCAAGGGTATGGTAATCTTCCTGCCCAAAAAATATCTAATAATAAATTAAATATCAATGATATTACCTTAAATAGTGTAAATATGTGGGAAAAAATGAAGGAAAACCCCTGTAAATCGAAGTTGGAAGTGAACAATAACAAACACCTAAAGAATCTTCCTAAGAAAAAGAATCAGTAGATGAATCTGTAAAGTTACCCCTTGTAAAGATAGAAAAAGGTAAACACAAGATAAAATATCCACAAAACCCTACACAATTCCTTATGAGGATACAAGAACCCAAAAAAACCATGGAAGAGTCATCATAATAGGAGATTGTAGAAGTCCTCAAGAAAGTGAAGATCAATATCCCACTATTCGAATCCATTCACCAAATTCAAAGGTATGAAAAATAAATTAAAGAAATTTGCACCAGTAGAAGGATATTTTGAGTAAATGAATAGGTAAGTTTAGGTAAGAATGCTTCTATTATTGTTACCCCTAAAATCCCCCAGAAATTCCAAGATCTAGGTACTTTCACTATCCCCTTCAAAATTGGTATGATGACTTTTTACAATGCATTGTGTGATTTAAGAGCTTCAATTAATGTGATGACTTATTATATCTACTTATATCTATAGATGGGATAACTCAAACCCACCTGAGTGGTTGTGCAACGAGCCATTCAATCCACTGCCTACCCAGTAGGTGTTTTTGGAGATATCTTGGTATGTGTATAAGGTTATCCATTCCTTGCCGACTTTTACATTCCAAACACGGAATAAGGAAAAGGTAAAGATCACTTTCCAATTAATCTAAGTATTCCATTACTAAATATTTTTAAAACCATAATAAATGTTAATTAATTCACCCTTTTAATGACTTTTGGGGAGTAAATAGTGGATTTCAACATCCTCGATTTAATGAAACACCAACATGATGAACATTCTATTTTTAAATTAAGATTTTTTGAATTACCATGTTCTTATAGGGAGGAAATTGAAATTTTAGATCATATAATCAAATTAAAATATTCTTTGGAAACACCCAACCTAATTGATAAATCTATTTTTGAAAATAATATTAATCTGGAGATGGTTTCAAGTATTGAGAAATTTGATGAAATTGATTAAAATTATTTTGATGAGTTACAAAAATATGATACTAATATTTCTACCTGCATATGCAGGTTGAAAACAGAAAGAAAAATTAGCTAGAAATATCTAAAGAAAACCCCCTGAGTTAGAATTAAAATTTATTCCATAAAACATAAAATATTCCTTTTTAAATGAAAATGAGAAACTACCATTAATAATCTCAAACAATTTAGAGCCAAGCTAAGAACACAACTGCTAAAAATTCTGAAAAATAACACTAGGGCCATAGGCTAGACATTAGGGGACATCATAGGGATTATCCCAACAACCTGCATGCATATTATTTTATTGAAATATGAGACCAAGCCTACGAGACAACCCAAAATAAGGATCAACCCAACCATTTTGGAAGTAGTAAAAAAATAGGTAGAAATACTTTTAAGAGTTGGAATAATCTACCCCATCTTGGACTCCCAATGGGTGAGTCCCATTCAAATTGTACCAAATAAATATAGATACACAAATGATAATAATTAGTTAGTACCCACAAGGATTTAGAATAGATATAGAGTTTTTATATATTCTTGGAGATTTAACTATGTAACCAGAAAAGACCACTTCCCCATACCCTTTTTGCAACAAATGTTAGATAGACTCACTGGGAAGGGCCATTACTGTTTCCTTGATGGTTTTTCTAGGTACTTTTAGGTTCCAATAACTCCCTGTGACCAAGATAAGACCACCTTAACATGTCCCTTCAGTATGTTTTCCTACTGAAGGATTCCTTTTAGTTATTGCGATGCTCCATGTACCTTTTAACACTGTATGGTAAGTACTTTCTCAGATCTAATTGAAAACTCCCTAAAGGTATTAATTAATGAATTAAATGTATGTGGGAATTGTTTTAAAAGATGATTGGGGAGTTTGTATATTTTTTTCAAAATATTTATTGAGAAAAAATTGGTTTTAAATTTTGAAAAGTATCATTTTATAGTAAAAAAGGAAATGTTTTGGGACATTTAATTTCTATAAATGGAATTTAAGATGATAAAGACAAAGTTTATGTTATTTACACACTTTCTTACCCAACTACTTTCAGGAACATTAGATCATTTATAGGACACATTGTATTTTATAGAAGGTTTATTGGGGACTTTAGAAAAATTTATTTTACCCTAAATAACTTACTCAAGAAGAAATTTGATTTTGTTTTTGATGATTCATGTAGGAAAATTTTTGATAGATTGAAAGAGTGCATAACCACTACCCCCATTATCTTCCTAAAAAACTGGTGTCACCCCTTTGAGATTCTGCGTCATTCATTCAACCAAGATATAGGGGTTTTACTTTCCAAAAGGATTTATAGACTTCCACAATTGATATACTACAATTAAAAAACCTCAAACACTTCCAAGATTAACTACAAAAAAACAGAGGATTTTTTGTCTATTTTTGCAGATTTTGAAAAATTTCATTCTTATATTTTAGGGATTAATGTAAATATTTATTCTGATCATACATCCTTGAGATATTTGATCAAGAAAACCATTGAAAATACCAGACTAGTGAGATGAATGTTATGTTAGTATGAGTTTGAACTGGATATTAAGGAAAATAAGGGTTATGAAAATACATTAGCTAACCACATGAGTAGACTAACTTACACTATAGAGGTAGAACCAATCCCCAAGACCGAATTGGATGATTTATTCCCTTGTGATAAACTCTATGACATCTCCCAAGTTCCCTAGTATGCTAACATAGTAAATTTTTTGGTCATAGAAAATGCACCTTTATTCTTTTCTAAACATCAATTTATAAACTGAAATCTGAAGAAAAATATTATGTATGGGATAAACCTTATTTATAGAAAATTTTCATTTACCAAGTCATTAGAAGATGCATATCTAAATAGGAAATGAACATTATGCTTTCATTTTGTTGTAAAAAGCACGTGGAGGCCATTTTGGACCTTATAGAACCGCTAGAAAAATTATGAACACTAGATTGTTTTGGACCTCAATTTTTAAAAATTCAAATATTTTTTGTAAAAAGTGTCTAAAATACCAGTTTATTGGTGGAATTTACAAAATGCATGAGATTCCCAAAAACAATTTTATTTTCTATGAGATATTTGATGTATGGGGAATTGACTTTATGGGACCATTCCCTATGTCGTTTGGATTTTCCTATATTCTATTGGCAGTAGGATATGTTTCTAAGTATATTGAAGTAAAATACACTTGAACTGATGACTCAAAAACTATGAATGAGTTTCCAAAGTTGAACATTTTTTATAGGTTTGTAATACATCGATCTATAATTAGTGATCAAGAAACTAACTTATGAAATAAGAATATGGAGGCCTTTATGAAGAAATATGGAGTGCACTATAAAAATTTCACTTCCTACAACCCACAGACAAATGGAATGGATGAGGTGTCCAATAGAGAATTAAAAGGATTTTGGAGAAGACAATGCAACCCAAATATAGATACTATAGTAAGAATTTAGAAGATTCACTATGGGAATATATCACTTCCTATAAAACCCCTTTAGGTATGTCAACCCATAGGATTTTTTTTGGTAAACACTACCACTTTCCTGTAGAGTTATAACAAAAATCCTATTAGGATATCAAAAGAGTGAACTTGGAGTTTAGTAAGGTAGGAGAATAGAGGAAGATACATATGACGGAAAATGAGGAAATGAGAATAGAATTATATGAGAACCCTCCACTATATAAGGAGAAAACTACATATGATCATGAAAAATTAATCTAGAAATGAGAATTCCATGTTGGAGACAAAGTGTTATTTTTTTCTTCAATGATGAATCTATTATTTGGTGAGATGTATTCCAAGTAGACTGGTCCATACACAGTAACTAAAAAAATTCCTTTTGGTTTAGTTGAAATTGAAGGAGAAGGTTCAAAACATCCATTCAAGGTAAAAAACCAACCACTGAAGAAGTACCAATAAGACTTTTGGAAAGAAACAGTGGAGGAGTCCACCCTCCTCCCTATTTCTGATGAATAAAGCATTATCAAGTTGTTTCTTTCCCTCATATTGGTCTAGCTGCTTATTTTATAGTGAAATATTTTCTTGAACAAATTCATGATGGATTTCAACTGGAAGTATGTTTGAACCAATAATAGGGGATAGGATTCAAGCCTGTTAGGAGTAGTTTTTAAATTCTTTCTAGTAAATATCTAAAAAAACAGAAAAACAAAATTTAAATTATCTTTTAAGAACCTATGGATAGTTTTTTAGGTATATGTTTTTGATTTCATAGAACCTAGAGTGTAAATAAATAATTTAAAAAACAAAAAATAAAATTCCAAAAAAACACATATATAAAAAAAGGTTTTTCATTGTGAATACAATAAATAACTCTTTTGTATAGTTTCTCTTTTGATTTTTAAATATTTCTTGAAATTAATGTTGTCCTCCCTATTTTGAAAATATTATGATAGATCTGAATTAATTCACTGATTCTGAATTTGTGATACATAGATTATTTATGAGTGAAATTAGTCATTATTTTCATAAAATTTTGGTCTTAGAACAAGGAAAAGGAGTGTGAGTGAAACGATTTTTTTGAATCTAATTTTATAACTTGAGGCCACTAAGAATTTTGAACTTAATATGTGGTAACTTGTCCTCTGTGAGAAAGAAAAACTTAGGGAGATGACTCAAATAAAAATGATGAAATTCCTTTGAACCTGGATGAAAATGGGAAACTGGGATCCCACAACGAGTCTCTGAGACAAGGGAACTCAGTGTATATCTATAATTGAATAAATCTATTTTCAATCTTAATAAGTTTTATGCATAGTGATTTGAAAAAAATTATGGCTAGGAAAAATTCAAATAAAGGGACTTGTAAAAAATGAGTTCATTTAGGTGAGGGAAATATTGAACCCATGAAGGGGAAATTGACTTATAATAAATTCATTTGAGTTTTATCAATAAAGTGTAAAATTGAACTTTGGTTTGAGGAAACATAGAAAAGAAGGGAAAATGGACGTGCTTTTTATTAAATTTTTTATTCCACTTAAATCTCATTCGATCCACTCTTAAGATGAGAATTTGATTTGATTGAATCGATACAATGATTTGATTAACATATGAGGCATGATAGTTTAAATATTGGAGGAATATATGATTATATTAAATTCTAGATATCAAATTTTAATATTAGTAGGATGAATTCTTTTTCCATTTGAATAATTTGAAATTCAATTATAATATTCAAGTGAGGGGGAGTGATGTGAGCTCAAAGTTTTAATTTTATCTTTCTGTTATTACTTGAAATTACCCTATAATTTAATGGATTCCTAGATAAAAATGGAGAATTTTGTGAACTTTCTAAAATATAAAATAAATGATTAATTAGCTTAAAACATGGGTTTATTGATATATTCATTTTTTACTCCATATATTAATTTTAAAAATTTGAAATAAAATTATTTGAAATATAGTCTAGATTTTTTTTAAATATATTCAATTTATTGAGTTTTAATTGAATTATTTGTCTTTGAATATAATGAAAATCTATTGTGAAATTCGATATTCAAATCTAGAAATAAATGTAATTTTCAAATGGTGAAAAATATTATGTTTTTAGAAATACATAATTAAATTAATTAATTGGAATAAATTTTATTTTTTTTGGAATGAAGAATCTATTATTTTAATTTATTTATTATGATGCATTCAAAAAATATATTTTTTTGTAAATTCAATTCGAAATGATGTAAAATGCTGAAGTGATTGTGTGTGCACTTTTCATGGTCACTACACTTACCATGCATTTGCTGGAGAAATGACCATGAAATCCACTCTCATGGTAGGAATACCAATTATGAGAATCCATTTCCAACCTACCATAAATTCACGGTAGATTGACACCCTGCGGTGCCTTCCACCCCCTCTATCTGCATCTCCATCTCATAGTTAGTATACTGATCCTGAGACACACTACATGCTTACTACACCCTCATGATAACCTCACCAAGTGACCGTGAGAAACCCCAGTACCTACCATGATCTTCCACCCTTCTCATGATGGCTGTGATCTCCCATAATCACTAAAGCTGAGCCACATCTCACCCTTGAAGAATTGAAGCTCACTACCGCTCGCGAGGTGGGTGAACCAAACTATGCAACCATCTAAAGATCTTCTACTGAAATACCCAAATCCCTGGGCAATTTTTTTGATATACCATAAATAAAAGAAGGATTTTCTGATTTAACTCTCTGGGGAAACAAATTCTCTAAGTAACTTCCTTGGGGTGAATTTTCACAAAAGAAGGCACCATCTAAATCAGTGCCTTCTTTGAGACAAATTTTGAGAAGGTTATAAATAAATAGGTACTTTCTTTGATAAAAATATGAAGAAGTCTCTAAATCCATAAGTGAACTCTTTGTGAAAAATTTTAAGAAGGCGCTAAATAAATAAGCATCTTATTTGATAATTTTTTAAGAAGGTTCTAAATTAGTAAGAGCCTTCTTCCAAACCTTTTTACATAAGGCACTTTACTATAAAATTCTCATACATCTTTTTTTTGAAGTTTTGTTTTATTTTTATATTTTTGTTTTGTACACACACACACACATAAACAAAAAAAACTAAACAATTAAACAGTATTTAATTGTTTTTAAATAATTCAATGGATGATGTAATTAATAATAAAAATATAATTATTAATAATTTATAACAGTGAATAGAAATAATGTAATTAATAATATATTTAATTTGATATTTAAAAAAATTATCAATAATTAACAATCTAATCAATATTAATTATTTTATTATTAGTTTATTTATTATTGTTATTATTATTGTTGTTGTTATTAATTATTAATAATTATTAATAATTATTATTAAATAATAATATTTTGTTTCATGTAAATTATTTTATATTTATTATATTTACGACTAATAATACTAATAATAATAATGATGATCATCTAAATAATAGTATTATTATTAATTATTATTATTATTAAGTAATAAATTAATTTTAATGACTTCATAAAAATATTATATTAATTATATTTACTATAGTTATTATTAAATAATAATTATGTGCATATAATCATTTATACTTAATGATTATTTATAATTAATAACATTATTAATTATATTATTATTTAGTATTGTTAAATACATAAATAATTAGATTATATATAATATTTAAAATTATTTTTTATTTATTTGTTTATTATTAAAATATTAATTATATTACTATTATTGTTATTATAAATGATTAATAATTGTATTATAAATTGTTAATAATAATAATATTATTAACAATTATATTTTATATATTAAAAATTTAATTAATATTTATTTTAAATTATATTATTAGCTAATTTATTAGTTACATTAAGAATTAAATTATTTATATCATTATTCATAATTATTATCGTAATTATTGTAAATATGTTAAAATATAATTATTATTTATTAAAAATGTAATTCATATTATTTAATAATAATAAAATAATAAATAATAATAATTTATTATTTTTGTGACATTTTATTTTCAATTATTTTTTATTTTTACAATGAATGTTTTAAATTCCATATAGCTTTTTTTAAACTATATTTTATGTGCATAAATTTTTTGAAGTGTAAATGTTACTTTTTTAATCAATAAAGTTTGTGTCATGTAAAATATTTGTTCTATTTTATATTTATTAAATTGTTTTTATTTTAAACTATTTCTTATATGTTTAATTCCAGTTTTAAGTTTCATTTAGATTGGTCTTATAATTTATATTTTATAGGCTTCCAAAGTCTCCTACTTGGAAGGTAATTATGTTTCAAGTAGGTGAATTTGAAATCCTATAAAATATAAACTATAAGACCAATTTAAATGAAACTTAAAACATGAATTAAATATATAATTAATAGTTGAAAATAAAAATAATTTTGTAAAAAATATTGATGAAAAATAATTTATAATCTTTCAAAGTCACAGAATTGAAACATTATTATGTTTCAAGTATGTGACTTTGAAAGAATATAAAATATAAACTATAAGAATAATCCAAGTGAAACATCGAACATGGATTAAACATATAAAAAATAGTTGAAAATAAAAATAATTTTATAAATATAACAAACCGATAATAATTTACATAATAAAAACTTTATGGATTAAAAACATAACATGTATACTACAAAAAAATTTATGCACATAAAATATTATATACATAAAATATATATGAAATTTAAAACACTGACTATAAAAAAAATTAATTGAAAATAAAAGAAATTTCAAAAAAACAATTTTTTTTAATTTACACAAAAAATGATTGCTGTAAAAATAATTTATAAGTACAATTGTTATGTTTTGAATCAACAGTGTTTTGTACCATTGAAATTACTTTTCATCAATTTTTTTTTAATTTTTTTTATTTTCTATTATTTTATATATTTTTTTAATGTTTCAAATTTTATTTATATTGTATATATACTTTATAATTTATAGTCTTTCAAACTCATTTACTTAAAACATTATTACGTTTCATATAGGTGACTTTGGAAGCCTATAAAATATAAACTACAAGTATAATTTAAATGAAACTTAAAGCATGGATTAAACCTATAAAAAATAGTTGAAAATAAAAATAATTTAACAAATATAACAAACCAAAACTAATTTACATGACATAAACTTTAGTGATTAAAAAAATAAGATCTACCCTTCAAAAAAATTATGCACATAAAGTATAGTATAAATAAAATCTAAATGTAATTTAAAACATTGACTGTACAAGTAAAAATTAATTTGAAATAAAATGAACCTCAAAAAAATAATAAATAATAAATATTAATTTTGTTATTGTTGTTAAATATTTATAATTACAATTATAATAAATGAAAATAATATTTTAAATTATTTCCCAGAATTACAACAATGGTTATGAATAATGATGTAAATAATATAATTCTTAATTTAACTAATAACTTAATTAATAATATAATTTAAAAATAAATATTAATTAAAATATTATTATAGGAAATATAATTTTTAATAATAATTTTATTATTAAAAATTTATATTACAATTATTAATCATTTATAATAATCATAATAGTAATATAATTACTATTTTAATAATAAACCGATTAATAAATAACTATTTTAAATATTATATATAATCTAATTATTTAAATATTTAATAATACTAAATAATAATATAATTAATAATGTTATTAATTACAAATAATCATTCAGTTGAAATGAATATATGCACATATTTATTATTTAATAATAATAAATCATTTCCTTATTCCCTTTAGGAAATTTCCCGGATGCTTCTTCCCATACTTTTTTAAAAGCGAGATGTTATAATGTCTTTACACTGTTATATTTCTCTATCATACCATGAGAATTAACCTCTATTTTCTACTTCTTATCACCATAAAAACCTTGAGATTTTCCGATCTCAATTTCAACTTTGAGGGCACATTGGACAATTTTATCATAGATATAAAAGTCAGGAATGGCTAAGGATTTTCATAAACTCAGCTTAAGAACACCAAAGAAGAGGTTAAGTTTACTTTCAAAGGTAATTAAAAATTTGGAGGCATATCATATAAGTCTTGTGATGTTTTCCTCACACACCCCGATGGATTCATCATCCTTTTTTCTTGAGATTAAGAAAGTCCCTCTACTATTGCAGTCAAAGAGTGTGAGAAAAATATTTATCAAAAAACATTTTCTAGAATTCCTTTCACTCAATATTCTCAATATCCTCCTTTGGTTTCATATTTTTGACCAACATCCACCATAGATCAGATCCTCATTCCATACAATAAAAATCTAGTATAGAAATCTTTATCATAGCATTGAAGGATGAAGAAGATCTTCTCAATAGAGTTGATCCATTGTTCCTTGTTTAATGGATTAGAAGATCCACTAAAAGTTGGAGGTCTTTGTTACATAAAGGTATCAATTTCAACTTTATCATTCTTAGGGGTATTTGGGCATTCCTCTTGACTCAGGTTTTTGTGAAAAAACTAATTCAATTGAGAAAGTATAGTTATGAAGTTCATGATTATTTCTCTCAATGGGTTGGGAATCTCATTCGGGAAGTCATCATATTTCCCCTCACATTGGTTATTGACTCGGTTCCTACTATTTCCATCCATTGAATTATAATAAAGGTAAAATTAGGGATGATAATTTAAAATTATTAAAAACATAAAACGAAAACTATGAACATTAAAGTGATAACTCATAAATGATATGTATTCCTTAACCTATGAATTTCTGGTTTCAATCTATGTTTTCCATGATCTATTTATTGATATAAAATCTTATGGGAATTTTTGTTCCCTTAATAATGGTTTATAAGTAGAATACTAATTTAACAAAGAATATCCCCTGGGAGCATCAAACCTGGAGTGAAACAAGGCCTATTTTTGTTCACCAGGTAATGAACGAGTCCAACTTAATGCACCCTTTTTGGGGTTATTACCCCTATATATATCTGTTATAGAGACACATCCACTTGTAATATCTATACAAGGATGTATTTTATTATAAACTAATTACTCTATAATTTTCCAAAATGTAGGGATTTTTTCCTATGTTTAGTCTTATCCCTAAGTCTTTTACTAGAGTTTTCTAATCCTAATCCAAAAAATAACTAGACTTATCTTTGATACCAACTATGAAAACCCATGTTTTTAATACAATTTATTTCATGATTTATTATATAAAGTTACACATTATACAATCCTAAAAGATCATGAAGCCTAGTTTCATTAAGAAACTAGGTACATAAAACATCAAATTGATACATGGATTAAACAATATTATTGAAAATAATTTTAACATGCTCCTAAAATTCCATTGATCTTTTAAAACTGCACGGGATAACCATAGGACATACTTAATGTAACACCCCAAGCTTCCATGATACGTTTTCCATTAAATAATGTAGTATGTTGCATTGTATGCAACTTGCGTTTTAACACACCACGACCAATCAAAGTAGCCATTATGAATAGTAATACCCACTTTTTGAAATTTTATAAATATTATTTTTCAAAATGGACTTAAATTTTGGATTATTAATATCAAAATTAGCTTAGGGTGAATTTTTGGTATTTTTCTGAAAACATTCAATTTTTGATGAATAGTGAAAAACACTGCGTTATTGTTTAAAACCGACTTTTATTTAAATAATTAGTTATTTTATTTTAATTTATTTTAGGTCAAAATAGATACATAATACTTATATATGTTCAATGTAATTCATTTAAGTCATTTTATAATATGTTTAGATATATAAATTTTTTTTGAACTTTTTACCGTCTTTTACCAACCTTCTATGGGCATTTGAAAATTTGCATAAAACTTAATTTTAACGCTTCTGTGAGTTGAATTTTAAAAATCTAAGAAAAATGGTTGATATTAGTAAGTTAAATTTGTTTCAATAAGATGAAAATAATTTTTGGTGAATAGTAACTTTTGACTTTTATTTACCACTGTTAAAATTAAATAGGGTAATTAAGGGTAAAAGTGATATCATAATTACCATAAAACATGTCCTAATTCTATTGGATAAGTGTAATTCGACCAAAAAAAACCTTAGGAATAAAATATGATACCCTTTGATCCACTTGGATTAGATTAGGACATTTATTATTATTTTATTTAAAGATGAGTTAAAAGAGTTAAATTCAAAGTTTAATAACTAAAAATTTTTTCATATAGGGTTACAAAAAATATAAATTAGACTATAAATATTCATTAGAAAGATAAATTTATTTCCTAAATAATGGTATTTTATTTATAATTTTTAGACATTAAATAATGTAATTTATTTATGACACAATGATGATGCAATAATTACCTTATTAATGAAATATTAAAACATTTGATATTATAAATATCCAAATAAATGTAATTTGAGACTTTTGATGAATTAAACTAATTTTATAGGTAAATATTATATGTTAGGGTTGATTAAATAATTTTTTTAAGTAATAATGCTGTTATGATTTTCAAAAAAACTAAATACTAAATAGTGTTAAAATTGACATAATTGAGTTTTTAAAACAAATACTATATTATTAATTGATATAATATTCCTAAAAATCTAAAGTTCGGCTAAAGGACTTAGAAAAGGTTATATATATTAATAATGAACCACTTGGGGTTCTATTGTCTTGTTATAGTTGGTTTATTAACCATATAATATAAAAATACAAAGAGATATGGTAAATGTCAAACTATTTAACTGGGAGTTAAATCTAAAAGATATGGTTAATATGGTGACCTAAACCTATATAAAACCTATTTGTTGAAATTTTTTCAACACATACCCACCTTATCCTAGAAATAAATCAATTTGGAGCCATTAGAAACCGAAAATGACTTTATTATAAAATAATATTTCAAGCTTTTCCTAAAGTGACCCTCACCTCTCTTATAAATGGGTACTTCCCCTTCTCTTAATTTCACACCTTCAAAGCCATTTGTCATGGACAATCCCTGCCAAAATATCCTCCCAACTTTCCTACCTTAATACTAGATGCATTAATTTGGTCATAAAGCCAACATAAGGATCCCTTTTAATCAAATCAAAAGAAAGAACCCGAAGAAGAGGTAAATATTTCATCACCTCATTCAAGTTCTTTTCTTCTTCCACTTCCTCTTTTTTTGTTGTTTCCATTCTAAAATAATAAATACAGTATCTTATATATACTATGATGTTATTATAAAAATGATACAACCATATTCATTATTCTATCCATCATATGAATGACAAAGTCACCACATGTGTGTACGTATGGCTTACCGTCTCCACGTCGTGGTGTAGTTTGTTAATCAAACACTTCATTATTTGGATGGGTATAATAATGAGTATAACTGATTTAAATAATAAATATAACATGTTAATTATTATTTATATATTATATAACATCCAATTATAAACTATTTCACCATCAATATAATGATATCGTTGCTCGTACGTATGTACGGATAACCGTCTCCACGATCGCGATGAGATTCATTCCCCATCGTAATCATTCAAGAATAATTTTCATTTTATGATTAAAAATAATGTTTAAGAACTTAATATAATTATGGATATGAATAAAATTCATCCTATCTATAACAAACATGTCTTACGTAACTGAGCATATAAAGGAAAACAGATCAGTTAACACCCGGAACGATGATACTGCTGAAATATTATTAACAAATCAATATTAGAGTATCATATATGATATCATATTTATGTATATGGTTCTTGAATAATTTAATAACAATGTTTTAACTGTTATATATCAGGTTAACATACCATCAAATAAGGAAAAGTACAAGGTAAGGGTTAATTCTACAATCTCTTTACTTATCTGAGGTTGTTAATATGTAAGTATCTACTTGGACCTCTTTATCATACACATCTATGTTTTCTTAAAAATATATTTCAAAACATTTTTACTATTTTCTATACTATGGGTTAAAGTCATTTATACCCTTTTTTTACTTTTTATAAAATGTTTATAAAGGAATCTTTCTGTCATTTTCCAAACAAGGTCCTTTACAACCTTTTCGACAAAATTAAGAAAAGAATTTTTTTTAACTTATACATTAGGTGCGGCTATTTTCTACCATTATAACATTGTAGAAGCTTCCCATACAAGCTTATAAGAATATTTTCCAAATAAATATTTTATTTTATAATTATATGACTTTTAAATGATTTCAAAATAAAAAGAGATATTTCTCTAAAAAAGTTTTGATTTCATCTATGTCAACATCCTTTGAAAGATTTTAAGCTTGTTTGAAGTTGATTTATTATGATACAAAACTTACATATTGTATTAAAGGTTTTGTGATATGTTTGAATATGGATGTGTTATTTTTACACCATTCATGGTTTATGGATAAAGTATTTACATTTCGTATGCTAGTTTTAATATGAATGTTTATGTTATGTTTAAACCTTTTCATATGAGGAATGAATTGGACTTAGTAAGTAGCGAGTAGAGCTTGATATAGATCCTCGATACATCAGTAGGTATCATGAGACAAACTAGTGTCTTAGCACAAGGACTTGATAAAATCTTATTTGTAGTCTTGGTACAAGGCCTTGACTATGTGGTTATGAAATTTGGCATTATGCATTCCATCATTATGAAAGTGGATATTGATATTGCATGTGATTATTCGACTAGTAGAATATCCATGTGAATAAGTAAATGAAATTATTTGATTTTATCCTTTCCATATTATATTGAAGTTTATGTTTAAAAGGCTTTTTTTAGTCTTATACATTGCCTTAATTGTTTATGCTTATTTATGAAAGTTTCCGCTATATTGTTACCATTACTAAGCATCTGAGGTCACCCATTTCTTTGTTTTATTTTTCCCAGGATGTGAAGAAATATTTTATGGTTGAATTGGTGGGATAGGCTAAGGATATAAGTGTGGTCAATGAGGAAAAAATGTTGTTGATGTTTTTATTTCATTTTGTAATGTGAAACTTATGAATTTATCTAGTACTTCCAAGGCTACTAAATTGATCGGTCTTTCAGGATTTGATCCCTTGTGATCATGACAATGTTATGTAATAATGAACTGAATTTGGGTAACTAGGGTCAGGGCATTACAGTTGGTATCATGGTAAGTTTAGTACAAACCTTGGAAGCTAGATTTAGAAAAACTTTGATTAGAGAACATTACCCTAAGATAGAATTTGAGGATTAGTATAGAAGATTTTTTTAGAATTTTGGTAATGTTGATATTTTTTGAGTTTTCCAAGAAATACATCTCTGTTTGGATACAAGCAGGTAGAGGTGGATCTAGAACAGATGTAATTAGGTGTAAAACCCAAAACACCGCTTTGATCTAGACTCAAACGGGAACCGGTGCACGACAACAGGTCTTGCTGCACTCTTGGTTATGACACTCTCGGGGGATATGCTTAGGATAATTCTCATTTTATTTACAAACCATTATGAAGGGTTTATGAGTATGTAATTTCTCAATGAAAACATTTTTATGATTATGGATTATGTCCATAAACTGTTCAATTTATTTTAACTATTTTACAAGTTTGGAATTATGTATTGCGATTCATAAACTAATCTAGTGTATGCTATTGTTTATAAATGGCGCCTAGTGGAAGGAATGGAAACCACATTAACCCATGTAATCCATGTAGAGATTTCTCTCCTACTCAAGATAATTATAGTGGAGTTGGTGATGAAACTGGTGCTGACTAGCTTATCACCATACTGGGACAACTCACTCAGGTAATGAATTATAACCTTACCCATATGGAGCACCCTGATCCACAACGCGGAGGATCATTATTAGACTGCTTTATGAGGCAACAAACACTAACATTAAATGGGAGTACAAATCCATTAGTAGCTGATCAATAGATAAATTCCTTAGAGAAAATATTTCATGCTTTGAGGAGTAGCGAAAGGGAAAAAGTTGTCATGGAAGTTTATCGCCTCACGAGAGATGCAGATCAATGGTGTAATTAATCCAAAACACAAAGTAAGATGAAGAAGTATTGAACATGGAATGGAGGGAGTTTAAAGAGATTTTATTAGAAAAATACTTTCCTCACGACCATCGAGCAGATATGGAAAGAAAATTTTTGAGTCTGAGGAAAAAGGAGGATGAGAATGTCACAATGTATGAGGCTAACTTTACAAGGTTAGAAAGGCATGAAACAAATTATATACATAACCGAAGGAGTAATATTTATTGATTATTTTATAGGTTAAAACCATTTCTCCATCGATCATTAGTCTCACAATCCTTCTCATCGTATGCAGATATTGTCTCATGCACTATCAAGACATAAAAGGAATTCTCTAAGTCTTATGAATTTAAAGAAAACAAAGAGAAAAAGAGATCTACTAAACACTTTAGAAATTAAAATAAGGGGAAGAATAGAAAAGTTTAATATCAATCCTATGGTAAATGTGGGAAGAAACACCCCGGTACTTACCTGAAGTGAATGGGAGTCTGTTACAAGTGTGGTGAAAAAGGCTACCAAGCTCATGATTGTAAGGGGAAAAAAGATGATGTTAATGTTGACTGCTACAGTTGTAGAGAAAAGGGGAATTATGCAAATGAATGTCCTAAATTCCAAAGGTACTTAACTCAGAAAAGGCCAAGGGAGCAAGGCTAAGCCTATGCGATCACTATTGCTGAGGTTGAAGCTCCGAAAGATGTAGTGGTAGGTAATTTAATGGTTTCATCAAGTTTAGACAATGCTTTATTTGATTCTGAATCATTACATTGTTTCATATCTTCTCAGTTTGTTAAGAAAATTAGATATTTTCAATTTGACTTAACAAGGGAGTTGTCAGTAAAAACACCTAAGGGAATTATCATCGCAACAAAGTTTTGTGAATCAGTTCCCATTAGGGCATATAAATGTTCTTTATCAACTGATCTCATCATCATACCCATGATTGAATTTGATATAATACTTGGAATGGATTGGCTTTCAGACCATGATGCAAAAATTTATTGTAAGAAGAAGGAGGTTACATTTTTTGATGATGATAAGGAGTAACTTATCTTTAGAGTAGAAATGTCACCACCTGATTATTATCTAGATCCACTCCCAATAGCTCTACTAAATTCAATTATTGGGGAAGAAGAGAATGAAATAACTATAGGTGAGGAAAATAATGTTTGAATAGAGGATGTACCTATTGTGAAAGAATATGTTGATGTGTTTCCTTAAGATTTACCTGGACATCCTCCAGAATGAGAAATTGAGTTTTGAATTGATTTAATTCCTGGTTCAAGGCCCATATAGAAGACCCCTTATAGAATGACCACTGTGGAATTAGTAGAACTAAAGAAAAAATTAGAGGAATTGAGTAATAAGGGATTTATTCACCCTAGTGTTTCTCTATGGGGAGCCCCTGTCCTTTTTTTAAGAAGAAAGACAGATCTACGAGGTTGTGTATTGAATACAGGGAGATCAATGATATAACAATAAAGAACAAGTATCCCATACCTCAAATTGATGATTTATTCGTCCAAATTCATGGAGATCAATATTTTTCAAAGATTTAACTTTGATCTAAATATCATCAGTTGTGTGTGAAGAAGGAAGACATTCCGAAAATAGCATTTCGAACCAGATACATGCATTACGAGTTTACAGTAATGCCTTTTGGATTGACTAATGCACCCTCTGTCTTCATGGATATAATGAATAGAGTTTTCAAGGAATATCTTGATGAATTTTTAGTGGTATTTATTGATGATATTTTGGTATAATAAAAAATCTATGAAGATCATGAAAATCACTTGCGCATTATCTTACAGACTCTTAGAAGAAATGAATTATATGGGAAATTTAGCAAGTGTGAATTCTGGCTTCAAGAGATTTCTTTTCTTGGACATATTGTCTCTAAGGATGAAATCTCTATTGATCCTTCAAAGACCAAGGCAATCCAAGAATGGCCAGCACTGACGAGTATAACTAGGGTACACAGTTTTATTGGTTTAGCAGGTCATTATCGACGTTTCATCCAAAATTTTGCCCAGTTGGCTAACCCATTAACGAAGCTCACACATAAAGGGATTAAATTTGTTCAGAAAATAGATTGTGAAGAATGTTTTGAAGAACTGAAGAGAAGATTAGTCGATGCACCTATCTTGACTCTACCATCAGGGAACGGTGGGATGGTTATTTATAGTGATGCTTCAAATAAAGGACTTGGTTGTGTTCTTATGCAGAATGATAGAGTTATTTACTATGCATCACAACAGCTAAAAATTCACAAGAAAAACTATCCTACTCATGATCTTGAGTTAGCAACTGTAATATTTGCTATGAAAATATGGAGACACTATCTCTATGGTGAAAAATGTGATATTTATACTGATCAAAAGAGTTTGAAGTATATTTTATCACAAAAAGAACTCAAAATGAGGCAAAGAAGATGACTTGAACTACTTAAGGATTATGATTTCACTATACACTACCACCCAGGGAAGGCAAATAAGGTGGCAGATGCTTTGAGCAGAAAGGATCATGGAGTTTTGAACAAGATGAGAGTTTAAATGGATCCTATTTTCATGGATCTAGTAAAGATGGATATGAGAATAACCATGGAAGGTGAAATATCAGTACTTTTTCAAATGGTTTCCAAACCAACTTTACTAGAAAGGATAAAGAGTTCTCAGACCGATGATGAGGAGTTCCAAAAGAAGATTAAAGATGTGAATGATGGGAGATTGAGTGACTTTATATATGAAGATTGATTTTTAAAATTTGGGAAGAGTCTTTGTGTTCCTAACATACCTGATCTAAAAAGGAAATTGTTGGATGATTCCCATAGTTCCAATTTCTTTATACACCCTAGGAGCACCAAGATGTATAGATATTTGAAGGAACATTTTTGGTGGGACAACATGAAGAGGGAGATTGTTGATTTTGTGTCAAGATGTATGGTTTGTCCACAAGTGAAAGCTGGAAGGCAACAACCTAGAGGAGTCATGAAACCTCTTCCCATAGCTAAGTGGAAATGGGATAATATGACGATGGAATTTTTCATGGGGATACCAAAGAATCCTAGAAGAAATGATGAAATATGGGTCATTGTTGATCGTCTTACCAAGTCAGCACATTTTATTGCTATTAGAGAAGATTTACTACTTAAACGTTTAGAAAGACTATATATTAATGAAGTTGTAAGACTTCATGGAGTACCCCTATATATTTTTATGACCATGATCCCCATTTTACATCAAGATTCAAGAAAAGTCTTTAGAAATCCCTAGACACTGAACTTCATTTGAGCACTGCCTACCACCCTCAAACCGATGGACAATCAGAATGGAATATTCAAACCTTATAAGACATGTTGAGATCTTTCTCACTTGACTTTCAAGGTACGTGGGATCAATATTTACCTATGGTATAATTTTCCTATAAAAATAACTTTCATTCAAGTATTCATATGGCACCATATGAAGCGTTATACGGAAAGAGACTTCGCACACCAACTTGTTGGGATGATGTTGGTGAAAGAAAAATCGTAGGCCCAAAACTTGTTTAGGAAATAATGGAAAAGGTGAAGGTTATCCAAACCCACATCAAAGCAGCCCAAAGTAGGCAAAATAGATAAGCCGATAACCAAAGGAAGGATTTGGAATTTCAAGTAGGAGACAATGTTTTCTTGAAGGTATATCCATGGAAGGGTGTTATACATTTTGGTAAGAAGGGTAAATTGAGTCCCAGGTACATTGGACCTTTCAAAATTCTATAACTAATTGGAGTTGTAGATTATTATTTGGTAATGCCTCCAAGTCTCTCCAAAGTTCATGATGTGTTCCACATATCACTATTGAGAAAATACATGCCTGACCCAACACATGTACTCACCTATGAGAAAATTGAACTGGAACCCTATATATCTTATTGTGAAGCGACTTTCAAAATTCTTGATACCAGAATATAGGTGCTGAGAAACTGGACAACTCGTCTGGTAAAAGTTCTATGGAGAAACCATAAGATCGAAGAGGCAACGTGGAAACCCAAGAAACTTATGGTGAAAAACCACCCGAATATTTCTATGAAATAATATTCTAGAAATTTCTAGGATGAAATTATTTTAAGGAGGGGAGAATGTAACACCACAAGATTCCACGATACGTTTCCCTTTGAATAATGCAGTAGCTTTCCTTGTACGCAACTTGAGTTTTAACACACCAAGACCAATCAAAGTAGCCGTTATGAATAGTAATACCCACTTTTTGAAATTTTATAAATTTTAATTTTCAAAATGGACTTTATTTTTGGATTAGTAATATCAAAATTAGCTTAGGGTGAATTTTTGGTATTTTTATGAAAACTTTCAATTTTTGATGAATAGTGAAAACACTACGTTATTGTTTAAAACAGAATTTTATTTAAATAATTAGTTATTTTATTTAAATTTATTTTAGGTCAAAATAGATACATAATACCTATATATTTTCAATGTAATTCATTGGAGTCATTTTATAATAAGTTTAGATATATAAAATTTTATTGAACTTTTTACCGTCTTTTACCCACCTTCTAGGAGCATTTAAAAATTTGCATAAAACTTAATTTTACCACTTCTGTGAGTTGAATATCAAAAATATGAGAGACACGGTTGATATCCGTAAGTAAAATTTGGTTCAATAAGATGAAAATATTTTTTGGTGAATAGTAACTTTTGACTTTTATTTACCATGATTAAAAGTAAATAGGGTAATTAAGGGTAAAAATGATATCATAATTACCCTAACACATGTCCTAATTCTATTTGATAAGTTTAATTCGACCAGAAACAACCTTGGGAATAAAATATGATCCCCTTTGGTCCACATGGATTAGATTAGAACATTTATTATTTTATTTAAAGAAGAGTTAAAAGAGTTACATTAAAAGTTTAATAACTAAACCATTTTTAATATTGGGTTACACACAATATAAATTCGACTATAAATATTCATTAGAAATATAAAAATATTTCCTAAATAATGGTATTTTATTTATAATTTTTAGACATTAAATAATTTAATTCATTTATGACACAATGATGATGCAGTAATTACCTTATTAATGAAATATTAAAATATTTGATATTATAAATATCCAAATTAATGTAATTTTAGAATTTTGATAAATTCCACTAATTTTATAGGTTAATATGACATGTTATGGTATATTAAATAATTTTTTTTCAAAGTAATCATGCTGTTATAATTTTCACAAAAACCAAATACTAAATAGTGTCAGAATTGACATAATTGAGTTTTTAAAACCAATAAAATATTATTAATTGATATAATATTCCTAAAAATATAAGGTTCGTCCAAAGTAATTAGATAAGGTTATATATATTAATAATTAACGACTAGGGGTTCTCTTGTCTTGTTATAGTAAGTTTATTAACCATATAATATAAAAATACAAAGAGACATGGTAAATTTCAAACTATTTAACTAAGAGTTAAATCTAAAATATAAGGTTAATATGGTGACATAAACCTATCTAAAACCTATTTTTTGAGAGGTTTTAAACCCATACCCACCTTATCCTCAAAATAAATCAATTTGGAGCCATTATAAACCGAAAATGATTTTATTATAAAATAATATTTCAATATTTTCTTAAAGTGACCCTCACCTCTCTTATAAAAGGGTACTTCCCCTTCTCTTAATTTCACACCTCCAAAGCCATTTGGGTCGGACAAGACCTGCCAAAATATCCTCAAAACTTTACTCACTTCATCCTAGTGGCCTTAAATTGGTCATAAAGACAACCTAAAGAGCCCTTTTGATCAAATCAAAAGGAAGAACCTGAAGAAGAGGTAAATATTTCATCACCTCATTCAAGTTATTTTCTTCTTCCACTTCCTCTTTCTTTGTTGTTTCCATTATAAAATAATAACTCCAGTATATTCTATATAATATTATGTTATTATAAAAATTGTACAACCATATTAATTATTCTATCCATCATATGAATGACAAAGTCACCACACATGCGTACGTATGGCTTACCGTCTCCACGTCGTGGTGTGGTTTGTTAATCAAACACTTCATTATTTGGATGTGTATAATAATGAGTATAAATGATGTAAATAATAAATATAAAATGTTAATTATTATTTATATATGATATAACATCCAATTACATATGATTTAACCATCAATATAATGATATTGTCGCTCGTGCGTACGTACGGATTACTGTCTCCACGAACGTGATGAGATTCATTCCCCATAGTAATCATTAAAGAATAATTTTCATTTTATGATTAAAAATAATTTTTAAGAACTTAATATCATTTTGTGTATGAATAAAATACATCCTATCCATAACAAACATGGCTTATGTAACCGAGCATATAAAGGAAAACAGATCAGTTAACACACGAAACGATGATACTACTAAAATATTATTAACAAAGTAATATTAGAGGATCATATATGATATCATATTTATGTATATGGTTCTTGTATAATTTAATAAAAATGTTTTAACTATTATACTGGATGTTAACATACCATATAATAAGGAAAAGTACAAGGTAAGAGTTAATTCTACAATCTCTTTACTTATCCAAGGTTTTTAATACGTAAGTATCTACTGGGACCTCTTTATCATCAAAATTTGTGTTTTATTAAAAATATATTTCAAAACATTTTTAATATTTACTAGACTATGGGTTAAAGTAATTTATACCCTTTTTTTACTTTTTATAAAATGTTTATAAAGGAATATTTCCATCGTTTTCCAAATAAGGTTTATGACCTTTTCGACAAAATTAAGGAAAGAATTTTTTTTAACTTATACGGTGGGTGCAACTATTTTCTACCATTATAACATCATCTAAGCTTCCCATATAAGATTATAAGAATATTTTCAAAATAAATGTTTTCTTTTTTAATTATATTACTTTTAAATTATTTCCAAATAGAAAGAGATATTTCTCTAATTTTTTTTTGATTTCATCTATGTCAACATCCTTTGATGGATTTTAAGATTGTTTGAAGTTGATTTATTATGATACAAAACTTCCATATTGTATTGAAGGTTTTGTGATATGTTTTACCGTGGATGTGTTATTTTTACACCATTAATGGTTTATGGATAAAGTATTGACATTTCGTATGCTAGTTTTAATATGAATGTTTATGTTATGTTTAAACCTTTTCATACGAGGAATGAATTAGACTTAGTAAGTGATGGGTAGGGACCAGTATTGATCCTCAATGCATCAGTAGTTATAAAGAGAAAAACTAGTGTCTTGACATAAGATTTTAAAAAAATATTATTTTTAGTCTTGGCATAAGGACTTTACTACGTGGTTATGAAGTCTGGAATTATGCATCCCATCATTATGAAAGTGGATATTGATATTGTATGTGATTATTCGAGTAGTAGAATATCCATGTTAGTAAGTAAATGGAATTATTTGATTTTATCTTTTCCATATTATGCTTAAGTTTAAGTTTAAAAGGCTTTTGTTTTAGTCTTATACATTTCCTTAATTGTTTATACTTATTTATGAAAGTTTTTTCTATATTTTTATCCTTATTGAGCATCTGAGCTCACCCCTTTCTATGCTTTATTTTTCCCAAGATGTGAAGAAATATTTTATGGTTGACCTGAAGGGATAGTCTAAGGATATAAGTGTGGTAAATGGGGACAAAATGTTGTTGATGTTTTTATTTCATGATGTAATGTGAAACTTATGAATGTATCTAGTACTTCCAAGGCTACTAAACTGATCAGTCTTTCAGGATTTGATCCCTTGTGATCATTCCAATGTTATGTAATAATTCACCGACTCTGGGTAACTAGGGTCGGGGCATTACACTTAATAAATATGGGAGCTATAAAGAAAAATAAGGGAATAAAAAAAAATAATATAATAAGCTAAAGAAATTAATTTGATACAAGTGTCATATAAATGTAACATAAGAGGGGTGAGAATCATAATATTGAAAAAAAATTCATGATATAATATGATAACATAAAGTCAACATGAGAATGTGGTGACAACATTAAACATGAAATCATAAACATAGGTTAAGGATTACCACCAAGACACATAATATGGTGAAAGATATAGCATAATGGATTAGGTTTACTCCCTAATCCCAGAAATTAATTCCTATGAGACTAAAAAATTACGTCATGAATTAGAGAGCTATGTGGGCACACCCATCATTTTCATATCATGTACATGTATAAGCGTGACACATGAATAATACAAAATAAATATGAATTTTATCAATTTTAATCACACAATAAAGGAGTGTGGCTTATATACATGGAAATACTAAATAAATTAAGGATATGTACATCTCGGTTAATACTCTTGAGTGGGGATAAGTATGGGTATTCAAAAAAAAAATTTTGGCATAGAAAAATCATAGGATAATTCTAACAGTATAAAGGGGGTATATAAAGGTTCACGGGAGGGATTAATGAGAGTGAAATGGATATACCATCAATTTTAAATCATAAGGTTGGTAAGAGTGATGTGTGAAATAATATCTAAACATGAAAAATTGGAAATAAAAGGGTATACTATAATGTATATTCTTCAATAAAGTGGCGAAGGAGAGGATTCCTTACCATGAGAGGGTGTTTCGAAAAGCTTGGGAGAAGATTCTTAAGAGTTTGGGGACAATTTGGGAGGGATATAGAGAGGTAAGTAAAGATTAATTTTGTGATCCAATGGTTATTAGTGAAGATAAATGAGAGTTTTGGTGGGTTTATATAGCCAAAAGGAGGGGAGTTCTTTATTAATTTCCAAACATAGGTTTTGGACTCTACATGATAAAGTAATAAAAAACAAAAATGATACCATAGTTTTTCCCCATATTTTCTACCAAAGTGGAGTGTATTTAATTAATTTTCATGTTTAAGAAATTATATCATTAAAATAATACCCTTAGTGATGTGGAAGCAATTCATGTTTACAAAGAATTTCTTTTCAAACCTTAAAATATAATATAGGTTTAGAAGGATTCATTAAGTGTTTATAAAATTAATAAAATAAACTAAAAAACACAATATTTTAAAGGATATATATATATATATATATTCATTTATACCTTTTATAGCATATATTACATCATTTTTTGGTCATTATGATGTCATAATACACACCGTAATTTATACCATATTTAATTTTTACCGAATAATTTGGCAGTCTAAAAAACCTATAAAAAATCACCATTGGGTAATTTTGAAATGATGATTTTAAAAAAATATTTATGTTATACAAAAAAATATCTAAGTATGTGAATTTATACTTTTAAATCGAAAAATCTACAATTATTTAAAAATAATGGTTTTTTTACAGTAATTGTTTTCTGACCCTTATAAAATTATTTTTGAATTTATAAAATTATATTATAATTTATATTTAATAAATATTATTCAATGATAATATTTTATTAAAAAATAATTTATTTAAAAAATATCTAATTCATTAAAATAAATTATCTTGATTGAAACTATACATTTCCCAAAAATATAATTTTTTTCATCGTACCAAAATATAATTTCTATCAAACTTGTTATCTAATAATTTAAAAAGTAATATTAATAAGGGATAAATATAATAATTATTTTATTTAATGAAAATATAAAAATTAGTACTGTTAGGGTCTAGATACATATCCATTTATTACACCAACAAATTCCATAAGTATACGGTGTGCAACGATGAGATATTGTTGGGGTGGTTTGACATACATAGTTTGGGATATGATCTCGATGAGATTGAAATTATCCCATCAATAGTTTTTTCCTATTTATTTGTTGAATCTTGATTTGGGATTGGTAAAGGGTAAATACCAATGATTCTATCTCCCTTGGAAGCTCCGATAAATTGGATTTATAGGGTATGATCCTATTGGTTGAGGTTATCACTTTTTTGGTTTATATCTATTGGACTTTATCATAACCCTAAATATGATGATCTTAATGGTCAATGTAAAATGTATATATTAATAATGGTTATAAGACATAGAAATATTTTAAAGTTTAAATGATATATAACTATTCAAAATAGATAAATTAGTGCATTTGTTTTTTATAACTTCATTACTTGATAAGGAATTTATTTATTCAAAAAAAGGAATTTCATTTATAAAATTTTTGGTCATTACAACTTTCCCTTAAAACTATCCTTGAACCTAAACCCAATTTTTCTATCCTAGAATTACCTTACATATCCTAAATCCCCTAGTCACTACAAGTTATCCTAAGTCCTTAAATTTCAAGGATTTCATCTGGATGAAGTTTAAGGTCTCATTGAGATTCAATTTCTTTAGTGGAAATAAAGAATTAAGGTAAGGGGTATTTCTTATCAAATTCATTTTCTTGGGAAATGTTTTGTATTGTGCACCTAATTTCAATTATATAGTGTATATACTACCAATTAGATTTGTTATATCATGAAATTTCTCTTATTTATGGTATTTTAAGTTTAATTAAATAACCTATATTTTAAGTGGGTCTAATTGAAATGTTACCTAAGCCATCATAACACTGAGAAATCCTAAATTTTGGAAAGTAAAGAATGTGTAGTTTTTCTAGAAAATACATTCTTTTCTGGATTATAGAATGTTGATGTGACTATGGCATAGATTCCTCTAGGGATAATCACCCTAAAAAGGATTCTTGAGTATTAACTTAATCTCCCCTCAGTTCATGATGAGTGGGATTAACAATACACTCCTAGATAAACACTCTAGGGGGTTATGATTTGGATTACTCACATGATCTTTAAGAACCTTAATTATGTATTTTCCTACCATTTCTTTGGTATCTAACCACTGAAGTCAATTACTATATTCTATTGATAACCCAACACTTTTAAAGTACCCTCTCCACCACCTTATCTTTATTTATTTGAAAAGGGTACTTCCTATTACATTAAGAACACCCCATAGTTTCTAAGTTGATTTTCATGATATTCTCATAGATAGACACATTATTCCATTAAAGGGGGAAATATTTGTTTTCCATATTTCCATTATACAAATATCTATTGTTCTATTTTTCCATGATTAAGAAATAAGTTGATTAGGGAATGTTATGAAATTTCATGTTAACTCATATGATGAATACATTGGACTTTTTTAGTGATGGGAGGGACCTGATATAGATAACCCTAGATTCTTTGGTAAGTCTCATAGGATAGACTAGCTAGGGTATTAACATATGAATTACCCATTTATGTATGATGTATCATTACAAATCCTTGATGTTATGTTTACGATGTATGATATTATTCATTCCATTAGTATGATATTGATAATTATTATCCATGTTTTTATTTTTTGTAATGGATATAACATTCCCTAATTTTTATTTTATTATGGAATTATTTTTACAATTTACTTTTTATATACTATTTATTCCATGCTTATTATATGATAGATTCCATTGTACACTACTCCTTATTGAGTATTTATACTAATCCATATTTTGTTTTCCTTTCCCCAAGAAACCTAGAAGATAACTATGTATAATTTTAAAGGATATTCTAGAAGGGATAATAATGTGATCATAGAGTTTTTGAGATATATTTTATTTTTTCAAGTGTAATGTGAAAAATATGTATGTATCTAGTCTTACAATATTTATAAGGTATTAGATACTTTAGGAACTCGGGTATTCTATAACAATAATATAATATAATTACTAGCTTAGAGTTTTTGGAGTTTGAGCAACTAAAGTTGGTACCATTGGAAGTTTAGTAGAACCCTTAGGGATTATATTTTGAGGAATCTAGTTAGATATCACAAATATTATTAAAATCTTTAATATTTTAAGGAATATTTCCTAGAAAACCTAATAGGAATAGTATTTTACAATTCAATATCATGAAATAATTATGTATATGACATTATTTTGAGATAGAAACTAATATAAGGAATGAGAATCATATCAACATTGGTATTTAACATAGATATGTTCCTCCTATGCAAGTCAATGAGATTGGAGTTAGAGTTGATTAGATTAGAAACATATTAAGGAATTTGACCTAGGTTATGAAAAATAACCTCACCACCTAGATCAACCTATCAATCCAAAATGAGCTGTAAATACATTGGATGCTTCATGTATAACAACCCATAATATTTTCTGTGTAAATTAAATAACTTAAAGAAATAATTTAATTACAATAGATTGCCAATACCTTTTAGGTTTATAATTTTATAGAATTAGGGAAAAATATTTACTAATAAAACCCATGTTATTTGTATCAATTGGATAATTTTCCCATTATATTCAAAACTAATTAATCTATAATGAGTCATCTATTGGGAGGATAATCCTAGAAAAATTTTATTTGTTCTTCCGAATGGATAGAACTATCAAGCACTACTTACACCAAAAAACATCAATCTGATAGCCTAATACTACACATAAATGAAGCTCTACAAAGTTACCAGAAAGATGTTTTTCAATTAACCACCTCTAACAATATTATGAACTATAAATAAGATTAAATCCCACCCAATTACCACAAAAAACTATATGTTCATTATTCACATAGAATAATAAAGAAAACATATAAACAAAATTTATGTGGTTCGTAAAAATGTCATACATCCAAGGGAGAAAACTACAAACATATTTCATTTCAGGAGATACAAATGAGAATCAAAATATTTCTCACTACTTCTCCACTTTCAGGTATCATAAATTTAAGTCATAAACTCTAAATATTCATACATGAGAATAAAAAAATAGTATATCTCACTAATTGGGACACTATCTCTCTTTATAGATGTTTTTATTTGGTCAACTAGTTGAACCGACCTCTAAGATTTTTGATCAACCTACATTAACCTAGGAAAAAATCAATACACTATTGAACCATCCATTATAACTTCCATAACTGGTTATTATTTAATTAAAAAAATCACGAGTCACTACTCATGATGAACACCATCTGTGAAAGATTTGTTTGATGATCATAATATGATCATCACTTTTCAATGACATTGAATCCTAACTAAAATAACCTATGTATAGATATCTCTATCTAATGATTTTTTACAATAAAATTATATCTAGTGATATTCGTGTATATCTTATTTAAAACTGATCAACTGGAAAAAACATCCATCTATTCTATCTGATGATCTCAATCTAATCATATCAGTCTATTTTCCTCTATCTGGAATACTCAGTTTAGTGAATATGAAAAAATTACACAAACCCAACATTGTCCCAATTGAAAATTGATTTAGTATTTAATTATTCTTCTTTCATATATCTGATCTTATCCTTAATCTGATGCATGGAGTGTTCTCCACTCTGTTTGATCATTTGAGTCCAACTGATGCACAATGTTGCCTCAGACTTTCTTGGACTATCACCTTTTTAAATATATCTATAGGATTCTACTTTCCAATAACATTCTATAGCTTCAACACTTTATTTATTTTTTGAGAAGTTTTTTCCTTGTATTGAGATGCCAAGATTCATTTATTGAAAAAATAAAAGGTTAAAAAAATTCTAAAATAGGGGATTTTATTACAATATTTCTTAGGAAGGAAGAGAAGATCAGATGGAAATTAATCTAATCATGTGAAATCATTATTAAATAATTTATTATACATCACATATGCCACCACATTAGCTTATCGGTAAACATGGGTGATGATGTAATTGTATCCCAAAAGTAATAAAAAAACATTCCATCTATCAAGCTATTAGTTTCCATGAAATATGGATCACACCATTATGGATAGCTTGAATGATAGTGGTGGATTCATTTTCAAGAATAATTTTGTCCCATCATTTTTACCTTGAAAAATGTACCTCATTGATAACATTTCTAATTTTATCCTCCAAAGATGAGGTTATGCCACATGTACCATAGAAACATCCAAGGTTCCTTCCCTTGTAATCATGAAAAATGGCACCACAAACCATAGGACCCAAAATAACTTTTTATGAACCATAAAAATTAATTTTAATACATCATAGAATAGGATAGTTCTAGAATAATTCAAAAAATATATTTGACTATTTTTAGTTACCATAAATTCCCATCCTTTGTAGTATCATGAAACCATGGACTGAGTTGAAGCAATAACCAAGATGAAGAGGGTTAGACTCCTAGTTTGTGGTGATGATTTTTACTAGGTCCACATATAGAGTGAAGGGGGTTCATTTATTGATAAGGTAATTATAGCCATACTAGATGAAGTGAATCATTTCAACAACTATATCTATAAACATGTTACTGATTTTTTGAGAAAGATGTATAGATGTGTAGAGTTGTAATTGGAAAGAAATATTAGAGGCCTTTGAAATTGTGAATTTAAATATATTATAGAATTATTTACATGAAGTAGAGGTAGTGGAATAATAGAGGAATAAATGATTAGCATCATCCCTATGTTGATTTCAAAGGCAACACTTAGAATATAAAGGAATACCAAAAAACTGTAAGAAAGCATCAGAAGGAAATCTGTTATGTACAAGCCTCCAAACAAGGGTCAAGCATGATGGAATTATACAAGGCTTATCAAATATTTTAATCCAACTGAAATCATGGTTAGATTAAACAAAATTAGTATAATAAAAAATATTATAGTCAAGAATTCCATTTTGGAAAGTTTCCCATATCAACATTTAATTATTAGAATCAGAGGTATAATTGTTGTGCATATTGTAACAGTATTCTAGAAAATCCATGTCGAGAATAAATAACAAATAATTAATGGGGACTTGAGTATTCAGATTTATTTTATGATAATTTAATAGATAAATAAGAGGAGTAGTCCTCCAGTTATTAATCCTAAAGTTAAGGGAGGACTCCATATTAGAAATCCATATGGAGTGTGACATAATGATGGAGAAATAATACTTAATATATGTCCAAATAGAAGAGTCCAGATAATGAAAGCTACCACTTTTTAGTTTTCTAATAAATTTATCTCTAATAAAGATAAGATCCATCAAGTTACTATTGATAAAATTCCAAGTGAACCTGGCTTGTAGAGTACTATTAAATAACTTGATGTTTTTGATTTCCACACCACCATTTTCCAAAGTCTTAAAAAATTTGATCTAAGGAATTGTGACCATTTTTATTTCAATAATACCACACTCTATTTTTTTGATGTATGCATTTAGATATTTAAAAATTTCCATAGACTATTTATAGATCATAAAGGAATGAACCTATTTAGAGATAATGGAAAATTTGACAAGGAAAATCCTTCCAGCTATTAAAAGGGACCTCCCTTTCCAAGATGAAATATGTTTTTTGATTTGATCAGAAATTCCCAAAAAATAACTAGCCTTAGGTCTCCCCCAAAATAAATGAACATCAAGGTAATTAATGGGAATGAATCCTTCTTTAATTCCCATGTCCAATTAAGTTTGGGATATTATAGAAGTGTAAATACCCTTTCCAAAATAGATGAAATACTTATTCCAATTGATAGCCTTCCATAAAACATCTTCATAGTGTGAGAGGGGTATATTGATATTTTGGATATTTCTCTTATCTCCTTGAAAATAAAGAATGATGTTATCCACATAGAGGGGATGAGAAGGAAAAATAAGATTCCATGATGCATGCATGGGTTTAAGATCGCCTTATTCCATCATGTGAGTGATAATCCTACTTAAATAATCATAAGATTTAGAGAAGAGGATAAAAAAGATAGGATCTAATTGTCTAAATCCCTTTTAAAATTTAAATTATCCCTTAAGATAACCATTTACGAGCACGTAAACACGAGCAGACTCAAATAGATCTTTAACCCAGTTAACAAAAATGTCATTGGAGCCAAAACTGTGAATCAATTTATAAATGAAGTTCCAATCCATAGTGTAAAAGTATTTCTTGATTTCTATATTGAGAGTAATGATACCAAATCTATTTGATTTCGTTTGTATATTGACACAATTATAGGCTATGATAATGCAATATTAAATTGTTCCACCTTTCACAAAAACAAACTGATTCCAAGAGCCAATTTTATTAGTAATCATAGTAAGTCTATTAGTAAGAAGTTTGGTAATAATTTTGTATATGGTGTTGATAAGGGATATGAGTTTAAAGAGGTGTATCTTAGAGGAATTTTCAACTTTAGGAATTAGGGTGAGAAAATTATCATTAAGACCATGTGGGAGGATGCCTATAGAAAAAAATTATTTAATGAATCTGCACACATCCAAATGGGTAACCAACCAAAATTTATGAAAAAATAGTTGGTAAAACCATCAGGGACTATATCACTATTAATATTATGGATGAAGGCTTCTTCTCTTATTTTAAAATTAAGAGGGGTATTGGTAAAACAATTTTTATCCTTATTATTAACAATAGATATAATGATATCAGTATCAAGGTGCTTGTTGAGATTAATACCATTAAAGATTCTTGTAAAGTAAGAAACAATATAATCTGAAAGGGATTCCTCATTATCAATAACACAATCACCATCTTTAAGAATGGTGATGGGTCTGTATGCTTTCCTGGATATTTTAAGAGAATTATAAAAGTTGATATTTCTATCCCCACCCTTTAACTACTTGACCTTGAAAGTTTCCTTTTGAAGTTTTTATTTTATGAAAATAAGGGATTTTAGATTAGGGGTGAGCTAAATTTCTTGGTGGATATTTAAAGAAAAATAAGAATTAGTGGATTCATACTACATATGATTAAGTATGGATTCAAGAGATACAATATCATTTTCAATCTTGTTGGAGGTATTTGTACACCAGACCTTGAGTTTATACGTCAAAATATTTAGCTTCATGAAATAAGAAAAATCATCATTGCCACAATGAGTTGAATTCCAGAGATCAAGAACAAGTTTACCACAATCAGGATGGGAATACTAGGAATTATTAAATCTAAAAGGAAGAATTAGCTTAGAATTTATGGTAATAAGGATAACCAAAATTGGATAATGGTCAGAGTTTATCTTTGGAATAGTGATACTTGAAATAATTTCCCATTTGTCAAGGGTATTTTTATTTTATAAATCTTGGTCAAGATTTCTAGCAACAGTTCTATTTTTGTGACTTGTACCTGGTGTACTTGGCTCTAACTAAATTAAGTCCAAACAGAATGTTTCCTTAAATGTAGGTTTTAAACTCTCATTAATAGATGGTGGAGTGATAAAAACCCATCCTTTTAGTATTAGTCAAATTATAATTAAAATACTAAATAATAATCCAAGGATCTCTAATTAGAGCGTTGATGAAGTCCATGGTTTTCCAAAGTATTCTCCTTTCCTGATATCTATGTTTATCATAAATGACATAGAAGAATATATAGAAATTATAGGAGTTATCTTCACAAGTAATCATCTATTACTAAATTCTAAAATAAGAGACATTAATAATAGAGGATTTAACAAAAACCCAGAGAGTTTTCACATTTACAAAACTACTGTTACCACCAATGAAGCAGTATCCTCGGTTTTCCAGAATAGAAAATATAAGAGAATAATATTTTTGGGGTTTAAATATTACAAGAAGTTTAGGATTATGAATCTAAAAAAATCTATGTGAGGATATATAAGTATTATAATTTTACACTCATTGAAAATTATATAATAAAATATTCATTTGAATTTATTCTTAGGGTTGGAACCCCCTTTTTTTCCTTCCTATTGATTTCTTTTTTCTGGTTTATTTCCCATTTTTTCAAGCCTTCTATGCATCATTATTAGGAGTTTTAATAAGTTCTGTTTGAACATAAGCTCATAAAGGTCCTTTTCTATAATTTCCATCAACTCTTGGTGTTGAAGAATCTTCAATATCAACATAGGTCCTACGTACTAGAACATTATTCTTGAAGATTCCAACATAATCCAAAGTGCTTGTCTCCCCAAATTCATCAACATTAGGTTCCACAATGTCATCAAAGATCTTAATTCCATCAATTAGTGTAACATCACAATTACCATGCTAATTTGGAGAGGGGATATCACTAGGAGAAGATTTATCATGTGCAGGAGGTGTGGAATTCTCAATATTTCCATCAACATTAAACACCTCATTCTTTTCATAATTGTGGTGATCCAAAGATATATAATTCATCTTGTAATTCAGAATAGAATATGATAATTGATCAATATTTTTAATTCTTTGGGGAATTTATTTTTCTGTTTCCACATTTTCTTCTAGATTAGTGGAAGATACACATGTTTTTCCAAGTTGATTAGATGTAACATATTTGTTACACTAAGAGATTTCAAAATCAAATTCAATTTGAAAGGAATTAATAAGATTCCAAATGTACTAATAAATTTCAAGTTCCATTATATAATCTTCATTCTCTTTTTCCTCTTCATTAAAAAGAGTAGCCCAAAATTTATTATCTTCGAATTTTTGATTAGACATAATATCTTGTTTCCTAACACATTTTCCAACATCATTTTTCTTCGATAGACCCCCATTCTCTATAAAAATGGATTTTTATTTTTTGTTTCTATTTAAGTATTTCCATTCAGTCACATCAGATGGTGGATTCACCTACATATGTATTACCCTACAGTTGGTAATATAATGTCTAACAATTATGAAAGTATCACAAAAGGGAGGCATGTATTCATATTCTACCATGATTTCATCCTTATGATCATTATAATTGAAATTAATAACATCTGATAGTTTTGAGTCTAACTTGGATTTAACTTGGATCCTAGAATAGAGACCCATATACCCATTTAGAGCATGCTAATCCATTTTCATAGTAATTTCTATATAAGAAGCAATATCATTTAATATTTTTGGGTGGTAGAATACTCGGTGTAGGCCATGAACCCTGACCTGAATCTGAGTCATGGAATTCCTTTGAGTGAAGGGATTGAAGGTAAAACCCCATTCTGAGATCCAAAAAACTACATGGTTCAAATGAAAATTTCTATAATTCCATGATGATTTCAAATCATCAATATTTCCCAAAGTAATTTGGAATAAAATCCTTTCAATCGGTATTAATTTCCAATTTCCATTACCCCAACAATGCGGAAGTCTTGATTTTAGATCCACAAAATACCATGGATTATCCCATTTTGAATATTTAATACACCCTAGGATGGATTATTTGTGCATATCAAGTCTTTATTAAAGAGATTCAAGGTCCAAATCCTCCTATACTCTACTATATTCCTTTTTTTTGAATGTTGCTAGCTTAGGTAAAGCATCTTTAGTGAGATACAGTCCTTGAAACACCTCTAGGAATGAGATTCCTTTTTCATCTTGAATGGGAGGAAATCTACATACCCCTATCAAGAACAAGTTTATTCTTCTTTTCTTCAGACGGATCACACACCACCTCTTTTAAATATTCTTCCCATTATGGGTTGAAAGAGTCCAAATTAAAGAGGAAGATCTCTAAGATCGAAGAGAAACAATCACACCTATTCATAGAATCAAATAGTTATTCTTATAAGAAATTCGATGAATATTCATAGAAATCCATATCCTCCAACACTTTATATTCCATTATAATTCATATAAAATGATACTTTAGGTTGATGTGTTTCATTATTTCTTGAAACATAGGATTATGAAAAAGATTAATAGAACTCTTACTATTAGAGAATAACATCCCTATATCTAATCCCTTTACAAGTTCCTTTAGAAAGATAATCATCTATATCAAATCTTTCATTTCTTTAGTAGTACCAACAAAATCTACTTTCATTGTAGATAAAGTAACCATTAACTGTTACTGATACATCCAGCTGACTGATGTTCCACCAAAAGTAAATAAAAATCCTGTAGTACATTTCTATGAATCCATATATCCAAAAAATATATATCTACAAAACCTTTTAGTTTATTATCATCACCCAAAAATAAATATACATACTTCAATCCTTTCATGTATCATAAGATCCATTTCAAATCTTTATAATGTTTCCTTCCTAAATTTAACCTAAAAAGGATGAAAATTACCACTATAAATGCAATATCTAATCGAATAAAAACAATTGTATATATCAAACTTCCAACATTAAAAGAATAAATAACATTCCTTATACCATGAACTTCTCTATATGTTTATGGTTACTAAGATTTAAAAAGTTTTAAGTGTTCAGTGAGGGGGTTGAGTAAGATTTATAACCAGTCATTATAAATATTTAGATGACCTTTTTAATGTATTCCTTCTAGGATAAAAACAAGTAGCTGACTTTCCCATCCCTCTCAATTCACATCCCCAAGACACTATTAGATTATCCAAGGTTCTTAATATCAAACATTATTGAAATATTACTCTTTATTTCCTCAATCCTATGGAACTCTAGACTAAAAATCAAAAAATTATCCACATACAACCATAGTGTGAGAAATATTCCATCATCACATTGGTTTCTTTAACAACAATGATCATAATCACATCGATTGAAAATTTCTTCATGAATGAAAGTGTCTAAATTACTATTCCACTATCTTAGAACTTGCTTGAATACATAAAGACTTTGTCTCAACTTGAAAACTAAATCATCTTTATGATGAACTTCATAACTTTTGAGTCGAACTGTGTAAATTTATTCCTCTAAGTCCCCATGAAGAAATGATATTTTTACATCCATATTATATAAGTTTAGATCAGAAAACATAATAATTAAAAGAACCATTTGAATGGTTTTGTGCATCAGCACTAGTGATAAAAATTCAAAAAATTATATTCCTTTATTTTTCTAAAAACCTTTCACCACCAAACTTGATTTATACCTCTTCCTTCTATTAGATTACTCTTTCAAATGAAAACCCCATTTATTTTATATAGAATTATTTCCTTCCACTAGCTCATCCAAATCCTAACTATTGTTGAGATGCAAGGAACTTATTTACTCTTCCATATATGATTCCCTATATTAGATTCTTTGAGAGTAGATACCTACTCTATACTATCCCATCACCCGTTTCCATTAGAAGTAATAAATTCACATCATCACTAAACCCCTAAATTAGTTTTCTGATAAGAGTTGATCTCCTCTACACGACCTTAGGTTCATCCATTAAAGCCACACTATCTAATAGTTTTCCATCCAATCTTTCTTTTTTACATCACATGTTTTTCTTAAATTTACATGTCTAGTATCAATCTATTCGATGATAGTCTATCCAATCACCCTTAATTCAAAAATAGTTTGTCTGATCATTCTTTTTCTAGTAGCTTGACTATTAGATCTCCAACCTATAATGTTTCTTCTCATATTTCTAGACTAAATTTCCATCTAGTAACCTCTATCTAATCACCCTAAACATCAACAGATGATCTATCCTCAACTTCTTCCTCATCCAAGTTTTGATCTTTCCACAAAATTTCTCTATTGAAAAAAACATCTCAACTCTAGATGTTTTCTTTCTTTTCATCATCCCACATACAATAACCAAAGTACTCATCACCATAACTAACAAGAAAGAACACTTTGGATTTCACCCCAAATTATCTCTATTATTAACATCAATATGAATATATGCAATACTTTTAAATATGTAGAGATGGTTCACCTTTAGCCTTTTACTAAACTAAAGTTCCTAAAGAAGTTCCTATCCCATAGCTGAAGCCATACTTATGTTCACCATGTATGCTACTACATTCAAATAATCTACCCAAATTCCCTTAGGTATTCCCTAGTGAATAATCATACTCTGATATTTATCTATCAAATTCCTATTCATCTATTCAGCTACTCCATTTTTTGGAGTTCTTGGAATATTATTCTTATTCATGATTCCATTATTCATAAATAAGTTAAAAAAGTTTTTTCTGGTGTATTCCCAACTATTGTTTGTCTAGATACATTTCAAATTTCTTTCACACTATTTATCATCCAAAACATCCCACTAAATTAAATCCTAAAACACATTATTTTTATTCTTTAGGAAGTAAAACCAGACCTTATAAGTAGAATCATTAATGAAGATCACAAAGTAAAGTGATCCTACATTCGAGTGAATAGGGTATATTCCCAAAATGTGAGAATGAACAAGTTCTAACTTTCGATTCTAAGGTTTTCTACCATCCAAGTTGAAATAAACTATCTTCTATTTTCCAAAAAAAATTCACATCTTACAAGGTATGTGTGATTGAGTTTGGGTATTCCTTTTTCTAATATTACTTTTATATTCTTCTCAATAAGGTGACCAAACCTATATTTCTACATTTTCAGACTATCCAATAAAGTCATTTTGATAGTTGAAACTTCATCACTCCATATAGTAAGATATAAGGTACCATTCTTAACTCCACAAGTAATTAACATGGTACCTCTGCTGATCATCCAAACTCCATTAAAAAATTTGTTCTGAAACCTATATCATAAACCCGTCCTACTAATACAAGGTTCTTTTAGAGACCTAGAATGAGTTTAACATATTTCATTCTCAATACACTTCCATTATTCATTTGACTGTTCACATAACCTTTCCCAATTATATCCAAAGATTCATCATCCGCTAGATATATTGTACCCAAGATTCCTGGTATGTAATAAACCATGCAGCCAAGCTTACCCATTGAATGAAAATATTCCCCTAAGTTAATAATCCATGAATCATCTGGAATGATCATACTCAATAACATGTTAGATCCTCCTTCCATTTTACTGACTAATTTTTTCTGTTTCAAAGAAAAATCCTTTGTCTGATTCCTATAATATTTCATAATATGCCCCTTTTTACCAAAAATCCAACCTATAGGACCCTATCTAGTCAATTTCCTAAAAATTATTCTATGGTACATATCCCCTTAAAATTTATTCTTATGATGATCCATCCCTTTAGGTGACTGTCCCCATCCAGCGGTATTGAGAGAACCTCTGAATGGAATTTGAACTTCCTTTTAGCTCAAAACCTCATTCAAGATCATGTTTTGAATGTCATCAAACAATATATCTTCCTTCAAATTTGAGTTTCTCACCGTTCTCACCATGGAATCCTAGATATCTAGAAGAAATGGAAGAATAAGTAAAGTCCAAGCATCATCCTTGAAAGTTAACTTCACTAAATTGAACTACCCTAGGATCATATTGAAGTCATTAATGTGATAGACTATAGGGATTTCATCCAATAAACTCAAGACTGGTAGTATTCAAATCATAAAAAAATTTATGAGATCTTCTAGATTCTCATACATGTTATCCAAATATTTAATAACATTTTTAGTAGTTTTCTTCTATCTAATGTTGAACACAACATTTCTGGGAAGCAACATTTTAATCAAGGCCAAATACTTCCTATCCAAATGCTCCCATTCAATTTTATCCATGTTTTAAGGACATTTATTAGAAAAAGAAGCATAAAGATATTTTTATATCAATATATACTCCATTTTCATTCTATAAAACTTATTAATACATATTTTCTATTTCTTTGAAGTCATTATTATAATAAAAGTAAACGAACTTAAAATAATATAACTTTGAAGAAAAGGGGAGAAGAAACCTGAATGATACCCTTTGATACCTCATATTTTGAGGAGATCCCTGGAATCACTTCATCCAACCACTCTAATGGATATACCTGGAAAGCACAATGTACACCAGATAGACGTTCGTTCAATTTCCATAGCCTGTGTAGCAATGAAGTTATACAAAGTTACCAGATAGATGTTTATCCATTAAAAAAATCCACTAGTCTTGTTTACTAAAACTAGGATGAGATCCCACTTAATCCCCACACAAAACTCCATGATTATACTTCCTAAATAACAATAAAGCAATCATATAAAAAATATTTACATGGTTCAAAAAAATGAACTACATACATGGGAGAACACTGCAAAAAACCTTCATTTTAGTAGAAAAAAATGAGTAAAAAATTATCTCTCACTTCCTATTCAATTTAAGGTCAAAAAAATTTAAGTTAGAAACTCCCATTGTTCATACATGATAATCATAAAAACTAATACATCTCAATAGCTAGGTCACTACCTATATTTATAGAGGTCTATGTATGGTCAACTAGTAACATCAACCTCCAAGATTCACGATCAACCTCCCATTAACCTATTAAACCACTTATAAACTATTAAAATATCTATTTAAACCACCAAAATCGGTCATCATGCGAGAAAAAAAAAGAATTAGTCACCACTCTTGGTAAACACCATATATGAGATCTCTGTATGATGATCTTTATTCAATCATCACTATCAAATGACACTAAATCCTCACCATAGGAAGCTCTACCTAGTCATATCTATATTACGACTCAATATAATGCAATTATATCCAATAACATTTCTTACCATCAGTTATGATACCTATAAACTATAAGAAAACATCTTTCCGGTCTGTCTGATGATCTCAATCCGATCACATTGGTTTAATGTCCTCTATATAGAATGCTCACTCTGGTGAATGTGAAGAAATTACACAAACCCAACATATTCAACATCTACCAAACATTCTCCACATAAGTTAATATTATAATAATTTCATATTTTTCATATCTTCATAACCTTGAGAAATAGAAACATAATAAAGAGGTGTACTCAAATGCTCAACAAGGGTAAAAAAAAGTGATAAAAATTAAAGATCATAAGTGAGTATAATATAAGAATATGGGTATAAAAAGACACATAATAAAGTTATACCAAAAAAATAATTGAACATAAATCCTATCATAAAATAAGAATGCAGCATGAAAATGATGCATACCATAGAAAAAAGGAATACTTAAGAAATGTGAAACATCTATAAGATTAAAAATCATAATTTAGCAAACCAAGTATCACTGCCTATTTTACTTAGTGTACTAGGCTTCACTAACTTATTTAAATTTATAGACTAGGCTTGACTAATATAGTTCCTATTGTGTATAAGGCATCACAACCTGTTTCCCATTTTGGATCGAGCATCACTACTCATTTCACTATTATCTCATGAGATATAAAACCTTAACCAATGCATTGGAGGGATATATAGTACCCCACACACTATCATCCATACATATGTGTATCATAATATATCAATCATTCAATGGATCACAGAAATTTATGGGGAGAAAATGGGTTTCATTCATCACAATATAAAAAACCTAAGGAATGAAAATGTTCCTTATATCATTTTCAAAAGGATTCATATAATGAAATCATTCATAATTTCATCAATAATCATAACATGGTAAACACATGGAATATAAATTCATACCTAATGATATAAAGTAACTTTCTAGGTAAATACTATTCAATCAAGATAATAAAGAATACCGTATTTACATCGTATAAATAAAGGGTATATAGTTAAGATAATAATTTTCCACAATCAATCGATATATGAAATCTAGGTGAACACCCTTCAATCAAAGGAATACAAAATAGGGTATTTATAGAGGAAATACATTAGAAGAAAAATCATGGTTATAAACTGAAAATGATTAGGCATGATAAAGGTATATTGGAATCATTTCTACAAAAGATAAAGACATTACATAAATAATCTAGAGAAATAAGGTGGATGTTTACATTTAAAAAACATCCTCGATCAATCATAAGACATGTACAAGATAATGAATTAGATGAAAAATAATTTTATGGAGTTTTGAAAAAATAACTTTAGAAATAATAAAAATCCTTGATCTTTTAAAATCAATTTAATATATTTTATAAATATTGGATACAATTAATTTCTTTTAGAAACCATTAAAACATAGATATAAAGTTTTGAATAAAATTTCAAATGCAGTGGAAATATGTGTTCCTATAGAAAACATTAAAAAGATCATTTTAAATATATTCATAAAATGATGATGTTACGAGTCACTTTCAAAAGTTATTTTCAAAAAGGTTTGGTGAAAAATTCCGAAAAAATTGAAATTTGAAAAATAAACTTCAATAATTGATTCCTTAAATATTCATAAATATTTTCAAAGGAAAAATTGGGTGTAATCTAAAATATTTTATTTTTAAAGGATAGAAAACATTTTAAAATACCTTTTTTTAGAAACCCACACCATAAAAAGAGTATTAAATTTTCCTTTTGAAAAGGGTTAAAAAGAATTATTTGAATCATAGAACATTATCAATATTATATTTCCTAAAAATAGGAGATAACATTATTAGGAAATAAAATATAGAATTGAAACAAAGATCTAATTAAGAGATAGAGTTTTGTTTCTGGTAATTCTATACTTTTAAGTGAGAGAGAAATCAATTAGTAATATTTGAATTAAAATATGAATTCTACCTAGAAATATAAAATAGAACATCAAATAATATGGTAATTTAATCAATAAAGATAATATTGAATGTTGAATTTCAAAAAAACTATATAGCTCAAAGAAATGGATTTGAGTTACCAAAGTACCTTATGGAAAACATAGTTCATGAAGTAAGAAACTTTTTAAATGGGGTTTATTTGGTAAAAATGTAAATCCCAATAATTTAAAGAGAACATAACACATAATACAATGATATGACATAATTTACCCAAATTATATGAAATATTTTCAAGAGAAACAATTATAACTCAATGAAAAAGAATTGAGTTAAAAAAACCCTTACAACTTGAGGAGAATTTAAATAAAATCATATTAAAATAGATAGATTTATATTGAACTTAAATTAAAAAAAATAAAAGGAATTTTATCCACTTTAGGTGTGGTGCATTGGTGAAGGAGAGGGGTATAACAACACCATTATTTGGGAGGTGTAGGGTTCAATTCCTAGGATTACACTCTTGGAATAATTTCTCCTTCCTCTAGGATCCAATCATCTTTTCAGGTCACTTAGTTTCTGATCATGTGGGTTAAATGAGGCGTGACCCACCCGTGATGAAAAATTGTTGTGTCGAACCATCGTTGATTGGGTCTTCACCCTCTGGGATGCTTTGTAATCTCGTCTGACAATGACTCCATCCCAGTTGGGGCTCACTATGGAGTGATCCCTTCATGGGGAGGAGGGTTTCCTTATATGGAGGGTTTGAAAAGTCTACACCTAGGGATTCCATTTCCAAAAGAAAATAAATAAAAGGTATTTCATGATATAATATATCAATTAGGTAGTATATACATCATATTGAATATTTGAATAAAAAGATGCATTTTACCTATAAATACAAAATATAAAATCATATAAATTGGTAAATAAATTAATAAATATAATATTTAAGTTCAAAGTAAAAAAAACCATATAACTCAAAGAAAGATATTTGAGCAAACAAAGTCCCTTATAGACAACATAGTTCATGAAGTAAGAAAATTTTGAAAAGTGATTTATTTATCAAAAATTTAAATATACATTATTAAAAGATAAAATAAAACATAATACAATCATAGGGAATAATTTACCCAACTTATATGAAATATGTTCAAGAAGAATAATTATAACTCAATGAATGAGAATTGAGTTAAAAAACCCTTAAAAATTGATAAGAATTTAAATAAAAACATATTATAAGAGATAGATCTCTAAATTGAAATTAAATTACAATAAACAAAATGAATTTTAGGATATAATTTCTCAATTAGGTAGTATATACACTGCATAAAATACTTTAGGTGTATAATATAAAACATGTCTCAAAGAGAGGAATTTGAGACGAAAACCCTTACCTTGGTTATGATTCGTCCCGTACTTGCACAAAACATCTTGAATAATTAAATTTAATTTTATGAAATAAATAGATAATAAAATTATTTATAACTATAACTGTCACGACCCGTCCTCGGGACCCGTGCCGTGACTACCCCAAGCCCGCCTTCCATAGGCCAGGGGCTGGCGACTAGCACCAAAGGCGTAAAATCCCGTTAACTGGGAAGGCATTGCCTTTATAAAAGAAAACAAGCACCACAGAGTACAAGCGGAAGTAAAAACACTAAGTACAAAAGAAGAACTGAAAAGTAAAAAGGGCCGGAAATACAAGCCCAACTGTAAAGTACAACTCGAAAGGGAAAACAGCGACTGAAAAGTAAATTTGCTACGCTGAGATGTCCACTGGAAATCCCACCTGAAGGGTGGGTACAGATAGCTCCTCTGCTCCTCGGGTCCCACCGTCTGCTCCGGGTATGTCCTGCCCAGTGGTCTGCCTCCGGGTACCGCCTCGTCGTGTAGTCCACCTCCAGGTACTGTCTAGTCCTCGAACATTCGGCTTCTGTCAGCACTGTCCGTCGTCTGCAACCAACACAACGAGGTGCGGGCATAGCCCGTGCAGGGGTGAGTATAACGATACTCAGTAAGGACCCCGAGACCCTCAAGGTCTCACTAAACCAACAAGGATAACCACAAAGAAGATCTCAACAGATAACTTCTACTTAGGTATATGCCCATACATATACCTAAGTTATCGAGTAACCCATCTCAATCATGAGGAAACACAAGAATTGTGAAATCAACGGATAACCACTACCCGGGTATATGCCCATACATATACCAAAGTTAGCAAGTGACCCATCTCAAACATGAGGTAAACACGAGGTCAAAAGTCTCAACTCAAACCAGGATTTTCATTATCGAAACCGTAACTGCTGAAGAGCTCCGTCTCTAGAGTGTACAGTGGTCCTGTCACGACTCCGAGGCTGCCGCTCACTAACCTAGGACTGCTGAAGTACTCCTCCTGTCGAGTACTGCGGGTCTGCTGCCAACTACCAGGCGCTCCGTCCGCTGAGGGTCTGCTGCCAAATACCGGGCGCTACCCAGATAGCCTACTGAGGTACTCCTCCTGTCGAGTACCGCGGGTCTGCTGCCAACTACCAGGCGCTCCGTCCGCCGTGGGTCTGCCGCCAAGTACCGGGCGCTCCGTCCACTGGGCTAGTCGACTCACTCCAAGTCGAGTCGGTCAAGCAGTCGTCAGGTCTCAGCCGGCTACACGGTCTCCGTACTCTGCACGCTCGTCTCCGGGAGGGTCCGCTCCACGAGCTACTGGTCGATACTCCAAGTATCACAAAGTCCCACGAAGAAGTATCTCAAAAGTCCGTCTCGTCACAGGAGTCTCAACGCAACAGACGGCGCGTCGATCGGACGCTCGGTCTGTGAGTTATTAGCCTTTTCGTCCCAGGGGCCCGGTTGGTTTCGAGTGCGAACCAAATCCCGGCCGTATCTCAACTGTATCCAAAACTCGGGCGGAGTATGTCAAAAGTTCCGTCTCATCAAGAGGAAGTCAACGAAACAGACGGCGCGTCAATCGGACGCCCGGTCTGTGAGTTATTGGCATTTTCGTCTCCGGGGCCCGGTTGGTTTTTAAGGAAAAACCAACCCGACCGTACTCCACCTGCGTCCAAACCTCGGGCGGAGTATGCCAAAAGATCCGATTCACTAAGAGGAACACAACGCGACTGACGGCGCGTCAATCGGACGTTCGTGGCTCAAGATATGAGCGTTTCCGCTCCGAAGGCCCGGTTGGTTTCGTGAACGAACCAACCCGGCCGAACTCAAAGTAACCCGAAACCTTGAGTGCGATATATCGAAAAGACCGTCTCGATCCAAGGATCGCGTTGCCGCAGACGGTTCGTCATTCGGAGGTCCGAGGCTCAAGTTATGAGCCAAAAACTAAGTCTGGTTCGAAAGAGGGGGGTCCGGGTCCGGGCCGACCCGGCCCGACCCCCCCCCCTGGGTGGCGCGGTGGCCGGCGGCGGCGGCCGGCGGCGGCGCGCGGCGGCGGTGCGGCGGCCGGCGGCGGCGCGCGGCGGCGCGCGGAGGCGGCGCGGCGGAGACGGCGGCGGGCCGCGGTGGCGGCGGGCCTCGGCGGCGGCGGGCTGGGGCGGCACGGCGGCGCGCTGGGCGGCGCGGCGGTGCGCTGGGCGGCGCGGCGGTTCGCTGGCGCCGCTTAAGGAGGCCGCACGGGGGATTTTTTCCCCCTTTGAAGAACCGGCGGCGCGGCATATAGCCGCGCCTGACTTGCAAAACCGCCCCCACGTGGGGGCCGGTTTATTTTAAGGGAACCAGGGGGGCCGGCTGCCCCCCCCTCCTTCAAGAGCCGCCCCTCATTAAGAGGGGGGTTTCTGCGGAACGGACCGGGGGATTTATTCCCCCGGTTTTCAGTCATCCGGCCGGCCAGCTGGCCGGCCGGTTTTTACCAACGGGACCGGAAATTCCGGTCCCGCCTTCGACTTCCGACGCCGGCGGCCCGGCCGCCGGCCTTCTCTTCCGCCGCGGCCCGGAACCGGCCGCGGTCTCCTCATCCCGCCGCGGCCCGGAACCGGCCGCGGTCTTCTCGTTCCGCCGCGGCCCGGAACCGGCCGCGGCGTTCGTCATCCGGCGCGGTGCGACGGCACCGCGCCCCTTTGCCGTGCCATGATTTCTTCCAACGCGGCGCGACGGCGTCGCGTTCTTGGAGTTTCTACCTCGGCGTGGCGCGACGGCGCCGCGTAAAATTAAACGCACAATTATCCGCGTGGTGCGACGGCACCACGCCACTTGTTTCCACCCTCAAGAACAACAAGAATGTTGGAGGGGTTCGGCCGTGTTCGTACGGACCGGCCCCCCCCTCACGTTAAATTAATAACGCATCTTAAAATAATCAACATCCCGTGTTAGTTATACGAACCACGAGAAGAATGAAATAATTAAATATTAAATCAACCACCCCTACCTCAATTAACAACTCGGCGTTCTTCAACGGCCGCGGGAGATGTGTGTCGCGGAAGTCGGACGTCACGGAGGAAGACGTCGTCGGCATCGCGGTTATGGCGTCGCGGTAGACGGACGTGGGTTCGCCGCGAGAGGCACGTCGCGGAAAGGATGCGTTGCGGCGTCGTGGAGGAAATCCAACGCGTTGCAGTCCGTCGTCGTGGAAGAAGGTCGCCGCGTTCTTCGTCGGAGGCGTGGTTCTTCGTCAAGAACGTTCTTCAAAACTCAAGAGCTCTCTTCTCTTTCACTTAACACATCCATTCCAACCAAAATAAAATAAGGCTCCACCTTATTTTATTTACCCATGCCATGCATTCAAATTTCCAAAATTCAAATCCAATTCACTTAATTAATTAAACCATGAGTTGTTTAATTAATTAAGAGGTAGGTTGGCAAATTAAATAAGGAAGTGGAAGAGTTACATAAATTAAGGGAGTTAACAAGTTTAAAGGGAGAGTTTATGAGAGTTATGGGAATGTGAAAGGTTGGGGCTCGTGTGGGCCCCACCTCACATTTATCCACACATGGGTAGTTAGGAACTAGTGGGTCCCACCCCAACTCCCTCACTTAGGATATAACCACTTAGATAAAAATAAAAATTGTTCCCCAATTTTTATTCACTTCTAATTTAATCCACAAAAAAAAAAATTAACTTCTCATCCCGCAAAAACGCAACTCCCGAAAAGGTCTCTTTAAGCGAATATCGGCGCTGCGAGTTCATCGGCGCCCTCGGATTTCAATTCCGAGCACCGGATCAAAAGTTAGGAAAACCCGCTCGTTCGTTCACTGAACGTACCCGAGCCAAACTTCAGAAATTAATTCCGGGCACTCCGGGCCTCGGAATCAGGTGCCGTCTGAAACCGCGCTCTTGTAAAATTCTAAAGAAAATTAAGAAAAAATTTCCCTTGAATTTTACGGGTCTTTACATTACTCCCACCTCAGGGCTTTACGTCCCCGTAAAGCTACATCAAAAACTAGGGAAACAAAAGAGGGTATTGAGCACGCATCTGAGCCTCCCGCTCCCATGTGCTCTCCTGGAGATTTCGTGCTACCCGAGAAGCACCCCAGAGGAAGCAACCGTTCACGTAGAACCTACTCCTGTCGATCCTCAATCTCTACTAGAATCTCTGTGCTTATCGCCCTGTCATTGACGTCCAACTCCCCGGGGTCGATGACGTGTGAAGAAACATACACGTATCTCCACAGCTGAGACACGTGGTGGACACTATGCACCCGGTGCGACTGAGGTGGTAGGGTTAAGCGGTAAACCTCCTCGTCTACCCTGCTGAAGATCAAAAGGGTCCATCGAACTTCGGAGATAACATGCCGTCTCGGCCACATCTCCGAAACCTCATCGGGTTGAGACCGTATAAGAACGTGTTCGTCACCCTCGAACTCAAGAGGTTTCCCTTTTTAGGTTAGAACTGAACTCAAACTCCTGCTGCCACAGGGGTAGGGTTGACCAACTCAAGAGTGATCGGTCACACCCTCTTATGTCTGAGTTTAACATGAGCTGCCCAGGGTTTCCTTTTCGCCGACCAAGGAAAACCCATTCCGACGTTTGCCTAAAACAGTCAACCGGGGTATGATTTGTGAATCAAAACCATACCCAGATCAACGTCGTAAGGCCTCTACGCTGCCACCAAGAGATTCCAACCGAAACTCTCGCCTCGAGGTCAAATCACACCGTCGGCGTAAGCGTGATTATCGAGTCTCCTCCCAAAGGTATCTCCAGACGTGAGGGTCAAGTCTACGGCTTACCCGGAACCTCTAGGTATGGGACATGATTCGTGGAAGGGTAGAATGATTGGTTCCTATGTCTATAGATATGGCAGCTCGTAGTAGACATAAATCGTACCCCGAATCATTCTTAGAGCTCCTGGGTCACACTCCTTGACCGCAATGCAGCTATTCTCCTCCCCAGCCTTCCTGCTCCCTGAGCCTGGCGGGGACTACTAGGTCAGGTGGTCGTAACATGTCGAAATGTACACCACCACATGCTGCTCTCCAAGCTCTGCTTCCACGTCTGCTACCCTGCAGATTCATCTGTCCTTAGCACTTCCTCCTCCTGAAACATTTTACACGCCCGAGTCTCTGCTTCCGGTACCGCCGGTAGTGTCTGCTGACCAACAGGTAGTGACATAGCTGGCGCTCTACCCGTAGGTACTAATCCAGGTATCGGTTCGCGTACCGAAGCCTCGTTACTATAAGGACCAACCTCATGGTCACTCTCTGGAAACACCTGGAGCTAAGATCATCATCCGCTCTACTAGTATCCAATCTAGGCGTAGAACTCTAGCATTCGTCTCCATCCAGTCCACTGCTGCCTGGGAAATCTGTCTCGCCTCGTATCCTCAGAGGCCTCTACTGCTGGAACTCGTGCATCGCGCTCTGCTAGCGTGCACCGTCAGCTAGTGGCATCTGCTGCCTATCGGGTGGTGGTGCTGCTGGTACACCACCCGAAGGTGCCAACACTGAAAAAGGGCCCTGCACTGGAGTCTCGCTGCTCGGTGGGCCATCATGAAAGAAACAACGTAACACGATTAAACGATTATACCTGGTGAGCTGACCTGGTTTGAGCTGTTTTAAGGGGGAAAACCTTTGAAAACACACACGCAATCAGTGTTTTCGTGCACAAAGTCGGAAATCAGTTGTCAGGGTCCTGGTGTATGGATACGTCGGCCGCCCGCACCAACACTGGACTCCCTGAACTGAAAACCACACTCGGTACTCTCAACACTATTGCTTCACAGAAAGAGACATCAGAGTTATAAGTTCTGCGGTAGAACCGAACTCCTTTGATACCAATTTGTCACGACCCGTCCTCGGGACCCGTGCCGTGACTACCCCAAGCCCGCCTTCCATAGGCCAGGGGCTGGCGACTAGCACCAAAGGCGTAAAATCCCGTTAACTGGGAAGGCATTGCCTTTATAAAAGAAAACAAGCACCACAGAGTACAAGCGGAAGTAAAAACACTAAGTACAAAAGAAGAACTGAAAAGTAAAAAGGGCCGGAAATACAAGCCCAACTGTAAAGTACAACTCGAAAGGGAAAACAGCGACTGAAAAGTAAATTTGCTACGCTGAGATGTCCACTGGAAATCCCACCTGAAGGGTGGGTACAGATAGCTCCTCTGCTCCTCGGGTCCCACCGTCTGCTCCGGGTATGTCCTGCCCAGTGGTCTGCCTCCGGGTACCGCCTCGTCGTGTAGTCCACCTCCAGGTACTGTCTAGTCCTCGAACATTCGGCTTCTGTCAGCACTGTCCGTCGTCTGCAACCAACACAACGAGGTGCGGGCATAGCCCGTGCAGGGGTGAGTATAACGATACTCAGTAAGGACCCCGAGACCCTCAAGGTCTCACTAAACCAACAAGGATAACCACAAAGAAGATCTCAACAGATAACTTCTACTTAGGTATATGCCCATACATATACCTAAGTTATCGAGTAACCCATCTCAATCATGAGGAAACACAAGAATTGTGAAATCAACGGATAACCACTACCCGGGTATATGCCCATACATATACCAAAGTTAGCAAGTGACCCATCTCAAACATGAGGTAAACACGAGGTCAAAAGTCTCAACTCAAACCAGGATTTTCATTATCGAAACCGTAACTGCTGAAGAGCTCCGTCTCTAGAGTGTACAGTGGTCCTGTCACGACTCCGAGGCTGCCGCTCACTAACCTAGGACTGCTGAAGTACTCCTCCTGTCGAGTACTGCGGGTCTGCTGCCAACTACCAGGCGCTCCGTCCGCTGAGGGTCTGCTGCCAAATACCGGGCGCTACCCAGATAGCCTACTGAGGTACTCCTCCTGTCGAGTACCGCGGGTCTGCTGCCAACTACCAGGCGCTCCGTCCGCCGTGGGTCTGCCGCCAAGTACCGGGCGCTCCGTCCACTGGGCTAGTCGACTCACTCCAAGTCGAGTCGGTCAAGCAGTCGTCAGGTCTCAGCCGGCTACACGGTCTCCGTACTCTGCACGCTCGTCTCCGGGAGGGTCCGCTCCACGAGCTACTGGTCGATACTCCAAGTATCACAAAGTCCCACGAAGAAGTATCTCAAAAGTCCGTCTCGTCACAGGAGTCTCAACGCAACAGACGGCGCGTCGATCGGACGCTCGGTCTGTGAGTTATTAGCCTTTTCGTCCCAGGGGCCCGGTTGGTTTCGAGTGCGAACCAAATCCCGGCCGTATCTCAACTGTATCCAAAACTCGGGCGGAGTATGTCAAAAGTTCCGTCTCATCAAGAGGAAGTCAACGAAACAGACGGCGCGTCAATCGGACGCCCGGTCTGTGAGTTATTGGCATTTTCGTCTCCGGGGCCCGGTTGGTTTTTAAGGAAAAACCAACCCGACCGTACTCCACCTGCGTCCAAACCTCGGGCGGAGTATGCCAAAAGATCCGATTCACTAAGAGGAACACAACGCGACTGACGGCGCGTCAATCGGACGTTCGTGGCTCAAGATATGAGCGTTTCCGCTCCGAAGGCCCGGTTGGTTTCGTGAACGAACCAACCCGGCCGAACTCAAAGTAACCCGAAACCTTGAGTGCGATATATCGAAAAGACCGTCTCGATCCAAGGATCGCGTTGCCGCAGACGGTTCGTCATTCGGAGGTCCGAGGCTCAAGTTATGAGCCAAAAACTAAGTCTGGTTCGAAAGAGGGGGGTCCGGGTCCGGGCCGACCCGGCCCGACCCCCCCCCCTGGGTGGCGCGGTGGCCGGCGGCGGCGGCCGGCGGCGGCGCGCGGCGGCGGTGCGGCGGCCGGCGGCGGCGCGCGGCGGCGCGCGGAGGCGGCGCGGCGGAGACGGCGGCGGGCCGCGGTGGCGGCGGGCCTCGGCGGCGGCGGGCTGGGGCGGCACGGCGGCGCGCTGGGCGGCGCGGCGGTGCGCTGGGCGGCGCGGCGGTTCGCTGGCGCCGCTTAAGGAGGCCGCACGGGGGATTTTTTCCCCCTTTGAAGAACCGGCGGCGCGGCATATAGCCGCGCCTGACTTGCAAAACCGCCCCCACGTGGGGGCCGGTTTATTTTAAGGGAACCAGGGGGGGCCGGCTGCCCCCCCCTCCTTCAAGAGCCGCCCCTCATTAAGAGGGGGGTTTCTGCGGAACGGACCGGGGGATTTATTCCCCCGGTTTTCAGTCATCCGGCCGGCCAGCTGGCCGGCCGGTTTTTACCAACGGGACCGGAAATTCCGGTCCCGCCTTCGACTTCCGACGCCGGCGGCCCGGCCGCCGGCCTTCTCTTCCGCCGCGGCCCGGAACCGGCCGCGGTCTCCTCATCCCGCCGCGGCCCGGAACCGGCCGCGGTCTTCTCGTTCCGCCGCGGCCCGGAACCGGCCGCGGCGTTCGTCATCCGGCGCGGTGCGACGGCACCGCGCCCCTTTGCCGTGCCATGATTTCTTCCAACGCGGCGCGACGGCGTCGCGTTCTTGGAGTTTCTACCTCGGCGTGGCGCGACGGCGCCGCGTAAAATTAAACGCACAATTATCCGCGTGGTGCGACGGCACCACGCCACTTGTTTCCACCCTCAAGAACAACAAGAATGTTGGAGGGGTTCGGCCGTGTTCGTACGGACCGGCCCCCCCCTCACGTTAAATTAATAACGCATCTTAAAATAATCAACATCCCGTGTTAGTTATACGAACCACGAGAAGAATGAAATAATTAAATATTAAATCAACCACCCCTACCTCAATTAACAACTCGGCGTTCTTCAACGGCCGCGGGAGATGTGTGTCGCGGAAGTCGGACGTCACGGAGGAAGACGTCGTCGGCATCGCGGTTATGGCGTCGCGGTAGACGGACGTGGGTTCGCCGCGAGAGGCACGTCGCGGAAAGGATGCGTTGCGGCGTCGTGGAGGAAATCCAACGCGTTGCAGTCCGTCGTCGTGGAAGAAGGTCGCCGCGTTCTTCGTCGGAGGCGTGGTTCTTCGTCAAGAACGTTCTTCAAAACTCAAGAGCTCTCTTCTCTTTCACTTAACACATCCATTCCAACCAAAATAAAATAAGGCTCCACCTTATTTTATTTACCCATGCCATGCATTCAAATTTCCAAAATTCAAATCCAATTCACTTAATTAATTAAACCATGAGTTGTTTAATTAATTAAGAGGTAGGTTGGCAAATTAAATAAGGAAGTGGAAGAGTTACATAAATTAAGGGAGTTAACAAGTTTAAAGGGAGAGTTTATGAGAGTTATGGGAATGTGAAAGGTTGGGGCTCGTGTGGGCCCCACCTCACATTTATCCACACATGGGTAGTTAGGAACTAGTGGGTCCCACCCCAACTCCCTCACTTAGGATATAACCACTTAGATAAAAATAAAAATTGTTCCCCAATTTTTATTCACTTCTAATTTAATCCACAAAAAAAAAAATTAACTTCTCATCCCGCAAAAACGCAACTCCCGAAAAGGTCTCTTTAAGCGAATATCGGCGCTGCGAGTTCATCGGCGCCCTCGGATTTCAATTCCGAGCACCGGATCAAAAGTTAGGAAAACCCGCTCGTTCGTTCACTGAACGTACCCGAGCCAAACTTCAGAAATTAATTCCGGGCACTCCGGGCCTCGGAATCAGGTGCCGTCTGAAACCGCGCTCTTGTAAAATTCTAAAGAAAATTAAGAAAAAATTTCCCTTGAATTTTACGGGTCTTTACAATAACCAATTAAAATTATCATTTATAATAATTCTATACACATATATATAGTTAGTTTTTACCTATTTTCAATATATGGTGTGAGTAATCTTGATCATTTCAAACTAGTTTTGTAAGAGCGGTGTAAATATAAATTTATTCTAAATTTAATCATTCCCATATCATTAAATATACTATAATGGGTTAATTATAATGGTTTATAATTTTTTTAACTTCCTTTATTGAGTGTTTTATTCTTTATTCTTGAAGATGAAATTAACAATAAGCATATTTCGATGATTTTTAACCAAGAAATGGGGGTTTCTTTAATTAATAAGTTAAATATTGATATAAAATTTATTGAAAAATAAATAAATAATTATTTACAAGTTGATATCATATTATACTAGTGATTAATCTCTGATATTCATCCATGATATAAATCCATAACATTGTTCAAGTAGGTGGTTAAACGACCCAAAGATGAACACACCATGATTAGTGGGTGATCATGAGATGGTATAGTTGAAATATAATTATAATAGTTGAATAATGATCCAATTTAGTGATAATTATTGTGATATATTATAATTATAAACAATTATTTAAAGAATTTATGGATATTAAATAGTTACATAGTATGAATAAATTGTTTCCCTTCTTAGTTCTCTTATTTTAGAAGATTAATTTTACAATGATTGTTTATCATTCATATCATTAATAAGTTATTAAATTTTTATTAAAATAAAATTATTCATATCATAAAAATCATATTTATTCTTTCAAACCATTCTTAGAACCATCCATTAAAGGTAGTAATGAAAAATGGAACACACCATCCGATGGAGGCAACAATTCACACATACACATGGATGATACTTTTGTTTTCTATAGAAAAAGGGAGAGGAGTAATATTTTTTATCATTTTAGAATATTAAATTAGTTATAAATATCATAATTATATATTAAATTCCATTTTAAATTATCAATGTTATGTGTAAAAGTAAAAAAACACGTTACTTCGTGGAGGTGGTAGTCCAAACATATGTACGATTCACATTTTTGTTTTTCTTAATGGAAAAGGAAAAGGTAGATAATACTTGTAACATAATTATAATAACATAACCATATACTAAATATTATCATGTTATCACTTTAATATGTTTTAGTGAAATTTTAATAAGGAGTGTAAACAAGGAAATAGTTATGAGAAAGAGAGTTTAGGAAATTATACCTCACTTATTGGCTTATGTCCTTTGTGAAGGGGGTTAAGATTTGAGGGATGGTATTTTGAGAATACCAGAACCTCTTTAATGTGAATAGAAATATTTATGAGTGGGTTTAAAATATTTTGGTCTTAAATTAGGGGGTTTTGGTTTGAGGGGAAATGAGGATAGGAGAGCCCCTTTTATAAGTGAAATGAGATGACATTTTTGTAAATACCCATACTGTTTTAGTAATGGGAAGTTATTCTCATGGAAAGTGGCTATAAAATTTAGAAATATAGGATAAGATAAGTTATAAGGTCTTTAAATGATTTAAACACACATTCACTCACATTTTTTAATTATTTTTTAGGTCTTTTACTCTTAGATTCTTTACTTTTACCATTTTATCTTTTATCATGGAAACTAGTTTTTACCTATGGTAGCTTATCCTTTCTACAAAAAATAAAATGGCCCTTATTACATATTTTAGAAAAAATAATTTAAAATTATAAATCCATTTTATTTAATTAGATCTCTAAAAGTGATAAAAATTAATTTTAAAACACTAAATGTATAATGTATTAAAATCAATTTTTTGAAAAATATAAGTTAAGTCATAAAATGTAAAATCTGAGTATGTAAATTAAAACCAAAATTTTTAAAATTATAAAGTTACTTATAAAATACATATTTTTTCTTATAAAAGTTTTCATGAAATTTTAATTTGTACTTATATACTAATAATTTCCTAAAAGTCATGTTATTTATAAAAATGATATTTTTCACTATTCACATAAAAATCAATCTTTTCAAAAACAATCCCAGAAATTTATCATAAGATAACATTTTTATATTGAATAAAAAAATGAAATTTATTTTTAAAATTTAATAATATAAAATACATAAATTTAACTTTTAAATAAAATTATAAATCATATAAAAAAACTATTTTTATAAGAAAATAAATTTTAAAATATTAGTTATCCTTATTATTAATTTATATAAAACATTAATAAAGATATAATTAATCAATAAATATTATATTTTATTAAAATCATAATTTAAAAATAATATACTTAGTTTTATTTAATAAAATGTATAACACAAAAAAACATTCTTAAACATAATAATGAATTAAGTAAATTTGTATAAAATCACACATATATATATATATATATTAATATATTTTGTAACTCAGGTACTCATATTTATAATTAATAATTAAACAGATTGGTTTTAATGTTCAAACATATTATGATTTCAGTTTAGTTTAGTTTTTCTTATAGAGAAAGCTATCAAACACATTATTTATTTAAGGAAAATGTATATTAAAATCTTAGGTCGTCCCATTCTACCCCCTAATTAAATTGTGCCCTCGTAATTTTAATTATTCCTAACTAATGAAATTTGGTGATGATATTCTTCAAATATTTATCATTTAGGATATAACTCATAATTTGATATTTACCATACTCTCTTAGGCAATATCAAGTTACTTATCTTTCTTTAAACACATTATCCATTCATACAATCATATACCCAATTATGCATATACCCTAATCATATATTCTCTATAACATACTTCTCCCAGAAACATTTGAATATATAATACATTAAAACACTATGAGATTATATATTCCTCAAAAAATTAACTCTATATTCAGACATTAAATGTATTAATCACTAGTTCATATAGTCACAAAATATAAATATATATCAGAATCGCAAAAAGTAGATAAAACTTACCAAAGATATCATGGATCATTTTTCCATTAAATTTATAACAAATAATCTCTAAATTAATGTTACCAAAATTAATCAAACCTTTATTAACTCAACATTAATCATATATTAAACCTCATATTTCTTTATACCACAATCATGTGTTATCCAAAAATTATACCTAAGATTTAACCTTTTCATAAAATCAATTTTCATGGTTATTAATGCCATTTAATATATGTTTCCAATACTTTAAAGAAAAATTATTAGATATATATATATATATATGTGTGTGTGTGTGTCTTACATAATTCTCATAAATTTTAGAATATATGAGAATATCATCAATAAATATCACTCACTAGTGAAAATATCTAATAGTATCAAGAATTAATTTCTATTAAGATATCATCATCACTACCTTAGGTAATACTAGGATACTCAAATTTTATAACACAATTGAAATATACTAGGACTCTCAACCATTTAAGCATGGTACATTATTTAGTTATAATATAGAGTGGGTTCTATGAATATACCTTTCTCAGCTTCATTTTATGATCCTATTTGAACCAAATACAAAATAAAAAATCGTCGTCAATAAAATTTGAGTAAATGATCATGTGAATATGAAAACTAAAATCTAATATGTGTTCTATAAATACAACTTCATCTCATCCTTTGATACATTTATTTCAATATAATTTTATTTAAGTTATAAGTTCTATAGTACTTTTTAACCTAACCCCTTAAAGTGATTAGGAAATAAATCCTTCACACTGGTTCATAAAGAGAGTGTGATTGACCAAATCAAATCCCCAAGAGTGTTAAACTAGGTTTACAATTAATCCTCTTTATAATGAACCATGTTATGATTGAGTTAATACCCAATAATCCATTTTCAGGGTTATTACCCCTAGGTACATCTATGCCAAAGCCTGAATCCACTTGTAGTATCCATAAAGAGATGTTATTTCTAGGAAAACCACACAATATCTAATTTACCAAAATTTAAATATGTTATCCTATTAGACTTATCCCTAGTATTTTAAATAAATTTATATTATCATAATCCCTAGAATATTACTTTAATTGACATAAAGGGTTATCTATACCTTTGAAATTATAATTGAACTTAACTTATCAACCATTTATGATATTTATAACTCCCAATTTATCCTCAAACAATATAATCCTAATATAAAAATTTATCTAAACCCTGATATGATACCAACTATAGTGGATTGAAGATGTGACCATCTAAATTACATGAATTAAAGAAAATATTTTATTACGATACATTCTCAAGACCTTTTAGGTTTAGAGTTTTATAGAATTAGGAAAAAATATTGACTAACACAACCCATGTTGTTTATATAAATTGGAAAATTTTACCATTATATTAAAAAATACTTAGACTATAATGATTTTTCAATTTATCCCACATATTCTCCATATAAGATACTCTTCTATACATTTCATACTTTTTTTGACTTTATAACCCGAGGAAATTAAAACATAAGAAAGGGGTGAGCTCAGATACTCAAAAAGGATAAACATAAGTGATAATAATCAAAGATAATAAATGGGTATAATATAAACATATGGGTATAATCATGATAAAAAGTTTATACCCAAGAAATTATATATCATAAATCGTGGAATACCATACAAATACATTATGAAAATTCCGCATATGGAAAGTCAGGCCACTAGAAGAGAAACTACACCCAGAGGCAAGAAGAAACCAAATGTGCATTTGTTATTGAGTGTAATATTTCTATTTCTACATATTGGGTATTAGATACTACTTGTGGTGCTCACATCTGTATTAAAATGTAGGAACTAAGTATATTTCGGAAAATTTTCAGAGAAGAGGTGAATCTGCGAGCTGCCAATGGTGCGAGGCTAGCTACTATTTCCATTGGTGACTATCACCTTTCATTGCTGACGAGAATGATTTTGGTTTTACATGATTATTATTATATACCTAATATTACCAAAAACAAAATTTCTGTATTAAGTTTAGATACATATGGGTTTATTTTCAAATTTAGAAATTAAATTTGTTTATTTTATAAGGAGAACATATGTAATGGTATGAAACCTTTAAATAATGGTCTATATGTATTAAATTATGAAAACAAAGTTTTAGTAATTGATAATGAATCAAGTTCACATGACTCATATAACACCCATCTTTGGCATCATTGTCTTGGTCATATAAATGAGAAGCATTTGATAAAGCTCTATCAAGATGGTTATTTAGAATCTTCTAAGCTAAAACCACTTGATAGATGTCATGCTTGTTTACAAGGTAAAATGACCAAACCACCATTTGTTGGATGGGGTAAAAGGGCCACATATCTTCTAGGATTGATACACACTGATGTGTGTGGACCACTTCCAGTAGATTCTATAGGTAGACATTCTTACTTCATAACTTTTACTGATAACTTAAGTAGATATAGATATATTTACTTGATGAGGTATAAGTTAGAGTCCTTTGAGAAATTCAAGGAATTCAAGAATTAAGTATAGAATCAGTATGGCAAGAAGATAAAGAACCTTCAATCGGATCAAGGTAGATAATATCTTAACCAAGAGTTCATAGAATTTTTATGAGAGTTTGGGATTCAATCTCAACTCACTCCACCTTATACACCATAATGAAATGGTGTTAGTTAAATGAGTAACCGTACCTTATTAGACATGATAAGGTCGATGAAGAGTCATGAAAATCATACATTATCTTTTTGGGGATATTCATTAAAAACTACGACATACACATTAAACTGAGTACCAACTAAAGTGAAAAATAGAATTTCATTCGATCCATGGAGTGAAAGGAAATCTATTTTTATGCCCACACATGTATGGTGATGAGAGGCATTTGTTAAGGCTTTGTTAGGAAACAAACTAGCACCTTGGGGCATGAAGTGTATCTTTATATTGTATCCCATGGAAAAAAAGGGATACTGACTATACAACCCCTCGGACAAGAAAGTGACTGTTACCAGACAATATATATTTCTTGAGAGGGATCACATCCTCAAAAAGGATTGTGGGCGAAAGATTGAATTTGATGAAGTTGATGCTCAAGATACACATGAGTTGTTATAGGAACAAGTTCCGTAGGTCCCTATGGAAGAATTAGTTCCTGAAACACAAGTACTATGTAGGATCTTAAGAGAGGTAAGGGGACCAGAGAGATATGGTTTTCTAGTCACCGAGGATGGTGACTCATTATTATTGGAAAATGATAAACCTATATCCTATAAGGAGAAAATAGAGAGATCATAAGATGCAAGCTGGATACAAGATATGAGTTCTGAGATGTATTCTATGTATCAGAACAAAGTTTGGGTTCTAGTCGATGTGCCAGTTGATGTAAAGCCTGTTGGGTGTAAATGAGTATTCAAAAGGAAACTAGACATGGAAGGTAAATTTATTACCTATAAATTAAGGCTAGTGGATAAAGGGTTCAAACAACATCAAGTAATTGACTATGATGAAATCTTTTAGCTAGTTTCCATGTTTAAATCCATCAGAATCATACTTGCCATAACAGCTTACCATGACTATGACATTTGGTAGATGAATGTCAAAACTGCATTCCTTAACGAGAACCTTCTAGAATATGTCTATATGATACAAAAAGAAGGGTTTGTGACACTAGGTTATTCCTAAAGGATCTACAAGTTGTAAAGATCCATTTATGGATTGAAGAAAGCATCTAGGTTATGGAACATTTGATTTGATAAATCCATAAAAATAATCTGGTTTCATTAAAAATGAATGTGAGTCGTTTTTTTACAAAAGGTTTAATGGGAGTGTAGTCATTATCCTAGTAGTATATATTGATGACATATTGCTTATTGTAAATGACATATAAATCTTACAGCTAGTTAAGAACTAGTTGAACAAGTGATTATCCCTGAAAGACTTAGAAAAAACAACCTATATTCTAGGGACCAAGATCATTTGTGATAGATCCAAGAGGCTACTTAGACTAAGTCAAAGTACATATATTGACCAGACACTACAGATATTTAGTGTTGAACAATACAAGAAGGGATTGGTTCCAGTGTCACATGGTTTACATATTTCTAAGAAAATGTAACCCCAGACACAATAAGAGAAAGAGAGAATGAGTAAGATTCCATACGATTTGACAATTGGATCAATCATGTATGCCATGTTATGTAATATAATTTATGTTGCCTATGCAATGATCATGGTAGGTAGATATCAAGAAGTTCTAGGAGAATAACATTGGACTATTGTTAAGGATATCCTTAAGTATCTAAGAAGAACTAAGGATATGTTCCTAGCGTATGAAGGTTACGAGAAGCTTGTCATCAGAGGGTATGATAATGCTGGTTTTCAAACAAATCAGAATGATCTGAAGTAGAAATCAGGATATGTTTTTTGTCTTAATGTAGGATCTATGAGTTATAAGAGTTAAAAGCATCCAATTGTTGCTGATTCTACAGTGGAGTATAAGTATATAATGGCTTATGATGCAGCCAAGGAAGCTGTTCGGATTTAGAAATTTTTCTAGGAGCTTGATGTGGTACCTAATAGTAAAGACCCTATCACATTGTATTGTGATAATATTACAGTGGTGGATCATTCAAAAGAGCCAAATCCACATTAATGATCAAATCACATAATACTAAAATATCACCTCTTGATGGATTTTCATCAGAGGGGTGAAGTTACAGTGAGTATAGTATTCATGGAAAAGAATGTGGTGGAACCCTTGACTAAAGAACTATCTCAATAGAAGCATGATTATCATGTGAGAGCTAGCGGACTGAAGGTTGTTAGTAGTTGGGTCTAGTGCAAGTGGGAGTCTATTGGAGTTGGTGCCCTAGAACCAAATTTTATGTACTTGATGATAACTTATATTCATGGTTTTTTAATATCAATAAAATTCTTATCACATCATGATTGTACTTTTGCGTAACATTGCATGTGATAATGTCCCAAGAGTAGCTGTCGCACTAAAAGGTCATAACAGTTCCCCACTATGATGAGAACTTGAAAGTGTTATGACACTATATTTAGATATATGTTTTATGGATAGATGATAACATTTGAGGGATACAAATGATACATGATATCATAGGTGGAGACTCATAGGACTTCAAGGCACCTTCTCATGGTGTATTTCCTTAGTGATATCTAGTAGAATATTACGAGAACGAGACCCGATAGTAGAAAATCCACATTTATAAGTTTCATTGGATGTTCCTATCTATGGATGTGTGTATTGGTCCTTATACTTTAAGATTATTATTAATGGATATTATGAGTCACATACTTTGATGTATTGATGAAAACCGTGACGATAGATGTTCACTACGAGGTAGGATATATTGGGTGCGCCACGAGTAATATTGCATTAATGAATAACGAGAGAAAGGATTTATCCCTTTATTCACTAATGGAAGATAATATATCATGACCTTTGATGGAAATGATATAGCCTAAATAAATCCATGGCCATGGTGATCAATAGGCAATTTCAATTTATGGAAATTCAAACGAGCATATAGGTTGATGGAATTGGCATGCAACTTGCTCGATTAGGGATATTGTGATAAAGGGATTATATTACATGATAAATGTTCATATAAGGTGACATGTAATTACGACATTAACTTATTTCTCTATGGGTGCCTTGACATGTTACTAAATGCTAATATTGGACTTTAGGATGCTCCACCTAATGCCTCTGAGAAAGAGGCCTAGAGGGTCACTCACCAAGTGTATTCAGAATATTAGTTAAATAATTTATTATTTAACAAGTTGAATAAATATTATTCCTAGTCGTGGTTTAATAATTATTTATATATGCCTGATCGCATTTATTTCATCACTAGTTATTTAAGAGAATATATTGTGGGCAAAATAATTAATAAATATTGAGGAGGATTGGCAGACCGAGATTAATGGTCCAATGAGAAATAATAATATTTAATATTATTTGATTAAATAATATTTAATTATAACTCTAAAGTTAAGAGCATTTCTGGAAATAATAACATTTATGTTATTATTTGACATGGGGGTTTCGCTAGGATTAATGAAATAATTAAAAGCACTTGTTCAGATTATTTTATTATTACCCTAGTGAAATAAATTACCAGTTATATTATTCTCTTAATTAGCCAAGGGAAAGCTAAGTGATTATAATTATGTTGTACACAAAATTTGGAAAAAACCTATCAATCCTAGAGAGTTCATCCCTCTCCAAGATTTTTCTCAAGAACAAGAGTGATCCTCCTCCATCAGATCATGGAGAGCGCTTTGGAAGTGGTCCTCAAGGCGATCAAAGGAGAATGATGCAAGTGCAAGGATATTTTATGCTAGCACCTAGAGACTCCTTCAACAATTTTTGAAGATTCATGGAGCATGTGTGGATCACCACTAGAGGATATCTACCCTTTATCTCTACAACACAATGAATGCACACTATAGATCTGTGGTTGGATGCATCAACAAAGAAAGAATAACCTTGGAGGTAATTATATTTAATTAAATTAATTATAAACAAAATACATTGATCCTCTCTCTTAGTTTTGATTTTCTATTCCTTTGTATTATTTCTTTGATTCAATTACATGGATCTCAGCGTTAATCATCACATAGATCCTGAATTGTTCTTTGAATATGGAAAAAATCAAAGTTGGCACCATCCCTCCTGAGCTTCTGCTGCGACTGGAACCTACACCTATTACCATGAGCCCTAACCTTGGTAATAACTTAAATTTTCCAGTAATAAAAAAATGAATTTCCTCAACCCTTCTATAAGAAAAAAACAAAAAAAAATTCAATAAATCACCAATCAAACACATAATTCAATAAATCCCTAGAATACAGTTTACATCAAAAACAATACAAAAATACAATATGAATATCATCATAATAAAAAAAACTATATAATAAAATGTATCATATAAACCAAGAATACTGTTTACTTCAGAAATTTCCCTCAATATTAATATTTCTAAAACCATCACAACCCTCATTAACATATCCTACAAAACACTAGCATCACCACCTCCTCTCACACCACCGACATTATCATAATCATGTGCATCAACATCAACATTTGTATATAAACCTAAATTAGTGGATGGCGTAGATAAATCCTTATAAATAGAATGCATCATCATCAAGAAATCATCAATTGATGCAGCACACTCTAGTGGGAGTGTAGAATAAAGAGAAAATATTGCTCTCATCATATGTTCATTTATCATCTTTTGATGTCGAGAATCTTCTTATACCTTTTGAGTTGATTGTTTGATTGTAACATACATTTGTTCCTTTGGTACCATACCAGAACTAGTACTCAAAGAAACTATGTCGAAATACCAGTATCTAGATGCTATAGTCTTTTTCCTAGGCCGACAGTGTACCCTACCATGATGTTCATCTCTTAATGCCTGATGAAAATGATCATTTGGATCCAAATTGTTTGGTTCTTTTTCTATTAATATTTCCAAAGTAATATATTGAGTGATATATAATATAAATTAAAGTGATAAAATAATTTAAATAATTAAATTTAGATAAAATAAAATAAATTGAAATATACTTACAATCATTTCTAAGGTGTTTCTATTTACCGCGGTACCATGTCTCTTTTTCTTTCTTATACAAAACAAGGTAGAGTGAGGAACGTGACTCAAGATATTCAATGCCTTTTTTGGGGAAAAAAGTAAATAAATCAATATTAGAATCAATTTTAGTTGTTGGATTCCATGATGCATCCTGGGTAGGATTATTGTAATGTTGGGATGCACACATTAAGAATTTTTCCTAATTCAAAGAAGAGCACTTGGAATTTTGATAGAGGGATTACCTACTCCATTCTTGATAGCATGATCAACCAGATGAGTATATTGGTCTATTGATCTAGCATTGAGAATAAGAAATAAAGTGTGAGGCTGTCAAAATATAGGAAACATTAATGTATTCTCATAAGAGAAATTCACATGAATAGTTGTTGAGATCTATAAGCACACCAACCACTACAATTTGGAAGGTTTGGTGTCACAAGAGATGACTTGAGTAAGAATTCATGTGACTATACTATGAATGTATAATGAGGTTTCCTCATTGGGTTTTGGTGTACTATAATATGATCCACCACTTTTTGAGGGTTTTTCAATAACAAAATTTATGTGGATTTAGTTATGGGTGTTGTAACTATTTTATGTGAATTTGGCTAGGTATCGCTAGGTTTATGACTATTGGTTGATTGGAAATTTTTTATGGTGGATCATATGGATTTATTTTTCTACATTAATATTTTATAATAATGCCTAGAACTACCCCTAGTAGCTAACAACCCAACCTACTCCCCTAACACAATAAAAAAATAAAGCCCCCAACCCCTTACCTTTATGCAACAACTCCCCTAACAACCTCAAGACCCTAACTGTACACAACACTCCCTCATGACCCTTACCCATACACAACACTTCCATAGCTCCCCACCCTTACACAACACTCCCCCACAACCTTACACTTATCCAACACTCCCTCATAACCCTACCCTTACGCACCCCCAATACCCTACCCTTACGCAACACTCCCCCAGAACCCTTACCCTTACTCAACAACTACCCTAGATCCCTACCCTTATGAATCACTCCCCCAAGACCCTTTACCTTATATATAAGATCCCCCATCTTACCCTTACACAATAACTCCCCCACGTCTTTACCCTTACACAACACCCCCCATCTCCCTACCCTTACACAATAACTCCCCCAACTCCTTACCCTTATACATCACCCCCCAGGACCCTTACCCATATGCAACACTCCCACAAGACCCTTACCCTTATGAAGTAGCTCCCCCAAGACACTACACTTAGGCAAAACTCCCCCATGACCTTTACCCTTCCAAAAAATACCCCTATGAATCTACCCTTATACATCAGATCCCCCAGCTCCCTACCCTTATATAGAACTCCCCCAACTCCCTACCTTTACGCAAGTCTCCAACACTCTTACATAAGTCTCCAACATGACCCTTACATAGGGCTCCATCACTCTTAATAAACCGAAATATAAATTAAATAAATGAAATATTCCTTTTTGAATGTGAAGATTTTTTAGTAATAGCCAAATATATTATTAGAATTAAAGAGAAATGTTTGTCGGCACTACAATTTTGGTGGGAACTTGGAATGATCATTGAGTATAAAAGAGAAAGGTGTGATTCTCAACATTGATGAAAATTCATGGAGTCATACATATTTTAAAAAAATCTTGTAGCAGTTCTGGTGGAGAAAATATACAATTGAAATATCATATTCAGAATAGGAGACATAATGGAGAAGGGGAAGGATATTAAAATATCTGAGATTTGGAGAATATAAAATATAATATTATAGAGAAAAAATTATTGACACATATGGTTTGATTCATGTGAAGGATTTTGAGAAAAAAGGGGAAAAAGTATCATTAATACACTTGGATTTAGAAGGAGTGAACCAAATGATATTTATTGTTTTGTGATTATAATCTTTTAAAGAAGAAGTGTTGATGCGATTCAAAGGAAAAACATGGAAATGTTGTCTAATCATTTCCAATTTCTGGTGTGAAGAACATTTTGAGGGTTATGTTATTGTACTATTTAGATAAATAACAAAGATGGATGTGTAAATAAACATGATAATAAAGAAATATGAGAATAAAAACAATTGCATCCAAAAACACAAAACTATAAAAAAACAAACCAATTTTACACAACAAAAAAACTTTGGAGGTAATAAATCTAAATTTTAAGAAAATGATGTTGCATATTTTAAATGTCAAATTACCCATGCTTTCTCATGATATGGGAGAGAAGTGTGTCCAAGAGAGTGAATGTATTTCATTATGCTTTTATTTATTTTATTTATATCATATTTATCTTATAAAAAAATTATATAATTTCATTAATTTCAATAAAATAAGTAATTTATACATTAAAATAATTTTAAAATAAATAAATGATTATATATATATATATTTATTTAACTAATACCTTAAGTTATGGACTCTTCTAATACCCGATCATCTCTCTATATTGTGATATTGGTCAATTAGGAATGCTCAATATTTCTTTAAGCTTGATATCAACTCTCTCTTTCCAACCAACATATAAGTCATACTTTTATGCTCACAACATTTCACCCAAATCCATTAACTTTTTGGCCCTAACATTCTATCCATCAAGAAAATTATATTGAAGTTTCATTGAAAAAAATATTTGTTAATAAAATATTATAAATTAATATATATAAAATCTAATTAACATTACTTACCCAAATATATGACCACACATTGTCCTTTATTTGGTCTCCAACTTCTCTTAAAGTTATTGCTTGAAACAGAATGACATTGTTATGTTTAAAAAGTATACCTATAAAAATTTTATATTCCTTATAATTTTTCCTAGTGATAACTCCATCCTCGTTGTATTGAACCATAATATCTGTGTGTCAATTCTAGACCTCTCACATTTTTGTGCAACCTCATCATTTGGTAGTGGATGTAGCTAATTATGAACAATAGTTAGTAAAGGAAAATAATTTATATGAATTTATAATTAATCATTATTAGTAATGTTTAAACACATACTAGTAGATAGGGGATCTACTATCCCCTAGAGTGCTACTTTTGGATGAGGATGGGGGAGTACCCTCTGTGGGAGGTGGAATATCTACAACAGGAGTACTATGTATAGTCAATGAAGATAAATATACTTATGGAGGAAAAAAACCTTGTGGATATACTTGTAAAGATGAAGGTGGATATGAAAATAGTGTTTTAATATATGGAAGTGGAGTGCCCTATACATTGGATGATGGGAATGGGTAATAAGGATGGATGAAAGTTTGATCACTGCTATCCTGTGTGGGTGTGGGCAGAAAGGGATATGGAAAAGGTGGGTATAGAAAATAAGTAGATGGAATAATCAGGGGATGACCTCTTAGTGACTGAAGTAGCATGAAGAGAGGCTGAACTGGATGACCTCCTGGTGAATAAATCAGCATGGTGGTAGGTTGAACTGTAGAATCAGTCGTAACGATACTCCCCACTACACTGTCAAGCTCTGTAGTATAATTTAATAATATACTCAATGAAGTATCCTAAAATAAAATGAATGTTAGAATTAAATGAATGATGAAAAGATAAATAATATGAAATAACATAATATCTAAACATAAAATGCACTTACATTGGTGATCATAGAAGATATGCCTAAATCTCTAATTCACTGCTAATTTCGCTGCATTATTCTCCTTCTAAATTCTTTATAATCAAGTATACCAACTTTTAAATTTTAAATAGTATTCCAATATAAATATAAGTAATGAAAATGTTAAATAATACAATTGTTTGACTTTAAAAATAGATTAAAAGACACAAAATTCTATTTAATGCAAGAATTTATCAACTTAAAAATAATAATTTCATTACATTTTCTCATCCAGTTACCACAATGAAAACTCATTTAAAATTTTCACAATTTAATTAACAAAATTAATTTGATATCATATTTAAATGTTTAAAAACACATAAAATATAACAATAATATCAAGTAAACACTTAAAAATGAGTCAACACTATGTATCCCCTATTATAATTCTGGTTCAAAATCTATTCTAACAATTAAATCATTTGTGTCATAAAACAAAACATGTGAATAAATACCGATAGGTTCATCCAAAACATCACTACCATCCACGCCTTCATCAAAAATATTTCTTGAAATGACCTTAATAATAACACCAAATTGTTGTTTTAATAGTTTAGCTACATAAAACACCTGTCTAGCTTGTGATGCAAGAATATAAGGTTTATCGATATGAAGTTGATGTTTCATATCAATCACTCTAAATCCATAGTAATCTATATTCATTCCTTCCATGTCATTAAATCAAACCGCTTACATTTTATCATTGTGACATGACTATGTGCGTAGTAATATAATAAAATGATTCTTTTGATAACCCCATAATATGTTATATTTTTCAATCGAGGTTTATTGTGTGATGCACTCACATAACAATCTATTGTGGTGCTTATCGTGACACCGTCATACTGTATTGATTTTTTTTCATAACCATTGATAAATAATTTAAAGCCATTGACAATAATTGTCTTACAACCACGTACTACACTATTTGGACCAATTGATAACACTCTTTGTCACACCTGGACCTTGAGCTGCATCATGTTTTTAATTTTTATTTTTTATCTTATAATTTTATTTTCTCTTAATTATTATTATTCTTTTTATATGAAATGTAGGCCAAGCCCAACTAGGGTTTTGTGATTTTGCGATGATAAATGATCATTTTGGTCTTGACAGTGTTCAACACACCCCTGTCAAAGCCGCACGACCTCTCCTAGGTCACTACGTGGCCTCGCTCGGCTCCCCGCATGCCTGGCTGATGTTCACAAAATTAAATGAATTGAATTAATAATAAATAAAATTAAATGAATGTTAGAATAAAAATAAAATAAATAAGAAGATTTCACTGATAATGATAATATTATTATTTTAGGATATTATTAATAATTATTGAGTATTATTATTATTTATATTAGTGATGGAAATTTTGTTATTTTATTCATTATTATTACTCTTTTTTAGTTATTATCATTATTATTATTAATATTATTATCACCACAATTTTCAGAATTTATTATTTATTATTAGTAATTTCCATTTTTCTTTATTTGTTTTTCTTTATTTTTTTTCTATGGTTTGCGCTACCCCCTTTTTTGGGTTTGGTTTGCACCACACCTATGGGCTCCCCCTTCCCTGCACGCTGAAGCCATTTCTTCCCCTTTCTTCATGCCGCATAGCTGCCTCACTCCCCTTCTACCCAGTGCACCACGGCCTTGCGCTCCCGTCTGATCACTAGCCCATCACATCGCCTATTACCCAGTGCAACCCAAAGCACCACCCCCTTCCATGTCCGACCGACCTTATCCTGCTCCCGCATAACCCCTTACTCTCCCTTGGACTCTCCTCATCAGTGAATTACCCCGCAACTCCTCTAACAGCCTCCCAAGGCCGGAAAACCTCTTCTGTTTGTGCGTGAACTCTTCCGGCCAGCACCACCATCGCGCGCCCCCCTCGCTGGACTAGCCACACCCCTGCTCCTCAGCCAACCCTGATGCACTGACCATCATACTCATATTCTGTCTGATGAACGCCACCCCGCTGTTCCTCTACTTTCCTTGCGTGAACCATGTTCAACATGCCTCCTATACTGGGTTTTTCTTGAGATAATTGGTAAGCAATTCTTCGCTTCAAGTGTTAGAGGCCCATGACTTTTGGTTGGAATGAAAGATACAATATCTTTTGCATAATCAGATTCATAGAAATACAATATTTGTTGTTGTTGTTCTTGTTGTATTTTTATTTTTGAAATCCCATGAAGAAGTAATAGGGGTTACTACAATTCTGTCTTGTCACCGCCGGCACACCCCCTTCCATCCAATTTTTCCATCACGACGAACCTCCAGTGGCCTCTTTTAAGCTCTAACTAGCCTCCTGTCGCCTCAACAATGGTGAGTACTCCCTTGTCTAGTTGTGTCTTCAATTTTTGGGGCGGGAGTCCATGTTTTTTGGTTTCTATTTTTATGTTATTGGTTCAAATTCATGTGTTTGAGTTCACAATAGGTTCCTTGTGGTGCAAACAGAGTACGATTGAGGTTTCATGCTCGGATTTGAAGATTTCACACCAATTTTTGGGGTTTTAACGTCAAGGTTGGTGGTTATGAATTTAAAAATTATTTAATGAATTACTTTTCTTGATTATTTAATTTATTATGTTCTTTGATTAGTTCTTTTGGGTATGGATTTGGTTTTCTTGATGTTTTCCATGTGTTAGTTTTGTTTGGTAGCATGTTCATGTGGTGTAGCTGCATTCTTTGGTTGAAAACATGTATTTAGTCAATCGTCAGTGTTTAATAATATGTGTAGTTATTTTTCCATTTGTTCTGGTGGTGTTAATCATGTTTTCGATATGGTGTTTCATGTTCTTGGTCATAGGTGAAGGTGTTGTGTGGGTTTAATAGGTTATTGTTGTGAAAACCATGTTGAACCATCCCTTAGTGTTTTATAAAGTTTGCGTTTGTTTTGTGAAAATGTGAAAAGTGTGCAGTTTATGTTCTGGTGTAGCTTTCATATGAATTTTGTCCAAAAAGAGGTTTGAGTGGACTTTTGGAATTTAAAGTCATGTGTCATATTCTGAAATTGGTAAAAAAAATTTAGTGTTTTTTTAATCGGGAAAAATGTTATTTTAATTGTGCGGTTGGGTTATTAATTGATGTGAGTGGTGCAGTTTGTGTTCTTGAAGTGGTGTTGGGTGTGTTTGGTCATAAAGGAGGGATGAGTTGGTTTTATGTGTTAAGTTTTTCAATGCTTATTTTTAAAGAATTTTTTTACAAATAATTTAATATGTTTTAATAAATAATTATTAACGATGTAGGAATTGTTTAACTAAGTTGGTTAAAGTCTTTTGGTGTGCATACTTTATTTCAAATGGATTTCTGTGGGTGTGTAAGTGTGGCGTTGGGTTTAGGTAACACCCTGTTTGTTTTATTTGTCTGATTTTGACTTTAAATGTAAAATTATAACATCTTGAGCACAATAGGGTAAGCCTGGGTACTAGGTGGGTGGACTAGATCTAGCGTGCTAGTGATACATAAGCATCTCTGGCCCAGTTTCACTTAGCTGGTCTGACGATTACGAAACTAACTAAATTTTGGATGATGGTTGGAGACCACTAGGTTATGGATATGTTTCCCTACTAGTGGATCATGCACGAGAACATATTTTGTTGTGTTTCCTATACTACTGTTCACCAAGATGCGATGTTCTAGGGTCCCATTCTTTTTGCTAGTACTTATAGGGACTCTCCTACTTTTGGTTCTCCTTGACTACTATACACTCACCATCGACATATGGTGTAGCTTGTGGGTTTTCTTGAATGTTTGGGTTTTCTTAAATGAAAGGTTATTTTTTTTATTTTTTAAGTTGTTTTATTTGAAAATGTTTTCTTTATAAAAACCATTTCTTTAAAGTTGTTCAAGCTTTGGTGTCCTTTCATTTATATAGAATGCAAATGTATTTGTTATTTAATGTTTATATGTGGAACCTTTTTATTGGGTGAAGTACTACAGGGATCCTGGCTCACACCCTACATACACCTTTAGGTGTATGTAGACCTTGTTCCATGTGTATTCCAGGTTGAGGCAATGTGCTCAGCGATGATGGTTCAAGTTGTTGATGATGTTCTTATGAAGGTTGGTGTTTGTGGCTTGTGGATGTCACACCTCTCTTGTTTCTTGGAGGTTTGGGTTAGAGTTTTATTTTATTTTTTTGTCATTACTTTTTTGATGTTGGTTCAAGTTGTAAACCTTTAAATTTGAATTTTAGTTTAATGCCCTATTTGGTTGTTTGTTTTCAGTTTTAGTCTATTTATCTTATCAGTTTTTTGTGTTTACTATTTCGGGTAAATCGTTCCCATGTGTTAGTTTTGATACCTAGGAACTTGTGCCAGCCCATGGGGATCGGGAATTCCCTTCGGGCCATGTCACAGACTGGGTTGGGTGCTGGGTCAGATGGCGACCCGGATTGGTTTGTGACAAAATGGTATCAAAGGTAGGTTTTCTCTCTTGGGTCGTGTTCTTTTGGGATAGAGTCACAGTAGACTGGAGTTAAGGTTATTGGGACTTGACATCCTGGCTATGAGTAAGGTGCCTAGCCAGCACACCTTGTGGCGGGACTTGAGTTACCAAAGTAAGTTGAGGTTTGTCAGAGTCTTTGGTCCTTGCAGTAATCCTGTTTAGGGGAAATGAAAAGGGAGTAGGGTCAGTGGTCCCAGTAATATTACAGGGTCTGGAAAGCCATGTGGAGCCGGGGATGCTATCTTAGAATACCCTTTGTAGTGGTGGCGTGATTGGTGTATGGACACCAACCATATGTCCCAGTCACTTGCTGACACTAGTTCCCTCTTGCATCGTTCCTCATCTCTTTGTTTTGGATTCATGAAAATATGGTTTTTAAGTAAAAATGATTTGTGTCATGAGTTTGAATTATTATTTCTCCCTACACGTTTAGTGTTCTCTTGCGGTATGTCTTGGCCATTGGACCAGTTTTATTAGGCCCATGGTTTTCTTTCTTGACTAGTGCATGCCCCCCATAAAGCATTAACATGCGATTGAAGTGCGTCTACGAGTAATTCACCATTGGCCGATCCTCGAGTTGATTAAAGTGAGGACTCTCCCTTTTTAGTGATAGTGATAAGTTTTTCCTTTATCCTTTTCGGTTATGCAGATACTCTCGTAGTGGGATGATAGACGTGAGAGGATTTGAAGGGAGCTTGGGTCTCTTTGAGTTGTCTTAGTTGTTGGGTATGAAGTTTGACATCATTGCGTCTGAAGGTTCCCCCTGGAAGCGGTGAAAAGAATTCTAGCGGGGAAGGGTGAAGGCAGTTCGGAATTATCGGTGTTGACCGATGTCTTGAAAGGATTGTAGTTCTTTCGTCAGCTTCTAGGGTCATGTTTGGTGACGTCTTGCGATGTGAGTTCTCTTCAAAGAGAAAAGGTGGATTTCATAGAGTCCTTCGGTAATCCCTACTTTCATGGGTGTGTATCCTACTCTTAGGGAGTTCTAATTTTTCTATTCAAGGGGGAGAGTTCTTCATGTGTCTTTCATTCTTAATTTTCTTAGTTAAGGTGAAGAAATGATGCATGCACGCATCATCTAAACCCCTATTTTGGTGGACGTTCTGCGAGGGAGTAGGTGGATGTCAAAGTGTGTTGTGTCTGATGGGGTTGTCTTGATTTCAGTATGGTTGCTTACGACACCAGGAAAAAGAGTAGCTTCACTCGGGAGTCTTCGATGCCTGACTATGAGGTAGGAGATGCTTCAAACATCAGAGCTCCAGCCATAGGCCTCAGAGTGAAGCTGACGCATGGTCAGGAACCCCTAGATTTCATGAGACCCCGACTTTACTTCTGTCATCGGTATTGAAGATAAACGTGGTTTAAATTGTTTTATGTGGTTGTTCCATTTCGAACCACCCATTTAGGTGTGTGGGGTTTCCCGTGACTATGAGTATGCATGGCCGTATTGTTGCCTTAAATTTTAGGGGGTTGGGTCCCACCAGATGAAATTGATTTTAGTGGTCTTTATGGGGTCTGTTAGGTAAATTGGTCTCAGATTTGAATAGTGCTCATCTAGGGACGTGGAGATGCTGGTTGGTCTTAGGTCATGGTTTTGATTCCCGGTGGTCGGGACCCTCCCTCCCCTCCCCTTGTGATGGGGTGTTTGGTCACCATTGGGATATTTTCAAAGTTCTATATCTTATGTAAGTTCTAATAGTGGGGATACCCACATTGGGTCTCATACAAATGTATTTGGAATGAATGGATGTTGGAATTTTCTTAAATGGTGGGGAGTCTGCTCGGACCTCCCTATGTCAGTTTTCTAGTCTTATCTTGGGTGTTGGTAGGTTCTTAGTGGTGGGGAGACCCTCGTGCTTCCCCACATTGACCTTTTGGTTCTGTTTCTAAAGATGGCTTAGTGATAAGTGATAAGAATGTTCCTTGGACGTGGTTTGACCTTATTTGTTCATTCTAGACAAATGGTGTGGTTTTAGTTTAATAGTGCTTGAGATGTTTTGGCTTGTGAAGTCGGTTTCCATGGGTGTGAGAGTTCCTTTCCTTGATCAGTCAACTGGAGGCGTTCTAGATCTTTGGGGTGGGCAACACATATCAGAAAGTCTTTTTACGTGTCTCTTGAAGTTGTCTTTGAGTATCTTTCTCTGAGCATGATGCTTTTTCCTCTTTTTTATTGTTGATTATGGGGATCCTATTTGAACCTTGGTGGGGGTATTGGCATCTTCTTTGAGTCTCAACCTTAGTTGTGGCTTTTCGGGGACAGAAAGCTTTATGGTGGGGAGAATTGTCACACCCAGACCTTGTGCTGCGTCATGTTTCTAATTTTTATTTTTTATCTTATAATTTTATCTACTTCTAATTATTATTATTCTTTTTATATAAAATGCGGGCTGAGCCCAACTGGGGTTTTGTGCTTTTTCACTGATAAATGAGCATTTTGGCCTTGACATCATTTAGCGTGCCACTGTCGAAGCCGCACTGCCTCGCCTAGGTTGCCGCGTGGCCTTGCCCGGCTCTCCGCGCGCCTGCCCGATGATCAGAAAATTAAATGAGATGAATTAATAATGAATAAAATTAAATGAGTGGTAGAATAAAAACAAAAAAAAAACAATAATATTTCACTGATAATGGTAATATTATTATTTGAGGATATTTATAATTATTATTGAGTATTATTATTATTTATATTAATGATGATAATTAAGTTATTTTATTCATTATTATTACTCTTGTTTTAGTTATTATTATTATTATTATTATTATTATTATTATTATTATTATCACAATTGTTAGAATTTATCATTTATTATTAGTAATTTCCATTTTTCTTTATTTGTTTTTCTTTCATTTTTTTCTAGGGTTTGCACTACCCACTTTTTTTGGGTCTGGTTTCCGCCGTACCTGCGGGCTCCCCCTTCCCTGTGCGCTGAAGCCGTTTCTTCTCATATCTTCATGTCTCTCCGCCGCCTCACTCCCCTCCCACCCAGCGCACCGCGCCCTTGTGCTCCCATCCGTCCACCATCCCATGGCGTCGCCTTTTACCCAGCGCAACCTAAAGCACCACCCCCTTCCACATCCGACAGACCTTCCCCTGCTCGTGCCTAACACCCTCCCTCTCCCTTGGCCTCTCCTCACTGGTGACTTCCCCTGTAACTCCTTCGACAGCCTCCCAAGGCCGGAACACCTCTTCTGTTTGCATGAAAACTCTCCCGGCCAGCACCGCCGTCGTGTGCTCCGCTCGCTAGACCAGCCGTACCCCTGCTCCTCAGCCAAACCTGACACACTGAACGTCCTCCTCCTGTACCATCTAATGACTAACACCCTGCTGTCCCTCTACTTACCTCATGTGAACCATGTTCAGCATGCCTCCTCTACTGGGTTTTTATTAAGAGAATTGGTAAGAAATTCTTCGCAACAGGTGTTAAAGGCCCGCGACTTTCTGTTGGAATGTAGGATACAATATCTTTTGGATGATCAGATTAATAGAAATACAACCTTTATTTTTTTTGTTCTTTCTGTATTTTTCTTATTGAAATCCCATGAAGCAGTAATAGGGGTTACTTCAATTCTGTCTTGTCACCGCTGGCGCACCCCATTTCGGCCAATTTTTCCATCACGGTGAACCTCCGGTGGCCTCTTTTAAGCCCCGACCAGCCTCCCGTTGCCTCAACAATGGTGCGTACGCCCTTATCTAGTTTTTTCTTCATTTTTTGCGGTGGGAGTCCATGTTTTTTGAGTTTCTATTTTTATGTTATTGGTTCTAATTCATGATTTTGAGTTCGCACTAGGTTCCGTGTGGTGAAAACAGAGCGCGATTGAGGTTTTGCGCTAGGATTTGAAGATTTGACACCAATTTTCAGGGTTTTGACGTCGAGGTAGGTGGTTCCATGTTTAAAAATTATTTAATGAATTACTTTTATTAATTTTTTAATTTATGATTTTCTTTGATTAATTATTTTGGGTATGGATTTGGTTTTCTTGATGTTTTCCATGTGTTAGTTTTGTTTGGTAGCATGTTCATGTGGTGTGGGTGCGTTATTTGGTTGAAAACATGTATTTAGTCAATTTTTAGTGTTTAATAATATGTGCAATTAGTTTTCCATTTGTGTGAGTGGTGTTAATCATGTTTTCAATATGGTGTTGCATGTGTTTGGTCATAGGTGAAGGTGTTGTGTGGGTTGAATTGGTTATTCCTGTGGAAACCATGTTGAACTGTCCCCTAGTATTTTATAAAGTTTTCATTTGTTTTTTGAAAATGTGAAAAGTGCGCGGTTTATGTTCTGGTGTAGTGTTCATATGAATTTTGTCCAAAAAGAGGTTTGAGTGGAATTTTGGCGTTTAAAGTCATGTGTCATATTCTGAAATTGGTTAATAAAATTTTTAGTGTTTTGCTTAATCGGGAAAAAGGGTCTTTTAACTGTGCGGTTGGGTTATTAATTGATGTGAGTGGTGCAGTTTGTGTTCTTGACATGGATTTGGGTGTGTTTGGTTATAAAGGAGGGCTAAGTTGGTTTTATGTGTTAATTTGTGTTATGTTTATTTTTAAAGAATTTTTTTACAAAGAATTTAATATGTTTTAATAAATAATTATTAACGATGCATGAATTATTTAACTATGTTCGGTAAATTCTTTTGGTGTGCGTACTTTTTTTCAATTGGATTTCTGTGTGTGTAAGTGTGGCGTTGGGTTTAGGTGACACCCTATTTGTTTTATTTGTCTGAGTTTGACTTGAAATGTGAAATTGGAACATCTTGAGCACAAAAGGGGAATCCTGGGTACTAGGTGGGTGGACTAGATCTAGCATGCTAGTGATACTGAAGTAGCTCTGGCCCAGTTTCACTTAGCTGGTATGACAATTGCAACACTAACTAAACTTTGGATGATGGTTGGAGACCACTAGGTTATGGATGTGTTGCCCTACTAGTGGCTCATGCATGAGAACATATTTTTTTGTGTTTTCTATACTAATGTTCACTGAGACGTGATTTTCTAGGGTCTCATTATTTTTTCTAGTACCTATAGGGCCTCTACCACTTTTGGTGCTCTTGGACTACTATACACTCACCGTCGGCATATGGTGTAGCTTTTGGATTTTCTTAAAGGTTTGAGTTTTCTTAAATGAAAGGGTGTTTTTTTATTTTATTTAAGTTGTTTTCTTTGAATGTGGTTTCTTTATAGAAATTGTTTCTTTATTATTGTTCAAGGTTTGGTGTCCTTTCATTTATTTAGCCTAAAAATGTATTTGTCATTTAATGTTTATATGTGGAACCTTTTTATTGGGTGAAGTCCCACTGGGCTCCTGGATCACACCCTATATACACCTTTGGGTGTATGTAGACCCTGTTATTTGTGTATTCTAGGTTGAAGCAACGTGCTCAGTGATGGTGGTTCGAGTTGTTTATGGTCTTCTTATGTAGGTTGGTGTTTGTGGCTTGTGGATATCACACCTCTCTTGTTTCTTAGTGGTTTGGTTTAGAGTTTTAGTTTCTTTTCTTATCGTTACTTTCTGGATCTTGGTTCAAGTTTTAAACCTTTAAATTTGAATTTTAGTTTAAGGCCCTGTTTGGTTGTCTGTTTTTAGTTTTAGTCTCTTTATCTTATCGGTTTTTTTGTGTTTACTATTTCGGGTAAGTCAATCCCATGTGTTAGTTTTGATACCCAAGCACTTGTGCCAGCCCATGGGGACCAGGAACGCCCTTTGGGCTATGTCGCGGATCGGGTCAGGCGCCGGGTCGGACGACAACCCGGCTTGGTTCGTGACACTCTTATTTGATCTGATACACTGTTCATTGGTAAACTTAGAACCTGAAAGATACCAACATTGAATATTAAATAGATATCTATGATTAAGTTATGTAAAAAAATAAATCTATTACCTTTGAATTTAACCAAGCCGTAAATTATTTATTTGAAATTTTTTCTTCCTCTTAATAGATAAAGAACTGTATCTCCTTTTTATAATTTCTAAATGTTCTCTAAAAATATGAAATCTTCAAAATTTCAAAAGATATAAAACAATCATACAATGAAAAAAGGCATATTTATTAGTTTACTTACTTGATGTAATCATAAAACACACCAAATTTAAATAATAATATATGATGAGCCATTTCCCACTCTTCCCTATTCAAATTACATAATGAGTATGATACAAATATTCCCTCTTTTTGGGGTAATGAAGGAAATATAGGCTCAATGGGGTCATATTTCTTATCTTCAGTTCTCATTAGTCGATTAGAATTCATAGTGAGTTAGTCAAGTATATTGAACAAAAATCCATGCATTATTTTTCTAAATATCATTTCACAATAGAGTATTTAATATGATATTTATTTCTCATATAACTTTTCAATGAAGACATCATTATTTCTATATGATACATTCAATGACTCGAAATAAGACAACCAAAAAGAAATTATGTGGTAAGATGCATAGTCATATGTAAGATACATGTGAATAATGAAGATGTGAAAATTTTATCTAAGTCACAAAGAATAATTAGTGCATCTATTTATAATTTTTTAATAACACTTATGATCATTATTTTGGCACAAAGATATCAATAAAAATGACATAACCTAATCAAAATAACTCTAACATTATGTGAAAGTAAATGTTGAATGAAAATGGGAATCAACTCATGTAACAATGCATGATAGTCTTGGGTTTTAAGAGATTTTAGTTTCACATATTATGTATTCACCCTTTTAAAAATGTTACTTGAATAACCATATGGAACCTTTAAACTTTACAAGCCCTAAAGGAATTGTTTTTTCTATGCCTTTGTTAATGAAAAACAAGCAAAATAAAATTTTCACGTATTCTGGACAATTAACTTAGGATGAATTCTTGGTCTTATACCTCAATCTATCAAATCATGATGTGACCAAAAATCGCCTTTTGTTTTTCCTATGACATTTAAAATAGTAATAAGTAATATTTATAAAACGTTTTTCTTTATATGAATTACGTAAAAGAAATGATGTAATCAATTTGATGAATAATAAGACAACTAAAAGTATATACTTTTATTTCTCCAATTTATATTGGAATTCAAATTATTATTCCTTAACTTTTGATTAACTCTTTTTAATAACATAATTCAAACTATTAACTTCTTTAAAAATATTATTCCCTGACATGTGTTGAGGTGTTTCATCTATCTCTACGACATTATTGAACCGTCTTTGATTTTTTCCTGTATGGATGATCCATTGGTAGAAACCATCGATGCCTTAGGAAGTTGAAAGTTTTTTAAAAATTCAATCTTTCTGAACATGTATTTTTCATAAAAATAGGGAAAGTTAATTTACCTTTTTTACTCCAACTAAAAATCATTTCGTATGCAGAGAAATCATTTATAATCCATAATAAATCTATATGAAACATAAAACACTCCTTCCTAAATGAATCATATACTTTGACACTAATGATAAAAATATCCTTTAACTCATATATTAATGGTGAAAAGTATATTTCAATATCATTTTTAGGAGAACTGGGTCTAGATATCAATATACTCATGATAATAAATTCCTTCTTCATACACATCCATGATTTTTTTTATAAATGTGAATGAAAATAGTATAAGTGATATGTGCAGTATGCATATGGTGAAATAGGTTGAAACTATCACATGATAATCCGAATATAATATTTCATGGGTCAACTTACAAGATTAGGATGTAACCTATCAAATTTCTTCCAAGATAACTCATTTACAGGATGAACTATTTCATCATTATCCTTATTTCTTTTATTTTCATTCCATATCATATTTCTTTCCATTTGTTTTGAAATAATTTTTTTTTGAATCCCAGTAATTAAAGGAAAGTGTTACATCAGTTTATATGGTATAAAATATCTAGTTTTATCTTTATTAGTCTTCTACCTTGATGTACCACATTGTTTTCACTAACTCAACTCTGCATTTTCTTTCTAGAACAAACAATAATATTTGGGGAAAGTATGAATCTTATTAGATGAAAATCCAATTTTTTCAACCATATTTGATGCCATATAGTCATTTTCTAGAATACATGCATCATCAGGTAGTAAATCCTTAATAAATGTAAGGAGATAGTCAACCATAAAATTACTGAATCCATACATTACTTTCCCATGATATGATTGTATTAAAAAAATCAAGTTTTCTTATTTTTCCATATGCTCGATATATTAGGTTATTCATATCTTCCACCATCTTTCTAATATACTAAACACCATTATTTTTATCAACAAGAAAAAACTATGTTCCCATGTTCATTTCCTCTTACACTAGTCTATATGAGGGTTTAACTTCAGAAACAAATGGAAACAGACTAGAAATCAAATTTTTCATACCAATCCTTTCAGTTGAATCAATTTTATTCTCAATTTGAGATTTTTTTCTATTATGATACCACACATGATATTTTTTTTGGAAATCACTTTAAGTGATTTGGAAACTAACTTCCTCATAATTTAACCATGTAATTATAACATAATCAAAACGTGGTCATCAAATTAACTTTCCATCTATATCATTATTGAATTCAAAGTCCAAAAAATATCGTAACTCCTAAAAATCACCACCGATCTGATCAATATTGTACATATAAATTCTATCTATTCTAATGAAAATAATGATACATAAAATAAATAATCTAGAAAATGCATTAACATGATATTTATTGTTTCATGAGATAAAAACTAATTATCAATAACATGTTTATAAAAAAAATAAATATCCTAAATGGAAAGTAAAATAATATATTTTATGTTATTAAATTTCAACTTATAGTCAATTTTCTATTCATAATATTCAGTATTTATTAATTCATTATTTTCAAACATATTATATTAAATCTTCATCAATAATAATTTTTTGAAACTATTTTACAAATACATATTGTAACACCCCAAGCTTCCATGGTACGCCTCCCTTTCAATAATACAGTAGCGTGTGTTGTACGCAACTTCGAGTTCTAACACACACACCACAACCAATCAAACTAGCTGTTATGAATAGTAATACCCAATTTTTGAAATTTTATAAATTTTATCTTTCAAAATGGACTTCATTTTTGGATTCGAAATATCGAAATTAGCCTAGGGTGAAATTTTGGTATTTTTCCGAAAACTTTCAATTTTTCATGAATAGTGAAAAAACACTGAGTTATAGTTTAAAATCGAATTTTTATTTAAATAATTATTTATTTTATTTAAATTTAATTAAGGTCAAAATAGATACATAATACCTATATAAGTTCAATGTAATTCATTGGAGTTAGTTTAGAATAATTTTAGAAATATAAAAATTTTATTGAACTTTTCACCGTCTTTTACCCACCTCCTAGGAGAATTTGGAAATTCACATAAAACTTAATTTTACCGCTTCTATGAGTGGAATTTCAAAAATCCGAGAGACATGGTTAATATCAAGGAGTAAAATGTGGTTCAATGAGTTGAAAATAATTTTTGTTGAATAGTAACTTTTTACTTTTATTTACCACGGTTAAAAGTAAATAGGGTAATTAAGGGTAAAAATGATATTAATATTACCCTAACACATGTCCTAATTCTATTTGACAAGTGTATCTAGACCAAAAACAACCTTAGGAATAAAATATTATCATTTAGGTCCCCTTGGATTAGATTAGGACATTTATTATTATTTAATTCAAAGAAGAGTTAAAAGAGTTAAAATCAATGTTTATTTACTAAAACATTTTTAATATAGGTTTATAAATAAGATAAATTCGATTGTAAATATTAATTAGAAATATAAAGATATTTCCTACATAATGGTATTTTATTTATAATTTTTAGACATTAAATAATTTAATTTATTTATGACACAATGGTGATGCAGTAATTACCTAATTAATGAAATATTAAAATAATTGATATTATAAATATCAAAGTAAATGTAATTTGAGACTTTTTATGAATTAAACTAATTTTTTAGGTTAATATGACATATTATTATTGGTTATATAAATTTATTTCGAAGTAATAACGCTGTTATGAAATTATCAAAAACAAAATACCCAATAGTGTCAAAATTGACATAAAAGAGTTTTTAAAACAAATATTATATTATTAATTGATATTAAATTCCTAAAAATCTAAGGTTTGGAAAAGAGAATTATATCATGATAGTTGTATCATTAATGGACCACTTGGGGGTCACTTGGAGGTATATAGTAAGTTTATTAACTATAGAATCTAAAAATACAAAGTGACATGGTATGTTTCAAACTAATTAACTAAGCATTAAAACTAAAATATAAGGTTAATATAATAACCCAAACCTGTCTAAATTCTATTGGTTGAAATTATTTCGACCCATACCCACCTTAGACTTTGAATAATACACTTTGGAGCCATTAGAAACCGAATTTTAATTTATTATAAAATAATATTTATAACTTTTCGAAAGGTTCCCCTCACCCCTCTTATAAAAGGGAACTCCCCCTTCTCTCATTTCACACCTTCAAAGCCTTTTGTCTCGGCCAAAATCTACCCAAATATCCTCCCAACTTCCCTCACTAATACCTATAGGCCTTAGTTTGATCAGAAAGCCAACCTAAGGAGCCCTTTTGATCAAATCAAAAGGAAGAACCCGAAGAAGAGTTAATGTTTTCACCACCCTTTTTCAAATTCATTTCTTCTTCAACTTCTTCTTTCTTTGTTATTCCCATTCTAAAATAATAAATCCAGTATCTACTATATATTGTGATATTATTATAAATATGGTACAACCATTTTCAGTATTCTATCCATCCTTTGAATGACATGTCACCATACGTGCGTACGTACGACTTACCGTCTCTACGCCGTGGTGTAATTGTTATTCAATATATTATTATTTGTATGGGTATAATAATGATGTGTAATTCATGTAAATAATAAATATAACATGATAATGATTCTGTATATATGATATAACATCCAATTATAAATTATTTTAATATCAAAAGAATGATATTGTCGCTCGTGCGTACGTACGGACTACTGTCTCCACGAACGCGATGAGATTCATTCCCCATCATATCCATTCAAGTATAATTATCATTTTATAATGTTTAATGACTTTATATAATTATGGATATGAATAAAATAAAACCTATCCATAACAAACATGCCTTATGTAAAAGAACATATATAAGAAAACGATTAAGTTAACACCTGAAACGACGATAATACTAAAATATTATTAACAAAGCATTAATAAAAGATCATATATGATATCATAATAATGTATTTGGTTCTTTTATAACTTAATAACAATGTTTTAACTATTATACAGGAGGTAAAAATACCATCTACTAAGGAAAAGTACAAGGTAAGGATTATTTCACAATCTCTTCATTATCTGAGGTTGTTTATACACGATTATCTAATGGGACCTCTTTATCATCCACATCCATGTTTCTTAAAAATGTATTTCAAATAATTATTACTATTTTAAAGACTATAGTATAAAGTCATTTATAACCTTGTTGAATTTTTATAATAAGTTTATAAAGGAATCTTTCCATCGTTTTCCAAACAAGGTCCTTTTTAACCTTTTCGAAAGAATTAAGGTAAGAATGTATTTTTTTAACTTATATGGCGGGTGTGGCTATTTTCCGCCATTATAAAATCTTCAAAGATTCCCTTACAATCTTATAAGAATATTTTCAAAGTAAATGTTTTATTTTATAATTATGTGACTTTTAAATGGTTTAAAAAAAGATATATTTCCTTCAAATAGTTTTGATTTCATCTATGTCAACATCCTTTGATGGATTTTAAGCTTATTTGAAGTTTATTTATTATGATACCAAACTTCCATTTATTATTGAAGGTTTTGTGATATTTTTGACTTTGGATGTGTTATTTTTATACCATTCATGGTTTATGGTGAAAGTATTGACATTTCGTATGCTAGTTTTAATACGAATGTTTATGTTATGTTTAAACCTTTTCATATGAGGAATGAATTGGACTTAATAAGTGATGGGTGGAGCCCGATATAGCTCCTCAATGCATCGGTAGGTCTCATGAGACAAACTAGTGTCTTGGCACAAGAACTTGACAAAATCTTATTTGTAGTCTTGGCATGAGGCCTTGGCTATGTGGTTATGATAGTCTCGCATTATGCATTCTATCATTATGAAAGTGGTTATTGATATTGAATGTGATTATTCGACTAGTAGAATATCCATGTGAATAAGTAAATGTGATTATTTCATTTTATCTTTGCCATATTATGCTGAAGTTAATGTTTAAAAGGATTTTGTTTTAGTTATACATTGCCTTAAATGTTTATGTTTATTTATGAAAGTTTCCGCTATATTGTTATCCTTACTGAGCATCTGAGATCACACCTTTCAATGTTTTATTTTTCCCATGATGTGAAGAAGTAATTTATGAATGACCTGTAGGGATAGTATGTGGGGACATGAGTGTGGACTATGGAGACTATGTTGTTGTAGTTTTCATTTTTATGATGTAATGTAAAACTTTATGAATATATCTAGTGTTTCCAAGGCTACTAAACTAATCGATATTTCAAGATTTGATCATTCTTGTGATCATGAAAATGTTTTGTAATAATGCACCGACTCTGGGTAACTGGGGTCGGGGCATTATAGTTGGCATCAGAGGAAGTTTAGTACAAACCTTGGAAGCTATATTTAGATAAACTCTGATTAGAGCACATAGACCTAATATAGAATTTGAGGATTAGTATAGAAGAACTTCCTAAATTTTGGTATTGTAGATATTTTGTGAGTTTTCTGAGCAATACATACCTGTCCGGATACGACCAGGTAGAGGTGGCTTTGGCACAGATGTACCTAGGGATAAAACCCGAAAACACCGCTTTGAGCTAGACTCGAACGGAAATTGGTGCACGACAACGGGCCTTGCTGCACTCTTGGTTACAACACTATAGGGGGATATGCTTAGGATAACTCTCATTTTCTTTACAAATCATTATGAAGGGTTTATGAGTATATACTTCCTCAAAGAAATTTTTTTTATGATTATGGATTATATCCATAAATAGTTCAATTTATGTCAAGTGTTTTATAAGTATAGAATTATGTATTTTGATTCATAAACTGATCTAGTTTATGCCATTGTTTAGAAATGGCGCCTAGTGGAAGAAATGGAAACCATATAAATGAATGAAATCCATGTAGGGATTTACCATCTGCTCAAGATAATTATAGGGGAGCTGGTGATACAACTGGTGCTGATCAGCTTATCACCATACTGGGACAACTCACTCAGGTTATGAATAATAACCTTAACCGTATGGAGCACCCTGATCCACAACGTGGAGGATCAATGTTAGATATCTTCATGAGGCAGAAACCACCAAAATTCAATGGAAGTAAAAATCCATTAGTAGTTGAGAAATGGATAAGTTCCCTAGAGAAAATATTTCTGGCTTTGGGGAGTAGTGAAAGGGAAAAAGTTGTCATGACAGTTTATCGCCTCACTGGAGATGCTGATCAATGGTGGTCATTGATTCAAAACATGAAGGTAGATGATGAAGTATCAAATGTGGAATGGAGGGAGTTAAAATATCTGTTTTTAGAAAAATACTTTCCTCGCGACCATCGAGCAGATATGGAAAGGCAATTTCTGAGTTTGAGACAAAAAGAGGATGAGAATGTCGCAAAGTTTGAGGCCAACTTTACAAGGTTAGAAAGGTATGTTGGAGATTATATACGTAACACAAGAAGTAATATTTATCCTTTCTTTGATGGGTTAAAACCATTTCTTTGTCGAGAATTAGTGTCACAATCCTTCTTGTCATACGAAGATATTGTCTCATGTGCTATCAAGACAGAAAAAGATTCTCTATGTCTTATGACTTTAAAGAAAAGCAAGAGAAGAAGAGATCTACTGATCAATATGGGAATGGAAATAAGGGGAATAAGGGAAAAGTTGAATATCCATCCTGCAGTAAATGTGGGAAGAAACACCCTGGTACTTGCTTGAAGGGAATGAGAGTCTGTTACAAGTGTGGTAAAAAAGGCCACCAAGCTCGTGATTGCAAAGGGAAGAAAGAATCTACCGATGTTCAATGATACAACTACAGAGAGATGAGACATTATGCCAATTAATGTCCTAAGCGTCAGGGGAACTTACCTCAGAAAAGGCCAAGGGATCAAGGCCAAGCTTATGCTATCACTACTGCTGAGGTAGACTCCCTAAAAGACATGGTGGCAGATAATTTAATGGTTTCCTCAAGTTTAGAAAATGTATTATTTGATTCTAGATCATCGCATTGTTTCATATCTTCCCAGTTTGCTAAGAAAATTATATATTTCCAATTTGATTTAACAAAGGAGTTGTCAGTTAAAACTCTTAAGGGAAGTATCGTTGCAACAAAGTTTTGTGAATCAGTCCCCATTAGAGCACATAAATGTTCTTTATCCGCTGATCTCATCGTCATACCTATGATTGAGTTTGATATAATCCTCATTATGAATTGGGTTTCAGACCATGATGTGAAGATTTATTGTAAGAAGAAGGAGGTTACGATTTTTGATGATGATGATAAGGAACACCTTATCTTTAGAGAAGAATAGTCACCACCTAATTCTTATCTAGATCCACCCCCAGTAGCTCAACTAAATTCAATTATTGGGAAGGAAGAGAATGAAATGACTGTGGGTGAGGAAAGGAATGTTCAAATAGAGGATTTACCTATTTTGAAAGAATATGTAGTTGTGTTTCTGGAAGATTTACCTGGACATCCTCCAGAACGAGAAGTTGAGTTTTCAATTGATTTAATTCCTGGATCAAGGCCTATATCGAAGACCCCTTATAGAATGAACACTGTAGAATTAGTTGAACTAAAGAAACAACTAGAGTAATTGAGTAATAAGGGATTTATTCACCCTAGTGTTTCTCCATGGGGAGCCCCTGTCCTTTTTGTTAAGAAGAAAGATGGATATATGAGGTTATGTATCGACTACAGGGAAATCAATGCTATAACAATAAATAACAAGTATCCCCTACCTCACATTGATGATTTATTTGACCAACTGCATGGAGCTCAATACTTTTCAAAGATTGACCTTCGATCTGGATACCATCAGCTATGTGTGAAGAAGGAAGACATTCCGACGACAACATTTCGAACCAGGTACAGGCATTACGAGTTTACAGTAATGCCTTTTGGATTGACTAATGCATCCTCTGTATTCATGGATCTAATGAATAGAATTTTCAAGGAATATCTAGATGAATTTATGGTGGTATTTATTGATGATATCTTGGTATAATCCAAAATCTACGAAGATCATGAAAAACACTTGCGCATTATCCTGAAGACTCTTAGAAGACATGAATTATATGGGAAGTTTAGCAAGTGTGAATTCTGGCTTCAGGAGATTTCTTTTCTTGGCCATATTGTCTCTAAGGATAGAATTTCCGTTAATCCTTCTAAGACCAAGGAAATCCAAGAATGGACAACACCGACGAGTATAACTGAGGTATGCAGTTTTATTGGTTTGGCAGGTTGTTATCGAAGTTTCTTCCAGAATTTTGCCCGGTTGGCTAACCCATTAACAAAGCTCTCACGTAAAGGGGTTAATTTTTTTTGGACAAAAGAGTGTGAATAATGTTTTGAAGAATTGAAGATAAGATTATTCAATGCTCTTATATTGACTCTACCATCGGGGAATGATGGGTTCGTCATTTATAGTGATGCATCGAAGAAAGGACTTGGTTGTGTCCTTATATAGAATGATAGGGTTATTGCCTATGCATCACGACAGTTGAAAATTCATGAGAAAAAATATCCTGCTCATGATCTCAAGTTAGCAGCTGTGATCTTTTCTTTGAAGATATGGAGGCACTACCTCTATGGTGAAAAATGGGAGATTTATACTGATCATAAGAGTTTGAAGTATATTTTATCACAAAAAGAACTCAACATGAGGCAAAGGAGATGGATTGAATTAATCAAGGATTGTGATTTCATGATACACTACCACCTGGGGAAGGAAAACAAGGTCGCAGATGCTTTGAGCAGAAAATATCATGGAGTTTTGAACAATATGATAATTGAAAGGGATCCAATTTTCATGGATATAGTGAATATGGACATTGGAATAACCATGGAAAGTGAAACATCAATGCTTTTTCAAATGGTTTCCAAACCATCTTTATTAGAAAGGATTAGGAGTTCTCATACTGATGATGAAGAATTTCAAAAGAAGATTAAAGTTGTGAATGATAGGATATTGAGAGACTTTGTGTATGAAGATGAAATTCTGAAATTTGGGAAGAGGCTTTGTGTTCCCGATATACCTGATCTAAAAAGGGAATTGCTGGATGATGGTCATAGTTCCAATTTCTCTATATACCCTGGGAGCACCAAAATGTATAGAGATTTGAAGGAACATTTTTGGTGGGACAAAATGAATAGGGAGATTGCTAATTTTGGGTCAAGATGTATGGTTTGTCAACAAGTGAAAGCTGGAAGGCAACATCCTGGTGGAGTATTACAACCTCTTCCCATACCTGAGTGGAAATGGGATAATATCACGATGGACTTTGTCATGGGACTACTGAAGACTCCTAGAAGGAATGATGCAATATGGGTAATTGTTGATCGTCTTACCAAGTCAGCACATTTTCTTTCTATAAGGGAAGATTTACCACTTGATCGTCTAGCAAGACTATATATTAATGAAGTTGTGATACTTCATGGAGTACCCCTATCGATTGTTTCGTATCGAGATCCCCATTTTACTTTGAGATTCTGGAAGAGTCTTCAGAATGCCTTGGATACTGAACTTCATTTGAGCACTGCCTACCACCCTCAAACAGATGGACAATCATAACGGACTATTCAAACCTTAGAAGACATGTTGAGATCCAGCTCACTTGACTTTCAGGGTATGTGGGATCAATATTTACCTCTGGTAGAATTTTCCTATAACAATAGCTTCCATTCGAGTATTCAGATGGCACCATTTTAAGCGTTATACAGAAAGTGATGTCACACACCGACTTGTTGGGATGACATTGGTGAAAGAAAACTTGTAGGTCCAGAACTGGTGGAGGAAACGATGGAAAAGGTGAAGGTAATCCAAAACCACATCAAAGCAGCTCAAAGTAGGTAGAAGAGCTATGCCGATAACCGAAGGAAGGATTTGGAATTTAAGCTGGGAGATCATGTTTTCTTGAAGGTATCTCCCTGGAAGGGAGTTATACGTTTTGGAAAGAAAGGTAAATTGAGTCCCAGGTACATCGGACCTTTCAAAATTCTAGAACGAATTGGGGCTGTAGCTTACTGTTTGGCAATGCCGCCAAATCTCTCCAAAGTTCACGATGTGTTCCACGTATCCCTGTTGAAAAAATTTATGACTAACCCAACGCATGTACTCACTTACGAGGAATTAGAAAAGGAACCTGATCTGTCTTATTGCGAAGATCCCATCAGCATTCTTGATACCAGAGAACAAGTGCTGAGAAACCGGATGACTCGTCTGGTAAAAGTTCTATGGAGAAACCATAAGATGGAAGAGGCAACGTGGGAACCCTAGGAACTTATGATGAAGAATCACCAGAGTCTTTTTATACAGTAATTTTATAGAAATTTCGAGGAAAAAATTATTTGAAGGATGGGAGAATGTAACACCCCAAGCTTCCATGGTACGCTTCCCTTTCAATAATACAGTAGCGTGTGTTGTATGCAACTTCGAGTTCTAACACACACACCACAACCAATAAAACTAGCCGTTATGAATAGTAATACCCACTTTTTGAAATTTTATAAATTTTATTATTCAAAAATGGACTTCATTTTTGGATTTTTTATATCGAAATTATCCTAGGTTGAAATTTTGGTATTTTTCTGAAAACTTTCAATTTTTGATGAATAGTGAAAAAACACTGAGTTATAGTTTAAAACTGAATTTTTATTTAAATAATTATTTATTTTATTTAAATTTAATTAAGGTAAAAATAGATACATAATAACTATATAAGTTCAATGTAATTCATTGGAGTTAGTTTAGAATAATTTTAGAAATATAAAAATTTTATTGAACTTTTCACCGTCTTTTACCCACCTCCTAGGAGAATTTGGAAATTCACATAAAACTTAATTTTACCACTTCTGTGAGTGGATTTTAGAAAATACGAGAGACATGGTTAATATCAAGTAGTAAAATGTGGTTCAATGAGATGAAAATAATTTTTGGTGAATAGTAAATTTTTACTTTTATTTACCACGGTTAAAAGTAAATAGGGTAATTAAGGGTAAAAATGATATTAATATTACCCTAACACATTTCCTAATTCTATTGGAAAATTTTATCTCGACCAAAAACAACCTTAGGAATAAAATATTATCATTTAGGTTCACTTGGATTAGATTAGGACATTTATTATTATTTAATTTAAAGAAGAGTTAAAAGAGTTAAAATCAAAGTTTATTTACTAAAACATTTTTAATATAGGGTTATACATAAGATAAATTAGATTGTAAATATTAATTAGAAATATAAAAATATTTCCTACATAATGATATTTTATTTATAATTTTTAGACATTAAATAATTTAATTTATTTATGACACAATGGTGGTGCAGTAATTACCTAATTAATGAAATATTAAAATAATTGATATTATAAATATCAAAGTAAATGTAATTTGAGACTTTTTATGAATTAAACTAATTTTATATTTTAATATTACATATTATTATTGGTTATATAAATTTTTTTTGAAGTAATAATGCTGTTATAAAATTATCAAAAGCAAAATACCCAATAGTGTCAAAATTGACATAAAAGAGTTTTTAAAACAAATATTATATTATTAATTGATATTAAATTCCTAAAAATCTAAGGTTCGGACAAGAGAATTATATCATGATAGGTGTATAATTAATGGACCACTTGGGGGTCTCTTGGAGGTATATAGTAAGCTTATTAACTATAGAATATAAAAAATACAAAGTGACATGGTAAGTGTCAAACTAATTAACTAAGAGTTAAAAATAAAATATAAGGTTAATATAATAACACAAACCTGTCTAAATTCTATTGGTTGAAATTATTTCGACCCATAACCACCTTAGACTTTGAATAATCCACTTTGGAGCCATTAAAACTGAATATTAATTTATTATAAAATAATATTTACAGCTTTTCGAAAGGTTCCCCTCACCCCTCTTATAAAACGGAACTCCCCCTTCTCTCATTTCACAACTTCAAAGCCCTTTTTATAGGCCAAAATATACCCAAATATCCTCCCAACTTCCCTCACTACAACCTAGAGGTCTTAGTTTTATCAGAAATCCAACCTAAGGATCCCTTTTGATCAAATCAAAAGGAAGAACCCGAAGAAGAGGTAATGTTTTCACCACCCCTTTTCAAATTCATTTATTCTTCAACTTCTTATTTCTTTGTTATTCCCATTATAAAATACTAAATCCAGTATCTACTATATACTGTGATATTATTATAAATATGGTACAACCATATTCAGTATTCTATCCATCCTTTGAATGACATGTCACCATACGTGCGTGCGTACGACTTACCGTCTCCACGTCGTGGTGTAATTGTTATTCAATATATTATTATTTGGATGGGTATAATAATGATGTGTAATTCATGTAAATAATAAATATAATATGATAATTATTCTATATATATTATATACCATCCAATTATATATTATTTTAATATCAAAAGAATGATATTGTCGCTCGTGCGTACTTACGGACTACCGTCTCCATGAACGCGATGAGATTCATTCCCCATTGTATCCATTCAAGTATAATTATCATTTTATAATGTTTAAGGACTTGATATCATTCTGGATATGAATAAAATAAAACCTATCCCTAACAAACATTCCTTATGTAACAAAACATATATAAGAAAATGATTAAGTTAACACCCGAAACGACAATAATACTAAAATATTATTAACAAAGCATTAATAGAAGATCATATATGATATCATAATTATGTATATGGTTCTTTTATAACTTAATAACAATGTTTTAAGTATTATACAGGATGTTAACATACCATCGACTAAGGAAAAGTAAAGGTAAGGGTTATTTCACAATCTATTCATTATCCGAGGTTGTTTATACATGATTATCTACTGGGACCTCTTTATCATCCACATCCATGTTTCTTAAAAATGTATTTCAAATCATTCTTACTATTTTAAAGACTATGATATAAAGTCATTTATACCCTTGTTTACTTTTTATAATAATTTTATAAAGGAATATTTCTGTCGTTTTCCAAACAAGGTCCTTTTTAACCTTTTCGAAAGAATTAAGGTAAGAATGTCTTTTTTTAACTTATACGGCGGGTGAGGATATTTTCCACTATTATAAAATCTTCAAAGCTTCACTAACAAGATTATAAGAATATTTTCAAAGTAAATGTTTTATTTTATAATTATGTGACTTTTAAATGATTAAAAAAAAAGAGATATTTCTCTTAAATAGTTTTGATTTCATCTATGTCAACATCCTTTGATGGATTTTAAGCTTATTTGAAGTTTATTTATTATGATACAAAACTTCCATATATTATTGAAGGTTTTGTGATATGTTTGACTGTGAATGTGTTATTTTTATACCATTCATGGTTTATGGTGAAAGCATTGACATTTGGTATGCTAGTTTTAATACAAATGTTTATGTTATGTTTAAACATGTTCATATGAGGAATGCATTAGACTTAATAAGTGATGGGTGGAGCCCGCTATAGCTCCTCGATGCATCGGTAGGTATCATGAGACAAACTAGTTTCTTGGCACAAGGCCTTGAAAAAATCTTATTTTTAGTCTTGGCACGAGGCCTTGGCTATGTGGTTATGATAGTATGGAATTATGCATTCCATCATTATGAAAATGGTTATTGATATTGCATGTGATTATTAGACTAGTATAATATCCATGTGAATAAGTAAATGGAATTATTTCATTTTATCTTTTCCATATTATGCTGAAGTTAAAGTTTAAAAGGCTTTTGTTTTAGTTATACATTGCCTTAAATGTTTATGTTTATTTATGAAAGTTTCCGCTATATTGTTATCCTTACTGAGAATCTGAGCTCACCCCTTTTAATATTTTATTTTTCCCAGGATGTGAAGATGTAATTTATGAATGACCTATAGGGATAATATGTGGGGAAATGAGTGTGGACTATGGAGACTATGTTGTTGTAGTTTTCATTTTTATGATGTAATGTAAAACTTTATGAATATATCTAGTGTTTCCAAGGCTACTAAACTAATAGATCATTTGAGATTTGATCTTTCTTGTGATCATGTCAATGTTTTGTAATAATGCACCGACTCTGGGTAACTGGGGTCAGGGCGTTACACATATTGTTCTATTAATGTATTCACTATAAATACATATTATTGGAATATCCTACTGGGTTATTATACTCAACCCTATATGTACACACTACTATAAGATTTTATATTCTATTGAGTTTAATCTTTTTTGCATATAAATTATATAATTTCTATGTTTCTCTAATGAAATAGTTATGGTTATTGAATTATGGGATCCCTATTGTGGAATTTTTCTATATCATAAGATTTTTTTTGTGATTATTCTATGTATAGATGACTTAGACAAATTTTTAATTGGTATTTATCATTTAGGTAATTTGTATGTTTGGAGAAAAATAATATGTAAAATGGTGTATAAACCTATGGTTTTAGTTAACAGTCCTTAAAATTCCTTATAGCACACCTGAGGTCAGTGGTAGCTAGGTATGGGGATTGATCATTATCTTGTGTGGATCATTAAAATGTCATTATCAAAATTTAAAGATTTAGATACTAAAGTCTTTTAACCCACCAAAACATTGTTTTAGTTTGTTAACCCATCAATTACATACTTGATTATAATATTAATGATTAATTAGTATTAATCAGTAAACTCATAACACTTAGTGATTTTATTTTCCTTAATTTAAAAGGTGATGAAAATATTCTAATAATCTTGTAATGTGAACTTTTAGAAACATCTTAAGTGAATATTATAGTTCTGCAAGGTAGGTAATTTTATATATAGGTTATATTGTGGAAAATATTAATATTTTTAGGTAAATAAATGTACTAATTTGATTATTGATTATTTAAATGTGCATTTAATTTATTAATTCAAGGTTACTTCAAATGATTAAACTTATAATGGCATGGATTCTCATTTTGTATTCCATTATTTAGCCCAATATATTGGAAATGACGCCAAATACTAGTGTATTAGTTGAAAAAATCATATTACATAGTGAATGATTTAAATTTTAATCTTAAATCATAAACATTAAATTAATATTTTTAGCGATATGAATAATAATAAATATATCCAAAGGTGTATGAAAAGATAATGATATAGTAGGTGGGAGAGAGAAAAGATTTCCATAAATGGTTTATCCACCACTATAAGTTTGTATTTGGATTTATGGAAAAAATCATGCCATGTGATATATTATATTGTTCATACTTATCAAGAGTATAAAGACATCTAAATAATACAAAATATAGAAAATAAACATAGTGTCATCATAAATTTACATATTTCACTACAAAGGGATACATCTAAGGAGAATACACATAATGATATGCTGGTGTACCAAAAATCACTTCTCACTGTATACAATTAAAATATTTCAGTAAGGGTCCCTATCAAACCAATGTCAACTACCTATATCTTCTTATCCACACTTTACTTAAACTAATAGATTCAAGAATTGATGATGTAAGTTTCATCCATAATGAATATCAAATTAATCAATACACCATCCATATTTAGTGCTTTTTATTTAACTAGAATTTTTTTGATCAATTTTTTATATTTCATTATGATTAAAATCTATTTATAGAACCAATAAAAGTACTCTAGATATGAAAAATAGTCTCTAATATTCTAGATCATTTTTTATTTATCTTCAATAACTATTATTATCCTATTTTAACATCTTTAATTTGATCTTACAAAAAATTTCCCTCTTCAAATAAAACATAGTAGGTGTTCATTGACCTTGGAATCCATCTATTAGGTTCAAATTAAGCCCAAAAAAATTGAAGCCAATCTTTCAAAATTAGAAAATCATTTAAACATTCCAAATATTTTTTAATCCATATAACTATAACGAGACACACCCAATTATGGCGTAATGACCTTCAATCATATAGTCAACAAAAAATGACATCCTTACTTTGAATATGACATCCTCCTTGAATTCATGGGGTTGATAATTCTAGATATTTCTAACAATAAAAAATTATGGTGCTACATGTATTTTACTAGAATATTATGGTCTCAAAGCATTGTGTAATGTTTGGGAAAAAATATACATCCCACAACACTTTTTTTATGACCTCCTATTATGGAATGATTATCAGGTAATAATGTAAAAATTTATTAAGGACTAAAAAACATAAGAAAATATGTACTAATCAAATGAAATAGAACTTATGATTAATTGGAGGAGCCTTCATAAAAAACAAGGACACTATAACACGTGCATGTGGTTAAAGGAATAAGACTGAGTGAGAGGAGTAGGAGGAGTAGGGTTCATAGAAAGAGTAGGGGTTAGCTCACGTGGGTACCACTCATGGAAGGTTTCAACTATAAAACTCATTAAAGGTTCACTTACAGAAGGAAAATCATTCAACTGATATACCAAATAGAGGAGGAACACATGATTAAGGGGATGTAGTAGGGGAGGAATGCGTGATGAAGGGGATGAGAGGGTTAAAGGCACTATCATGGGTGCTCTCAAATGAAATTCAATTTATGGTTATTTAGGTGTAACATAGTAGCTAACCAAGGTCATCTCTCAAAGGTTGATGTAATTTAAAACAATATATTAAAGTTATTTTGAAAATAAAATAAAATAAAATAAAAAAATTAGAAGGATTAGTGGGGGGGGGAGGGGTTTTTCAATGTTTATAAAATAAGAATAATAAGTATGCTGGAAGAAGATTTTATTTTTGAAATGAAATTTGATTAATAAAACACAATGAGAAGATGTTTTTTTAGAAAATATTTTAAAAGGTGTAATCGATATAACTCTAAATTTTCACCTAATTATTGATAATTATAATTTAAATTAACATCAACTTAATTATTATCCCCTAATTTTTTAATCTTCATACCCTATAAGAATTAACATTACCACAAAGATGAAAAGAGTTAAACCCTAGGCCAACTTCAGAACATACGATCACAACACCTTGATTTGATTTCCATTCTAAGACTAGCTTATGGTAAGTGGTAAATTAGAGAATAAATCCATTTTTTAAAAAAGGATTAATTTATTTTAGGGATTATATTTTAACTCTACAAATTTATCCCATGTGGTTTGGTTTTATCGATTAAGCTTTCACTCTCACAATTTACACAAATCTCAACCTCGCGTGTTTTTGTGTCAATTTCTCAATTATTGGATTATTTTCTTCTAGTTTTAGAACTCAATTCATGGATGATATTTTTTGAATTATAGTAGCTTAATGATTCAAAATAAATAAATGAATAAGGTAAGAGGTCGATCGATTACTAAGAAAACTACTCTTCCATGGGCGACATAGTCATTGTAGAAACGAATTGCATTTGCAAAGATTTAGAAAGGGTATAAAACAATATAATTTCTACTATTTGATTTATAGAACAAATATTAATATTAATATAATAATAAAATTGAAAATAATAGAAGAAATTTAAGAGAAACTAAGAGTTTATTTAAAGTAAAACAACATTACAACAAAGAAGAGGAAAACAAGATCATTTTGGAGGAGATCCTAACTTGGTAGCTTCCATCCTACAATTGTGTATTGAAATGGTATTAAAACACTTCTTCTATACTCCCAATCCTCTAATTATAATTATAAACCCTTAAAATGAGTAAAACACCAATTTATAATGTAGAGGGAAGGCTAGGTTTCAAGTGGTTTCAAGTGTGAATGGGGAAATTCATCCAAATATTTTATTCTATGTTTAACTACTATTTGACCTTCAAAACGCATGAAACATATATCCTTCCAGAAGTATAATTTTTGAGAAATTTTGTTTTCGAGATCCTCTCAAAATTTGGGCCCAATAAAAGCATATATGTAGAAGTTATGTCCCAAATATAAAACTAATGTCCAATATGGAGAGTCCAGCACAACTTTGAATTCATGACCCATTTTCTCCAACCAAATGCATGATTTAGCTAAAATGTCATGAATAAAAGTTGTAACCAATTAATTCAGGAACAAATTTAAAAAAATATTAAGTTCCAATAATTCAAATAAAATTATATTTGTTTGAAATACTACAGTGAATTTTTAAAGGGTAAAATTGTAATTTTAATCAAATTTTCAAATGAATGATCTAATCCCAAATATTTTATAAATAAACATATTTAACACAATTTGAGTATTTTTTTTATTTTATTATCAATAAAATATTCAAAAAATTTTGTTTTATCGACTCCCCCACACTTATCCCTTTGCACTCCTGGGAAAAACCTCATATCATGTATTCGAAAAAATTGTGATAAGATATACATGTTCATATTTCTCAATACATAGTGGAAATATAGGAAAAGTAAGAATCCCATAATGAGTCAATATCAATTGATTTTAAAGTCATTGCCTCATAAATTTTGTCAAAACAAAATCCAATGAGATTCATAACACTAATCATAGCGAAACAAGTCATGGGTCTACCATGCCACTAATTCCATGCATGTATGTGTGCGCCAAACATTCCAAGTTCATATCTCCAACCTTTATTCAGTATATTTAGATCATGTAAAAAAATTATTCTTACCTAGTTTAATTCACTAAACCTATTCTACATTCCTTTACAATCAAATTTCAAGACTCACTCACTTAAGCATTCCCGAAAGTCAAACCTTAATCTCTCAACCTAGATATCCCCATATATTCTACATTTCATCACTCCCCTCATTTTTTTAAGTTTCACTTGGAACAAATATCACACTCATATCTCAGACCCTGTTTGATCTCCTCAAGACACTAATTTTAGTAGTTATAATAAGATCAAAGGTCTAGGAATAGTGGGTTTTGACCTACCAAAGACACAACCCACATTTTTGATTTTTTCGAGGGTTCACAACAGTTGGATAACAGGTACACACACATAGGTTAATTCAGTATAGTAATGAAATTGATTAGAAGAAAAACAAACATATGGGCCAACCAATGATTTTTTACCTAACTTTACTATACCTTCAATTGATTTGGAGAGATTTCACAAGTCATGGTTGAGTGAAAGGCTGTGTAAAGAAATAAATGACACAATTTACCATGAATAAATATCACAAAGAATGGTGTCAAAATCTAAAAGGTTTTATAATGACACAACTAATCATATCATTGAAGACTTCTATTTTTATAAAAATCAACCCTTGATGATGAAATATTACTCATTATTATCATTCTACCAATGAATTTCTAAAACATACATTTTACATATGTTCCACATGAGAATGTTACATGATATTTTTTTTTTTTGAAAATTTAATGGAAAAATTAATAGAAAATACACACAAAACTCACAAATGAAAATCCCAAATATCTACCCCAAAATTTTTTCTTCTCCCCCACACTTAAAATATTGCATTGTTCTCAATGTGAACTTATGAAATGATATGTGCACATGAAATGCAGAATTTTAAATAGGACAAAGAATATAAAAGTAAAAGGGTTATGAAAAGCCTGATATTCTCAAGTGGTGATGGGGTTATATAGTGTGATGAAATATACTACATTAGTAGAAAGTACCTTAATGTATTGATTCAAGTGTTTCCTAGTGATTGTAAATATCCTTTGAGTGTCCTATTGTGTGATCTCCACTACACCATAAGAAAAAACATTAGACAAAACATAATGACCTAACCATCTGGAATGAAACTTAACAGGCATCATCTTTAGTCGTGAACTGTAGAGTATGACTTTATCTCAAACATAAAACTCCCTTTATTGGAACATTCTATCATGAGATGCTTTTGATCTTTCCTTATAGAGCCTTGAGTTCTCATATGATTAAAATCGAATCTCCTCAAGCTCTTGAATTTGAATCTTCCTTTGTATTCCAGCTTGGGACAAATCCATGTTTCATTTCTTTGTATCCAAATAAGCTCAATGCTTGAATTCCATGGGGAGATGACATGATTTCCCAAAAACAATCTGAAATGAGGACATACCGATGGGTGTCTTGTATTCTGTCCTATAAGCCCATAGCGCATCATCCAAGAACTTGCTCCAATCCTTCCTATTCAGCTGTACGATTTTTCCAAAATTTGTTTCAACTCCTGATTTGAAAATTCATCATGGACATTAGTTTGGGGGTGGTATGGTGTTGATGTTTTGTGTGTCATCCCATACCTCTAAAGGATGGAATCCAAATTCCAATTGAAAAAGTGTGTCACTTGATCACTGATGATAGCCTTTGGTACTCCAAACCTTCAAAATGTCTTTGCATTGAAAAAGTAATCTACAACATGAGCTTCATCAGTCCCAGTGGCCTTAGCCTCCACCCGTTTACTCCCATGATAAAAAAAACCAAAATATACAAAAAACCAATTAAAATAAGAAAAAATACCCATAAAATGAATTCCCCAAACATAAAAAATTTCACAGAATAATATGGGTTATTGGGGAATCTTGTGTTTCCTAGAAATGTTCTTAGTGTGTTGGAAACGTGAGCATGACTTAAAAAACATATGAGAATCATGGAATAAGAAAGGCCAATATATAATAGTCTAAGACTTTCCTAGCTATCTTCTAGGGTCCAAAGTGTCCACGAAAAGCATGCGTATGAAAAAAATGTAAAATAGACTCAAAATCATGATCCGGAACACACCTCCTAATAACTTGGTCACTACAGATGTACCATAGGTAGGGATCATTCCACACATAAAATCTAGACTCACTCTTTAATTTTTGGACTTGATGTTTCTTTAAATTTTTCGGAATTTTAGATGCAACAAGATTGTTAACTAAATCATCATACCAAGGATGCGTACCTGTGATGGCATAAAGATGCTCATTAGGGAAAGTGTCCCAAAGTGGTACCTGCTCTAAAGATTCATTCTCTAGTGTGTGATTAAGCCTACTCATGTGGGATGCCACCAAGTTATCTGACCCCTTCTTTCCCTTTATCTCAATATCAAATTCCTGAAGAAGGAGCATCCATCAGATAAGTCTGGGATTTGCATCTGGCTTCTTCAATAGGTATCTCAGAGTTGCATGGTTAGAAAAAAAACTACTTTAGAGCCCAATAAATATTAATGGAATTTTTCTAAAGAAAATATTATGGAAAGAAACTCCTTTTCCATGGTTTTTTAGTTTTATTGGGCTAAATCCAATGTCCTCGATGCATAGGTAATCACATGTGAGCATCCCTCCACCCTCTGAGATAAGACAACTTCGACTGGGAAGTTAGAGGTGTCACACATAAGGTCAAATGAATCTACCACCATGGGGGATGTATGATTGGTGGAGTGGTTAGAAACTTATTTAGATTATCAAATGTAGTTCTACAAGAATTATCAAACACAAAATCAGAATCCTTTTGAAGTAATCATGACATAGGAAGATCAATCTTACTAAAATCTTTGATGAAGCGCCCATAAAATCCCACATTTCCAAGGAAAGATCTAATATCACACACACATGAATGATAGGGTAAGGATGAAATAATATCTAACTTATATCTATCAACCTATATCCCATGTCGTGACATTACATTCCCTAAGAAAATTCCATGCTCTATCATAAAATGACACTTTTCAAAGTTTAAGACCAAATTCTTTTCAATACAACAATTTAAAACCTTTCCCAAAATATAGATATAATCATCAAATGAATACCCATACACTGTAAAATCATCCATAAGTACCTCCATACAGGTCTCAATAAAACTAGAAAAAATACCCACTATGCATCTCTGGAAGGTACTTTGGGCATTGCAAAGTCTAAATGGTATCCTCCGATATGAAAATGTGCCAAATGGACAAGTTAATGTTGTCTTCTCCTGATTATTTGGGGCTATAGAAACCTATAAATATCCAGAAAATCCATCCAAGAAACAATAATGTGTCTTTATAGCTAGTCTCTCAAGAATTTTCTCAATAAATGAGAGGGGTAAATGGTCCTTTTAAGTGGATTGATTTAGTTTCTTATAATCAATACACACATGCCAACTGTTTTGTACCCTCATTGGAACTAATTCCTCTCTCTCATTTCTAACAACAGTAAAACCACTTTTATTAGGCACAACATGAATAAGACTCATCCACTGAGAATCTGAAATGGTGTAAATTATACCTGCCTCAATAAAATTTTCAACTTATTTTTTAAAAACTTCTAGAAGATTTGGATTCAGTCTCCTTTGTGGCTGCCTAACTGATTTATCCCCATCCTCTAAAATAATCCTATGCATGAAAATAGAGGGTCTAATACCTGATATTCCATCCAAGGTCCACCTAATTACCCTAATTTTCTCCCTAAAAACATTCAAAAGTTTTTCTTCATGTTCAAAAGGGATATTGTTAGCAATTATAACAGGTAATTTCTCACCACTTAACCAATATGAATATTTGAGATTAGGTGGAAATGGATTGAGTTCCAATAAAGGGGGTGTAGTATGGATGAAGACATGGAAGGAAATGAAATATGAGTGCAATAAATATTAGTACCAGAATAATCATCATCAAAATAAGATAATAATGCATCAAAACCATTAGCATATTCAAAAACCGAGTCATAATCAGAGAGAACATGATCAAAATCAGAATATGAATCCATTTCGAAATCAAATATAAGTGAGTTTTGTGCATTATAAATAGGTGTGGAAGTTATCTTAGACATCAAACTAGAACCAATACTTATAATCTCTCTAAGCATTAGACAATCAAATTCTATGGGTTTTTTATTTGGTGGTTCAAAATGAGAGATAAAAAAAGTAGAATGGTCTTCTGAGGGGTACTTCATGGAGTCCTTAACATTAAATATCACAAATTCATCCCCAAACTCCATGTAAAGTGTACCCTCATGGAAATTTATGATAGTTTTTGTTGTTTTGAGGAAGGTACTGCATAAGATTATGGGAGCATGAGAACTTAGCTGATCATCCTCCATGTTAAGAATGTAGAAATCCGTTGAGAAGATCAAGTCTCTTACCTAAACAAGTACATCCTCAAGGAATCCCATAGGATATTCTATCATAGCTTTATTCACCAACTACACCACTAATCTCATCAGCTTCAACTCACCAACCTATAAAGAAGAGAAAATAGAGTGATGCATTACATTTATGGAAGCTCCTAAATCACATAAAGCACCAGAAAAGTGTAACTCTCCTATGGTGCATGATATAGTGAATGTCCCCTGATCCTTGAACTTTGTTGAAATTACTAGAGTTGGTGTAATGAGTTCTGAAACATTCCTTCCAAGATTGATCCTCTAATTTCCCTTGAGCCCTCTTTAATTGGTACAAAGTTCTTTTAAGAATTTTTTCATACCTTGGGATTTTCTTGATGAATTCAAGTAGAGGGATGTTGATCTCTACACACTTGAATGTGTCCAAAACCTCTTTTTGAATCACATATTTATCCATATTTTTGGTTTGAACAATTCTATTTGTAAAGTTAAGGTGTTTATGAGGAACATAATCAATATTTTTCTTACTTTTTTCCTTCTCCTTTGGTTTCTCTTCAGTTGGTATGGAATGAGGCTTCTCTGGAGTTAAAGTGAATCTTAGTGGAATGATAGGTGGAGATGTATCAATTATTTTCTTCCCAATTATTAATGTGATGGCACTAAAATTCCCCTTGGGATTTGGAGTAGGTTGGGAAGGTAGATTTCCAGAATTCTTACTTACCAGTTCATGGAGGGCAGTGGCAATCTGGATCATTTGAGTCTTCAACTCTCTCAACTCTGATCATTGACTCTTTAGCTCATTCTATTGATTAAGAAAAATTTGTTTCAAAAGGTCATCAGTGTTAGAATATATCTTGGGTGGGGGATTCCCTTGTTATTGGCTTGTTTATTCTGGAGCTTCAAATCTCCTCTAGGGTTGTTGGAAACCCTGCTGGTAAGGTGGAGGCTGTTGGAAGTTTTGTTGAAAAGGGGGCCTTTGTTGTTTTCCAGAGACATACCTCCTGTCTGATTGATCATTCCATCCTTGGTTGTATGTTGGTGCAAAGGAATCATACATATTTTGGGGATGTGGCTATTGTTGCTACTGATATGGTCTCCTAGGGAATATTGCTGCACAATCCTCTGACCCTTGTAATTGGGGGGAACGGTTAGTTAGGTGGTCTATTTTATTGAAAATGCCACTTGGCCTCATAGGAGTGAGTTTGGTTGTCTTTTGATCCAAAGAAATCTACCTCACCATAGTGGTCAATTCTTCCAACTTATTATTAATCAAATTATTTTCAAGAGAGGAAAGACTTACCTAGTGTACTCCTCTAACATGTGGTGTACCTCGATCACCAAATTGTTGGGTGTTTTGTTCCATCTTGTTGATCAATTCACATGCCTCTATTGGTGTATAGCACCATCCTCTTAAAATAAGAAATGATATTGATCCTTAGAATACCTTGAATGGTGTTTATATGGTTTAATACAACCATTATAAGAAGCCATTTGGGTTTTAAAATAACCATTGGGTTTTATAGTTGTTAGGTGTGTTTAAATGTTTTAAAACAATATTTTTGGTTAAATGAAATTATGATTTAAGTGGGTATTAAACATTAGTATTTTATGTGGTGAGTTAAAATATTTTTAAATAATACTATGGTTATGTGTTTTTAGTGTTTAAAATTAAGATGGAAACAGTTTTTATTTAAAAGATTTTTTTAGTAAAGAAGTGTAAGAGAATAGTTAAGGGTAATAAAGGGTGAGGGAATTAAATAAATTTATTTTGAAAAAAAGAAATTTTTTTCTATATAAATTTTTTTTATTTTAAAGCCTTAAAGAATTTAAAAATTTGGAACTAGCCCTAGGCTAAGGGGACACCTCAACTGTGCTGGGGGACTCGGTCAACCCCAGTAAGGAGGCATCTACCAACACCAGGGATGCTCGAGCAGTAGGTGAACCGGGTGCATAGCTTAGGAAACACATGAAAAGACACATATATAGGGCCTGATGAGGCGCGCGTAGGGGGTAGGCTGAAGCCTGTGGGTGGGGTCCCGTGTGTAAGGACCCCATGAGTGTGTGTTTGTGTCATCGAAAGATGGAACCACACACTGAGCCTTATATGGATGTCCCAAAACCAGTTGGGTTTTGATGTGGGATGTGGAATTTTCCATGGTTCGTGATCTCAGTCATAGGATCTCGCAGTACGAGATCCTAGCTGTCTATATCTATACACTGTTCGAGTCCCAACGCCACAGATTAACACTATGCATTTTTTTGGGACATCTGATCTAACCGCATTACATATAGACCACTGAACCTATTTAAAACTTGGAGATCCACCATGACCATTCAATAAATTTGAGATCTAATCCTAGACGTCCTTTGTTTTTTAAAAATGCCAGATCAATCCTAGAAATATGATCGATACGCGGATCTATTTGGGCCACCCATTTCCTTAGCCGCATGACCCCCTCATTAATTTTTTTAGGGTTAATCTCAACCCATAGATCGGACTAGGTCTAATCTAGACTACCCATTCCCTTTTCCCTTCTTCTTCCTTATGGAGCCTCACTAGTCCCCATCTGATCTTATAGCTACCGACCACTCTCCATCCCCTCTTTCTCATGATACATTCTTTCCTTCCTTTTCTTGATCCTTTTAGTCTTGGGCCTTTGTTTGATTTTCAAAAGTGGTGTTATTTTAAACCAAACAACACAATCCATGACTCAGATCCCCCTCCTCATTTCATTTTTATAATTTTAGGGTGTCAATTAATCCTGTTTCACATTGAATTTTCGCTAATTAACACTTTTTTGTTTATATTTTGTCTATTCAGATCAATAATTGGAAACCTTGTTTTTTTAGAACCCCACTTTGCACTTCCATGGGCCAATAAAATTTCTCTCTGCCAAATCTTTCACTCTCTCTCTTAGTTCTAGGAACCCACAACCCACTTCTAAGTTGAATCAAGTAAGGGAATTTTATGATTTTCATTTTATTTTTTAAATGTATATGTATTTATAGTTATATATGTATATATATTCATGTAAAACCATGTTTTGCTAACCCAGATTTCATTTATGACTACATATTCTTGTTTTAAATATCTGTTTTTCCTGAGATCGAATAATTTTAGGGGGGTATGATTTTTATTATCAAGAAAGGATGTTTTTACAAAGAATTACATGTGTATATACATACGTATATACAAACCTTTATAACCCAATATTTTTAGTGTTTATATATATAATCTTGATAAGGGTTATTTTTCCTTAAACCATATTTCTAAATAACTATGTTTATTTTGATATTAACATGGTTTTTAAAGTTTTTATATAAACATATATGTGTGTGTGTATATATAGTTATATATATATACACACATGTATATGTATTTAACCATAAACAACTTAAGCATAGTCAGTCCTTCTCGTCTATTTAAAAATGATAATGATGTTTACTGTCTACTAAATTTAAAACCCTATAGACATTTTGTTGCATGGGACAAAATTATCATTTTATGTGAAATTATGAAACAAGTTACCATTTCATGTTCATAACCAATTTATTTATTGTATCATTTGTTTGATCAAATACATGAGATAAACCTTATCATTTTATGTGAAATTATGAAACCAGTTATCATTTCATGTATGAAATATATTTATTTATAAGATTATTTTGGGAAGAAAAAACAATAGATGCATTTATGATTAAATGTGTATTAATTATATTATTAATTTTATGACTTACAAATAAAGACACTTAATTTAAGTATGAGATGAATCTTTTTACGATAATATATAGATTAAGAACTAAACTCTTCAAGGTGGTATGAGACACTTTTGGATTTTTAAATGAATTTATTTCACCTATGATTAAGATTCAAAGAAATCAAAGTGGTATGGGACACTTTGATTTAAAGACATATTTTTATTAGACATATGAGGAATTCATAAGACTTATTATGCGATGGGTGAGGCCCGCTATAGCCTCTCAATGCATCGGTATGTCTTATGAGACAAACTAAGTCTTAGAACAAGGCCTTGACATAAAGTTTATGATATCCTGAATTATGCTTTCCCTCATAATGATTCTTGTAAGTGAAAGTCCATGTGATTTTTCAACTAGTAAAATACCCATGTATAATGATCATTCTCTTATGAACCAGTATTAACCAGTTTCATATTTCTAATTATACATGGTTTTAAGTTTTATATTTAAATATATACTTGTATAAAAATTCATTTATAAATAAGGATTAATATTTAGTTTCCAAACCATAATGATAAATGACATCGTTTTATGTGTAATTTTGAATAAATAATATTTCATGTGTAAATTTTTTGATGAACCTCTGACATGTCATAGAATGATTAAGTATAGACATTATCTAACTTATAGGTGGCACTTAATGCATTTATATTCAAGTGCGTGCATAATGTATTCTATTTATAACACCTAAATAAGTTTAGAAATTTTGAGCAAGAGTTTATCCTAAAATATTTTTCATAATCTCTCACGAAAATGATGATGACATGATATGTGAAATGTTAATTTCATGATTTAATGAATGTTTTTTTAAAGAAATGTTTTATAGAGAAATTATTTCTTAATGGTCTTGTTTTAAAACCACTTACTGGGCATTTTTGTGCTCACCCAATGTATTTCAAATTATTTTTACAGGTTTAGTGGAAGTGATATAATGAATTTCTAGTGTGGAAGGGTTGATATGATGTTTCTTCGCTTAATGTTTAATAAAACCTGTACAATTATATTTAAATGTAATATTGGGTTCTAATTCTCCAAAACCTAGGTTGGTAAAAGATCCTATGTTCTATTTAATGATGTGTGTTTATTCATGTTTCTTCTATAAAAAAATTACACATCATTTGTTAGGGCTAAGTTCGGTTTCTCAGGCTCAGGTCCTTAGAAAATTCCGAAGAATGATAATAAGTACTAAAACATAACTCTATATCCAAATCTATCTGAAGGCTTCTCTTGAACTTTGAGGTAAACCTCATATTCCAATCAGATATGATTGAGAGTGGTAATATATGAAATCTCACAACTTCCTTAATGTATAACCAAGTAAGCTAATAAAAATAGAAATCTTCTATAGTGGAGATAAAATTTGCTGATTTCATAAGGTGATCAACTACAGCCCAAATAGAATTATTCCCTTTAGATGTTTTGGAGAGTCTGATGATAAAATACATGGTAATGTTTTCCCATTTCCATTTTGGTATGGGTAATGTTTATAATATCCCCTTATAATTTTGTCTCTCAGCCTTAACTTTCTGACACATCAAGCATCGAGATACCTACTCTCTAATATCCCTTTTCATGTTATGCCACTATATATACTTTTTAGACCTCTATACATCTTCTTACTTCCAAGATGAATAGAGAGTGATGAATTATGAGCCTCATACAATAGCTCCTTATTCAAGTCTGGTATTGAATGAACACATACTTGATTTCTAAACCTTATCATTCCAGCATGATTATGATTAAACTTAGGAAAATTCCTCACATTCTTCTATAATTCTACATATTCCTTATGATACTTATTAATCCTCTCATGGATGGATGGTTTAAAATTTATATGATAAGGATAATATTTGCCCCCTTTTATTAATATTTCAAGATCTAACTTCTATAAATCTATAAATATTGGATCTCTTTCAATCATCATCGTAGAAAAACTAGCATGGTCTTTTTGACTTAGAGCATTAGCCACCTTATTGGCCTTCCCAGGGTTGTAATGTATTAAAGAATCATAATTTTTGATCAAATCTAACCATATTCTATAAATCATATTCAATTATTTTTGTGTAAATATATACTTTATGCTTTTATTATCAGTATATATATCACACCTTTCACCACACAAATAATTTTTTCATATCTTCAATGCAAAAATTATTACTTACAACACCAAATCATGATTCGGGTAAATTTTCTCATGAATTTTTAATTGGGGAGAGGCATAATATATCACCATATCATTTTGTATGAGGAAAAATCCTAGTATATTCTTTGATGAATCACTATATATTATAAACCCTTCTCCATTATAGGGTAGTGTAAGCACACAAATTCTAACCAACATTCTCTTTATTTCTTTGAAATTCTCCTCACATTTATCTATCCAAAAGAACTTGGATCCCTTTTATGTCAACATGGTGAGTAGATTAGATAGTCATGAGTAATATCAAACAAAAGCATCGATAATATCTATCTAAAATAAGAAAACTATAGATCTCGGTTACCATGGATAGTCTAGGCCATTGCTTAATAACTTTTGTCATTGAAGGATCTGTTGATATATCCTCTCTTAAAATTATATGACCCAAGAATGAGACTTTTAATATCCAAAATTCACACTTGGTAAATTTGGCATATAGATTATCCTTTTTAGGGTATTTAGTACAATTCTCAAGTGATATTCATGCTCTTCCATTCTCTTTGAATATATAATAACATCATCTATAAAGACTATTGAAAACTGATCAAGGTAATCTATAAAGACTATATTCATTAAATCCAAGAATATAACAGGAGAATTGGTAAGTCCAAATTTCATTGGTATAAATTCATATTGGTCATACCTCATACAGAAGTTTATCTTGGTATATCCTTCTTCTTGATCCTTATCTGATGATATCCACATCAAAGATCAATCTTGGAAAAAATATTCATCTCCTCATAATTTATCAAACATATCATCAATATAGTGTAAAAGATATTTGTTCTTAATAGTAATTCTATTAAGTTCCTGATAATCAATATAAATATGCATTGAACCATATTTATTCATAAAAAAAGAATAGGTGATCCCCATGGTGAAGCACTAGGCCAAATGAATACCCTATCTAGATTCTCCTGGAGTTTCTTTTTTAATTCCTACAAATCAATCAAGGTCATTCTATACATAGTTTAAAATAGGTATAGCACTATGTATGAGTTCTATTGAATACTCAACTTCACAATTTAGGGTAATAATAGGCAACTCTTATGGAAATACATAAAAAACTCTCTTAAAATAGAAATATATTCAATTTTTGAGTTTCTCCCCAACCACCTGAGATAAAAATCCACCATGAATAGGAAATAAAACCTATATGATGGAAGTAATTACCATTGGGAGTTTAGGTTCAACCACACACTGATATAATATCATAGGTTGATTCAGAAAATCAACTGTAACTTCACAAGGTCAGGAATATATTTTTGAGGGACTTAATCCATTGTCAACTACCAATGGATTAGTAGTTTCATTAAAATATGGAGGCTTCTATCATCTAAAGAAATCTAACATAGGTGACTCACACTATGGAATAACCGATTGATCTATATGGGCAAGGTTATTTGTCATAACTTTCCTAATATGGCCATGATCTACTCAAATCCAACACTAGTTGTATTGTCTTGCTCAGTATAATAATCCCTACACTAGATATGAGTATTGATTCCCTTTATTCTATTAGGCATCATAACTAAATAATGTCATACAATAAGTTAGAACATAATCATTATGAATATTGAGCCATAAAATAAAAATCCATATAATAGTGTAAGTTCTCAAATACTATAAGGGGTTGTCATAATTATCATGTTATCTATATTTATTTAAAAACTAGTTCCCAAGGTTTCTACTAAACTACCTATGATACCAACTATAACAACCCCAAATCCAGCAACCCAGAGCTAGTGTCTACTTTATTGCATTGGTAAATGAAACAAGGGATATCATCCTGAAGGAATGATTGGTTTAGTTGTCTTGAAGAACCAAATACAAAAATTCTCCCCATTTTATATTGGAAATAAAATATAAACATAGTGAAAGTAAATATTCTGAATCCTTGAACTCATTCAAAGATTTATTCTTTACATCCTAGTGAAAGGGAAACAAATAAAGGGTAAGGTAAGATACTCAGTAAGGGTTACATATAACATAATATATCATGATTAAATAAGTAATAATCAATATTTTAAGGTAAATAACTAAAAACACATGTCATTTAATCAATAACTTGAGCAGAAAAATTCATCCATGAATAATATCAATGCAGTAATCTCTTAGATAATAATAACTGGATTATCAATGAAGGAAATGATTAATATTGTATGTCATGATCTCATACATCATGATATCTTTACCATCAAGTCCTTGTTCCATGACAGTTTAATCAATGAGTAAATATACACCAAAAGCCTATTTAATAAGGTTAGCCAGCTGTTTTGTCTCATGAGACCTGTAAATGCATCAAGGGGATATCTATAATTAGACCCCACCCATTACTTTATATCCAATGTATTCCTCATATATTGAATTATATATTTAATTAATAGACAATATGACTATATAAAAATATCTGTATTGATTAAGAATACAAAATATTAATATTTCCCCAGTTAATCAAATAGAGTTCATAACAAAACACCGTATGTAAAAGTGGAATATAGTTTAGGTAATAAGCATTTACATGATAAAAATAATATGGAAATTTAAGATAAATTCTATGTCTAATGAAAAATGATCATTATAAAGTGAAAGTTTCAAGAGATATTTGATAACCATAAAATTAATAACAGATATAAGATGACCATCAATTCGTCATAAATATAGGTTTTGTAATTAAATTCAATCCTATGGAGAAATAAATAAATTGTAGCATAATATTTAAATAAGCTTTCATTTAAGTTTTTTCTTTAAAAAACCATTAAAAACATGTATAAGAATATAAATAGTATAAAATTATTATGGTGATAAGAAAATATTTTAACGCTGTACACATTAAAAAGAAACACTCCTTTTTATTTTTTGTAAAGAAAGTAAAAAATGATAATTTAATAAATTATAGTTTCTTTTAATACCTTGTCAAAATTAAAATATAATATAAAATATCCTTGATAAATAATTTGAGTAAAAAAAAATACTTTTGTAAAACAATTTTTAAAAAATATGGACATGGAAGAAAAATAAACCAGATAAAAAAGAGAAATAAGACTGAATTTTATTTTAAAAATTACTATTCTTGATTTAAGTGCCAAAGAGAGGAAACATTATACAAAAATATAGAAAATAATTAAATATCTAGATTATAAGTAAATAGATGAAGTTTATGAAGGATAAATTATAATATCCCTTCAATGAAAATAAGAGTAATCTTAAAGAAATGAGATTGTAAAATAAATTATTACCACTTTGGAAACTTTCAAATTGTAACCCCTTGAAATAAAAAACATGAATTGAAATGGGAAGGATAATATAAAGGTATTGATGAATATGTTGTACATTCATGATTTAATGGAGAATATGGGGGTTACTCAAGTGATGTGAGGCTATACACGAAGTGGGTGTGGATGATGATAACTGACAGACACTCTCTTCTGAGTTGAGATATTCTTGTGTAATATCTTTTAAATTTATCTTGAAATTATATTTTTGAAAAAAAGTTGTTATTATACTTCTTGAATAAATTTTAAAAAAATTTGTTTTGGATTGTTGTTAAATATATGAAGTAAAATTATTGATTTCACTATTTAAATATCTTTGATGCGGTCTTGATATTGAGCATAGTGATCTCGAATAGGTTTGAATTCTTGGAGATCTTTAAGTAATTGAATCACTTATATATGAGGGAAAACAATCATATTGAGTTATTGATATGATATCCTTGCAAACTAAGATGTTTATCTCGAGGTTTTTAGGTGGAAATTAAGAAATTCAATTGGGAAATCATTTTAAAAAAATAACAGGGGATTGTCCAAGAGGTTTAATCTTGTCCAAAAATACTGTTTTAATTCTTATTTTAAACCCCTTTAATTCCCTATCAATTTACAATATTTATATTTAATTTTCTTTTACTTTAGTTTATATTTATTTTTCTGTTTTAGAGAATTTAATCAAATCACCACAATTTTTCTTCTTAAAAAAACAAAGAAAAAGTTACAATTTTTTAACTCAAATTGTAACCTCCTCGAGAGACAATCCAAGTATTTTTATATTGCATTTCTTATGGGGATAAATTTCTTGATTGAGGTTTTCATGAATAAACACTCACATCAACTAGCACCATTCTTGGGGGGGGGGGGTTTCTTGAGTTGTTTTTTTGATTTTTTTTGCATGACCCAAAATTATGTCCCAAACTTATTACCATTGGATTCTGAAATTAGTAGAACATATCAGTCTAGGGTTAGATCTATTATAAATCCCACTATCCTTAGTTTTGAATCTCCCACCGCCACACATAGAAGTAACTTGTTTGAACCTAAAATTAAAATGGATGACAACATAACTTTAAAATAATTAGTATCATTATATGATGACAATCAAAAAACCATATGGAATATCATGATGCACTTTCTAGGTTTAAAATTAAATCAAGTTTCATTCACCAACTTCACAAATCTAATGGGTTGTCTAGTGAAGATCCATATAAATTTCTTCAAGAATTCAATTATATTTGTGTTAATATTAAACCTCAAGGTGTTGATGTAAATCAAATGAAATTGAGGTCGTTTCCTATTTATTTAGATTTAGTTTCCAAATAATGGTTTTATATATTCACATTAAACTTTTATTTAATATTGGAATGAATTAAAGAATCTTTTCCTTGATTTTTTCACCTTCTTACAGAACTTATTCTATCTGAAAATAGATTTATTGGCTTAGGAAAACTCAAGTTGAAACATTTCGTGAGTAATTGGAACATTTCCAAAGACTTTTTTTTAGTTTACCATCACTATAAAATTAGTGAAAAACTATTGATTTAATATTTTTATAAAGAATTGTGTCTTAACGATAAGAGCATGATTGATGCTACTACTAGAGGGGATTTATTTGAAAGAACACCAGCTACTACGAGGACTTTAATTACTAACATGAACCAAATTGATCAACAATTTTGAACAAGAGTCCTTCTTCATGTGAAATATACCCAAGAATTTCCCACTTCTAGTTTTGAAAACAACATGATTGTGAATCAACTTTTTGATATTACCACCATAGTGAGGTCGATGATATTATACAACAACCCACCAACCCCACCCAAACCTGAAGTAACATTTCAAATGAAAGTTTTTTATGAAATTTGTTTTTCCAATGAACATTTTAGTGATCAATGCCCATAAATGCAAGAGCCTTTTAAGAATTAAAATTCTGTTTTTCTTAGAAAAACCTTTCAATCAAACCAAAAAAGACCTTTTTAAACTAATCAAAATTTAAATAAGGGCTGTAAAAACTACTCCAATGAAAGATTTAGATAGCCTAAACAACCAAGAAGCTTCTTCCAAGATTAATTAAGTAATTTTCAACCAATTTATTTCAATGAACAAGCCAATGATTATTCTGGAAGAAACTTTCAGCCTGCTCATCCCACTTAAATGTTAGAGAGTAACCTTGAAGAACTAATGAGGATAAAATAAGAGGTAGTGATACAAACGCAATAAGCAATGAGACAACAAAAAGAATCCTAAAATCAATAACAAAACATTATGAATACCTTGATGATTCAAATTTGTCAACTTTACTATGATCTTAGTAGTATGAGAAATTAAATGGGTAGAGGTTTACATTCATAACCCCAAGTGAATCTGAGAGATAAAGGAAAAAAATGTAAGTACTACTTAACTTAGGAGTGAAAAAAGATTGAATAACCCTCAAACTAAGAAACTAAAACTAATGTCGAAACTATTAATGAGAATCTCACCACTAATGAAAATGCTGGAAATTATGAATTTTCTTTGAATGAAAAAAAAATCAAGAGATGATTTTTTTTGAAAGAACAAAGAAGGATTTTAAGAGGATGTCTGGTCCTTATGTTTCTCAAATTAGTTCTCAAAATAATTCAGAAACATTCAAACCACCACTGCCTTATCTTGAGAGTGTACCACTAGTGAAGTCAAGTGATGAAAAAGAGTTGTATAAGTAGGTTTCAGAAACTTTTAAGTAAGTACAATTCAATATACCTTTTCTCAATGTTGTAAAATAGATTCCAAGGTATGATACTTTTTTGAAAGAGATGTATACCCACAGGAGAAAATTCAAAGGAGGTGAAAAAGGAAAATTAGGGAGGAATGTTTTATACATGATTCAGCATGATTTTCCTATCAAATGTAAAGACCTAGGAACCTTTACCATTCCTTTAACCATGGGGAAATGTGAATCAAAGGGTTCCATGATTGTTTTAAGATCTTCCATCAATATTATACCACATTCTGTTTACTCATTTCTTCATTTTGTAGAACTGAAACCCTTTGGAATTATCATTCAACTTGCTAACCTAAGTACTATCAAGCCCACTAGAGTTACAAATGATGTTCTTTTTTAAGTGAGAGACATTATTTTTATTGTGTATTTCTATGTCTTGGATATGAAATATGGTTAGTTTAGTACCCATGAACCCCTCATTCTAGGGAGGCCATTTTTGAAAACTGGAAAAGTAACCATCAATGTTTACAAAGGAACCCTTTAACTTGAATTTAGAGGAGATGTTGTTCACTTAAATATTATAGTACATGAAACAACAATCTAAGGATAATTCACCCCCTCAAGTAAACATGATTGATTGGTTTTCCACTAAAATTCTTCCTAATTTTTCCACAGATAAACAGATGATTGCTATTTCAAAAGATAGAAATTTGTTTTTTGATGAATTTGATCAACAAGAGAGTGAAAAGGAATCTTGTAACGAGTCTTGGAATATTGAAACAACTTTATAAAAGTTTTTTGATCTCAGAATGGTTAAAGATTAATTTATAGAAACCATTGAATCCGTGAGTAGTTTCCTTGGAGAAGATGAAAATTTTGTACATGGAATAGATCCTGAGAACATGGAAAGTGATCAACATGAAGAATTTCCTTTAAAATATAAAAATTCAGGGAATAATAAAACCTGTGAGTAGTGTCCTTTGATTAAAGAAAATACCCCACATGAGCTAGATTTGAAACCACTTCCTGAGAGGCTCAAATATTCTTTCTTAGGTGAGAACGTACAATTAATTATCATAATTTCAAAAGATATGTCAAGGGATCAAGAGAACCAACTTTTAGGAGTCCTTAAAACCCACAAGAAAGCCATAGGACGGACTCTATCTAATTTAACTGGAATCAGTCCTTCAGTGTCCATACATAGATTTTTTTGGAGAAAAATTCTAAAATGGTGAGACAATTTCAAAGGATATTGAACCCAAAACTTTTATAGGTTGTTAATAAAGAAGTTATAACCTTATTGGATATTAGAATAATTCTCCCATATATTATAGTCAATGGGTGTGTCTTATCCAATTTTTTTTCCAAAAAAGGTGGATTTACAATATCAAAGAATGAATTTGGTCATCTTATACCTGTTAGGCTTCCAAATAAATGGATAATGTTCATTTATTATAGGAAACTCAATCTTGTGATAAATAAATACCACTTATTATTACCATTTATTGATCAACTCCTTGAAATAATAGATGGGAAAACCCACTATTGTTTTCTTGATGGATTCTCTAGTTATTTTAAAATTCATACTGCACTGTAGGATCAAGAGAAAATCACTTTCATATACACCTTTGGAACCTTTACTTAAATAATAATGTTGTTCGGTTTATAAAATGATCCTGTAACTTTTCAAAGGTGTATGATGATAATTTTCTCTGAATTTCTAGAAACTTTCATAGAAGTTTTTATGGATAAATTCACTATTTATGTCTTATCATTTGAAAATTGTTAGAAAAGTTTTGATCATGTTATTAAAAATTTCATTGATAAGAATCTTACCCTCAATTATGAAAAATACCATTTCATGGTAGATAAGGGGATCGTTCTTGGTCATGTTGTGTCTTTAGATGGATTTCAAGTTGATCAATCCATAGTTGAGGTAATTTCATAATTTCCATAACCAAAAATAGTGAGAGATGTGTGATCCTTCCCTAGTCATACTGGTTTTTATAGGAGATACCTAAAGGATTTTAGTAAGGTTTCACTTCCATTGTCTAGATTGATCCAAAAAGTCACCCTAATTTTCTTTGATAAAAGTTGTAAACTAGCCTTTTGGGAGATGAAACATAAATTAATAACCCCTCTCATTATTCAACTACCCAAATAGGACTTTTCCTTTGAAATCATGAACGATGCATCTAAATATTCTCTTGGGGAAGTTTTGAGTCAAAGGATGGAAAATAAATATCATGTGAATGCTTATGAAACTAGAACTTTAGATCAAGACCAATAAAATTACACAAAAACTAAGAAATAACTCTTGGCTGTTGTCTTTAGTTTAGAAAAATTTAGGTGTTATCTGCTGGGATCCAAAGTGATTGTTTTCATGAACCATTATATGATCATATTTTTGATGAATAAACATGATGCAAAACCAAGACTTTTGAGATAGATCTTGTTGTTACAAGATTTTGATGTTGTAATAAAGGATAATGAAGGATGTGAGAACCTTATTACTGATCATTTGAGTAGGATACCATATGTTTTGAATGGAAAACTTTAGATATATCCACCAATAAAAGAAACCTTTCCAGATAAAGAGTTATATACTTGTAAGAGTAAAAGCCCATGGTTTGCTGATATTGTGAATTTTTTGGATATTGATGAAGTTACCCACCAGTTTTCTAGGAAAAAAATTTATAAACTTGTGAGTGATTCAAAGAATTATATTTAGGATGATCCTTACCTGTGGCATGTTGGTAGTGATCACAATACTTCAAAATAAGCATTTAATGACAGTTTTTTCTATTATAATTGTTAATATATATATATTGATTTTTTTTAATTTTTTTAATTTGTTTAGAAGTAGTTATTTAAAAAAACACTGGGAAATAACAGATTTTTTAAAAAACTGCCACTAAATTAAAGGAAAAAATTAAACAAATATATTTAATTATGATTTATGATTTATGATTTATTATTTAATATCATATATACTTTATTATTTATAATTTTAATTAATTATAATGTGTTAATTAATAACTATTTATAATTATTAGTTAATAATAATTTGAAAGTTAAAACAAATGTTTAATAAGTTAAAAACCAGACTTCGTCATCAATTGACCATAACTTTTGATTCTGAAGTCAATTTTAACATCAAAACCAGTCAAATAAAAGTTTATGAAATGAACTAAAACCATATTAGATTTAAATTTTTATAATAATAAAAGAATAAAATTTATTATAGTTTCAAGAAAAGTATGAAATCAAACTTGAACTTCAAACGACCATAACTTTTGATCCAGGTGTCCATTTGGGCTCTACCACATATAAAATTAAAGCATGTGATGATATCTACACCATGTTTACCAAGGGGAGCCACATTAACTATTTTTTCAAGTCTATAAGAGGTTATGAAGGCCTAAAAAATTAATTTTTATCCAGGGTACCCTATTTTTTTTAACATTTGATGGATTTTCAGCCTCATTTAAGGGGGTTTTATTACCTTTTTCCATTAGAGACTGAATTTATTTCTAGGGATTACATTCATATTAATATTATGGATTTAAAATTTTGTCATTCTTCATAATTTAGTTTTATTTATATTTAAATATATGCATATTTACTTATATTTACTTATAAGAAATCACTTGTATAAATACATATTTACATAGAAATGTATTTTTAAATATATAAACCAAATGGAAATAAATATTTTTTATTAATTTCATTTAAAATAAATAATTATTTATTTTATTTACATTATAAAAATGCTTAAATTTGTATATATATACCTATACAAGTAATTTTTATATATAAACATGTGTGTGTCAATAAAAAAAATCTATATTTATGTGTATATTCTAATATATGTAAATAAATACATATATATGTAAGTAATTGTGTATATTTATATACATTTGTAAATATTTATACATATTTATGTTTATATATTTTTATATCATATATGTGCAGATATATATAGATATATTTATATTTATTTGTGTTTATATATATTTTTATTAATATACAATTATATGTCTGAGTGTGCTTATATATATTTATGTAACATAAATGTGTGTTTATGTATATTTATGTAAATTTTCTTATATGTATATATTTATAGATATTTATATCCATTTATTATTTTATAATTTTATTATTTATCATTTATCATTTATCATTTATCATTTATTATTTTAATATTTATTTAATATTTATTTATTATTTATTACTAATTTAATATTAAATGATTATTTATTTATTACTTATTATTTATTATTTATTTATTAGTTATTAATTATTTATTATTTGTTATCATTTATTATTTATTATTATTTATTGACTATTTATTTATTGACTATTTATTTATTATATATTTTTTTCATATTTATTTATTATTTATTATTTATTACTTATGTATTATTTGTTTATCAATTATTTATTAGTTATTTATTATTTATTTATTTAATATTTATTTATTTAATATTTAATTATTTATTATTTATTACGTATTTATTATTTATTTTATATTTATTTATTAGTTATTAGTTATTAGTTATTTATTATTTATTATTCATTTAATATTTAATATTTAATATTTAATATTTATGTATTATTATTTATTCATTATTTATTAGTTATTTATTTAATATTTATTATTTATTATCATTTATCATTTATAATCATTTATTATTATCATTTATTTATTTATATATTATTTATTTAATATTTCATTGTTATTTATTTATTATGTGTTTATTATTTATTTAATAATTATTTATAATCTATTTATTGTTTACCTATTATCTATTATCTACTAATTTCTTATTTTTCATTACTTCTTAATTATATATTCATTAAATATATTTATTATTTATTATTATTTAATATCATTATTATTTTTTATTTGTATATATATAAGTATATTACACACTATTTAATCACCGGATGAAGAGTTTGCTGGAGTGATAAAGTCTCTAAAATATATCCAAGAGGTAAGGGATTCAAATCTCTCTGAGTGCATATATTTTCCAAATTTATGCATGACATGTATGAAATATGCATGCATGGTAGGATAAATAATAAGTAATAATAAATAATAAATAATAAATAATAGTAAATAAATAATAAATAATAAATAATATTAAATAAATAGTAAATAATAGTAAATAAATTAATTATGTAAATTAAAAAAATTAAAAAATAAACAAACAAAAATAAATAAATAAACAAACAAAAGACTGCCGCCAAATGAAATGACGTGAAATAAAAAACTGCCACACGAAAAGTGTTATAAAATGATTCTCGACACACAAATATGCGGTGCTTTTAGAAAGAATCATGCATTATTTAGCGACGATTTAAACTGCTAGGAAACACCATGTTTTTTTGTAGTGTCAAATGATTAGAAGACACATTCCAAATTCTGAATTTCAATCTATCATATATTTTTTCACACTTTATGCTTTGGAGGAAACTTTGGACCACAAAGAACTGCAAGAGAAGTGTTTTATTTTGGTTTGTATTAGATCACTATTTTTAGAGATGCGTTTAAATTTTGAAAAACCCATAAAAATGCTAATTTCAATGTAACATTTCCAAAAGGAATGAGATTCCACAACAACCTATTTTGTTTTGTGATGCATTTGATGTGTGGAGTATGAATTTCATGGGTAAGTTTCCCAATTCTTTTGGATATCTTTACACATTTCTTTCTCTTGATTATGTGTCCAATTGGGTAGAGGTTATTCCTATGAGAGCTGATGATGCCAAAACTATATCCAAGTTTGTGAAAGGAAATTTGTTTTTTAGATTTGGATTTCCAAATTTTTTGATCTCTAATCAATGAACCCAATTTTTTAATAGGACATTAGAATCTTTTTTCAAGAAATATGGAGTTCATCATAGGGTCTCTATATCCTATCACTATCAAACAAAATGGAATGGCTGAGTTGGTAATCAAATAAATCAAACAAATTCTTAAAAAAATTGTGAACCTAAATAGAAAGTATTTGAGTTTGAGACTAGATGATTCACTCTGGGCCTATAGGACTACATTTAAAACCCTAATTAGCATGTCACCATTTATATTAGTCTATGGAAAGGATTTTAACCTATCGGTTGAGTTAGAACACAAATATTTTTGGGTAGTTAAAATATGTAACATAAATCCGTGTTATAATAGAAATAATGAAAATTTTGTTTGTAAGAGCTAGAGGAGATTAGAAATAATGCATATTAAAGTTCCAAGTTATAGAAGTAAACAACCAAAGCATTTCACGAAGGGAAGATTCTAAAAAAAACTTTAAGGAATGGGATAAAGTACTACTATTTGATTCCAGATTGAAGCTCTTCCCAGATAAATTTCATTTCAAATGGTCTGACCCTTTCATTGTTACTAATATTTTTCCTTTTGGTGAAATCGATATAAAAGAACTAGAAAAATTGAAACCAGTCATAGTCAATGAGAATAGGTTGAAGTAGTTTAGGGATAATTTTCAAGAGCCTCTAGAGGTGGATATCCTTCTCCATGAAGATAAATATAATTGAAGAAATTTTGCATATTTCCTTCTCCCTTATTTTTGTTATGTATTTAATTTATAGAATTTAATTTTCTCACATAAATCTATTACACAATGAGGAAATTGAAAAAAATAATTTTGGGGGAGGAACATGCAGGGTAGATTAGGATTTGGAGTGCTTTCTTTTCATTTTTTTATTTTTATTTTTTAGTTTTTATTTAAATTTTTGGTGTGTTTATTTTTTTCACTTTTGGGGTGTTTTTTAAACATGTGAGATTAAATGATTATAATTTTCATTTTTGAAACCTATTTCAATGAGTGAACTAGTTGATCCATTGAAACCAACCATAAATGAATGCTGAAAATGACTTTGTTTCAAGTTCAAAACATTGGAAATTTCTTGAAAAGACCTCCAGTTTTTGAATCTCATGTCACATCTCACTATATTTATCTTTGAAACCGTATTCCCATGAGGCTTATGAACCATTATTGACATATTATTCACATCCAACTCATTTATTTTGAGCACCAATCCATGCTTTTTTTAACCAGAACATGATTTATTTCTATCAAAACTTGAGGGTTGAGGTACTTGTGTTTTAAATGATTGAGGTAGTTCTTTGGATTTCAAAAGCCAAATTTTCAAGAGAAACCTTTTTATTTTAGAATACCTTATACATTTTATCTTTTTGATCCCTTAGTATCAATGTTAAACCTATTAGGTTAGCCAAATTACACACCAATTTCCCTTTCTAAATCTCTCTAGAGGTAGAAATGCATGATCTAGTTGAACTTAAGTATAGAGGGAAGATGAATTGTGGTGTGATATATCATCTGGTTCTGATTTGGGTAAAAATTAAAATCTTGGAGAGATTTTTTTTGTGGCTAAAAAATATTTTATTAAAAGTTTTTCCCTTATAGAGATTTCAAGTAAAAAAGAAGCTATGTCTATTTGGAGATCTAAATGGAATAAAGATGTACCTATCTGGAGCTTGCTAGAGAAAAAAAATAGAAATTTCATTTTTTTGGTGAAATATTGATTATATGGGATGTGAAATAGATTTTCAAATATTCTTAGAGTTGATTTTATTCTTAGGGGAGTGAGGAGGAGACCATACTTGAGTGAAAATTAGAATCATGCATTTTTTACATCAAAAAAATCCAAACCCTCCTGATTTGGTCTCATATTTTTTTTGACATTCAAAACCTACAAACCTAAAGCCACATAACATCCCTAAAAAGTCCTTACAATAATCATATGTTATTTTCTAAAATCAGGTGGATATGTAGAAATTTATTAAACCTATGATGATTTTTGCATGAGTTTGGATGATACAAGCCTTGTTGAAGATACATATTTGTGTTTTGAGAGAAAATTATTGTGAGGTAAGTGTGTTGTGTGCATGTGAGGATAGATTAAGTGGAAATGGATTGAATGGGATAATGAAGAGGAGAGTGTCTGATAGGTTTATGATTGACCACAACTACTGTTTTAATTCTGATTTCAAACCCATTTAATTACTGATAAATTTTCTATCTTGATCTTGAATTTTCTTTCAATTTAGTTTATATTTATTTTCTATATTATAAATTTTAATCAAATCCCCACAAATTTTCTTCTTGAAAAAACTAACAAAGATAAAGTGGTAGTTTTTAACTCAAATTGAAACCTCCTCAATAAAAATTCTAGGGAATAATATATTATATTTCTATTTGGGATAAATTTCTAGATCAAGATTTTCACAAAAAAACCCTCACATCACTATCCTTATTAAAATCCATGTTAAGTGGAAATGAAAAATAGATAACATTGCTTCATGGTGGTGGTGGTCCACACGTACGCATGAGAGACGATATCATTTTACAAAATATTGGAAGGTAAAAAGGTATATATGATGTTATAATTTTAGAAGAATAATTATTTCGTAAATATCATATATAAACATTAAACCCATCATAATAACCATCCATGAAATATAGTGATAAAAAATGAATTGTATCGCTACATGGAGGCAGTAAACCAAATGTACGTAAAAGCAATAATTTCACTACCCATTTGATGTAAAGATGGTGAAAAATGGTTGTACCATAATCATAATAACATCTTAGTATATTTATTACACTAGAGTAATTATTATATAATGGATACCATTGATTTATCATAGGTATAAAAAGAAATAAAATTTAAAGTACTTGGTTAAGATCTGTACCTATTCATTGAGAAACCTCTTTTGGACTACACCTTAAGCCTTTAAAAGATGATATTTTGGAAAGAAAAAAAGATTTAGGAAATTTGGAAGGAATATATGAAGGTATTAAGGTAGGTCTTAGCTGATATATAAGGCTCAAAAGGTTCTAGGAAGAGAGGAGAAGATGTACCCTTTTACAAGTGAGGGGAGGTTCACTCTTGGAATTACTTAAAGTGTAGATTAATTTTCGTAATCAAGTGGATCCAAATTTAATTATTTCAATGATAGGATAAAATAAAGTCTAAGTAATCTCATATAATAATATTTATACAAGTTTAGGTGATGTTTTAACTCTTATCTCTTAGTTTTAACCCCCATAAACCCTTTTGATACACTAGTGGAAAAGTAATCTATACCCACAGACCTATACCAATGGTTTTCAAAAATTTTTGGTATAGGTATTCCTATTCCAATGGTTCAACACAAAAATTGGTATATGTATTTTATCTCATGTATATTCCAATAGTTTTAAAAAACCATTGGGATATATATGTCTATACCAACGGTTTTAAAAAACCATTGGTATGGAGATGGATATACCAACAGTTTTATAAAACCATTGGCATAACCTTACTTTATCTACCCAATGTGCGGGCTCCCCTCCTACCATCTCATTCACATCCTTAATACCCTATAAGTGCTCAACATTCCATTTTCTTCCCCACCCGTGGTGATCTCTCTTCAGTTCATTATTAATTCAATTCTTCTTCAATATCAAATCAATGACTTCCAAATCATTCATCTCTTCTGTCAATAATCAATTTCTTTTTTTATTCTAGGTGTAAAACATCACCATAGATTCTTTTTTTTGTCCACATTTACTTTCGTTTGATATGTATAAATCTATTTGTATGCTATTGAAACAAGGGTTGTCCATACTTATATCGAAGGAGGATTTTTTAATTTTTTGGTTGTCCATTCTTTATTTCTGTTGTTTTATAAATGGACTAATACAATATATATAATTGTAGTTTTTCTGTGGATTATTTTCTTAGATAAATTTCTCTAGGGGAATTATTTAGTGATGGGTTTCTCACTTTAATTACCAGCCTTGTGTTTTTTATATTTGTATCCTAATTTTACTCTCTTGGGTAGTTTTAACTCATTTTTATTTTTAGTTTTGCATTGACATGCGCAATGTGATAAAATAAATCTTTCAAACAATATAAATGTTTTCTTCTTGATTAATAAATTAACAATTTGACTAACAACACACTAGGGAGTTGAACTAAAATAATTTCATGTGATGATATAGAATTTTTTTGGCCTTATCAAATCAATTAAATTCTTATCACGAGTTGGTATTTTTTTTGGAAAAGAGCTTGGCTAGTTAGTGATTGGTTGATTAATCTTGATAGAGATCCCTAACACTTTAGAATAGAATAAATTATCATATAATAAAAACTTTTGTCTGGAAAAACATTTCAAGCAACCCAAATCAAATGCAACCCCCAAACAATAATATCATTGATTTCAATCATTTTTCCATTTCTGCTTTCACTTGATCATTGTTTTACCTTATACACACATTGTTCAAAATTTCCCATTACTTCCCATGATTTTTATCATACACAATTTTTATTTAGTTTTTGCATTATTTTATACTTTTCATCTATTTTATCACCTCTATCACACTTTCACTCATCATCGCACACACTTCCACCAATATTTTGTGTAACCATACTTATCCCGAATCCCACTTCCACTTAAATTTTTTTGATGTAAGTTCTATAGAAACACGTGATACTGTATGGTAAAACTTCATAGTTAAATGTAATAATATTCAAATTAAACATTACAAATCCTATATACTATAATTAAAAGAGCATATTGAAACTGCATATTCAAACTACATATAGTGTTATTGAACTATAACATAATAGTATGCCTGACAATTCATTTTGTACTTAAATTGGTTGTTAAAAATACCATATAACCACTAGAAATCATTAAAAAGGATACTGAATTTTACATAATGGGGGTCTATACCAAATTCTAGATATCCAAAACTATAGTTTTGAGGTTTGATTTGTAAATCTCAGAAGGAATCACTTTAACATACCTCAATATGAGAAACCACTAATTATGGATTTATCCAATTTAACTTCATAATTTATGTGTGCTAAAAAATATGATTACTTAGAAATATTAATCTTTTATACATGAATTTGTAGAATAATAATAACATAAGTTCAAAAGTGAATAGAATAAGTGAAAAAATAAAAAAAATTATAAAGACAATTATATGTAGTATTATGTATATTTATTACTCACTGACATAATAGAATTAAATATCATGGTTTTATATATATAGTATTATATATATATATTATTATATATATGTATAGTAATTTTTGTCTTTTATATTATAATTCCTATATTGACTAGCATGTCAATTATGGTTTTATATAAAGTAAAAAATTCTTATTTCCTTAAATATATTTTCAATTTAACATCAATCTTATTTCATTTCTTTTACAACATAAAATATATCATTTTTTTATAGACTGGATAGAAGTTGGATGTATGAAACTAATCAGATATCAAGTAGTTTTCAAAACAAGTTAGAGAAATTTTTAAATTTTTCATTTAAAAATGTTTCAGATGAGGTCTTATACACTACCCATGTTATAATTTTGTTGAAATACCTTGGTTAGATCATGAATAAGTTCACTACTATATAACCAAATATAGTTTTCAAAAAAACTATTATGTTTTCTATCATAATGTGGAAAAAGGAAATCTCAAAATGTTCATGTTTTGAATGAGAGGATTGGATTGGATAATTTATTAGATGATCGATTTTCATTTATTCACCATCATGAAGAAGAAGGGATGCATATCTAAGATGACTTCGATATGATAACACATGATTCATGTAATGAAAATGATGATGTTAACAAGGTGAAAAAATTGAATGATGTTGGAACACTCTGGTATATCATTAATGTGGTAAAATGAAAAAGCTGTAATTTTTAAAATAACTATTTCATCGGAAAACCATGTATGAGATTTATAATACTTCCATCGATTATATTCTTAAATTTTTGAAGGACACACTTTCAGATGATGCAAATATTCCCTCAAAAAATTATATAACATGGAAGTTAGTTGAAAACCTGGATTTTTAGAAAAAAAAAATATATTTTCCCGAAATATTATAGCTTATTCTGGGAGGAAACAACTGAATGACATGATTGTATAAAATGTGACACATCTCGATGGAATCCAAATACTAATGGAACATCATCCTATGCTCCATAGAAAGCAATGTGAAAATTTCCATTGATTCCTAGACTCCAAAATATTTTTAGGACTAATTAAATATCAATAAATATTTGATGTCATGATACTAAGATAAATAATAATAATAATGAGTTTGTTCATCTTATATATGGATTAGCATGGTGGAAATTTGATGCTCGATACCCTAATTTTGTAGCTGACGTGTGTAAAACCCCAAGGATTTAAAAATAAATTTAATTTTTAATGCATGAAACACCGAGTCTCTACAAAACAAAACTTTTTTATAACTGATCCAATAAACATAATTTTTCCACTACTATGATTTTAATTTAAAAAATCTGTCATACACAGTTTCATTCAAGGTGATTTTTGGAGTCTGATAGAACAAACTTAATTTTTGGTGAATAGTAACCTACCTTTATGAATAGTAACCCACACTTATGAATAGTAATATACCCTTATGAATAGTGTTGTTACCCTTATGAATAGTAATATGACCATTATGAATAGTAACCTCACCTATGAAAGTATAAATAAAATTTAGGTACCTTATAAATGAAGTAGAATATTTTATAAATTATTAATTAAGTATTCATTTTTTTGTGAGTGATAAATATTTAATTACACTTTAAAATTATTAAATTAATCCATTAAATGGGTACCTAAGTAAATATTTTGTTTTCTAATAAATTTTTAATAATTTTATGAGACCATAGTTAATTTTGGAAAGCATTACAAAATCAGTTTTGAATTTAAAATTTGTATTTTTCAATTAAATAATTATTTTATTTAAAAATTAAATTTCACATATTTGGAAAATTATTTTGATAAAATTGAATTTATTTTTGGATTCTACATGTCAAAAAATGGTTATGGTGAATTTTTTGGATTTTTCTAAAATACTTCAATTTTTAGGTGAATAGTAAAATATGATAATTTACGATAAATGCTGAATACATGGTTTATTGAGTCATAGGTGATGTAAGGATTATGTAATACCACTTGGTTCGAAATCACAAGAAAATATTACCATTCTTGGTCACAAGAATCAATACTATTTCTGGTCTTGAGAAAAATAATAAAATAATGATTAAAATATTCAAAAATTACTCCTCTCCTCCACTATAAACCCCCCTCACTCCCTCTTCTCTTCACTCCTATCAAGCCTTGTTACTAGTTCCGATTCTACCCAAATAAATCCCTAATCTCATACCTCATGTCCATCGGCACTTGGTCTCATAAAAATACCAAATCCTCTCCCCTAAAGAGGCTCTTAAGGATGATTGATTCAAGAGGTAAAGTCTTCTTTTCAATTCTTTTACTTTCTTTTCAAGTTCCTTTGTTTTATTTTCATTCCTCACCTCTCCTCATCCAAATGTTATGAAAAATCCAGTACCTTAAATGTACTATAATTTTTTTCTATGATTATGGAATAAGTTATTATCATCTATCCTTTAAAATTCATTTATGTTAGTAGTAAAAAACACCATCTGAGATGTGATCATTTACCACATTCAAGGATGATGGGTTTTCAATTTCTATTACCATATTTAATTATAGTCATGAAACAATTATTATGGTTGAACTAGAATATAATATATGTACTATGTCTCATCTATGGTTCTAGAATATTTTTGTACACATGGTTTTTATTTATAAAGAAAAATGAGTTCATTGTGTTCAAAAACCGCCAATTAACCCAAACAGTTATCATTAAATAATTTATATAATGATTCATATTCACTCCAAGTAACAAAATTAAATTTAAAACCTTGTAAAATTATGTATGTTCAATAATAACATATAACTTTAATTCTATACAACCATCCCCATTTTACACGATTCTCCATTCATGTATACAAGTATACCAATCATGAAACAAACATACCCAAGTAATGAAATTGAACCTCTTAACCCATCAAAAAGTCCATTAATGAACATAATAAGGTTATAATAAATCAATTAAATGTAAATGAGGTTATATAATTATTAATTAATAAACCTAAATTTTACTATTCAGGTCATTAATATCTAGTGGAGAACACCTTTAGACTTAAGGTAAGGGTTTCTTCATCTCACTTCCATTTTTGGGAGATATTCCATATTCACTACTTCTGCTTTTGTATGTTTTATGTATACATACCATTTATGTTTCATATCATTAATCTATTTATTTTCATTGTATTCATTGTATCATTTGATGATTATTAATTTGGGGGTATACGATTCAATTGACTACAAAGTTGTAAGTATTTTCTACCCGAACCTCCATTTTCATTCGGGTTTCTCTTATTCTATACTCACCTCAATGAAATTATTATTTATTAATTTTAACTACTCATAAATTATATGTTAATGTTATATATATGTGTACTAATTATAATCCTTACTTATTTTATGGGGATTTACATGTTTTAAAAGAATATTTCAAAAAATTGTTTTGAAATGCAAGCCCGATTCAAGGAACTTCTCAAATTCTTACCCATTTTGAAGTTAACTATATAATAAGTTTTAAGACATATTTATCTTTCTAAAATAAAAAATTTTAACATAAAAAATATATTTTGGTTTATTCCTTGTTTTATGAAAGCAATCATTTATTTTCTCTTTAAAATCCTTTAATATTTTCCTTAAACCACACTGAAATGTTTTCTTTCTAAAGATTCTTTAAAAACTCTTTTTAAATGATTTAACCTCAATAAGACTTTATTCAAGACTAAAATATAATTTCAATGACCTTAACTTTTTTTTATGGGATATAAATGTTTAAAATCTGATTTCATGACAAATAAAAATGATTTTCCTACAGAACTCTTATTTCCAAAGTAAAAAGGATTTTTCTCATCTCACTTTAACTTTTATGAAATATATTTTTGGTTCACCACTTATTTCTTTATTATGGTGTATGTAATGCACTTTGTTATATCATATCAAGAGACTCCTTATTCTCATGAAATTCTAAGTGATTATGATTTGAATGTTTCGAGGTGGTATGTGACACTTTGGAATGTTTAAGGATTATTTTCTCAAGAATTTTTCAATGGTATCATTTAAAAGTATATTTATTTTTGTCAACATACTTTGATGAATCTTATTTTTCATAGATATTTATCTCCTATTATATCATCTACAAAAAATTTTATTGAAGGGTTTCTGATTAGTTTTAATGTGGATGTTCTATCTTGATACTATTCACCATATTACTCCAAATGGTTAGTGTTTATGTTTAATGACTAGGGAAAGTTATTTACATTTCATATGTTAGTTTCAATATGAATGTATATATTGTTTATATTTATCCCCATTTATAATAGGAATTCATTGGACTTATTATGTGATGGGTGGGGCCCACTATATCCCCTCGATACATCAGTAGGTCCTATGATACAAACTATGGTCTTAACACGAGGCCCTGACAAAATGGATATTTATGGTCTTCTAATGAGGCCTTGATGGTATGGTTATGATGTCCAGCATATACATTTCTCTCATTATGAAACAAGTAATTGATTGTTCATGTGGTTATTCGACTAGTAGAATACCCATGATTATTCTTTATTATGGAATTATTTATTCAAACCTTATTCATACCATAATATGTACATATTTCTTTTTAATGGCATGTGTTTTAGTTATTCACCATGCCTAATGTTTATGTTTATGATATATTTTTTTGTGTTTATTACCATTAATGATCATCTTAGCTCACCACTTTCTTATGTTTTATTTTCTCAGGACATGAAAAAGTTTATTATGATTGACCTGTAGGGATAAATTTAGAGTTGTGGATGTTCCCAATAAAGATTATATATTGTATTTAATTTAAAGTTGTAATGTTGAATGTAGGTATGTATCTGGTTTTCCAAAACTACTAAACTAATTTGTCCTTTAGGATACAATTTTCTTGTAAGCATGCCAATGTAAAGAAGTAATGCACCGACTCTGGGCTTCTGGGGTTGGGGCGTTATAGTTGGTATCAGAGAAAGTTTAGTAGAAAACTTGAAAAATAGATTTAGAAAATGTAGATTAGGGAACAAAACCCTAAGATAGACTTGACGATACACATACAAGAACATCCTATAATTCTGGAAAGGAATTGATTATTTGGATCTTTCTAGTAAATAAATCCCCATCTAGATACTACAATTTGACATGGTCCTAGAACAAATGTACCTAGGAGTATCAACTTCAACAAGGTGTTTTGGGTTTGACTGGTAACCTAGTACATGCCAACTTTCCTTACTGTGCACCTGGTTTGACACTCCCGGGTGATATTCTTAAGATAATTCAAATGGTCGTTACAATCCATTATGAAGTATTTATTCCCCTAATGTAACCAAAGTATATGGTTCTAATATTTATGATGCATAAATTTCTGTTATTTTTTTTACCATGTTTATTATTATATAAAGTTCATAATTTTATGAGATAATATATAATATGGAATTTATTAGAAATGAGGCATAGTAGGAGGAATGAGAACTTCACCAATATACATGATGTGAAGTGTAAGAAGTATCATATCTATAATGTACTTAAGACATAATTTAAAAGGAAGGTAGTCTATCAAGTATCCTCATCATATAAGGAAATAATATCATGTGTTAACAAGATATGTAAGTAATTCTCTGAGTCCTATGGCTTTGAAGGGAATTTGGGAAAGTAGATGATGTCAGAGAAAAAGATTGATAAAGGGAAGAAGGGAAAGAAGAATTTCCCCACATGTGATAACTGTGGAAAGAATCACCCTGGTAAATGATTAAAGGGAATTGGAGTTGTCATAAGTGTGGATAAAAAGGACACCAATTTTTTGATTTCAAGGGAAATAAAAAGGTTTCCAATGTACAATTATTCAACTGTAAGGGGATGAGATACTATGCGAATCAATGTCCCAAGCATCAAAAGAATATGCCCCAAATGATGTTACTGGATAATGATCAAGTCATGATACTGCCACATATGAAGTGGAATGATTAATATTCCTCTTTATGAATCATGACATATGAATATTTTATCAACAATGTACTGGTTATAATAATTATGAAATATATTAGGATTGTACTACAATACTATTTCATTAAGAATTTTAGGTCATATGATGAATTGTACCAAGGATAAGTGACTTAGTAGAAAGTTAATATCTTGGGAAAGTATATGGATGAGGGAAAGACAACCCTAAATATATTCCTGATGATTAAGATAATGATGAAGAAATTATTGATTTGGATAAGTACTCACTACCTCCAAAATTATTATTGACTTGTCTACAAGTGGTTTATGCTATCATTGATGGAGTTTACAACATGTATGGATATAATGAATATATCCAATAGAATGTGTACGTATGAGTGCATGTTTCCAATAAGGTTTTATGTTAACTTGAGTTATTACAATATTTCAAGAGGATACATGATTAAGATATTAACATGTTTGTAATGTGAAAATTTGGGGCTGCTTCATGTTAATTAATGGAAAATAAGGTAACAGATGCATTGAGCAGGATGGATTAGGGAGTTCTAAGAAAAATGAGGATTTCCAAAGACCTCTTGTATGTGGATATAGCAAGGATGGATATGGGAATGATTCTTAAGTGTTATATCATGATATTTTGGAAAGATAAACCATTTATGAAATGGTTTAAGTTGATCATTGTATAAGTATTTAGAGTTTAATGTCACCACATGATGCAACCTATGATAAGAGATGAAGTATAGATAGTTTAAGGCAAAAAAGGATAAGATTGTGTTTATGAAATAGAAAAATATATTTATATTCTTATAGAGTGGAATAATTCCTCAAATATAGAAAAATATACTTAAACAAAAATGTTGTCCTATTATCATTTTTTTCATAACTTTAGTTTATGGTTTTTTGGTAATGATCGTTCATCTGAGCATGTTCTCTATTACTTTCCATCAGAACATTATGGTTTGATTATTCTTCCTTGAACATGTTATCCAATTAGAATGTGTAGTTTTGTAGTAACCAATGCATCTCCTTATCCCACTTATCAAGAGGATATTTTAACCATATTTTTGATGTGGTTTTTCCACAAGGGAATTTTCAAGTATCAACCATTAACTTTCAAAATTCAATTTCAAAATTTCGAGAACGAAATTTTTGTAAGGATGGGATAATGTAACACCCAAAGGATTTAAAAATAAATTTAATATTGAATGCATGAAACACTGAGTCTCTAAAAAACAAAACATTATTATAATTAATCCAATAAACATAATTTTTCCACTTCTGTGATTTTAATTTCAAAAATCTGACATACATAGTTGCGTTCAGGGTGATTTTTGGAGTGTGATAGAACAAACATAATTTTTTCATGAATAATAACCTACCCTTATGAATAATAACCAACCTTTATGAATAGTAATATACCATTATGAATTGTAATTTTACCCTTATGAATAATAATACGACCATTATGAATAGTATCCTCACCCATGAAAGTATAAATAAAATTTATGTACCTTATAAATGAAGTGGAATATTTTATAAATTATTAATTTAGTATTCGTATTTTTGTGAGTGATAAATATTTAATTAAAATTTTAAATTAATAAATTAATTTATAAAATGGGTTCCTAAATAAATATTTTTTTCCAATTATTTTGGGATAATTTTATGAGACCATAGTTAATTTTGGAAAGCATTACAAAATCAGTTTGAAATTTAAAATCTGTATTTTTCAATTAAATAATGATTTTATTTAAAAATTAAATTTCACATATTTGGAAAATTATTTTGATAAAATATACTTGATTTTTGGATTTTACCCTTCAAAAAAAGCTATGGTTATTTTTTGGGATTTTTCTAAAATACTTCAATTTTTATGTGAATAGTAAAATACGATAATTTACAATAAATGCTAAATACATGGTTTATTGAGTCATAGGTGATGTAAGGATGATGTAAGACCACTTGGTTCAAAATAACATGAAAATATTACTATTCTCGGTCACATTAATCAATACTATTCCTGGTCTTGAGAAAAATAATAAAATAATGATTAAGATATTCAAAAATTACTTCTCTCCTCCACTATAAACACCGTCACTCCCTCTTCTCTTCACTCCTCTCAAGCCTTTTTACTAGTCTATATTCTGCCCAAATCTCTCCCTATGATACTAACCCACGTCCATCATCCCTTGGTCTCATAAAAATACCAAATTCTCTCCCTTAAAGAGGCTCTCAAGGATGATTAATTCAAGAGGTAAAGTCTTCTTTTAAATTCTTTTACTTTCTTTTCAAGTTCCTTTGTTTTATTTTCTATAATAACCTATACTCATCCTAATATTATGAAAAATATAGTACCTTACATGAACTATAATGTTTTTATGATTATGTAATAAATTATTAGCATCTCTCCTTTACAATTCTTTTATGTTAGTAGTAAAAAACCCCATCCGAGATGTGCTCATTTACCACATTCAAGAACGATAGGTTTTCAATTTCTATTACTATATTCAATTATGGTCATAAAACCATTATTATGGTTGAAAAGGAATATAATATATGTATTATGTCTTATCTATGGTTCTGGAATCTTTTTTTACACATGGTTTTTGTTTATAAAGCAACATGAGTTCATTGTGTTCAAAAACCGCTAATTAACCCAAACAATTATCATTAAATAATTTATATAATGATTCATCTTCACTCCAAGTAACCAAATAAAATCTACAAACATGTATCCTTTTGGATGTTTACTAATAACATATAACTTAAATTCTGTACAACCATCCTCATTTTACATGATTCTCCATTCATGTATACAAGTATACCAATCATGAAACAAACAGACCCAAATAATGAAATTGAGCCTCTTATCCCATAAAAGGCCATGAAATAACATAATAAGGTTATAATAAATCAATTAAATGTAAATTAGGTTCTTTAATTATTAATAAATGATTCTAAATTCAATTATTCGGGTCATTAATATCAAGTGGAGAACACTTTCAGACTTAAGGTAAGGGTTTCTTCATCTCACTTCCATTTTTGTGAGATATTCTGTATTCACTACTACTTCTTGTGTATGGTGCATATATACTTCCCATTGATGTTTCATATCATCAATATATTTATTTTAAATATATTCAATTTATAATTTTATTATTATTAATTTGGGGGCATACGATTCAATTGATTACAAAGTTTTATGTATTTTCTACCCGAACCTCCATTTCCATTCGGGTTGCTCTTATTCTCTACTAACATCAATGAAATTATTATTTATACCTATTTAATCCTCATAAATTCTATGTGAATATTATATATATGTTTACCAATTATAATCCTTCATTATTTTATGGGGAGTTACATGTTTTAAAAGAATATTTCAAAAAATTGTTCCGAAATGCTAGCCCGATTCATGGAACTTCTCGAATTCTTACCTATTTTGATGTTCACTATATAATCTTTTATAACCCATATTTAACTTTCTAAAATCACAAATTTTTTACATTAAAAATCTATTTTCATTCATTCCAGGTTTTATTAAAGAAAATATGCTTTTGCGCTTTAAAGTCCTTTAATATTTTCCTTAAATCGTACTAAATTGTTTTAATTCTAAAGCTTCTTTAAAAACTATTTTTAAATTATTTAACCTAAATAAGACTTTATTTAAGCCTCAAATATAATTTAAATGAACTTACCTTTTATTTTTTGTGATATAAATTTTTACAATCAAATTTCATGAAATATACAAATGATTTTCCAAAAGAACTCTTCTTTCCAAAGTAAAAAGGATTTTTCTCATCTCACTTTAATTTTTATGAGATATATTCCTTGTTAACCACTTATTTATTTATTGTGGTGTATGCACTTATATTTTTAATATCATATCATGAGTATCCTTATTCTCATGATTTCTAAAGGATTATGATTTGAATTTTTAAATGTGGTATGGGACACTTTTGAATGTTTAAGGATTATTTTCTCAATAATTTTTCAATGGTCTCATTTAAAAGTATATTTATTTATGTCAAAATACTTTGATGAATCTTGTTTTTAAAAGATATTTATCTCCTATGATATCATCTAAAAAATATTTTATTAAAGTTTTTCTGAATAGTTTTAATGTGGTTGTTCTATCTTGATACCATTTACCATATTACTCTGAATGGTTAGTGTTTATGTTTAATAACTGGGGAAAGTTATTTAAATTTCACATTTTAGTTTCAATATGAATGTATATATTTTTTATGTTTATAACAATTCATAATTAGAATGAAATAGACTTATTTTGTGATTGGTGGGGCCTGCTCTATCCCCTCGATGCATCAGTAGGTCTAATGTGACAAACTATGGTTTTGGCATCAGGCCTTAACAGAATGGATATTTATAGTCTTGGAAAGAGGCCTTGATGGTATGGTTATGATGTTCGACATATGCATTTTACTCATTATGAAACTAGTAATTGAAAGTTCATGTGGTTATTCGACTAGTAGAATACCCATAATTATGCTTTATTATGACATTATTTATTCAGCCCTTATTCCTACCATAATGTGAACATGTTTATTTTTAAAGGCATGTGTTTTAGTTATTCAACATGCCTAATGTTTATGTTTATAGATAGTTTAAGGCACAAAAAAGGATAAGATTGTGTTTATGATATAGAAACATATATTTATACTCTTATAGAGTGGAATAATTCCTTAACTCTAGAAAAAGATAGTTAAACAAAATTTTTTTCCTATTATCATTTTTTTTCATAACTTTAGTTTATGGTTTTGTGGTAATGATCGTTCATCTGAGCATGTTCTCTATCACTTTCCATAAAAACATGATTGTTTGATTATTCTTCCCTAACCATGTTATCCAATTAGAATGTGTAGTTTTGTAGTAACCAATGCATATCCTTTTCCTACTTATCAAGAGGATATTTTAACCATATTTTTTACGTGGGTTTCCCATAAAGGAATTTTCAAGTATCAGCCATTAACTTTCAAAATTCAATTTCAAAATTTCAAGACTGAATTTTTTTTAAGGAGGGGATAATGTAACAACCCAAGGATTTAAAAATAAATTTAATATTGAATTCATGAAACACTGAGTCTCTATAAAACAACACTTTGTTATAACCAATCCAATAAACATAATTTTTCTAATTCTATGATTTAAATTTCGAAAATCTGACATACACAGTTGCGTTCAGAGTGATTTTTGGAGTATGAGAGAACAAACTTAATTTTTTGGTAAATAATAACCTTTATGAATAGTAACCTACCCTTATTAATAGTAATATACCATTATCAATAGTAATTTTACCCTTATGAATAGTAATATGACCATTATGAATAATAACCTCACCCATGAAAGTATAAATAAAATTTAGGTACTTTATAAATGAAGTGCAATATTTTATAAATTATTAATTAAGCATTAGTATTTTTGTGAGTGATAAATATTTAATTACAATTTTAAATTAATTCATAAAATTGGTTCCTAAATAAATATTTTTTTTCTAATTATTTTTGTATAATTTTATGAGACCATAGTTAATTTTTGAAAGTATTACAAAATCAGTTTTAAATTTAAAATCTGCATTTTTCAATTAAATAATTATTTTATTTAAAAGTTAAATTTTACATATTTGGAAAATTATTTTGATAAAATATACTTCATTTTGGGATTCTACACTTCAAAAAATGGCTATAGTTAATTTTTGATATTTTTCTAAAATACTTCAATTTTTAGGTGAATAGAAAAATATGATAATTTACGATAAATGATAAATACATCATTTATTGAGTCATAGGTGATTTAAGGCTGATTTAAGACCACTTGGTTTTAAATCACATGAAAATATTACTATTATTGGTCACAAGAACCAATACAATTCCTGGTCGTGAGAAAAATAATAATAAAATGATCAAGATATTCAAATATTACTCCTCTCCTCCACTATAAACCCCACTCACTCCCTCTTCTCTTCACTCATTTCAAGCCTTTTTCCTAGTCTATATTCTTCCCAAATCTATCCCTAAGATAATCCCCCACGTACTCAGCCCTTGGTCTCATAAAAATACCAAATCCTCTCCCCTAAAGAGGCTCTCAAGGATGATTAATTCAAGAGGTAAAGTCCTCTTTTCAATTCTTTTACTTTCTTTTCAAGTTCCTTTGTTTTATTTTTATCATCACCTCTCCTCATCAGAATGTTATGAAGCCTCTAGTACCTTACATGAACTATAATGTTTTTATGATTATGGAATAAGTTATTATCATATATCCTTTACAATTCTTTTATGTTAGTAGTGAAAAACACCATCCGAGATGTGCTCATTTACCACATTCAAGGACGATAGGTTTTCAATTTATATTACCATCTTAAATTATGGACATAAAATCATTATTATGGTTGAAAAAAATATAATATATGTATTTCGTCTCATCTATGGTTCTTTAATCTTTTTGTACACATGGTTTTTATTTATAAAGCAAAATGAGTTCATTGTGTTCAAAAACCGCTAATTAACTCAAACAGTTATCATTAAATAATTTATATAATGATTCATCTTAACTCCAAGTAACCAAATGAAATATACAACAATGTAACCTTCTGGATTTTTACTAATAACATATAACTTCAATTCTGTACAACCATCCTCATTTTACATGATTCTTCATTCATGTATACAAGTATGCCAATCATGAAACAAACGGACCCAAATAATGAAATTGAGCCTCTGAACCCATAAAAAGGCCATGAATGAACATAATAAGGTTATAATAAATCAATTAAATGTAAATTATGTTCTTTAATTATTAATTAATTAACCTAAATTTGATTATTCAGGTCATTAATATCAAGTGTAGAACACTTTTGGACTTAAGGTAAGGGTTTCTTCATCTCACTTCCATTTTTGTAAGATATCATGTATTCACTACTACTGCTTGTGTATGGTGTATGTATACTGCCCATTTATGTTTCATATAATTAATCTATTTATTTTAATTATATTAAATTTATCATTTGATGATTATTAATTTTAGGGCATAAGATTCAATTGATTACAAAGTTTTAATTATTTTCTACCCGAACCTCCATTTTCATTCGGGTTGCTCTTATTCTCTACTCACCTCAATGAAATTCTTATTTATTCCTATGTACTCATCATAAATTATATGTTAATGTTATATATATGTTTACCAATTATAATACTTCCTTATTTTATGGGGATTTACATGTTTTAAAATAATATTTTAAAAATTGTTCTGAAATGCAAGCCTGATTCAAGGAACTTCTCAAATTCTTACCTATTTTGAAGTTCACTCTATAATATATTATAACCCATATTTAACTTTATAAAATCACATATTTTTACATTAAAAATCTATTTTCATTCATTACTATTTTTATAAAAGCAAACATGCCTTTACGCTTTAAAATTCTTTAATATTTTCCTTAAATCGTACTAAATTTTTTTATTTCTAAAGCTTTTTTAAAAACTCTTTTTAAATGATTTAACCAAAATAAGACTTTATATAATCCTAAAATATAATTTTTATGAACTTACCTTTTATTTTATGGGATATACATGTTTACAATCTAATTTCATGACATATATAAATGATTTTCCAAAAGAACTCTTCTTTCCAAAGTAAAAAGGATTGTTCTCATCTTACTTTAAATTTTATGAGATATATGCCTTATTAACCACTTATTTATTTATTATGGTGTATGTACTTACCTTTTTCATATCATATCAATATTATCCTTATTCTCATGATTTCTAAGGGATTATGATTTGAATGTTTCAAGGTGGTATGGGACACTTTGGAATGTTTAAGGATTATTTCCTCAAGAATTTTTCAATGGTATCATTTAAAAGTATATTTATTTATGTCAACATACTTTGATGAATCTTTTCTTTTCATAGATATTTATATCCTATGATATCATCTAAAAAATATTTTATTTAAGGGTTTTTGATTAGTTTTAATGTGGATGTTCTATCTTGATATCATTCACCATTTTACTCAGAATGGTTAGTGTTTATGTTTAATAACTGGGGAAATTTATTTACATTTCATATGTTAGTTTCAATATGAATGTATATGATTTTTATGTTTATAACAATTCATAATAAGAATGCATTAGACTTATTATGTGACTGGTGGGGCCTGCTATAGCCCCTCGATGCATCAGTAGGTCTCATGAGACAAACTATGGTTTTGACATGAGGCCCTAAAAAATGGATATTTATGGTCTTGGAATGAGGCCTTGATGGTATGGTTATGATGTCCTACATATGAATTTTACTCATTATGAAACTAGTAATTGAAATTTCATGTGGTTATTCGACTAGTAGAATACCCATGATTATGCATTATTATGTCATTATTTATTTATCCCTTATTCCAACCATAATGTGTGTATGTTTATTTTTAAAGGCATGTGTTTGAGTTATTCACCATGAATAATGTTTATGTTTATGATATATTCCACTATGTTTATTACCCTTATTAAGCATATGATCTCAGCCCTTTCTTATGTTTTATTTTCTCAAGACATGAATAAGTTTATTATGATTAACCTGCAAGGATAAACTTAGAGTTGTTGATGTTCCCAATAAAAATTATATGTTGTATTTCATTTAAAGTTTTAATGTCGAACCTATGTATGTATATGGTTTTACAAAACTACTAAACCACTTAGTTCTTTGGGATACAAATTTCTTGTAAGCATGCCAATGTAAAGAAATAATTCACCAACTCCGGGATTCTAGGGTCAGGGCATTACACGTGCGTAATGTGAGGTTGAATCTATCATGTGGAAGTTCTAATTAATTTGGAAAGATGCATACTTCACATAACACATGGATAGTTTTCATACACATTTATAACCTTCCTCTATGGATGTGTATGAAAAAACCTTTCACTTTTATGAGTATACTCATATTTCGACCTTCTGATCCTAGAAATGATATAGATGTATACATGAAACCTTTAATAAAAGAGTTAAAGAATCTTTGTAATGTGGGTGTGAAAACATATGATTCTTGTTTGAAAGACATATTTTAGATGCACTCTATGCTTATGTAATGATTTTTTAATAGTGCATGAAGGAAAAACTTTCATGTCCTATTTGTATAAAGAATTCATGATCCAGAAGACCTAAATATCACCATAGTTTTAGTTTTATGGGACATCAAAAATTATTTCCAATGTATCATCCATATAGGAATAATCATCAAAGGTTTTAAAATACCATAGATACTAAAAATAAACCTCAACATATGTCTAGAAATGATTCATTTAATGAATTTTAATATGTTATTTTTTTCATTTGGGAAAAGTTAAATGAAATATAGAAAGAGAAATAATGTTTCCATTGAATCCAATTATAATTAGAAGACGAAAATTATCTTCTTTGAGTTTCCTTATTGGTAAAATAATTTGTTATATCATTGCTTAGATGTAATTCACATTGAAGAAATTTATGTGAAATATTACTTTCAATTATTTTAAATGTCAAGGGAAAAACAAAATATTATTTAAAATATTAGAGTGACTTAGTGGATTGGGGTATCCAACCAAAATTGCATTCTATGTGTATAACTAAAAATAAATGAAAAGTTCCATGTGATTATTATATGATGAAACCTTAAAAAAAATCAATTTCTAGAAGTACTATAAATTGTCAAAGTTCCTAATGTATATTCAAACAACATATGAAAATGGGTCAACATAAGATATTTGAAGCTAAAATCTTTGAAGACTCAAGATTATCGCATCATTCTGCATGAGTTGATTCCAATAGTAACCCTTCATCTATTTTCTAATAATGTAAGAGTGGAATTTATTTAATTGTTCCATTTTTATAGATATCTTTATGCTAAGAAGTTATCCAAATCTTTCATGTAGAAAATGATGGAAGAGGCACCATTAATTTTGTTTGAGTTAGATAAAATGTTTCCTCCATTATTTTTCACATGCATGTTGCATCCAACTTTCCATCTTCCAATATAAATACTTCTTAGAGGACATATTTTTTTCATTGGATGTATAAAAATAAAATAAATATGTACACATTAAAGTATTATGTACAAAAAATGAATAATCTTGAAGGTTCTATTGTGAAAGTTTACTTAGCTCAAGAATGTTTGGATTTATATTCAATATATGTGTCTAATGTGACTAAGATATGGAACATACCAATGAGAAATGAAGAAGTGAAGTATGAGAAAATTGAACCCTATTTTCCAACACTTCCCCAAGTAAGGTAAATTCATAGATTATATACATTGACTATATTAAGGCTTGAATAGAGGGAGATGTCACATCACATAGTTTTGTTTAACTGTGATTTGTTAGATGAATACATCAAGTAAGTAAATTGAACAGGTATATGTTATCTCATCTCATATAATTGTAGAAATATGTTAAACATTTTCTATTTTATTATATAGGTAACATAAAAAAATTATAAATAGAAATCATTGTTCTTTATATTTAATAAAGAGAGAGACTTTACATAGAAAAGAGTTTTTTTCTTGGTTGAAATTGAACGTAGAAGTATTACTGTAATAAATTAATAAAATTAATATTTATTTAATTTTAATATTCATTTATATTTAAGATATTGAGTCTTCCTATTGACTCTATCTCTGAGAAAATAAGGGATTTGGATTTTTTTATTAATTATATGGATTATGAATGAAAATTAATTGTGATCAATGGGTACAAATTTATTATCACTGAATTAGTAATGAACATGATAAAAAACATTATGGTGTTATGGTAACTCTCAAAAACAGGCTGTTATACTAGTACATCAGATATCAGACCATGATTTGAAACTGTATCTTATAATAGTGTCCTTGAGAAAATAATAATATTATATTATTACTCTCATGGTCGAGTCATCGTGATGAAATGAAAGTGGTTTGATTCGATTATGAGACATGCCACATTTATTAATGATTGTGAATTTAGAGTTATTTAAATGACTCACAATCTTGATAGGGATGATCCATATATATTAGCATCATTAGTGAAACAAGTTTTTTAGGTGAAATATCATCCAATACCTGAATTTGGTGTCATTGTTGAAGTAATGCCAAGACATATTTTTGATGACGATGATGATGAAATTGAAACCATCAATACCCCCATTATCCGTAATCAATTTATTACTTTTGATAAGTCCAATATCTCAATTGTTAAAGTTGACTGTGAACATAAAGTTGTGGTGGGAAATATATAGAATGATCCATTTATGTTCTCCTTTATTTTGGTTAATATCAACTTGGGTTGTTCATGGAATTACTATTCGAATTACTTTACTATTGACTAAAAATATTTTGTATCCAACATGAATTTAATGTGCAATTTTAATATATACTGGTTGCAGTTTTCTTTGAGTTGAATTTTCTAATATTGAATTGAACTGTATTAGAAGCTAAAAAAAATGAAATAATTCAATTATAAGAAAAACAAGATGATTTAAATTGAAACATATTAAACTAATTATAATAAATATCAAAATTAATGAAAAGAATGAACTAACCTAAAATATAGAAAAATAAACTGACCTGAAATATGAATCAAATGAACTAATCCAAAAAATGTACAAATAACCTAATCAATTTACTAAAATGAACCAAATGACCTAACCAAAACTGAATTGGATCAAATTTAAAATAGAAGAAGAAAACTATATCATATCTATGCTAAATATGATAATTTGAAAATGTTGATTATTTTTCTATGAAATATATTTTATGTTTTCATATTCTTATCACTAAATATGATATGATTTTGTTATGTCACTATGTATCCTTTATTTTTTTTGACAATCGATATTCCTTAATTAAGTCATATCACATCTTCTTTCTTATTTGGCTTACACATTAGTTATGAATTTCTAATTAAATAAATTTTCATGACCCATCCCAATGTGGCCTGATCTATGACTACCCCAATTCTGCCTCTAATAAGCTAGGGGCTAACAATTAATTCCAAATAGGCATATCACACACATGGGAAGCGTTATCCCAATGTACCTGTACACATGCACACATATCCAAGCCCATACAATGCTAAAATGTAAAACAACCTATAACCATGCATGCATACATTTAAAAACACACCATTAGAGTATGACAACAAAGTGTTATAAATAAAAGGATCCAAATACTATCCCACCCAAAAGAAACAAAAAATAAGTCAAACCTGTGAAGTAGGAAGGTACTGCTATCAATACAACCATCAGAACACACCTCAGTCTGTCAATATCACTGATCTCCACCTAGTCTTGGTCCCTCTAGGACTCCATCAAAAGGTTGTTCATCTACATAAGACATGAAATGTGTGGGAAAATCCCATGCAAGTGTGACTATAACAAAACCCAGTAGGACATCCCAAAATCACTAATCAAATAACATCAAGAATAATAATCATCTCATCACAGGTATATGTCAATGACATATATAACAAGAACATTCAGATATACTCATAATAGAAACAAAATCTAAAGGTAAGGTCACAATCATAATTCCAACCTAGGATTCCTACTCAAAGGTTCCATAACACTTATCTTGGAGAACACACTCTACAAGTAAGATAACAATGCTATCATCCATTCAAGATGTCATGCTCATCAGGACCCACCATAAAAAGTTTACATTGGAAGTCTGAAGAGATCGATACATAGATGGAGATAACACCCAAGACCATGGGGTATACTAAAAACTCAATCTAGATTAACCTTCTATGTAGGGGATTGAAGCCTGAATAATTTTGGTCACAATGATACCAAGAACCCCACCTAGGGAAAATGAGTTGATGATAGAGGATCTCACTCCATGCCTCATAGAGAGATTCCAATGACTCTATCCAAGACTAAAGTTCCTCAGAGGGGATCACCATCCTATGCATAGGATGAAACTCCATACTAAACCCTTAGGGAATGGATCAAGGGAATGTACCCTAATGAAACTTTTCCAAGCTGAAGAAGAAAATGGCACCAATAATTCTTTGGAGAAGTACACGACGTGTCCCTATGACACTTAGTCTTCCTATATATCATGGCCCATGCCTATATCCATGTCAGTGTCTAAGTACATGGCATGTGGCTTACCTCACATAGCATATAGGGCCACATGGTCTCCTAGGAGTGTACTCCAGTACAAGTCGAGCTGTTCTCCAATGTGTACATGGTGTGTGGCATGGCCCACGCGACATGTAACGCATCCCAACTTCCTGGTCTTGTACACTACGTACAGGCTGAGCTGTCCATCTAGGGACCACACAACATGTAGAAGGGACCACATGGTGCCTGATCCTTATCTTTTCATGTAAACCCTAGCCACCCCTTAGGGGGGTCCCATACAACATGTAATTCTAGACTACATGCCATGTAACCCAAAATTTTCTAGAATCCCATATTTTGTTTACACATCATCGTCGAGTCCTCTAGACTCTAATCTGGCTCCAAATCACACCAGAAAGCATGGATCTAGTTTGGATGATCCTCACCATTGCTTCTCGTTAGATTTCAGCCATCCAATTTGCATGAGAATCAGTTTTCATCATGCTTCATCACTATCACATGCCCAACCAGGAAGAATGAGGATCATCAGACCGATCCTAATCCACTTTCATTTTTAAGAACCTCCATTACAAGCCATAAACAATACCATGCTTGTGGTATCAATCTATTAATAAAAATAACAGGCGTGAAATTATTTATTTATAGGAATTCTTGGAACCATAGGCCAAATTAATTGCCTACGATGAGCAAAGAATGGGGGGAAAATGCACAAAACACAAACATAAGGAACCGACCTCAACCAATGTTCATGTTGACCTCGATTATTTACTGTTAGAATGAAGAATGTAGATATGTAATATAATCAACAAAGAAACAACCAATTTTAGATAATATCTATCCCATACCCACAATACACATGATCTGCAAATCAATTCATTAGTTAATTGATTCACATTCATCATAGGAATAAACAAATTGGGATAAATCAAAATAAAAAAATGTCCTAACTAGAAATGGATTGATTGTTGATAAAGAATGAATCCACGTCACTATTGTTGGTGAGATCCTAGAATAACGATGGCATAGTGATCCTCAATCTCGATTCGATTCGATGCCATCTTCTAAGAAAACTTTCCTCAAAAAGTCCTCTAGATATCTAGGGATTTGCAGAGAACCTTGATATCTCCTCACAACTGTTTATTTATAGAGTATTTTAGTTCATTTCATAAAAAATTATAATAAAAAATTTAATTTATTTATTTTATTAATTCACCTATGACTTCACTTTATAAAAAGACTCAATTCTGACAAATATTATGTTTCACCTAGGGTAAAACCCATGCTCTGAACTCAAGGAAGGACTCAAATTTATGAACTAATCCTCCATTAAATGGTTATTCAATTTTTTTAGGAAAATTGCACACACATGATATTTAATATATTTAATATATTTCAAAAATTAATTTTGGGCTCATTGAGCCTCAAAATCTCATGCCATCTCAGCGCCTAGCTCTGAAAATAATCTATATAATATCCTAAAGTAATACATAGAAAAATCATAGATGTTATATTCTACCCACCTTATGGATTCACATCCTAGAAATCCAAACAAAAGACTACATAGAGAGATGTGGGTACTAAGCATGCATATGGGTCTCCCTATCATAGGTACTCTCCGAAATATTCCTGTGCTGCCACAAGACACACACTAAAGGAATCAATCACCCATAGACGATCCTCTCCCATCGATCCTAAATATCTACCGAGTACTCAACAAAGGTATCCCCATCCTAGATTTCTAGCTTTCCTTAGCCGATAACACGCGATAGGTCATGCAATTACCTCCTCATCTATGACACATGTAAGGTGATGTGTACCCAGTCTAACTGTCGGGGTAAATCCAATGGGTATTCCAACTTTCCATATCTACATAGAAATTGTAAAGGTAGAATAAATCTCAAATATATCTTGCTGCCATAGCCAAATCTCCATGACCCATGTTGAGATGATACACTTAGGAACACATTGTCTCCCTACTTGAACTAAAAAGGCCTTCTTCATTGATCTACATAAGAATTCCAATAGCTTTGTGTAGTCATCATCTACTCCTAGATGATCTTCACTTTCACCATCCGATCCCATAAGTGCTGGATCTCCTAGGTTAGTCCAACATAGCAGTGACCTGCAAGGTCACCTATACAAGGCGTTGAATGGTTCCATACTGATGGTGGAATGATAGATGTTGTTGTATGAAAACTACACCAAATGTATTTGATCCTCCCAACTATTTCTAAAGTCTAACATGAAAGCCTGCATCATATCCTCCAAGACCTGAATAGTCTGCTCAGTCTGGACATTAGTCTGGGGGTGAAACGCTGTTCTCAAATGCAATTGAGTCCCAAAAGCCTCATACAACCCCTTCACTATCTGAGATGTGAATCAAGCATCATGATCTGAAATGACCATTGAGGGAACTCAATGGAGCTGGACCATCTCCTACACATACAAGAATCCCAGTCTCTATACTAAAATATACTCTTGAATAGATGGGAAGTGGTCCGAATTGGTGAGTCGGCCTATGATCACCTGGATGGAATCATATCTCCTGGACATACATGGTTATCCCATCACAAAGTCTATGGATATCCCATCTCACTTCCACTCTGAAACATCAAGGTGTTGAGCTAAACTCATTGAAACCTAGTGTTTATCCATTACTTGTTGAAATGTAATAAATCTAGAGAAAAACTCTACAACTCACCACTTCATTCCCAACCACCATAGATGCCACCAAAGGTCCTGGTACATCCTTTACACACCTAGATGTACTTATAAGGGTAAAGTATGAAACTACCTCAACACCTCCTCCCTAAGTGAAATTGGCACCATCATCCATCCTCTAAAAAGGACAAAAATCTCCCCAACTTTAGAATATCCATCAGGAGAATGTCTAGTCAATATCTAGGTACATAGGGTCTCATAGTCGGTATCCCCAAGTTGTGCCTCCCTGAATTGTTGTAAAAGAGGAGGGGTAACAAACATCATCTGGAGGTAAGCTGCTCCATCGCCATCCACAAAGGATAATTATAATGATTCCAAATTATCTAACACCTCACTCAGTAACTACGAACATGATCCCATGTTGAGATCATCTACTACCACATTTCCCTTCACGGATTATATACAATCTCAAATTCATAATCTTAGAGGAACTATATCCATCACCCCTATCTCAAGTAAATATCCTTCTAAGGGAGGAAATAATTGAGAATCTTATGGTCATAATAGATGATAAATTACTCATCCATAAGGTAATTTCTCCACATATTTAGTGTGAATAATACAACTGTTAGATCAAGATCAAGGGTTATGTAGTTCCGTGCATGTGGTATTAACTAACACGAACTATAGGCAATCACCTCCTACCTATACATCAGAATACAACCAATATCAGTCCCTGATGCATCATAGAGTATTACATACTCGACACTCTCCTCTAGAAATATCAATATGAGAGCGCTCATCAATCTCTACCTCAACTCATAAAAATCCTATAGTAACCTCTCCATACACATGAAATGATTCTTATTTTGGGTCAAATCTATCAAGAAAACTGATATTCTGGAGAAATAATGTACAAATATCTGATAGTAGTCTTCAAACCCAAGAAAAATTTGTACCACCGTCACACACTTAGGTGGATCCCAAGCTAACACCGCCTCAACCACTGTCGGGTCCACTGCTACACCGTCTACTAAGATAACATGTCACAAAAAGTGGACCTCCTAAATCCAGAGTTATCACTTTGATAGATTCCTGTAAATCTGGTTCTCTTGGAGTATATCCAAGACCATCCTCAATTGTCTCATTTGGACCTCCTCAGATGCTAAGTACATTAGGACATCCTTAATTAAGTCTACCATAAACCAATCTAATAAAGGATAAAAGATCCTGTCTATGATTCCAACAAACACTACTAGGGAATTAATCACACAAAATGGAATCACAAAGTACTCATAGTGACCATAATGACATCAGAAAGACATATTTAGTAAATCATTGTCTCATACTCACTGCTGGTGATAGCCTAATATGAGGTAAATCTTTGAAAACCATCATACCCCTATTAATTGATTGAAGATGTTATAGATCATCAGTAGTGGATAATTGTTCTTTATGGTCACCCAGTTTAGGAACTAATAATCTTCAAAAAACCTCAAGCTCCCATCTTTCTTCATGGTGAACAATACTGGGGATGCCCAGGGTGAAACACTGGGTCTAATAAATATCTTTCTTTACAAGTCCTCCAACTACACCCTCAGCTCACAAAGTTCCACGGGTGCCATCCGATATGCTATCATAGATATTAGGGTCATCTTAGGGGTGAAAATCAATGAAAAAGTATATTTCTCAATGGAGTAGTAATCCCAAAACATACTTAGGAAATATGTCATCATACGTTTCCACCACTATAGGAAATTGAAAGCTTATAACATCCACTACACCAACGGTTATGCTATCAAAATGGCACAAAATCAGTTTCACCCTCTTATACCCGAGTCCATACTACTCTATATGGGTTTCCTTTTCACCCATAAAGGAAAACCTCATCCCATTACTGTGAACACACTACATCCTTCAGATGAAATATTCTATCTGGAAATGAACCATAGATAACAAGTTCGTGCCTAAGATGACATCGTAAGGCCTAATCGCTTCCACAAAGAGATCCCAAAATAAACTCTAACCTCCAAGTTCCAGTTCACAATATTAGAAGAAGTGTATGATCATTGAGTCACCTATAGAAGGATTATCCAAGTGCATGGGTCGAGGTAAAGGCTTAACTGAAATATCTAAGTATTGAACTAAAGAAGTGGAAAGAAATGAATGAATTTCACCTATGTCTATTAGTACTGAAACTAAGGTGTAAAAGACACATATCATACCACATATCATCCCTAGAGCCTCTGGTTCATAATCCTCGACTGTTTACAGCTACCCTCACCCTTGACCACCAGCTCCCTAAGCCTAGCGGGGACCACTCTAGGGTAGTAGTGGTAACAAGTCAAAACATATACCACCTATAATTTCTATCCTAGATCCTTTTCCACATCATTTGCCCTATGGACATACTTGCTCATACCACTACATTTACCTAGGCATCCCATCCACCATCTCTTTATCTGCTGCACATCAGGTCAAACAATCTCATGCAAGATTTCCCCAACCATCACAAGAGTAGCACCGTCTCTCTCCAGGATGACTAGATTCATCCTGTGATCCCTGAACCAAAAAAACTCTATCCTAGGATTACCTCCTAAAATTTCTTGCACATCCAGATCCCTGTGTCTATCATTGTCTCCCTACCACCGAAGTATCTTCTCTTGTGTGCCCACTACTAACACTAACTATTTGTGTCTACTCATCCAGGAAACTCCCAACTATGAAAAAATTCTTCAGAACCACAACATATGTTAGAATTAATAAAGGTATCATGATGAATCATATGTATCTGTGTAGTCCTCTCTCAATGGTTTGATCCTGAAAGAACTAATAACACACCTTATCCATTGAGTATCGAGAGAGGTTGGTGAACCTTGATGAATAATCATCCATAGACTTACTACCCTGATGAAGCTGTAGAATCTTCTATATGTGAACAAACCTCAACATAGTCAGAGATAACTCCTATATAAAAAGTTACTAAAAATTTTACCATGAAAGAATATCCTCATTGTACTACTAGGTCACTAAGCCCCACCATCATCCTACAGAGTCATAGAGGAGGCTCACTACTAGGACCACCATCTGATCTTCCAGTGTCTTGATAAGATGAAATACTTACACTACTAGGACCACCATCTGATCTGACAGTGTCTTGATAAGATGAAATACTTGAATCACTAGATCAAGAGAGTCCTCAACCGTCAGGGGTTTAGGCTCACCTTGGATCTTGAGGGGTCAATGTCATTGAAATTCATGAAGCATGGTCAGCCTGTGCACCTCATCCACCGGTACTGTTGGTACCATCTTTTGCTCGAAATGTGGTGGTAAGACTGGTACACCACCTGGAGGTAACACTTCCTAGATAGGTACTTTTGTTAAAACCTCATCATTGAGAGGATCATCCTCATGATCCTACTATTAAATCCTAGTTGGAAAAAATAATGGAGGAATCTTTTGAAGTAGACAAGATGTACCATGATCAATGAGTATATCTGGAGAGATGACTCAAGAAGGGCACGGAAACCATAACCCATTACTATATGATGCAAAAAATAGTGTTTTTCCCTATAGCCAGTGTCTGTTAGCTTCCACAATAACACTGGAGTCCCTGTCCTAAAAGCTAAACTCAAAACACTTGACACTACTATAATAAAACCCCAACAAATCTCACAGACTCTAGTCCTAAGGTAGAACCGACTCCTCTGATACCAATCTATCATGACCCATACCAACAATACTTGAGTTGAGACAAACCTAATCCCACATTCAATAGGTTAAGGGTTAGAAACCAATGTCGAGTAGGTATGTCAAACACATGGGAGGCCTTAGACTAATGTACCTACACACACACACACACACACCTCAAACCCCATACAATTCTAAAATGTAAAAAGACCAATAACCACACATGCATACATATAAAATCACAACATCAGAGTATGGAAACAAATTACTAGAAAGAAAAGGGTCCAAATACAATCCCACCCAAAAGAAACTGAAAACAAGTCCAACATGTGAAGTAGGAAGGGAATACTATCAATGAAACCACCAGAACATGCCTCATTCTATTTGGCTCTCTAAGATCCACTTGGTCCTGGTCCCTATAGGACTTAGATAAAAGGTCGATCATCTACATAATACACAACACATGCATGAAAATACCATGAAAGGTTGAGTATAACAATACCCAGTAGGACACCCCAAATTTACTAAGCATATAAAATTAAGAATAATAGTTAGATTATCAAAATTATATATCAACAACATATATAATGATAACATCAAGATATACATATAATATACATATAGTCTCAAGGTAACGCCACAACTATAATGCTAGCCTATGATTCCTAGTAAAAGGTTCCATAAAACACTTATCCAGGAGAACACACTCCACGAGTAAAATAACACTGATAGAGTCCATCCAAGATGTCGTGGTTGTCGGGTCTCACCATAAGAAGTACACCCTAAAAGTTTGAAGAGATCGATACGCAGATGGGGATCACACCCAAGGACATGGGATATACCAACAATCCAATTTGGATTAACCCACTAAGAAGAGGATTGACACCCATGTAGTGTTTCTCATGATGCTATCAAGAACCCCACCTAGGTAAAATGATGATGATGATAGAGGATCTCCCTCTAGGCCTCATAGAGAGATTCCAACGAACCTATACGAGACTGAAGTTCCTTAGAGGGGATCGCTATCTCATGAATAAGATGTGAATCCATAACAAACCCTCAGGGAAAGGATAAAGGGAATATACCCTAATGAAACTTGTCTAAGATGAAGAGGACAAGGGATCCGAGCCTTATTTTGAGAAGTACATAGCATGTACTCGAAGTACACAACATGTCCCTCTAGTAATAAGTTATCCCATGTATCATATCCCGCACCCATGTCCATTTCTATGTTAGAGTATAAGGAATGTGGCCTGACCCATATGGCATATAGGGCTAAATGGTTTCCTGGGTGTATAATCCAGTACATGTCAAGCTGTCCACCAGGCTGTACATGGTGTGTGGCGTGGACCGCATGGCATATAACACCACCCAACCTCTTAGGTGTGTACACCCTATACATGTTGATCTGGAAAAATGGGGACCACATGACATGTGAAGGGACAACACGATGTGCGATCCTTATCTTTGTGTGTAAAAAAATCCACTGCTTGGGGGGGGGGGAGGGGGTCCCACATGACATGTAATTATGGATTACATTCCATGTAACCCAAAATTTTCCATAATCCCAGATCTGGTTCATGTGATATCATTCTCTCCTTAAACCTCTGATCCAACCGCAAATCATATCGGGAAATATGGATCTGGTCCAACTAAGCCTCATAATAAACATTCTCTAGATTCTGACCATCCGATTCACAAGGGAATTACTTTTTATCATGCATTTTCACAATCAAATTCCCAACTGGGAAGAATGGGGATCATCAGATCGACCCCAATCCACTTTCGTTGGTAAGAACCTCCATCGCAAGACATAAAAAATCCCATGCTTGCGGTATCAATCCGTTTCACCAAATAATGGCAGCTCAATGATTGGTTTTTGAGCATTCATCAAACCATGGGCCTAAGGAATTTCTCACGATGAATGAATAATGGGGGAATAAATGCAAATATCCCAAACATATGGAACATACCTTGACTAATTTTCATGTTAGCCTTGATTTTTTATGTTATAATGACAAATGAAGAGATATAATATAATCAACAACAAAATACCCAATTTTGAATAATATCTATCTCATACCCGCAATACACACAATCTGCGAATTAGTTTGTTAGTTGATTGATTCACGTTCATCATAAGAATAAACGAATGAGGATAAATCCAAATAAAAAAACATCCCACCTTGATATGGATCGATCACTGACAAAGAATGATTCCACATCATTGTTGTTGGGAAGATCCTTGAATATTGATGGCACAAAAATCCTTGATCTCAGTCTGATATGATGTCATCCTCCAAGAATAATCTCCTCCAACAGTCTTCTAGATCTCAAGTGGTAAGCATATAACCTCAAGATATCCTCATAACCATATATTTAGATAGGATTTCAAGTCTCTACATTAAAACAAATAAAATAAAAAATTTAGTTTATTTATTTTATTAATTCACTCATGATTGTACTTTATAAAAATTCTCAAAAAAGAAAAATATTATATCATATATAGGATAAAACCAATGCTCTAAACTCAATAGAGACCTCATATTTATGATTCAAGCCTCATTTCAAGGGTTATTCAACTTTTTTTAGGAAAACTATTCATGTGTGATATTTAATATAATTTAATATATTAAAAAAATCAATTCCAGGCTAACTGGGGCTTTGAATCTCACACCGTCTCAGCCCTTAGCTTGGAAAATAATCCATATAATATCCTAAAGTAATACATGAATAAAAATCAGATTTTTTACATGCATATTTTTTTTCAAATAAAAGAATTAAAAAACATTGAAGAGGTTAGAAGGAAGATGACGTAAGACAATAATTGCCACATGAGAAAGATGAGAATTATTCTTTAGTGCCTTTTGTGAGTATTTTATTTCATATATATATATATATATAACATATAATTTCACGTGCTTAATTTTTTTTAACATTTAATCAGGATCCACCACCCAAGAGACAATTATTCTCTGACCAACCTAGTGGTAGCGGTGCTCAACTAGATAATGAGGGGGGGGGGGGGTACTAGAGCTACTCGAACCATTCATCATATCTGATCATGCCCTTTACCTTCATAATATATACCATATAACATACTTTATTATCCTATAGTATCATTAGAGGCACCTAGGATATTTAGGTTGCCTATATTTTCACCACTATTTACATATGATCCTCCCTGTCTTTCTTTCCCTTATCTGAGGATGGCTCTTACTCCCCATCTGTATTATACTTTTCCACAGATGTCTATACCACTTCTCTTCCTTCTACTTCGTTCACCCAAAAATTCTACATTTATCTCCTTTGAATTTTACTCCAACACATTCTGAGCCTCACGAATAGACATTGGATCCCACTAATATTGTGCATGTAAATGATCCTTAAAAGCCTAGGGATCTAGAAATACCCACTGATTATCCTGGAATAGGTATATTTATATAACCCTAGTAATTTTTTGTGAACATAATTTATTTTTATTCTAAGATTTATTGATATAATATTTGTTTTTCTCTTTCATAGTTGGATATGCCACTATACATCTTGGGTGTATATTCATGTGTGAGGTGTGGAACCACCACAAAAAACTAATGGTTGAGTACAATAAGGATAATAAAATGATTGAAAAAAAGGTGAGAATGTAAGAGTTTTTTAGTGATGCTTTCCAAATACCTTGACATCATTATCGTCATACCACTCTCCTAGAGACACCTTTAAAATGAAGTAAAGGATAATGCCTGAGCACAAATATGGGTAAGTAAATTCACTATATTTAATGTTATATTATTATTTTATTTATATGAATTAATATTTTGGTACTAGCTTCATTATAATTTTCACAATGGTGAGGATATGAGGACTACACAACTCATGGAATTAGGTGAGACGTGGAGAGAGTATACACATGAGTTTTATAATGGATGTGTTTCTAGAGTTGGAATAGATTTAGAGGTCATACCTATCATTAAAGAGTGTCCAACATCACATTATTGGTAAATGATTTCTCATTGGAAGAGTACTGAGTTTAAGGTAATAATCAAATTTTAGGTTTTTAAATGAAAATAACAACGATTAACATTAATAATTTGTTTTTTATTACTAAAAGATATTTTTTAGGAAGAATCAGATATAAATAAATAAATAAAGGATATAGTGAAATACCTCCACACTTTGGGGAAAACTATGATGCCAAAAATTGAAAGGAAACATGTATTTTTCTTTGACACTCATTTATAAATTTTCTATATAAATAAATTATGGAAATCAAATATGGTCAGTGTGGCCCAATTAAGTTAATTTCAAATTTATTTCTCATTGTTTAATTAAGTTTAATTAGATTTTTCTTGGTTCTAACAACGTAATTTTCTTCAAATATTTTTTCATATGTTTTATGGAAAATAATTTTTTTACCATATAACTATTTATGTTTTTAATAATTTATGCAAAAAAATAATTTTATTTATTTATTTAGAGAAATCTGGATAAAAATAAAGGCATGGGTCTAAAATCATGAAGTGTTTTAGAATACCACTATGTGGTTAATCTATAGGAATTGAAGTTTTATATCCCATAGAGAAACCTGTCTATGAATCATAGTGTAGATAATTTCACATCAGACATTAGCTATTAAAAAATATATCCATGAGTGTGTGACATTAAAAATATAATGGTCAAGATAAGAAAATTATATATTTAAAATTGATGGTTATTCTGGACATGTTTTACATTTATTACATAGTGGTTTTCTCCCTTTAAAAATATTGATCTGTATAAAAAACAAGTGTTTCTTGATGGTGATGATGGATATACCAAGGATTACTCATGGATTTAAAATATCATGAATTATTCAATACAATATGATTTTAGGAAGTATATCTAAATATGGGGAGATATGTGAATCATGTTATGGTGACTTTCACCATGTTGTGGAAATCTATAAGAATTTAAATATTTTAGTTTTTAACTCTAGATATATTTTTGTATAAATTAGAATATCATTGAATTATTCTAGAAACTAGATGGTCTTTATATAGGTTTTGAATTATAATTTCAATGAAGTAATATTTTCTCAACTTTTCTCACTTATTCTCTTCACTATCATTTTACTTACACATTAAATTCCCCATAATAATAGTGATATATAGTTTATTTATTTTATGTAAATTATGGGTGGTTAATTATAATAAGGGATAATAAATTTAGAGAATAAGGATGTGTACTTAATTACACAATTGATTTTACTTATAAAGAATTTATTTTATCTATTAATATAATTAGAATCACTATCATATTTTATTTTTATTAAATCAATGAAAAAGTGGTTAATAAAGGTGGATAAAAAATATAACAAATAAGGATTTAATTGTGAGAGTAATTTTGATTCATTTTTATTTTATATTATATTTTTATGCATGTTAATAAATATAAATTATTTTGATCATAGTTTTTTTCAAGCCAAGTCAGGTCAATTTTGGTTAGTAAAATTCTATTTATTATAATTTAATTTAGTAATGTGTTGTTATCTTTAACTCAGTTTAGTTCTATTAATTATGGTTTAGTTTTTTTTGGTTAAATTTAGATTGATTTTGTTCTATTTTTTGTTATATTTAGGTTGACTAAGATATATCCCATTCATATTTATTTAAGTATATTCAATTTTCTTATGTTAGATTTAGTTTGGTTTTGTTCAGTTCATTTTTGGTAAAGTCGGGGTGAGTTGATTTGATTTTATTCAGTATAATTTATTTTGATTTCAGTTTATTCAGTTTGATTTATGTTTATTTCATTTAATTAAATTTGGTTCAACTCAGTTTGAATCGATTCAAGTCTAGTCTATTTAGCCCATTTTGGGCTATTTGGGTTTATTTTAGTTATGTTCAACTTTGTTTGATTCATTTTTGATTAGTTTCACTTTGTTCATCCCACTTCAATTATTTTCCATTCAACATGGTTTAATCTAACATGGTTTGATTATGAAATGTTCAATTTGAGTCCATTTAGGTCAGTTTTATTCTTTTATATTCTATTTAAATAACTTCTTATTAATTTATTTTACATTATTTTGGGTTATTTTGTTTTATATTTGTTCTATATGGTGGGGTTTTGGTTAGGTTGGTTCAAACCAATTTGATATGGTTTTATTTAGTTTAGTCTTGTTTAACTTGATACTACTTACAATAGTTCAATTTAATTTAGTTTTATTTCATTATGTTTCAAAAGATTCAATTTAGTTTATATATATTTAGTCCATATCAATTCAATTTGTTTCTATTTAGTATAATTGGTTTTTTAAGATCTATTTGCGATGAGTTTTTTATTTTTAAATCATTTATATTTTTCCATCTAAGTAAGTTCATTTTAATTAGGTTTATTTTAGTTTTATTCCTTTTAGATTAGTTTGGTGTGGTTTGGTTAATTTTGGTTATTATCATTTCTATTTTATTCAGTTTGGTCAAATTCAGTATGGTTTGGATTGAATCAATTTTGTTATAATCTATTTGAATATATTATATTCTAGTAGATTCAGTTCAGTATCACCCTTTTTGGTAGTCTCACCTCATATATTTAAGAAAAAATCCTTCCTCCAGTTTCGCTGGATCCCCTTATCAATTACACAATCAGTTTATATAAATATAAGACATAATTAATATATATTTTATGCCCATGATATCTTCCATGATATTTAGATTCATGAATAGCTTATTAAAACTTTATATATATTTTAAAAACATTGAAAACTTACATATTTAACATCCCATAAATAATATCTTATCCTTGTACTCATGGTCTTCTATAAACCTCTCAAAATCATCCATTTACCTTTAATTATAAAAAAACATACATTTTCATTAATCCAAATGTGTTTGAACACATGCAGTAAAACCATTATGGTGTGATTCTTCAATCATGGAACACACATTTTTCAACAATCATCATCACCAAAACCTATTTATTGATTTGTGATTATAATAGTATTATATTTATTTCAATCATTGAATAAAAATACATGCATCAATTGAATTATTTTCCATTTCAATGATCCTTTAGAAAATCTCTATATAAATCCTATATAGGATCATGCCATTTTGACATAGAATTTACGTGCTTCAGAATAATCTAATGAAATTTCATGTTTTTTGGACTTAGATCTAATACCCAAACCAACTATTTTTTATTTATATAGAATTCTCCGACATAGTCATCCCAACCACAATGAAATAAATTTTTTTATAGATAGAATTTATTGTGAAATATATCTTCAGATAACCTAATCTAAAATTAACTCTTTATTATAAACATAATAATCTATACCCCTGAGACATTTGGAATCAATATTCTGTAGCTCTATTATGAATGAAACATAACCTTTTATGTATTCCAGTAACTCTTATGTAACCTTTATAAAATTAGTGGTATGCTTATTAATATTAAAGAATCCCATGGTAGAACATAAATAAAACATATAAAAAAATATTTTCTATAACGTGCACTTAAAATTAATAGATTTAATCTTACATATCACATAGTGTTATGTTGACTGTTACTTATATAAAGTAATTTCAAATTGACACTTATATATATAGTATATATTTAAATTAACACTTAAATACATAATCCATTTTCAATTCATTAATATCTTGAAACTCCAAGAACCTAGAAAATTAATCTCTAGAAATATCTAAACATTACCAAACATTTTCAGCCATATAAAATTAGTATTCCCATGTATTGATAACAAATATGACATCATCCTCAGTGAGTTCAATAGAAGAAACAATACAAAAAATTTCCCATGATTTAGTGCTTTATTTGATCAATAAACTATTTTTTTCAACTTTTTTATATCACTCATAGTTATCTAATATATAATTTTTATTTCAAAATGATTTAGACGTCTCTATTGGTGGTATTTTTTTCACAAGCACAACACTGTGTCTAATCTTAAACCATCAATAAACTTTTTTTTATATGTAATATCATTACTATCCATGTCCAACTTTTCTTGAATACCCATTTGGACCTTGTTCATTCTATATTATTTGAAAATACTCCCATAATATAGAAATGAGTATGATACATAGAATCCATTTCTTAATTCATGCCCAATATCCATTTTTATCTAATTTTTTTATTTACTGATTTAAGGTATTATAATGATTTATTATTATATATGAATAATATAACACATAAATCATTGATTATAAAACCATTAGTATTTGGTTTTAAAATTTTATATAGAATTTATATCATTAATCTATTCCTTTAAATGAGTTATTATAAAACTTTTTCTTTTGAACACTAACTTTAAAGGTTGAGTATTTACTTTATCTTAGATCCACATTATTAGGATTAGGTTTATGAGGTTGATCATGGGGATCTTCCCAATGGGAAGAACTGGATCAAACAGTTTTATACAATAATCCATTAAAAAGCCATTGAAAATTACTAAATATGATGCAATTATGGTTGTTATTAGGATCTGATTGACAAAAAGGCCTCTTAGGCCCTAACCTACTACACCGATGTCATACCAAAGTATTTCCCAGGAAAAATGATGCAAATTATAAATTGGATAGAATGATTATACCTTAAAAAATATGATAATACATGGACCATTCTTTATTTCCAACAAGAATCATTAAAATACAGTAAATGAATATCACTTTAAGCATTCTAGCCTTAATTGCCTCAGTACTTTCATCCCATTTAGAGAGATGATAACCTTAGTAATATCCATAAAAATATAAAAAATAACTATAAAATAAATTTTAAAATTGCAATAAATTAAATTATAGTGGAATTTTATATGAAAGGAAGCCCTGAATAAAACCGTAGACCATATTATAAGAAAATAATAGCCACTTAAATCATATAGCCACATATTGATGAAAGGAAAATCAAAGGACTTAATATTTAATTAAAGAGAGATTTGTTTTCTCTTTAATTTTATTTTTGATTTTATAACTCTCAAAATTTTTACATGCTACCTTTGAAATTGGGTTTTAATCTACATTAAAATCACCTAATTGCTGATGAAAATTTTGTCTTGGGGGAGAAAATTTCTAATATATTTCATCCTATCACTTGATGGGTCCGTACTTTATTTTATTGTTCATTCATTAGTCAGTGTTTTTTCTTATACTATGATATACTTTACATATTGATAAAATTTTCACTATCTCATTGTAGAGGGTGATATTGATTATTGAAGGATGCATGCCTTGAGAAAAACTATTTTTATCAAGAAGAAAGAAGAAATATGGAAGTGAAATAAAAGAACATACAAAACAAAATATTTTAATTTTTAATTTTCTAATTTAAAAACTTCAATATATATTTTGTAACTAAATAGTTTATTTATATTTGTAACAGTGTTCTCTGGAGGCCCTTGATGAGAAGGAAGCTGAAAATTTTGGGCCAAATAATGATTTACATTAGTTATTTTGATATGAGAACCACAGGTGAATATGCTATCGACTAGGGAATAGTATTATCCCACTAGATATTGGCCCAATTCAGGTTCCTTTTCTAGTATCACCAATTTGGAAATATCTTGTGCAGAGGCAGCACAAGCTCGTATCGAGGTAGAAGAGGCAAAAAAAGTTTATGCAGGGGCATGGATGGAATAAAAAGGACAAAAATGAATTTATGAAATTTATCGAAGCCTTATGTACATCACTTCCACCAGATACTACTATAGTTTGTTATACATATATATTTACAATGTGTATGTTATATGGTGCACTGTGTGATGGTCCTAGTGGTGGTTAGGATGATGACATTCCTAGAGATGGTGATGATGATGGTGAGGAAGATGGGGAGGATGATGGTGAGGATGACGATGAAGAAGAATAAGATGATGATGATAGTGATGGAGATTATATTGATTGTGATGATAGATATATTGATCCTTTACATTATTAGATGATATTTATGAAATACGATGTTTGATGATTAGATGTGAATGCATATATGTGATGTTTTAAATGTATGTTTCACTGGTTGAATGAATTGATCAGTTTTTTGAATTATGTAAATTTATGAAAGGAAAGGAAACACCCTTTTTATTAAAAAAAATAAAAGACAAAGAAATATGGGTGGTTTCATACAAGAAGTTATTCCCTCATGCTAAGGGAAACCAAAAAGTAAGAAACATCAAAGATCATAATCAAATTGATAATAAGAATCATAGTAATCATACCTATCTTATTTTGAATCTAAGGGTCCAGGAGACCTGGTAACCATGGTTGGATTAAGATATGAATAGTCTTTCCTAAATCTTGATTTCCATAGAGGTATGGGTTGGAAACCTTCATAATCCACAAGAACCTTTTTCCTTTAGACAATGTCTGAATAAGGGAAATATTTTTCAAATAATCATCCACTATGTCATCCCATTTTCTGTGAATTCCCTATATTTCTCTTAATTTATTGATTTCATCCTAGATCTTTGAATTATTATCACTATTACCTTGGTTGGGATGCTCCTATGTTGAAAGATTTATGGTCTAAAAAACCTTTTCTCCTTGCTTTGGAACTGGAATTTTATTTCCCAGCCCCGATTCAACAAAACCGGGCTTGCATTCCTCAATTAAATGGTTAGATAATTATTATTCATTAGAATGATCTTACTGACCCATTATTGCTAACTTTTGATAATATTTATTAGCCATTTTAATATAACTATATTTGAAATTCTGTTTTCCCTTGTCAATAGGGGGATGCCTTCCACCAATAGAAACCACATTGTTCTACACTTCAATTCTTCTCAATTTCTTCATACAGGAAGAATCAGAATTTTATTTTAATGAAAAAAGAACAAACCAAATTCTTGAAGCAAATATCCTTGACATGAACAATAACTTGACAGTTAGAGCAGTAATTAGGTAGTATTTTATATTTTAATTTTAGAGAGATATCATCATCTAATGCAGATAATAATATGTTATTAATCAGACAAGAGCTCAAGTCCACCTACACTAAAATCTTGGCATAGTGACCATATTTAGAGATCTAAGTGGTCTTATCCATTTTTATTATGATTAACACAATAGATTCTATATCAAATAAAATATTAGGATTCCATAAGATCTAGTTAAGACCAAAAATTTTGATCCATACTTGAGCTGTGGTATTTTTTTCGCAAATGGATTGAATTGAAAATCCCATTATTGAAAGAAAACTATACCTAGTTTTAACAAAATTTATATAATCCCCCAAGATATGCACTTTAGATAATCTAATGAAAAAATGATGTGATAAAAACCTAGACCCATTGGAATAAATCTCCAATTAGAAGAACTCCATGCATAAGTTAATTTCCGAACCAAATCATCAGTTTTCCAAAGTTTTCATACAACAGGTAGAATGATTCTAGAAATCATAGAGTGCCTAGAAATCTTGAATCTGTCAAGGATATCCTCCTTGTTAGAAATCACCTGGGTAATTTCTCCTTTCTTCATGACTCATTCTGAAACAACATCCTTTATGAATGCAGAATGCCTTCTATTGTTTTTTGTTTTAGTAAGACCAAATTGTGTATTCACGACGGTTGATGGGATATTCTTCCCTGACTTAGCTACTTCCATAAAACCATATTGAGGATTCATACCCACCTCATCCACCTAAGAAATCCTATATTGACAATAAATTCACTCAACCATCTCAATATCCACAGATTGAGAGCATTGTGCGAGTTGGATCACCTCTAAAACACGAATTATAGAAAACTGTTGGTATAAGATTATACTCATGACCAAGCTCTCAATGATTTGGAGAACTATTGGTATTGGATATACCATTTTTTTCCAACCTATACCAATGGTTCAAAACCATGGGTATTGCCCATGTTTCTAGTAGTGATAATTACCACAATATCAAAGTTTTTTAATCTTTAGGGTCAATAATGTTAAAATAAAAGAAAAAGTAACCCATAAATAATCCATGATTGATATTTTAAACTATATAACATTCACTTATCCAAAGTTTGGTTTTTTATAAATTTTAAATAATTTAATAAAATATTGTTCTTTATAAAATATCATTAATGTCATTTTTGGACCCATTCATTTAATTTGACTTTAATGTCATCAAGATAATGATGGAATTCAAATATAAACTTTTAAAACATAAATATTATGTTATATTTATCTAAAAAATTCTTGAAACATAATAATTCACCCAACTTATATTACTTTTAATGCTTTAAAAATCATTTATTTTATTTTTATATTAATTGAATAAATATCATTTCGGCGTTGCATAAAAATTTAAGTTAATTATTAAATAACTAAAAATTAAAAATAAATTACCAGGATAAAAAATATTAATTAATATTTCAAATAAAAATTTAAAACTGAACATAACCTCCTTTTATCCTTATGAAAAAATATTAGATATATTAAATCCAATAGAGTGACATTTTGTTTTTATTATTTTATTAAAATAATAAAAATGTAAATATAAAAGAAAAATGAAACTGAGTGGCCATATTTTAGAGACTTAGATGATAAAATTTGAAATAAACTCATCCAATAGGATAAAATTAAGTGTTACAAAAAATTTAATGCCTTATCTCAAGGTTTTAACCATATTTTACTCATTTTACTCTTATTGAGGTGACAAATATTTACCAAGGTTAATATTCATAATGAATAAAAGTAAAAAGGGAAATATTTTAAAAAAATTATCCTCATAATTCAAAATATTAAATCCATTTTATCAAATTCAATTCATAGAGGTAACTGAATTTAATTTAAAATTAAACCCGTAGAATGCGATGAAAAACAATTTTCTAGAAAAATGCCATTTTAAGTATAAAAATGTTTTTATACAAAATTCATGTATAATGTTGATTCCAATAACATTTATTGGATTATTTTTAATCAAAAGTAACTAATGAAATTTTAAAACTAATCCAAAATAGAATGTGACTTTATAAGTACTTGAAAATAAAAAGTATTTTTCAATAAAAATCAGTATTTTTCACTATTTATTGAATATTAAAACTTTTCAAAAAATTATCAAAAAATTATCCTAAGATAATTTTGATATGAAGATTTTAAAAATTCTATCCTTTTTATAAAGTAAAATTTCTAAAATTTCTAGAAATTAGTTATAAAATTTTATCACAAAAAGAAATAAAATCATTTTTGAAGGAAGCATATTTTTGAAGTATAAAATGAATTTACTGAAAAATTGAGTTCTTATTTATTATAAATTAATAAAATAATTTGTATTATATAGAACCTTTATTCATATTTTTTATAATTTGGTTATTACTATTTATATCATCCATTTTAACAACTAGGTTATAACAATATACTATATTATGGTTCATTTAGTCTTAGGGTTGTGTATATCACAAGATATCAAATAAATTAATTTTATTTGTAGAGAAATATATCATTAATTATCATGGTGTTATAATGGGTATTGACCAAGACTTCAGTTGGTCTATAACGCCTTGGCTCGGGCCACCGGAATGACGACTGAGCGGGGGGGTCACCACATGACTATAGGCTCACCTCCCCATACGTCAGAGGCCACCGATTAACAATGAGGTCCTATAATAGTTGTGAGGAGACTATGCCCTCAAAATAAACCACATGGTCATGCCAAAATTCTATAAAATATCTAGTATGATCTGTCTATATATCAACCATCCCAAAACCCTTTAGACAAAAAAATAGGGAGTCTATGGGCCCTTTTAGTCTATAATAGAAAGTAAAAAATCTACCTATATAATGAATCAACCATAATAGAGTATCAAAATTAAATATAAATAACATAAATCATATATTAAAATGACACACTAGAAAGTGCTTACTGAACCATATCTCAAAAATAAATACACCGGTCTCTATCTTAACAAACATACCATCCAATCGTATCCATGACCCGCTGACTGGACCACATATCCAACTCCATGAAATACTCATGTACTGAGATAGAACATGAAAGTATACCCACATACATTGAAACCCATGTTGTGTATGTGGGGGGGGGGGAGGAGGGGGTGAGTCCAATGACTCCGTAAGAATCCTCAATGCCTTGAAAATACTGAGTGTTTTTGTGATCAAGTGGATGTACATGTAATATGTATAATAAGAACAGTCATTTCCATGCAACACACTCACCCATAAACATAACATGAAATGCACATACAATCATACAAGTCACATCATAGTGTGATAACCATGCCACTATGAAAACTGAACATACCTGATTCACCTTAATGCTAAAAGGAATGGCCTGTTATAAACTCAACATCACATACAACACATGACCTACACCTTATCACTCAAGTCACAATCTCATCAAGCACACCGAATCATCCCCACACACTCAAGGGAGGTCATAACCAAGAACATAGACCCATCCCTATACAATCAAGGGAGGTTACAATGAATCACAACGACTCATCCCCACACCTTCAAGGTAGGTCATAATCAAACACATTGACTCATTCCCAAACACTCAAGGGTGGTCACAATCAAGCACATGATCCCATCCCCACTCACTCTAGGGAGGTAAGGGAGGTCACAATCAATAAAAACAACCCATCCTTGAACCCTCAAGGTATTTCACATCAAGTACACCAACCCTATCCTATAAAGGCGAGGTCTAATAATCATATAGTCAGTATAGGAAGACAACAAAAAATAGGTAACATAACCCATCTGACAACTTACTAACTCACCATCAGGGCACTAGTCCCTTGGGACCTAATCCCAAACCCCGAACACATACTAAAACTCATCTCAACCCTCCAAGGGGTCTGTCACATCAATTTTGATCAACTGTAACTTTTATACTAAAACCAAATCTCTCAAAAGGATCCCCATTAAACACATGCATCACCATGTAACATGTTACACACCAAACAATCACAAAAAGTGACACATACAGAGTAAAAATGCTTTGGAAAATAGGGCATCACCCATACATGGTCAAATGAAACAAAACTATCTTAACCAAGAATCTTAATATTTTCCTTTAAAACTAATTCAAGATCCATTTTCATTTATTTATAAATAGAATCATGTGTCATTTTTCCCATGTTAGGATCTTGTCCAAAATTTGGTCAAAATCTCTTTAGAAAACTCCCATTATCATTTTAAAATACCCTTTTATAATTCATTCCTAAATAACCTCATTTCCTTTAACCTCAATTTTAATAAAATACTCATTTTAAAATCAAATTTTAAAAAGTAAACCATTTTATACTCGAGATCCAATTTGAACAATTTTTTTTTAAAAAATTGTTAAAAGGGAACCATTTCACTTTTCAAATCCAACACACACCTCTAAACAAACCATAAATATGGCCACAGACACCCGCTCTACCAAGTCACCACCATCAAACCATTTAACGAGATATATGGTCCCTGTTGTCTTTTAGGTCGATGCAAAGTCAACCCAAACATATAGGGAAACTAACACAAGATATGAAACAAGTAGGCATGTAATACTAACGAAGCACACAAATATAAAATCACAAAAAGATCAAGAGTGTCAAATAAATCCAAGGCCCCTACTACAACTAATGTTTTGATAATTTATCTAAGCCTTGTACTAACCTCCATTGATTTCATGAGTGTTGGTATCATCCATAAATATCATTAAAATAATTAATTAAATAATTAAAACCAATTTTCAAAAATGTAATAACTAGATCCAAACTCGTCGAGAAACTCAATGAAGCTAAAATCATGAGAAATAGGGTGTGGTTCACTCTTAACACATACATATACCTAGGTCACATAAAATCCCCAGTTAATAATGTCGATTCAATAGCTAATTTCTCCCAAAATTATTGTAAACCATAAATAAATCATTGAAATAACATACCTCATGATAAAAAATGAACGATGATTTGTTTACACCCTCTTGAGAAGTCTTATATGAGTTGTATACAAAATCACCATCAAGCACAATGATTTTTCCATTATTTAGTGAAATAATTCACCTGAAACCTAACCAAAATGAATGAAAATAAATGAAGAATAGAGGGAGAGAACAAGTGGAAGATGGGAGAGATCTTACCCTAAAATGATATCGTGAAACAATCCCAATGATCCAGATAAAGAAAAACCAAAGAGAGGGGGAAGAGGGTTCAACCTCCTCTATTCACATGTGTCTGAGGAGAAGAAACTCAAGGGGGGGGGGGGGGGGGGGTCCAATTTAGAACCCCCTTGAACCTTTTTTTTAAAGTCCAAATAATATTTTCATGACATGAAACTCCTCCAAATAGTGATATAACCCCTCTTCCCGACACTTTCATTATATAAACCAATGATTTATGCTGTAAAGGAGCTACTATCACTACTTTTGATATCCTAATCACTCTAAACCTGCCCTAATGCCTTATGAACACCCAATACACCATACGAGCATTAAAACCCATCCAAAAACACCTTTTAAGTGTGTTTAAAAACTTGGAATCCTATTATGAGTCTTGGTTCTCAACAAACCCCTTACTAAGTGAAAAGTTCAAATTCCATTGGGAATTCACAACCTATAACGACACAGGTCATTATAGGGTCCAAGAGTAATGTCTTCTTTTAATTTTGTTGGATGTAAAAATAATATTTGATTTTAAATATATCATGAAAAACATTTATGATCAATAAATTATAAATAGTGTGAAAGAGTAGAATAAAGGCAGTGACATGCCTCAATGAGAATCCAATGGGGGTCCATTGAGACTTCGACAAGACCCACTAGGATTTTGGAAATACCCAACATTTTTTTTATTTAATGGGGATAATATATCATTTTAAGGTTGATATTATATTTTTCACAGGTGTATTATCAATTTTTTTTCATGCTAGATCAAGTTAAGGGGCTTGAACCTCTTATCCTCTCCTTATATTTTCCTTTCCTCTTGATCTTGAGATAGTTTATTGTTTAGGTCTCAAGATTTTAGTTAGATTTTTTTCATAGCATGATGAAATTCCATTAGGAAAAGGTATTTTATGCTTGTGATGGTTCAATATATATGATACAAAGGGTGTTCTCATCTTTAGTGGTAGTATAGATGTTAAATCACTATTTGGGTAAGTCGATTGAGTTATTTTAGTTTAGAGATTTTTTTGAGAGAGGGTTTTGGTAAAATTGGCAGCATTGGGCTAGGTTGAGTGACCTAAGATTAATGTATAGAAATTTTGTGATTAATGTGTGGGGGAAATGACTTTTATATACATGTTAGGGTGAGTGTATTTAAATCTTTCATGTAATTTGATAAGTGTTGTTCATTAAGAATGTTTGTTGGTTTATTTTCATTTGGTGTGATTCATTGGTTTTTTAGACATTCCATGTTGGGTTTCCTCAATAGTAAATGGTCTTGGGTCTAATTAAAAGACAAAGAAGGATATTTAATGATGAATTAAATGGTTGATTATGGTAAGATAATCAGTTAGGGTTTTTAGGTTCTAGTTAGTGATGAGTTATGCCCTGTGCATTCTTCCTTGATTATATTTCATAGATGAATTAATTGTATAATGTGTTTATGGAATTCTAGGTGGTTATTAGGGGCCCATTAAATATCCTAGTGGGGGGGGGGGGGGGGCAATACAAGTGAGGTGAAACACTACTAGAAAACATGGCTATTTCCAAGGGCTGGAACAATGACAATAATCCCCATGACCATGACCATAGGTTATGAACACACTTAGGTCATCCATGGATTATTTTTTTATAGTAGTAAGTCTATAGTCATAGTCGTACCATGACCATGATCGTAGACACCAATAACCACAGTCGATTCTGGTGGTAATAATTTCACCACCATGTACCATTTTTTAAATTATCAATTAATTTCCAATTATTAAAAACTAAATATTATTTATTTAAAATGTATTTTTAATTTATTTACCTTTTATTATTTATTTTATACTTATTTTAAACTTTCTTAGATGTTACTCATATTTACACTTCTCTCGTCCAATCACATTTAACTCTCTGAGAACCAACAACTTCATCAAATGAATTTTCATATAATAATATGTCGATAAATGTTATTTAACATATTTGAGAAACAAAATACATTATACAAATAACCAATGAATGCAATTATAAATTCAAAATTAATTATTAATTATCAATATCTTATAATTATTAATATATATTATTTAATTATTAATTAATAATAAAAACCCAACAATAATTATTAATCATTAATTAAAAATTCATTTATATTTAATAAGTAATAATTAAAAAAGTTAATTTTTAATTCATAAATAATAATCCTTTATTATTAATTAATATTTGATAAATTTAAATTTATTTTTTTATTGATAAAGATCGATAAATGATAATTATTTTTTAATTAAACATCAATTATAGTATTTAAAAATTTATTTATATTCTTTTATAAATATGTAATAATATTAATGAATAATTATTATAAATTAAAAATAATCAATAATTACTAATTAATAAATAGTTAAAATTATTTATTTATAATAACGAATTAATATATAATATATAATATATAATAATAAATAATAAATAATAAATAATAAATAATAAATAATAAATAATTAATTAATTTTTTTGAAATAATAATTTTTAGTTAATTAATATTTTAGAAACAATATGTTTTTGTAATAATATATTATTAATAACTAATTATCAATATTTAAGTATAAATAATTAATAATTAGTGAGTAATAATTATTATTGAATAATAATGAGTACTCATTAATTAATAATTAATAATTAATAATTATTTTTTATTTTAAATTATTAATTATTATTTTCTCTTAATTAATAATTAATGTGAATTTTTATTTAAATATAAAATTAGTGCTTGATAATTATATTATTTATATTAGTTGTTTAATTCTAATGTAATTATCATTTTTTATGCTTAAATTATATTCTAAGTATTTTCTTGCGTTAAGTCAGACAACTACTTGGATCCGTGGTACTATTGCTTAGGATATAGTATTGGGCCATTATTTGGCCCTCTTGTTTTACTAGCCCTTGTCTTATGCCAGAATCTCGGCTTACCTCTTAGGTCTTATGCGAGTTGTTGATAAGATTTTGTGAGTGATCTTATCTATTCTATTCATGCGTCTTACCATTCTGTTCGGCCAATCCATGAATCTCTTATGCATTTTTTCAAACCGTTTCATTGGATCCTCATCAATTATGCCTGTCAAGTGCAATAATTTCTACACAAACCATCATTTTGGGTCACTCAACCTTTTAGTATTCTAGATTTCCTCTCATTCAGACCAGAGTACAAAACCCTAGATCATGATCAGGGAAGTTGTCTGGGGTTTTCTCCAAAGAGGTTACTGCATGTTGTTCACACCTCCAGCAGAGTTCCATCACCTTGAGAAGATCTGATCCTAGTATAGAACACCTGTAGAGATTGTTTGCTCATATTCTAGTAAGGAACGACTTCCGTGCATATATCTAGATCTAGAGGGAAGAACGTTGGGATTTAAATATTCTAGAAGGCACATCAGTCAATAGTAAGTTTACTAAGCTGTAAGTTTCCATTTTACCTTTTCATTGATTTGATTATTTCTTGTTCTTGTACTCTTGTTATTGATCTGCCTCATCTGGTTCATTCTTTTTAAATCATATTTTATTGATCTTAATAATATGTGTGAGTCTGGGTGGTGATATTACCATGCACATTGGATCAAAATGGTCTAAATCATGTTAAATCCTTACATTCTGTTACTACTTTCAATTTTATTTCTTTGATTACAGTTTCATTTCATCTCAATTCTCCCTGAGATCGCCCTTCTCGCAAATGTGATCTTGGTCATCTCACTTTCTTCTTATTTTTTGAATACTTAGTATAAAATGATTACATATTCGATGTTCCTTGGAATTTCTTGGGGAATTACCATTCAATATAGTCCCCAATAAATTGGTAACTTATCCCTATAATAATAAATGGAATATACTAAGTTTTAAATTGAAAAGTTTGATAGTGAAAATGATTTTAATCTATGGAGAATCAAGACGAGAGTCTTTCTTGTCCAATAAGGGCTCATCATTTCCCTTCACAAACCTAAGAAACCTATAATTACCCTATCTAACGATGGCCAAACCACTACCACCTATGAATATATGTACATCGATGTTCTTGTTAAATCCCATATCCCCATTGTTAACCTTAGGTGAAAAAGTGTCAAGGAAGTTGTTTATAAATCTCATGCTACTCGTATTTGGTTAAAATCAGATAAATTATACATGAATAATTATTTAGTTGGTCTTATATATAAAAAACAACGTATTTTTTCAATTAATATGCATTATAGTATTTTAATAAAATCATATCTTGATTAATTTGAAAAAATTATGCAAAATATGTGTAACATTAATGTTTTGGTTAATGATGGAAACTAAGATATGATTCTTATTTTTTCTCCAGATAATTAATATAACAATCTTGTTGAAACCATGATGTATGATCAAGACTCTCTAACTCTTGAATAAGTTAAATCAAATTTACTTTCTAAGGAACTTTATAATGAACCTAAACTAAAGTCTATGGAAAAGTGGTTGTTCTCTAGGGGTATACCCAAGAACAAGAATAAAAATAATGATAATGGAAAAGGTAATGGAATGAGAAAAACAATCTAAATGCATTAGGTATAATTCTAGGTCTAGTTAGGTTACCTATTATAATTGTGGGAAGCCTGGCCATATTAAAACAAAATGTAGGAAGCCCAAACAGAACCAAAAACCCAATGAACCTATTAACTAGTTCCTATTTGTTGATTCTGATTACGATAGTATAGATGTCCTAAATTTTTCTAGGTGTGACCTTACTAATGAGTAGGTTTTATACTTTAGTTGTTCCTTTCACATGTGTCCCAGTAAATAGTCTGTTATTGAGTTAACTGAAAGAGTGTGAGGAGAGGTTATTCTTAATAATAATAGAATATTATAGGTCCAGGGTAAAGGTTATGTTTTTATTGATCTTGATAACCATTCAATTTTCACCTTAATTGATGCTAGGTGTGTCATCGACCTATATAGAAATTTGATCTCCCTAGGTGATTTACACTAGAAAGGTTTTATTTTCAACTCTAAATCATGTTGTATTAATATTTACAAAGGATATTGAAAAATTATTATAAGGTATCTTATGAATGGGATTTATGTGTTGAATGGGAATACCCATTGTAGGTAGCTGGGAATTATGTATGTAATAAATACTAATAATACCATGATATGGAATAAGAGGTTAGGGGCATGTCATCTCCAAGGATCTGAAAGAATTAAGTAAACATGGATTATTAAATGACGTCACACCTAATAATATTCCTTTTTGTGAGTATTTTACTTTTGGTAGGTCTAAAATAGTTAGTTTTAACTGGTCCTCCTTTAAAGTGAGTTATCCATTGGAATATATCCATTGTAACTTATGGGGTTATACTAAGACTGCCTCCTGTGGAAGATGATCATACTTTGTGACCTTTATAAATGATTTTCCTAGAAATTTTGGATTTATATTTTTCAAAATAAATTTGACGTGTTTGAAACATTCAAAACCTAGAAATCCCTAGTTGAAAATTAAGTTGGAAGAAAAACTAAAGCAATGAGAATAGATAATGGGATGAACCAATTATTAGATAAATTTATCCAATTCCATGAGTTTGAAGGCATTGTTTGACACTATACTTTATAGATACTCCCCAACAAAAATGTATCTTGAGAAAATGAACCATACCATTTTTAGAGGGGGTCTATAGCATGCTTGCAGATCAGGACTACCTAAATCCTTTTGGGATAAGGATGGAACTACTCCACTCTATCTTATAAATAGAAACACTTCATTTTATAATAAATTTAAACTATATAAGAATTTGTGAATAATAACCCCTTTATATAACCATTTGAGAGTATTTGTGTGTACGACTTATGACCAAATTAAAACTAATAAATTATAATCCAGATATCTTAAATTTATATTTGTGGGATACCTTAAAGGGGTTAAAGGATATAAATTGTGTGTTTATAAAACCATTTATCAGAAATGTACAATAATCTGAGATGTAGTATTCCATGAATTTGTTTCTCCTAAATCCAAGTCTCTCACTAATGACGTGATCATACACCTCAAACTGACAGTGTTGGGACTAACCAATCGACCCAATTTAAGGATCCCATCGAGCCCTCTCCACTAGAACCTAAAAATATGTCCCAATTTTAGTACAACTCTGTTTTAGAGTCATATGGTGAGCCTACGAATTATGATAGTGACTATCATCTTACTAGAGATAGATCTAGGAGGATTATTAGACATCTTACTCATTTTGGCCAATATGATACAAACTCATTTGGTATCCACATTTTCCAGGATCTTATGTACAAGGATCCTCAGACCCATAAGAAAGCTATTAAAGATATGTATTCCAAGCATTGGATCTACTCCATGGATGATGATATGAATGCCTTGAGAAATAATAACACTTGTTCTATTGTTAATAAACCACCCAATGATAAAGTAATTGAATATAAGTGTATATTCAAAAGGAAAGAGGATAAAACTAGAGATAAGAAAACTAAATTCAAGGCTATAATTATAGCCAAGGGATTCCTTCAGAGAGGGAATTAACTACTATGAAATCTTCTATCATGTGGTTAAACACTCATCTATTTAGTTTTCGATTTATTTCTCTTCTTACCATGACTTTCATATTGAACAAATTGATGTTAAAACTGAATCTATTCATGGTTATGTTAATGAGAAATTGTATATGAAACATATTAATGGTTACACGAATTACTTTAAGCTGAACCAGGTATGCCTTTCAAATAGATCTTTGTATGTATTAAAGTAATCCTCTTGATAATGGTATAAAAAATTTTATTCATTCATACATGATAATTAGTTTTATAGGAGTAAACATGATGCATGTGTGTATTTTAAATTTGTAAAAAAAGAAATTATTTATCTGATGTTATATATAGATTATATGTTGATCATATGAAAAGATATTAAACTCATTTCTATTATAAAATCACAACTAAATAATTATTTTATAATGAAAAGCCTTGGTAATTCCAAAAAAATATTGGGAATGGAAATTATCATAGATAAACATAAAAAATTTATATAACTATATAAACATGCTTACATTTTGAAAGTTATTAATAGATACCTACTTGAATCCCTAAACCCTACTAATGTGTCTTTTTCCCAACTATAATATCTGATACCCTACTCTAGTAGGTAAACACGACATCTATTGCACAATGTGTACTCTAAAGTGACTTTATCCATGACCATATTTAGAAGTTAAATTTCTAAAATAATTGAATTTATATTTTATAAAAATGATATCATATTTATATTAATAATTTAAAAATTATCTTATGGTGAATTTTTGGAAATTTTCTAAAATATTTGATTTTTTAGGTAAATAGAGAAAAATATAGTTTTTACCAAAATTGTAAATTTTACGACTTTATCATTATATAAGAGAGGAATAGAATTTTAAAAAAAATTTAATTGATAAAATATGCATTCAATAAGTAAATATATAAATTTAAAAAATATTATTTTGAATTTGAAAAACTTATGATTAACATTTTAAGGACATTATATTTTATAATAAAAAACTATTTTGGTCTTTTATTTTAATTAAATATTATTTTGGTAAAATTAGGTTTTGATTTGAATTTGAATACAAATAGATATCAATTTTTTCCTAATAAACTAATTTATTTCATGAAAATAAAAAACATTATAATTTTATCCTATACATAAATTTTAAGCTAAAAAATGAACATTTTCTAAAAACAGGTTTTTATGCATTACATGCACTAATGTAAAAATTAATTTATATCACACATAAAAATTTTATTTGATAAAAATGATTTAATATTTTTAATTATTATTTCTAAATTATTTAATAATACACATTTTTATTTTGAGTCATTATAAGTAAATTACTCAAGTACAAGTTAGTTACCACAGTAAAAATAAAAATTTACTAAAAGTGAAAAATCTAAGTGTAAAAGACATAAAACATGTTAAAAACATGTGTAAAATTATATGTATGAGAATTGTTCAACCTTAAAACTCCCCCACTCCATTATTTTTCATTATTTTATCCATTTGTACCTTTAATAGTGACTTTACCTTTTATATTATTACAAAAATTCCACTCCCTCCATTTATAAAAGGAGCCTTCACAACCCCAATTCTCATCATACTAAATCCACTTATTTTTACCACAAAAAATTACTAGACACATCCTATTGGTTCTTATATTATAAAAAATACTACCCTTAAAATTATTATTCCTTTTTGCAAATAATTTTTCCAAGGAGGAAGGTAAGAAATTCCTAATTACTCATTTTCCATTTCAATTCTTTTATTTTTTATTCCACCTCCTTAAGATACATTTTATATATTATATTATAATTAAATAAATATTATTAATATAATTAAGTTTTATTATAATTATTGAATAGTCATTAACTACCCTCCCCCCTTATAAAAACAAAATTATTGTCATGTGTATATGCGGACTACCACCTCCATGAACGATGTGTTTGATTTTTCATCACAGACTTACATGTAAGGTTAAAAATAGGTGTTTAATGAATTAATATGGTATTTAAAAAATTATTAGAATTATGAAATTATAAACCATTTCCTATCTTCCTCCTATTATATAGAAAAAGAATGCACCACCTGTGTGTACGTGCGGACTACCGCCTCCACAAAAGCAACATATTTCATTTTTCATCTGGTTTTATATTATTTATCTAAATATATTAAAAAAATTAACCACCTTAAAAACATCTAAATTATATCACTATTCTTCTATAATAATGATATTATTCCAAAATAATCAATTTCTTAACCATACACATCCATATTTATAACTTGTTCATGTTTGGGTTAATTTAACCACCTACATGAACAATGCTATAAATTTATATTATTGATGAATATAAAAAGTTAACTACTGTTATTATTATAAATTAATGAGAAAATAATTTTTTTATGGTTAGTTAAATATTATATTAATATTTAACTTCTTATTAATGAACCACCCTTTTGTTCATTAAAAATTATCAAACTAGCCCTTCACAGATTTCATCATCAAGAATCATAACTAAAATACTTATTAAATAAAATAAAAACATTTTAAATCATTATAAAACATCTATTAAAGTACCTATAATGATCTTGAAATTATTAAATTTGAATCTATTAAAAAGAATTGACATTTCCATTACAAAATTAGTATAAAATAACTAATCAAAACTAATAACGTCTGATGACGAAAAAAATATAACTAAATAAGATATTTGATGTTTTTAAAAGGTTATAGGTATGAATAAGGTTATGAAATAGGTTACAAAGATAGTTATTTTTTCTATACAGGAGTTTAGAGCATGTTCAACTAAACTGGGCTAAAGGTAAAGGGATTTTCATCTCAAATTCTTTTTCCTTGAGGCATGTTTTTCATTATGCACATAATTTAAATTATATGGTGTATACACTACCTATTGGATTTATAATATCATGAATTATCTTCTATTTATGGTATTTTAATTTTAATTACAATCTCTATAATTTAAAGGGGTTTTGATTGAAATGTTACCTAAGTCGTAAGGGCTTCCAATCCTTTACTTTTCTATTTAATTGAAAATATTTTGTTATAATAACATTATCACATATTTACATTATTATAATTTCATGGTATTATCTCCCATTTATATGTTTTTAATGATAAATTACTTATTTATTCTTATTATATAATTTTCTTAAGCCATTATAATGCACCAAAATCATATATTTTTGTAAGTAATGTTTGTGCTATTTTCTTAGAAATTACATCCATATCTGGATACTAGAAAGTGGATATGGATTTGGAAGAAAATATAATCACCCTAAAAAATATTGTTTGAGTATCAGATTAATCTTCACTCCATGCATGATGAATGTGACTAAGATTTCTCACATGGCTAGACACTCATGAGGGATATGCTTTGGATAATTAACATGCTCCTTACAAACCATAATAAAGTATTTAACTACCATTTATTTGGTACCCTAACATTGAAAACTATTGAACTCAATTACAATCTTATATTGATAACCCAACACTTTGAAATTACCCTTTACCACTACCCTATCTATAGTTCTCTAATAATATTACTTCATACTACATTGAGAATACCCCATAGGTTCTAGGTTGATTAAGGGATATTATCTTAGACAACCACATTATTCTCTTGAATGGGGTCATATTTCTTATTCCTATTTCCATTATACAAATAACCAATGTTTTATTTAGTCATTATTAAGTTAGAGGTTCCTTACGAAATATTATGAAATGTATTGTTAACTCATATGATTAATGCATTGTACTTAATTAGTGATGGGCGATGCTTGATATATATAACCTCTCAATGTATTAGTAGGTATCATGAGACAAACTAACCATAGTATTATCATATGCCTTACTTGTTTACATATGATTCCTTATAACAAGACCTTGATGGTATGTTTAAGATATTAGAAATTATCTATTACATCAGTATAAGATTGATAATTATTATACATGTTGTTATTTATTGTCATGGATATAGTCTTTACTCAATTTCATTTGATTATGACATTATTTTGTTCATTTATTTTTTCTATACAATTTGTACCATACTTAAGTTATGATAACTTTTATTGTATGCTGTTCCTTACCAAGAATCTAAGCTAAAAATTATTTTTTTTCCGTTTCCTCAGGAAACCTAGAATATAGCTATGTGTAATTTTAAAGGATATACTAGAAGGGATAATAGTTTTATCATTGAGTTTTTATGTTGTATTTAATATTTTCAAGTGTAATGTAAAAAACATGTGTGTATCTAGTCATCCAAGACTACTGAGTTATTGGATCCTATGAGAAATATTCTATTCTATACCAATAATATAATATTACTATTGACTATAGGTTTATGGATTTTAGGTTGTTACAGTTGGTATCAGAGAAAGTTTAATAAAAGCATCAGGGAATAGATTTAGAGGAACATAGTTTTATAGCATAAATATTATGAAAAAATCTTGAGATTTTAAGAATTTTTTCAATAAAATAGAATAGTAATTGTATTTTACAATTCAATATCATATGCTAATTGCTTGTATTCCATTGTTTAGAGATAGAGACTAGTGGAAATAATGGAAACCATATCAATACCTATAGTCAATGTAGGGATGTTCCTCCTGATAAGGTTAATGAGGTTATATTTGGAGATGATTATATCATAACCATATTAGGGTAGTTGAACTAGGTTATGAAAAATAACTTCAACCTCATAGAGAAACCTCTTGATCCACATTGTAATGTTACTATGTTGGACTGCTTCATGTGACAACAACCTCTATCATTCAATGGATATACTAATCCATTATTAGTTTATCAAATGATAAAGACCCTAAAAAGGATATTTCTCACCTTGGGAAGTAGTGAAAAAGAAAAATTAGTCATTATAGTATATCCTTTGAGGGGAGATATTGATCAATGATGATCAATAATTCAAAAAAATAAAGTGGATGTAAAGATAGAGCATATGGAATTGATAAAATTTAAAGAGAAATCCAATGAAAAATATTTTCCTCATGATAAAAGAGATTATATAGAAAGGGAATTGCTCAATCTCAGACCAAATAAGAAGGAAAATGTTTTTGAGTATGAGGCTAGATTTTAGAGGTTAATTAGACATGCTACGAACTATGCATGTGGATAAGAAATCAATATTTACCATTTCCTTGATGGGATAAAACTAACACATTGAAGGGTGTTATCCTCTCAGACATTATTATCATATGAGGATATAGTATCAATCACTATTAATATATAAAATGAGTACTCCTAAAATTATTAATTTCAAGTAAATTGGGAGAAGAAGAGGTGGATTGAGTGTCATCAAAAGAAAAGTATATCATGGGAGAAGAAATCAAGGGTGGAATTTTCTACATGTAATAACTATAGTGTTGGTCGGATTGGATACTCAAGAGGGGGGTGAATTGAGTTCCAATTAAAAATTTCTGTTAAAAATATTTCTCTTAAAATCCCCCTATTTAAAAACAAGTTAAACTGTAGTGAATTTATATAGATTATAAAAGTTCAATTAGTTTCTCAAATATTGATTAGGTCTCAGTTAATTTAATCAAAAGATTAAATTGACTTTTGAAACTAACTTAATGGTTCACAGTAAGTATAAACACTTGCTAATTTAACTATAAAAGTTACTTTAAAACAAATTGTATTTCAAAGTAATTAGCAGCGAAATATAAAATATATAGAATACTTTAGACTTAAACTAAAATGCATAGCAGATGTAACCAAGAGGTTCAGTCTCAAGCCGAGACCTAGTCCTCTAAAACAATTTATATAAATTTGATCCACACACTGGATCAGGGTAAACAATAGTGAAAACAATGTCCAGGTATAAAGACCTCTACCACAGTTCTATGTGGGAAAACCAACAACATCTCACAGGCTGTCCAGGTCTTACTTGACCTCTACCACTGTCGACAGTGGGAAACAAGGGAGTTATTGAGTTTGGATGAGGATTTAGAAATCCTCCAGCTTAGCATATGAGACAGTGTGTGTAAGAAATATACAGAGTATACACACTTCTTGAAATGTAAATAAAAGAATCACTAAAAGAATAGATAAGAGTTTAGAATGCTCTAGTGATGTGAAGTGTAGCTCTGGACTCTTTTGATTTATCAGAAATGCTTATGAGTCCTTCTATGGTTTTTGTCTGAAAAATAGAGGGTCGTTTTCTTCCTTGTTTTTCAGGTTCATCTTTATCAGCTCGAGTGAATGAAGAGTTCGTTGTAGTTATTCACTCAAGATGCAGCTTGTGTTCCCCTCTAGAATGAGTGGCTTCATGTATGTCCAGTGCTCTTCCAGTATGAATGTAGATTTTTTTCCTTTTTTGTAAATTCACCACATTTCAATGCTATTCATCCCTTGCCTTTTACACCCTTCACGTGCCTTCTTAGTTCTATTTTGTTCAGTCTTTGTCCTTCCTTTTATAGCTTTCATCTCTGGTAAAAAGAATGATTACCTTTTTCATGGGTACTAGGTACGATTCTCTGACATGCCAAAAACTATCATTAAATATCATTAATTTCATTAAAAACATCAAATATAACCATTGCATAATAAATAAATAATATTGAGAGTTATAGAGTTTGACTGGTCAATCTTTTGTCAGTAGCCTTCTGTTGGTAGCAGTTGACTTTATGTAGCAGTGACCTTCTATCGGTAGCTCTTTGATCATATACCGGTAGCTCCTCGTATCGGTAGCTGTTTGAACTTGTATCGGTAGCTCTTGGTATCAGTAGCTATTTGATCTTGTATCGGTAGCTCTATATACCAGTGACTTCATCTATTGGTAGACTTTTCTTCTATCAGTAGCTCATTTTGTATCGATGGCTTCATGGTGGTAGACTTGTTCATATCAGCAGACTTACTCTATCGGTAACTCTAGTGTAACATTAGCTTGTACTTGATGTATTGGTGACTATCTGTATCGTTAGATTCACTTTTTTACCAGTGATATAAGTATCGGTAGACTTATACATACCGGTAGACTTGTTCTATCAGTAGCTCAGTTTCTGTCGGTAGCTGTCTATATCGGTGGACTTGATCTATCAGAGACATGTGCTTACCGGTGGACTTATACATATCAGTAGCTTTGCATATCGGTGACCTTTGCCTATCGGTGACTATGTATATCGGTATAATAAGTCTATATCAGTAGCTATAGGCATATCGGTGACTTAACACTTCTGTTTTATGCAGAACACGTCCGATTGAGTTAGAATTAATTCAAAACACATATAGACATAGATAAACAATGATTAACATATTTCAAGGACTATTTTAATATTATTATCATCTTGATAATAGAATATCATATATTGAAATAATTAATATAAAGATAAACATTAATTGGGATTATCAAAGTATGTGAAAGCATAATTGGTATTATCAAAATAGGTGAGGTCAACATATAGAAAGAAACATCTTGACACTTTCTTTAAGGGAATGTGAGTTTGTTTCAAGTATGGAGAAAAAAGGCCATCAAGCTCGCAAATGCAATGAAAATGAATTAGCTGATGGTGTTCAATGATTTAACTATAAGAATATAGAGCATTATTTGAACCAATACCCCAAATATAAATGAAATTTACCTTATAAAAGTCTAAGGGATCAAGAATGTGTTTATGAAATCACTACAGCTAGGGTTGATGTCCCAATTGATGTGATATCAAGTACATTGATCCATAACTCAAAGTTAGCTAATGATTTATTTGATTTTGGATATACACATTTCTTTATATCATGTATGTTTGTTTAGAGCATTGAATAATCTCCTAACACCCTAGGAATGGTGTTTTTAATTAATACACCTAATTGGAATCTTATTACAATAAATATTTACCAATTAGTCACTCTTAATATGTACATATATTCCTTAGTGGAAAACTTGATTATTATACCAATGGTTGATTTTTTCTTAATCCTTGGTACATACTGGATCTCAATGTATAATGAATGAATTTATTAATAATATAATGATATTACAATTTATAGAGGGAATAAAATCTCTTGTTTTCAAGGGAGAGACTTCACCTCCTTAGTTTTTTATAGACCCACCTCTAGTAGATCTCCTTAATGAAATTATGGGAGAAGAGGAAGAGAAAACACTAAATGTGGATGGAAAATACATCCAAAGGGTAGACGATTCACCCATTTCACAACAATACATTGATGTATTTTTAGTGGAATTACATATCCATCCATATGAGTGTGAGTTGAGTTTTCTATTGAACTCATCCCTGATACCAGAACCATATATAAAACTCCCTATAGAATGGAACTAGTGGAGTTATAGAAAGAAATTATAGATTTATGAGGTAAGGGATTTATATTCCTAGGGTTTCACTAAAGGGATCACCTATTTTATTTTTCAAAAAGAAGAATGGGTCTATGATATCATGCATCGGTTATTGGGAGATCAATTTAATTACTATAAAGAATAAGTATCCTTTTACCACACATTGATGACTTATTTGATCAACTTTAAAGTTCTAAATAGTTTTAAATGATAGATATTTTCTATGGTTATCATTAGTTAAGGGAAACAAAGGAGGTTATATTGAAGACAACATTTTTTATGAGATATGGATATTGTGAGTTTATAGTAAATCCCTTCAGATTGAGTAATACACTTTCTATTTTTATGGATATTATGAATAGAATCAATATTGGAAAATTAACCTATACTAATAGTTTTAAACAATTAGAATAGGTTAGGGAACCATTGGTATAGGTCCAGGAACCATTGTAAAGTTGTCCATCACAATACCCCTATACCAATAGTTTTATAAAAAATGTTGGTATAGGTGGTTAAAAATTTACTTTTACCAATGGTTTACTAAAATGTTAGTATAAATTGCTATAAAAATGATTACCAAACCATTGGTATAGGATCCCACTACACCAACCTGATAAACATCTTGCACTGTCATCTCAAATACCATTCAACCAATATATTTCATACTAAAAAAAATTTATATATTCAATCAATCACAATACATATTAAATAAAAAAAATATATTGTAAAATTTACATATAATAAATTGATAATTTAAAAATCAAATCAGAACATATATAAAATCAATTTCCATCATCAAAAACCATACACATGGTTGTTTCATAAATATTAAGTCATAAATGGAGGGGATTATTATCTCCCTCATGAGCACCACTACCATAATTATCATTACTATCATCACTGTCATTAAAAACATCCTTAATAGCATCATTGAATTTAGTATCTTCATCACTAACACATATAAGAAAATTTTCTCCCACACCACCACTAGGATCAGCATCACCCATTGAATCATAATCATCATTATCACTACCCTAATCATGGACATCCTCACAAGCATCAGAATCTTCCATATAATCTCATGCATCAATCATTTTTAGATGTTTTGTTCTTGTGTATCACTTAAATTACTTGGGCCTTAATGTTTATTGAATTTATCTCCTTGATTTGTGTTCCATAGTAGAAAATTTAATATACCTATAATTACAAATGGGTAAGTAAAATAAGACATATTAGGTGACATGAAATAATTAATTAATTTCAATTATTAATACAAATAAGAGAAATGTGGTGACATAATATAATCCAATAATTAAAAATTTATTCTTACTAATCATGATAAATTGATGTTTAATTTTTCAATATATTTCTTGGTTTTTAATTATTTGAGTTAATGGATTAATAAGTAAAAATTTACAATTTCTTTAACAAATTTTTACCATAAGGATTTTATGAAAATAACTCAATGGATTTCTAATAAGTGATTATTTTTATAGTGATTATACCATTAGATCATTGTGGAGAAATGGAAGTGGTAGCATATGAGGGTCTTTGGGTGTCACATGGAGTCAATATATTTATCTTTATATTTATAATGTTTTAATAGTAAATGGAATTTCCTGGAATTAAAATGGAATGAGGTTTTCAAAGAACATTTTTAATATCTTATTGTTATAATTGATTGGAAATAAGTTCTTAAATGGAAAGGTGTATGTCATTATAATTTCAAATATAATAAATTTAAATGGTTTGAGTGGGTATTAATAAAAGTTCTTTGAAATCATTTTAATTTTATTTAAATCAATGTAAATAATTTTTATTATATTTCATTAATAATTTTTGGATATCAACTTTGTGTTTTGATCTTATCTGATGGTTTTCATTATTTTATTATATTTTTAAGGGAATTTAAATTTGTGTATTTTGATTTGTCTAGTATTTGATGTAATGTATATTTAATTTTTTTTGTTTATCCATGGATTGCAAGATTCTATAAAATGGAATGGAGCCTAAGTCAATTTAAAATCCATGGGGATAACCACACAACCTTTATTAAATTGTTATTTCTTTAAAGACCTAATTCGTGAGAGGCTGATATTTAATTTTATGGGTTAGTGTACATTATGTATATTAATATTGAATGTTATAATTTTAGACAATCATGTTATTAATGTTTGTTAGTAGAATCTTCACTGATTTCATTTCTAAGTAATATTTTTATGGTAATTTTGTATCTTTTTTAAATTTATTTGATATAAGTAAAATAAGGTATGTTAGTTATTTTAAACTAGGTCTATTGAAGGTAATTTACTTGGAATATATTTTTAATTAAATTTTTGAAATTTTGTGAATAAATTAATTTAAAACTTTATTTTTAATGAATTAATGATTTGATACTAAATCATCATGATTATATAAAAGGTGAATTCGAAACCATAAGTTCTTTGAATGATTTAAGGCGATTTAATGGAGAATTATATGATTGAGAGCTAGGAAATTATACTCATTTTGAAATTTTTAAGGTCTTTTTGAATTTAATGATTGGTTTATATTTTTAATTGGTTTTATAATAAAATAAAAAAGTTTTCATTTCTATACTTAAAAAACTACAATAATGAAATATTTTCTTGAATTATTATTTATTAATGAGTACCGTTTTAAATTCTTGGATTTAGATTAATGATTTTTGAATTCCATATTGAATGTGCATGTTTAATACTATATTTTCATGGGTTTAAGTTCTTAAGAACAACTAACTTGAAATAAAGTAGATATTTAAATTCATTAATTTAATAGTCTCTAATATTTAAAGTAATGTTTTAATATTTCACTTTATGTTTTTGATCATTTATGATTTTCTATCAAAAATAAATACAAGGAAAAAAGTTATAGTTTTTATAAATTAAGGTATTTTTTGAACATTCTAAATTAAATTAATTATATATATATACGCATGTAGAATTTTATTCTATGATTTCTTGAAAAAAACCATATAGTTTTGAATATAGAGACTTGTAGATAAAATAGATTTTTGATTGTTGTTGGGTGTTTATACTTGTGATAAAAAGGTTTAAAACGGTTTTGTTTAATTGATTTTTTTTTGGTTTCAATGGGAGGGTTTTTGAAAATAGAGGTTGATTTTATGTTATTGTGAGAAAAGTATATGAAGGGGAATCAGTATCAAGTCATAAGGGCATGTTGGGGCATGATGTATTTTACAGTTTATTTTTTAACATAATGTATTGTTTACATCTTCTATTACTTTAAGAAAAGTATTCTAATTTTATTTTTTTAAATAGTTTGTAGTTTATTTTGATGAACGAAAATGTTTTTTGGTGATTAAAATGTTTTAAGGTTTAATAGTTTTTAAACTTGTGTTATTTAAATCATATTTGGTTAAGGGAATGTTTAGTTAATGTGTATATATGTATTTTTTAAAATTTATTTTTTCTTACAGATTTCATGATACCTAGATGGTATAGACTTTTTTGGGTCTCACACAGATTAAAAATTAATCTTTCAAGTTTGAACCGTGTGTAATATGCCTAAATTGACATATGGGATTTATGTTTAATTGATTTTAGTCATGATTTTCAAAAATGACTTGTTAAGTAAATGAAATTCCATGAAACATATAATGTTTTTTAATGTAATGAGTGATGGAATGATTAAGATGCATTGAAATTTGTTTTTAAAGGTTAAAATATTTCCCTAATAGATGTATTTTAGTTTCTAAAAAGTATTGGAAAATTTTTCAGTTGATATTTTGAAAAATGGGTAAACACTAGGATATTTAAACACATGTATAGGTGATTCATGGGTATACACTCCAAATTCAAACAAAAATAGTTCACTGATAAATAATTTTTTAAAAATATATATATTAAATAACATCAAATAGATGTATAGATTGTTTTTTAAATGGTTATATCATGTAGAAATTGTTTTTAAGACAACTTACTTATTTGGAACATGAAATAAATCAAATTAAATTCAACCAAAACAAATAAAACAAAAACTACTCACCCTTCCAAAATAAAACCAACATGAAAAATAATTCTACAAATAAATAAATATGTCTTTTATTATAAAAAATTTATTAAATAAGAACATTATCCCATATAACATGAATTATCATATCTTTGATATATATGTTTTTATCAATAAAAAGTTCATAACACTAATATGAAATAATTCAACATCGTAAGTCTGTCGAAAAAATCTAATAAGATACTAAAAATACCAATTTTAATATGAAATTCATCAAATAATACTAGTATATAGCCAAACATAGCATAAGATTTGGAATATTCTATAATCGATGCATACTAGCAATGACCCAAACAAAGTATAAGACACGGATTAAGAAACAAATAATACAGAATATTAGATTATAATTAGTTTTAAATGAAAATAGCTATGTTTTCACATTCTCCAATATATTAATTTCCACCAAAGTGTGAATATAATTTATTTTACTCGACTATCACCTATGTTAGGTGGTTCCATAATTAATGAAAAAGAACACCATTCATTAGAATGATCAATAGAATTATAAGAAACTGGAGGAAGAATATCCTTTATTAATACAAGATTGGATGAAAGATAAAACAACCACATGTATTAATAGGTTGAATTTATTGGATTAGTCTGCTGAAAGGAGTTATTGATCTATACCTCCCACTTTAAAATAGGTAGATATTATTGAAATAATGTTGTTGTAAATGAAAATAAAAATTAGGGTAAACTAGAAAAGTTTAAATAAATCCAATGAAGATAATAATATAGTTTATATGTAGACCATTTTTTAAACATCAAATTATATCATGATTTAACTCCATTATGAAACATCCTATACTGGTTTAGGTGTATATTTTTTTTAAATTTCTCTTAAATCCTAAACCCATTATATATTTTATTTAAATTTTAAATTTTAATTTGATCACAAATTTCTAATTTTGATGACTATTTTTTATGGTTGAGGATTCTATGGATGTCCCGATGTTAAATGTTATTTTTCAGATTCCCTGTGTTCGGTTATTATTTTCATATAAAATTAATATTAGTTTGTTTTTTTATAACACACACACATTTAAAATCATTTCATTATAAAATAATTTCATTGGAAATTCATTATTTTTTAATATTTTTGGGTCAAAATATGGTTTCTAAATCTCGCTTTTCTATTCCAATTTTTTTTAAAGTTATGACTATATATTTTTTTTAATAAAATGATAAATATAAATATGAGTTTCTAACCACTATTTTTTTTAACTAAAACCATCTTACATGTAAAATAATTTTAAATTTTACATTTAAACTATAAAATCACTTTATATGTAAAATCATTATAAAAATTACATGTGATTTGTTTAAAAATTAATTTACATGTAAACTATTTTTAGTTGATATGTAAACTATAAAATCAGTTTAACCATTCAATGTGGTATCAAAATACCATTAAATTTAATTTATTGCAACCACTTCAGCTAAAAAACACACATCAAGTTCCAATTAAATAAAAAATCCAACCAAATTAAACCAATTTGAATAGTACCAACCTGAAATACGCAAGTTGACTTAAAATGAATAAACCATGAACAAATTGGTTGCTTTTATATATTACCCACCACTATTAAAGAATTAAATCACCCCACATTACATGAGAAAAACCGTCTTTGATACATATGTTTTTATGAAGGAAAATAATACAAATACCAATTTTAATATGAAATTCATCAAAGCATACTCGTAGTAAGACAAACAAAGAATAAGATTTGGAATATATAATAATTGATGCGTACAAGTAGTGACCTAATAAAATTATATATGAAATGGATTAGGAAATAAATATTACACACTATTAGATTAGGTAGATGTAGTGAGTGAATATTAAATAAACTTTAATTAATTACAAACATTATTATTCAAATATTTCACACTATAATACATTGAAATTAATTATACCAAATTTTGGACATTCATTAATTAAAATAAAACTATTAAATGAATAATTTCATAACCCCATAATAAATTAATAAAAAATTACTATAATGATTAATTACATTATCCCTAAATATATAGTATACAAAAAAATGATTTTATAATGGATTTAGGTTGAGGTAGTGGGTGGATAAATTAAAAAATACATCAACTACTAGTATATTTATTATACAATAATATAATATATAATCTAAATGAACCTTAGTTTAATGAATTAGGAATAATAATGACCTAAAAAGATGCCAGTTGTTGTTTGATATATAGATAAAAATTAAAATGAAGATTGGAAGAATGGTGATACACCTAGAACTCATTTATTTGATGTTTAAAAGAATTGAATATATAAATTGATGTATGAGGGGAGAATATTAGAGAGAGTTTAGGGGGTATGTTACATATATGTGTAGCGAATTGGGAATTATAGGGGATGGGATTCCACATGATTGATTTTAGGTGAAAACCATACCAATGGGTTTAAAAACTATTAGTGCATCCAAGATTATACCAACATTTTTTTAAAAATATTGGTATTGGGTCTCAGTTTTGACTATATACCAAAACTTTATATAAATCATTAGTATAACACATCAATACCCATGTTTTTTTTGAAAAAATTAGTATATAAGTGTTTTTATAGGTTGAAATTACAGTAGTGAGTATTCAATGATCATATTAATAACTTTTTGTGGTATTTATTGATGATATCTTAATATACTCTAAAATCTATAAAGTGTATGAGAACCATCAGTGAATAATTATTGAGGCCCATAGAGTAAATAAATTATATGTGAAATTTATTAAGTGTTAATTTTGGCTCCATAAATTTTCTTTTCATATCAATATTTTCTATAAGAATGGAATATTTATTGATCAATTAATGAAAAAGTTAATCAATGAATGTCCTATATTGAAAAATATAACCGAGATATGTAGTTTTATTAGTTTAGCAGGTTAATATCAACACTTTATTTAAAATGTTTCCCATTGGACAACCTGTTAACTAATTTTACATGTATAGAGGTTAAATTCACATGGTTTAAGGAATGTTAATAAAGTTTTGTAAAGACAAAGGGGACATTTATTAATTTTATGGTATTGAATTTACTATAAGTAAAGATTTTTTTTAATATATAGTGATGAATCAAAGAAAGGATTGGGTGGAGTCCTTATATATATGATAAATTGGTTTATTATGCATCAATGCAATTGAATATTCATGAACAAAAGTATCCAACTTATGACCTTAAGTTAGAAACCATAATATTTTTCTTGAAGATATAGAGGCACTATCTCTATGGAGAAAAATGAAACATATATACAGATCAGAAAAATTTTAAATTATATTTTCTTTTATAAAGAGATCAACATGAGGCGAAAAATATTATTAAAACTACCTAAAGACTATGATTTATTGACATACTACCAACTTGGTAAGTAAAACAAAGTGGATGGTGCATTGAGTAGGAGGGACCATGAAGTTATGACTATGATGAGGATTAACAAGGATCCTTTATTCATGGATCTAGTAATTATGGATTTGATAATTTTTAGGAAAATGGATCCATTATTCCTTTTAAAAGAAATTTCTAAACTATATTTACTATAAAAGATAGAGAGGTACCAATATAATGATAATGCGATACAAAGGAATATAAAAGTAATAAATGATGAAAAATTGATAGACTTCATCTATAAATATGGCATGTTAAAGTTTGGAAAGAGGTTATTTGTTTCATCCATACCATAGATGAAGAGAGATCTAATAGATAAAGTACACAGCTAAAAATTTTATATATACCCTGGTAGCAAAAATATGTATAGGTATTTAAGAGAACACTTCTGGTGGGTTGGTATGAAGTGAAAAATTACAGACCATGTGCCCATATAATTTGTGTGCCACCAAGTAAAGGCTGAAAGATAATGTCCTAAGGGAGTCATGAGACCTTTTTTATATACCTATATTTAAGTGAGATAATATCAAAAGGGATATATTTACTATACTTTCAAATATTACTAGAAAGAACAATTTTATATGGGTTATTTTCATTCGCCTTACCAAGTCTGTACATTTCTTAGTGGTAAGGGAAGATCTACCCCTTTGGAACCTTTCTTGAATCTATACCAATGAAATCACAAGGATTCATGTTTCAAAACTATTAATTGTATATAACCATGACCCTCTGTTCTCATTGAAATTTTATAAGAGTCAACAAAAGTCTCTCAACACCGAGGTCCATTTAAGAACCGCTTATCACACCCAAACTGATGGGTAGTCTGAAAGGACCATTTAGGAATTAGAAGATATATTGAGATAATGTTATCTTGACTTAAAATGATCATGGGATAAATATATACCTATAGTTTAATTTTTATATAATAATACTTTCCATTCAATCATTCAGATGGAACCATATGAAGTATTATATGAGAAGAGATATCATACTCTAACTTATTGGGAAGAAGTTAGAGAAAGGAATCTAGTAGGCCCAAAACTTATAGAGGAGACAACTAGGAAAGTATGTAATATTCAGAATCATATGAAATTATCTCATGTTAGACAAAATATATATGCTAATAATTTAAGGTAATACTTGGAATTTCAAGTGGGGGGATCATGTATTATTAAAGGCATCCCCATGGTAGGGAGTTATATGATTCAGTAAAAAAGGTAATTTAAGTCCTAGGTATATTGGGAATTTTGAAATTATATAGATAATTGGATATATATCTTAATGATTGGATATTATACAAAACCTTCTTAAAATATATTATGTTGTCCATGTTTAATTATTGAGGAAATACATTCGAGATCCAATACAAGTACTCACATATGAGGGAATAGAGTTGGAACCTACCTTGTATTATAATGAAGACACTATCCAGATCCTTAAAACTATAGAGAGTGTGTTAAAAAATCATATAAATTATCTGGTAAAATTACTTTAGATAAATCATAAACTAGATAAAGCAACATGGGATCCTGAAGAAGTTGATGGAATGAATACCCACATTTGTTTAGTAGTTGACATCTTTATTCATGACTATATTTAGAAGTCAAATTTATAAAATTATAAAATTTATATTTGATAAAAATTATTCCAAGTTTATATTAATCATGTCAAAATTAGACCAGGCTTAATTTTTAGGAATTTTCTGAAATAGTTGTTTTTAGGTGAATAGTGCAAATATAGTTTTTACCAAAACTGTAAATTTTAGGACCTTATAATTATATAAAAAAGGCATAGAAGTTTATAAAAAATTTTATTTAATAAAATATGTATTTAAAAAGTAAATATATAAAATTTAAAAATACTATTTTTAATTTAAAATGCCTATGATTAATGTTTTAAGGGTTTTAGTAAATTTTTAAATAAAAAAACTATTTTTGGTCCTTTCTTTTAATTAAATATTATTTTGAAAAAAATTTAGTTTTGGTTTTATTTGGAAGACAATTAAATTTAATTTTTTTATAATAAAATAATTTATTTCATGAAAATTAAATCCATTTAATATTTTATCCTACACATAAATTTTAATCATTAAAATGAACTTTTTCTAAAAGTGGGTTTTTATGCATTATTTGCGCTAATATTAAAATTATTTTTTCTTACACATAGAAATTTTATTTTATTAAATTGATTTTATAGTTTTAATAATTACTTCCAAATTATTTAATAAGTCCAATTTTATTTTTATTCATTAAAAGTAAATTACTTAGGTAAAAATTAGTTACCATGGTAAAAACCAATGGTAAAAGTGAAATTCTAAGTGTAAAAGTATTAAAACATGTTAAAAACATGTGTAAAAATGTATGTATGATTATTTTTCAACCATAACCCTTCCCCCAATTCATTAATTTCCATTTTTTAATCCATTTGACCCTTAAATAGTGACTTTACCTTTTATATTATTACAAAATGCTACCCCCACCACTTATAAAAGTAGCATTCAACATCCCACTTCTCTTCACACTCAAAGCCTATTAGTCTGAAAAAAAATGATAAAATCACTCAAAAAATTACTTACCACATCTTAGTGATTTTTTTCTTCTCAAAATAACACCCTTCAATAGTTTAATCCTTTTTTCAAAGCATTTTTCGAAGGAATAAGGTAAGAAATTCTTGATTACTCCTTTTCCATTTCAATTATTTTCTTTCTTCTTAAACCATATTAAGATATATTTTATATATTATATTAAAATTAAATAATAATTATTAATATACTAAAATTTTATAATAATTATGTAATAATAAATAACTTTCATTTCCTTTTTTACTTAGAAAGATTAAAATGTCGTCACACATACATGCAGACTACCGACTCAGTGAACGAAGAAATTGATTTTTCCTCACCACCTATAATGGATGGTTGAAAATGGGTATTTAATAGAATAATATGGTATTTAAAAAATTATTATGATTTATAAATTATAAATTGTTCCCTATGTTCCTCCTGTTCTATAGAAAACAAACACATCACCAATGCGTACTTGCGTACTACCGCCTCTATGAAAGTGATATATTTTTTTCATATAATATTTTATTATTTATAAAAATATCTTAAAATATAATTCAACACCTTAAAAAATATAGATAATATCATTATACATTTTTAATAGTGATATTATTGCAAAAGAATCACCTTATTAACCATACTGACCCATAGATTATAGCTTGTTCTTGTTTGGGTCGGTTTAAATACCTACATGAGAAATGCTAGAAATTTATATCATGGATGAATATGGAAACTTAAATACCAATTTTATTAGTTATCTATTAAAAAATAATTTTTTTTATGGTTCTAGAATGTTTATATTAATTTTTAACTTATTATTAATGTACCACTGTTTTGTTCATTAAAAATTACTAAATAAGATCTTCACCAACTTCATCATCTTGAATTATAACTAAAATACTTATGAAATAAAATTATAACATTATAAATAATTTTAAAACACATATTAAAGTTTCCATAATTTTATCAAAATTCTGAACTTTTTATCTATAAATAATAATTGACATCGCCATTAAAAAACTAGTACAAAACAACCAATTAATACTAATAACATCCGATGATGAAAATAAAATATTACTAACTAATATATTTAAAGTTTATAAAAGGTTATAGGTATGAATAAGGTTATGAAATGGGTGATTAATTTAGTTAGTTTTTCTATAAATGAGGTTATAACTTGTTTAACCTAACATAGCTAAAGGTAAGTGGCTTTTCATCTCAAATTCCTCTTCCTTGAGATGTGTTTTGTATTATACACATAATTTCAATTATATGCTGTATATAATACATATTTGATTTATTATATCATTAATTATCATTTATTAATGGTATTTTAATCTCAATTACAAGATTTATATTTCAAATGTGATTTTATTAAAATGTTACTAAAGCCTTATGGGTTTCCAATCCCCCTTTTACTTTTTAATTGAAATTATTTGTTATAATACCATTTTCACATATTTACTTGATTATATTTTTATGTAATTATCCATAATTTATATGTTATTAACGATACATTATTTATTTCCTCTCATTATATCCTTTTCTTAAGACTTTATGTTGCCCCAAAATCCTAAATCTTAGAAAGTAAAGTGTGTATGGTTTTCCGAGCAATCACATCCCCGTATGGATACTGAAAAGTGGATGAGGATATGACATAAATTCACCTAGAGGAAAGCACACTTAAAAAGGATAGTTGAGTATGAAATCAATATTAACTTAGTGTACAGTGAGTGGGCCTGAGACTGCACACCTAGGTATACATTCCTTATGGATATTCTTTGGTTAATTCATAAACTCTTTACGACCCATAATGATAGATTTTACTACCATTTATTTGGTCCCCTCCCTTTGAAAAATTATTAAACTCAACTACTATATTCTATTGATAATAAAACAATTTGAAATTACCCTTCACTAATACCATATCTATATTTTTTTGATAATGCTACTTCCTATTACATTAAGAATACCCCATAGGTTCTAAGTTGTTTAAGGGATATTCTCAAAGACAACCACATTATTCCATTGAATGGGGATATATTTTCTATTCAAATTTCCATTATATGGATAATCTTATTTTATTTAGTCATTATTAAGTAAGTGGTTAATTAGGTAATGTTATGAAATGTATTGTTAACTCATATAATGAATGCATTTGACTTAATTATCGATGAGTGTGCCCGAGTATAGATTACTCCTCGATGCATTGGTAGGTCTCATAAGACAAACTAGATAAGGTATTGACATATGCCTTATCCATTTATGTATAATTCTTCATACAAGGCCTTAATGATATGTTTATTATGTTCAAAATTATGCATTCCATCAGTATGAGATCAGTAATTATTATCCATGTTTTTATTTATTAGCATGGATTTAGTATTCCATTATTTTAATTTGATTATGAAATTATTTTGATCATTTATTTTTTCCATACTGTTTATGTCATACTTATGCTATGATAGATTCTACTTTATTCTACTCCTTACTAAGCATATGATATTACATTTATTTTATTTTCCTTTCCCTAAGAAACCTAGAAGATAACTATGTATAATTTTTAGGGATATGCTAGAAGGGATAATTATGTCTTCATAGAGTTTTTAGGCTGTATTTTATGTTTTCAAGTATAATATGAAAAACACATATGTATCTAGTCTCCTAGGAATACTATTCCATTGGAACCTACAAGAAATATTGTATTATATACTAATAATTTAATACTACTACCGGATCTAGGTTTCTAGAGTTTGGGTTGTTAAAATCAATCTCTGTTCTTGAGAGCGTTCGATAGGAAGAGATCTGCAGGGCTTGAGAGGATTATTATCTAGAGTGTTTTGTGCACAATGGTGAAAATCTATTGATTGACCTAGGATTATGATATAATTTGGTATTTATGGAGCTATGTTAGTGTTGGTAATTGCATAAAGGTCCTTAACCAATAACCTAATCACCAGTTAACCCTATGTATAAATAATAATTATATATTATTATTATTTATTTGACATGTGATAAAATCATTGGTAAATAAATATAAAAAATGATATTTAAAATATAATTTCATATTAGGCCTTTAACTCAGTTCATTATTACTCCCAAATATTTTTCAAATCTTGAATAATGAATATTTATTTAAATAAATATATATAATTTCATTATTTTTTGATAAATAAATGAATATTATATTTAATAAAATAACAAATAAATATTTATTAAATATTCAAATGAATATTTGTGATGAAAAAAACATGAATAATTATTAAACTGTATATGAGAATAAAATTTATTCAACATATTAAATTCATATAGAATTTAACTGAGGTTTTGAATACACTTAGTGTGTGTCCCTCTAGGCCTCTTTCTCAGTGGCATTAAAAAATATTGCCTTAAGTCCAGGGTTAGCTTATAGCAACACACAATTTCACTCATAGAGAAATGAATTATTTATGAAATAAAAAACAAATGCATATAAACATACACTATGTAATATAATCCCTTTTTCTTTATATCTATAATCAAACAGGTTGCATATTTGGGTCATCAACTTATGTACTCAATGTCTTTCTTTGAATTTTATGAAATGAACATTCCGATAGAACACCATGGACATATACATAATTTTGTAGTTCCATTTCCATCAATGTTACTGAGATATAAACTATTATTAAAGAATATAAGAGACAAATCCTTTACCATATTATATATTAATTCAATATCAATCGGGAAACACCCAATGTATCCTACCTCACCATGATCATATGTCATTATTGTTTTCATCAATATATAAAAGTATATGACTCATGATATGAATTAATAACAATCTTAAAGTCTATAGATCATTACACATATCCTTAGATAGGAACATCTAATGACACATATAAATGTGGATTTCCTACTAGCAGGTAATGTTATCATAACCTCCTCATTTGAAGATTACCAATGTATAACTTCATGAGAATAATTCTTAATGTCTTATAAGCCTCTTATACCTGATAGCCTATATCATTTATGTCCCATAAAATAATATCATCCAACTATAGAACATAAATGTTTAAGAATAATTTCATAACACTTCTAGGTTCTCATCATAGCGGGGAAATTCTATGGCCTTTTAGTGTGACAAGTACCCTTAAGACACTATCACATATAATTACACTCATATTAAAAATCATGAAGAGATTATAACTTTATTAATATTAAAAAACCATGAATACAGGTAATCATAAATACATAGAAGTTGGTTTTAGAGCATCAAATACAACACAATCCCATTTTCACAAGAGCTTACTACCAAAAAATCTCATTCAACTATATCTCACATGATGGTCATGGTATTATTGAGATAAGTATTTAGTTAAAGGTTCATCTATGTTCCCCTTCATGGAAACTCAAATCACTGCAACTTCACCCCTTTGAGAAATATCCCTTAAGAGGTGATATTTTCTAAGTACATGATTCATCCATTTATTTGATCTTGACCCCTTTGTGAGAGACACCACTGTAGTATTATGAAAATATAATGTGATATCATATTTACTAAAGGGAACCACTCAAGATCTTGGATAAAATTGCGTATCCAAACTGCTTCTTTAGCTACATTAGGAACTGAAATATACTCAAATTTTGTTATAGAATTGATAAAAACTAGCTACATTGAACTATTATAGCTCATAGATCCTCAGTTGAGACTGAAGAGATATATTGACTATGGATTCAAATCATTTTGATATATTTAGGAACTGTATTTAGTATATCCCCCAATGACTTATTTCTTTTCTCCTATATATACCGGGAACATATCCTTAGTACGACTCAAATACTTAAGGATAACATTAACAAAAGACTAATTTCCTTTTCCTATATCAGATTTATATCTAACTTCCATGATCAAGGTAATTTAAACATAAATTCTTTTACATAACATGGGATCGATATTATCATAGATGCATATAGGATACTACTCATCCCCTCTTTCTCCTATTATGTATGATGAAATATTTTATTAGATCTATGTATCCTATGTGAAACCAGAACCAATACCCTCTTTGATTATTTCATACTAAATATATTTAGTATCTAGTAAATGTATGCACCTTAACTTAGTCCAAGATACCTATTGGATCTATCAAAAATGATCTTAATATCAAGTATATACACTAAATCACCTAAGTACTTCATAGAGAATTACTTGCTCAACCTGTTCTTAAATGATTATAAGATTGGAATGTTCTTTCTAATAAGTAATATTTGATCAACATATACTACTAGGAAAATGACCACATTCCCACAAAACCACTTGCAAACACATGGATCACATTTTTTCTTTATAAAACCAAATTATTTTATGGTTTGATCAAATTGAATGCCTATAATCTGTATACTTTATTTAATACATAAATAGATATCTATAACCTACATATCTTAATAGAATTTCCTAGAGTCACAAAGTCTTCTGGTTACACCATATTGAATTCTTTCATATGGTTCCTGTTAAGTAAACCTATTTTGACATCCATTTTTCAAATATCATAGTCATGGAATGATACCATGGAAACTAGAATTTTAATGGATTTATGCATGGAAAACAGAGAAAAGGTTCCATCATAGTCAATTCCTTGACACTGTTTAAACCCTTTAGCCAAAAGTTGTGCTTTCTAGGCACAAAATTAACCTTTAATTTCCAGTTTTATTTTGAATACCCTTTTACAAAGGGGCCCCTAAATAACTATCTCTCAGCTAGTATATCTTGTTTAAATCACACACTAAACTCAATTGATGTCATTTTCATACCAACACATGAAGTCCTAACTTGTTACTACCTCTAAAATGTATTATATTTCTCAACCTAAACCTTTAATTCCACTATGTCATGACCCCTACCCAAAGGTACCCCTCTTGAGCCAGAAATGAGAGATGGGAGATAATGACACCTGAAGCCTACCTCCAATAAGCCATAGGTTGGAAACAAGCACCAAGGGTATATCATACACACAAATGGGAGGCATTACCCTCTAAGAGAACATGAGGAATGAGAGATAAGATTAGAAAACCCTAAACAACTCCTACTCTAGATAAAATATCCCAATACTTACATGTAATTTAAAAAAATAGAACTACAACAAAGAAAATACAAGTACCCAAAGAAAAACCATAGTATCTACCACTAATCCCAAATAGACATTGAACAACTCTGTGATCTAGTAACGTCAATACTGATAACCAACTAGTTCATGTAGACCTAAAAACTATTTATATATACATAGGGTGAGAATAAGAAGTATACTTAGTAAGATCCAACCTAGAGCCTATCGTGCAAAAGATAGAGATAGAATATTAAATCCTAGTGAACAAAAAGTGAAACCAACTCATTAACCTATCAGTTATGCTAAATTCCCATCCTCAAAAAGGATCTCCCACCAAGCATCACATAAAAACCAAAATATATCAAAGAAGGTACCTTACTACTACTTCCCCACTAGTTTTCCTCTCTACCCCAACATTTCACATCCTAATACATCTATCTCCAAAATATTATTCCTATCCGAAAACACTTAGGAAATTGTAATATATCATGAACCTCATGCATTAAATCATCTCATAATCACATCAAGACCCTTAGATAGTAACCATGTAGTTCTCAAGAACCACCATAGCTTGTATGTCATGTATTATACCTCAATACATCTCAAACCATAAAAATATATATATAATAACCCTAAGGTTACTATATCTGGAGATATATGTGTGTGAAATTACTAGAAGCCATTACAATATTTTATTCACATATATATGGGAAAACAAAACCACCATGCATACCATCATATAATACAACCAAGATAAGAGAGAAGGGAAGTAGGGGGTAGTCATCTATATGTTCCTCACTATCCTGGTTGTTGGGGAAAACACCCTCTTGATTACATTGGGTGCTAGTCTCCCTACCGACTTGGGTGGGGTAGTTTATGAAAACAAATAGCATAAAAATATACATATATCTCATAACTACATTATGGGAAACTCCTTATCCATAACCTAAACTGCAACTATCATCTCTCGAATACCCAACTTCCACTACTAAGAACTAGATATCTATGAGTAAACAATAATTCTAATAAGACTTTCATTTAATTCTTTATTTTAATATTACATAATTACATTAATTAATATTATTCCATTTTCACTTTACATTAACAACCAACCGATAACCATTCCCTCCAAGCATAATCCAATGGATAACCACAATCCCTCAAGAGTTATAATCATTTATCATTCCAAACAAGCACTAACCCCATGGGTTAAATTATTCAATATTCATTATCATTCTATAATTATAGGTACTATAGGAATCATCCTAATATACTATAAAAATATGCATAAACAATGCACAACAAGCTACTTCACGCAGTGGGGAAAGGAATAAAGAAACAAAACCTAACCATATAACATTCAACACATATTCATTATCAAGTAAGCATCACATATTTCAAGACATAAATAACGGAAAAGCCCAGATTCAACCCATTCCATCATTTCCGATGCCGTCGCCGACACCACCATGCATATCACCATGCATCCTACCATATTAGGCATCAATTGCCTCCATAAACCTAGGAATCCCCACCCATGTATCACTAAACCATCATCAATACTAGGATCATATCATGTCACATAGCAAGGATCACATCCAGAGAAAACACACAAGGCAAAAAGAAAATAACAAAGTCAATAGGACATTTAGGTGCTAAAACCATGGCATTTAGCCTTTACAAGCAAATTAGATGACTCAACCCCAAATAATTTTTTGTATCAAACAACCAATTCATTACCATATTGAATTAACCAATTCATTTATCAAAAGTTACAACCAAAATAACCTAAGGCATCATCTATACAACTTTGAAATTATTTAAACATGGTTTCAAGCATAACTTCCACTTTCATCAAATAATAAGGAAGAAAATTTTAAATTAAACATGACTCTTATCAACCTTAAAAATAAATTATTACCATATTATTTTATATTTATCCAAAAATCATTACCATATTTACATTATTTATCCAATTTCTAATAATATAAAACATACTAAACCATATCATAATCATAGATAGAACATTATCTAGAAAAACAAGAAGAAAATCATTATCAGGGTATTAACACATGTGATTGATTACAACCAAAACCAATTATCTATTTAATATATTTTATTCTTAATTTAGGTTACTTACATGGTTACTTAAAGAGATAAATAATGATAAATTTATAATTACATACAGAATAAGAGAAAAAAAGAATCCCCTTCCACAATTTAGAAGTTAAATGTTATTTGTATAGGAATGAATGATTGAAGATCAAATACCATCAAAAGAAACATCACTAATATGAATAAAGACTATTTGAAACCCAATATACATAAGCCACCTACAAAACATTCTGAGGTATTATTAAAAAAATAGGGAGTATTTCCACAATGATCACCCAGTCTAAAAGAAAAACAAAAAGAGAAGACAAGGGAAGGGTAACTTCAACAAGATCACTCGATTTACCTTGACCAGAGTTGGAATCCACAAGGAATTGTTTACAGATCACTAAAGGGTGTTAGAACTAACACTTACTTAGTGATTATTTCTTTCAATGGTGCCTCAATGTGATAAATGGTACAACAACATCCTAAGTTCTCCTAGAGGATCCAGAATTTAAAGTAACACTCAAGGGATGAGCATGAAATGACTAATAGAGGAGTATAATGAATTAAAAATGCATTTAAACCCCTAATAGCTCTGTACATGTTTTTTACTCTTTAAAATAGTCAAGATCTATAAAGAATAATGATGATTTTATCAATTTAAAAACAAGACCAACTACCACCCTAGATTTCGCCACGGCCTGGTCATGGTTGTGGTGTTCTTGATCACACTAGTAAAAACAACTTCTATTAGGGCGTATTTCTAAGAACTTGGGTAGTTTTACCTCACCACACCAAATACCATAGTTGAGGTGATTTCTTATTACCATTTTTGATAAGAGGATTCCCAAGGCACAATTCCTGATGCCACATCCTCCGTGGGCATTTCCATAATTTTCATTTCAAACAGAGGGACAAACCGACCAACACAGCCTCCAAAATGTCTTGAAAAGCCATGTTGCTGGCCTTGGTGCACCAAGAACCACATTAATAGCCCAAAATGGCCCCCACCACACCTTCCACTAGGGAATGGTGACCCTTTTAATGGATAAAACACCTCTCAAGACTCTAGAACACCTCCATACTCACTTTATATACCACTGAGACTTAGTAAAATGCAATGGAAAGGATGTTAAGGTTCCAACCATTACATTAGATAAATATCATATAATTCTCTTACTTGAGAACTAAAACCAAACCCAAAGAGAATAAAGAGAAGGGGTCATCCAAAAATCCACCCCATGAGATACCTCTCAATAATCTGGCCAACATAGGAGCACAACCATCTCTCTCTGAGAAACAAGGCACAAAAATATGCAACATAGACAACCATCTCCCACACACTCTCTTGGGGGAGATACCACTCAAACAAGAGTATGGTGAGAAATAAGGCATTAATGAAGAGAAAACCATATCATATGCTAGATAAAGCTCGACAAGAATAAATACCATTACAAAAGAATAACTAAGAATCAAACAAATAATGATACTGAGAACATATCCCAGATTCAAATTATCAGGTGCTCTTCTCCATGCCACCATTCCACCAAAGGACATGAAAAAAGGGAATAAAATTACCATGAAAAACCTTATCTTGGACACCTTAGATATCTATAGGACACTCCTCAAAGGTTATGTCAATTTCAACATTGATATCACCCCAATAGATGGTGTGAGAATGATCATGAAGATAGTAGCAAAACTGCGATAGATTAAAGACATCATTAATCCAACTCATTTATGAAGGAAGTTCTATCGGATACACAATGACTCCAATATAAGACAACACCTAGAAAGGCCCAGAAAACTAGGGATAGATCTTACTCCCACAAACAAATATTTTATACCCATGATGAGGAGTCACATTAAAGGACACATGATCTACAACGTCAAACTCTAGAGATATACTCATATGATCATAATATAACTAATGTTGATCCTTCAATTATTTTATCATTTCACAAATAACTTGAACCATCTATTTTTATGATTTATACTTGTTTTTTATAGAGAATTATAGACTCTCCTACCACAGTCTAACACAATAGAGAACAAAAAGGTTGACCGTACAAAGCTTAAAATGGTGCCATACCAATGGTGGAGTGGGAAAAATTACTATAAAAAAAATTGACAAAAGTTAGGTGATTCAACTACAAAACTTTAATATCTAGAACACAAGTACACAACATGTATTTAAGAATTTGGATAGTCTGATCTGTCTGACCATACGTCTGTGGATGAAAAGAAACTATAAGGAACAAGAGAGAGCCAAAATCATGTTGAAGACTTATCTAAAACCTGGAGGTAAAATGATGACTATGATAAGATATGATCATCATCGGGACTCTGTAGAGTCTCACCAAATCCTCTAGGAAATGGATTGAAAAAACCTCCATTGAGAAAAACTCTTTGATCACCAAGAATTAATACTATTTTATTAAAATAGTATTCTATCACCCATATATAATGAAGACCTACTTGATATTGAGGTAAACTAGTAATGAAGACAATTGATATTTCCTCCCACTTCCACTAAGAAACATCTAATTGCTGGAGAAAACCACTGGGAACATAGTGTTGATCCTTAAATTTATATCATACTAAACATCTACACATAAAATATAAAACTAAATGATTTAACCCAAGACACAAAAACTATCCTCTCAGAGCTTGATACATCTTTTTCTTGATATGATGTACTGTCAAGGGTTATCTATGGAACTTACAGAGAACTACCTCATGAATCACTAAAGGAATGAAAGGCCTTCATTGGAACAACACCCAATACTGATCATCCTTAGACTATCCATTAGGGGCATCGCCATTGAAAACTTGGTCTCTCCAGACCTCAACCTCGGAATCCTCAATCTAGGACTCATACACCTACTAATCCAAAGATGACTACACTATCATTTGAAAAAGGAATCCTCTGCCACTAACCTATCCCATATCAAGATACATCATGAAAATCTCTTCCATTATTCTCCAAGAATCTCCAAATTCATGCATGACATCACTAAATGACTTCCTACTCAGTGCATTGGTTAGAAAATTACAATTTCTTGGGGTATAAGAAATCTAAAAGTAACAATACTATAAAAATTTCATCTACCATCTCTATCAAAAGTTCAATTCATATTGGGAGAATTCATAATTCACTATCTTATGACTAGTGAAAACTAAAAAATGCTCACTGATGAGGCATTTTCACCAAAACTTCAAGTAAAACATAACTTTTTTCCAACATGAGATAATAGGTGGCATAGTTACTCTTACAAGTATGTAATTTATGAGACCAATAAGAAAAACTTATCTCTACTAAATCAAGACACTACCCAATCCAAGACACAAAGCGTTACATAAAACCTCAAACTAAACTCCTTCTTTAGGAAGATGAATGAATGGAGTGCTGGAAAACTTCTCCTTCAAGTACTCAAAGCTACCTAACATTGACCAGTCCATAAGAACACATGATAATTTCTAGGTAAAGTTGTAAGAGAAGTCACAATATAAGAGAATCCAGGTATGAAACTCCTATAATAGTAAGAAATAATAAGGAAAATCTGTACTTATGTGACATTTATAGGGGTTTTCCAAGAAACAAATTCCTTGATCATTAAAGGATCCAAGACTACTCCATAATGGGAAATGAAATGCCCCAAGAAATTAACTTCATGAGCCATGAAATCACACTTTTATAGCTTCCTAAATAGATAATAATGACTAATAACTCTCAAAACTACCAACAAATACTCTACACGATCCTACCTTGACATAGGATATATAAGGATTTCTTCGATGTAGAACACCATGAACTGGTTGATAAAATCTCAGAACATTGTGTTCATAAACCCCATATACACAGATGGGGTGTTCATCACACTTAATGAAATCAAAATAAACTCATAATAGATATAACACCATTATAAATTATTCTTTGGTATATCCTCATCCTTAACCTACATTTTATGATATCCCAATAATAGATTAATCTTATATAACTAACTTGTTCCTTTCAGTTGATTGAATAAATAATAAATCCATGGAAGAGGGTAGAGATTCTTCAGTATCACCTGATTCAAGTGACAATAATCAATATACAAACTTATACTACCATAAAAATTATTTACAAATAGAATCGGTGAAACCAAATGTGATACACTCACCTTAGAAAAACCTTATTGTAAGATATCATCAATTTACACCCACAATTCTCGCAACTCAAAAGGTACCATCATATACAAAGAAAAAAAGATCATAGAATCACCTGAATATAATTTTATCCCAAAATAAAACTTCCATTGAGGAAGTAATGACACAACCTCATTAGGAAGGATATCAGGGTACCCTTCCACAACCTTGGGAAACACCATCAACTGAACCACCAATTAACTCAACATCAACTTATCCATCAAGAAAGATAAGGATGGATCATGCCTATAACCCATATGAGGGCCTCACTTGATAATGAACATGATATACTCTCTATCAACATCATGGAACACAATATGCCTCCTAAATTAATTCTCAATAGACTACACCAAACACAACCAACCCATGATGAGGATGATATCATATGACTATATATGAAAATATAGGAAGTATCCCCAAGAACGGTGATGCCCCAGCACCAGCTCTTAGCATCTACATACTTCACACAGGTAAGATCAACCTAAAATTAGCTTAGTCAATACTAAAGGCACTCGAATCCTCTCCAACTAGAGTTATAAAGCATAGACTAGGGAAAGTGATATGAAGGAGTGCGTAACTCTTGAGTCAAACAAAGCATAAACCCAAGTAGAAAACAAGAAAAGGGTGATACGAATGACTCATGGATTACCTGGAACTGGAAACTTTAAACCATAAAGCCGACCATGACCTGCTCCACAACCTCTCTAAACCTGATGATGAACACCTCTGCAACCATGCACTGCTCTTTGAGGAAGAAGAGAATCAAATGGATTTCCTTTACCTACCCCTCTCTCCTCTGCTGATCAAGGGTTAGAGAACCTTTCTACTACTGCCTTGGATGAAACTTCTATAATAGAGGAACCTGAAGTGGAACACTGATGTGATCTTAAAATTTGAATTTTTATTATATGTTATTCCTTGAAATTACCCCATAATTTAATGAATTCCTAGATAAAAATGGAGAATTTTGGGGACTCCCAAAAATCTGGACATAATGATTAATTGCCTTAAAACATGGGTTTATTGATATATTCATTTTTGAATTTAATATTGAATCCATATATTAATTTTAAAACTTTGAAATAAAATTATTTTAAATATAATACAGAATCATTTTTTAAATGGATTTAATTTATTGAGTTTAAATTGAATTATTCATCTTTAAATACAATGAGAATCCATTATGAAATTTAATTTTCAAATATGTACATAAATGTAATTTTTGAATAGAGAAAAATATTGTGTTTTTGGAAATATAGAATTAAATTAATTAATTGTAATTAAATTAATTTTTTTATTGTAAAATGATTTTTTTATTTTAATTGATTTATTATGATGCACTATTTTTTTTAAATGTTAGTAGAGATGCTGTAAAGTGCCAAAGTGACCGTGCACGCACCTTGTACAATTATTAAATTGGTCGTGAATTTTCTAGAGAACTGACCACACAACCCCCTCTCACATTAATCATACCTACTATGAACATCCACTGCTAACCTACCATGCATTCATAGTAGGTTGACACCCTATCATGCCTTCCACCCCCTCTGCTTGCATCTCCATATCACGGTCGGTATACTGATCATGAGACACATTTCTTACTTACTGTTCCCTCATGAAAACCTCACCAAGTGACCATGTGACACCCCGGTACCTATCATTCTCTTCCACCCTTTTCAGGTCAACCGTGGCCCCACACAATCATCGAAGCTAAACCACATCTCATCAGTGAATAATTGAACCAATCTATCACTCACGAGGGCGATGGACCGAACCACACAACCATATGATGATCCGCCCCTAAAAATATAAAATCCATGTTCCAAAATATGAGAGTTTAAATGAGTTCCACTACATCAACCAGATTCACCACCATGGATGCCATCCAGGAGATCACACCACCGTTGAATGCAACCCCAAAACCCAGAGATCTTCAATCACTACACTGAATGAAACCAGTCACCTGTTTCTATGGTGAATAAAATGAACTAGTCACTTCTAGTGATGCCTAGGAGAATCAAAAGCCGAGCTCATCCGATATGATTAAAGATTACACCATGTTTGAATGATGATATGCTTCCAAGAATGAGAATTTTTGTTGAATGAAACTAGATTCGCAATGCCGCACCGTAGTGAGGAAGGATCCCAATCCAACCCTAAATCCCTAGATAATATGATCCATATTGGATAATCTCCCCCACGTTCCAATATCAATAAGAATAAAAAATACAAAATAAATAAATAAATTATAATGATTATGATGATGATAATACTTAGTATATACATATATATCTATATATATCTATATATATATATAAATATATTAAATAAATAATAAAATTGTTGTATTTTTTAGATGTGTATTAATGTCCAGGATTGAACCCAATTTCCAAATTCTACTGAAGCCAGGCCAAATCTAATTTATTTGTTCATCTTCTTCCTTAGAGAAGATTATGATGTCCACTATACTGTGAAGTACTAAAACACTTTTTGAGCTTGATCATGGGAGGAACACAAACTAGCTAGGGAAGATCGCAAATACTGAACAAATCCATCTCAACCGTCACTCATGACACATGTAAATAATCAAAATAAGATAAATTCACTGATTTTGGGTGATAAATTTGAGGAACATTATAGAAGAACTTGAATATGATTATGCTATTTATGTGGAGAAATTTCAAAGCATCCATGGATGAATGCTCGTCCTTATATAAAACACTACACTATTCACAATTCTAGGGAAGATGCTCATTCACATTCATGCACTCTTGAAGGCTGAAATCACTCACTGTTGGCTATGATTGTAATTTTCTTTTCATTTACCATTTTAATAACTATGATGATGGAATAATTGGTCATTTGTGGTCACACAAAGGAGAATTACCCTATTACCCCTATTAATAGATTCTAATAATTCAATTATCATTTTGATTCCTCTCTATATATTAATTATTTTAATCAGTTATAGATTAATTCTGGGTACAATATTTTAATTTATTCTACTTATTTTTGGAATTTTATACACATGACACTCAGACTTAGATCATTGAATATGATTGAAAGTAGTGAGATAATTTTAGGATGATCAGAGATATATAATCACCAGGCTTGGAAAGGATAGGGGATATAGTGATCATTATATTTCCCTATCTAAACTGAAATATCTAGATAAAAGTAGTCAATGAGATTTTAATTGGTTAGAGGATGAATTAAGAGAAATTGAATAGTGATTCAATAGGAGATTTAGGGGACGGTCTAAGGACATACCATTTCACTTTAAATTGATATTAAAGACAACCAATTTCACCCACTATTTTCAACAAATTTGAACCCAGTAAAACAAGATTTAAAAACACCCATAACACTGTCTTCTTAAGATAAAATCCAAGTCCCACTATACTAAATTGTTCTTGGGTTCATTCATTTTTTTGTCTAGAGCCCCCAAAAAGGTGGACATAAAACCCAATTCCATTTCTAGGGAGGCCATATTTTATTTTTATTATTATTTTTTCTTTTCAAATTACTAGATCCAATTATTTCAACCTCACTAGTTTTGATCCAAAGTTTTATAGGACTATTCTTGCTAGAATTTGAACTTTAAAAATCACTAAACAAGAGGAAAGAGAGTTTATAAACATTCCAATAGATAACTCTCATTCCTTATTTTCTTACTCCTCAAGATCAATAATAGAAATCAAAAAATTTAGGATAACCTTGATCAAGGCAACAAGACTCTAAGGTAAATGTATACACCCAATTTCAATATTAATAACAAAAAATTACAATTAAATGATCAACAAGAATGTGACCTAAAAAATAGAATGATAGTTATACCACCTAATTCTCATGGATAATCAAGTGAAGACCCCGATAGTAATATTATAGTATTTAAAGAATTTTGAAATGGATTTTGAACCAGAGGAGTCTCTGAGGCTCAAATTTTTCAGAAGTCTTTCCCCTTCTCACTTGAAGGAGAAACCAATGAGGGGCTCTAAAATCTATATCCTGGAGAATTAACCTCATGGGATGAGATATATAATACCTTCCTCAAGAATTTATTCCATAATTCGAGGATTTCTCAACTTATAAATGATATCTAAAGAATCAAACAGCAAACTTTAGAAACTCTCTATGAGTTTTGGAAGAGATTCAAGAAACTAAACACATCCTATCCAAAACAACCATATGAAGAGCATAATTTATTGGTATTATTTCATCAAGGATTGATATACAATGACCAGATTTTACTTTAATATTCTTTAGTATAATCATTGATCAATACGTCATCGATTGAGGTTAGAGAACTGATTGAAAGAATTTCAAAAAATTCCCAACAATTTGGTACGAGAACTATAACCAAAGGAGTACAAGAGATAAAAAGTTACAAATATACTTTATTAGAAAATAAAATTTAATAACTAAATAATCTTGTGAGATATAAATCTATGAACAAAGTACATGAATCATTACCCATCACACCCCAAGGTTCCAACAGTTGTGCTATTCCTACAAGCATTTCACCGATGGATGCCCTAAAGTTCAAGGGATTGAAAGCTCTAATGCAATTTTCTAGATGAAATTATGGAAATAAACAAGTGGAAAACAAGGATTCAAATATTTCCCCACCAACAAGTTTGGATATGGGATCCAACAACAATAAAGGCCACCATTCGAACAAATATTCCAACTAGATTCTCAACAACCATTCCAACTCCCTCTATTTTAGAGACCAAATTTCCAACCCTAAAAATGTTACCAATAAAGAATAAAAAAATATCCATACATGAATAAGATTATTATTTGAGTAATATAATCTCAAAATAGTCAAAAAAAACTCTCACCACTCATGGATTAGAGTTGAAGGAATTAAAAGGACAGTTTGATCAGCTCATGACCACCGTTAATAATATGGTAAATCAAGGGTATGGTAATCTTACTGCCCAAACAATCCCTAATAATAAATTAAATATAAATGATATCGACTTAAAGATTGTAAATAAGTTTGAAAAAATGAAGGAACACCCCTGTAAATTGAAGTTGTAAGTGAACAATAACAAACACATAAAGAATCTGCCTAAGAAAAAGAACACGAAGATGAATCTATAAAGTTACCCCTGTAAAGATAGAAAAAGGTAAACGCAAGATAGAATATCTACAAAAAAACCCTACCCAATTTCTTATGAGGATATAAGAACCCAAGAAAACCTTGGAAGAGTCATCATAATAGGATATTCTATAAGTAATCAAGAAAGTTAAGATCAATATACCACTATTGGAAGCCATTCACCAAATTCAAAGGTATGAAAAATACATTAAAGAAATGTGCACTAGCAGAAGGAAATTTTGAGTAAATGAAAAGTAAGGTTAAGTAATAATGTTTCTATTCCTGTAGCCCCTAAAATCCCCCATAAATTTCAAGAACCTGGTACTTTCACTATCCCCTTAAAAATTGTTATGATGACTTTTTACAATGCATTGTGTGATTTAATATCTTCAATTAATGTGATGCCTTATTGTATCTACTTATATTTGTAGATGGGATAACTCAAACCCACCTGAGTGATTGTTAAACTCCCCATTCAATCCATGAACTACCCAGTAGGTGTTTTTGAAGATGTCTTGGTAAGTGTACAAGGTTATCCATTCCCTGCTGACTTTTACATTCCCAAAAATTAATAAAAAAATGTAAAGATAACTCTGCAATTAATCTAAGTAGACCATACCTAAATATTTTTAAAAACATAATAAATGTTAATTAATTAAACCTTTTAATGGATTTTGGGGAGGAAATAGTGGATTTTAATATCCTCGATTTAATGAAACACCAACATGAAGAACATTCTATTTTTACATTAAGAATTTTTAAATTACCATGTTCTTCTAGAGAGGAAATTGAAATTTTAGATCATATAATGAAATTAAAAGATTATTTGGAAACACCCAACCTAATTAATAAATATATTTTTGAAAATAATTTTAATCTAGAGATGGTTTCAAGTATTGAGAAATTTGAAGAAATTGATTAAAACTATTTTGTTGAGTTACAAAAATATGATACTAATATTTCTACCTTACATATGCAGATTGACCACATAAAGAACACTGAGCTGGAAATATCTCAAGAAAACCCCCTGAGTTAGAATTAAAATTTATTCCATAAAACATAAAATATTCCTTTTTAAATGAAAATGAGAAACTACCATTACTAATCTCAAACAATTTAGAGCCAAGCAAAGAACAAAACTACTGAATATTATGTAAAATAACACTAGGTCCATAGGGTTGATATTAGAGGACATCCTAGGGATTATCCCAAAAAAACTGCATGCATATGATTTTATTGAAAGATGAGACCAAACCAGAGAGACAACCCAAAAAGAGGATCAACCCAACCCTTTCAGAAGTAGTAAAAAAAGAGGTAGAAATACATTTAAAATTTGGAATAATATACCCCATCTTGGATTCCCAATGGGTGAGTCCCATTCAAATTGTACCAAATAAATATAGATACATAAATGATAATAATTATTTAGTACCCATAAGGATTTAGTATAGCTGGAGATTTTTCATAGATTATTGGAGATTTAACCATGTAACCAGAAAAGACCACTTCCCCATACCATTTTTGCAACAAATGTTAGATAGACTAACCGGGAAGGGCCATTACTATTTCCTTGATGGATTTTCTGTGTAATTTCAGGTTCCAATAACTCCCTATGACCAAGATAAGACCACCTTCACATGTCCATTCGGTATGTTTTCCTACTGAAGGATTCCTTTCAGTCTTTGCGATGCCCCATGTACCTTTCAACACTGTATGGTAAGTACTTTCCCAGATCAAAGTGAAAACTTCCTAAAGTTATTAATTAATTAATTAAATGTATTTGGGAATTGTTTTAAAAGATGATTGGGGAGTCTGGATCTTTCTTTTTCAAAAGATTTATTGAGAAAAACTTGGTTTTAAATTTTGAAAAGTACCATTTTATTTAAAAAAAGGAAATGTTTTGGGATATTTAATTTCTATAAATGGAATTTAAGATGACAAGGATATAGTTTATGTTATTTACACACATTATTACCAAACTACTTTCAGGAACATTAGATCATTTCTAAGACACATTGGATTTTATAGAAGGTTTTTTAGGGACTTTATCAAAATTGATTTTATCCTAAATAAATTACCCAAAAAGAAATTTGATTTTGTTTTTGATGATTTATCTAGGAAAATTTTAGATAGATTGAGGAGTGAATAACCACTACCCCCATTATATTCCTAAAAAACTAGTGTCACCCCTTTGAGATTCCATGTTATTATTTTAACCAAGATATAGGGGTTTTACTTTCCAAAAAGATCTATAGACTTCCACAATTGATATAATACACTTAAAAAACCTCAAACACTTCCTAGATTAACTAAAAAATAGAGAATGTGTTTTTGTCTATTTTTCATATTTAGAAAAATTTATTTTTTATCTTTTAGGGAGTAATGTAAATATTTATTCTAATCATACAGTCTTGAGATATTTGATTAAGAAAACCAATGAAAATACCAGACTGGTGAGATGAATGTTATGTTAGTAAGAGTTTGAACTGGATATTAAGGAAAAGAAGGGTTTTGAAAATACATTATCTGACCACATGAGTAGACTACCTTACACTATAGAGGTAAAACCAATCCCCAAGACCGACTTGGATGATTTATTATCTAGTGATAAACTGTATAACATCGCCCAAGTGACCTAGTATACTGACATAGTAATTTTTTTGGTCATAGAAAATGTACCTTTATTCTTTTCTAAACATCAATTTATAAACTGAAATCTGAAGAAAAATATTATGTCTAGAATAACACTTATTTATAGAAATTTTCAATTAATTAGTCATTAGAATATGCATCTATAAAGTGGAAATGAACTTCATTCTTTCATTTTGTTGTAAAAATCATGTGAATGCCATTTTGGACCTTAAATAACAGCTAGAAAACTTTTGGAAACTAGATGGTTTTGGACCTCAATTTTTAAAAATTCAAATATTTTTTGTAAAAAGTGTTTAAAATTCCATTTTATTGGTGGAATTTACAAAAGGCATGATATGACCCCCAAAAATTGATTTTCTATGAGATATTTGATGTACGGGGAATTGAATTTATGGGACCATTACATATGTCATTTGGATTTTACTATATTCTATTAGTAGTAGGATATGTTTCTAAGTAGATTGAAGTAAAATACACTTGAACTAATGACTCAAAAACTGTGAATGAGTTTCCAAAGTTAAACATTTTTTATAGGTTTGGAATACCTAGATCTATAATTATTGATCAAGGAACCAACTTATGAAACAAGAACATGGAGGCGTTCATGAAAAAATATGGAATGTACTATAGAAATTTCACTTCCTACCAACCACAAAAAAATGGAATAGATGAGGTGTCCAACAGAGAATTAAAAGGATTTTGGAGAAGACAGTGCAACCCAACTATATATACTGGAGTAAGAATTTAGAAGATTCACTGCAGAAATATATAACTGCCTATAAAATTCCATTAGGTATGTCAGACCATTGGATTTTTTTGGTAAACACTTTCACTTTGCTGTAGAGTTGTAACAAAAATCATATTAGGATATAAAAAGAGTGAAATTTGAGTTTAGTAAGATAGAAGAATATAGGAAATTATATATGATAGAAAATGAGGAAATGAGAATAAAATCATATGAGAAACCTCCACATTATTAGGAGAAAACTACATATGATCATGCAAATTAATCCAGAAATGATAATTCCAAGTTGGATACAAAGTGTTACTATTTTATTCAATGATGAATCTATTATTTGGTAAGATTAATTCCAAGTAGACTTATGTATACATAGTAACTAACATAATTAATTTTGGTTTATTTTAAATTGAAGGAGAAGGCTCAAAACATCCATTCAAGGTAAAAAACCAACCACTAAAGAAGTACCAATAAGATTTTTGGAAAGTAGAAGTGGAGGAGTCCACCCTCCACCTCATTTCTTATGAATAAAGCATTATCAAGTTGTTTATTTCCCTAATATTGGTTTAGATGATTATTTTATAGTGAAATATTTTATTGAACAAATTCATGATGTAATTCAACAAGCAGTATGTTTGAACCAAGCACAGAGGATAGGATTCAAGCCTATTAGGAGTAGTTTTTAAATTATTTCTAGTAAATATCTAAAAAGACAAAAAACAAAATTTCAATTTTATTTTAAGAACCTATAAATAGTTTTTTAGGTACTTGTTTTTGATTTCATAGAACCTAGAGTGTAAATAAATAATTTTAAAAACAAAAAACAAAATTAAAAAACACATATATTAAAAAAGGTTTTTCATTGTGAATAAAATAAATAACACTTTTGTATAGTTTCTCTTTTTATTTTTAAATATTTCATGAAATTCATGTTGTCCTCCCTATTTTGAAAATATTATGCTAGATCTGAATTAATTCACTAGTTCTAAATTTGCAAGACGTAAATTATTGATGAGTGAAATTGGTCACTATTTTCATAAAATTTTGGTATTAGAATAAGGAAAAGGAGTGTGAGTGAAAAGATTTCTTTGAATCCAATTTTATAACTAGTGGCCACTAGGAATTTTGAACTTAATTTGTGGTAACTTGTTCTCTACGAGAAAGAAAAAATTAGGTAGATGACTCAAATAAAAATGATGAAATTCCTTTGAACCTGGATAATAATGGGAAATTGGGATCCCACAACAAGTCTCTGAGACAAGGGAACTCAGTGTATATCTATAATTAAATAAATCCATTTTCAATCTTAATAAGTTTTATGTATAGTGCTTTGAAAAAAATTATGGCTATGAAGAATTGAAATAAAGGGAATTATAAAAAATGAGTTCATTTAGGTGAGGGAAATATTGAACCCATGAAGGAGGAAATTGAATTATAATAAATTCATTCAAGTTTTATCAATAAAGTGGAAAATTGAACTTTGGTTTGAGGAAACTTAGAAAATAGGGGAAAATGGAAGTGCTTTTTATTAAATTTTTTATTCCACTTAAATCTCTTTTGATCCGCTCCTAATATGAGACTTGGATTTGATTGAATTGAAATAATGATTTGATTAACATATGAGGCACGATAGTTAAAATATTGGAGGAATCTATGATTACTTTAAATTATAGCTATCAAATTTTAATATTAGCAAGATGAGTTATTTTTATATTTGAATAATTTGAAATTCAATTATAATATTCAAGTGCCGGGTAGTGATGTGAGCTTAATGTTATAATTTTATTTTTCTGTTATTACTTGAAATTACCCTATAATTTAATGGATTCCTAGATAAAAATGGAGAATTTTGTGAACTTACTAAAATTAGAACTTAATGATTAATTATATTAAAACATGGGTTTATTGATATTTTCATTATTTAATCCATATATTAATTTTAAAAGTTTGAAATAAAATTAATTATAATATAATCTGGAATTTTTTTAAATAGATTTAATTTATTGATTTTTAATTGAATTATCTGTCTTTGAATATAATGAAAGTCTATTTTAAAATTAAATATTCAAATCTAGAAATAAATGCAATTTTGGAATGGGGAAAAATATTATGTTTTTGGAAATACATAATTAAATTAATTAAATAGAATGAATTTGAATTTTTTTGGAATGAATAATCTATGATTTTAATATATTTATTATAATGCATTGAAAAAAAAATATTTTTTGGAAATTCAATTCGAAATGATGTAAAATGCTGAAGTGACTATGCGTACACCTTGCATGGTCACTACGCTGACCATGCCTTTGTTGGAGAAATGACCATGAAACCCCCTCTCGTGGTAGGAATACCTACTGTGAGAATCTATTGCCAAGAATTCATATTAGGTTGACACCCTACAGTGCCTTCCACCCCCTCTACCTATATCTCCATCTCATAGTTAGTATACTGATCATGAGACACATTGCTTGCTTACTGCACCCTCACGATTACCTCCCCAAGTGACTGTGAGAAACCCTAGTACCTACCCTGCTCTTCCACCCTTCTCATGATGGTTTTGATCTCCCATAATCACTGAAGGTGAGCCACATATCAACCTTGATGAATTGAAGCTCACCACCACTTGCGAGGTGGGTGAACTAAGCTGTGCGACCATCTAAAGATCCACAACTAAAAATCCAGAAGCCTTGGGAATTTTTTTTGATATACCATAAATAATAAAAGTATTTTCTGATCTACCTCTTAGGGGAAACAAATTCCCTAAGTAACATCATTGGGGAGAATTTTCATGAAAGAAGGCACCATCTAAATCAGTTCCTTATTTAAGACAAATTTTGGGAAGGTGGTAAATAAATTGGTGCTTTCTTTGATAAAAATCTGAAGAAATCGCTAAATCCAGAAGTGACTTCTTTGAGAAAAAATTTAAGAAGGCGCTACATAAATAAGCATCTTATTCGATAATTTTTTAAGAAGGTTCTAAATTAGTAAGCGCCTTCTTTCAAACCTTTTTACAGAAGGCACTTTACTATAAAATGCTCACACATCTTTTTTTGAAGTTTTGTTTTATTTTTATGTTTTTGTTTTGCACACACACACACACACATATAAACAAAAAAACTAAACAATTAAATAATATTTAATTGTTTTTAAATAATTCAATGGATAATGTAATTAATAATAAAAATATAATTATTAATAATTTATAAAAGTAAATAAAAATAATGTAATTAATTATATATTTAATTTGTTATTTAAAAAAATTATCAATAATTAACAATCCAATAAATATTAATTATTTTGTTATTAGTGTATTTATTATTGTTATTATTATTGTTGTTGTTATTAATTATTATTAATTATTATTAAATAATAATATTTTGTTTCATCTAAATTATTTTCTATTTATTATAATTATGACTAATAATACTAATAATAATAATGATGAACATCTAAAAAATAGTATTATTATTAAATAGTATTATTATTAAATAATAAATTAATTTTAATGACTTCATAAAAATAATATATTAATTATATTTACTATAGTTATTATTAAATAATAATTATGAATATATAATCATTTCGACTTAATTATTATTTATAATTAATAACATTATTAATTATATTATTATTTAGTATTATTAAATACATAAATAATTAGATTATATATAAATTTTAAAATTATTTTTTATTTATTTGTTTATTACTAAAATATTAATTATATTACTATTATTGTTATTATAAATGATTAATAATTGTATTATAAATTTTTAATAATAATATTATTATTAACAATTATATTTTATATATTAAAATTTTAATTAATATTTATTTCAAATTATATTATTAGCTAATTTATAAGTTACATTAAGAAATAAATTATTTATATCATTATTTATAATTATTATTGTAATTATTGTAAATATGTTAAAATATAATTATTATTTATTAAAAATGTAATTCATATTATTTAACAATAATAAAATAATTAATAATAATTACTTATTATTTTTTTGACATTTTATTTTCAATTGTTTTTTATTTTCACAGTCAATGTTTTAAATTTCATATAGCTTTTATTTATATTATACTTTATGTGCATAAATTTTTTGAAGTGTTAATGTTATGTTTTTAATCAATAAATTTCATGTCGTGTAAATTATTTTTGCTATTTTATATTTATTAAATTGTTTTTATTTTAATTTTTTTCTTATATGTTTAATTCCATTTTTAAGTTTCATTTAGATTGGTCTTATAATTTATATTTTATAGGCTTCCAAAGTCTCCAACTTGAAAAGTAATTATGTTTAAGTAGGTGACTTTGAAAGCCTATAAAATATAAACTACAAGTCTAATTTAAATGAAACTTAAAACATGAATTAAAAATATAATAAATAGTTGAAAATAAAAATATCTTCATAAAAAATATTGATGAAAAATAATTTATAATCTTTCAAAGTCACCTAATTGAAACATTATTACGTTTCAAGTATGTGACTTTGAAAGACTATAAAATATAAACTATAAGAATAATCCAAGTGAAACATCAATTATGGATTAAACATATAAAAAATAGTTGAAAATAAAAATAATCTTATAAATATAACAAACCAATAATAATTTACGTAATAAAAACTTTATGGATTAAAAACATAACATGTATACTAAAAAAAATTTATGCGCATAAAATATTGTATACATAAAATCTATATGAAATTTAAAACACTAAATTAAAAAAAATATTAATTGAAAATAAAAGAAATGTCAAAAAAAACATTTTTTTAATTTACACAAAAAATGCTTGGTGTAAAAATAATTTATAAGTACAATTGTTATGTTTTGTATCAATAATATTTTGTACCATTGAAATTATTTTTCATAAATTTTTTTTCATAAAATTATTTTTATTTTCAATTATTTTTTATATTTTTTAATGTTTTAAACTTAATTTATATTGTATATATACTTTATAATTTATTGGCTTTCAAACTCATTTACTTAAAACATTATTATGTTTCATATAGGTGACTTAGGAAGCCTATAAATTATAAAATACAAGTATAATTTAAATGACACTTAAAGCATGGATTAAAAATATAAAAAATAGTTGAAAATAAAAATAATTTAACAAATATAACAAAACAAAACTAATTTACATGACATGAACTTTAGTGATTAAAAAAATAATATCTACCCTTCAACAAAATTATGCACATAACGTATAGTAGAAATAAAATCTAAATTTAATTTAAAACATTGATTATACAACTAAAAATTAATTTTAAATAAAATGAACTTAAAAATAATAATAATAACAAATATTAATTTTGTTATTGTTATTAAATATTTTGAATTACAATTGTAATAAATGAAAATAATATTTTAAATTCTTTCCAAGATTTACAACTATGGTTATGAATAATGATGTAAATAATATAATTCTTAATTTAACTAATAAATAAATTAATAATATAATTTAAAATAATTATTAATTAAAATTTTATTATAGGAAATATAATTGTAAATAATAATCTTATTATTAAAAATTTATATTAAAATTATTAATCATTTATAATAATAAAAATAGTAATATAATTAATATTTTAATAATAAACAGATTAATAAATAACTATTTTTAATATTATATATAATCTAATTATTTACATATTTAATAATAGTAAATAATAATATAAATAATAATGTTATTAATTATAAATAGTCATTCAGTTGAAATGAATATATACACATATTTATTATTTAATAATAATAAATCATTTCTTTATTCCCTTTAAGAAATTTTATGAATGCTTCTTCCTATACTTTTGACAAGTGAGATGTTATAATGTCTTTACATCGTTATATTTCTCCATCATACCACTAGAGTTAACCTCTATTTTTTACTTCTTATCACCATAAAAACCTTTAGATTTTTTGATCTCAATTTCAACTTTGAGGGCTCATTGGACAATTTTATCATAGATATAAAAGTCCTGAATAGTTAAGGATTTTCATAAACTCAGCTTAAGAACAACAAAGAAGAGGTTAACTCTACTTTCAAAGGTAACTAGAAATCTAAATACATATCATGTAAGTATTGTGATGTTTTCCTCACACCCTGATGGACTCATTATCTTTTTTCTTGAGATTAAGAAAGTTCCTCTACTATTGCAGTCAAAGAATGTGAGAAAAATATTTATCAAAAAACATTTTATGGAATTACTTTCACTCAATATTCTCAATATCCTCATTGGGTTTTATATTTTTGACCAACATCCACCATCGATCAGATCCTCATTCCATATAATAAAAATATAGTATAGAAATATTTATCAGAGCATTAAAGGATAGAAGAGATCTTCTTAATGGAGTTGATCCATTGTTCCCTGATTAATGGATTGGAAGATCCATTGAAAGTTGGAGGTCTTAGTTACATAAAGGTATCAATTTCAACTTTATCATTCTTAGGGGTATTTGGGCATTCCTCTTGACTTAGGTTTTTGTGAAAATGCTAATTCAATTGAGAAAGTATAGTTATTAAGTTTGTGATTCTTTCTCTAAATGGGTTGGGCATCTCATTTGGGAAGTCATCATATTTACCCTCACATTGGTTGTTGAATCGGTTCCTCCTATTTTCATCCATTGAATTAGAATAAAGGGAAAATCAGGGATGATAATTTTAAATTATTAAAAACAAAAACTAAAAACTATGAATATTAAAGGGATACCTCATAAATGATATGTATTCCTTAACTGATGAAATTCTTGGTTTCAATCTATGTTTTCCATGATCTATTTACTAATATAAAATCTTATGGGAATTTTTGTTCCCTTAATAATGATTTATAAAGAGCATACTAATTTAACAAAGAATATCACCTAGGATCATCAAACTAGGAGTGAAACAAGGCCTATTTTTGTTCACCAGGTAATGAATGAGTCCAGCTTAATGCACCCTTTTTGGGTTTATTACCCCTATATACATCTCTTCTAGAGCCAAATCCACTTGGAATATCTAGACAAGGATGTATTTTATTAGAAACTAATTAATATATAATTTTCCAAAATTTAGGGATGTTTTCCTATATTTAGTCTTATCCCTAAGGCATTTACTAGAGTTTTCTAATCCTAATCCCAAAAATAACTAGACTTTTCCCTGATACCATTTATGAAAACCCATGTATTTAATACAATTTATCTCATGATTTATTATATAAAGGTACACATTATACAATCCTAAAAGATCACGAAGCCTAGTTTTATTAAGAAATCAGGTATATAGAACATCAAATTGATACATGGATTAAACAATATTATTGAAAATCTCATTAACATGCTCCTAAAATTCCATTACTCTTTTAAAACTACATAGGATAACTATGGGATATACTTAATAAATAGGGGAGCTATAAAGAAAAATAAGGGAATAAAAATAATAATATAATAAGATAAAGAAATTAATTTGATACAAGGGTTATATAAATGTAACATAAGAGGGGTGAGAATCATAATATTAAAAATGCATGATATAATATGATAAAATAAAGTCAACATGAGAATGTAGTGACAATATTAAACATGACATCATAAACATCGGTCGAGGATTACCACCAAGACACATAACATGGTGGAATATATACCATAATGGATTAGGTTTACTCCCTAATCCCATAAATGACTTCCTGTGAGACTAAAACATTACATCACGCATTGTAGAGCTATGTGGGCACACCCATCATTTTTATATCATGTACATGTATAAGCGTGACACATGAATAATACAAAATAAATATGACTTTTATCAATTTTAATCACACGATTAAGGATTGTGGATTATATACATGGAAGTACCAAATAAATTAAATATATGTACATCTAGGTTAATACACTTGAGTAGAAATAATGATGGTTATTCACAAAAAAAATATTTGGCATAGAAAATTCATAGGAGAATTCTAACAGTATAAAGGGGTTATATAAAGGTTCATGGGAGGGATTAATGGGAGTGAAATGGTCATACCATCACTTTTAAATCATAAGTTTGGTAATAGTGATGTGTGAAATAATATTTAAACATTAAAAATTTGAAATAAAAGGGTATAATTTAATGGAGATTCTTGAATAAAGAGGGGAAGGAGAGGATTCCTTTCCTTGAGAGGGTGTTTCGAAAAGCTTGGGAGAAAATTATTAAGAGTTTGGGGACCATTTAGGAGGGATATAGAGTGGTAATGAAAGATTAATTTTGTGATCCAATTGTTTTGAGTGAAGATAAATGGGAGTTTTGGTGGGTTTATATAGCCAAAAGGAGGGGAGTTCTTTATTAATTTCCAAACATAAGTTTTGGACTCTATATGATAAAGTAAAAAAAAATTATACCATGGTTTTTGACCATAGTTTATACCAAAGTAGAGTGGATTTAATTATTTTTCATGTTTAAGAAATTATATCATTAAAATAATACCATGAGTGATGTGGAAGCAATTCATGTTGACAAAGAATTTATTTTCAAACCTTAAAATATAATATAGGTTTTGAAGGATTCATTAAGTGTTTATAAAATTAATAAAATAAAATAAAAAACACAATATTTTAAAAGATAAATATATATTTATTCATTTATACCTTTTATAGAATATATTACATCACATTTGGGTCATTATGATGTCATAATACACACTGTAATTTCTACCATATTTAATTTTGACAGAATAATTTGGTGGTCTAAAAAACTATAAAAAATAACCATTAGGTAATTTTAAAATGATGATTTTAAAAAAATATTTATGTTATTCAAAAAAATATCTAAGTATGTAAATTTATACTTTTAAATCGAAAAATCCACATTTATTTAAAGATAATGGGTTTTTTTACAATAATAGTTTTCTAACCCTTATAAAATTATTTTCGAATTTATAAAATTATATTATAATTTATATTTAATAAATATTATTCAATGATAATATTTTATTAAAAAATAATTTATTTAAAAAATCTTGAATTCATTAAAATAAATTATCTTGATTGAAACTATACCTTTCCCAAAAATATAATTTTTTTCATTGTATCAAAATATAATTTCTATCAAACTCGTTATCTAATCATTTAAAAAGTAATATTAAAAAGGGATAAATATAATCAATTTTTTATTTAATGAAAATATAAAAATTAATACTGTTAGGGTCTAGATACATATCCATTTATTACACCAACAAATTCCATAAGTATATGGTGTGCATCGATGAGATATTCTTGGGGCGGTTCGACATACATTGTTTGGGAAGTGATCTCAATGAGATTGAAATTATCCCATCACTAGTGTTTTTCCTATTTATTTGTTGAATCTTGATTTGGGATTGGTAAAGGGTAAATACCAATGATTATATCTCCTTCATAATCTCTGATAAATTGGATTCATAGGGTATGATCCTATTGGTTGAGGTTATCACTTCTTTTGTTTATATCTATTGGACTTTATCATAACCCTTAATATGATGATCTTAATGGTCAATGTAAAATGTATATATTAATAATGATTATGATACATAATAATATTTTAAAGTTGAAATGCTATATAACTATTCAAAATAGATAAATTAGTGCATCTATTTTTTATAACTTCCTTACTTTATAAGGAATTAATTTATTCAAAAAAAAAGGAATTTCATTTATAAAAGTTTTGGTCGTTACAACTTTCCTTTCAAAATATCATTGAACCTGAACCCAATTTTTCTATCCTAGAATTACCTAACATATCCTAAATCCCCCAGTCACTACAAGTTATCTGAATTCCATAAATTTCAAGGATTTCATCTAGATGAAGTTTAAGGTCTCATTGAGATTCAATTTCTTTAGTGGAAATCAAGAATTAATGTAAGGGATATTTCTTATCAAATTCCTTTTCTTGGGAAATTTTTTGTATTGGGCATTCAATTATATAGTGTATATAATACCAATTAGATTTGTTATATCATGAATTTTCTTTTATTTATGGAATTTTATTTTTAATTACATAACCCATATTTTAATGGGGTCTAATTGAAATGTTACCTAAGCTATCATAATACTCAGAAATCCAAAAATTTTGAAATTAAAGCATGTGTAGTTTTCCTAGAAAATACATTATTTTCTGGATTCTGAAAAGTTGATGTGACTATGGAATATATTCCTCTAGGAGTAATCACCCTAAAAAGGATTCTTGAGTATTAACTTAATCTCCACTCAGTTCATGATGAGTGGGATTAAGAATACACTCATAGATAAACACTCTTGGGGGTTATGATTTGGATTTCTCACATGATCTTTAAGAACCTTAATGAAGTATTTTTCCACCATTGCTTTGGTATCTAACCACTGAACTCAATTACTATCTTCTATTGATAACCCAACACTTTTAAAGTACCCTATCCACCACCTTATCTTTATTTATTTGAAAAGGGTACTTCCTATTACATAGAGAACACCCCATAGTTTCTAAGTTTATTTTCAAGATATTCTCCTAGATAGAAACATTATTCCATTGAAGGGGAAAATATTTTTTTTCTGTATTTCCATTATAAAAATATCTATTGTTCTATTTTTCCATGATTAGGAAAAAATTTGATTAGTGAATTTTATGAAATTTTATGTTAACTCATATGATTAATGAATTGTACTTTTTTATTGATGGGTGGGACCTGATATAGATAACCCTAGATGCTTTGGTATATCTCATAGGATAGACTAGCTAGGGTATTATCATATGAATTACCTATTTATGTATGACTTATTAGCACAAATCCTTGATTTTATGTTTACTATGTATGATATTATTCATTCTATTAGTACGAGATTGATAATTATTATCCATGTTTTTATTTATTTTAATGGATATAATATTCCCTCATTTTTATTTTATTATGGAATTATTTTGATAATTTATTTTTTATATACTATTTATGACATGATTATTATGTAATAGATTCCATTGTACACTACTCCTTATTGAGTATTTATTCTCACCCATATTTTGTTTTCCTTTCCCCAAGAAACCTAGAAGATAACTATGTATAATTTTAAAGGATACACTAGAAGGGATAATAATGTGATCATAGATTTTTTGAGCTATATTTTATGTTTTGAAGTGTAATGTGAAAAATATGTATGTATCTATTATTACAAGACTAATAAGGTATTATATACTTCCGGAACTCGGGTATTCTATACAAATAATATAATATAATTACTAGCTTAGGGTTTTTAGAGTTTGAGTAACTAAAGTTGGTATTATTGGAAGTTTAGTAGAACCCATAGGGACTATATTTAGAGGAATCTAGTTAGATATCACAAATATTATTAAAATATTTAATATTTGAAGTAATATTTCCTAGAAAACCTAATAGGAATAGTATTTTAAAATTCAATATCATGAGATAATTATGTATATGAAATTATTTAGAGATAGAAACTAATATAAGGAATGATAATCATATCAACATTGGTATTTAACATAGATATGTTCCTCCTATGGAGGTTAATGAAGCTGGAGTTGGAGTTGATTAGATTATAAACATATTAAGGAAGTTGACCTAGGTTATGAAAAATAACCTCACCACCAAGATCAACCAATTAATACAAAATGAGTTGTAAATGCATTGGACTGATTCATGTATAACAACCCATAAATTTTGCCATTTAAATTAAATAACTTAAAGAAAAAATTTAATTACAATAGATTACCAACACCTTTTAGGTTTAGAATTTTAGAGAATTAGGGGAAAATATTTACTAATAAAACCCATGTTATTTGTATAAATTGGATAATTTTCACATTATATTGAAAACTACTTAATCTATAATGAGTCATCTATTTGGAGGATAATACTCGAAGAATTTTATTTGTTCTTCCCAATGGATAGAAATATCAAGCACTACTTACACTGAAAAAACATCCATCTGATTGCCTAAGCCTGTATAGAAATGAAGCTCCACAATGTTACCAGAAAGTGTTTTCCAATTAACCACCTACAACAATCTTATGAAATATAAATTGGATGAAATCACACCTAATTACCACACAAAACTCCATGATCATACTTCACATAGAACAATAAAGAAAACATATAAACACAATTTATGTGGTTTAGAAAAATGTCATACATCCAAGGGAGAAAACTATAAACATATTTTATTTCAGGAGATATAAATGAGAATCAAAATATTTCTCACTTCTTATCCACTTTCAGGTATCAAAACATTTAAGTCATAAACTCTAAATATTTAAACATGAGAATAAAAAATTGTATATTTCATGAATTGGGACACTATATCTCTTTATATATGTTTCTATTTCGTCAACTAGTTGAAAAAACCTCTAAGATTTGTGATCAAAATATATTAACCTAGGAAAAAATCAATACACTATTTAACCATCCATTATAACTTCCATAAATGGTTATTATTCAATTAAAAAAAGTATGAGTCACTACTCATGATGAACACCTTTCTTGAGAGATCCATCTGATGATCATAATATGATCATCACTTTTCAATGACACTAAATCCCAACGAAAAGAACCTGTGTATGGATATCTCTATCTAATTAATTTTTATAATAAAATTCTGTCTTGTGACCTTCCTTCACATCTTCTTTAATAATAATCAATTGGAAAAAACATCCATATATTCTATCTGATGATCTCAGTCTAATCATATCAGTCTATTGTCCTCTATCTGGAATACTCAGTATAGTGAATATGAAAAAATTACACAAACCCAACATTATCTCACTTAAAAATTGACTGAGTATTTAATTATTATTCATTCATATATCTGATCTCATCCTTAATATGATACATGGAGTGTTCTCCACTCTATTTGATCATCTGAGTCCAACTAATGAACAATGTTGCCTCAAACTTTTCGGGACTATCACCTTTGTAAATATATCTGTAGGATTCTACTTCCCAGTAACCTTCTGTTGCTCCAACTCTCTATTTATTTTTTAAGATTTTTTTCCTTATATTGAGAGGCCAAGATTCATTTATTGAAAAAATAAAAGGTTACAAAATTCTAAAATAGGGGATTTTATTACAATCTTTCTTAGGAAGGAAGAGAAGATCAGATGAAAATTCATCTAATCATGTGAGATTATTGTTAAATAATTTATTATACATACCATCTTCCACCACATTATCTTATCAATAAACATGGGTGATGATATAATTGTATCCAAAAAGTAATAAAAAACATCCCATCTATCAATATATAAGTTTCCCTGAAATATGGATCACACCATTATGGATATCTTGAATGATAGGGATGGATTAATTTTCAGGAAAAATATTGTCCCATCCTTTTCACCTTGAAAAATATACTGCATTGATAACATTTCTAGTTTTATCCTGCAAAGATGAGGTGATTACACATGTACCATAGAAACATCCAAGGGTCCTTCTATTGTAATCATTAAAACTGGAACCACAAACCATAGGACCCAGATTAACTTTTGATGTGCCATAAAAATTAATTTTAATACATAATATAATAGGAGATTTCTAGAATAATTCAAAAATATATTTGACTATTTTTAGTTAACACTAATTCCCATCCTTTATATTTTCTTGAAACCATGGACTGAGTTGAAGAAATAACCAAGATGAAGAGGGTTAGAGTCCTTGTTTGTGGTGATGATTTTCACCAGGGCCACCTATAGAGTGAAGGGGGTTAATTTATTGATAAGGGAATTATATCCATACTAGATTAAGGGAATCATTTCAACAACTGTATCTATAAACATGTTACTGATTTAGTGAGAAAGCTGTATAGATGTGTAGAGTTGTAATTAAAAATAAATATTAAAAGCCTTTGAAAGTGTGAATTCAAATAGATTATAAATTTATTTTCATGAAGTAGATGTAGTGAAATAAGAGAGGAATAAATGATTAGAATCATACCTATGTGGATTTCAATGAAAACACTTGGAATAGAGAGGAATACCAAAATACTATAAGAAATCATCAATAGGAAATCTGTTAAGTACAAGCCTCCAAACAAGGGTCAAGCACAATGGAATTATCCAAGGATTATCAAATATTTTAACCCAAATGAAATAATGGTTAGAGTAAAAAATTAGTATAATAAAAAATATTATAGTCAAGAATTCCATTTTGGAAAGTTTCCCATATCAACATTTCATTATCAGAATCGGAGGTATAATTGTTGCGCATATTGTAACAGTATTATAGAAAATCCATCTTGGTAATAACAAATAAATCATTAATGGGGACTTGAGTATTCAGATGGATTTGATGATAATTTAATAGATAAATAAGAGGAGTAGTCCTCCAGTTATTAATCCAAAAGTTAAGTTAGGACTCCCTATTAGAAATCTATATGGAGTGTGACATAATGATGGAGAAATAATAATTAATGGATGTCCAAATAGAAGAGTCCAAATAATGAAAGCTACCCATTTTTGATTTTAGAATAAATATATCTCTAAGAAATCTAAGAGACATGAAGTTACTATTGATAAAATTCCATGTGAACCTGGATTGTAGGGCACGATTAAATAACTTGATGTTTTTGATTTCCACATTTCCATTTTCCAAAGTCTTACAAAATTTGATCTATTGAATTGTGACCATTTTTCTTTCAATAATACCACCACTCTATTTTTTTGATATATGCATTTAGATATTTAATAATTTCCATAGATTATTAATAGATTATAAAAGAATGAACCTATTTTGAGATGATGGTAAATTTGACAAGGAAAATCCTTCCAACTATTGAATGTGACCTCCCTTTACAAGATGAAAGATGTTTTTTGATTTTATCAGAAATCCCCAAAAAATAACTAGCCTTAGGTATCCCCAAAAATGAAGGAATATCAAGGTAATTAATGGCAATGAAGCCTTCTTTAATTCCAATGTCCAATTAAGTGTGGGATATTATAGAAGTGTAAATCCCCTTTCCAAAATAGATGAAATACTTATTCAAATTTATAGCCTTCCATAAAACATCTTCATAGTGTGAGAGGGGAATATTTAGATTTTGGATATTTCTATTATCTTCTTGAAAATAAATAATGATGTTATCCACATAGAGGAGATGGGAATGAACAATAAGATTACATGATGCATGCATGGGTTTGAGAATTCTTTAATCCATCATGTGAGTGAGAATCCTACTTAAATAATCATCATATTTAGAGAAGAGGATGATAGAGAGAGGATCTCATTTTCTAAATATCTTTGAAAAATTAAATTATACCTTAGGATAACCATTGATGAGAACATAAACATGAGAAAAATCAAATAGAGCTTTAACCTAATTAACAAAAATTTCATTGGAGCCAAAAATATGAATCAATTTATAAATGAATTTCCAATCCATAGTGTAAAAGTATTTCTTTATTTCAATACTGATAGTAATGATACCAAATCTATTTGATTTCATTAGGACATTGACACAATTATAGGCTATGATAATTCAATATTAAATTGTTCCACCTTTCACAAAAACAAGCTGATTCCAAGAGCCAATTTTATTAGTAATCATAGTAAGTCTATTGGTAAGAAGTTTGGTAATAATTTTGTCGATGGGTTTGATAAGGGATATGAGTCTAAAAAGGTGTATTTTAAAGGCATTTTTAACTTTAGGAATTAGGGTGAGAAAATGATCATTATTACCATGTTGGAGGATGCCTATAGAAAAAAATTATTTAATGAATCTACACATATCCAAATGGATAACCACCCAAAATTTATGAAAAAATAGTTGGTAAAACAATCAGGTCTTAGATCATTATTAAGATTATTGATGAAATATTCATCTCTTATTTTAAAATCAAGAGGGTTGTTAGTAAGACAAGTGTTATCCTCACTATTAATAATATCTATAATTATATCAGTATCAAGGTGCTTGTTGAGATTAATATTGTTAAATATGCTTGTAATGTAAGAGATAATATAATCTGAAAGGGATTCCCCATTATCAATAACACCGTCTCCCTCTTTAAGGAAGGTGAGGGGTCTGTAATCTTTCCTGGATATTTGAAGAGAATTATAAAACTCGATACTTCTATCCCCACCCTTTAACCACTTGACCTTAAAAGTTTCCTTTTGAATTTTTTATTTTTTGTAAAGGAGGTATTTTAGCATAGAGGTGAGCTAAATTTCTTGGTGGTTTTCCAATGAAAAATAAGAATTAGTGGACTCATACAACATCTGATTAAGGATGGATTCAAGAGATACATTGTCAGTTTCAATCTTGTTGGAGGTATCCATACACCAGACCTTGATTTTATACTTCAAAATATTTAGCTTCATGAATTAAGAAAAAGCATCATCACCACAATGAGTTGAATTCTAGAGATCAAGAACAAGTTTACCACAATCAGGATGGGAATACTAGGAATTATTAAATCTAAAAGGCAGAATTAGCTTGTAATTTCTAGTAAAATGGATAACCAAAATTGGATAATGGTCATAGTTTATCTTTGGAATAGTGATACTTAAAATAGTGTCCCATTTATCAAGGGTATTTTCATTTTTGAAATCTTGGTCAAGATTTCTAGCAACAGTTCTATTTTTGTGCCTTTTGTACATGGTGTACTTGGCTCCAACTAAATTAATTTCAACCAGAATGTTTCCTTAAATGTAGGTTTTAGCTCTCATAAATAAATGGTGGAGTGAAGAAAACCCATCATTTCAGTAGTAGTCAAATTATAATTAAAATACTAAATAATAATCCAAGTATCTATAATTAAAGTGTTGATAAATTCCATGGTTTTCCAAAGTATTCTCCTTTCCTAATATCTATGTTTATCACAAATGAAATTGAAGAATATATAGAAATTAGAGAAGTCAACTTCACAAGTAATCATCTATTCCTAAATTCTAAAATAAGAGACGCTACTAAGAGATGTGTGAACAAAAACCTAGATATTGTTTATATTTACAAAACTACTGTTACCACCAATGAAGCGGTATCCTCAGTTTTCCAGACTAGAAAATCTAGGAGAATAATATTTTGTGAGTTTAAAGATTCCAAGAAGTTTAGGATTATGAATATGAATAAATCTATGTAAGGATATGGAAGTATTAGACTTTTATAGTCCTTGACAATTCCATAATAAAATATTCATTGATGTTTATTCTTAGGGTTGGAAGCCCCTTTTTTTCCTTCCTACTGATTTCTTTTGTTGGTTGATCTCCCATTTTTTCAAGCATTCTTTAAATCATGATTAGAAGTTTTAATAAGTTCTGTTTGAACAGAAGCTCATAAATGTCCTTTTCTACAATTTCCATCGACTCTTGGTGTTGATGAATATTCAATATCAACATAGGTCCTATGTACTAGAACATCATTATTGAAGCTTCCAAAATAATCCATAGTGCTTGTCTCCCCATCTTCATCAATATTAGGTTCCACAATGTCATCAAATCTCTTAATTACATCAATTATTGTAACATCACAATTACCATGCTGATTTAGAGAGGGGTTATCACTAGGAGAAGATTTATCATGTGCAGGAGGTGTGGAATTCTCAAGATTTCCATCAGCATTTAACACCTCATTCTTTTCATAATTGTGGTGATCCAAAGAGATAGAATTCATCTTGTCATTCAGAATAGAATATGATAATTTATCAAAATTTTTAATTCTTTGGGGAATTTATTTTTCTGTTTCCACATTATCTTCTAGATGATTAGAAGATACATATGTTTTTCCAAGTTGATTAGATGTAATATATTTTTTTACACTCAGAGCTTTCAAAATCAGATTCAATTTGCATGAAATTAACATGAATCCAAATGTACTAATAAATTTCAAGTTTCATTCTATAATCTTCATTCTCTTTTTCCTCATCATTGAAAAGAGTAGCCCAAAATTTATTAGCTTCAAATTTTTGATTAGACATAATATCTTGTTCACTACGGGAAAAATGGGTATTTGCGACGGGTTATTTGCGACGGGAATAAATCCCGTCGCAAATAGCCCCGTTAAAAACTTATTTGCGACGGGGGTATTTTCCCGTCGCAAATAAGTATCCTTTTGCGACGGGATAGCTTTCCCCGTCGCAAAAGGACTGGCGTGCTTTGCGCGCCAAATCGCGGGAAACATATTTGCGACGGGGGAATATTACCGTCGCAAATAACCGGCGGCGGTAAAAGGTATTTGCGACAGGAATATTCCCCCGTCGCAAATAGTATGTCGGCATGTGGTTATTTGCGACAGGACCCGTCGCAAATAACTATTTAACCGTTGACCGTAATAAATGATGACTATGGTGTTTGTGACGGTACCCGTCGCAAATAATAGTATTTGCGACGGGATACCCGTCGCAAATGGACCCGTCGCAAATAATCTAACCTACAAATACCCCCATCCGTTTTTTTCAAATCATTTTCAAACTCCATCTTCTTCTTCTCTCAAAATTTTATTTCTAAAGTTCAGTTTTTCTCAAGTTTAATTTTTTTCTCCGGAGTTGATATTGAAGTTTTGAAGAACGATCAGAGATCAACCTCAGATCAATTTTCAAGGTATTTATGTGCATTTTAATTTAATATTTATTTTTAATTTTTTATTAGTTTCAATTATTCTTAATTAGTTGTAATTTAACTATGTTTACATTGTTTTGTTACTTAATAAATTTAAATTATTAGTATTGTTCATAGTTAATGGTAATTAGGAATAATTAGTAATAATTTTTAATAATTAAGAATAAATATTAATAATTAGTAATAAATAACAATAATTAGGAATAATAACATTATTACATTATTAGTATATTTTATTATTAATATTAAAATAATATAATTTTTTACATATATACAATTCTCTTTTCATCTGTGTGTTTGCTGTCTCCACATGTATTATTTGTATGTGGAGATAGAAAACACACAGATGAAAGGAGAATTGTATATAAATTAGAAAATTATATTATTTTAATATTAATAATAAAATATACTAATAATGTTATTATTCCAAATTATTGGTAATTATTCCTAATTATTGGTAATTATTCATTTAATTACTAATAATTAGGAACAATTATCAATAATTATCAATAATTAGGAATAATTAGTAATAATTAGTAATAATTACCAATAATTAGTAATAATTACCAATAATTAGTAATAATTACCAATAATTAGTAATACTTACCAATAATTAGTAATACTTACCAATAATTAGTAATAACTACCAATAATTAGTAATAATTATTAATAATTATCAATAATTAGTAATAATTAGTAATAATTACTAATAATTACCACTAATTAGTAATAATTAGGAATAATTACCAATAATTACCAATAATTAGTAATAATTAGTAATAATTAGTACTAATTAGTAATAATTAGTACTAATTAGTAATAATTAGTAATAATTAGTAATAATTCGTAATAATTCGTAATAATTAGTAATAATTAGTAATAATTACCAATAATTATCAATAATTACCGATAATTACCAATAATTACCGATAATTACCAATAATTAGGAATAATTACCAATAATTAGGAATAACTACCAATAATTAGGAATAATTACCAATAATTACCAATAATTAGTAATAATTACCAATAATTAGTAATAATTACCGATAATTAGTAATAATTACCGATAATTAGTAATAATTACCGATAATTAGTAATAATTACCGATAATTAGGAATAATTACCGATAATTAGTAATAATTAGTAATAATTAGGAATAATTACCGATAATTAGTAATAATTAGTAATAATTATCAATAATTAATAATAATTAGTAATAATTAGTAATAATTAGTAATAATTACTGATAATTACCAATAATTACCAATAATTAGTAATAATTACCGATAATTACCAATAATTACCGATAATTAGTAATAATTACCGATAATTAGTAATAATTACCGATAATTAGTAATAATTAGTAATAATTACTAATAATTAGTAATAATTACCAATAATTACCAATAATTACCGATAATTACCAATAATTAGGAATAATTACCAACAATTAGTAATATTTACCAATAATTACCAATAATTACCAATAATTACCCATAATTACCGATAATTACCAATAATTAGGAATAATTACCAATATTTAGGAATAATTACCAATAATTAGGAATAATTACCAATAATTAGTAATAATTACCAATAATTACCAATAATTACCAATAATTAGTAATAATTACCAATAATTACCAATAATTAGTAATAATTACCAATAATTACCAATAATTACCCATAATTACTGATAATTACCCATAATTACCGATAATTTCCATTAATTAGTAGTAATTAGTAATAATTAGGAATAATTACCAATAATTAGTAATAATTAGTAATAATTAGTAATAATTAGTAATAATTAGTAATAATTAGTAATAATTAGTAATAATTACCAATAATTAGTAATACTTAACAATAATTAGTAATAATTACCAATAATTACCGGTAAATAGTAATAATTAGTAATAATTAGAAATAATTACCAATAATTAGTAATAATTAGTAATAATTAATAATAATTAGTAATAATTAGTAATAATTAGTAATAATTATCAATAATTAGTAATAATTAGTAATAATTAGTAATAATTAGTAATAATTACCAATAATTAGTAATAATTACCAATAATTAGTAATAATAACAATAATTAGTAATAATTAGTAATAATTAATAATAATTAACAATAATTAGTAATAATTACCAATAATTAGTAATAGTTACCAATAATTACCAATAATTAGTATTAATTACCAATAATTAGTAATAATTACCCATAATTACCAATAATTACCAATAATTAGTAATAATTACAAATAATTAGTAATAATTACCGATAATTACCCATAATTACCGCTAATTACCAATAATTAGGAATAATTACCAATAATTAGTAGTAATTAGTAATAATTAGTAATAATTACCAATAATTAGTAATAATTAGTAATAATTAGTAAGAATTACCAATAATTAGTAATACTTAACAATAATTAGTAATAATTACCAATAATTAGGAATAATTACCAATAATTACTAATAATTACCGGTAAATAGTAATAATTAGTAATAATTAGAAATAATTACTAATAATCAGTAATAATTAGTAATAATGACTAATAATTAGTAATAATTAGTAATAATTAGTAATAAGTAGTAATAATTAATAATAATTAGTAATAATTACCAATAATTAGTAATAATTACCAATAATTAGTAATAATTACCAATAATTAGTAATAATTACCAATAATTAGTAATAATTACCAATAATTAGTATTAATTACTAATAATTACCAATAATTAGTATTAATTACCAATAATTAGTAATAATTACCAATAATTACCAATAATTAGTAATAATTAGTAGTAATTAGTAATAATTACCAATAATTAGTAATAATTGGTAATAATTAGTAATAATTAGTAATAATTACCAATAATTAGTAATAATTACCAATAATTAGTAATAATTAGTAATAATTAGTAATAATTACCAATAATTAGTAATAATTAGTAATAATTAATAATAATTACCAATAATTAGTAATAATTACCAATAATTAGTAATAATTAGTAATAATTAGTAATAATTAGTAATAATTAGTAATAATTACCAATAATTACCAATAATTAGTAATAATTAGTAATAGTTACCAATAATTAGTAATAATTACCGATAATTACCAATAATTACTAATAATTACCAATAATTAGTAATAATTACCAATAATTAGTATTAATTAGTAATAATTACCAATAATTGGTAATAATTAGTAACAATTACCAATAATTAGTAATAATTAGTAATAATTAGTAACAATTAGTAATAATTACCAATAATTAGTAATAATTACCAGTAATTAGTAATAATTAGTAATAATTAGTAATAATTAGTAATAATTAGTAATAATTACCAATAATTAGTAATAATTACCAATAATTAGTAATAATTACCAATAATTAGTAATAATTAGTAATAATTAGTAATAATTAGTAATAGTTAGTAATAATTAGTAATAGTTAGTAATAATTAGTAATAATTAGTAATAATTAGTAATAATTTGTAATAATTAACAATAATTAGGAATAATTACCAATAATATTAGTACTATGAAAATAATAAAAAATTTATATAATATTTAAATTATCAATATTTGTAACATGTTTTGCTTTATTCTCAACATATTTAATTCTTAAAGGGTCAATTTTTAGGTCTATCTCAATAAAAAGTTTGCGTCAGTCATGTATGATCTAAACTCTTTAATTATCCTAGCTTGAGTGTTTTTTCCAAAAAATTATTCAAAACCAGTAATTCTTTTATATTTTATAGAGAAATATAGAACAACGAGGTCGTCAACAATCATTATTAGGTGACCGCATATGGATAAATCAACATAGAAATCCAAACGGTTCTGGTTTAAATCCCGTATATTTAGAGGGTGTGGAGGCTTTTTTATCATTCACGGCATCAAATCCTGAATTTGTTTCAGAAGTCAAAATAAAATGCCCTTGCAGAAAATGTGCATTGAGAACGTTTGACACGTTTGACAAAGTGGGAGAACATCTCTTGCGTTTTGGTTTTCAACCAGATTATGTTTTTTGGTATCAACACGGTGAACGCAGTTCCAGAGCAGGTGATACCAACTTGATTCCGAATCCATCCTGGTTTCAAGATTTAGTACATGATGCTGTAGGTTCATCTGTTCAACATACAGAAACTCCGGCTGATATAGCTTCAAATCCTGAGTTGGCACCGTCTGAATTTTATGAGTTGTTGAAGTCTGCTGAGGATGAATTATATCCTGGCTGCAAGATGAGCAAATTAGAAGCAGTTGCAAAATTTATGGCTATCAAATCAGATAATGGAATGTCAAACACCTGTTTTGACCAGATATTTTCTTTGCTTAAAACACTGTTACCCGAAGGAAATGTTTTACCTGCAAATTACTATGAGAGTAAGAGGATGGTTCGAAATTTGGGACTTACTTGTCAGAAGATTCATGCATGTTCAAACGGCTAATAAAATTGACAAACGACTGTGTGTATTGAGTAACCCACCTTCCAAACTTGTTAAAACTTATAATGCATATGTGGTGAATGGATTTCGATTCCACACACATGCATATGGGGAATCGAAAAAAACAATGAACAGTGGAGTTAGCTTGAGAGGATCTCATCATCGAGAAAATGAAGTTGACTTTTATGGCATACTTGATGAAATAATTGAACTCTGTTATCTTGGACAACATTACATAACCATGTTCAAATGTCGGTGGTTGGATACAGAGAGAGGCGTGCGTGTTCATCCGACTCATGGAATCATCAATATTAAATGTAAAAGTGTTCTCGCAGTAAATGAACCATTCTTATTGGCTCAACAGACATATCAAGTTTATTACACAAAGTACTGTGCTACATCAAGTGACTTGACTGATTGGTGGAGTGTAATAAAAATCAAAATTCAAGACAATCAGTTTAGTCAAAGTGAATGTGCTTTCACTGATGTGCAAATAATTGAAGTTTTTCAAGAGAGTACTCAAAATCAATCTTTTTTACAAAGAGACATGAGTATCGATGACGACACCCCACATTTAAGAGTCGGTGATGACGATGATGTTAATGATGTCACATATGAATTTGAAATGGTAAGAGATGAAGCAACTGTAACTCGAATGGATATCGATGATGTTGAGGAGGAATATGAAGATGATATTGACATATATGAAGATGATGATGAAGATGAACACTGATAGAATTCCATGGTATTTATATACAATCATAATATGTATATATGTATATATAATAGTAATTATCAATTATTTGCTAACAACATTAAAATTTTCTGTTTCAGATGGACGATGCCACATTTCGTGAGTTGGCGGATACTGACCTGAATTTCGATGCGGATGAGTTGCTGGCAGATGAACCTCAGCCTGCAGGCGCTCCAGGGAGTACGCGGAGGGGGCGCGGTCTTGTACGATTGATGATTCCTGACCCCGTCCCCGAGCGACGTCCACATCGTGGGTTTGATCCACGCACACGGAGGTGTGATAACTTGTGTGATAACCTGTGGATTTGACTAAGATTTCATTAATCTATTCACATAATAAATGTTTATTATTTTTACAGTTTTCTGCATATAGCAGTCAGACAGGGCAACGCTATTTTGCGCAACTATTTCTCTCAGCCGTGGACCATATGGGAGCAGATTCCCATTGATGTGCAGCAGGCCATGTTCGGCCATTGGTTGGTATGTACGTAAATAAATAATTTTTATTTTGAAAATTATTTCATTTCTAACTTGATATTTTGATTTATTTGTAGGGTTTATGGTATCCGATCGAGGATACCATGTGTGACGCCATCCACGAGGCATGGGAGGTGGCCATGCGTGATCACCTTTGTTAGTTTTTTCACAATTTAAGAAAAGCTGCGATGAAGAAAGCAGGAGTGTCCGATTTTGATGAGTCATGTAGAGCACACCGACCAGAGTACATTTCATCCCATGTATGAGATGGATTATGTGCGCACTGGTTGAGTGGTGCATTTCAGAGGAGATCATCGGTGGGGAGGCAGAATCGGGGGAGATAGGAGGTGACTCATCGAGCTGGGAGTCATTCTTTCAGTACTCATAGACAGCATCTGGTACGTACATTATTTATAAATATTTTATATAACTATAAATATTAACAGTTTATTTTTTATTCTTATAGGCTGTCGAGCACCCCGATATTATGGAGTACGACGTATATCGGAGGATGTATAGTGATCCTGATACTGGAGAGCTCAGAGGTGATTGTCAGTATCACATCGTGGTCAGTATTATTTTTTTTCATGTTTAAAAATTAACTGCATATAATATATTCACAATTTTAATTTTAAATTGCAACTACAGGAGTCATATGAGGCTGCAGCGTCACAGGCCCGGCCTGAGAGTCAGAACGAGTCATCAGATCAGACCACTGGCCATCAGTTTGATGAGGCGGCATGGATGCAGGCCACCCAGTATGCCTTCGAGAAGGGCCGGCTAGTTGGTATCAGCTCTCGACTGACTCCCGGAGATTATTATGGAAGTGCTGCGATGTCGGCATCCAGCTCGAGAGGAGCTCGTGCATCTTCTTCTACTACACAGTATGAGGATCAGTTGCGATCTCAGACTGCACTGATAGAGAGTCTCCGACAGGAGCAGGAGCAGATGCGTCAGCAGCATGAGGAGGAGCGTCGACGCCAGCAGCAGCTGTACGAGGAGCAGACGAGTCGGTGGCAGCAGCAGCATCAGGAGCAGATGGAGTACATGCGCCGACTCACTCATGCTTTAGGGATGGATTTTCCTCCACCACTATCTGCAAATCCCCCCCTCCCCCCCTCCTTCAGATTAGAGTTTGTATTTATGTTATAAAATTTGTGAAATCAAAATATGATTTTTTTTCTATTCGTGTAGTTTCTGTCTCATTATCAAATATTAATAATATTATATTTTTAAATAACAATATTAATATGAATAATAATATTTTTTATATTTTATAATATTAAATTATATATATATATTAAAATTTTATAATATTATAATTTATATATATATTAAAATTTTATAATATTATAATTTAATTATATTTTTTTGTAATACTTGAATTATTTTAATATTTGAATGTAAAATAATTCTATTATTTTTATGTTAATTAAAATAACTTATTAATATTTTTTTTATTTATGAATTATAATTCTAATATTATTATATTAATTAAATCATTTATTAATATTCTATTATTTTTTATTTTTGAATTATAATTCTATTATTATTATATTAATTAAAATAATTTATGATTTTTTATTTATGAATTATAATTCTATTATTATATTAATTAAAATCATTTATTAATATTTTATTATTTTTTATTTTTTATTTATAATTGGATTATTATTATATTAATTAAAATAATTTATTAATAATTTATTATTTTTTATTTTTTTATAGTATTTGCGACGGGATACTATGCCCATCGCAAATAGTATTATTATTATATGCATTAAAATAATTTATTAATAGTTTTTTTATTTTTTTTAAATAGTTTTTGCGATGGGTCCCGTCACAAAAACTATTTGCGACGGGCCCGTCGCAACAGGTATTTGCAATGGGCCCCGTCGCAAATAGTTTTTGAAAAGTTTTTTACAAATATACGGAGTACTAGTTGCGACGGGGATTCTCACCGTCGTTGAAAAAGGCTTTAGCGACAGGCCCGTCACAAAAAATTGTTGTTGCGACACCGTTTTCTGCAACGGGTCATTTGCGATGGGCCCCCGTCGCAAAAAGCCATTTGCGACGGGATCCCCTCTCAAATGAACCGTCGCAAATACCTATTTTTCTAGTATTGGTTTCCTCACACATTTCCCAGCATCATTTTTCTTCGATAGAACCCCATTCTCTATGAAAATGGATTTTAATTTTGTGTTTCTATTTAGGTATTTAATTTAGTCACATCATATGGTGGATTCAAATACTTATTTATTACCCTCTAATTGGTAATAGAATGACAAAAAATTATGAAATCATCACAAAAGGGAGGCATGCATTCATATTCTACTATGATTTCATCCTTATGATCATTATAAATGAAATTAATAACATCTAACAGTTTTGAGTCTAAGTTGGCATCAACCTAGATCCTAGAATAGAGACCCATCTACCCATTTAGAGTACTCTAATACATTTTCATAGTAATTCCTATATAAGAAGAAATATCATTTAATATTTTTGGGAGGCAGAATACTTGGTGCAGGACATGAACCCTGACCTGAATCTGAGTCATAGAATTCCTTTGAGTGAAGAGATTAAAGGTAAAATCCCATAAAAAGATTCAAAAAAATACATGATTCAAATGAAAATTTACAGAATTTAATAATGAATTCAAATCATCACTGTTTCCCAAATTAATTTGGAATAAACTCCTTCCAATCGGTATTAATTTCCAATTTCCGTTACCCCAACAATGAGAAATTCTAGATTTGATATCCACAAAATACCAGGGATTATCCCATTTTGAATATTTAAAACACCCTAGGATGGATTATTTGTGCATATCAAGTCTTTATTAAAGAAATTCATAGTCCAAGGCCTCCTAGATTTTACTATATTCCATTTTTTTGAATGTAGGCATCTTAGGTAAAGCATCTTTAGTGAGATACAATCCTTGAAACACCTCCATGAATGAGATGCCTTTTCTTCATGAATGGGAGAAAATCTACATACCCCTATCAAGAAAAAGTTTATTCTTCTTTTCTTCAAATAGATCACACACTAACTCCTCTAAATGTTCTTCCCATTATGGGTTGAAAGAGTCCACATTAAAGAGAAATGTCTTTAAGATCGAAGAGAAACCATCACACATATTCATAGAATCAAATAGTTATTATTATCGGAAATTCAATGACACGTTATAGAAATCCATATCCTCCAACACTTTATATTCCATTATAATTTATATAAAATGATACTTTAGGTTGATGTGTTTCATTCTTTATTGAAACATAGGATTATGAAAAAGATGAATGAAACTCTTACTATTAGAGAATAACATCCCTATATTTAATCCCTTTCCAAGTTCCTTCAAGAAAGAGAATCAACCATATCAAATATTTCATTTCTTTATTAGTACCAACATAATCTACTTTCATTGTAGATAAAGTAACCATTATCTGTTACTGGTACATCCAATTGACTGATGTTCCACCAAAAGAAAATAAAAAACATGTAGTACATTTCTATGAGTCCATATCTTCAAAATAATCTATATCTACAAAACCTTTTAATTTATTATCATCATAAAAAAAATAAATATACATAATTCAATCCTTTGATGTATCATAAGATCTATTTCAAAGCATTATAATGTTTCCTTTTTAAATTTGACCTAAAAAGGATAAAAATTTCCACTATAAATATAATATCTAATCGAATAAAAACAATTGTATATATCAAACATCCAACATTCAAAGAATAAATAACATTCCTTATACCATGAACTTCTCTATATGCTGATGGTTACTAAGATTTAAAAAGTTTTAAGTGTTCAGTGAGGGGTTTAAGTAATATTTAGAACCAATCATTATAAATATTTAGATTACCTTTTTAATGTATTCCTTATAGGATAAAAACAAGTAGCTGACTTTCCCATCCCTCTCAATTAATATCCCCAAGACCTTCTTAGATTATCCATGGTTATTAATATCGAACATTATTAAAATATTCATCTTCATTTCCTGAATCCTAGGGAACTCCAGACTAACAATCAAAAAATTATCCACATACAACCATAGTATGAGAAATATTCTATCATCCCATTGGTTTATCTAACAACAGTGATCAGAATCACATCGACTAAAAATTTCTTCATACATGAAAGTGTCTAAATTCCTATTCCACTATCTTAGAACTTTCTCAAATACATAATGAATCTGTCTCAACTTAAAAACCAAATCATCCTTCTAATGAACTTCATAACCTTTGATCCGAACTGTGTAAATTTATTCCTCCAAGTACCCATAAAGAAAGGATATTTTTACATCCATATTATTTAAGTTTAGATCAGAAAACATAATAATTAAAAGAACCATTTGAATGGTTTTGTGCATCACCACTGGTGATAAAAATTCAGAAAATTATATTCCTTTGTTTTTCTAAAAACCTTTCACCACCAAAATTTATTTATACCTCTTCCTTCTATTAGATTCCTCTTTCAAATGAAAAACCCATTTGTTTTATAAAGAATTATTTCCTTCCACTAGAATATCCAAATCCTAACTATTGTTGAGATGTAAGGAGCTTATTTTATCTTCCATATATGATTCCCTATATTAGTGTCTCTGAGAGTAGGTACCTCCTCTATACTATCCCATTCACCTGTGTCAGTTAGAAGTAAGAAATTCACATCATCAATAAACCACTAAATTAGTTTTCTGATAAGAGTTGATCTCTTCTACACAACCTTAGGTTCATCCATTAAAGCCACTCTATTAGATAGTTTTCCATCCAATATTTCCTTGTCCACTATATGTTTTTCTAAAATTTACATGTATAGTATCAATCTATTTGATGATAATTTATACAATCACCCTTCATTCAAAAATAGTTTGTTCGATCATTCTTTTTCTAGTATCTTGACTATTAGATCTCCAACCTATAATGTTTATTCTTAAATTTCTAGACTAAATTTCCATCTAGTAACCTCTATCTGATCACCCTAAACATCAACAACTGATCTATCCTCAACTTCTTCCTCATCCAAGTGTTGATCTTTCCACAAAATTTCTCTATTAAAAAAAACATCTCAACTCTAGATGTTTTCTTTCTTTTCATCATCCCACATACAATAACCAAAGTTCTCATCACTATAAAAAACAAGATATCACACTTTGGATTTCACCCCAAATTATCTCTATCATTAACATAAATATAAATATATGAAATACTTTTAAATATTTTGAGATGGTTCACCATTGGCCTCTTACTAAACTAAAGTTCCCCAAGAAGTTCTTATCCCATAGCTGAAGCCATACTTATGTTTACCAAGTATTCTACTGTATTCAAATACTCTACCCAAATTCCATTAGGTATTCCCTAGTGAAGAATCATACTATAATAGTTCTCTATCAAATTCCTATTCATCTATTTAGCTATTACTTTTTTTTGAGTTCTTGAAATTTTATTCTTATTAATGATTACATTATTCATAAATAAGTTCAAAAAGTTTTTTCTGGTGTATTATCCACTATTGTTTGTATGGAGACATTTCAAATTTCTGTTACACTATTTATTATCCAAAACATTCCACTGAATTAAATCCTAAAACACATTAGTTTTATTCATTAGGAAGAAAAACCAGACCTTATAAGCAACATCATTAATGAAGATCAGAAAGTAAAGTGATCCTCCATTTGAGTAAATAGGGTATGATCCCCAAATGTTAGAATGAACAAGTTCTAACTTTAGATTCCAAGGTTTCCTACCATCCATGTTGAAATAAACTATCTTCTATTTTCCAAACATAAAAATTTCAAATCTTACAAGGTACATGTGATTGAGTTTGGTTATTCATTTTTATAATATTACTTTTATATTCTTCTCATCGAGGTGACCAAACCTATATTTCTACATTTTCAAACTATCCAATAAAGTCATCCCGATAGCTGCATCTTTATCACTCTATTCGGTAAGATACAAGGTACCATTCTTAACTCTACAAGCTATCAACATGGTATGTCTACTTATCTTCCAAAATCCATTCAAAAAGTTGTTTTGAAACATATATCATAAACCCATAAAACTAATACAGGGTTCTTCCAGAGACCTAGAATGGGTTTAACATATTGCATTCTCAATACACTTCCATTATTCATTTGACTGTTCACATAACCTTTCCCAAATATATCCAAAGATTCATCATCTGCTAGATATACTATACCCAAGATTCTTGGTATGTAATAAACCAAGCACCCAAGCTTACCAGTTGAATGAAAATATTCCCTTGAGTTAATAATCCATGACTCATTTGGAATGATCACACTCAATACCATGTTAGATCTTACTTCCATTGTAATGAATAATTTTTTCTATTTCAAAGAAAAATCCTCTATCTGATTCCTATAATATTTCTTGATATTCCCCTTTTTACAAAAAATCAAACCTATAAGACCCCAGCTAGTCAATTTCTTCAAAATTATTCTATGGTACCTATCCCCTTAAGATATCTTCTTTTGATGATCCATCCCTTTAGGTGACTGTCCCTATCCAGCAGTATTGAGAGCACCTCTGAATGGAATTTGAACTTTATTTTAGCTCAAAACATCATTCAATATCATGTTTTGAATGTCATAAAACAATATATGTTCCTTTACATTGGAGTTTCTCACCATTCTCAACATGGGATCCTAGCTCTCTAGAAGAAAGGGAAGAATAATTAAAGTCCAAGCATAATCCTTGAAAGTTACCTTTACTAAATTGAACAACCCTAGGATCATATTTCTGTCATTAATGTGATCAACTATAGGGATTTCATCCAATAAACTCAAGAATAATAGTATTCAAATTATAAAAAATTTTATGAGATCTGTTGGATTCTCATACATGTTATCCAAATATTTCATAACATTTGTAGTAGTTTTATTCTCTCTAATGTTGAACACAACATTTCGAGGAAGAAAAATCTTGATCAAGGCCTAATCCTTCCTATCCAACTGATCCCATTCCATTTTATCCATGTTTTAAGGAAATTTATTAGAAAAAGGAGCATAAAGATATTTTTTCATCAAGATATCCTCTAGTTTCATTCCATCAAACTTATCAATACATATTTTTTATTTCTTTGAAGTAATTATTATAATAAAAGTAAACTAACTTAAAATATTATAACTTTAAAGAAAAGGGGAGAAGAAACCTAAATGATACCCTTTTATACCTCATATTCTGAGGATATCCTTGGAATCACTTCATCCAACCACTCTAATGGATATACCTAGAAAGCAGAACGTGCACCAAATAGACATTTTTTCAATTACTATATCCTGTGTAGCAATGAAGCTACACAAAGTTACCAGATATATGGTTATCCATTAAAAAACTCCACTAGTCTTGTTCAATAAAACTAGGATGAGATCCCACTTAATCCCCACACAAAACTCTATGATTATACTTCCTACATAACAATAAAGCAATCATACAAACAAGATTTACATGGTTCAAAAAAATGAACTACATCCATGGGAAGCACTACAGAAAACCTTTATTTTAGCAGAAAAAATGAGTAACATAGTATCTCTCACTTCCTATTCACTTTAAGGTCACAAAAATTTAAGTTAGAAACACCCATTATTCATACACAATAATCATAAAAATAGTACATCTCAATAGTTGGGTCACCATCTATCTTTATAGAGGTCTCTTTCTAGTAAAATAGTAACATCGACCTACAAGATTCATGATAAACCTCTCATTAACATATAAAAACACTTATAAACTATTAAAATATCTCTTTAAACCACCACAATTGGTCATCATGCGAGAAAAAAAGAACGAGTAACCACTCTTGGTGAACACCATCTGTGAGAGCTCTGTATGATGATATTTATTCGATCATCACTATCAAATGACACTAAAGCCTCACCATAGGAAGATATACCTAGTCATATCTATATTATGACATAATAATATAATTATATCCAACAAACTTTCTTACCGTAAGTTATGATACCTATAAACTATAATAAAACATCTTTCTGGTCTGTATGATGATCTCAATTTGATCACATTGGTTTAATGTCATCTATATGGAATGCTGAGTCTAGTGAATATGATTAAATTCTGGAAACACAACATATTAAACATATACTAAAAATTATCCACATAAGATAATATTATAGGAATTTCATACTTTTCTTATCTTCATAACCTAGAGAAATAGAAACATAATAAAGAGGTTTGATCAAATGCTCAATAAGGGCAAACAAAAGTAGTAAAAATTAAAGATCATAAGTGAGTATAAGATAAGAATACTGGTATAAAAATACACATAATAAAGTTATACACAAAAAATAATAGAACATAAATCCTATAATAACATAAGAATGCACCATGAAAATGATGCATACCATAGAAAAAAGACACACTTAAGAAATGTGGAACGTCTATAAGAATAACAATCACAATGTAGAGAACCAGGTAACACTACCTATTTTACTTAGTGGTATAGGATTCACTCACTTATTTCCCTTTATAGACTAGGCTTGACTAATATAGCTCCTATTGTGGATAAGGCATCATAACCTATTTCCAATTTTGTATCGAGCATCACTACTCATTTCACTATTATCTCATGAGATATAAAATCTTAACCAATGAATTAGAAGGATATATAGTACCCCTACTATTATCATCTATACATATGTGTGTCATAAGATATCAATCATTCAATGTATCATGAAAACTTATGGGAATAAAATGGGTTTCATTCGTCACATTATAAAGAACCTAAGGAAGTAAAATGTGCCCTATATCATTTTCAAATGGATTCATATAATTAAATAATTCATAATTTCATCAAGAATCAAAACATGATAAAAACATGGAATATAAATTCATACCTAATGATATAAAATAACTTTTTAGGTAAATAATATTCAATCAAGATAAAATAGAATACAGTATTTAAACTATTTAAATAAAGGGTATATAGTAAAGATAATAATTTTCCACAATCAATCGATATATATAATCTAGGTGAACACCCTACAATCAAAGGAATCTAAAATAGGGTATTTATAGAGGAAAGACATTAGAAGAAAAATCATGGTTATAAATTGAAAATGAATAGGCACGATAAAGGTATAGAGGAATCATTTCTCCAAAAGATAAAGACATTACATAAAAAATCAAGAGAAATAAGGTGGATGTTTACATTTAAAAAAATCCTCTATCAAGCATAAGACATGTAAAAGATAACAACTTAGATGAAAAATACTTTTTTGGAGTTTTGAAAAAATATCTTTGGAAATAATAAATATCCTCGATCTTTTAAAATCAATTTAATATATTATATAAATATTGGATACAAATAATATCTTTTAGAAACCATGAAAAAATAGATATACATTTTTTAATAAATTGTCATATGCAGTGGAAATATGTGTTCCTATAGAAAACATTAAAAGACCATTTTCAATATATTCATAGAATTATGATGTTATGAGTCACTTTCAAGAGTTATTTTCAAAGAAGTGTAGTTAAAAATTCAGAAAAATTTGAAATTTGAAAAAAAAACGTCAATAATTGATTCCATAAAAATTCATAAAGACTATTAAAGGAAATATGGGGTGGAATCTAAAATTTTTTATTTTGAAAGGAAATAAAATATTTTAAAATACTTTTTCTTAGAAACCCACACCATGAAAAGAGTATTAAATTTTACTTTTTTTAAAAGGGTTAAAAATAATTACTAGAATCATAAAAGATTATCAATATTATATTTCTTAAAAATAGGATAGAACATTATTAGGAAAGAAAATATAGAATTGAAACAAAGATCCAATTAAGAGAAGGATTTTTGTTTCCAGTAATTATATAATTTTAAGTGAGAGAGAAATAAAGTAGTAATATTTGAATCAAAATATGAATTCTACCAAGAAATATAAAATAAAACATCAAATAAAATATAAATTTAATCAATAAAGATAATATTAAAGGTTGAATTTCAAAAAAACCATATAACTCAAAGAAAGGGATTTGAGTTACCAAAGTCCCTTATAGAAAACATAGTTCATGAAGTAAGAAACTTTTGAAATGGGGTTTATTTGGTAAAAATGTAAATAAAAATAATTAATAGAGAATATAACACATAATACAATGATAGGGTATAATTTAGCCAACTTATATGAAATATTTTCAAGAGAAAAAATTATAACTCAATAAAAAAGAATTGAGTTAACAAAAACCATTTCAACATGGGGATAATTTAAATAAAATCATATTAAAATAGATATATTTTTATTGAATTTAAATTAAAAAAATAAAAGGTATTTCATATACTTCAGGGGTGGTGCATTGGTGAAGGAGAGGGGTATAACAATGACATTATTTGGGAGGTACAAGGTTTGATTCCTAGGAGTATGCTCTTGGAATAATTTCTCCTTCCCCAAAGATACACTCATCTTGTCAGGTCACTCAGTTTATGATCATGTAGGTGAAATTAGGCACAACCCACACGTGATGAAAAAATTTTGTGTTGAACCATCATTGATTGGGTCGTCGCCCTATGGGATGCTCAATAATCTTGTCTGGCAATGACTCCATCCTAGTTGGGGCTCACTATGGAGTGATCCCATCATGGGGAGGAGGGTTTCCTTATGTAGAGGGTTTGAAAAGTCAACACTTAGGGATTCCCTTTCAAAAATAAAATAAATAAAAGGTTTTTCATGATATAATATCTCAATTAGGTAGTATATACACCGTATTGAATATTTGAATCAAAAGATGCATTTTACCTATAAAGACAAAATATAAAATCATATAAATTGGTAAATAAATTAATAAATATAATATTTATATTCAAATTAAAAAAACCATATAACTCAAAGAAAGATATTTGAGCTAACAAAGTCCCTTATAGACAACATAGTTCACGAAGTAAGAAAATTTTGGAAAGGGATTTATTTGTCAAAAATTTAAATACACAAAATTAAAAGACAAAATAAAACATAATAGAATCATAGAGAATAATTTACCCAACTTATATGAAACATGTTAAAGAAGAATAATTATAACTCAATGAATGAGAATTGAGTTAAAAAACCCTTACAAATTGATAAGAATTTAAATAAAAACATATTATAAGAGATAGATCTCTAAATTGAAATTAAATTAAAATAAATAAAAGGAATTTTAGGATATATTATCTGAATTAGGTAGTATATAAACCACATAAAATAATTTAGGTGTATAATATAAAACATGTCTCAAAGAGAGGAATTTGAGACAAAAACCCTTACCTTGGTTATGATTCATCTCATAATTGCACAAACAATCTGGAATAATTAAATTTAATTTTATGAAATAAACACCTAATAAAATTATTTATAACTATAACCATTTAAAATTATCATTTATAATAATTATATACACATATATATAGTTAGTTTTTACATATTTTCAATATATGGTGTGAGTAATCTTGATCGTTTCAAACTAGTTTTGTAAGAGCAATGTAAATATAAATTTATTCTAAATTTAATCATTCCCATATCATTAAATATACTATAATGGGTTAATTTTAATTATTTATAAATTTTTTAAATTCGTTTAATGAGTGTTTCATTCTTTATACTCGAAGATGAAATTAATAATAAATATATTTCAATGATTTTTAACCATCAAATGGGGTTTTCTTAATTTATTTGTTAAATATTGATATAAAATTTCTAGAAAAAAAATAATTATTTACAAGTTGATATCATATTATACCAGTGATTAATCTATGATAGTCATCCATTATATAAATCCATAACATTGTTCAAGTATGTGGTCAAATGACCCAAAGATGAACACCCCATGATTAGTGGGTGATCATGAGATGGTATAGTTGAAATATAATTATACTAGTAGAATAATGATCCTATTTAGTGATAATTAGTGTGATATATTATAATTATAAATAATTTTTTTGAATAATTTATGGATATAAAAAATTTACATAGTATGAATAAATTGCTTCCCTTCTTAGTACTCTTGTTTTAGTAGATTAATTTTACAATGATTGTTTATCATTAATATCATTAATAAGTTATTAAATTTTTATTAAAATAAACTTATTCATATCATAAAAATAATATTTATTCTTTCAAACCAATTTTAGAACCATCCATAAATGGTGGTAATGAAAAACGAAACACACCATCCTATGGAGGCAGCAGTTTGCAGATATGCATGGATGAAACTTTTGTTTTCTACTAAAAAGGGAGAGGTGTAATATTTTTTTATCATTTTAGAATATTAAATTAGTTATAAATATCATAATTATATATTAAATTCTATTTTAAACAATCAATGTTATGTGTAAAATTTAAAAAACACGTTACTTCGTGGAGGTGGTAGTCCAAACGTATGTACGATTCACATTTTTATTTTTCTTAATGGAAAAAAGGTGGATAATACTTGTAAAATCATTATAATAACATATCCATATACTAAATATTATCATGTTATAATTTTAATATGGTTTAGTTAAATTTTAATAAGGATTGTAAAAAAGAAATAGTTATGAGAAACAGAGTTTAGGAAACTATACCTCACTTATTGGCTTATGTCCTTTGCGAAGGGGGTTAAGCTTTGAGGGATGGTATTTTGAGAATATCAGAACATATTTAATGTGGATAGAAATGTTTAGGAGTGGGTTGGAAATATTTTGGTCTTAAATTATGGAGTTTTGGTGTGAGAGGAAGTGAGGATATGAGATCCCCTTTTATAAGTGAAATGAGATACCATTTTTTCAAATACCCATACTGTTTTAGTAATGGGAAGTTATTCCCATGGAAAGTGGCTATAAATTTTAGAAATATAGGATAGGATAAGTTATAAGGTTTATAAATTATTTAACCACACATTCACACACATGTTTTAATTATTTTTTGGTTTTTACTCTTAGATTCTTTACTTTTACCATTTTAGCTTTTATCAAGGAAACTAGTTTTTACTAAAGGTAGATTATCCTTTTTCCAAAAAATATAATGGACCTTATTTCATATTTTAGAAAACTAATTTAAAATTATAAATCTATTTTATTTAATTAAATATCTAAAATTAGTAAAAATTAATTTTAAAATACTGAATGTATAATGTATTAAAATCGATTTTTTTGAAAAATATAAGTTATGTTGTAAAATGAAAAATATGAGTATGTAAATTAAAACCAAAATTTTTAAAATTATAAAAGTACTTATAAAATTCATATTTTTTCTTATAATTTTTTTCATGAAATTTTAATTTTTACTTATATACTAATAATGTCCAAAAAGTTATGTTATTTATAAAAATAATATTTTTCACTATTCACCAAAAAAATCGATCTGTTCAAAAAAAAGCTAACAAATTTATCAGAAGATAATATTGTTATGTTGAATAAAAAAGTGAAATTTATTTTTAAAATTTAAGATTATAAAATACATAAAATTAACTTTTAAATAAAATTATAAAGCATGTTGGAAAACTATTTTTATAAGAAAATAATTTTTAAAATATCCGTTATCCTTATTATTAATTTATATAAAACATTAATAAAGCTATAATTAATCAATAAATATTATATTTTATTAAAATCATCATTTAAAAATATTGTACTTAGTTTTATTTAATAAAATGTACAACAAGAAAAAACATTCTTAAAGATAATAATGAATCAAGTAAATTTGTATAAAATAACATATATATATATATTAATATATTTTGTAACTCAGGTACTCATATTCCTAATAAATAATTCAAAAAATTGGTTTTAATGTTCAATAATATCATGGTTTCATTTTAGTTTAGTTTTTCTTATAGAAAAAGCTATCAAACACTTTATTTATTTAAGGAAAATGTATAGTTAAATCTTAGGTCGTCACATTATGCCCCCTTAATTAAATTATGCCCTCACAATTTTAATTATTCCTAACTAATGAAATTAGGTGATGATATTCTTAAAATATTTATCATTTAGGATATAACTCATAATTTTATATTTACCTTACTCTCTTAGGAAATATCAAGTTAATTATATTTATTTAAACACATTATCCATTCATACAATCATATACTCATGTATGCATATACCTAAATCATATATTCTCTATAAAATACTTCTCCCATAAACATTTGAATATATAATACATTAAAACACTATGATATTATATATTACTCAAAAAATTAACTCTATATTCAGACATTAAATGTATTAATAACTAGTTCATAAAGTCACAAACTATAAATATATATCACAATCCAAAAAATTAGATAAAACTTACCAAAGATATCATGGATAATTTTTTCATTAAATTTATAACAAATAATATCTTACTTAATGTTACCAAAATTAATCAAACCTCTATTAACTTAACATTAAGCATATATTAAACCTAATATTTCTTTATACCTCAATCATGTGTTCTCCAACACTTATCCCTAAGATTTAATCTTTTCATAAAATTAATTTTCATGGTTATTAATTCTATTTAATATATGTTCCCAACACTTTAAATAAAAAATAATATATATATATATATATATATATATTTCTTACATAATTCTCGTAAATTTTAGAATATATGAGAATATCATCATTAAATATCACTCACTATTGAAAATAGCTAAGAGTATCAAGAATTAATTTCTATTAAGATATCATCATCACTACCTTAGGTAATACAAGGATTATCACATTTTATAACAGAATAGAAATATGCTAGGACTCTCAACCATTTACGCGTAGTGAATTATTTAGTTATAATTCATAGTGGGTTCTATAAATATACCTTTCTCAGCTTCATTTTCATGATCCTATTTGAACTAAATACAAAATAAAAAATGGTTGTAAATAAAATTTGAGTAAATGATCATGTGATTATAAAAACTCAAATATAATTTGTATTATATAAATAAAACTTCATCTCATCATTTGATACATTTATTTCAATATAATTTTCTTTAAGTTATATGTTCTCTTGTACTTTTTAACCTAACCCCTTAAAGTGATTAGGAAATTAATCCTTTACACAGGTTCATAAAGAGAGTGTGATTGACCAAATCATATCACCAAGAGTGTTAAAATAGGTTTACAATTAATCCTCTTTATAATGAACCATGTTATGATTGATTTAATACCCAATAATCCATTTTCAGGGTTATTACCCCTAGGTACATCTATGTCAAAGCCTGCATCCACTTGTAGTATCCATAAAGAGATATTATTTTTAGGAAAAATATAGAGTATTTAATTTACCAAAATTTAAATATGTTATCCTATTAGAATTATCCCTAGTATTTTCAATAAAGTTATATTATCATAAACCCTATAATATTACCTCAATTGACATAAAGGGCTATCTATACCTTTGAAATTATAATTGAACATAACTTATCAAACATTTAAGATATTTATAACTCCTAATTTATCCTCAAACAATATCATCATAATATCCAAATTTATCTAAACCCTGATATGATTCCAACTATAGTGGATTAAAGATGTGACCATCTAAATTACATGATTTAAAGAAAATATTTTATTACAATACCTTCCAAAGAATTTTTAGGTTTAGAGTTTTATAGAATTAGGAAAACATATTTACTAACATGACCCCTGTTGTTTATATAAATTGGGAAATTTTCCATTTATATTAAAAAAATACTTAGTCTATAATGAATTTTTAATTTCTCCCACAAATTCTCCATATAAGATACTCTTTTATACATTTCTTATTTTTTTTGACTTTATAGACTGAGAAAATTGAAATATAAGAAAGGGGTGAGCTCAGATACTCAATAAGGATAAACATAAGTGATAATAATCAAAGATCATAAGTGGATATAAGATAAACATATGGGTATAACCATGATATTAAGTTTATACCCAAAAAATTATATATCATAAATTATGGAATATCATACAAATACATTATGAAAATTCCACATATCATATAAAAAAAGAATACTTGAGAATAGTTTCACATTTATAAGAATAGAAATCATAACATAGTGGACCATGTATCACAACCTAGTTCTCTTAGTTATTTAGGAATCAATCACATGTTTCTCTTGGTTAATTAGGCATCACTCACCTATTTCCCATTGTAGATTTGGAATCACAACATGTTTCCCATTTTTGGATTGATCAAAACTACTCATTTCATTGTTATCTCAAGAGATATAAAACCTTAACCAATTCATTAGAGGGTGATATATGAACCCATCCCTAATCATCCATACATATGTGTTTCATAATTTATCAATCATTCAACATATAATGAAAAACCGTGGGAAGAAAATGGGTTTCATTCATCACATCATAAAGAAATAATGGAAATAAAATAGGTCTCATATCCTTCTCAAATATATTCACGTAAGGAAATAATTCGTAATTCCATCAATACTCATAACATGATAAACCCTTGAAATATAAATGAGAATAAAATGACATCAAGTAACATTTTAGGTAAATAATATTCAATCAAGAAAATTAATGTAACATACCTCTGACCTAAGACACTAGATGGTTCCCAGACTAGAGGTCACCACAAGACCTTAGACATGTCTCCTCATATGATAGAGGCTATTGACCAACAATGAAAGTATTAAGAAGAATATCAGGGAGACTATACCAACTTATTGGAGTTAAAATAATAGTATAAATAAATAAAAAAACAAAACCATGAAACATAAACATCACATATAAATAGGGCAAGTTCTAAAAATAAATACATTATCAAATTCCCTAACAAATGAATATTATATACATTTTAGATAGACCCCCATGCGAGGTTCATATATAATGAAAATAAAAGATTAAAATAAACTAAATTGAAGCTCACCCCAACCTGACACTGAGTCCTACCTAGTTCCATATTCCATAATCTACTATAGCATATCACATAACTAACATGTAAGGACCTTTTCATAAACCTATAAGTCTCAACTAGATAGTATTTTTCTTAGGTACCCAAGTTCCATGGTGGCCTGAGCATGGTGTGATTACAACTCAGTAGGCCACCACCAATAGTGTCCCTAAAATAACAAGTCCATAAAATATTGCATGCATTAGTGCTCGATCTAAACAATTATAAATACAATCATTTAAATTTTTTAAAACTAAAAGCATAAAAAACATTGAACCTGAGGTCCAGGTTGATTCCAATAACAGTACAAACCTACTTCATCAAGTTTCAGGGTGTCTTTGATTATGTCGTGATGGCCTTGGAAACCATACCACTCATGATTAGGGAAAATATACACATCCCTAGTCTTAGTATCCCCCGAGGTCCTTGTTCACCCTAGATTAACCATAAAATCCCACCGTCCCATAGGGGAAATGTTCACCTCGATTTAACCATAAAATCCAACATCCCTTGCGGACAGTGTTCACCTAGGGTTAACCATAATTCCAATATCCCTTAGGGGAAACATTCACCCAAGTTTAACCATAAATTCCCAAAATCCCCTGGGGTCGTGTTCACCCTAGGTTAAGTATTAACATCAATACCTTTAAAGAAAATTATACACATATCAAAAATAACCAAAAGCATTGCATAAAGTTCCCTATTTTACTTCCATCTTAAAAATATAAAACCATCCCAAATGAGTGTTTTCATTTTCTCTAAAATTTCAAATATGAAACATAAATCTTTATCAAATAAGATAAATGGATCTCATCCCAATCAATACCAATTTTCCATATTAAAAAACATTCATGTAGTTCCTTTTTTTTAAAACTACTTTAAACAAGACTTCCAATTTCACAAGGGCCAAACAATTCACTATATCAAAAACCATTTTACTGATCCCATTTTTAGGAGTTCAATACCAAAACCAAACGTCATCATTTACAAAACCCATTTCCCAATTTAGGATAAAATTTAGAAATAAATTTCATTTCCATTAACCAATGAATGTAAAATTTCATTTCATATCCATCGATTCCAAATAAAACCCCATGTTAGGACAATTTAAACATGGATTAACCGTTTAACAACCTAAATTAAGACATATCCAAAAGTCTCTAATTGAAATATGATAATCACAAAAACCCAAATTCAGAATCCATAATTAAATATAAGGTCATAAAATAAAAAACCAGTGAGGTTTCACTAAACATGTATAAAAAACTAAGAAGGGCCATGGGTTAAGTTAAAGGACCACCTAACTCATTATTAGTGAATCCCACTCATCAAATATCACTCGCCTATTTGGTCTTAATAGAGAGAAAATGAGAAACCACATAAAAGTCCTAAAAATAGGGAATATTATCCAAACTAACTATAATAGCAATTTATATAAAAAACTAAAATAGAACGGAGAGGAGTTTTATAATAACCTATATCTCTCTGATGCATCCAATGAAAGTTGATTTGGACAAAAAATTAGGTCAATTCACCCAAGTGAAGAGGATGAGAAAGGGTGGGAGCACCTAGAGGGATATTGTCCAAATGATGAAGAAAAGGGGGAGTTAAAACGTAAAAATAAAGAGGGTTATTTTAGAAATTTTTTCCCTTTCAAATAAGTGAATGGTTTTAAAACTGTGTGCTAATTGTGTGGACCTCACTATCCGAGGCACACCAACTAGCATGATTACAGTGCATGGTTTCACCAACCATGTAGCAACCATGTAGATCCCTCAAAATTTTTAAATAGACATCCACATTGTTTCTTAAATCCCCACACATGGTTTAATGAAACCATGCACCTTAAAAAACATCCCACGTGTTTGGGGTGCATGGTTAGAACCAACCACACCCAAACTGCGTGCTTTAAGATATTTTCCTCGGAAACTAGAATTCCAAAACTTGGAGCTCTCAAACCTCATATGAACACCTATGACATCCCTGAGCCTCAAACCACATCCAAAAATATCAAGTAAATATGTTCCAACATTCAAAATTCAATTCCAAAACTTGGTTTAAAAAATTCCCCATCCACTAAACTGAAAATTTTCTTAAACCTCCAGGCTCATACATACACCTAGTCCTTATAAACTCCTCACCATAATACTTTTTATCCTTGAGAATCCATGTCAACCATCCAAAAATGTTACCTAACATAAATTGGTCATCGACTCCAACACAATGAAACCATTCCATTCCTAAACACCTAACACACATTCAAAACATAGATCCAAAGAGAGAACAAGAGGTTTCTTGATCTCAATCCAACACTCACATTATTCATCGAAAATCCAGATGATGCTATATGGATCTATTATAACCCAATACACCCACCTAATAATCCAATTTATGAACCATACATGGTTATTAACACCATATGACTTGGCTTATAAATTTATTTCAAACCTAATCACCCGCCACCATCAGAATTTGACTCTCAAAGCATGTTCTCAGTAGTTCATTGAAAAAATTGGCATAATTCCCAACGAACCATGACTACACACATGAGGGATCACTATTTGACATTATTACCAACTGCCAATTCCATATTCAATACATCCTAGATGTTCCTACAACATCCAAGTGTAACCTAAACATGCCAGATCCAACTTGAAAATCCCCTACCAACACCAGAACAAGGTCTTTTACATCACCAAGGATTCACTCGATGCGGCTTTGAACCCAACACATCGAATCCTATGAAAAACAATATGTTAGATTTACCCCAGAAAACTCACTATAAAAATGCTCTAATTTTTCCACAGATCCTCCACTAAACTCCTGACCATAATACCTTAATAAACATAGATATATTTTTTCCCTAAGAATACATCAAGTTCCAAGCTTGGCCTTCCACTATAATTCTATGGTCGTAATTGACCACTATTACTACCCTTGTACTCTCATTTGATCACCAATGTGCACCATGACATACCCCACTTGGGTCACACCATCACATTCTAAGCCTAGAACCTTCCTCTAAAATTTTCTAAGGAATCTAGGATACATTAAAACCATACACACATCGACATATGGTGTCATCATGTCCATTTAAGGATCGGTACCACACTCCAACAATGCATCTAACCCGAGGGTCACATGTCTACAATCAACATAATGCTTCCTACAAAATTAGTTCCCTTATAATTGTTACACTCAGTATAAAATCCCAAACTCATGGATATCAACCTGTCCATCACCAAACAAAAAAGTTAGATGTGGCCCATTTCTACTAGGCCCAAGCGCTATTCTAACTGTCGACATCACCCATTCCAAAATAATGAAATGATATCCTAAATACCCCCTTAATTTCATCTAAATCAAGGGACACACCCTCCAAAAAATATATTAGCCTCTTCACTATATTACTTACCTTAAATTTATACTCAAGTATTGACCTTACTGGGTCCTGCATTTAACAAACATGTGTCACTCCTCTTGAGCCACGCCCACAGTCCCATCATTATCTGACGAGACTGATTTCCTTGGGTTGAGCATGCCTCCACCACCTGGCCTAAATCGATGTCACCCCTCTCAAGGTCATCAACCCTTAGATCACACATGACATATCTCTAACCCAATGATTGATGGAAACTATTCTCTCCAGTGCACCCTACCTTGATCATTTGATTCAATCGATGCACACTCCTACAGTGACCGATCATGTACCCAAATCACACTCCCATGAGTCGCATCTCCTCCAAGATGGGCTCACACATCTTAACCACTGACTGTGATGAGATGAAGGTCCATCCTTCTTAACAAAGATTAATTTTGATAAAACTATTCAAAATAACACTTAACTTTTTACAAGGCCCCACACAAGTCCACCCACCACCTAGCGTCATTCTGTAACTACGAGCATCCACCCCGCTCACACCACATTTCGAAAAGAATTCTATAAACTTTATAATGTTAGGCACTTGACTGATCCTTACCTAAAACTCCAATTTTATATTTGGAATAAACACCCAATTTGGTCTCATATTTAACTATCCATAACAACAATTCAATGATTTTGTACATCTAGAACATCTCAAAAATCAAGGGTTATAAGTCACACTGAAACCTTTCTACAAAACCAAATTCACCCTCCCATGATTCAAGCACCACCAATCCTAGGCTCATGTTCCTACCCAATAAATAGACTATTTTTCTCAGTATATCAATTCCACTAATCATAAGAATCCCAAATACCCTTTTAGAATAATTATGACACTTCACATGTGTCAAGGCCAAGAACAAGACCACTTGTCACCCTGGGTGCCAATTTAGAATCCCAAACCCCTTACCTATAAGATCACTACATACCCAAAACATGCTATCAAATACCAGGGTCAGACATCCAAATGACCCTAAACTTATAAAACTATCCTAGTTATGAGGAACTAGAACTCTAGGTGCTCAAGTACAACTCCATAAAAACTGGGCCACATCAAGAAGGTGTCGATCGTATAAGAAAAAGCATCTACCTAAGCCTTAAATCCTTAAAGGATTTCACAAGAATGATTTAAAACTCACCATAGGTTACCCTAAGGTACCTACAGAAAAGTACTCAATAAACTAGAGTCATTTAAAAGGGTTTCTAGGTTATAACACCTAGCCCATCTACCAAGGTCTCACAAAGGCCCCATCCCACAAGATGACACTCACTCCCATATCACAATTACATGGAGTCTACATGAAAATAAACCCTTCTAAGGTCCTTATTCACCATCCAAGGTCCCAAATATCCTAGACACCCCAGGTAACCTTAGAACACAATGGTTAAAATAGTCTTCCCCAACCAATACCAACTTAACAATACCTGAGAATTCACAACCCCAGCTAAAATCACAAAAGGTATAACATTTACCATGCACCACACCATACACTAAGAACAATTCCACAAATTGGTATCTCTTAGACCCAACCACCTTAACCATGGTAAAAAATACACAAACCAAGGTCCACCACCCTCTTAGGTCATATCTTAGGAAAGACCAAGGAAACCTTACAACTTGGGTACTTAAATCCACCCTAATATCCCATTCACAGGATTAAGCCACATTTTCAAGAGTTCTGACACCATAATCACAATGTTTATTTGTTCTGTAAAGGGATATCTCATTTCCTTAAAACCAAAAGGGCCAATTTTAGATCAATTTTACATTTCATTTATTTTAATACTCACTTCTAAAAACATTCCAATTTCAAAAGGTTTCGAAAACTACCACTTTATAAAACTCACATTTCAAACTTTAACATTTTATTTTATTTAAATTTCCAATCCCACAAGATTTAAATTTAAAAAAATTTAAAAATTGACTAATTTAAAAAAATATATAAGACTTGGTTAAATAGAAACCATTCACAAGATATAGTGGAAAACACTTTATAGGTTTCTTACTAGAAATTTATTTAACCAATACCATCATAAATCTATTTATTTTTTCCTGCATCAAGAGATCATCATAAGAATTGGTCAAGTAAGATACAACCATAGCTGTATATGGAGGAAAACCATATAAGACACTGAATATATTTTAATTACCAATCCCCTTAGTGCTATAAAAAATATATATCCTAATAAGATATAAATTATACTAATATAACCTGAAAAATATAATCACAAGATGATATAAATAACACATATCATGAAATAAACATCTAAACTCACCACCATATAATAATGTATGTCATATGAATCCCTATGTTCCTAAAATGATGCATGAATTCTCCCACACCATATTTCCATATCGGGCCAAGAGTATAAATATCATAAATCAAATCATCACAAAGCAAGTTCATCACTCGAAGTAAAAAAAATTACAATTATAAAAAGTGAAATCCAAGATAAAAAAATCATATCCTAGGAAACTTGGGTATCCCACCATACATGAGTTGATCACTTATGAGCACGAATACATTACTAAATCAATACACTTTCCTAATCTATAGTGAAAAATTCAAAAATAGCAAGACAAAATAAAAACTACCTCTAACACCACTTTGTAATATCCCACAACCCTAAGCCACTATATGGTTCCCAGACCAATGGTCGCCACATGACCTTAGGCCTGCCTTCACATATTCTAGTGGGTTCTAAATAGAAACATGAGTCTCAAGTGAAATAGTGGCGAGGCTATACCTTCTTATCATTGTTACAATAGCAGTAGAAAGAAAAATGAACAAATAAAACATTCCATATAAACACCCTAGATAAAATGGTAAAGTTCCAAAAATAAATATTGAATAAAATTTCCTAACAAATAAATATGATCTAAATGTTAGATAGATCCACCCCATTGGTGTATTATATATAATTAAAATAAAAGAGTTAAAAAATGGAATAAAGCTTTACCCAACTTGTTCTAGAATCCTGCAAATTCCCAGAGTCCATACTATAATATATAATATTACATGACCAAAATGAAATTACCTTTTCATAAACCCATAACCTATAACTAGATAGTCATATTTTCGAGTACACAAGTTCCATGGTGGCCTGAGTAGGTTGTGGGTACAACTTAGCAGCCTACAACCAATAGTGTTACTAAAATAACCGGTCTATACAATAGTCTATAAAATAGTTATTGAGTTAAATAATTATAAATAAAATAATTTAAACATTTAAAACTTAAATCATAAAACAAACAAAAAAAACATGGGTCAGGTTCACCCTGGGAATGGTAAAAACTTTTTTTATCCAAAGCTAAGGTGTCTCTAAGAACTTCTTGATGATTCTGCCAATGATAACACTCCCAACCAAGGGAAATTTATCCATCCCTAGTTCCAACATCCACCAAGGTTTTTTAACGTTGGGTTAACCATCAAATACTATTACCCCTAGGGGAAACATTCACCTCAGGTTAACCATAAAATCCATCATCCCTTAGGAGCAGTATTTTCCATTAGTTAACCATAAGTCCAACATCCCTCAGTGGTAGTTTTCACCCCTAGGTAACCATAAGTCCCATCATAACCAAGGGGACACATTTATCATAAGTTAACCATTTATATCTATACATTTAAAATTGAGAATATACACATATAAAACAACCAAAATAAAGGCATAAAGGACCCCCTTTTTACTTTCACCCTAAAAATTCAAAACAAACCTCCAAGGGGCGTTTTCAATTTTTATAATAATTTTAAATAAAAAACATAAATATTTATCAAATAAGATACATGGATATCATACAAATCTACAAAAATTTTCTACTTTTAAAAAAAATTAATGTAGTTTCTTTTTGTAAAACCACTTCAAACAATATTTCTAATCTCACAAGGGAAAAAATTAACCATTTCCAAAACCGTTTTACCGATACCATTTTTATGAGTTCCAAAACAAAAATCAAGGCCATATTTTAAAAAAACCATTTCCATTTTTAAGATACAATTTAGAAATAAATTTCTTTTCCATTAATCGATGAATATTAAATTCCATTTCACATCTATTAGTTTTAAAACACAACCCAATGTTGGAATAATTTAGACATGGATTAACCCTTTAATAACATAAAGTACGATATATCAAAAAGTATCTAATGAAAATATACTAATCAAGGGAACCCAAATATAAAATCACTATTTATTTACAAGTTCCTTTCATGAAAAATTGGTTTGGCCTCACTACGCATGATTTGAAAATTTATAAAGACTATGGGTTAAGTTCATGGACCAACTACCTCATTACTAGTGAATCCCACTCATTAAATACTAACCACCGATTCAGCCTAGATCAGGAGAAAATGAGAAGCTATAAAAAATTCTTGAAAAGTTTAATATTATCCAAGACAAATGGAAGACCACTTAATAGTGAAATAAATATAAAATATAAGGGATAAATGTCATAGAGTCATTGAGATCTCTCCAATCCATCCAATAGAAATTGATTCAGATAAGAAATGAGGGAGATTCACCCAAGGCAAGAGGGGAAGGAAGGGATGGAGTGTACCAAGGGGTACTAGAAGAATATGGGAGAAAAAGGGAACTAAAAAATTTAAATTAAAGAGGGTAATTTTGGTAAAATTTTCCATTTTAAATAGGTTCATGGTTTGGTTACATGTTTTTTCAAACCATGTATTAATCGTATAGACACTGTTTGAGGCACAACAACTCATATTGTTATGGAACATGGTTTCAACAACCATATAGACCCATCTAAAATTTTATGTAGACACACAAATGGTTTTTTGAATCCCCTATCATAGTTTAAAAAAACAATGTGCCTTAAAAAAATTGGCAATAGGGTTGGGGTGCACAGTTAGCACTAAGCATGTGCTAAACATGCACCACAAAATATTTTCCTAAAAACTATAATTATAAACCCTATAGCTCACAAACCTTATCTAAAAACTTTTGGAACCCCCTCTATCATCAAAACACATAAAAAAAATCCAATTAAGATATCCCAACTCTCAAAATTTGTCTTTAAAACATGATTTAAAAAACAACTTATCCATTAAACTCAAAACTCAAAACTTTACTGAACCTCATGGCTCATCCATAAACCCAATACATATAATAAAGCATATAGTATTTACACTATATTGATAAATGGTATATGTTTAATACAATAATTTTACCCAATTAATCGATGTATGACATCTAAGTGAGCATAGTTCAATCAAAGTAATAAAAAATAGGGTATTTATAGAGGAAATACATTCGAAGAAAAATCATGGTTATACACCGAGAAAGATTAATAAAGACAAATAAAATGATTGATCATTTCTAAAAAATATAAAGACATTATATAATCTATCTAGAGAAATAATTGATATGATTATATTTTAAAAAAAGATTAATAATACACAAGGGATGTAAAATTATAATGAATTAGATGAAAATTACTTTTAAGGAGTTTTGGAAAAATTACTTTGGAAATAAGAGATATCCTAGATATTTTGAAATTATAAAAGATATATTTTATGAATATAGGAGAAAAATAATTTCTTTTAGAAACCATTAAAATATAGATATAAAGTTTTTAATAAAACATCAGAGGTAGAAAAATATGTGCTCTCATGGAAAATGTTAAAATAGATTATTTTCAATATATTTTTATAATGGTGATGTTACAGGTCAATGTCAAAATTTATTTTCTAAAAGGTAAAGCGACAACTTTGGAAATAATTTATCTTTTAAAAATAAACATCAATAATTTATTCCTTAAAAATTTATAAAGATTATTAAAAGAAAATTTGGGGTGGAAGATAAACCATTTTATTTTGAATGGATGGAAAATATTTTAAAATACATTTTTTATTAAACCCACATCATAAAAATAGTATTAGATTTTAATTTTTAAAGGGGTAAATATAATTATTAGAATTATATAAAATAATCCATATGTGAGAAGATTTTTGGGAAGGAAAATATGGACTTGAAAAAAAGAGACAATTAAGAGATTGAGGTTCATTCTTGACAACATTATACATTTAAGTAAGAGAAAAATAAAGTAAGAAGATTTTAATAAAAAGAGGAATTATAACCATAAATATAAAATAGAACCTCATATAAAATATTAATAAATAAATAAATAAATATAATATTGAAGTTTGAATTTTTTTAAAAAATATATCTTAAATAAAGAAAACCGAGTTACCAAATCCCCTTACAGAAAACATACTACATGAATCAAGAACCTTTTGAAAAGGGGTTTATTTGGTAAAAAATGTAAATAACAATAAATAAAAGAAAAAATAACACATAATACAATAATAGGTTGTAATTTATCATAATTATATGATATATGGTCAAGAAGGGAAATTATTTCTCAATGAATGATAATTGAGTTAACAAAAACCCTCACAACTTGAGAAGCATTTAAATAATAACCTATTGAAAGGGAGAGGGATTTAAATTAAAATTAAATTACCCTATATAAAATATATTTTATGATATAATTTATCAATTTTTCTGTATATTCCCCACATAAAATAAATTAGGTGCACAATACAAAACATGTCACAATGAGAAAAAATTGAGATGAAAACCCTTACCTTAGTCTAGATTCAATTTTCACTTGCACAAAACATCATGAATAACTAAAATAATTTTAATAAATAAATACCTAAAAATCTTATTCATAACTATAACCATTTATAATCCTCATTTATAATCATCATATACATATATATATATAGTCATTTTTACCTATGTTTGATATCTGGCGTAAGTGATATTGATCGTTTCGAACTGGTTTTGTAAGAGAAGTGTTGGAATTTATTATTATTCCAAAATTAATAATTAATATATCATTAAAATTTACTATAAGGGTAGAATTATAATTATTTATTAAGTTTTAAATTCTTATAAATAGTATTTAATTCTAGATCCTTAAAGATAAAATCGGCAACAAGCATATTTATGTGATTCTTAACCAACGAAGGGTGTTTTATTAATTAATGAGTTAAATATGGATAAACAATTTATATAAACAAAAATAAATAATTATTTACATATTTATGTTATATTATATGAGTTATTAAATTCCCATAGTCATCTATGATATAAATTCATAGCATTGTTCAAGTGGGTGGTTAAACCGCCCTAAACACGAACATACCATGATCGATGTGTGATTATGAGATGGTATTATTGAAATATCATTACAAATGTATCATAATTATACTATTTAGTGTTCACTAGTGTGATATATAATAATTATAAATTTTTTTTATAATAAGTGATGGATACAAAATAATTACATAGTATAAATAAATTGTTTTTCTTTATTAGTTTGCTTGTTTAAGATGATTAATTTTGTAATGATTGTTTAACATTCATATCATTAATATGTTATTAAATCTTTATGAATATAACCTTATTAATATCATAAAAAATTATATTTATCATTTAAAACTATTATTATTACCATCCATGAATGGTGTTAATGAAAAATGGAACAAATTGTCCCATGGAGGTGGTAGTCTACACATACGCAAGGATGATCCTTTCATTTTCCTCAGAGAGGTATAGAGGAGTAACATGGTTTATTATTCAATAATATTAAATAATTTATATATATATATAATAATTCTATATTAAATTACCTTTTTAATCCATCCATGTTAGGTGGTTAAGGAAAATAAACACATTACTTCATGGAGATGGTAGTTCGCATGTACACTAGATTCACATTTTTGTTTTTCTTAATGAAAAATAGAAATGTGGTTAATTATTGTAACATAATTATAATAATATATACGTATACTAAATATAATTATTTTATCATTTTATGATGGTTTAGTGAAATTTTAATAATAAGGAGTTCATAAAAGGAAATAGAAATAAGAAAGAGAGGTTAAGAACTTATACCTCACTTCCTAGATTATAACCTTTGTGAAGGGGGTTAAGCTTTTTAGGGATGGTATTTTGAGATAAAAATAACCCCTTTATGTTGTATTGTAATTTTTAGTAGATTTTTGGGTAAATTTCGATCCAAAATCAGGGGGTTTTGGTGTGAGGGGAAGTGATAATAGGAGAGACCTTTTTATAAGTTAAAAGGGATGACATTTTTTTAAATACCAAAAAATTATCAACAATGGGTAGTAAATATCAAGAAATGTGGCAAAAAAGTTAATAAATATAGATATAAGAAGTGATCAGGTTGATAAAGGCTTCAACCACACATTACCATACATGTTTAAAACATGTTTGATGTCTTTTTCTCTTAGATTAGTTACTTTTACTATTTTAGCTTTTATCATGGTAACTAGTTTTTACCTAAGGTAAATTATCCTTTAAACCCAAAAATAAAATAGACCTTATTATAGAGTTTTTTCATAATGATTAAAAATTTGAAATAAATATTAATTTATTGAATTTATAAATGTGACAAAAATTAATTTTAAAATAATAAATATGTAATGTATTAAAAAACATTTTTAAAAAAATATAGCTTATGTTATAAAATGTAAAATATTGGTCTATAAATTAAAAAAACTCTTTTAAAATTATAAATTCACTTAAAAAATATATGTTTGTTCTTAGAAAAAGGTTTCATTAATTTTCAATTCATATATATATATATACATACTAATAATGTCATAGAGTTTATAATATTTATAAAAATAATATTTTACACTATGCACCTAAAAATCAATCTTTTAAAAAAAATACAAAAAATGTATTATAAGATAATATTATTATTATAAATCTAATAAAAAAGTTTTTTTTTCAATTTAATATTCTTAAATATATAAATTTAACTTTTAAATAAAATTATAAAGATAATGAAAGAGTATTTTTATAGGAAAATAACTTTTTAAAATACTAATTGATCTTATTCTTAATTTCTATATAAAATTAATAAATCTTGAATTAATCAATAAATATTATATTTTATTAAAATCATAATTTAACAATAACATACCAAGTTTTTTAATAAAAATAAAACCCCAAAAAGATATATTCTTAAACACAATAATGAAATAAATTTGTATAAAATAACCTTATATATTAATATATTTCTTATCAAAGTTACTCTTATTAATACTTAATAAATCTATGGTGAAAAAAGATAAACATATATAAATAATACATTGATACCATGGTTTAATTAATACATCACACAAATATTCACACAACCCATGGACCTTAATGTTTAGTGTCTTAGAGGCTAACTATATAAACATCTTATTTTACAACACTTGTGGTCATTTATCCATAATTGTGATCTGCTAGACCCTATTCTAGACATATCATATGATATAATAATCTTCAAAAATTGGGGAATAAAAACATAAGAAATGGGTGAGCGTGAATGATAATTAAGGGAAACTTATCAACTAGTCATAACTGTTAGAACATAAACCTGAAGGAAAACATAAGAAGAGAGAAATATTAGATAAAAAGATAAAGGGATCATAAGTGACCATCATAAAACTTTATTTATCAATGTAGATCATGGTATAGATATATAATACCCAAGAAAGGTAATCAAAACATAGATTAAAATCATATGATGAAATTCAAATAAAACATGAAATCATTATATATGAAAGAAAAATATATTTAGTACATTGAATACTATAAAAATTTGATACTGCTTGGAAATAAATCACTTCTTATAAAAAAACTAAGTGGAAATAACATAATTATAGGTTGTCATATCATAGTGGAGCAGGCATCACCTCTTGATTCCCATAACATAGTAGAGCAAGAATGCCTTCCTGATTCCAGTAGTAGAGAAATCATTCCTTACTCGATTCCGATAGTTATATCATGAGATATAAAAAATTAACTAATTAATTAGAGGGTTATATATAACCCCACAAACCATCATCTATACATTTGTGTCCCACATAACATAAAACAATTCATTTTATCATAAATAACATATGAAAATAAAATTGGTTTTATAACTTTTCTAAATGCTATCACATAAAAAAATGATCATTTGATGCAAAAAATATAAACACCCAAAATTATTATTTAAAAACTGAACATATGGTGTGATTTATATAACATTACTTCATTAGATAATAATACTTTTTAAAATGGAAGATAAATCACAAAAATTATTTTTCATCAAAATCATTTCTTTATATCACCTTAAAAAGATATGATTTTAAAGACACTTTCCAAAAACCATTTTTTTAAAGATAAAGAAAAGTATTATTAAAAAAAATTCAAAAAAAAACTCTAATAAAGAGTCCTTGGTAAGAAATAAGACATATTCAAATATCTGAAGCGAAGGGAAGAATATAAGATCATGCTAGGGAATAACCTTTTAAATATATTAAAAAACTTTTATTGAAAACCAACATCATTGAAAGGTTAACAAAAACATTGTTTTAAAATGAATAAGGGGAATATAAGGAAAAATAAAGATGAAAACAATTTGAGTTTTCACTAGTAAAAGGAGAACATTGGAGGGATATAAAATAATTGATATAATGAAAAAAATCCATTAAAATATATGAGAATTATTAGTATCGAAATTACATTTTTTATGAAATAATAGATTAATCAAGGAAGAAGTCTTCAGTGTGAAACAAGATTTCCATTGGAAATATTATGTAAATAAAAAATAAAATTATCATAAATTCTAATAATTCAATGTTGAAATATCATAACCAAGTAGAGTGACTATGACCCAAGAAAAATATTTGAGTTAAGAAAACCGCTTACCGTTATTCCTTGTTAGTAGAAAGTTCAGTAACCTCCTATAAAACAAACATAAATATCTTAATACTCTATTTAATAACCTTATTAATATACATTAACTTTTAAATACTTAATTTTTGATCATTTATTTTGAATATATCAGTTATTTGTTATATATTTTTACTATTTAGTGTTAGTAAATTTAACTGTTTCGTGCTTTATGATATCTATTTCAGTACCCATTAATCAAATAAAAATTTTATAACTAATAGTTCATATAATCTACTAGAATTTATGTTTTATAATAACCTATAACCTTATAGTCCCATTATAAGAGAGTTTCTTTTTTTGTTTCATGAAAATGAAATCAGTGATGAATTAGTTTCAGGTTATTTATCGATATTGATAGATTAACTAATAATGATTATTAATTTTTGTGTTATCAATTAATAATCATATTAATAAAATTTATTAATCTTATATATCATATATACTCATCAATTATAATTTATAACCATCCATGATGGTGGTAGTGAAAAATGGAATATACCATTACATGGAGGCGGTGGTCTGCACTTACACAAGAATGATGATTTAATTTTCCATAGAACGTGAGCGAGGACTAATATGGTTTATTATTTTTAGAACCTAAAAAATGTTAAAAATACCATAATTATATATTAAATTCTTTATTAATACATTCTTTTATGTTATTTAATGAAAACTAAACATGTTATGTTATGGAGGTGGTAGTCCACACAAACACACGATTAACGCTTTCGCTTTTCTTAAGTAGAAAGAGGATAGGTGGTTAATGTTTTAACCCAAAATATAAAAAAATTAATTATAATATAAATACTGAATTAATCACATTAAATTGGGGAAAAATAATTTTATATGGCATTACAAAAGGAAATGATAATGAAAAGATTGACCTTACATTGAGAACTTTTGGTTTCTCTTAGAGAATCCATTAAAAAGAAAGGGATCATGATAATATTTTATAACTAGAAGATTATGAGATTGAAAAAGGATTATAATGGAAGGAATTAGGTTATAGTTTTAGGATTAAACCTAAATTTTATAGTGGTATTTAATGGGCTATGAGATGCTTATTTTATAATTAGCAATAATGAATGTTTTGAAAAAGTTTCAACTTAATATAAAGTGAGCACATGTTAAACATGTAAAGTGGCTCAAAAAATAGAAAATAATTGAGTTTAGGGTTATATAAGGTCTATTATATCTCAAATAAGCAATTATAAACATGTTTTTAACATGTTTCAATATATTTAACCCTTTAATTATTACTTTTTCCATTTAATATTTTACCACGGTAACTGGTTTTTACCAAAGGTAACTTAATATTTATGCCTAAAAATAAAGTGGTACTTAATAGATAATCCATTCCAATTTATTCTCAATTTTAAATCCATTTTTTTATTTAATTTCTAAAAGTCTTAAAAATTAATTTTAATATAATAAATATATAATGTATTAAAACAATTTTTGAGAAAAATAGTACTTGAGTTCTAAATTGTCAATAATAGATTTGTAAAATATATTAAATATTTTTAAATTTGTAAATTCAATTATAAATTACATATTTTTTTCAATTAAAAGGATTCTTCAATTTATAAACCGTAATTATATGCTAATAATGTCATAAAAATTCACAGTATTAGAAAAAATTGTATATTGCTCTATTTTCCTAAAAATCGATTTATTTAGAAAAATCTAAAAATCTATTCCTAAGAAAATTTTGGAATTATAAATTAAAAAAGGTTTATTATTTTATATAATTAAAATTATAAAAGTAATATATTTATATTTCGAATGGAAATACAAAATATAAGGATAATTGTTTTAAAAAAATAGCGTTTTAAAAATTATGTGTTATTATTATTATTTTATATCAATTTATAATTTAAATAAAAGTTAATATATTAGTTCATGTTTGATAATATTTTAATTTTTTTTAATTTAATCTATTAGGATAAAATATACAATATTTTACAAAACAGTTCTTAAAAAAAGAAATATTAATTTTATACTAAATATGCTTTAACAAATACCAATAAAATTAGTTATTTATATTCTAAAATTTAACTTTAATACTAGATTGAAATTAAAATATTTATTTTAATTTTATATATACATCATATCACATTTTAATAATAATAATAATAATATTTATACATAATAAATAAATAAATATTTATAATATTTCAATATCATATTTTTATTTCATTATGAGTTATATTATTTTAAATTTCCTACTTAAATATAACTGAATTTAGTATACCTATTAGATATATGTCAAATGACCATATCTGAAATTAATTTTTTTTGAAATGACCATATTTTCATCCACCATATTTGCAACAACTTTATTTTGAACAATCATATTTTGTTTTTATATATATATATATAACCAGAAAGCCAGTTAGAGGCTAACCTCCAACCATTTATTAAAATAAAATAAAAATTCAGTAAATAAGAATACAAGACCAAAAACATCAACTAGAAACCATCAGAACTATACCCGTCACCACACCCATGATAGAAAGCTTCCTCCGTAGTGGCCGATTCCCATTCCGAGCATTCATAATGCTTCAAGACTTTGGCATGATTCCTCCTCAAATTCAACCACTCCAAATAAATAAATTCATTAGGAGATTGCATACCATTATTTAGACATTCCCCGCCTCCCTTTGTTATAGATGACATAGTGGACATCAGATTTGGTAAAAGGGAGTAATATTTTCTCAGCCGCCTTCGCGGTGAGGCAATCCTCGTCTCCTGGGTCTCAAATACCTTCACCTCCCCCCTGGACAATGTTACTATACGAGGGCCTCGCCAATCCACTATTATTTTCTTTATCACTCTCAGAAATATCCCCCCATTTTCCAGGGATAACCACATTTTGATAAGTTTATGAATGATGCTATTGAAACTAAGCATTAGCATCAATTAATGCTAAGCATTGTGGCTGTTCAACCTTTTCATGATCTTCATACAACACCATCCTTATTTCTTCATTTGCAGTAGTAGCCTCCTGAGGTCCAGTCTCCGCATTGGCACCATTATTTTCTGGGTTAGTCACCTTCGCATCCTCTTGTTCCAAACCCTGAAAACATTTTCTTGTAGGAACTGTAATGAGGACCCCTCCATCATCCTTATCCGGCCAATTTTATCAGCACATACTTCCAAAGCCCCCATAGCAGGACCATCATGCACTATAGGGCCTGTTTTCTCCACTATCGCAGGTTTCACCCCCTCGACCCTGCTACTAATAGCCAACTCACCTCCAACACTAGATCCAACTTATCATCATCCTGCTTCCCACCATCCCCAACCTACAGATCACTCCTCAACCGATCAAAAACTGCAGCAACCATCAGATTTAAGGAGATATCTTCAGCCTTGACCACTGCCAATGCACCCATATTGACCAGACCAGAGCCCTTACAAGGATCTGTATCACACACCCTCCTCTATCCTTCATCAGGCCGCATCCTTGGAATATTATTCCTCTTATTGAAACTTTCAGCATGACACTCAGACACTAAATTCCCCAATCGATAGCGTTGCAAACAGTAGTTGACCCATGAATCAAACAAAACTTCTTGTTTCCATATAAACTCCGAACCAACTGCAATCCAAAACCACTCCACTGGAGGCCTTGACACATCTACCTCAACACAGATGTGAGGGTTGATCATATGACTTACAGTGGAAGTTAGAATGTTAGAACAAAGAAAAAGACCCACCATATTTACAATCATTCGAAGAATTGATGGATTCTGAAAAGGCAGAGGAAGTTGAGGGAGGATTACCCATATTTCACTGGAGGTTGGATCACAGTTCATGCAAAGATCAAATGACCATATAAAAAGGGAGAATTTGAAACCATTACGTCATCGAGGGGCACTAGACCAGACCCGAATCATATCATATTCTGAAGAAAATCGAATCATGAGGTGTTGTCTATCCATAAGACCAACAATCACACGGTCCTGAAAATCCCATTTACTAAAGATGAATCAATCAAAATCGTCAAGCGATGGCCTTTGAATATTGAAACATGTGACCAGCGTTAGATCCAGATGGCTCAAAGCTTCCAATAACTCTGACATCGTAATCGGCAACTGCGGTTCACCAAGATGCAAATTAGAAACCTTCAGGCTTAAAGAGATCGTTGGGAAATCAGGGAGAAAATTAGGGTTATAAAAGGGTGTAAACAGTTTCCATGAGCTTGGAGGCCACTGAACCAATTCCTCCTCCCCCCTCCCACCTCCAGGAAGGGGGGGGGGGAGTTGTCGTCGATCATCCTAGGGTTCCATTATTTTCAGGAGCTCGCACAATATCACATATTGGATGGATTTCATTAGTGATATCAGACTCCTGGGGAATTATATTTATTTATATATATATATATATATATATATAACATCACAAAAACTATTCCATTCACACTTCCCATTTCCATAGTTTTCATTTTATATCTCAAAACATTATTTCTAATTTCATGGTATTATTTCTCCTTTCATGGTACACTTCCCATTTCCATATTTTACCTCTAAAAGGACTGATGGAGAAAGTCTAAAATTATAAAATCACTATAACTGGGGTTAAAGTAAAAAATGGAATGATAATTGGTATATTGATCCTAAACTTAAATTTACCTATATCATCATTTTATTTTGAATATATGCACTCCTTTATATCATTCATGTTTATGAAGAACTTTAAATTATCTCATAATACTCTTATAAATTATTTTTTGGTTAAGATACTTAATGGGAATCTTATTAAAATGAAGATTTATCGAGTGATATCTATTAATAGGCACAAATATATCCTAGAGAGAAACTTGATTATTATACCTATGGTTGATTTTGACTTAATCCTTGGTATGGATTATCTCTCAATGTATAATTTAATAATTTATTATCGAGAGAACGTGATTACTATTTGTGATGGGGTAATAGACTCCCTTGTTTTCATGGGAGATAGTTAACCACTCAAGTCTTTTATAGACCTTTAATACTCTCATACATACACTCCCAAATGTAGTGCTGAAAACTCATAACTTAAAACAATGTCTTTGATACCCATATATGATTAAAATTTCTTTCTCACATTTTTAAACCAAGGACCTTGAATTTTAATGTTTTAGAGACTTAGGAAAAATAAAAAACTAATAATTCTCGATTATTACTAATAAATGGGAACTTTTTTACACTATATAAGAATCTAGTAAATCCATATTGTTTCTTCAAATTCACCCAAAAATTATCCACACAATACACTCTTTTAAGCTTAACATACATAATACTTTCTTTAATATCCTAGGGAAATGGAAACATAATAAGGGGCGAGATCAAATATCTAGTAATAGTAAGTATTATAATAATTCATAACATGAGAGATGTGACTCATAAAATGATTTCATAATGAGAATGATCATAATTTTGAGTGCATGGAATAAAGTGATGATATTATAAAGACATGGAATAAAAATTGATCATAACATAAGAGCACGACATTATAGAAATGTGAAAATAATATAAAAATGATATCATAAGAACATTCCAAGGATTACTTCCTAGGATATCATCATTATATGCAATGTATTACTCCCTAGGCCATTATCATATTTCATGGATTAATTTTTAGGCCATCAAAATGGATTATGTTTACTCCCTAATCCCATATATAACATCTAATGAGACATTACCATTAAACAATGAATTTAAAGTGATATCTAGGTGCAACCATCATAATAAAAAGTTATAGATATGTGTGCCAAATTATTTTAATCAATATATCATAAAAACCCAAGGAGATAAAATTAGTTTTATATCTTTTAAAAGTGGTTACATAATTAATCATTCTTGATTCCTTCAATAAGCATGATACGATAAACCAATGAAAAATAAATGGGTATCGAATGAGTTTTATCATTATTCTAGGAAAAATCACACTAAAAAAAGATGATTATGCATATAATATTTACAATTTATAGGAAATCTATATACAATTTAGATATTATTTCCCTAATAAATTAATTTATGGGGAATCTAGTTGAACTCCCTTCAATAAAGTATTTGAAAATAGGGAATTCAAAAAGGGAAAAAATTATAAGTAAATCATGTCTATACAAGAGGATGATTAGGTAAGACAAAAATATTGATGTATCATACCTTAGATATAAAAGATAATTTCAAAATCCATCCAGATAAATAAAGTTGATGGTATCATTTTAAGAATACCCTTCATCAAGAATACAACATAGATGAGGATGTCTCCTAGAAGCATTAGAAAAAATAATTAAAAATAAGAAATTATGATTTCCTTTTAAAAAATTTTAAAAGGAAGATTTTATTAAACCAATATATTAAAAAATTTATTTTTTGAAAACTTAAAAGAGTATAGAGGAAGTATCATATGAAATTACAAAGGTAGAAAAAAGATATGCTCATAAAAAAACATTTAAAAGAGAGTTCTTCCATAAAAAATGACCAATGTGGAAAATGTTAAAAAGATTTTATTTTTAAAATATTTTTAAAAAATAAATTTATTTGAAAAGGGATTTAAAATAATATTTGTGGAAAACTTTTTAAAACATTTATAACATTACTTTTAAGGAAAACCTTTTTTGAAAACTATCCATATAGAAAACATAAAAACTATTCAAAAATATTTTTTGAAACCCAAATAATAAAAATGATAATAAAATTTATTTTGAAAATAGTTTACGTTAAAATTTATGGTCAATTTATTTGAAACATATTTGAGTTATAGATCACACTGTTAATAAATAAAATATGAACATAGAAGAAAATATTCTTCAGAAAGTATTAGTGGTATTCTTATCAGCATCATGCTTTTATTTTAGGAAAATTTTCATAAAAGGGGAGGATATTAATTTATAGAAGAAATATCTTTAGATAAAAATTAAATATATCATTAAAAAGATAATTTTATAAAAAAGAGACTTAGAAGATCAAAATTAAGAAGTGATTTCATAACTAATTGAAAAAAGAAATTTAGTTGAGAAAATAATTATGACTTGAGTAAAATTTTAATCTAAAGAATTAAAGGATGAAGGGATTAAAAATAAACCTAAAATATAATTAATAAAATATATTTCATGATAACATATCAATTGGTAAGGATATCCACTATATAAAATTAAATTGGTTTATAAAGAAAAATGTGTCTCAATGAAGGGAGTTTGAGACAAAAATACCTTATAGCTTAAGATCATTATGATAAAAACTCCATTAAATAAAGTGAGATTTAAGGTGAAGTTATAATAAAATTAATTATAATAAATGAAATTAAATATCCAATTTTATATATATACATAATTTAAAATAAATTAGGATCATAAAAGAATATGTGTCTCCAAGAAGGAAGTTTTTATAGGAAACCCTTACCTTGCTTCATGTAATAGAAAGGGAAAACAAATTTTAGAAGTTCCACTCACTTCCAAAATTTGCACTAATTTATCGAAACCCCCATGGATAATGAGGGATTAAAAATTGTTTCCTATAATAATGCAAGGTCTTCAAGTGATCCCCAAGTATATATTGAGCCGCAAACTGAAGAGATTAACCATTAGGAGAGTCCTCCTCAGACTGGATCACTGGAGGTTGAGGGGATGAAGGACACATGTCCTGAAAAGAATTTTGAGAAGCAGGCAAAAAGCTTTGACTCTGACAACACTGATGTTGAGACCATATATGAAAGGATTAAAGCTCTTCCACTTAGTGAAGGAAGATCTATAGGTCAGGGGCGCGGGCGCAGAAGATCTGTTGCTGAACGGAATGCACTTCGTGTAGAGGAAAGAAGACTAAGTGAAAGATTAATGAAAAAGTTAGGTAAATAGCTTTATCATTGGGAACTCTGCTTTGTACTCCTGATCCCTATATGGTTCCTATGTTTTTTCTTGCTTATTTTCAATAAAAGAGGCGCTGCCTACAACCTTTTTCAAAAAATAAGTGTATAGTTTAGACCATTTGTAGTAGTTTCATAGGAGAGGTGTTAGTGTTCGTTCCTATTAAAAAGTCAATCATTAAAATTAAATTAAATTAAATATAATTTATTACTTATAATTATTTAATAATTTTAAATTTCCTTACAATATTACTTTAATCTTTATCCAAGAAGATGAAATCTACAACAAACATTTTTTGGTGATTTCCAACTTGCGAAGGGTGTTTTCTTAATAAATTAGTTAAATATTGTTTTATCCTTTCCATAACTAATAAAAAATAATTTTTTAAATGTCTTTATAATATTATACCACTAATTATGTTTTCATAATCATACATTACATAATTTTATAGAATATTTCATGTAGGCGGTCAAACCAACCCAAACTTGAACATGCTTTAACTTGATTAGTGTGAATGGTTAAAGAGGTGTTTATTTTGACCTAATATCATTATAAAATAATAATAGTGATATTTAATTTATTTTATATGATATATAACCATATTATATGTTTTTGGGATAGATAATGAAAAACCAGACTAAAAAAATGATTCTTCATGGAAGCGGTAGTCTGCACAATAAATGATTAGCATATCCCATTAGTCCATGAATGAGAGAGGTGAAGGTGGATAATAAGTGATAGTTTTAGAATCATAAATAATTTATATAAATAATATTAATTCATAAATACCATCATTAATACCATCCATGATGGGTAGTGATGAAAAACCAAAAGCATCGCTTCGTAGGGGCGGTAATCCACACACAAGCACTAACGACAATTTTTATTTTTCTTAGTAGATGGAAGAAAATAAATAGCAGTTTCAACATTATTATAATAACATATAAATGAACTAATGATTATTATTTTATTATTATATTATAATTATTATATATTTATGAATGAAATAATAATAAATAAATGTTATGAAAGATGTGATACTTATGTTGAGACCTTGAACTTCCCCTTGATGGAGGCCTTAGATTTGAGGGACTTAGGATAATTTTTGGTGACTGGGTAAATTAGGGTTTTTAAATTAATTCAAGTATAGGAAATTTGGATAGGTTTTAAAGAAAATTTCTAAATTGGAGTGGAGTATTGAAAGGTTGTAATTGATCCCCTTTTATAAGTGAGGAAGATGGACTTTTCCCTAGAAAATAATGGTAATTAAGGGATAATATTGGAAAGGTAAGAAAATTAGGTGAGTTAGGAAAAGGAATATTGGTAAAATATATGGGTATTAATTTAGAACCTAAAAAATGGTTTCTATAAGGTTTGAAGTTCATGTAAACTTAGGAAAATTTGATCCACTTTAGATTAGTCAATTAAACACATATTATTATTAATTAAATATTAATCATGTCAATTATATTATTACTAAAAATATAATTAAAAACTTATTAAAAAATTATAACATAATGATTCTTAATTTTGGATTCATTTAACCTAATTAATTTGAAAAACATGATAAAATATTATTTTAAATTAAACACACATGACATATAAAAAATATGTTTTTAAATAAAATAGTGTTTTTAAAATTTAAAATTATATATTGGATAAATTTTTAATGGTTAGTAATTTTAATGATATAAGTTGATTTATGATATAAAAATCATGGTTATGTGACATTAAAATCAATCCATAACATAATATTTAAAAAATATTAATTAGTTAGAGTAATATTTCTCTTTAGTTATAAAAATGTTGGTCATGGGTTTTCTAACTTAAAATAAAATTTTAAAATGCATACTTTTATTATTTAGTTTCATATTTGGTCACTTAAATGGTTTTAGGACCTTATAGGTCATTATTATATATTAATAATGTCATGAAATTTATAATTTTTATAAAAACCATATTTTAAACTAAAAATTGATATTTTCAAAAAATGCTAAAAACTTCACACTAAGAAACTTTTGGTTTTATAAATTAAAAAATAAATTTAATTTTATAAAATTATATTTAAAAAAATTATTTATATAAATTTTAATATAAAATACAAAATATACAGTTCAAATTTTTTTAAATGACCTTCTTAAGCATTAAGTTTTTCTAATATTATTTCATACCAATGTTCAAATTTAAATAATTTTAATATTTTATTTAATGTATATATATCTTATATGTTATTATAATAATATTTTAAAGATAATTAATTTAATCTAATAATGTGGAATGACCTTCATTTTATGGTGTGTGTAGAAATATATCAAACATAATATTATTTATAGGAAAATATATATACTGAAATCTTGGGATGTTACAAGACCCACCCCCAGTAGCTTGCCTTAATGAAATTATTTTATAATAGGAACATAAAACACTATATATATGGGAATGATATAAAAAGATAGAATATATACCCATTGTACATAAATACATTGATGCATTTCTAGAGGAATTTCCTGGTCATCTACCTTAGTGTGAAGTTGTTTTTTCCATTGAGCTCATTCTTAATACAAGACCAATACCCAAAACTCCCTATAGAATAGAAACTATAAAGCTGATAGAGTTTAATAAAAAATTAAATAATTTATATGATAAGTTATTTATAGACCTTAGTGTTTCACCATGGGGATCACCTGTTTTATTTGTAAAAAAGAAGGATGAGTCTATAAATTGTGCATCGATTACAAGGAGATTAATTCCATTACCATAAAGAATAAGTTTCCTTTACCTATAATCAATGAATTACTTGATAAATTTTATAGAGAATAATATTTTTCAAAGATTTATATTTTATTTGGTTTTTATCAGTTAAGTGTGAAAAAGGAGGATATAACGAAGAGGACATTTCATAGTTATGGAAATTAAGATTTTACAGTAATTCCCTTCAGATTGACTAATGCATCTACTATTTTTATAAATTTGATGAATAGAGTAATAAAGGATTATCTTTATAACTTAATGGTGGTAATAATTAATGATATATTGATATCATTAAAAACATATAAATATCATGAGAACTATTTATGAATAATTATTGATACCCTTAGAGAAAAGAAATTATATAACAAATTAAGTAAGTGTGAACTTTGGATCAATAAAGTATCTTTTATTGGATATATCATCTCCAAGTATGGTATATATATTGATACTTCAAAGAAACATGTAGTCAAGTAATGGAATAAATTGATGAATATAATTGATATTTGTAGATTCCTTGGTTTAATAGGTTACTATCAACAATTTGTTCAACAGTTTTCCTGATAGGACAACTGAACAACTAAGTTGACACATAAATGGGTTAAATTCAGAGGGTATATGGAATTTAAAAAATGTTTTTAATAGTTAAAGGGGAGATTTATTAATTAAATGATATTTAATTTACCATAATTAAAGGAATTATTTGTACTATATATTTATTCATCGAAGAAAGGGATGGGTTGTGTCCTTATGTATAATGATAGAGTGGTTGCTTATGCATCAATGAAATTGAAAATCCATGAATAGAATTATATGAATCATGATGTTGAGTTAAAAAAATATAATATTTTCCTTGAATTTAATACCTTTAAATTAGAAAATAAGAACATTATATTAGATATATAATGCAACACACAACACTGAGCTCAAAAAACCCCCTAAATGTATATTTTTCAAATTTAATCTCTTTGTTACCTTAAAAAACACACAACCCTGAGTATAAATGAACCGTAATATATTATACCATTATAAACTAGCCATAAAATTGTTGGTTATTAATATAAATTCCTAAATTATAAAAATTATGGTAATTAATTGATTATAAATAAAATACTAATCATTTAAAAAAGAAATATTTTATGAAAAACTATATGTTTCTTCTTCTAAAAGGTAGTTTAGTTGTGCTTTGGGAACATAATTAAAAATTATTTATTACCACTTATATAAAATTTATTTTATAATAATAAATAATTTTTTTAAATAATTATATAAAAATTATATTATCATGAATTTTTGTAATTTTTCTTAAATGTTACATTTTTTCGATGAATAGTGAAAAATATTGAATTTTATTGAAAACTACCTTTTTTTTAAACAATTAATTTTTTTAAGTTACATTTTAAATTTATTTAAAAGTAAAATTAGTTAAATTATATTATTATTTAACTATTTTATGTCAATTTATTCAATTTCATATAGAATTTTGATATTAAAACCTTCTATACTTTTGAGAAGTTTCTCTTTGAAAACCTGTTTTCTCGCCATGTCTGTGGGTATATTTTTAAATTGGATTTTTCCACTTATATGAATTTAATTTGGAATAATATATTTCATATTTTTAATAAAAATAATTTATATTATATAATAATTTCCACTTAATTCTTTACCATTATTAATAGTAAAAGTAGTAGAAATTAATTACCATGGTTAAGGGAGAAACTGATTCACTAGAGGGTTAAACTAAACATATAAGTTTTAATATGACCTACCAACTTATTATTATCCAATTTTATGGACATATATAGATTTTATAACCTATATTATTCACATATGACCCATTTTTAGTCCTATTACCTGATAAAAACATGGGTGTAATTGAATCTTTTCTAAAAATCTATGTGTTTCCTCTCCCCTATTTATAAAAGACCACCCCCTCTGCTCCCCTATTTACACTTAAAAATTCATTTTGTTCATCCAAAATTTACAAAAATAACTTCCTTAATCAAATAAAAACATCCTATATCTATTGTTTTTATCATAAATCCATCCTAGAAAGGCTTTTGGTGAAAATGAACAGAAGTTCCCCGAAGAAGTGGTAACGTTCTTAAATGAGAAATTTCATTTTATTTCTTATTAAACCACAATAAAATCTTATTTAATCAAGATAATATATTAAAAAAATCATATCCACTATACTAATATTTTATTATGTTAATTTTATAAACTATATCCATCTAATCCTCCAACAAATGGGAAATGAAACCGTTAATCATATGTATGACAGACTACCATTTTGTGAACTGATATAATTTATTTTCCATCACTATATTTCAAGTATGGATATAATGATGAATATAAAACATTTATATGAAATTTATAATATTATTATACATATTTAATTATAATATCACACATAATTTCTTACTTTACATGCTTGTTAAAATACGATAATGTCGCTCGTGTGTATGGCAGACTACCGCCTCACGAAGTGATGTGATTCATTTTTCAATTACACTTTACATGGGATTTAATAAGGATATATTTAATGAATATATGAGATATGTATTAATTTATATTTATTTTTTAAAATTAATATTTCATACACTTCCTTACCTTGTCACTTGTTAATGGAACGATAACGTCGCTCGTGCGTACGTACTACCTACCGTTACCATGAAGCTATGTGATCCATTATCCATGTTCAAGTTTAAATAATGATTATAAAAATTTTTATAGTGAAAAAATATATTTATAACATTAATATAATTCTATAGATGATAGATCTATATCCTATACCTGAGAACTAAAAATTTCATGACTAAAAATGCATTGGAAAATAAGCCAATTAACACTCGAAACAGTGAAAATAATGAAATATTATTATAAAACGAGTGGAAAAATGTTATAGGAGGATCATATATGATATTATAAAAATTAATATGGCTCTATTATAAATTAATAACATTCTTAAAACCATTATACATGAGGTTAAATCATGTTTACCTAAAAGGAATTGTGATTTAAGGGACTTTGTCTCAATTTCCCTTCATTGAGTCATATTATAATGTTATGTACCTAATTTATTTTATATGGTGTATATAAAACCCATTTTGAATGTAATATCATGATTATTTAATAATTAATGGTATTATAGTATTAAATTTGAATTATTTAATCTAAGGTATTAGGCTTGAAAATTACCAAGTGGTAAATAATTTCATAACTTATTTTCTTTTAATTGGGTTATATTAATTATTAATTATCTTTGATATTATATGATTATTTGTGTAATTAATTATAATTATATTATTTTTATTTTATTTTATTATAATTACAATTTATACACATAATTAATTCATTGACTAATTATCACTTCAATGTTATGATATCTGTGAAGGTTTATTTCACAATATCATTTTAATCAGGATTGTTTATAATTGAATTTACATTGAAGGAAATTATTTGATCATTAAATAATAAACCATTTAATTTTTTTATCCTAAAATTATTCATTAAGTTATAAATTAATAGTTTCATTTTTCTACTATTTGGTACTGATTTTTTTAGAAAATGTTTTTGAGAAAATTCTACTTCATTTCTCTCTTCGGTCGAAAATCATTTTTCTTCTAAAACCATGTCTTCTAAAAATGTTTTGTAAAATGTTTTTAAAATTTTTAAAATTATTTATTAAATATATTTTTCTGATATTTTAATTTTTACAAAATATCTTGAAAGGAATCTTTATGTTATTATTTAAACAATCCATGAATGTCTTTTAGTGAAAAATTAAAAGGAATCCTTGTTTTAACATGTATGGTATGTACATAATTTCCTATTATCTTGAAAAAAAATGTTTTAAAGGTTTATTTATAAGTTTCAAAGATTATTTTTAAATAAAATTATTTTCAAAATATTTTATGAACTTTTATTTTTAAAATGTGATTTCCAAAATGAAAAGGCCATTTTCCTCAAGAATATTTTTAAATATATTTTTATGGTATTTTTATTCATTAATGACAAAACTTTTTTTTACTCATACTCAACTGAGAATATGTTATATTAATACAAACCTTATTCTTTTTATGTATGGTTTATGATAATTTTGACCAAGTAATGTATTGACATTCACTTTCATGATTGATTTTTGTATTCATTAACTTTATATTGAAATATTCAGTTTCCTGCAATCCCTAGACATTAAATTTACCATAAACATACATATTATTTAATATGGATATTATTATTTCATAAAATTTATATCATTTATACATATAGTGTTTTATATTTAAATTTATTTGATTGATTGGGGAAATATTGATAAATCTATATCCTTTACTCAATACAGATATTTGATGATAAGAAATATTATTCATGAATTAAATTGACTATTCTATACATAAAAAAAGATTTGGACATATAGGTACAGGTGGGGAAAATTATTTTTATCCTTTCAATTCATTGGTAGTATCATGACATGAATTAGTTGGATAAAACTAGTTAAATTGGTTTATAGTGTATACCAACCCATAAATTTTAAACTATATGAAAAAAGGTCTTGACGGTAGAGGTATAATGATAACTGAGATCATTACACCCAATAAATAAGCATTTCCTTCATTGAGAATTTATTTATTATTATCCATGATATTTTAATAATGATATTATCTTCAGATTCATTTAATTTTCAGTTTATTAATTAAATTACATGTGTTTTTAGTTATTTAAATTTTTATATTAATTATTCCTTATCCAGTTATGATAGTCATGTTATTGATTAAATAACATGTTTTTTCAGTTATTTACCTTTCCATATTTATTATTCTAGTTAAATTTATAAAATTTCATATGTGTACAGTAATTTACCTTTCTATGTTGATTATGCTTATTTATTAATGATATATTACAATATACCTAACCCTTAATGATTATTTAAGCTCACCCTTTTTTTTTCCTTTCCCAATAATCTAGGAACTATACTATGAATGATATGTAATTATATTCTAGAGGGAATAACGATATTCTTGAAAAAAATGTTGTAATTTTTTCCAAATGTAATATGGGAATCATGAATGTATCTAATTTACAAAGACCACAAAACTATTCATTCCTTGAGTATGTTATTCCTTGTATCTTATGCCAATATAATAAATTAAAACACTAGATATGGGTTATTGGAGTCAAGGTCATTACATTGAAGATATAGAGGCACTAAATCTATGGAGAAATATGTGAAATATATAGTAACCAAAAAATTTTAAATTATATTTTATCTCAAAAAGAGATCATTATGAAGAAAATAAGATGGTTGGAACCACTCAAGGACTATGATTACTCGAAACACTACCACCCTAGGAAGGTAAACATGGAAGCTAATTCATTAAGCGAGAGGGACCATGGAGTTTGGAAAATTATGGCGATTAATAAGGATACTATATTCATGGATCTAGTACATATGGATATGGTAATTCTTAGGAAATTGGATACATCATTCCTTTTATTAGAAATTGTTAAATCATATTTATTAGAAAATATAGAGAACTCATAGTAGGATGATAAGGATTTAAAAATGAGGATTAATGTATAAAATGGTGGGAAATTGATAGACTTTATCTATAAATATTGAGTATTGTTGTTTGGAAAGAAGTTACGTGTTCCATCCATACATGAACTGAATAGGGGGATGCTAGATAAAAAACATGGCTCAAATTTCTTTTACACCATAGTAGCACAATGATGTATATGGATTTAAGAGAATATTTCTTATGGCATGGTATGAAGTGGGAAATTACTTACTATGTGTCTAGATTCTTCGTGTGACAATAGGTAAAATCTGAAATACAACATCCTAAGATAGTCATGTAAACTCTTCCTATACCTATATTTAAGAGGGATAATATTATAATGGTATTTTTCACTAGAATTCCAAATACTATAAGGAATAATGATTCTATGTGGTTCATTATTGATCACCTTACCAAGTCAGTAAATTTCATCCCAATAAGGGAAGACCCAACCCTTGGGCACCTTGTATGGATCTATATCAATGCATTCGTGAGACTTTACAAGGAAATGCTATTCATTGTATTTGATCATGAAACTCAGTTCCCATTGAAATTATAAAAGATTCTTCAAAAGGATCTCAACATCGAGGTAAATTTAAGCATCAGTTATCATCCCAAAACCGATGGGTAGTCTAAAAGGACTATTTAGATGATAGAATACATGTTGAGATCATGATATATTGACTTTCATGGATCATGGTATCATTATCTACCTCTTTAGAATTTTCCTACAATAACAATTTTTATTTAAGATTCCAGATGGCACTGTATGAGGTATTGTATGGGAAGATATGTTACACTATAATTTTTTGGAAATAAGTTAGAGAAATAAATATAGTAGGACTAGAACTTGAGGAGGATAAAACCAAGAAATCATGAACTATTAAGAACTATATCAAAGTATACAAAAGAATAAAAAATAATTATTAAGATAATCGAAGGAAAGACACAGAATTTCAAGTGGGGGATCTCTTATTCTTAAAGTTTCCACCATAGAAGGGAGTTGAAAGATTTAGTAAAAAGGGGAAGGTAAGCCAAGGTACATTGGGAATTTTAAAATTATTGAGATAATTAGTAATTTTTTTACTAATTGGATATGACACCCAACCTTTATAAAGTATATATCATCTTCCATATTTCATTATTTAGGAAATATAAGCCGGATCCAATGCATAAACTCACATATGAGTGTTTAATGTGAAACATACTTTTTTTTATAATAAAGAGCATGTCCAGATTCTTGATACTTGAGAGCAAGTGTTGTGGAATTAAATAACTTGGAAATTAAAAGTCCTTTGAAGAAATCACAAACCAAAGGAGACAACATGGGAGCCTAAAAAAGCTACGAGGAAGGAATACTGTAATGAAACACAATTTTATCAATGAAAATTCCCTTTAAATAATTAAGTTATATAGTATAAATCACATAAAATCACATATAGACCACAATAAAAACTTTATAAAGGAATAATGAATGAAATAATAGGTATTTATAGAAATTAAGAAATCTATATGTATGGAATAGTAACTTGACCTTTGGAATAGTAATATGACCCTTATGAATTGTAAAATAACCAACGGAATAGTAACCTCACCCATGAAAGTAAAAATAAAATTTAGGTATCTTATAAATGAAAATATGATATAATTATATCTTAGTATAAATAAATAAATGTTTTGAAAATGATAAATTAAGTTTTGGTGTTTTTTTAAAACATAAATGTTTATTTACAAGTTTATAATTTATATAATGACTTGAAATAAAATTTATTTTCATAAAATAGATTCATAAATTATTTTTTCTGTTATGAAAATAATATAATTTTATGATACCTTAATTAAATTTTCAAAGTGTTATAAAATCATTTATAATTTTAAAATATGTATTTTTCAAATAAATGACGATTTTAAATAAAAATTGAATTTATTATATTTATAAATTTATTTTCCTAAAATGTACTTCTTTTTTTAATTCTATACATTGAAAAATGGTTAGGGATAATTTTTTGTATTTTTCTAAAATTGTTGAATTTTTGGTGAATAATGAAATACAGTAATTTACAGTATAAGGTAAATAAATGCATTTTTGAGTAATTTTTGAGTCATGGATGATGTAAGTGTACTTTGGTTCAAACTCACTTGAATTAGTTACTATATTTATTCATATTAATCCAAAACTATTCACATTCGTGAGCCAAAATAATGAACTAATTAATAAAATAATAAAAAATACCCCTCTCCTGCACTATAAATCCTACCCCTCACAACCACTTTTCCTCATACCTATAAATCCTTGAAGATTATAAAAATTATCCCAAAACCTCTTTCCAAGTCTCTCCCCCATGTATATAACCTTTTGGTCCTAATAAAATACCAAACTCAAGTCCCTTAAGGAGGTTCTCAAGGAGAAGAATTCAAGAGGTTAAAGCCTCTTTCCTTTTATTTTAATTTCTTTCCAATTTATTTTCTTTTATTATTACCTCCTCAGCTATTCTTAGATAAGTGATAGGGTAACTCCATTATTTTACATATACTATAATTTTATTATATTAATGGAATAATACATCATCATTTCTTGCCCCTCCCCTTTTTGTTCTAAAAATGAAAACATCATTCGTGATGTGTTAATTTACCGCATTCAAGGATGAAAAATTTTCAATTTCGTATACCACATTCAAGGCTGGTCATAAAACTATTTTGATCGTTAAAAAAATTATAATATTTTTTTTAAAACTTATTTAATGTTTTGGAACCAATAGATTTATATAATATTAAATAATAGAACAAACGTAGTTCGTGATGATCGAGAAACTGCCAAATTAATATAAACGATTATCATTAATGTTTTATATAATGAATCATCCTTATAAAATATAAAAAAATGATATATAATAAAAAATAAACTGATGGAAGCTCATTAATAACATATAATTTAATTTCTGGACAACTTCTCCCATTCTATATGATCTTTCAAACACATATACAAATGAACCGATCATAAAAACCAAGGAAAGAAACACTCCCGAATGATGAAATTATATCTTATAACTTATCAAAAAAGTCATAAATGAACTTAATAAATTTTTTATAAATAAAATAAACATATAAAAGGTTCATAATTAATTAATGTATTTAAGTTTATTATCCAGGACTTTAAGTTCCAATGCAGAATACTTTCCAACATAAGGTAAGGGATTCCTCCCAAACCTATATTTTTTCCTTTGGGTTATGCTTTATCTCTCTTTATCCTAATATAACTATTATTTATTTTCATAAAATTCTTCTTCATTATGTTTATATATTCCAAAATCATGTATCTGTGTCATTTCATCCTTCTTTGGTGGGGAAATACATGCTTTAATAAGGTTCCCTTCTCAATTATTCCTGATAAGAAAGCCTGATTTAAGGGAACTTCCTACACTCTATAATCTATTTTAATCCTCTATTATTTTTCTAAAATATATAATTTTAACATGAAAAACTAACTTGGTTCATTTTTGGTTTTATATAAACAATTATGCTTTTTTGTTTTAAAGAATCTTGACAAATTTCCCTTAAACCATTATAAAATGATTTAATTCTAATGTTTCTTAAACCCTCTTTTTATATGTTTTCACTTTAGTTTAAAATAAATTATCATGATATATTCATATTTTACCTTATGAATTTCCATTTATTATTTAAATCTATTCTTTCATTGGCAACATTATGATATTCCCGTTTGACATGCCTTTTGACATGATTATGATACCCAATTCTTTCATGGGAAACCCTTATGTTTATGTTTGATTCCATATGTATGATTCTTTATGTGGCACACATATTCATGAACATGTTATGATGGGTGTGCCCAGATAGTGCTCTAATGAATTGGGTAATGTTTAGTCTCATGATAAATTATATGTAATAGTCTTGGTGGTTAGACATGAGTCATGCCCCATGTGAAATAGTCTTGGTAGTTAGCATTGACTTGTGCACTATGTGCAATGATCTTGGTGGTTATCCTTGACTCATGCTCTATGTGAAATGGTCTTTGTGGTTATCCTTGACTTGTTCTTATGTCATGTTTTATGTTTCTTCCACAGTCATTTTATTATTTGATTACATGATCCCATGTTATATATGTTATTCTTCCATATATTTATTCATGCACCATACCTTTTTTATGTCATCATGTTATTCCCTCTAACCCATGTGCTAGGCTTTATTCTTATGTTTATTCAATTACTAGGTTTTTTAGCTCATCCGTTTGTTCATGTATTCTATAGGTTATCCTATATAGATGTAAGGGCTTAAAGGATGTTAGGATATCATTATAAAGATTAAATAAAATATGTTTTTATTTTGGTTTCAGGATTTATAATTATGTATCTAACCCACATAATATAATAGAATTTACGATCCTTGGTTTTTATTTAAAGTCTAATTTTGATTAAAATCATGTAATAATATTTTTATAATGATAGGGCTGTTATAGTTTGTATCAGATCATGGTCTAGTTATTTTAGGAGATTAGGACTAGAGAACTTTAGTAAGAACCCTAGGGATAATTCTATCACCATGGATAACCTAAATTGAAACTTATAGATTCAAAAGTTGGGATATAAGTTTAATTTAAAATTTTGTACTTATATATTTAGAGTTATATTTTTATATGCTTATTATCCAAGTATTCAATCCTTGTTAATTGTACATTATTTTTCTTAGTAAATAAATGGAAATAGGAGAAACCATGCCAACAATCAATGTTATTGGAAATGTAATGATTCCCCTAATGAAATTCCAAATATGATGGGAAAAAGCACTCAAAACTTCATGATAATACTTTCTCAACCGGATCAAGTTGTTAATAATAAATTGAATTGCATGGAATTCCCTCCTTCTCCGTAGAAAGAGCAAGTTGTAGTAGAATACTTTATGTGACAAAGTCATCCCATGTTTAGTGGATCTTCCAATCCCCTGCTCATAGAATAGTGTATTAATTCTATCAAAAAGAAATTATCTATCATCTAGAGCTCAGAGGAAAACAAATTTGTGTTGTCAGTCTATCGTTTTGATGAGTAAGCTGATCAGTGGTGGACACTGATCAAGAACATAAAGTCCAAGGAGGAAATTGATTCCATGTAATGAGAATATTTATAGAAATTATTTTTCAATAAATATTTTACCTGAAATCTCCATATTAAGATTGAGAGGTAGTTCCTTAGTCTAAATAAAGAGGAAGATGATTCTATCAGGTCATATAAAGAAAACATCATAAGCCTTTCACGATATGCCTCTATTTTTTTCATGAATACCGGAATCAAGGTGGATCATTTATTTAGTAGACTAAAGTCTATTCTACAATAATCATTGGTGATTCGAGACTTTCAAAAATATAAAGAGATTGTATGTTGTTCCCTTAAGGTTGAAATGGAGATCAGAGACTCTCAGTGGTCTCATAGGCTAAGAAAACAATTTAGAAAATAGAGTTAATATTGGTGGATCAATAGATAAATCCCATTGTGGAAAGAAAACCCAATATCCCATGTGTCAAAATTGCGAGAAGAAGCCTCCTAAGAACTATCTAAAATGAATAATTAAATGATTTAAATGCGGAATAAGTGGGTATCTGGATAATAACTACCGATGGGATATAAATAATACCACTAATGTGGAAGAATAAGGGAAGGTTCAAATTAAAACTCAGCCTGTAGTGTTTCAACTATAATAAATGTGATCATTATGTGAGCCATTACCCTAAGGCAAGGGTTACTGGAGGGAATCAACAATAATAACCTCCAAGTCAGCAAGGAAGGTCATATGGTATCACTAATACTGAGGTGGATCCTAATAATGAAAAGGTGATAGGTACGATGGTTATTCATTCAAGAATAGTGAACATACTATTTTATTTCAGTTCTACACATTATTTCATATCTTGAATGTTTTTAGAACTATTCAAAAACCGCCTCAAAATACAGAGGTTGAGTTTTCTATGATAGTAGAAAATGGGGAAATTATTACATCCAAAGTATATAACTCATCCCCAGTTAATGTTTGTGGAATGAACCTCCCAAAAAATATTGTCTTACTTCCTTTTTGGAGTTTGATGCTATTTTGGGAATGAATTTTCTATCTTTATACAAATTCATCATTGACTGTCAAGAAAGGGAGATCACTCTTCATATCCCAAGGAATACTCTAATTTTGTACAAGTTTAAATTGGAGGAATAATCTCTTTAATAATCAATGTCTCAATTGTGGATATCAATGCCTTATGGGAAAGAATTTCAATCTCAAATGATTGAGGAAAATGGGAGAATCATACTCGAAGACATGCCCATTATGAGAGACTACACTGATGTGTTCCCTGAATAGTTTCATAGTCTTCCTCCTATTCTATAGGATGAGTTCTCAATTGAACTTATTCCTATATCTCTACCTATTTCAAAGACACCTTATAGAATGACCATTGTTGAGATAGAAGAACTAAAGAAGTGGTTACAAGAGAATATGGAAAAGGGTTTTATATTCCCAAGTGCATCACCATGGGGCACACCAATCCTCTTCATTAAGAATTAGTATGGATCAATGAACCTCTTTATTGATTATTGTCATATCAATAAAACCAAAATTAAGAACAAATATCCCCAACCAAAGATAGATGCCTTATTTGATCAACTATATGGGTCTAAGTATTTATCTAAGATGGAAATTCAGTCAGGATACCACCAACTAAAGGTGAAGAAGGAAGATATTCCCAATAATTCCTTTCAAAACAGGTATTGAAACTATGAGTTCATAGTGATTCCCTTAGGAATCACTAATTCTCTAGTGATTTTCATGGACTTGATTAATATAGTCTTTAGAGATTACCTCAATAAATTTTTGGTAGTATTTATTGAAGATATTTTGATATACTCTAAGTGAAATGAAGAACATGAGGAGAATTTTAATACTATGATAAAGGCTTTTATAAGGGAGAAACAATATGAGAATAACAGTAAATGTGAGTTATATATGGAGGAAGTATCATTATTGGGGCATGTAATCACAATAAAAGAGATATATGTGGACCCTTCCAAGACAAAGGCAATCGAAGAGTGTCCTAATCCAATATCTGTAATGGAGATCCATAGTTTTCTTGGTTTATCTGGGTATTACCAGTGATTTTTGAAGAAATTATCATGATTTTACAACTCACTAACCCAAATGACTTGAAAGGTAGAACATTTTTTCTGGACCAGTGAATGTGAAAACTACTTTAAAGAGTTAAAAAAGAGGCTTATCACTGCACTAGTTCTCACTCTGTCAATAAGTAGGGAACTATTTATAGTGTAAAATGATGCTTTAAATAAGGGATTAGGCTGTGTACTGATGAAAAGTAATAAAGTGATAGCCTACGCCTCAAGGTAGTTGAAAATTCATGAGAAAAACTATCATACACACAATCTAGAGTTGGATACTGTGATCTTTACATTGCAAATTTTGCAGAATTATCTCTATGAAGAGAAGTGTGAGATATATACTGATCATAAGAGCCTAAAATATATATTCACATAGAAGTAGAATAATATGCACAAGATTATATGGTTAGAGATCATCAAGGATTATGACTATTCAATCCACCTCCATCCTGGTAAATAAAAAAAGGTTGTGGATGCTCTGAGTAGAAAGGATCCTACATCTTTATCAATAATGAGAATTGAGAAGGATATAGTCTTCTCAGACCTTCAAAGTATGAACATAGTAATTTTTAAGAAAGGAAAATCATTAATACTTTCTAAAATGTTTTCTCAACCATCCTTTATAGTGAAAATAAAGGATGATCAAAGAAATAATGTAGAAATTTTGAAAAAGGTGGAAGCTATCAGAAATGGGAAATCCTCAGAGTTCTAAATGGATGAGGAAGGTGTTGTGAGATTTGGGTCCTGGATATGTGTAACATCAAATCCAGAGATAAATAAAGAGCTTATGAATGATTCACATAGATCAAAATTCCTTATTCACCTAGGGAGAAAAAAGACGTATTGAGATATCCAAGAAAACTATTGGGGGGACAATATGAAGAGGGATATCGTTGAATATACATTAAAGTGCAGGGTATGTTAGCAAGTGAATGATGAAAGGAAAAAATATAAATGGATTATGTTACCATTACCCATACTAAAATGGAAATGGGAAAACACCACCATGGACTTTATTATTGGAATTTCAAAGACATATAGAGGAAAAAAGCTATATGGGTTGCTGTGGATCATTTTAGAAAGAAATATCACTTCATCACAATTTGATAGAACATTTCATTGGATCAAATGGGATAGATATAAATTAGATAAGTGGTAAGGCTCTATGAAGTACCACTATTTATTATATCCAATCAAGATCTAAGATTGACCTCCAAGTTTTGGAAAAGTCTCTAATATGCTCTAAGAACTGAGCTGAACATTAGTACATCCTATCATCATCAAACTGATGGCTTATCTGAGCAGAATATTAATACATTGGAAGACATGTTGAGAGTGTGTTATATGGACTTTAAAGGATGATGTGAGAAACATCTTCCCCTATTTGAGTTCACTTACAATAACAGTTTCCACTCGAGTATCCAAATAGCTCTATATGAATCCATTTATGGGAAAAGATTCCGAAAACTGGCATGTTGGGATGATGTTGGTGAACATAATATGCTAGGACCTAAAATGGTCATATAAATGGTATAAAAGGTGAAAACCATTCAAAGAATATCCAGGTAGCCCAAAGATGAAAATAGAGCTATGTAAATAATTGTTGATGATACTTGGAGTTTATGGTTTGAGACATTGTATTCCTCTACATATCTCCTTGAAAGAGGATCATGTGATTTTTGAATAAAGGAAAGATGAGTCTGAGGTACATCAACCCCTTTGAGATTCTAGATCATGTGGGAGCTCTGACCTATCAACTAGCACTTCCACCAACCACGTCTCACGTACATGATGTATTCCATATATCCCTCTCGATGAAGTATATACCAAATCCATCACATGTAATGAATTCAGAGGTGGTACAATTGGAGAATTATCTCTCTTATGAGGAGTTGCCGGTGAAGATCTTGAATTATAGAGATAAATTTCTATGTAATAGGAGCACTCACCTAGTCAAATCACTATGGTGGGACCATAAGTATGAAGAGGCAATGTGGGAACATGAGGATGCAATAAAGGATAAGTACCCTCACTTATTTTCCCTTTATTTTGCATAACAAAATCTTGAGGGAAAAATTTCATAAGGGGGGGGGGGGAGAATGTAAGGACCTAAAATTTTATCAATTAAAATTACCTTCTAATAAATATTTTATATTGTGTAAATCACACAAAATAACATAGAGAGTAAAATACAAACTTTATAAAGTAATAATGAAATAAAGAAGAGGTACTTCAATAAATTAAGGAACCTATACCAATGGTATAATAACTTTACCTTTTGAATAGTAATATGACCCTTATGAATAAAAAACTGGCCAATAGAATAGTAACCTCACTCATGAAAGTAAAAAATAAAATTTTGGTATCTTATAATTGAAAATATGATATAATTATATCATAGTTTAATTCAATAAATGTTTTGAAAATGATAAATTAGGTTTTGGTATTTTAGTGAAACATAAATATTTATTTACAATTTTATAATTAATATAATGTTTTAAAGGAAAATTTAATTTTATAAAATAGATTCATAAATTAATATTTTATTATCTTATGATTATAATATAATTTTATGAGGCCTTAATTAATTTTTCTAAGTGTTATAAAATCAATTGTAATTTTAAAATTGGCATTTCTCGAATAAATGAGGATTTTAATTAAAAATTAAATTTCTCATATATAGTTTTTCTTCATAAAATAGAGATTATTTTTGAATTCTACATGTCCAAAAATTATTAGGTTGAATTTTTGGTATTTTTTTAAAATAGGTTAATTTTTGGTGAATAGTGAAATATGATAATTTAAAGTATACAGTAAATAAATGTATTTTTGAGTAATGCTCATGTCATGGATGATGTAAGTGGACTTTTTTTAGAAATATAATGAATTATTTATTATATTTAGTCACAAGAATACACACTATTAATAGTCTTGAGCAAAAATAATAAACCAATGAATAAAATAATAAAAAAACATCTCTCCTCAACTATAAATACCACCCCTCACCACCTATTTTTTCTCATGCCTTTAATATCTTGAATCTTACAAACCTTATACCCAATACACTTATAAATTATATCCCCCACATCTAGTAGACTTTTTTATCCATATAAAACTGAACTCAATTGCCTCAAGAGGCTCTCAAGGAGAAGAATTTAAGAGGTAAAAACCTATTTCCTTTTCTTTTAATTTCTTTCCAATTTATTTTATTTTCTTATTATATACTCACCTTCCCTTATAAAAGTTCCATGTTAACTCAATTATATCACATATAATATAATTTTATTATGTTAATTGAATAATACATCATCATTTCTTTCCCTTACCCTTTTTGTTCTAAAAATGAAAACATCGTCCGTGATGTGTTAATTTATCAGATTCAAGGATGACCAGTTTTTAATTTACTTCACCACTAAAGGCTGATCATAATACCATTTTTATGGTTAAATAAGTTTATAATATATTTATTAAAACTTATTTAATGTTCTATAACTTTTATATATACATAATATTAAGTAATAGTACAAAACTAGTTTGTGATGATCAAAGAACTGCCAAATTAATCTAAACGTTTATCATTAAAATTTTATCTAATGATTCATCCTCATGACATATAAAAAATGAAATATAATAAAAAATAAAATTCTTTATGTTAATTAATAACATATAATTTTAATTTTGGATAACTATCTTTTCACGACCCGTCCTCGGGGCCCGTGCCGTGACTACCCGAAGCCCGCCTTCCATAGGCCAGGGGATGGCGACTAGCACCAAAGGCATAAATACTGATAATTGGGAAGGAATTGAATTTATAAAAGTAAACAAAACACCACAGAGTACAAGCGGAAGTAAAACACTAAGTAAAACTGAAACAAGCTGTGCTAAAAGTAAAGGGGCTGGAAATACAAGCCCAACTGTAAAGTACAATGGAAAATATAAAACAGCCAGAAGGTGACAAGCAGCTCTTGGATCATCCACCAAGGATCCTACCTGAAGGGTAGGTACAGATAGTGCAACTCCTAGATCGTCCACCACGGATCCTACCTGAAGGGTAGGTACAAATATCCTCCACAATGCTCTCACCCGTCAATCTCCTCCGAGTGTCTCCTCATCGTGAAGTCCACCACCGGATACTGTCTCATCCTGAGGTCCACCTCCGGGTACCGTCCAGTCCTCGAACACTCGGCCTCTGTCTGCGCTGCCCATCGTCTGCAACCAACACAACGAGGTGCGGGCATAGCCTGTGCAGGGGTGAGTATAACTATACTCAGTAGGGACCCCGAGACCCTAAAGGTCTCAATAAATCCGACAAGGATGACCACAAAGAAGATCTCAACAGATAACCTCTACTTAGGTATATGCCCATACATATACCCAAGTTATCAAGTAACCCATCTCAATCATGAGGAAACACAAAGATTATGAAATCAATGGATAACCACTGCCCACGTATATGCCTATACATATACCTAAGTTATCAAGTGACCCATCTCAATCACGAGGAAATAAAAATATTATGAAATCAACTCAACCAGGATTTTATTCATGATGTCAAAACCATGGCTGCTGGAGAACTCCTCCTCTGTTGAGTAAAGTGGGCCTACCGCTACAACCAAGCATGCCCCACTAACCTTGGACTGCTGTAGTACTCCACCTATCGAGTACTGTGGGCCTGCTTCTAAAACCAAGCGCTTCCCACCATGGGTCTGCCGCTACATCCAAGCGCTCCCCCTCATAGGCTCCAGAGGTACTCATTCTGTTGAGTACCGCAGGTCTACCACTACAACCAAGTGCTTGTCCACCGTGGGTCTACCGCTACAACCAAGCGCTCCCCCTCATAGCCTCCATAGGTAATCCTTCTATTGAGAACCGCAGGTCTGCCGCTACAACCAAGCGCTTCTCCATCGTGGGTCTACCGCTACAACCAAGCGCTCCCCCTCATAGCCTCCAGAGGTACTCCTTCTGTTGAGTACCGCGGGTCTGCCGCTACTACCAAGAGCTCCTCCACCGTGGGTCTACCGCTACAACCAAGCGCTCCCTACTGGGCTATCCGAAACACACCGAGTCGATCGATCAGCGGTGGTCAAGTCTCAGCCAGCTCTAGGGTTTCCGCACATAGCATGCTCATTCTAGGAGGGTTCAATCCACATGATACTGGTCGATACTCCATGTATCACAAAGTTCCACGAAGAAGTATCTCAAAGGACCGCCTCGTCAAAGGGGTCTTAATGCAACAGACGGCGCGTCAGTCGGACGCCCGGTCTTTGAGTTACTAGCCTTTTCATCCCAGGGGCCCGGTTGGTTTCGTGTATGAACCAACCCGACCGTATCTCGACTATACCCCGAACTCTCATAGGGCATACTCATTGGGACCGTTTTTCAACATGATCACCAACGTCGCTGATGGTTCGTCAAACGAACGTCCGGTCTGAAAGTTATCCGCTTTTCCGTTTCAGGGGCCCGGTTGGATTTCGAGTACAATCCAACCCGGCCACTATCCAACTGTGTCCAAAACTCAGGAGAAGCATGATAAAAGTCATCTCATCAAGAGGAATCCAACAAATTCGACGACACGTCAATCGGACATCCCGAGCTCGAGATATAAACATTTCCACTCCGAGGGCCCTGTTGGTTTCTTGATCAAACCAACCCGGCCGTAACCAAAGTCCTCCGAAACCCAAGGTGTAATATACCGAAACGACCGTATCGTTCCAAGGATCGCATCTCAGCTAACGGTGCGTCGATCGGAGGTCCGCAGCCCATGTTATGGGAAAAAGACCGTGAGAGGTCCGGTATTAGGGGGTTCGGGCCCAGTCCGACCCGACCCGATACCCTCTGGGTCGGCCCGAACCAGGTCCGGCCCGCTTGGGCACGGCCCGGCCTGGCTGGCACGGTGCGGCCCGGCCTGGCGGCTCGGCCGTTACGGCCGATCGAAGAGGGGGGGGGGGGGGGGGGGGGCGCTGCCCCCCCGCATGGTGAAACCGCGGCCCCCATGTGGGGGGCCGCACCTGCTGGCCAACCAGGGGTTACGAACTCCCAGTTTTTCCCCCTGACCGGCCGGCCCGCTCCGACCGGCCGGCTGCTGCCGCCACGGGACCAGCATGGGCCTGTCCTCCTGCTCCGACGCCGGCGGCCCGAAATCGGCCGTCGGTCCCTGCTCCGCCGCGGCCTTGGTCCGCCCGACGCGGCGTGACGGCGCCACGCCCTTCTGCCGCGGCCCCGCTCCAGCCGCAGTGCCTTTGTGTTTCTCTGGTGTGGCGCGACGGTTCCGCGCTTCTCTGCCCTTCCTTTAACATTTCCCGCACGGTGCTTCGTCACCGCACCACCTTACACGTGCCGCAACAAAATCAAACCAACAAGGGGGAGGAGGGTCGACCGTGTTCGTGTAGTCCGAACTCCTCCCATTATTGTGATATCAGGCGACTCAAATTGAAAGGAAGAAAGCGACGGAAGTAATCATGGACAAACCAATAAAATAAACCCCTACCTCAAGCATCGTCGAGCGAGGGTTCATCGCATAAAAAGGCATCGTAGAAGGGGAATTGTTACGTTGCGAAGAAGGGATTCTTCGGCGTCACGTCATTGATCTATGAGGATCCGGCGTTCTTGTCAACCTTCTTCGGAGGTCGGCGTTCTTCGCATTCTTCACGTTCTTCGTCGAGGAAGGAGTGTTTCACGGCTTGAGTGATTTCTCCCAAACCCTCTCGCACAACCAACCTATAATAAAATAAGACTTTTCTTATTTTATTAACACACAAGTCAACGTTTTGAATTTCAAAATAAATTGAAACAATCAATTAATTGAATTAATTGAGGAGTTTTAAACCGCCCAATTAATGAGGCGTTTATTATCTAGATTAAATGCAAGGGTTGACTTAATTAAAAGGGGGGTGCGGGTGCATTACTTAATCAAAGGAGGGGGGTTGAAAACAATGTGGGGCTCGTGTGGGCCCCACCCCACAAATATCCTACCTAGTGGTGTAGGATATTGTGTGTCCCAACTTAACCTCTTAAATTAGGTTAAACAACTTAAAATAAAATAAATTGGTTGCACCATTTTATTTTATTCATTTACTTAACCCAAAAATTTAAAAACCACACCCGAGCAAACGCAACTACGGAAAAGGTGTTTCTAAGCAATTATCGGAGCTGCGATTCCATCGGTGCCCTCAGAATTAGATTCCGAGCACCGGTTCAAAAGTTAGAAAAACCCGCTCGTTCGTTCACTGAACGTACCCGAGCTAAACTTCAGAAAATGATTCCGAGAACACCGGGCCTCAGAATCAGGTACCGTTAGAAACTGCGTTCTTTTAAAATACCAAAGAAAATTAATAATAAAATTTCCCTTGAATTTTATGGGTATTTACATTACTCCCACCTCAGGCATTTACGTCCCCGTAAAGATACATCAAAAACTAGTGAAACAAAAGTGGTACTGAGCACGCATCTGAGCCTTCCGCTCCCATGTGCTCACCTGGAGGTTCCTGTGCTGCCAGTGAAAGCGCACCTGAGGAATCGATCGTTCACGCAGGACCCGCTCCTGTCGATCCTCGATCTCCATTGGAATCTCCATGCATGTCACCCTGTCATCGACGTCCAACTCCCTGAGGTCGATGATGTGTGAAGGATCATGAACGTATCTCCTCAGCTGAGGTACGTGGATGATTTCATGAACCCAGTGCAACTGAGGTGGAAAGGTCAAGCGGTAAACCACCTCGCCTACCCTGCTGAGGACCTTAAAGGGTCCGATGAAGCACGAAGATAACTTGACTCCCTAGCCCAAACTCCGTAACTCACATCGAGGTGAGACCCGTAGGGAAACGTGGTCTCCATCCTCAAACTCTAGTCGTCTCTACATCCTATCAACACAATAATTTTGCCAGCTCGGAGCTTTCCTCATCCGCTCTTGGATGACATGGAAAGTTTTTGATCCTACAAGAGCTGCTGAGATTTCTTCTTTTCCGATTAGAGAAATCTGGTCTCATCCCCTAGATGAACCACATTATTCTCCTAATACAGTCAATCCCGATATGGATGATACTAATCCATACCAAGGATGACGTCATAAGGCCTCGACGCTACTACCAAGAGTTCCAACTGTTACTCTCACCTCCAAGGGTTGAGTCACACTGTCGGCATCAGTGTGTGGTCACTGGGGCTCCTCTAGTAGGTATCTCAAAGTGAGGGTCAAGTCAACGGTTTTTAAACCGGAACCCCTTAGTAACAACATAAAGAGAGGACATGAAGGTAAAAGCCACAAGAAAGGTGTCTTTTATTACTGCAGCTCAAAGTACAAAGACACAAAACATCTAAAAACAAACATCAACCAAGCTAGAATAAAAATGAACAAAAGTCTCCAGGTCTGGAGCTAGTCCCACTCCTATCCATATGCTTCTGGAGCTTGATGATCGTAGGCCTCAGCTGCCTGAAGCTGAGCTCTCCCATGTCCACCTATTCTCTACGGTCGGGGTGGACCTCCTGGTGGTGGTGGTGGAAACACCTCGAAGCGTCTTCTACCTCAAGCTGCACGGCCAGCTCCCCAGCCATGGTCTCTTGCTCCTTGCGGTCCGCCTCAATAGAACCTCTGCCTCTTCCTGGGAGGTCCTTCATTCATCTACTGGTTATCTGTATGGCGGGTCAGACAGTCATGAGCCATGTGACCAACCCCGCCGCAGGAGTAACACTGTCCGTGCATGGTAAGTCGTTCTCCACCCCGGGTGCCTCGCACAAATGATCCTGTGTCATGTGGTCGACCACCTGTAGGTCTATTCCTCTTGGACCTATACTTCATTTGTCTACTGCCCGCTGCAGAAGACTATGCTACATGCCGGCTAGTGGTGGGTCCTGCTACTGGAGACTGCTCAGCAAGGAAACTCTCTACTAAGAGAGCTCACTCCAACACCCTTGTCTGTGTTGGAATGCAGTGAGAAACAACTGAAGCTCTGATCTCTATCCTGAGCCTCTGCTCGATGGTTTGGGCCCTGAATAATGGGTCCCGTACCATGTCTGTGGAATAGCGTGAGAGGTCGGTAAACCTCACCGCGTACTGGGCTACTATCATGCTTCCCTTCCGCAGCTGCAGTAGCTCCTGGATGCGCACCGCACGAAGGGTGGATGGGACGAACTCTGAGCGGAAAAGGCTCTCAAAGTCCATCCAAAAGAGAGATTCCTCGTTGTGCACCTGGAGCATCAAGCCCCACCATCTGCCTGCTTTTGCATGCAGAAGGCTCACTGCAAGGACCACCATAAGGTCAGCTGGTGTCCCTACCAAACGGAAAACTCATACAACTGCCTCCAGCCAATCCTCGGCTGCTTGAGGGTCCGTCTCCCCACGGAACCTGGGCGGTCGCTGATGCTGAAACTCATGCAGTGCACTAAGGTGATGTGCACCGTCAGTGGCTGGGGCTGGTAGCATCGGTGGATCAGTGGGTAGGGGTACCGCCGGTGCCTCTGCTATCAAAGGGCCTTGTACCGAGGCCTCGTCACTCGGTGGGCTGTTGTCCCGCACAACGCTCGGAACCCTAGCTGGCTGCCATCGTAGGGCCATCCTGAAAAGAGACATGTGCGCCACAGTCAGAACAGTATACATGGTGATCTGACACAAAGTAATTACAAAGAAAACTTGAAACACACATGCAATTAATGTTTTCGTGCATTAATTCGGAAATCAGAAGTCAGGGTCATGGTGTACGGATATGTCGGCCACTGCACCAACACTGGACTCCCTGGACTGAAAACCACACCCAATACCCTTAAAACTATTGCTTCTCATAGAAGAAAGATCAGAGTCCAAAGTTCTGCAGTAGAACCGAACTCCTCTGATACCAATTTTTCACGACCCGTCCTCGGGGCCCGTGCCGTGACTACCCCAAGCCCGCCTTCCATAGGCCAAGGGCAGGTGACTATCACCAAAGGTGTAAATCCTGATAATTGGGAAGACATTGCCTTTATAAAAGTAAAAAAACACCACAGAGTACAAGCGGAAGTAAAACACTAAGTAACTGAAACAAGCTGTGCTAAAAGTAAAGGGGCTAGAAATACAAGCCCAACTGTAAAGTACAAGGGAAAAGATAAAACAGTCGGAAGGTGACAAGCAGCTCTTGGATCATCCACCAAGGATCCTGCCTGAAGGGTAGGTATAGATAGCACAACTCCTGGATCGTCCACCACAGATCCTACCTAAAGGGTAGGTACAGATATCCTCTACAAAGCTCTTGCCCATCAACCTCCTCCGAGTGTCGCCTCGTCGTGAAGTCCACCACTGGATACTGTCTCGTCGTGAGGTCCACCTACGGGTACTGTCCAGTCCTCGAACACTCGGCCTCTGTCTGTGCTTACCGTCATCTACAACCAACACAATGTGGGCCAGGCATAGCCCGTGCAGGGGTGAGTATGACGATACACAATAGGGACCCCAGGACCCTCAAGGTCTCACTAAATCCAACAAGGATAACCACAAAGAAGATCTCAATGGATAACCTCTACTTAGGTATATGCCCATACATATAACCAAGTTATCAAGTAACCCATCTCAATCATGAGGAAACACAAATATTATAAAATCAACGAATAACCATTGCCCTAGTATATGCCCATACAAATACCTAAGTTATCAAGTGACCCATCTCAATCATGAGAGAACACAAATATTATGAAATCAACTCAACCGGGATTTTATTCATGATGTCAAAACCACGGCTGCTGGAGAACTCCTCCTCTGTCGAGTACAGTGGGCCTGCCGCTACAACCAAGTGCGCCCCACTAACCTTGGACTGCTGTAGTACTCCACTTGTCGAGTACTGTGGGCCTGCTGCTACAACCAAGTGCTTCCAACCATGGGTCTACCGCTACAACCAAGTGTTCCCCCTCATAGGCTCCATAGTTACTCCTTTTGTTGAGTACCGCGGGTCTGCCGCTACAACCAAGCGCTCCTCCGCCGTCGGTCTGCCTCTACAACTAAGTGATCCCCCTCATAGCCTCTAGAGGTACTCCTTCTGTTGTGTACCGCGGGTCTGCCGCTACAACCAAGCGCTCCTCCGCCGTGGGTCTGCTGCTACAACTAAGCGCTCCCCCTCATAGCCTCTAGTGGTACGCCTTCTGTTGAGTACCACAGGTCTGCCGCTACTACCAAGTACTCCTCCGTCGTGGGTCTGCCACTACAACCATGCACTCCCCACTGGGCTATCCGAAACACACTGAGTCGATCGATCAGCGGTCATCAAGTCTCAGCCAGCTCTAGGGTTTCCGCACACAACATGCTAGTTCCGGGAGGGTCCACTCCACGAGATACTGGTCGATAATCCAAGTATAAAAAAGTTGCACGAAGATGTATCTCAAAGGACCGCCTCGTCATAGGGGTCTCAACGCAATAGACGACACATCAGTCGGACGCCCAGTCTGTGAGTTACTAGCCTTTTCGTCCTAGGGGCCCGATTGGTTTTGTGTACGAACCAACCAGACCATATCTCAACTATACCGAGAACTCTCATAGGGCATACTCATAGGGACCGTTTCTCAACGTGATCACCAACGCCTCTGACGGTTCGTCAAACGGACATCCGGTCTAAAAGTTATCAGCTTTTCCATTCTAGGGGCCTAGTTGGATTTCAAGTACAATCCAACCCGAACACTATCCAACTGAGTCCAAAACTCAGGAGAAGCACGATAAAAGCTTCATCTCATCAAGAGGAATCCAAAAAAGTTGACGACACATCAATCGGATGTCCGGAGCTCGAGATGTAAGCGTTTCCGCTTCAAGGGCCCAGTTGGTTTCGTGATCGAACCAACCCGGTCGTACCCAAAGTCCTCTGAAACCCTGAGTGTAATATACCGAAACGACCGTATTGATCCAAGGATCACATCGCAGCTGACGGTGCATCTATTGGAGGTCTGCAACCCAAGTTATGGGAAAATACCATGGGAGGTCCGGTATTAGGGGGTTTGGGCCCGGTACGACCCGGCCCGATACCCTCCATGTCGGCCAGAACCGGGTCGACCCGACCCAGGTCCTAGTCCGGCCCGCTTGGGCGCGGCCCGGCCTACACGGCCCGGCCCAACCTTGGCGCAATCCAGCCCAGCCTGGGCGCGGCCAGGCCTGGCGGCTCGGCCTGGCCAGGGTGGCCAGGTGGCTCGACCGTTACGGCCGAGCAAAGAGGGGGGGGGGGGGGGGCGCTGCCCCCCCGCGTGGTGAAACTGTGACCCCCATGTGGGGGGGATGCACCTGTTGGGCAACCGGGGGTAACAAACCCCCTGTTTTTCCCCTTGACCGGTCGGCCCGCTCCGGCCGGCTGGCTGCTACCGCCATGGGACCGACATGGGCCGGTCCCCCTGCTCCAACGCCGGTGGCCTGGAACCGGCCGCCGGTCCCTGATTTTCCGCGGCCTTGGTCCACCCGGCACGGTGTGATGGCGCCGCGCCCTTCCGCCGCGGCCCCGCTCTGGCCGCGGTGCCTTTATGGTTCTCTGGCGCGGCTCGACGGTGCCGCAGATTAGTTCGTCCTCAACGGCGCGGTGCGACGGCGCCGCGCTTCTCCGCCCTTCGTTTAACATTTCCCGCGCGGTGCTTCGGCACCGCGCCGCCTTACACATTCCGCAACAAAATCAAACCAACAAGGTGGAGGGTCGGCGGTGTTTGTGCGGTCCGACCTCCTCTCGTTATTGCGATATCAGGCGGCTCAAATTGAAAGGAAGAAAGCGACAGAAGTAATCACGAACAAACAAATAAAATAAACCCCAAACTCAAGCATTGTCGAGTGAGGCTTCATCACAAAAAAAGGCATCGCGGAAGGGGAATCGTCGTGTGGCGGAGAAGGGATTCTTCGGCGTCGCGTCGTCGATCTCTGAGGTTCCGAAGTTCTTGTCGACCTTCATCGGAGTTCGGCGTTCTTCGCGTTCTTCATCGAGGAAGGAGTGTTTCACGGCTTGAGTGATTTCTCCCAAACCCTCTCGCACAACCAACCTGTAATAAAATAAGACTTGTCTTATTTTATTAACACACAAATCAACTTTTTTAATTTCAAAATAAATTGAAACAATCAATTAATTGAATTAATTGAGGAGTTTTAAACCGCCCAATTAATTAGGCGTTTATTATCAAGATTAAACGCAAGGGTTGACTTCATTAAAAGGGGGGTGTTGGTGCATCACTTAATCAAAGGAGGGGGGTGGTAAAAAATACGGGGATCATGTGGGACCCACCCCAAAATATCCTACCTAGTGGTGTAGGATATTGTGGTTCCCACCTTAACCTCTTAACTTAGGTTAAACAACTTAAAATAAAATAAATTGGTCGCACCATTTTATTTTATTCATTTACTTAACCCGAAAATTTAAAAACCACACCCGAGCAAACGCAACTTCGGAAAAGGTGTTTCTAAGAAATTACCGGCGCTGCGATTCCATCGGTGCCCTCAGAATTCGATTCTGAGCACCGGTTCAAAATTTAGAAAAACCCCACTCGTTGGTTCACTGAACGTACCCGAGCTAAACTTCAGAAAATGATTCCGGGCACACCGGGCCTCGGAATCAGGTGCCGTCAGAAACTACGTTCTTGTAAAATCACAAATAAAATTTAGAAAAAAATTTCCCTTGAATTTTACGGGTCTTTACATATTCCAATTCTAAATGATCTTTCATACATGTATACAAATGAACCGATCATGAAAACCAAGGAAACGAACACTTCTGAAGGATGAAATTGTATCTTATAACTCATCAAAATGACCACAAATGAACATAATAAAATTATATTAAATAAAATAAATTTATACAATTTTATTAATTAATTAATTAATGGTCTTAATTTGATTATCCCAGACATTAAGTTCTAGTGCAGAACACTTTCAGACATAAGGTAAGGGATTTTTCCCAAACCTCCATTTTTTCCTTTAGATTACAATTTCTCTCTCTTTACCCTAATGTAACTATTATTTATTTTTATATAATTCTTATTATTAATGTTTATATGTTCCAAAATCATGTATACATATCATTTCATCCTTCTTTGATAGGGAAATACATGTTTTAATATGGTTCCCTTCTCAATTCTTCCTGATTAGCAAACCCGATTAAAGGGAACTTACCAGTTTCTTACCCATTTTCAAGTGTGCTCTATATTCTATTTTAAGACAAAATCATTTTTATAAAATCACTAATTTTAACATGAAAAAATATCTTGGTTCATTTCTAGTTTTATAAAAACAATTATTCCTTTCCCATTTTAAATAATCTTGAAAAGTTTCCATTAAACCGCACTAAAATGTTTAATTTTTAAAGTTTCTTAAACACTATTTTTATATGTTTTCACATAATTTTGACATAAATTATCATGATATATGCCTATTTTATATTATTAATTTACATTTATTATTTAAATCCATTCTTTCATGGAAACCATTATGATATTCCATTTTTATATGCCTTTGGACATGATTATGATACCCAATTATTTCATGGGTAAACCTTATGTTTATGTTTGATTACTTATGTATGATTATTTATGTGAAACACATATTCATGAACATTTTATGATGGGTGAGACCAGATGGTGCTCTAATTAATTGGGTTTTGTTTAGTCTCATGAGGCGTTTTGTGGAGTGGTCTTGGTGGTTATCGTTGACTCATGCTCCATGTGCAACTGTCTTGGTGGTTAGCCTTTACTCATGATCCATGTCCAACAATCATGGTGGTAATCCTTGACTCATTCTTATGTCATGTTTTATGTTACTTCCACAGTTCTATGATTTCATAATTACATGATCCTATATTCAATATGTTATGCTTCCATATGTTTATTCATGTTTCATGCCTTTTTTGGTCATCATGATAGGTCTTCTAACCCATGCGCTATGATTTATTCTTATATTTATCCCCTTACTACGTTTTTTTATCTCATCCCAATATTCATGTGTTTCCCAGGTTATCCTATATAGATGTAAGGGCTCAAATGATATTAGGATATCATTAAGAGGATTAAATAAAAGATGTTTTTATTTTGGTTTCATGATTTCTAATTATGTATCTAATCTTCCAAATACAGTATACTTTATGATCCTTGGTTTGTATTTGAAGGGTAATTATTCTTAAAATCATGTAATAATATATGTAAAAGGCTAGGGCTATTTTAAATAACCATATTTATTATTATCTGAAATGTATCTAATTTTTAGCATGAAACTATTTATGTGTGTGTGTGTGGGGGGGGGATGTAATAACAGATACCCAACTATAATAGTTAAAAAACACATCCAAAAACTATCACATAATGCACATTTTAAAGATATTTTATTCATGAATTTATTTAAAAGTTTAATTTTAATTTTAATTTGATCAGATTCACCTCATTTTTTGTGTTTATAATGTCAATATTATCTTAAGATGGTTTTTGGGAATTTTTCTAAAATTATTGGTTTTCGATAAAGAGTAAAAAATATTGATATTTCTAAAACCATTATTTTATGACATTATCATAATACAAGAATAAAATAAATGTTTTTTAAAATATTAATTTATAAAAAATATATTTATAATTAAAATAAATTATTTAAAATTACTTTGTTGTATTTATAAAACCCATGTTTTTCATTTTTCAAAACGTAAGTAGCATTTTACTCTAAAAAATGATTTATCCGCTTATATTAAGAAATTTAGTTTTCATCACTTAAAAAAATATAATCTAAATAATGGTTTTCATATATTAGATAAATATTATAATATTATGTAATATGGTCAATTTAATTTTTGGGTATAAAATTATGATTACTAGGATTAAAGAAAATGACCATAATAATGGTAAAAGATTTATTTTTAAAGATTTTTTTTATTAATATTGTGAAATTTTAATCTAATAAAATAGATTAATCACTTTTTAAAACTTCCTTTAATATATTTTCAAATATATATTTAAATGAATTTTTACTCATTCAATTGGAAATAAATACTAAATAATATTACAAACACATAATGGTGAAAATGACTTTTTTATACAATTATTTATATAAAAATTTTAATTTAAAAGTTAGTTTTATATTAATTAAAAATTTAATTAGATTATAAGGATTTTAAATTTATATTTAGAAAACCTAATTGCGTAAGAGTATTTTTTTTTTATTTTTTTAGTAAAATATAAGTTACTTTGGTAAAAACTAGTTACCCCGATAAAAAAAAGGAAAAAGTAAAAATATAAAAAAATAATTCTAACATATTTAAAAAAAGTGTGAAAGGATTTATTAAACCAATATCACCCCAAAATAAATTATTTTAAACATTTTGAGTTATTGACCCTTGAATAGTTTAATGATATAATTGAAAAGTTAAGGGAATTCACAAAAGTTCACTTTTCTTTACTTATAAATGGGGATCACTTACACTATTTCAATGTTCAACTTTCCCTTCAAAATAACCTTAAATCCCTACCCAATTTATCGGTCCAAGAAGTACCTAATTTGTATTAAATCTCATTTTCACTACAAGTTAGTATAAGTAATTCAATTTTATGGATTTTATCATGAGGAAGATTAAGGTCTCGACAAGATTCAATCAATTTACTAAAAATCATGAATTAAGGTGAGGAACATTTCATCTTAAATTACTTTTCTTAGAAAATGTTTTTTGATCCTATTTTTATTATATGGCGTATATAATACCTATTTTATTTATAATATCATAAATTTTCTTTTTCTTTTCATGGTATTTGATGTTCAATTACAAGCTCTATATTTCAAATGGGTATAATTGAAATGTAACTTAAGTCATCATAATTCCCCAAATCCAATGTTTCTGGAAAGTAAAGTGTGTGTAGTTTTTTTGGAAATTACATCCCAATATAAATACTATTATGTGTATGTGGATGTGGCATAAATGCACCTAGGGGTAATCAACCTAAAAAAGGATTGTTGGGAAACTACTAAATCTTTACTTTATGCATGATGAGTCTAAGAATTCACACTGTCAGGTTGGAATAAAACAAAGTAACACAAGAGGGGGGTGGGTGGGTGGGGGTGAATTGCGCCTTTTCAAGAAACTGCCAAAATTATGGATTTTGAATCCCTTTTTTAAATATGCATATATTCATCATTTTTCTTATGTATGAAATATGAGAAGTGGATAAACATAAAGAATTAACACAACAATTTTATAGTGTTTTAGGGCACAAAAGTACTCTAGTCCACTCCATCAATTACTCTCTCTGAGTTTGGTGAATTTTACTAGCAAGGTGCACTTATCATAAGACCAACAATCCATAACTAAGTACAAGAAGGTGAACCCTTTACAAATAAGGATAAATAAGTCATTCTGGTTCTCTAACAATGAACCATTTATCCACAAATTAGATTGAGAAGCTGATACTCCACCACAACTGAGTTTGGGTAGTTGATACTCCAACAAATAAAAAGAGATTGACTTGAATATGTATCTAGTTGAACTTCACAATTGCAGCAACAACAATTGACTATAGATGTATCTTTTTCTTTAGAAAATACAGTCTTTAATAAAGGGTAGTTCTGAAGCAATACCGGTTCCAAAATGATATTCAAATAAATGTAGCAAAAAAGAGCAGTAATAATCTTATATTAGTAAAAGATTGAACATGTATGTCCCCAAAGTGTAGATTCTTTCAAAATAGATAATTAATTGTAGTAACAATGTAAAAGATATTTTTCAAGAATGAAATCATGTATATGAAATATGTGACTTGTATATCCGTATATTGAAACGTTACACTGGCATAATATATAAATCATAAAGCATAATTCATAATTCTAGATCCCAGAAAGTTGCCTAAAATATCATGAATATTAAAATTAAAAAACACCTAGGAGAGTTGTAACTTCCTTTATAAATAACAGTAAATTTATTCATTGAATACAATTCTTTGAATCAATCATTATGAGCCTTGAATCGGTTGTAAATGAGCTTTGAAACAACCTATAATTCTGTCAAGATTGTTGTAGAAATCTTGGATAAAATCGCGAAATTAATTCTCCAACATTGAAAGTAAAATGTTCGGTTTTCTCATAAAATGACCAAATAAAAAATGTAGGGTTTAACTTTATAGAGTTCATTCTGTGAACATAATGTTGACAACATAAGGTTTATCATAAAATTAAGGTTGATGAACCGTATGTTTTTGTCCTTGAGTGTAGAGTTCCTTAATTATGTAGGGCCCATTTACCATACTTTCTTATCTTTACAAACTTAAGGTTACATCCAAATGTAAGGTTATTTATCTATACATTACCTCCATAATACAGTTGATGATCCATATAAACCTTCTTCCAACGTAAGGTTGAATACAAACATATGGTTCATGATCTATATGTGACGTTCCAAGCATAGGGTTTATTCGTTACGTTACAATCTAAAGGTAGGGTATGAAAAATGTTTCTATAATACACTTAAGAGAGTTATGAACACTTTAAAAAATATTACTTGTGAGTTAAAAGCTTGAATATAATTCCAGAATAGACATTGTAATGAATATTAATTTCAAAATATAAAATTAAAGTATTATCATTAGTAAAATAAAATGGGTTATTTGTGAGCATCATAATCAATAATATTTATAGAGTATTGTTGAGAAAATACCTGTCCAACAATCTCCCCCTTTTTGATGATCAAAAAATACATAAAATATCTACATAAAATATAGAATTTTTTAAATACTTTTATAGAAATTGTTATTTCAATAAGAAAATAGAAATTATTATTTCGATTTCATAGAACTATTTTGAATAAAAATAGAATGTTGGGTTTACCCAAATTTCTCCCCCTTTTTGTGATATAAAAAAGAAAGTATAAGAAAAAGGATTAAAACACTTCTCATTTTTCACAGAACAATAAATGAATGTTTATAATGTACTATTTGGATAAATAATACATTGATTTTGGTAGTAGAGATAGAAAAATAATAAAAAAAATGGAAAAGAAAATGAAAAATATAAAAAGATAAAAGGAATTCTATTATTAAAATGTAAAAACACATTATAATATTTGGATATGGTAAATAGGTTAGACAACTGGTCTGGTGAAAGTTGAAAGGGTTTGGATAGGGTCGGTTGTTGGTTCTAATGGAACCTGAGCCACTTGAAAAACTTATTTTAATTCTTCCAACTGAGCCTGTATACCATCTGTAAGATTATCTCCTAAATTCTGTATCAAAATTATTTAATCTTGACTAACTTTCAAGTTTTCAATCAAATTGAATTTTAAAAGTCATGAAAATTCTCTTTTGTCCATAAAAATTGGGCTAACTTATCAACGAACTTATTGAGAAACAACCTGATACCTGGTTCACTTGAAGTCAATTACTCAAAAAGAAACTTATGATTTTCTAACAAGAATGATAAGGGTGCACTATTGCACTGAAGATTATGTAGTCTATCATTCATATCTTCCATAATTATGGTGATGGATTGAAACCTTCTTACCAAATCTAATGAGGTTGTTGGGGCAGAGGTAGAAGCTCCAGCATGGTAGATACTTCCCATGATGGATTTAAAATGACTCCCCAAATACCATTTAAGATCTACAAAATCTTTTTTAGAAACAGATTCAGATTGTATCCTCCCAATATGATCTAACATATCTCTTTTAAAATAATCAAAATCTCATTCTGATACAGAATTTTCTATGAGTTCTTTAAGTAAACTCTTAATAGATTACAACTCTATTCTGGGAGAAGATGAATTTTAAAAATCATCAAAATATTTTCTTAAATCTTCCAGATCCTGTCTGAGATTAGAGTTCTCCTTCTAAACTTTATTAAACTTAATCACAATATCTTTAATATGATTTTCAATGAATAATATGTCACCTCATCAAGATTTATTTACTGATTAGAATCTTCCACAGTAGCTAAGGGATTAATAGAGGTTTTTCCACAGACTTCTCACTTGAGTAAGATATATTATCAAGAACTTCTATCTTTTATCTAGAAATAGATGCAGGTATCTATTGAATGATCAATGGTTGAGATAACATAATTATAAACAAACTAAGTAGACTTAGGGGTAGATTTATGAACTAGATTATTTTCTCAGGTAGCTTCTCTTTCTAGTTATCTAGTTGAGAAACATCTTGAAGCTCTTGATCTTCGATCTCTGTTGTTTGATCCTCAGATTTTTCAGGTTCATCCAAATGAACTGAATAACTTGCATATTCTGATCCTAACATGGGTTCTTTGTCCTATGGTTCTTCTCTATTCCTTGGTCTTAAAACAAGTTCCTCTTGAACTTCTTATTATTCTATAAAATGTTTTTAGTATCATCAAATCTAAGTATTCCCTTGGTATACTTAACATCACCTTCTGTTCTATATTATCCAAATTCTTCATTTCTTAATGCAATTTTCTCCCCCAAAGAAAAAGATCCATATTTCTATTGGTCATCCGCACCAACATTCATTTACATTCCTTCTTATGAGTACCAACATTCAATACATTGTTGTGATGAAATTTGATTGAAGTGTCAAAAAGATGAATCAAATTATTTTTATACCAAATCAGAGAAAGTATCCTTCTATAAGGATGAAATGAAATTCTTTCTTCAGAATGGCATATATTACTTAAATACCTCTGCATATATCTGGGAAAATTCATCTTTATTTCACTAATAAAAAAAAAACATTAGATACATGTATGGGTATAAAATCTTCTCCTTCTCAACAACTCTTGAACCAATAATAGTTTGAATAAATTTGACTAATTTTTTTGTTCTAACTCAATATCTTTTAAGAACATTTTCTTAATTCTTGTTGAGCCAAAACAATACATTATATCTTCCTACTTATGCTCTTGATTTACAATTGATAAAGATCAAAATAGAATACTCCTTCATGGGAAAATTTCAAGATTTTATCTATTTCAACTGAAGATATTACAAATTCATTATCTTCTATCCGAGAGGATATTATATATTCTGATTCACCAAAACTAAACTAAACATTACTACAGAAATGATTCATCTCTACCTAATAATGAAAATTTTTATTATACTCATTAAGAAGAAATTACAAACCATGGAATGAAAAGGTTCATCTGATATAGCCATTTGAAATTGAAAAATTTTCCTTGAAGAATATTTTTAGAGGGAACACAATGATGATTCAGATCACTTGGTTCACCTTCATTGGTTTTCTTCGTCTTTTTCATTTCTAAAAGTCTAAAGGTTGAAGGTTTTTAGATTCTTGGGTTTAGGAGAAAGAAGAGGTCTTTGGAAGAAGAAATTGTTCAAAAATGAAAAGGTAAGATAAGTCGAAGGGTTTTTTAACAGAAAATGACACTGTTTAGTTTCTCATGCCAATTAAGTATGGTAATAATTATTTTTTAGTTTTTGAAAACATTTTATTTGAATCTAAAAACAAGAAAAAAATTTAAATAAGAAAATAAATGAAATAATAATAAAAATAAATTCGACCAAAATAGATTGAAACAATTTAAAAATAAATTTGTTAAATAAAATAAACTTATAAATATTTATTTAAAATTAAACAAACCTAACCAACCTTAATAAAATCAAAATTTACAGTAGGAAGTAGTTTAGTGAAAATATCAGCTAATTAATTTTTGGTATTGAAAAACTCTAAAGATATATCCTTTTTAAGAATATGTTCTCTAAGAAAATGATTCCACATATCAATATGCTTAGTCCAAAAATTACTTATAGGATTTTTAAAATATTTATAACACTAGTATTATCACATAAAATAGGGATACTATTAAAATTTAATCCAAATTCCAGTAGAGTGTTTTTCATGCACAATACTTGTGCACATAAATTTCCAGCATACACATATTTAGGCTTGGGTGTTGATAAGGAAACTGAGTGTTGTTTCTTACTTGAACATGATACTAAAGATTTTCCTAAAAAGTGAAAAGTTCCTAAGGTGATTTTTTCTATCTAATCCACAACCACCAAAATTATCATCTGAATATGAAATTAAATTAAAATTAGAAGTTTTGGGGTAATGAAGAGATTTAAAATTAGTTTGTTTTTAATATCTAAAAATTCTTTTAACAGAAATAAGATGGGAATATTTTTGGATTCTATTGAAATATAACACATAGACATACAAAAAACATAATTTCTAGTCTGTTAGTAGTATGATATAATAGACTAACAATCATACCTCTATATAACTTATTGTCAACTAGTTTTCTAGATTCATCCAAATTAAGGATTATATTGGTAAACATAGAAGTTGTGTATGTATTGTTGTACTCAATTCCAAACTTTTTTCAATAAATTGTAATATATTTACTTTGATTTAAAAAATTTCCATAATATTATTAATAAATCTAAAATACTAAAGAAAATTCAGTTCTCCCATCATAATCATTTCAAAATATTTTTGCATTAGTTTTGAAAAATAATTACAAATCTTTTTATTTATTGAAATGAAAATAACAACATCAACATAAATTTGTACTAATAAAATATTAAAACAAAACATTTTCTTAAAAAGTGTTGGATCTTACAATTTAATAGTAGATCCATTTTTCAAAATAAAATAACTTAATATTTCATACTAAGCTCTAGGTGCTTGTTTAAGGATATAGAGAGCTATGATAAGTTTAAAAATAGAATTTGGTTTCAAAGAATTTTTAAAACCATGAGGTTGTTCAATATAAAATTTCTCTATTAAATATCCATTTAAGAAGGAAGATTTAACATCCATATGATATAATTTAAATTTTATATGGCATGAATAAGCTAAAAATATTCTAATAGCTTTTAATCTAGCTATAGGAGAAAAGGTCTCATCATAATATATACCTTCTTCCAAATTAATCCTTTAGCTACTAATCTAGATTTCTTCCTAGTTATGATCCCTTGATCATCCTATTTTTTTTCTAAATACCAACTTAGTTACTATAATTGGATAATTGGATAATATTACTACTAATTCCTAAACCTCATTCCTTATAAATTAGTTTAGTTCTTCTTGCATTGCTAACATCCAACTCTTATCTTCTAAGGATTCTTCAATATAATTAGGTTCTAACTGAGATAGAAAGACAAAGTATTTAGTGGGTTTCCTAAATTAATTCTAGTTCTAATTCCTGTATCTAGGTATCCTATTACAGTTTCTAAAGGATGGTTTTTTAGGGTTCTAGATTTTCTAGTCAAGAAAATTTCAGGTTCTTTAATGTCATGTTCTTCAAAACTGGACTGAATTTTATTAATATCATTTTAAAAATCATCTTTAGAAGTTTCGAGTCTCATGTTATCAATCAAATTAGTGACTTCATCTATTTTATTTTTTTCTTTAATTAAAGGGTTAGTTTCATCAAACATTACATGAAATGATTATTCAACAATCCTTGACTTTTTATTAAACACTCTATAGGTTTTATAAGTAGAAAAATATCCTAAAAATATTCCTTCATCACCTTTTAGATCTAACTTACCAAGATTTTCCTTAGTATTCATTATATAAACCATGAATCCAAAAACGTTAAAGTACTTTACATTTGGTTTTCTATTATTCCAAAGATCATAGGGTGTCATTTTGAAAATAGGACTTATTAAAACTCTATTCATGATATAGAGGTTTGTGCCTATAGATTATTCCAAAAAGTAGGTAAGAATACTATATTAATTTTGCATAGTCCTTTCTATTTCTTAAAGAGTTATATTTCTTATTTCAACAATTATATTTTATTGAGGTGTTATTGGTGCATAGAAAATGTGTTTAATAAACATATTTGAGTAAAAAAAAATTAAATTTTTGATTCTCAGATTCTACACCATGATCACTTCTTAATTAAATTATTTTAAAACCTTTTTTCATTTGGAACAATTATGTAAAAAATTTAAAAAATATTGAAATCTTCACTTTTGAGTTTTATAGAATACACCCAAGTAAACCAAGTATAATAATCAATTAAAACATAAAAATAAAATTTAGCAACCAAAATTTTTACTCTGTATGGTCCAATGAAATACATATGGATATGTTATAAAAGTTTAGATATATTAATTTTGTTAATATATTTGAAAAAAATCTTTGAACTATTTTCCAATTTGGTATGCATCATAGAATCTGTCATTTTTAAATTTAAGAGAAGATAAATAAAAAACTAACTGCTTCTTAGATAATTTATATAAAACATAAATATTATAATGAGAAAGTCTCTTATGCTAGATCCATGAATCATTTGTCCTAGTAATTAAAAAATTCAATTTCTGTTTACACAAGGAATTTAAATCCATGGTATAAACATTATCAATTCTAGGTTCTCTAAATTTAAGAAGTTTATCTTTAAAGATAGAGAAGGAATTATTATAAAAATAAACATAAAAACCATCATAAAAAAGTTGATAAATACTTATAAGATTGTGCTTTAGCCCTTGAACATATAGTTCATTGTTGATTGATATAGTCTCTGTATCTCCAATTGTTCCAACTCCAACGTTCTATCCTTTTACATTGTCACAAAAAGTGACTAGACCACCATTCATTTGAGTTAACATATGACAATTATTTGATTCTCCACTCATGTTTCTAGAATATCCACGGTCCATATACCATATAGATTTTCTATTTTTGTGGCCTGTTTCCTGAAAAAATAATCAAACATGTGTTTGTTTTGGTACCCATAATTTCCTGGTTCTTTCAGTGTTAGCAAGAAATTATATGGGAATCTAGATCTAATTTATTTTTCCATAATCCACATTACTTTCTCTAGAAAAACTTTTAGAAATAAAATCCTTTTTAATACCAATAGCTTGAGTATTTCTCAAATAATAGTTGTTAGTGACATGACCTTTTATTTGAAAATAATAATATGTAACATTTTTAAATTTGGGCACAAAATAATTCTTATACAGTTTTAATTTTTCACCCTTGCTTCCGATTACAAATATTTCTCTTTTAATATCATTATCTCTAATAATTTCATTTAAAACTTTTTCCCCTTTAGTAAAAGTAATTATAGTACTCTTATAAGATTATACTTCATTCTAAAGTTCTTTAATACTTTTTTTCATGATCAATGTAGTTTGTTGTAGATGAGTTTAATTTTTTAACTAGTTCTTTATGTTGTTTTAGAAGAGTGTCTCTTTAAAATAAAATATTATTGTGTGTATTTTTCAATGATTTATGTTTCTTTAACAAGTAATCATATTTTTCTTCTAACATAGACCATTAAGCAACTAATTGATCATTTTAGAAACTACCAGAGTCAGAAGCATATGAGTAGTATTATTGTACCGTTTCTTCTTCTTTGTCCATAAAAAACATATTAGATTTTTGATTTTGTGACTCTTTCTCTGAATCAGATTTTGAAGTGCTGGTGGAGTCTTCAGAAACAATCCATACACCTTTCATTTATCATTTTTTATGATAATAATTTGTATTATTTTGATATTTATTTTCTGACACTTTTCATTCTTCTTTAGATTGAGGAAAATCAGGTCTAATATGACCCAATTTCGTGGATTTATAGCATCAGACTTCTCTAGTTTATCTTCCATAATTCTTAAAGGACTTTTTGAAGCCTCTTTTCTTCTTGTAAATTTTTCTAAACTTTCTACCTAGCTGAGCTAGTTCCATTTCAGAATCTGAGGAATAAGAAATTTTCCCTCTTTTTTCTTCTTGTTTTATTTTTATGCTATTCTTTTGAGATGTCACTTTGAGAAAAATATTTTCATTTTTCACTAAAATCTTATGATATTCAGCTTCATCTTTCATTTCTGCTTCATACATCATCAATGTTACAATAAATTCTTTCATAGTCAGATTCTTGATAGGTGACGTTTGACGAATAACAATAGATATGACATTCCATTTCGAGGGTAGTACTTGGAGTACTTTTAGAGCTTGATAAGATTGTAATATGGGTTCTCCAAAGGTAGTAATACCATTGATGATCTTTTTCAACATTCTATTCATCTGTTTGATGCTTTCACTCTCAAGCATTCCAAAGATGTCAAATTTTATCTTTGTTGTAACATACCTTATCTGTCTTACATTGTCTATTACTTCATAGGAAACTGTAATAGTTTTTCACATATCATATTCTATGGGAAATTTTGAAACATGATTAAAATCATCCGGCCCATTTCCATAGATGATAGAATTTATTTCTTTTGAATTGATATCATATTTTTATTCTATTTCAGCAGTCCAAGTATCTGGTTTATTAGGAATTTTATACGAAGTAATTATTTTTGAAGAAATGTTGAAGCCAAGATTCTTTAGATAGATAATCATTCTAGATATTAAACATCCATATTTTTCTCTTTTAAAGTACAGAGCATATACCATAGAAATTTTTTCTCTTGGATCATCCATTTCCATTTTCTTTGTTTAGACCTTAAACTTTTAACTTGATATAAATTTATCTCAAAATATCTCCTCTGATATGAATTGTTAGGTCCAAATAAAAAAATGTAACATAAGAGGTGGGTGAATTGTTTCTTTTCAAGAAACTTATACAATTATGGATTTTGAATCCCTTTGTGAAATATGTAGATATGTAGAATTTTTATTTTGTATGAAATATGAGCAGTGGATAAACATAAAGAAATAACAAAAACAATTATAGTGGTTTGAGTCACAAAGGCCCCCTAGTCAACTCCACCAATTACTCTCTCTATGAGATTGGTGAATTTCACTAGCAAGGTCCTCTTATCATAAGACCACAAATCAAAAACTGAGTGTAGGTAGTTGATACCTTTACAAATAAGTCTAAAAAAGGCCTTTTGGTTATTTAACAAGGAACCTGTTATATATAGCATAGATCAAGAAGCTAATACTCCACTAAAACTGATTTTAAGCTGTTGAAACTCCAAAAAATCAGAAGAGACTGATTTGAAGATGGATCAGGCAAAATTTTACAATTGAAGAAACAACAATTGTGTGTAGATGGATATTCTTATTTAGAAAATAAAGTATTCAAGAAAGGCTAGTTCTAAAGTGATCCCTATTTCAAAATTATCTTTAAATAAAATAGCAACAAATAGCAATAGTTATCTTACAATAGTAAAATATTGAATATGTATTTCCCCAAAGTGTAGCTTCTTTCAGAATCGATTATTTGTTTTAGTAGCACTGTGAAAGATATTTTTCAAGAATGAAATCATGTATATGAAAATATGTGACACGTATATTCGTATATTGAAATTATACACTTCTAGAATATATAAAGTAGAAATCCTGTTTCATAATTCCATATCCAAGTAAGTCACCTAAAAGATTGTGAATATTCAAATTCAAAAACTTCAAGGAGAGTTGTAACTTCCCTTAAAAATAAAAGTAAATTTCTCTATTGAATACGGTTCTTTGAATCAATTACAATGATCCTTGAATTGGTCATAAATGAGCTTTGAAATAGCCTATAATTCTATCAATACTATTGCAGAAATCTCAGATAAAATCATGAAATTAAATCTACTATGTTGAAAAGTCAAACGTAGGGTTCCTTCACAAAACAAAAAATTCCAAATATGGGGTTCAACTTTATAGCGTTCATTCTTTGAACATAAGGATGACATCATAAGGCTGATCATAAAAGTAAGGTTGATAAACCATATATTTGTGTCCTTAAATGCAGGGTTCCTTACTTACATAGGGTTCTTTAACCATACTTTTTTCTCTTTACAAATATAAGGTTATATCAAAATGTAAGGTTATTTATGCATACATTATTTCCAGATATAGTTTCCCAGGTCCGGATGCCACATAACAATTCTCCTAGTCCAGTTGGCCACATGGCCTCAAGTACATCTCCCCAAATGCTAGAGGCTTCCAACTAGCAGTGAGAGCCTAGGTGATGATCATTGGAAGACTATACCCTCATTTACAGAGTATAAAAAAACGAAAATAATAAACAAATAGCATAAATAGTAACACCATAAAACAAAAGTAAACAACAGAAGACTGGTAATATAAATAACCAGATGTTATAGCATAAAAATGTGATACAATATGGTACATGTTCTAGGAAAACAACCAAAACAAGTTACACTAATGTAATATAAAATATAAATACCAATTATACAAAAAGGAACCAAAGAAACTCAGAAGCATCAGAAGCCTCAGCTTGGTCCCATGCTCTCCTCCTAAATAGTAATAAAGTACTTGTAGAATGGAACTTTCCCTTATCAACACCTGTACAAATATAATATTTTTGGTCCCAAAATCATGAACCAAATAGGGTGAGAGACTAAATCCTAGTAGGAAACCACCCAAGGTCTATGCAAATCTATCAGTGAATATATATAACATGTAGTGCAAAATTGGTAAAGCAGTAAACTAGTAAATACTCGAAAGTAAATAGTCCAACATGTACTGGTTTCCATTCAAATTCATTTTATGTTCATTAGCAATTTAATTATCGTGAATTATATAAGTTTCGGGATCTGGACTAGGCCCGACGATCCCTATTCTAAAGTAAGAACATCATATGTATTAGCAGACCATCTAAAAAAGTATAAGAGAAGACCAAATCCAATCTTGTGCTTTGGCTTGACAGATGCATCTTAATACATTCCATTTCAATATCAAATTATAAGTAAATGTTAACTCATGACATATAAACAACTACCAATAAATCCCATCCTTGTAATAACTCATTGGATTCATGGTTCGCTCGTCATTTAAATAAAATTCACCATGAGGGTGACTATTCCATCCATTGTCTCTCTCATGAATTGTCATGATGATACCCTATTTGAGTCCATCCATGATCTTTTAACAAAGGTCATGGTTCGACCAAGGCATAATTTTCAGTAGTCATATGAGTCTGACCTTTCCTTTTAACCAGAGGCTATGTCTCAACAATTTCTATTTACCCCTTTATCATTTTAGATATGAAGCCTCACATGTAAATTAAACTGTTACATGGATTTAACATCAATAACTCGTGTGGGAAATTAATCTCACAAGAAAAACATGTAAATTAAACTATTAAATGGATTATCATTTAATTAACTTCATTTTAAACAACCCAATAAGAGAATTTAAAGAAAACCTCATAGGCATCCTTGGCCAAATAGCCATAAACGATCATTTATAGGAAACACACCCATGGGGTGGCCCTTAATCAAGATAAACAACCCTAAACATGATTTAAAACCCTTAATCAATTACCTAAATAACAATAGGAAATAGTAATAGAAAACATTCATCCATAGTGACACCCTAAAAATAAGAGCACGAAACTCCACACATATATTCAACTTGAAAAATAGGGAAAGGAATGATACCACCTAACACATACTCGTATGACTCTCCTCATCTAGCATTGGCCCCTAATTCAATCTAGAAAAGAGTAGATCTAAAAAATCAGAAAAAATATCAAACCTTGATAAATAGGTCAAGAGAAGAAATCATGAAGAAATGATCAAGAGGAATCGAGAGCTTACCGAGGGGAATCCAATGCATCTGAAGATGTTAGAATTGGATATTGGAAAATAGAATGGGAGGACACCGTATTCTCAGATCGCCTAAGCACACTGTTCATTAAAGAGGGGTGATTAATGTTCATTTTTACAAAAATAACACCACTGTCTGATTTGATGAAAAAAGAAAAGCACACGGTGTGTATTGGAAACTACACGCCATGTCCATATATATTCTAGCCCGACCATTACATGGAATGTACTGGGAAGTACATGGAATGTTCCTATAATACATGTCACGTTCTAGAAAGGAAATGGTGTAACACCCTATTATATCATGCAATAGGACTGAAACCAGCCGTTGACCTCTTTTTCCACAATTTCCTTGTGTACAATGTGAAAAAGAAAAGATCCATACTTCAAGGGAAGAACTGAGATCTTAAAAACTTCCCCCTTAAATCAATTCATCCCCAAATTTTCCTTCCAAGGGTGGAAAAGATTCATCTAAGAAAAAATCTAGCCACTGAGCATGTATGTCGTCCTCCCGCTCCCAGGTCTCGTCCTATAAATGACCATGTTTCCATAGCACCCATACTAAAGGAACTGACCGGCCTCTAAGAACCTTCGGGATCCTATCAACTATAAATATCAGATGATCCTAAAAGGATGCATCAAATTTAATCTCAACCTCCATGGGCTAAAAAATGTGAGATGAGTCTGAGTGATAGCTACGTAGCTTAGATATGTAGAAGACATCGTGCGTGGATCAATACCACTTAGGTAACTGCACCCGATAGGCAACTAAACCAACTCTCTCCAGAATCTCGAATAACCTAACATATCTCGGTGAAATATTACCTTGTATCCTGATCTGCCTATGCCCCGACAATGGGGAAACAAGAAAGAAAACCCTATCCCCAACCTCAAACTCTAGAGGTCGTCTGCGACTATGGGCATAAGATTTATAATGATATTGTGTAGTTGATATTCGCTTCTAAATCAATCAGACCTTCTCAGAAGTATCTTACATGAGATGCAGTCCCAATAAAGCTGTCTCACCTACCTCTAACCAACACAAGGGAGAATGACATGGACTAACATGTAAGAATTATAAGGTTCTATCTGTATTGTTTCCTAATAAATATTATTGTAGGAGAATTCAACTAGGGAAATGTGATTCTCCCAAGAGTCCCCAAAATCCAAGACACATTCTTGTAACATGTCCTCTAGCACCTTTATCGTATGCTCTGTCTGACAATCAGTCTGAATGTGGTATGCTATTCTCAGAAGCACCTATGTACCCAGAACCCTCTAAACAGTCTACCATAAACAATATGTAAAACAAGCATCCCCATATGAAATGATAGAGAATGGGAACCCATATAGTCGTACAAACTCTCAGATATAAAACCTCCCAATATCATCCAAACTGAATGTTTCCATGACCAGAAAGAAACGATTTACCATCATAATCCTGTTAGGAACAACCCACAAAACATCATTACCTCTAGGTGAACTCAGTAAACTGATCATGAAATCCATCGCGACATCATCCCATTTCCACTCTAGAATAGTTTACTGCTATAAAATTCCGGTTGGATGCTAGTGTTACACCTTCACCTGCTGACAGGTGGAACATATCATGAAAAAAATAGCTACATCCCTTTTCATACCTGACCACAAATACTGAATATGTAAATCCCGATACATCTTGGGGACATCCGGATGCACTGCCCATGCATAGGCAAGAAATTATCACATCAGCTCCTCGCACATGTCAGATAAAACCCATACACAACAATGTAACCACATAACTTCATCCTCATCTATAGTATAACCAAGAGAAGGGTCCCCGCATTCCACACTTTCTTGTAGAACTAGGCCTTTGGAGTTTTATAGTTGTCTTATCCTTACTTTGTCTAGGACGGTGGAGGTAACAACTAAGGATGAAAGAAAAGTTTATCCTTGACTATCATGCACCTCCAAGTGCATCTCAGAGAACAACACCATAAGCTACCAATTACTACTGACCTACCAAAATTCCTATATATGAGTCCATTTACTCAATACATCGGCCACTACATTGCCTTTACTAAACATGTAGGTAAGATTGATGTTAAAAGACTAAACGTATTCCATAAACCTTCACTACCTCAGATTCATATCACACTGTGTAAATATGTATTTGAGGATTTTTTGGTCTATGTACACCATAAAATTCTGCCCCATTAAGTAATTTCTCTAAAAGTGTAAATCATGAACAACTGAAACTTACTTGAGATCGTGTGTTGGGTAATTTATCTCATGAGGACTTAACTACCAAGATTGATATGCACGAACTCGATCACCCAACATAAGAACTGCTCCTAGAACGATACCTGATGCATCACAGTACACAGTTTAACTCCTGCCTGACTCTGTAAAAATCATTATTGGTGCCTAAGTTAACCTCCCTTTCAGTTCTTGAAAGGCTGTCTCATAGAAATTTGTCCAAAAATACTTTACACCCATTTAGTAAATCCTGTCAACATCTCTTATAAGCATGAGAAGTACTATATGAAATTCCTGTAGTAACCAGACCACCCCAAGAAACTCTACACCTCAAATATGTTATTGGGATGCTCATAGGAAACTAATTCTCTCACTTTATTTGGGTCTACTGGTACTCTTATCTACAAGAGGATATGACCCAGGAAGTGAATCTGATCCATCCAGAAGTGACACTTTGTGAGCTTATCATATAACTAATGATATCTCAGTGTACTTAAAATGATCTCAAGATGTTTGGCATGGTCGTGTTGATTGTAAGAATATACCATGATATCAACTATGAAAACCATAATGAATGAGTCAAGATAAGGATGGAACACTCGGTTCATCAGTTCCATAAAGACTTTAGGTGTGTTCGTGAGACCGAATGACATGAACAAAATACTCATACAGACCATACCTTCTCCAAAAGGTTGTGTGAGGTATGTCCAATAATCTAACACAAAACTGATAATAACTGGATCTCAGATCAATCTTAGAGAATACCTGAGATCCTCAGATCTAATAGAAGAGATCATCTATTCACGGTAGAGGGTACCAATTCTTAATTATCAACTGGTTCAATTTCTAATAATCCATGCATAGCCCAAGGGTATTGTCCACCTTTTTCACCAAAAGGACTGGTGAACCCCAAGGAGAAGTACTGGTTCAGATGAAACCCTTACTTTCCAAATCCTCTTGTTTTCACTTGAGCTCCTGAAAATCCATCGTAGTCGTTCGATAAGGAGGAATGGATACCAGTCCTACTCCTAGAAATAGCTCGATAGAGAAATCTATCTCTCTCAATGGAGGTAGGCCTAAAAATTATTCTAGGAAGACATCCCTAAAATGATCTTGTACTAGAGGGAAATCTATCTGATATATTCCCTAGTCATCCAGATATAAACTCAAATATGGGCTTTCATTCAACCCATGATGCCCGGGTCCAGCTCGACTTGCCTAGACATACCATTTTCCCTTAGGTAGAAATGATCCACCCTCTGGTGATGTAAAACTCACCCTATGGTGATAGAAATCAACAAAGTCTTAAAAGGATACCAACCAGTACCTTCTAAGAATGACATCAAAACCTATCATCTCTAATACATAGATTCCCCATAGGAAGTGACACAGCTAACCTCAAGGGGGAACTCCTTTCACCAACACACACATTCCATTCTAATCCCTAACAGAGTTTCTAGATTTATAACATCACCAGAAGTAAAAACATAGAGCTGAAGGCTCCCCAACATAGACACAAATATGAAACTATGTGAAGCCCTAGTATCAAAAAGTATAGAAGCTAAAATAGAGGTGACCAGAATAGTAACTTTGATAGTATAGGTTCTTAGATCCTCTTCCTGATAAGTCTATTTCACAACATGAGTCTCACATGTACCTCAGACCCGTGACAATGCCTGGATACCCTAATATGATCCATCCAACTGTCACTGAGAACTTGGGGTTTGGATACCATGTCCACGACCACCACCTCGACCTGAAGACCTGATGTATTCCAGTTCCCTGAATGGTGATAAAATATTAACCCTGATCCTAAATTCGGAGTCAGTGAAGATCCTCTCTCACTAGCTGTAGGAGGAAACGTCTCGCAGAAGCACTATAAATGGCCCATCTTGCGACAAGACTGACACTCGACTGGGTCAATCAGACAATTTGGTTTTGTATGCCCAATTCTACCACACCGGTAGCACCTAACTTGGCTACTTGAAGATATTTATTGACTACTAGAATCCCAGAAAGAAATATTCATATAATGATTCCTACTACTGGTCAAAAGAGTACTAAATCTCAATGATGAACCACCCTGGATCACACCTCCATATTCCCTTAGATTACACTTAGTAATTAGTTTTTGATTCACTATAGAAGATAAAATAGTCAGTCAAAAGATATTTACCTGTGATTAGATGTCATACCTGATACCATTCTCAAAAGTTCTATACTTTGACAGATCATCACCCATCAGAATAGGTGTGAAACACTGGAACTCGGTAAAGAGGGCTGAGTAATCCACAACTGATAAAGAGACCTGCTCCAGATGCATAAACACCTGAGATTTTTCATCCCTCAACATCTCTAGATAGAAGTAGTCATAGAAGGCTGTATGAAAATATTCCCAAGCCATATACTGATGATGTTCTGTCTGAGTGATAAAATCCTACAATATTTTGGTAGAATCATGCAACATATAAGTAGTGAGCTTGACCCTCTACTCAGGAGGTATCCTTAGATGCTCAAAGATTGATAACATGGCTTATAGCCAAGACTCTACAACCTGTGGTCCCCCATCACCCAAAAACATGGGAAGATGCAGCTGCTATAACACTTGTGTAAACTCTTCCATAGAATTGGAAGGATGTGGTGCTCCTAGAAAGTTTTGCATGAATATCATAAATCCTTCATGGAACTGTGCACCAGAACCTGCATCTGGTACAATAGATGGTGCCACAACTAGCCGGACTGGGGGATCCACTAGTGTCCCATGGACTACCACCTTTGGGATATGTTCATTTCCTCTCTCATGGGGTACAAATAAATTTATTTGTGGAGGCATGAATCTTCAAGGTCAAACACACACCTCATTTCAAGAGCACAAGAAACTAAACATGAGAACAAAACACTCAATGGTTACCAAAAGAGGAGTAAATGGTGTGTAGAAACCATACACGGTGTGTACCATCAAGCTCCTACATGTTCATGTACTTCTACTAGCCTAGGCATGTAACCACCCAAGGAAAATGGTGTGTCAGGATAGCACACAGAGTGTACTCGAGTCTTCCCTCCTGGCCATGTACTTTTACATGGCCAGAACCACATGGGGTCTTCCAGTGTAACACTACATGGTGTGTACCTAAAGTATACAACATGCACTATACAAAACCATTTATATTCTGTGTTTAGCCTCACAAGGTCAGATACATAGTCTTTTACTGCATGGTTTGTACCCATACTACATAGTGTGTACTTTAGAAAAGTTTTCTTCCCGAACAAAAGAAAACATGGCGTATGTTCAAAGCATCACACACCATGTTGTTTGGGTTTCCAGGCATTAAACCTCTAAAACATCCCCAGAGATCATGTTTTTGAAAATTAATCCAATGATATACCAAATTATGATCCGTGAGGGCCCATACTCTCTATGAAGTAAAGTGTTTCATCTACATATAGCACATCAAAAACAATTTAAGGTCAAAACATGATCCACAAAATTCTGATCCAAGAGGGCCCATACACCTCAAGGATCAAAGATTGGCGTCAATAAAATTATAACCATAACACATATCAATACACCAATCACAACTGAAGATATATATATCATGGTACTTATCAAAACAACATGCATATCTATCATGACATCTATCACAATATCATGAAATTAGTAAAACTCTCTAAATGGTATGGTTGGAATGCATGACATGAGATTTCTAAGAAGTACCTATATGATGCATGAGATGTCATACCATCATCTAATTAGGTTGTAACAAAAATAGAACCACAATAATATCAATAATAAAAGAACAAAACAAGTGTGTCACTGAATAGTGAAAATAAATAAACTATAATAGCTCAAAACACAAAAATCACAATTCAATTTGAGGTAATTTATCTTTTTCCTGCATGTAGGGTAGCTACACTTGGGAATAGTTTATTACCAAACTCTAGTTCCTTTATATCCCTATCTAATGTCACAAAATAATAAAAAAACCATAAATGAATCCTCTAATACCACTTTGTAACATAATAGGTCCGAATTCCACCTAATAGTGCTCGGATCCCGGTTAGCCACATGTCCTCAAGTGCATCTCCACAAATTCAAGAGGTTTCCAACTAGTAGCGAGGGACTAAGTGATGACCATGGGGAGACTATTCCCTCATTGGTAGAGTATACCACAGTAGAAATAATAAACATATAGTGGAAATAGTAATACTATACAACATAAGTAAACAACAGAAGAATAATAATATAAATAACCATATTTCATAACATAAAAATATGTTGTTGCATGTTACATGTTCTAGAAAAATTTCCAAAAAAGGTTATACTGCAGTAATAAATAATATAATTACCAACAGTACAAAATGGAACCAAAGAAACTTATAAGTATAAAAATCCTTGTCTTGGTCCCATGCTCGCCTCCTCCAAAACAATAATCAAGTACCAGTAAAAGGGAACATTCCCTTATCAACACCTGAAACAATATAATCTCTTTGGACCCAAAAGCTTGAGCCAAAAAGGGTGTGAGGATAAATCCTAGTAGGCAACCCCCAAAGGTCTATTCCAATCTATCAGTGAATATATATAACAAGCATTGTGCAATAGGGAAAGTAATTATATAGGAAATACTCCAAAGTAAAAAGTTCAACAAGTATTATTTTCCATTCACATTCATTTTATGTTCATTATAAATTTAATTACCATGAATTATATAAGTCTAAAGATTTTTCCTTGGCCCGATGCTCCCCATATTAAGGTAATCACATCATATGTCTTAGAAGACCATTTAAACAAGTATAAGAGAATACCGAATCTAGGTTTGTACTTTTTGGCATATGCATCTTAATTCATTCCATTCCAATATCAAATTTTAAGTAAATTTCAAATCATTTCATATAAACAACATACAATAGATCCCATTCGTGGAATCCCTAATTGGATTCAATGTTTGATCGACATTTAAATAAAAGTATCCATGAGCCTGAACATTCTATCAGTTGGATTGCTCTCGACTAATCATTTTAATACCATCTTTGAGTCCTTCCACGGTCTTTTAACTGAGGACATGGTTAACCCAAGGAATAGGGTGAAATATTCATATGAACCGGACCTTGCCTTTTAACCAGAGTCTATGGCTCGCCCATTTAAATTTACCCCTTTATCATTTTAGATAAAAAATAAACAAATGTAAATTAAACTATTACATGGATTTAACATCAATAACTCATGTGGGAAATTCATCTCACAATAAAAACATGTAAATTAAACTATTACATGGATTAACATTTATTAAACTTCATTTTAAACAACCCAATAAGGGAATGTAAGGCATTCCTCATAGGCATCCTATGCCAAATGGACATAAATAGTCATTTACGAGAAACACACCCATGGGGTGGCCCTTAATCAAGTTAAACGTCCCTAAAAATTCTTTAAAACCCTTAATCAATTACCTAAATAATAATAAGAAATAATAAAAGAAAAAATTCATCCAAGGCTACACCCTAAAAATGGGTGTGCGACACTCCAACACATATATTCAACTTAAAAAATTGTGAAAGGCACGAGACCACCTAGCTCGTACTCGTATGAATCTCTTTATCCAACGTCAACCTATAATTTGATCTAAAACAGAGTAGAACTAAAAAACATACATAAAATATCAATCCTTGATAACTTGGTCAAGAGAAGAAATCATGAAGAACATATCAAGGGGAATCAAGAGATTACCAAGGGTAATCCCATATATCTGATGGTGTTTGAATTAGAGATCATACAAAGAAACATGAGGCCACCCTATTCTCAGATCGCCTAGGTGCGATGTTCATTGAACATGGGGAGTTCTGTCCATTTTTACAAAAACAATGCTATTGTTCGATTTATCAAAAAAAGAAAAGTACATAGTTTGTATTGGAAACTACTCACTTTTTCCCTACAGATTCGGGCTAGACCATTACATGGCATGTACTGGGAAGTACATGGTGTGTGGCCATATTACACAATGTGTTCGGGAGAGGATATAGCGTGTAATGCCCTGTTACGTCGTGTAATAGGCCTACAACTATCCCTTGACCTCTATTTTCTCTATTTCATTAAATACAAAGTGAAAATAAAAGATATTTACTTAAGGGGAAGAATCAGGTTCTTACACTAGTATAGGGTTCATGATCTATACACACCATATTCCAACATAAGTTTGAATACAAACATAAGGTTCATGATCTATACACATTGTTCCAAGCATAGGGTTTATTCCTTATGTTATGTTCTGAACGTAGGGTATGAAATATCTTTTTAGAATACACTTTAAAAACTTCCGAAAACTTTAAAAAATATGACTTATGAATTAAAATCTTGAATATAATTCCAGAATAAACATTTTAATGAATATTTATTTCCTGAAATACACTTAAAGTAATATCATTAGTAAAATAGATAAGGGTATTTGTTTGTATCAAAATAAATAATATTTATAGAGTATTGTTGAAAAAATACATGTCCAATACACCCCTCGCTAGAAACTCATAGGGGATATTATAATAATCATTTCAGGTTTTCATTCAAATTGGATCATCACCAACCTGAGGAGAATTCTCAATCCCCATGGGATGGTGACAAGTGCCATAGAATCATGAATATATAATGGGAATGAATTTACCCTAAAATTAGAGTAAACACATAATGAAATTTATCTTGAAAATATAGCATGACGTGTCTATAAATTTTATGTCTACGCCAAAATCAGATAAGAAGAATTATATAAATATAAAATAATAGATGTATAGATAAACTATTATCTCACCCTCCAAATTTACTCCCATATAGAATAGCCTCTAATAGTTACTTTCCTTGACCACCACAATAATGGTAAGCCTACAACCATATAAATTAGTAAAAGCATACATGTCCAAGTTAAATCCTTTAAAGGGACACACACCAAACATTCTATGAAAGTAAAAGAAGGTTATGTAAAATCATGTAATAGGAACATTTGGATGAACATGATAAAATAAAAATAACCTCAAATCCTCAAATTCAATCAAAGCTCTGAGAGAAGTCAAGAGGTGATCCCATGACTAAAAATGAACTAACATAGGCATGAGAATAAAATTACTTAGTAGGGCACCATCTTCCTTTAAACATGTCAAATTTTTAATTAAAAATCCATTTCACTATAGTTTGATAAATAATTTCTAAAAGTAGTTTTTTCAGACACAATTTATGAAAAACCAATACCAATCAATAGGAATCTTATGAAACTTTACATTTATTTTCCTTAAATGAAAATATTTACTTTAAATATGTTTTACTTAGCAAAATACATTTTATAAACCACAACAACCATTTTAAAATAACTTTGAAAATCTAGGAAACAATTATTAACTTAAATAAGATGACAAAACCATTTAAAAACAATTATAAAGAAAACTAATGAAGTACAAGGATAGATAATTCTATAATATTAACACCCCAAACCATAAGTTAGATAATAAAATCAATCCGGGAAAATGTTTCTAAAACCCATACAAGAAAAGGGAATGTAATAAAGCATAACTGATCCCTAACATCAACCACCAATAAAGTGTGTAAGTATCATGGGACCTAATCCAGGAACTCATGTAATACTATCTTGAACAGGTAACATGAATCTCAGGATGACCTATAAGAAACTATATATCTTGGTAGTCCCATAAAACTAGCCAAGACCTAACACCATCTTAAGACTGTGAAGCTCGAGGTTTATCTAGGTACAATGAATAATATCTTCCCTCTATATCTAGACACACGATTACTAGAGTTTTCACTAATCCAAGAATCTACTTCATGACCTAGCACTCCCATGAAAAATTCCCCAATAGGGAAAAGAGCGAAAGAAGTCAAGAAATTCATAAACAGGAAAAATAAATCACCCACATCTTCACATGCACTAAACACTATACACAAAAGAGGAAAGAAGAATTGGTTAAATTAGATAAGGATTCACAAGATTCCAAGTGAAATCCTTTTAGAAACTTCCAAATGGGACTTTAGGATAAACCCAACTTAGAAGTAAGAGTCACTTTTCACTTTTCAATCCCATTTAGAAAAACAATCTTTAAAAATAAAACCTTTAAAACCCCCTTTGAAAAGTCACATAGAAAACACCCCACTTTCATAAAATATCTTTAAATGATTTAAACACCATACTTGAATCCCACACATAACCCAAATAGGGTCAAATTATTTTTTGACCACCCAATTATTTAAAAGAAACCTTTAAATAATTTATCTATACTTTTTAATTGAAGTACCACTTGAAATACCAAGTAAAAACCTTTAATAGAGAAATTTAAAAATGATTTTTATTATTCTCAAATATAAATTTTAATATGAATTTCAGGAATTTTAATTAATAATGGGTGATCACCATTAATAAATATAGGATTTTGAAAATTTTTAAAACTAGAGAACCCATCGCCTCTTTTTCAAAGAATGATAAAATTAAAAACAAGTAATTTAACCATAAAAAATTAAAAAAAATTATTTTGGAAAGAAAGAAATAAAAAATTTATAAACTAAAAATTAGTAAATGGGTTAACCTACCTCAAATCAATGATACATGAGCCAAAATGAGCCACCTCCGACAATGTATTTCTAAATAAGCTATAAGGGAACACCATAGTCCCTAAACACAAAAGAAACCAAAAAAATACATTGAAAACTTTGACCTAAGGTTCATCTAAACCAAACGTGGTGAAGGGAAGAAGAAAAATGTGAGGAAATGAGAAAGAGATGAGAGAGAAGTTCATACCTTGCAGAATCATCCCTAACCCATGAAGAAACTAGAAGGAATCATCAGAGAAGGAGGGATCCCTGGATAGGGGTGTGTGTTAGTGGTAGGGGATCAACCTTGGATGTGTAATTATGAGGGTATGGGGGAATAATATAATATTTTTTAAAAATAAAAATAAATAAATAATAAAAATAAAAAATGATGGGAAATCCTTATTGTTTTTTCTCATGATTTGGAAAACTATGTGATGGCCACAAGACACCAACTGGATACCCAAAACACTATCTCAGGGTTACTTCTAGGAGCTAACATAGTTAAAAAACAATGAAATAACTATGAAAACAAGAAATATCCATGAAAAATGCTAAACACACAGGATCTTCCAAGTTTACTAACCATGAGGGATAACCGTGCACCCCAAAAAAACTTTCCAAATTTTGAAAATTATTTCATAAAACTCTTGGAATCTCTCAAACACTAATAATAATATAATAAAATATCAAGTAAAAAATGTGATAAAATGGGTGTCACAATTATCCACAAAATAATTATTTCCCCCCCAAAAAATCCTTTGTTAAAGGATTTAAGATAATGAAACATCAAAACTAAAATAGTTTAAAAGAGGGATACAAGGTTTTATAAATTATAACATACCTTAAATACAAGGTGAAACCTATTAGAACCATTTTTCAAGATCAAAAGATAATGCACTCAAAAAATATTCGACATCACTAAGTGGAAATTAACCAACCATAAAGGGACATAAGAGACACTAAATCAATATCTACTATAGTATCCCCACCATTTATACTCTATCTAAAGTGGTGGGTCAACATTACACATGCCTTTCCAATATACCCAACAACAAGAAAGAATCACATCCACTAAATTCCCAATGAAAATAATCGTTCCTCAAAAATTATAAACATTATTAATAATAAATTATCCTGAAACCATCCACACTTTCATCCCAAGGAACAACCTAGATAAACATCTATACACTCAAAAAAAAATCACCAAAACTAAAAATATCCCAACCAAACTGAGAGAATGACATGAGATTTGACATCTGGTCACCATAATCAAGGGGTAAACTAGGATATCATGATTGGGACACCATCTCATAGAGATTTCATCAAAATAAAACCGGAACCCTCTCTTTCCCAACAACCCGAAGTCAAGTCCCATCATCATTTCCCAAGAATAGACCCTAATGTTTCCCATGTTCAACCCATCAAAACTAAGAATTACCAAGGCACCCCCTATAAGACAAAAACCATAAGAAAAATGATCACCATCAAAGCATAATCACTCCAAAAAAACTAACATCTCATAAACAATCTCACTAAATCTCCTATATCACATCTAGATCAAATACACTTTAAAGTATCTACCATCTCAAATTCCTCCAAAAAAAAAACAAAAAATCAAAGGACCACCCAAAAAAACCAAATATTCACAAAATTCTATAAAACCAACCTATTCCCTCACACACTTATGAAGAACCTAAACTACCCCATAAGATGGGAAGCGTATGATTCTAGAAATCTTGAACCACATGCAAGAGAAAGAAATATATCAGACATACGACTCAATTCCATGTTTGGGTAGGGCCACCAACTATAGGATATACACATAATAAAAAAGGTAATAACCTTAAGGTTATTCCTAAAAACAACATTTCCACCCTTTCCATGATTTCTCCAGGAGGAAGAATCCATGTTACACGAGACATGAACTTTACTAGTTCATATCACAACTCAACCACTGGACAAAACCAAAATAAGTAACCCATACAAAAAGCAGAACACCAAGAAAATACCTCAAAAATATTGTTTTCCTTTTAAATACCCAAATTCCACTAAAAAGTTTTGAAATCCATTTTACGAAAAGAAACCATTTGAAATCAAATTTTTAATAAATAACCTTATTTAAAATTTAAAATTCATCCCCATTTTTCTAAATATTTTCTCAAAATTACTCTTTTAAAACAACCCTAAATTGTTTTTAAAATTAATACTTTTATATAATTCCCTTTTTATAAACAAAAATAAGTTTTAAAAAATGAATATAAAGGATGGAATAAAAAAATAAAAACCTTATCTTTAACATATCACAAAGCCCACTTGATTCACTTCTTATCACTTGAAATTCCCCAAAAGTAGCCTAAATATCAAAACCAACTGGGATTTAGAATCAAGATTGAATCAAAATCCTACTTAAAGGGCCATGTATAGTGAAGAAATGACTCTAAAGTAATCTCTAAGATGAATCATTTGGTCACTCCCATTTTATCTAGCTGTGAAATCAAACATCACACCACTGATCTTTTTTTCATTTTTTTCTCAGAATCCAATATGAACCTAATGCAAATCAACCGTGAAAATTAGGATTAAAACATCAAAATAAATAATTGAGAAAAAATATGAATTCAAAATTCAAATCTCAACTACCTATGGAAACATGAGACTCCAAATAGAAGAGAGCTTGAGGCACTCTCCCTGATGTGCACCTCTTGAGTCTCAACCACAAATCCTAACTTGATCATACCCTAACACCCAAAATAAAAAAAGGACTACTCATAAACTAAATCTCCCACTAGAGAGAATAACCCCTAATACCATTCATAATGAACCAACCTGGGATACTATCTGAACAAGTACCCAAACCATCTCACCATTGACATGAGGGGTATTCCCTATCCCCATAGGCTAGTGACAAGATCTAGGGAATCAAGTATATACAAAAAGTACCATTTTTAAATTAAACCATTGTTAAAATATAATTAAATTTATCTGAAAAATATTTAATAAACCTTCTCTAAGTCAATCACCCATGAAAAAATCTGATAAGAAGAATTAAACAAGTATCAGATAACAGATGCATAAATAAACACTCTGATGACCCTCAAAACACCTACTCATGAAGAAAAGATTCTAATATTTCATATCCTCATCCATTTCAACAAATGTAAACCTCACAAAATATAAAGTAGAAAAGTAATACATGTATAAGGTAAATCATTTAAAGGGACAAGCGCATGACATTCTAATAAATCAAAAATAGGCCCTAAAAAATATTATAATAGGAACACTTAGCCCAATGTGATAAAATAAATTTAACCAAAAATCCCAAAGTCAATAAATTATCTATGAGAATTCAAGAGATGATACTATGCCTAAAAATTAAGTAATATAGGTTTGATCATAAAGTTACTCATTAGGGGACCGCATGACTTTCCACATGCCAAACCTTTAATAAAAAACAATTTCAGACTAGTTTAAAAAATAATTTTAAAAGTTGGTTTTTCAAATATGTTTTTTTTAAAAATAATACCAATCAATATCTATCCTATAAATCATTAATTTTATTTTCCTTAAATTAAAACAATCAATTTAAATACATTTTCCTTGGCCTAATCTATTTCATAAAACAAAAAAATTGTTCTGAAAACACTTTAAAAATCCAAGATAAAAGCCTTTAACTTAAAAAAATTCTAAAACCATTTTAAAACAATGATAAATGAAACAAATCAATTATAATGATAAATCATTCTATAAGATAAAAAACCATGAGTTAATAGTCATATAATAAAAAAAACAAGGTAAGGGTGACAAAAACCTATACAAGAAAATGGGAAAGTAATCAAGAACAAGTGACCCACTACATCAACCACCAATCAAGAAATAAGGTTTCATATTCTCTACTATATTTATTCATGTAATACTATCCTAAAATATAGAAAATAATCATAAATAAGAATAAAAAAAATTCTGTTCTAGTAGTCCCATCAAACTAGCCGAGCCTTAACACCATCCCGAGAGCATGAATCCTAGTGTTCATCAAGGCACACTCATCAACACAATCCCTCTCTTTATAGAAAAATTCTAACTGGATTTTCACTCATAAATGAATCTAATTAGTGACCTAGAACACCCATAACTAAAAAACTAGTAAGTAACAAGATAATAGGTAGTCAAACAAATGAATAAATAGGCACAAGAAATATCCCACATCTTCACATACACCAAACTCCATCCAATGAAGGGGAATCATGTATGTAAAAAAATAAGTGAAGGCCTCACGGGGTTCCAAGTGAAATCCTTTTAGAAAATTCCAAATGTGACTTTAGGATAAAAATTACTTATAAGGATAAGACACTTTTCATTTCTCAAACTCATTTAAAAGAAAAATTTCGTTAAACATAACACATAAAAAAACCCTTTAAAGTTCACTTATTAAACAACCCACTTTTATAAAATCTCTTATAATTCATTAAACACCAACCTTGAATATCACCCATGACCTAAATGGGGTAAAATTATTTTTAGACCACCCAGTTATTTTAAATAAAAGTTAAATAATTTATCCTTGCTTAGTATTTGAAGTTCTATATAGAATTCCATGTAAAAAACATTGAGTGAACAATTTAAAAACCAGAAATATTTTTATAATTACCAAATATAAATTTTAAAAATACTTTTACCAATTTTAATAATCAATGAGTAGATAGAGTTAATAAAACTGGGTTTTCACATTGTTTTAAAATATAAAAATCGATAACCTCTTTGAAAAACCATGATAAAATCAAATATAAACATGTAATTTAACCATAGAAAATAAAAAACTAAATATGAGAAATTAAGAAATCAGTGGTTCATAAATTAAAAAAATGGCATGGTAAAACCTACTTTAAATAAATGGTGGACGAGCTAGAATGAATCACCTCCGATAGTGGATACCCAAACAAGTAATAAGGAACCTCTTGAAACCCTAAACACTAAAGAAACTAAAAAAATCAGTTCAAACCCTTGACCCAAGGTTTGGTTAAACCAAAATCGATGAAGGGGGGAGAAAAATATATGTAAAAGAGGAAAATAGGTTAGATGAGTTTATACCTTGATGAATTGACACCAACCCGTGAAGAAACATGTAACAATCATCAAAGAAAGAGGGATCTATAGAGAGGGGGTGCATGTGCGAGGGAAAGGATTAGACCGGAGTGTCGCACAACATGGGAATGACTGAGGAATATATTAGGTTTTAAAATAAAATAAAATAATCAAAACATTTTTTTAAAAAATTCCTTGAAATCAACGTGGTTTACCTACACAATTTACCAAATGATATGGTGACTATGAGACTCCAACTGAACTCCCAAAACACTATCACATGATTACTTGTAGTATCTTATATAGTTCAATAGATCATTCCATAACCATTAAAATTGAAAATATCCAAGGACATATCCAAATTTATGGGTTTCATATGGTTTACTAACCATGGGGGCTAACCGTGTGCCCCGATTTTTTTTTAATTTTAAAAAATCACCTTAAAACTCTATGAATATCATGATGACTCAAAATAATATAAAATAATGTCAAATAAATAAAACAAAGTGACATTGAGGGTGATATATATATGATTTGGATAATTCTTACGATCTTTCCAAACCTTAATTAAGGATTTCCAACCATTTATTTGGTCTCCTACCATTGTAAACTACTTTACTCCATTAGTATATTCTATTGATAACCCAGTGCTTTGAAAGTAACCTCTCCACCACATTATCTTTAGTTATTTTAAAAGGGTACTTACTATTATATCGAGAATGCCACATCGTTTCTGAATTGATTTTCAGTATGTTCTCTTAGATTCCCATGTTTTTCTGTTGAATGGGGACATATTTATTTTCTATATTTCCATTATCAATATAACCATTTTTCTATTTTTAATTTATTAAGTAACAAGTTCCTTAGGTAATGCTATTAAATGAAATTTTAACTCATATTATGAATGATTTGGACTTAATTAGTGATTAGTGGGGCCTTGTATAGATAGACCCTCAATGCATCAGTAGTTCTCACGAGAAAAACTATGTAATGCCCTGACCCTAGTTACCCAGAGTCGGTTCATTATTACATAACATTGGCATGATCACAAGATATCAAGTCTTGAAAGAAGGATTAGTTTAGTATCCTTGGAAGTACTAGATATATACATAAGTTTTACATTACATCATGAAATAGAAAAACAACAACATTGTGTCCCTTTTGAACACACTCAAATCCCTTATCCTATTCCTACAGGTTAATCGTAATATACTTTTTTGCATCCTGGGAAAAATAAAACATAGAAAGGGGTGAGCTCAGATGCTCAGTAAGGATAACAATATAGAGGAAACTATTATAAATAATCACAAACATTTAAGGCAATGTATAATATTTAAACACAAGAATTTTAAACATAAAATTCAGCATAATATGGAAAATATTAATCAAATAATTCCATTTACTTATTCACATGGATATTCTACTAGTCGAATAATCACATGTAATATCAATAGCTAATTTCATAATGATGGAATGCATAATGCCAGACATCATAACCACCTAGTCAAAGGCCCATGCCATGAATACAATAAGATTTTGTCAATGCCTTATTCCAAGACACTAGTTTGTCTCATGAGACCTACTGATGCATCAGGGAGATAGAGAGGTCTCCACCCATCACTTACTAATTCCAATGCATTCCTAAAATGAAAATATTAAAACATTATATAAAAATTCGTACTAAAAATAAAATACAAAATGTCAATACTCTAACCATAAACCAAAAATGGTATAAAAATACCACATCCACAGTCAAACATATCACAAAATCATCAATACAATATAGAAGATTGTATCATAATAAATTAACTTTAAACAAGTGTAAAATCCATCAGAGGATGTTGAAATAGATGAAATCAAAACCATTTGAGAGAAATATCTATTTCTATCTTGAAATAATTTATAATTCACATAATTATAAAAGAAAACATTTATTTTTAAAATATTCTTATATGATCGTAAGGGAATCTTTAAAGGTGTTATAATGACATAAAATAGCCAAACCCTCCGTATAAGTTAAAAAAACATTCTTACCTTAATTTGTCAAAAATGTCATAAAGTACATTATTTAGAAAATGACAGAAATATTCATTTCAAATAATTTTATAAAAATTAAAACAAGGGTATTAATTACTTTAACCCATAGTCCAGTAAATATTTAAAACATTTTGAAATACATTTTAAAAAAACACAGATGTGGATGACAAAGAGGTCCCAGTAGATACTTATGTATAAACAATCTCAGATAATAAAGAGATTGTAAAATTAACCCTTAACTTATAATTTCCTTTGGTAGAGGGTATGTTAACCTCCTATATAATAGTTAAATCATTATTATTAAATTATACAATAACCACATACATAAATATGATATCATATATGATCTTCTAATATTGTTTTGTTAATAATATTTCAGTAGCATCATTGTTTCGGGTGTTAACTGATTCATTTTCCTTTATATGTTTTTTACGTAATTTATTTTTTGTTATGGATATGATGTATTTGATTAATATACGGAATGATATTAAGTTATTAAAAATTATTTTGAATCATAAAATTCAAATTATTCTTGACTGGTTACAGTGGGGAAGTGAATCTTATTGCGTTCGTGGAGACTGTAATCCGTACGTACGCACGAGCGACAATATCATTATTTTGATGGTAAAAATCATATGTAATTGGATGGTATATCATATATATATATAATAATTAACATGTTATATTTATTATTTACATCAATTAAACTCATTATTATACCCATCCAAATAATGAAGTGTTGAATAACAAACTACACCACAACGTAGATACGGTAAACCGTACGTACACACAAATGGTGAATTTGTCATTAATAGGATGGATAGAATAATGAATATGGTTGTACCATATTTATAATAACATAAAATTATGTAGAATTTATTTGATTTATTAATTTTTTATGGAAACAAAAAATAAAGAGGAAGTTGAATAAGATAAGAACATTGAAATAGGTGATGAAATTATTACCTCTTTTTTGGGTGTTTCCTTTTGATTTGATCAAAATGGATCCTTAAGTTGGCTTTTAGATCAATGTAATGCCTTTAGGTTTAATTGATGGTAGTTGGGAGGATATTTTGGTAGGGGTTGGAAGATCCAAATGGCTTTTGAGGTATGAAATTAAGATAAGGGGAAGTACCCTTTTATAAGAGAGGTGAGGGTTACTTTAGGAAAAGTTTGAAATATTAATTTATTATACAAAAATATTTAGTTTATAATGGATCCAAAAAGATATATTTCTTGGATATGGTGGGGATGGGTCGAAAAACTCTTAAACAATAGATTTTAGATAGGTTTAGGTCACCATATTAACCTTATCTTTTAGATTTAACTCTTTGTTAAATAGTTTAACTTTTACCATGTATTCTTGTATTATTATAATAAATGATTAATAAAATTACTATAAAAGACAAGAGAACCCCAAGTGGTTCATTATTGACATATATAATGTTATCTAATTCTTTTGGCCAAACCTTATATTTTTAGGAATATTATATCAATTAATAATATAGTATTTGTTTTAAAAACTCATTTATGTCAATTTTGAAACTATTTAGTATTTGGTTTTTGTGAAAGTAAAAAAACCTGATTACTTCGATAAAAATAAATTAAATCAATCCTAGAAAGTCATATTAACTTATAAAATTAGTAGAATGCATCAAAAGTCTCAATTTATATTTATTTGGATATTTATAATATCAATTATTTTAATCTTTCATTAATAAGGTAATTACTTCATCATCAATGTGTCATAAATAAATTTAGTTATTTAGTCTCTAAAAATTGTAAATAAAATTCCATTATGTAGTAAATATTTTTATATTTAAAATGAATATTTACATTTGAATTTATCTTATGTATAATCCAATATTAAAAATGTTTTAGTTATGAAAATTTGAATTTAACACTTAACTCATCTTTAAATAAAATAACAATAAATGTCCTAATCAAATCCAAATGGATCAAATAGGATCATATTTTATTCCTAAGGTTGATTTTTGTCGAAAAAAACTTATCCAATAGAATTATGACATGTGTTAGGGTAATTATAATATGATTTTTACCTTTAATTACGCTATTTACTTTTAACCTTGGTAAATAAAATTCAAAAGTTACTATTCACAAAATATTATTTTCATCTTATTGAATGAGATTTTACAAACAGATTTAAATAATATCTCTCATAGTTTTGAAATTCAATCCACAGAAGTGGTAAAATTATGTTTTATGCAAATTTTCAAATGTTTCTAGAATGTGGGTAAAAGACGTTAAAAAGTTCAATAAAATTTTATACATCTAATTTTATTGTAAAATGACTCCAATGAATTGAATTGAACTTATAAAGGTATTATGTATCTATTTTGACAAAAAATAAATTTAAATAAAATAAACAATTATTTAAATAAAAAGCCAGTTTTAAATAATAAAGCTGTGTTTCTCACTATTTATCAAAAATTGATATTTTTCAGAAAAATACAAAAAATTCACCCTGAGATAATTTTGATATTCCAAATCCAAAAATGAAGTCCATTTTGAATAATAAAATTTAGAAAATTTCAAAAATTAGGTTTTACGATTCATAACAGCTCATTTGATTAGTTGTGATGTGTTGGAACTCAAAGTAGCATACGACACAAGCTATTGTATTATTCAAAGAGAAACGTATTGTGGAAGATTTGGGTGTTTCATTCTACACTCGTTAAAATAATTTCTTCCTCGAAATTTCTAGAATATTACTACATAAAAAGTTTTGGGTGGTTCTTAATCATATGTTCCTCAGGTTCCCACATTGCATTTTCCATTTTATGGTTTCTCCATATAACTTTCACCATACGAGTCATCTAGTTTCCCAACACTTGTTCTTTGGTATCAAGAATCCTGATAGGATATTCACAATAAGACAAATCAGGTTTTAGTTATATTTCTTCATTGTCGAGTACATGCATTGTGTCATGCATGTATTTTCTCAACAGTTATATGTGGAACACATCATGATCTTTATAGAGACTTGGAGGCATTTACAAATGGTAAGATACAACTCCAATTTGTTCTAGAATTTTGAAAGGTATGATGTACATGGGACTTAATTTACCCTTCCTACCAAATCTTCTAACACCCTTCCATGGAGATACCCTGAAGAAAACCTGATCTCTTACTTGAAATTATAAATATTTCCTTTGGTTATCGGCATAGATCTTTTGCCTACTTTTAGATTCTTTGATGTGGGTTGGGATAATCTTCACCTTTTCCATTGTTTCCTCAACAAGTTCTTGTCCTACAAGTTTTCTTTCACCAATATAATACCAATAAGTTGTTCTATGACATATCTTTCCATATAACTCTTCATATGGTGCCATCTAAATACTTGAATGGAAGCTATTGTTATAGGAAAATTGTACCCGAGTTAAATATTTATCCCACTTACCTTGAAAGTCAAGTGAGTAAGATCTCAACATGTCATCTACGGTTTGAATAGTCTATTCTGATTGTCCATCAGTTTGAGAGTTGTAAGCAGTGCTTAAACAAAGTTCATTATCTAGGGATTTCTAAAGACTTTTCTAGAATCTTGATGTAAAACGAGGATCATGATTAGAAACAATTGATAGGGGTACACCATAAAGTCTTACAACTTCATTAATATATAGTCTTGTTAAACGTTCAATTGTTAAATCTTCTCTTATACAAAGAATGTGTGATAACTTGGTAATATGATAAACAATGACCCATATTTCATCCTTCCTTCTAGAAGTCTTTTGTTTCCCCATGACAAAGTCCATCGTAACATCATCCCATTTCCACTAAGGTATAGGAAGATGATGCATGACTCCTCCAGGATGTTGTCTTCTAGACTTCACATGTCGACAAACCATACATCTTGAAACATAATCAGGAATCTCCCTGTACATGTTGTCACACCAAATTGGATCCTTAAAATCATTATACATCTTAGTGCTACTAGGGTGTATAGAGAAATTGGATCTATGAGCATCATCCCAAAATTTTATTTTCAGACCAGGTATGCCAGGAACACAAAGTCTCTTCCCAAATTTCGAAAATCCATATTCATATATGAATTCAATCAATCTCTCATCATTCATAGATTTAATTTTATTTTGAAAGTCCTTATAATCAGTATGAGAACTTTTTATCCTATCTAATAAAGATGGGTTTTCAACCGTTTGAAAAAGTATTGATGTTTCTCCTTCCATGATTGTTCCTATATCCATATTTTCTAGATCCATGAACATATGATCCCTTTCAACTCTCATCTTGTTCAAAACTCCATGATCCTTTCTACTCAAAGCATCTTCCACCTTATTTTCCTTCCAAGGGTGGTAGTGTATAGTGCAATCATAATCCATGAGTAGTTTAAGCCATGGTCTTTCCCTCATGTTGAGTTATTTTTGTGAGAAAATATACTTCAAACTCTTGTGATCGGTATATATACAACATTTTCACCATAGAGATAGTGTCTCCATATCTTCAACGCAAAGATTACAGCTGATAACTCAAGTTCATGAGTGGGATAGTTTTGTTCATGAATTTTTAGCCGTCGTGATGTATATACAATAACTCTATCATTATGCATAAGGACACAACCAAGCCTTTTCTTTGAAGCGTCACTATAAATAATAAACCCATCATTCCCTAATTATAGATTCAAGATAGGAGAATTGACTAATATTATCTTCAATTCTTCAAAAAATTCTTCACACTGTTTTTTCCAAACAAATTTAACCCCTTTACGTGTGAGTTTGGTTAATGGGTTAGCTAATCAGGAAAAATTTGGACGAAACACCGATAATAACCTAATAAACCAATAAAACTATGTACCTCAGTTATACTCATTAGTGCTAGCCAAAATTGTATTTCTCTTGTCTTAGAAGAATAAATAAAGATTCCATCCATATAGACAATATGGACAAGAAAATAAATCTCATGAAGCCAGAATTAACACATTCTAAACATCCCATATAATTAATTTATTCTAAGAGTCTTTAGAATAGCGCACAAGTGATATTCATGATCTTTATAGATTTTGGATTAAACCAAGATATCATTAATAAATACCACTAAAAATTCATAAATATATTCCTTGAAAACCATATTCACTATATCCATGAAGACAGAGGGTGCATTAGTCAGTCCAAAAGGAATTACTGTAAACTCAAATGCCCATACGAGGTACGAAATGCTGTCTTCAGAATGTATTCCTTATTCACACAAAATTGATGATATCTAGATTGAAGGAAAATCTTTGAAAAATATTTAGCTCCATGAAGTTGATCAGATAAATGATCAATGAGTGGAAGGAGATACTTTTTATTTATTGTTATAGAATTGATCTCCCTGTAGTCAATGCACAATCTCATAGATCCATCTTTATTATTAAAAGAAAAAGAAAAAGGGATCCCCATGGAGAAACACTGGGGATAATAAATCCTTTATTACGCAATTCCTCTAGATTTTCTTTAGTTACACTAATTCCAAAGTGGACATTCTATAACGGGTCTTCGATATGGGCCTTGAACTAGGAATGAAATCAATGGAAAACTCAATTTCTCATTCTCGAGGATGTCCAAGTAAATCCCTGGGAAACACATCAAGATATTCTTGCATAATAGTTACATATTATATTTGAAAATTCATTTCATAAACCATAGTTATTTCACTCTCTTCCTCCCCAATAATTGAATTTATTAGAGCTACTAGGGTTGGATCTAGATAAAAATCAGATGGTGACGTTTCTTCTCTAAAGATAAGGTATCCATTATCATCATCGAAAATTTTAACCTCCTTCTTCTTAAAATAAATTTTTGCATCATGGTCCGAAATCCAATCCGTACTGAGGATTATATAAAATTCAATCATGGGTATGATGATGCGATCAGCAGATAAAGCACATTTATATGCCCTAATGGGAACCGATTCACAAAACTTTGTTGCCATGATACTTCCCTTAGAATTTTTTACTAATAACTCCCCTTTTAAATAAAATTGGAAATATCTAATTTTCATAGAAAACCTGGAAGATATGAAACAATTCAATGATCCAGAATCAAATAAATCATTCGCTAAATTGGTGGAAACCATTAAATTACCTACCACCATGTAATTTAGAGCATCAACCTCAGTAGTAGTGATTGCATAATCTTGGCCAAGCTCCCTTGGACTTTTCTGAGCTATGTTTCCTTGGTGATTAAGAAATTCATTTGTATAATTCCCCATTTATCTACAATTGTAGCATTTAACATTGATAACCTCTTTCTTTCCCTTGTAATCATTATCTTGGTGGCCTTTTTCCCCACACTTTTAACAGAATCCCAATCCCTTTAGGAATGTACCAGGGTATTTCTTCCCACATTTACTATAAGAGGAAAATTCAACTTTTCCTTTCTTCCTCTTATTTCAATTTCTATAGTGTTAAATAGATCTATTATTCTCCTACTTTTCTTTAATGTTTTAAGACTTAGAGAATTCATTTTCTATATTGATAGCACATGAGACAATATATTTGTACAATGATAAGGATTGTGAGACTAATGTTTGATGAAGAAATGATTTTAACCCATCAAATAATCGATCAATATTACTCTTTGGGATACATATATAATATGCTACATGCATTACGAACCTTTTAAAGTTATCCTAATACTTTTCGACATTCCCATCCTCCTTTTTCCTCAAACTCATAAATTGTCTTTCCATATCTGCTCAATGGTCACGGGGAAAGTATTTTTCTAAGAAAAGATCCTTAAACTTCCTCTATTCTATATTTGATACTTCTTCGTCCTCCTTTTTGTTTTGAATTAATGACCACCATTTATCTACATCTCCCATGAGGTGATAAACTATCATTAAAATGTTTCCCATTTTTCTACTCCCCAAAGCATGAAATATTTTCTCTAAGGAACTTATCCATTACTCAGTTATAAATAGTTTTTTAGTCCCCTTGAATGTTGGTGGTTGTTTCCCCATGAAGTGGTCTAACATTGATTATCTGTTTTGTGGATTAGGGTGCTCTATATGGGTTAGGTTATTATTCATAACTTGAGTGAGTTTTCCTAGTATGGATATAAGTTGTTTAGAACTTGTTGAATCACCAGCTCCACTATTATTATCTTGAGTAGGAGGGAAATCCCTACATATATTATGTACATTGATACAGTTTCCATTCCTTCCACTATGTGCCATTTATAAACAATGGCATACACTAGATTATTTTATGAATCACAATACATAATTCTAAACTAGTAAAATACCTAACATAAATTGAATAGTTTATACATATAATAGATAATCATAAAAAATGTTTTTTTGGGGAAGTATTTACTCATTAATATTTCATAATGGTTTATAAAGAAAATGTGAATTATTATAAGAATATCCCCTAGGAGTGTCATTACGAAGAGTGTAGGAAGGCCCATTTTCATGTACTAGGATACCCCGAATCAAGACCAAAACTCCTTGTCAGAGTTTTCACTCTGAGGTACATATGTTGCAGAGATGTCTCCACCTTCTCTTATCCAGATAGGGATGTATTTCTTAAAAAATACACCAAATCTCTACATTACCAAAATTATAGGAAGTTATTCTATACTAATCCTCAAAGTCTATATTAGGGTAATGTTCTCTAATCAGAGTTTTTCTAAATATAGATTCCGGGATTTGTACTAAAATTCCTATGATAGAAACTATAATTCCTCGACCCTAGTTACCCAGAGTCGGTGCATTATTACATAACATTGGCATGATCACAAGAAATCAAGACTTGAAAGACTGATTAGTTTAGTAGCCTTGGAAGTAATAGATACATAAATAAGTTTTACATTACATAATGAAATGGAAAAATGACAACATTACGTTCCCTTTGAACACACTCATATCCCTTAGTCTATTCTTGCAAGTTAAATGTAATATACTTATTCACATCCTGGAAAAAATAAAACATAGAAAGGGGTGAGCTCAAATGATTAGTAAATATAACAATATAGCGGAAACTAACATAAATAAGCATATAAATTTAAGGCAATGTATAAGACTAAAACACAAGCCTTTTAAACATAAACTTCCACATAATATGGAAAATATAAATCAGATAATGCCATTTACTTATTCACATGGATATTCTACTAGTCGAATAATCACATGTAATATCAGTAGCTAATTTCATAATTATAGAATGCATAATTCCAGACATCATAACCACATAGTCAAGGCCTCATGACAATACTAAAATACGATTTTGTTAAGGCCTTATTCCAAGACACTAGTTTTTCTTATAAGACCTACTGATGCATCAAGGAGCTATAGCGGGCTCCACCTATCACTTAATAAGTCTAATGCATTCCTCATATGAAAATTTTGAAACATAATATAAACATTCGTATTAAAAAAAGCATTCGAAATGAAAATACATTAACCATAAATCATGAATGGTATAAAAATAGCACATCCATAGTCAAACATATAAGAAAACCTTCAATACAACATGGAAGATTGTACCATAATAAATCAACTTCAAACAAGTGTAAAATCTATCAAAGGATGTTGACATATATGAAATGAAAAATATTTTAGAGAAATATATATTTCTATTTTTAAATAATTTAAAAGTCACATAATTATAAAAGAAAAAGTTTATTTTGAAAATATTCTTATAATCTTGTAAGGGAAGCTTCAAAGGTGTTATAATAGTGGAAAATAACTGCACCCACCATAAAAGTTAAAAAAACATTCTTACCTTAATTTGTCGAAAAGGTCATAAAGTACCTTATTTGGAAAGCGATAAAAATATTACATTCAGACCATTTTATAAAAATTAAAACAAGGGTATAAATGACTTTAACCCATAGTGTAGTAAATAGTAAAAATGTTTTTAAATACATTTTTAAGAAACAAGGATGTGGATGAAAAAGAGGTCCCAGTAGATACTTATGTATAAACAATCTCAAATAATAAAGAGATTGTAAAATTAACCCTTACCATGTAATTTTCCTTGTTCAAGGGTACATTAACCTCCTATATAATAGTTAAATCATTGTTATTAAATTATACAATAACCACATACATAAATATGATATCATATATGATCTTCTAATATTGCTTTGTTAATAATATTTCAGTAGTACCATTGTTTTGGGTGTTAACTGATTCATTTTACTTTATATGTTTTGTTACGTAATTCATTTTTGTTATGGATAGGATGAATTTTATTTATATATAGAACTATATTATGTTATTAAACATTATTTTTAATCATAACATGAAAATTATTCTTGAATGGTTACAATGGGGAAATGAATCTTATCACATTCGTAGAGATGGTAATCCATACGTACGCATGAGCGTCAATATCGTCATTTTAATGGAAAAAACATATGTAATTGGATGGTATATTATATATACAGAAGAATTAACATGTTATATTTATTATTTACATCAATTATACTCATTATTATACCCGTCCAAATAATAAAGTGTTGAATAACAAACTACACCATGACGTGGAGACTGTAAGCTGTACGTACCCATGTATGGTGACTTTGTCAATCATAGGATGGATAGAATATTGAATATGGTCATAAAATATTTATAATAACATCAAAGTATATAAAACGTACCATATTTATTATTTTGGTATGGAAACAACAAAGAAAGAGGAAGTGGAAGAAGAAAATAGCTTTGAAAGAGGAGATAAAATTATTACCTCTTCTTTGGGTGCTTCCTTTTGATTTGATCAAAAGGGCTCCTTAGGTTGACTCTATGATCAAATAATTCCCTCTAGGTTTAAATGAGGGTATCTAGGAGGATATTTGAGTAGGGGTTGGTCAAGAAAAATGGATTTTGAGGTGTGAAATTAAGAGAAGGGGAAGTACCCTTTTATAAGAGTGGCGAGGGTCACTTTAAGAAAAGGCTTGAAATATTAATTTATTATACAATCATATTCGGATTATAATGGCTGAAAAAGTATTTTTTTAGAGGATAAGGTTGTTATGGGTCGAAAAACATTCCAATAATAGGTTTTAGATAGGTTTAGGTCACCATATTGACCTTTTCTTTTAGATTTAACTCTTTGTTAAATAGTTTAACTTTTACCATGTATTATTGTATTATTATAATAAATGGTTAACAAAATTACTATAAAAATCCAAGAGAACCCCAAGTGGTTCATTATTTACATATATAACCTTATCTAATTACTTTTTCCGAACGTAATATTTTTAGGTATATTATATCAATTAATAATATAGTATTTATTTTAAAAACTCATTTATGTCAATTTTGTCACTATTTAGTATTTGGTTTTTGTGAAAGTAAAAAAACATGATTAGTTCAAAAGAATACCTTAAATAAATATAAAAATGTCATATTAACCTCTAAAAGTAGTGTAATTCATCAAAATTCTCAATTTACATTTATCTGGATATTTACAATATCAAATATTTTAATCTTTAATTAATAAGGTAATTACTGCCTCATCAATGTGTCATAAATAAACTTAATTATTTAATGTCTAAAAATTAAAAATAAAATTCCATTATGTGGGAAATATTTTTATATTTCTAATTAATATTTATAGTTTAATTTATCTTATGTATAACCATATATTAAAAATGTTTTAGGTATGAAAATTTGAATTTAACACTTTTAACTTTTCTTTAAATAAAATAATAATAAATGTCCTAATCTAATCCAAGTAGATCAAAGAGGATCATATTTTATTCCTAAGGTTTATTTTGGATGAAAAAAACTTATTCAATAGAATTAGGTCATGTTTTGGGGTAATTATATTATGATTTTACCTTTAATTACCCAATTTATTTTTAACCATGGTAAATAATATTCAAAAGTTACTATTCACCAAAAAATATTTTAATCTTATTGAACCACATTTTACTTAATGATTTCAAATGTGTCTCTAGTATTTTTGAAATTCAATTCACATATGCATTAAAATTATGTTTTATGCAAATTTACAAATGTGCCTAGAAGGTGGGTAAAAGACGTTAAAAGTTAAATAAAATTTTATACATCTAATTTTATTATAAAATGACTCCAATGAATTTCATTGAACTTATATAGGTATTGTATATCTATTTTGACTTAAAATAAATTTAAATAAAATAAATAAATATTTAAATAAAAAGTTAGTTTTATACAATAATGCTGTGTTTTTCTTTATTCATTAAAAATTGAATGTTTTTAGAAAGATACCAAAAATTCACGCAATACTAATTTTGATATTCTGAATCAAAAAATTAAGTACATTTTGAAAATTAAAATTTATAAAAATTTGAAAAGTACATATTACTATTCATAATATCTATTGTGATTAGTTTTGGTGTGCTAGAACACAAAGTTGCGTTCAACGTAAGCTATTGTATTGTTCAAAAAGAAACGTACCATGAAAGCTTGGGGTGTTACAAACTAAATTGGGATTGAAATATTCTGTTTCCATTTATATATGATGTCTTGGATAAAAAACTTAATGAAATTTTTATTGATGACTGACATTACTCATAATATCATTATATTATCAACAATTACTATCCATGTTTTTATTTATTATCATTGATATAGTATGCCCTCAGTTTCATTTTATTATGGATTTATTTTGATCATTTATTTCCACCATAATATTTCTACCATTATTATGCTATGATAGTTTCCACTGTATTCTAATACTTACCAATCATATAAGCTCACCCTTATTTTATTCTCCTTTCACCAGGAAACCTAGAAGAGAACTATGTGTAATTTTCAAGGATATACTATAATGTATAATAATGTGCTTGTAAATTTTTTGAGTCATATTTTATATTTTCAAGTGTAATGTAAAAAATATGTATGTATCTAGTATTATATTACTTTTAAGCTGTTGGATCCTTAAGAAAATATTTCAGTCTATTCCAATAATTTACTATAACTACTGGATCTGGGTTTTTAGAGTCTAGGTTGTTACATTACATATGGTTATGATGGTTTGAATTTTTGTTTTATATTTTAAAATAATTTATTATAATCAATTAATAAATTGATCCTTACTTAATTTGGTCAATTAGAAATTTGTTATTTTTTAATTATGTGATTATTTTATAGATCGAGATATCTAGGGTAGTAATCAGGGAATGTATTGCAAAAATATAATTACCCTATTTTAGAAGACGATAATATAACATGTTTCCCCCATATAGAGGGAAATAGTATAACAAATTACTCTCATTTTGAGGATAACAGTGAGACTCGCTACCCTCCAATGTTGGATTATATTATGACTCATTAAAATCCTCTAGAGAATGATAGTATATATTATTACTCTTTTGATACACTATTATGCACAAGACATTTGTACAATGAATATCAGATTTAAAATGGATAATAATTTAGATATCAAGAATATATGACTTAAATGTATTTTGATAGGTAAAAAATATTCATAAAAAGAAGAACTATTAAAGTTACCATGAATTGGGAGTTTCAGAGGAAAATTGGAGACATTAAGGAACTTTTTATATGATGTATTGTTTCTAATGAAACTTTGTAACCATGTTCCCTATCCTAAGAACCATAATGTGTAGATTTTCAAGAGGTAAAACCAAGTAAATGGTTACCATATGGGTTACCCAACCATGCGACAACTGTGCACCTAAATAATTAATGAAGTTCTAACCTCATGGTTAGTGTACTGATGGTACAACCATTCATATAAACTATGTTCCTTGAGAGAGGGTTGATTAAACAAATTGTATGGTTGGCACCTGGTTTAAATAACCATGTTCCTAGATTTCACAACTTGGATAAATTTTCCACTCACTTCTCATATACCTCCTCCTCCACCCTTTAACCTAATATGAAATCCCATAACCCATCTTAGAGATTGGGGGATGGGTAATTAATAGAACTTATAAATTTTTGGATGAGGAGAATCACCTGGTAGAAGGATCATGGCCTTGGAGGGATCCTAAAAGTCCACAAAAGGATGAAAAATCTTATATTTCTAGTTATTATTATTCTTATTTATATCATATAGAATTGTTACCAGTCATATATTGTTTTTCTTGTCAACCATGTGTAACTAATTTCCCTAGTGTGTAAGAGTTATGGGTGATGTTAGAAAGTTTTTTTTTGGATTAAGTTATCATTGATGTATTTTGTGTTATTAATTTATATGTTTTATAATTTCTTCATGTAAATGTTCATACATTTACTGAATACATCACAAAGTAAAAAGAATGATATATTTGGGAATCTATAGAGGAATTATGATTAATTTATATATTAACTTTGTATGTATTCATTATCATCTAAGGGATATTTTTTATTAAGTTCTGAAGAATTATTTTTCAGAATAAGAAAAAGATTTTAGATAACATAGTTATAATATTCTGGACCAAGGAGGTTACAACACCTTTGAATACAACTAGTAAAATTCATGTGAAGTAAATTAAAACACATGATAAACCTAATTTAGGTGATCTCCATCAAATCCCATACACCCAATGTTCTTTTATTATTAAAATAAAAATATAGGTTTTACCACATCATATTTTTGTTGGCATAAACATACCAGTGGAATTGAAATAGGGTCACTATGAATCCTTAATTAGGTTGTAATCAATCAATTGAATCTTCAAATAATTAATTGATGGTTTAAATTGAAAAATACCCAAGGTTATTTGAGAGATCAAAGCCATACATATACTATAATTATTGTGAATATAGGCTAGAATTTAATTTGGGCCACTCAAAAAGTAATTATTTGGATGAAAATATAACAAATGTTGGCACCATTGTTGATTGATTCTTAGTTTATTAATTTTAAAATAAAAATAAAAAATTATTCTTAATCACATTACTATATTTTTCTTATTTTATGTATTTTTATTCTACACTTGGCGTGTTGTTTTTGTTTTTATAGGATCTTTGGTGCATAATCCACCACATAACTTATTTCGTGAGTTATAACTTATCAAAGAGACTCCTATTTGATTTGGTGATATAATAAAAACTACTATGTAAATGATGAGTAGTTATGGGAGAAAACATTCCAAACACCCTCATACTAAATATGGATGGGAAGACCTAACTGTTTTCCTTGTGTTTGGAAAAACATTTACACCAGTGGGGATGGGGGGGGAGGTAACTACCAACCACCACCATTTTTACTTGGATATGTGTCACAAAACCAACCAAAAGCTCAATTTCTTGTAGTATTTGTTCACCAAAAGGTACAATAATACACACAACAAATTTCTCATATACAACTACAACCTTAATGAACTATCATGGAGTAAGACTTTCCATCCATCCATGTAGTGTAATTGATCTTTGTTGAAACACCCGTGCAAGATAAATTTTTTAAAATCAAGCTTTATATTATGTATATTTTTCAAAACATAGTATAATTTAGGGGTTTACCAAGTGAACACTCTAATTCTTACCTTGTCTATTTATTGGAGATATGCAATACTTTCAGTTAGAACAAGGATTCAATGGATTCCATAATGATTCACCTCTTTCCCTAATTATTGAGGGATAAAGAAAGATATTGTATCAAAGAGTTCCATTAGTGCTCAGTTATCACATGGGAGGCTCTTACTTAAGCCTTCATAGGGAAATATTTTCCCCCATCCAAGATAGTGATACTAATAAATGATATTCATAACTTTAATTAGTTTAAAAATTAATCTATTATATGAATATTGAGATCAAATAAATGATATGTTGAGTAAGTTCCTACACTATGGGATACAATTGATGATGAAATTAAAAACCTTATATGGTGGACTTATAACGCCCCGTCCCCAGTTACCCAGAGTCAGTGAATTATTACATAACATTGGCATGATCACAAAAGATCAATTATCGAAAGACCGATTAGTTTAGTAGCCTTGGAATCACTAGATACATTCATAAAGTTTACATTACATCATAAAGTGAAAAACTACAACAACATATTTTCTCCATATACCACAATAATATCCCCTCATACTATCCCTGTAGGTCATTCATAAAATACTTCTTCACATCCTGGCAAAAATAAAATATAGAAAGGGGTGAGCTCAGATGCCCAGTAAGGATAACAATATAGCGGAAACATTCATAAATAGGCATAAACATTTAAGGAAATGTATAACTAAAACAAAAGCCTTTTAAACTTGAAATTCAGCATAATATGGCAGAAATAAATTGAAATAATCCCATTTACTTATTCACATGGATATTCTACTAGTCGAATAATCACATCCAATATCAATAACCACTTTCATAATGAAGGAATACATAATTCCAGACTATCATAACCACATAGTTAAGGCCTTGTGCCAAGACTACAAATAAGATTTTGTCAAGGCCTTGTTATAAGAAACTAGTTTGTCTCATAAGACCTATCGATGCATCAAAGAGCTATAGTGGGCTCCACCCGTCACTTATTAAGTCCAATTCATTCCTCATATGAATAGGTTTAAACATAACATAAACATTCTTATTAAAAATAGCATACGAAATATCAATACTTTATCCAAAAACCATGAATGGTATAAAAATAACACATCCACAGTTAAACATACCACAAAAACCTCAATACAATATGGAAGTTTTTTATCATAATAAATCAACTTCAAATAAGCTTAAAATCCATCAAAGGATGTTGACATAGATGAAAGAAAAACTATTTGAGAGAAATATCTCTTTTTTTGAAAACATTTAAAAGTCACATAATTATAAAAGAGAACATTTAATTTGAAAATATTCTTATAAGCTTGTAAGGGATGCTTTTAAGATTTTATAATGGGGTAAAATAGCAGCACCCACTGTATAAGTTATAAAAATACATTCTTACCTTAATTTTGTCGAAAAGCTTAAAAAGGACCTTGTTTGGAAAACGACGGAAAGATTGATTTATAAACATGTTATAAAAATTCAAAAAATGGTATAAATGACTTTAACCCATAGTCTATAAAATATTAAGAATGATTTGAAATAAATTTTTAAGAAACATGGATGTGGATGATAAAGAGGTCCCAGTAGATAATTACGTATAAACAACCTCAGATAATGAAGAGATTGTGAAATAAACCCTTACCATATACTTTTCCTTGGTTGAGTGTCGATTAACCTCCTGTATATTGGTGAAATAATTGTTATTAAATTATACAAGAATCATATACATTAATATGATATCATATATGATCTTTTAACATTGCTTTGTCAATAATATCTTAGTATTATCGTCGTTTTGGGTGTTAACTTACTCGTTTTATTTTATATGTTTTGTTACATAAGTCATGTTTGTTATGGATAGTTTGTATCTTATTCATATACATAATGATATAAAGTCCTTAAACATTACTTTTAATCGTCAAATGAGAATTATATTTGCATGGATACGATGGAGAATTAATCTCATCGCGTTCGTAGAGATGGTATTCCGTACGTACGCATGAGCGAAAATATCATTCTTTTGATATTAAAATAATATATAATTGGATGTTATACCATATATACAGAATCATTATCATGTTATACTTATTATTTACATCAATTACACATCATTATCATACCCATCCAAATAATAATGTTTTGAATAACAATTACACCACGACGTGGAGACGGTAAGCCGTACATACGCACGTATGACGAAATGTCATTCAAAGTATGGATAGAATACTGAATATTGTTGTATCATATTTATAATAAAATCACACTATATATAAGATACTGGTTTTATTATATGATAATGGAAATAAGAAAGAAAGAAGAAGTTGAAGAAGAAAGGAACTTGAAAGAGGGTGGTGAAAACATTTGCTCTTCTTCGGGTTCTTTCTTTTGATTTGATAAAAAGGGCTTCTTAGGATGAATTTATGATCAAAATAAGGCCTCTAGGTTTAAGTGAGGGAAGTTGATAGAATATTTGGCTAGGGGTAGGCCGATCCAAAAGGATTTGAAGGTGTGAATTAGGGGGAAGGGGAATGTCCTTTTATAAGAGGGGTGAGGGGCACCTTAGGAAAAGCTAGAAATATTATTTTATAATAAATTAATATTCGGTTTATAATGGCTCCAAAGTGAATTATTTAAAGTTAAAGGTGGGTATAGGTCAGAAAACACTCAAACAATAGGTTTTAGATAGGTTTGGGTCACTATATTAAATTTATCGTTTTTATTTAACTCTTAGTTAAATAGTTTGACATTTACCATGTCTCTTTGAATTTTTATATTATATAGTCAATAAACTTACTATGAACATCCAAGCAACCTCCAAGTGGTCAATTAATAATACAAATATCATTATATAAGTCCTTTGGCCGAACCATATATTTTTATGAATAGAATATCAATTAATAATATAATATTTGTTTTAAAAACTCATTTATATCAATTTTGACAATATTTAATAATTTATTTTTGTTAATATATTAAAAACGTTATTAAATCGAAAAAAATTCATTTAAGAAATAATAACATGTCATATTAACCAATAAAATTTGTGTATGTAATCACAACTTTCAAATTATATTTATTTTAACATTTATAATACTAATTATTTGATTCTTTCATTAATAAGGAAAATACCGTATCATTATTGTGTCATAAATATATTTAATTATTCAATGTATAAAAATTATATATAAAATACCATTATGTAAGAAATATTTTTATATTTCTAATGAATATTTATAGTCTAAAATATAACATATATAACCCTATATAAAAATTGTTTTTCTAAAAGATATATGCTTATGTCATTTTTGTATTTACTTTAACTTAATTAATATAAAGTGTCATTATCACTTACAAGTGGATCCATGGGGTCCAAAAATAGACCCAAATATGCCCATGGTGGTAAATGTATCAACCAATAGGGTTATGACACGTTTTAGGGTAATTTATTATTATTATAATATTATTTTTTTACTCTTATTTACCGGATTTACCCTTTAACCATGGTAAATTAAATATTTACAGAAGTAATTATTCAAACTGTCTAAAAATAAAATTTACCTATTTATAAAATTTGGACCTCCTGATTCTAAATATGGAATCCATTTTTATAAATTCAAAAAACATAAGTGGCAGAAATTAATTTAAAATTAATTCCCATTGTCAAAACAAAAAACATTTTTTTAAGAAATAATAATTATCAAAAGATTGAAACTTGTTTATGTCCGGTTTAAATATGAAATTATGTCCAATGACCAACATTGTGTTAAATGGAAAAAATATACTTTAAATATAATTTTAAACTACTCAAATTCATAATTTATAACTATTAATTATTTTGATTAAAAAAGTTGTTTTTAATTAAAATTATTAATTTTCACCATTCACCAAAATATGAAAGTTATCAGAAATGTACCAAAAATTCACCCTATGATAATTTAAATATTCTTAATCCAAAAATTAAGTCCATTTTGAATGATAAAATGTATAAAATTTCAAAAAGTGGGTATTACTATTCATAACAGCTTGTTTGATTGGTTGGGATGTGTGTTAGAACTCGAAGTTGCGTACAACACACACTACTGTATTATTCAAAGAGAAGCGTACCATGGAAGCTTGTGGTGTTTCATTCTCCCCTCCTTCAAATAATTTTGTCCTCGAAATTTTTCGAGTACTACCGCGTGAAAATAATCGGGTGGTTCTTCATCATAAGTTCCTCAGGTTCCCATGTTGCCTTCCCCATCTTATGGTTTCTCCATAAAACCTTTACCAGGCGAGTCGTCCGGTTTCTCAGCACTTGTTATCTCATATCAAGAATTTTGACAGACACTTCACAATAAGATAGATCATGTTCTAGTTCTAATTCCTCATAGGGGAGTACATGTGTTGGGCCAGGCATGTATTTTCTCAACAGTGATACGTGGAACACATCGTGAACTTTGGAGAGACTTGGCTTCATTTCCAAATGATATGCTACATCCCCAATTCGTTCTAGAATTTCAAATGGTCCAATGTACCTAGGACTCAATTTTCCCTTCTTAATGAAACCTATAACACCCTTCCACGGATATACCTTTGATAAAACATGATCTCCTACCAGAAATTCCAAATCCTTCCTTCGGTTGTCAGCATAGTTCTTCTTCCTACATTGAGCTGCTTTGATGTGGTTTATGATTACCTTCACCTTTTCCATCGTTTCCTCCACCAGTTCTGGGCCTACACATTTTCTTTCACCAACATCATCCCAACAGGTTGGTGTGCGACATTTCTTTCCATATAACACTTCATATGGTGCCATCTGAATACCTTAATGGAAGCTATTGTTATATTAAAATTCTACCAGAGGTAAATATTGATCCCACATACCCTGAAAGTCAAGTGATCATGATCTCAACATGTCTTCTATGGTTTGAATAGTCCGTTCTGATTGTCTATCTATTTGAGGGTGTTAGGCAGTGCTCAATCGAAGTTCAGTATGCAAGTCCTTCTGAAGACTTTTCCATAATCTTGAAGTAAAACATGGATCACGATCAGAAACAATTTATAAGGGGTACTCCATAAAGTCTCACAACTTCATTAATATATAGTCTTTCTAGAAGTTCAAGTGGTAAATCTTCCCTTATAGAAAGAAAATGTGCTTACTTGGTAAGACGATCAACAATGACCCATATTGCATCGTTCCTTCTAGGAGTCTTTGGTAGTATCATTACAAAGTCCATCGTGATATTATCCCATTTCCACTGAGGTATGGGAATAGGTTTCAATACTCCACCAGGCTATTGCCTTCCAGATTTCACTTATTGAAAAACCATACATCTTGACACAAAATCAGAAATCTCCTTCTTCATGTTGTCCCATAAAAAATGTTCCTTCAAATCTCTATACATCGTAGTGCTACCAGGGTGTATAGAGAAATTGGAACTATGAGAATCATCTGATAATTCCCTTTTTAGATCAGGTATATCGGGAACACAAAGTATCCTCCCAAATTTCAAAATTCCATCTTCATACACAAAGTCACTCAATCTCCTATCTTTCACAGCTTTAATCTTCTTTTTAAACTCCTCATAATCAGCCTAAGAACTCTTTATCCTTTCTAGTAAAGATGTTTTGGAAACCATTTGAAAAAGTATTGATGTTTCACCATCCACGGTGATTCCCATATCCATCTTTACTAGATCCATGACAATAGGATCCCTTTCAACTCTCATTTTGTTCAAAACTCCATGATCCTTTCTACTCAAAGAATTTTAGACCTTATTTTCCTTCCTCGGGTGGTAGTGTATTGTGCAATCATAATCCTTGAGTAGTTCACGCGATCTCCTTTGCCTCATGTTGAGTTCTTTCTATGAGAAAATGTACTTCAAACTCTTGTGATCAGTATAAATCTCACATTTTTCACCATAGAGATAATGTATCTATATATTCAATGAAACAATTACAATAGCTAACTCAAGATCATGAGTTGGATATTTTTGGTCATGAATTTTCAGCTGTCATTATGCATAGGCAATAACTCTATCATTCTGCATAAGGACACAACCAAGTCCTTTCTTCGATGCATCACTATAAATAACAAACCCATCATTCCCCGATGGTAGAGTCAATATAAGAGCATTGAATAATCATCTCTTCATTTCTTAAAAACATTCTTCACACTCTTTTTTACAAAAAAATTTAACCCCTTTACGTGTGAGCTTTGTTAATGGGTTAGCCAAATGAGAAAAATTCTGGATGGAACGTCGATAATAACCTGCTAAACCAATAAAACTGCGTACCTCAGTTATACTCGTCAGGTCTGGCCTTTCTTGGATTTCCTTGGTGCTATAAGGATCAACATAGATTCTATCCTTAGAGACAATATGGCCATGAAAAGAGATCTCCTAAAGCCAGAATTCACACTTGCTAAACTTCCCGTATAATTCATGACTTCTAAGAGTCTTTAGGATAATGCGCAAGTGATTTTCATGGTCTTCATAGCTTTTGGAATATACCAAGATATCATCAATAAATACCACCACAAAATCATTGAGATATTCCTTGAAAAATCTATTCATTAGATCCATGAATACAGAGGGTGCCTTAGTAAATTGAAAAGGCATTACTGTAAACTCGTAATGCCCGTACCTGGTTCGAAATGATGTCTTTAGAATGTCTTCCTTCTTCACACACAACTGATGGTATCCAGATCAAAGGTCAATCTTTGAAAAGTATTGAGCTCCATGCAGTTGGTCAAATAAATCATCAATGTGAGGTATGAGATACTTGTTCTTTATTGTTATAGCATTGATTTCCCTGTAGTCGATACATAACCTCATAGATCCATCTGTCTTCTTAACAAAAAGGATAGGGGATCCTCATAGAGAAACACTAGGGCGAATAAATCCCTTACTACTCAATTCCTCTAGTTGTTTGTTTAGTTCAACTAATTCCATAGTGGCCATTCTATAAGGGGTCTTCGATATGGGCCTTGAACCCAGAATTAAATCAATGGAAAACTCAATTTCTCATTCTGGAGGATGTCCAGGTAAATCTTCTGGAAACACATCTACATATTCTTTCACAATAGGTACATACTCTATTTGAACATTCCTTTCCTTACCCATAGTTATTTAATTCTCTTCCACCCCACAAATTGAATTTAGTTGATCTACTGGGGGTGGATCTAGGTAAGAATCAGGTGGTGACGATTCTGATCTAAAGATAAGGTGTTCTTTATCATCATCATAAAAAATCGTAACCTCCTTCTTCTTACAATTTGTTTTGCATCATGGTCTTAAATCCAATCCATATCGAGGATTATATCAAATTCAATCATGGGTATGATGATGAGATTAGTAGATAAAGAACATTTATATGCCCTAATGGGGATGGATCCCCAGAACTTTGTAGCAATGATACCTTCCTTAGGAGTTTTGACTGACAACTCCCTTGTTAAATCAAATTGGAAATATCAAATTTTCTTAGCAAACTGGGAAGATATGAAACAATGTGATGATCCAAAATCAAATAATGCATTTTATAAACTTGAGGAAACCATTAAATTACCTGCCACCATGTCTTTTGGAGATTTAACCTCCGTAGCAGTGATACCATAAGCTTGGCCTTGATCCCTTGGCCTTTTATGAGGTAAATTCCCCTGATGCTTAGGACATTCATTTTCATAATTCCCCATTTCTCTACAATTGTTGCATTCCACATTGACAACAACTTTATTTCCCTTGCAATCATGAGCTTGGTGGCCTTTTTCACCACACTTGTAACAGACTCCGATTCCCTTCAAGCAAGTACCAGGGTGTTTCATCCCACATTTACTACAGGATGGATATTCAACTTTTCCCTTCTTCCCTTTATTTCCATTTCTAGAGTGATATGCAGATCTCTTCTTCTCTTGCTTTGCTTTAAAGTCATAAGACATAGAGAATTATTTTTCTATATTGATAGCACATGAGACAATATCTTCATACGTCGAGAAGGATTATGACACTAATTCTAGATGAAGAAATGGTTTCAACCCATCAAAGAAACGATCAATCTTACTTCTTGGGTTACGTATATAATCTGTAGCATACATTTCTAACCTAGTAAAGTTAGCCTCGTATTTTGCGACATTCTCATCATCCTTTTGTCTCAGACTCAGAAATTGCCTTTCCATATTTTCTCAATGGTCATGAGGAAATTATTTTTCTAAGAAAAGATATTTGAACTCCCTGCATTTCATATTTGATACTTCATAATCTTCCTTTGTGTTTTGAATCAATGACCACCATTGATCAATATCTCCAGTGAGGCGGTAAACTACCATGATAACATTCTCCCTTTTACTACTCCCCAAGGCATGGAATATTTTCTCTAAGGAATTTATCCATTGCTCATCTACAAATGGATTTGTAATGCCATTGAATGTTTGTGGTTGTAGCCTCATGAAGTGATATAATATTGATCCTCCATGCTGTGGATCAGGGTGCTCCATACGGGTAAGGTTATTATTCATAACATGAGTGAGTTGTCCCAGTATGGTGATTACCTGATCAGCACAAGTTGCATCACCGGCTCCACTATAATTATCTTGAGCAGGAGGGAAATCCCTACATGGAGTGCATGCATTGATACGGTTTCCATTTCTTCCACTAGGCGTTATTTCTAAACAATGACATACACTAGATTAGTTTATAAATCTCAATACATAAATCCAAACTTGTAAAACACTTAACATGAATTGAAAAATTTATGGATATAATCCATAATCATAAAAAATGTTTTATTTGAAGAAATATATACTCATAAACCCTTCATAATAGTTTGTAAAGAAAATGAGAATTATCCTAAGCATATCCCCCGAGAGTGTCGTAACCAAAAGTGCAACAAGGCCCGTTGTCGTTCCCCAGTTCCCATTTGAGTCTAGCTCAAAGTGGTGTTTTCGGGTTTTACCCCTAGGTACATCTGTGCTAGAGATTCCTCTACCTGTTCGTATCTAGACATAGATGTATTGCTTGAAAAACTCACAAAATCTCTAAAATACCAATATTTCAGTAAGTTCTTCTATACTAATCCTCAATGTCTATCTTAAGGCTGTGTGCTCTAATTAGAGTTTATCAAAATCTAGTTTCCAAGGTTTTTACTAAACTTCCTTTGATACCAACTATAATTCCCTGACCCTAGTTACCCAGAGTCAGTGCATTATTACATATCATTGGCATGATCCCAAAAGATCAAGTCTCCAATGACCGATTGGTTTAGTAGCCTTGGAATCACTAGATACATTCATAATGTTTCCATTACATTATAAATTGAAAAACTAAAAACACATATTGTCTCTATATACCACACTCATATCCCCCATACTATCCCTGTAGGTCATTCATAAAATACCTCTTCACATCTTGGGAAAAATAAATCATATAAAGGGGTGAGCTCAGATGCTCAGTAAGGATAACAATATAGCGGAAACATTCATAAATAAGCATAAACATTTAAGGCAATGTATAACTAAAACAAAATCCTTTTAAACTTAAACTTCAGAATAATATGGCAGAAATAAATTTAAATAATTCCATTTACTTATTCACATGGATATTCTGCTAGTCTAATAATCCCATGCAATATCAATAACCACTTTCATAATGAAGGAATGCCTAATGCCAGACTATCATAACCACATAGTCAAGGCCTTGTGCCAAGACTACAAATAAGATTTTTTCAAGGCCTTATGCCAAGACACTAGTTTTTCTCATGAGACCTACCGATGCATCTAGGATCTATAGTGGGATCCACCCGTCACTTATTAAGTCCAATGCATTTCTCCGATGAACAGGTTTAAACATAACATAAACATTCGTATTAAAACTAGCATACGAAATGACAATACTTTATACATAAACCATGAATGGTATAAAAATAAAACATCCACAGTCAAACATACCACAAAACCTTCTATACAGTATGGAATTTTTTTATCATAATAAATCAACTTCAAATAAGCTTAAAATCCATCAAAGGATGTTGACATAGATAAAATCAAAACTATTTGAGAGAAATATCTCTTTTTTTAAAATCATTTAAAAGTCACATAATTATAAAAGAAAACATTTACTTTGAAAATATTCCTATAATATTTTAAGGGATGCTTAGACAATTTTATAATAGGGGAAAATAGCCGCACCCGCCATATATGTTAAAAAAAGACATTCTTACCTAAATTTTGTCGAAAAGGTTAAAAAGGACCTTGTTTGGAAAACGATGGAAAGATTCCTTTATAAACATCTTATAAAAAGTAAAACAAGGGTATAAATGACTTTAAACAATAGTCTATAAAATATTAAGAAGGATTTGAAATACATTTTTAAGAAACATGGATGTGGATGATAAAGAGGTCCTAGTAGATAATTACATATAAGCAACCTCGGATAATGAAGAGATTGTGAAATAAACCCGTACCTTGTACTTTTCCTTGGTTGAGGGTAGGTTAAACTCCTGTATAATGGTAAAATAATTGTTATTAAATTATACAAGTAGCATATACATTAATATGGTATCATATATGATCTTTTAACATTGCTTTGTTACTAATATCTTAGTATTATCGTCGTTTTAGGTGTCAACTTACTCATTTTCTTTTATATGTTTTATTACATAAGCCATGTATGTTATGAATATGTTGTATATTATTTATATAGAGAATGATATCAAGTCCTTAAAAATTATTTTTAATCATAAAATGACAATTATACTTGCATGGATACCATGTGGAATGAATCTCATTGCGTTCGTGGAGACGGTAGTTCGTACATACGCATGAGTGACAATATCGTTATTTTGATATTAAAATAATATATAATTGGATGCTATATCATATATAAATAATAATTATCATGTTATATTTATTATTTACATTAATTAAACATCATTATCATACCCATCCAAATAATAATGTTTGGAATAACAATTACACCACGACGTGGAGATGGTAAGCCATACGCACGCATGTATGGTGACATGCCATTCAAAGGATGGATAGAATAATGAATATTGTTGTAAGATATTTATAATAACATTATAGTATATATAATATACTTTATTTATTATTTTATAATGGAAATAACAAATAAAGAAGAAGTTGAAGAATAAAGGAACTTGAAAGAGGGTGGTGAAAACATTAAATCTTCTTCAGGTACTTCTTTTTTATTTGAACAAAAGGCCTCCTTAAATTGGATTTCTGATAAAACTAAGGCCTCTAGGTTGAATTGAGAGATGTTGAGAGAATATTTGGTTAGAGGTTGACCGAGCCAAAAGGCTTTTAAAATGTTAATTAGAGGGAAGGGGAAGTTCCCTTTTATAAGAGGGGTGAGGGGCACCTTAGGAAAAACTAGAAATATTATTTCATAATAAATTCATATTCGGTTTATAATGGCTCCAAAGTAGATTATTTAAATGTTAAGGTGGATATAGGTCGAAAAAAACTCAACCAATAGGTTTTATATAGGTTTTGGTCACTATATTAACTTTATCTTTTTGATTTAACTCTTAGTTAAATAGTTTGACATTTACCATGTCTCTTTGTATTTTTATATTATATAGTCAATAAACTTACTATAAACTTCCAAGAGACCCCCAAGTGATACATTAATAATACATCTATCATTATATAAGTACTTTGGTCGATCCTTAGATTTTTAGGAATAGAATATAAATTAATAATATAATATTTGTTTTAAAAACTCATTTATGTTAATTTTGAAAATATTTAAAAATTGATTTTTTTAAAGTTTTAACAAATTTATTAATTCGAAAAAAATTCATTTAAGAAATCATAACATGTAATATTAACCAATAAAATTCGTGTATGTCATAAAAACTCTCAAATTATATTTATTTTAACATTTATAATACCAATTATTTGATTATTTAATTAATAAGGAAAATACTGCATCATTATTATGTCATACATATATTTAATTATTAAATGTCTAAAAATTATAAATAAAATACCATTATGTAGGAAATAATTTTATATTTATAATTAATATTTATAGTCTAAAATATAACATATATAACCCTATATAAAAATTGTTTTTCTAAAAGATATATGCTTATGTCATTTTTGTATTTACTTTAACTTAATTAATATAAAGTGTCATTATCACTTACAAGTGGATCCATGCGGTCCCAAAATTGACCAAACGTTGCCCATGGTCGGCATGTATCGACCAATAGGGTAATTAAATGTTTTAGGGCAATTTATTATTATTATAATATTATTTTTTTACCCTTATTTACCAGATTTACCCTTTAACCATGGTAAATAAAATATTTACCGAAGTAATTATTAAAAATGTCTGAAAATAGAAGTTACCTATTTACAAAATTTAGACCTCCTGATTCTATATATGTAATCCATTTTTCTAAATTCAAAACACAAAAGTGGCAGAAATTAATTTAAAATTAATTCTCGTTGTCAAAACAAAAAACGTATTTTTAAGAAATAATAACTATCAAAAGATTGACACTTGTTTATGTTCGGTTTAAATGTGAAATTACGTCCAATTACCAAAATTGTATTAAATGGTAAAAATATATTCTAAATATACTTTAAAACCACTCAAATTTATAATATATCAAAATTAATTATTTCGATTTAAAAAGTTATTTTTAATTAAAATTTAAGAATTTTCACTATTCATCAAAATATGAAAGTTATCAAAAATGTACCAAAAATTCACCCTAAGATAATTTACTTTTTCCGAATCCAAAAATAAAGTCCATTTTGAAAGATAAAATGTATAAAATTTCAAAAAGTGGGTAGTACTATTCATAACGACTAGTTTGATTGGTTTTGGTGTTTGTTAGAACTCGAAGTTTCATACAACACACTCTACGGTATTATTCAAAGAGAAACGTACCGTGGAAGATTGGGGTGTTATATGACTTACCATTGGTATAGATTTTGTAGTATATTAAATGATAAGGGGTATAATTATGAGGAAGGTGCCTGAAGAGTTGTTTTTATTTGTTAGAATACATGTCGGTTAATAACTTCTAATGGTACTCAGATCATGGTACAAAAAAGAGGGGCTTGCATAATACTGATTCAACCACCATTATGGGTATCCAAGTGAACTTAATATCAAATAAAGTCAATTCTCTCTAATATAGAACTTCCAAATTGGTTAAATCCATTCAACACCCCACTTGTAGAGAATATGGTGATAACCATGCCATGTGAGAGTGTCTGAATGTAAGTGTACATTCATACACTAGTGTGGTGATTTATTTCTCATAAAATAATGGGCTGAATATATTTTTGGACTATGAAAATAGGCATGGAATGACAACCCAAATTCTATTTGGGGTGGAAAACATCAATAAATCACTCAAATGAGTCTTGAAAGACCTCTAGGGTATTCCCAAAATCGATAAAAAAAATTATAACTCTATGATGCACTAAATCAATTATAGATATTAGGGATAATACTAACTATAATATTATAAAAACTCATCCAACACAACCCCTTTAAAATAATAATAAATAGATCTACGACCACAGAAAGAGATAAGTCAAACTCATAATAAATGATGTCTAAGTTTTTCACCATGTTGAAACTTGATTTCAAAATCAGGAGGAAATTATCCAGTGCCTCAATAAAAACATTGGGTAGCTTTCATTCCATCTCTTAGTTAGAAAATTTGGAAATTTTTTGGGTAAAATCAAAAAGAACTATATGAGGAATCCAAGTGGTAAACATAAGAAGTGGAAAATAGATCTCAAAAATAGGCATGATAATGAAAAATATAGTTGAAGGTGGTAAGTATGATGGTCCTTCAAAACCGATAGAATAATAAGTTGATCATAAAGTAGTACTATTGGAAAAGTCCCATCTATGGAAAAGGATGTCATGCAAGATATTAGGAGTTGTTAAAATCTTATGTTCCACATTTTCCTTTTCTAGATAGTATGAAACAAATAAAGAGGGAATGATAATTTGAAATGTTTATGAAAGTAATCCAAAATATCCATGTAAACATTCCCTTTATTGAGGAACTAAATCAAATGACTATCTATATAAATTTCATGAAAGAAATCCTCTAAAACAAAAAGGTGATGGAGGAATTGGGCAGAGTTTCCCTCAATAAGTAATTCTTGGTGGTAGTTGAATAGTCTATCCCAACAAAGATTTAGGATCCCAGTAGTTTCTCTATCTTTTACACTATCTAACCATTCTTTTTTGGTAAGTCTATATGTGAATTTGGAGCTAGTTATAATAATATTCCTTTTTATGTATTCATGATGTTGGTACTAAAAGAATTGAAGCATATCTACTTAGAACTCAATTATCCAAACGATCAATTAAGTATCCCAAGTTAATTTTAAAATATGTATTACTGAAGGTTAGTAAATTTATTTTCCAAAAAAACTACATTATTCTCAACATGGAATAACACACCAAGGCACCACTAATTTTATGGGGACCATTTATTATAATGAGTAAAGTGTTAATTGGCATCCACCAAATGAATATTACACTTCATGTGGCCAATAAAAAAGTAAAATAAAATATTCTTAAGGATGTAAAATTAGAATATCTAATGGAATATAAGGATTATTTAACTGTCTATACCTTATAAAATTACTTTGGGTGAAAATATATTTCTATGGGACATTCTTGATCATTTGAATAGAAAGTTGAAAAATAATTTCATCATGTTTGAAAATAATAAGAGGTATAGTTTGTATCTAGACAGGGAAGTTTTTATAGAAAGGGAAAAGTAATTTTGGATAGCATAAAGAGGGAGAATACTGAACTATTTATGCCTTTAGTTCTAAGGGAACCTCTAGTAAAATTGAATCCCCTTCCATCATCACTAAAATATGGTTACTTGGGGGCTAATGAAATATTTTTAGTTATTCTAAACTCTTCCACCACAGATGATCAAGAATCTGAGTTATTGGATGTTCTTAAAATAAGGTTCTAATATATTGGATATACTATTGAAGACCTTAATGGGATTAACCCCATAATTTGTACCCATAATATTCTTTTTGAATAATGATCTAAACCATCCTGACAACCACAATGAAGGATGACCCCCCATGAATAAGGTTATTAAAAAAGAGTAAATCAAGTTTTAAGATGTGGGAATAATATATCAAATATTCATTTACCCATGGGTGAGCCCCTTAGAGACTTTCCCCAAAATTTATTACTTACAAAAAATCTCAAATGAAAATAATGAGCTTATTCCCAAAAGGATAATCATAAGATGACCAGTTTGTGCAGAATAAGGAAAGTTAAATGATACAACCCAAAAACAAAGCTTCTTACTTACCTTACATGACATTTTATTACTATATAATTTCATTAGGCATGTTGATCTCTCTAACCACATTTTAATATTTTATGATGTCTATCTTCTATGTTATAGTGGATTGAAAATTATAAGTCAACATTAATGATTTTTAGATATATAGAATGTAATTCAGTCTTTGATTAAAAAACTTACACTTAGTTTTAGAAAGATCTGAGAAAAAAACATGGAAATTAATTATAAAATTATCCAATTTAGGGTGAAATGTGGAATAATTTTGGGATATAAGCTTTCCATAAATATAATTTAATTAGAATTAATAAAAATTTATGTAATCTCTAACTTACCCATCATAGATTTAGTCTTGGTGATCTGAAGATTATTTGGGTATGTGGTATTATAATGATCGTTTGTGAGGGATTTTTCAAAAATACATCAACCCTTGAAAAATATTTTAACAAAAAAAATCCATATTTTATTTTGATAAGGCATGCATAAAATCATTTCAATGTCATGGGAGTAGTGATTGAACAATGAGTGGACCGTATCTTTTGATAGATCTATTATATAATCTATGTATTAAATGAGGACCAAATAAATTATACCACTATAGAGAAAGATTTTTTAGTGTCATTATTTTCATTTGATAAATAGTGATTATGTATAGTTATTTGAATAGTGATTGGTTATACAAAGAACACAGCTCTTAGGTACCTTTTGAATAAGAAGGATTCCAAGCCATGATTCATTCGTTGGGTGCTCCTACTTAAATAATTTTATTTATAAATCTATGAAAATAAAAAAGTAACAAACTAATTTATGATTAATTATATCACTTATATTTACATTACCTTGAAGAAGAATATTATAGATATATCTTAGAGTATTTCCTAGATAAACCCTTATTTTTGGAGATGGAGAAACCTTGAAAGTGGTTTATTGATATCTCTAATTACATGGACCTAAAGATGTTCTACCCCAATATTTAGTTTTAAAAATAGAAGTATTTATTAGAGAAATGAATAATTATTTCTAGTAATAACCCTTATATTTTGATAATATAAATATGTGATTATCCATTATTTGTATCAAAAGAAATGGTTTATGAGATTTTAGACTTTTTTCATTCTTCCCCATTTGAGATACATCATTTCATGAACAAAAAAATTATAAATATTTTACAATATACATTCTTTTGGAACACCATGAACAAGAATACAGAGAAATTTATCCTAATATGTTATCTATGATAACTTACATGCAACACTGAGCGTCAAGTAGAAATACCGCAACACCCTATTATGGTAGTGGAGATTATATAGATACGGGGAATAGATTTTATGGGGTTGTTACCACTACTTTATGGAATCACATATAATATAGTGTATAGGGGACACAAATTTAAGTGAGTAGAGGCCACAACTACCTCTCAAAACATGTTAAAATTCATTATTTCATTTTTTAAGAAGAATATATTCAATCAGTTTAGAGTTCCTAGGGTAGTCATCAGCAACATGGGTAACCATTTTTAGAAATCCATGTTAAGAAATGTTTTTTTAAAATATGGTGTGAAATATAACATGGTCACACCTTACCACCCCAAAAAAGTAATCCAGTGGAGGTATAAAATCAATAAATAAAACATATCCTTGAAATATGGTGGGTACATCAAGATATGATTTAGAAAATAATCTTGAAGATTCATTATGGGAATATAGGATAACATAAAAGACTCTTCTAGGCAAGTCTCCATTCCAATTTCTTTATGGTAATGTGTGCTATTCTATATTAAAACTTGAACACGAGTCATATTGGGTTTTCAATCCACAAAATTTTTATCTCAATAATATTTTGGGGAAACAAAAGTTTTAACTAAATAATTTAGATGAAATTAGAAGGCTTTCATATGTCAATGGATCAATTTATATTGAAAGGACTAGGGAGGTCAATGATTTCAAGTTTAATTAGAAGTATTTTCAACTCAAATACAATGTACTACTCTTTAAATCATGGTTTTTATTGTTCTTATGAAGGTTTAAGTCTTGGTGGTCTGGGACCTTTACGATGATCAAGGATTTCCACCATGTTATTGTGTAAATCATAGGAGATAATGGGAAAGATTTAAAAGTTAATGGGAATTTCATAAATCTTATTTTCAAGTAGACACCATAGTATGAATTATTTACACCACACACTTTAGCTAAAAATAGTCCCATATACATCTAGACCGAGTCATTAAATGTAGAACTCACAATAGGGTGACTTATAATTTTATAAAAATTCATAAATATTTTCTCGTTTTTGTGTATTGGATTTTCTTTAGGAAATAATGTTATTGTGTTTTTTTGAAACTCAATTTTTGAATGTATATGAGGTAAATTATTGGTGATTTAATTTTATCATTTGAGTCTGAAGATAATAATTATGGAAGTACTATTATATACCAAAACCACTGTGAAAATCAAATTTTCATTAAGGGAATAGCACTTGATTTAAAAATCATGGTGCGGGATGAGATTTCAATTCTATAGAAAACTGAAGAGTTGGAAAATAGTCCATAAAACCACAAAATTTAGTCATACTTGAGGGAATATTAGTTAAAAAACCAACCATAGGTTTAGAAAAAAGTTTAACTCACCACTTTATTTAATTCTATACAACCCATTAAACCTACCTCAGTTGTCACACAATCTGTAAAACCATGCACTATAACTGTATAAGGTGGAAAATGAATCTGAAATAGAATTCATAGTTGGTTAATGGTTCTCTAATCTATGAACAGAACACACGCAAGGGTCTGAACACTTTTAAAAAACAACTGCATAGTTATTGCATTGTATAAAAAACTATGCAGTTCAATCATGTGACATTTAATGCCCCTAATTTCCTTATTTTTACTCACAAAATTTAAATTTTAACACCCCAACCATTCCCTAGTTGCGCACTCGACCCAACCCATTCCTACCCCTATATTAATTTCTCACATTCTTCTCTTCTCCACTCCCCCTCAACCCTTCACCCTCTTTCTTCTCTGAGTCCAAACTTTGGTTAATTTTTTTTTTCATTTTATTCCTATTTTATATCTAGAACACCACTTTATTTACCCCTCCCTTTTAATTTTTTTGTTTCAATTTATTTTATTCCAATATTTTGAAAAATGTATCTTGTTAATAACTTAAATACCTCACTTCACACACACTTCACAAAATGTATATTTTAAATATCCCCAATTTGTCTTCAAATAATTACATTAATTTATGGATTCCACAAAATAATCTTATGATTTATATGATTTTACAATATTTTAGATATTTTATTTTGTATTATTCCTGAGATATTATTATTTTTTAGAATGAAAAAAACTCTTAAAACAAATATCAAATCCCACCATTCTAAACACTCCCTCTAAATGTGCTTCCAGTTCAGGTTCAGAAAAACCCTCAGGTCCTCACCTTCATTTCTATCACAAGGAAGATAAAAATAATTAAATATTTCTATAAACATAGTAATTTTCTCCAACATTTCTTTTATCCGTAATGTTTTTCTATACTTGTCATCAAGGATGAACTTTAGAACTACCATGGGTAGGGATACCTTACCAAGTCTCTTTTGGTCATCAAACCAACTTACAAAGTGTTTATTCTTGAGTTGATAACCACATTTCATTGTAATGAGTGGTGTTATAGTTATTAGGATGATAATATGGTTAACAAGGAAAGAGGTATCACATTATGGCTCCTTGAGAGACAACAAAACATTCCACTCAACCAATTTGAGTTCCTTACTATAGTGTACACTAAGGAATACATTGACGCCCTTACAAACACCCAATTAGTGTTATCTTGGGATCCCACCACCACCAATTTTTTTTTTGCACAAGTCACTCAACATGGTCCCATTTACAACTCCCAAAATACTAAATCCTCCAATATCCTTAATCCAACATACTAAATTCTTCATTAGGTGATTACCATATAATTTACTCCATGCATAGATAACAAGGGTAATATCTATCAATAAGTCCTTTTTATATACTAATATATGGTTATGGGACACCATATCAACCTAGAATTATTATAAAAATAATTATTCATTAAAATTTTCAAAAAGTAAAGAGGGGTGATATCATTAAGGGACCTTATATTACACTATTGGATGAAAACTTGGGAATTGATTTTGATATAGAGGCTTTCATCGATTTAGAACCATCCCTTACTATATATTTTAACATAACATGATGTATTAAAATGATAAAACATGATACATTTTTGTATCACTTTCATGGTTTCCTTGATGTTGCCTTAAGAGAGGGTGAGGAAGTCCAACCCCCACCTAAGGATGCCCCCAAACCGCCGAAAGAGATTTACCACACCCCCACCCCACGCCACAACAACCCACCTACCCAAACTTGGGACTTTCCTACCACCACCATTATATTACTCATACCCCACCCACTCACACAAAAAATAAACCCCTTATGATAACCCTAAACTACATTTTATATTACAACAAGATAATTATGTAATGTTTGACTGGAAATACGACCATGTTGGGATTTAGTTGGAAGGAATTCACCTATAGGACATTACTCCACAAGAAATATACTACTTCGTACCATCCCATATCCCATAATATTAATTATAAAGTAGTGTCTATTCTAACTAAGGTGATTCAAGGTATTACTCTATATTTGGTGCTCAAACAGTAGTGGGTGGAACTATAGAAGCTAGTATAGCATGAGTTTACTTGTCAAGTAGTGCTTGTGGAATTTTTGTGGGATATTCAAGAATGATTTGTAATAATGGTTGTGAAAAAAGATATGGATGAGATAACCTGAGTATATTTTAGTGATACCTTTGGGATAAGCCCTCCCATTGGTTGGGAATGATACATTCTTGTGCTTGTTTATTTTTTGTGCGTTATTTTCTAAACACTTTCAATTATTTTCTCAATAATTTGGTGAACTATATAACTGTTGCATAATTTTTGTGGTTCCATAATTTTCATTTACATTCATGATGTGATTATATTCTCTTAATATTTTTTTATTTATTTCACTATAATATTTTATTTCAATTTTAATTGATTTTCTAGTTAAGATAGTAGGTGGAACCAATTTTTTTCAAGAGAATACTTTTTTGAATAAATATATTTCACACATAGACCTCCTTAAAATAATAAAAAATAATCATAAGGGGTATTATTTATATGTATTAAAAAATTAAATTCTTTATTTTATTCATCACTCCACATTCATGACTATAACTTCTCACACTTTTCCACCTCAATATGATCACAAGGGACCATTCTTGGTCTTAAGTGTGGTGGATGGAACCTTAATATTGGGCACCAAATTTTATCATTTACTCATAATTTACAAGGATGAAATGTTTTTCCAAGAGACCATTTAAGGGATGGTTTAAGTATCACATATTCATATTATTTAAATTATAATGGAATTAAGTGAATTATTTAATGATTTTTTCATATGCTTGGATTGATAAAATGGAATTTTTTGAGTAATATTTGGGTAAATAAAGTACAATTATTTAAAATTTTACCTTAAAACACTTTATTTTGAGATGGAATTTAAATAGAGTAATTTAAATTAAATAAACTCTTGAAATAGATGGTGACTTATGCATTTTGGAGAAGAAAGTATTTAAAATTATTGATAAGGTGCATGTGGTTATCACATGGTCTTTATTTTTTGATATCTTGATTCACTTTAAAATTAATAAAGGTGATTAATTTGAAATAAATGGCTATATAATTTCATTTATAATATCTCAATTCAATTAAAATTGATATATTGAAAAGAATACCCAAAAAAGTAGATGAACCACTTTTATTCTTCAAAATACCAAATAAATGAGATTTTGTGATGGAAATTTATAGAGTTATTTTCTTTTAAATAGATAAGGGTAATTTCATATATAAATAAGTAATTATTAAAATATGAAAACATAGAAAATTAATCACAAGTATAGTTTTCTTACCTGCATTGAGGATGGGTAAGTCTTGAAGTGCACATATTTTACTTTCAATGTTTATTTATTCAATTTTTTATTAATTATTTTAATTTAATATGGTTCATTTTGAACTATTTAATTAGTGTAATCTATGGAATGATTATCTATGTTTTTTATTAAAGAAAATAAATTGATTAAGTGTGGGGGAGTTTATGAACTATTGTTAATAAGATAATTGTACAACGAATTTCACCTAAACAATGGATAATATATTCAAATATCACGAATTTGTGGTTTTAATGTGTTTTTATTGTTTCAAAATGGGCATAAAATTAAGTATTTATTGAATTTGGCATGAATAAGTAGTTTATGAGTCAAATTAGAGGCATTTAAGTACTTTTTATACAATGAATGGTTTCCACTGAAACTAAGAAACAATATTCTCTAGTTCATGAACTATGTGGGGGGGGGATTTAAAGATGTAGAAGTAAATGTACTATTTTCACATGGGTACCAATCCATGCAATATCTATGAACCTAAAAAAATGAAGGAAATTCTAACAACACAGTTTATGTGTGGATAATACCATGATGTATATCAGTCATGCACCACAAGAGAGGGTAGAAAAAAATATAACACATGTTTAGTTCATGGTTCACCTAACCATTCACCTTAACCATACATATTGTATAGAACATCCATCTACCTATAATATACCTCTATAAGAACCCTTTGACATGAAATCAAGGGCACAAATCAATATCAGAAACTAAGGTATAGGTAGTTAATGGAGACTATAACCTTTTGGAGGAGGAGAACCATATAGGGAAATGTACTCAGCCTTAGAGGGGTCCCAAAATTCTATCAAAGGATGAAAATTTTTGCATTTCTTGATTGTATTATTCTTCTTTCTTTCATGAATAATTTTTGGAAGTTCTATATTTTTGATTCCAAGTCTACCATGTGTAACAAATTTTCCTCATGTGTCTAGGTTATGGGTGATGATGGAGAGATGATGAATTGTGTTTTTTTCAGATCTCTAATAAATATTTTATTTAATTAAGCATTTAATATAGTGCATAACCTAGGGTTGATCTATTTAGGAGGCCTCTAATACATATCAAATTTCTGTTATACCTATTATATTATAATTAATATACTCCTAAATAATATTCTAATATAATGAGTGGGGTTTGAAAACTATATATGATATAAATACATATATGATATGAAAATATAATGTAAAAGTAAAAATAAAAAGAGGTTAGAATTAATGGAACTTTATCTAGGGAGTTCTCAATAGAGTTACCATCATTTTTTAAATAAATTTCAATATTATACTCAAGGTGGCCTATCACATTACACCCTCTCATTAAAATTTTAATTACCAGAGACTGATAACTATGAATGTGGGTCAATAATCTTCCTAAATTAATCTAGGAGAACTATTCTTTGGACATCACTATCTAGGCCATACTCCATACTATGCAAGACTCAAATAATGATGGGAGTGAATATTGATGAATGGGAATAAGAACACAATGGTATAGAAGATAAGGCAACAACACACTGTAATCAATTTAACCACCATTTTAATTCTCAAACTAAAATAATTTTTTTTAAGAGTAATAACTCAAGAAACGACCTCTAATATCCTTTGAAAAAATGTGAAAATTAGTTCTCCATTTTCATGAAGATAGAAAAGTTTTTTGGGGGAACAAGGGTTAATGAAAAGAAAATAATGAGAATATGATAGGAATAATATTTGTTAAATATGTTGAAAATTTATTACATAAAAAATATCCACCTTAGCCCTTGAAAATTTATATCATTTTTTATATGAAATGGAAGTAAATTATTATAGGTAAGAGGGGTGACGAAGTTTAGCACTAAAAATTATCCTCCAAAACATATAACTGTTTTTTATAAGTTAATGAATGAATCTTAGAAAGTTTAATTATTGAATTTTTTTACATAATTTAATTTATATCCTTCCTAAAAATATGAACATATTTTTACATTTCTTGAAAAAGTTATGATAGTTTTAGTTTATAAAATATTTATGGATGAAGATGCTGTTTGAATTACTCAAATTTGAAATGTTTATATGATTAATTAATGAATGAATTATTCCATGATATTTAATGTGAATTTGTGACTACTATTTTAAATATATAATCACATAAATTTAAGTTTTATATCATGAGATATTCCCCATTGATTTAGTGGTGGTTAATTTTATAATCTAAAAAAGTTTCTAAGTTGTAAAAAAATGTATCGCTCTTAAATTTAGAATAATATCTTAGACCAACTAAGATAATTTGATACTAATACCCATATAATATTAAAAAAGAATTTTTCAATTTGGATCAGTATAGAAAGTCTTACATCCAAAATATATAAGTGATAAAAATAGTTAAAAATCTATAATTATTCCATTTTCACAATTAAGCTCAATTTACTTCTAAAACCTTAAAATATTAAAATTACACATAAAATAATTCATTTATAGTATTAAAATCATTGAATTATAGAATAAAATATATGATATTATAAGCTCCATCAATCCCCCACACTTAATCATTGCACTCCTAGGTAATATAATGAAATCTAAAAACAAAAATAATTATCCTTTCTATATACAAACACACAAACCATATAATAAGAGAAATAATTCATTATGATGGAACATATAATAGGAGTGTAATAAAATCATTCTATGAAAATAGGGGAGTAATAAACACATTTATGATTAGTTATATCACTTATATTTACATAACCTTGAAGATGAATATTATAGATAGATCTTGGAGGATTTCCTAGATAAACCCATATTTTTGGAGATGGAGAAAACATGAAAATGGTTTACTGATATCGCTAATTACATGGACCTAAAGATGTTCTACCCCGATCTTTCCACCAAGAATAGAAGTATTTTTTAGAGGAATGAAGAATTATTTCTAGAAATGACCCTTATATTATGATCATATAAAGATGTGATTATCCATTATTATGTATCAAAAGTTATGGTTTATGAGATTTTAGACTTTTTTCATTCTTCCCCATTTGAGGGACATCATTTCATGAACTGAACCATTATAAATATTTTATAATATACATTATTTCTAAAAACCATGAACAAGAATTTTGAGAAATTTATCTTAGTATGTGATCTATAATAGCTTAGAAGCAACACTGGGTATCAAGTAGAAAAACTGAAACACCCTATTTTAGAAGTAGAGATCATATAGATATATGGAATAAATTTTATAGGGTTGTTCCCACTATCTTATGGAAACACCTATACTATAGTGTGTGTGGGATACATCTAGAAGTGGGTGGAGGCCACAAATACCTCTCACAACATGTTAAAATTCATTATTTCATTGTTTGAAAATAATATCTTTAGTTAGTTTAGAGTTCTTAGGGTAGTCATCAATACCAAGGGTACCCATTTTTATCAATCCATGTTGAGAAATATTTTTTTAATATATGGTGTGAATTATAACATGGTCACACCTTACAACCCCCAAAAATTAGTCATGTTGAGGTTTTTGGAATCAATAAATAAAATAAATCCTTGAAAGATGGTGGGTACATCATGATTGGATTTGTAAAAGAAGCTTAATGATGCCTTATGGGAATATAGGAAAACATAAAAGACTATTCTAGGAAAGTCAACTTTCAAATTTATTTATGGTAAGGCATTCCATTCTATACTAAAATTTGAACAAAAGTCACATTGGGTGTTCAATCCACTAAATTTTGATCTCAATACTATTTAGGGGAAATACAAGTTTCAACTAAATAAGTTAAATGAATTAGAAGGGCGTAAATATCAATGGATCAATTTATAAGTAAAAGACTAGGGAGGTTAATGATTTCAAGTTTAATTAGAAGTATTTTCAACTCAAATATAATGTAATACTCTTTAAATCATGGTTTATATTGTTCCTATGAAGGTTTAAGTCTTGGTAGTCCAGGACCTTTACAATGATCAGGGATTTCCACCATGTTATGGTGGAAATCATAGGGTATAATGGGAAAGATTTAAAAATTAATGGGAAGTTATTAAATATTATTTTCAAATAGATAACATAGTATGAATTCTTTATACAACAAATATTGGTTAATAATAGTCCCATGTACATCTTGATTGAGCCATTAAATGTAGAACTCACAAGAAAGTAACTTAAAATTTTATGAAAATTAATAAATATGTTATTTTTTATGTATTGTATTTTCTTTAAGAAATAATGTTATTGTGGTTTTTTGTGTATCAATTTTTGTGTGTATATGTGGTAAATTATTTTTGATTGAATTTTATCATATGAGTCTTAAGATAATCATTATGGAAGTACTATTATATACCAAAACCAGTGTGAAAATAAAATTTTCATTAAGGGAAGAGCACTAGATTTCAAAATCAGGTTGGGGGATGAAATTTAAATACTATAGAAAACTGAAGGGTAGAAACATGGTCCATAAAACCTTGAAATTTAATCATACTTGGGGGAATTTCAGTTAAAAAACTAACCAATAGTATAGTTCATTGATTAACCAACCATTATATTTATTTGTATACAACCTATTAAATATACCAAAGTTGTCACACAGTTCATAAAACCATGCACTATAACCATGTATGATGGAAAAAAATCCAAAAATATAATGCATAGTTAGTTAATGGTTCTCTAATCTATGAACCGAACCCATGAAAGGTGTTAAACTATTTTTAGAAACAACTACATAGTTATTGCATATTGGAAGAAACTATGTGGTTCAATCACATGACATTTAAACCCCATATTTTATAAATTTTAATAAAAAATTAAAACTTTAACACCCCCAACCATTACCTAGGTGTGAACATGACCCAAACCATTCCTATCCCTTTACTAATTTATCATATTCTTCTCTTCTCCACTCACCCTTAACCCTTCACCCTCTTTCTCATGTGAGTACAACCCTTGGTTAATTGTTTTTCTTTTTCCTTATATTCCTATTTTAGATATAGGAAACCCCTTTATTTACCCCTCACTTTTAGTTTTTTGTTTAATATTATTTTATTAAAATAATTTGAAAAAGTTTTCTTGTTAATAACTTAAATCCCTCACTTCCCACATGCTTCACATAATATATTTTTTAAATATCCCAAATATGTCTTCAAATAATTACAATTAATTTATGGATTCCGTAAAATACTCTTTTGATTTACATGAATTAATACTATTATAGATATTTTATTTTTTATTATAAATTAGATATTATTGTGTTTTAGAATGAAAAACTCTTAACACAAATCTCAAATCCCACCATTCTAAACACTCCCTCTAAATAATCTTGCAGTTCCAGTTCTGAGAAACTCTTATGTCATCACCTTCATTTTTATCAGATATAAGATAACAAGAATTACCTATTTTTAGAAACATAGTCATTTTCCCCACCATTTCATTGATCCCCAAAGTTTTTCTATACTTGGAATCAGGGATGAACTTCAGAACTACCTTGTGTGGGGATACCTTACCGAGACCCTTTTGGTTATCAAACCAACTTAAAAAGTTTTTATTCTTTAGTTGGTATCCACATTTCATTGTAGTGCGTGACATTAGATTTAGGAGGATTATAACATAGTGAAAAGTAAGTAGGAATCTGATTATGGATCCTTGAGAGAAAATAAAACATTCCATTCAGCCAATTTGAGATCCTTATTATAGTGTACACTAAGGAATACGTTGACATCATTACAAACACCCAATTAGCATTATATTAGGATTTAAACATCACACACCAATGTTTTTGGAACAAATCACTCAACATGGTCCCATTTAAACCCCAAACTACTAAATCCACCAACCTATTTAATCTAACATACCAAATCCTTCATCAAGTGCTTACCATATACTTTACTCCATGCTTAGATGATAAGGGTAATATCTATCAACAAGACTTGTTTATACACTAATATATGGTTATGGGACACCATATTAACCTAGAATTATTATAAAAATAATTATTCATTTACATGTTCACAATGTAAAAAGGGGTGATATCTTTAAGAGACCTTATATTACACTCTTGGATTAACACTTGGTAATTGATTTTTATATAGAGGCTTTCATCGATTTAGAAGAATACATTACTCTATATTTTAACATAATATGATGTATTAAAATGATAAAACTTGATAAATTTTTGTATCACTTTCATGGTTCCCATGATGTAGCGTTGGGAGAGGTTGAGGAAGCCCAACCCCCACCTGAGGATGCCCCCAAACCGCCAAAAGAGATTTACCGCAACCCACCCACACCACAACAACCCACCCAACCAAACATGAGAATTTACTACCTCCACCATTATACTACTCATAATCCACCCAATAACACAAAAAAGAAACCCCCTATGATAAAAATAACCTACAATGTAAATTCTAACAAGATAATTATGTAATGTTTTACTGGAAAGACGACCATATCGGGAGTCAGTTGGAAGGAATTCACCTATAGGACCTTACTCCACCAGAAATCTACTACTACATTCATCCCATATCCCATAATATTAATTATAAAGTGTTGTGTATTCCCACTAATGGGATGCATGGTATTACTCTATATTTGGTTCTCATACAGTAGTGGGTGGCACCACATGATCTAATAGAGCATGAGTTTACTTAGCAAGCAGTACTAGTGGAATTTTAGTGGGAAAATTGATCATGATTTGTAATAATTGTTGTGAAGTAGATTGGTATGTGACAACATGAGTATATTTTAGCGATCCATTTGGGATAGGCCCTCACATAGGTTGAGAATGATACATTTCTATGCTTGTATATTTTTTTGTGCATTATTTTATAAACACTTTCAATTCATTTCTCAACTATTGGGTGTACTATAAAATTGTTACTTAATTTTTATACTTCCATAGTTTTCATTTCCCTTCATGATGTGATTATATGCTCTTACTATTATTTCCATTCATTCACAATAATGTTATTATTTAAAATTTTCTCAATTTTCTAGTTAAGACAATAGGTGGGACCAATTTTTTTCAAGGGAATACTATTTTGATTGTAGATCTCTCACACATCCACCTACTTACAATAATCCACAATAATTCTTGGGGGAATTATTTATATGGATTAAAAAAATAAATTCTTTATTTTATTCATCACTCCACATTCATGACTACAACTTCTCACACTTTTCCACCTTAATATGATCACGTGGGACCATTATTGGTATTAAGTTTGGGGGAAAGGAACCTTAACCTTGGGAACCCCATTTTATCATTTCGTCAACATTTACAAAGATGAATTGTTTTCCCTAGATACCATTTAATGGATTTATTAAGTATCACATATTCATATTATTTAAATGATAATGGATTTGGGTGAATTATTTTATGATTTTTATATGATTGGAATGATAAAATGGTCTTTTTTGAGTAATCTTAGGAAAAATCAAGTAAAGTTCTTTAAATTTTTATCTTAAAACACTTTATTTGGAGATGGAATTACAATGAAGTAATTAAAATTAAATAAAATCTTGAAATAGAAGGTGACTTATTCATTCTGGAGAAGTAAAAATTTAAAATTATTGATATTGTGCATGTGGTTATCACATGGCCTTTATTTTGTTATCTCTTGATTCACTTTAAAATTTATCAAGATGATTAATTTGAAATATAAGGATATAAAATTTCATTTATAATATCTTACTTTAATTAAAAATTGATATATTGAAAATAATACCCAAAAATGAAGATAAACCTCTTTTATTCTTCAAAATATAGAATCAATGAGATTGTGTGAAGGAAATTAATAGAGTGATTTTATTTTAAATACATAAGGGTAATTTCATATTTAAATAAAATATTATTTAAATATGAAAACATATAAAATCAATCTCGAGTATAATTTTCTTACTTGCATTGAGGACTGGAAAGTCTTGAAGATCCTTATAGTAATATCAATGGTTATTTAGTCAATTTTTTATTAATTATTTTAATATTATCAGGGAAATTTTGAAATATTTATTAGTGGACTCTATGGAATGATTTTTTACATAAATTGTTGAAGAAAACAAATTGATTATGTGTGGGGGAGTTTGATGCACTGTTGTTCATAGGAAAATTATACAATGAATTCCACCTAAAAAATGGGGAATATATTCAAATATCATACATTTATCTTTTTAATGTGTTTTTATTGGTGGAAAATTGGTATACAATGAAGGATTTATTTAAGTTAGAATGAATTAGTAGTTTATGAGTCAAATTAGAGGAATTTGAGTACTTTTTCTACTATGAATGGTTTCCACTAAAACCCAAAAACAATATTCCCTAGTTCATGAACTATATGAGGTGGAATTTAAAGAGGTATAAGTAAATGGACTATTTACAAATGGGTACCTATCCATGCTATAACTATGAACCTAAAAAAATAAAGGCAGTTCCAATAAGACAGATTGTGTCTGGATAGTACCACAATGTATATCAATCATGCACCTCAAGAGAGGGTAGAAAGAATAAAATAAATTTTTAGTTCATGGTTCACCTAAACATTCACATTAACCATACATATTGTATAGAATAGCCACCCACTTCTCATATACCTCTATAAGAAACCTTTCACTTGAGATCAAGGGCACAAATCAATCTCAAAAATTGGGTCCTAGGTAATTAAGGGAACTTATAACCTTTTGGAGGAGTAGAATCATCTAGGTAAATGAACTCAACCTCCGAGGGTTCCCAAAATTCCATCAAAGGATTAAAGTTTTTGTATTTATTGATCTTATAATTCTTCTTTTTATCGTGAATAACTATTGGAAGTCCTATATTTTTCTTTCCAACTCTACCATGTGTAAACAATTTCTCTCTTGTGTCTGGTTCATGGGTGATGATGGAGAGATGATTCATTAGGATTTTTATAGATATCCAATCAATATTTTATTTACTTAAGCATGTAATATAGTGCATAACCTAGGTTCGATCTCTTCAGGAGGCCTCTCACACATATCAAATTTCTATTATACCTAATATATTATAATTAATATACTTATAAATAATATACTAATATAATGAGTGGGGTTTTAAAATTTAATATGATATAAATATTTATATGATATGAAAATATAAAGTAGAAGTTTAAAAACAAAGATGTTAGAAATTAATGGAACTTTCTCTAGGGTGTTCACAATAGAGCTATCATATTTTTTTAAATAAATTTAAATATTATACTCAATGTGGCGTATCACAGTACACCCTCCCATTAAAATTTTAATTACCATAGACTGATAACATTGAATAAGGGTCAATACTCTTATTAAATTCATCTAGGAGAAATATTCTTTGGCCATTACTATCTAGGACATACTCCATCGTATGCATGACTCAGATAGTGATGGGAATTAATTTTAACGAACAAGAAGAAGAACATAATGGTAGAGAAAATGGGGAAACTGCACACTATAATCAATTTAACCACCATTGTAATTCTCAAACTAAAATAAAAAAAAGACTTTTCTGAGTAATAAATCAAGAAACCACCTCTAATCTCCATTGAAAAAATGTCAAAATTAGTTCTCTATTTTCAAACAGAGAGAAAAGTTTGGTGGGGGAGAAAGGGTTAATGAAAATAGAATAATGAGAATATGAGAGGAATAATATATATTAAATATGTAAAAAAGGTACTACATCAAAAAATATACACCTTATCCCCTGAAAATTTCTATTTTTTTAAATGAAATGAAATTAAATTTTTATAGGTAAGAGGGGTGGATAAATTTGGCTGCATAAAGTATCCTCTAAAAGTTATCACCCTTTTGGATAAGTAAATGGAGGAATCTTAGAAACATTAATTCTTGGATTTTTAAAAAAATTCCATTTATATCATTCCAAAAAATCTAAACTTATTTTTACATGTTTAGAAAATGTTATGATATTTTTACTTTATAAAATATTTATGGCTGAGGATACTATTTGACTTACTCTAATTTGAAATGCTTATAAGATGCCTTAATGAATGAATTATTCCATGACATTTAATGTGAATTTGTTACTTGAAAATTATTTATTTGAAAAATATAATCACCTAAATATAATTTTTATATCTTGAGATTTTCCTCATTTATTGAGTGGTGGTTAATTTTATCCTTTAAAAAATATTCTCAGTTGTAAAACTTATTTATCCCTCTTACGTTTAGAATAATATCTTAGAACTATTGAGACAATTAGATACTAATACCTATATAATCCTAATTTTTTTTTCAATTTGGACTAGTATAGAATGTTTTATATCCAAAATATCTAAGTGATAAAAAAATTAAAAATCTTGAATTATTCCATTTTCATAATTAATCTCAATTTTCCATTAACACCAAAAAATGTGAAAATTAACTATAAAATAAAACATTAATGTTATTAAAACCATAGAATTACAGAATAAAATATACGATATTATAAGATCCATCAATACCCCATAGCTAATCATTTCACTCATGGGTAATCCAACAAAGTTTACAAAATAATAATAATTATCCTTCCTATATACAAACACACAAACCATATATTAAAAAAAACAATGAATTATCATGGATCTTATAATAAGGGAGTAATAAACTCATTCTATGAAAATAGGGTAGTAATAAACTAATTTATTATTAATTATATTATTTATATTTACATAACCTTGGAATAGAAATATTATATATAGATCTTGGAGTATTTCATAGATGAACCTATATTTTTAGAGATGGAGAAACCTTGAAAGTGGTTTACTGATATCGCTAATTACATGGACATAAAGATGTTCTACCCTGATCTTTATTTCCATAAATAAAAGTATTTATTAAAGTAATGAAGAATTATTTCTAGTAATAAACCTTCTATTATGATCATATAAATATGTGATTATCCATTATAATGTATCAAAAGGGATGGTTAATTAGATTTTAGACTTTTTTCATTCTTTCCCATTTGAGAGACATCATTTCATGAGTTGAACCATTATAAATATTTTACAATATACATTCTTTTAGAACATCATGAAAAATAATGTGGATAAATTTATCTTAATATGTGATCTATAATAGCTTACAAGAAACACTGAGTATCAAGTGTAAATAACGCACCACCCTATTATGAATGTGGAGATCATATAGATACATGAAATAAACTTTATAGGTTTGTTCCCACTGTAATAGGGAAATAACTATACTATAGTGTCTGTGGGATACATCTTGAAGTGGTTTGAGGCCATAACTACCTCTCAAAACTAGTTAAAATTAATTTTTTCATTGTTTAAGATGAATATCTTCACTCAGTTTACAGTTTCTAGGGTATTCATCATCAACAGGGGTACCCATTTTTAAAATTCATGTTGAGAAAAGTTTTTTTAAAATATGGGGTGATGTAACATGGTCACACCTTACTACCCCTAAAAATTAGTCAAGTGGAGGTTTTGAATCAATAAATAAAATAAATACTTGAAATATGGAGGGTATATCAAGATATGATTTGGAAAAGAAGCTTGGTGTTTCCTTATTGTAATATAGGATAACATTAAAGACTCTTCTAGGAAAGTCACCTTTCCAATTGATTTATGGTAAGGTATTCCATTATATATTAAAACTTGAACAAAATTCATGTCAGGTGTTCAATCAACTAAATTTTGATCTCAATACTATTTAAGGGAAACAAAATTTTCAACTAAATAAGTTAGATGAAATTAGAAGGGCGTCATATGTCAATCGATCAATTTATAAAGAAAGGACTGGGGATTTTAATGATTTAAAGTTTACTCAGAATTATTTTAAACATAAATACAATTTAATACTCTTTAAATCATGGATTATATTGTTCTTATCAAGGTTTAAGTTTTGGTGGTCCAGGACCGTTATGGTGATTAGGTATTTCTAACATGTTATGGTGGAAATCATAAGAGATAATGGGAAACATTTAAAAGTTAATAAGAAGTTCTTAAATCTTATTTTAAAATAGATAACATAGTAGGAATGATTTATAACAAAAACTTTGGTTAACAATAGTCCCATGAACATCTATATTGAGTCATTAAATGTAGAACTCACAAGAGGTTAATTTTGAATTTTATAAAAATTCATTAAGTGTGGGAGAGTTTGATGCACTGTTGTTCATAAGAAAATTGTACAATGAATTTCACCTAAGAAATGGGTAATATATTAAAATATCATAAATTTATGGGTTTAATGTGTTTTTATTAGTGAAAAAATGGACATATAATGAAGTATTTATTGTAATTGGCATGAATCAGTAGTTTATTTGTGAAATTAGAGGCATTTAAGTACTTTTTCTACTATGAATGGTTTCTACTGAAACACAAAAACAATATTCCATAGTTAATGAACTATTTGGGGTGGACTTTAAAGAAATATAAGGAGATTTAATATTTCTACATGGGTACCTATTAATTATATTACTAGGATTCACAAAAAATAAAGGCAGTTCCAATAACACAGTTTGTGTGTGGATAATACCATGATGTATATCAATCAAGCACCTCAGGATAGGGTAGAAAAAATGAAACACATGTTTAGTTCATGGTTCAGCTAACCATTCACCTTAATAATACTTCTTTCATAGAATATCCACCCACTTCTCATATAACTATATAAAAACCCTTTGACTTGAGATCAAGGTCCCAAATCGATTTTAAAAACCGGGGCCTAGATAATTAAGGGAACTTATAACCTTTTGAAGGAGGAGAATAATCTATTGAAATTTACTTAGCCTCATAGGGGTCCCAAAATTCTATAAAAAGATGAAATATTTTGTACTTCTTGATCTTATTATTATTTTTTCAATCATGAATAATTGTTGAAAGTCCTATATTTTTGTTTCTAACTCCATCAAGTGTAAAAACTTTCCCTCTTATGTTGGGGTCATGGGTGATGATATAGAGATGACGTATTGGGATTTTTGTAGATCTCCAATCAATATTTTATTTACTTAAGCATGTATTATAGTGCATAACCTAGGGTCTATCTCTTTAAGAGGCCTCTTATACATATCAAATTCCTATTATACCTATTATATTATAATTAATATACTATTAAATAATATACAAATATATTTAGTGGGGTTTCAAAATTTTATATGATATAAATACATATATGATATGAAAATATAAAGTAGAAGTTAAGAAACAAAGATTTTATAAGTTGATGGAACATTCTCTAGGGAGTTCACAATAAAGCTATAATTTTTTTAAATAAATTTCAATATTATACTCAATGTGTCCTATCACAGTACACCCTAATATTAAAATTTTAATTACCATAAAGGGATAAATATGCATGTGGGTCAATACTCATCCTAAATTCATCTAGGAGAAATATTCTATGTCCATCACTATCTAGGCCATACTCCATCATATGCATGACTCAGATAGTGATGAGAATGAAAATTAATGAATGGAAAGAAGAGAACAATGGTAGAGAAAATGGTGATATTGCACACAGTAATAAATTTAACCACCATTTTTATTCTCAAAATAAAATAAAAATAGACTTTTAAGAGTTATAAATCAATAAACCACCTCTACACTCCTTTGAAAAGAAGTTTAAATAAGTTCTCCATCTCTACGTAGATAGAATAGTGTCGTCAGGGAAAAGGGTTAATGAAAATAAAATAATGAGAATATGAGATAAAAAATACACTAAATATGTAGAAAAAGTATTAAATAAAAAAATATCCACCTTAGCCCCTAAAAATTTCTATTAGTGTTTAAATGAAATGGAAGTACATTTTTATAGGTAAGAGGGGCGGCTAATTTTGGCTCTAAAAAGTATCCTCTAAAAGTTATCAATCTTTTGGCTAAGTAAATGGTTTAATATTAGAATTTTTAATTCTTGAAATTTTTTACACAATTTAATTTACATCTTTCCACTAATTTTCAACTTATTTTTACATGTCTTGAAAATGTTATGTTATTTTTACTTTATAAAATATTTCTGGTAGAGGATACTATTTTACTTCCTCGAATTTTAAATGTGTATAGGATGACTTAATGAATGAATTATTACATGATATTTAATGTGAAATTTTAAATCCAAAATTATTTATTTAAAAAATACAATAACCTCAATTGATGTTTTAGATCTTGAGATATGCCTTATTGATTGAGCGATGGTAAATTTTGTCCTCTAAAAAATTTTCCAAGTTGTAAAATTATTTATACCTATTAAATTTAGAATAATATCTTGGACCTATTGAGATAATTGAATACTAATAACCTTATAATCCTAAAAAATAATTTTTCAATTTGGATTATTATATAAAGTGTTATATCGAGAATATAAAAGTGATAACAATTGTTAAAAATCTAAAATTATGCCATTTTCACAATTAAGATCAATTTACTAATAAATCCTAAAAATGTGAAAATTACCCATAAAATAAAACATTTATGGTATTAAAATAATTGAATTACAGAATAAAATATATGATATTATATGCTCCATTAATCCCCCACACTTAAGCATTTCTCTCCTGGGTAATCCAATGAAATTTAGAAACAAAAATAATTATCCTTCCTATATATAAACATAAAAAACATACCATAATAAAAAAAATTCATTAGTAATTAAAAATATTATTCCTCTAATATAATTTCTACCCACTACCAAACTTCAATTTAAGAAAATTTCATGTTCTAGGATTATGAGAAAATTTAATTTGGGGAAATTAACATTTCGATAAGAGACCCCATCATAAATTCCTCTTTCCCAAGCCCCTAAAACAAAATATCCATTTCAAAATTTCTTTATTCAACCGAATTATGTTCATATAATTTAATTTCCCACTTCTTCATATTATAATCAATATCACCTCACTTAAATCCTTTTAGTTTTGATAATTAGGTACCATATTTTTTGTTTTTTTTTCATATTTTTTGTGATCTGAGGTGAGTTTTTAATCTTTTATTGTAGTTTCTTATCGATTTTATCTTATTACATCCCATTATATCTTTCCATGTTATGAAATTTGATCTCTATCATTATAATGGTGTTTCTTTTGATGTTTTTTTGGCATAATTATGGTGTAGTGTTCTTGGAGGGATGTAGATTTCAATGTGGGAGTTGTGTGAAGATGTTTGTGTTGTTGTTCCATTCTCATGTAAAAAAAATAGAATCCTTGAGGTAGGGTATTAATTGATTCTACTTTTATTTATGTGCAATAATAAATTGAACATTATTTAGATTTTTTAATGGTAGTGTAATTAAAACTAATAAAGAATAAAATAACTTAATGAAATTGTGGTTTATGATTAGTGGTCATATATCATTTTCCCACCATGAAAAACGTTTTCCTCTATATTTACTAGATTGTGTGGTATATATATTTTTTAACTATTTAACATGTTTTTTATGCTTGGTTTATCATTTTAATATGATGAAATTGGTTAAATAATGTAAATCCATATTTTTTTGTTTGGATAAATAATTAAAGAGGTATGTTTAATAAATCCTTAGATTTTCAAATATTATGGTAATAAAATAGATTATTAATTCATGTTTAATTTATTTTATTCTTCTATATGTTAATGGAAATAGCTACAGAACCTAAATCTATAATACTTTTTATGGATAATAATAAAAGTCATGTTAGATGATAAATTTTCTTACCACAGTTTGTTGAAACTGGAATTAATGATAAAAAAGTTTGTTTCATAATTAATAAATTTTTATACAGGATGCCTTAGGTTACCTGTAGTCAGAACCTATAAAAATGAATTAATTAATTCAAGATGGAGTAAAATTGATTGTTTTAAAAAGATGAATATTTGTCTAAAAGTGATCTTATTTTATTATGAAGGTTGAATGTCTTGTGTTTGAGGATGAGTGAGCCTATTTTCTTATGAAAGTTAAATGCATTGTGTTTAGTGGGGAGTGATCCTATTTTAATATAAAGGCCTAATGCCTTGTTTTATGGCCTAAATTCCCTATTGTCCCTATATATTGTTTGCTTCCTTATATGTTACACTAGATGTGAGCCTTTCTATGTGATGTGATGTGAGCCTATGATAGATGATGATTGATATAATGTGGGAAAAGAGGAACGATGTTAAGGGAACAATTAATGAGTGTGATAGAATAATTCATGGTTATTATCATAATAGTGTCGAGGATATAAACAGGTTGATAGAATATGTTGAATAGTGACTTTCCCATTGTTTTTTTGAAATATGGGATGATTTTTTGTTAATGTTTTAGTTAAGGGAAACATGGATGAGTTTCTTGTTTATCTGCATTCATTTCACCATTTCTTGAGGTATATGGTTATACTTGGTTATGCATCACCTTTTTGGTAGCTTAGGATGTTTCGGAGAGTACTAAAAATTATGGAATGATAATAATGTTTAATCAAGTTTCAACCATTGTGGTTAGTTCTTGTTGGAATGAAAAAGATGTTAATCCTAAAAACCAAAGAATTGGATGGATTATGACCACATGGTATATAATTTATTCTAATGGTTTATTTAATTTAATTTCGAGTAATATTAACTAATTTATAATGACTTAATTAATATAATCTTAATTTATAAAAAGGAAGTAATTTAATGAAACTACATAAATGCTTATGTGCTTATAAGATACCTAGTTTTTAGCGGTGGCTGTCAGGTGTCTGAGAGATGATAACTATTGTTTATCTAAATACTAGTATAATTCCCATAGTGGCATTGTGAGATATATTATATCCTGTATGTTTTATGATTTCATACACTATCCTATCCATGTCGGTAGGGTGACTGACACCTAGTGGACTCTGGGAGGGTGTTTTCACCAATAAATAGGTTGGTGAGGGACAAATGACTTACTACCCCTATAAAACTTCTCTCTTATCCTAGAATTATTATATACTACTATTAATAATGGCTAGTTTCACCATATATATATTTAGAGGTCTGTGATGGATTATGTTTATTTAACAAACATTTATCACTAGATATTTTCTTCTTAGTATTATTATAGGTATGACGTGTATGGGCTGTGATGGCTTGAGGTACATTACTCAATGTATGGTTTGTGATGGATTGTGGTGTAATAAATGATATATGATACAAAATATATCGGCTATGGTGGCTCATGGAAGATACTTACTTATTATTTAGAGGTGTGGCATGGGATGATGAGATTATGTGATACATGATATACATGTTATGATACTTTAGCCCAGGTGTTTTCAAGCCAGCTTATTTTGGACAGAGATGGATCCAAATGTACGATGTTGGGGTATAGTGACAAAAAAATGGGGAATTAGTAGTATTGTAACCTTTTTGTTACTACATTATATTATATATTTTATATGTTACTTGGTGAGAGATAAGAATAGTGAGGATAGAAAATTAGTAAACCTGTTTAGGTGATGAGTTAGTTTCACTTATTATCCATTGGAATTTCGCATGCTTTATATTTTTTACTAGAGTCTCTATGGGGGATCTTATTTATTATATATATTATTATCACCCTGTGTATATATAAAATACTTTTTAGGCTAATAGGACAAGGTTGGAGATTCGGCTAGACATTAATAACTCATGGTTATTTGGGATCTGTTTGGGATTGTGGTCATTGTAGAGTTTATCTTTTGGTACTTTTAATTCCTTTTAAATTTTATTAGTTCTTTTATGACATTATATGAATGTAATTGGGACTTATTTTACTTATGTATTGAGAATTATTTGTTTTTCATTTCAAATTATCTATATTTCTTCACTTTATTTTAGAGGAAAATTCCTCCCATTTGTGTTTATGATATAAACTCATTGATTTTTGCAACTTGTGACCTATTAGAGCCGGGATTTGGCTGTTCAATATATCCCTTATCTCATATCAATCCTAGTAGTGGTACCTTTAGGGTATGCGGTCATGATAGAGTGGTTTTAGAGGTTCAAGTTGAGGGATATGTTGGAGTTTAAAGTTAAGAACAAGTGATACTACATGGGTTGGAAGGTAAATGGTGTCATATATGTTTATTAAGTGATTTAAACAAGGGATACTAGCTAAGACATGGGTATTTAGGCCCTACTATGATCTGATGCACAAAACCTTAAGTTTTACGAGATTACTAAGCTAAGTGATACTGGCTGCGAGGTAGAGACCTAGGAAAGGATCATGCATCATCTTTCCTTTTTCATACACTTTGAAATGGGTAGACCTTGGGATAGGTTAAACATTAAATAAAAATAAATTAAATAATTAATTATTAAATGATAAATATTCCAAATTCTTGGTTTCTGATTTTATATCCATTTTTTATTTTGTAGGTATAGTTCTAGGTCAACGTCCTCGCCAGGTCCATGCATAGGATGTTTATTAATACATGACAAAAAATCTATAGAGAGTAAAGGTTAATGATAAATACACTTGGAGGAGGAAACTTTGAGATTTTAAGTGCTAGATACTGTAGAAGTATGATGGATTTGCTTCAAACTCAGTGAAAGAATATTGGTTTGAGGAGGTGGAGATAACTTCGTGTTCGATCCATGCTTGGAAGGAGCACTTGGTTTCATTGGCTGGGATGATACTATGTGGAGTAGTGAGGTAGTGGTGGATCTTATTCCTAAAGGATCATGAGGAGTTGGAGGTCTTATGGGATAATTTTAGGGATCAATTCTGATTAGAGTTTCTTTAATCGACCATTAAGGTATCCAGTCACCGGGAGTTGATTACCCTTCGACATGAGAGTTCCAATGTGAAAGAGCTTGGGATCAATTTTAGGACCCTTATATAATAGTCTTATGACCCATTTCTAGATAAGGAGGATAGGTAAATACATTTCATGGAAAATTTTCATCCATAGATCTAGTTCGAGGTCACCCTATTTATGCAATAGATGTTTCTAACAGTACTATCTAGAGTATAAGTTATTAAATCTGTAATGCCTCGGCCCTAGATACCCAGAGTCGGTGCATTATTACATAACATTGGCATGATCACAAGAAAGATCATGTATCGAAATACCTATTAGTTTAGTAGCCTTGGAAACACTATATATATTCATAAATTTTACATTACATCAATAAGTGAAAAACTACAACAACATATTGTCTTCATATCCCTTCATGCTATCCCTACAGGTCATTCATAAAATACTTCTTCACATACTGGGAAAAATAAAACATTGAAAGGGGTGAGCTCAGATGCTCAGTAAGGATAACAATATAGCGGAAACTTTCATAAATAAACATAAAAATTTAAGGCAATGTATAACTAAAACAAAAGCCTTTTAAACATGAACTTCAGCATAATATGGCAAGGACAAAATGAAATAGTTCCATTTACTTATTCACATGGATATTCTACTAGTTCAATAATCACATGAAAATATTAATAACCACTTTCATAATGACGTAATTCATAATTCCAGACTATCATAACCACGTAGCCAAGGCCTCGTTCCAAGACTACAAATAAGATTTTGTCAAGGCCTCGTGCCAAGACACTAGTTGTTCTCATGAGACCTACCGATGCATCGAGGAGCTGTAGCGGGATCCACCCGTCACTTACTAAGTCCAATGAATTCCTCATATGAAAAGATTGAAACATAACATAAACATTTGTATTAAAACTAGTATAAGAAATGTCAATACTTTAACCACAAACCATGAATGGTATAAAAATATCACATTCACAGTAAAACATAACTCATTCGATAAAATATGGAAGATTGTATTGTATCATATTAACCTCAATTGAGAATAATAAAGGATATTGACATAGACTAAAATAATCATCAAACTATTAAGAGAAATATCCCCCTTTTTCTTGAAAACATTTAAAAGTCACACTATTTGTCAAGAAGCCATTTAAAATAGATATTTTGAATCGAAGTGTACCATAACACTTTGAAACTTTTAAAAGGAATTTTTATTTGAAAACATTAATGTCCATATAAATAAATCCTTAAAACCATTTTTAAAACACGAACATTAATGAGAAATATTTAGAATAATAAATCTTTTAAACATTTAAAATGATATTTTAGTTAGAGTTCCTAACCAAAAGAGAGACACTTGAATAAAAATAATTAAGGTAATAAAAACTTTTTAATATCATGAGAATAATGGTATTCATGATATACTATATCAATGTGCATTATATACACCATGTAAAAGTGATTTGGTGTATAACAACAAAGGAGTCTCAATGAAATGTAATTTGAGATGAAACTTCTTATAAAGACCGTATCCTTTGGTTAAGGATAAATCAATGGTATAATTATGTGTGGAAAATATAAATACACTCAATATTATTGGATATTCAGTGTAAATAAATCATAGGATATTCACACATATTCTTGTAAAGACAACACCAATGAATTGGATATTTAACTCAACAAATGGAGATTGAGTTAAAATTACTCTTATCAAGTTCATATCGATGACTTGAGAATTTATAAAGGGAGTTATTATGTGTATCAAAATTATATCCATAGAAAGGGGAGTGTATGTTATGACATAATCAAATTAATAGTGATTCTACACATAATCTTGGAGTAAAATAGTCAATGAAGTATGCGTAAAGCCGAATGATTGGAAATTGAAATTTCAAATTCCCTTATTGATTTGGTAACTTAAGAAACATACACCCATGAAAGAAGGATCATACAATGATGATTTAAATATAAAAAAATTAAAGTATATTACACAATGAATACAAACATGGGTAGTAAACACACCACATGCAATAAATAGTGGTGAACAATGGAAATCTCACGGAATTAAAAGTGAGATAAGAAACCCCTTACTTTGTAATTTTTCCTTGGTATACGGTAGGTTAACCTCCTGTATAATGGTGAATTAATTGTTATTGAATTATACAAGAATCATTTACATTAATATGATATCATATATGGTCTTTTAACATTGATTTGTTAATAATATCTTAGTATTATCGTCAATTCGGGTGTTAAATTACCCGTTTTCCTTTATATTCTTTGTTACGTAAGCCATGTTTGTTATGGATAGGTTGTATACTATTCATATCCAGAATTATATAAAGTACATAAACATTATTTTTAATCATCAAACGAGAATTATACTTTAATGGATATGATGGAGAATGAATCTCATCGCGTTCGTGGAGACGGTAGTCCGTACGTACGCACAAGCGACCGTATCATTCTTTTGATGTTAAAATAATATATAATTGGATGTTATATCATATATACCGAATACTTATCATGTTATATTTATTATTTACATGAATTACACATCATTATTATACCCATCCAAATAATAATTTATTGAATGATAATTACACCACGACGTGGAGACGGTAAGCCGTACATACGCACGTATGGTGACATGCCATTCAAAGGATGGATAGAATACTGAATATGGTTGTACCATATTTATAATAACATCATAGTATATAGAAGATACTGGAGTTATTATTTTAGAATATAAATAACAAAGAAAGAAGAAGTTGAAGAAGAAAGGAACTTGAAAGAGCGTGGTGAAAACATTACCTCTTCTTCGGGTTCTTCCTTTTCATTTGATCAAAATGGCTCCTTAGGTAGGATTTATGATCAAACTAAGTCCTCTAGGTTGTAGTGAAAGAATTTGAGAGAGTATTTGGGTAGGGTTTGGAAGAGACAATAGGCTTTTAATGTGTGAATTAGTGAGAAGGGGGAGTTCGCTTTTATAAGAGGGGTGATGGGCACCTTTGGAAAAGCTAAAACTATTATTTTAAAATAAATTCATATTCGGTTTCTAATGGCTCAAAAGTGGATTATTTAAAGTTTAAGGTATGGATGGGTCGAAAACCACTCAACCAATAGAATTTAGACAGGTTTGGGTTGTTATATTATCCTTATCTTTAAGTATTAACTCTTAGTTAATTAGTTTCACTTGTACAATGTCTCATTGTATTTTTATATTATATGGTTAATAAACTAACTATATACATCCAAGAGACCCCCAAGTGGTCCATTAATGATACACCTATCATTATATAAGTCTCTTGGCCGAACCTTATATTTTTAAGAATTGAATAAAAATTAATAATATAATATTTGTTTTAAAAATTCTTTTATGTCAATTTTGTCACTATTGGGTATTTTGTTTTTGATAAATTCATAACAGTATTATTACTTCAAACACAATTTATATAATCAATCCTAATATGTCATATTAACCTATAATATTATTGGAATTAAAAAACAGTCTCAAATTACATTTATTTTGATATTTATAATATCAATTATTTTAATATTTCATTAATTAGGTAATTATTGCATCACCATTGTGTCATAAATAAATTAAATTATTTAATGTATAAAAATTATAAATCAAATACGATTATGTAGGAAATATTTTTATCTTTCTAATGAATACTTACAATCAAATTTATCTTATTTATAACCCTATATTAAAAATGTTTTAGTAAATAAACTTTGATTTTAACTCTTTTAACTCTTCTTTGAATTAAATAATAATAAATGTCCTAATCTAATAAAAGTGGACCTAAATGATAATATTTTACTCCTTAGGTTGTTTTTGGTCGAGATAAACTTGTCCAATAGAATTAGGACATGTGTTAGGGTAATATTAATATCATTTTTACCCTTAATTACCCTATTTACTTTTAACTGTGGTAAATAAAAGTAAAAAAGTTACTATTCACCAAAAATTATTTTCATCTCATTGAACCATATTTTACTCATTGATATTAACCGTGTCTCTCAGATTTTTGAAATTCCACTCACAGAAGCGGTAAAATTATGTTTTATGAAAAATTCATTTTTTTCAACTACCACTTAGTGGTTTTACTATTCATCAAGAAATGAAAGTTTCCAGAAAAATACCAAAAAATCGGCCTAAGCTATATTTGATATTATGAATTCAAAAATGATGTCTATTTTACCAAATTCAAAACATATAAGTTTCATTAATTAATTTAAAAATTAATTCCCGTTGTCAAAACAAATAGCATGTTTTTAAGAGATAATAACTACCAAAAGATTGACACTTGTTTATGTCTGGTTTAAATGTGAAATTACATCCAATGAACAACATTGTATTAAATGGTAAAAATATATTATAAATATACTTTAAAACCACTCAAATTCATAATTTATCACAATTAATTATTTCGATTGAAAAATTTGTTTTTAATTAAAATTTAGTAATTTTAACTATTCCTCAAAATATGAAAGTTATCCGAAAAGTACCAAAATTTTACCCTAAGCTAATTTCGATATTAAGAATCCAAAAATGAAGTCCATTTTGAAAGATAAAAATTATAAAATTTCAAAAATTAGGTATTACTATTCATAACGGCTAGTTTGATTGGTTGTGGTGTGTTAGAATCTCGAAGTTGCGTATAATGCAAGCCATTGCATTATTCAAAGGGAAATGTACCGTGGAATCTTGGGGTGTTAAAAATGGATGATTTACAAAAATAGGTTGTCGTGAGAGGGGAGTATCCATAACTCTCCATGAAGTAGATCTATGGTACAAGGTTCCTATTTTCCTAGATATAATATCTTTTAGATTACCAGGGTTCAGTCCCAAGCCTAATCATCTTGATTATCTAGGGGTGGTGTCTCTTAAACCTTTTACAAGGGATTCGATTCTTGTTTTATGTTTGGAGGATGAGGTCACCAGTAACGAGATTTTCTAAACAATCTGAGAAGGAATCATGCACCAGGTGTTCCACTTTAGATTCCTTTATTGATCTAGTTTTGGATGAGGAAATAGTAGGATGCATGGGGTTGAGATTAGTATAGAGGATATGGGGAAAGAAGAGGAAAACCTCAAGATGCTCCTCATCCTCTGAGAGTAGAGTAAAACCATGGAGGTGGCTGTCATTATGGTTAGAGAGGCTATAGAGAAGGTCAAGTCAAGTTTCATGACCCAGTGTTTCAATTTTTGGGAAAGAAAAACATCGTTCAAAGTTCCCTTTTCTCATTTTTTACATGGATGAATTCTGTTTATCTTGGTTTTAACTATGCTAGTTATAGGTTGATCTTATCCATATAAAGTATATAGAGACTGCGAGATTGTACTAGGGTAACACATCTCTTTGAAAGACTTCCTAAGTTTATGAATACATCCCCACCACATCATCCTTGATATGGACTTACTGTATTAGGTGTAGCATATTATGGATTTCTTTAGAAGATAGGCTGTGTTATATAATACAAATAGAGATTATTATATGTTAATTGGTGAGTGAGATCCCCATATAGTTTGGATACATGTTTCATCCTTGTATTTCTTGATGACCGAGCTGATGTAGACTTCCTCAGAGGTTTTGCCATCAGTGTTATCCAAAGTTGTGGAAGAGTACCCTGATATTTTTTCCAGAGGAGGTTGTGGTGATACCCCATCGATGGGAGATAGAGTTTGAGATAGAGATACAAATTGTAATTTCTATGATCTCTATGTCTCTATATGGTATGCATCCTTTTGAGTTCTGATATATGAGGGTACATCTCAATGATATGTTACAGTGTGGTTTTATTTGTACAAGTGTTTCAGATTGGGGTGCACCATTTTTATATATGAAGAATGCAATTGGTTGTTTTCCTCTCTATATTAATTATCTTTACTCGAACAAGGTGAAAGTGGAGAAATTATATCCTTTTATATAGATTGATGATTTATTCAATCATCTGAGAGGAGAAATTAGGTTCTTAGAGATCAATTTTTTATTTGAATATCATCCTATATAGGTAAAGTATGAAGATGTCCAAAAGACCACTTTATGATGTTATTATGGGAATTAAAAGTTTTTTGTGATTCCATTTGGTGTGATGAACACTCCATTCATATTCAATTTTTTGATGAATGCAATTTCCAAGGAGTTCCAAGATCGGTTCATGTTGGTTTTCATCAATGATATCCTTGTTTACTATGCATTGGAGGAGAATATAGAGCATCTGTGTGATATTTTGGGAGTTATTTATAATTAAAATCTATTCATTAAGTTTTAAAAGTGTGATTTATAGGCTCATGTAACTTTTTTAATGGAATTTCTTAACCCATTAAAGAGTAGATATGGATTATTTGAAGATAAAGGTAGTCATGTACTGGGTAGATCCCAATATTGTTCTAGAGGTATATATTTTTCTTAGTCATATAGGATATTATAGGAGGTCTATAGCTGCTTTCTCTTAGTTAGAATCCTATGATATATTTGACCATAAAGGATGAGGTGATCTTATAGAATGGCCAGTGTCAGGAAACTTTTGAGTACTTCAATGTGATGTTAGTCAGTGATCTAGTCATTTTTCTAGTAGTGGAGGAATTTTAGTTTGATTTTTTCTATAGCACTTTGCATCGTAGGTTAGGCTATGTTCTGATTCAATAATGATGATTTGTTTCTTATGGGTATCATTAGTTACATTCCCATGATTGTAACTATACCACCCATGATATCGATTTGGAATTATTTGTGTCTACCTTGATGTATTTTTGACATTACCTTATCAATGAATGTTTTGTGGTTTTTACTGATCATAAGAACCTATGTTATGTATTCTCTCAGTGCGACATGAACTTGAGACATCGACTATGGATGTAATTATAATAGGATTATGACTTTGAGATTTCATATACACTAATAAAGGGTAATGTTGTGGCCAATTATCTAAAAAGGAAGTCACATAGTGATGATATGCATGAATGTAGAGATTTTTAGAGATTGATGGAAGAACTATTAGGGATAAATATTGATATGGAAGTGGTTAGTGGTATAGGTTGTCTTTTTTAGATAATAGTGCAATCATATTTGGTGTAACTAGTGGAGGAGTCCCAACTAGGGGATTCTAAGGTGGAGGTCTAGAGATACTATGTTTTCTTTAGTGATTCCCTTGATGGTTGTATTGAAGATGAAAAACCCTAGGTGTTGTTATAGGGGAGGCTTTTTTTCCCTTTAGAGATGTGTGAGATGGTTCTCCATGAGTTCCATAGATCACACTTTGTGGAAGATAAAGAAATGAAAAATATGTATCAAACTCTGGGAATTCATTTTTGGTGGCTTGGGATAAAGTATGTAGTTGAAAATTTTGTGTCTTGATGTTTGGTTTTCTAGAAGGTGAAGGGTGAGCATCATGATCTTAATGCTTTTATCCTGCTTTTGGGTATTCCCAAATAGAAGTGGGAGGTCATCTTGATATAACTTTTTAATAGTTTACCTCGGTTTTAGGGGGGATTTTATTATATATTGATAATAGTGTACCACTTTATGGAATCATCCCACTTTATAGAATTTTAGTATTTGAGATTAGTGGAGTTTTTTCAAGTTAGTATCCGGAATAGGTGGTGAGACTTCAAAGAGTCTTGAAGATGATCATCTCTAATCATGATCCTTATTGTACCTCCACAGTGTGAAGAGGTATCCAAAATTATTTTAGCTATCATTCATGCCTTAACTCTAATTTTAATCCACATATAGATGGTCAGAAATAGTGGACTATCCAGATTCTTGAGGACATATTTCATTATTGTGTCCAAGGTTTTGGAGGTTTGTGGATGAGGAACCTTCCCTTAGTCTATTTTTATTAAAACAATAGTTTTTACTCCACCATTGGCATGAAACCATTTAAATTTTTTTATGAACTACCTTTCCATTATCTATTTTTATGGACTGGATTCATAGAGTCATTAATTATTTGGCTAGAAATAGTATATAACACAACATAGATGTTTTAGGTGATTTGTGATAGGATTAAAGTTTCATAGGATCATCAAAATTTCTATGCTGATCATAGAAGGAGACCCCTGAAATTTGATGTTAGATATCATGTCTTCCATGTGTCTCAACTATACTACCATCTTTATGAAAATTAAAAAATCATTTATTATGGTCAAATTGACATTGACGATGATACAACCTTCATGGAGTAGCCTGTGTGGATCTAGGACTACCAAGAGATGTCTTGAGAAGACATGATATTCCCTTGGTACAAGTCTTGTGGTGAAACGGTGTCATGGAGGAGAGTACCTAGGAACATGATTCTAATAAACACATATAATACCCTAATATATTTTTTATTTATCTCTTCTCTTATAGTGATGCCTGTTTATAGATGTTAACCCTTATTTGTTTTATGAAATATTTCCCTCTCTCTTGATGTTTTGTTGGAAAAATTTCTATTATTTGAGTGATATCTCCCCCAAGACATTGATTAGGAGTGTGTGGTTGTTATTTCATGGTTTCAAACTTGGTTCCTCTAAGTGTGGTAGTTGATCTCCTGTGATAGTCAGATTCTGGAGAGGTATCTCACGGGGTGTTTGTTTGAAAAACCTTTTCCATTATTTTATCTTTGGATTTGGTTTCAAATTCTTTAAGACATTAATAGTTTAATAGGTGTCTAATGTAATTTACTAGATCCTAGTATCCCTTTTATTTTGTGATTTTTTGTGTTAGATAGTTCTAAAGGAGTATGGAGGAAAGTTATGCTATGAAATTTTAATTGAAGTGGATTTTATGGTGTGGATCCCCGGTCTATTCAGTAAGGTAATATTCTTTGGCGTGGAGAGCCTAGCTCTAATGTTGGGGGGGAGGGGATCAAAGGATGATTTCAGATCCAATTCCATTTTTGGAATGGCTATGGAATGGATATAGGTTTTGACATTAAAATTTCCTAGGATAGTTGATTTCTATGGTGTGGAGAGGTAGGCTGTGGAATAAGGGTTCAAGGGGTGAATTTGGGTGGGTCTTCCAATTTTGGGGTAGCTGTGCCATATGGGTTAGGCTATGATACAACCTCTATTTTAGAGAGTATGTCCTGAAGTATAGTGTTTTACCCCACACCATGGTTCTATTCCTATTTTATAGGATCTATAGAGTAATTTGTGTTGTGTTACTGAGAAATGAGTTTGACAAAATGGACTGTGACATGGTCCCTTATTCTGTATCATAGTCGTTCATATTTTAGTGGGTTTTGAAACATGGTCAAGGGGGTTGTGTTGTGGTGTTTTAAAAAAAATCATATAAATACTTAAATCATATCTGAACTAAACTTCTTCCCATGTTTTTTTCTGAAAAAGTAGGCTCCCAATAGAGGTTTTTGAAGGCCTTTTAATCCCCTTTTGATCAGATTCAACCCTCATATTCTAGGAATCAATCTGTTGTGATCCAAGGTCATTTATTCCTCTTTTATAGGGGTTTCTTCTCTGTTAGATCTTGTTTCTTCAAATTCCATCTTTCCATGTTATGTAATTTTATCTCCACCATTCTAATAGAGTTTATTTTTATGTTTGTTAGTGGGGTTTTGGCATGGAGTTATTTGAGGGATGTATCTTTATTTGTGGTATAGGTGATCATAGATCCATGTTTTTGTTCTATTATCACATGAATCATGTTAAAGCCTTGAGGTACGAGATTTATTGCTTATAATTTTATTTATGTGCAATCATAAATTGACTCTTCTTTAGATTTTTGGGTGGAGTTATAATTAACCATAATAAAGAATAAAAAGGATTAATGAAATAATGGTGTACTGTTAGTGATCACATTTCTTTTTTACACCATGTTAATAGTTTCTCTATATATTTTCTAGATATTGTGCTATCTATGTGTTTTCTTTATTTAGAACGTTTTTTATGTTTGAGTTAGCATGTTAATTTGATGAAATTGGTAAAATAATGTAAATATTGAAATATTTTGGTTTGATAAAGAATTAAAGATCCATGTTTAATGAATCCTTAGATTCTTACAATTTTATGGTAATCAAATTGATGCTTAATTAATGTTTAATTGAATTTTATATTCCATATGTTAATGGAAATGGATAATAACTTGAAGTTCCAATTATTTTTGTAGATAATATTAAAATGAATTTTAAATAATAATTGTTATTATCAAAGTTTATTGAATCTGGAATTGATGCAAGAAAACATATTTAGTAATTTATTGATTTTTATAGTTAATGACTTAGGTTACCAATAGTCATAAATTGTAATAATGAATCTATTTATTCAAGATGGAATAAAACCAATTTTTTTGATAATGATTAATTTTTGAGGATGAGTGAGCCTGTTTTATTATGAAGGATGAATGCCTTTTGTTTGGGTTCAAATTAGAATGATTGGTTATGAAGGATAAATACCTTATGTTTAGGGTCAAGTGATCCCATTTTCATGTAAAGGATGAATACTTTGGTTTAAGGTCCTAGTTTCCATGTTGAACATATCTATTATATTCCTACTTCTACTTTGATCTGGATGTGAGCCTTTTTGTGTGATGTTATGTGATCCTAGGATGGATGATGAGATGTGGGTGGGGTGGACTAGGGTTGTGGAAGTAGTTAAAACTTGTGATGAAGAGATTCATGATCATATGCATGATGGTATCATGAATGGAACTGGGTTAATGGATTTAGTAGAAGTTGTGATTTCCCATTTTTGTGATGTAATATGGGGTGATTTATTATTAATTTTATTCTTGAGGGATAGATGTTCAATTTTATTATTGACCTTCATTTGTTTCCTAACTATTCTAGGCGGAAGGTTGGGATTTGATACACATCTCATTTATGGTATCTTAGGATGTTTACTGGAGTACCTAAAATTATATCATGATAATAATGTTTAATCATGTGTTAACCCATGGAGTTAGTGCATGTTGGAATGAAAAAGATGTTAATCCTAAGAAAATATAGACTCACTTTGATTATTCATAGAGGGCATGGACTTCACTTTGATAGTTAATGAAATGTAATTTAGATTAAGGTTAACTAATAGATAATGAATTTATTAATGTAATATTAATTTCTAAAAATTAAACAAGAAGTTTAATGAAACCCCTTAAATACTTGTGTGGTTATAAGATACCTAGTTCTTAGTAGGGATAGTCAGGTGTCTGAGAGATGATAACTCCAATTAAGCCTATGACTAGGATAATTCCCATAGTGTGGTTGCGGTATAAAAATATCCTATATGTTTTATGATTTCATATGCCACCCTACCCTTGTTGGTACTGAAACTAACACCCAATGGACTTTGGTAGTGTCTTCTCCCTAACATATAGGTTTGCAATGATAGATGGATGACCACCCCTCTAACCTCTCTCTCTTATCATGGTAGTTTTAGGTGTTGGTATGCATGGTGGTTAGTTTACCCATATACATGTATAGAGGGTTTTAATGGATTGTGGTTATTTAACACACATATATCTCCATATATAGTATCCTAAGGATTATTATAGGTATGAAATGTATGAGCTATGGTAACATAAGGTACATTACTTGGTGTTTGGTTGTGATGGATTGAGGTGTAGTACCCGATATATGATACATGACATACAATCTATAGGGGATCTTAGAAACTACTTGGTTAATATATATAGGTGTGGAATGGGATGATAAGATGATGTGATACATGAGATACATGTTATGATACTTTATCTTAGGTGTTTTTGGGATGGATTCCTTTAGAGAGAGATGGATCAGGACATCCAAAATCGGGGAAGAGTAGAAAAATAGTGAGGAAGTGGTAGTGTGGTACCCTTTTTGTTAATATACTATATGATCTCTTGTATGTGTAACTTGGTGAGAGATAGCCATATTGAGGTTGGGAAAATAGTAAATATATTTATGTGGTGAGTTAGTTTCACTTATTATTCACTGGGCTTTAACATACTTTCTTTATCTTTTGCATGAGAGGCTCAAGAGAGGATCCTACTGAGTATACCTATTATACTTACCCTATATATGTATAATATATTTTAGGTTAGTATGAGAAGGTTGGAGATCAAGATAAATATTTCTAGATCATGGTTTTTTGGGAGATATTTGGGATTTGTGGTCACTACCGAGTTTATATTTCAGTACCTGAATTTCCTTTCCAATTATAATAGTTCGTGTATTATATTACATACATATACTAAGGATTTATTTTACTTATGCATTAAGCATGATTTGTTTTGAATTTTATGTTATATCTATTTAATAACATTATTTTAGAGTTTAATTTATCCCATTTTTATATATGATATACCCTTGGTGATTTACACCAACCCATAGCATATTGGAGGCGGGATTTAGGTGGTCACTATCTACCTTCTCTAATTGACAACCCTAGAGGGGTACCTTTGGAAGGAGGTGGTCATGAACGACCATATATGATAATTTAAAATGAGTATAGTAAAAAATAATTTCATGTATTGAAAAATCAAATGAAAAAAATTCAAAATAATGTTTCACTCTAATAGGCTGCGTGGTCTCAAGCCCCTTCTATTGAATGTGTGCCACATGGAATCTTATTATAGGAGAGGTAAGTGGATAATCATAGAGTATAGCCTCAATATCTTCAATGTATTATTCAAATTTAAGAGGAACAATCTTTTCACTTTTATTCATCTTGTTTTGTTGTTGTTCAACCCATAAAACTTGGTCTTCCTTAACTACAGTGTCCAAAGATACCATTTTCATGATTTCTTCTTCAAGCATTATAATTTTTTTAAAATTGTGAAATTTTATTATATTTGATTCAAACAAGATTTTTCCCAAAAAATTCAGCCATTTTATTTTCAATAGAAAAACAATAATAAAAATCACTATGAAAATCTATCTTGTCCAAAGGAAGAAAAGATATGAAATGGAGCACTATTTTGGGTTTTTGAAATGTTGTGTTTTCTTATGAAAAATGACATGTGAAAGTAATTATCCTCACTAGAATACATTCCAAATTGATGCATGGGGATTTCTCAAATATCACCAGAAAAGATTTAATTTACATAAGAATGCAATATATTGCATGACCTTGGGCCAATCACTCGGGGAGGCCACTTGCACACATTAAATTTATATTTTCACTATTATATTCAAATTAATACACTTATAAATAATATACTAATATAATGAGGGGGTTTGGAAAATACATATGATATAAATATATATATTATATGAAAATATAAAGAAGTTAAAACCCACGGAGGTTAGAAATAAATGGAACTTTATTTAGGGAGTTCACAATGGAATTACCATAATTATTTAAATAACTTTCAATATTCTAATCAATGTGGCCTATAAAACAAAAAAACTCCCATTTAAATTATAATTAACCCAAATTAAGACCTATTAATGTGGGTAAATACTCTTCCTAAAGTTTTCTAGGAGAACTCTTTACCGACCTTCACTATCTAATCCATACTCCACCATATGTATAACTCAAATAGTGAAGGAAAGGAATATTTATGATTAGAAAGAATAAAAAAATGGTAGAGAAAATGGTGTGAACAAACACAATAATTTATTTAAAAACCATTATAATTCTTAGAATAAAATAATAGAATACTTTGAATAAAAATAACTCAAGAAACCAATGCTACTTTCCATTGAATAATTGCTGAAGTTAGTTCTCCATTTTCATAGAGATAGAAAAGTGTGGTTGGAGAAAACAAAAATGGAAAATGAAAAGAAAGTAATGATAATAATATAGGACTAATATATGTTAAATATGTATAAAAATATTACATAAAAAATATCCACCTTAGACCCCGAAAATGGTTATCCTTTTTGAAAGAAAATGGATGTACATTTTTATAGGTTATAGGAGAGTCTATTTTTGGCTCTAAAAATTATCCTATGGAAGTTAGAGATTTTTTTTCCAAGTAAATAACATAATATTTGGAATTTTACTTATTTTAAGTTTTTACTATATGTATTTTGAATCCATACTCAAAATATAATATTATTTTGACAAATATTCTAAAGTTATTATTATTTTTACATTAAAACATATTTATGTATGAAGTTACTATTCAGATTCCTCTAATTTTATGCATTCATCATATGCCTTAATGAAAAAATTATTCACTAAAATTTTAATGTGAATGATAGGATTTTAGTATTGTGTATTTTAAGACTAGAATAAAATAAATTTAATTACTATATCTATAGATATGACTCATTTATTGAGAGGTGGTCAATTTTGTTCTCTAAAAATATTTCTATGTTTCCTGAATTATTTAGTAATATTACTATTCAAATAAACTCTTGGTCCCATTAAAATAATTGAATCCAAATACCCATATAATACTAAAAGAATAATTTTTGAATTTTGATAAGTGTGAAAAATTTTATGGCTGAAATATCAAAGTGGAAAAAAATATAAAAATACATAATAATAAAAGTTTTGCAACAAAGATAAATTTACTACTAAAACCTAAAAATGTTATAGGTAATACATTTATGATAGTAAACACCATGAATTATAGAATAAAAAATCTTAAATTTAATCTTAATCAAGATACCTTTGTGTGATTATGTTTTCATTGATGTGTTTAGCATGATTCATATGTATATTATATTATTTATTCATGTCAACATATATTAATTCATTGAATATGCCACATAAGAATAATAATTATGTATTTGAGGATGCATAAGGGAATTATGATGAATTAACCTAATATTATCGGTTGAATTCATCATCATCATATGTTTATTTTTTTTAATGTTTTTAAAAATTGTCAGTTGAACCACGAAAAATGATTTAAGATAACATATTCATACTCTACCATAACAATGGTTTACAAAACCTTTTAATCAAGGTTGTAAAGTTCATTCATAATTTTTAAAGACCCTGACCCCATTAGACGATAGCTAGTGGTTACTTTATTACATTGGCACTAGATACATGTGATCACATCCCAAAGGACTGAATAGTTTAGTAGTCTTGGTAAAATAGATACATAATATAATTTCACATTAAATTTGAAAGAATAAAACATAAAATACAGTGAAAGTAAATATTTTTCATTTTTGAAATCAATCAAATATTTCGTTTTCAAATCCTTGGGAAAGGAAACTTATCCATGAATATGGATGGAATAATTGTTGATCAGACAATTCCAAAAAAAAATAATCAAATGATATTGAAACATATGCATGAATATTATTCAAAATAATAACATGGACATTAATTAATAATTTCATAACTATGGAATGCATAATGTCAAACATCTAAAACCTACCATTGATGGCTTGTTCAATGATAGATTGAACTATAGGTTGGTGTACATCATTAACCCATTTAATAAGTCTAGAAAACTAGTTTATCTCATTATAAATACCTATTAGGGTCTATGTAATTCCAAGACCCACATATCCCTTAATAATCACAATACATTCATCATATTAATAAACAATACAACTTAATCAATATTCCATAAAAATAAAAAAATGTATGTATTAGAATAAATATTATACAAAACTTCAATAATTACCCTATAAAAATTAAACATAAACCATCCATAAAAACATGGTTGATGATATCTTTATATTATATCCTTATTAAATTATAATATTCAATTAGTATTTTTACATAGATAAGTATAATTTAAAAATATCATTAGAAAATTTCATGAAAAAAATACCTCTTTTCACTTTGAAATCAATTATTTAAAATCTAAAAAATTCCTAATATTATGGTAAAAAATAAACTTGTAAACATATAAACATATCTATAAAAAATTTAGTGGTCCTTGTGGTGGGAAATTCGATTCATGTCATATATTTTAATAAAATACCCCTTTCCACTTTTGTAAGAAAAGTTAAAAAGTACCTTATTCAAAAAATGATAAGAAGTTTACTTTTAGACCAATTTTTAAAAGTAAAATGTGGGTATAAATTTAATTGATAAATAATTTGATAATATTAAAAATATACTTTAAAACATTTTAAGGAAAATGTGGATATGGAAGAAAAATTTTCCAAACCACGTAGAAAATAAAATTCTGTTTTATTTAAAAATATGATTTTAGTATCTTGATTACTTAAAGAGTGAAAAATTAAATGTAAAAAATCTAATTTTTATAAATAACCATTTTAGGATATACTATATTTGTTTTAAGTTTGAAATATAAAATAGTTTTCCTATAGGATACTTTGACATAAATAAACTCAAATAATGATGTATTGTGAAATAAACCCTTACATCAGGTTTTAATTCCTTAATATGTGTTTGTAACTCCTATATAATAAATATATATTTATTAATAATATATTAAAAAACCATAATAATATATATCATACCATATAATATTTACTTATAACCTTTTATCACCCATATTTAACAATTCTTTATTAATATCAGTGTTTCGGGTGAGAACCACTTCATTTTTCATATTTGTTTTGATTTTATAGTTTTAGTCCCTGTAATTTGATCATTTTTTCATAATACCAATAATTGTTATCATGATATAATATATATTAATTAAACATATCCTTATTACTATCTATATAAATTATAAATAAAAAATGGATTACATCGCTTCACGGAGGTGGTAGTCCATACATACGCATGCGTGACGTTATCACCTTCCAATGGATTGAAAGTTAAAAAGGTATATATAATCTTATAATTTTATAATAATATCTTGTTTATAAATATAATATATATTCATTAGTTATATATTTATAACCATCCATGTAAATTGGTGATGAAGAACTAATTACACCACTACATGGAGGTGGTAAGTCGTACGTACGTAGAAGCAATGTTTTCTCACTTTGTAGGATGGAAAAGAGATGGATATTTTTTATAAACTAATAATAATAACATCTTAGTATATTTATGATAATGAATTTATTATTTTATTATATTTAAAACAAATTTATAGGAATTTGAAGAGGAAATAAATTTGAAAGTGTCAATAAAGATGATTACCTCTTTTTTAAGAGTTCTTGTGGATCTTCTCTTATGGAAGCTAGGGTTGGTATTTTAGGAAGACCAAAACCTCAATAAATTATATGAGGATTATTATAAGAGGGTTTCAGGGTTTGATAAATCTAATATGATATTGGTGGTGTATATAGGAGAGGAGAGGTGGATGCTTTTTATAGTGAAAGAAAGGGCATGCATGGAATTAACCAAATGCTTTAAATATAAGAAATTAATTTTCATTTGAAAGTGAAAAAATGTGGAAATAATTTCAAATATAATATATGATACGTTTTAAATACATAAAAAGAATAAAATTTGGACAATTTTAATTGGTATTTTAAACAATATCTTTCAGTTTAACCCCTTAGTTAACATATTTTAAGCTTATCCATGGTAACAACGTTTTCACTCTTAAATGGTTATAATTTTACCTATAAAGTAAAAATTGAACCATAAGTGTCAAAGTAATGAAATTTAAGAAAATATATTATCCTAATTTTCATATTTAAAATATATTTATTATTTTTTGATAATTTAATAAAATATTATTTTTCATAAAATATCAATATTATCATTTTGGACACTATTCATTTAATTTGACTTTAAAGACACCAACAAAAATATTTAATTATAATATATAATTTTAAAAAATATATAATATTTAATATAAATCTATTAAACTCATGTTTCACAATAATTATCTAAAAAATATTACTTCTAGAGTTTTTAAAACAATTTATATGATGTTTCTATTAATTAAATAAATATTACATCGACATTGAGTAAGCATTCAAGGTAATTATTTAATCACTAAAAATTATATATATATTACCATGATAAAAAATTAATTTATATTTCAAAAAAAATTTAGAACCTAAATTTTCTAATTTTTTTCCTTATAATTAAAATTTAGAGTTATTAAAGTCATGAGAGTGAAATTTTGTTTTTATTTTTTTCTTAATTTAATATAAAGGTAATTATAAAATAAATATGCCATAATATGAAAATTTATTTGATACTTGTATGTAAATGACTAAACTAAACCTATAAAATAGGATAAAGGATAGGGTTTGGATGATTTTGAGACAATATCTCATTGTTTTAACCATATTTTACCAATTTTACCCTTATTGAGGTGGTAAAAATTTTCCAAGGTTACCATTCATAATGAAAAAAATAAATGGGGAATATTTACAAAATTTGTACCTTTTTATTCCAAAAATGGAATCAATTTTTCAATATTCAATTTCTATAAGTGGATGAAATCAATCTAAGATAAAAAAACATAACGAAGAAGAGTTTTTAAGAAAGATTCCTTTTTAAGTATAAAAATGTTTTTATACCAAATTCAATAATAAAATTCTTTATAACGAACTTAATTAGACTATTAATATTATAGATGAACTTATTTTTACTTTTAAACCATTTTAGAACCAAATTTATAATTTTAATTTCTTAAAATAAATATAATAATTTTCAACAAAAAATAATATTTTTCAATAATCACTAGAAGATGATTCTTTTCAGAAAATCCAAAAAATACACTATAATAATGTTTTAAAATATATATTAGAAATTTTATAATTTTTATCAAATAAAATTTAAAATATTTTGATAAATTGATCATAATATTCTCTCATAAAAAGAAATAAAAATATTTTTTGAAGAAAAAATAATTTGAAAAATAAAACATATTTACTAAAAATTGAGTGCTTGTTTCATAATAATTAATCAATAAATTTATATTCATTAGTTACTTTATATATATACATATATATCATTATTTGGTTAATTCTATTTATACCCACTAATTTAATGTCTAGGTTATAATACTTATAAAAATATTTCATGATTCATTTATGATCAGTGTTATGTTTTATATATTGTATCAAACATAATGTTATTTTAAAATAACTGGGTGTCTCATTCTCCCATCCTTTAATAAATTAGACCCTTTAAATTTGAAAATTTTCCCAATAATTAAGGTTTTTTTATTTGAGATTACCTTTATTGAATGCCTACATCAAAAAAAGGTTTAGTAAAACTTCTTCTTAAAAAAGGGAAAGGGAAATATGAAGGTAATCTAGAATAAAAATAAAATAGGTTTCAAAATAGGATAAAATTAGTGTTAAGTTAAAATATGGACATATAATAGTAAAATAAAACCTAATAAATAATTGAGAGTCATATAGAACACGGTTAGGATAATGTTTTTTTTGAAGAAGTTGGTGCCTCAGTCAAGAGACAAAGGCACAATTTTTTGAATATTAAAGAAAGAAGTTACACGAGTGTGAATGATGGGAGTTTCTTACAATATTTTTCATAAAAATGAAGAAATTCCAGAGGCATGGTATCAAACCATGTTAATTCATGGTTTAAACCTTTGTTGTCAAGAGCATCTGAAATCATGTTCTCCTCCCGATATGCATTCATGACAATGTAGTTGATATCCTGAAGCATATCAAGAAATATCATCTAGAGGGTGTGTAAGAACCCAGATCGTCTTTTCAGGTACATTTTTCCTTTCTCAAGAGTTTTTGAGAAAAAAGAATTTTTGGAAATTTTCAAAGTACACCCCGTGTACTTTCTGAGTACACGCCATGTACTTTTTCCCGGCTCGAAGCCGTGTGCTGGTCATGTCGGGCCACACACATGGTGTGTAAGGCTGAGTTGGAGGCCAGTTAACTAGGAGTATGGAAAATTGAAGTACACGCAGTGTACTCAAGAAGTACATTCCGTGTACTTTCTTTTTTATCAATAAACGGACCGAGGTCACGCCTAACCCCCAAAATCATCTTCTTCTCCAGATTTCGTCCACCCGGGAGTGACCGTACGACCGAATCTTCTTCAAGATCCTACCTCGCCATCTGTTCTCCAATTTGAGAACGGTCGATTGCGTTGGAATTGCAGCGGCGAGTTATTCCTTCTGCTTTAGCCTTTTTTCTTGTTTCCCCCTCATTTCTATGTTATCGTGGGATGAACATTTTTTTGCGTTTTCTTGGATCTACGTTTTTCTAAGAGGAATCTGTCGTCAGGGTTCACATATATCAATCTCCTAGGATCGAGGTATGTGGTTTGTGCCTTTCTGTAGAAATTGGATGAATATTATGTGCAAATTCCACCAATACCCTTGAATGGGGTATTGCGTGTTTCCTATTTTGCCCTGCTATTTGCCTGCTTTTTCTTGTTTTCTTTAGTAGAGGTTAGTGCTTGTGAGTAGAGTAATTTATTTTATGCTCAGGTTGCTTTACCATGCTTGTTCTGCCTGTTGGGCGTTTTTCATGTTTCCATGCCTAGTTTTAGGATAGTGGAACTATTGTTTTATTATTTCTACTGAGCCATAGAATGATAGACAAGTATTTCTTGAGGTTTACTTGGACGATAAACGTGTGCTGAGCATGTTTTGTTTCACTCAGGACTGTGAGAACCTAGAGTAGTAGACCAAAGGGAGAATTGATGGAAGGGCTTCTCCAGAGTGTCTTTTAATTATGATGAGAGAATATAGGGGGAATTGACATTTAGTGCTTCCTCAGAGAGTCTGTAGTTCCACGACATGGGCCACAGGGGGAATTGAAGTTGAGTGCTTCCTCAGAGAGCCTTTAGCACGATACGAGACTATAGGGGGAATTGAAGGTGAGTGCTTCCCTAGAGAGTCTGCTTAATTACAAAGCTAGACCAGAGGGGTGAGACTATGTGTGCCTCCCAGAGGGATGCTAATACAATAGGTTGAACCATAGGGGTTATGCTGTGAGAGCTACCCAGAGGGTTACCTGTTTCCTTCTTGTTGCTAGATGCTTACTTGTGTACTTTACTTGTTAGAACTGTGGATTGTAGCTGCTTGTGCTTTCCTGTTTACTGCTTCCTGTTTATTTACTACCATGTATTCATTGAATGTGAGGCACAAATATTTGGGTGATTTCCTACTGGGATTGTATCTCACACCCTATTTGGGCCATGATTTTGGGCCCAAGAAGACTATGTTGCTGTAGGTATAGATAAGGGCAAGCACCCTTCTACTTCAGGTTCTTGATCGCGCTGGAACTGGAGAGCATGGGACCAAGCCGTGACTCGTGATGCTGAGGAGTTTATTTTGTTTTCCTTTGCACTCTATTTTCAGTTTTATTCCAGCATGTTGTTGTGTTTACTGTTTTCCATAGATACTTGTACCTACTACATTATTGTCATTATTGTTATATATCTACATTGCTTCCGCTGTTTGCTTTCTGTTGTTATGAATGTTGTTACTGCTTCCACTATTGACTGTTACTTTTTCCGCTGTATACCTTACCGAATGAGGGCAGAGTTTCCCCAATGAATCACCAAGGCCCTCGCTGCTAGTCGGCAGCCTCTGGCATTCGGGGAAATGTGCTTGAGGTCATGTGGCGAACCGGGTACGAGGCACCAGTGGAGGGGCTCCAGACTCGGGTCATTATAAATTGGTATCAGAGGAGTTCTTTTCTCTTGCTTTACTATTTAGAGACCTTATCCAGGGATAGGATGGATTCGGTACTTGACATTAAGCTGTTCTTGGGAGTAGCTAACCCGTGTACAGGGAAAAGCCATACTGCCTCGTTAATTGCAGTTACTGGTTTCGAGATTTTATAGTTGATCTGATTTCACCTAGAGTGATTCACATGGCTTGTGCTATTACTGTTTTGATATTGCGGTTCTATTTCTGTCGCAACCCAATGAGATGAGGGTATGTCGTCTCATGCATCATATAGAAACTTGTAGGAATCACATGCCATGCATTCTTGCCAAGCCATCTAGGTTGCATTAGCGATTCCATGCTGTTGTGATAGACTTTGTGTAGATTATGCATGCTGTTGTGATAGTTGCTTGATAGATTATCTGCGGTTATGTTAGAAAACTTTTTTTTTGTTCATTGTTTAAAGTGAACTCCAAATTTTGGTTCTTGAGATGTTATGGGCCCTCACGGATCAGAATATGGCACTTTTTGTTTTTGGCTTGTTTTTAGTGTTTCTGGAATTCTGTGCAGTTTCTGAACTACTATCCAGAAAAACCCAGAATACACAGCGTGTGCTTTTTGGATACATGCCGTGTAGTTTTAAGGCCGTGTCACTGACCGTGTGAGCAGAACACAGTATCGTGGAAGTAAATTTGGAAACACGCCGTGTACGGTTGCTACACGCCGTGTAAGCCAGGAGTTGTGTACCCATCAATTTCACTAACAACACGGGTCGGGGAAGCACGGGTAGAACACGCTGTGTCCATTGGGAACACGCCATGTAGTCCTTTCCAGGTACCCGACCGTGTCACGAACAACACGGGCCGATGTTACCTTCTTGTCCACACGTCGTGTTTGTTCGGGACACGCCATGTAGTCTTGCCCAGGTACCCGGCCGGGTCACGAACAAAACGGGACGGTGTTGCCTTCGCCTATACACACCGTGTTTATTCGAAGCACGCCGTGTAAGGTTCAACTGTGTAGACGGCCGTGTACTCAACAACACGGACCGCCGAAGCCTTGTCTAGGGAACACCGTGTTTGTTTCGAACACACCGTGTAGTCTCGGGTTAAGATGAACCACGTGGGTTAGCCGTGTAAGGAACTCGGGTAGGGTAATAGTTCCAAGTACATGCCATGTGTTGGGGTCAACATGCTGTGTAGTTTGAAGTGTAAACGACTTGTAGGGTAGGAGTACACTCCCATGTTAGTGGCTTAAAAAGACACACCGTGTAGTTTTTATATACGCCGTGTAGTCGTGTTTTGAAATTTTTTATGTTCTTTTCCCCCTGTTCCCGTTTTGTACCTTTGTGTTCCCTGTCGTTGTTTTCCTGATCTAAGGTGTGCTTTTGATATTTCAGTGCTATGCCTCTGAGATGTCCTCTGGTCTTACGTCTGTCTTCAGGCAGTGATCAGACGCCAGATATGGCTGATCAGGGACTTCCTGTCGATCCCCCAGCCGAGCCAGCCTTGGGACCGGTTGTTGTACCAGTTGTAGGCGCTGATGCACAGTTCGGGGAAGGTTTCATGAGGATTATGGAGGCATTCCAGGGAGCACCACCTCCTGCCTCATCTATGGCATACTTGACACGGGTCTTTCAGCAGCAGCATCCTCCCATGTTCTCGAGGGAGGGAGGACCTCAGGCTATAGAGTCATGGCTGGAAGCCATGTTGACTATATTCGAGAATCTGGAGATGCCTCCAGAGAGGTGGGTCAAGATCGCCACCTACATGCTCTGAGACTCTGCCAAGAGGTGGTGGGACATGGTCTCACAGGCAGGTCAACAACATGCTATGACTTGGGAGGAGTTCCATCGTGTGTTCTACGACTACTTATACCCGGATACCCTGAGGGCCAATTGAGCCTAGGAGTTCATGAGCTTAGATCATGGGACTCTATCTGTCATGGAGTATTCCTCTCGTTTCACCTAGCTGTATCATTTTAGACCCCTTCCAGATGGGAATGGGGTGTTATTGGTAAGGAAGTTTGAGGATGGACTTAGGTGGGATATCCGCTCACTGGTGAACATCTTTTAGCTGACTTCCATTACTTCCATCGTCAACCAGGCACTGATTGCAGAGCGCAATCTGAGAGACTCTGGAGCTGGGAGTCAGGGCAGTTCTGCTTCCAGAGCTAGCTTTCCTCCATATGACTATAAGAAGCACCGTAGGGAGCCTACATGCGGCGATTCGAGGAAGCAAGACGCATCATCAGGCATCCAGGTGACGTGCTACCAGTGTGGCCGGACTGGGCACACGAGGATGCAGTTCCAAAGAGACCCCGTGGAGTTCTAGTCTTGCGGCAAGATGGGTATCCTTCAGCATTTCTGTCAGGTTTTCCCACCAGAAGCTGGTGACTGGGGTTCTTCCATGACTCCTCGTTCAAGAGAATCCCCACCAGTTTCTCACCAGTCAGGAAACTGTGGTTCTTCTGGCCATTCGGGCCGAGGTGGAGGTCAAGGCCGTGGCAGTTAGCCACTAGTTCCTCAGCACCAGCAGGGCGGTTCAGCTCAGAGTGGTCAACCAGGGGTGCAGGAATGCGGTATAGGTTAGTCTTTCGCCGTGGAGCAGACTTATCATGAGCAGGATACCGAACCTTCTACTATTAGAGGTACGATTTTAGTAGCCTAAGTTTTATATTTAGCCCTTTTCGATACTGGGGCTACGCATATCTTTATCTTTGTTGCTGTTGTGGAGAGCCTTGGACTCTTCACCTTTTCTTCTACCGACTCGTTGACACTAGACACACCTTTAGAAACGAGGACATCTAGTGTACGACGGTGTAGAGAATGCCCTCTCGAGGTCGCAGGGTATCACTTCTTATGGGATCTCTATGTCCTAGAGATGACAGGCTATGATGTCATTCTCGGCATGGACTGGTTGATTCCCTTCCAGTAATTTGTTGACTGTTATCACCGTAGAGTCAGTTTCATCTAACCAGAGGGTGAATCTTTTCTTCATAGAGGTGAATGGGATGTTCGGGCGAGTCGGGTGGGACTCGAGCATCTTGGGCTAAAAGGGGTGACAACCCAGATTGCTAGTCTTTATCTGGATGATTAGGGGACTCCACAGTTGGACTTTCCTCTTGTGGTGGATCGCTTAAGGGATGTCTTTCTATAGGACTTTTCAGGTTTTCCTCCAGAGCGTGAGGTAGACTTCTCTATTGAGCTCGTGCTAGGAGCGGCACCGGTGTCCATTCCTCCCTATAGGATGGACACACCTGAGTTTCAGGAGCTCAAGAAGCAATTGAAGGAGCTACAAGCTAAGGGTTTCATCTGACGCAGTACTTTTCCTTGGGGTTCGCCTGTTCTATTTGAAAAGAAGGTAGACGGTACCCTTCGGCTTTGTGTGGATTATCGGAAGCTGAACCAGTTGACGGTCAAGAACCGATATCCCTTACCGCAGATTGATGACCTTTTCGATCAGCTTCGAGGAGCCCAGGTGTTCTCAAATATTGACTTGAGGTATGGTTATCATCAGTTGCACCTTAGACCATCAGACATACCTCTGACATCCTTCAGAAGCAGGTATGGTCAATATGAGCATATAGTCATGCCTTTCAGACTCACGAACGCACCTATAGTTTTCATGGCACTAATGAACCGCGTGTTCCATCCTTACTTGGATTCCTTCATCGTGGTCTTCATGGATGAGATATTGGTGTACTCTCACACTCGACACGACCATGCCACAAATCTTGAGATCATTCTGAGTACACTGAGAGAGCATCAGCTTTATGCTAAACTCTCGAAGTGCCACTTCTGGATAGATCAGATTCACTTCTTAGGTCACAACATCTCAGAGGAAGGAGTATCTATGGACGCAGAGAAAGTGAGAGCTGTAGTTTCCTCGGAGCAGCCGAAAAATGTATTTGAGGTACGTAGTTTCCTAGGGCTGGCTGGATACCACAGACGCTTCATTCGGGACTTTTCTCGTCTAGAATCACCCTTGACAGTTCTGACCAAGAAGGGGGCGAAGTTCTTATGGTCAGAATCATGTGATTCAGCCTTTTAAAAGCAGAAAGGGAGGTTGACGTCAACACCGATACTAGTCTTGCCAGAGCCAGGCAAGAGCTACACTATTTATTGTGATGCTTCAGGTGTCGAGCTAGGAGCTGTGCTTATGCAGGGAGAGGGAGTCGTTGCGTACGAGTCTCGGCAGTTGAGGCCACATGAGAGGAACTACCCTACGCACAATCTGGAGTTGGCAGTTGTCATTCATGCCTTGCGCTGTTGGAGACACTATCTTTTGGGAGAGCACTTTGTGGTCTTCACTGACCACAAGGGTCTCAAGTATATCTTCAAACAGTGTGATCTGAATCTGAGGCAGCGCAGGTGGGTTGAGTATCTACAGTCGTTTGACTTTGAGCTTGCCTATACACCGGGAAAGGGCAACGCCGTGGTAGATTCGTTGAGCAGGAGAACTCAGATTCAGGAAGTTGGGGAGGCCAGTAGTGAGTGGTAGCTGATGGATCTATTTTCTGAGATGCATCTGGAGGTGCATGATAGACGAGGGCAAGCTTTTCTATCTTTTGTAGCTGTTACCTCCATGCTACTTGATCGGGTACGGATGAAGAATCTATGAGACTCGGAAGGCATAGTCCTGCGAGAGAGTGTGTCAGGAGAGGACTCTCATCCTGGATGGACAGTGGGTGAGGAAGAGATCTTGCGTTTCTAGGGATGCGTATGGGTGCTAGTAGACATACGCGAGGAGATGATGCAGGATTTCCATTCCTCTGTTTGGTCAGTTCATCCTCACGTCACCAAGATGTATCAGGACCTTCATCGCCAATACTGGTGGCCAGGTATGGAGAAGGATGTTGCTGGTTTTGTCATGAGATGTTCTACTTGTCAGTAGGTGAAAGCAGAGCATCAGCGACCAGTGGGGCTTTTATAGCATTTACCCATTCCAGAGTGGAAGTGGAATGAGGTTGTGATTGACTTCGTGACTGGGTTTCTGGGATCGCCTCGGGGAAATGATACTGTGTGGGTTATCATCGATAGGCTTACGAAGGTTTCCCACTTCTTGCCGATCAAGGAGACCTTCAGTGTCGATGATCTGGGATGACTTTACATCAGAGAGATCGTTCGTCTGCATGGAGTTCCACATTCTATTGTTTTAAATAAAGATGCACAATTTAACTCTCGGTTCTGGAAGGGACTTCAGAAGGCCTTGGGTACACATGTACTTTTGAGTACATCATAACATCCCCAGACTAATGGCCAGTTCGAGCGTAGGATCCAGGTGCTAGAGGATATGCTCCAAGCTTGCATTCTAGACTTTGGAGGTTCCTTGGAGAAGCATATTACTTTTGTGGAGTTCGACTACAACAACATTTTTCAGGTGACCATTCAAATGGAACCATACAAGGCTTTGTACGGTAGGCCATGCCGATCACCCTTATGCTGGCTGGAGGTAGGAGAGGCAGCTTTTCTAGGACCTCGTCTTGTACAAGAGACTTCAGAGCATATAGAGCTGATTCAGAAGAGGATGGCTACAACACAGTCTCGGCATAAGTCTTATGCTGATTAGCCGATAGGACCTATGAAGTTCGAGGTCGGAGATCAGGTTTTTCTACGTGTCTCACCGAGGTTGGGACACATAAGGATTCAGAGACATGCTAAGATTTCACCGCGGTATGTCAAGCCGTTTGAGGTCTTGGAGAGAGTTGGGCTGGTCGCCTATCGATTGTAGCTACCACAGCAGTATCAGGCCACGCACGACGTCTTCTACGTCTCTTAGCTTCAACATTACTTTTCAGACCCGTCTCATGTCTTTCAGCCTGAGGAAGTTGAGCTTGAAGCAGATTCGTCATTCAAGAAGCATCCTATCCGGATAGTCGATCGCAGTAAAAAGGTTCTCCGCGGTTGGTCTGTTCCTTTGGTATGAGTGCTATGGCAGCACGAGCGAGTACAGGACGAGACCTGGGAGAGGGAGACCGATGTATGATCGCAGTGGCCGGAGATGTTCAGTGTTTCTCCTTCTCCGCCTCATTAGGGAAATTCGGGGAAAAATTTCTTTAAGGGGAGAAGTTTGTAAGAACCCAGATCGTCTTTTCAAGTACGTTTTTCCTTTTTCAGAAGTTTTTGAGAAAAATGAATTTTATGGAAATTTTTGAATTAACGCCTTGTACTTTCTGAGTACACATTGTGTACTTTTTCCCGGCTTGAAGCCGTGTGTTGGCCATGCCGGGCCACACACACAGTGTGTAAGGCTGAGGTGGAGGCCGGTTAATTCGGAGTACGGAAAATTGAAGTACACGCCGTGTAATCAAGAAGTACACACTGTGATTTTTTTCATTAAACGGACCAAGGTCGCGCCTAACCCCAAAAATCATCTTCTTCTCTAATTTTCGTCCGCCCGGGAGCGACCGTATGACCGAATCTTCTCCGAGCTCCCACCTCACAGTGTATTCTTCGATTTGAGCACGGTCAATTGTGTTGGAATCACAGCGTCGAGTTCTTCCTTCTGCTTTAGCCTTGTTTCTTGTGTCCTCCTTATTTCCATGTTATCATGGGATGAAATTTTTGTGCATTTTCTCAGATCTAAGTTGTTCTAATAGGAATATGTCGTCGTGGTTCATATATATCGATCTCCTAGGATCAATTTAGGTGGTTTGTTCCTTTCTGTAGAAAGTTGATGAATATTATGTGCAAATTCCACCAATACCCTTGAACGGGGTATTGCGTGTTTCCTGTTTTTCCATGTTGTTTTCCTGCTTTTGCTTGTTTGATTTAGTAGAGGTTATTGCTTGTGAGTAATTAATTTATTTTGTGCTCAGGTTGCTTTTCCATGCTTGTTCTCCCTGTTGGGAGTTTTTCCTATTGCCATGCCTAGTTGTAGGATAGTGTAACTGTTGTTTTATTATTACTGTTGAGCCATATAATGATAGCCAAGTAGTTCTTGAGGTTTACTTGGATGATACACGCATGCTAAACATGTTTTGTTTCACTAAGGACTGTGAGAACCTAGAGTAGTAGACCAAAGGGAGAATTGATGGAAGGGATTTTCCAGAGTGTCTTTTAATTACGATGAGAGACTATAGGGGGAATTGACGTTGAGTGCTTCCTCATGGATTCTGTAGTTCCACGACATGGGACACATGGGGAATTGACGTTGAGTGCTTCCCTAGAGATTCTTTAGCACGATACTAGACTATAGGGGGAATTGATGGTGAGTGCTTCCCCAGAGAGTCTGCTTAATTACGTAGCTGAAACAGAGGGGTGAGGCTATGTGTGCCTCCCATAGGGTTTCTAATACAATAGGTTGAACCATAGGGGTTAGGCTGTGAGAGCTACCCAGAGGGTTACCCGTTTTCTTCGTGTTGATGGCTACTTACTTGTTTACTTTACTTGTTAGAACTGTGGATTGTAGCTGCTTGTGCTTTCCTGTTTATTTCTTCTTGTTTATTTACTACCATGTATTCATTGACTATAAGGCACAAATATTTGGGTGATTTCCTACTAGGATTGTACCTCGTACCCTATTTGGTCCATGATTTTAGGCCCAAGCAGACTATGTTTCTGTAGGTATAGATAAGGGAAAGCGCCCTTTTACTTCAGGTTCTTGATTGTGCTGGAGCTAGAGAGCATGGGACCGAGCCGTGACTCGCGATGCTGAGGAGTTTATTTTGTTTTCCTTTGCACTCTATTTTCAGTTGTATTCCAGCACGTTGTTGTGTTTGCTGTTTTACAAAGATACGTGTACCTACTGCATTATTGTCATCATTGTTATATATCTGCATTTCTTCCGCTATTTGGTTTCTGTTGTTATGCATGTTGTTACTGCTTCCGCTATTGACAGTTGCTTTTTCCGTTGTATACCTTACCGAATGAGGGCATAGTTTCCCCACCGACTCACCAAGGCCCTCGCTGCTAGTCGGCAGCCTCTGGAATTTGGGGAAACACGCTTGAGGTCATGTGGCGAACCGGGTACGGGGCACCAGTGGAGGGGCGCCAGACTTCGGTCATTACAGGGTGGTAAGCAGCCAAGAGATATGAATCACCCCATTCTAGATATCCTGGACGATTGTGGTCGAATCACTTTCGATCGAGATCTTCCTCTATCCTTGTTGAATAGAAAAATTGACAGCGTGTATTGCAACCAACATTTCTTCTTCAAGGGAGGAGGTTTTGCCACAAGTACCATAAAAAAATCCATGGAATTGATCCAGGTAATCTCTAAAAATAGCTCCACTACCCACAGGGTCCGGGTTTCCTTTTGAGGCACCATGAATGTTCACTTTAATCCATCCAGGGGGCAGGACTTTCCAGAAAAATTCAAGGGTACATTTTGGTTGCATGAAGATGCCAATAATCCGAAGTTTATGAAGAATCTTGAAGTCATTAACAGAGTTGTTGCATTGTGCTTTCTGGATTGACGCTGGTTCTTGCACCACAATTAGAATTCTAGCTTTACCTGCATTGAGAGTTAGTGAGCCTTTGTTATGAATAAAATTATTTCTATCAAACCAGATCACGTGCATCAATTCTGAAAGTACAGTAAATAACACGTTCTTAATTTTCTAAGAGGCATCGTGATCGACACATCTTTTTATCTGAGAGATGATAGAGTCAGTAAAAGTCCATATGCAATTAAAAATTTCAGAGATGTAATTCCAAAGAGCAAAGGCCTAGGCACATGAAAGAAATAGATGATTAACGTCTTCCCTGTGTTGATTCCATAAATGAAACATTGATCAAAGATGAATACTAAAGGATTAGAGATACACTTTTAGAGACCCGAAGATTGACGTACATGGACATTAAATTACTTTAGAAGAATACTTAATACATAACAAAAATAGACACACAAGGACTGTAATATTTTAGTGTATTTGGAAACTTGGAACGTAATCTTCTAATCGTGGTGAAAGATCTTCAACATCTCCCATAAAGATCTTTCCCTTTTTTTCTTAACTAAAACCTTTCTTTATATCCTGGGGAAAAGAAAACATAAAAAGGGTGAGCTCAAATGCTCAGTAAGGGTAAGCATGGATAAAATAAAACATACCATATACATTTGAACTTAAAAACATGAACATAATGTTTAAACATCAAAAGCTTGAGAAATGACATAAAACATGGAAGTACGTAAGGCATAGATCATAAAGAAACATTAAGAATGAAAAAATAGCATGGGAATAAAACATGTAATTGTGGCATCCATTAAGCACATATAATGATTTCCATAGTAGCCAAGGCATTGCTGCCAAGACCATCTTAGTGGACAAAGTCCCTTTCTGAATCGAGTTCACTCCTCATTTGAGTCCTGTTTTACTGAACCGGTTTAACATACCATTCCAGCCATTTCTATCTCATGAGATATAAATCTTTACCCAATGCATTGGAGGGATATATAGGTCCCACCCATCTCATAGTGAAATAATACTCACTTGTGCCACAAAATAAACTTAAAACATTCATCATAACCCAAAGAATAAAATGGGTTTCATAAACATCATCCCATCATCACATAATCCATATAAAACAAATGGATATTTCATCATAAGAAAATTGAAACCATGTAAATCATAGAGACCTTATACTTGAAACATACACATATGAAATAATTTCATCTTAGATGAAAAATGGTTTTGATAAAACACTTGAAATGAATTCTTGAGGAAAATATCCTTTCTTCTTCAAAATCAATTTCTTTTCACAAAACGTCATGAAATTTTAATAGAAAGAGATTTTTTTGAAAATAGTCTTGAAATATTTTGGAGGAAGCTTCATTAAAATAAAGCTTTATAAAACCGTAAAAATTCTTTCATGCCGTATAAGTTAAAAAAAACATTCTTTTCGTACTTTTTCCGGAAAAGTCAAAAAGTACCTCGTTACATAAACAAAAGAAAGATTCCTTACATACCATGTAGTAAAAGTCAAAAATGGGTAAAAAGGACTTTAAACATACATGAAAACAATTTTATAAAACAAGGACATGGATGATAGAAATAACCCCAGTAAATACTTACAAATATGCAATCTAGGATAAAAATGAGATTTGCAAAATTATCTCTTACCTTAGGTCCGATATGCTTCGTACGTATCCGAACCTCCTGTATAATGATTTAAATAATGTTATTGAATTATTACAGATTCATAGTAATTGTTATGATATCATATATGGTTCACTTATGACTTTATATTACCCATTCTTTTGTAAATTCCATGTTAAAGAGCGTTTTGGGTAAAATCGTTTCATTTGTCGTCCGTGTTTTGACTTGTAATTATTCATATGATTACTTAGATCATGATTAATTACATACAGAATTTAAAACATGATTTATATATAATATATATTCATAATATACATATATGTAATAGATCGATAAATCGAATGAAATACACCGTTCATGGAGACGGTAGGCCGTACGTACGCATGAACGTTGTTTTCGTTTCCTCATTGAATTGAATGGAATTAATTGGATGACATACATATATATATATACATAAATACAGTTTCATTATTATGACATATATTTCATGATTACTTATTATATATAATTTATAATCATTTATGAATGGTTAATCATTGAGAATGAATCTCATCGCGTCGTGGAGACGGTATTCCGTACGTACGCACGAGCGATGATATCGTTCCCATGATCTTGGAATTTTATTGGAGTGTATGTATACTATTACAGATTCATTATCACTTTACAATAATCATATATAGTTATTATTTACACCATTATACCCATCCAAGTAAGGTGGTGGTGGAAAATAGATTACACCACGGCGTGGAGACGGTATTCCGTACGTACGCACGCGCGATGATTTCGTTTTCCGTAGGATGGATAGATGGTGAAATAGGGTTGTTTCATACTTATAATAAAATATCAGTATATGAGTGGTACTGATTTTATTACTTCATAATACAACAACCTAAGAAGAAGAAGTGGAAGAAGAAATAAAGGTGAAAGAATCGGTAATGGAAATTACCTCTTCTTTGAAGCGCCTCTTTGAGACCACCTCTTAGGGCACTAATATTGGTCTTTGAAAAAGACCAGGACCTCGATTACGTTTCTAGGGAGGTGGAGAAGAGAATTGGGCAGGGGTCGGCCGAGATTTAAGGCTCAATTTGGTGTGTGGAAGAGAGGGAGGAGGTGCCCTTTTATAAGGGTGGAGAGGGGCACCTTTGGAATTCTTAAAAATATTAATTTATAATAAATCTAATCCCACTTAAAAACCTCCAAAAGTGACTCATATTCGAATATTAGATGATATAAGGTTGTAATCTCATCAACCAATCATGTTTAGACATGTTTGGATCTTATTTTAAACCTTATCATTTTGATTTATCCTTATTTAATCTATTTAGGTTTATTTGTGGTAATAAAATTCTAAATTTTAAATTATAACAAAGAATTACTTATTTGTTGTGAATTTTCCATAATTTTTTACTTCATAATATTATAGACCATATAAATTTAAATTTATAATTTTTAAATATTTTTGTGATTTTTAAACAATTTTATAATATGTTATTATTATAAAATAAAAATAGTGTCAATTTTGACACTATTCATTTATTTGAATTTAAATAAAATATATACAGAAGATATGTTAGAACTAAAAGCTTTAATAGATTTATAAAAGGTCATATGTATCTATAAAATTAGTGTAGAACATTAAATAGTTCATATAATATTTATTTTATTATTTTTAAAACCATTTGTTTGGTTTATCTCTTAATAAAATAATTACTAAAACATTTTTGTATAATTATTTAATATACATATATGTTGCATAAAAATTAAAACTAAAATCCTATGATGAAGATAAATCTATTAAATTTCAGAATAATACTTTTACTCGAATTTATCATCTTAAAATCACAATAGTTAAAATTGTTATATTTATTAAATGATGAAGGTGACAACTTTGGCATCATTTAAAATAAAATAATATAAGTGTCATAATTGCTTGTATAAGACTCTAAATGGTCAAATATTAGACCATTGTATGATTATAGTTTAAATTTACATGACCAATAAGTTTTGTTCAGGGTTTTGTGCCTTTTATGGTCACTATTAGTTTAATAAAAACTATATTCTTGATTTTTCACTAGATAAATAATTTCTGCATCACTATTGTGTAACAATTAATGATAATTATTTAATCCCAAAAAATTTTAAATAAATTCTCATGATGTAGATAATTTTGTCATATTTTTTTAGAATATTAATTTTCGAAGTTTCATGAAGTTTATCACTAACTTAAAATTATTATACTTATAGTATTTAAGAGAGTGGCATGTTGTCACTTTCTTTGGTTTTAATAATAATTAAATTATTTTCATGGAAAAAGTCCATTAAATGAATCTAATCCGACCCTTAGGTGATATGGGTCGACTTTTAGTCATCCAATAGGATTTTTCCAAGTGTTAGGGTAATTTTATAATCCTATATTTACCCTTAATTACCCGATCTACCTTTAACTATAGTAATTAAAATTTATCGTAGTTACTATTCACAATGCCCAAAAATAAAAAGTAGCTAATTAACATAATTTGGACCCACTGATTCCAAATATGGAATCCATTTTTACAAATTCAATACACAAAAGTTTCAGAAATTAAATTAAAATTAATCCCGTTGTCGAAAAAAATGGGTTTTTCTTTAGAACATTGCAAAAGATTGAATTGATTTAACCTATGAATTCAAGGTAAAATCAATGATAATGACATACATTATATTAAATGGTAAAAATATATTCTATTTATACTTTAAAACCATTCAATATTGTAATTTAACCACATAAGATATTACGATAAAAAAAGTTGTTTTTAATTAAAATATAGTGTGTTTTTACTATTCATTAAAATATGAAAGTTATCAGAATAAAATGAAAAATTTATCCAAATTAAATTTTTATTTCTTGATTCCAAAGAATAATTTTATTTTGTCAAATGTAAATTATAAACATTTCAAAAACTAGATTTAAAGTGGGCGCGCCATCAAAAGGCGGCAAAACTGTATTTTTTAAAAAATACTTATTTTACCCGAAAAATTTATTTTGTTCTTATAACATGTTCTAGAAAATGTGTAAGATGAATAATAATGTTACAAAATTAAAAATTTAGTTAATACTATTCATAACGTCTAGTTCATAATAATATTATAATAATATATCGTTGTTTAGTAACACCTGGTATTGCGTACAACACACGCTATCGATGAAGGTCACAATTGCGTGTAATGCAAGCCAAGTCAGGGTTGCGTGTTGTGCAAGAATCCTTCATTGTTTCTTATAACATAATCCAACCATATTTCATTTATACATTGAATATATATATATATATATACTCAATGTTGCGTAGAATAACTATTATCAAAATTATGTGTAACACGATCCAAGAATAGTGTTGCGTATACTGCAAGCTAATACGGTGTTGCATATAGTGCAAGGTAATCTTGGTGTAGCATACAACACAAGACATTAATGAAATTAAAAGAATATTTTTAATAAAATCTCGGGGTGTTACATTCTACCCCCCTTAAAATGAATTTCTCCCTCGAAATTCGTCGGGGTTATAAATGGTTTACTAATCGAAAGTTTGTTTAATAGAAACCTACATCATAAAAAGGAATACCAAAACATGGCTTTTAAAAACTAAAGTATGAAATGTAACAGTTACCCAAATTAACTCATTATAGGGTTTCCACGTAGGAGAACATAGGTGAAAATATGGATATGGAAGAAAAATCTAACCATCAAGTTCTGATGGAGAGTGGTAGAGAACATGGCTATGAAAAAGACAACAATCACAAAGCTATTGATTTGTGATGATCTAAGGTACCATCTGATTAATCAGATATAAGGGAACTAGGACAACATTTTTGGTTTTCAAGATCATTTCCCTAAAGTTGATGAATTAAAAGAAATACTTGCATGATTTTGGTACAATGTCACTGTTGTTCGTGAATTGAACAATTTCCACTTCATCACTTAAAGAAATGAAGTTGAATTTGTTATTCTTGATGTGTTAGAAGATCATGTGATAGAATGATTGGTCATTCCATCTCTTTCAAAAAAAAGTTTAGCAAAAGTTATAAGTCCATCTTATGGTTAGATTAATCGTATATGGTTTTAAAAATGAACTTATACTTCATATATCATACCGCTTAATAAAATAAAACTAGTTTCTAATAACTAGGGACTTCCTGTAGGCCAGTGGTAGGCGATAAAGGCCAGTCACACTTCGGTTGTGGGTTCAATTCCCACAGCCTTGTCTGACGCGATGGGCTATCGCCCGTCCTATAGGTTGTCCTTTTTCTAAAACTATATTACTACAACATCCCATCAATAATATCGAAAAAACATTAATCCTTAAATAATACTAACTTATGTCCAACATAATCCATTCCAATCTTTAGGCTTATCCATAACACTGCAGTCCACTATCATAATATAGTTAAAATGATTACCAGAGATTTAATACCATCGTTGATCCCCATAAATCATAAGATATGTCTTGTTGGTCACATTCCAAACATTCAAAGTCCTTAATCATGTATTCTCTTGAAAAATGAATACCCATTGAACCATAGTGAAAACATGAATGCAGTTAAAAGTTAACACTTTCCACATACAAAAATCCTCAAAATTCTATATACTCAAACCATGATATCACTTAGTACTTATATCAATCATGAGCTCATGAATACTATCAAACATTTCATTTTATCATTTTACCTTCATTATACACATATCATCTTTTTTTTCCAAAAAATATCTCAATCCCTTTCCATGGTTACCAGTACCATAAAATTATTGAAAACCACAATAGACAAATACATAAATATTCCAATATTCCACGATACTATATACAACATTATTTTGGAATCCCACTACATAAACACTTAATCATTCCACCACATTTTTTTCATATTCAACATCACCAATAGTGATTACATGTGGCTTCCCTTTGTCCTTTGCCTTAAGTGGTTTCTCATGTAGATCATCACTAACCCTTGGATTAGGGCATTTATTAGCATAATGCCCCATTTCCTTGAACATGAAGCATTGAAGTGTTGGTGGTGCGTTCTCTACAGTCTTTTATTTATTCACATCATTAGAAACCATTTTTCCATTACTTCGACACTCAGCTGCTCGATGACCTTCTTTTCTACACTTAAAACATTTTCTAGTCCCTTTAAGACAATCTCCACCATGCTTCTATCCACACTTTGAGCATAAGGAAACATTCATCTTCTTTTCACCATTATTCTGAGATTTCTCCTTGAACTCCATCTTTCATTTCTTGTCAAAACTATGAGATGGATAAGTAGCACCAACTTCCATTTCTACCTTGATAGCACAACAAACAATTTCTTCATAGCTATTGAAGTCTCTTATAGCTAATTCCCTTTCAAGATTTGGTTTTAAGCCACTGAAGAATCGATCAACATTACTTTCAGGTTGGATGATAAATCCAGATGCATACCTTGAAATCCTTGTAAAATTCTCTTCGTATATACCAACAGATTCATCATCCTTTTGCTTTAGTTCGAGAAGCTCCTTCTGCATCTTTGTTCGAAGAATACGAGGGAAGTACTTATTGAAAAATATGTTCTTGAACTCGTCCCATTCCATGGACTCAATTTCATCTCTTGGCTTTGTATTCTTGATAAGATTCCACCATTGATCAGCTTCACCTTCCAAACGATATACTGCTAAGATGACTTTATCATGTTCAGAACATTGAAGAACTGAAAATATCTTTTCAGTGGTAATGATCCATTGTTCAGCAACAAGTGGATCAGAAGACCCACTGAAAGAAGGTAGACGTTGCCCCATGAAGGACTCAATAGAATATTGTTACCTTCTATGCTCATTTGGAAGTCCAGAATGATTCATAGCTTGTGTAAGTATAGAAATAAGATTTTTCACTCCATCTCCCATAACATTTGTTTGTTCAGGAGGAAAATCATTGCATTGTCCATTACATTGATCAACACGGTTCCTTCGGGTTCCATCCACCGTCTAAAACCCAAAAATAATAGTGTGAGAGGAAAAAATCACGCTAGGGAAAACAATATAATAAAGGGGGAGTACCTTCAATATTGAACATCTTGGGTTACCATAATTCTAGTACTATAACCTATGATTATACTTAACCATAGGGACATCTCTAGACATACCATAGAAATATCTCTAGGGATCTCACTAAAGTTCTCGCATCCTAGTTTCCAAAGGTTGACTAAAACTTTCCTATGATACCAACTATAGAGACCCGAAGCTTGACGTACATGGACATTACATTACTTTAGAGGAATACTTAATACATAACAAAAACAGACAGACAAGGACCGTAATAGATTAGTGTCTTTGGAAACTTGGAACATAATCTTCTAATCATGGTGAAAGATCTTCAACATCTCCCATAAAGATCTTTCCCTTTTTTTCTTACCTAAAACCTTTCTTTATATCCTGGGGAAAATAAAACATAAAAAGGGTGAGCTCAAATGCTCAGTAATGGTAAGCATGGATAAAATAAAACATACCATATACATTTGAACTTAAAAACATGGACATAATGTTTAAACATCAAAAGCTTGAGAAATGACATAAAACAAGGAAGTATGTAAGGCATAGATCATAAAGAAACATTAAGAATGACAAAAATAGCATGGGAATAAAACATGTAATTGTGGCATCCATTAAGCACATTTAATGATTTCCATAGTAGCCAAGGCATTGCTGCCAAGACCATCTTTGTGGACAAAGTCCCTTTCTGAATCGAGTTCACTCCTCGTTTGAGTCCTGTTTTACTGAACCGGTTTAACCAGCCATTCCAGCCATGTCTATCTCATGAGATATGAATCTTTACCCAATTAATTGGAGGAAGATATAGGTCCCACCCATCTCATAGTGAAATCATTCTTACTTGTGCCACAAAATAAACTTAAAACATTCATCATAACCCAAAGAATAAAATGGGTTTCATAAACATCATCCCATCATCACATAATCCATATAAAACAAATGGATATTTCATCATAAGAAAATTGAAACCATGTAAATCATAGAGACATTATACTTGAAACATACAAATATGAAATAATTTCACCTTAGATGGAAAATGGTTTTGATAAAACACTTGAAATGAATTCTTGAGGAAAATATCCTTTCTTCTTCAAAATAAATTTCTTTTCACAAAACGTCATGAAATTTTAAAAGAAATATATTTTGTTTAAAATAGTCATGAAATATTTTGGAGGAAGCTTCATGAAAATAATGCTTTATAAAACCGTAAAAATTCGTTCGTGCCGTATAAGTTAAAAAAACATTCTTTTCTTACTTTTGCTGAAAAAGTCAAAAAGTACATCGTTACGTAAACAAAAGAAAGATTCCTTACATACCATGTAGTAAAAGTAAAAAATGGGTAAAAAGGAATTTAAACATACATGAAAACACTTTTATAAAACATGGACATGGATGATAGAAATAACCCCAGTAAATACTTACAAATATGCAATCTCGGATAAAAATGAGATTTGCAAAATTATCCCTTACCTTACGTCCGATATGCTTCGTACGTATCCGAACCTCTCGTGTAATTATTTAAATAATGTTATTGAATTATTAAAGAATCATATTAATTGTTATGATATCATATATGGTTCAGTTATGACTTTATATTACCCGTTATTTTGTAAATTCCATGTTAAAGAGTGTTTTGGGTAAAATCATTTCATTTGTCGTCTGTGTTTTGACTTGTAATTATTCATATGATTACATAGATCATGATTACTTACATACAGAATGTAAAACATGATTTATATATAATATATATTCATAATATACATATATTTAATAGATTTATAAATGTAAATAAATACACCGTTCATGGAGACGGTAGGCCGTACGTACGCATGAACGTTGTTTTCGTTTCCTCATTGAATTGAATGGAATTAATTGGATGACATACATATATATATACATAAATACAGTATCATTATTATTTCATATATTTCATGATTACTTATTATATATAATTTATAATCATTTATGAATGGTTAATCATTGAGAATGAATCTCATCGCGTCGTGGAGACGGTATTCCGTACGTACGCACGAGTGATGATATCGTTCTCATGATCATGGAATTTTATTGGAGTGTATATATACTATTACAGATTCATCATCACTTTAAAATAATCATATATAGTTATTATTTACACCATTATACCCATCCAAGTAAGGTGGTGGTGGAAAATAGATTACACCACGGCGTGGAGACGGTATTCCGTACGTACGCACGCGCGATGATTTCATTTTTCGTAGGATGGATAGATGGTGAAATAGGGTTGTTTCATACTTATAATAAAATATCTGTATATTAGTGATACTGATGTTATTACTTCATAATTAAACAACCTAAGAAGAAGAAGTGGAAGAAGAAATAAAGGAGAAAGAATCGGTAACGGAAATTACCTCTTCTTTGAAGCGCCTCTTTGAGACCTCCTCTTAGGGCACTAAAATTGGTCTTTGAAAAATACCAGGACCTATAGGATGTTTCTAGGGAAGTGGATAAGAGAATTGGGCAGGGGTTGGACGAGCTTGAAGGCTCAAAGTGGTGTGTGGAAGAGAGGGAGGAGGTGCCCTTTTATAAGGGAGGAGAGGGGCACCTTTGGAATTCTTAAAAATATTAATTTATAATAAATCTAACCCAACTTAAAATCCTAAATAAATGACTCATATTCGAATATTATATTATATAGGGTTGTAATCTCATCATACAATCAAATTTAGACATGTTTGGATCTTATTTTAAACCTTATCATTTTTATTTATCCTTATTTAATCTATTTAGGATTATTTATGGTAATAAAATTCTAAATTTTAAATTATAACAAATAATTACTTATTTGTTGTGAATTTTCCATAATTGTTTACTTTATAAAATTATAGAACATATAAATTTAAATTTATAATTTTTAAATATTTTTGTGATTTTTAAGCAATTTTATAATATGTTATATTTATAAAATAACAATAGTGTCAATTTTGACACTATTCATTTATTTGAATTTAAATAAAATATATACAGAAGATATGTTCGAACTAAAAGATTTAATAGATTCATAAAAGGTCATATGTATCTATAAAATTAATGGAGAACATTAAATAGTCCATATGATATTTATTTTATTATTTTTAATACCATTTATTTGGTTTATCTCTTAATAAAATAATTACTACAACATTTTTTTTATAATTATTTAATATACTTATATGTTGCATAAAAATTAAAACTAAAATCCTATAATGAAGATAAATCTATTAAATTTCATAATAATACTTTTACTCGAATTTATCATCTTAAAATCACAATAGTTAAATTGTTATATTTATTAAATGATGAAGGTGGCAACTTTGGCATCATTTAAAATAAAATAATATAAGTGTCATAATTGCTTGTATAAGACTCTAAATGGTCAAATATTAGACCATTGTATGATTATAGTTTAAATTTACATGACCAATAAGTTTTGTTCATGGTTTTGTGCCTTTTATGTTCACTATTAGTTTAATAAAAACTGTATTCTTGATTTTTCACTAGATAAATAATTTCTGCATCACTATTGTGTCACAATTAATGATAATTATTTAATCCCAAAAAAATTTAAATAAATTCTCATGATGTATATAATTTTTTTATATTTTTGTAGAATATTAATTTTCGATGTTTCATGAAGTTTATCACTAACTTAAAATTATTATACTTATAGTATTTAAGAGAGTGGCATGTTGTCACTTTCTTTGGTTTTAATAATAATTAAATTATTTTCATGGAAAAAGTCCATTAAATGAATCTAATCCGACCCTTAGGTGATATGGGTCGACTTTTAGTCATCAAATAGGATTTTTCCAAGTGTTAGGGTAATTTTATAATCTTATATTTACCCTTAATTACCCGATCTACCTTTAACTATAGTAAATAAAATTTACCATAGTTACTATTCACATTTACCAAAAATAAAAAGTAGCTTATTAACATAATTTGGACCCACTGATTCCAAATATGGAATCCATTTTTCCAAATTCAATACACAAAATTTGCAGAAATTAAATTAAAATTAATCCCGTTGTCGAAAAAAACGGGGTTTTCTTTAAAACATTGCAAAAGATTGAATTGATTTAACCTACGAATTCAAGGTAAAATCAATGCTAATGACATACATTATATTAAATGGTAAAAATATATTATATTTATACTTTAAAACCATTCAATATTATAATTTAACCACATAAGATATTACGATGAAAAAAGTTGTTTTTAATTAAAATATAGCGTGTTTTTACTATTCATTAAAATTTGAAAGTCATCAGAATAAAATGAAAAATTTATCCAAAGTAAATTTTTATTACTTTATTCCAAAGAATAATTTTATATTGTAAAATGGAACTTATAAACATTTCAAAAACTAGATTTAAAGTGGGTGCCCCATCAAAAGACGACAAAACTGTATTTTTTGAAAAATACTAATTTTACCCGAAAAATTAATTTTGTTCTTATAACATGTTCTAGAAAATGTGTATGATAAATAATAATGTTATAAAATTCAAAATTTAGTTAATACTATTCATAACGGCTAGTTCATAATAATATTATAATAATATATCGTTGTTTAGTAACTCCCGGTATTGCGTACAACACACGCTATTGAGGAAGGTCGTGATTGCGTGTAATGCAAGCCAAGTCAGGGTTACGTGTTGTGAAAGAATCCTTCATTGTTTCGTATAACAGAATCCAACCATATTTCATTTATACATTTAATATATATATATATATATACTCAATGTTGCGTAGAATAACTATTATCAAAATTGTGCGTAACATGATCCAAGAATAGTGTTGCATATACTGCAAGCTAATACGGTGTTGCGTATAGCTCAAGGTAATCTTGGTGTAGCATACAACAAAAGACATTAATGAAATTAAAAGAATATTTTTCACAAAATCTCGGGGTGTTACACACTTCAGTAGGAATTCTGTTGTGTGAGATTCACCACACAAGATTGGTCTCGATGGTTTGATCCAAGGTTTGTTAAAAGAATTCAACCCCCAAAAAACCATCAGTGGAGTTCAAAAAATTATGATTGTAAATCTTTTTAGAGTCAAGAATCCCACTTTGAGCTGGTTCCCGGATAGGGAAGTCTTCATAAGTCAAAAAGGGGTAATTTTCAATTATGAAGTTAATGTTATAAGGAATATCATGACTGTTTGAGTGAATAACATATTTAATGGAAATATTCATGTTTTGAGGAGAATGGTTGTGAGGCAACAAAAAAGATAAGGAAGAAGTCATCCAATTATCAATCTAGAATTTCAAAGAAGAATCAGCATTAACTAACCACTAGCATTGGTCATGATCTTATAATAAATATTTCTAATAGAGGTCCAAATATAGGACACCAAAAAATATAATTACTTTATATCATTCTATTTATAAGAATAATTTCATCCTTTAGTTATGCTTCAATCAATTTCAACTTCACCTCTTACTCCAAGATAAATATATCAAAGATGAATTTTTTATATCTGAATCACTGAAATTAAATTTTATTAGATTATAAGATCCATAAAAGAAAGTTAATTCTCCCCAACTATCTCTAAATATATACCAAAACCCAAATGGTTAGTACAAGTTATCAAACACAATACATTAATCTCTAAAATCTAAATAGTAACTTCCAAAGTTCAACTTAATCCATTCCGTAAGTATTTATAATTTAAAACCTTCCATAATATGTCTAAAAAAATTCAAAATACATTTTATTGAAATAAGTTCTATAATTTCCAAAATATACTTTACATTAATCCCCCAAACAATATAAAGTAACTCTTACTGTCCCATATCAAATATTTTAATAGCTTCATCACTATAAAACCTCAATGAAAATATAACTACTTTCAAAAATAAAATATAACCTTATTACTTAAATAAAATCATAGATTATCAAATATATTTTGTGAGTACATTTTTTTTAAATTCATCTTATATCACTTTTCACTAAATCACCAATCATTTTTAAGGTCACCAATTTGATAAAATTTACTTCATCAATGTTAATCATCTATTTATCCTAACTCAATATTATTAAATTAAAATTAAGAACATATTAGGGATTATATTTACCTAATTTATGTGTTCTTTAAAAATATCAGAAAATAAATTTTCCTGGTTTTTAGTTCCATTCAATATATGCATGAGAATCCTTAAATAAAAAACTATCACAGTACAATCCTTATATATTTTATGATTCTTTTAACTAGAATATCTTTGATAAAAACTTATGGAACGTAATTCATAAATCCCAATACATAAACCACTGAATTATTCTACTATGGTTATAGTAATTTCTTAATATTGGCCTTCTACCCCTATCTTTTTTCTGTGGTATGTTTCCTTGATGTTTGGGGCATTAGTTGGAATAGTGTCCCATATCCTTATAGTTAAAACATTTTACATTTATGTATTATCCCTTATCCTTGAATTCATGTGAATGATGAAATGTTTTCACCCTAATTATAGAAAACTCATTTTACCTTTAATCAAGTACCTTGGTTTTTCATACCACAAGTATGACATGTTTTAAAATCCCCATTTATGTTTCTTACACTCCTCCAAATACATAATACTTAGAAAATTATTTATCTTTTTTAATATCACATGATACTATATCCTCATATGTTGGAAATTTTACAGAGGATAGTTTTCTTTGAAGGATTAGCTTTATCCCATCAAAGGAAAAATGAATATTACTCTTTGTATTATGTACCTAGTCTATAGAATTACTTGATAACATTGTAAAATTAGATTCACACTTATCAAAATTTTCAACTTCATTTTATCTATGTCTTGTAAATTGACTCTTCATATCAACTCATTGTTCATGAGTAAAATATTTTTATAAGAAAAGTAACTTAAAATCCTTTAACTCCATGATCACTATTTCCTCCTCATACTTAGTATTTTGAATCAATGACCATCAATGATCCACATCCCCTATGATAAGATAAATTTTCATGAAAACATTTTCACCTTCATTACTTCCCAAAGTGAGAAATATATTTTTTAAGGAACTTATCTATTGTTCAATTACACATGGATTTTTGGTTATTTTGAATGATTGAGGCCATTGTCACATGAAATGGTCAAACATTGTTATAACTTGTTTCAAATTAGTAGGATACTCTATACGTGAAATGTTATTGGAAATAACCTCAGTTATCTTCCCTAATATAGTTATAATTTTCTCAGTTCCAACTCCAACTCTAGCTATATTATCTTTCTCAATAAGAAAGTCACAAAATATATTATGAGCATTGATACATTTTACATTCCTTTCAATAGGATCCATTTTTAACTAATTAAATACACTAGGTCAAATCATAAAATTATGAATCATAATGTATAATTTTGAAACCAGTGAAACAATTCACATAAATTCAAAAATTTATTCATAACTAATATCAGAATCATAAGATTGGTTTTTTAGAGAATATTATAAAATAAAAATAATTTCAAATATGTCATAATGGATTGTAATGAAAATATGAATTAACCTAAGAATATCCTATGAGAGTGTCAAACCAAGTGCATAGAAAGGGAATGTTCACCATGAACCAGAATGATGGCAACGATATACTTGACCAACTATTTTTAGAGTTATTACACCTAGATGAATATAAGTCAAACCATGTCCACTTTTAGTATCCAGACCCATATGTATTGCTAGGAAAGCCATATAATCTATACCTTAAAAAAATTAGGATGTTTTCATTTAATTATAATTACCCTCAAATCCATTCATAGGGTTATCTTATCCAATCCAACTTTTCTAAAATTAGTTCCCAATATTTCTACTAAAATTCCTCTGATACCAACTGTAAAGACCCTGACCCCATTAGCCCAAAGATGATGGTTTATTTATTACATTGAAACTATATACAAGTGATAATATCCCAAAGGAATAAATAGATTAGTAGTATTAGTAAAATATATACATATTGAATCTAAAATTACATTTGAAAACATAAAATATAAAACATAGTGAAAGTAAATATTCTACACCCTTCAAGTTATTCAAAGATTCCTTATTCATATCCTAGGGAAAAGAATCAAAATAAAGGAAAGTTAAGATTCTCAATAAGGGTTATGTATAGTGAAATATATCATGAGTTAATAAGGAATAATAAATATGGAAAGGTAAATAACTGAAATCACATTCTATTTAATCAATAACTTCACCTTGAAGAAAAATACGAAAGGAGAAAATGAATATTAAATGGAACCATATAAATAATAATATGTGATTAAAAATTATCCAAGAATATTATTAAAAATAATTGCATATAAATTAAAAATTTATTTCATAATTGCGTGATTCATAATGTCAAAAATATAAAACTTACCATCAAAGTCTTGTGCCAAGATAATGAAAACTACTGGTAGGTATGCACCAAAACCCATTTAATAAGACTCTTTAAGTAGTTTGTCTCATGATACATACCAATTCATCAAGGTGATATTTAATTTTCAGGACCAACTATCATTTAATAAGTATATTTGAATCATCATATGAATAAAAAATATAACATAATTAGCAAGCCTTAAAAATCAATAACTATCTGTATTGGAAGAACAAACATAGATAAAGTCAATACATTCCCTAATAAAACTAAATATAAAAAATCCATAAAAATATGATGGATGATATATTTTTAGTATATCCTAATTAAATTATAATATTTAACAAAGTATGTTTACTTAGACTAGTATAATTTAAATATATCTTTGGAAAACTTTATGATGAAAAGACACATTTTTACCTTGAAATCACTTGTTTAAAATATAAAAATTTCCGAAATATTTAGAAAATATTTTCTTTCAAATGAAAATTTTAAAATTATAAATAAATATTCAAAATATTGACTGTCCACGATGATAATAAACTCCATTCATATCATATAAGTTAAAAAAACACTCATTCCACACTTTTTAAGAGAAGTCAAAAATTACCTCATTCATAAAATGATAGGAAAATTTCTTTTAAACCATTTTCTAAAAGTAGAAATTGGGTATAAATATATGAAATAAATCATTGGATAAAAGTAAAATTATTCTTTAAATTTTTTTAAGGAAAATATATATGTGGAATAAAAAAACCCAACCAAATTGAAAATTCAGTTTTCCTTAAAAACATGATTTTGGTATATTGAGTAATTAAAGACTGTAAAATGAAAGGAAAACAATTTAATTTTAAAAATTAATAATAGTATAATAGAATATATTGGGTTTAATAAAGAAATATCAAATAAATATCCCATTTGAGACTTTATCATATACAGTCTTGAATAATAATAAGATTATGAAATAATCACTTACCTCGGGTTTGAATTCCTTTTTATATGTTAGAACCTACGTATAATAAATAATGATTTATCATTAATCTATTAAAAAACAATAATAATATATATGATACCATATATGATTTACTTATAAACTTTTATCACCCATTCCTCTAATGGACTGAAGTCCTTAATTATTTTTATTAAAACATAAATCCCCCTTTTTAGGGAATAAGGGGACAACCCCGACATACATCATGGATATAAAACATACACGAACTGAAGTTGTTAGAAAATAAAAATCAGACTGACCACAGAAGGTTCCCCTCCCCAGAGTATGAAACATGATGAAGCTCACAACCAATATAGAACTAAACAGCTAGCAAGTGTCTTGTGTCAAAGCACAGACCCGATCCAATTGCTGTCTCCACACCCTCTCAAACATCCAAATCCATAAATTCTAAAATGGTGAACCACTTCCTCTGGAACCTAAAATGGGACTATTCTATGTGATCAAGTCTGGTTGAACCTTTATTCTAGGTCTCAAAGATCAATCAACATCATAAAAAAAACAATCACGGACAAAAAAACTTTAGAGCGAGATCCACCTGCATTCAAAAATATTTCAACCCGGACGTCGGAACTAGACGAACACCTCTCCATGACACAAAAGTCTCCATCCCTCCACAAGCTATGTGATAACTCAAAGATGAAGATGCTCTTAGATGCACAATGTCAAGCCAGTACTGCCTAGAACTGGAAGGCCCAACAACCACACTTATTGAGCATCGCAGAAGTGGGGGGGGGGGTTTGAGCTGATCAGAACCGAAAGCACCACTCTGAGCATGATACCGAGTAGATATGGAAAGAGTAATAATCTTCACAAGAGACCAAAACATCCAAATTGCGAGAATTCAGGGAGAGACAACGAGGAGTGGCAGGAGGGCCCGCCGACACCAACACCTTCCAATGAAGCTGATGCCAATACAAGAGTTCACAGTCCTCCCTCCTCTAAGCCTCACCAGAGCCGACACCAAGACATACAAGGAGACGAAATTGAGGCCACGTTAGAGCTGACGTTGTTATTCACGCCGAAGAGTCTACAACCACGCCATTGCTCTCCGAGAAAAACATGTCACGCCATGCCAGACCGAGGCCACATCAGATCTGGTCAAAAATTTGAAGGCCGCTCCATATCTGTAACCTATGTTATAGATCCAAATAAAGATAAGGCCATGCCAAGATGACACATGCCCAACCTCTATAGAGATGAGATCCAGAGGAAGGATGTAGCTGGAAACAATCTAGTCCAATGCAAGCTGAGAACTGGGAAGCTGACAATGAGCTGCATCAGGCCACACCAATGGAGAGAAAGAGACACCTGCCAAGAAGGAACCCTAGTAGAGGAGAGGGGAAAGGAACCACCTCTCAGATTCTTGTATCACCCATTAATTAATAATTATTTATTTAAAATCACTATTCTTTGTATAAATGCTTCATTTTTCATGTATGTATTGGTTTGGAAGTTTTGGCCATTTAACTTTGATCATGGTTCCATAATATATTTTATTTTAATCATGATATTATATATATATTCATTAAATCTATCCATATTACCATCCATGGAAAGAGTAAATGAAAAACGAATCACATCAATTTGTGGAGGTGGTAGTCCACACATACGAATGAGATACAATATCATTTTCCAATGGATTGGATGGTAAGAAGGTATATGTGATATTATAATTATAGAAAAATATTTATTTTATAAATATATTATATATTCATTAGTTACATATTTATAACCATCCAAGTAAATTGCAGATGAAAAATGAAATACAATGCTATGTGGAGATGGTATGACGCACGTATGCATGATTGATGTTTTATATTTTTATAGGATAGAAAAGAGATGAAATTTTTTTATACCATAATCATATTAACATATATGTATTTTGATGAAATTATAGTTCTTATTTTAGGATTGTTACACCAAATTTAGAGTAATTATAAGAAGAAAGAATTTTGAATGAGACGGTAAAGATGATTACAAATTCTCCGAAAGAGTTTCTTTAGATCTTCTATTAAGGGACCTAGGGTTGGAATTTTAGGAATAAAAGCACTCAAAAACTTATATAACTATATTTAGAAGAGTATTTGGTAAATTTTGGTCAATATAATAATATATAGGTGGTTTATAGAAGAGAAGAGATGTGGTTCTTTTTTATAGTAAATGAACGGACAAACATGGAATAATAAAAATTATTTAAATATAATAAATTTATTTTCATTGGAAAGTGTCACAATGTGGCAATAATTTCAAATCTAAGATAATATATAGTTTAAATACATTCAACGAATAATTTTTTACATTTTTTGGTGTTATTTTAAACCTCATTTCTTAGTTTAATCACTAAGGTAACCTATTTAAACCTTATTCATGATAACACCTTTTTTACTCTTAAAGGGTTATAATTATACTTATATGGAACAAATTGTCCAAAAATGGAAAATGAATGAAATTTTATACCATATATTATCATAATTTTTCCCATTTATAATTTCTTATTTTTATATAATTTAATAAAATATTATTTTTCATAAAATATCAATAACGACATTTTAACTCTATTAATTTAATTTGACTTTAAAGTCATAAATAAAAATATGTAATTTTAATATATACTTTTAACATATCTTTATTTTTTAATATATATCTATAAAATTGTTTCTTCACTGTACTAGACCCGAAAAATATCTCATTTATAGTTTTTAATATAATATAATTTATTTTTATATTAATTTAATAAATACAATATAAGTGTTATGTTAGAATTTAAGGTAATTATTTAATCACAAAAAATATAATTAAATTATCATGAGAAAAATAATCAGTTTATATGTACAATAAATATTTAGAACTAAACTTTTCCTATTTTTATCCTTATTATAATAATTTTGATTTAATAAAGTCAAGAGGGTGATATATTGATTTATTCATTTGTTAAATTAATATAATGATATTAATCAAATAAATATGAAAATAAGTGGCCATATATTCTTTTATTTTATTTAAAGTGATAACTCCACCCATAAAATTGGATTAGATCAAGTGTTGCGTTGATTTTGAGACATTATCTCATGGTTTTGACCCTATTTTGCCCATTTAACCTTTATCTAGGTGGAAAAAATTTACCAGGTTACTATTCATAATAACAAAAAATAAAATGATTCTATTTAAAAAACAGTATTTAAGAAAAATTCCTTTTTAAGTATAAAATAATTTTTATACCAATTTCGCCCGTGAAGTTGATTATAATGAGCTCAATTAGATTAAAAATAATATAAGAGAACTAAATTTACTTTTATACCTTTTTTTAAAAAAATTAACTTTTAAAATTCTTGAAATATATAAATTTTTTTAAGAAAAAGTATTTTTCTCTATTCACTAGAAAATAAATATTTTCATAAAAATATTAAAAATTAACTCTAAGATAATTTTTAAATGATATTTTAAAAAATTATATTCTTTTTATTAATTAAAATTTATTAATGTTCGAGAAATTAATTATAATAGTCACTCAAAAAAATAAATAAAAATTATTATTGAGGAAAATGTATTTTGAAGAATAAAATGTATTTACTAAAATTTGAGTGCTTATTTCTTAAGAATTGATAAATAAATTTGTTTTTAGTATATACTTTATATATATATATATATATATATATATATATATTTCATAATTTGTTTAATCCTATTCATGCCCACTAATTCAATGGCTAGGTTATAACAATTGTCATAATATTTCATAGTTCATTTATGCTAGGTATTGTGTGTTGTATACACTATCAAACATAGTGTTATTTTAATGTCGATAGGTTCCAAAGAAGACACAAATAAACAAAATAAATGTAATTTCCATGAACTTCATTGAATCCTATAACCTTTAAAATATTTTATTATTAATAAAACATAGTTTTTACAACTTCATATTTTGGGTGATACTAGATTTTGTACCCCAGGATGCCCTAAGAGGGGAGTGTGAATTAGGGTGTCAAATATTTATTTTTCCTTATATGAATATTGTATCCACATTGGAAGAAAATAATTAAACTTATCTGATTATAATAAAAAATATCTAGAGAATAAAAAATATAAAAAATATAGAACAATTTTTTTTAATTTGGTTCACCACCGAGGGCTAATTCAAGGATCATACACTGAAGCTGTTTCAATTATACCAGAATTAACATTGATTCACTAGTTTTTTTTATATTACAATTGTTCGACCGTGGTACTACATTCCATTAAAACTACCTATATGATGTATTTAGGGATAACACATTTTCCCTATAGATAACCTCTGTTGGATATTCCATACACACTACACTGGATAATGTTTTCCTCAATATAATGACTTGAAGTTTTCTTCTATATTATCATGAATATATTCACAAATTTGCATATTGAAATATTAATTTTGATGATACAATGTACTGTAAGGACTCCAAAATACCCACCTATGATCTGTGGGTGAAAATACCCACCTGAATCTACTTTACATGAAGTAACCACATAAAACATAGTTCACCACATACTAACCATGTGGACCATGCATTGTCCCATGAAAATCACATAATACAATTCATAGAGATCCCTCATGAGATGCCTTCCACCTTCATGAACTGGCTTCATGGAATGATCTTCCACATAACTCTCTTTTCTACTACACCTCATAAACTTTCTTTATGGATCACTACCCCTACATGAACCGACTTCCAAGTAAGGCCTCCATGACCAGATTCACACACTGAAGATGCAAACAGGTCCCCACATAATCTCTATGGGAATCTAAATTTTTGAATACTTCTTTCCTATATAAATATATGCACCTTATTAAAATTCTCATTAATCCTTAATGAATGTATTAATATGTTATTTATAATCCATGTTCTCTAAGAAACTCACTATCCATAAGAATTATCATTCAATATTTTTCTAAATACCCATCATGTAATATCTTCACAGTGTTCCACTATAAACCCCCTTCAAAAAATATGCTCCATTGAAATACCATGAAAACCACATACTTCATTTATATTCTAATAAAACTATATTTTTTTAGATCATGAACCTCTAATGAGAACCATGTACTACATTCATGGTTGACCAGAAAAATATTGTTAGGATATCGCATACCTCCCATGCGAACTATGTACTTACCTCATGGGATGAAAACTTGAATTCCAAAAACTCCTTATATGAGCCATATAATTAAAAAATGTGTCATGTAATTTCTAAATGTTCCACATAATGCCTATAAAGAACCTTTCTTTTTTAAAACATCCATGAAACTTCTCCAAAACCTCCAATTTTAACACCCAAAGATTTGGAAAACTCTAGAAAACAATGCCATAGTTCAAAAATAATTAATTCCTTCATTGGAATTTCATTATATATAAAACATATTACAAGGTCTTTATACTCCTTTGATAAACTAAGAAATTTATTTTTAAGATACATAACATCATCATCAGACATTTTCCCAGATCACCTTGGTTCCAACATAAACATATTAAAGGTTTTTATTGGGATCATTTTGAAGACTTAAATTAATTTTAACCAAGGAATATAATATTAAAATAATTTCACATCAAAAAATACTCAAGTTTAATCTATGGATCAAAACCTAATTATTTTATAGTCATTATGGAGTTGGGTTAAAATTTGACCTCGGTCGCCGGAATGTAACTAGTTTGGAAGAACAAAACCACCTTCTCTAGAGGATGATTGTATGGATTATTAATATTTTTATAGAATGATGAAATATATCATTAAACATATCATGATTATGATAATATATGTATGATTACTCTTGAATTGGGTTTGAAGCAGTTATTGTACCACCCAAGGGGCCAAGTACTGTCTGATTTCCCCTTGGTGGTGTATGAGGTATTTTAGTTTATTATTATCATATTGGAATGGGGGGAGTTATTTTAATAAATATAAGCTTATAATGTGAAACTTAAAAAATCATAATATAATTATACATCAATATAGAAACTATTTTTTTAATTACACTAACTTGTTTCGATTAGATTCTTGAGTTTATTAAATTATTATTGTGTCATAGGTATGCATTTGGGGTTATGTAATTATGTCACATGAAAAAAAACATTTCATTTGTATTATCAGACCCATAAATTTATTATGTTTTTCTTCAATATATAATTCAATTTCAATATAAAATGAGATATCAATATATAATGATCATATTTGAAATGAGTAGAACAATACAATTTCACATGTATTATAAAATCAATAATGAGCTTGAACTTCTAAAGAACTGCAAGTTCATGATGTATTATAAGATTATAAATTTATTACAATTTATCTATAAGTAGATGGATATTTGGAGAAACAATGTAAAATTCCCAAATCATTTAGATCAATTATTTATTCTCTAAAATTACATGTAAGTGGATGAGTGTGATCACAAAATAATTTCTTAAGCTATAAAAATAGAAAATATGAATAAATAGGATCCCTGATATCATTTGAAAATGTATTGATTGATATTTTATATTTTTATATTTATTTTATTGAATTTTAAATGATCTAATAATTTCAATAAGAATAATTGAGGCTCTCATATTGAAATATGATGATGTTTGTTGAAAAATCTAGAGTTTAGAAATGCATGAAAAAAAAATTCACAAAAAAGAGTTGCATGAAATAGATGGATGAATTATAATAAATGGAAATAGATATGTGATACAACATGGGAAAATTTACTCAATGTATATAATTTCATGAGATATTTTATACTTGAATAAGATAGAATCGGATATTCATGAGGCATAATTACAAATCTAATTAATGTAGCTACTCTACTACTCAACACAGTTATTTGAAATATACTAAACACAACATATCATAGATAGTGCTAGATTTATCACATTTAATTATTTAAAATGAAGATGTGTGGGCTGAAAATTTGAGATTTATACTCAATGTACAACTTTATCTTAAGTGGGAATTTGAAAATAATTATTTTAGGAAATCATGATTGAACGTATGATAGTGAGAAGATTGAAAAAAATATCTCAATGTATAGTCAACCAGAAGAATGCCTTTTATGGTTTTTTTCTTTAGTTATACTTAGTTATCTTTAAGGTTATAAGGTTCATATAACAACTGGGGGGGGTGTTGAATCAGTTGTTCTCTTTTTAAAAATTTCTATATTTAAGAAAATTAACACATACAACTTATTAGAGTTATTTAATTATAAAATTTTAAACAAACTCAAAACTTTGAAAATATAGGAAATTAAACAAATTAAACATGATTGACAAGGTTAATCCTCACTATGAGAATATACATCCTTACCATGGACACTCTCGTGGGTCCATTAAAAATCAATATTACCAAGTGAACACAATTTTTTGTCAAATCTCATTAGATACCTTATATATCTTGAAAGGAATTATTATACTGAATCTAATCAATTTAGAAACTTTTCTTTTAAAATTTTATCCAAAATATGAATATAAAACTTTTATTTAACTAATACACAAAGGGGCCATCCAAAATCTTTATCTGATCTGACCACCATTCAATATCTTCATCCGATAACTTCTGTCGGGTTTACCTACACCCAAAATATCTATCCAATGAAACTCTTCTAAAATTTTTCCTTTTAAAAAACTTATAATCTAACCAATTAACAAAATAAACGCCTTACAAAACAATTTCATGAAAATTCTATTTGTTGCATTTGTTTGATGATCTCTTTTCGGTTATGTAAAATGAACTCTATTCAATACTTTTGTACAAAATATCTACCTGTAATTCTTCTTCAATATAGAATTTTTTTGGAAACTCAAATTGGAAACAATTCATCCAGCATCTCATCTTTTTGTAAGTGAACAATGATTATTACAATGTACCTTCTAGCCTCTATTTATTGGTGCACTTAGAATAATAAAGGTGAGAAACAAATTTCATTTTCCCACACAATAAAAACCATAATTATAAATTTAATGTTCATTTAAATTTTATGAGGACCCTTCTCAATTATTCTATAACATTCCTAAATCTTCCTAAATTCTCCAACATTTATTAATTTATTAATATTTACATAAATTAATGTTTAATAATATCTTCAAAACATCATCAATTTGTTTGATAATATACCACTTTGAAAGAACAATTCAATATCATCACAATATAAGAATTTAAAAAGTTATGAAAATTTTATTATAAATATCAATGTAGAAATTTTTTATATAAAAATGGTTGTCTAAATAAACAAATTTACTCCATTAAGTTTCTTCGTCTGGTTGACTCCGTCTAATCTTCCTACCTTAGATCATAACTTCATATATTTTTAATAGACATTAGTTTGATGTAATTTATTTACCATCACTTATAAAATTCAAAACTTCTAACTTTTCCTATAATAAAACTTTCCTATTTATACAAATTTTTTTATTGAAAACTCACTTACCTCTATTTAATGCTCGTACCCCATTTGAAAAAGAACTAAATATTCCTTTCCCCATTTCTCTTTAACCCATGAAGAAAACTTAGTCAAAACATTCTTAGAAATACTTTCTTTTTTCATTTCCCAAAGCTAAATGAAGATGGTTGACTACATTATTGAAACTTTAAAATACTTCATACATTGGAAACATTCTTCCTGGTAATAATATCAACACTTCTTATGCAACTTCATTTTTTTATTCATTTTTGGTTTACAAAAATCATCATTTGGTAAAACCCACATGTTCATGTTTTGAATATCCATTAACTTGTCTAAGACCACTCTCCTATGACCATTATTCTATTCTCTGATTAAAAAGTTGAGATTTTATATGGTTTAAAAACTTTTTCTCATCTGATCTACTACTTTCTACTGAAGAAACATCAAAATTTCTGAAATATCTATTTTTGGAATGGCCTATCCTTTAGTATAGGTTCACAATTCATTATATAGAGCCATGTGTTTGATTAAAAAAATATAACTCTTTATATTTTCTTATATATTCAAATATGACTTCTGGACTCACTTATCATTTTTTCCTCTTTTTGTAAAACTGAAAAAACTCAATAACAAAAACATTATAAATTCTTATAATTTCTCTTTCCAATTATCTATATCCTAGAATTATTCTATACTGAATCTGATAACCATCATCTCTTCAGGTCCATTATATGTTCTTTGGATGATTCATCTTTACATAACATCACTTTGACAAACATCAACTATGGTCCATCTAATTATGAAATTTTCAACACTAGATCTCTATAAAAAAACATTTTCCCTGAACTCTCTATTTCGAAAACATAAAATATTATATCATAATTTTTTTTCATGATTTAAGGAACTTTATTATCTTTATAGAATTTTTTAACTTGAGGTTTAAAAATTAAGAACCATTTAACTTCCCAAATTTATCATTTTCTTCTTATTCATAAATTGTTTTCAATTATTTCTTTTGGGAGATCTAGAAACTTCCTAAAAAACTCATTTAATAACTTTCAGAAACTTTTACATGTTTTCCAAAATCATCCTTTAACACAATATAATTTTCAAAAAATATAATACTGTGTTAAAATTTTACAAAATGATCTTCAATTTTTATATATCATGGGTGGTTATTCTTTAAAAAGAAAATTTCCTAATATTTTTTGGATTTTGGATAATTTAATTAGGTTTAACACTATAGAATTACAAGGATAAAATGTGTAAAGTTAAATATTTGTGGGGTAAAAGTGTTATAAAAAAGTGATAATTATTCTTAAGGCTTTTCAAGTAATATTTAAAAAGAGAAAATAACTCAAGAGGTTGCAACACTCTTGGATGTCCGTCAAGACTCTGAGCGCAACTCAGGTAAATCATTTATATTGATTTTTATATATCTATATGCTTATTTTTTTGGATTATTTATATTGATACAGAAATATCTCTATGGTTTTTATTGGTATTCTTCATTCTAAAATAATCATTACTACTATAAATAGGAATGATACCCTGTTTGTCTAAAAGAAATTTTAAAAGGTGGTTAAGTATTATTATTTCTTACTAAATTTTTTTAATATACATATAAAATAAATGATCCTTTATAATCTAAATGATACCAGTTTCATATAATGATTTTAGTCACTAATTTTAGGATAAAACCATGAAAATATATAGTGTGTTTTATGTGCTTATTATTTTAAAATATCCTAGAAAAAATTAAACCTAAATAAATTTAAATAGGTGATCACCTTAACAAGTAAACAAGCTTAATCCATAATGGATCATATAATCTAAATAAAATTGGTTCACCCCCATCTCAGTAGTGTTATTTATTCCATGTAAACTTCAAATGGTTTCAAATCCCTAGGTTCCATTTATGAATATTTTATATTATTTCTATGATTTTTTTATTTTTTTTGTTTAATATGAAAAGTATTAAATTTCTGAATATAAATGTTGTTCCAAAATTTAATATGAATAATTATTATATATAGATGGATATATTCTTCAATATATGATATTTACTGGGTTTAAAGTTCTTTAATCAGTTAAATAAGTATTTATTTCTCCTTTGAAAGTTTATAGTATAACCAATATTTTTATGAAGAATCTAGAAAATGATGGAAAAGGAAAAAAACTTAATTATCTTATATTTTCCTAAAAGGATGTTTATAAAATTTATGAGTCAAAATTTTACAAAGGATATATTATAAAAACATGAAAATCTTTTTTAAGGAAATAATAAATTTAAGGAATATAAGATACAGTCCTCATGATCAAAATTTGAATATTATAGAGTTATGAAAAATGAGTTTTGGATGATTTCTACAATCATGTCAAGGAGATTTCATACCCCATAATGTAATTTGGTAAAAATATAAGTGACACTATTATTTTTAAAAAATAATTGAGAATAATTCTTGTTTTTTTTAAAATTTTAAAGTCTCTATCCTAAAGTATATATTTTTATATTAATTACTCATGGATGGTTTACAAAACATACTTATATCTTATTAAATGAGAAAATATCTATTTTTAAAAAAGGAAGATCAATGGATAGAATGAAATATAATTCTAATTCATAAATAACATTGAGTTAAAAAAGAACAAAAAATTTCTTATTGAAATTTAAAGTAGAATAAGTGAATGAAAATTATGATAATATTATGTCTCTAATTTTTGGCAATATCATAATAGGAATAAGTGAATAAACAAAATTAATTTAAAATAATTCGTTTGTGGTGGTATTGGAATCTTTATCATGGATTTCTCAAATAAGAAAGAAAATAAAACTAAAATCTAACACCAAGATGAGTTTGTTTTAATGATAAAATTCATCAATAATTTCAAGGCTAGGAAATGGAGATAAAATTTCCATTGTGAAAAGATGATTTTTTAAGAATAAAAGAAGTTTCATGAGTAAGGAATTACATTTTAAGTAAGTGAATCTCATTAAGAACTCAAAGTGAAAAATACATGTATGGGTCATTTTGAGAAGAAAAAATATTCTTCAAATAAAAAATAAGATGAAGTGAATGAAACTTACACAGGATATTTGATACGATCAGAATTAAAATCATGTCTTCATTAGAAATTTAAAATAAAAAGGAAGTTCATAATACTCAATAAAGACTCCAAAAAGTTAAAAAAAAATCATTAAATATGAATTTATTAATAAAAAACAATTTTTTGAAATAAATTATAGTAATATAATTACATAAGGGTAGATATAAGAATATTATTATTGAATTTTAAGTTAAGGCTTATACTAAGAAGAAAAAATTATAAGGTTTGAAGAAATATTTTAAAGAAAAATAAACTATATGGAATTTTGTAATTAACTATGATAAAGCTACTGAGGTTGTTATTTACTAGATCATAAAACTATGGTGCACCCTTTAATGTGAATACCATGATATGATCCTTATTTGGATGATCTGAATATGACATAGTAAATCACTCTATAAATATTTTATAGATGATATTTCTATGTTCTATATGATTTATCACAAACTAAGGAATATAGATTATTTAAAAATGTTTCATAATATGGTGAAATGGTCGTTAGAACCAATTATTATGAGTGATTAATTGATTTTATCCATTATTTTTGGAAAAGATTACTAAATAATTAGATGTATTTTAAGGGACTTATAGACTTATTTTGGATTTAAAAATTTATTTATATGTGTATTCCATATAGATAAGGGTCTAAATAATTTCTTTTGTATTGATTTGATAACTCATGGAGCTAAAAAAATATACTAGATAAAATGTTTTAGTTGTTTGAATTTGGAGAATATTTTTGATAAGTTCAACATATGTGACTCGTGTATACTTGATGCGATCATGTGGCTCCGATAATTGGATTTTACAAATAGATTTTCCTATAAATAGTCAATGATTATCTTTATTTTACTAGATTTGATATTTTGTGATAATTCCAAATCCAAGGCAATGATACATGAACCACAATCCCCCCATAGTATATGTGAACCCTATAAACCTATTAATATATAGAAATTTAATATAAAAATATGAAGACTTACCTTATTTCACAGATCTAAAAACTTAGAGAGGAATATTAAGTGTCACTCTACTTATATGATTTATGTGATTCATTTAAGTCATTCCCAACTCTCATGGAGAACCTGTGGTATATGAAGGCATGTGATGGGTTGTTTTTTCACATAACCCCCTTTCCCCTAATTGACATTTGTGATCCATGAAACCTAGAGCGGTCCTTGTGTTAAAGAAAACTAGTGCCTCTAAATTAAAGATCAACTATTGTGGTATTGCCACTATATAACCCCCTTATAAGGGAGAATTAATTATTATTAAGGAATTTATTCCCTGCCCATGGAATATGAGACCACATATCCTTTTTTGGGACATATACAGTTTCATACTCAATAATGAGCTCATTCATGGATAAGAACCTAATATTAGATACATACAAAACCTCATTTTTCTCTTATAAATCTAATATAAAACTGAATCTTATTGATTATTCACCCCTATTAGTGTATGTATGTGAACTCACATACCCCCACTCCAAGTCCACTATAAATTAATAGTACATAAATCTCACTAAAAGATCTACATGATCACATAACCTTTGATAAAGCTGATTCCACATTATTTAGAACATTTCCCTAGTTATACTCCCTTTATTCTCATTAAATCTCAAGGCATGGAAAATCTCATATCCCCTTTATAATAAGAATACTTCATCTTAAAGACCCCTTGACATTACACATTTCCCTGGATCCTGGTGTTACAATTGATGTAGATTTTTTATTTCCTGGGTTTGTATTCTACTACAATCCCCAGACTTCCCCTCATATCCTATGAGAATTTATTTTGTATTTTCACCATTGAACTCCTCGCTTAGAGGAGTTACAAATGTTACCGTCCTTAGCCACCATCATGCCTTCTTCACTATATCCTTCATACTTGGTGTAATCCCTATACATTGTTTTGGGGTTTTCTACTAAACCAAACTTCCAAGCCTAATCATGCTAAAGTCCCATCATGAAACCATTTTTAGATAAAATTTCATAGTGGTCCTAGTTGTATGATTTTAAACTACAAGGCACAATGATTTGGGATGCATGGTCGTAAAAGTAAAAAAAAAATGGTATTCATTTCATGACCTTAAAATGTATAACATTGTTCTTATGTGAATGTATATAAAAGGATCAATATTGGTCGTGGTAGTATAAACTTATAAGGTACAACATTAGTCTAATTTGAATAGCCTTAAAAGTACATGTTTCATCCTCATCTTATGGCTATAAAAGGTATGTCATGCCTCATCATATGGATTTAAACTATAACCTCGAACTATATAGGCTTTGATTTACCTATAAGGGACACATAAGAACCCTATATTGATCAAATCCCAATATTATAGGTCATATTACCTCTTCTCAAACCCAATTCATCTTCCCAGATGACACTAAACTCTAGAGTAATCCTATAACCTTATAGGGGACCATACAACCTAGTATAACTGAATTCACTTTACTAGATAGTACTTAACTCTTGTTTAATAATAAGTCTTCATAAGGGACCTTAAATCCTAGCATAAACCAATTCAACTTCCTAAATGAAACTAAAATCTATTGAAATCTTAAGCCTTCCCAGGGGAACTTATATAGTGAACCATCCCTGGTCTACCTGACAAACCACCCAAGCTAGCCCACCATAAGGAGGATATCAACACAAATACCAAATCATATACCATGTGTAACTGAAAGGAGATAAAAAATATAGTATAACATGGAATAAATGTAAACATCGTAGAGAAATTCAGGGAAAAGGTAAAAGGATAAACCTAGAGTAAAAACTAAACTAGTTCAAAACTGTGTCTCCATGTGACCATCTATTACTACCAACCAAACTCACTACTAAGACCACATCATCCAAGATAAGATGATAAACTACATAATACCATTTCCTTTACCTGATTCCTAAAAAATCATATTTTTATACTCCCAATGGAATATATAGGGTGCAAGGAAAATTTCGGGCAGGATGCCACCATGAATCTATATAATGTCTATCACCATGAAACAATTTGTTATATATTTTAAACAAAATATGTTTTATAAATATATTTAATTTTAAAACATTTTATAAAAAAATACCATTGGGTTTCCTTTAAAAAAATTCCATATTCAAAGCCAAAAACTAGTGGTAATCAACACAAAATACAATAATGTGGGCAGTAGTAAAAAAATCCTTATCTCAGAAGATAAAAATGTGAGAAAAAAACATGAAACAAAACCATTATGTAATAAACCAATAAAAAGTTGGGCTCTATCTAATGAGAATACATACTTTGACATGTTAAGGAACACTAAGATGTTGAGTGGATCCTTACCACTTTATTTATATTTTTATAATTGTTAAAACCTACATTTTTTATATTTTTGACAATTAATAAATCCCTCTGAATATTTTTATTATTTATTATTTTTATTTTTCAAAATTTGGGGTCAAAGTATCTTTATTATTGAAACAAATTTAATGACCTATTTTTTATATAGAGGAAACCCATTACATGGGTCGTAGGCCCATTTGGGCATTAAACACATTACATGGCCCTCAAGGCCTATATATTTATCCTAAGGTCCTTCTAGTGAATAGTACTACTACAGTACCTAGACTGTTATAGTACATTCAATAGTACTTCCACCACTATAATACCCACTATTTCTACAGTGTCACCGATGCTATAGTTCCACTACTTCTACAATAACCTATGCCCAATGGGTTATGAACCCCCATATACGAGGTAGTATTATAGGGTTCTTAACACTAATACAAACCCCAACTACAATTATTTATGATATTATTTCATTTTAACTATTTATTTCAAATATTATTTATTTTTCTTGATCTTTTATTTATTTATTAATTTTTGAAATATAATATTTTTACTATCACTTTTATATTGAGAAATTATATAATTGAAGATAGTATCTTAATTATTCATTTGTGTAAAAATTATCTTTCTTGTGAAGGAAATGATATCTACATTGGCCCTTTACCCCAAATTTGTGGTGAATGTTATGTTTTGGAACCCTAAATTGGTAATCATCCTTATGTTTTGAACAGAAAATTCAGAATGAACAATTGGAATGAAGCTCACATTTGGAACCTCATTTTTTGACTGAATTTTTGTAATGAACATCAAGTTTAGAATCTCATGTTTGGAATGGACCTTTGTAATGATCCTCACATTTGGAACCTTATATCTAGATTCAAAACCGTTTTTGGTACTACAGGTTTGGGATATACCTAATGTTTGAGATCCTCACATAAGTGATATACCTCATTAAATTATTAATTCTTTGAATTATGTGGACTCATGATGTTATTAGAAATTGTTAGTCATGATTAAAGTTGCATAAAGAGTATATATTTTTTGTATTATATTATTATAACATCCATAATATCTCTCTATGTAATTACCTGTTATCTTTTATAATTTAAATATACTAAAGCCACAAATATTTATCTGCTTATATTAAATGTTTCTAGTTTTACTATCTCTTGGTATTTTGATCACAACATGAGATGAATGAATCAAAATTGAGTGATTATTATTTCTATGGATAGATAATAGGTTTATATTATTTTAATTAAACAAAAAGTATGGATGAATGGGTTATTTGGGTTATTATAAAATTTATTGAAGTCCAATTAACATTTATGTAATTTCGTGATTTTTAGATTATGTTGGATACTAATTTTTATGACATATCAAGGTATATTAGTCTGATTAATATGCTTCAAAATATATTTAAAACCCGTTTAATTTATATAAGTGTAAGTTCTTTGGACTGAATGTTGATTCATATTTTTTGAGTTCCTAATTTTTTTTTGAATCTTGTGATATCAACATGTTCCAAATATAATGAAAGTTTCTAGTGAGATATTTATGTTATTATTTGAAAGTAGTTTGAAATAAATATTCAAATATTTTAATGGAGATATTAAAAATTATTCAAAGTATTTTCTTGGATTATTTTCAGGAGTTTTATTATAGAGGCAATTTAAAAGACAATACTCTATATTAAAATTTTAATATTTTAATTTTGAAGTATTCATTTGTAGGATAAATTATAGAATATTTTAGTTACACAAAAAATGGAGATATTTGGGAGAAGTTAAAGGTTTAAATTCAAATTATTTTTTTAATTTGGATTTCTTATTAGATTTGAAAGTGTTTTTAAGAGACTAAATTTTGACCAGATTCAATGTGTATAATTTAGTGCATACACATCTAGAGATATTTCGAGAAGACCATATTAAAATTTAAAATTTTAATATCACGATGATTTATAGAGGATGAGTTATGGAATTATAAAAAATTCTATCAAGTAGATATTTAAAAAAAGTAAAATTCATAAATATTTTAATTTTTCAATGGTCATTTTCAGATTAATATTAGAGATTATTTTGGATTGAAATGGAATATTTGAACTCTAAAATATTATTACTGTTAGTTTATGTTATTATCACCAAAATTTATTTCAGGAATAATTCAGAAGATGCCCAAAAATTATGGAGAAGATTATGGAAGACCTTTGAATCAGTTATTTTAAAGTTATTACAGAAGAATACATAGTGTACAGTCACTAGAAAAATTCTATTTTAAATTCAGAATTAATACGGTGGTGAAGTTATAAAAAATTTGACACAACAATGAACCACTTGATGTAAACAAATATTTGTATTATTATTTTATTACTACTTATTTCATTTAAGGAATCCTATACTCATTCAATATCTATAGGTTACTTAAATGACTTGCAGAAGATGAAACAATCTATTGTTGAAGAAAAAACTATGAGCTAAATATGTTCAACATTTTTATATCTTATCTCTTTCTACCAAAGTGTCAAATTTTTATTATCATCCATCGTGGAGTGTTAGCTTTTCAGAATAAGATATAAAGTTTCCCTATAATGTAACCAGACTATTTGAATGGTAGAAACTACTTGAACTTAAATTTTGATGTCTCTAGATAAAAGGACCTGCTTAGTGAAAATCACCAATCTCATAGAGGGAGAATTGGTAGAGTGGACTAGGGAACAATTGTACCCCAAAATAGTATACATTTCCTTGACATGCTCTTTCTTTTATATATTTTCTACTACATTACTCATAATAAAGTTATAAGGGAATGATCTCTTTATTTCAAGATGAAAATTTTAAATTTTCCATTATTTATAAAAGGAAACAATTCACCCCTTCTTCTGTCTTCATCATCGCTATCCCAGAACAACAAGTAATATCAAACAGATATTATGGAGAATATTAAAGATTTATTTTCTCTAATAATATTGAGTTGATGATGCAGATAAAAACTAATTTCAATGGATGATCTTAGAGAAGGTATGTTGATGATCCATGATCCTTATTTCAATGGTGACAATTATGGTTGATGTGAATTCTGCATGATTATCTATTTAAAAATATTGAATTGATTGTGTATTTAATGGCTATAAAACCATATAAAATTCATCAAGGTTAACCTAAAAAGTGGAGGGATTCTCAGGCTTTTGATTATGAAATTAATTCAAGGGATATGAATGATATTATTTATGGATTAGGAACTGGTGAATTTAATTGAGTTTCTCAATATTCTACAAATTATAAATGTGGGTAACCATTGTAGTTTCCTATAAAGGAACCAATAATGTTTGAAAACTGAGTAAAAATACTTCTAACATAAATTATACACATTTATGATGAAATAAGATAAAATCATCACTTAGGTGATTGTGGGATTAACAAAAAGTTTCAACGTTGTTGCTACCTTGGGAACTGCAATTAAAGAATTCAATTATCCATTAAAGGTTCTTATATCATTACATTCCAAATGGAATGTAATATTTGATGATATAAAAAAATCCACACTAGTTAATGATTTAAAGATAAACTAAATGATTATGACCGTGATGATGTATGAAGCTAAGATGAAATCTGAATCCTAATATCATATTAATATCAAAAAGGAAAAAACTACACTAAAAGTTTTGAAGGATGGAGATTCTTATTCTGATTCTAGCTATTCAAGTTTAAGTGATGAATCATTAGACTATACAAAAGAATTTAGTAATATGTACAAAATAACAAAAGGATATTTATATAAAAATAAAGAGAAACAGGTCAGATGCTATGAATGTTAAAACGAAATTCCATTTGAGTCCCAACTACCCTCTCTTTTAATTTTCATATGAAATAAAATTATAAAATAAAAATAAATTAAGACATGATGGTTACTTAGAGTGCATCTTAAGATTCAAGAAATGAATCAAAATTAAACTCAAAAGCAAAGAATGAAAAGAAAAGAGAAAATCTATATCGTATGGATCACGTTGCTGAGGTAAAATCTTCTTTCTCTCATAGTTCAAATTATGAAAATCTTTGTTTTAGTAAACATAATTAATGTTGTTTATTATTAAATATAAATTTTAATCCTTAATTATATATAATATAAAATATTTGAAATCTCTTGATTCTATTTTTATTGATAAAAATAATTTAACTAACCATATTTTAGATTTAAGATCCAGTTTTTCTAAAAATTATTATGATTTTCATGAAAATAAAATTAAGGATAAATTAGAATATTTAAAGTAGGATTCTTGAATGTTTAACAATGGGGATAATTATCTAAATAAAATTCCTGGTATGAATAACATTAATAATGATAGGTTTAGTATTGGCTGTATTGGTGAAATGCATAAATTATATAATAATTATCTTAGTTATGGTTCTACAAGAAAAATCAAATTTTTTTTAGATGTTTTCATTGTGGTGTTAATGGATATTATGATAATAAATTAAAATTTATAAATCCTCCAATTTTTTGTGTGTCAATCATGTTCATTTTTCAAAATATTTATCAAAATTTAAATCTGAGGTTTATGCTCCAAATAGGTATATTTGGTTACCTAAATTTTTAATTACTTACTTAGTTGGACCCAAAACATATAGGTACTGAAATGAAAATTTATTTAATATTTTATAGATGTATGAAATTTGAATCAATTTTATATAATTTAGTGGCTATTCCGAATATTTTTGGAGATTTATTATTCTTTTTATCTTTTGAGTAATTCATGGAAATAAATTAAAAGAAAAGATCTAGGGAGATAAAACTATTAAAATCCAAAAAGTAATTTATTTATATTTTATTCTATAAAATAATATGCACTTTAAAATTTTATATACGCTATGTTGATATCTAATATGTTTATTTTACTATTGCCCATGTACTTAAATGTCCTATCTCTGAGTATGGATTGAAATTTTTACTTAATTATTTTAAAATACTTTTACAATTACTTGAAAACGATTATAAATGTTTTCGTGGCCCCTTGAATTTAAATATTTTAATCTAGGAGAGTTCACCGGTTTTTAATATTTATAATGTTTATATTTAAAACTTTTTAAAATTGATGTAAAAATATTAAGGAGAAAAGTAAATAACTATTTTATATTTTTTTTGTTTTCTTTAAATTTGGATATCAATTTTGAAATTAATTTTATCAAAGCATGTTATGATAAATGTTTAAATTTTTGAAGAATGGTGATTATATATATATTAAAAAAATAGTATGTATTTTCATAGATTTTTTATTTATTTATTTATTAAATTAATTTACGTTTTTTTTGTTTTTATTGTTAACATATCATTAATGTTTCATTATTTTCATTACTAGTATGTGATATTATTTCATGTGTCAAAATTTTAAATTATTATATGAAATTATATTTTACTCTTCAACATTTATGGAATGTGAAAAAAATTTATATTTAAACTTTTTGAAAACCATTTATTTAATTCTCTGTATATATTTTATTTTAATTTATAGAATATCCATAACATTGATACTTAATTTAAGGGGTAAATTATTTTAAATATTTAACATGTGATTTATTTTTTTATTTCATTTATTTAAATTGTTGGATATTTATTTTAATTCATTAAAAATCCTTTTTTATTTGTTGAAAATTATTTTACATGTTTTGTGTCTCCATGAAGTTAACTTTTTATACAAAGAATATTATCTTATAGGGGAGATTTTAGTACTATTTTGAAATATTTTTTTATCATATTTTAGCACGTGTTAAAATTATTTATCATTTTATTATTTATTTTTTAACCCCATTTAAATTTTTTACAACAATAAAAGGGGGAGAATTTATTTTATATGATCATGTTTGGTAATTATCAATATTTTGTTTATCTCACTTTTATATTGGTATATTGTATAAGTTAAGAGAACATCATAATTATTCATTATTATAAACATTATGTGTTTTACAAAGGAAATAATCTCTATGTTAGTATTCAACCCCACGTTTATGGTGAACTGTTTTCTATGGAACCCCAAATTGGTAATAATCCTCATGTTTGGAACCTCATGTTTGGAACCTCATGTTTGGAATAAACCTTACATTTGTAACCTCACATTTGAAATAACCTAATGTTTGAAACCTCATGTTTGAAATAAATATTTAGAATGAAACTTACTATTGGAACCTTGAGTTTGGAATGAACTGCACCTTTGGAACCGCAAGTTTGGAATATACCTTACATTCGAGATCCTCACGATGGTTATATACCCTACATCATTGGTAATTCTATGAATTATGTGGACTCAGGATGTTATCATACATCATTATAGTCATGATTAAAGTTACCTGCAGATTATATTTTCTTCATTATTTTATTATCAATTCTAGAATATTTCACTATAGAAATATCCATTATCTTTAAAAAATTAAATATACGTAATCCTAAAGTAATTATCTTCTTATCTTAAGATTTTTCAATTTTACCAGCTTTTGGTATTTTACCATAACATGAGATAAAGGACTTATAATTGATTGATTTTTATTTTAATACATAACTTATAAGTTTATCTTAATTTAATTAAACTATAAGGATGGATGAAAATTTCATTTGGGTGCTTGAAAAATTGATCTAAGTCTTATAAATGTTTATATAATTTTGTAGTTTTCAGATTATGATGGCTTCTAATTTTTTATAACATATCAAGATAAATAAGTTTTATAGACTTGTTTATTAATATGTTGAAAAGATATTGAAATTATATAAATATAAGTATTATATAATGAATCAAGAGTTACATTTTTAGGTACTAAAATTTTACCAAATCTTATGATATTAGCATGATATAAATTTTTTGAAAATTTAAATAGAAATAATTTTGGCTTTGTTTAGAAGGTATTTGAAATTAAAATTCCTATATTTTAATGAAGATATCATAAATTAGTCAAATTATTTTCATGGTATATTCTCATGTAGATTATTATGGAGAATTGTTTTATAAATATATTCAAAATTCAAAAGAGAATATTTGTATTTTGAAGACCACACTAGCTGGAGAAATTCTAGAAGATTATAGATGAAAAAACTATTGAGATATTTTGGGGAAGTTAATGGGTTATATTAAAATTAAAAATTTTAATTTCAATTTATTATCATATTTTTAGGGGTTTTTTAGAAGATTATTTTCTAAGTATATTCAATGTATACAATTCAGTGTAGATACATCTGGAGATATTTTTGGAAACTATATTCAAATTTCAAAGTTAAATATCCACATGATTTATGGAGGATAAATTATGGAATTCTCATAGAATTAGTCAAGGATATATTTATGGAAATATAAATTCAATAATATTTTAATTTTTTAATGTCCGTGTGCATATTAATTTTGGAGAATAATTTATATTGAAAAAAATATATTTAAACTCTCATATATTGTTATTGTCATTTTATATTATTGTCTTTAAAATTTATTGTTGGAATGATTCAACGACCATGCTACAATTTTGGAGAAATTTATGGAATCACATTGACTCAATTATTTTTGAATTATTAAAGATTAAGATTCTATCTATAATGTATTGAGAGGTTTTATTTTAAATTTTAAATTAATATAGTGGTGATATCATAGAAATTCTGACATAATGATGAAACTCTTAATGAAAAAAAAATTAATTTAATTTTGTTTGTTTACTAATGCCATTCCAGGAATACTACAATCATTTAAAATACATTGTCTAATGCTATGATTTTTTTATTATTAAAATATATTTCCATTGCAGAGACAACTATGAAATAAATACGTTCAACATTTCTATATCTCATCTATTTTTATTAAATTTTGGAATTCCTATACCTATTCATTATAGAGTGTTAGCTTCTTTGAATATACCAACAAGGTTCCTTGTAAAATAACCTGAATTTTTTTATGGTGTTAACATACTAGACTCAGTTTTCATGTTCTTTATATAAATGAACCTACATTTTAAAAAACACTATGCACATAGAGAGAACATTGGTGGAGTGGAAAAGGGGATTTATTTTCCCCATAACCACTATACACCACAATTTTATAATCTTTATATTATTTATTTTACATTGCATTAATCAAAATTAAGAGATATAGAAATGATCACTTTATTTCAAGAGGGGAAAATATAATTTTTCAAGATTTTTAAAAGCGCAGAATTCACCCCTCTTGTGTCTTCATTATCATCATACCAGGCCAATATAAGTTTTGCAAACCATGAATCCTTTGACATTATGTCTTTCAATATTCTACAATTATCACAATCATACCCCTAATGGAACTACACTAACTAAGGTTGTATATGTTCGTAACATAACATACCCAAGGTTCCCAATTTGAAATATTTGAAAAACATTGTAGTAAACCATGATCATAATTTTAAAAAATTTCCACAAGAAGGGAATCACTACTTACATGATTGAAAAAAATTTAGAGTAAAAAACATCTTTAAGAAATTTCATTGAACACATGGTTCTTGTTAAATCAATTTTAAAGAAAAAACCTTTAAAAATAATTTACCATTCCAAAATAGATAAAATTATGTAAAATAGCCCACATAGATTTCAAATCAATCAATTTCAAAAACCAAACCCGGGTAATTTACAAGAAATTTGAGTAATTCATGTTATGAAACCATTTTATAGAGAAAACTACATCATCTATAGAGAAAAAATATTTGGATTCAAAGAAAGAAATTGGAATTAGAGAGATTAGTTTCTTATAACCCTAGGTTTATAAAAAACACAATAAATTCCCCATTAATTTACTAAATCCTTCAATAACAACCCATAAGGTTATAATGAAACAAAGGGAAGGGAGATCAAGAGAATATCTTGGAAGAGTAGGAGAAAACAGGTGGGAATTGAAAAATACCTTAAAGAGATCAATCAAAAATGAAATAAAAACACCAAAGATATAATCAGAGAACCATCTAGAGAACCAGGGATGGGTTAGGTTGAGATAATGAGAGATTATGGAGAGATTAGACAGAAAAATGACATAGGGAATCAGGGTAATATTCAAATTTTAAAAATTTCATACATGAAATACAGTTAGGCTACACGGATAGAAAAACCATGCACCAACCATGTGGTATACATTTCCCCTTTGTTACTATGGGATATGAACATAGTTTGAAAACAATTTATTAATCTATGAAATAGACACTAAAAAATCCAATTCAACAATATGGTTTTCTTAGAAACTAAATTGTTTAGAAAAACCAAGATCAAACCATATTAATCACCTATGGAACTTATAGATCAATTCCACACGGTAACTGCATGGTTACTTCAAACCATGAATAAAATGTACCCCTAACTTGTTTCATGAAAATATAATTTTATTTGATCCATATATCCTAAAATTATTTAGAATCTCTAAATAGATATACTAAGCTAAAAAAGACATACCAATGATCCATAGGGTGTCACAATTCTCCCCAATATGAATCATTCTACCCACAAAAATCTATCATGATTTTGAACTCACAACAAGAGAAGGGAACTATACCTCATCAATAATTCTAGATCATATGTCTCATGGTTATCCCATCCACATTTTGAAAGTACATGGACCAAGAGAATTATTTTATCACATAACACCTTGTCTTAGAGATCCATAATTTGAACCGACTACTAAACCACATTGGTTTCAGGCTCAAGATCAACATATTCACATTCAATCACATGGTAAGGGTCTATTTGAAACCCACTTAATTGAGAAACTTGAAAAACACCATGAATCAATATAAAGAGTGATGGAAATTCCAACCGATGTTCTACCTTTCTAATATGATCAATGGTATTAAAGGGTCCAACAAACGTTGGTTCTATCTTACCCTACTTACCAAATCGATAGTGTACCAAGGGAGGTAAAACTATGAGAAAACATTTATCACAAACCTCAAACTCAAACATATAATGAAGATAGTCTATATAGAATTTTTTATGAATCTCAACCATCATTAACCACATTCAGATCAACCACATTTTTTCTGTTGTCTTTTAAACAGGACTTGGTCCAACTAAATACCATTCTCCCAACTCCAACAAAAAATGTAGATCTATATTTTAACCTATACAATGATTCTAAATGAACCATTCTAATCTAAGCCTCATATATATTGTTATTGGATAATTTGAGATAATTTAGATTATTTTTACCATAAACTATCAAAATAAATCATGCATGCCTGAAACATATCCTCAAGAATATAAATGGATCATTCAATCTACCTATCTGTACTAGGGTGATAGACCATACAAAATTTTAATTATAAATCCATCACCTATTTTAAAATCTTTCAAAATCAAGATATAAACCAAGGGTATATATACAAAAAAAATAGAAGGAACTCTATGAAGCTTCTTGATCTCTTGGACATATAGGAAACCAAGTTCTTCCACCTTCACTATCTCCTTAATAGGAAAGAAATGAGTTGATTTCATAAGTTGATCAATGAACACCAAAATTACATCTTACCACTATTATTTCATTGTAAAATAACGATGAATTCTATAGATATGTCCCCCCATTTCCGTATCAAAATAGTTAAGGGATACAACAAAGTGGTAGGTCTTTGGTGCTTCTTCTTAATCTTTTTGAAATTATGGAATACCGACTTGAAATCTACAATCGATCGAATTATCCCCAACCAGAAATTCTAATTTTTTAGATCATGATACTTATTAATAGTCATTGGGTGTATAAAACAACTATACTAGTGTGTATTATATATAAAATCCTACCAAAGAAATATTATAATGATCAACCTATATTTTAAATATAAAGAACCAATGATAGACTCATACAAAACACCCTAGGAATCCCTAACATTATGTATTTTATTAAAATGATGGATATCAATGTCTTCTTCTTTTCCCAAAAATAATTATATCATTAAATTTTGAGTCATACTTTACAGAAGTAAATAACACCTTCCCACTTGAATCTTTCACTTTCAAGATCATCTCAGGAAACAAACACATCAGAGAACACTCCTTTACTAACTCCTTCAAGACTTGAGTCGGTAACTTCCCACTTAATACATTAGTGACCACATTCCCCTTTATAGGTGTATAAGAAATATCCAAATCAAAATTCTGATGATACACAACCCATCTTCTTTGTCACAAGTTTAGATCCCTTTGAGTAAAAATATACTTCCGGATCTTATGATATGAGTATTCCATAAATCACTTTCCAAAGATACAATGAAACAATCTTTTAAGACCATTTATCACTCAATGTTATGGTTAGGATAGTTCTTCTCATAAGAGTGTAATTGGTGGGATACATAGGCCACTACCAATTTTATCTTCATCAGGACACACCCCAATACCATACATAAGGAATCATAGAAAATATCCTAGCCAAAACCCAGTTCTGAAAGAATTAGAACTGAATATAAATCTAACCTCAACTTTATTTCCTCAAAATATCCGTGAAATTTATCATTGTACACAAACATAATACCTTTACTAGTCCATTAATTCATTGATGATATAATATTGAAAAAATACTGAACAAACTGGCAGTAATAACCATATAAGCTCAAGAATATTTAGATATCAAATACATTTTTGGGTTTATCCCACAATAATATTGCCCAATTCATTTCAATATCTACTAATATATCCCTATCATATATAACATGGTCTAGAAACTTCACTTCTTGGATCCAAAATTCTTATTTACAAAGATTTTTGTACAAAGAATGGTCAATCAAGACTCCATAGATGATATCCAAATGATCCTTATCCTCCTCCTCTTAATTGTTGAAAAAAATACCATAAAAAAATAATGAAAGTGTCTATAAAATAATGAAAGATTCAGTTTACCAACACCCTAAATACTGTAAGAGAATTATTAAAATTTAATGGCATAACTTGGAACAAAAAATGACTATACTGGCTCTGAAACACTGTCTTAGGTATATCCTCTTCTCCAACTCTTAAATGGTGGTTACATAATTGCAGGTCAATCTTAGAAAACCATAAAACTTCTATAAGTTTATCTAAGGAATATTCAATCCATGGAAAGGGTTAATTATTCTTAACAATCAATTTATTAGTATTTTGGTAAACAAAATAAATGCTGATGCTTCCATCCACATTCTCTTAAAAGAGAACTAATAAACCCAATGTGACACACTATGATTAATAAATCCCTTGGATTGAAGATCTAAAAGCTAAAATTTAATCTACTTTAACTCAGTGGGTTCTATAAGACATGATGTCATAGAAATGGACATTATCACTAGGAGTAGGTCAATTATGAACTCAAACTATATATGGGGAGGTAAACTTGAAAAATATTGAAGAAAGACCTCAAGGTACACACTCACAACTGAAAGAAGGGGAATTATAAGAAATTAATCAAAGGTTTCAAGAATAATCTATGAAAACTAGAATGATATCATTCCAGCATAAGGAACAACATGCACCACCCTCCTTGATCAAGGAACCCACTCACCATGAAAGGCATGAGTAACCATATTAGGATAAATAAACTAAACTCAATGATGGTTGAAATTGATCTATTCCTTAACAATAATAATCTAATCCATGTTAATGATAATGGTGAATATATAAATATAAATAACTACAAAGTCCCAAACAACATCAATGTTGGTAATAATCACTCAGCACTCGAGACATTTAAAACCTTGTTCCTTCTTTTTTCCCAAGGGAGTGGGAAGATCCCACATGAACAATATAGGATTTGAGAATAATCTTAAGATTTAAATCAACTAAGATGATATAAAATAATGAGATTCATCTATTTTAGATAAATATAGGACCATATAGGATGAAATGATCATCATAACTCTCATAATAGCGAACCTTGCTTCAGATTTAGCTAATGCATACTCCTCTACATAAAGGCATCTGATCTCAACTCTTCTTTAAGATTTATTCACTAATTTAAAATCCCCCTTGAAATGAGAATGAGATCCACCCCCTTTGATTCATTTGAATGAGTATGAGATCCTTTGGTAAGAGTGGATCTAGATATTCCACTTTACTACATTCTTACATAAAAACACATAATATGAATATATTTTCCATAATGTTGAAATGTCCTAGGTGATTATATATATTTTGGTTTAGACTGAAAAAAATCCCACACTAATAAAAAAACGCATAATGTTTTACTAAATAATCCCCTAAAAGTGGTCCCAATGTAAACTGAGAACCCTTATTATACTTCCTTTTATGGCTATATGAAAACCCTTTGCTACCTACCATTACAATTGAAGCTCCACTTAAATCTGTCTTCCAAGACATTTTTTTGCGCTACATAGATATTTTAATAAAAGAAAATATTTCATAACTTTTAATCCCATGATTAATGAGTGTGAGTTATATACCTGGAATTCACAAATACATGAACTATATGTATATCTAGGTGAATACCATTTATTTGAAATGGAGATGAGTATTTAGAAAAAAAATGTTTAGCATGGGAAATTTTCAGATAATTTTGGAAGTATAAAAAGTGTAAATAAAGATCTATGGAAGGGTTTAATGGGAGTTAAAGGAGGTATATCATTACTTGTAAATCAAAAGGACATCAAATGTGATTTTTAAAAACTTTCTAAAACATGAATAATTTGAAATAAAAAGGATTAATACAAGAATGTACTTGGATAAAGAGGATGAGGAGAGGATATGTTACCTTGAGAGGGATCTTCTAAAAGCTTTAGAGGAACTTATTAAGATCTTAAGAACATATTGAGAGGGATTTAAAGAGGGAAAGGGGGGGAAAGTTCATGATAAGTGGGATTTGACTGAAGAGGAGTTGGTATTTTTGTGGGTATTTATAGCGACCCATAATTTTCATACCTATAAATTACATCTTATTAGATGAATATTTATTACATAACATAAAGATTCATGCCATAATATTGTAGGATAGTATCTTTTTAAACTTGGATACGTAAATAACTAGTTCATAATAGAGCCACATCATCTTCTAATAAGTTCTTCATTACTAGAATACTTCTTAGAAATATCTTACTTAATACCTTTCTTCATAACCTTGGAATGAAAACATAAGAAAGGGTGATCTTATATTCTTCGTAAGGGTAAACAAGGGAGATAAACACAGTCACTTAAACATAAAAATATCATAAAGTTATAAGAACATGATAATAATATTTAAAAATAATACCATACATATAGTAAATCACAACCATGATTCATGGAATAAATCTTGGAAGTTCATAAAACAAGAATCATAAAGGGATCAAATAACATGATCCATGAGATCATAACATTGTCATAAGACATATTTTTGTGGTATACACATAAGCCTGGAAAATAATTTCCTTAGTAGTCAAGACTTACATATAAGACTATCATAGTGGATTGTATTCACTCCCCAAACCATCCTAATAGTCAAGGTTCACTACCCAAACTATCATAGTGGAAAAATTACCTTACTAAATTGGGTCCTGTCCAATCTAGTACTTTCGATCTCATGAGATATCCACCTTTAGAAAATGAATTGGGGGGTTAAATAATTATGGAACCACCTATAATTTAATGAAAATGATACATATGTGTTCCAAAATGTTATAAATCATTCATCATATTATAACATGTGGAAAGGAAACAAGTTTTATAACTATTTAATCATTTCATCATAACATAACCCATGTAAAATAAATGGGTTTCATAACTTAATTAACTCATGGAAAAGAAATACTTTCATAAAATAAACTTTAAATCTTCATTATAATAAACCTCCAAAAGAATAAAATTGTATGGTATCATTGGATAATATAGATAGTAAAGAATAAAAAATATAAAAGGAAGTTAACTTATATGAAAATTCCTTTAAAATATATTTGGAATATTTCTTGAGGAAAATAATATTTTTATTTTGAAATTATTTCCTTAAAATATAAAAAAATCCATAATATAAAGTAATTTTATTTATTTAATAAGAAAATTGGAAAAGTTTAAAGGAATATTAAAAATTTTTAGTGGTCATTATGGTGGGAAATTATGTTCATTTCTTATAAATTAAAATAAAACATTGCTTTCACACTTTTGTTAAAAAAAAAATAAAAAAGTAACTCACTCAAAAAACAACAAGAAGATTACTTTTAACTTGTTTTTTTGTAAAAATTAAGTCATGGGTAAAAATTAATTTAAGAAAATCACTGGAAAATATTAAAAACACTCTTGAAAACATTTTAAGAAGTCATGGACATAAAATGAAAATAAATTTCTACAGAAGAGAGAAATAAAATTCGTTTTCCTTAAAAAAATTATTTATGTCTCTAAAGTTATTTAAGAGAATAAAATTAAAATACAACTTTTAATATCAAAAAATTACCATAGGATAATAAAATACATTATTTTATTGAGATAAAGACAACAATATTTTGTCAACAAAACTTAATCATAAACAATCCTGATAAATAATGAGATTAAAACATAAAACCCTTACCATAGGCCCAAATTCCTTAATACGTGTTAAAAAATCCTATAAAACAAATATAGATTAGTTAATAATATATTAAAGAACCATATTCATATATATAATTCCATATATGATTTAATATTAACATTTTATCACATTTTTATTAAAAATTATTTATTAAAATCATTATTCCGGGTGATAACTGCTTCACTTTTCATGTATGTTTTAGTTCTATAATTTTAGTCCTTGTACTTTGATCATTTTATATAACATAAATAATTTTAATTACGATATAAATCTCATATATATTTACTATATTAATATTTAGAGTCATCCTTAAAATTTATATATATATATATATAATTGGAATATACTGTTCATGGAGATGATAAGTCATACAAACCCAAAAACATTGTTTTCACTTTTTGAAAGATGGAATGAAATAATTGTAAATAAAAATTAACCTTTATAGAATCATAATTATATCATATAAATAATATATATATATATCTAATATATCCTTATTACCATCCATAAAAAATAAAAATGAAAAATTAATTGTATCTCTTCGTGGAGGCGGTAGTCCACACATACGCATGAGTGATATTATAATTATTCCACGAATTTGAATTTTAGAAGTTAAATATTATAATATAATTAAATAATAATAATAATTTCATAAATATAAAATATAACCATTAAACCTATCATTATATCCGTTCATAAAATATGGTGATAAGAAATGATCTCTATCGCTACGTGGAGATGATAAGCCATACATATGCATGAGCGATACTTTCACATCCCATTTGATAGTAAAGAAGATCTATAATGGTGGTTCTATAATAATAATAAAATTTATGTATATTTATTTTACTTATGTTTTTATTTTATGTTAAATACCAACTAATTTGAGTAGGTAAAATAAGATGCGAATAGAAAGTGACCAGTTAGGGTGATTACCTATTCTTTGAACAAACTCATTTTTATATCCTTTTAAGGATCATAGGGTTAGCCTTTTTGAAAAAAACATATAAAATGTTGATAAATATGTTTAAAAGATAATTTGGTATCTTATTGTTGAGCTATATAGTTAAAATTAGTGTAAATAAGAGAAAAGAGGGGTGTCCTTTTATAAGGGAAAATGATAATACACTTGAAATTTCTTAAGATATTAAAATATAGTAAATTTAATATGATTAAAAATTATTAAAAATGAAAACTAATTTAAAAATAAGATACTAGTTCCTACATAACATTATCCAATTAAATTTAGATAGTTTTTTTGTCATTTTATAGATTATCTTTTTTATTAACCCCTATATTAATCATTTTTTACCTTAATCGTGGTGAAAACTATTTTAATTATACAGAGTTAATCATGTTACCATAAATTGAAAAACTACTCATAAATGGCCCATGGTTAATATTTTAAATAACATTCCATTAAATTCTCCAAATATAATATTTTTCTGAATTTTAAATAATTTAATAAAATATTGGTTTTTATAAAATATCTTTAATGTCAATTTTTGAACTATTCATTTAATTTAACTTTAAAGTCACCAAGAAAAGATGAAATTTAAAATATAATGTTTTAAAAATCCCTAATATATTATATGTATTTAAAAAATTTATTTAACATAATAAAATACAAAAATTGTATTACTTATAATATTTGTAAAATCCTTTATTTTAGTTTTTAATTAATTTAATAAATAATATTTTGGTATTGAATAATCATTTAAGATAATTATTAATTCACTAAAAATTTGATATAAATTAACATAATAAAAAAATTCATGTTTAAAATAATAATTTATAACTATAATCATCTACTATTTATCCTTATATATATATTTTTATAAATATTAAAGTCAAGAGAGTAACATTGGGTATTTATTCTTTTCTTAAAATAATATAAAGTTCACATTCAAAAAAATATGGTACCATGTGCAATATATTTGATACTTAACTGAAAATGGTCAAAATAAATTATCCAATAGGATAAAGAAAATATTTAGATAAATCTTAAATCCTTATCCCAATGTTTTACCCATATTTTTCTCGTCTTACCCTTACCAAGGTGAACAAATTTACTTGGATACGTCATATTGAACAAAAATAAAAAGGTCCTATTCTCCATGTTTTATCCTCATTATTTAAAATATGGAATCTATTTTTCATGATTTAATTTCTATAATTGGTAGAAATTCATTTCAAATAAGCATGCAAAACGCGATGAAAACCTCTTTTTAAAAAAAACTTTTTAAGTATAACACAAGAATTTTTCATATCCTATATCTTAAACAATTATGCAAAAGTTAATTTTTTATTGAATATATAGTATATAAATTTCATTAAAATCAATAAAAAAAATTTAATAGTTTGATTTATCAAGAAAAAATACATTCGCACATAATTTGTTTTTATAAAAACACTTATTTTTCATCTAAATGATTTTATTTTTTATTTATAATTAATTTATAACCAATGATTTTATTTTATACATGTGTATTCCATATATTTATCATATTTTAGTTATTACAATTCAAAAGCACCAATTTAATGACTTTTTTATAATGATATACAATATTATGGTTTATTTAGACTCATGGTTGCATGTATTATAAGTTATCAAAAAAATAAAATTTATTTGAAAATAAATATATCATAAATTCTTATGAAGTTAAATTATAAACCCCCTTATAATATTTTCTACCCTTGAAATTCCATCACTTTAATAAAAAAAATGAGGATATGTTTTTTTATTACACCCTTATGTTCTCAATTAGCTTTTTTGAATTTATAATTCATCTAGAGAACTTTAACCAAGTGAGTAGCCTTATTCCAGAGCAATTTGTCTCTATGATCCAAGATTTATATTAGTTTTAATTTATAGAAAATATCATGCTCTAGAAGTATGATATCTGAATATGGTACAAGTAAAAAATCATGCATGTACTTCCTCAGGAGAGATACATGGAACACATCATGAACTTGAGAGAGGGTCAGTGGAAGCGCCAAGTGATGGGATACCATCCCTACTCGATCAAGAATCTTGAAAGGGAAAATAAAACTAGGGTTCATATTTCCCTTATTTATGAATGTAATAACCTTCTTCCATAGATAAATTTATAGAAAAACATTCCCACAAATATTAAATTCTTGATTACATCGACGATTTCCAGCATAATGTTTTTATTGACTATGAGTTGCCTTAATGTTTTCTTGAATTTCGCTAAATTTCTCTATTATTGAATTATATATATTAGGACCTATTAGATTTATTTTTCTAACTTCATCACATCATGTTAGAGATCTACACTTATTTCTATAGAGTTATTCATAAGGATCCATCTGAAAGCTTTAATAAAAGCTATTGTTGTAAGAAAACTCGACTAAAGGAAAGTGTTGATCCAAAATACATTTAAAATCCATAGATTAAGATCTCAAAATATATTATAGTATTTGAATGGTTCCCTCATACTAAACATCTCTCGGAGGATGATAAACTGTCCTAAAACTCAACTATCTATACATATCCTACTGAGGACTTCTCTAGAACATCAAGGTAAACATTAGATTTCGATCAGATAGGCTAAAATGTGGCACTACATGAAAACTTATAACTTTTTTAATGTATATTATGAAAATATTATCAACTAAGAATTATTCTCTGAAAGTAATTATGTGTCTTGAATTCATAAGGTGGTTCACTAAAACCCAAATATATCATGGCCTTAAGATTTTTTGTGGAGTCTGATGATAAAATCCATGGTGATGTTTTCCCATTACCATTCTATTATAGGTAATGATTGTAACATATTATTATACTTCTATCTCTTAGCCTTAAATTTCTAATATACTATGAAACAATGCATACTTTTCAATATCTATCTTCATATTTCCCCTAGAAATACTATTTTAAATCTATATAAATCTTTTTTCCTTCTAGGATGAATAGAGAATATTGAAATCTTAGCCTTATCCAATAGTACCTTAAAATATAGTATGGATGGAACATATACATTATTGTTGATCCATATCATTCCATCAAAATAAAGACTAAACATAGAAATTTTTTTGACCATCTTTTGTAGTTCCACATCTCCCTTTTAAACCATTTTAATCATTACATGGATAGACGGTTGAACACACATTTGGGAAAGATAAGATATATTCCCTTCCGTCATGTTCTTTAGATCCATCCTTTAAAAATAATGAAATATTGTATATTTTTTGATCTTTATAATAGATAAACTAACATGATCCTTTTGACTTAAATAATCAACCACCTCATTCTATTTACTAGGGTGGTAATGTATTGAGAAGTCATAATCTTTAATCTTCTCTAACGATATTTTTGCCGCATATTTATCTCTTTCTTAGTGAATATATACTTCAAAATTTTATGATCAGTATATATATATATCACCTTTATCGATAAATAAAATGAATCTTTAACTTTAATGAAAAAATTACCACAGCTAACTCTAAATCATGAGTTAGGTAATTTCGCTCATGAAACATTAATTTTCACGAGGAATAAGCTATCACCATATCATTTTTTCATAAGAATGCATCCCAACACATCATTTGATGCATGGATAAATATAAAAAATGCCTCTCAACATTAGGGTAATGTAATAATAGGTTCATTGACAACATTCTATTTAACTCATTTAAATTTTCTCCAAATTAATCTATCTAATGGGACTTGTCTCCCTTATATGTTAAATGGGTAAGTGGGTCAGATAGCCATGAGAAATTATTTATAAAGAATTAGTAATATCTATCAAAACCCATAAAACTATAGATCTCAATCACAATGTTCTGTCTAGGAGAAAGTTTAATAACATCTGTCTTTGATAGATCCATCAATATACCCTCGCTTGAGATTTTATGACCTAAAAAAGAATCTTTCTTTAAAAAAGATTCACACTTAGTAAATTTTTTATACAAATTATCATCCCTTAGGGTATTTAGTACAATCATCAAGTGATATTCATGTTCTTCCTTTCTATTTGAATATATAAGAATATTAACTATAATGTCTACCAAAAACTGATCAATGTTATCTATAAATATTCAATTCATTAAATCCATAAAGTTATTAGGGTAATTAATAAGACAAAATGGAATCAATTTATATTCATAGTGTCCATACGATCATAACCTTCTTATCTCAATACTCACAAATATTTATTTTTATGTTTCTGCTATGATTACAGTTTTATGATCACATATTATTTTGTAAAGGAACATGGATATATACAGATCTACTGTTAGTTATGGAGATATACAATTAGTTATAGAGATCAACCATTGGATATGATGATCCATAGTTAGTTCAAGAAATCCACCTTCAGTTAAAAATGATATACTAGTAAACTTGTGCTACTACCATACCTATTCTACTACTAGAATTGTGCTACCAATAGACCTCTACCTCTACACCTATGCTACCACCAGACTTGTGCTACTTCTAAATCTATGATACCAGTAGACTTGTGCTACCTCTAGATTATGCTACCAATGGATCATGTTACTATCAGTGTGATATATAATTGGTACATTCTTTCATTATATACGATCTACCATCAACCTACTACAATTTCTATTTCATTTCTTATTTGAATTTTATTCCTCTAACTTTTATTTTAAAAAAATTAAATGTAGAAAATCTCATGTGGTTTTATTAATGATTATTCCTAAACCAATACATTGATGAATTAAAGAAAAATTCATTGATTTCCTTATTTAGTGTTCAATAAAAGGATCAAATATATCTTTATTACTATTATAAAAAGGATAATTAGACTGAGAGATCTATATATTACAAAGATATCCCTCATGTTCATGTGTGTGGTGAATATACGAATATTGATACACATATGGGCGTGTGAAGTGTGGAAGATATATAATAACAAGAACCTCCATTAACAGAATACATGATCTATCCTAGTTTACCAGTGTGGAAGTCTTTTGGAGAATCTACATACATAAAACCAAACTCTACAACACTTTTTTTCTTTAAATTTCAAAGAAACTTTTTTGATCTCCCCACGAAGTTAAATATAAGGACATTTGAGCATATAAAGCTATTAAAGATGAGAGTATCACTTTTATATCACTTATTATTCTCTCTATCTATTTATTTATTACATTTGAGAAGTGTGTTGTATTTCCCTATAATTGTTTACACACTATCTCATGTGATTTAACTAGAGTTCACTAGACACACTCTCTCCACTTTCTCTATTTTTTGTATACACATGAAAACCATAGAAGAGGTCATGTGTGGTATTTATTGTTTTTATTACCATGTATACTTGTGGAAGATTCTGTGAGCCTAGATAGACTTTATGCTATTTTTTATAAAAACTGATTCAGTTTGTGGTACTGAAAAAAATTATAATAACATTCTTGGAAGCTGCTGATATCCATGTAGCGGGGATTAAATCTCATATTGAGACTGGAACCCTTGTTTTATTTCTCTGTGTAATCAATTGTTTTTTCATTTCAATGATAAAACATAATTTATTATTTAAATCTATAAACAAAACATTACGTTGATAGTTAGTATCAATCTATGTTTATATAAAAAATTTGATTAAGTAATTTTTTTCCAATATTTAAAGTAATTTCAAATATTGTTTTAACTGATCCATAACTCCACTTTGAGGAGTTTTAAAAATATAAAACTTATATAATTATACTATTTTGATTAACTCAGATGTGTTTAATTGACTTGGGTGATTTAATTTTTCAATTTTTTAACCAAAATTTTTATTGGGAAATAAATATCCCCCTCTCTTGAGTTACTCACTCCCACCAACATTTTGTATCAAATAATTTTTAAATATCTTTTAAGCTATGATTTTGTTGTTGTTCAAAGATCATAAATTTATGTTATTTCAAAATTTATTTCTTTATAGATAATAGATGAAGGGGATATACTATAAATAATCCTCTTTATTTTAATGGAACAAACTATTCTCAGTAGAAAATTAAAATTAAGATGATCTGTCAATATGAATATTAATGCTAATCCTTTATACAATTCTTCAAAATAGGAAGAAAAATCATCCAATTCTGAGGAATAACTTTGATCTAAATCTGAACCTATAGAAGAAAATGGGATAACCAACCCTTATTTTCCTATAACTTTTTTGAATCATAGATATAATCCTATAGATTCTATTGTTAGAGATCTAGATAGAGGAAAAAACTAGATATTCTCTTAGAAATTAGGTTGAACATGAAGTATTCTTGTCACAACATGAACCAAAGAATATCAATGATGCAATTAATGATGAATTATGGGTGATGTAAATTCATGAATAACTTAAAAAATGTTAAATAAATAGAGTTTAGAAAACTAGTATATAGAACTAAAGACACTCTGACCATTATAACTAAGTGGGTATTTAGAAACCAATTTGATGAGTCAAGATCTATAGTTAAAAATACATCCAGATTGGTTGTACAAGAATATAGTTAATAAGAGGGTATTGAATACAAGGAAACATTTTCACCATTGGATAAACATGATTCCAATAAAATACTATCTGACTATGCAACACATTTGTATTTAAAACTATATCTATTTTATTTGAAGAGATAATTATGAAATTTCTATATCATTGAGAATGTTTTTGTTGAAAAACCCCATAGATTTAAAATTCCTCATTTTCTATATAAGGCCCCAGCCTTAAACCTTACTTAATCTTGAGTTATTACAAGATTACACATTGAGGATCTTTTCAGGTTTAGAGTTTTAGAGAATTAGATCATAAAACTTGCATTACATTCCACATATAAACAAAGTGGTTACATAAAGATAGTATTCTTCATTCCCATCAATGGAAACACATTTAAAATAAAACATGGATTATTTCTTGACACATCCTTGACTCTATCATCTTATCATGTACCTTTCCCTTGACCTGTGAAAAACATTTCAAAAAACTTGGGATGAGCATAAAAACTCAGTATGGGTTATAAAAAAAAATGGAAAGGAAACATGAGTTTATATATACATAAGAATGAAATCATACTTTACCCATAAAACATAGGCACTTTAACATACCTCATAAAATCATGAAAAAATCATAGAAATCATAATACATAAAGGTAACTTGAGGCATTCATAACATTCTTACGTAGGGAGTAACCCTCTTGGTTACATTTGGAATACCCATCACAGTATATTCCCTAAATTCTCTTCGGAGAAACCTTAACGTTTCACTCCTTCGCGTTACCCAATGCATTGGAGAGCTATAACGGGCTCACCCGCCCTTAGTTTATCACGGAACCACCCGTCTTCATAATAATGCCCAAGAACCATAACATAATCATATCACATAAAACATGCATAAAGGAAACATAACATTTCCACATTTCAATCACGAGATATCAATACAACACATTGATATAATAAAAACATTATGAAAACCATTTTCAATACCAAAGTAAAACATGGTATTTATTTTTCTTAAAAAAAAAAGAAGGTATGGCTTGTAGAGGAAGCCGAAACTCAAATAACGGTTACGATGGCGGAGAAGTCGTTGTCGCCGCATACGTACGACAAAAACATTCCCTTTTGTCGTTTAGTAAACGCTTCGTATAAAAAAGATTCCTTTTGAATAAACATAAAAGTCAAAGGGGTTTATACACCGTATAAAAGAAAGTTGTGTATAAAATAAAATATGCCTCAACGAAAGGAGATTGAGACGAAGTCCCATACCTCGTATCCGACTTGACCCGACCGTTCTTTAATCTCATGAATAATAAACTTGAGTTAATCTCTACTTGCTTAAGAACCTTTTTCAAGTTCATTATTCCTTTTATACCATGTTATGAACATCATGTAATCTGTTAAGTTAACAATGTTCATTTTGTCGGTATTTGGTTCTTAAGTCAAAAATAGACTTCTTACATTACATGTTGTTAATTTGGTCAAAGGTTCATTATATCCAGAATGGTATTCATGATTTAGATATCATATATGTCATATATATCCAGTACATACATTCATTTATAATATTACATCACATTTAGAGGTAAGAAATGAAATGCACCGTTCATGGAGACGGTAAGCCGTACGTACACATGAACGCTACTTCCATTTCTATTTCATATTTTCTGGAATGGAATCATAATGATATAAGAGTATATTATAATTCCAGTATAATAACATATATATATATCATTAACTTTATCCTTTACACATCCCACATATGGTATTAATGAATCAAATCACTTTTAGGGGGCGGTAGTCCGCACTTCCTAAAATGAAGATATCGTGTTTTACCCATAATGGAAACCATAAAGGTATGCCCAAAATGAAAAAAACAGAAGATTAAGGAAAACATAAACATATTATATATCATATATAAAAATAGTGACATCATAATGGCCACCTTTGAAGGTGTTAAATGAGTGTTGAACAATCATCGTTTCGGGAGGCAGAATTTCGCCATCCACGGAAACCGTATGTTCTTTAACCATTTGATGTAGTTGTGTGAGAGTGTAGCTCAAATAAATCTTATAAAAACATCCTAGTATATTTATGATACTGGTTTTGTTACAAAAGAAGTAAATAAAAAGAGTTTAGGGGGTTGGAGAAGCAAAATAAAACAAATGAACATGAGAGAATGAATTACCTTTAAAAGTGTAACTCCTTTTGAGTTGAGCCTAAAGGCTTCCTTTGAAAGGATTCTGCCCAAAGGGAATCCTCTAGGATGAGGAGAGGGATGTGGAGAGAGAAAATGGGCAGGGGTTGGCCGAGCCAAAGGCTTGAAGAATGTGTGAAATGAGGTAGAGGTGGGGGCCTTTTATAAGAGGAGAGGAGGGGCACTTTTGGAAAGTAAAGAAATATTACATTATTTGAAAATGTGTTTCGGTTTCAAAAGGTCCCACATTGATATAATTCGTGGATAAGGTGATAAGGGTTAGAAATACACTCATCCAATTGGTTTTGGACATGTGTAGTTCATAGATTTTATATTATCTTTCCATTTTATTTAAATAGTCAAATAATGATGTCATCGATGCATCATTATTATGTCATAAATAATTTAATTTATTTAATGTCTAAAAATCATAAAAAAAATACTATGATGTAGGAAAGATGTTTAGCTTTCCAATGACTATTTATAATCAAAATTTGGACTTGTATAAACCCACTTAAAAATTGTTTTTTTAAAACATATTATGTTTGTGTCATTTTCACTTTAACATTAAATAAAAAGTAATTTATGTCATTTCCCAACAAAAGTGGATCCATGGGGTCCCCAAGTTGACCCATGGCATGTAAGGGTCGGCCATGACACAACCAATGAGGTTGGGACATGTGTCTAGGTCATTTAATTTTATTAAATTATTATTTATACCTTATACTACCCTAATTACCACTAATCGTGATTAAGAACTTAATAAGTTACTATTCACCAAAAAATTATTATAATCTAATTGAACCACATTTTACTTCTTAATGACAACCATGTATGTCGGATATTCAAAATTAAATACACATTAGTGGTAAAATTTCATTTAACTAAAAAATCAGTTTGCTTGATTATCACTTAGTGGTTTCACTATTCATCAAAAATTGAAGTTTTTCAGAAAATTACCAAAAATTCACCCTAAGCTATATTTGATATTACGAATTCAAAAATGAAGTCTATTTTAAAAAATTCAAAACATATGGGTCACATTAATTAATTAAATAATTAATTCCCGCTGCCAGAGCAAATAGCGTGTTTTTACAAAATAATAAGTATCAAAAGATTGACACCAGTTTAAGTCTAATTTCAAAGTGAAATTGATTCCAATGACCACCATTGGATAAAATGGTAAAAATATATTCAAATTTCACTTCAAAACCAATTCAAAACATAATCTAATCATATAAGTAAATTAGATTAAAAAAGTAGTTTTGATGTAAAATGGAGTATTTTTCACTATTCATTAAAAAATGAACATTGTCAGAAAAATACCAAAAAATCACACAAGGTAAATTTTGATGTCCCAATCATAAAGAATAAGTTTATTTTGACAAACATAGTTTATAAAATTGTCAAAATATAGATTCAAAAATGGTTTTTCATCAAAAGGCACTAAAACAATCTTTTAAGAATATTAGTGTATTCCATACATAAGATTGTATTTATTTTTAAATTTTAAGCCTCTATAACACTATCTTAATCATTAATAGACATAGATAAAAATATCTATTATTCATTACTTACTTGGGATGTTACATCCTTCCCCCCTTTAGAAAATTGCGTCCCTGCAATTTATTTACTTATCAAATAAATCGGGGTATTTATCCCTCATTGCATTTTCAGATTCCCATGTTGCCTCTTCAATCATGTGGTTTTTCCACAAAACCATTACCTGCTTAATCAACTTATTCCGTAACACTTGCTCCCTGTGGTCAAGAATCTGGACTGGTTGTTCCTCATAAGATAGGTTCTCTTCCAGCTGAACTACCTCTGGGCTCAAAACATGAGATGGATCTGTCATATACTTTCTCAACATCGAAACGTGAAAAACATTGTGTACCTGAGATAAACTCGGAGGTAAAGCCACTTAGTATGCAACTGATACAACTCTCTCCAGAATTTCGTATGGTCCAACAAACCTTGGTCTCAACTTTCCTTTCTTACCAAATCTCATCACGCTTTTCCAAGGAGAAACCTTGAGAAAAACATGATCACCTACCTCGAAAGATAGATCCTTCCTCCGGTTATCCGCATAACTCTTCTGCCTGCTCTGAGCTGTTCTCATGTGTTTCTGAATCAGATGAACTTTTTCTGCCATCTCTTCTACCAATTCTGGTCCCATCAACCTCCTTTCACCCACTTCATCCCAGAAAGCTGGAGTTCGACACCGCTTCCCATATAATGCCTGAAATGGTGCCATCTGTATACTGGAATGAAAACTGTTATTATATGAAAACTAAACCAAAGATAGATGTTGGTCCCAACTTCCCTGATAATCCATAGAACAAGCTCGTAGCATATCCTCCAATGTCTGAATTGTTCGTTCTGACTGCCCATCTGATTGAGGATGAAAAGCTGTACTAAAATTTAATTCAGTACCCAACGACTTCTGAAGGCCTTTCCAAAAGTTAGAAGTAAACATGGGATCACGATCCGATACAATGGAGAGAGGAACTCCATGTAACCTGACTATCTCTTTAAGATACAAATGGGAAAGTTGATCAAGAGGGAAAGTATCTCGTATAGGAAGGAAATGAGCAGATTTGGTCAAACGATCAACAATAACCCAGATTGCATTATTACCTCGAGATGTCTTCGGTAATCCAACAACAAAGTCCATGGATATATTCTCCCATTTCCACTCTGGCACTGGTAAAGGCTGAAGCATCCCTTTCGGTAACTGCCGCTCTGCTTTAACCTGCTGACAAGTCAAACACTTCACAGTAAAATCAGCAATATCTCTTTTCATTCCATCCCACCAGTAATACTCCCGCAGATCTCTATACATCTTAGTACTGCCCGGATGAACTGAAAACGGAGAACTATGAGCTTCACATAACAACTCTCTCTTCAACTGTGAATCACAAGGCACACACAATCTCTTCCCAAATCTCAAAACACAATCATTATCAATGTTGAATTCTGGCAACTTACCTTTCTGAACCAGCTCTACCTTTTTCTGCAACTCACTGTCTTGCTTCTGTGCTTGCTTGATTCTATCTGATAGAGAAGATCTCACTGATACCTGAAAAAAAACAGATGGACTTCCTGCACCAACAAATTCTATGCCAAAGTTCATCAAATCCTTAACCAAAGGATCACATTCCAAACGCAACATTGTTAATGAAGCATTACTTTTTCGACTCAAAGCATCAGTCACTTTATTTGCTTTTCCCGGATGGTAATGAATTGTACAATCATAATCTTTGATTAATTCCAGCCATCTCCTTTGTCTCATGTTTAACTATTTCTGAGTGAATATATACTTTAAACTTTTGTGATCGGTATATATTTCACACTTTACTCCATACAAATGATGTCTCCAAATTTTTAAAGCAAACACAACAGCAGCTAATTCCAAATCATGTGTAGGGTAATTTACCTCATGAGTTCTCAACTGTCGTGAAGCATAACCAATTACCAGATCATTCTGCATTAGGACGCAACCAAGTCCTTTCAATGAAGCATCACTGTATATAACAAACTCACCATTCCTGGAAGGTAGTGCCAAAACTGGAGCATTCACCAATCTTCTTTTCAATTCCTGAAAACAATCATCACATTCTTTTGTCCAGATAAACTTAACACCCTTACGAGTTAGCTTAGTCATTGGACTAGATAACCGTGAAAAATTTCTAACAAACCTTCGGTAATAGCCCGCCAAACCAAGGAAGCTACGATTCTCGGTTACATTTGTGGGTCTTGGCCATTCTTCCACAACTTTTGTTTTTGCAGGATCAACAATTATTCCATCTTTAGAAACAATGTGACCAAGGAAAGAAATTTGTTGTAACCAAAACTCACACTTTCTGAATTTACCATACAATTTCTTTTCTTTTAAGGTTTGCAAGATAACCCTTAAATGTTTTTTATGCTCCTCTTTACTTTTAGAAAACACCAAAATATCATCAATGAAAACCACCACAAACTTATCCAAGAACTCATGGAAAATTCTATTCATTAAGTCCATGAATACAGCAGGTGCATTGGTTAGCCCAAAAGGCATTACTACAAATTCATAATGGCCATATCTCGTACGGAACGTGGTCTTCGGAATATCTGCCTCCTTTACCTTTAGCTGATGGTACCCCGATCTCAAGTAAATCTTTGAAAAAAACTGAGCTCCCTGGAGCTGATCAAACAAATCATCGATATGAGGCAAAGGATATTTGTTCTTAACAGTGATATTATTCAAGGCTCTATAATCAATGCAAAGTCTCATAGAACCATCTTTCTTTTTAACAAATAAAATAGGATCACCCCATGGTGATGTGCTAGGTCTAATGAAACCTTTCTCTAATAAATCTTGCAATTGCTCCTTCAACTCTAAAAGTTCAATTTGTGCCATTCGATAAGGGGGTTTTGAAATTGGCTTAGCATCAGGAACTAAGTCAACAGTAAACTCAACTTCCCGATCTGGTATTATTCCAGGCAACTCATCAGGAAAAACATTAGGATACTCATTTACCACTGGCACATCATTAATCTGAACAGTTCCTTTATTTTCAACGACGTGTGCAAGGTAACATTCATTTCCATCTTTTACAAGTTTCTCGGCCTCTTGATATGTTATCAAAAGTAAGGGTTCATTCTTGTAAACAAACTGAAAGTCTTTCTGAAAAGAAACTTCTTTAGCTCTACAGTCAATCTTAGCATGGTAAATAGAGAGCCAATCCATACCCAGGATAACATCAAACTCTACTAGAGGTAGAACAATAAGGTTTGCAAGTAGGTTCTTTCCACAGATAAGGATAGGAAGATTCTTATAAATTCCTTTTTCCTCGACACTTCCCCCAGGTGTTTTTACCAAAAGTTCAGGAGTCATTTCTTGAGATGGTATTCCCATTTTACTAGAAAAGGTTTCAGAGATGAAAGAATGTGTAGACCCCGAATCAAACAACACACTGGCATAATCTGAAAAAACAAACAAAGTACCTGATACAACTTCATTTGATGGCCCGGCATCTGCTGAAGTAGTTGCAAAGGATTTCACCACCCCTTTCTGCTTGTAGTCTAACTGCTTCCCATCAGTCAAGCTCCTTGTCGGACACTCGTTTGCATAGTGACCCATCTCATTGCACTTATAACACTTCACTAACTGTAAATCAAATTTGTTCTTACCTTCAGCTTGATCCTTTTTAGTGCAATCAAGAGCCTTATGTCCCATCTTACCACATTGGTAGCACTTTCCAGAATTCAGAAGACATTCCCCAGCATGCCTTTTTCCACATTTATCACAAAATGGAAACTTAGTTTTCTTACCATCAGAATTTTTTGAAAAATTCTTACCTTTCTCCTGCCACCTCGGTCTCTTCTTCTGCTGGTTGTTATAGAAAACTTGGTCATCGGCAAACTCCATTTCCACCTTCTCAGCACATCGAACAAGCTTTTCATAACTTTTAAACTCACGAGAAGCTAATGCCCTTCGATATTTTGGCTTTAATCCTGAGTAAAAATGATTGATTTTACTATCAAGGTCCCGGATAAAATTTGGAGCATACCTTGCCAATCGAGTGAAACTTTCTTCATAGGCAGCCACTGAGTCTTCCTCTTGCCTCAATTCCAAGAATTGATTTTCCATCCTAAGTCGAACAGCCTTAGGAAAATACTTCTCAAGAAACATACCTTTGAATTCATCCCAGTCAAGAGCATCAATCTCATCGGCGTCCCTGATATTTTTAACCATAGACCACCACTGATCTGCTTCACCCTCCAAATGGTAAATAGCAAGACTAACCTTTTGATTGTCTGAACACCCCATGACATCAAAAATCTTCTCCAGTGCTTTAATCCACCCTTCAGCTAGCACAGGGTCAGATGATCCTCTGAATGATGGTGGATGTTGCCTCATGAAATGTTCCACCACTGACATGTTCCTCTGCGGTTGATCTGGCTGATCTCATGCATGGATACCACCGCCATTTATCGCTTGAGTCAACTGCGCCATTACTGCAACAAACTGTTCAGTTCCAAATCCGACCATCTCAGGATGCTGATTCGGAAGGTTATTTCCTTCTGTATGCCTTCCTAGCACTGCTTCCCTGTTTCCTCTGCGGAAAACCATTCTGAACAAACATGTCTTAGATGAAGCAACATGGTAATCTTTAAATGCTATATCATTTCGAAAACAAAATATTTTTGGATAATCATTTAATAGAATTCTAACTCCTAAAGTTATCTAAACCGACCTCTGATACCAACTATAAGGCCCCAGCCTTAAACCTTACTTAATCTTGAGTTATTACAAGATTACACATTGAGGATCTTTTCAGGTTTAGAGTTTTAGAGAATTAGATCATAAAACTTGCATTACATTCCACATATAAACAAAGTGGTTACATAAAGATAGTATTCTTCATTCCCATCAATGGAAACACATTTAAAATAAAACATGGATTATTTATTGACACATCATTGACTCTATCATCTTATCATGTACCTTTCCCTTGACCTGTGAAAAACATTTCAAAAAACTTGGGATGAGCATAAAAACTCAGTATGGGTTATAAAAAAAACATTGAAAGGAAACATGAGTTTATATATACATAAGAATGAAATCATACTTTACCCATAAAACATAGGCACTTTAACATACCTCATAAAATCATGAATAAATCATTGAAATCATAAGACATAAAGGCAACTTGAGGCATTCATAACATTCTTACGTAGGGAGTAACCCTCTTGGTTACGTTTGGAATACCCATCACAGTATATTCCCTAAAATCTCTTCGGAGAAACCTTAACGTTTCACTCCTTCGCGTTACCCAATGCATTGGAGAGCTATAACGGGCTCACCCGCCCTTAGTTTATCACGGAACCACCCGTCTTCATAATAATGCCCAAGAACCATAACATAATCATATCACATAAAACATGCATAAAGGAAACATAAAATTTCCACATTTCAATCACGAGTTATCAATACAACACATTGATATAATAAAAACATTATGAAAATAATTTTCAATACCAAAGTAAAACATGGTATTTATTTTTCTTTTAAAAAAAAGAAGGTATGGCTTGTAGAGGAAGCCGAAACTCAAATAACGGTTACGACGACGGAGAAGTTGTTGTCGCCGCATACGTACGACAAAAACATTCCCCTTTGTCGTTTAGTAAACGCTTCGTATAAAAAAGATTCCTTTTGAATAAACGTAAAATTCAAAGGGGTTTATACACCGTATAAAAGAAAGTTGTGTATAAAATAAAATATGCCTCAACGAAAGGAGATTGAGACGAAGTCCCATACCTCATATCCGACTTCACCCGACCGTTCTTTAATCTCCTGAATAATAAACTTGAGTTAATATATACTTGCTTAAGAACCTTTTTCATGTTCATTATTCCTTTTATACCATGTTATGAACATCATGTAATCTGTTAAGTTAACAATGTTCATTTTGTCGGTATTTGGTTCTTAAGTCAAAAATAGACTTCTTACATTACATGTTGTTAATTTGGTCAAAGGTTCATTATATCCAGAATGGTATTCATGTTGTAGATATCATATATGTCATATATATCCAGTACATACATTCATTTATAATATTACATCACATTTAGAGGTAAGAAATGAAATGCACCGTTCATGGAGACGGTAAGCCGTACGTACACATGAACGCTACTTCCATTTCTCTTTCATATTTTCTGGAATGGAATCATAATGATATAAGAGTATATTATAATTCTAGTATAATAACATATATAATATCATTAACTTTATCCTTTACACATCCCACATATGGTATTAACGAATCAAATCACTTTTAGGGGGCGGTAGTCCGCACTTCCTAAAATGAAGATATCGTGTTTTACCCATAATGGAAACCATAAAGGTATGCCCAAAATGAAAAAAAGAAGCTTAAGGAAAACATAAACATATTATATATCATAAATAAAAATAGTGACATCATAATTGCCACCTTTGAATGTGTTAAATGAGTGTTGAACAATCATCGTTTCGGGAGGCAGAATTTCGCCATCCACGGAAACCGTATGTTCTTTAACCATTTGATGTAGTTGTGTGAGAGTGTAGCTCAAATAAATCTTATAACAACATCCTAGTATATTGATTATACTGGTGTTGTTACAAAAGAAGTAAATAAAAATAGTTTAGGGGGTTGGAGAAGAAAAATAAAACAAATGAACATGAGAGAATGAATTACCTTTAAAAGTGTAACTCCTTTTGAGTTGAGCCTAAAGGCTTCCTTTGAAAGGATTCTGCCCAAAGGGAATCCTCTAGGATGAGGAGAGGGATGTGGAGAGAGCAAATGGTCAGGGTTTGGCCGAGCCAAAGGCTTTAAGAGTGTGTGAAATGAGGTAGAGGTGGGGGCCTTTTATAAGAGGAGAGGAGTGGCACTTTTGGAAAGTAAAGAAATATTACATTATTTGGAAATGTGTTTCGGTTTCAAAAGGTCCCAAATTGATATAATTCGTGGATAAGTTGATTAGGGTTCTAAATCCACTCATCCAATTGGTTTTGGACATGTGTAGTTCATAGATTTTATATTATCTTTCCATTTTATTTAAATCGTCAAATAATGATGTCATCGCTGAATCATTATTATTTCATAAATAATTTAATTTATTTAATGTCTAAAAATCATAAAAAAATTACTATGATGTAGGAAATCGTTTTAGCTTTCCAATGACTATTTATAATCAAAATTTGTACTTGTATAACCCCACTTAAAAATTGTTTTTGTAAAACATATTATGTTTGTGTCATTTTCACTTTAACATTAAATAAAAAGTAATTTATGTCATTTCCCAACAAAAGTGGATCCATGGGGTCCCCAAGTTGACCCATGGAATTTCATGGTCGGCCATGACACAACCAATGAGGTTGGGACATGTGTCTAGGTTATTTAATTTTATTAAAGTATTATTTATACCTTAAACTACCCTAATTACCACTAATCGTGATTAAGAACTTAATAAGTTACTATTCACCAAAAAATTATTATAATCTCATTGAACCACATTTTACTTCTTAATGACAACCATGTATGTAGGATTTTCAAAATTCAATACACATTAGTGGTAAAATTTCATTTAACTGAAAAATCAGTTTGCTTGATTATCACTTAGTGGTTTCACTATTCATCAAAAATTGAAGTTTTTCAGAAAATTACCAAAAATTCACCCGAAGCTATATTTGATATTCCGAATTCAAAAATGAAGTCTATTTTAAAAAATTAAAAACATATAGGTCACATTAATTAATTCAATAATTAATTCCCGCTGCCAGAGTAAATAGCGTGTTTTTACAAAACAGTAAGTATCAAAAGATTGACACCAGTTTAAGTCTAATTTCAAAGTGAAATTGATTCCAATGACCACCATTGGATAAAATGGTAAAAATATATTCTAATTTCACTTCAAAACCAATTCAAAACATAATCTAATCATATAAATAAATTATATTAAAAAAGTAGTTTTGATGTAAAATGCAGTATTTTTCACTATTCATTAAAAAATGAACATTGTCAGAAAAATACCAAAAAATCACACAAGGTAAATTTTGATGTCCCAATCATAATGAATAAGTTTATTTTGACAAAAATAGTTTATAAAATTGTCAAAATATAGATTCAAAAATGGTTTTTCATCAAAAGGCACTAAAACAATCTTTTAAGAATATTAGTGTATTCCATACATAAGATTGTATTTATTTTCATTTTAAGCCTCTATAACACTATCTTAATCATTAATAGACATAGATAAAAATATCTATTAATAATTACTTACTTGGGATGTTACATTCTAAATCATGTTTTTAAATTAACTAAAGCATTATATGGTTTAAAAAAATATCCTATAAATTGGTATCATAATACCATCTCTTTTCTAATTTCTAAAGGTTTCTCGAAAGTCATAGATAATCTTACTCTATTTATAAAAATAATTTCAGAAGATGTTTTAGTGGTTCAAATTTATGTTGCTGATAATATTTTTGGGACCTCCAGAATTTATTTATGTAATTATTTTCTAAAAATTATGTAAAGTGAATTTTAAATGAGTTTAGTGGTAGAAAATAAATTCTTTCTTGGTTTTCAAAATTTTCAAAAATAAATATCAAATTCATTTACAAAAAATCAAATACACTAAATAAATTGAAAAATGTTTTGGTCTGGATATCATTAAACGTAGTGATACTCTTATGAGTACAACCTGTAAGAAGGATCCTGAGGAAACTGTAAAGCCATTGGATCAAACCAATTGTAGAGGTATAATGAGAATCATTCTATACATAACTTATAGTTGACCAGATATTATGTTTGGTGTGTGTATGTGTGGCCATTTTCAATAAAATACTATCTAATCACATTTATTTTCTGTTAAAATAATTTTCAAATACCTCAAATATACAAAAAAAATTCACTATTCTATCCTAGTTTGAAATCATTTGAATTAGTGAGTTATTAAGATATGAAATTTGGTGGTTTCATGTTATATAGGAAAAGAACCACTAAAAAATGTCACGCATTGGTAAAGTGTCTAGTATCTTGGTGTAGTAAAAAGAAAAATCATATTTTACTTTATACTATTGAGGCTAAGTACATATCTATAGAATATTTTTGTGTACATATTCTATGGATAATTTTTTTTTATAGATTTTTAATATCCATCCAACATTAGATTTTTATTATTTAAAAATAGAAAACAAAAAAAGATAATTCCAACCACTGTAGCTCAGTTAAGGAGGCCGAAAAAAGTGAAGGCTGAGGGCATCCCCTCTAACCAAATCCACCCCCTCAGGTTTCAAGGTTTGCACATTGTGGATGAAGATATAGTCAGAGATAAGGAAATAAAGAGACGCAAGATAATCTGCAACTTGATTCCCCTCCTAGAAGGAGTGAAGCACATTGGTGTTGTTATTCAGGGAGCCTCTGCACTTTTGAATGATGTAGGTAATCGACCAAGGGGGAGTGCACAAGCCATTCATTTCATCATGAAAGATCTTTGAGTCAGTTTCAACTTCCACCAGTGGAATGTTTTTCTAAAGGCACAGGGTTAAGCCCAGAAGCATGGCCTTCGCCTCAGCCTAAAGAGAAGAGTTGAGACCAAGGCGAGAGGAAAATGCCAAAATAATTGAACCATGTGAGTCATGAATAGCCCCACCTCCTCAAATCACCCCCATGCTGCACAACCCATCCGTGTTAAGCTTAAATCCTTTCAGGAAAGGATTCCATTTTACCCAATGGCTGCTAGAGTTGTTGGAACTGGTCTGGAGTGGGGGGGAGCTCCCTTGAAGGCACCCAAAGGAGGGGGCTTCCCGCCAGTTGTTGATGAGCCCAGCCATGTCAAGAAGGATATTCCTTATCCTGATGGTAATTAATCTTCCAGAGGAGAAGACCCTATCATGCCTTGTCTTATTCCTGGCCTGCCAGATATACCGGCACCCTGCATGAAAAATCATGGTACATGCCAACTTCTTAGGGCCCCTCTCACCCGCACCGTGATACCACCTATCCAGAAACGGTAGTGCTGCCAGGTTGGGGTCGAAGATAGTTGTAAAATCCCCAAAGGCTCCCCTTTCAATTTAGGAATTCCATTATAAACTATGGAAACAAAAGTGTAATAAAAACTTCTATGAATCCATTATATTATTCTTAGATAAAACATATTTATATAATACATCACTTTTTGAGAGATCATTTCCAAATTGGTGATATAACTATTGAATACATTGGAACCAAACATCATCTTCCCGATATTTTTACAAAGCCCTTGAATTATAAGAGAATAAAATATATTAAACATGAGTTAGGAATGATAAACTTTTGTTAATCCTTTTTATTAAAATTTATTCAATTTGAAGATCCACCATTGGAGGATCTTCTTTCGGAAGAACCACCAATAGAAGATCCACTGTTGGATGATCCACAATTGGTAGATCCACCATTGGGTGTTCCACTGTTGGGTTATCCACCATTGGTGATCCACCATTGGGTGATCCACCATTGGTGATCCACCATTGGTGATCCACCATTGGTGATCCGCCATTGGATATACATCGTTGGGAGATCCACTATTGAGTGATCTATTGACCAAGTCTATTTTTTTCAATTATCTTTGATGAAATTTTTATTTTATTTATATACATATAATTTATTATATTTTCAGTTTAAAATCCCAAAATGATAAAATCAAACTTAAATAAATTTTTGGAAAACTCTTGCAAACGCCTACCTCTCACACCCTTTGGCTTCCCTTCTCTCCCAACCATTAACCTTCATCATGGTTGTTCTAAAGCTATTGATTCAGCGCATTGGTGAGAGTGAACCAACCCTCAGTTTCATATCTGAAAGGATCACATCCCATGAAGAGATCTTAGGGAGAATTGAGATATGTTGTAGTTAAATAGAATAACCCCTACCTTATGACCTGAGTAGTTGTCAAAGAGAATGAAATAAATATAGAATAGATTTTGTAATTAAAATCATTGGTGATCATGTTGATTCAAAACTATGGATGATTAGAATGATTTAAAAGGAATGATAAGCAATAATTCCCTAGGTGGGTTCACCAATTTTACTAGTATGTAGAGTATAACTTTTATGAAAAGAATTATGTGATTTTTAGTATTTTTTATGGAAAAGTGGTTATATTTTATTCAAAATAATTGAATCGATGCATAAAATTACCTCACTAAGGTGTCTCAGATCACTATCAAGGCTTAATACCAAGTGATGTTGAGATATTTTTATATGAGGATGCATTACGGTAATTAACTGGAAATGGTTCAGTAAGAAGACCTTCCCCTATGGATATTGGTGGTGATTGTTGACTTATATTAACATTATTCTGCTCATTCTATGTCCCAATAACGGTGAATTTTGTATGATGAGGTACCTAGAAATATTTATCTTTTTAATTATGAAATAGGGGATAAAATTATTTTGTTTAGATATCTTATGGTATATACGATGAAGATGATTAAGACCTCATTTAGGTCAAATTATCTAATATTTCCTAATCTGATCTTAGTTATGTTGAAATCTAAGGGCTTTATTGATGATAATGAGGAAGAAAAGATAAAATGTCATGGGTTTTATTAAATAAAAGTTACATATAAGAGAATAAAAGTCAATTAGAATCCATGGATGAAGAAATGGGTGGAAGATAATGTAAAGTTTAATGATGATTTAATCTTGTGGAACACCATATCAGACCTATTAATATAATTGACCCTATCTTAGAGATAGATGAATTTGTGTTTTATTCTGATGAGGAAGTAGAATAAGAAGTTTCATTAGTAGAAGATAATGTGTATATTTCAGTTCATGAAGGGATTGAACTAGATGTGGTCAATAGTCTATATATTTCCTTGGGTGCTACTCGTCCATCTACTTATCTCCCTATTAGAGAGTGATTGTTGAGTAGAGGAGAAGAAGAGAAGACCTACGTCTTAGGAGAAGAACAAGTTTAACGTTTTTCTTAAACCTCAAAAAAATAAGGGAAGTGTCTGATGGTTTTGAGAATGGGAATGGCGATGGGCCTCATGACTCAGAAGTTCATGATGAAAATAATGATACTATTAAGAGGGAATAGTCACACCCATCTTTTATTGTTTCTATTTAAGGTAGGTCTATATATTGGGATAGACCTAGATCTGTTCAGCATATTGATGATATTTACTCTATTTGAGGTAATCCGAGAGAATATATTAAGGGTGAAAAATCCCTAGGTTCTTATATATAGAAGTCATTTCATAGAGATGAATCAACTGCCTCTATTGAGGAAGTTTCACCATCCAAGGGGGATCCATCTCTTGGTTCCCTGATGCTAGGTATTTATTATCCAAATTCAGATGGTGAGGATGATAGTGATGATGATCACATCAGTCCACTAGAGCATAGTGGAAATTATTTCTGAATTATTGTAATAAATCCAAATTTATCTTTGGATGATAAAATTAATGAAGCTGGTTAGTTACAATCATTTCCTTCTGATGCTCATGTTATTGGATCTGAGCATGCCGAGTTTATTTTGCCTAGTCCTAAGAGGAATCATTCACCTTTACCTATGGATCATTATTTACCTTAGGGGTATGTGTCTATTGATGGGGTTTTATCCTTAAAAGTTAGAATGGGATTCAATTTCAGTGAAGTTTTTAGATCTGAAGCTCCTAGAGTTACCTAGCTTAGTGAAGCTGATATGAGGCATATCATTGAGCTAGTAATTTTACACATTCATCTGAAAATGATTTGGAATATTTAAGAGGTTGATATTGAGAATAGAATATTTTTTTTGATGAGATAGGAGCAATGAAGTCTATCATAGAAGAGATGAGTTCGATTTTTACTCCACTCTAGGAATATATTTTGGAGTTGTTAGAGACCATACCCTATACTCTTCTATATCCACTGATCCACCTTATTAATACTTTGTTTATGGTGAGATGATAATATCTATAGTTATATAGGAGATACATTTCATTATTGGTGATATCACCACATATCATTAGGAGGGCCTATGAAAAATTAGGTATCATGGTGAGTATATATATAAACTGGTAAGTGGGTGTTTTATTGAAGATATAAGTGGTAGAGAGACTGTCACTAAGGACATCAAAGACTACATTTACCAAGTTTATACCAATCATGAGGTAAATTCAAATTTTAAATTTCTTGATAAGAACATAAGGAATCCTCTTGTGACTAAGGCCATCAAGGAATAAGTAGGCCATATTAAAGTTTTAGATCCTCTACTAAAATAATTTATAAAAGAGAAGAAATAATTCTTTACAACTATAGAGAAAGGAGGGAACATAATTATGGATTTTTTGAACCTCATGAATCCCTTTTTGTATGTATCTTGGAAATAAGTAGTGGAACTATAAGCAATTCATATGTCATATATAACTTATACACCATATTCTATACCCTTTCCTTCCTAGTTTCATCCTTTCAATATGTCCCTAGATAAAGCTATTAAGCATCTCTAGCCAATGGTGATTTGGGATCTTCCAACGTCTACCACTTCCCTCTTAGATTCTTCTTTAATGCATCTTTTATCATGAAATGGTAAAGTCCATGTTGATTCAACATACCATATAGATGAGAGTGATTCTAACTAGGATTATTCTTTTATAGAGATTTTCCATATTTTTTATTTTTGGGATGTAATATTTTTACTGATATACTTACTATAGTTCATATTTTATTAATTATTGTCATTATATGAATTTTTATTTATTATATTTTTGATAATCCTGAAAGGGGGAGAAATTGTACTAATGGAATTTAAGTTTATATTTTAAAAAATTAAGTTTGTAATTATATTTCCAAATTTACCCTTAATATGTCACATTAGTAATTTAAAATGTTAAGTAAATAATTATTTTTCAAATTCATCTATATATGACTATAGTTTTTTTTGGTTTATAAAACTTCATGATTTGTGGTCATCAACAAGGGGGATATTGTTACAATTTAATTATTTTAATCCTCACAAATCATGACTATTATGATTCTAATGTGATTATTATTTTATGATATTATATTGTTTTGTAAAGGAACATGGATAATTATAGATATACCATTATTTATATAGATCTACAATTAGTTATGGATATCTAATGTTGATAGTGATGATGCACTGTTAGTTCGAGATATCCACCATTAGTTTAAACATGATCTACCAGTGAACATATGCTATCACCAGACCCATGCTAATGCTTTAATTATACAACCCCTAGACCTATTCTAGCACCAGACCTGTGCTACCACTAGAATTCTGCTAATTCCAGACACATGCTACCACTAGCTTATGCTACTACTGGTTTTTGCTACTGCTAGACCGTGATACTATTAGTCTAATCTAACATTGGTCTATTGTAACTCAAAATATGATCTACTATCATCCAACCATCATTGATATTCCAAGTCTAATTCAAATTCAATTTCCCCAAGGTCTAATTTAAAGAATTTTATGTCGACAACCTCATTTGGATTTATTAATGATTATTCCTAAACCACTCCACATATTCATTAAAGAAAAATTCGTAGGTTCCCTTATTTAGTGCCTAGTATGAGGATCCATTATATCTTTATTGTTATTCTTTAATAGTTAATTTGACCTAGAGAGATTTATATTACAAAGATCACTCTTGTGAATATGTGTGTCCTGAATATATGAATACAAATACATATATATAGGTGTGAGGTTTGGAATATATATAATAAAAATAACCTTCATATGTTGAATAGAGGATGAATCCTAATTCGCAAGCGTGGAAGTATTTTACAGAATATACAAATAAAAAACCAAACTCTACAACACTTTGTTTTACAGAAATTGTAGATAAACGTGTTCGAGCTACTCACCAAGTCAAATATGATAAACTTCGAGAATATGAATTTATTCAGACCAAGAAACATCACATATTTCTATTTATTTTTATTTTTTATATTTTTTATGCTTTACATTTTAGAAATGTGTTGTATTGATCTATAAATTTGTACACATTATCTATTGTGCATTAACTAGAGTATGATATACACACTCTCCTCTTTCTCTATTTTTTGTATACCCACATGAACTGTGGAAGAGGTTCAATGTGGCCTATATTGTTTTTCTTCCCATATAAAACTACAGAAGAGGCTTTGAATATGGATAGCCCATGTGCTATTGTTTATAAAAAAATTATCTAGGTTGTGGATCTAGTTATTATTATAATAATCTATTTGGTAGCTGGTGATTTACACATTTAAGGGATTCAATCTCATAATGATATTGAACCCATTATTTCATTTTGATGTGTGGTCAATTTGTTTTTTTTTCATTTCAAAGTTAAAACTACAATTATTATTTACATATGTAAAAAAATATTACATATATAGTTAGTATTAACCAATGTTTATATAAATTATTTGATTTAGTAATTTAATTTTAATAGTTAAAGTAATTTAAAATAGTGGTTTAACTAAGCCCTAATAATTCTTTAAAAAATGTTATGAAAAATAAAAATTAAATAATTATACTATTTAGAGTAAAGGGGATTTGTTTAATTGACCTGGGGTATTTAGTTTTTAAAATTTTAACATATTTTTTTTATTGAAAACTCAATTCACCCCCTCTCTTGAGATACTCACTCCAAGCAACACATGAATTGTACAAAATGATGTATTGGGTATATCCACCTTTTTTATCCTCAAATGATGATATAAAAAATGAAGATCAATTTTAGAAAAGTATTGAGCTCCATATAGTTGATCCAAGAAGTCATTAATATGAGGAAAATGATACTTTATTGTGATCTTTTTAGGTTCCTAATAATCGATGATAATATGGATTGATCCATCTTTATTCTAAACAAAAATAACAGGTGCACCCCAAGGTGACACACTTGGAAGAATGAATCCTTTTTCAAGATTCTATCGGAGTTGATTCTCAATTACTATAACTAAATTGGGGCCATTATATAAGGAGTCTTTGAAATATGTATAAAAATAGGTATAAGATATATTGAGAACTCAAATTCATTATTTATTAGAAGAATAGAAAACTCTTTCAGAAAGACATTAATAGACTTTTATACAATAGGTACATTATCAATTTTGTGTTCTCCCCAACCATCTAATATAAACAACCCTTTTGAATTGAAATCAAGACCCATACAAGGGATGGAATTTCTATTGGAATTTCAAATTTATCATCACATTGATAGAAAATCATAGGTTGTTTTGGAATATCAAATGTGACATCCCGTACTTTGAAATTGATGTGATATTTATTTAAAGAAAGAAAATTAGTGCCTAATATAACATTAAATTCAACCAGAGGGAGAATAATGAGATTTAAAGGAAGAAAATTACCAAAAAAATCAATATAAGAAGAAGAATTAACATGAGATGTGATTATTATAACATTATGGGGTTTCACTACTAATTCAACATCTAATCATTGAGGTGGTTCTGCAATAAAAATAAAATATTTTTTAGATATAAAAGGGTGTATAGATCTAGAATCAAATAAGACATTTGTAGTTTATAGTGAATAGTAAGTGTACTATTCACCACTTTATTATCAACATTAGTAATAGTGATCACATGTTATTTCCCTTTGCCTATGGGACTAATAGGTTAGTGATTTCTATATTCATCATTAACCTTCATATTTGAGTACTTGTTATAATAAATCCCATACTATTTTCATTTGAAATAATCGAGTGTAGGAAGTGCATTCTATTGAGTTTTTTCATCATTTATTTCATTAACTAGAGTCTTCACATCCCTTTAGCATTCAATTTTATAATGAACATACTTTCTAAACATAAAAAATTTACTGTTCCCCATAAAAAAATTTTACATATTGTTTACCTCCAAACTTCAAGCATTAAGGAAGGATTATCTTCTTCTATCCATGATTTTTATAGTTTTCTTTGAATTCCTTATTTCTTTTCTAATCAAAACCAAGATATTGATTGGTAACTCCAAACATTATTTTCCTCATGATATAACATCAAAAAAATTATTCATATATTTGTAAGTATCTTATAGTTAACAACCTTTAGAGAATTTATTAAAAACAACTAAAGATTCAATCAACCTTACTTTCTTGTTGAATGATAATACAAGAAGCATAACCCAGAAGTATGGAATAATTTTCTTTATAGGTTAGTAATAAATTCATCATCCCTCAACTTTAGATCAAGGAATTATGTCTCTATTTTGATATGAAGAATACAAGAAAAGTACTTATTAAAAATAATAACATAAAATCATTGCACACCATGGATTCAATTTCTTTCCATTGCCTCATGTTCTTGATATGATTCCACCATTTATCTGCTTCACCTTCCAAATGATAAATGGAAAAAATCAAATTTTTATATTCCAAACACCATAGAATGGAAGATATATTTTTAGTGGAAGTTACTCATTTCTAAAAAATGGATGGATTAGAAGACCTACTAAAATATGGTGGGAGTTGACTCATAGAGGACTCAATATAATTTTTTTCTCTCCCTTGTTTGTTTAGAATCTCAACATGATTTCAAAATTGAGAATGTTGTGTAAGATTATGAATGATATTATTCATTCTAGATCCCATAACACTTGATTTATCAGGAGGAAAATAATTTCATTTCCCATCACATGTCGCAGTAACACTATTCCTTCAGGTTCAATCTATTAACTAAAACTAAAAATAATAGTGTTAGAAAAAATAAACATAGTGGTAAACCACAAAATCATGAAAAATAATTTTATAAGATGTTAGATTTATAAAAAATTCTTTTCAATCTATGACACCTTAGGTTTAGCCTTAGTCATTAATTTTCATTTATATTCAAATCCTTAATAAGGGTTTGTAATGAAAATGTGGAATGACCTAGGAGTATCCTATGGGAGTGTCAAACTTGGTGTGTAGTAAGGGAACACTCACCATGCACAAAAATTATGGATGTGATATAATCGACCAACTCTTTTCAGTCCCTAGATGCATTTGAGCCAAAAATATGTCCACTTTCAGTATCAAGATACATATGTTTTTTCTAGGAAAACCTAACTCCATTATTTACCAAAACTCTAGATATCCCCCTATAAATAAGAATATATTTAGGGTCTTCACTAAAGTTCTACTATCATAGTTTCAAAAGTTTCACTAAACATTGCTATCATACCATCTATAGCGACCCATACTTTTCATACATAGATATTACATATTATTAGATATATTTTCATTATATAACATAAAAATAAAGACCATAATAATATAAATAACACCCCAAGTTTTTATTAATTATTATTCTTTGAATAAATTAATTTTTTTTATAGATTCCATTAAACACAACACTGAGTTTTAACGAATCATGGAAAACTATAATTATTATTATCTAAATGAGGCTGTTTTTACATGGATATTAAAATTTTCAGAATGAATATGAATAATTTCTTTTAATAATAAGTATAATTTTTTTATATAAATACAATATATTGAAAAAAGTACTTATTTTTCATTATATTTTTTATATGCTTCAAAAATATTATTTTCTAAAAAAATGTTTTTTATTTCATTTTCTGAACAAAAATAAAATTAATTTTTGAAACTTTTTGAAAATAAGAATTATAAAATAAAATATTTTTTTAAATCATCATGTAAAAATTAACTTAGGGTGAATTTCTGATATTTTTCTTAAAAGATATAATTTTCTATGAATAGTTAAAAATACTAGTTTTTATAGAAAACTGCCTTTTCATTTAAAAATTTTATAAGATTTATTTTTATATTAAAAATGGTTTAAAAGTAAATATAGTTCGATTATATTTATGAATCCAATTTATGTCATTTTAATAAATTTCTTATTGAATTTTTATATAAAAACATTTCAAAATTTTGAACATTTTATCTTTAGAAACCTAATTTGTCATCGCATGTATGGGTGAAACTTTAAATTAAATTCATACACTTTTGTTACTGGAATTGGAAAAAATGGTTTCCATATTTCTATTCAGTATAAATTATTTTATCTAAAAATGTCAAGTTAGTTTTTTTAAATTAATTAATAGTAAAAATATTAAAAATTATTTATCTCTTTTAAGGTAAAAATTAGTTTACTCCGGGGTTAAACTAAGAAAATATGGGTTACAAATGACAAAAAACCTATCCAAAACACATTTTATAGAAATATTTAGACATTATCATGTATAATTATTGATGATGGTCAATTTTGGATCCTTTTTTCTTTTAATAATCTTGGGTACACCTTTTTTCTAAAAAAATTATGAATTTTCCTCTCACCTCACTTATAAAAGGCCACCCCTCTCCTCTCCACTTCAAATTTCCAAAACCGGTTGGCTTTGATATAAAATACCCAAATTAATTCCCTAATTCCATCCTATGATATTAAAAGACTTAATATTATTTTGAACCCATCCCAAGAGGTCTTTTCGTATAAACCTAAAGAGGCTCTCCAAAGAAGAGGTAAATTCTTAAACTTTTGTTTTGGTTTTATTTATTCTTCAAAATCCTTAAAATATTCTTTTATTATTATTATATAATATCAAAAGTATCTAAAATATACTTATATTTTATTATTTTAATGTAATAACCTATATCCATATCCTCTTCCATCAAATGGGATAAAAAATCATCATTTGTGTGTTTGGAAGACTACAGCCTCACGAATCAATGTTATTCATTTTACATCACCAAATATCATGTATGGATATAATTATGGAATAAATTTGTATACTTTTGGAATTATTATACCATATATACCTTGTCTCTTTCCATTCCATGGGAATACGATAATTTTTCTTGTGTGTTTGGAAAACTCCCGCGTCGCGAAGCGATGTGAATCATTAACGATTTACATGAAAGGTAATATGGATGAGTATAATGAGAATTGATATATAATACATAAAAATGATTATATAATGGTAATATATTATTTAACTTTATTTATTTTAATACATTTAGAAAATGTAAATAGTGTTCAGGCGTACTTACGACCTACATTTTCAATGAACTATGTATTTATTTTTATATATACAAACTTTATGGATTTCTCTAAATGCATATATACAGAATATATATGATATTGATATAATTTTTAAAATTCTGGATATTATGGAACCGTCATCAAAGTAAGAGGACCAAAAAAAAAATTACATACATGAAAAACAGAGAAGTTATTGCCCAAAATGATACTTTAACATGGAATTGTTAATAGATGAGTAATAAAAGGTCATAAGTAAATCATATATGGTATGATATATATAATTATGGTTATATAATATATTAATAATAAAATTTTATTTATTATACAATAGGTTTGAAAATGTACAGAAGAATTTTAAACATAGGGTAATTGATTTTTGTCTCACTTTAATTTTCTCTACGAGACATGGCATATTCATAGCCTATTTATTTTATATGGTGTATATAATTACCATGAATTTATTTTATTATTTTAACAAAAATATTATTAGGATTTAAATATCCATATGATGATCCCTCTTTCAGAGGGTTTATAGTTCAAAATTTATCAATGTGTTAACAGATTCTTGTATCAAATTTCTTTCTTTGGGACATAAGTTATATTATACACCTATCTCTTTCGATGAGGTGTATATAATACCCCTTTTAAATTGTATATAATTAATATAATTATTCTAATTATATTTAATGTTTCATTTTATGTCATTATTTAATGGTTCCTATGATTGAAAAGATACCAAAGTGGTAAAGGTTTGATGTTACAATCTCATTGTTTATTAGGATTAATTATGAATATGATTTTGATGATGAAATATTATGGCATATATCTCAAGAAACTAATTTATTTTCTTACACTAAGGTTATTTAATAAGAATACATGTTTTCCCTTCATTTTAATCACTTTATGTAGTCAATATTTTAAAATAATATTTTTAAGAAAAATCACCTTTATTTATCGCTTTGATAAAAAAAATTTATTTCAAAACCATATTTTTTAAAAATGTTTTCAAAAATGTTTTTTAACATTATCCAAATGATTTATTAAATTCATTTTTACCAATTTTTTAATTTTAATTTTTTCAAAGGAATCTTCATGTCATTTTTAAAACAAGTCCCATTGTCATTTATTGAAAATGTGAAAGGAATATTTATTCTAATATGTACAACATAGACCTAATTTCCCGATTTCAGGACCATTATTTTTTTAATATTATTTTATAAATTTTCAAGGTTATTTTAATTGAAAATTATTTCGAAGATATTTTGTGAATTTGTAATTTTAAAAACGTGATTTTAAAAGAAAAGATATTCTCCTCAAGAAACAATTAAAGTGATTTTTATTTCAAAATAATTTTCAGCTAAGATGGAATCCTTTTATGTTACTTAATATTTTTTGGTATATAATCGAATGATACCATATTTATTATTTTTATGGATTTTTTATTTTTATGATGGAATGCTATTTATTAAACCTGTTTCTCTTATATGGGTTAGACTATGATAAAATGCTCATGAAACCCACTTCTCTATCCACAAGATATTCTTTAATGAAATGATGTAATGATAATGAAACTTATTTCTTTTCCATAGGTTATGTTATAATAAATTTTTTATGACACCCATTTCATTTCATGGGTTCTAATATGATTAATGTTTTATCATCTTGTGGATCACAAATATATGATTTCCATTATGTGATGGGTGGGGCCTATATATCCCTTTAATTAATTGGGTAAAGATTGCAATCACAAGAGAAAAATATTACTGCAATGGGGAGTAAACATAGTTCGGAAAAGGAATATATCCTCTATAACAGTCTTTGGAGTGAAACTTGAATATTATGATATTTTGGGTAGTGAACCAATTCCACTATGATATTCCTAATAATGATCCTTGAACTACTAATGAAATTATTTTATATTCTTACATGTATTCTAAAAATATATTCCTTATTCCAATGTTATGTTATCACAGTTCATGTTATTTAATTCTATTATTACTGATGTATTATGAAATACCATGATTTATTAAATGACTGATGTTTATGATCTGTGATATAATTGGTATGGATTTCAAATATTATTCTGATGTTATCATACCCCTATACTAATGATATTTTGATATCTCTATTATTTACCCTCACTGAGAATCTAATATCACCCTTTATTATGTTTCCTTTCTCTATGATATGATAATGTTGTTATGTATGATATCTCTAAGAAGGGTTATAGTTAAGAATAATGTAGTGGGATATGATGCACCTCACTTATGGACTAGTTGTTTATGTTTCCAAGTTTCCAAAGACACTACCCCTTTATGATCCTCAAGCATATATTTGTGTATTATAATGAATATTCATCTAAAAATATATAATATATATGTATGAGATGTTTGGTCTGTTATAGTATAGATCTAACATATTGGAAAACATATATACAAAAACAAATGGTTCATTAGTGAACCACATAATCTCCCACTAAGTTATTCATAAATAGCACTCTTCTTAAAAATATCATTCTTATACCTTTCTTAATAATATGGGGAAAGGAAACATAATAAAGGGTAATCTTAGATGCTTAATAAAGCTAAAAAGGGAGATATCAATGGTAACTTAAATATAACACACTAATATGGGTATTTGAACATGAAAATAAAATTTGAAAACCATAACCTATGTATCATAGATCATAATTTTGTGTCATGGCATAAATCTTGATAATTAATAAGATTTTAAACATAAAGGAATCAAATAACATGATCTATGAGAGAAACAAATTGGCATAGGACATATGTTTGTTGAATATACATAAACATAGAAAATCATTTCCTTAGTTGTTAATTCTTACTAACAAGACCATAATAGTATATTGGGTTTACTACCCAAACTATCTTAACAGTCAAGGTTCACTCCCAAGAAAATAATAGTGGAAAAATTACCTTACTAAACTATGTTCACTTCCCATTATAGTCCTCTTTATCTCAAGAGATGTCCACATTTACCTAATTCATTGGAGGGATATATAATTCCAATCCTACCCATCACATAATTAAAATCATACATATATATTCCAAAAGATCATAAATAATTTATCTTATCATAAAAATGAAAAACAAAAAGATTTCATAAATATTTCATCATTTCATCATAGCATAGCCCATGGAAAAGAAATTCGTTTCATAACTTAATTAGCCCATTTAAAAGAAACAAGTTTCATATAATAATACTTAAATCATCACGATCCTAATATATATAAATAATTAAATTGGATGGTATCATTGGATCATATTCCCATTATATCATATGTAGCATCAAAGTATTTATTTTTAGAGGAGAATTAATTTAAAACATATATAGAATATTTATTGAGAAAAATTAACTTATCATTTTGAAATGACATATTTAAAATTTTAAAATTTACAAAATATTAGGGAAAAATATTATTTATTAATTAAATTTTATACAATTAAAGTAATATTCAAATAATTTAGTGATCTTGATGGTGGGGAATTTTTTTTCAGGTTGTGTATGTTAAAAGAAAACATTCCTTTCACAATTTTGTAAAAAAATAAAATATTTCCTTGTTCAGAAAATAAAAAGAAGTTGAATTTCAAAACATTATTTAAATATTAAATTATAGAAAAAATGACTTTAAAAAATAATAATAAAATATTAGAAACACTCTTTGAAAATATTTATAGATAACATGAATATATAAGAAAAAGGATTTTTGAAATAAGAGTGAAATAAAGTCGGTTTTCTATAAAAACATTATTTAGGTTTCTAAAGTTCATAAAGAGAGTAAAATTAAATTAAGAAAAGTAATATATAGAAATAACTAAATTATAACAAAATTATTGAGTTTTTTGATAGATAGACCATAGAATTGCTTCAACGGAACATAATCATAAACAATCTCAACAAACAATTAGATTGTAACATAAAACCCCTACCTCATGTCTAACTACATTTTTTCATATTCAAAACTCCTTTATAATAAATATGGATTTATTATAAATATATTATATAAACATAATCATATATATAATAACATATATTTTTTAATTATAACCTTTTATCACTCATTTATTAACAATTTTTTATTAAAATCACTATTCTAGGTGATAAATATTCTATTTTCATTTTTGTTTTGTTTTTGTAGTTTTGTCCCTTGTACTTTGTGCATGGTTCTGTAATATATAGAATTTTAATCATGATATAAAAATCATATATATTTATTATATACATACTTATATTCATCCATAAATGTTGTAGATTGAAAAGTGATTTACACCTTTTATGGAGACGGTATGCCGTACATATGCATGAGTGTTATTTTCACCTTTTGAAATATTGAATGAAAGAAAGGTAAATAATAATTCAAATTTATAGAATCATTATTATATCATAAAAATCTTATATATTTATCAAATACATCCTTTTTAACATCCATATAAAATATAAATGAAAAATGAGTCTCATCCCTTCATAGAGTTGGTAGTTCACAAAAACACACAAGTAACATTATTATTTTCCAACGAATTGGTATGTAAGATGGTATAAATGATATAATAATTAAATAATGATAATTATATCATAAATATAATATATAAACGTTAAAATAATCATAATAACCATCCAAAAAATATGTTCATGAAAAATGAATTTTATTTCTAAATGGAGACGATAAGTCATACGTACGCAAGAGCGATTCTTTCACTTCCCATTTGATGAAAAAGAGGGTGGATAATAGTGGTTTCAAAATCATAATAAAATTTTAGTATATTTAATATTATGAAGTTTTTATTCTATGATAATTACTAAATATTTATAGGATGTAAAATAAAAAGTAAAACAAAACTGATCGGTTAAGGCAATTAAATATTCTTTGAAAGAACTCATTTTTATCCCTTCTTAAGGATGATAAGTTTTGTTTTTGGGATGTAAAAAAGCTCTAAAATATGTATAAAGATTTTTAGAAGACAATTTGGTTGTTTATAGTTAAGAGAAAAAGCTTAGATAGTTGTAAATAAGCAAAGGAGTGGTGTCCTTTTATATGGGAGGAGGATGACACACTTATAATTTTTTAAAAGAGTTAAATATAGAAATGTAATTATCAAGAAAAATGATTCCAAATGGCCATGAATTAGTATAAAAAAGTGGATAGTGTCAAAATAACATCATCCAATGATTTTTATAAATGTTTTTGTATCATTTTAAACATTATCTTTTTTCTTATTCATTTCATTAATCATTTTTTACCTTAATTGCGATAACAACCATTTCAATCATAAAGGGTTAATAATGTTACCATAAATAGAGAAATGACTCAAAAATGGAACTTGGTTGATATTTTAAATAATATCACATTCCCATGGACAAATTTAATATTTGTATGAATTTTAAATGATTTAATAAAATGTTATTTATTATAAAATATCATTAATATCACTTTTGGAACTATTCATTTAATTTGAATTTAAAGATAACAAGAAAAATATGGAATTTGAATATAATATTTTAATAAATATTTAATATTTAATATATATTTAAAAATTCAGGGAACATAATAACTCACTTAATTTGTATTATTGTTAATGTTTTTTAAATCATTTATGTTATATTTCTATTATTTGAATAAATACTCTTTCGGTATTGTAAAATTATTTAAGGTGATTATTAAATCAATAAAAATTTCAAATAAATCACTATGATAATATTTTTGGAAATAAAAATTTAGAACTGAGCTTATCCTCTATTTATCCATTTATTAAAATTTTAGAGATATTAAAGTCAAGAAGTGACATTTTGTACTTATTCTTTTCATAAATCAATATAAAGATAATTTTCAAATAAATATGGAACCAAGTGGAAATATATTAGATAATTATATGGAAGTAGTTCCAATAAAATCACTCAATATAATAAGGGAATGTGTTAGATAAATTTTAAATCCTGATCCCAAATATTTAACCCCATTTTACTCATTTTACACTTACCGATGTGAAAAAATTTACTATATTTACTATACATATTAACCAAAAATAAAAGGGAACTACATTAAAATTTTTATCCTTCTGATTCCAAATATAGAATCAATTATTCAAGATTAAATTTCTATAAGTGGAAGAAATTCATTTCAAAATATGCCTGCAAAAGGTGATTAAAACCTCTTTTTAGAAATAAAATATTTTTAAGCATAACACTAGATTTATTCTTATCCTATGTCGAGAAAAATATTAGATAAAAGTTAAAATTTTTGATTGAATATATATTATATATATTTAATTAAAATCATTAAATAATATTGATTAATTTAATTTATTAAGATAAAAATACAATGCCCGGAAAAAAACAATTTTTTTAGGAAAAAACTATTTTACTTTTAAATGATTTCATTTTTATTTCTAATCAATTGACAAACAATGAGTTTATTTTGTACATGTGTAAACCATAAATTTTTCATAATTTATTTATTAATATCCATAACCAACAATTTAATAGCTTGGTTATAATGAAATACTATATTACAGTTCATTTAGAGTTTGGGTTGCCTATATTGCAAGCTATAAAAAATTAAATTTATTTTAAAAGCGATATTTCATAAAATATCGGGCTGTTACAATATTTATAGTAAATGAGAGGGAAATTATTTATTAATGATTATAATTATTTTTTGGACTTTTTATGATAAAATAATCCAGACCACATACCTTCTCTTTTTTTTACCCTTGGGTTCTTCCAAAGAGGAGTGGTTTTAAAAATTTCATAAGCCAAAGAACAAAAAATATTTTAATTAAATTACATTGGTGATGTGGAAGTGAGTCATGTTCATAAAGAATTTATTTTAAAACCTTATAATATAGATTTTTTAGGATGCATTTAAGGATTGAGAAGTTGATAAGATATCCTAAATACATTTTATTTTAAAGGGGAAGTATATTGTTTTTGCCATGGATACCTTTTATAGAATTTATTACGTCACTTTTGGGCTATTATGATGTCGTAATACATACCGTATTCATTTTTTACCCAAAAATTTACTATCTCAGAAAATTATTAAAAAGTCAGCATTGGATAATTTTGATATTCTAATTTCAAAAATGATATTTATTTTATTAAAATAATTTTATAAATATAAAATTTTACACTTTTATTTAAAAATTTATTTACTAAAAAATATTAGTTTTTGTTATACTAAAAAATCTATAACCCTTATAATGATTACATTGGAGTTCATTAAATTAAATTATCATTTATATTTCAATAAATTTAATTTAATAAGTTTATTTTATTAAAATAATATTTACATAAAAAATTCTTGAATTTATCAAAAATGTGTCTCAATGGAAATTATATATTTCCCAAAAATACATTTTTTATTACTTCATATCAAAATATAATTTTTATAGAACTTATGATATAATAATTTAAAAATCAATAATAAAAGGAATATATATAATCAATATTTAATTTATAAAAAATATAAAAAATCATACAACTTGGGTTCAGATACATAACAACTTATAACACCAGCATATGTCCTAAGGGTATAGTGTGCGACAATAACACGTTATTAGGGTTGTTAGATGAACATGGTTTGGATTTTGATCTTGATAAGATGGAAATTATCTTGCAAACTATTTCAATCATGTTAAAGGTGTTGGGTGTGAGCTTAGTCTAGGTCAAGTGCATAAACCAGTGATTCCGTCTCCCTCAATTTTTTTGATAAATTGGTTTCATAACACACAATCCTACCATCAAGTTCATTTTTTATTTAATTTATGCCATTTATAATTTATCTTAACCCTTAATATATACTACTCTTAACATTCACTATAAAAAATCTATGTTTTCAATGGTTAAGATGCTTAATGAATTTTTAAATCTAACACGAAATAATTGTCCAAAATAACCTAAGTAATGCATGCATTTTCTATTACTACATTCATTAATATGTAATTTATTCATAAAAAAGGTAAATTTATTTATAAAAGTTTGTGTCATTACATTCTTCCCCCATTTATAAATTTCAGCCTCAAAATTTCATTTCATACACTAAAAAAGATGAGTGTGTTTTTATTTCATCGCAACTTTTGGTTCCCAAGATCCTTCCTCCAACTTGTGGTTACACCACATTAATTTTACTAGGTGAGTTTTTTGGTTTCAAGGAAATTTTTCTCTATTATCTTAGATCTTCATCTGTAACTCCTCATATTAATGGTCATTCTACAAAGTTACCACCTCAAGATTCAGTACATGTGAGGGGTTTGGTATGAACATCCTCAAGAGGGATACCTAGAACACATCATGTACTTGAGATAGGTTTGGTGGGAGTTCTAGTCAACAATAAATATCTCTAATATGATTAGGGATATCAAATGAGATAATGTATCTAGTTCTAATCATTCCATAATTCCTTAACCTCATTACTTTCATCCACAGTGATATATGAAGGGAACACTTAAACTCCAACCTTAAACTCTAGGTATTCTTGATAATTGTATACATAGATTTTATATTGACTTTGTATAGATTTAATATGAATATGAACTGTTCGAACCATATATATCATATCTTGGATAAGATCATCTTCCATAAGATTTTCACTCTAACTTCATTCTAGGATGTCAGATCCCGAAACCTCTTCCTATACAAAGCCTCAAAAAGTACCATTTGAATGCTAAAATGGAAACTATTGTTATATAATAACTCAATTAGGGGAATTTAATAATACCAAATTCTTTGTAAATACATTGAGAAAAATATCAGCATATCCGCTAGAGTTTTAATGCTTTCTTCAAAGCGTCTGTAAATTTGAAGGTGATAAGTAGCGCTGAAACACAACATTTTATCTAATGCTTGTTGAAGTCTTTTCTAGAACGTTGAAGTAAACCTAAAATTTAAATCATATACAATGGATATTTGAACTCTATGTAGTCTTACCACTTCTCTTATATATATATTTGAGTGTTTGTCTAGAGAGAAATCTTGTTTGATGAAAATGAAATGTGCTGACATTGTAAGGCGATCGACTAACACCCAGATGGAATTATTTACTTAAGATGTCCTAGAGAGTCCTATTATGAAATACATGGTTATGTTCTCCCATTTCCATAGTGTTATGTGTAATGGTTTCATTAGACCCTCATAATTATATTTTTCATCCTTTAATTAATTTCATACCAGAAATTGAGATACAAATTCTGCAATCTCCCTCTTCATATTATTTAACTAGAAGTGTTCATTCAGATCACTATACACATTAGTTCTTCCTATATAAATTGACAAGGATTAACTATTATCACCATCCATAATTTCCTTTTTTATCTTTGTTTTACATGGGGAACATATATGGGTTCCAAAACATATAAATCCATCTTTAGAAAAATTGAACCCCAGAATATTTAATCCCTTTTTATATAGCTCCTCACCATATTTTTGGGAATATTTGATCATCTAAAGAATGGATGGTTTGGTTTTTATTTGATCAATGTAAGATGAATATAATTTTATTATTCTAAATTATATTCATTTCATGTCATGGAAGATTTGATCCCTTTCAATCCTCTTTATAGATAGGGTTGTAGGACACTTTCAACTCAGAGTATTTGACACTTTGTTTGCCTTCCCAAGATAGTAATGGATTGAAAAATCATAAAACATGATTATATTTAATCATATTCATTGGTTCATACTGATATCAGATTGTGTGAATATATGATTGAGGGTTTCATGATCTGTATATATGTAACACTTCTACCCATAGAGATAATTCCACAAAATCATTAATGTGAAGATCTATGCATCCAATTATAGAGCATGGGTTGGGTAGTTATAATCATAGATATTTAATTGGTCCATACTGAATTTACCTCTTTTTTTATGAATACATATATATGTCTTTTATGGTGATCACATCCCTCATGAATTTTACTTTATCCATCTAAAAAATCTATTTAATTTACATCACATATAAATTTTTATTTCCCAAGGTTTTAAGAATAATTTTGAAATGGTCCTTGTCTTCCTCCTTTCTTTTAGAGTTGTTAAGAATATCATCTATAAAGGCTAAAAAAATTTATTTATGGTAATACCTACATAATATATTCATGAAGTCCAAAAATATATCTGGATAATTAGTGAGTCAAAATGGAATCACTATGAACTCATAATGAACATATTTTAATTGAAAAAGGTCTTGGAGATATCCTATTTTTTTACCTGTACTTAACAATATCCTGACCAAAGATCCACCTTGGAGAAGTACGAAGCTCCATATAGCAGATCAAACAAGTCATCAATCTATGGAAGAGGATATTTTTTTCATTATCATGATATTTTTAATCTCACATAATCAATTTAGAGGCACATTGACCATTCCTTCTTCTTGATGAAAAGGAATATTACACCCCATGATGAAACACTTGGTTATATAAACCATTTATATAAATTCTCTAATAGTTTTTACTTATATATTCAAGTTTAATAGTGTTCATTCCATATGATATCTTGGACATTACAAAAAATCTAGGTATAAGTTCAATCAAGAAATCAACCTCTCTTCAAGGAGGAAGAACATGAAATTCTCCAAGAAACACAATAACATATTCCCCCATAATTGGAATGTTATTAAAGATTATATTTTCCTTAGTCTCAATCATTTGGTATAGATAAAATTTCTTATAAGTAAATAATATCCATGATTTATATGATGATTCCAAAGGATATTCATCCTCTAACTTACACTTGTATAAAATCAAAGGGTGATTTTTGATATAGTGGGTGATTTTGTTCTCTCATAAATTTATGTTGGCTCTATATAAGGAAATCCAATCCATTCCTATAATATCATAAAATTCTAGTAAATATTTCATCATAAGGTTCACTAGGGAATTTAGCCAAAAAAATTTTGACAGGGGAGGAGTAATATTATTGTGATTCACTTATTCCCCATTTTCCATTTTCACTAATATACTGACTTCAAAATTTTGAGGTGGTGTTCAAATAGTTCTAATAAAAATGAATGATATGAAATAATTCATAGAACCATTATCACATAGGACATTTAAAGTCCATGAATGGATGATATTCCTACCTTTTTCTATTTTATTATAGTTATAATCATTTACTTCATCCAAAATAGTGTTAGGGATGAAAATTTTAAAACAATTAAACACCTAAATGGATAAGATAAATATTGATGGGATTAATATTAAATGACATATATTCTTTAAACAATTAATTTATTAGTTTCAATCTAAGTTCCATGATCTATTTCTTAAAATAAAATCTTATAGTAATTTTTATTCCCTTCATAATGGTTGATAAAGAGTTTATGAATTTAATAAAACCTATCCCCTAGGAGTTTCAAACTATGGGAATTGTAATGGCTCACTAACTACGCACTAGGATGATGACTAAGATATACCTGGCCAACTCTTGCTAGGGTAATTAACCCTATATGTATCTATACTAAAACCACATCCACTTGTAGTATTCAGTCAGGAATGTATTCTCTTAGAAATGACTTACTCTATACTTTACCAAAATTTAGGGATGTTATTGTATGCTTATTATAATTCACAAGGATTTTAATAAGGCTTTATAATCATAATACCCCAAAATAAATTTACTTTCATATAATACCTACTATGACAACCCATGTATTTTACACTTTAATTCCTAATTTATTACATAAAAACCTGGATAAAACAACTAAAAAATATCAAAAGGCCTAGTCTATTTTGGGAATTAGGTACATAGAATAATTAATTGAATTGTGATATAACATTTTTGTTTAAAACCCCTTAAAATTCTCTTAAAATTCCATCAATATTTTGAAACTACTTGGGATAACCTGGGGACATACATATTAAAGCGGTGAGTTATAAATCCTAGTAAGGGAATGATCAAAGTATAGAATAAGGTAAAGTAGTACATGTGATTAAAGAGGCATAAAATTATGACATAGAAATTTGATAATAATAATCATGAAGATCAAATCTTGTTATAATATGATAACATAAAGGAAACATAAGGATTGTGGAAAAAACATAAAAAATTAAGTCATAAACATAATTCAAGGATAACCGCTTATATGTCATCAGATATTATACTTAAGATAACCTCCCATTCACTATACCTGGTATATCGTCACATAAAAACATTATAAAATGAATTGGAGGGCTGTATAATTCTAGGGTCACCCATCACATTTATATCATGAATAAGCAATTGTGTTCCCCTTAGATCAGACAACATAAGAACATTTTTCATAACTTTTAACACCATGATTAAGGAGTGTTGGATACATAAATGGATGTCCCTAATAAATCAAGGTTATCTATATCTAGGTGAATACCCTTGAGTAGAAATGAGGATGGGTATTCACTACACAAATGTTTTTCATGGAGAATGGCAGGATAATTTCTTTAGTATAAGGAGTATACATAAAAATTCATGGATGGGTTCATTGACAGTGAAATGGGTAATTTAATTACTTTTAAATCATAATTACAACAAAATATATGTGCAAAAACATACTTCAACAAGGAAAATTGGTAATCAAAATTTATAATACAATTAAGTTCTTGAATAAAGAGGAGGAGATAATCCCTTACCTTGAGAGGGATCTTCTAAAAGCATGGAATAAGCTTATTAAGATCTTGAGAAAACTTTGGGTGAGATTTGGATAAGGATAGGACAAGTAAAACCATTCTAAATGGGGTTTGAGTGAATATGAGTGGGAGTTCGTGTGGGTATTTATTACAAAAGGGAGGGCAATTCATTATTAATTTCTAAACATAGATTTTTGAATCTAGAACAAAATAATCAAAACCATAAAACTTATAGTGTTTTTTATCAATATTTTCGACTAAAGAGGAGTTGTTTCTAATATTTTATTGGGTTAGGAACTGAAAATATTAAAATAATACTATTGGTGATGTGGATGTGAGTCATGTTAAAAAAGAATTGATTTTAAAAACATAGAATATTCGTTTTGGAGGATTCATTAACAAATTATAAAATTAAAAAAATAACATCAAAAACACATTATTTTAAATATTAAATATATATTTTTTCATGAATTACTTTTATAAAATTTATTTCACCACTTTTGGGATATTATGATGTTATAATACATATTGTATACTTATACCATATTTAATTTTTACCAAATAATTTGGATTTACAAAATATTCAAGAAAAATTCACCATTAGATATTTTTTATATAATGATTTTCAAAATGATATTTATTTTATCAAAATAATTTTCTAAATATAAAAATATCAAATTTTAAATAATATTCCTTATTTACTAAAATATACCAGTTTTTATTATACTGGAAACTTTCTAAACCTTAAAACGATTTTATTAGACAACATTAAATTAAATTATAATTTATATTTAAATAAATATTATTTAATAAAAGTATTTTATTAATTTTTTTTTTGAAAAATTATTGAATTCATCAAAAATCGTATCTTAAGGGAAATCATATATTTCCTAGAAATACAATTTTGATTTCTTCAAATCAAAATATAATTTTTAATAAACTTATTAAATAATGAATTATAAAATAATAATAAAAAGAAATAAATTTTATTATTATTTAATTTAAATTTAAAAAATACAAATTCACACTTCTAGGGTCTAGATACATTACACCTCATTACACTAGTATCCACGCTAAGGGTAAGGTGTGCGATGGTGACACTTTCTTGGGTTGATTCATCGAACAAGGTTTGGGTTGTGATCTCGAAAATCTTGAACTTTTACCATAAATGAATTCACATGTATTTCAATTATAAAATCTAATATTTGGTTTGGTCAAGTTAAATCCCAGTTATGCTATCGCTCCCAAATGTTCTAATAAATGGGATTCATAGGGTACGATCATACTGGTTGAGACCATCACTTATTTTGAGTGTTTTAATTAAAATATATAATAACACTTAATATATACTAATATTAATGGTAACTATACGATGAATATATTATCGATCGTTATGTTTATTAATGATATTTTTATCCAAAATTCTATAACTATCCCAAATTATCAAAGTACTGCATGTGTTTTCTAAGACAACATTACTTAATAAGTAATTTATTCATTCAAATGGGAAATTAGTTTATAAATATTTAGGTCATTATTGAATAAACATTGATAATATATCACCCCTAAAACCCATCTCAAACATATGATATTTAAGGAATTCATTAGGAACAAACTCATGTTATATGTGATGAAACTTGACGAAGTGACTAGAATAATCCATAACTAAAAAATTCCCTTACTCCATGAGTATTTTTAACATGAAATGTATTAGTATAAAACATTTGATTGAAGAAATTATTTAAATCAGTCCCAGTGATATCCCCCATATAACTTAGCTATCATGATGGATTTCCAATATTTTGTTCTCAACCCTTCAAGCATATAAGTGGAGAAACCCACCTTTGAGTCATATAAAGACTTAAATATGTATAAGATACTCTCAATCCATTTTATCCACTATTTGGATTCCAGAGGTCCCTTATCACCATGGGAGATAAGTAGATTGTAATTTTTTAATTCCAAACCAAGATCCACCACTCATCCTTGGTTTCCAACACCATTATGACTAAGAGTCTGGATTGTGTGGATAACTACTTTCACCTACAAAGGGTCTACCAGAGTATTTTTCTATTGGACTAGTCTCAGAAGTTCCTCTCATGGATTTGAATGATCCATTCTAGGATTCATTCTAACGAACAAAAAATAAAATATCCAGTTATCTTAATAAAAAAATCTCTGAATCAAAATACGAACTTCAATAATCCAAATTAAATCCTTCAAAATGTATAAATTAAAAAAACCATAGATTCCACAAATAAAATAAAAAATATATAGAGGAATATGATCATATAGATAGACCAAAAAAACATGTTTATCAATATAAAAATAAAAATAAAGGCTAAATATGGATAACCCTTATTAACAAACCTTGGTAACTTGATATTAGACTAGAATGTGAATATTCTAGGCACCCTTTTGCACTTACTATATGAATTCAAACAGTCTTAAATCTCTTCTCCATAAACCCTATTCCAAACCTATGTAGTCTCATCACATTTAAGACTTGGTATTAGCTTTGATACCATTTTATGATGAACCAACCTTGTTCGAATTGACACATTACCAAAGATGGATCTCCACATGGACAAGATCAACACAAAGTCCTAAATATCTCTCAAGTGTAACTGAATAGAGATAAAAAAACTAAAACATGTAAGAAAATAACACATACAAGAGACATAAAAGAACAATATAAAAGGATAAACCAGGAATAAAAACTAAAAAATAACAAAACCACATCTCCTTCTGACCACCAATCAACACCAACACAAATCTCACTATAAAGATGACATTATCAAAGAGAAGATGACAAACTACATGACTCCCTTCCTTTTACCTAAGTCCTAAAAAACTAGTTTTCCGACACCTAAATACATATTTAGGGTCTGATTAAAATTCCTAGTAGGATACCACCATGAATATATATAATGATTATCCCCATACAACCATTATTACTAGATTTTAAATAGACAAAGTTTCATCAATATATTTAATTTGAAATCATTTTACAAAAAATTCCATTTAATTTTCCTTTAAAAACATTTCATATTCAAATACCCAAAAATATGGTAATAAAAATGAAAGGGAATATAGTGGGAAGTAGTCAAAACATCCATATCTCAAAAGATAAACGTGTGAGAAACTAAACATTAAACAATTCCATCATGTAATAAACCAAGAACATGATGGGATTTTCTATGAGAATACATACTATGATATGTAATGGAATAATAATATAAGAATACCATGAATCTTATTTATATCAAGTCATACCACATTCAATTGATATCACAATCATACACCTAGTGGCATCACACAGACTAAGGTTTTAATATTTCTATAATCTGATGCACCCACGTTTTGCAATGAAATATATTTTCCAAAACATTTAAGTAAAATATGCTCATAATTTTATACAAATGTATCTAGAATCAAATAATCACCACTCTCATGCAAAAAAATCAATTTTTAGATTCAAAATAATATTTGAGGAATTTCATCAAACACATGATTTGCATAAAACTTATTTTAAATAAAACCAATTTTAAAATCACTTCCATGAAAATAAAGGTAAAATTATAAAAAATAGATCAAATATATTTCAAATAAATTAATTTCATAAAAAAAAATTAAAATTTTAGTGACTTTTCTTTTCATTATAAGACATTGGAGTATATGAAGGTATATTTTGGGATCCAGGTACTAAGCTAGTGTGAGATTTCGAGTATTTATGAGACTAGTATTGATATTATAAAAATAATAAATATATTAATATCATGTCTATGTAGTTTTCTTAAAATAGTGGAGTAACTCTCAAATAGACTCTAAAATCCAAAATCTGAGAGCGTGTTTGATTTTAGAATCTATGGTTTACCCAAGGCATAACCTAAAGTTGGTTGGAACCAGACGCCTAGTTGAGGCATCTATTGGAGGGTGTGTTTAATAAAATAAATAATTAAATTATATGTTTCTTTTATTAAATGAACTAACCTAGTGAAACCTATGTAATTACCCACTTATAAAAAATCTTTAGGGTGTCACATAACCATAGGAGGATTTGAGAGGAGCTAAGAGTGTTCTTTATTGTAAGATCACATCAGAGGATGATGAGTGATAAGATTGAGGTAGATCGATTGGCAGCTAAAGTAGTGGGACTTCTCCTTTATTAGTGAACAAATTATTCACCAATGATCTAACCAAATCGATGTATGGCTCATCAATTTTTGTTTATTCCCTTTTGATTAAAATATTGGTAATGCATATTTTATCTACTTGTTGATCTATTTTTATCCTCCCTTGACATGATCTTGTTCGATAATTTTAGTTGTTTAATTCAATTTAATCTTAATATTCCATGATTTACCATAGATATACTATTTTTTTTAATCATTGGAAAATAACACTGGGAAGGTGAAGGATTTAATAAATTATTTTTAATTTCTCCTCACCGTTATTCATGTTGTTTTCCATTTTACTATAGGGCTGCGGTTTGAAATTATTGTGGTGGGTTGAAGCATGACTAGACCCCCCCCCCCAAATTCATGACGGTTGTGTGAATGATGGTACAGATGGTTATTTATAAAAAAAATAGAGATGATTTGTGGGTGATTGTCCATGGATATAATATTAAAAGTGGATGGGGTGATGGGAGGAATATAATATAGATGGAGTCTCTTTGTGTGGATAACCAGTTTTCTCTTTATAGCCAGTAAAGAGCCGAAATTAATAGTTGGAGGCGTTCCTCTTTAGTTACAGGTGGTCAAATGATGAGATCCTCATTGGCAAGGCTATATCTAAAAAACATGAAGGAAAGTCAAGGTATGGAAAATTAAAAACTACATGTGGTATATTCTAGAAGAAAACATAGTGTGTGGACCGTATCTACACTGCTTAGATTTTGGAAAGAGTTATGAATCCCATTCCATGTGACCGGGACCACATCCCTTGTGGCCATCCTTGGATGGACAATCCATGTGGTTGAAGAGACACACCCAGGACCCCGTGTGGGATAAAATTTTTTATACTCCAGAATTACATGGGATTAGGATACTACTCTGGCACGGAAATATATATGAAAAGGTACATTAGCATGATATGAAGTACACATGAATGACTAGGAGCACACGTGTAGGCCTCGAGTGGCTTCAAAATTCCATGTATGACCCATACACACCATGTAATTTGACATGGATTCGTAATCCCTATCCAAAGGAAGGCACCAAGAGGAGAAAATGTGGGGTCACATACTGTGTAGAACCCCATACATGTTGTGTATTCCCTAATTTTTTTCCCTACAGTATATCATTCTTTGAGACTCATATTTTGGCTCATGAGTAGCCTATCATGAGTGTTTTCCATGCAGAACATAATGGTGGCCTTCATTGTGGAATGTGAGATATGATTTGAGGTATTTTGATTGTAAATATTTTCGAGGAGATGTTTTATGATGGAAGTGATTAGGGAAATACTATTAGAGAGTTTCCCAGGTTATAAATCCCCTATCATACTTGGGTGAAGGTCCCCCATAATCATTATAGTAGTAAAGGTAGTACTCCATAATACTAAGCACATGTCCACTATCTATGGATCGGTAATCTCCAATATTCGATCTCTAGCGATGTGTGGTTATTCCATGGGAGTTGTGGCTCCCTTAGTTGTGGAGTTTAGTATCAAGAAGAGGTCCCCTCTATATAGAATCTAGTGATGTTGTGTTCAATGTGGGACATGAGTGATGGAATTTTAGAGCTATGAGAATACTGATCAACTTTGGTTTCGCTATGAGATGAAGATACCCTTTCTCTCTCATATGGGTTTATTTATAAGTATATATATATATATCTATTGGGTTCTTGTATTACCTATAACTTGGGTAAAATGACTACTTCAATTGCATCTATCGATCAATCCCTTTGTGGGTTTAGAGGTGTCTTACTAGGTATGTATATATTCAACCATGCATGGTATTTTCTTACACATGTGTTGTATAATGCAGATGACAGACCAATCAACCATGAATTTGGATGAGCATAGTGATACATGGGTGAATTGACTATGTATAGTGGTCCATACTTGGATATTAGGATCCATTCTCTCTTAGTTTTCATTTAATACATTTGTTTTCAGGTTATGACTTTATTTCTAGTTGGTCATTTATTTTACCCTATACACATTTTCTTTATTCTATCTTACTATGAAGTATTCCCTAGAGGTTATTGCATGCATGGTTATACTCCAGATGTGTCAATATTTATTTTTATTCACCTTCACTATTTCATGGAGATGGTATGGGTGTGTGCATGAAGTTACCTTAGGCAAAGGCCTCCCTTTTGATTTATGAATTTTCATTACTTTTTTCCAGCCCTTGGCCTAATGAAGGTGGGCTAGGGGTTGTCATGGCTCGACCTTCTAATAAACAGGTAGGCTCTGATGGGGTGGGTCATGAAAGAGTTTTCTTAGATATGTTCATTTATTGGGATAGTTTTTGGAGTTTTCCCCTTATAGGGAATTGGTTGAGACATAAGGGAATGATGTCTATGTGTCTTCAGTGTAGTTTTCATGACAGGGAACCAAGTGTTGGTGTAGCGATAGGTGTATCTATTCAAAAGGACTCTAACTACCTATTTTTCAAATAATCATACATATATATTGAATCCAAGGAACAATGGTACATTTTTTAAGGTAATTTCCCGGTCAACAACCAAGATGAAATTTATTAAAAATAAGCGAGAGGATTACACAAGTCTGAAAGATGGGATTTTGTTACAATCCTTAGTAAAGAGAGAGAGGACCCTCCTCTTATAGTCCATGCAGTTGATCATAAGAATGTTGGGTAGTGGATGGATACAATAGGATATGATGATGGTAAATACATTATTTTTATGTTAAACAAGTTCCAATGATAGGGACCATTGAGGGTTCAAGGCGAACCATACCGTCAGGTAGTGAAAGATTGTCTTGAGATAGTTATCTGTATTTTCTAGCTTGTGCAAACCCCAACTGATAGGATGGTCACACTCATGACCATTATCATTCATGGAGAAGAAGTTTTTTATTATGATTCTAATATATGACATACCTATGAATATTATGCATCATGAGTTCAAAAGATAGATACCACATAGGTTTCATGGTGATCTTGACTCCCATCACTAGCACTAGAGGACTAGTACGAACCTGTGGCAGAGGATTTTTCTTGGTAAGGGACCCTCTCGATGTTATTCCTCATGGTGAAACCTCTATAGGGAAATGTAGGGAATTATTATATCACTATGTTGGTGATGTTTAACAAGTATGTGAGCATGTTAGGAAGACAAACACTCCCCCCACTGAGACATGTTCTTGTGATCCGATCCAAAACCATCTAGGTGAGTCAGTGCTACCCAAAGGTGATGGTGTCATGGTTCAATGGATGAGTTCCTTTTAATTGTGTGTTTGGGGTATTTTTAATGTGATAAGGTTTTAAATTTATCCCTATTTAATGAGGACATGTGGGAAATGGAGAAATATATCTTTGAGCATTAGGGTCTTATGACTCTGAGACTCTAGTGAAATAAAGTTATGACCTATTTCTTATTTACCTCGGTTATAGTTTCATAATGTATTTTCAAGCCACTTTTCCATGGATGTAGCCCCTATCAATGTCCATGTATTAATAGAAGATAGTTTTTTCTCAAACCTTTCATTTAGAGGCTCTTGTGGAGGAGGTTAGGTGATCGAACTTCTACTAACAATGTGACCTAAATCTGAGAGGCGGTAGAGCCTCATGTGGAATCTTCCCATAGATAGTAGTGGGGTCCTATGATATTTTCCTTGGAATGAACTTGTGTCTTACTATCTATGCCAATATGAATATCACTAGTGAGGGTTATGGTGTACCCAGGGTTGTTGTACATAAGTATTCTTATCAGGTGGGAAGGAATATCTGGAAGAGTATGATGATCTCATATGTTTTAGTATACAATCAATTCCATATCAATTGGCTAGTATAAACCTTGGAGTAGTAGAAACTATGAGATTTCAATTTCCTATGACGGTGGAGGAGTATGTGGATAGTCTTCCTTAGGATTTACCCAATTTACCGCTCATTGAGAGTTGGTTTTTATATATGGAATTGCACTAGGTATGAACTGATATATACTCTAGCATATCTTATGTCACATATCAAGCTCTGGGAGATGGGGTGAAGTTGGAATACATTCGATAAAATTTTTTAATTAGATCTAGTGTGTTCACTAGTCATATCTAGTGTTTTCCATGAAAAATGGGGATGTGAGTTTGAACTTTTGTGTTGATTATCATCACTTAAACCAGGTAATGATAAATAAAAAGTACCCATTTACAAGGATTGACTACTAATTTCACTAGTTTAGAGGTGTTATTTGGATTTCAATGATAAATATTTGGTTCGACTACCACCAGTTGAGGGTTCGTGAGGATGATATTTTGATGAAACCATTCAGATTTTTCCATAGATAGTATAAGTTCCTAGTGATACCTTTCCATGTGACAAATTCCCCCATAGTTTTTATGGTTTCGATGAACCAATTATTTAATCTATACTTGTACCGAATTGTGGTTTTCCTTCATTAATGGCATACTTATTTACTCTATGCCATAGGAGTAGGATGAAAATAATATGGGGATGGTCCTAGATGAACTCCGGTAGAACCAAATTTATACAAACATCTCAAAGTGATAGTTTCGGATATGTGATGTTCACTTTTTGGGGAATGTTATATCTAAGAATGGATTATCTATAGAAATGGTGAATATTGATGTGATACTTTCTTGGGATCCACCAAAGAGGATGTTAAAGGTCAAAATTTTTCTTGTCTTGGTGGGGTACTATAGTAAGTTCATGGAAAAATTCTCTAGGATTGTAACCCCTTTTACTACCATAAAATGTAAATTGAATCCATTTAACTAGACTAATCAATGTTAGATAGAATTCAAGGAGTTAAGGTTGTGGCTGAAAAGTTCTCTTGTGTTGAGTCTTTCAGAGGAGGGTGTAGAGTATGTAGTTTTTTACGATGACTCTAGAAATCATATTGGGTACGTGTTGATGTAGAGGTAGGTAGTGATCACATATGTGTTGAGGGATTTGATACCCCATGAATAGAACTATGTGACTCATTTGTTAGAGTTTTTATTTTTAGTATTCAATCTGAAGGTGTGGATGCACTATCTTATTAGTGGGTGTTTTTTTGTTTACTTATACTGCCATATTCTCAGGTATATCTTCACTCAAAGATATATTAACATGATACAGAGTTTTTGGTTGGATTTCCTACATGAATTTCAATTCAATATAGTATATACTCCTAATAAGGTAAATGTGGTGAAATATTCCTTTAACAGAAAGTCTCATTCACACATTGTAGTGGATGATTTTGAGAAGTTGGATTCTTTTTAGCTAACCCTAGTGGAGGATAGGGGTGAAATTTTTCTTTAATGTATGGTGTTGACTCCTCCACTTCTCCCGCAAGTGAGGGAGGCTATGTTGGGAGACATCGATTGTGAGGTTCCTTGAGACTTGATATCTTCATGGGATGCACTAGATGGATTCTATGAAAGATAGGAGCATGTTATCTTTTATCAATGATGGATTACAGATTTGGTCATGATTAAAGAAGAGTTCAAGAGGGAGTTTCATACTTAGCATTTAGATCTACGTCCCAGAGTGAAGAAGATTTACAAGGACCTTCAGTGGTAGTTTTTTGGTAGATAAGATGTTGAGGTTTGATAAGTTAATCTCTCAGTGTATTACATGTCAATATGTAATGGATGATCACCTGGTTTTAATATGTTTGATGCATTCTCTTGAGATCCAAAAGTGGAAATGGGGTAGAATTTCCCCGGAATATGGGACAAGGATTATAAATATATCGAGAGTTAATGATGTCATCTGGGTGTTAGTTGAATGAATTAAAATGTCAACACACTTCCATGATATCAGGAAGTCGAGTTTAGAAGATAGTTTGGGGAACTTTTATATATAGGATATCATCTTACTCCCTGGGGTAACCTCAATGATTGTTTTTTTACCATGATGCATGGTTTACATCATGTTAATAGAGAGACTTACATGAGGAATTTGGGACCCGGTTGAGGATGAATATAGAGTTTCACCCCCAAAATTATGGGAATATTATGAAAAATATCTAGGTGTTGGAGGATATGCTAAGGGATTTTGTGTTAGACTTTGGATGAAGCTTGGAAGTTCACTTTCCATTAATAGAGTCAACTAATAATAACAAATATCACTCTATGATCAACATTGAAGCTTTCAAGGCACTGTATGGGAGAACCACTAGGTTACCCTTATACTGGTCTAAGATTAGAGAGACTTATCTTGTTGGGACAAAGATGGTGTAAGCAACATAAAATAAGGTTTATGTAGTCCATGATCACACAATGGTAGCCCAAATCAAACAAAAAACATACATAGATTGACAAGGTTTCCCATTTGAGTTCTAGTTGGAAGGACATGTTTTTTTAATATTCTCCCCACAATGAGGATTGCAGAGTTTTTTTCTAGGGATTCATGATATCCCTAGGTTCATCAGGCCAATTGAGATACTACAAAGCATTGGAGAAGATTCTTACCACCCATCTCAACTCCCACAGTTAGGATGGGTGCATGATTTATTCCATGTATCATAGCATAAAAGATATGTACATGATCTTACACACACTATTGACTCAGAGAACTAGGAATTGAGGATGGAGATAACTTCTTGGAGCACCTATTGGTGATTAAGGATTATCATGAGTGGATCCTATAAGGCATAACCATTACCTTGGTCCATGTGATGTGGCATCATGGGAGCGTTCCAGAGATCTCCTAAGATAAAGAGAGCTATATTTAGGCTCAATATCCTCATATTTTTGTTTAGATATTGATTTTTGTGGTTAAAAACCTTGGAGGGGAGAATGTAGTGACTATATTTTTACATTGTAAGATTTTGTAATATATTAATGTATATTTTTGGTGATAGGCACTGAGTCAGCATATGATTCTAAGACTCGATGGTCCCGATATTGATATTATAGAATATTAAATATATTAATATCATGCACACATAGTTTTCCTAAAATATCGGAATAACTCTAAAATATTCTTAGATTAGAAATCTAAGATGATAGTTGATTTCTGAATGCTAGGTTGAACCTAGAATCGACTTGAAGATGGTTAGTGCTAGATGTCCATTAGAGGAAACCATTAGATTATTCATTTAATAAAATAAATAAATAATTTATTTTATTAAATGAAAAACCTAGATAAACCTCTATAATTACTCACTTATAACAAATTTCCAACATCAGTTTCATATACTTGAGAGAATTTGAGAGGAGATTTGATCGTTCTTAATTGGAGGATCGCATCAGAGGATGATGAGTGATCATATTGAGGTAGATTGAGAGGCATTAGACACATTAGGAATTATCCCTCACTGATGAATGTATTATTAAATAATGATCAAACCAAATAATGTTAGGGCTCACAAATCATAGTTTTCACCCTTTTGATTAAAATATTGAAAACATACCTTTATTTTCGTATTTATTTGTATTTATCCACACTTCATATGATACCGTTTGATAAATTTAATTTTTTAAATTTTTTTATATTAATTTAAGATGATTTCACCCCAAAATATACATATTTATGTAATTGTTAGATAATAACTCTGGGGAAATGAAGGATTTACCCTATTCTTATGAATTTATCCCCAAATTTATTTTTATTCATTTTTATTGGACCATAGGGTCTGGGTTTGACATTTAATAGGCAGGTTTAAGCATGATAAAACCCCAATATTATTAGAGGTTGTATGAATAATGGCTAGGATGGCGATTTGTGGATGGATCTCTATGATTTTCAGTTGATTATCCATGGATGTTGGATCCAGATCATCAATGGGCAATGGGAAGCACACTGGATGCATGAAAAATCTTTGTGTGGAGAGCCTTTTTTTGATTTTCGGCCAGTGGAGGGATGAAATCGATGGCCAAAGTCATTCATCTTCAATTTTAGGTGGCCAATTGGTGAGATCCTTGGTGGAAAGTCCGGATATGAAAAACACGTTAAGGAAATTTAAGATCTGAAAAATTCATAACCACACCCCATGCATCCCATAAAAATACATGACCTGTAGATAATATATCTATGATGCTAGGGTTTTATGAATATTTAAGGTTCAGAAATCGTGTTCCTAGGACCACTCTATGTGTGACCCTTCTCTGATGGCAAAGCTGTATTCCAGCTAGAACATGCCCAGGACCCCATACAAGATGACACAATATTTACTCTAGGAGTGCACAGGAACGAGCTAGAACCCGTGCATGGCCAGATACATGGCTAGGTACAAGGGAATTTCTATAAGTACACGAGAATATCCAAGAAAAAATGGGAAGATCCCTAGTGGATAAGGCATGGCATTTATGACCAATACACGTCGTTTAGTATGGAAGGGATTGCCAAGCCATATCTAGAGATTAAAATGATCAGGAAAAGAGGTAGGCTCACACCTTGTGTAGACCCCCATACATGCCATGTATTCCCTCTAAAAACATCTTCCTCTCATATCTCCTACTTCAAGATGTGAATTTTGGCCCGCAAGTAGACTATGTTGAGTGTTTTTCCTCATAGAACATGATTGTGGACTTTGTTGTGGCATAAGAGATACAATGTGACATGTATCAATTATGAATATTCTTTAGACGATTCTTGATGATGGAATTTATTATGGAATGATCATCAAAGACATATCAGGGTTGTAACTCCGTACTCACACTAGGGTGTGTCTCCCCTTTAATATTTAAACTGATAAAGATTGAAATACCCTACAATGGGTGTATGTCCTATATCTATGGAGTTTTTCTCCCTTGTATTTAGGCTCTCATGGCATGTGTTTCCTCTATTGGAGTTATAGATACCTCAGATGTGAAGCACTGTAGTAAGGAGTGGGCCCCTCCACATAGACTCTAGTGAGGTTGTGTTTCGTGTGGGGCATCGATGATAGACTTTTGGAGTTGCAGGAAGACTCATCGAATTTAGATTGGATCTGAAATGGTGATCCCCTTTCTATGTCATATGTGTTTATTTATGAGGATATATATAATTTTTGGGTTCTAGTTTCCCTCTTGACTTGGGTCTAGCTTACTATGTCTGTTATATCTCTCTATCACTCCCTTTCTGGTTTTCAATACATTCAACTGGGTGTGTATATAATCACCCATATATAGGATTTTCCTACACATTTCATGTCTTATTAAGATGATAGATAGATTGAGGGTGACTTTGGTTTATCATATATATATTTGGGTCCAATATATATGTATAGTTTTTTGGACTTAGAGATCAGAAGCTGATCTCTGTAAATTTTCATTTATTCTTGTTGTTGTATGTTTGGGACTTCATTTCTAGTTGGGTGGGTATCTTTCTCCATTACACTTTGGTTTTATTCTATTTCACTATGATGTATTCACTAGAGGTTATATCATTCATGGTTTTTAACAAACAAATCTTCCATGGTAAGCTTCTCTTTGAATAATACAATAGCTTACGTTGTACGCAGCTCTGATTTCTAGCACATCCTAACCAATCAAACTAACCATTTAAAAAGTAGTTTTTAATACTAATACCCACTTTTTAAAATTTAATAAATTTATTTTTCAAAATGGAATTCATTTTTGGATTTGGAATATCAAAAGTATCTTAGGGATAATTTTTTGTATTTTTCCAAAATCTTTCAATTTTTGATGAATAGTGAAAAACACGGCGTTATTATTTAAAACTGACTTATAATTTAAATAATTATCTTTATTTTAAATTTATTTTAAAGTAAAAATAGATACATAATATCTATATTATTATAATTTAATTAATTTGATTCATTTTTTAATAATATTAGATATATAAAATTTTGTTGAACTTCTTAACGTCTTTTACCAACCTTTTTGGCATAATGGAAAATCTGCATAAAACATAATTTTACCACTTCTGTGAATAGAATTTCTAAAATAAAACAAACATGGTTGTCATAAGTAAGTAAAATGTGGTTCAATAGGATGAAAATAATTTTTTTGGTGAATAATAACTTTTTATTTTTTTACCACGGTTAAAAGTAAACCGGGTAATTAAAGGTAGAAATAATACTATAATAATATAAAATTACCCCCACACATGTCCTAATTCTATTAGATAACTGTTATTCTACCCAAATAAACATTAGGACAAAAATAATATCCTTTTTGATAAATTTGGTTTTAGATTAGGACATTTATTATATTTTATTTAAAGAAGAGTTAAAAGTGTTGAATTCAAATTTTAATAACTAAATAATTTTTTAATAAATGGTTATAGAGAAGAAATATTTGACTATAAATATTCATTAGAAAGATAAAAATATTTCCTACATCATGGAAGTTCATTTATAATTTTTATACATTAAATAATAAAATTTATTTATGAAAAAATGATAATGAAAGAATTACCTTATTAATGAAAGATTAAAATAATTGATATTATAAATATTAGAATAAATGTAAATTGAAACTCTTGATGCCATCCACGAATTTTATATGTTAATATGTAATTTTAGGGTCGATTTAATGTATTTTTCTAAGTAATAATGTTTTTATAACCTTAAGAAAACCAAATACTAAATAGTGTCAAAATTGACATAAAATAGTTTTAAAAAAAATAATATTTTATTAAATGGTATAGTATTCCTAAAAATATAAGATTCGGCCAAAGGAATAATATAATGGTATATATTTCATTAATGAACCAATTGAGTTTATCTTGTCATTTTGTAGTAACTATATTAACCATTTAGTATAAAAATACCAGAAGACTTGGTAAAAGTAAAACTATTTAACAAAGAGTTAATCTAAAAGATAATGTTAATATGGTGACATAACTTGTCTAAAATATATTGGTTGAGAGGATTTCGACACATCCCAACCATATCCTCGAAATAAATATATTTCGATTTATTATAAACTGAAAATAATTTTATAATAAATTAATAATTCAAGCTTTTCCTAAAGTACCCCTCACCTCTCTTATAAAAGGGTACTTCCCCTTTTCTTACATTCACACCTCCAAAGCCATTTTGATAAACAAAACCCTACTCCAATATCCACCCAAATACCCTCACTTCAACCTAGAGGCCTTAATTTGATCCAAAATCCACCATAAAGATCCCTTTTGTTCAAATCCAAAGGAAGAACCCGTAGAAGAGGTAATTCATTCATCATCTCTTTCAAAGTTCTTTTATTCTTCCACTTACTATTTCTTTCTTGTTTCCAGAATAAAATAAAAACCATTGTAGCTTCAAAATAATGTGATGTTATTATAAATATGGTATGACCATATTCATTATTATATATATCCTATGAATGACAAAGTCATCATACGTGCCTACGTACAGCTTACCGTCTCCACGTCGTGGAGTAGTCTGTTATTGAACACTTCATTATTTGGATGGGTATAATAATGAGTATAATTGATGTAAATAATAAATATAACATGTTTATGATTTTGTATATATAATATACCATCCAATTACATAGGATTTCACCATCAATATAATGATATTTTTTCTCGTGCATACGTACGACTTACCGTCTCCACGACGCGATGAGATTTCATTCCCCACTATAACCATTCAAGAATAATTTTCATTTGATGATAAAAAGAATAATGTTTAAGAATCTAATCTAATTCTAGATATGAATCAAATAAATCCTATCCATAACAATCATTACTTACATATCAAAACATATAAAGGAAAATGAATTAGTTAACACCTGAAATAATGATACTACTGAAATATTATTAACAGTGCAATATTAGAGACTCATATATGATATCATATTTATGTATGTGATTATTTTATAATTTAATAAAAATTATTTAAATATTATACAAGAGGTTAAAATACCCTATACTAAGGAAAATTACAACATAAGTGTGAATTTTACAATATCTTTATTATACGAGGTTGTTTATATGTAATAATCTACTAGGACTTATTTATCATCCATATCCATGTTTCTTAAAAATTTATAAAACATCATTTTTACTATTTTTTAAACTATGGGTAAAATTCATTTATACCACTATTTTACTTTTTATAAAATGTTATTAAAGTAATCTTTCCATCATTTTCCAAACTAGGTACTTTATAACATTTTCGACAAATTAAGGAATGAATGTTTTTTAACTTATGCGGCGGGTGAAACTATTTTCCGCTGTTATAACACCTTTGAAGCTTCACTTATAATCTTATAAGAATATTTTCAAAATAAATTTTTTATTTTATAATTATGTGAGTTTTAAATGATTTCAATGTAGAAAGAGATATTTCTCTCAAATAGTTTTTGGATTGATTTCATATATGTCTACATCTATTATTGGATTTGAAGTTTAATTGAAGTTGATTTATTATGATAAAATATTACCTACTGTATGTATAGTTTTATGATATATTGGACTGTGGATGTGCTATTTTTATGTCATTAATGGTTTATGGTTAAATTATTAACATTTCATATTCTATTTTAATATGAATGTTTATGTTATGTTTCACCATTTTCATATAAGGAATTTATTGGATATTGTAAGTGATGGGAGGGGCCCAATATAACCCCTCGATGCATCCGTAGGTGGCATGAGACAAAGGAGTGTCTTGGCACAAAGACTTGATTTTTTTATTTATAGTCTTGGAATGAGGCATGGACTATGTGGTTATGATGTCCGACATTATGAATTCCATCATTATAAGATTAGATATTGATATTACATGTGATTATTAGACTATTAGAATATTCATATGAATAAGTAAATGGAATTATTTGATTTAACTTTGACATATTATGCTAAAATTTAATTTTAAAAGTCTTGTGTTTTATTATTATACATTTCCTTAAATGTTTATGCTTATTTATGATAGTTTCTACTATATTTTTATCCTTAATGAGCATATGAGCTCTCCCCTTTATTATGTTTAATTTTTCCTAGGTTGTGAAGAATTATATTATCACTGAACTACAAGGATAAACAATGGGATATGAGTGTGTTTAAAGGAGACACGATGTTTCTTTTTTCATTTAATAATGTAATGTAAAACATATTAATGTATCTAGTACTTCCAAGGCTACTAAACCGATCGGTATTTCAGGACAAGATCTCTTGTGATCATGCCAATGTTATGTAATAATGGGCCGAATTTCGGAAACTAGGTTCATGGTGTTATAATTGGTATTAGTGGAAGTTTATTACAAACCTTGGAAACTGGATTTAGAAAAACTCTGATTAGAGAACATTACCCTAAGATAAACATTAAAGATTAGTGTATTGGAATATACAAAAATTTTGTTAGTATAGATATTATGTGGTTTTTCCAAGAAATACATATCTATCTGAATACTATAAGTGGACATGATTCTAGCATAGATTTACCTAGGATTGAAAACTCTGACAAGGAGTTTCGGGCTTGACCCGGGGTATCCTGGTACACGATAATGGGCCTTACTGTGCACTTGGTTTGACACTCGTAGGGGATATATTTAAGATAATTCATATTTTCTTTACAAACCATTATGAAGGATTTATAAGTAAAAACTTCCCCAATGAAAACATTTTTTTGATTATGGATTGTTCAATTTATGTTAATTATTTTACAAGTTTGGAATTATTAATTGTGATTCACAAACTAATCAAGTGTATGCCATTGTTTAGAAATAGTGAATAGTGGAAGGAATGGAAACCATATCAATCCACATAATCCATGTAGGTATTTCCATAATATTCAAGATAATTATAGTGGATCTAGTGATGCAGCTGGTGTTGAACAAATTATAACCATACTGGGACAACTCACTCGGGTTATGAATAATAACCTTAACAGTATAGAGCACCCTGATCCACAATGCAGAGGATAAATGTTAGACCACTTCATGAGGAAACAACCACCAAATTTCAATGGGACTAAAAATCCGTTTGTAGTTGAGAAATGGATAAGTTCATTAGAGAAAATATTTAATGCTTTGGGGAGTAGCGAAAGGGAAAAAGTTGTTATGGAAGTTTATCACCTCTTAGGAGATGAAAATAAATGGGTGTCATTAATTCAAAACACAAAGGAGGAAGAATATTTATAAAATATGGAATGGAGGGAGTATAAAATTTTTTTATTATAAAAATACTTTCCTCATGAACATCGAGATGATATGGAAAGATAATTTTTTGAGTATGAGGAAAAAGGAGGATGATAATGTCAAAAATATGAGTCTAAATTCACAAGGATAGCAAGGCATGATGCAGATTATATGCGTAACCCAATAAGTAAGATTGATCAATTATTTCATGGGTTAAAACCATTTCACCAATGAGCATTAGTCTCACAATCCTTCTCATCATATGAAGATATAGTCTCATGTTCTATCAAGATAGAAAAGGAATTCTCAAATTCTAATGACTTTAAAGTGAAGCATAAGAATAAGATATCTACTGAACACTCAAGAAAAGGAAATAAGGGGAAGAAGGGAAAAATTTAATTTCCATCCTATAGTAATTTTGGGAAGAAACAACCTGGTACATTCCTAAAGGGGATGGTAGTTTTTTTACAAGTGTGGAGAAAATGGCCACCAAGATTTTGATTGTAAGGGGAAGAAAGAGGCTGTCAATGTTCAATGCTACAATTGTAAAGATATGGGGAATTATTCAAATGAATTTCCTAAGTGTCAAGGAAAATTTCCTTAAAAGAGGACAAGGGAGCAATGCTAAGCTTATGCAATCACAACTACTAAGGTTGAAGTTCTGAATGATGTAGTGGAAGGTACTTTAATTATTTCCTCAAAATTAAAAAATACTTTATTTGTTTCTAGATCATCACATCCTTTCATATCTTCCCAGTTTTCCAAGAGATTAGATATTTCCAGTTTTATGTAAAAAGGGAGTTTTCAGTCAAAAATCATAAGGGAAGTATCATTTCAACAATGTTTTTTAAATCATATACCATTATGAAATATAAACATGCTTTATCTGATGATCTTATTGTCCTACCTAAGATTGAATTTGATATAATCCTCGGTATAGATTGGATTTTGGAACATAATGTGAAAATTTATTTTAAGAATAAGGAGGTTACAATTTTTGATGATGATATGGAATCCCTTATCTTTAGAGGAGAAACATCACTATCTGATTCCCATGTAGATCCACCCCCAGTAGCTATACTAAATTAAATTATTGGGGAGCAAGGGAGTAAAATAAGTGTGGGTGAAGAAATGAATGTTCAAATAAAGGATGTACCTATTGTGCAAGAATATGTTGATGCGTTTCCATAGGATTTACCAAGACATCCTCAAGAATGAGAAATTGAGTTTTCCATTTTTTTAATTCCTGGTTCAAGGCCTATATCGAAGAACCTTTATAGAATTTCCACATTGGAATTAGTGTAAGTAATGAAACAACTAGAGGAATTGAGTAATAAAGGATTCATTCACCCTAGTGTTTCTCAATGGGGATCCTCTGTTCTTTTTTATAGAACAAATATGGATCTACGCGGTTGTGCATTGACTACAGGGAGATCAATGCTATAAAAATAAAGAACAAGTATCCCCTACCTCACATTGATGATTTATTTGATCAAATTCATAGAGATAAATATTTTTCAATGATTGACCATCGATCTGGATACCATCAGTTGTGCGTGAATAAAGAAGACATTCCAAAGACAACATTTCAAACTAGGTATGGACATTATGATTTTACAGTAATTCATTTTGGACTAACTAATACACCCTCTATTTTAATGGATCTAATGAATAGAGTTTTCAAGGAATATCTTGAAGAATTTGTAGTTGTATTTATTGATAATATATTGGTATAATAAAAAATCTACGAAGAGCATGAATATCACTTGAGCGCTATTATGAAAACTCTAACAAGAAATGAATTATATGGGAAGTTTAGAAAGTTTGAATTCTAGCTTCAGGAGTTTTCTTTTCTTAGCCATATTGTATCTAATTATGGAATATATACTGATCCTTCAAAGATAAGGGATATCCAAGAATGTCCCGCACTAAGGAATATAACTGAGGTACATAGTTTTATTGGTTTAGCAATTTCTTATCAGCATTTTTTTCTAGAGTTTTTTCCGATTGGCTAACTGATTAACCAAACTCACACATAAAGGGGTTAAATTTATTTGAAAAAAAGAGTGTGAAGAGTGTTCTAAAGAATTTAAGAGAATATTAATCAATTCTCCTAGAATTTTGCCCGATTGGCTAACCGATTAACCAAACTCACACATAAATGGGTTAAATTTATTTGAAAAAATAGAAAGAAGAGTGTTCTAAATAATTTAAAATAATATTAATCAAAGCTCCTATCAGGACTCTACCATTAGAGAATAATGAGTTAGTTATTTATAGTGATGATTCAAAGAAATTACTTAGTTATGTCCTTATTCAGAATGATGGATTTGTTTCCTATGCATCACGATAACTAAAAATTAATGAAAAAAACTATCCTCCTCATGATCTTGAGTTAGCAGCTGCAAACATTTCTATGAAGATATGGAGAAAATATTTCTATAGTGAAAAAATGTGAGATATGTTCTAATAAAAATAGTTTGAAGTATATTTTCTCACAGAAATAACTCAACATGAGGCAATGTCGATGACTCGAACTACTCAAGGGTTATGATTTCTCAATAAACTACCACCCATATAAGGAAAATAAGGTGGAAGATGCTTTGAGAAGAAAGAACCATGGAGTTATAAACAAGATGAGATTTTAAAGGGATCCTATGTTCATGGATCTAGTAAATATGGATATAAGAATAATCATGGAAGGTGAAACATCAATACTTTTTCAAATGGTTTCGAAACAATCTTTACTTGAAAGGATAAAATGTTCTCAGACTGATTATGAGGATTTTCAAAAGAAAATTAAAGCTGTGAATGATAAGAGATTTATTGACTTCATATATAAAGATGAAATTTGGAAATTCGGGAAGAGGCTTTGTGTTATTGATATACCTGATCTAAAAAGGTAATTTTTGGATGAGGCTCATAACTCCAATTTACCTATACACATTGGTAGCACTAATATGTATATAGATTTTAAGGAATATTTTTGGTGGGACAACATGAAGAGGGAGATTGTTGATTATGTGTCAAGATATATAATTTTTCAATAGGTGAAGGAGAGAAGACAACATCCTAGAGGATTCATGAAACCTCTAACCATACCGGAGTGGAAATGGGATGATATTACGATGGACTTTGTCATGGGGATACCAAAGACTCCTAGTAGGAATGATGCAATATGGGTCATTATTGATCATCTTACCAAGTAAACACATTTTCTTACTATAAGAGAATATTTACCAATTGAAAATTTTGAAATTCTATATATTAATGATGTTTTAAGACATCATGGTGTACCAATATTGATTGTTTCTAATCCTGATCCCTGTTTTGCATCAAGATTTAGGAAAAGTCTTTAGAAATACCTAGATACTGAACTACGTTTGAGCACTGCCTACCACCCTCAAACTGATGGACAATCAGAATGGAATATTCTGACCTTATAATACTTGTTGAGATCTTTCACCCATGACTTTCAAGGTATGTGGAATCAATATTTACCATTGGTAGAATTTTATTATAATAATATCTTCCATTCAATTATTCAGATGGCACCACATAAAGAAATATATGGAAAGATATTTCGTACAACAACTTGTTGGGATGATGTTAGTGAAAGAAAACTCATAGGCCTAGAACTTTTTGAGGAAACAATGGAAAAGATAAGGATTATCTAAACCCACATCAATGAAGCTCAAACTAGTTAAAAGAGCAATGCTGATAATCGAAGGAAGGATTGGAAATTTCAAGTAAGAGATCATGTTTTCTTGAAGTTATATCGATGGAAGGGTGTTATATGATTCAGAAAGAATGGTAAATTAAGTACTAGGTACATCAGACCATTCTAAATTCATCGAATGAATTGGAGTTGTATCTTATTGTTTTGCAATGTCGCAAAGTCTCTCCAAAGTTTCCGATGTGTTGCGCGTATCACTGTTGAGAAAATATATGCCCGACCCAACGCATGTACTCACCTATGAAGAAATAGATCTGGAACCAAATATATCTTATTGTGAAGATTATATAAGGATTATTGATACCAGAGAACAAGTGTTGAGAAACTGGATGACTTGTCTAGTAAAAGTTCTTTAGAGAAACCATAAAATGGAAGAGGCAACATGAGAACCTGAGGAACTTATGATGAAGAACCACCCAAATCTTTTTATGTAGTAATATTTTAGAAATTTCTAGGACAAAATTATTTGAAGGAGAGAATAATGTAACATCCAAAGCTTCCACAATATAATTCTCTTTGAATAATACAATAGCTTGCACTGTACGCAGCTCTGAGTTCTAGAACATCCGGAACAATCAAACTAGTCGTTTAAAAAGTAGTTATGAATAGTAATACCACTTTTTGAAATTTTATAAATTTTATTTTTCAAAATGGACTTCATTTTTGGATTTGGAACATCAAAAATATATTAGGGTAAATTTTTGGTATTTTTTTGAAATCGTTCAATTTTTGATGAATAGTGAAAAGCACTGTGTTATTGTTTAAAACTGAATTTTTATTTAAATAATTATTTTTAATTTAAATTTATTTTAATGTCAAAATAGATACACAATACATATATTATTCCATTGTAATTTATTGGAGTCATTTTATAATAATATTAGATATATATAATTTTATTGAACTTTTTCAACGTCTTTTACCTACCTTCTAGGCACATTTGCAAATCTGCATAAGATGTAATTTTATTGCTTCTGTGAATTGAATTTCAAAAATCCAATATAAATTTTTTTATTTGGTAAGTAAAATTTGGTTCAATAGGATGAAAATAATTTTGGGTGAATAATAACTTTTGAATTTTATTTACCACGAATAAAAGTAAATAGTGTAATTAAAGGTAGAAATAATACTATAATAATATAAAATTACCCCAAAACATGTCATAATTCTATTGGATAAGTTTTTTTCGAACAGAATTAACCTTAAGACAAAAATAAGATCCTTTTTAATACACATGCGTTAGATTAAGAAATTTATTATATTTTATTTAAAGAAGAGTTAAAAGTGTTAAATTCAAATTTTATTAAATAAACCATTTTTATTATAGGTTTATACATAAGATAAATTATACTATAAATATTAGTTAAAAATATATTAATATTTCATACATCATGGTATTTTATTTATAATTTTAGATGTTAAATAATTAAATTTATTTATGACATAATGATGATGTAGTAATTACCTTATTAATGAAAGATTAAAATAATTGATATTATAAATATTAAAATAAATGTAAATTTAACTTTTTGATGCCATGCATGAGTTTTTTAGTTGAATATGACATGTTATGGTTGATTTAATGTATTTTTTATGTAATTAAGTTGTAATGAATTTCACAAAAACCAAATACTAAATAGTGTAAAAATTAACATAAATGCGTTTTTAAAACAAATACTATTTTATTAAATGATATAATATTCATAAAGGCTACTATTTGAAAAAAGGACTTAGATAATGTTATATATTTCATTAATTAACCACTTTAGTTTATCTTGGAATTTTATAGTAACTATATTAACCATGTAGTATAAAAATACAAGAAGACATGGTAAGAGAAAAACTATTTAACTAATTGTTAAATCTAAAATATAAGGTTAATATGGTGATCTAAACTTGTATAAAACCTATTGGTTGAGAGGATTAAAATCCATAACCACCTTATTATCTAAATAAATCCATTTTGATATATTATAAACACAAAATAATTTTATAATAAATTAATATTTCAATATTTTCCTAAAGTTCCCCTCACATTTCTTATAAAAGGGTACTTCCCCTTCTCTTAAAAGAAAAACTACAAATCCATTAAGCTCGACAATAACCTACTCAAATATCCTCCCAACTGACCTAAATTAAAACTAGAGGCCTTAATTTGATCATAAATCCATCTTAAGGATCCATTTTGTTCAAATCATAAAAAAGCACATGAAGAAGAGGTAATTATTTCACCACTTCTTTCAAAGTTATTTTCTTCTTGAAATTCCTATTTCTTTGTTGTTTACAAATTAAAATAATAACACTAGTACCATATACATAATGAGATGTTATTATAAATATTTTACATTCATATTCATTATTCTATTCATCCTATTAATGACAAAGTCACCATATGATCGTATGTACGGCTTACTGTCTCCACGTCGTGGTGTAGTTTGTTATTCAACACTTCATTATTTGGATGATTATAATAATGAGTATAGTTGATTTAAATAAAAAATATAACATGTTCATGATTATATTAATAATATACCATCCAATTACATACTATTTCACCATAAATAGAATGATATTGTTGCTCGTGCATACGTACAGCTTACCGTCTCCACGACGCGATGAGATTTTTTCCCCATCGCAACCATTCAAGAATAATTTTCATTTGATGATAAGAAAATAATTTTTAAAATCTAAATCTCATTTTGTATATGAATAAAATACATCATATCCATAACAAACATGGCTTAGTAACAAAACATATAAAAGAAAACAAATCAGTTAACACCTGAAACAATGATACAACTGAAATATTATTAACTAAGTAATATTAGAGGATCATATATGACATAATATTTATGAATATGATTCTTGTATAATTTAATAACAATTATTTAACTGTTATACATGAGGTTAACATACCCTAAACTAACGAAAAGTATAAGGTAAGGGTTAATTTTACAAGCTCTTTATTATCTGAGGTTGTTTATATATAAGTATCTACTGGAACTACTCTATCATCTACATCCATGTTTCTTAAAAATGTATTTCAAAACCATTTTACTATTTACTAGACTATGGTTTAATGCAATTTATAACCTTTTTTGAATTTTAATAATTTTTTTGAAAGGAATCTTTTTGTCGTTTTCCAAACAAGGTACTTTATGACCTTTTCGACAAATTAAGGAAAGACTGTTTTTTTAATACAGAGGGTGCATCCATTTTCTATTATTATAACACATTAAAATATTACCTTACAATATAATAAGAATATTTTCAAAATAAATGTTTTATTTTATAATTATGTTACTTTTAAATGATTTCAAAGTAGAAAGAGATATTTCTCTCAAATATTTTTTTTGATTGATTTCATTTGTGTCAACATCTACTGTTGGATTTTATGTTTAATTGATGTTGATTTATTATGATTCAATATTCCATATTGTATTGATAGTTTTAATATGTGTTTGATTGTGGATGTTCTATTTTTATGTCATTCAAAGTTTATGGTTAAAATATTAACATTTCATATGCTAGTTTAATATGAATGTTTATGTTATGTTTCACCCTTTTCATATGAGGAATGCATTGGACGTAGTAAGTGATAGGTGGGGCCCATTATAGCCCCTCGGTGCATCGTTAGGTCACATGATACAAACTATTTTCTTGGAACAAGGCCTTGAAAAAATGTATTATTTATAGTGTTGGCATGAGCCCTAGACTATGTGGTTATGATGTCTGGCATTATGCATTCCATCATTATGAGATTAGCTATTGACATTACATGTGATTATTTGACACATAGAATATCCATGTGAATATGTAAATGGTATTATTTGATTTATCTTTGCCATATTATTTTTAAGTTTAACTTTACTAGTCTTGTGTTTTAGTCTTATACATAGCCTTAAATGTATATGCTTATTTGTGATAATTTTTGCTATATTATTATCCTTACTGAGAATCTGAGCTCACCCCATTCTTATTTTTAAATTTTTCTAGGATGTGAAGAGGTATATTACGAGTGACCTGTAGGGATATACTAAGGGATATGAGTGTGTTTAATGGAGAAAAAATATTGTTTTTTTCATTTCATAATGTAATATAAAACTTGTGAATGTATCTAGTACTTCCAAGGATACTAAACTGATTAGTCATTCGGGACATGATCTCTTGTGATCATGCAAATGTTATGTAATAATGCACTGATTCTGGGTAATTGGGGTTGGGGAGTTACATGGTTGTACTCCATATGTTTCAATATTTATTCTTATTCCTCTTTATTGTTTCATCGAGATTTTATGGGTGCCTATGTGTAGGTACATTAAGCAAAGGATTCCAATTCTTTTTATGGATTCTCAGTGATTATCACCAACCCCTGACCTATTGGTGGTAGGTTTGAGGTTGTCACAGCTCAGTGTTCCACTGTACTGGTGGGCCCTAGTGTGTTGGGTTGTGAAACATTTACAATAACATTGAGTAATTCATGTGATAAAACAATATTATATAGAAACCAACCTCATTAATAGAGAAAACCTAATTTTCATTGAAAATGTATATTGAAATTAGTGTGATCATGTCCTCAAAAACCTAGATCCTTAGGATTTATAATCATTTACTCATTAAAATCAATAGATCTGAAAATCACATCCCAATTAGGTTCCAAAGAAACAAGGGGAAGAGATACCAATAAAATATATTGTAAGAGGAGGAGAAAATAGCTAGAAATTTAAACATACCTTGAATAGATCCACCAGGAATGAAGGAGAATCAACAATGATATAATGAGATAACTCTCTAGAGTTCTAATTAGATGTTAGGTCAAGATAATGATAAATTAATAAAATATTAGTTATAAAAAACACCAAGTTTATTAGGTTAATTTAACAATTCTATGAATGTTGTATGGGGAACATGATTAGGAAACATGGTTAGATAAACTATTCACTAATATAAGGTATAAGAATATTTATATTTTGATGAAAAATAAACCACATACTTTTATTCTCTCAAAATAGTTTCTAAGAACATATAACTAGAGTGATCAAATAAGAAGAAATGTTAATTTTTGGGGACATTATTATTATAGGGGTATATTTGGAAACAAATACTATACAATATAGTATAATTGAACAACTAATATAAGACAAAGAAGGTGTGAATTTAGGAGATGTTAATCTGAAATGATTAGAAAAAAATTAAAGCTCAAATACCTGTTGAGAGAAGCAATGAAAGTAAAAACGTTCAAAATAGATTTTATTTTCCTAAATAAGTGTGTAAAATGTGTAACCAACCTCTTAAATTTGATAAATAATTATTAAAAATTCAAATAGATTAATTGAATCCATCTAATGGTTTTTGGCACACTCAAAGATGTAATGGTGAGAGAGATTTAGTAGTGGAATAATTTTTGAAACATTCCAAGAAATAGAAGCCCTATATTTTGGATAGTGGATACTCTTCATCATTTATTAGAGAGTAAAAATCATGAAGAATGTACAAAAACACAATGGTGGAGTAGTGGATTTTATAAATTATTTTTTTAAATTTAAAGGATTTTTATTGCTAAAATTGATGCCTAAAAACTAATGTTAAAAGATATTCTATTTTTGAGGGGTTAAATCATAACTGCTGAGTTTCAGTATAATATTAGATATTTAAAATGAATCCATTTTTTGAAGCAAAATGACTCTGTTAAAGAAATAATAATGGGTAAAAGAGATATAAAAAAAGCGAGTGAACTTGATGATTTTTATATTGGAAATAAGCATAATTTTTTTTATTTTAATTAAATAGAAGAAGATGAATTGTGGGAAAAAATACCAGTACAACATAGAAAAAGGTGTGATAAATAACCATTTAAGAAATTTTAATCTACCTTATAAGGAGGAAAATGGAGATAGACCTAATTTTTTAATCATATCAAAAGTGAAAAATGGTTCAATATTTTAATATAAGAGTGAAAATTAAATTCAATAGGCCACTATAATTAATTCATTTTTATATGAGTCGACATATGAGATATCAATCATTAAAATTTTAAAAAAACTTCATCACTTTCATTTATTATTATAAAATATTTACTCATGTATTTTTAATCATGATTAAATCAATTCCATTGAAAAATTCAAAGAATTTAGATGAGATTTTGAAAATAAGTTAGGGGTGTACATAATGTAATTGAAGAGTAATGATGGAAATGATTATACCAATAATGATGTTTAGAATTAAATTTAAAATAATGAGAATAATAATTAGTAAAATAGCTTATATAATTTAAAAAAATGGGGTAGAAAAAAGGAAATGTATAAGCCTAGTTGAAATAGCATGGACTATATTGAATGAGAAAGAAAATAAAAAAAATTTCTAGATTAGTTGTCTTAATAGTTATGCATATACAAAACATATGTTTGCTGGGACCACCTTAAAATAAAACACCATATGATTTGAAATTTAATAAAATAACTATAGTAAAATACTTCAATTTTTTAGAAGTCCTTAATAGATTAATATCAAATGTACCAATCTTGGAAAATTTGATGAGAAGACCGGTGAAGTAGTTATCAAGGGAAACATATCAAGTATAATAGAATTTCAATTTTTGAATAAATTTTTAGAGAAAATATTAATTAATTATTATATTAAAATAAATAAAAATAATAATAATTTTGGTGAAGAACACATTGAAGATGATGAAATTACATAATTGGACAATAAGAAATTTTCTAAAAAAATTCAACCAAAATATGAAAGAGATTATATTCATTTGGAAATTGATTCAACTTAATGTAATTATGAAGTGGAATAATTATAGGAATGTAAAATGAGTTAAATAAAACTAAAGTAGAATTAGTAAGATAAAAAAAATTATTAATCAAAATGTACTGGTTCAGACAAGGAGAATGTTGAAAATAATTAATCCTGTAATGACCCAAAAATTACTTTATGTTATTAAGAACTCTTATTTTAAAATGATTGTTTTATTATGAGAACATATAAAGACTATTAAATTTTATAGTAACATTAAATATCATGAATTGATATTAACTATAAAAATTATAAATAATATAGGGAGATAAATAAAAAAGAACAATATACATAGTAATGTAAATTCTATAGGATTGAATTATCCAATAAAGATGAATCCTACTTTATAACATATTAAAAGAAATAGAAGAGTCAGTAATATGATATCCATTACCATGATAAGTGTATAAAGTTTTTAAGTGGAGTAATAAATGTTGAGGTATGTGAATAGTGTTGTATATATAGGGTATAAAGGGAAGAGTGACAATTAGGATTTTAATGTTACCTGATAATTGGTCAATATAACCTTTGATCAAAATGATCACATGCCAATATGAATATTGTTTAAGACTAATGTTTCTCAATATAATATTTGGTAATAATTTTACCATATGAATTAGTGTATATAAATGGTTATGGTAAAATATAATTCATATAGAAGGGAGAAATGATGGCCTCAACTAGTATTATCATGCCTTTTGAAGATTATTAATCAGAACTTAGGAGTGAGGTAGTTTCATTGATATTGTGCCTTATCTAATACCAAGCACAACTTCAACAAGTAAGGATTAAAAAAAATTACTATGGGAGATGTTAAAGTTTGTAGAGATCACCACCAGATTAATATTACCTAAGCCACCCAATAAAGTATCATCATCACATGCCTTACCCTTAAGGCGCATGTTAGTTTAATAAGGGCTTATGTATCTAGACAGTAGAATTATAAGCTGTAATTTTATTTTTTATAAATGAAATATTGGTCTCTCCAATCTCATTTTCATTCTTATTTTATTTAATAAAATACACATAAATATAATATGAATATGATAAGACTCTTTTTTTGGATATTAATAAAATATAACTTAATTTTTACAAAATATATTATTAAAATAAAATTTTGTGATAAATTAATGCATTATAAATATATTTAATTTTTATTAAATAGTTGTATAAGAAAACATTTATTTAAATATTTATTTAAATATAATTTTATAATGTCCCAAATAATTTTTATAAGTGTCAGAAAGTTTCTTTTTTCATAAAAACTATTGTTTGTTAATAAATAAAGATTTTTATTTTAGAATTAAAATTATCATATTTAGAAAATTATTTTGAGAAAATAACCATAATATTTGAAATCATCATGTCTAAATTATGGTAGTTTAAAATTTGGGAATTTTCTAAAATTCGTTATTTTTTAATAAATAGTAAAAACATGGTTTTGTATTTTTGATATGTTTTATAAGTTTATAAATTTGTAATAATTATATAATAAGTAATTAAACTAAATCCAAAACAAAAAATAACTTATTTTATTAAAATGTTAAATTTTATTAAATTTCAAACTTATAAATAACTTTAAAAGTCTAAAATTGGAATTAAGGTTTTAAAAACATTATTTTTTCGAAAAATTATTTTCCCATGCCAAAAGTAACATAAAATATTTAAGTTTGGTTCTAAAAATAAAATATAAAAAAATAACTTCTTAATGTTGAAAAACTTGATCCAAATCATGGGTAATCCAATAGATTTCCATTTTCCACAACCTAGATTTTTGAGGATTATATTTTGAAATTAGTCAATAGTCTGCCCACATCTGATATAAATACCCACATATCCACCCCATTTCATTTATGACTAAAACACTAATAATAATTTTTAAGTCAATTTTTCTCCAGTTCCTTCTAAGGAATTTATATGGTTCCAAGGATCTCTCACTAACCTTTAAGAAGCAATCTTGTAAGTTAAGTGATTCTCCTTCTCTACCTTTTTATCAAAGTACACCCTTTTTAATTAGTCTTCTTATTTTAAAGTTATTATGTTATCATGATCTTATTATCCTTAAATCATTGTACAACTATTTTTATATCAATGTGATACTTCCATTATTTATCATTAAGATCATTCTGTAAACCACTTTGTATACCCGTTATTTTGCTGAAATCATTCTTGGATTTTCCATAACACTCTTTTTATGTTATGAATACCCAAAACTATTTTTATTAAAGTGTATTAATATGTATAGATATATATATAATCACACTTAATTTACTGGATATTTCCATGTATAAAACCCACATTTCATTCTCATGGGTTAAAAATGATGCAAAGTTCAAGTCTAAGAACACTTATATACTAATAAATTTTATATGAAATTTATGCTTTATCCTCCATGAGTTATTTATGAAATTCTTGGTTATAATCCATGTGTCACACATGAACTAAGATATATGAAGGGTGTACACTAATATATCTATAATGATTTGGGAAAAATAATTAATCTGTCGGTACAGAATGTTTTACGATACCTTGGTGAATAACCCTAGTAATATGTTTAAAGACACATTGGTATTAAACCTTAGTGATTAACTTATAAATTCATCATTTTTTAGTCACATTTCTAAGTCATGTATCATTATTATATGCATTATTTTTTATCCATATTAATCACAAATGTTCTATTTCTTTGATTATCCCTTACCGGGGTTTATGATCACCATTTTCTATTGATGTATGTCCCTAATAAATCATTTATTGTGAGGTGAACTAGGATGGAATAATAAAAGAGTCTTTCTAGAGGATTAAATTATTTTTATGTTTATGTTTTCCTTTTACATTTTATATATTATGTAACTATTTTATAATACATTAAACCTAAAAAGGTACTTAAATTCTAAAAATGTAATACTTTTTAAGGAATTATGTTAAAAATAATGTATTAAAAATATGGCCTCTATAGTTGGCATCAATGGAAATTTTTATTTATTTATAGAATAAGTAATAGAAAATATAAGTAAAAATCACAAGGATAAGTCTAAATAAAGGAAAACCTCTTGAAATTTAAGTAATGTATAAATTTAGTGGTTTCTAAAAAATAAATCCTTTTCTAGATACTATAAGAAGATTTTTCTTTTGATCCAATACACCTAGTGGTAATAACCCCAAAAGTATTCATTGAGTATTAACTTGACCTGTACCGAACCATAATAAATATTCTTTCCTTCATAGTTATTTTGAAACTCTCAGAGGATATGCTTTGGTTAATGCCAAGAATTTTTAAAACCATTATTAATGATATATATTTATAAAGTATTTTTTTATAGGATTGAATTATATCATCATAGAGGAATGATATTATATAATGTTTGGATGAAGATTTACTTTAGAGTTATTGTTATAAGATTTCCAATTGTAAAAAATTTATAACTTCTGTTTTCTTATTCTATAAAAATTGTAGGAAATAGAAGGAATCTTTGAATAACACTTGAAAGGGATAATGAAATAATAGCCTTCCTAATATAATGTAAGATAGAGTTGAAAACTTTACGATGATGAAGAACCAGTGAAATTAGGTTATATATGAAAACCTAAACCATGTGGACCATTCAACTTCACCATGTAAGGAACAACTAGTGGTTGAATACATTATGTGTTAACAAACACCCATTTTTAGTAGATAATATGATCTAATAAACTTATATTAATTGATAAATCCAATAGAAAATATATTTTTTATTCTCCATTATACTAAGTAATAGAAAGTCAATTTTTTAGTATATCGCTTAGAGGGAGAATCCAATCAGTGGTGGAATCTGATCAAGAACATGAAACCAAAGGATGAGGTTAAAGATATACAGAGGGAAGACTTAAAAAATTCCATTTTTTGTAAGTATTTTAATCACAAAGTATTAACTAAGATGGAGAGTAAATTCCTTGAGCTAAAGGAAAAGGATAATAAATCAATGTGTAATTATGGGATAAATTTTATATGTTTTGTGCAATAAACATAAATATCTTTCATTGATTATGATGGGATGATCGATCAATTATTTTTTGGGATAAGAAATCATCTATGGAATGATCTTGTAATCCAAGAATTAGGGAGTTATGAGTAAATAGTATGATGTGATCTCAAAGTGGAAATAGAGTTTGGAGATGAAGAGTATTCTCATAGAATGAGTGATAAGAAGAGAAGGATTGTGTTAAATTGTAGACATATTTCAATCATGAAAGATAAAGAAATAATCAATAATTTCTTATGTATAATTACTATAGGAAGAAGAATTAAAGGTTTTTTTAAATGAAATGGAATGTGATACAAGTGTGTAAGTGATAGACATATATCTTGAAAATATAATGAAGATATAAAGACTGAACATCTAAATTACAATTGAAAATGGAAGATGGTAAAATTATAACCTGTAGTACGATTCTTCAATTATGAGGAGCAAGAAAATTTTCTTAATCAATGTCTAAATTAGAAGATAATGGAGGGAAACCACCATCAACACAAGTAAAGTCCAAGGGATAAAGGTCATTATTTTGAAATCATGGGGGATAAAATCATGTCTTTGAATGATGTGGTGGAAGGTACACTCATCGTACACTCAAATATAGAAAGTACATTATTTGATTATAGTTCTATAGAGTTGTTTATTTGATTAATGTTTTTAAATAATATTAATTTAATATGTAATATACTAGTGAGATATTTATCTGTTAAAACTATTGGAATAACTATTCATGAATCTAAGATATATAGATACTACCATATTAAATTTGGCGAGTCCAATATCTCCACAAACATGGTGTTCATTACAATGGTGGAATTTGAAACACTATTTGGGATGGATTGGTTGTCAAAGTATAATTCCAAGATAAAACTCATAAGTGAGGAAATCTAATTTTTCTCATAGGGACAACCAATAATTTCAAAGAAGATCTATCTTAGCCTCAGTCTTATAAACAACCACCACCATTTTCCTTCTTTTAGGGAATGTTTTATTAATAATGGTAAGATTGATAAAGTATAAAACCACTAGATATACCCCTTATTTAGGAATACATTAATGTATTTCCAAAGTGTTACCTGTACCTCCCCAAAAATATAGGCATAGTTCTCAATTTAACTCATACATGGATATAATATAACATCAAATAACCCATATAGAATGGAATATGTAGAATTAATGGAATAAAAGAGTAATATTAAAGATATTTTGGAGAAGGTTTTTATTCAGACAAGTGTGTCTCATTGGGGAGAAAATATTTTATTAGTGAATAATAATTATAGATCAATGTTTTTATTCATTGATTATAGAGGACTTAATGGGATTACAATGAATAAAAAATAACCTCTTAAAAGGATTGATGATTTATACAACTGACTTCATGGGGTTCAATTCTTCTCTAAGATTAACTTAAGACTAGGGTATGATAAACCGAGGGTAAAGAAATAATAGTTCTCAAATACGACCTTTTGAACAATATGTAGACATTATGAGTTTTTTTTATTTCCTTTGGATTGAAAATTATCCTACCATATTTATAGGTTTTATGAATAGAGTCTTTAGGTACTACCTTGATAAAATTATTGTTGTATTTATTGATGATATTATGATATATTCAAAAATTCATGAGGTGAAAAAGGATCATATAATGTCCATATTAAAATCTCCATTGAAATATAATATTTTTGGAAAATTATGAAAATGTGCATTCTAGTCACAAAAATTTTCATTCCTATGACACATTATTACAAGTGAAAGAATATCGGTTGGTCCATCAATGAAAAAGGTTATAGAGATATGGCCACAAGCTATAATAGTAATTATGATTTATAGTTTCCTTAGTCTATCAGGATACTATATAAGGTTTGTGAGAAAAAATTTAAAGCTTTATAATAAACTAACCAAGTTAACTTGAAAATGGTTTAAGTCTATCTAGAAAAAGAAGTGTGAAGAAATATTACAAGAACAAAATAAGAGGATGATTAGTAAACCTTTAATAACATTATCCTCTTATAGGGAATAAATTTTCATTTATAGTAATGAATAATTGAAGGGACATGGATGTATTATCATGAAAAATGGAAACATGATTTATTATTCATCTTGATAGTGAAATCCTCATGAATATATTAATCTTACTCATGATTTGTAGTTTGATATAGTTATCTTATGATGAATGATATGGAGACACTATCTTTGTGAGGAGAAGATTGATATGTACACTAACCAATAGAGTCTAAATTATATATTCACACAAAAGGAATTGAACATGAGACAATGGGTATGGTTAAAAATTATTATGGACTATGATTGTTCTATCCCTTAAAACCCTAGAAATGAAAAAATTCATTTACATGTTGAGTAATAACTACCCAATACTTTTTTAATGACAAGGAATAAAAAATATTAATTGATCAAAGACTTAGTAAGGATGAACATGGCAGTTATAAGGGAAGGGATATCTTTAAACCTTTCCTAAATTATTTCTAGACTATCATTAATAGGGAATATCATTAAAGGACAAATATACTATCATAATTTATAAAAAATATTGAATCTATAAAAAATGAGATGTTTTTAGAGTTCAAATTTGATTATGAAGGATTAATGAGGTTTGGTAAATGGCTATATATCCCATTTGTTACAATGTTAATGAAAGGGTTAATGGATGAATCTCACAACTCTGTGTTCTATATACATTATAGAATCACCAAAATGTATAGATATATGTTAGATTATTAACGGTGGGATAAAATGAAAAGGGAGATTACCAACTATCTTATAATATATTTGGCATGTCAACAAGTTAATGTGGATAGAAAACTACCAAAATGAGTACTACAACCACCACCCATACCTGTAAATAATTGGAGCGTTATCACTATATAAATTTTTATTAGCCTTTAAAATACATATAATGCAAACAATTTCATATGGGTAATAATTTATAGATTTAAAAAATATGCTCATTTTTCACTATAAGAAAGGATTTATCCCAAGAGTGACATTCATAAATCAATATCCAAAAAGTGTTGAAACTTCATTAGGAACCAATATCAATAATTTTAGAACATGATCCATGATTTAATTCTATTATTTGACAGAGCCTTGAAAAGGATATTAATACCAACATAAAACTAAGAATATCCTATCAGCCTCAAACTAACAGAAATTTTGAGAGAAATATTTAGAAATTAGAAGACATTTTATGTGCTACATCACATGATTTTCAAGTGAATTGGGATTAAAATCTTACCCATGATGAATTCTCCTATAACAACGGTTTTTACTAGATTGTTCGAATGATTCCTTATGAACCAATCTATAAGAATAGGTGTAGGAATCAAACATTATAGGATAAAATTAGAGAAAGAAAACTGTTCAGACCTAATATTGTGAAAGAAATTATAAATAATATACAAGTGATCCAAAAAACATATCATGGTATCTTAGATGCAAAAAAATATTTATGATGACAATTGAAGGAAGGATTTGGAGCTTCATGTTAGGGATCTTGTATTTCTAATAATATCAACATAAAAAGTGGTCATATGGTTTAGAAAGAAGGGATAACTATGTCCAAGATACATTGGCACATTAGATATTCCAGAGTGTATTATAGTAGTTTCCAATAATGTAGTACTATCTTCGAATATATCCAATGTACAAAATATCTTCCACAAGTCCATGATATGAAATTATATTTCAGACCCAACACATATACTTTTAATAATCATATGTAATTAAAACCTAACTTATAATATGAAGAAAAAGTGATCTATATTCTTGATGAAAGGTATTAAGCATTGAAGAACAAGAAAACCTGACTCAAAAAGTCTTGTGGAGAAAAACAAATTCATAAAAGAAACCAGGGATCCTAAATAAGTGACGTAGGAGAAACACCACCTTTTTTTTGAGGTAGGATAAAAATTGAGAGGATGAAATTTATTAGGGGGGATGTAACAAACCAATTTTTTATTATTATTAAGAAGTCTTATTTTACAATCACAACTTTATTATGAGAACATTAGAAGATTGTTATATTTCATAAAAACATTACATATCATGGATAAATATTAAATATAATATATATAACCAATATATAGAGATAAAAAAGGAATAATACACACACTAATGTAAACTCTGGAGGCCTAAATTCTCCGATAAATATAACTCATAATATAAAAATATTAAAAAGAAATAATAGAGTTTGGAATATGATTGACATTTCTAAGGAATGTTTAGAACATTTTTGGGAAAAGTAATGAATGCTGAGGCATGATAATGGTGGAGTATATATATGGTATAAAGGTAAAAGTGACTGTTATGATCTAACAATTATATAACCATTAGTAAATATAATAGTCGGTCAATATGATCATTTGGCATTATGACCATTGGTTATAATGTTACCATTATTATTAGTGTATATAAATATTAGATACCAAATATAATAGATGTAGAAGGGAAAAAGATGACATTAATCAGTAGGATCATTCCTTTTGAAGAAAATTTATGAAAAATTGGGAGGGAGATAGAATCACTAGGATTCACCCTTGATGAAGCCCAATTAGAGCTTCAATAAGTAAGTTGTGAGAAAATCAATTATAGGAGAAGTTCAAGTTAGTGGATATTACAACTATATTAATGTTAGTTGGGCCACCCCATTAAAGCATCACCCCCACAAACATTATATGTAAGGTGTATGCCAGTGTAATAAAGGGTTATTTATCTAGATCATAGCATTATAAATTGTAATTTTATTTTTTTAGAAACTAAATAGTGGTATATATAATCCTATTTCCATTATTATTTTGTTAATAAAATAAAAAATGCATATAATATGAATATAATAAATATATTTTTGAATAAAATTTAAAATATAATTGTATTTTTATTAAATGTTCATTTGAATACACATTTATAATTTTTTCTCATATTTTAAATAATTTTTTTTTCAATAGAATATTCTTATAAAACAAAATTTATTTATATTTAATGGTGATATTATTTTATAACATGCCAGTTAAATTTTATAAGTGTCAGAAAGTTTATTTCATAGAAAATGTTGGTTTTCAATAAATTAGAAATTTTTTATAAAAAAGTGAAAATTATCATTTTTTTTAATTTTTTTATATTGAATAAATATTATATTTGAAATTATCACAACAAAAACTAGGTTAGGGTGATATTTTTAAAATATTCTAAAATATTTTATTTTATAGTGAATAGTAAAAATAACGTTTTGTGTTTTTAGTATATTTTATGGATTCATAAAAATGTAATAATGATGTAATTAATAATAAAAAATAATCCATGTATGAAATGTAAGTTATTTTATTAATATATTTTATTTTAATGAATTTGAAATCCTATAAATAACTTTCCAATGTCTAAAATAAAAAATAAGGTTTTAAAAACTTTATTTACTAGAAACACTTTTTTATAAATTCAAAAGTAATATTAAATATTAATTTTTTTTTCTAAAACTAAAACATGTCAAAAACCTTATTAATATTATGAACTTTGAGCCAAACCCTTAAATAAGAGAATGGTTTCCATTTCCTACATCCTAGTTTTCTAAGGCCTATATTTAGAAATTAATAAATAATCACCCCACATTTTATATAAATACCCACCTCACAATCCATTTCATTCACTCCTAAGACATTAATAAATAATTTACCCTCAATTTCTCTATTTAGTGCCTTTACAATGAGTTTCTAAGGTTCCGAGTAACTGTCCTCAATATTTAATAAGTTATCTCACTTGATAATGTATTCTCCTCCTCCTCTAATTTATCCAAGTACTTCAGTTGTAATTAGTCTTCTAATTTTAATGTTATTATATTATCATACACTTATGATCATTATTTTAATTTCCAAATGTTAATCTATCAATTGGATACTTCCATTTTCTCACATTAATCTCATTCTATAAACCACCATGTATACCCATTTTGCTATCTAAATCATTCTTTGATTTTCCATTCCACCCTTTTTATGTCCAAATCCTTTTTTTATTAAATGGTATTCATATATATGTAATAATACATAATTTATTGGGTATTTATATTTACGATCCCCACATTCCCTTATTATTGGTTAAAAAATAAGAAAAGTTCAATTCTTTAAAAATATTATCTACACAGTGATCTTATATGAAAACATTTATATATCCTTCATGGGTTATTTATGAAATTTTTTATCATGATATATGTGGAAAATATGAATTTATACTTATGAAGGGAGTTTTATGATGTCACCCTAATATATTGGGTAAAAAATTAATGTCTAGATATGAAATGTTTTATGATTCTTTGTGAATAACCATGGTAATATGTTTTATGAATCCTTATTATTAATACTTGATGATATTTTTATAAATGTATCATTTTTCTGTTGTAGACACATTTCCATGTTATTTATAATTATACTATGCCTCATGTTTTTTCTATGTTAAATTTTCATCTTCCATTTCATTTTTCCCTCACTAGGCATTATTCTAACCATTTTCTATTGATGTTTGTACCCAAGAAATCACTTATAGTGAGGTGAACTATAATGGAAAAATAAAGCTGTATTTAAAGAGGATAAAATTAAGTTAATGTTAATGTTTTATCTATATACTTCATATATTATGTACATAGTTTCAAAGACACTAAACATCAAAAGGTCCTTCAAAATTATCAATTTAATATTTTTTAAAGAATGATGTAAAAAATCAAGTATTAAAATGAAAGGTCACCATAAATAAAACAACTATCCTATTAAAATTTGAGCCAAGTATTATTAATGAATCCTTTTAACATAGTGAATGAGTGTATTCAATAAATAAATAATTAGATAAAATTGAGAAGAATACTACTTGGGATTTATTACTGGGCCCAAAGTGAAAAGCATTGTTACAAATAAGTTGGTTTTCAAAAAAAAATCTTTAATGAAAAAGGAGTAATAAAAATAAATAATGAAAAACTGGTATGTAAATACTATTCAAAAGTTAAATAAATTGTCTTATTGGAAACATTATCTTCCATTGAAAAAATTATGACTAAAAGTATATTTTTCATTAAAAAATACAATGCACGGTGTATCTATTGGATGTCCCATAAATATTCTTGAATAGATAATAGGAATAAGATGTGGTAATTAAACATCCTAAGGGATTTATGCTTAATGAATATGGTATAAAGTGTGTGAAAACTAAATAAATATTTATATTAAAACAAATAAATTAGAAAATAGTATTCAAAAAATGGATAATTTTTTAAATAATATAAATTTCAATATTGTAAGAGTTAAAAAAATATTCATGTGAGAGAGATTTCCACATTTAATTTCCTTAAGATTATACATTTTTATGACATTTTCTTTATAGGTGATCAAAAGAAAACATTTAAATAATTTTTTAATAAAATAAATAAGATATATCAAATATGCATATGGAGGTAGATGTATTTATTATAAGGTATATTAATTTTATAAAAATGAAATATATTTTTATTTATCAATAGAAATATTTTAAGGAAATTTAAATAAAATTTCGAATATAATATTTAAAAAAGTTACCCACACCAATAAAAATTATATGAAATCAAGAAAATATGGATAATTAAAAACATTAAACCTAAAATAGCTTATGAGGCTAATTAGAAATATTTACGGCTAATATATATATATATATATATATATATATATATTATTACATTTTGTGAAAGATTTTAATGTGATACAAATGATTCACACATTATTGATTCCAAGATAATCTTGAGATATATCAAATTTATTTTCAAATAGGGCATGATATATAAGAGAAGTAAAAATCATGAATTTTTTTATATAAATATATAGATTGAGCTAGAAATATTGGTGAAAGGAAGTCCATATATGGAAAAAACAATTTATTAGTATAGAAATGTATTAGTTGACATTATAATTAAAAACATTTAGTGACAATAATAATTGTAAATGATGAGTATATAGCCTTCACATAGATTTATACATAAATTATTCATATAAATTTGTATCTAGAAAACCTAAAATTAAATGCGGTATTTCATATGTGAATTTTAAGTGATAACTAAAGTACCATATTTACATCAATGAATTTATCACAACATTCTAGATCCAAACATATAGATATAAAATTTATTTTCATCATAGAAAATATTATATATGTAATTTTGAATCTAGAGTATATGGCTAAAAATGTGTGAATAATTGATATTTTCACCAAATAACTATCCAATAATTTAACTTAGTAGTTAAGGATGAAAATGAATGTTTTTTTATTCTCCACTCACATGAGGTATAATGAATAAACCAATCCATATATATTTGTTTTTGTTTTTGTTTAAAACTTCAAATGGTATCTAAACTTGAGGTGGTGTTTAGGTGGAAACCAAATTTGGATGAATTATTGAAAAATGATGAATTTTAAATAGAACATCTAAGGGGTTATATAGTTAAAGGGGATATATAATCAAGATATTGAGAGAAGGTTAAATAAATTTATAAGTATATTTGATTAAATTATTTATTTATTATGTGTATGAGATTTTAAAGTATAATAATGATATGTCATATAACGTATCAATTTTCCTACAAAGAGTTAGCTCAAGTAGTCTTAAAAATGATTGGTTTTAATTTATTTATTATAATAATATTTTGGAAATATATAGAATTTTTTATTTTATTATTAATAAAGGGCATTGATAATTTATTTTTTTATATTAATTGAAGAAGATTTACCATTGTTTGAGATATTAAAACATTAGCTTTGGTGAAATTTATTTATAATTATTAATAAGGTATTTATAAAAACTACAATGAGGGTATTTGTTTTATTTCTTCTCTATATAACATGAGGAATAAATATAGTATAAAAATATTTTCAATGAGTAGAATACCATTGACTATAATTCTATAATATTTATAGGTATTATATACTTAATGATGAAACCTAACTTCTAAATAATTATATGTTCATGATGGATTATAATATTATACATATATTATAAAGTACTTAGGTGTATATGGTTTTATAAAGAATCAACGTGTGATTCCTTAGTTATCCATACCAATTCTTAATTCACTCAAATCACATGGAAGTAGATGCATGTGGTAACATAAAACTTTCTCAATATTGATCCATATGAGGTTGGTGAATCATAAGAAGAATATTATTGAGCTTATGAATCATTGTTGATTAAAAATGGGATATTATTGAGATTTTTAGAGAAGATGTCTCTAAAATGATGTGTAATAAATATTTTATCCTGTTTTGATATAAAATATCTATATAAATCCTTTAAATAAAGGTAATATGCGGCTAAGTGGATAAAGGAAATGTTATAGAACTATTAAAAGTGGTTTTGAATGATTAGGATCGCTGTAATGATGTTAAGTGTTGAGTGAAGTAGTATTTCTAAAGAGGCTCACATGTAATTTTGATAAGGAAATAAAAGAGTTTGATAATAGTGAAATGGATTTTTCAAAGGCTACATAATAGTTGGCTGATCCATGTAAGAGAAAAACATGATTGGTGATGGTTGTATAAGTATTGATCCCACATAAGTGAGATGCTTAATATTTTGATAAATCCTTTATCAGAACACATAATGATTTTTAATGTACGTATATGAATGAATTATTAAGAGATGATCTATGTAAGAGTTATCTTATTTCTATGTAAAATAGAATTAAAATCTGTGATGATTGAAAAAAAAATTCTCATAACATTGGAATGGGTGGAAATGATTTGTTTAATATAGAATCCAACACTTTTACAGCTTATGAAATGTTTATAAAAAAGTTACATAATTATGTGCAATAATCTATGAAGATAACATGAATGGAATATTTATGAAGTTTCAAAAGAGTGGAAACAAGTTGTTTTTATTTTCTATATTTGACGATATTCTTATAAATTAGATACAACTTTTTGATATCATGATTTAATGGTTTTTTGTCATGCTATAATTGACCCTAAATGATGTAAATTAGGGTGATGAATGTTAGAATAGTTTCTACCCATTATTTATGTACTTAATTTCTAAAAATAATGAACAATATTGATATTTCTATGCAATGTGGGAAAATAAGAAATATAAGAAGAAGAAAAAATGTAATTGCAAATATTATTATGTAAATTGTTTTACAATATAGATAAAGGGAGACAAATGTGTTGAGTAAGGAGGGAGGATGTTTTTTTTAATACATCTAAATATCTATATATGAGATAGGGAGAGGAAGGAGAGAAACAATATATTGTATACATTCTTATATCGAGAAAACGAATATGAATTTAATGATAATGAAAATATCTTCTATATATTATGAATGGATACTGTAAATTTTATTTAAATTATTTCACTATACTAGTTGATAATCACTCATTATATTAGGAGGAAAATACTATAAGGGTTATAGGTTATCTTCTTTAAATCTATGTTTTATACTTGATAAAAAGAGTAAAATCGGGTAACGTGGGATAAAAAACACAACACACCAAGTACCAGCCACTCACATTGAGTATAAAACATAGAAATTCCTGATGTACAGACTAGATTTATGTTTTTATGTTTTCTAATAAACAGAGAAAGAATAAAACATAAATATTCACTTTATTTAATAAAAAATAAATATTAAATAGAAGGTGTTCATAAAATAAAAGAAAACTTTTACGCCCTAATTTACTACCTATCAACGTGTCTGCGTCTCACCCAGGATCCCAAATAATTAGTATTAGAGCGTGGTCAATATTATTCTTTAATGAAGTTTACTATTATATTGGTCCTAAATTTTTCTTTATAAATTTTTAGATTAATTTATTGTTGTTTCCATTTTTATGGATAACATAAACTCATTAAATCAAAAAGAAGTTCCTTTATACAATTGGAAAATTATCATAAATGAAAAGAGAGAATGCTTCTATATTTTTCATCTCCATGTTTGTATGTTCATGATATGGTAACCATTTGTTATGTAAAAAATGGATTAAGGTGTTATGATGACAATTGTAGATATGTGAAACATTCACTATAAAAAAACATTGATTTAGTGGTCATTTTTTGGTAGCGGTTTCCAAAAACACCGTTAAATGTTTAGTAAAAGAACCATTTACGAAACATTTTTTAACAATGACTACTACAATTTAGTTAAATGTCCTCATCTTGTTGTAATTCCAAATGTCACTACTAATTATTTTATTTAGAATATTACTATTTTATATTTACTAATCAAAATTTAATATTTTAGCAGTAATATATATATATATATTAAAAATTAATAATAATATCAAATAATTCTAATATTAATGATTACAATATTAATTCCTAATTCATAATGATAAATTATTAAATATCAATTATATATTTTTTAATATCCAATATTAAATAAAATTTTAATTATTATTAATTACTATTTAAAACATAAATATAATTAAATTGCAATTAGTAACAAATATAAATATAAAATTCATATACGTATATACATATCTAGTAACTATTAATCGATTATTAAATATTTTTAATGATTAATAATTGAAAATTTTCAATAATTATTAACAAATGATTATTACTTCTTTTAAAACTAAATTAATTAATAATTATTAATTAATTTTTTAATTATTAATTACTAATTAATAATTATTATTATTATTGAGAGTTATTAGTTAGTTATTGTTTGAAATTTTTATTCATTTTAATTGTTTATTATTAATAATTAAATAGGCTTTGACCCCAAATTTTTTAATAAAATGAATGATATATTTCCCAAATCCTCATACATAAGATATTATTTGTCCATGTTGTATGTGATAATATACGTTTTCATATGGCCTGGTATCCTTTCATGCAATATAATTCTTGGGTTTATCATTCATTAACCTACCATAAGGCCTTCCACTACCTTAGAATAACACTGGAACATTAATAGTTAATTTTTGAATTATATTATACTAATAGATATCATTAATAATATGTTCATGAAGATGAAACGGTTGGGAGAATATATACAAGCTGAAGGTTATTAGTATAGCAACTGCACGCCATGTTATTCAGTCATACATTACAAATGCATGAGTAAATTAATTGGGCTTAAAGAGAATCCTAAAAAGTCATATATTGAGTGATTATGTTCATCTATATAGTTATCCTTTTATTTATCATTTTTCCTATTCCCCTGTAGCTCTCTCATTCTCTTCCCATAACCCAGTTAGATACTTGCTATCATGGGTTTGAGGTGGGTCCTAACCATTTTATGGGTGATTTGATACATCCCATTGATACATTATTTAGAGGGAGTTTTATGGATACTTCCTACGTAACACCCTGAGTCTTTAAGAGAACACTTTTCTTGATATCTTGCTTAACATGCAACATAGAGCTTTAAGCGAATTGGGATATACCATAAAGAAATTATTATTTAAATGTGACCATTATAACATACCCAATAAATTAGAGAGTGTAAATATGATTAGATACATTATGAAATATATATATATAAAGGTTATAATCAATACTAATGTCTTTAGTAATTCATAGGAAAAAATTACTAAATTTTTTGAAAAGTCATTTTATTCTTAAAAAATAAATTTCATTGAAGAAAGTGATTTCATTTTTTGTGATTAAATATTATAATTAACTTCATGAAATTTTATTAATTTTTTTAATAGAAATAATATAATTTTTTGATAGCAACATATAAAAATTAACATATGGAGAATTTTTTGGTTTTTTCTGAATAGATTTATTTTTAGTGAATAATGAAAATACCATTTTCTAAAAAAATGTCATTGCTTTTTAAAAGTATTATTATTATTTTAAACTAATTTCAAACTAACATATGTATTATTTAATAATATATAATCTTATTGATCACATTTAAATCATCATTATACCAGATTTTTGAAGAAGTTCAATTTTGGACTTAAAACACATTTTTCTAAAAAAATTATTTTTTGATACATTTTGTGTTTTAGTCATAAATTCATTTCTTGAACTCCTAGAAATTTAATCATACAAATTTAATTAATTTTTTTTAATTTTAGGGTCCAAATATTTAAAATATGTCCCTTTTATTTTTGGTTATAATGAACAGTAACCATTGTAGGTTTTTGTTACCATGGTAAATGTAAAATGGGTTAATTATGGTTAAAAATATGGTGAAAAGGCTTCAAATTCATTAAAAAATTTAAATTTATTTCAATATATGTGTCTATTTTCTCCATAATTATCTAAAATTTGAAAATATGACCTTTTTTCAATTTAGATTTGATTTTTCCCTTTGTAGTTTTGAAGTAAAGGACAATGTCAAAACAAGTCGCTCTCTTGCTATTAATATTTGTAATATTTTGTGTGAGGGATGAAAGAAATTATATTTAATAACAAATGGTTTCCTGAAATATTAATTAATTTTTGAATCATGGTATTTTCAAAAAAATTTAGTGATGAAATAATTACCTGAAATTCTTATCTGAGGTCGATACAATGCTTGTGCAAGTAGTACAAAAACCAAGTAAATTATTTTAAAAACTCTAAAATTAATATATTATTTATGTGAGATAAAGCACCTAAAAATTGTTTTAGATAAATATAACATATCATAGACGTGTGAAAGTTTTATATTCTAATTACCTTACAATATTAATTTCATTAAATTTAAATTAAATAAATAGTTGCCGAAATAATGTTTATGATATTTTATAATAACAATTATTTTATTAAATTATTTTTAAAAAATAAAAATCATTTATTCATCCAATATAATAGGATATGGTTTAAAATATCAACCACATACAACTTGTGGCTTTTTTTCTTTAATAGTAACTTTTTTCACCCCTAAAGAGTAAAAAGCTTTGATATCACCATAATTGTCAAAATGGTTAACGGAGGGCCAAAAAAAACTATAAGGATAAAATAATAATATAAACTCTTTAAATCATTATTATATGATTTTATTTATAACCATACCCATTTTATCTTCAAATTATATAATTTTTAGCCACTTGAACATGCAAAATAATTTATATTAATTTAATCATTTAAGAAATTCCAAGAATTCCTCTCCCCTCTCTTAGAAAAGGACACTCTTCTCTCTTTTCATTACACCAATTTGATTCATATATCTTGACCAGACCCTGAAATAGTCTCTTATAAAATTTTATATCCATGAATTAGAGGTTCTATTATTCATAAAAGGGAAATCTATGGTTGCTTAAAAAGGGAACTAAAGGAGGTATACCAGAGAAGAGGCAATCATCCAACCCAACCTATTTCAATTTATTTATTCTCCCACCTCCTTAAAATATTATTAAACCATTATGAAATAATAAAATCATTATATTAAATATATTGAGATGTTATTATGTTAATTTTATAACCTATATCCATATTCTCTTCTATGAAATTTGAAATAGAGCCATCATTCGTGTGTATGGAGGACTACCACAACATGAAATGATTTAATTATTTTACTAGCTATCATGGATGATTATAATGATGTATTTAATTTTTATATATATATGATATTAATCAAATATTAATCCTTTTTAAAATATAATATATTATCTGTTTTGCTACATTTCCATCCATTGAAAAATGATAAAATTGCTCGTGTGTAGATGTGGATTACCGCCTCCACGAAGCGATGTGATACATTTTTCATAAACACATCAAATGTATGATATATATATATATATAAAGTAATTAAATATATGATATAAAATTTATGATATAATAATAATTCTGGAAAGATAAAATAATACTTCTCTTCTTTTCACTATGATTGTTGAAAAATTGAAATGTTACTCATTCGTACGTACGACCTTCCAACTCTATGATTGAAACATAGTTCCTTTTTCATAATCACCTTTAATGATTGGTTTTAAAACTATAAATAATGTATAAAAATGATAAATATTTCATTATTATTAATCTTAAGATGATGGAACAATTACTATTTAACCATGGTCAACACACCTGGGTTATTTTGAAATTAAGAACATAACATTATAAAAACACCCTACGTGGACTTAACTAATTAAGTAATTAAACATGAAATTAAAATAATTGAAATAAATAGATTAAGTATGAGGTATTAAAACATTAAAATTTTATTAGCAAAAAATTGATATAAGTTTATTATGCATGATTTAAAGTACAAACATGGTAAGTCTGGACTCGAGGTAAGGGTTCTTTGTCTCTATTTTGTTTTGTTGAGACATCTTTAATGTTTGGACCTATTTATGTTTATAAGGATTACTTGAAAATAATTTAAATGTTTTTATAATTTAATATTATTTATTCATGTTTTTTAATTTACAATTAAAATTGTTTCATCCAATGGGTTTTGATCCGAAAGTTACTAAAGTGGTAATAATTTATTCCAAATTATCATTATTTTTCATGGTTGATTGTGTTTAAGTTTATAATGGGGTAATTATTTGATATTTCTATCACAATACCAATTTTTATTCTTATCCTATATTTATTTCAATAAATTAAAAGTTTTCCTTTAATTTTACTATCGTAATGAACTAAATAGAGTAAAAAATATCTAAAATGGATGCTGAAAATCATTTTCTCTTAGGTTGAAAATTACTTTTTATTACATGTATATATTTTATATAAAATGTTTTATAGATTTTTTTTACTATTCTGAAATTATATAATAAATTAAATTTAACTATGTTTGACTATTTATAATAAGGTTTAAAATAAATCTTATTATCATTTTCTGAAAGAGGTACTTTTGACTTTTACCAAGAATCTGAAAGGAATATTTGTTTTAACGAACACTGTATGAAAAAAAATCTCCAGCCATCATGACCACTAAATATTTTTAATATCACTTTAGAATTTTTCATGGGGTTTTCAAATAAAATGTTTTTCATAATATTCTATCATTTTTAGTTTTTAAAAGTTAATTTTAAATTGAAAAGGGTATTTTCCTCAAGAATGTTTTTAATGATCATTTTATGGAATTTCTATTCATCTGGGATAACAAAACATTTTTTACATATATTACGTTGGAGATATGTGGTAATTATACCATCCATATTCTTTAACTGGATTTTTTATGATATATTTGACTAGAGAATGTATTGATATTTCGTATGTTATTTTTTACTATTTAGGGAATTTTTTATTATTAAGGAATATTGACTAAGTTTTAGTATTTATTAATACAATGAATGAATTAGAGTTAAAAAGTGATGGAAAGGTCCTACTATATCCTCTTAATGTATAAATAGTTTTTGTGATACAAATTTGTTTGGGTATTTTGTGTACACCCTTCTTGTTTACATATATTGTCTTGCCACAAGGACTTCAGGGTATGATTATAAGGTTTCACATTGTGTATTATATCATTTAGAACCTAGTAATCATTATCAATGTGATTATTTATATTATCGTTTTAACCATACTTTTATTCTCTTCATTATGTTATTATTTATATGGAATATTTGATTATTTTTATCTCATGCATATTATTCATGCCTTATTTATTCAATTATAGATTACACTATATGCATTCCGTTACTGAGAATCTGAGTTAACCGCTTTGTTATGATTCCTTTTCCCAAGTTTACATTATGTTTATTATGACTGATATGAAGGGATATTTAATAAGTAATAGTTATTTTTTCAAAAAAAAAATACCATTTTTTATGTTTTCAAATGTAATTTGAGATTCAAGTATGCGTTTTGTTTACCAAGATTTATAAACTATTCTATAATTTGGAATATGATCTCTGGAATCTAGATATAATTTTATAAAATAACCACCATATTTGGACTGCTAGGGTCAGGGTTTTTAATATTGGTATTGGATGGAGGTTCATTAGAAAACTTGAGAACTAGATTCTTTGTAAGGGTTTGTTTCACAATCTCATCATTATTCAGGATTGTTTATATTTCAGTCTCTTCTGGGGGAATTATTTGATATTTCTATCTTAAACCTAATATAATCCTTTAGTTTTTTATAATAATTAAAAACATTTATTGCGTTTTTCTCTATTTAGTAACTCAAGAGACCAAAATAATATTTTTAATGAAAACCAACATTATTTCACTATTCGATTGAAAATAAATTTTTCTTTAATGTCAATATTTTCTATAAAATGGGTTCAAGAATTTTTTCACTAATTTATAATGATTTATGAAATTCAATTTTATGAATGTATTATGTTTTATAATATGGATTTAAAGGAATCTTCTGATCACTTTTTGAATGATGTACTTGTGACTTTTTAGAAAAAATATGAATGGAATATTTGTTTTATTCCACACGACATGAATTAAATTTCTCACCTTCAATAATGCTCAATGTTTTTCAAACTCCCTTACATGATTCCATGGTTATTTTAAAATAAAATGTTTTTATAGTATTATGGAAATTTATTAGTTTTTAAAAGATATTATCAAAACTAAAAAGGCATGTTCCTTTGGAATTTTTTATTGAAAATTTTAAGGTATTTTTATTTATTAATATTAAATATATTTATTTAGATTTTACTCTAGTGGGGATATTTTATAATAATAAAATTATAATTCCTTATCTGGATGGTTTATGATCAGTTGGGTTGGAGAAAGGATTGAAATTATATATTCTAGATCTTTCGATAAAGATAGTTTTCGATTATTAAGGAATGTTGGTTAAGTTTTATTGATTATTTATATAATGAATCAATTGGTCTTTATAAGTGAATTTCAAGGCCCATTATAGCTCCTCGATGCATCTGTAGGTCTTATGAGACAAACAAGTTTGGGTATTTTGTATATACCTTACCTATTTACATATGTTTTCTTGGAAAAAGGAATTAATGGTAAGATTTTGATATACCATATTATGCATTCTATAATTATGAATCTAGTTATTATTATCCATATGATTATTTTTGTTTTTATGTTATCAATGAATTTACACCCATTTTAATGTATTAGTTATATAGAATGCATGATTATTAATTATTATAACCATATTATTAATTCCATATTTATTCTATGATATATTATACTTTAAGAATTCTCTTATTGATCCTATAATCTCACCCCTTTACTATATTTCCATTATATAGTATTATAGTAAGTGTATTATGACTGATATGATATTATATTCTAGAGGTAATAGTTATTTTATGAAAGAAAATACTATTTTTTATTTTATATTTTCAAATGAAATGTGATATTCAACTATGCCTCTAGTTTACCAAGACTACTAATCAATTATATCATTTAGAATGTGATATATACTTTTTAGATATAATGTATTAGAATTAAACACTAACTCTAGTATACTTTTTTTGGGGTCTTTACATTCGAGGGATCTTTATCGACCATATAATAACCCTTCTCTTTATTTTATATTAATTAATAATTTATTACATAAAAGTACACATAATAAAAATTAGAATATTGAGAAGTCCAGTGTCTTTGGAAATTATATAAATTATATAAAAACTGAAAATAATAAATACATCATATTTATTAGAAAATTACTTAATCTTCTCATACATAAAAAACACATGATAACCCGTGGATATACATAAGAAAGGGGTGAGCTATAAAGCCCAGTAATGGAATAAACATGGAATAACCAGAATAGAGTAATACATGTTAGAAAATAGTAATATAGATGGGGAATAAAGGGTTGATAATCATAATAATGAATAATAATTCATGATATATCATTATAACATAAATGCAATATTGAAAATGTAGCAATAACTTAAAACATCGAATTATAAACATAGGTCACGAATAATTGTTAAGAAACCTTGATGGAAAAAGACCCATAATGGAATTAGGTTTACTCCCTATCCAAACACAATGACTCATGATAGTAAACATTTTCCAATGCATTGGATCACTATATAATTTCATCCACACACATCAAATTCATTTTATTCTCATGCTTATGTGTGCCACATAGATCATACAATATGGATTCATTCATAATAATATTTTATTACATGATAAAGGAGTGTGAAATCAATAAATTTAAGCCCCCAATCCATAATTATAAGTTCATAAATGCGAACACCCTTAATAGTAAATGGGTATGGTATTCAATACACAATTTTTTTGGCATGGAAAATCGCGATGAAATTTTAGCAACATAATAACATAACATAAAGATTCAAAAAATGGGTTGATGAGAGAGAAATGGGTATCTCATCAATTGGAATTAAAATAAACAGTAATAATAACCTAGTAAAACATTTTACAATAATAATAATTGGAAATAGAAGGAATAAGATAATTAAGAAACTCGAATAGAGATGAGAAGGAAAACAACCCTTACCTTGAGAGTGCGACTCCAAATGCTTGGGAGGAGATTGTTGATAGATTGGGAGAACCTTGAGAGTACTCTAGAGATAAGAGGGAAGATTAATGATGTTATTCATGTATTTTTAGGGAATATAATTAGTATATTGGGTAGGTTTATATAGGAGATGAGTGTGGGATTATTTATTATTTTTCAAACCAAGGTTTTGGACTCTATATAATAAAATAACCCAAAAAAAACAATTCCCATGGTTTTTGCCCAAGGTTTATGAAAAATGAGAGTGGATTTAATTGTTTTATAATTAAATGGAATAACATAATACAATAATACCCATTATTATGTGTAAGTGAGTCATACTCTTTAAGCAATGATTTTAAAACCTTAAAATATATTAATGGTTTGAGAGGATACATAAGGGATTTATAAAATTAATCAAAAATAAAAATGAAAAATCACATTAATTTAAAGGAAAAAATATATTTAGTTTTTCCTATAATTTATATTATTTATTACATCACTTTTGGGTCATTATTATGTCAAAATACAAAACGTATATTTATACGATATTTAATTTTTACTCGAAAATTCGATTGTCTCAAAAAATATGAAAATTAACCAATGGTTAATTTATAAAATTTCGTTCAAAAAATAATATTATTTTTTAAAAATAATTTTCTAAATATTATAATTTTCACTTTTAAAATAATATTAGACATTTATTTAGAAATGGTTTTTTACAATAACAGGTTTTCAACCCCTTAAAAATTACATTCAACTTCACAAAAATTATATAATGATTTAAATTTAATGAATTTTTTTAATAATACTTTTTTTAAAAATATAAATTATTTAAAAAATCTATTAATTCATCAAAATAAATTCATTAATTGAATTTTAATAATACACAAAAATACAACTGTGTTTTATTGTATCAAAATAAAAATCATTTACAAAGTAACAATAATATGATGAAAATATATTCATTATTTTCTAATAAATAATCTAAAAACTCATTTTTCAAGGGTCTTGATAAATATCCCTTTAATACACCTGTAAATTCCTTAAGAGTATGGTGAGAGAAGATAATACTTTCATGTGGTGGTTCTATATACATGGTTTGGGACATGATCTAAATGAGAATGAAATTCTCCCTTAAACAGTTTCACTAATGATTATATTGTTGGATATCACCTTCATCTTGGTCAAGGGAAAGTCCTAGATATTCTATCTCCCTCATAAGTTCTGATAAATGGGATTCATTCGGTATGATCCTACTAGTTGAGGGCATCACTTCCTTTGTCTATGTCAATTAGATTTGTTAAAACCCTATATTTATAATAATTATGTGATCTCTGTTCAATGTCTATGTCATCAACAATAATGATTCATAATGGTATTTTAAATATGATAGGATATATTAAAAACAAATAATTGTATGTGTTTTTAATATCCATAATATATAATTAGAAATTTGGCTAAAATGAAAGGGGAATTTTATTTATAAAAGTCTAGTCTGTAATAATATTCCCCCATTAAGAAATATCTCCCTCAAAAGTTTCATTTCCTATTATAAAATAGATGACTGAAACTCTGTTTCATCACCTATTCTGGTTCCTAGGTCACTTATTTAAACTCAAGGTTTCTCTATAACACTTTGACTAAGTGTGTTGTCTTATTCCGTAGAACATTATCTCTAAAATATAAGAGCTTCACTAGATTCTTCTCATATGAGACATTATTATACAATGGTAACCCCTCTGGATTGATTACATGTGAGGGTTCTGGTATATAGTTCCTTAAGAGGGATGTATGAAATACATCATGTAGTTAATATAGGTTAGGTGGGAGTTCTATTTGATATACCACCACTCTAATGTGATCAAGGATCTCAAAGGGATCAATATATCTTGGACTAAGCTTTATCTTATTCTCAAATATCAAGATCTTATTCCATAGAGACATGTAGAAGAATACCATATCTCTAACATCAAACTCTATGTCTCATCGATGATTTTCAACATAGCTCTTTTTTGAATCTAAGAAGCCTTGATGTATTGCGGAATGGTCCTAACCTTTTCCAACATTTCCTAAACCATTTTAGGACTTAGCAGTTTGTGTTCCCCAACTTCATCCTAACATACAGTTGTTCTAAACCTCTTCCAAAAAAGTTCTTAATAGGGATCCATTTGGATTCTTGAGTGGAAACCATTATTGTATGAGAACTCCACTAGAGGGAGATTTTGATCCCATCCCTCCTTAAAGACAATTGAGCATGCCCTTAACATCTCCTTGAGTGTCTAGATATTCTATCTAGATTTTCCATCAATTAGGGTGGGATAAGCTGTGAAACAGGTTAACTTAGTGTTTAGAGTGTGTTTGAGACTCTTCCAGAACATAGAAGTAAATCTTGGATCTCAGTCAGATATAATCGATAATGGTATTCCTTGTAGCCTCACCAATTCTCTAATATATATCTTTGAAAGTTGATCGAGTGATAATTCCTCTCAAATTGAAATGAAGTGAATAGTTTTTGTAAGAGGATCCACCACAACCCGTATATCATTATTCCCTCTTTATGTCTTCTGAAGACTAATGAAAATGTGCATGGTGATTATTTCAAATTTCCATATAGGTATGGGTAACGGTTAGACCACCCCCTTAGATTATTTCCTTTCTTCCATCAGTTATTGACATAAAATACATCATGATACATATTCTGTGATCTCATTCTTCATATTTCTCCACTAATAGTTCTCTCAGGTATATTGATAAATCTTTGTACTTCCTGGGTGGATGGAGAAGGTTGACCTATAGGCATTATCCTACAACACCTTCTTTAACTTAGGATTTTATGGTACACATAGTCGTGACCCAAATCATACAACAACTTCTTCATTAATATTAAAAAATGAGGGATTCCCTTTTCTTATAGTTTACATTTTCTTCTGAATTCACACACCATCTCTTTGATCATCCTTTATTCTTTCCGAAAGGGAACGTTGAGAATTCATTTGAGAAAGTATTGATGATATTCATTCATTTATGATTCCCATGTCCATCATTTTTTAATATAAGAAGATTAATTCCCTCCAAATTCTCATCTATTATAGAATTGATGGATCCTTTCTACTCAGAGCCTCTTCCACTTGATTTTCATTCCTTGGATTGTAGTGAATTGAGTAGTCATAGTCCTTAACCAGCTCTAACCATCTTTTTTGGAACATATTCAACTATTTTTGTTTTAATATATACTTGAGTATTTTGTGATGTATATATATTTCACACTTCTCCCCAATGATATAATGATGCCATATTTTCAAAGGAATGATTTCTTTAGCCAACTCCAGATCTTGCGTTGGGAAGTTCTATTCCTGAAATTTCAACTGCCTTAAAGTATATGGTACATCTTTGTCATTTTTCATTAAAACACATCCCAAACCTCTCTTTTAATCACCACTAAATAGCATTAAAAGTTCTCCACTTATGGGTTGTGTGAGTACAAGTTCAGAGATAAGCCTACTTTTCACCTCCATAAAGCTCTCTTCACATTCATCATTACAGGAAAACTTGAATGTCTTCCGAGTTATCTTGTTTTGAGGGGTTTTCAATAAAGATAAATTTCTCACAAATTGATGATAGTACCCATATAAACTAAGGATACCATGAATATATTTCACATATGTTGTAATCAACCATCTATCCATTGGTTATATCTTGGAATGGTCCAAAAATATCCCATTTCTTATGATGATATTCCCTAAGAATGATGCATCCTTTAACTGGAACATACATTTTTTGTGCTTTTCATAAATATTCTCATTTCATAGGTTCTTTATCATAGTGATCATAAGCTCTTCATTATCCTAATTTCTTTTGGATTATATTAGAATATCATCTATAATGATTACCAAAAGAATTTCAATGTAATATCTATAGAATATATGCATCATGTCCATAGAGGTTTCTGGATAATTAGTGAGTTTGAATGGAATTACTATGAACTCACGGTTCATGTACCTTGTATGAAAATAAATATTTGGGATATCCACTTTTTTCACCCTAACATGGTAATATCCCGACCATAGATCCACCTTGGAGAATTATTGTGATCCACATGACTAATTAAAAAGTCATAGATCCATGGTAGATGATACATTTTATTTATCATGATCTTGTTGAGCTCACGATAATCAATGAAAAGGTGCACTGACTCATCCTTCTTATTGATGAAGATGACTAGTTAGCCTCAAGGTGAAGCAATTGGGATTATGAACACTTTATCCTGATTCTCCTGTTATTGATTCTATAGTTCCTCAAGTTCCACAAATTCCATTCAATATATATTCCAGTATAATGGAAATTCAACCTCTCTTATAGGAGTAAGGCAATAAAAATCTTCTGGAAACACATTAACATATTCCCTTATAATGGGTATGTCTTCAAGGATGAACATTTCCTTATACTCAATCATTTGAGCTAGATAAACGTTCTCATAGGGAAATAATATCAATTCTAGAGATGTTGGTTCCAAATAATATTCATCCTCCTCCTTGAACGTGTATATAACCAGGGTTCGATTTGTGATACAGAGAGTGATTTTCCCTCTCACGAAAATTTATATTGGATCTATACATGGAAATAAAATCCATACCCAAAATTGCATCAAATTACACTAAAGGGAATACCAAATGGTTCACTGTGAAGTTTATTTCACAAATTTTGATAGTCAGGAGTTATATACTTGGGACATAATAATTTCATAATTTTTACTTTTCACTGAAATCTCTACTTCCATGATTTTTTATGGTGTTTGAATAGTTCTACTAAATCTTTGTGATATAAAAGAATGCATAAAACCAGAATCAAAACACACATCTCTATTCTTGAATGAAAAACTAGTGAACCTATCACCACTTCATTGTCGGGATCCACCTTAGCGGTTGTGACGAAAACAATCTCACCCTTTCTTCCCTGGAGGTTATTGGTTGTCTCTAAAAACCAATGGATTAGTTCATTAGTTTGAAAATATCCCTAGTTCCATGAATTTTATGTAATGAATAATGCACTAAGGGTTGACCAAAGAATGAATTTCTTCCATAACATTATTGTGTTTCCCCTGTTAGAAATATCTAGCTAGGTTTCCTTCTATCCCTCACCTAAAGCATTTCCTCACCCCCCTTAGGCAATTTCTGGTTTTCTTCTTTTCATTTTTTTGATAAGTGGGATGTTGAAATTTCTTATCACAATTAGATTTCTCCATCAAACCACCAAAAATAAACTCAATTTTCTACTTCTTATCCTCATGTTTCCCTTGATATTTGCTGATTTTCTTTTCAACTTTGAGGGAAAATCAAACAATTTCCTCATTGAAATCAAAGCCTGAGATCATGAGGAATTTTCATAAACTTGGTTTTAACCCACCAAATATGATTTCAAATTTTCCCTCAGTGGTATCAACAAAGTCAAAGATGTATCATGCAAGTTTTTTGAATTTTTCCTCATACCCATTGATAGATTCGTCATCTTTTTTCTTTTGGTAAAGTAAATACCTTTCCATTTTAATTCTATGAGTAGATGGAAATTGGTTAGGAAATAACATTTTCTGAAATTCTTTCCACACCATCACTTTGATCTCTTCGTCAGGAATCATATTTATGATCAATTTCCACTGGTAATCAAATTATCCCTCCATACGATAAACTACAATTATAACCTTCTCTTGATCATAACATTGAAGGATGGAGAATATATTATCAATGGATTTGATCCGTTTTCCAGTGATGAAGGGATAATCTGATCTATTTAATGTTAGGATCCTTTGTCACATAAGGATCTTAATTACAGTGATTTTATTTCGTAGGGTTATTTGGGAACACCCCCTAATCATTTTTTCTATTCATAACTCGGGCCCTTTGAGAGAGAATATCTACAATTTTTTTGGTTCTAATTCTCATCAGGTTGGGCATCTCATTGGGGCTATAATGACATTGCCCGCCACATTTATTATTTACATGATTCCTCTTATTTTTAGTCCGTTGGATAGAAGAAATGGAAAATTAAGTATGATTTTTTTAAACTATTAAACAAATAAAATGTAATACAATGACATTATAGAGATAAATTATAAATTACATGTTTTTCCTTAAATTATGAAGTTCTAAGCTTCAAAATATGTTATCCATGATCTATTTAGTAACATATATTCTTTTTAGTATTTTATATTCTCTTAATAATGGTTCATAATGAGATTATGAATTTACAAAATCATATCCCTTGATCATTTAAAACTAGGTGTGCATCTAGGATTATATTCATCCACCGTTTCCCGATTGAGCCTAACTCAACATACTGTTTTGTAGTTTTACCCCACTTTACAACTTTTACAGATCTAAACACTCATATAGTATCTTAGAATGTATGTTTTTCTTGATAAAACAATTACTCTATACCAACCAAAATCTAGGGTTTTTTCTTAAACTTATCCTTATCCCTATGGCTTTCTCCAAGGTTTTCTAATCCTAATCCAAAAAATAACTAACTTTCCATTGATACTAACTATAAAAACCATTCTATTTATTACATATGAATTCATGTTTATTATATATAATTATACATAATAAAACCCAGAAGATTGATAAGTCTAGTGTCTTTATAAATTATGTACATTTCATAACAACTTAAAATAGAAAATACATCATCTTTATTGAAAAATTATCTAACCCTCTTGTACTTAAAACTATAGTGGATAACCTGGGTATATACATAAGAAATGGGTGAGGTATAAAGCCTATTAAGGGAATAAACATGGCATAAAATTGAGATCATAATATATTTTATACATTAGTAATATTAATAGTGTATTAAATTGGTGAAAATACCAAACAAGATAATAATTCATGATATAACATTATAACATAAAGGCAACACGGTAAATGTGGCAAAAACATAAAACATTTCATCATAAACATTGGTCCAGGATAATTTCGAAGAAATCATGATGGAAAAAATACCATAATTTAATCTTGTTTACTCTATATCCCAACATGATGTATTATGATTCTAAACATTACCCAATCTAGTTTAGTAATATATAATTTTGGGAGCACCCATAACATTTATTTCATTCTCATGATTAAGTGTGCCACATATATCATACAACATGGATTCATTCATAATAATATTTTATTCCATTATAAATAAGTGTATAATAAATAAATGTAAGTACCCAATAAATATGTATAAGTGTATATGGTTTAACACCCTTTATATGAAATGGGTATGGTATTCACTACACCATTGATTTGGCATTGAAAATTATGGGGAAATTTCCACAACATAATGGAATTACATAAAGATTCATAAAATGGGTTGATGAGAGATAAAGGGGTATCTCATAATATGGAAATAAAATTTATAGTTATAGGTACATGGAATAATATATCCCAACAATAGGAATTGGAAATAAAATTCATAAGATAATGAAGAAACTTGAATAAATATTAGAAGGAAAAGAACCCTTACCTTGTGAGTGTGAATCCAAATTCTTGGGAGGGGCATCTTGACGGCTTGGGAGAACCTTGGGAGGACTCCATAGAGGTGAGGGAATATTAAGGACATTATCCAAGGATTTTGAGTGAATATAATTGGGATATTGTGCTGGGTTATATGGGATATGAGTGGGGAATTATTTATTATTTATTAAACATAGGTTTTGGAATCATTATAATAAAGTAACAAAAAAAACCATACCATGGTTTATTATAAAGGGGAGGGGTTTTCATTATTTTATAAGTTAAATGGCCAATATAATAAAATAATACCCTTACTTATGTGGAAGTAATTCATATTCTTTAAAATGATTTTAAAACATTAAAATTTAATAATGTTTTTTTAGAATTCATAAAGGGTTTATAAAATTAATAAAATAAACATTAAATAATATTATTTTGAAGTAAAAATAATAATATATCCTTGTATACCCTTTATAGTATTTATTAGATCACCTTTTCATTATTATGAGGCCAAAATACACCGTGAATATTTATACGGTACTTAATTTTTACCTAAATATCGGAATGTATTAGATAATTATTAAAAATTCACGAATAGATAATTTCTAAATTCTGATTACAAAACATTCATTTTTACAAAATAAATTTCAAAATATATTAATTTTCAGTTTTAAAATAATACTCCACATTTATGGGAAAATGCTGGGTTTTTGGATAATAACAGTTTTTCAAACACATAAAATTACATTTGACTTTATAAAAATAATATGATAATTTATTTTTAATAAAAATTATTTAATAATTATATTTTAATAAAATAATATTTATTTTAAAAATCCATTAATTCATCAAAATAAATTCCATAATTGAATTTGAATATTAATCAAATTTATAATTTTGGTTTTATTGCATGAAAATAAAAATCATTTATAAAGTAAAAACAATATGTTGAAAATATATTGATTATTATATAAAAATTATGTACATACTCATATTTCTATAGTCTTGATACATATCCCTTTAATACAACTGGATATTACTTAAGATTATGGTGAACAAAGATGAGACTTTCCTGGGGTGGTTCAACATATATGGTTTGTGATGTGATCTCGATGAAATTGAACTTCTCCCATAAATGGTTTCACTCATGATTAAGGTTTTTGGTCTTATATTTGGATTCATCAAGGTAAAATCATAGAGATTATATCTCATTCAAAAGCTCAAAAATGGTCTTTATAGGGTTCAATCCTACTGGTTGAGGTCATCACTTCCTTTTTCAGTGTGAGTAAGATTTTTTAAAAATCTATGTTTATACAAATCATGTGATATTTTTTCAACAACTATATTATAAATGGTAATGATTTTTAATGATTTAAATTTTATAGGATATAATAAAACCAAATAATTTCATGTATTTTCTATAACCATAGTACATAATAATAATTTTTTTAAAAAATAAATGGGATTTTATTTTATAAAATTTCAGGTCGTTAAAAACCATATGGTTGATGATAATAGAAACAACTTCCTATGGCGACAGGTACACAAGATATTTCCTCATTTTATACAACATGGATTCAATTTTAAAACATAGTTGAACTTTGGTTTTAAGGTTACCAATTACGTACATTTTTTTAAAAAAAATCGTTGTTTAATCTTAAAAAACCATCAAGCGGTATTTAATCTTTACCATGTGATTTCAATAATGAAATAATGTTTTAAAATGAAGTGTTCGTGTTATTGAAAAATGGGATCATAACATAAAGACAATATACTATATATTATAGTTTATGGATGACCCGACTATCTTGTAAATATAGACACTCATATAGTGAAACTAAATATTTTTGCTTACTCAATCATCTGATATAACTGAGTGGTAGGTAAGGAGTGGAATGAGATTCAAATACCTATACAAGGTTATATAGGTCACTACACATGTGGATCAATCTTAAATAAGTAATTATTATAAGTAAATGTTTTCTATAATGAAAGGCTATTCCAATACAAGTCCCCAAGTTCTATATTAATATCTTGAAAACATCACAAGTTCTTGATTAATCCTATGCAAGTGCATGTCGTAGACTCTAATCGTTACACCATGGGGTCATTCCTATGTAGTCTAGATATCACAGTCCATGAATGTTAAGTTTCATGGAGTTAATATTACACAAGAAAAAATATTATAAGCCAATGAAATTGTTATAGGATATGGTACTTGCATTAGAGATATAAGGACACCCACATAGATCTCTCTATCACATCATATGTTAGATAGTTTCATTATCTATTGTATATTGCAATATAGTTTTAAAAAATGGGAAAATTTATTTTTCTATATTTCAATTAATAATTTAATTTAATGGTTAATAAATAATAATAAAAATTTATTTCAAGATATTAATTAATTTTAATTGTGTTTATATATTATCTAATTATAAAGCATATATAATTAATTAATTAGATGTTTATGAAATATATATTAGTAAATATTCTATAATAATATTTTTAAATCATAAAATACATTTTTAAAATTATATTCCATGAATTAAAATTTAGATATAAAATGTTTATATAGAAATTATGAGTGCAATTTATAAAATTTTTATAAAATACAAAATAATGCAAATATATAACGAAGTTTATATTTAAATTAATGATTTATTCATAACTATTAATTTGGATTTTTTAAATTAATGTTTTTTTGTTAGAAATTATTTAAATCACATCAAAAAGTAAATTAATGGTTGTTATGATCAATATTTAAATAATGTTATATATGTGATATTTAGATAATGTTAATTATTTACAAAAAAATATCGAATATAAAAAGTTTATATTTGGTTTGATATAATATTTTTTAATTAAATTAAATATAACGAATAAGTCAAAAGAGTTCATATTAGAAGTAAATATAATGTATTTCTATTTACTTTAATATGGAATGTTCGTAATTCATTAATAAATTATAATCTATTTATGATTGTTTATTTTGGACTCATTTATAAATGTTTGTACTGTGTTTAAATATATTAATAGTTTATTTAATTTTTTATTCTGCTTTTATTCAAGAATATAAATGTTTTATTTTGAATGGTTATTTATGCTTTAATTTAATGTTTAAAATAACTTCTATAGATTGTCATAAATTAATATAAGGAGTTTCATGCTAGGTATAATAATTAATTTAATTTTCAACTTCCTTAACTTTTGCTTGTATTAGGTAGTGATATTGAATTAAGAAGATAATTTTTGTGTGTATATATATATATATATAAATATTAGGAGTTAGAAATATGTTGGGATTATGGTCCCTCTTATGTAAATTATCCTTGGTTATAGGGACTCTGAGTTAGAGTGCTCACAATCCTAGAAACTTATGTCTTGTCTAGAAAAGTGGTGTTTGCTGTTTTTAACTCCAAGATTTATTTTGTGGGGGTCATTAGTTTCATATGATTCTAATACTTTACATGAAAGTGTTTCATTCAGATTATTTATGGGAAGCATTTGGATATGTATGGATATAGTTCGATTTTAATTGGGGTTACTAACATAAGTAGTGAGTTGTGTAAATGGTTGAAAATAAATATAGTTTCAAATTGGTAAGCCATGCCAAAGATGGATTCCCCAATATTATTTTGAGTATGCAAAGAAAGTAATTAGGTGACCCTAATCATTAGGATCCTTATTATTTGTATATTTTTTGCATTACCTAAAGTTAGGGAACCCTAAATTTTAGGATACTAGAAGAAAAAAGATGAGATAATATATAGGATGGATTAAAGTAAGAGTTATCCAATCAACTTTCCATGATTAATATATGATATGAATTACATGACTATATATCAGATATAATAATGGATAATTTTCAAGATAACTAGTATAATTCACAATGAAATATGGGTATTGTCCCACTAATGGATATAATAAATTTAAAATAGGTAATAATTTTAGTGAGAGATGTTTTTAAAAGTCCTTATTAAATGTTTTTAAAACATGATATCCATTTGTTGTAAAATTTTGTTGTAGATAAATATAATCATCATCATCAAACGTGATGTTTATTTCAATATATAAGAATGAGAAGCTTAATGTAAGTAACTTCATGGACTGTTAAAAATCATAAGATTTGTTATTAATAAATGATAATTAAATGTTTTAAGGAAAACACCTTCCTGGGTAAAATTATTTTGAATTAGTTCAATGTGTGGGTATACTAAATGATTATGATAATGATAAAATAATTTAATAAAGTTATCATTATTTATTTTTCTAATTAAATTTTTTTTTTGTCATCAATGGAAATTTTCAAATAATTTGAATGAGTTCAAGAAAATTTTACTCAATATTCTCAAAATGTTATGGATAAAAGAATTGGGCTTATAATGTCTAGGTTATGGTTTTGTGTTGATAGTACGTGTTAGTAAAATTTCAAAATGGAAAGAGAAAAATTATTCAGATAAACCAATAACATTTTTATGAGAATCCAATCAAGGTCTTTAAAACTTAAGTGAGTTATTATGAAAGGAGAGTAATGAATCCATAAGATGGAATTAACCTGAATACCAAAAGGGGTTTGAGAAACTCCATAGAATGACTATGTTAGGTATTAGTTTTATATGAAATTTTATTTCATATTAAGGGTATATGATACCAATTGTATAAATTGAAATTGTTTATGTATAATGGAGCATAAAATGAGAAGAACATTTGAAATTAGTATATTAGTTTAAAATCATGGGTTACTTAATCATGGACTAGATGTACCCTAGTGGTACAGGCTCCTTCTTGGCATCCAAAAGACCCAAGATCAAATCCGGATAGGGGTGAATTTCTGGGTTACTGTAGTAGTACTGTAGCAGGGCACTATAGCAGTATTGTAGTAATGGAAGAACTGTAGTAGCAGCGGCACTGTAGCGGCGGAGGGACTATTGGTGGTACTGTAGCGGCGGCTGTACTGTAGCTGGTATTGTAGCAGCGCGTGTACTATAGCAGTACTGTTGACTGAGGGGTCCTTTGGGCCCAAAATGGGCTTTCGATCCATGTATTCAGGCCACTTGGCCTTGGGACTTTAGGATTTGTAACGGGTCTCCCACTACCAAGTCTAAAGACGTATTTGCTTTAAATAATAAACTGAGGCTTCAGCCCCAACCATAAAAAAAATGGACTGAATGCAAAGGAAAAAATATATCGAGCTCAGAATAATCAACGTAAATTATGAATATATTTATCTTATTTCTCTAATATGATAAAATAAGTTGTTTCTTAATAAATAAATATTACAGACAACATGAGAATATAGTTTTAATAAACAAGGTTAATGATTCATCAAATTCAATAACATACATGAGAAGGAGATAAATTATAAAAATATTTAATCCTTAAGTTTATTAAAATATTATGGATTTTACCCCACTATAAGTGGAATATTTTATATAATAATATCATTTTCAGAAAATATATCTCTAAACACATAAAATACCATATGAGATATAAACAAAATAGTTTATTAGTTAAATATTATCATTAAAAGGAAATAAATGTCATTTCTCAAGAACAAACAAGTCTATGAATCTTAGTCAGATATTATTAATAGAATATAGGATCAATAAGGATAATGGGTGTATATTTGGACTTTGAGAAGTTCAAAATTAGAAAATAAGGTATTATTCTTGTAAAAATACAAAGTAAAAGTCACATTATATCCTAATGTAGATTTGGATATATTTGAATAAAATTATTACAACGAGATTCAATAGTCACCAAAAGATTTAAAGGGAAATATTTTGATGGAAATGGATCTAAGAATGATTATGGTTATAAAATTATAAATATTTATAAGTAGAAAATAGAATTTATTAACATTATAGCTTCGGATATTGTGAAATTAATGAGTTTTAATACTATGTTTTAAGAGTTTAGAATTAGGAATATGATTTCTATGCCTCCACATTATTTAAAATTGGTTTTTGTATAAATGTTACCCACTAAATAGTTTTGTTAGATCATTTTATCAGTTAGTCACATAGTGATGTGATAATAATTACATAGATTTTTAATGAGTTTAGAAATCCCATTAATGTTTACAAAACATAATGCTGATATGGAAGTCTATTATTTGTGATATGTTAAAAAAACACTAATATATAGATTTATTAATTATTTTTAACAAATTTTAAGGTTATAATATATATATAATGTTATAAAAAAGGAAATATACAATTTATTATTCTTTCACCTTGGGTGCACACACACACACACACATATTTCATGAAGTGAAATGATAATTGAATTTTCAAGGTATAACTTTGAGTTATCCATAACCAAATTCCATTATGGAGTATTATTGGTTATAATGAATTTTTAAGGATAACATGGTTGAAATTATTGTAATGAAATATGGAATATGATCATGAGGTAGAAAATGGTTTTTGTGTACTGGATGGCCCATTAAGTATATAGGATAGAAAATTTCATACACTATGTATTTGGTATTATAGGGGTTCATGGTTTATATTTATATTTACCCATACCTGAGGTTGGAGAGATTCCCAGAATGAGTACCTTCATAATTTGATATCTTGATTACACAAACCATAAGACTCAACTATTTAGAGGGTGGTTAGGTATATTTCTAACCATGTGATCAGTTTGAGCTTAACCATATGTTATTTTTTCTCTCATATGATATGTATGAAATATGGGTCCTCTATTGAGGTAGATTGAAGAAGTGTACAACCATACTTAGATAACATATATGATGTTCCTATCTATTGAGTGAGGTTCATTTGAGGTGTTCATCCATAATGGTGAATGAATTATGATGTATTAATAATCATGGTCATTCTGTACTTGGAGTATTGAGAATATATGAGTGGATATATGATACTGACATACATTGTGTCTCATGGTTACTCTATATCTTGGAAAAATGGACATATGAAAATTTATTCTTAGAAATGACACAGATTGTGGAAATAGGTATATAGATACATTTTTTTTGTTGAACATCAAATTATACCACTTTATAGCTTGAGTAGAATTGATAATTTTATAGAGGTTGTTATTTTCTTACATTTATATATCCATGAATTTATATATTTTTTAATTATCGAAAGTACTATGGGGATACGCGTTATGGTTGATTTTGTAGTGATTGTGTTTTACCCAGAGATCTTCTCTAAAATAGTTTAAGAGTTTATCCCAAAATATTTTTTCGTGGGTATTCACAAGGCATTACATATTTAGTGATATATGGTGAAGTTGATGATAGACTTCCAAAAGTGTTTTTGATGATATCCAAAATGATTTTTAAAATTATTTCACTAGTTATTATATATGATAAAATATGAGGTGGATTTACATGAATTCTATGAGGCTTTAGGGTAAGGAGATATGCCCTAAACCTTATATACATGATGTATATTGACTATATCATAAGTGATGATAAGATATATCATATGGTATGATATACTTTCAGGCAAAATAATACATGGGTATATCATTCCCTATGATATAAGGATATCTTATGGATTTCCATTACCTTATAAAGGTATTAAAACATAAATGGTTAACATTTAGAATATCTTATATTAATATCCATAATTAATGATAAATTTCATGAAGATGAGTTGGTTGGGATAATATATACTAGATGAATATTACATTTTCATTAACTGCATGCTATGCTATTTACTTATATGTTATAAACATATGAGTAAATTAATATGGTTGGTTGAATGTCCATGAATAGTCTATATAAGGATATTGAGGACATCTATATGGATATAATTTTTATTATATTCTCATGTATATTATCTTTATAGATCTCTTTTTTATTACCTTATCCCTATGAAATACTAATATATCATGGATTTTATAAGAGTCTTTCCCATTTGATTGGAAATTCAGTATATCCAGTGGATTCATCAAAGGGGAAGGGTTCAATAGGATACCTTTGAGGGATCTTAATTAATAATTTGGTTGATGAATTTAGTGATAAATTCTTATTGTTAATGGTATATAAGGTTGTTTTATCAAATTATTTAACATTGATTTGGTTCAAAATACGGTTTTATATTGGGTTTTAATGTAATGTCTCGAACATTATTGTACTATTATATTGTGTCTTTTGGTTGTTGGAGGTATCTGGAGAAGGTTAGAGGAAGAGAGGTGTTGATAAAGCTAATATTTTAGTTATGGGGTGTTTCATGGTATGTACAAATTTTTTGTTCATTGAGTGGAAGGTTGAGAATTTGTGGCATTACTTATGGTGGATGTCATGCGAGTTTAGTACAACACTATTTCAAATAGAAATTTTGGTCATGGTGCTAAGTGTCTTGGTCATAGTGTGAAGACTATCAGACCATTATTATATAATAGTTAATAGATAAAACATAAGGATTTTAAGGTTTTGAGTTACCCATACATATTTTTCTCTCACATCATGAAGAGTTTCAGTCATGGAATGAAGGGTCATTGAGTGTTTGTTTAATTTTTTTACATGAGTTTCCATTATGGTGTGATCCAAATTTATATGGTGTGAATCCATGATTGGATATATTTTTTGTTTTACCTTTTTGGGTGCCAATGTTTCATGGTTCTCCTATTTCATTATGTCTTGGTTCATATTTGTGCCATGATTTTTAGAGGATAATATACCAAGGGAAATCAACCTTGGTCATGCCAGGGCCTTCATTATATGATTAGAGTTTGGGTAGTTTTGACCATGAGATTTTTGATGAAGATAGAGGGGATCACATAATGATTTATAGTGGTTTTCTTGACCTATCCCCATAATAGAATGATGATGAAAATACATGTCATGGTTCCTTAAATTTATTGTTTTAGTATAAATTCATAATCCCATTAAAATTATTCTAAATTCCTCAGTTTTTCATGAACCTTAGGAGACCATAGGTGAATCCTTGGAGACCATTGAGTGCCCTTAAATTTCATTTGTCCCTTTTATTTAATAGATTAAACAATTTTTAATCCAAGGTTAGTTTATTTTCTCTTCTTTTATATTCTGTCTCAATCATTATTTTTCCAGAATCCATAAAAATATTTTTACTTGGTTTTATAAGCTTTGGGTTAGAGTTTTTGGTGGTATTTTCTATGCTCTATGTTATTAAGATTTTCCTAATGTGATGTTGGATTTATGATCATTTCCGTATCTTTGTTCTTGCACAATTATTATTGAAGATTCATTTGAGGTATATTATTTGAGACTTATCCTTTTATTTACGTAAATTTATGGAACTATCATTCCCATGTCTTTATTGGCGGGATAGTATGAATTATCCTAAGAAAGATAATAGATGGACTAAAAAAACCTAGGGGGGTTGATTCACTTGTGTTATATATGTTTTTATTATATTTAATGTAATTAAAATGGGATAAAGAACCATTCTCGAATCGACCACATGGTTTTATGGCTCATGAACTAATCATAAAAAAATACCTATAACATTCACCTGACCAAGTGTTCATTATTGTTTGGTTTATCCGGCCATGCAGACTAACCTCACACCAATGACCCACTTTTCATTTCCATCCCAAAATTTATTTCAACCCCAATATAAACTCACAGAATTAGAATTAGGATCATAACATAATCAATTGTAAATTAATAAAAATTATTAATTCAAAATTGAAACCCCACTACCCATGGTAACTCAAGAACTATCACGAAAGATGGTGTTCAAGGACCCACTCATGAAAAAATACCTTTGTCCGGAAAACAATCCAAACTCAATATTACCAAAATACCTAAAATATAAACAGAGTGAATCAATAATCTAGGTACCTACTATGAAATTTAGGCTCTGATAAATTTTTTAATGAATCATCCTGGGTCTAACATCTCAACCAACACCTAACTTGGCCCACAATTGGACCAAAGGATGTTCTCGATCCATAAGGGCTAAAAACATGTTCCTGGGTATCAGGAATTTAGTTTTGGAATTATTTAACCTTCATTATCAAAATGAAATAAACTAGTATTAGAAATAGATATAAAATCCATCCGATATGTAATAATAAATAAACATCAATAAATGGATAAGAATACAACTGAAATAAAATATAGCAGAAGAAGAAACCTAAAAATACCCTGAAAAAACACTGATGAAAAATCCCAAAATAAATAAAAAAATAAAAAACTAACATAAATATCTCTAACTACACCACAAGTTACCCTATGAAACTCATCACATCCCACTTTTCTACCAATGGATGAACCCAAACCAAATAACTAAGGCTAATATGGGTACCGAGAACCTAAAAAAGATCTATATAGGTGTTTGATAAACCTCCTAGTAAGTTTCCTCCAACCATTACTATGGAACTTTACATAGTAATATAGTTCATAAATTCAATTTTGGACATATGATAAAAATTGGGTTTTAACACAATTTATAAAATAAATTCATTAACACGTCGCTTATACATTTACACACAACTACCCTTTTTCATAAAACAAAATAGGGTTGGATGAACATTTTAATTAGGTGATTCAAACTATTAAAAGGGGACCTTTAAAACTATAAAAACAATACCAATCACTATTTATCCCTCTTTCTAAACATTTATTGAAGACTCATTTTTCATAAATCTCAACAAAAAACTATTTCTGAAGAAAATAATTTATGAAATACCCAAATAAAATTCCTCTTTAAATTTATATTTAAAACCGTTCTAAATTAACCAATTTAAAAGTAAAGAAACACTCTAAAATAGTTAAATAAATCAACCATAGGAACGCAAGCGTCATGTAAACACAATACAAGAAACAGAGAAACAATAGTTCCAACAATCAAATAAAATAAGGTAATACAATTGATTCCTTAACTAAAGTCTCCTAAAGTGTTCTCAAAAGGACCTAGCATTATATAAATCACCCATAGGCTCTATAAATGAAGACTTTAACTAGGATCAAAGAACCTATAAGAAAAATTCTGAACCTTTTAACATTCTCGATAGTCCCAATAAACTCTCTAGAGGAAAATGGAACAAAATCTCATCTCTTATATGCGATATAAAAATGTTTCTAACTCATAAGGCTGGATATCCTCTTGACCTAATAAACAAGGTATAAATGAGTAGACATACACTACTATACTTGTGGAATTTTTCTCATACTATAGACCTACTATCTATCCAAGAATCCCATGATGATTCTAATAGATGCTATCCCAAATAAACTATCAAATATCTAAAATAAAAAACAATTGAAATAACCCAAATCTCACTTCCTACACCCTCAAAAGATATAACCCCATTAAAATATATGCATTAGAGGAACATAAATAGGAATCAACATAAAACATAACCTTATAGGATAAAAAACTACCACAGGGTTTAACAATTTTCATATGAGACTAAGAGGGCCTCAAACATTAATAAAACCTATTTTCTTAAAGTAAAAACTGGGCTTTCACAAAAGTGATTGGGAATGCAATACATTTTTAACACCATTTTAAAACCACATTACTAATGATCTATGAACAAAATTTTTCAAAATATACACAAAAATATAATTTTTAAGTCTAACCCTCTCCATAAAATCACTTTTTAGAGAAATATACTCCATTGAAAAAGAATTCAATTATTGTAATGTACCCTTTTTACAAAAAAACCTCTTCTAGAATTTAAGGCTACTATGAGACCCCAAAGTCTCAAAAACAATTTAATTTTAATTAATATAAACTATATTAAATTTCCAAAAAATTAATTTAAGTCATCACACACATAATCTAAATATAAAACTTGTTTCAAACACCACTTTAAAACTTTCAAATTTCATTAAGATACTTGGTCATTTTAGAAAACACATGGCATTTGACATAGGTCCACGATAGGTCCTTAAAAAAATTTCAACCATTTATAAACCAAAAAAGGGTTTATAATATAAATAAATTCCATGAAAATCCATTTAAAAATGCTTGAACCATTTTAAAGAATCCAATTGGTTATTTTTACAAGTTCTTGGCATGCAAAAAATCCATGCCATGAAAAAAAAGTAATTTGAAAATCATTTCTAGCATACACTGGTCTTATAAAATAATTCTATAATTATATGAAATAATTTCAAAACAAAAAATAAATTTATAACATGAATTATAAGGTAATTTCAGTGAAACACCAGCCTCATTTCAATATGAACCGTCCAAAATCCATCACCTTCAATGATGAACACCCAACTAAGCCAAGAAATGACCTCCTAAACCCTTGAAAAACCAAATCCCCATCATAATAACCTACCATAACCCTAATACACATTCATATAGTTATCATAGTTCATGGAAATAATAAAAACCGGAAGAGAATGTAAAAGGAGAAGATGGAAAGATAATGAGAAGAAATGAGGTCTTACCCACTAGAAATACGAGGAATAAGAAGATCCAAGTAAAACGGGAAGAAGGGAGAGATATCCCATTAGTACACCCCATGTTTGGATGAGAAATATCGGAGGAAAAAAGTTCCATGACTTAAATTTCTAATATTGGAAAGGTAAATTTACCACTTTTAATGGAATATGGGAGGCTTTATGGTTTGGGTGCACAATTTTCTAAACCATGCACTAACAATAATGGAGCTACTACCTAAAATAAAATATTTGACATGGGTATCTTGGGATCACTACATGATTTTATTAACCGTGAAATAATTTAGATAAATACATTTGTCAAATTATAAACCCATTTTCATACATTTAATGCATTGGTTTCCTAACAATGTGCAGGCCATATGTAAAAAATCTGGTTTTGATAGATTTTTCCTTAGAATATTTCTATATATATACTTGGATTTATTGATGGATTCAGTGTGGTTTTTAGGAGTCTTTGGATCCTAGGATTTATATATTAAAAATATTAATATATTTTAATGCACACACACACATTATTTCAATTTAAATTAATTTTCTTTTAGTTCAGGACCTAGAATAGAAAATCCCAGACCTTTTTTTGTTTTGAAATGTGGGGTTCACACTAGGTATAATATAACATTTTTTGGTGTCAAGAATTTCATGGATGCTTCTCTTTGGTGGATATGTTAAATAATTTAATTTATTTTCATCATTTTATTTTCCAACATAAATTCATCTGTAAATACACCACTATAGAAATTCTATAGTATTATTCACATAACCCTAGGATAATTGGGAGGAGCCTTGGAAATTCTAATTTGGTGGAACATATTAGAGGATTATTAGAGATCATATCTTGGTGGATCAAGTGGAAGTGAACTCAAAATTTCTTTTTCTTCACTAGAGAATGTGTTCTTCAATAATGATAGATCATGTTTGTCAGAAGTCATTTTTTTGTGGATTATTCCACCTTTAATAAAATTTTAAAGCTTAAATTTTAAGTACTTTATTTTTTATTGGAAATTACACATTCTTATCATGAGCCCGATATACAAATTAAATTATTTAATCCAATTTAATCTTTATATGCCATGATATCAACCTAGAAATCCATGACTTGTAATAACTGGTTAAGAATGCTTGGATAATGATCTATTTTACCTTTTTTGTTGTGTATTTATCCCCAATTTTATTCATTTTCATTTCCATTAGATTGTGTGTGCACTGTTCGACTTACTATGATGGATCAGAGCATAATTGAACACCTAAAAATCGGATAGAGATGTGAACAGCAAGAGGCTTTGCAATTTGGGGAAGGATTTTTGTGGTTTCATAGTTTTGAGTGAAAAATTAAGGTTTTATAATGCTAAATGATGACGGTTCTTGTGACAGGATCCCAATGATTAATTGAATTTTGATTTTCGTCCATAATAGGATGGGAATCGATGGTAAAATGCATTTTCCTTTGATATTGGGCAGTCGAACAGTGAGATTTGGGACCGGAGAAGTGGATAGTGGAAACATTTGAATGATATGTTCTTTTTTCAAAAAATGTGACTATTTGTTTTGTAGCTCAAAAGATAATGTGAAATGGTATATAGAATTTGTAGTAGCTAGGGTTTTCAACCGAGTTAAGGATCACATGCATGTGGCTAGGACCACACATCATGTGACCGTACCGGAAAATATAGTTTGTGTTCCAGCTACAAATTATTGAGACCTGGTGTGGGAAGAAACACTATATACACCAATAGTACACAAGAAGGCCTAGAGGTAAACAAGAAATACTAGGTACCCAATCATGGATAGGTTCACAACCAAGTACATGAGCATGATTTTTAGTACATGAGAACAACTTGAAGTAAACTAGCATGTTAAGGAGCACATGGGTAGGCCCCAGGTGACTGATATAATCTATGTACCACTGATACACACTATGCATTATGACATGAATTCCTAATCCATTTATAGATGAAAACATGTTCTAGTGATGAGGTGGGGTCACATGCCATGTGGACCCTCATAAACACCTTGCATTCCCTCAAGAACTTATTCCTCTCACATCTACTTATTTAAGACTTAGATTTTGGCCCAAAAACTATAGTAAGTGTTTTTACATAAAATTTTATTGTATCCTTCATAGTACCTTTTTAGATACAATTTGAGGTGTTCTAAGCATGAAAATTCTTTAAGTGATGATTGACAATGGAAGTGATTAGGTTAAGATCATCACAATGATTCTAGGGTCAGTGCTCCCCTATCTCAGTAGGGAACACACCCACATACTATTTATATAGGTAGTGTTGGTACTTTCCTACACTGGGAACATGTCCTCTATCTATGGAGTGGTACCCCCCCAACATTGAGCTCTGGAAGAATGTGGTTCCTCTATGAGAGATGAGGATCTGTCAGTTGTGGAGAGTAGTAGCAAGGAGCGAGTCCCTCTATATAGACTATGTTGAGGTTTTCTTTGATGTTGGACAATAAATATTGAATTTTAGAGATACTTTAAGACTCATATACTTTGGATAGGATATGACATATAGATCCACTTTTTCTCCCTATTGGGGTTTTTTATGAGCATATGTATATGTTGGGTTTTTATATCCTTCTTATTATGAATTGAACTGACTTCAATCTTATGTTTTTTTTGTTTTCTGTTTTACGGGGTGTCCTTATGAGTATGTATATATCCACTCATGCATGGGATTTTCCTCAACATTTCATGTCTTGTGCATATGATAAGAATATAATCAGAGACATTAGATAAATTAGTGATACTTGGATACATTCACCATTTACGATGGTCAAGATTTTGAGATCAAGAGCCATGCTCTCTCAGTTTTTTTGCATTCAAGTTGTTGTTAGGCTGGGACTTCATTTCTAATTGGGTGTGTATTTTAACCATTTCTTTTTTTCTTTGGATTATTTTTTTTCACTTTTTTATATTCCCTAGATTCTATTGCATGTGTGTATTACTCTACATAATAGTGTATTTTATTATTTCTTTCCACTATAGTATGGAGAGTTTTGGGTGTATGCGTATAAATATATTAGGATAAGGCCTCCAATTTTATGTTATTCCTTCTTGGTGCCGGTGTCCAAACACTATCCTATAGGAGGTGGGCTTGGGGTTGTGAAATATCAGCCTTCCATCATCCAGGTGGGACCTAGTGGATCAGTTTATTATAGAGTGGTATTAGAGAAGTTCATCCCTTGGGAAAGTGGTTGGAAATTTCTTTTTATGAGGAATTAGATATGAATTAGTAAAATAGTTCCTGATTTTCTTGAGTGAAGCTTTTAGGCCAAGTAAAAAAATATTGTTGTGGTGGATGAAATATCCATTCACCAAGGCTTTGACTACTTACTTATCTCTTTTGAATATCAATACATTATTTGTAGGGAATAGTGGTACATGCATCATATAGGATTGAGTCCTTTTACTATATTTCTTGATTCAGCTCCCCAAATATATATTATAATCTATCCATGTTATATCATGATCACTTCTAGGATGCCACCACAAAGAAATTAGTTCATGATTATGATGCACACAGGCTTAACTTTTATCATGAGCGCTAGTATTAGAGACCACTATGGTCCAACAACAAGCCAGATCCCCAAAAAATAGAGGATTTGATGGATTAGGTGATTCAATTATTCAAGATGGATTAGACCATAACTAATAGTTGTTTGTGCTAGTATCTAATTTTTCAATGGATTAGTAGTGTGGTTGTGGAGTCTAGTGATGCAAAACCATAATGATATGACACTCGCATGCTCCAAATTCTAATTGTTATTTCTAGGGGAGTACTACCATTCATAATTTTTATTAGTTTTGATACAGAAGATTATTGAGATATATTAGGGTGATATTGTAGTGGATGAGTTTTCTATCAGGTTTATTGACTTAATGAGATACTCCCTTGATATGGTGCTATATGGATTATTCTAGGTGAGAAAGTTTTAGAATGGTATCTGAATATACATTCAAGATAGTGTGGCCTCTATATACCTTCCCACTTTTGCTGGAGTATTATAGAATACTTTGGTGAAGTGATATTCCTTGTAGAGGGATACTGGGTGGTTGAATTTAGTAATTGGTATCATTTCACTGAGTCTTCTAAATCAGCTATTAGGCATTGGGCATCGAAGTATCAGCAAAGAAATTATTTTCATTCTCAGACACAAACATGTAGATCAATGAATCAAGGATCGTGTATAGGATCCAACCATATAGGTGAGGGTTGACTTTATTCATGTGATTGGAGGGGTCACATGAAAATTTATTCCATAACCTTTAATTATGATTAGGATATGTAGATAGTGGATGAACCACCACAGAAGAGGAAACAATATGATTAGGAATCCCATAAGCATGGTTAGGGTGGCCTCTATGGAGGCTGTGTATACATAGGGATAAGTAGATCTCTAGTGGGAGGAGCTTCTAGTGTAGGACAATTCTATGAGCTTCTTCCACCACCACCACCCCTAGAAAACCCATTTCATACTCAGAGAGCTATTAGTCACGGCTGTGGATAGATTTAGTATATTGAGGGCTATCACTAGGTTGCACATGAGATGTTTTGAGGTTTGATTTCTGTCTTTATACAATATACCTAGTACTAGTTGACATAGAAATGGATCATTCCTTTTTCACCCTATCCCATGCACGAGAGCTGTAGATTCTACTAGATAATTTATCCTAGAAACTATTGATGTATGTTCCTACAAGGAGTGATTATTTGATATCCTTTATATACTTGAATTATGAGCTAGTGACCTGTGCAGAAAGTTTCTCATGGGACCTATTGTTCACCACAATGAAACCTTATATAGGAATCTTGGGTATGGGTTTGTTATCCATGGTTCAATCCCATATTTACTATCATTACAGATGAGTTAGATGACTTCAGATATATGGGATGATATTCTCTTTTATGGGTGAGAGAGATCTCATGGTAGAGTGAGAGGGTATTATAGGTAGGAATCTAAAACCCATCATCCATCACTTGCGGAGTTTATCCCTTTGCATAATAGGGTCTTTGTGGATCTAGATTCTTTTAGTAGTGAATTACATTATGAATTCATTACTTGAGGATGATTTTCCACTACCGCCAAGGTGGTATACATAATTATACATCAAATTACACACTGATACTACATCAATATATTCTAAAAAATATCAGATTACCCCTACCAAGATTCAGGATTTGAGGGTGCAGCTGGAGGACCTTTGAGGGAAGGGTTTCATCAGACCCAGTGTTCCGCCCTCGGTAGTTCTAGTTTTTTTCATGAAAAAGGTAGAATGGATATTTAGGATTTATATCAATTATCAATTCTTAAACCAGATAATGGAAAAGAAAAATTCACCCTTTCTATCTTTTGAGAACTACTTTGATCAGTTGATAGGAATGAGTTGGTTCTCAAAGATCGATGTCCAGTTTGGCTAACACTAGTTGAGGGTTCACATGGTTAATATTCTGAAGAAGGAATTATAATGTTTCTTTAGACACTATGACTTCCTTTTGATGCCTTTCAATGTGAAAATACCCCCTCGTTGTTTTTGGATCTTATGAATTGGATCTTTAAGACATACTTGGTCCAATTTGTGGTTGTCTTCATAGATGGCACAAAAAATTTACTCTATGTCATATGAGGTTTATATAGATAATTTGAGGATGGTACTAGAATTACTTTTGGATCAATAGCTTTATGGTAGCTCTCAAAATTCCAGTTTTGGATCTATATGTTTCACTTTCTATTGAATGTCATTTCTAAGAAGGGTTTAGCTGTGGACCAAGAAAAAAATTATTGTCGCGATTGCTTGGGATCCACCCAAGAGAGTGTCATTGGTGTAGAGTTTTTTTTTACTTGGTGGTGTACTATAAGAGGTTTTTGGATGAATTATCTTGGATTTTTCCCCTTTGACTACCCTTATGTATAAAGGGAATATGTTCACCTGGAAAGAGTAGTTTCAGAGATCCTTCAAGGAGTTGAGATTGAGGTTTACTAGTTCTCCTGTGTTGAGAATAATAGAGGAGGGAATAGATTAAATTTTATTTTGAGATGCCTTTGGATCTGGGATTAGATACATTTTGATGTATAAGTAGGTAGTGATCACATATTTTCCGACGAATTTTTAACCCCATGAGTAGAACTAAACTAATCACAAATGAAATTTGTCAGAGGTATTATTTGATCTAAAGGTGTGGAAGAACTAAATTTTGTGAGATTGATTTGTTGCATACTCATAACACTAGATTCTTAGGTATATTTCCACTCTGATGGATCTCAAACTAAGATAGAGGCACTGGTAATAGTTCCTTCAATGATTTTGAATTCAATATAGTTCATGTTGTAGTTCTGGGAATATAGTTTATACTCCTAGGAAGAGAAATGTGGTGGCCTATTCCCTTGTAGGGAATTCTATTATCTCTTTATAGGGGAGTAATTTTAGTAGTTAGATTATTTATAGTTGAACATAGTGGAGTATAGGGGTGATGTTTTTCTTCATTCGATGGTGGGAACTCCCTTTCTTCTTTAGAGTGTGAGAGAGTCTCAGTTGGCATATAATGACTATGTAGTTCTATGTGAATAGATATCATTACAAGTTGCACCAAATAATTTTTTATAAACTAGGGGAGCATGTAATACTTTTGAATGGAATGATGGTGGTTTAAATAACATTGTGAGAGGAGGTTATCAGAGAGTTTCAAACTCCACCTTGGATATATATCCCTCTTTAATAATATAAACATGGATCCTCAGTAGTATTTTTGGTGGCTCGACATGAGGTGGTGCATAACTGAGTCCATTTCTTTGTGAATTAATTTCCAATAGGTGAAGTCTGAGCATAAGGTTATGGTAGGTTTAACATAGTCTCTTGATATCCCAGGGAGTAAATGGTATGGAATATCCATGAAATTTGTGATAGGGATTCTATGAACAACGAGAGGCCATGAATCTTTATGGGTGATATTTGATGGAATTACCATGTTAGTGTAGTTCCTTTCCATATGGTAGTATATTTAAATGTAGAGTTTATGGTAGTTTTATGTGTGGGATATCTTCCAACACCATGTGGAAACCCATATGATTATCTTTGACTGTGATGCTCGATTCATGTCATGATTGTGGAGAGGCCGGTGAGAGACATTCAGAACCCAGTTTAGGATAAGTAGAGTGTTACTCCCCCAGAAGGATGACCAAAATGATCAGAATATCTTGGTGTTTAAGGATATGTTGGGGGCCAATTTGTGGTACTTTTTCAATATTTGGGTGGAACACTTTCCATTGTTTGAGTTTTTTTATAATAACATCTATCACACAACTACTGACATGACTCCTTTTTAGTCTTTGAATGTGAGACCTTAAAGGAAAACCATTTACTAGATTGATATTAGAGAAACATCAAATGTTGGTATATACATGGTTAGGGAGATGATGGAAAATGTTTAGGTGATCTATTACTATATTAGGATAGTTTAGAGTAGACTGAAATCTATTCATATTAAAATTTTAGAACCTTGGAGTTTGATTAGGGAGGCTATATTTTCAAGAGTGTTTTTCCCTATGAAGATGATTGTGGATATTAGGTTAGGGAAGAAAACTATCCAAGAGGTTCATCATTCTATTCAAGATCCTATTATGGGTTACTAGGGTTTCTTACTATTTAATATTTCCCCCATAGTTGGACCGGGTGCATGAAGTCTTCCATGTGTCACAACTATGGAAATACGTGCATGATCTAACACATGTTATTGACTAGATAAAGCTATGCATTAAGGATAGATACAACCTCACATATTACCCATTAGCGATCGAGGATCAAAAAGAGAGGATCCTGTGTGGATAGACCATTCCCTTAGTTTGTGTGTTGTGGTAGCACATGAACTTTCATGAGAGATCTTGGGATCAAGAGAGGTAGATAAAGACTCATTACCCATCCTTTTTGTGTAGATTGATCTTTTTTGGGTGAAAATACTAGAAGGAGGGGAGAATATAACAACTCTAGTTTTTTTGTATTTTTCCTTTGAATATTTATATGTATATATATTGATTTATCCTTTGTATTGGAATTGTTTTTGAGAGTATCAGGACCCCATAAATTAATATATTTAAAATACTAACATATTTTAATACACACATGCATCAGTTGATTGTAAATGGATTTTTTCATTTTTCGAGACCTTGGATGGAAATTTTGAGACAAAATTTGGTTTTTAAATACAAGGATTATCCAAGGTGTGAGAAAACATTGGTCATTGTTGAGAATTTCATTGAGGTTTCTTATTGATGAATACTTTAAAATTTTAATTTAATTTAATTTAATTATTTTATTTTCCATCTTAATTCCATATATAAATACATCACTATAGAAATTATCTAGGGTTATTCATATAACCATGGGAGAATTGAGAGGATCCTTGCATATTCTTCATTGGTGAAATGTATCAGATTTTGAGGGGAGATAATATCGTGGGGGATCAAGAGGAAGAGAATGGAAAGGGTATTATTATTTTCAAGAAAAATTATTCTTCACTAATATTGAATCGTTCCAAGGTATCTCTTGTTATTTCTAAATTCCTCACTCCAAATTAAATTAAAAAACCTTGTATTTTATCTACACTAATTTTTATTGGAGATCATACATTATTCACATGAGCCTGATATATGAATTAAATTGTTTAATCAAATTTAATATTTATTCTCTATGATCTTACCATATAAATACCTAAATTGTAATCATTGGATATGAAAGATTGGTCAAAGATGGATTTTACCTTTGTTCTTGTGAATGTTTTCCCAGTATTATTTGCATTCATTTATGTTAGACCTCTTTGAAGTGGTTCGTTTTTTAGGTATTGATTCGAGCAAGATTGAACCCCCAAATATGGTATGGTGATGTGAATGATCGAATTATTAGTTATTTTTGGGATGAACCATGGTGGTTTCATGGTTGTGTGTGACATCATTAGGTTCTGGAACCCAAAAGGGTGTTGGTTCATGCGATAGGATCCTGGTGAGTAATTATATTTTGTTTTTTGGTCATCATAGGTCGCAAATTGATGGTCATAGGAATTTTACTTCAATCTCGGTTGGTTGAATATTGAGTTTTTTGGGGGGAAATCAAATGGATATTTTTTTAATGATCTTGACTTTCTATGAAAAAATGTGACTAAAATCCGTGTAGTGTAGAAGAAAACACAATGTGTTCTTTTTATTTTGAAGTGACTACGAGTTTTAGAATAATTAAATATCACACGCTACGTGGCCTAGTCGACAAGCCGAGAAACCCTACCTGGATAGCCAGGCTATGTGCTAGTTGCACGTGCATGGAGCCCTATACGGGAGACATGATATGCACTCTAGGTGTACATGGTCATGCTCAGAGGTAAACATGAACATCCTAATTCGCACATACAACTTGGTAAATTGGAAATTACCTAAGTAGATGGGAATATCTTGATGTACATAGGCATGACTTGGAGCACACGGGCATGCCTTAGGCGGCTAAGACACATCATGTACCACCTGAACATTCCATGTAGTATGAAATGGATTCCCAAGACATGTATGAAATAGAAAAAAACCTAGTTAATAGGAAGGGTAATATGATGCGTGGAACTAAATAAACACCATGCATTCCCTAAATCACTTCTTCCTCTCATATCTTCTTCTTTGGGGCACATATTTTGGCCCACAAGTATCCTATCTTGATCATTTTTTAGGTAGAAGTATATGGTGGCCTTAATAGTTGATTTTATGATACAATGCGAGGTGTTTTATGCATGATGCCTATTTAGGTGACTCTTTATTATATAAGTGATAATGGAAGGATCATCAAAGTGATTTCATAGTTGATACTCCCCTATCACACCGAGGCATGACCCCCATACTATTTATACAAGTAGAGTCAGTACACCCCTGTAATGGGAATGAGTCCCCTATCTATGGAGTGGTACTCCACCATATTTGTTCTCCAGTGGTGTGTGGATCCTCCTCTAAAAATGTAGATCCCTCATATGTGGAGATTAATAGTGTAGGGCGGGCCCCTCCACCCAAATTATGGTGAAGTTTCATTAGATGTTGGGCATCAGAGACAGACTTTTCAAGTTTTAGGTTGGCTTATCAAATTTGGTTTGTTTGTGAGAAGGAAATCCCTTTTGTCTCTTTATGGAGTTTCATTATGAGAATATGTATATTTTTGGGTTTCATATCCCTCTTATTATGGGTTGATAATAATTCTATCATATATTTATATTTCTTCCTTCTCTATTTTCATGGAATCCTATAGGGTATGTATATACTCAATCATACATGGTATTTTCCCACATGTGTTGTGTATTGTTTAGAAGATAAATAGATCTATAGAGACGTCAATGAAGCTCAATGATACTTTGGTATATTAACCACATACGGTGGTTGAGACATGGAGATCTGGAGCCGATGTCTCACATGCCTCATTTATTTTAGTTTTTATTAGTTTTGGACTTCATCTTTGGTTGGGAATGTATTTTACCATTTCTTTTAAACTTTTTTTATTCTATCACACTCTATTTTTTCCCTAGATTTTATTGCATGCATGGATTACTATAGATATTACATTATTTTATTATTCCCTTTCATTTGTTTCATGGAGAGTGTTGGGTGAGTGCATACAGGTATATTAGGCTATGGCCTTCAATTTTATATTATTCCTTCTCAACAATTATCACAAGAACCAAACCTATTGGAGGTGAGCTTGGGGTTCTTATGGATCGACCATCCACTAACAAGGTGGTGCTCAGTGGGTAAGGTAATTACACTATGTTCCATTTCTGAAATACCCCAAGAGACTCACATGGTTTCCATTAGGCCTCTTATAGTTTATACCTCACTACGTTCTACCCTTGTGGACCAGTTGTGTGTTATACCAAAATAATAAAAAATGTACCCAGTTAAATGTAACCACTTGATTTCCCCAAAATTGTGCATGAAAACCATGGAAAGAGGGAAACATTATAGATTTATCATGTTTTAGTATGAATAATATCAAAAACATAAATCAACCAAATATGGAATTAAATAATATAAAATAAAAATTAACAGTGACATGTGGGTTTCACAGTGCAATTGATGGATTTTCTTCGATGGGGAGCATGAGGAGTCATAGATTTTGTGAGAATAATTTTAGAATTATTTTGGTATAGAGTTCCTTTCATAGAAAATGAAGATGGAGAATAAGAACATGTTTATCACTCTCTAGAAGGGGATACTAATTAGGTGGGTGATCAATATTTGGTTTAAATATATTCTATACTTTTCCATAATTCATTTCCAGATGAGGATACAAGAGTATATTGTTTATGATCTTTTGTGTCAAACTAGTTGGTATGTGGTTATTTCATTCATGTTGCCTATATATATGGATGTTCTCAAGTAGGTAGAGGTGATTAATCAGATATATTCATAAATAGTGTTTACATAATATGGGAGTAATTAAAACTTCATGAGGAGTAGACCTACTAATGTATGGTCTTAGATGTTAGAATTGTTGATGCTTAAATTGTTAGGGATTCAATTTGAAGATTATTCCTTGCATTATTCTAAAGATGATAGTTCCCTTGCATCCATTGGAAGAAATATGTTTATGTGCATCATTTTTTGAAGTCATGGTCACTATCAATTATAATTATTGAACATTCATGAAGGACAATAGATTATAGGTGGCTAGTCCCCATTTTAGCCATAGAATCAATTGATTTAGAGGACTTATCTGCATTAGGGAAATATGATTTTGTTCATCCATGTGTAGATAAGTTAGGAATATTTTATACCTATGATATCCCCCATCCTTAGTTACAACGAGATTATCTTTGCGATGGAGGTGGATTTCAATAGTTCCAGTGTGGTAAAGGAGCAAGCACGGTTAGTTTCACACCATAGAGATACCATTACTAGGACATATAAAGATCATCCGAGGTATTATCTATTTATCTTCAACCCTAGTTTTTTTACTTTTGATTATGGTGTATCTCATTCATTCATTACACCAAAAATGGTGCATGCCTTGGTTCTCAAGGTGAATAGGCTTCCAATTCACTGGTGTTGACTACACCATTGGAGGATAGTATAGATTATTGTATGTGTATTAAAGCATTGAGTTGATGATGGGATATCATTAGTTTATGGGGGAATTATTTATTTATACAGATACAAATATATTATATCTTCTCTATAATGAATTTTTTTTATTTATTTGTGTAGTAATAGATTTATTTCATAGGATAGTTTTTGTGGAGTTTGATAGAGGCACATACAATGGAGTGTCTTAGAGTTGTATTGGAGTTTTCATACCTCTTTCCTAAAGAGGTTGTGGTGGTACACCCTTAACATGATACTGAGTTTAAATTAGAGTTTTAGACTGGTGGATACCTGGTTTTGATAGATCCTTATTGGATGTAACTTTATAATCTAATGGAGTTAAGGATTTTGATTGATGATTTGATGCATAAATAATTCATCTTGACTAGTGTGTCATCGCATGGTGCTATAGTGTTGTTATCCAAAAAATTAAGTTGGTGGTATGAATTTGTTAATAAACTATTATTTATTCAATCCAGTGATGATTATGAACTACTTTCTCATTATGAGGATATATTATTTTTTAACTAGTTCCAGTGAGCTAGATTATTTGAAATATTGATATATGTTATGGGTATCATCATATGAGGGTAAAAGAGGAGGATGTCCCTAAGAAAAAATTTTAGTGCCATTATGATTACTTCATGTTTATAGTTATGTATTCTGATGTCATAAACACCCCATATATTTTCATGGGACTCATGAAATCTATGTTTCGTGAGTTCTTGGATCAGTTCATTGTAGTGTTCATTGATGAAATCCTTATACAATATAAGTCAAATGCGGATAATTGTTAGAATCATAGGTCTATTTTATAAGCCCATCAACAAAAAAATCTCTTCGGAAGTTCTATATGTTTGTTTGTTGGATGTGTGAGGTGAGTTTTCTCAAGAATGTGGTGTATCAAATAATGTAGTCGTTGATCCATCAGAGATACATAAATTTGATTCTTGGGAAACACCTAGGAATATTATAGTGGTCCATTTTTTCCTTTATTTAACAAGATATTATATAAGGTTAATGTGTAATTAATATTGTATTTCATACTATTTGATAGTGTTTACTAGTAAGGATTGTGTTTCAATATCGGTTTAATAGTTTCTAGAAGCTTTCTAATACATAAAGATGAATCTGATTAGTGCTAATATTCTTTGGTTTCTAGAGGTGGGAGTCATGTTTAAGGTTTCTTATAATGGTTCTAATCTCATTTTTGATTTTTTATTTATTAAGTAGAGGGAGTTGATCTTATATGGGTCTAGTTATATATATCCCCATGAGTATAACTATGCCACCTGTGATCTTGAGTTGGAAGAAGTGGGTTTTTCGTAGATGCTATGGGGAAACTACCTCAACGTAAAATGCTTTATGGTCTTCTCAGATCACAAGATATTTGGGTATGTATAATATTAGTGGGATTTGAATCTACATCAGTAGTTGTGAATTGAGTTCTTTTAGGACTATGACTTTGAGATCTCTTACACCATCGGGAAAAGGAATGTAGTTGCTAAGGCATTGAGTATGAAGTCAGAAGGTGGTGTTTTTGGTAGTCCATCGATTCGTACAGATTTATGGAGGTTCATTTAGTGATGAATATTAATTTATAAGAGTCGTATATTATAGGTATACTATATCATGTGATAGTGAAATCATCCTTTTTGTGGATGGTGGAAGAGCCCTAGTTGGGAGACTCAATGGAAGAGGTAATATAAGATCACATGTTTCCTGGTAACACTCACAACGAATGTTTATTGGATGATTTACATTGGGTGTTAATTTAAGGGAGGTTATTTATTTCATTAGTGATATAAGATGTTTTTATTTTGTATTTTGATATCTAAACCATGGTATTGCGTCCTTCTATATCCAAGATATATCATCCCTTGGGGAGTTAAGTTTGGTGGTTGCATATAAGGAGTTCCATATTTGATTTCATTTAATGATTTTTGGTATATAAGTAGGTGATGGAATAATATTATTATATTTGAGGTTTTTCATATCCATTATATATCCTTGAGTGGAAATGAGATAACATTTTGATGAATTTCATCATTGTATTACTTTGCGCTCAAAGGGGATGTGACATTATTTGGGTGATTATGGAGAAATTGATGAAGTTGACAAATTTTTTGGAGATTAAGGAGTTGAGTTCTATATATGTTGTAGTGAGGCTATACATGGAATAGATAGTGGGGCTTCATAGGGTACCAAGAACTATCATCTATGATTAGGATCCTCATTTCACATAGCATGTTTAGGGGGATCTTCAACGCGCTATCGGCTCTTGATATTACTTATAAACACCTTCTATATATAGATATATGGTCATATATTGTGGACCATCCAAACCTTAGAGGATATGTTCCATTCCTATGTTTTGGATTTTGGTAGATTGTGGAAGACCAACTATTATTAGTAGAGTTTACTAATAATAACAGCTACAAAAATTCCATTTTCATTTCTCTATATGATGTGTTGTATGAGATACCTTGAATATCTATATTACAGTAGACCATGGTTGCGAAGTTCATGGTCTTTGGACCATATATAACATAGATAATGAGAGAGAATTTTAATTTAATTTGAGATTAGATGACAGCCTCACATGAATTTAAACAGTTTTATGTTGATCGGAAGGAGAGACCGATCGTGTTCTAGGTTAGAGATCATTATTCTTGAGGGTTTAACCTTTTCATAGACAACATAGGTTTTTATAAGGGAGTAAGGTTTCTCCCATGTTTATAAATAATTTTTAGTTGTTTGATTATATCAGTGAGGCAGTGTATTTTTTAGCACTTCCTCCATAATTAGACAAGATCTGTGATGTTTTCAATGTGTTACATCTTTTCCGATATCCTCCTAATGACTCCCATGTCATTCATTGAAAATATTTGTATATAGTGTATGCTGTAGATATACTTTGATATTCATGATCATTGGGATAAAGTGTTTCATGATCATCTCTTCCCATTTGTTCATGTATTATAGAGGCACGGTGTCTTGGAAGATTGTACGTGGATGCATGATTTTTAGATGCCTTCCAAATACCCTAAGATATTTTTTACCTTGTTTTTCTATAATTTAGATATGTTTTATTTTGTGATGAATTGATTGAGATAAAGTTTTAGTGTTACTCCAACTGTGATTATTTTTTCCCACAATGCACGTATCTTATTATTGGTTTTTTCTCTGTCTGATAGGTATCTCCCATGGGAGTGTTTGAGTTTAGTAGTTTTTTATTCTATTTATTTATTTGGTTTTTATTCATAGTGATTAAAATAATTTAATATGTATTTAATGTAATTTAATGACCCTATTAATATTTACACTTTTTATATTTAGGGTGTTGGAGTTATTGGGAGACGGTTGGGGGAAGGTGGTATTACTGCAGATTGAATTTCAACAGGAGGAGGCACATCATGGAATGACTATATGTGTTTCTTCATGAGTGGTAGGTTGTGAATTCATGCCATGGAATAGGGTGTGTATCATTATTTTTCTATGTCACAAAATTTTAAATATTAACTGTAGTCATCATTTAAGGTACATTGGTCTTGTTTGGTAGCTTCCAGGACATTCGTACATAAGATTTCAGTGATGATATGTTAGCATTTTTAAGTTTTAAGTTATACTCAAGTATGATTTTCTCACATTATATAGAGATTCAATCATGATTTGAAGGATCTTGGGGATTTCGTTTATTTTTTCCATGACTAAATTTCATGGTATGGTGACAATAGTCATAACATGAAGCCTTGAGTAGCTGATCTCATTATTCTGACTTTTTTTTTGTTATAGTGTCACAGTGCTCATGTTTCACCATGCCTAGGTTTGTAGTTGTTCTATTTTTTGAGGTCTATATAATGTAGAATTATCACCTTGGTCATTTCATGACCATAATTGTATGCATAGAGTTATTGAGGTTTTGACTATGATATTTTTTTAGGAAGATTCAGTGGATCATGACATGATTTATAGAGGTCTTATCAACATAGACTCATCATAACGTGATGATGAACTATCAGACATAGATTCATTAAATTTTTAGTTTTAGAATAAATTCATAAGGCCATTCAAATTATTCAATATTCCTTCATTTTCCCAAAATCCCCAAGCAACCATAGTTGTATTATTAGATACTTTGAGTGTAATTTTATTGAATTTATCACTTGTATTAAAGAGATCAACCTCTCTTTGATCCGATGCAAGTTTTATTTGTCAAATTTTTGGTTATCACCTAATAATTATTAACAAAGATACAATTTAAATAGATTGAATTTATTTTTTGTAGACTTGGTAGATGGTTTTAATATTGGTTACTATGCTCTGGGTTATTAAGGTTTTACTCCTATAACCATGGCCTTGTGATTATCTCTATATCATTTTTTTGTACAATAATTATTGAATATCATATTATGGTTGGGTAGTCAATACTTATCCTTTTATTTATGTGTATTTATGGAACTATCATGCTCATGTTTTCATTGGTTGGATAAAATGAATTAACCTGCGAAATATAATAACTAGACTAAAATAAATTGGAGTGTATTGGTGATTTTCATGTGTTATATAATATAATATTATATTGTATGTGATTTATGGTAGTTTTATGTTTCTACTAAGAATTGTTTGTGTTTCTATGATATTTCTATAAATTTTAGGATTAAATTGTAGGAAGGAACTCTCATAAAAGGATAATAATTTATAGATGGTAATGAAATGGTTGCTTAAAAATATGAAAGTTTAATAATTTTTTTTATGCTGGACGCAAATAATTCACATGGAAATACTGATTAAGTAGTGATTTATTACTATAAATCACTTCTAGTGTTGATATAGTCTACAATTATTGATTGTGTTTCCCTTTCTAGGGTTAGAATAGTCTTGGTTGTGGATTTTTATGACTGATTATGTGATGTTTTCATGAGTTGAGCAGTGAGGTTTGTGGCTAGTTACCATGTTTTTCATGGGAAGATATTATTTTTATGTGGTAGTGGATTATGGAATATTATATTGTTTATAATAGTGGCATTTATGGTTACGAGAAAATGAAGTGTTTTTATGGTGGAAGTGGTGCCCACATACTTGTGTGTGTGTTGTGGTCAATGTGGCTTTGAGAGGAGGGGGTGTAGGTTGTATCCTAGTTTCCTGAGGGCATGAAATAAGGTTTTTAATAATGGAAATGATTATAGAATAGTATTTTGTAAGATATGGGATACTATTGAGCAGTTAATGATTGAATTAAATGGAAAAATAAATGTAATGTGGCTAGTAAAATGTTAAATATAAAAATGGATAAACTATTTGATTAAACTGGAAATTAAAAATATTTTCATTTTTGTATTATGGGGATGAATGTAGTTGCTTGGGTGGTAGAGATGGTAGTGGTTTTTAGTGGAAAATAGCAGGGAGGAAGTGAAAATTATAATTCTAAGTAGTGTTATCTATGTGTAATCCTCTAGGATAGGCTTGTGCGTGGTTATGTCATATATTATATTTTATTATGATTTCTTATTCACCACAACATGATTTGTATCACATTACTAACACAAAAATGGTTTGGGTTCCATGCATTTTACTCAACATCCTAATGAGTGAGGGAAAAAATAGATAACTACTTTCACTTACCCACCCTCTATTCTAGGTATAGTAGCAACTATAATTACATGAGGTTATTATACATGGTCTGTGATGGATATGGGTTAGAGTGTAAATGACATGATGTAATGATCATCTGATGATGGTGAAATGATTATGTCATGTTGATTTGATGTGTGGTTATGATGTGTGGTTGTGGTATGTGTGTGTAGATATGTGGTTATGGTTATGATGTGGAATTCAAATGTGAAGATATGTTTTTATGTGGATATGGATGGGATGAAATCACTAGTATATCGACTGTTGGGTCCTGAGAGAAACAAAATAGTGGGAAAGAGGTTAGTGGACACATTTTTTCTATATTACTTTGATATAATATTATTATACCTAGATGGGATATTGGCTGGGTGATCCTTAGTGAGGTTGAGTGACAATTAATTTGACTTAGGTGCATACTGGTTCTACAATTTATTCTCTGAGGAACTAGTACACTTCTTTTAAAATTCATAGAGGATCTTTAGGAGGATCCTACTAAGTATATATGTATGATGACCAATATATATAAATATGTTTTTATAGATTTTTAGGAGAGATTTACTGACTTAGTAGTACATTAATAATTCGAGGCTTAGAGTAACTGATTGATTCACTATTGTAGGAGTTCCTTTTTGGTACATCATTTTTGGTGACTTTTTTTGTAAGATATTATTTAAATTATAGGGTATTGATTTTCATTTTATATTATGATAGTTTTTAGTTGTTTTCTATATATATTTCAAGGTTTATGAGGGTAATTTTTACTATTTTGGTGGTTTATTCCCTATGTGCTAATTTCCAACCTATGACCCATTGGATGTAGGATTTTGGGGTCACACTCATATCCACTACTAGCCTACTAGGAATTCCATGTGTGGGTAGGTCTTGACATTTAATTTTTCTAAATTTTTTTACTATGTTAAAAACATTTTGTTAATTCTAATAAATATTTCATATAAATATTTTTCAATTTTAAAATAAATCCATTATTTATTATTAAAATTTATTTTATTAATAAATTATTTTAAATAATATTTATTATCATGTTGTTATGTGAAAATTAATATAGTCTAGTGGTTATCCCATAGAGAGTTAAGAAAGATTGGGTGGGAGTCATGTAACGATGAGTGACCTCCTCAAATTTTGTTGTGTTCATTGATACCATATAAAAAATGAAAATACTATGAAGAGAACGACAGATATTTCAGATCCCAAGGCCAGGATCCAAAAGTTCAAAAGGAAAATCAAAACACTCCCAAAGAATATAACAATGGACTAGCTGCACAGGCCTACGTGGTGGAACTGCACATCGGCACTCCACGATAGAGATGTGTGATTGCACTCGGTGATAGAGTTGTGTGACTGACCTACGTGGCAGAGCTGCATGAAGGAATATGTTTGTGCACCTATGTAGAGCACCTACATGATAAAGTTGCATGACGTACTTAAGCAAGCAACATTTCTCTGACCAGGAATCATTTTTGCCAATAAATAGAGCCTTTGGGCTCCCCATTTCAGGACTGATAAAAATTGAATAGACTCTCTGAAGCTCCCATTGCATATCTCTTTTGCTTAGATCCCTCAAATTGTCTCAGGTAGCACTCTAAAACATGATAGAAGAGATAATTAAATGGGATAAGCATGTTTTGGAAATTCTTTTTACAAATTTTACATAGGTTTCATCCTCTTATGTAAAACATACTCTTCGATCATCATTCATACCAACGCACCATACTTTCATGGTATACCTATGCGACATATCAATGCAGGGTACCTACACGACATACTTATGTGAGGGACCTACGCAACCAACTCAAGTACCCTTTTTAAATCTATTCATGGATGGGTATCTCCTTCCTTGGTTCCCTTATTTGAATGGGACTAAGTTGAAGCCTCCACTAAAACCTCCTGACTTGTCAGACCTTTGGGAGAGGAACATTGTCTTATCTACTATTTTGGTTTCTATTTCCATAGTCAGAGGTTTCAGACATTTGATTCAAAATGGGATTAGGATTCATAATGTTTCAGTGAGTTTGTATATCTATAGTCACATGGACCCTTCTCCCAAAAATAGTGCTGGGAAGTTCCAGGTTTTGAGAATGAGGGTTTGGGTTATGTCCTCCCCTTCTTGTCTCTATGACTTGGAACCTCATGTTTCTGGTAGGGAAGGTACAATACACATTTACTTTTCCGCACATGCAATGGAGAAGTCTTTCTCTCCTACGAAGATCAATTTTAGGGAATCCATCCTGGTATAATCCCATCACCTTCATTCCTTCCTCCTTACATTGGACCCTTATTCAATGTAAATAGAATAGAGGGAAGGCTGGTCGCCTCACCCTCTACAATCAATGGAGGGGGGAAATTGTGACGTGTCATTGTGGAAACATTCACATCCTCTTGTTTCTCACACTGAACATGACTCCTGTGGGATGAGAGATACATGATGGTTACAGCATGTGGACAAAAACTCATTGGAAAGAACTAAGAGAACCTTGATTCCCACCATAACCGGTATACTTAGGAAGTCGTCAAGGGCCGAGCTCACTGGATGTCCTCTTTAGGAATCCAATCATAAATTACCCTAATTCGGGCATCCTCCTCAAGAATAATCATCACATTGAACCCCCCAAGTCATCAATGCATCCTTTTTAAGAAGTAAGCCCAAAATCATCTCTCAAAAATGACCATACACTCCTATGAGACTTATCAAACTATGTGTGTTTTGATTCCCATTTATATGGGATATGTTGGAAGCCTCCCTGAGGTTCAAACCCAGCACTTCAAATCAACCCTATTCTCCTTGGACCATATTCTCAATAGGGTGTGATCCTATTTGGGAACCCATATCCATTCTATTTTATGCTTGGGTTGCTTCAACATTAGTCCCACACTGAGTTCTAAATATGTACCTTCCACTTAGAAGTCCTTATAACATGACCTTAAATGGTATTATGTGTCCTATTAAGTAGCGCTGAACTACAAGGGTTCTGATTCCATTCATAAGGATACATATGTAGCTAATTTTATGGTCACTATCCCAAGATCAAAACAAACCTTCATCTCCCTAGATGAAAATAAATTCTAGAGTGCCCCACTAGGTGGATTAAAAACCAGTATCATCAAAATGATGATTAAAAGGATCTCTAAGAAATATATTAGTGGATACCATTGATGGAAAACCCCAAATACATATAGATATTTCATTATAAGGAACCTTGAAAGCATACTGATGATTCTAAATTTTACACATGTTAATAAGTGACTATAAATTACAAGGGATACATATGATATACATGGATAATTAATAAGGATTCATGAAAATATTTTTAATTTACAAAGAGTGTCTCGGAGTAGAAAATAATTCCCCCCAAAAGGGTGGGATGAGTCTGACCTCCCATCCTCTCGACCAATGCACATTCTTATGTATCATAAAGTTCAAAACATTAAGAATGCCTTCCATTGGAAGAAAGGTCCCCTTTGGATAAAGAACTATTGAAATTTTCCGGTTCCATGAATAAATACAATGGAAACCACATGGAGACAGTGATTCTTAAAACTAGATCATATGTTTCAAGGAAAGACGAAACAAAAAATGGTGAACCCAGCTTGAATACTTGACCAAGTTAATATTATTACCCACCTGTTAGGCCCCTATAAATTGATAATGGAAGGATATACAAAGGAACTAATCATGAATATATCCTTTTAAAAAAATATTTTGTTTTACTAGAGCTTGTTGTTGCATTCATTTTTCCACATAACTCCCTTCAATCAAAAGAATGGATTTCCCCATGACAACATCTGTGAACTTGATGACTGCTACTCATGATAGATCTCCATCCATAGGAAGGACGTCTTCACCAACCCAGTGTCTTCAGTGTTGGGTATCTAATGTGTGGGTAAAGAAATATCGCCAGCATGGTACAATCCCGACTTTGGAGGCTTCTCAACAAGCCCTCCAGGTCAACAAAAATCCTCGATCATTAGGCCAACGATGACTAATGATCAAGAAGAAAACGGTGCCAACCACTGTCTCCAACCATTTCAGGTCATTATCCTCAGAATTCGATAACCCATTACTCTTCTACTACAAGGAGGGGGATCAAGGGGTCACTCAAGGCCTTAATTCAATAAATCAGGAGTCCTTCCTGAGGACTCCCACTAGAAATTACTGCCAGAATCATGCGGTAGTGTACCCCCAACATGATGGGGGTGTTGCCTCGTGAAGTTTGGACCAGGTCTCTTAGACCTGGGTTTCACAAGATGAACTGCTAGGGACAACTTCCGGTCAATAGGGAGCAGGTTCTCACCTCTTCCTCCTCCAGAGAAGTCCATAAATTTAACTTGATGACAAACAACAAGCAGGCACATACACCCATTTGTCCTAATTTTCTACTCACTAGACTCATCTGATAGCAACTCACCAATCCCACCAGATAAACCCGGTGGAGCACCGTGAACAAGAACTTACACCTTCTTACAAGTCATCAGCCAGTTGGCAAGCTCGTCTGACTGCATTTAAAGAATCCCGTCAATCTAATATACTGAAAACTGTTAAACAAGAATATACACATGTTTACAATCACCAATTCTACCAGTAATCTCATTTACCAGTATTGAAGGAATTCTATCAACCATACTTGATGGAAAACACCGAGCAGGAACATACACCTTCCAATGTTCATAAAGCCTACCAACAGTCTCATTTGGTAACACCCGGAGAAGTCAGTCAGAAAGCTCCGACAACAAATTAGGGGTAGAACCAACTATTTCCCCCCATATGTGAGTACTGTCAATATCCATTAACAAGAAAAGGAGGACAGGAGTTGGCACATACACCTAATACAGATATGGAATGGATGCAAATTTCTGTTCCGGCCACTGAAGTCACAAAACACATCTTATCAATGTTGAAAGGGAAGACGCATATCGATCCCCAATTCTGGAAGCATGCCAGGATATTTTAATAACTACTTCAGAAGTATTAGGTAAAAAAATTCATAAATTTGTCCCCACACATGGGATGACACATCAGAATTCCATCCCATAGCAGGTACACACCTCTGCTTTAGTCTAGGAGGGTCATGGGGCATAGTCCCCCATATCATATAGACAAAATAATATTTGGAACATAATTTACAATTATAGGTAATCAGTCCATTCCGGTAACCACTCCAGGGAAGACACATAAACTCTCCCATGATAATCACTTTTCCCAGTAAGTGGCCCTAACTATGTATAAGAGAAAATCCAAGAAAAAGTCTCTCCAAATTTTTTTGGAAAATCAAGAGTTAAGCTGCGATGTGGCTTCTCTTAATGCTGGAGTTCTTGAAGCCCTCAGACATTTATCTATTTCTGCTCAAGATCTTATCCTCTCATTACAAAATTATGGGAGTGGTAGTTGCAATTCTGAAGTTCCTCGTCGGACACTTCATCATGAAGGCTTGCTTCATGAAAATTCAGTCAATCCAGAGTTCCTATCTCCAGATGAGAGCCACGAAAACCCTCCATGTGGCCAGAAGACCAAGGAGAAAGAGGATTTATCCCTTTATGTAATCCATTGTGGAGATCCTACCCATGATGAAATTCACTGTGAAAGTCCTCTCTATAGTAGTATTTCACATTGTCAAGAGAATACCATAATTGACAATGTAGTGATGATGAAGCCCTTTTATCTTGAGGCACTTGAAAATACAAAGGCAGTCGTGTCTGATGACTTGTCGTTTATGGGTGAAACACATTCTCAACTAGAAGACATATTAAGGGAATTGTAATTATTTGAACCTCCTTTAGGTCATTTATCTTCTAATACAAAGTATCCACTCTGGTCAGATCAAGTGGAGAAACCACTTGTGAAAGATGATGAAAATATGTTAAACATAAGGAATAAATTTTCTAAAGGAGAAATCCCAATCATTTTCTGGCCTTTGGAAAATTCTCATTATAAAATTCTAGAATTGATAACAGAATATTGCATTCATGAAATTCATCTCAACTTATGGAAAACTCTTGGTCATTTGAAAACCAAAGTTTTACCAAATGATGAATATCAAAATCATGTAATGGTAATAGAAGGGTTGCATAACCAAATTGAATTGGCATATCTCTCAGTTTCTCAACATCCAAAGGATGAAAAATAGTAGATAACCCTTTAGTGTGCATGTATCAATGCTATAAAGAGGCTACACTAGTTAATTTCTGATTCACCATCTAATGTTTGTATCAGAGGATGGGGTGCAAATAGAGTGTTGCATTTCATTGCACTCCAAAATCATCAATGTCCGCCAAAAGTGGTTTTATGAAATTTTATTGCCCACAGTCGACCACAATCAATAGGTTTTGTATGTAATCAGATGTATGCTCAAGAACAAGCCTCATATAGTTCTCATAAGAATCAAGTCCAAAGAAAAGAAATTGTTGAGATACTTTTACATCAAGCTTTGAGAATCTTGAATAGTCATCCCGTTTAGAGGATGTCAGGTGTCAGAGGATGAAAATGTATAAAATATCACAACAATATTCTAAAACATGTGATTTAAGTGATTGTCAAATGATTCACCCAGCTAATGTATGAATTGAAATATACAAAATCAGAAGAGCAGTAGCATGAATTTCAGCCACAATAGTTCAAGAATCACACTAGCTTGCTAGACTGTGGGATCATTTAATTCAACCATCAAATTTATTAAACAATGTTCAATTATATGAAGAAGAAGAACAGAAATAACCCCAACCTACAGGGCTGGGAGCTTTTTCACATTTGCAATCCCCTCCTCAACGGAAGTTAGTTTTCTCTCAATTAGGGAAGAATCCACAAGGAATGTGTACAACTGAACTATCCAATGATTTCCTTTGGGTTACTTTCTGCCAAACAGTTCTAGAGAATTCTTCATATAAGAGAACAGAGTCTCATGGAAGACACAAAGGGAGATGATCTAGTAGAAACACTGACAAAATGCCTTCAATGTATTATGTGTCAGTGAATGTTATTAACACCATTACAGAAGACACTCCAAAAAATAAGTCCAGTTTAGGGGAATTAGAAGATGATATTATTTTCCATAATATGATACTCACTGAGGCAAATAAAGAAGGTGTGGGTACCAAAAATTAGAGACTTACCCAGAATCTAGGTATGCCTTCAAATAACCAGCTCCCCCCTCTCCAAAAGGCATCTAACAAGGTGAATGGAAAAAAGTCAGATTGCATCTCACTTTTCCACTGGAAAAGGTTAATCTCTTTCACTTGAAGAGACATTTTCACTAAAAGAAGAGGAAATGAAGGGGTTCGAATGACTCAACACAGAGTTACATTGAAATAGTATTTCTGCTAGACGGTATGCACAGGAAAGTCCCCAACTTGAAAATCCTATTGCAACTCCTCAGCAAAGAGAATTTTTAGTAACTACATATGCGAATAATGAATTCCTTCCATTGGGTATACCACCAAGGCAGGTATCAGCACCACCATCAGTGGTTTTACCAGTCACCACACTAGCTCAAACTCTAGTTTCTATACCTGCATAGGTTCCAGCTCCTCCATATGTTCGTCAAATGCTTATGAACACAATTGAAGCATTAACGGATAGATTGTAAGCTATAGAGGAACGACGTGCACCAGTTCAGCCGAAAAAGAGAGCGTACCCTGAATGGGTGGATGCAATTCCTCCTCCCCCAAATTTTGTGAATACCACATTTCCAATATTTAATGGTTTGGGAGATCCCAAATAAAACTTAACACATTTTGTTTCTCATTGTCATACCATGATGGGAACTTCTCAACAACAAGAAGCAGTTAAGATTAGGTGTTTTGTACGGTCATTATAAGGACTAGATTTTGTGTGGTATAAAAGTTTTCAATCATGATCAATTACTGGATGGGAAGATCTCCGTCAGATATTTATTCTCCAATTTAGCTCAACACTACTAAACACAACAGTTTTTTATCTTACTAATTGCAAAAAAAGGGAGAATGAAAGGGTTTTAGATTTCATTACATGATGGAAAGCATTAACATATTATTTAAGTCTATCACTCCCTCAAGAAGAATTTCTACCAATATATGTGGAAAATTTACATGATGAATTATGCACACCATTGATCCCTATGAAATACACAGGAGGGTTTCAAGACCTTACTTCAATCGCTCAACAGATAGAAGACTCTATTATAGAAAATAAGGAAAAAACTCATGTAATTACATTAGCTCTAGGGTGGAGGATAGGAAAAGCATAAGCTGCTATATTCACCCTCAAACAGGCACTTGTACAAGATTCTACTTCAAGACCCACATCATACCAAAGGGCCCCGCCTCCTAATCATCAGCAGCAAAGACTGCCTTGTCAAGATGATCAAAGATATCAAAGGCGTAAACATTTTGACAAATTAAAGAATAAAGTTTCTTCTTTTAGGAACGAACAAGTTATTGGTTACTATATCTCATCCTAAGAAAACAATTTGGTTTAGTTTCCAAGGACAAAAAATACAAATAAAGATGGAGATGATGATCAACTGAATTTTTTAACTTTCATCAGATGTTGGGACACCCTATTCAGTAGTGATTTGTTTTCAAATACCTTCTAAAAAAGATGCTAGACGCTGGACAAGTGAAATTGAAAATTTCATCAGCTCAGGTAGCATGTGTTTCTGCTACCAATCTAGAGAAAAATGGAGGATTGAAAGAGGTTAAAAGTAAAAATGTGCAAAAATATAAGGATTAGATGAATCGATAAATGATCAATCAGACTCATTCTATTTTATGAACACAGTTGAAATAACCAATTGTGTCTTCCTCCACTCCAACCACAGAAAAATGACCTTAATAAAAAGGCCATTACTAAAAGAATAAAAGTGAATATAAGGAAAAAGAGCAGTCATAAGAAGACGAGCTTGTGTCAAGGCCAAAGTCGCCCATGACCCTGGAAGATTTTATGCCATCAGTTTCAAAAGCACAGGCACCTCCCTGCAAAATGGTACCACCAAAATTATCCTGTCAAGAAGATTCTTCATTAGATGAAGAATTGATCTTTGGTTATGTTAATGTTATCCATTTAACAGATCCTTATGCCAATGGTGATTTTGATTATAGTGAGCCAGAATTCATTGTACCTAATTGGGGAATAAGAGGAAGGGGCCAAGGTTGAGGATACAGGGGAAGACTTGAGAAATCAAGAAAACACCATTTTAACTCTACCCCGGGTCAAACTATATATGCGGTAGAAAATCATGGAAGTGCCCTTAAGTGAGATCAATAGGAGAAAGAAGTTTCTTCCAGGAATGAAATGTTTGGTTCTAACACAATTACTTTGGAAGAATGATTAGAAGCCACACCATATTCTTCTCATCAAATTAATAGACCTAGATAGTCAAATTTACCAAAATTGTAGTATTTACAGCTTCTTCTTCAACACAGGGTACATCTATAATAGAAGCATCAACTTCCAAAGCACCAAAAAAACCACATTTTCATGATGGGAAACACCGACATTTGGACCAAAAGTATGATGTCTTGAAACAATTGGCCCATGTTCCAGCCACGTTGTCGATTTTGGATGTTTGTAATCTATTAAAAGATCTTTGATAAGCACTCATTGAGGCTTTGTTATGTACTCAAGAATTTGAAACTGAATTTTCATCTGTTGAGGATTACCGTACAAAGAATGATCCAACATAATGTCATGAAGTCATATCTTTTATATTTAAAGACAAACATGATGTTGTATATGGACATATTAGGCCTTTATATTTTTTCTAGAAAGGTCAATGATGTAATAAATTGACAAGTCTTCATTGATAATGGCTCTGGGGTCAACCTCATTCCGGTTCGTACAGTTTGTCGATTGGGCCTGAATGAATCTGACTTATCTTCTTCAACATTGAAGTTGCAAGGATATTACAAGAATGAACAAGAACCTATGGGTGAGATTATACTCGGAACTCAGTTTGGAGATCTTGTGTCTAATTCATATTTCATGGTTGTTCATTAGGACACAACCTTCAATATTCTTCTTGGAAGGCCTTGGTTTCATCTACAAGCAGCACACCTTTGCCATACCACCAATGTCTAAAATAATATTTCAATGGTAAAATACAGACATTGTATGGTGACAAGGATCTATTCAAAATATGTGATTATCAATACATTGAGGCAGATTTTTATCACACAAAATGAACGAAGCCCATGACGAAAGAGATAACCAGAGTTAATGATCCTAATAGACTAGAAACGATCCCATAAAATCCATTCATATATTTGAGTACATATTATGTGTTACCCCTAAATCAAATAGAAAGGGTAAAACCAAACCTAAAGACTCATCCAGTAACTTTTACAATGTCAACTGCGGCAACTGAGCCTGATAACATGGGAGAAATTATTGATACCCCAAGCAATGATGGAAGCATGAATGGGGATATTTTCAACTCATCTGATGAACTAAAAAAAGCCTTTTCTTCTTCAACCAGAGTATAAGTGATAGTGGTAATGCTAGAAGAATACAAATATGTTGATTCGCAATCCATCAATCCCTCTTTATTACCATAGGAAGACCCTTCATCGTCAGTAGGGTCAGATATGGTGGCCTTTTCTTCGGGATGTTCAAATACTGATTTCTCCCCTAAAACTAAAATTTTTGCCTCATTATATACTATGAAAGTGGAAACATAAGAGGTAATACATAATGAATAAGAAGAGGGAGATCTCGGGGATGCTCCCCCAATATTTGAAGAAGGTGTCTCTACCACCGTGGATGAACTCAAAGAAATAAATCTGGGTATAAAAGAAGATCCATGCTCCACTCTAATTAGTGAATCCATGACCTATGAAGAATATAAGGTGTATACTTCCTTTCTAAAGCAACATCGATATGTATTTTCTTGGAATTACATAGAAATTACAGGTCATAAACCTGATGTAGCCACCCATCATTTGGGTTTTCCATAAGAACATCATGGATTTAAGCAAGAAGCAAGTAGAACACACCCAACTCATGCCTCTAAAATTGACGCTGATGTTGACAAGCTTATAAAGGCTAACATTTTCAGGGATGTTCAGTATCCAAAATGGCTGGACAATATTTTCCTAGAAAAAAAAAGAAGAATGGTCAAATTAGAGTCTGCATTGATTTTAGAGATCTTAGCTGGCATTGTCCTAAAGATGATTTTCCAGTCCTGATTACAGAACTTCTAATTGATGCAACATCTGGCTATGAATCTCTTTCCATCATGGATGGATATTCTGGGTATAATAAAATCTATATGGCCCTATAGGATGAAGAATATAAAGCCTTTAAATCCCCTCAATGTGTGTTTTGCAATTCGGTAATGCCATTTGGTTTAAAAAATGAAGGTGCAACATACCAACGTGCCATTCACCATATCTTCAAACCCTTCTTAGGGAAATTTTTTTAATGTTATGTGGAAGATTTGGTGTTCAAATCCAAACAACATTCCAATCACTTGGTGGATTTAGAAACCATTTTCAATAAACTTTGGCAACATAGTTTTAAGATGAACCACTTGAAATGTGCTTTTAGGGTAACATCAAGAAAGTTCCTTGGCTTCGTTGTACACTAGTGTGGTATCAAAGTTGATCCTGAGAAAAAAAATCAATCCTTGGTATGTCACATCTTCTAAATTTGAAAAAAGTAAGAGGACTCCAAGGAAACATGGCCTATATTCTGCGCTTTATCGCCAATTTGGCAGGAAAGTGTTTACCCTTCACCGGATTAATGAAGAAGGGAGTTACCTACCAATAGAATGAAGATTTCTAGGAAGCATTTAATACCCTCAAGAAGCATCTCTTGAGTCCACCAGTATTAATGCCACCTATTGATGTATGACCACTTATTCTCTATGTGATAGCATTAGAGCAATCACTAGGTGCCTTCCTCACCCCAAATAATGTTGATGGGAATTAAAACAGCCTTTACTATCTCATTTGAACTATGCTTAATGCGGAATATCAGTCTTCAGGTATTGAAAAGTGATGGATGGAATTAATCTTTGCAGTTCAAAAGTTGAGGCACTACCTACAACATCATGAGGTCTAATTGGTGTCTCGTAATAATCCAGTCAAATTTATCCTCATTCATCCTATTCTTACAAGACAACTGGAACGATGGGCAGTTTTTTTACAATAATTTGATATTTAGTTTGTACCTCAAAAGAAAATAAAAGTCCAAGCTCTGGTTGACTTCCTTGCTAAGCATCCATCTATGGAAGATACATCGTTTAATACTAAGCTTCCTGATGAAGAGGTCTTATCTATTCAAGATAATTCCCAAACATGGGAAATGTATTTTGATGGTGCTTCCAGAAGTCCAACAGGAAAGAGAACAGAAAACCCTAAACTCAACAAGGTTGGATTAGGAATTGTACTTATTTCCCCAAAAGGCAGTATTTCTTTATTCTTTCCTATAATTAGAATGTGGTACCAACACTGAAGCAGAATATCAAGATCTTATCACATGTTTGGAATTGTCCCTTCAGGTGTAAATAGATCATTTAAAGGTAAAAGATGATTCAGAATTGGTAATCAAACAAATTAATGGGGAATATTCTATCAGAAAAGAAGAATTAATTATTTTGTGTGATTATGTCAGAAGGTTAATGGATAAATTTCCCTTAGATCCAACATTATCTTATGTCCCATGATCACCAAATGCTCAAGCAGATGTACTGGCTAACATAACTATAGCCTTGGCAGATCCAAATCGGGATGAGATAGTTATTCGCATCACCTGTAACGACCCGAAATTTTGAATAAATCTTGTTTCCTAATTTTGTGTGTTATTTTATTTTAGATACTCAAAAAAACTATTTCATTTGATAACATGAGTATAATTAAAATGAGACCATTGTGTTTTTACTATTATATGACCATTGGTCAATATGACTGCTAGAAACTAAACGTTTTGATTATTGTCTCTAAATACAAGTAATATTGGTTAATTAATATAGAAAGAAGATTCGATGGCCTCACCCAGTAATCTTGGACCGATCGAAGCCCATCTAACAGAACTTGGGAAGGAGGTAGCACCAATGGGCTCTACTCTGGACCAAACCCAAGCTGAACTTCATCGTGTGAAGCTAGAATGGGATCTCCTTCGTGAGAAGTTCAAACTGATAGAAATTACTACTCATGCGATGTTGGTCAAGCCTCCCTCGGATTCTCTCACCTTAGCACACCTTACACCTAGGTCCTATGGTGGTGTGATAAGGGGCTGTGTAAGGAGACCGTAACTGCCTTGTGTAATCCTTTGTTTTAAATAAAAATTTCGATTTCTTCTTATGAAGAAGTTTATGAATTTTCGAATGACTCGATAAATATAGTATGAATATTTTTGATGAATAGTAAATTATGAATAGTGATTTTATGATTAGGATTAGTAATGTGTGCAAATGGATTAGTAATATCACTTAAAGAAAGTATTAATATAATCTAGGCACCTTGATTAAGTAATGTGATTCAATAAAATGGTTAAATAACGGTTTCATAAATTATTATTCAAGTATTATTTTTTTCGGGTGAATATTGTTTTTTAATTAAAAATTAAATTAAAAATATTTATAAAATTATTTTAATAAAATGGATTTCATTTTTTAACTCAGAGCATCGATATTATGTTAAGGTAATTTTTGGGAATTTTTCTGAAAAAATGAATTTTCGGTGAATAGTGTATTTATTTAAAAAATAAATTAAAAATATTTAGAAAAATATTTTTTATAAAATGGAGTTCATTTTTTGAAATCAGAGCATTTATATTTGGTTAAGGTGAAATTTTGGGATTTTTCTGAGAAAGATGAATTTTCAGTGAATTGTAAAAATACATTTTTAGGGTTTCGATATGTTTAATGACATCATAACTGTGTCATGATGATGTCCTGATATATTTTAAGGGTTGGACGACCAAAGGTGATGAATTATTGTATTGGGTGCCCCATGTGTCCTAACTCCATGGGAAATATCATGGGATAGCACATGGTTTTGAGAAACCCACTTATGAGGTGTCCCTTGGCCATTAATGCCTTGTCCCCTCACTTTCCATATAAATACCACCCTTTCCTCCTTTAGTTTTCACTCCCAACACTCCCCCAACGAATATCTGGTCTCATTACCTCCCAAGGAGTCCTACCAAGGTTCCATGAATCCCTCAAAGTCCAAACCTTTGAGTTTTAAGAGTTACGTTTTAAGGTAATGGATCTGACCCCCTTTATTTCTTTTCAACTGATCTCTTTTATGTCATTTATTTTAAGATCCATGTTCTTATGTTGGAGTATGTTCTTTTATATACATTATACTGTCATTTTTATGTTCACATGATTAGAGACCCCCTATTACTATCATCATTTCATTTTATGAACGTTTAAGCGGCGCCTTTAGGCTGCAAAATTTTTTGTAACAGATTCTTTCACCCTTCTCATTTTCATGTTCTATTTTCTTGTCAAGTCTTTCAAGTTCCTTTTTATTATGTTGGGGTATGATATATATATCTATCATACTGATCTATTATGATCATATGATGAGAGACCCCATTTTATCTCATCAATTCAGTATTTTGATGTTTTAGGTGGCGCCGTTAGGCTGCCGAATTTTTAAGTGGTTCTTTAACCCTTCTTGTTTTCAAGATCTATTTTCATGTCAAGTATTTCATGTTACTTTTTATTATGTTGGGGTATGATCTCAAAATCTATCATACTGATATTTTACATTCATATTATGAGATACCCCATTTGATTTTGTCAATTATTTTTGATGTTTAAGTGACGCCGTTAGGCTGCCGAATTTTCATAAGAGAAATCTTATTTTTGTCTTCCTTTCATGTTCTTCATTTCATATGGTACATTTTTCAAATTTCATTACAATGTTCATGTATCCTTAATATTTATTCCCTCTACTGTGTTATGGGTCATTTATGAATGTTTGACCCATGTCCCCTCTCTTTTCAATGTTTTCTAAAACCCTGAATCTTAGCCGTTATGCTGCAGAATTTTCGTCTCAAAATGCCTCTCTCTTTTCTCAATTTTTTTTTATGTTATAAAGTGAATACTCAAAGATCTTATTTCTATAGGGGTATTCACATATATATAAAAATGTTATATTTTAAATTATGGGATTTACATACATGATACCCGCTCTCCCCTTCCGTGGGTTTAAAGTGACGTAAAGATCCTGTCTTTAAATCAGTTTTTAAAATGTTATGATTATGAAATGAAACCCATTTATTTTATACTATATGGGTTATTTATGAAATTTTTGATGATGATATATGTGGCACACATGATAATAAATGAAAATTTAAGGGTGCTCCCTAATAGCGCTCCAATGCATTGGGTAATGATGTAACCACTAGAGATTACAATTTTCACGATATCTTGGTGAATAACCTTGGTAATTTTCAAATGACACCTTGGGGATGGACCTTGGTGATATGTTCATGATTGTCTATGTTAAATTATGTATCCAAATCTTAAAGTTATGTAAAATGTTATTTTTACTATGATAAGCCTCATGATTTCTTTCTCATGCCTTAAAGTTCTTTTTCATGACATTGTTGATGTATCTCAAGTTCACATGTTAAATGTTTCCCCTTAATTCCCTTACTGGGCCTTCTGCTCACCCTTTCTTTTGATGTATGTACCCAGGTTATGATATGCAGTAATGAACCTAGGATTAACATAAGTAGAATCCTTTCAAGTGTTTAATAAGAATGTTTTTGTATTGTTTCATGTATTAAGTTCCTGGTTTCCAAGACAGTAAACCTTAAAGATCCTCAGTTTTGTATAATGTAATGAAAGTTTATGTGACAAAAAAGGCGGGATGCTATAGTTGGTATCAAAGTATGGTTTAGTTATTTGTGGAAATTAGGATATGAAAACTATAGAAAGAACCCTATAGAAAATTTTAAATATAGTAAATCTTCCTGGTATTTTGGTGAGTATTGAGTAAGGGGTTGCCAAGCAAATACATCCCTGTCTGCATACGAGCAGCTAGAGGTGGCTCTGGCACATAGGGGTAAAACCTGAAAACACCGCTTTGAGCTAGACTCGAATCGGAACTGGTACACGACAACGGGCCTTTCTGCACTCTTGGTTACGACACTCCCAAGGGATATGCTTTGGTAAATTCATAAGCTTAGTATGAACCATTGTTAAAGGAAAAAAGATAAAATAAAATAAAGATTCACATAAGAATATATGATCATGGATAACCTAGATGGGAACCTAGGGTATCACAAGTTAGGTTATACTTTTCTTCTACAATTTATCCTTATATGCTTTAAGTTCCTTTTCATGATTATTGGCTAAGTACTTAAGCCCCTAATTATACTTTCTCTTCTTAGTTAATGGTGGGAAATGGAAGAAAATGTCCCAACAACCAATGTGATATGAAATGCAATGATTGCCATATTAATATGACAGAGATGATTAGGGATTAAAATATGATTATAATTTTGGAAGACTATGTTATCAAATCTTTCTTGTACTTGGGTTTAAATCTTAGTTTGGTTTATTTCAAGGAATTTTAAGGACAATTATTTATGGAATGGTCTATGATGAACATTGGGTAGTACCATGTAACTTTGAAGATTTTAAACTAGTTTCCATTCCTATGGGATTATTTCTTTTTGAAGAGTTGTTTTACCTTACCCTTTCTGTTTTTGGGATAATGTTTAAAGATAGAAGAAATAGATAGTTAATCTTTTGTGGATTATGTGATTCTCTAGAAGATTATTCTTGTGATTTTGATGAGACCAAGTGTTTTTGTATTCTCATAATTTAGAGAAAAGATTAGTTTTGGTAGAGACGTATTAAAGGATGAAACTCTACGTGAAGGTAGGTATATTTTCATATGTTTTTGTTCTATGTAGTAAATTAATTCCTCAAAATTATGGAAAGGAACATAAAACAAAAATGTTGATGTTTTACGTTTCCTACTAGGTAATAAAAGACCGTTTACACACATCATAAGTTTGTGATTTTCTCATGGTTAACTTTCTCCTAATCATGTTTTCTATCACTCTCTCTTAGAACATGACCCTTGGTTTTTCCTCCATGTCCATGTTTTCCTACGTGGGATCCTAGTATGGGTTAACTCGAGTGACCTTTTTACTTCCCTTTATTTCTTTTAAAGTAATAGTTTTACTGACTCCTTTTCCGATGTGGGAATTTCAATGAAATTTCAAAACACAATTTTAAAAAATTGCGAGGATGCAATTTCTTAAGGGGGAAAGATTGTAACGAGCTGAAATTTTGAATAAATCTTGTTTCCTAATTTTGTGTGTTATTTTATTTTTGATACTCAACAACACTGTTTCATTTGATAACATGAGTATAAATAAAATAAAACTGTTGGGTTTTGACTGTTATATGACCATTGGTCAATATGACCGCTAAAAACTAAACGTCTTGATTATTGTCTCTAAATACAAGTAATCTTGGTTAATTAATATAGAAATAAGATTTGATGGCCTCACCCAGTAGTCTTGGACTGATCGAAGCCCATCTTACAGAACTTGGGAAGGAGGTAGCACCACTGGGATTTGATCTGGACCAAACCCAAGATGAACTTCATCGTGTGAAGCTTGAATGGGATCACCTTTGTGAGAAGTTCAAACTGATAGAAATTACTACCCGTGTGATATTGGCTGAGCCTCCCTCTGATTCTCTCACCTTAGCACACCTTACACTTAGGTCTTATGCTGGTGTGATAAGGGGCTATGTAAGGAGACTGTAATTGCCTTGTGTAATCCTTTGTTTTAAATAAAAATTTCAATTTCTTCTTATGATGAAGTTTATGAATTTTCGAATGACCGGATAAATATAAAATGCATATTTTTGATGAATAGTAAATCATGAATAGTGATTTTATGATTAGGATTAGTAATGTTTCCAAATGGATTAGTAATCTCACTTAAAGAAAGTATTAATATAATCTAGGCACCTTGATTAAGTAATGTGATTCAATAAAATGGTTAAATAACAGTTTCATAAATTATTATTCAAGTATTAGTTTTTTCAAGTGAATAGTGTTTTTTAATTAAAAATTAAATTAAAAATATTTAGAATATTATTTTTATAAAATGGATTTCTTTTTTGAACTCAGAGCATCGATATTATGTTAAGGTAATTTTTTGGGAATTTTTCTGAAAAAAATGAATTTTCAGTGAATAGTGTATTTATTTGAAAAATAAATTAAAAATATATAGAAAAATATTTTTTATAAAATGGATTTCATTTTTTGAAATCAGATCACTGATATTTGGTTAAGGTGAAATGTTCGTATTTTTTTGAGAAAGATGAATTTTCAGTGAATAGTAAAAATACAGTTTTAGGGTTTCTGTATGTTTAATGACATCATAACTGTTTCATGATGATGTCATGAGATATTTTAAGGGTTTTCCTACCAAAGGTGATGAATTATTGTATTGGGAGCCCCATGCGGTCTAACTCCATGGGAAATATCATGGGAGAGCACATGGTTTTGAGAAACCCACTTATGAGGTGTCCCTTGACCATTAATGCCTTGTCCCCTCACTTTCCCGATAAATACCACCCTTTCCTCCTTTAGTTTTCACTCCCAACTCTCCCAAAACGAATCTCTGGTCTCATTACCTCCCAAAGATTCCTACCAAGGTTCCCCCAAGCCCTCAAGGTCCAAACCTTTGAGTTTTAAGAGTTACGTTTTAAGGTAGGAGATCCGACCCCCTCTCTTTCTTTTCAAGTGATCTCTTTTATGTCATTTCTTTTATGCTCCATGTTCTTATGTCAGAGGATGTTATTTTATATTCATTATAATTTACTTTTTATGTTCACATGATTAGAGACCCCCTCTTACTCTCATCATTTCATTTTATGAATGTTTAATTGGCGCCATTAGGCTGCCGAAATTTTTGTAACGGATTCTTTCACCCTTCTCATTTTCAATTTCTATTTTCTTGTCAAGTATTTAAAGTTACTTTTTATTATGTTGGTGTATTATCTCTATATCTATCATACTGATATTTTATTTTCATATGATGAGAGACCCCATTTGATCTCTTCAATTCAGTATTTTGAAGTTTTAGGTGGCGTCGTTAGGCTGCCAAATTTTTAAGTGGTTCTTTCACCCTTCTTGTTTTCAAGATCTATTTTCATGTCAATTATTTCATGTTCCTTTTTATTATGTTGGGGTATGATCTATAAATCTATCATACTGATCTTTTACGTTCATATGATGGGAGACCCTATTTGATCTCTTCAATTCTTTTTGAAGTTTAAGTGACGCCGTTAGGCTGCCGAATTTCCATAAGAGAAATCTTATTTTTGTCTTCCTTTCATGTTCTTAATTTCATATGTTAAATCTTTAAAATTTCATTACCATGTTCATATATCCTTAATATTCTGTCCCTCTACTGTTTTATGGGTCATTTATGAATGTTTGACCCATGTCCACTTTCTTTTCAATGTTTTCTAAAACCCCAAAACGTAGCCGTTATGCTGCAGAATTTTCGTCTCAAAATGCCTCTCTCTTTTCTCAAAATTATTTTATGTTATAAAGTGAATACTCAAATATCTTATTTCTATAGTGTTATTCACATATATATCAAAATGTTCTATCTTAAATTCTGAGATTTACATACATGAGACCCGCCCTCCCCTTCCGTGGGTTTAAAGTGACGTAAAGATCCTGTCTTTAAAGAAGTTTTTAAAACGTTATGATTATGACATGAAACCCATTTATTTTATACTATATGGGTTATTTATGAAATTTTTCATGATGATATATGTGTCTCAAATGATAATAAAGTCAAATTTAAGGGTGCGCCCTGATAGCGCTCCAATGCATTGTGTAATGATGTAACCACTAGGGATTACAATTTTCACGATATCTTGGTGAATAGCCTTGGTAATTTTCAAATGACACTTGGGGATGGACCTTGGTGATATGTTCATGATTGTCTATGTTAAATGATGTAGCCACATCTTAAAGTTATGAAAAATGTTATTTTTACTATGATAATCCTCATTATTTCTTTCTCATGCCTTAAAGTTCTTTTTCATGACATTATTGATGTATCTCAAGTTCACATGTTAAATGTTTCCCCTTGTTTCCCTTACTGGGCCTTCTGCTCACCCTTTCTATTGATGTATGTCCCCAGGTTATGAGATGCAGTAATGAACCTAGGATGAACATAAGGAGAAACATTTCAAGTGTTTAAGAAGAATGTTTTTTTGTTTCATGTATTAAGTTCCTGGTTTCCAAGACACTAAAACTTAACGATCCTCAGTTTTGTATAATGTAATGAATGTTTATGTGACAAGAAGGCGGGATGCTATATAACACATCGCTGTGTGGTATCATATTTTTTTCAAACCAGAATGGAGGAAATTAATGAAATTCTCCCTATTTCTGAACCATATGTTCATACCATGGGATGGATAACATCCATCATGGAATATCTTCAAAATGGGGTATATCTACCAGATAGGGATAAGAAAGAACAGATTCGGCGATGAGCGGCCAATTTTAATCTTTATGATAGTCCAGACCGCCAAAAGAACCTTTACAAACAAGGATTTGATGTAATTATCTTCAGATGTATTTATGGATAAGGGTCTATAGCTGTCATGAAATAAGTACATTCAGGAGCTTGTGGTGCCCAACAATCTGGGCACATACTCTCTGAACAAATCTAAAGGCTTGGATACTTTTGGCGTTCAATGACGTAGGATTGTACATATTTCACTAAAAAATTTCATCCTTGTCAATTGAATGCAACATCATTCATCATCGCCCAGAGTTTCTACATACAGATAAATACTCTTGGCCATTTGCCGCATGGGTAATGGATGTAGTAGGGCCTTATCCTCCAGCCATGGCTAAGTAGTTCAAATATATTCTCACTACTACTTACTTCTACTCTAAATGGGCTGAGCCGATACCTCTCAAGGAATTTAGAGGCAAAATAATTGTTAGTTTTGTTAAAACTACTATCATCTACAGATTTGGAATCCCTCATACTATTTTTATAGATAATGGCAACAATTTTTGTTCTATTGAAGTAAAAAAGTTGTATCAGGAAAAAAATATCAAGTCCAACCATTCATCTCACTGTCATGTGGTGACCAATGGATAGATAGAGGCCTTTAATAAGACCCTATCAAATATACTCCAGACGATGGTGGATAAAGATAAGAAATAATGGCCTAATAAACATTTTAATTATTTGTGGGATTATCAGAAAACTACTTGTACTTCTACCTAAGCAACTCCTTATTCATTGGTTTATGGAACAGAAGAAGTTTTTCAAATTGAAATACAATTGCCTTCACTTAGAGTTGAAATCTTTGATCAGTTGTCTATAGATGAAAGATCTCAAAAATGGTTCCATGTTTTGGAACGATTAGACAATAATAGATTGCATACTTTGCATCATATCAAAGTCAATTAGAACAGAATATTGTGAGATTTTAATAAGAAAGTTTTCCTTTATTCATTCCATCAAGGTGAATTGGTATTGGTCTTTAGGAATCCAATGTTACCATTAAAGAAACCTCCAAAACTTGATCCAAAATGGGAAGGACCTTATTCCATATATAAGGTCTATTCAAATGGAGCATATTCCTTAATCTCAATGGATGGAGAGCTTATCACAACTCCAACCAATGTAAGATTTTTGAATAAATACTTTGTGTAGTTTTGTGCAAATAGTCCTCACTAAAAGACCTTAAACTGCACAATGCCATGTCCTTACTGTAAGAAATAATACTACACTTCCCCCATGTCCTAGTTACAAGACATTAAACTGGCTAACAACCATCAGCATCCATGCTGCATAAAGTTAAAATGCATAGCATCTTCGTCCTTGTCGCATGATGTTAAACTGCATAAAATCATTTTTACAACTAAAATTATCTCTATTTGAAATTAGAAGCTTCCATAAAAAACATCATTGACATCATCACTACTCATTAGTAGTACATGAGTCCCTCTCTCTCCTATGTCTGAGTCAGATCTGCTTAGAGACCATGTTTCATGAACTACGTATGGATTGATTCTCATTTTCAATAAGGTATGTAGAGACGCCTAAAACTCCATTTTTTGGTCCTAGCCACAATCAAAAAATCTTCTTATTTTCTTTTCTCCTCCTATATATGAATTAGATCTATACAGAGTGTTTCCTCAAGATATATGATTTGTTCCTTATACCATTTTATGTCTTAAGACTTATCGTTCTCTCAGAACATGTCAAAAAGCCCCCATTCTTCATGTTAAACTCCATTAGCACGAGGAATGATTTTTTAAATAACTACATATGGCTTGATTATAATCTATTTTGTGATACGTAGAGATTCCTAGATCTCCAATCTTGGGCCTAGCCATGATAAACCCCCCTTTATTTCTTGTATAAGAATCAAATCTGCATAGAGAATGTTTTGACAACTATGTATGACTTGATTCTTTCCCCAACAAGACAAATAGTTACACTTGAGTTTTATACCTTAATTAAGTTACAATATGTATTTCATTTCATATCAGTTAATTGTCATCCTTACCGCACGATGTTAAACTATAAGGAAATCTGATACCCCTATTATTTATCTGTGTCACCTTTGTATTATAGAAAATACCCTTATTACTCCTTGTTTCTCACACCGAGAATAGCTCAATTGAGCTTAGGAATTGGGTAAAAGGCCTCTTTATATATGTAAGGTATTTCAATTCCTTACGAGGGTGAAAATGTTGTCACTACATGACTTAAAACCGCATAGTAAAATGTCCTCACTACATGACTTAAAATTGCATATCACCATATTAATTCAAAGGAAACACATAAAGTATCTGTTTTACATATGAGTCAGATCTATGTAATGGATGTCAAACTCATTGCCAATACTGGTTCAAATATTTCTCATATGCATTGAACATAATCCCTTACCATATTTCATACCTTAATCTTGAATATTTTTAAATCTTCATAATCATTCTTTTGGTTTCTGGTGATTGAGTTTCTAATAACCGAGAACTCTTTTGATTTACTATGTAGCACATGCCCTTGGGTGGCCTTGAATAGGTTACCTATATAACAGGACATTCAGTCAAAATATGATGCTATTTAACTATTCATCAAATTCTATAATTGGCTCTTCATAATACAACTCCCATAATGGGTTTTTTAAATAATGGTAACTTCATTCACGGTTATAGAATCTTTTGGCCCGTTAATATTTGATGACAATATAAAAGAATCTATATTTTAAAAAAGTCATTCAAGTATACATGTCCCATTATCTTTCTGACAAAATGATTTTCTTCAAGACCATGGTTTACACATTTCCCTCACCATGTGTTCGATGCACTATGAAATAACATTGAAATCACTTGGCCACATGTTATATATTGTTTCCATTTCTGGTCCTAGTTTTATGACCTAAAACAATAGACACCATACCTCTTGTAAGAACCTAGTTCTTCTTCATGAGGTACAAGTTTCTTCTTTTCCTTTTTGCTTAAGTGTTTTTGAGAAAATAAGGAAAATGAGGAAAAATTACAAATTTTGGGACTACACGCTGTGTACTTTTCCACACACTTTGTACTTTGGTTGTGTGGGATGGGTACACAGGGCGTGTAGGCCTGTTGGCAATGAAGGGTGTAAAAACTGAATACACATCATGTATAAGGTATTTACACGTAGTGTATTCAGTCGGTAGGTGAATAGTAATGCGGTGTAGGCAGCCGCCAGCAGAGCGACAGTACACACCGTGGAATCAGAAATACACGTCGTGTACTCTTGTTGACAAGTGAACAGTTTGACGGTGAAAATGTAGCCGCTAGAGGAATAGTTAAATGAGAAAAGTACACACCGTGTACTTGAGAGTACACATTGTGTAGTTTGATTTTTTTTCTTAAAATGGGTAGTAGCCTTATCTGTTCACAGAGGAATCTTAAAACACCAGAGGAGAGCGAGAGAGACGGTCGAACGTTGGAGGATCTCCCGACCACACATTGAGAACCCGATTCCTACGCAGTCGATCTCCTTTGAACCATGTAGGTAATCTCTTCCTTCACCTAGAGCCTTTCTTAACAATTATTTCTTGAGTTAAAGTTATTTGATTTTTAACAAGATTATGTTCATCTCAGATCTGCGATGTTCTCATTTGTTTTAGGAGGCGTCGTTCACGTATACTGATCAGGGGTGATCGAGGTAGGTGGTATGGTGTTTAAATTCCAATTGCTGTGTGTTTTTGTGCACCGTTGTGCTATGACCCCATGTTTGTGGTGTCATATGGCTGAGGCCTTTGCTGAAAAGATATCTATAATTATGTAAATAATCTAATGATAAGTTTAATCTGCTGTTTGGGATCACTTCTTGGATCCAGAACCACCCCGGGGGTGCGTTCCTCTATTTAGCCATTTGGACAGGATACCCGAGGGTATGAAATGATTATATTGTGCCTTGCATTTTCATTGAGGGAAATTTTATATGAATTTATTTCTTATTTTTTGGGATCGTCCCGGTTACTTTCTTGGCCTGAGGGAAGTGTTTCTTTTAGCCTGAGGGAAGTGGTTCTTTTAGCCTGTGGGAAATATTCGTTATGCCTGTGGGTATTAGATTCTGTGACTGTGGGAGACACTTCATACATGTGAGGGAAATATTCGTTTTTCTTATGGGAAATCACCTGCGGGTTTTGATTCTTATTACCTGAGGGTAAGGATGGTATGTATGAGGACAGTGTTATCATAAATATTCACCATGGTGTTTTTATATGTTATACTTTCCAAGATAAAGCACGGTCTTGGAATGGTTAAATGAATTTTAAAATGGAAATGTAACTGGTAAAGTTAGTTACTTTTGAGTACTGCTTAGTTTATTGCATTTACTACTGCACATTGTTGTCGCACATTTTTACTGATAGTTGGGAACGTGCCTTTGGTGGGTGCCAACTAGTATTTATTTCTCACACCCTATTTGGGTCATTTATTCAGCACAAACAGACTATATTACTGAAGGTGTCAACTGGGGAAAGGGTCCCTAATCATGTACATGATTGTAGCAAAGGAGTAAAAGAGAATGGGACCGAGCTTAGGCTTGTGATGCTACTATGTTCTGTTTACTCTACTTTTTTCTATTTTGTAGTACCTCTTAATTTGTGTTGTATTATATTGTATTGTAGTGTATCGTGTTCTGGCTGTTTTCATAGAATTAGTGACATGATCCATCTTTATCCTTATGACCACTGGTTCTCTTTTACTTCAGTTGTCCATTTCAGTTGCATATTTTTTACTAATTCCACTGTATTATGTTATTTATCTTTTCTTCTGCACTACACTTTGAAAAATGAGAGCATTGTTTCCCCACTATCAGACCTGGGCCCTCGCTGCTAGTCGGAAGCCTCTGGTGTTTGGGGAAATGTGCTTGAGGTCATGTGACCAACCAGGTTCGGGGCATCCATTGAGTGGCACATAGATCTGGGACGTTACAAAGTGGTATCAGATGGGTTCTTTTCTTTGACTTACTGTTTGTAGCCTAGAGTCAAGGATAAGACAGAAATGGTAGTTGGTAATAAGTTTTTCCCAGGAGTAGCTTACCTGTGTATAGAGAAAAGCCAGTCTACCTCAGTTATTGCAATTATTACTGGGTTTTCAATTTTACAGTTGATTTTATTTTCACCGTTGGGTGAAGCACTTGTGGTGTGCTGTTTATATGTAATAATTGGGTTATATTTAGTTTCAACCTGATGAGATGAGGGTATTCCATCTCATTCATCATTTAGTCACATGATAGAAATCACATGTCATGCATTCTTTCCATGACATGTAGGTGCATTACAAAATGCATGTTGTTGTGATAGTTTTTGTTCTAGAAAAGCATGTTGTTGTGATATATGCTTTGATAAATTCCTGCTATTTGATAGGGTATTTTTGTGTGAGGTTTTGATAGGATGAACATCAAACTTTGGTTTTTACGGATAATGGGACCTAAATGACCGAAATTTTGTGGATCATCGATGTGTTTATTTTGTTATAACATGTGTAAGATGTCAAACATTGATTTTCATGGAGTATGGGCCCTCACAGATCATAATTTGACACTTTGATGTTTGTTTTAGTGTTTTTTTGGGTTCTAGGGTAGTTTCTGAGACTTACTGTCCAGAAAACCCAGCATACACATCGTTTAGTTCTATGGACACACACTGTGTGTTCTTCTGTTTGGGAAGAAATGAAAAATTTTTAAGTACACACAGTGTACCCTATGTACATGCCGTGGAGTCTCTTCCCATGTCATATACCTTGTGGGTGGGGACACGGGGTATGGAATGGATTGGGGAGACATTCCATGTACCGTTTTTACACGCCATGTAGTGTCGACCCGGTATCTACCTATGTAACTAAAAACACAGATAGCAGAACCTTAAGATATACACACTGTGTCGACCTTGAACATGCCATGTAGTCTAACCCAGGTACTCGGTCGTGTCACTAACAACATGGGTCGATGTTGTATTTCCTAGTACACGTCGTGTCTGCTTGAAACATGCTGTGTAGTGTCAGCCTTGTAGTCGGCCATGTAGCGAACAACACGGGTCGGTCTGGGGATTCTTTGAACACGCCGTGTCTTTTTGAAACACGTCGTGTAGTGTGACTTGGGTACACAGGTAGTGTCACAAACAACACGGGCCAGTGAAAGCTTGTCGAGTACACGCCGTGTACCTGTGGGTCATGCCTTGTAGTCCTGTTTTAGGAGAGTCATGTGGCTTTTCCGTGTAGAAGGACTAAGGTAGTGAAGGGGGATTCAAGTACATGTCATGTAGTTAAGAGACACGCCGTGTGTTTGGGGTATTACACGACCAATTTTAGTTGGAGTACACTCCCATGTGGATGGCTTGTGAGAACAAGTCGTGTAGTATTTATACAGGCCGTGTAGTCATGTTTTGTAAATCTTGATTGCTTTATTTCTCCTATTCCTTCCTTGGTCTCCTAATTTTCAGTCTTTGATAATCTTGATTTAAGGCGTGTGTTTGACCTTATAGAGTCATGCTACCGAGACGACCTTGAGTTTTTGTCCAGGAGAGCGGAAATGATAATACTTCAGAGATGGTAGGCCATGGGCTACCAAGGGATCCTCCAGTAGAGCCATAAGCGACGCCCACTGTTATACCAGGAACAAGCGTGGAGGCGCAGATCCGTTAAGGATTCATTCAGTTTATGCAGACCTTTCAAGGAGCACCACAGGATTCCACATATATGGCAGAGCTAACTCGTATCTTCCAGCAGCAGCATCCGCCTACGTTTTCAAGGGATGGAGGACCATAGGGTGTGAAGTCTTGGCTGGGTTCTATGCAGATGATATTTGAGAATCTAAAGATGCCTCTTGGGAGGAGGTTCAATCTCACTATATACATGATACATGATTCTACCAAAAGGTAGTGGGATGTTACCACCCAGTCTGAGCATCACCGAGAGATGGGGTGGAAAGATTTTTAGGCAGCCTTCTATGACTTATTCTTCTCGGAGATGCTACGGGTAGATCGAGCTCGAGAGTTCATGAATCTGCAGCAGGGCGCCATGTTAGTGATGGATTATTCTGTTCGTTTCACTGAGCTTCATCATTTTTCACCCATTCTGGTGGGTGATGAGGTGTTGAGAGCTAGACACTTTGAGGATGGTCTTCGATATGACATTCGAGTGTGAGTGAATGTTTTAAGGTTACCTATGGTACATTCTATTGTGATCCAGGCACTAATTACTGAGAGAAACTTGCGAGAATCTAGTGGTGTGGGAAAGGGCAGTTCGACACTAGTTTCTGGTACTATGTCTACCGGTAAGAGGAAGAGGAAGATGGGTTTCTCTCACGGTGTCATTACTGGCCAGAGGAATTCATCAGGTGGCCAGGTCATGTGCTACCATTATGGAAAAGAGGGGAATAAGAGACCTCAATTTCCTCAAGACTTAGTGGAGTGCTGATCTTGCAGCAAGATGGGTCATCTACAGTGCTTTTTCAGGGAATTTCTACCGGTGGATAGTTAGAGGTGTTCGGTGTAGACTCCGCCTGCGAGAGCAGGACCAGCATCTTCTTACCAGTCGGGAAATTGGGATACGTCAGGATGTACAGGTAGAGGTGGTGGTCATGGTCATGGTAGCCAGACACCAGGATCTCATAGATAGCAGGGTGGGTCAGCTCAGGGTATCCAAGTTGTGTCACAAGGCCGCGACAATGGGCAGGCATATGCAGTGCAATAGACCCAACATGAGCAGGATCCTGGACCTTCCACTATCAGAGGTATTATTCTAGTTTCTTCTGTTTTTTCTTATGTAATTTTCGATATGGGTGCTACACATAGTTTTATATCTATGCCTATTATGGAGATCCTTGGGCTCTATATTTCTTATTCTTCTCATGTGATGATTCTAGACAATCTATTTGGGACTAGAACGACTGGTGTGTGTCAGTGCAAGGAGTTCCCCTAGATGTTGGTGGGTGAAACTTTCTATGGGACCTCTATGTCTTAGAGATGACGAGCTATGATGCCATTCTCGGGATTTAATGGTTGGTAACCTTCCAAACCATTGTGAATTGGTATCGTCGTAGGGTGAGTTTCACATCACCAGAGGGCTGAGAGTTTCTATACAAGGGCAATTGGGATGTCCAGGTGAGTCGAGCTGGACCTAAGCATCATGGGTGAGGTGGAGTGATAGACCATATTGTGAGTTTATATCTGGAAGATCAGGGGACTTTTCAGAAGGATTTCCCTCCAGTATTAGATTATTTCATGGATGTCTTCCCAGACGACTTTTCAGGTCTTCCTCCGAAGGGAGAGGTTGATTTTTCCATTGAGCTTTTGACAGGAGACGCACTGGTGTCTATTCCCCCTTATAGGATGGCTACACCAGAGTTTTAGTAGCTCAAGAGGCAGTTAGAGGAGTTGCAGGTATAGGGTTTTATCAGACCCAGTACTTCTCCTTGGGGTTCTCCGGTCCTTTTTGTGAAGAAGGTAGACAGTACCCTCAGACTCTGTTTGGATTATCAGATGCTAAACCAGTTGACGGTCAAGAACCGATATCCCTTACCAAGGATTAATGATTTTTTTATGAACTTCAAGGAGCATGAGTGTTCTTGAATATTGACTTGAGATTCAGATATCATCAGTTACGTGTTAGACCGTCATAAATACCGCTTACATCTTTTCAGAGAAGATATGGTCTATATGAGTACTTTGTAATGCCTTTCGGACTCATGAACACACTAGCAGTTTTCATGGCTCTGATGAATTGTTTGTTCCACCCTTATCTGGACTTTTTTGTTGTAGTCTTCATGGACGACATCTTGGTGTACTCTCACGCTCGACACAACCATTCCACCCATATTGAGATCTTACTAAGTAAAATGAGATAGCATCATCTATATGCTAATCTCTCAAAGTGCCACTTTTGAATGGACCAGATACACTTACCGTGTCATATCATATCATATGAAGGAGTTGCGATAGACCCAGAGAAAGTTAGAACAGTAGTTTCCTGGGAGCATCCTAAGAACATATTTGAGATATAAGGTTTCTTAGGGCTAGCTGGTCACTACAGGAACATTATACAGGGATTCTCCCATTTAGCAGTGTTGTAGGTGGGTTTGACTAAGAAGGGTGTGAAGTTCCTTTAGTCAGAAGCTTGCAAGACATCCTTTCAAGAGTTGAAGGGAATGTTGACATCGACACCAATCTTGATACTTATAGAGCAAGGGAAGAGCTATATGCTTTACTGTGATGCATTAGGTATTGGTCTGGGAGTGGTGTTGATGAAAGGTGATCGAGTAGTTACGTACATGTCTCGGCAGTTGAGGCCACATGAGAGGAATTACCTGATGCATGAGCTTGAGTTTGCTGTAGTTTTTCATGCATTGTAATGTTGGATACATTATCTCTTTGGAGAGAATTTTGTGGTTTTCACCAACCAAAAAAGTCTCAAGTACATCTTTACTCAGTGTGAATTGAATTTGAGATAACGAAGGTGGGTCAAATACCTTCAGTCCTTCGACTTTGTGCTAGCCTATACACCTGGTAAGGGTAACATAGTTGCTGATGCACTAAGAATGAAGACATAGATACAGGCAGTTCATGAGGATAGTGGTGAGTGGAAGCTTATGGCTTTGTTCTCTGAGATGAATTTGGAGGTGCACGATAGTTAGGGGAAAACCTATCTTTCTTCCTTAGCTGTGACTTATACCCTCCTAGATAGATTGAGGATGAGACAACTATCAGATTCAGAAGGCCTAGTTTTGCGGGGGTCAGTGGAAAGTGAGGACCCTCCTCCTGGACGGACGATAGGTGATGACGAAGTACTGCATATCCATGGATGAGTGTGTGTTCTAGGGTATATATGTGAAGAGATTATGTGGGAGTTTCATGCTTCGGCTTGGGCTGTACACCCTGGGGTTACTAAGAGGTACTGTGACTTGAGACTTCAATATTGGTGGCCGGGTATGAAAAGAGACGTAGCAAGTTTTTTTATGAGATGTTCCACATGTCAGCAGGTGAAGGTGGATCATAAGAGGCCAGCGGGACTGTTACAGCAGTTACCCATTCCAGAATGGAAATGGGATGATGTCATGATAGATTTCGTGACCATGTTACCGAGGTCACCTCTGGGAAATGATGTCGTGTGGGTTGTTGTGGAAAGACTCACAAAGGTTGCTCACCATTTGCCAATCAAGGAGACCTTCGGTGTTGACGAGATCAGGAAGTTGTATATCCGAGAGATAGTATGTCTTCATGGAGACCCTCATTCTATCATTTCAGATAGAGACACCCTCTTTACATCTTGTTTCTGGCAGAGTTTTTAGAGGGCACTCGGTATATAGGTGCTTCTGAGCATATCTTACCACCCTCAGACCAATGGCCAGTCAGAGCATATGATACAGGTGCTTGAGGGCATGCTACGCGCATGCGTCCTGGACTTTGGGGGATCTTGGTAGAAGCATATATCCATGGTTGAGTTTTCCTATAATAATAATTTTCAATCAATAATTGAGATGGCACATTACGAGGCTTTATATGGTAGGCCATGCCGATCACCCTTGTGCTGGATGGAGGTAGGTGAAGAAGATTTAATGGGACCACGTCTCATGCATGAGACTTTAGAGCAGGTCCAGTTGATTTAGAAGAAGATGGATACCACAAAATCTCATCAATAATCTTATGCTGATCGCCACAGATGACCCTTGGAGTTCAGGGTCGGGGATAAGGTTTTCTTGCGTGTTTCACCGAGGTTGGGTCACATGCAGATCAGGAGACAGGGTAAACTTTCACCGAGGTATTTGTGGCCCTTTCAGATTCTGGAGAGTGTCGGGCCAGTTTCCTATCGTTTGAAGTTACCACAAAGGTACTGGGCCATGCACGACATCTTCCATGTATCTTAGCTGCACCATTACCATTCAGACCCGTCTCACGTCTTTCAGCCCGAGGAGGTTGAGCTAAATATCAATGAATCCTTTGAGGAGCATCTGATTCGTATTGTTGATAGGAACACGAAGGTTCTCCGAGTCCAGTCAGTTCCTCTCGTACGGGTGCTATGGAAGCATTGCTGAGTGCAGGATGAAACCTGGGAGCAAGAGACCGACGTACGTGCTCAGTGGCCAGAGTTGTTCTGAGATTTCTCTTCACCATCATTGGAAGGGAAATTAGGGGACAAATTTCTTTAAGGGGAGAAGTTTGTAAGAACCTGGTTCTTCTTCTGGAGGTACGAGTTTCTTCTTTTCCTTTTTTCTTAAGTGTTTGTGAGGGAATATGGAAAATGGAGAAAAATCCCAAATTTTGTGACTACACACCGTGTACTTTTCCACACGCCGTGTACTTTGGCCCTATGGGATGGGTACATAGGGCGTGTAGGCCTATCGCCAATGAAGGGTGTAAAAACTGACTACACACAGTGTATAGGTTATTTACATGCCGTGTATTTAGTCTGTAGGTGAATAGTAAGGCGATGGAGGTAGCCGCCAATGGAGCGACAGTACACGCCATGTAATCGAGAATACACGTCATATACTCATGTCAACAAGTGAATAGTTCGATGGTGAAAAAGTAGCCATCAGAGGAACAGTTAAATGAGAAAAGTACACCAAGTGTACTTGAGAGTACATGCCATGTAGTTTTTTTCTCTTAAAATGGGTAGTATCCTCCTCTACATAGAAGATGCTTAGAATGCCAGAGGAGAGCGGGAGAGACGGTCGGACCTTGGAGGATCTCCTGACCGCACACCAGGAACCTGATTCCTACGGTGTCGATCTCCTTTGAACCGCGCAGGTAAGCTCTTCCTTCTCCTAGAGCCTTTCTTACCAATTATTTCATGAGGTAAAGTTATTTGAGTTTGAACGAGATTTTGTTCATCTCATATCTGCGCAAATCTCATTTGTTTCAGGAGGCGTCATTCACATATACTGATCAGGGGTGATCGAGGTTGTTGGTCTGGTGTTTAAATTCCAACTATTGTGTGTTTTTGTACACCATTGTGCTATGAGCCCATGTTTGGGGTGTCGTATGGCGGAGGCCTTTTCTGAAAAAGATGTCTAGAATTGTGTAGATAATCTAATGATAATTTTAATATACTATTTAGGATCACTGCTTGGATCCAGGACGACCCCATGGGTGCATTCCTCTGTTTATCCATTTGTCCAGGATACCCGAGGGTATGCCATGATTATATTGTGCATTGATTTTTCCTTGAGAGGAATTGTATATTAATTCTTGCTTATGTGTTGGTCTTGGCCCGGTTACTTACTTAGACTAAGGGAAGTGTTTTGTTTAGCTGGAGGGCAGTGGTTCTTTTAGCCATAGGGCAATATTCGTTACGTCTGTGGGCAGTAGATTCTGTGCCTGTGGGTGACACTTCATACGTGTGAGGGAAATATTTGTTTTTCATGTGGGAAATCACCTGTGGGTTTTGATTCTGGTTACCTGAGGGTAAGGATGGTATGTCTGAGGACAGTGTTTACATAAATATTCACCGTGGTGTTTTCATATGTTATACCTTCCATGTTAAAGCACGGGCTTGGCATGGTTAAATGAATATTAAAATGGAAATTTAACTGTTAAAGTTAGTTACTTTTGAGTACTGCTTAGTTTATTGCATTTACTACTGCACACTGTTGTTGCACATTTTCACGGAAAGTTTGGCACGAGCCTTTGGTGGGTGCCTACAAGGATTTATTTATCACACCCTGTTTGGGTCATGTCTTCGGACCAAATAGACTATATTTCTATATGTGTGAACCTGGGAAAGGGTCCCTATACAGGTACATGATTATAGTAGAGGAGTAAGAGAGCATGTGACTAAGCTTAGGCTTGCGATGCTATTGTGTTATGTTTACTCTTCTTTGTTCTGTTTTTTTGTACCTCGTACTTTGAGTTCTATTGTATTGTATTGCAGTGTATCCTATTTTGGATGTTTTTATAGTATTAGTGACATGATGCATCTTTATATATATGACTACGAGTTCTCTTTTACTTCAGTTGTCAATTTCAGTGGAATATTGTTTACTGCTTCCACTGTTTTATGTTATTTATCTTTTCCACTACGCTACACTTTGACAAATGAGGGGATACTTTCCCCACTATCAGACCTGGGCCCTTTTTGCTAGTTGGTAGCCTCTGGAGTTTGGGGAAATGTGCTTGGTGTCTTGTGACCATCTGATTTCGGGGCACCCGTTGAGTGGCACCTGGATCCGGGATGTTACACCTCTTACGTTTGGGTCAAACCTTCATAAAAGTCTGATTCCTGTGATTCTTTGGACACTCTTGGTTGGAAATAACCCTTTAATATTCAGGTACCTATCTCCATAAATCAAACTCTTTTCTTCAAAAAATCTGAATCCCCATAAACATTATTCGGATTTTATCAATAGAACGTTAAACTTCTAAGAGATATTTTGATTTACTATGCAGTACCTTCCCTTAGGTGGCCTTTTATAAGTTGCCTATATAACATGCCTATAAGTTAACAGATGCCACTATTTGACTATGCAACATATTCCCCAGCTGACGCTACATAATACAATCCCCATAATAGGTTTGTCAAATAATGGTAACTTCATTCTTGGAATAGACTTTCTCTAATGATTTTATCCATTTTCCCATATCATTCCTTGGTTCCAGAAATTCCCAAATTACAGTTTAAAATTTTCCCCTTCCATACCTAATTATGACATTATATTTCCAAACAAATTATCAAGAAATTTGGAGAGTTTCATACCTTTGTTCAAAGTTAAAGACTTTAAATTAAACCTACACAATGTCCTCACTGCATTACTTAAAACGGCACATCACAATTTCTTCTCTACATGACATAAAAATGCATAGTATGATATCTGAAATTCCCTTTTCTAAAAAATTTTAACCATTACTCATACACCAAATTTTTATAAAAATTGTTTTCTTATTCATGACTTATTTCAATCTAAAATAGACCTTTGATTTTTTAAATTCCATTCCTTGAAAAAACACCCAATGTGGTCTCGATTCATCTAAATATTATTTTCCCCTATCTATCAACAGAAAAATGTTAAAACATCAAAGAGATCTTTTGTTTGACTATGCAGCATGTTCCCTTAGGCGACCTCTCATAAGTTTCCTACATAACAGAATTGTTAGAAAAAATATTCCATTATTTGGCTATGTATCATATGCACTAGTTGGCCCTACATAACACATCCCCCATAAAGAGTTTTTCAAATAATGGTAATTTTGTTCTTTGAAAAGACACCCCTTATGTTGACACGGGTTTTAATAAAATTTTGCGACCATAAAAATCATGGCTCAAGATTCCCCTTGGAAATATTTAAATAATATTAAAGAAATTATTAACCACAAAGTTTTGTTTGGGATCTAATTTCAAAATTTATGTTCAAAGCTATTCGAACATAAATACTAGCCATTTATAGTCCAACATGCATGACTCTAGACTACCAATAATAAAAGACTTGGTGCTCATTAGATTGGGAACCCGTGAAGGGAAATATAGACAAAAGTCGAGTCTCAGCTCACTAAACATACATTTTTGTATGATTTAGGTAATATTAAAAAATAAAAAAAGTCAAAAGATAATAAATTTGTGGGGTTATCCATTTAACCCTTGAAACAATCAAATTATGCTCATTAGGGCCATCATCTTAATAAGAAAATTTTTAGCACTCAATTCTTGTCATTATTATAATGATTGTCTAACAAAAAGGAGTCATTATCATCATTTACCTATAATATTGAAATCATAGAAAATAGGAGTGAAGAGATATAGGATTGAAGATAAATGTTTTCTTATTCATATAAAAGCAGAGGGCCATCCACAAATTGGATCCTCTCTATCATGTTTTTGAAAAAATTCTCAACACGACTTTTCATTTGTTGGCCTGCTTCAAAAGCATTATCAGCTACTTGTTGAAGGGGAGATACCTAAGCAACTCCAACCACCTATGCCTGATGAAGTGCTTACTAAGAAGTTGAAATGTTCATTATCCTCTCTAGTTGGGTTTCTCCCAATGATTGATTCAACTTCTCAAGTTTGTTATGAACAATATCCAGTTGTTGTTGAAGATATAATGACTTCTTCATGTATTCTTTAATTTTTTGGCTAATTTAAATTGATTTCTTTTTATGATTTTCCTTCGCCTCAACTACTACAGCTTGAAATCCCTCAATATTGTTAAGTCGTCTAGAATCATCAAAATTTTGTCACAACTTATGCTCCTACTTCTGTCGGCAAATGACCTCTTTCATAGCATCATGGACTGGTCGATAATTAAATACACCAAATCCCAATACATAAAACAATGCTGGGAGTTTGAAAAAATGGGACCACAATTCCTCTTAAGTCTTATCAGTAATTATACTCTAGATATGCCTTGATTTCTTCTTTCATGCCATTCCAAGAGCATATTTCATCTATAAGTCTGAATATGAGTCACTACCATGAGATAAAATGTACTCTGGAAACAGGTCACTTAAAGAGATGCCTTATTTTACTTATCCTGGAATAGTAGAAGCTTCACCTTCTAATCTAGGAGCTGAAAAACCTAATTGATAAATCAAGGTCATTGTCAATTTCAAATGGAAGAAACAGATATGATTCAGATAGTTGGTTATATTTTCCCAATAATAGGTCAACTACATGATTATATTCATCTCCTGTATTCTCATATTCTGTGATTAGAACAGATGTTTCTTGAGAAGGGACATTCCCTTGAGTTTTCTCATTTGTTATATTTGAAGGCTCTGGAGAATCTCTTGATGGAGGATCCTCTAGAAGTATTTCTCCAGCTCCAATAGAAGGATAGAGTGGGATACCCCATTCCTAAAGAGCCTTTGCGACATTTCTGCAGATAAAACTGCATAAGTTGATCTTTTGATGTAAAAAATAAAATAAATAAGAGTAAATACCTATGGAAAATGATATAATAAGGACTTACATCCTTGAAATTCTTCATGAAAATCCCAAAATTCATTTATGGAACTTGGAATATCAATATTTGGATTAAGGGATTTCACCATTTCAGTATATGCAACTTGGAATGAAATAGCATCCTCACCATTTAAGGTATCCATCAAATGTTAATTGATGCCTAAATTGGCTCTACTGATGTTCTGTTCCATTGATTCATCAATTGGTATAGCAAAATCATTTCTTTCGAAGTGTGGGTCAACATCATTATTTATCTCAGATTTCCCTGGGTCTTTATTCCTTTCTTCTAAAGCAATAGTAATATCGGTTTTGATTATTTCGGATCCTATGAAAAAATTAACTGAGTATTTTATTTACTCTTACTATGGATATCCTATCTCTCAGAAGATATATGAGAAGGTATAGGTGAATATTTTGATGATTTATCTATTAAATTGTAGATTCATCAAAATTAACTTGGGTTTCCCCTAGGGTTTCCTTTTCTGGCCTTGAAGAATCAGCTCTTAATCTTTTGAGATAAGAGAGAGACATAGATCCTAAAAGAGGATAAAATGTGGTTACCAGAGTGTATTGAGAAAATTATATGCCCTAAGGACAGTATAAATATTTACTCATTCTGTGAACACATCAGATCAATCTCAATGCTCTCTTACATTTTTTTTAAAATCTTGGGGAGATATTTAAACACTCCTTTTAGTAGGAGAAACTTGAGGTAATTGTTTGGGATTATCTGTCTCCATTACCCTAATCACGATTCTTTCCCCTAGAGAAAGTTCTAGTGACCTGGGAGCATCATTCTTTGCATCAACAAGACAGCCTATAGGACAATACATTGGTGATTCAAAAATTGGTTCAGAACTTCCTTTTATACATTCAACCTGCTCGAATATATATTCATCAATATTAATGATGATAAAAGGTAAATAAAAGTTGAGGAAAAATAAAAAGGGAAATACATTCTCAGTATTAACATAAATATCACACTCTTTCTTAGAGACAATAATTACACCTTCATGTACTCCTAAGTCCAACATCTGAGATACTTGTTTAGAGGCTAGGATTTTTTCATCATTTTCATATATAAAAGATTCCAACTCCGTAATATACTTCTGTACTTCATCCAACTTATTGTATAGATTGCAATAAGAAGGTGGTTTGATGTCACCAATATATGGTCCTCGAATTCCATGATGGAAAAACGCCCATGCATCCCTAAGATCATGAGTTACACCCTCCCAATGATGAATGGCTAGAGGTCGCACATAATTCAATCTTGGTATGGTTGATTATGGAGGAGATTCAATGACTTATGAATGATTAATTTCTTCAGGCGTTTTTTCTTTAGAAAGTTCAATAGATAAAATAGGAATATATATTTGATGGTGACGACTGGATCACCTTAGTGTTGGAGGTATTGCTTCTATAACCCTAGTATTCTTGGTATACCTCCTGCAAAGACATTTTGTGGGCTCTGAACCCTCCGAAACTTTTTTATTATCTCTCTCCTTTGACTTCTAACCATGATTTCCATGTGGAATAGTCATTGTAGACACTACTTGATATATTCATATTGTCAAAGACCCTTGAGGATATGATGAGGCCCAAGCTTTGGCATACCCAACTTCTAATCTAGTTGATGCATCTAGTGGAGGTAGTGTAATTAACAGTTTGGATACCCTCAATGATGTTAGGATCCATAATTGTCGTGCTACCATTGGGTGTTTCTCCTGTCCAACACACATGGTTGGGAAGGTGTTTGATTGTTTAAGGCCTATGAACTGACGTGAAAACCTGTAGGGGACATAAGCCTAGCAGATAATATCACCATCAATCCTGGTTGATAATATGCCATCCCGGAATGCCATCATATAAGATCTCAGCTTATAATTATTTTCTTTATCATCATCAATAATTTCTCAAACTGGGGGGCTTCCAAAAGGAAATAATCTAAATTCTTCTAAGACATTCAATGCCTTTAGTAACACATCAAGTCTCAAGATTAAGGGCAGAATACCAGAAAATTTCTATAAAAATGGGGTGAATTTTCCATTTAGAACTCCAACTTAATTCAACACTAAGTATGAAGAAAAATGTGCTGCAATCTAGCCCCAGAACACTTGTAATGGCTCTGAAACTCTAAATGGAGCCTTTCCATTATATAAATGTAGTAGAAGATGGTAAATTCAGGCCTATATAGGGGTTTCTAACCCAATATACTTCCCTTCTACTAATTTAGCCGCAATGATAATAGTCTACGATCTTACACCACCCCCAAATTCACGGAATGGAAGCAAATAAACGCTTATCCATAAAGAAAGGAAGGAAGTTAAGCATTCTTTTGCATCTCTATCGGGTTTCACTTTATAGCCCTAGAGATTATAGTCACCCATTTCCAGAATATGACAATATGTTCCTGAACTACCACAGTTATCTACAAAAGGAAAAATAGTTGGACGTCCACAGGTTGGACCTTTCTCTATTGTTGGTTCTAAGAAGGATTCCATCCACACTCTGACATGGATATCTTTCAATTCTTGGGGTAAATTATTGGCTATCTTAAATAATTCATGTTCCAACGGTGGTGTTCTAGTTTCATCACCCCATGTTGTAGTAGGCGGAATAAAGTAATCATCAATTTCCCAAAGAATGGGAATACCAGCTATATGGTAAATATCACAGAGACTAATACCAACTTCACCATGCGTCAAATGAAACGAATTCATTTTTGGACTCTAATAGCTCAGTAATTCAAGAATGAAATCATTTTTATAAACATAAATTTTCCCAATCTAGAAAGATTCGTAGATATGAACATCGGATAAATCTTTCCGGAATTCTGCACAAGTCCGACGTACCCAGAATGCCCACATCCACTTGGGTTTGACACCTCCTCTAGAATGAAGATCCCAGTCTTCCTTCTAACCATTAGATTGATCTTTTTGAGAATCTTGAAAAGTGAAATCATAGTAATGTCGTCTTGGATCTACAACATGATCCTTCATATCGGGAGTGAAACCACTACGTTGAAGGATGCAACTAATAAGGACTGTTCCTTCTTGTACTGGAACCCCCTTTGCAATAATATTCATGTAGTTATAGTAGGAGTATTGAAGAAACCAATTATTTGGAATGTAATTCATAACAGATGGAACATGGGAATCTTGCAAAAGCACATGCCCGTACAAGGGTATGTAAGGACGTTGTGGATAATCACTCTGGTATCGAATTAAACCTTTCCATAATCCTAGAAGAGTACTTTCAACAACATCATAGTTGTCTGGTTTGATAATCTTCATCATTTCATTTTGACGTACCATAGCTTCTTCAGTATGGATCATAAAATGATTCATTCTTTCATGAAAAATAATTACCAAACATCCACTATTAGATTGGATTTTTAAAAGAGATAAATAAAAAATTTGGCAAAGGACATTGTTCGCCTAGGTCCTTCAACGAGGTCCATTGCGCATGTCCTTCGATGAAGTCCGTCATGTAGGTCCATTTAAAATAATTATAGCATAAACCCTTTGATGAACTCCTTTATCATAGCTCCATAACATAAATAATTTTACCTTCAATAAATTTCAAGGAAATTATTCTAGAGAAAAACACGATGGGGTTGAGCGAACGAGCTAGGCAACGAGATCAGTCAAAATCTTAAAAGTATAGGTGAAGAAATTCACAAAGGAAGAGACCAATTTATAGACAACCAAGGACCTAAGCGCCATGACTACATGTAACATCTACACGGGATATCTGAGCAGGGTACTTATGTGGAAAACCTGCACTTTTCAGCAATTGGTCCATAGTATTTATCCCCACAAGTTCACCTTAGGACTCGACCCTCTTTCTATTTTCAGATCAAATCTTGATGGGGGGATTTTTTTATACCACATAAGAAAACAAAAATACTATGAAGAGAACTCTAGATATTTCATATCCCAACGCCAGGTTCCAAAAGTTCAAAAGGAAAATCAAAAAAATCCTAAATAACTTCACAATGCACTTGCTGCACAGGCCTACGCGGTATAACTACATGACTACACATTGCGACAAAGCTGTGTGATTGCACTCCGTGACAGAGTTGTGTGACTGACCTACGTGGTAGAGCTGCAAAACGTAATATGTTTGTGCACCTACTTAGAGCACCTGCAAAATGGAGATGTGCGGTGTACTTATGCGAGCAACATTTCTTTGACCATGCCTCATCTGTGCCTATAAATAAATCCCCTGGGCTTCCCATTCTAGGACTGAAAAAAATTGAAGATACTCTCTGAAGCTCCCATTGCGTATATCTTTCACTTTGATCCCTCAAATTGTCTCAAGTCGCTCTCTACACCACGAGAGAAGATATAATTAAATGGGATAAGAATGTTTTAGAAAGTCTTTTTAAAAAATTTACATAGGTTTGGTCCTCATATTTAAAACATACGCTTTATTCATCATTCATACCTGCGCACCATACTTGCGCTGTATACTTATGAATCATTTAAATCTGGGGTACCTACACGACATACTCACACGAGGGACCTACGCGACCAACTCAAGTACCCTTTTTAAAGCTATTCATGGCAGGGTATCTCCATCATTGCTTCCCTTATTTAAAAGGGACTAAGTGGAAGCCTCCACCAAAACCTCATGACTTTTCAAACCATTGGGAAAGGAACATTAGAATGTCTCCAATTTGGGTTAGAATTTCCATAGTTATAGGTTTCCCACATTTTTTTCACAATGGGGTTTGGATTTATAAAGTGTATGTGAGTTTGTATATCCATAGTGACATGGACCCCTCTCCATAAAATAGTGCTGGGAAGTTCCCCGTTTTGAGAATAAGGGTTTGGTTTCAGTCCTCCCCTTCTTTTCTCTAAGTCTCGAAACCTCAAGTTTCTAGTGGGGAAGGTACAGATCACACATACTTTTCTGCATAATAAAAGTTGAAGTCTCCCTCTCCTACTAGGATCAATTTTAGTGCATCCATCCTGGTATAATCCTCTCACCTTCATCCCATCTTCCTTGCATTGAACCATTGTCCAATGTAAATAGAATATAGGGAAGGCTCATCACCTCACCCTCTTCCATCAATAGAGGAGGAAAAGTGTGAAGTGTCATTGGTGAAACTTTAACATAATCATGTTTCTCACACCGAGCATGACTCATGTGGTCTTAAAGATACTTGAGGGTTACAACCTGTGCACAAACACTCATTGGAAGGAACTACGAGAACTCTGATTAACACCATAACCAGAGTACATAGGAAGCCATCAAGTCCCAAGCTCACTGGATGTCTTCTTTAGGAATCCAATCATAAATTCCCCTAATTTGGTCATCCTACTCAAGAATAAGCCCCAAATTAAACCCCCCCCCCCAAGTCATCAAAGCATCCTTTTCAAGATGTAAGCCCAAACGCATCTCTATCAATGGACCATACTCTTCAATGAGACTTATCAAACTATGTGGGCTTTGATTCCCATTTATATGGGATACGCAGGATGCCTCTCTGAGGTTCAAACCCACAACTTCAAATCCAAACTGTTCTCCTTGGTCCATATTTCCAATAGGGTATGATCCTACTTGGTAACCCATATCCTTTCCAAGTTCTACTTGGGTTGCTTCAATATAAGTCCCCCACTAAGTTCTAACTAAGCACTTTCTTCTTAGAGGTCCTTATCACATGAGCTTAAAAGGCATGTTGTGTCCTATTAAAAAGCACCGAACTATGAGGGTTATGATTTCTTTCACAAGGATATATAGGTAGCTCATTTTATGGGCATGATCCCAAGATCAAAAAAAACATTCATCTCCCTGGATGACAATAAATTCCAAAGTGCCCCACTGAGTGGCTTGAAAACCATTATCATTACAACGATTATTAAAATAACCTCTAAGCAGTATATTAGAGGATACCATTGAAGTAAAACCACAAATACATATGGATATTTCCATTATTGAAGAACCATGAATGTATACTAATGATTCTAAATTTTATACTTGTTAATTAGTGATTATAAATTCCAAGGGATACTTATGATATAAATGTTGAATTAATAAGGATTCATGAAAATATTTTAAATATACAAAGAGAGTCCCAGAGTAGACAATAATCCCCCCCAAAAGGGTGTGATGAGTCCGACCTCCCATCCTCTCGATCAATGCACATTCTTAAGTATCGTAAAGTTCAACAGATAATTAATTATTGCCTTTAGAAAGTAGGTTCCCTTTGGATAAAGAACTGTTGTAAGTTTTCTGTTCCATGAATAAATCCAATGGAAACTGCATGGAGACAGTGATTCTTAAAACTAGAACATATGTTTCAAGTAAACACGAAACAATGTTATGTATAAAAAATATTTAAACAAGTAGAAAAAATAATAAATGGTAAAAATAAAAATAAATTTTTTAAATAATTAATAAATAATAATACATGATAATGAATAAAAAATTATTTAGAAAAAAATTAGAAAAACAAATATTTTTTTAAAAAATCATCTAAATGATTAGAATCAGTCTAAATCAGTGTTAAAATTCCATAATGAAAAATTGCCCCTAAATAATTAAATGTGGTTATAAAATCTTCCAAGAAATGATTCCTTACCTAGTTAAATGTTACCATTTTAGGAAACTTCCATGATCAATTTGAGGTGGTTTAAACAACTGCTAAATATGAAAAAAACCACTACTAAACTATCTTATTGGCGTAGTAATTGGGAATAATATAGAGAATGAAATGAAAAACAATCTTACTATCAAAGAGTAATTTTAAAAAAGCGATGATAATTAAGACATATAATAACATATAGAATAAGTTAAATAATATTTTTACATGTGAAAACAAATAAAAGACGTTAAGCTATCGATTTGGCATAAAAATTTTTATGATGTTAATATGCTTGATGATGAGAAAATAGATGTGTTCTTCACTAGATTGAATGAAATTGTATATACCAAAAAAGTATTTGTAGTGATGTTAGAAGATTATACTTTTTTCAAAACATTTTGTAGAATTCTACGAGAATAGTTTAAATCTAAAGTATTTATTCTTGACGATTGATATTTAGGTGCATTTTATATTGATGATTTTCACAACATCTTGATTATATAGGGGTTTAAAACGGGGAATGTACTAATAATAAGGGTAATTTTGAAAAATATATGGTCTTTTTGGCTATAAATAATTATTAAAGGAAAGAAAAATATAAAAGTTATTTAAAATTATAATTTTTAGGACAAATATTTCAATTCCAAGTTCATAAAATGTTGTTGCTTATACAAAGAGTTATTCAAAAAGGTAATTGTAAGTCTATAGTAAAATTTAGTTTAAAGTGTTTCAATTGTGTATTCATTGGATACATAGTAGTATTACATCCTATGTTTCAAGAAGATGACAATGATTTTGAAGATGAATCCATAAGAAAATTTTAAAGAGAAAGCCAAATAATTTTATAAAAGAATTAAAATTATGTAAATGATAAATAGAATATTTATTATAATATATATTTGAGGAAATTTATTTCAAAAACAAATGTTAACTATAATGAAAGTGAATGAAGATTATCAATGAACCTAAAGATAATATTTTGATTTCCAAGATAAGTAATGAATACTCATAAAGTGATGATGATAATGGAAATGAATAAAAATTTAAAATAGAGATGTAATTCATATAGAAGTGTGAATTGAAGGATTACATCTCAAATATATAAACACTATAAAGAGGGAACAAAATGAAGAATTTATTTCAATCCCTGAGTTGTGAAGATGCCACAATAACTGAAAATGAGTTAATTTTATTGAATTTAATTGAATAATTGAAGGTGTATCTTAAATAAGAGAAGAGAATAAAAAGTGGTATTGAAGTGATGATTTTAGAAAAAGAAAATTATTGTGACCATGAAAATGTTTGAGAGAGTATGATGCTATTAGATATGTTTGACTTATAAATGGGGAGATTGTTTGTTGATGAAGATGTATTGGTTTTAATTTAATTTATTTGTGTTGTATTTTATTATCAACACAAAAGAACATTAATTATTAGATGAAATTAAGTGTTTCAAATATTTTTAACTTCATTTTGTGGTTTGGAGATGTTTAAAAGAATATTGGTGTTCCAATTTGGACGTTTGAAGCCATTTGGAGTGGAAATTGGCCAAAAATGATATAATGTTCATGAAATAATGTCGCGGATTATTATTCAAGGAAAATGGGCTATGAATGTAAAAAAATTATAATTTAAGTAAATTTTTTAATCTAATCGATGGTTCAACATGAGGAATCTAAATTATATCAAATTTTAATATTTTTAGTCATGGTTAAATAGTAAACATTCTTAGCATGACATTAAAAATGACTATGGTCTTAGTTCTTAGGTGACGAAAATTTTGACAGGTTGTGTGTAATGACATACATTTTGATTACCCAAGTTATGAGATCATTAAGTTACCAATTTGGAAACGTGTATGGATAAAGCATTGGTCAATTTGAATTTTTGGTTTATGTTGAGGGTTTAGTTTTCATTCAAGGATTAAAATTTAGTTTTGAGTGTTTGGGATGAATTTTAAGGTATTTTTGGATGATTTGTTGGGTTCATTAGAATTTTAAGAGTTTTGGGGAACCTAAAATTGGTTACACCTATAGTTTATAACTACATGTTACATCAAGTACTTAGTGCAAGCACATCAAGTAATCACTAGACCAAATAAATTCCTTGGTGGTCTTGTGGATCCACCGGGCTACCTTGCAGTATCTGACAGGATACCTGGTAGACCTTGATTGAATTTTTTGTGGAGGTGTTTTGGTTATTTATCACACCCCCTTTTATCTCCTTCTCAACCCAATTTATTTTCATTTCTCTTTAACCAAATGAGAACCCTCATTGGACCCTCTTTTCCCTCCTTCTTCCCCTGCTTCTTTCCCCTTTATTTTTAGATGATACATGTCAGTTTCTCATGATTAAATCCAAGTTAATACTTCCTCCTACCTTCTAAATTTTTATTTTACAATTTTAATTTGATTTAATTATGATGTTTAGGGATTAAAAAAAATTACTAGACCATGTTGTAATTCTTATGAAACCTTGTGGATTCCGTTTATTTTTATTTAAGGAAACACATGTAAGATGATTTCTCCTTAATCTCCTCCAATTTGACTGAATATTATTGAGTTATGAGTTATTATAGGGTTTTACAATTTCTAGGGGGAACTTTTAGGCTTTCTTTATTGGATTTTTTTGGGATTTGTGTTGTAATATTATAATCTAATTTTAGAAATTGTGTTCCTTGATTTTTCTTAGTTTTTTTCTTTAGTTATAGTGATTATGTAATTGGGTTATATGATATTGTAATTCATTTGTATAATTCCTTTTTGGTTCATAGATATGATTTCGAATTACAGAAATCACATATGGTATTGGTCGGTGGTCTTGAATTATTGAGTGATTCTCATGCTATGTCCATAACTTGTTTCCCTTTATTTTTTCAAAATTAATAAATAACATTATCTAAATTTGGAAGCTATAAATGAATGCTTTTCATTGATATTTTTATATGATGGGTAAAATATTTTCTATGGTTTTTTTGGTAATATGTAATGAAAATTACTTCCCATTAATTTATGTTGTTCTCTTTACTAAAATGATTTATATTTATTAATCACTAGAAATTATTCCTTTTTATTGTTGGGTTTCCCTTGATATACAAGTTGGGTAACTCGTGCTTAAGTCCTATCACTAAACATAATTTTCCTAATGGTATGTACACACATATTGAAATTATTATTGTCTAAAATAGATATACTTGGTGTTTAGTTATTCCCAAAAGAAATTGAGTACAACTTGTAAGTTAAGAGTCTTTCGCTGGTCTAAACCATTATGTTTTATTATTACATAACTACAGTACACTTGCTTGAGTATCAAATATATTATATAATAGGAATAAATTATATCATATTAAACATGAATAATCTATAATAACATGTAACTAGGTTTATTAGTGGAAATTTATTGGCTAGTTTTATAATTTTATAAGGAGCGATTTCACATAAATATCTTAATGGGTTTTAATATTTACTTAAACTTGTCACTTAAAAACTACCATGATTTCTTAATGGTTAACTTATATAAAGTTTAATTAAATAAGTTATATTGAAAAATGGTTTTCATTGGAAATAATTTCTTGATTTGATTTGTTTATTTAACCATTTTCTTATTCTTTTATGTATTTACCCAAAATATGATTTCCATAGTACTCACAATTATTATTTGAAACTTCAAAACATAAATAACATTAAATATTTTAAATGTCGTTTTTAAATCATTAATCGTGGGAATGGGTAAGAAAGTATAACCTTGGACCTATAAATTTTTTGACAAATAGTCTTTTATATTCATATGCCTCTTTTTATTGTATATTCCTTGTCTATGATATATCATGAACTATTAGAAATATACGATAGGTTAGTTCCACATTTGGTCTATGAATACCAAGTTAGGATTATTGTAATAATCTAACTGCTTACTTATTTTGAACCTTTTTTGTTTTTATTGAGATTAAAGTATGTAAAACCCATGTGGTTTTATTGATACAACTCTAGAATGTTTTACCACTACATTATTGTATCTTTTTCTTTGGATTAGTCTAATTTTAAAAGTCTTTCTTATATATTTTATAAGTTTCTTGGACATGTTTTCTACTATTACCAAGCTTGAAATCCATGTTGGATACTTTCAATCATGTATGATCAGATAGTTGGGTATATTGAACATTAATACGATTTTATTATATTAATAATATTGTTGATTATTACATAAAATGGTTGTTGCCTTTATAATTATAATGTGTATTTCCAAGATATTATATATTTTTGTAATATAATGATTGAGTAAGTCTGCTAACCAATATCGTAAAAATTAAACTCATGGGATAAGATTGTACATCGAGACTGAGTATACAAATTTTTGACATGGGTAAGGATCACAATTCCATGAATCATTATGACAATTCTGTATTTCCTATGGATGGGTTTCAAGATTTCCCTAAATAGTCAAAGCTAGTTACAAGATATCTAGATATCCTTGTATGAGGACATTTTCTTCAAAATAGTGAAAAATCCAAGTTGTGTGGTCCCCGGTAGCAGACACAACTCTTCCCTATGTGGGGGCACTCCACACCACTACCCTCATCTAGTGTTATTTCCAACTAGAATAAGATCTCTATCATCAACACTACAAAACACACAATAAACAGTGGTAGCCTTTATCAGCACTAGATAAAAGCGCTGATGAATATACCTTTTGTTAGTGATAATAAAAGTGTCATTAAAGGGTGGTATTTTTCATTTCTTAAAAAAGATGTTAATGGTTAACCTTTATCAGCCCCCTTTTTAAGAACTAATAAAGACTAGCCTTCGTTGGCACTTCTTTTTAGAGATGATAAATTCTATATTCTATTAAAAAAATTAGATCATTAAAAATAATATATTAATACAGAAATATATTTATATTTGAAAAAATATATATTTAATATATTAAATATGAATTATATATGACTAAATATACAGTTTCACTTGATAAATAAGATAATTAGTTCAAAATTTCATATAAAATAAAAATTATATATATATATATATAATTTTCTTAAATTTTATTTATATAACATGAAACATGTATTATAAATCATGTAAATTTATATGTCATATATTTAGTGAAAAATAATTTATTAATTTAATTAAAAATATTTAACATTAATAAAAAAAATATTTACTAATTAAGGCATTTTGATTTATCAATGTCATTTGTTTTTTAAATTTGACATATATATCAAATAAAAAAATTTAATTTTTAATTAATTAATTTATTAAATATGTGACACTAAATATGTCTTATAATAATTTCACATGTATTCTTATATGAAACTAATTCAATTTTATAGATATAATCAAACAAAAAAATATAAATAGTTAATATTATTGTTTTATATTTTTATTTATAAATATTTCATATTTCATATTTCATATAATATTTTTTAATGAAATATTTTATTCATTATATATATATATATATTGTATATTATGTTTATTAATATTAATAAAATATATATATATAAATATATATTTTAAATTTATACATTTTTATTAATAAGTTTTTCATAAATAGTTTTCTCAATATTTTGGTAATCTATTCATTTTTATTTTTTATTTGTTTAATTTTTTTTAAATTTTATTCAATTTTATATGTATTTATATTTGTTGATTACAATTTAATGTTTTTAATATAGTTTTCATTTACCTAATTGATATATATTCATTTTCATTTAATCTTATATTCATTTTTAGTTTTTGAAAATTTTTATAAATAATCACTTATTCGTTTTTTAATATTTTTTCAATCTATTCATCTTTTAATTAAATTCCAGTCATTTTTGACATGAATTAATTTAATATTATTTATTCATTAATAATTATTAGAGTTTTGTTTTTTACTTTTTTTATAATTAATTGATTTTAAATATTTTATCATTGAATATTTTTTTAATCTATTCATTTTTAATATTTTTATACATAATTATTCATTAATATATTCAATATGTTTAATATATATAAATATATCTCAATATATATAACATTTCCTCAAATATGATTACTATAATAAAAAATATCTATAATTATATAAAATAAGTTATATATTTAGTGACAAATAGTTTACAATTAGGAAGTACTATTAATTAAAAATATTGACTAATTATATTAAGTAATGAACGTTTAATTAAATATCATTTGTGTTTTTTCAATTTAACATATATCAAGGATGTGTTCCATTAATTCGACACATACATTTGCTTAATTATTGAATTTTTATATAGAATCCACACACACATAATATTTTTGAAATTTATTCATTTTTTGATATTCATTTTACAATTATATTACTTTACATATTATATTTAATATATATTATATTTTTAATTGGTAAATTTTATTTGTTTTTTATATTTTTATTCAAAATATACTATTTATTAATTTTTAATAATTTTTTTCATTTTTTACATTTTTAATTTTATTTTTTCATTGACAATGTTAACTTTTTAAATGTGTTTTTATAATTTATTCATTTTTAAATTATCACTGTTTAATATTTTTTTTTTCATTTTATACATTTTTAATAATTATTTATACATGTTTATTCATTAACATTTAATCTTTTTAATATGGTTTTAATTTATATAATTAATATGTATCATTTCTAATTTTACCATATACTCATTTTCACTTTTTTTAAGAAACTATATAATTAAGAGCACATATTCATTTTTTAAATATTTTTGAAATCCATTGATTTTTTAATTACTAAACTTTACTATTTTTTAACATTAATTAATTTAAAATTATATAGTATTATTTATTTACTAATAATGTTACATAATTTTTACATTTATTTATTATTTATTCAATATTAATGTTTGTTCTTTTGATATTTTTTTTACTTTCTTCATTTTCAATATTTATTTATACACATTTATTTGTTAATATTTATGGTTTTTAATAAGTTTTTAATGTACATATTTAATATGTATTAATTTAATTTTATTATATATTCATTTGTAATTTTTTTAATAATTTATATAATTAATAAAACTCATTGAATTTTTTAATAATTTTGATGTCCATTCATTTTAGTTATTAAATTTCACTCATTTATAACATTTATTCATTTATTATTATCTTTTTATTAATAATGTTAATTGATTTTTTCTTTATAATTATTTATTAATTTTTAATATATACTTGTTTTATATTTTTTTAATTTAATTTATGTAGTTTTTATCAGCACCTTCCAAAGAGTGCTGATAATTACAGGATTTGTGGGCACTAAAATTAAAGCACTGATAAAGACCCGCCTTTATCAATGCTAAGAGGTAGCACTGAAAAAACCTATGTTTATCAATTCTTTTTTAAAGGAATATATACAAACTTTATAATATTATAAATAAACCCCTAATAGAGGACCTTATTTCCCATTCAGTTCAAGCTCTCGTGAAACTGAAAATTCACTACTACTCTCACGAAAAGATCTCAGATTATTGACACTTTCAAAAACCACTATATGCGACTTATGATACATTGTTCAAGATATTTCATTGTTTCAACATGTTTACTTCTTCTTTGGTTGTTTTTAATTTTCCTAAAGGTTTTTAATGACACACATAAGCAATTTTACCTTGATCTACCTCCCGGATTCTCCACCCAATCTCTCCCTGCTTGAGCTAACATTGCTTCACATTTTCCCTTATTGTCTTGTTTATTAACAGTTATTATAAAATAAGAATAATTTTTGTTTTAATTCAGTTTTTTAAATTTTATTGAGCTATCTAATTAGGTTGTGCATAAACCTATAATTACTTCATGTTTCTAACAGATTTTCTAAATGTGTAAATACATTCTAGATTTATAAATAGATGTTTTCTTATCTGTTCAATTTGTTTAGTTTAAAATTTTCAATCAATCTATTGAAGTTTCACGAGGAGTACATGTGCATTTTTATGAAATCTAGTTGGGTTTAATTTAAAATGAAACCCAATAATAAATTATTTTTTTGAGATTTTTATGTGACAAAATTTTAACTAGATGCATCTTTTGATGATAAACTAATCGATGCTTCATATAAACTATTTTTTTTATTTTTGTTTCTTAAAAATTTAGTGTGTATCATAAATGTATCTTAGACTAGGGAATGTAATGTAAATCCTATTTTGAACTATTTATTTGGGGATGGAATATATATTAAACATCTGGTTAGTGGTGTGATTATGAATCCATTATACATTACATTACAAGGTGTGTTCATGGATTTCTATGTTTTAGTGGTATGTTTTTTGACTATTGTTTAGAAATAGTAAATGAGAAAATTCTGAAGTTGATTTAAGAGATATTTGTTTAAAAAAATATACATATGAAACCTTCAAAAACTAAAGTTTGAGGGTTGTTTAGATTTTATTTTCAATTTTGGGGAGTCCAATATACGATATTTTTCCCATGAGGTCAAAATATTAGTGTGGGGTGATTAAAAATATGATGCCTCATCTTATCATAGGTTTATATAAGTTACCTCCATGCTCTACAATCCCCCTACCCTTCATCCCTGATCCACTTCCCTATAGGAATCCACCTTTAAATTGGACACTTATTTTAGTTTATTTATTCTGTTACTATGTATTTTAAATATTCATATCATAATAAAAAAGTATTTTAAACACCTATAAGAACGTATATAATATTAATCTTCCATGTAAATATTTATAACTATTAAAATTTTCATATTAATTTAATTTATACAAGTTAAAATATTTATTGATTACCCCATCAAATATTACAAATAACAGTTATAAATTTTATTTTTTTCAATTTAAATCGATTTCCCCTTTAAATGGGATGAATATTATTCTTTAAAAATTACATTGAATAATTTCATAAGATGTGTATAGGGTTTTATTTTCAAATTTATATAATATTTTAAGAGTAACTCCTGCCTAAAAAATATTTAGAGATATTATTTTTAATAATTTATGGGATTTTATCTGTGAACATTTTATTATTTTTTTACATTCAAGTAAATTTATTTATATTGATGTATATACTTTATTTAAAAATTTATATCTTTAGTCGACATCATTTTTTCTCCTTTATTAGTGTATTTTTCTATTTTATACTCTCCTCAGTGCATGTCACCTACCTTGTGCATACCTGATATGAAACCACTATCCCACAGTACTTCCTACACTCTCAAAAGTGTCCACATCAAAGGGGGATATCACCTAGTTCACCACCAAACTACCACTTCTTCTGATAGACTCAATTATTATCATCCTACAAAGTTTATTTTTATTTCATGTTCAGGAGACTGGTACTTTTAAATGAAAAAATATCGAGTATAATTTCAATTTCATGTTTCTTTCCAAGATCTTCTATGTCCAATCATATGAGATATCTTCTAATTAATTATATGTGACATTCAGACACCAGAAAGTGTTAGTTACCTAATCATTCCCACTCATTTCACATGTTGAGGTAATTTTAAAGTGAAGTCTTTGAAGGAACATCAAATTCAAGGGAGAAGAAATCAATTTTCTAGGTATCCTTTGTACTCTCATAGATTAAAAAATAATAATTCTTCCCATTTGATTTCATTAAGTGGAAAACTAACCCCAATAAAATTAATATTTCTGTTATAGTGAATATCTTCAATAGTCATTTTCCGCACAAACTGCTAACCACATGTTCAATTAAAAAAATCGTTCTTCTTAGAATGATAAAAGAAGTTAATATACACAATAAAATGTTTCAGATAATTATTAAGTAGGTTAATTCATATGATTTTTCATTCTTAGTTCACCAATTATTAAAATTTGCACTCATAGTATTTTCTTCTCCCAACCGATCCTATAGAAACATCCATATATGCTTCTGTCTTGTTTAAACTAGACTCTTAGTTTCCACTCTGATATTTCTGTGGATTTGATTATCATTATTAGTTCCTCTAAAGTTTAGTTTTTTTTCTTGTAATCCCTAGTAGATGGGATTATACTCAAATCATTAGTTTTAGATATGGATTTCTACTAATCCCATTCAACCACTTTTCAGCTTCTGTTGAATTCAATAATTTCATTATAAAATAAAATATCATCAACTTCAATTTCTAAGAACCCTCTCACTAAAACTCTACATGGACCACCACATAACTAGTGATGAAATGAATAAACATAAACTCCTCCCTTTTATTGTACTCTCACATAGAAAAGCAACCGAAATTGTGCTATAATTACTGCCTTTTTGTCCCACAAAACATCAAATCAAGAACCCAGACTAACAACCACATTTTTACCCTCTGTTTTTTCTTTTCATGTCATCCTTGAATAAAATGATAAATTTTAGGAATAATAACCAATAACATAAAAATTTTAGGTTCCCCTTGTTATATGTATCTACGACAATATTCTTTTATTATTAATACCTTATATTTATTTTTTTATTTAAAGAAAATGAATGTTTTGGGAACAAAAAAAGATAGATATGAATAAAGAATGGATAGGATCTAATCGTATGATTAAAGGGTTTGATTATGGAATTAAATATCTCATCAAGTTTCTAATGGATCATGCATACAACACATATAAAATTTCTTTTCTATTTTTATGTTTTAGTTAGTCAATAAAAATTAGTTTTGAAGAGTTTGAAGAATATTTTATTTGTCATGAAATAAATAAAATATATAAATATTGGACTAAACATGTGGGGAAACTAAATGTACATACTTATAGGGATGTTACTATTATTTATGGATCATTTTATATGAATACCAGTGTAAGTAATGTTGGATTTATTATGGAATAAATTAAAATGGAAATTGAAGATAACCTTCATGATTGTCCAAATTTTTTTGAGAAGTAAAATTGGTATGTTATGATACCATTACATATTTGTTGTACTAAATATATAACATTTTCAGCTATATTTAAGTTATATAATTTTAAAACTGGGAGCAAATGGAGTGACACCTTCTTTACTGAACTAATTGGTCTCGGGAATGGTATGCAATTATAAGCAAATGAGCTACATTTTCCAATATATGACTCTAAAATAATGCTACATTCAATGGGAATGATCTCTAAAAAATACATTACTAAAAAATGTTTATATATTTTTTTCTTAAGTATAGTTAATCACTCATAAAATTCCCTAATTGTGGCTCAAATTGATACAAGGAAGGGGAATCATGTCCTTAAAAAGCTATATGGTACTTTCCTATCATTCCACAGTTTGAAAGATTATATGAATTTTGGGAAACTTATTCAAAACTGACTTGAAATTTCAATATAAGAATTAAAGGTAGGAAACTACATCACCAAAGAGACTATCCTCAATGGAATACATTATATGTATATTAAATTTGGAAGTGAATTGAGAAACATCCCTCTTACATTATCTATAGATGGAAAAAATCCTTTTAGTACATAGAGCATTACTCATTGTACGTGTCTAGTTATATTTTGTTTAATTATAACATTCCACTATGGTTATTCATGAAGTGAAAATACAATATGTTGTCTTTTCCCATATGTAGACCAAAATAACCCAATAATGATATTTATATTTATTTGAATCCATTGATCGAAGAAATAAAATTGAGGTGGGATACATGTTTTACAATCTATGATTCTCATAGAATTTAGAATCCACATGAAGTACCCTATTGTACAGGATGATAAATGAATTTCCATCTCATATAATTTTTTTAGGATATAATGTTAAAGGAATGTTGGGGTGTCCCATTTGTGAAGAATGCACACACTCGGTTTGGTTAAAACATTCCACAAATTCTTTGTTTTTAGGATATATTTTTTTTTACCTCGATGACATACATATCGATTCTAGGTGACATCATCCATTGGAAATATAAAAGAAGGCACACCACTGTCTCCACTAATAGGTGATCAACTATTGATGAAAGAAAAATATATTGACATAGATTTCAATAAAACCTTTATGAAAAAACTTATAAAATTAGGTTGAAAAAAGTGATTAGTTTTCATCGAATTACCATTCTATAATTTTTTGTACTTCACAAATATTCTTGATGTCATTCATGTATAAAAAATGTATTTGATAGTGGTATTTTCATATTACTAAATGTTCCTAAAAAAGTATGAAATGATGTCTTGGTAGTATATGATTGACCTGAGGATAAGCGAAATGTTATCACCCATGAAGGGTGAAAAGTGGAATTTTCCTCCTCCCGTAGTTTACATATATCGTGATAAGAAAAATTAATTTTTTTAATTTAATTAATAATTTAAAAGTTTCAGAGGGGTATTGATAAAATACTATGAATTTCATGTTAACGACTAATTTGAAGTTATAAGGTCTAAAATCATATTTCTCTCATGTTTTGATGCAATATTTAATTCATGTCTCTTTATGTTTCATTATTCCTAAAAAATAATTAGATACTTTAACTAGACTTTTATTCTTTTTCAAATCCATACGTAGTAAATTTAATTACATACAGATGTTTCCAATCAAGAATAAAGAGTTTTCAGTCATATTGGAGATTCTCTTCCAACAATCATTATTAAATATAATGGTCCACCTAATGGTTCACTTGGTTTTAGAGGTTGAACTATGTGGTCCTTTCCGTTATAGATGAATATACCCCATTGAAAGATATATAATGATTTTGAAATGGTATATCATGAATCAAAGTCAACTAGAAGTTTTTATTATAGAATGATATATTATTAAAGAAACTCTTGAATTCTCTATCGATTACCTAAAGATGTTGATAGCATTGGTCTCCCAAAGTCTCATCACAATTTATTCCTTATGGGTGAATGGATTTCTGAAAGAGTTTTTGTTAAAAATTTCCATCATTTAGTGAGAGAAATATATCCTTTACATTTTACATAATAGTGAAGAGGTTTCTCCATATGTTGAAGCCCAAAAATAAATTCTTAGAAATTTTTATACATTAAGTGATAAAGTATGGATATCAAATACACATAATCAATAGTTTATAAGATAGTATTAAGTTCATATATATATGGAGTTAACTAAAAATTCAAATTCAATTTCTTAATGACTTTGATGGCTAGCTAGGGGACCAAATGTAAATGTCATATCTTATAATTATTTTATAATTACTAGTTATAGGTTTTATACAAAGGATTATGATTAATATACTATAAATAAAAATAGTAAAATTATGCTTGTGGTGTGTGATATGTATGTATCTATTTCCATGGATAAAAATAAAACTTATCTGAATATATCAGATTGTGGAATTAGTGAGTAGATATATGAGTTGGATTATACAACATTTCAAGTTTTGATTTTTTGCTGAAAATAAGTTTAAAATAGTTGTTCTATGAAAGTATAAGAATTGGGATTTATAAAGGTTAATTTTAGTGTGTAATGGTATAATTATGATCCATTCATAATGAAATCAAAATTAGTGCATGTATTTTATGTGTCAGACCCAATAAGTAAGAAATGGTCAACTCTCCTTGTAGAGACTAATAAAACTGTAGGTTCATGTCAAAATTTAATTTAGGATGAGCCTTTCATTAGGAGATCACAATCATGACATGGTGGTGCCAATATAGAAAATAAATTGTGTGTTAGAGAGGAGTACAATGATAGGATTTTGATACTAGACAGAGGAAAAAAACCCCTTCAACCTCTAATAAAAAAAGAGAGTTCAATGAACACGATAAAGTGTTTTTAACATAATATTATTTTCCTCATAATATTAATTTTTTTCTACTATATTTACATAATCAAAATTAAAAGTTTGATCACACATGTATATAATGAATTTTACACATGTTGATTTTACTAATCCCAAATAAGAATAAATTACTGATGCTAAAACTATGGAATTATTAAATGATCCACAACATGTAGATGAAAAAACCAGAACTACGTAGGATCATTGTGTTTAACAAAATTATCAAGGTAAGAATAAAGGATATAAAATTTGAGAATGGATAGAATCAATGTGGCCAACCTTTTAACCCCAAAAGGTCAATGTCCTTTAGTTTTTTTGGGATCACAATAAAAAATCAGGCACCGATTGATATAGATATATTGCACCATATATTTCATGTATTGAAGGAAACCCTTTGGAAAAATATTAATGTAATGTTACCATATACTTCCACTGTTTTATTGAAAAATATATAATGAAACATTGATTTATTTTTCATTATACCTTATAGAGTTCAATGATTTAAGATGTCTTCCATAAAAATATGTCTTAATGTTAGTAGAAAATATCATAGAGGATTTTAGAAATTTCTTACAAAGAATAATATTAGGGATTTTGAGGTGAAGGTATACTCAGACCCACCAGTTACGTATCGACACATTACAAAATAGGATACATGGGAATATTTCATTATTCATCATGATGAGAAATCAATTTTTTCAATATATTCAAAAATATTTTATTTTAAATAATTTATTTTATTTATTTTGATTCATGATGATTAATTAATGAAACAATAATGGAGTGATAAAATAAACTACATGAAAAAAATATAATATACTCCTATCACAAAGAAAGGTTGGGGTACACTTCCCTTGAAAACAAAATGTCATATAGTCTAAACCTATAATAAAATTTTTATGTGATATTAAACTATATATATTAATTTATTTATATTCATATTGATGAATCAAAAATAAAAATCCACTTCAATCTCATGTCACGTGCAATGGAAGATTGCCCATGTAAATAAAGAGGGTAATAAAATTGATGAAAATAGATAACAATATGATAATAATGTGTAAATATGACATAATATTAATTATTTATGATTTATAAAAGTATTAAATTAAAATATTTTTTTCTCTTCATTTTTTTATTATAATTTGGAAACAATATTCAACATCGATTATACGAAAGGAAAAACTATTTTCAGTAGCTTTGAACTGACCCAAACAATGTGGACGTATTAGAGGTGTAGGTTTTGGAGTGTCACATAAAACATATTAGGAGATGAAAAAGTTTCAAATAGATACATATGAGATGATGAAAGGGATAAAAACACAAATAGATTCTTTGAACGATATTATAATTTAGTCAAGTTTGACAGACAATTATAGGAAAAATAAACAAAGCGAACCAACAATGGAACAAATATCAGTACACGAGGAGCCAAATGACCCCACTATCTTTGAGGCTAGCCATTATACTAAACATCTTACCTTACCTAAGGTAATAAATTTTTTCATTACTATTTATGTTAAATATGAATCAAATAATTTACAATAATTTTATATTACTTAAATTTTTCATGGTGAAGTTGTAAGTGATTTATATCAATAAACACCCACACCTCACCTTGTTATGAGTGGTACAATGTATAATAACCCAAGATACATGAAACACAAAAAAACTCCCAAAAGATCACATGAGTGTGGGGATTGAAGTAGTTATTTTGTAGAGTGGTGAGTTAACAATTTTGATTGATGATCTGGATGTTACTACAATGGATTATTCTATTTAAACTTTCATAGCAGGTCCATTTATTCTTATGAATATGCATGAGGTGTGTCCTGAACAACTTTTTAAATGAAAATCCTTTAAAAGTTGATGAAAAATTGTCTAAAATGAGGTATGGTATTACTGAAGTATAAAATAATGGGGAAACAAAAATTTAGATTAGGATAATCAAGTGAATCAACAAAGAAATAAAAAGGACCTTTTGGGAGTACCTAATCCCTACAAGTTCTACTGATACATATATTATCATTACAAGCTCATGAATACAAAACATTCAAAGATGGAAAAATTTCATACATTAAATATGAATAATAAATATTTGGAAATGTCATTACATACACAAATGGTCTAGTGAGTATAAATACGATTTTGACGATTGAATGGTTGGGAGCATCAGTTGTGAATACATATTTGAGGTACATTTTTATAATCCTTATATCTAAAAAATTATCAACTATGTTCATTATAGTTAATAAATATTCATATTTTCTACAGGTGTATATATTACTAATATATAAATGGAAATCCTTGTGATGCCCTACTTGGAATCATTAATCCCTATATCATTTCTACATAAAAAAATTATTTGGAGTTATAAGAAATTAAAAAGGAAAAAGATACAATAAGAAAGGTATTTGAGAAGAAAATAACAGACATCAAACTCTTATTGATGCCTACTATACATTTGTAAAACTAAAAAATATAATCATATAAAATATTTTTTTAATTTTTTATAACTAATTTGTTTATATTTTTTTAGGAATCAATGTATTCTCATAAAAATCAATTTGGATACCCCATATTTTATTTTTTTTGTATTCAATTAACAAATTTCCATAAAACCGAGCACACATGATGTCTATTGTCAATTTTTAGTGAACTTTATTAAACATTATTAAGATAAAAGTACTAATTATATGTTCTAGTTTGTGATTTAACATGAATTTCTTTAGGATAGAGTGATATATAAATATAAAATAAATCATGGGAAGAGTTTATTGACTGAACATAAGAAGTATATGAGTTTCTTCAAGTGACTGAAATTATTGTATATATATTACTATTTAACTATCAAAATATATTTCAAAATTTTTTACTTATTTTAATCAATGTTTCAATAGTGTCTGAAGTAAATTAATGAAAACGATTACAAATATAACATTTTCAAATTTATGAAAGATATCATAATCAAACTGGTTGCGGAACTGGGCTAGTCTGTTCTTAAAAAACATTATTAGATAAAAGAGAATGTGGCATTATAAGGGGAAATTTTTTGTTAATATCATATACCAGAAAAATTCTAGTATCCCCGAATATATAATTTCTAAAGGTAATTACAATTTCATTTAAAATATTTTTTTAATCATTTGTCCGCCCATATTTTATCAGTTCTACTAATATTTAAAACAATGTAAATACTCAAAATGAGAAGTAATGTTTTTAGGGATGAGCGTGTAGATTATTTGCTGTCATAATTTTTTCCTACAAAAAATGTAGGTGATTACCTATTATGTTTGTGATCTAGTAAGCTATATGAACTTAGAGACACATTTTGGATATGAGTCACCGATATAGTAATGATTTTATATTATTTTTTACATGTTTCATTAGTAGAAGTATAATGGAGTGTTACGATATATGGATTATGGTAGAGCTAATAAAAAGTTATAAGATGCTCATGCTTGTTAGAGTTTAGAATTTGAGGCTAAAACTAAGATAATGGAGACTGAGAAATGGTCTAAGAATGTTTATAGAAATCAGTAAATGGTGACTTCCTACTCTTATTTAGTTAATTTTGATAGTGATAATTCTTGTAGATGAATAATAAATGATCTCCCTATTCAAGTCATGTTATTCTAAAAAAATGTTCTCTTTAATTGACTCACATATGGGGTGAGAGTTTGTTATCACCACATATGTGAGATAATTCAATAGAACTATATTTTGAGAATAATAAGAAATGTTTAGATGTGTAGTAATCAACTACACCAAAATCTGATACATGATGTGCCTGGTATGACTCGAAGTATACATTTCTAGTTTAAAATAGAAACTTTAGTTCAAAATACATGTCACATAATTAAAACTATGAAAAAACATTAATATTTTTTTGATAATTTATGAAAACAATCTATAATTCATTTTTGAAATGTAGGATCCAACCTCACCTCAATTTGATATACAGTGTACCAGGTATGGCCTGATGTGTATGTTTTTAGTTTAAAATTGGTATGTTAGTTTAAAACACACATCACATACTCAAAATCAAGAAATAACATTTAGATTATTTTTATACATTATAAAAATGATCCATAAGTCATTTCTGATGTGTATAAATTAGTCGCACATCAAACTGATAAATGGTGTGCCCAATATTACTTGAAGTGTATGTCTTTAGTTTAAAAATGATATTTTAGTTCAAATTTTTTTTGACATACTCAAAAATGATAAAACACAGTCAAATTGTGTTGGTACTTTTGTAAAATTATCTATAAGTCATTTATGACATGTATGAATCTGATTCACCTCAATTAAATATATATTTTTATCATTATGGCTTGAAATGTGTATTTTCAGTTCCTCAAATGGCCCAAAGGCCTTCATTTTTTTATTGATTTTGATAATCCACCTTTCAAGGGGTGAGGTGGAACCCTTACAAGGCCTGTAGACGTAAGTATTACATGACCCATAGGCTTTATATGAATTCATTTCCCGCAGGCTTCAAAACACATGTCACATTTTCCAATTTGAGAAACCAAAATCATATTATTTTGGTACTTTATAATAATAATACATAAGTCGTTCTTAATGTGTAGGAAACAAAACCATGCCAATTAGACACATGATTTGTCTGGTATGGCTTAATGTTCATTTTTGAATTGTAGAAGTTCCATTTAAGTTTAAAAACACACATCACATAGAAAAATATGATCAAATGATATTTTATTTTTTACAAAATTTCGTGAAACAATCCGTAACTCATTTATGGTGTGTATGAATTTACTAAATGTCAATCCGACATATGATGTAAAAAGTAAATCTCAAAGTATGTGTATTCAATATAAACGTGTTATTTTAGTTTAAAACACTTCCCAAAATGAAAATTAATAAAATGATCTTGGATTTTTTAAAATTATGAAAAATATCCATAATTCATTTGTGAAATAAAGAAATTGACCGTACATCAATCCAATAGAAAATGTTGCAGGTATGAGTAAATTTGCATGTTTTCATTATAAAATTACCATTCTAGTTTACAATACATGTCATAAATCCAAAAACATTCGTGGGTTAATTTGAAAAATTATGATAATTATCTATAACTCATTTGTGATTTTTTGGAATCAAACATTCATCAATCTGACACATTAGGTGGCTGGTATCACTCAAAGTTCTTGTTTTTCATATAAAAGTGTTATATTATTTTAAAACATGCATCACATATCTAATATCATAATAAGGATCTCTAATTGTTTTTGAAGTTTATAAAAACAATCCATTCTTCATTTGTGACATATAGGAATCGACCACACATCAATCTAACACACGATGTGGTCGCTACGAATTGAAGTGTTTTCTTCCAATATAAAAGCCCCATTTTAGTTTAAAACATGCATAACTTATCCAAAAATGAGAAAAAGATATAATATTTTATTCAAAATTTAGTGAAAATATCCATAATTCATTTGTAACATGTAAGAATTGAATTCATATAAATCTGATGCAAGATATGGGTTGTATGACTCGAAGTGACAACATTTCAATATAATAGTGACATTTTTGTTTAAAACATACATCACTATGAAAAAAACGAGGAAATGGTCTAGGATTATTTTAAAACAATAGAAAAATTCGCTATAATTCATTTATAACATGTAATAATATATTTCACCTAAATTCGACACGTGATGTTCCTTGTATAACTCAATGTGAGTTTTTTCAATATAAAAGTTCCATTTCACTTTAAAACACTCATCACATAGGAAAATCATATTAAATGAGCTTTTATTATTTTTAAAATTTTGTACAATAATTAATTATTCATTTTTTACTTGTAGGAATCGATTGTACATCAATCCAACAGACAATGTGGTAGGTATGAATCAAAGTGCATGTTTTCAATATAAAATTATCAATTTAGTTTGAAACATGTTTCACTAGAAAAAAGGGAAAATGAGCTTTGATTGTATTAAAACATTTGGAAACAAATCCATAATTCATTTATAATATGTAGAAATTGACCACACATCAATCCAACACATGATGTATTCGGTATGACTCAAAGTGTGAGTTTTCAATATACAAGTTCCATTTTAGTTTAAAACGTATGTCACATAGGAAAAACCAAGTAAAAAAGATCATATTATTTTCAAAATATTCTAAAATGATCTATAATTAATTTTTGACATGTGGGAATCAACCTCACATCAACTTCAAACACTATATATTTGGAACGACTCGAAGTATGTGTTTTCAAAATAAAAGTTTCATTTAAGATTAAAAAACATCACCTAGACAAATTAGAGGAAATGATATTGATTTATTTTCAAACATTAGGAGAATTATCCATAATTCATCCATGATATTTTTTAATTTATCACACATTAATATGATTGATTTGTGGTAGGTAAGACTCAATGTTCATTTTTTCAATAAATAAGTGATATTTTAGTTTAAAACAGACATCACATTTCCAATCCCATTAAAAAAGGATCTTATTGTTTTAAAAACCTTAATAAAGTGATTTGTAATTCATTTGTGACCTATAGAAATTGACTACACGTCAATATGACACATGATGTGCTTGGTATGACTCAAAGTGCGTTCTTTTAAAATAATAGTCTCATTTTTATTTTAAATATGCATTACATAGCCAAAACCTAGAAAAAGATATTGAATGATTTTCAAACATTAGGAAAATAATCTAGAATTCATTTGTGATATGTTGGATGTCACGAACCAACCCAGGTCAACCCTGAACCAAACAGCCTAACAGGTCTGCGACATGGCCTGAAGGGCGTTCCTTATCCCTACGTGCTGGCAACCAAAGCTGTGTATCAAAATTTAACCGTCGGGAAAAATTTGGCCCCTGAACAAAATGTAAACATATAAACAAAACTGATTCTAAAAGAATTTAAACTAGAAACTGAAAGAAAATAAAACCGAACATCACTCCTTGTGACCTTCTAGGTCACCACTGAACTCAGACTCAAGGCTTCTCTAACACTAAGCAGCTAAACCAGGAACCTGAAAAATAACTGAACATGAAACTGAAAGAATATGATTAGGGTGAGCACCGAGATTCTCAGTAGGGATGCCAAATCTAACCACGGAATCAAAGCATTCCCTTTCCCAAAACAATCTAATGACACAAGTTTGACATGCAAATATAAAAGTATGGTTTTCACATTTTAAAGTAAACTATGTGTTTTTCCCAATTAAAAACCCAACCATGATACATACTATTTCAAAAATCATTTTTTTCATTTAATAAATAATACTTAATATAGAATATACTAAAGGTGGGACAAAGTAAAACAACTATGCATTGAAAACTAAAAATAAACTATTATAATATAAATTAAACTAGAAATATAAATTATCTAGATACCATGGGTTATCCTAAACAACCATAGAATACCCCTAGACATACTTGGTTTCAGAACCACCTGTCATTGTATAGTGAATCTTTTAAGTTTATAACCAACTGGCCACCCTAAACTGACCAATCCAGTGGCAAAGACCACCTGGCCTTACAAAATATCTAAGGGCTACCGACCTGTCTAATCAGGGTTGATCAGCAACTGTCACTCAATCATCTAAAAGACTCCTAAGAACCCATGGTGGTTATAATAATACTCTATAAGTAGGAAGGACGTCACATGCATTACACATATCACTGCACTTTCCTTCCCCAAACATGGACTCTTCCGATGTGTTCACCAATAAAGGGTTACCCTAGACATGAGCACCCCCAAATACACATTCAATCATTAGATATGAACAAAGTTCCAACCGGTCCGTCACATCACATATGCATTCATACCATCATTTAAAACACTTTCAGTTGCCAACCAGGCATTCACATTTTTCGAATCACATTCTTTTCAAAAATAACCACAAAAAATCACCTTTTGAAGTACAATTCTACATGAGACTTCAAGTTTATACACCCAAATACATTTACAAAAATAGTTCCAAATAATTTATAAAACAATTTCCATGTCTTCTATATCAAATGAGCCTTTAAACCTTTTGAAATCTACCATGTCCCAAAATTCCCCACAGTTCAAATTTTTAAGAACACATTCAAAAAGTCATTTTAAAGAAACATTTAATACCAACATGTTGGTCGGAGTGGATACTCAAGAGGGGGTGAATTGACTTCCAATAAAAATTTCTGTTAAAAATATTTCTATTAAAAATCCTCCTATTTAAAAACAAGTTAAACTATAGTGAATTTATACGAATTGTAAGAGTTAAATTAGTTTATCAAATATTGATTAGGTATCAGGTAATTTAATTAGAAGATTAAATTAACTTTTGAAACTAACTTACTGGTTCAAAATATGTATAAACACATGCTAATTTAACTATCAAAGTAACTTTAAAACAAATTGTATTTCAAAGTAATTAGCAGAGGAATATAAAATATATAGTATAATTTGAACTTAATCAAAGATGCACAGTAGATGTAACCAAGAGGTTCAGTCTCAAGACGCGACTTAGTCCCCTCAAACAATTTATATAAATATGATCCACACCCTGGATCGGGGTAAACAACAGTTCAAATAATGTCCAGGTACTAAGAACTCTACCATTGTTCTACGTGGGAACAAAAACAATATCACACAGGCTATCCAGGTTACACTTGACCTCTTCCAAAATTCACAGTGGGATATAGTAATGTGTAGGAAGTTTGGAGTGAGGATTTAGTATCCTCCAGTTCAGTATAGGAGTCAGTGTGTAAATACACTACTCAAAAAGTAAATGAATAAAACACAATAGAGCTAAATAGATAGAGATGAGTTTAGAGTGCTCTATGTGTTGTGAGTGAAGATCTGGACTCCTTGGATTGATTTAAATGAATCTCTGAGTCCTTATCTAGTTTTTGTCTAAAAAACATAGGGTCATTTTCTTCAAGTTTAGTTTGATCATTTTGAGTGCATGAAGAGCTTTCGTTGTAGTTCTTCACTCCTTAACTAAGGTGTAGCTTGTGTTCTCCTTCAGGAAGAATGGATTCATGTATTTTTAGTGATCTTTCAGTTTGGAAGTAGTCTTTCTGTATGAACCACTTTACAACATTCTTTTTCCCGTTGTGTGTACTCACTGTGCAACTACTTTTCTACACTCTTTTCATCTCTTTTTTTTGTGCACGGTCTTTGTCCTTCCTTTTACAACTTTCATCTCCTGCAATGGGAATGATTACCTTTTCATGGTTATTAGGTACGGTTCCCTGACACGCCAAAAACCCACATTAAATAACATTGATTTCATTAAAATAATCAAATATTACCATTTCTTAAAAAATAAATAATATTGACAAAATTAGAGATTAAGAACCATTGAATGGAAGTCTATAAGTAGCTTCTGTTGAAAGATATGTAACAGTGGACTTTATATAGCAGTGTGCTCTTATCGGTAGCTATTTGATCTTGTACTGGTAGCTCATTGTATCGGTAGCTGTTACTCTGTGTATCAGTAGCTCTATATACCAGTGACTCCTTCTATCGGTATCTCTTGGTCTATCTGTAGCTCTTGTTCTATCGGTAGCTTTCTTGTCTCGGTGACTCTGTATCAGAAACCAGACGTATCGGTATACTTTGTGTCGGTAGCCATGTTCTATCGGTAGACTTGTTATATCGGTAGCTTGTGCATACCGGTAGCTCCGTTCTGTACCAGTGAAGTGTACATCAGTGTACTTATGCATACCGGTAGACTTGTTCTATCAGTATCTTAGCATCTTATTGGTAGCTGTCTGTATCGGTGGACTTATCTGTGGCATGTGCTTACTGGTGGACTTATACATACCGGTAGCTCTGTGTATCAGTGACCTTTTCTTATCAGCGACTTTGTCTATCGGTAGACTAAGTACCGGTAGAGCTATTTGTCAATATCCGTAGCTATAGGCATATCAGTGACTCAACACTTATCTATTTTATGAAAAACATATTCGATTGAGTTAGAATTATTTCAAAAGTCATATAAACATAGATAAACATTGATTAACATATTTCAAAGAGTAATTTAATATAATTATCAACTTAATCATAGATTGAAAGAATTAATATATAGATACACATTATTTGGGATTCTCAAAGTATGTGAAAGCATAATTGGGATTATCAAAATATGCGAGGTCAAAAATTTCCCCCTTTTTGATAATCCCAACTTATGATATTATAATCTCAAAATAATCAGTAATGTATCAGAGGATATAACATTAAATTCAATTGTAGCAGAGAAAACAATATAAGATGTGAAATGTTAAATGTATAATAGGTAGAATTAAATGCAATGATATCAAAGTTACAAGTTACAAAATGTGATAGATAGTAGCCCTCCTCTTCATTTATGTTATCTCTCCCCCTTTGTGATTAAAAAAAGTGGGAAACAACAAGGAGAGAAGGAGAAAAATGGGAAAGAAAAGACAACCATTTGTATTTCATGTTGAAAAAAGGTAGAAGGAAATAAAAAACAAAATACAAGGGATTCCTATCAAATATCTTAGCCACCTAGTCAATCCACGTCCTCAATGTGGGATTTTCCCTTGGGATCAGAAGAGGATTTAGGCTGCGTGGATGCAGGTGAAGGATCAGGAACACCAGAAATGATCACAGGAGGCTGAGCTACTGAAACTGTTCCTAGCCTGTACTGTGTATCCCTCTAAGTGATCATAAGAGTAAGGCTTCTGATAGCTTGGGCTGGAGTCATCTGAACAGGAGAAGTAGCAGAGGCAGAGGTAGGTAAAGCTGGAGGAACAATCACTAGCCTAGCATCCACATGAAATAAAGTCAACAAGAGATTTCTGAAATCCATAATTATTCCTCCTCTTCTCTCCATATCAGATATGAAATCATCCTTGTTCTCCATAAATTTATCCAAGGCTGGAGTCAATTCCCTTAGCTTGATGAATTCTTCTCTGAAGGCTTGATTGATAGGAGGTAACTTCTTATTTTCTAACATAAGCTTGAATTGATTTTTGAGTTGATGCTTGGTATAAACCCTTTGGAAATAATAATCTACCTTGTCATTGACTTCTTTATGAGAGGCAGAAGCTTCTCTCTTATAGGCTTGAACAATCTTCATTATCTCTCGAGGTGTATCTCTAGTAGAAGTCACCACTTGGGTCTGATCTAATGAGTCCACAGAGCCACTGGTTGATGCTGAACTAAGCTCCTCCTTCATCAAAGCTCAAATCTGATTCAGTTCTATTGAAGGCCCGGAGGCAAGAGAACCAATAGAAATGGTTACTGTTTCCTTGAAGTTTTTGGTCAACCCACTGATAAGATTCTTCACATGGGAATCCGGGGTATTGACATGATCTTTCATGGAGGTTTTAAATCCTTCGAAGACTGATACCATCTGGCTCACAACACTTTTGACATAAGATAAATATTTATCTGTTTGGGATCTAAAACTCATATAAGATTCTAAAAAGATAACAGATTTCTTTAGAAGTTCAACATCCTCTTCCAGTCTAGATACTTGAGTCTGGAAAGCTATAACTTCATCTAATATTTCTGCCACAAAGGTAGAGACATTATAGCAAAGAGAGAGTTCAAAAGACTTTTCCAAATTGCTCATCTCTTCAACAAAGCAGTGCTTCAATTCGGCAAAAGAAGCACTAAAAGACTCTTTCAGCTCATTCTTTAAGGATTCAAGATCAGTCCCGGTGATCATATCAATAGGTGAAACCACAACAGGTTCTCTTTCAGATACTATAATGGTGACTGAGTCATTCATAATCGAATTAATGGATGACACCAGTGAGGCTTCAATTTTCCTTATTTCTTCCACAAAACTAATTTTGAGATCAGAATTTAGCTTATCCAGATTATTCATTCTAACCACATCTTCAAGTAACAACTCAGTCTTAATATCATAATTTATTTTTGGTCTATTGAGGGATGCTTCATAATCAGAATCTGGATAATCCAATCCACAAACCACAAAGCTTGGGTCTTCTACCCAATCCTCAATTTCAACTGCCACATAAAGACTGCCAAACCTAATTGGATGCTCCCCCTCAACTGATGAATTCTCTTGTACAACAACATCATTCTCAGAAGGTAGTTATTCCTCAGATTAATATTATACAATCATGTCCATCTTTTCAACAACAGTAGGCTCCTCTGGGTTAGGCACAGGTCCTTCCATCTCATCCACTAATTCCTTAACAGACACAACTTAGCTTCCGATCAATGGACTCAGACTTAAGTAGATAGAATCAGAGGCTTCAGATTCATTCTCTCTTTCTTCTTCATTCTTAGGGGATATCTGGTCTTCCTCAATAGCAGTTGTTTCTTCTTGTAATAAAGTTTCCTTTTCTAAAGATATAATTTCAGCAACAGGACTTGGGGGAATGTCTGGATCCCTTGCATCACCCATAGAAGTCTCTTCTTCATCAGTCTCATCACTGTACTCAGGTTCTTCTTCATCACGTCATAGATCTAGATCCCTCACATCCTTAGGCCTCGAAGGATGATCCATAGGATTGAACTTATCATATATCTTGTTTTCATCATTAACCCAATCTCTTCTCTATGGAATCCAGTTTATTTTCATGTATTTGAAAACAGTGCCTGTGATAAAAAAATTAATCTTTACTACCAATGTCTCATCATGAGACTCAACTGCCCCTTTCACATTGATCATCACTGAGATCATCTTGGCAAAGAATAAGGCATTGGTTTTTGACTTTGGTCTAATCATATCCTCTATTTGAGTCATTATCAACCTTCATAGATTTAATTTCACACCATGTATCAAAAGTTGTAACAAATATATATCATGATATCTTAAATTTGCAAAGTCCCCTCTTACTGTAATTAAAACATGCTGAATAAACTTGAACATCAATATGTTCTCTCCATCTATTTCAACAGCCACCACATGTCTCTGCTTTCCAATACCATTGAGCTCCTCTAAAGCAGTCTCATAATCAAATATATCAATTGTATGTGGTACTGATCTTGAGAAATATCCAGGAACACCTTCATGTGGAACCTTCAGGCATTCGGCCCAGTCAACAGATGAAAAAGATATCTCCTTTCAATTCACAAAAGAAATCATTTGGTTCTCATCTTCTGATTTCTCAAAGCTTACAAACTCATAGAACTGTTTCACCAGCTTCAGATAGTAGTGGACATTGTTGTTTGAAAAGAAATCTTCCCACTTCTGATCTTCCATCACCTCTAGAAATAACGATTTACTGGACAACAACCATTCCACGCATAACTCTTTTCCGATCACAATAACTCTATTCTGTAAACGAGGGTTCACTGGTCGCCTTCCCAACCTTGTTCTACCAACACAACCACTTGCTTCTAGCTCGGTCTACTACTTCATCGTATTCGTCTCATCAATGTCATCTAAGATAGTAGGGAGTTTTGTTTTATCCATCTCTGGTTCGAGGATCAAAGGGTTTTTGAGAAATTCGGGAGCTAAGGCTTGAGGGTGAAGGAAAGGTTCGGTGGATTGAGAGGTAACTAGGACATAGTTTTATCATTTAGGAATCATAAAATAAATAATGAAAATAATTTTAAATGATTCAGATTCTAGCAGCAGATAGAAGTTTAAAACAACGAAATGGTAGGGTATATCAGTGAGAATTTCTAACATTGAGGTTTATCTATCAGTGAGGTCCACCGGTGAGGTACCACATCGGTGAGGTTTATCGGTGAGGTACTGCATCGGTAAGGTTTATCAGTGAGGTATTACATTGGTGAGGTTTATCGGTGATGTATTACATCAGTGAGGTTTATCGGTGAGGTTTATCGGTGAGGTATTAAATCGGTGAGGTTTATCAGTGAGGTATTACATCGGTGAGGTTTATCATTCCTTACTCATGGCTAATGTAACTTACCTGATCCAAACATAAAGTTTTGGTGAAAATGTCAGCTAATTGATGTTCAGTACCTATAAATTAAATAGTAATATCACCTTTTTGGTAGTGATCTCTCATGAAATGGTGCCTTACATCAATGTGTTTTGTCCTAGAGTGAGACACATGATTCTTTGAAATGTTAATTGCACTAGTGTTATCACAATTAATAGAAACATGCTTAAAACCATATCCATAGTCCAAAAGAGTGTCTTTTATCCAAAGAATTTGTGCACAGAAACTACCAGAAGCTCTATACTCTGCTTCGACAGTGGACAAAGCTACAAAATTATGCTTTTTACTACACCAATATACTAAGGACATACCTAGAAATTGACATGTTATAGAAGTGCTATTTCTATCCAACTTGAAACTAGAAAATCCAGCATCTGAATAACTCATTAATTCAAAAGATTGTCCTTTTGTATAAAACAAACCAAAATTTATAGTGTGTTTAAGATACTTAAAAATTATTTTAACTGCATGTAAATGAGATTATTTTGGATTAGCTTTAAATCTTGCACAAATACATACACTAAACATAATATCTGGTCGAATATCAGTAAGGTAAAGTAAGCTTCCAATCATACCTCTGTAGTTGGTTTGATCCACTGGTTTCCCAGTTTCATCTACATCCAATTTACAGACAATAATCATAGGAGTATCTGTTTCCTTATTACAGTCCAAGCCAAAATGTTTTAAAAGATCTTTTGTATATTTACCTTGATTCAAAATAATACCATTTTCATTATGAAAAACTTGAAATCCAAGAAAATATTTGAGTTCTCCCATTAAACTCATTTCAAATTCATTTTGCATACTTTTTGAAAAATCAGTACATAAATAATGTTTAGAAGATACAAAAATAATATCATCAACATAGATTTGTACTATCAAAACATCATTAGAAATTATTTTAATAAAAAGAGTTGGATAAACAATCCCTTTAGTAAAACTTTTTGAAATAATAAAATTACTAAGTCTATCATACCATGCTCTTAGAGCTTGTTTCAAACCATATAAATCTTTGGATAGCTTGAAAACTCAATTTGGAAAATGAGGATTAGTAAATCCAGGTGGTTGTTCAACAAAAAAATCTTCAATTATAAAGCCATTTAGAAAATAACTTTTGACATCCATTTGATATAACATGAAATTCAGATGAGGATCATAGGCAAGTAGAATCCTAATAGCCTCTAATCTAGTTATAGGAGCAAAGGTTTCCTCATAGTCTATTCCTTTATCTTGAATATACCCTTGTGCAACTATCCTAGTTTTGTTTCTAACTATATTTCCATATTCATCAACTTTGTTTCTAAAAACCCATTTAGTGCCTATTGTCAAAGTGTCCTTAGGTCTTTCCACTAATTCCCAGAATTTTTTTCCTTCAAATTGATTTAATTCTTCTTTCATAGCCATTACCCAAAATTCATCATTGATTGAATCATTGACATTTTTAGGTTCTAGCTATGAAAGAAAGGCTTGATGTTCAACTTGGTTTCTTAGAGAAGCTCTAGTCTGTGTCCCTCTATCAATATTACCAACAACAGCATCCAAAGGATGATTCTTTAAAATCCTAGTTGATGTAGTAAAGGTAGGACTAGAAATTTCAAGATCTTCTATAAGTTTGGGTTATATAGAAGCAGATTCTGGAATATGTCTAGAACTGGATATTTTTACAGCAGGTTCTTTAGTTTTATCATTAAGGTCTAGAACAGTCAAATCTTCTTCAAGATTTTCAATAGAAGACTTAGGTTCGTGTGGATCAGTTTCATCAAACTTGATATGAAAAGATTCTTCCACACATTTGGTTCTCTTATTAAATAATCTATAGGATTTTCTAGTTAATTAATAACCAAGAAAAATTCCTTCATCATTTTTAGAATCAAACTTGTCAAGATTATCCTTTGTATTGAGAATAAAAACCTTACAGCCAAAAACTCTGACTTAATTAACCTTAGGTTTCCTATTATTCCACAACTAATAAGGGGACTTCTTAAGAACAGTTCTAATCAAGACTCTATTAATAATTTAACAATATGTATTAACAGCTTCAGCCCAAAAATAAATTGGCAGGTCATACTCATTAAGCATAGTTCTTGCATTCTCTTGAAGGGTTCTATTTCTTCTTTCTACTAAACCATTCTATTGGGGTGTTCTAGGGGTAGATAAATTGTTACTATAGCCATTGTGTGAGAAATAAGATTCAAACTCATGATTTTCAAACTCACGACCATGATCACTTCTCAGGGTCTTAATCTTAATTCTAATAAGGTTCTCTATACATATGGATTATTTAATAAAGTAAGAACAAGCTTCACTTTTGTGAGATAAGAAGTATACCCTAGTATATCTAGAAAAGTCATCTACTAAGACATAGACATAGTGCTTCCCATTTAAACTAGAAACTCTAGAAGGTCCAAACAAGTCCATGTGAACCAACTCGAGAGGTTGAGAAGTTGAAATTTCTTTCTTTGATTTAAAATAATCTTTATGTTGCATTACCTTTTGACAGGGATTACAAACTTTGTTAGTTTGGAATTCAAGTTTAGGTAGGTCTCTAACTAAGTTCGTCCTAGTCATTTTTCTAATTGAATGAATGTTGCAGTGTCCTAATCTTCTGTTCCATATCCAAGACTGTTTATGAAACTCATTTAAACAAGTAACATATTGTTTAGCTAAAGAATTCAAATCAACAGCATAAACATTTTCATTTCTCAAAGTAGAAAATACTAAAACATTTTTGGAATTAAAAAAATTATAAGAATCATTTACAAATTTAACATTAAAACCATCATCACATAACTGAGAAATAATTAATAGATTATATTTAAGTCCATCAACAAATAAATCTTTGGAAATTAGAACTGAATCAGTGTTACCAATCTAGCCTATGCCGATGATATTTCATTTAGAGTTATCACCAAAGGTGACATAGCCTCCATAAACTTTGATTAAACTCTTAATGAATGGGTAGTCTCCAGACATGTGCCTTGAACATCCACTGTCCAAGTACCATGCCTTCTTATGATAAATTTTTAAGCACGTTTCCTACAAAATAGGTTTAGATGGAAAATGGTTTTGGTCCCCAGATTTTCTTGGGTCCAGAAAGGTTAGCAAGTAAAACATTAGGTACCCAAATTTGTCTTATGGGTTTCATATAATTTACAGAATAATGATATTTTGAAAGATAAACTTTATTTGGTCTATAACTATATGAATAACTAGTTGAAGCAGACAAATTTCCAGAATTAGAACTAGAAGCATTCTATCCAGATTTGTAAATGAATCTAGTTTTAGTAAACTATCTCTGTCCAGGCTGATAGCCTATTCCAGTAGTATAATTTCGTGCCACTTGTTTTCCTAGAATTTGAGTGAGAGTATCTTTTCCATTTGTGAATTTTTCTAAGTCTTTCCTTAATTGATCATTAGAAACATTTAGTTCAGTATTTTCCTTCAGCAATCGATCATTCTCTTCATTTTCTACATCAAGCGATGATTTTACAGAACTGGTTAGAGCATGATGTTTCTTCAAGGTCTTATACTTGTACATAAATTAATTACATGTATCTTCTAGCATATTACAGTATTCAAAAAATTCTTCACTAGGCATTTTTTCAGATTCAGAATCAGAATCAGAATCAACTCCAGAACAGTATGAATTTAAAACAGGATGGTCTAGTGTTACCTCAGATGTGTTTGTCATAAAACATATGTTAGCATGATTCTTTTCAGAGTCAGAAACTTCATATTCACTTGTGCAGTCTTTGGAATCAGTCCAGGTAGCTTTCATAGCTTTCTTGTACTTATTATCCTTGTAGTCATATTTCTTTTTGAACTTCAATTTTGGACAGTCTTCTTTTACATGTCCTTTCCTCTTGCATTCATAACAGATAATCTCATCACCTTTATCAGGCTTCTTCCAGTCCTTCTTCTAATGACCTTTGTTTTCATATTTACCTTTGTAGTTTGATCTTCAGAAGAATTTCTTCTTCCTATAGAATTTCTTTAATCTTCTGGCTATCTGAGCCATCTCAGCATAACTATCAGATTCTGAACTTTCACTTGTTGAGCTTTCAGTTTGTATGTGTACTGTCTCCTTGTATTTTCTTCTTGAGGCAGTAGACTTAAAAGCCCCTGACTTCCTTTTTGGTTCATCATCTTCTTTCTTATTCACTTTGAGTTCTTCCTCATACATCATAAGCTTACCAATTAATTCTTTAACAGGAAATGTGTTGATGTCGCATGATTCTCAAATGGAAAAAGATGTGCCTCTCCATATTTCTATCAGACATCTTAAAACACTCATGATCTGTTCTTTTACAGGAATAGCTTTACCAAGAGAGATCATGGTGTTGACAATCTCATTGATCCTGAGATACATGTCAGAAATGGGTTTATTAGGATTCATTTTAATGTTATCATATTTAATAGTATATGTTTTTATCCTCATTTCTTTTACATTGGTTGTTCCCTCATGGGAAATAGCCAAAGTGTCCCAAATTTCATAAGCAGTTTTACAAGAAGATAATCTATTAAATTCCTCATCACCTAGAGCACAGTACAAGGCATTCATTGCTTTACAGTTATTATTGTAAGCTATCATAGTAGGTTCATCCCAAGTAGTTTATTCAGATTCTGGTATCTTATATTGACTCCCTATAGGAGTCCATATATCAAATCCCATACTTTCTAAATGAATTTTCATCTTAAGTTTCCACTAGGAATAATTTTTACCATTAAAGAATGGTGGCCTGTTGGTAGAAGCACCTACTAATCTATTATCCATAGATAGAGATTAGAAAAAATATTTAAAGATATAAAAATTAGAACTAACAGAAATTTGAGATCTTTAAGATACAACTAAAATCACAGTTGAAAAACATAGTATTTTTAAAACTTTTATAAACAAAACAAATCCTATGATACCAAATGTTGGTCGGAGTGGATACTCAAGAGGGCGTTGAATTGAGTTCCAATTAAAATTTCTCTTAAAAATATTTCTATTAAAAATCCCCCTATTTAAAAACAAGTTAAACTGTAGTGAATTTATTAGAATTATAAGAGTTCAATTAGTTTTTCAAAGATTGATTAGGTCTCAGTTAATTTAATCAGAGGATTAAATTAACTTTTGAATCTAACTTACTGGATCACAATAAGTATAAACACTTTATAATTTAACTATCAAAGTATCTTTAAAACAAATTTTATTTCAAAGTAATTAGAAGTAGAATATAAAATATAGAGTATACTTTAAACTTAATCAAAGATGCAAAAAATATGTAACCAAGAAGTTCAGTCTCAAGACAAGACTTAGTCCTCTCAATTTTTTTTATAAATTTGATCCACACCCTGGATCGTGGTAAACGACAGTGCAAAGACTGTCGAGGTACTAAGACTTCTACCACAGTTCTAGGTGGGAATAGAAACAATAGAACATAGGCTATCCACATCACACTTGACCTCTTCCACAATTCACAGTGGGATATAGTAATGTGTAAGAAGTTTGGAGTGAGGATTTAGTATTCTCTAGTTCATTCCAGGAGTCAGTGTGAAAATACACTGCTCAAAAAGTAAATGAATAATACACAATAGAGCTAAATAGATAGATATGAGTTTAGAGTGATCTATGTGTTGTGAGTGAAGTATAGACTCCTTGGATTGATGTAAATGAAGCTCTGAGTCCTTCTCTAGTTTTTTCCCGAAAAACAGAGGTTCATTTTCTTCAAGTTCAGTTTGATCAGCTGAGTGCATGAAGAGCTTTCATTGTAGTTCTTCACTCCTTGACTAAGGTGCAGCTTGTGTTCTCCTTCAGGAAGAATGGCTTAATGTATGTTCAGTGATCTTCGAGTATGGAAGTAGTCTTTCTGTATGCACCAATTTATATCATTCTTTTTACCTTTGTGTGTACTCTTTGTGAAAATAATTTTCTACACACTTTTAAACTATTTTTTTTTGCCCGGTCTTTGTCCTTCCTTTTATAGCTTTCAGATCCATCAATGGGAATGATTACCTTTTCATGGGTACTAGGTACCGTTCCCTAACACGCCAAAAACCCAAATTAAATAACATTGATTTCATTAAAATAATCAAATATGACCGTTTCATAGTAAATAAATAATATTGTCAAAATTAGAGATTAGGAATCATTGACTGGAAGTCTATAAGTAGCTTATGTTGGTAGATATGTAATGGTGGACTTTGTATAGAAGCGAGCTCCTATCAGTAGGTCTTTGATCTTGTACCAGTAGCTCCTTGTATCCGTAGCTGTTACTCTGTGTATCAGTAGCCCTATATACCGGAGACTCCTTCAATCGGTAGCTCTTGGTCTATCGGTAGCTTGCTAGTCTCGGTGAGTCTATATCGGGAACCACACATATCAGTAGACTTTTTGTCGGTAGCCTTGTTATATCGGTAGACTTGTACTATCGGTAGCTTGTGCATACCAGTATCTCCATTTTGTACCAGTGAAGTGTACATCCGTAGACTTTTTCATACTGGTAGACTTGTTCCATTGGTAGCTTAGATTCTATCGGTAGCTGTCAGTATCGGTGGACTTTTCAGTGGACTATGCTTATTAGAGGACTTATACATACGGTATCTCTACGTATCAGTGACCTTTTCTTATCAGTGACTATTTCTATCAGTAGACTAAGTACCGATGAAGTTGTTTGTCTATATTAGTAGCTATAGGCATATCAGTGACTCAACACTTATCTGTTTTATGAAAAACATATCTGATTGAGTTAGAATTATTTCAAAAGTCATATAAACCTAGATAAACATTGATTAACATATTTCAAAGAGTATTTTAATATAATTATCAACTAGATCATATATTGAAAGAATTAATATATAGATACACATTATTTGGGATTATCAATGTATGTGAAAGCATAATTGGGATTATCAAAACAGGTGAGGTCAACACAACAGACTATTTAAAAATCAATGATCCATTTTAGATGGAAGCACAAAAGAAGAGGTAGAGAAGAGAGAACTTTTGAGAAATCAAGGTTCATGTGTAACAAACTTTTTCCAAAACACACCAAAACATGTTTCTATCCAAATGACCAAACCTTAATGGACCGATTTTGAACCATATTTGTTTTTCAAAACACTTCCACAAAACCCACCAGCTATCATAAAACCATGCTCCACTATCAACCTCATTTAGAAATCATAAAACAAACCTGAGTGCCACCATAAAACTCATTTAAATACATTTTCATTTAGTCACACAAAGCCATAAAAGAACCCAGTCGAACACATTATAATAAGTTCTAAAACAAGCTATTTATCATCCCAACATCGCTAAAACTATACTTTTCATAAAACCCCTGAAGTGAGATAAAATGAGGCATTTCGCACCAATATCCATGAAAACTTATTTTTATCAAATTATACGAACTATAAAATAATGTAATAAGATAAACAAGGGATCCACGAAGGTGAGAATAATATTTTAGAGAAATTGAAAACATGCAAGTGCCAAGGAATTAATCAGGAAGGGAAAATTTGGGTTCCCCTACCTCAAACCAAGTGCGAACGCATCAACACTTCACCTGATGGAAGGAAAACCTCTCGCGCACCAATCACACACCTAAAACAATGAGGCAAATGTTTGAATCAACACCCAATGTGTTAGGACTTGTCCAAAATAAATAAAAACAACAAAATGTAGAAAAAAATAAAAGCACCCAACCAACAAAAGGACACCCAAAACAATTTTCAAAAAACTACCACATGCTTTAAAACCACAACCAACTACTCACATAATTTAAAGAACATAAAACAAGCCCCTTGAAACCCTAGAACCCCTTTCCAAAACATTTTACACATTAAATAAGTCCTAGAATTACTAAATCAAACATACCAAACCAGGTTCACAAATAGACAAATTCCATCACACCATAATTAACGCTAAACATTTCATGAAATCCTTCAATTCCATTTAGTGGAATAATAGCATTTAAAATAAACACCCTATGTGCTAAGACTCTAGGCATTGCACATAAGTAACCTTAAAAATCTAGTTTTCACATACCAAAACAATTTCAAAAAGCTATAATAATATAAAAAAGGGTGTCAAAGAGGTTCAAAATTAAATAAAAACACCACAAGATGAAAAGGAATATACCGAGTGGGGTAGGGGTTCGACGTGCACAATGGTAAGGTGGCCGGAGGCTAGGGACATTAGGACAGGTCAGTCGCGCCATAACTAGTGGCCGGAGAAGAGGGGTGAAGGTTTGTCGGAGCTCATACGAAGGAGGAGAGAACTGGGGGGGTCAGCTGGCCGAACATGAAGAAGGGAGAGGGAAGGCTTGACGATGGAGAGCGCAGAGGGTCGGGAGTCGGTTGCTGGGGGCATGTTGGTCAGGAGCTCCAATGGGAGTCCGAAGGAAGGCCTAGGCTGAGGGGAAAGTGCGTAGGGGAGAGTCTCACTAGGGAGGAAGGGTGGAGGGACACTGTTAGGATTTCGTAGGCCGGTACGACTATATGAGGAAGCCAGGGGAGAATCCGGGAGCAGTAGGGGGGCGGGGCCGAGGGCCTGGAGAAAACGTGGAGGGCCGCTGGGGTCAGGGCAGAGGCGACGCTGAAGGGGAGAGAGTCAAGGGTGAGGGTAGATTAATGGAGGCATTGTGCATGGAGAGTTGGGGAGGGGATAGGGTCATAGACTACTGGGTGGTGTCGAGAACTAAGAAAACATGGGGGGGACCAGGGACGACGGCCTGTGCTCCGAACATGGAATGCAGAGCTCATAGGGGGGGCATTTGTAGTTTAGGGTATGGTATTTTTTGCAATTTATATAAGAATAATAATAATTAAACCAAAGATAATAATAATAATAATAATAATAATAATAATAATAAAAATAAAACAATTTGAATATTGATAATAACAATTATAGTTAATTTACAATTTATTAATAATTATGTTTATAGAAAATTTTAAATAATAAAAATATTATATACCATTCTTAATAATAATCATAATAATAATAAAAGTGACAACATAATAATAATATTTCTATTATTATTATCATGAATTATTTTTAAAAAAAATTAATCCGTTTATTTATGTTATTCGGGAAACCAGGTAACCGCGCGCTCATCACACAGTTTAATAAACCGCACGTAAGTTGTGCCTCTCATCCCATACCACTTGGGCACCTGCACAACAACTCGAGTGACTCCGTGACTGCCGCCAATCGCATTTTGACCGTGGACAGATTCTAAATCCTGTAAAAATATTAAAAGATGAAAATTTTAAATCGGTTTCAAGCCTAGAAATTGGCGCGAGAACCCAGAGCCGAAAATTATTAAAATAAAAATTAATTTTTAAAAAGATGGGTGTGACAATTCTCCCCACCACATACACTTTCTTCCTCCAAAATGTCACCCATCCAGTGAATAGACCAAACAAGAACCCATGCCCGATTTAAATTGAAAGAAACCACAATACATGAGAGAGGGAGAACATGAGAGGGCTCTCCCCACCACAAGAGCTCAACTAGTATAGAAATTTAATACCCAAACATATCACCCTGAGAGGGGGGGGGGGGGTAACGCGGGAACTCGCAACTAATCCAAACTAACTTTGACATCATGAGAGAACAAATCCCATTAGTTCAGAGCCGAACCTCAAACAGACCCAAAAAAACATGCACTCTAATAGCTTTGGGAGTTCCTGAAACCCTAAATACACACTCGACCTCTTGAATCCACTCTACTGCCTCTAATGTACCCCAATCACCGTGAAGGATAGGTAATGTCTGTGAAAGACGAAAAACAGGGTATGAATTATTAGAAACCTTGGCCACATTTCTGGGAAGCATATTCTGAACAACATATAAAACATAGAGACAAAAATAATATTAATTCGAAGCAACATCAAAGAAATCACCTTCATCAAAAACAACCAGCTCAAAACAAACAAGAAAATACACACACACATCAAAAAATTCCACTTTCAAAATCACCTTTCCATTTTAGATTTCGAAACCACCTTCCTTAAAGGCCACTTTCCAAATAATAAACCCACTTTTCAAAAAAAAATCAATTTTACAAAGTCATTTTAAAAAACATGCTTGCATCAATCAATACTAGAACAAAACCCAACTTACAACAAACCATCAGGATGTGGAACTAGTAGTTATTATTAACATGGATACACGACAGTGAGCCACACCCCAAGCTAGCATAAATGATTAGGAGAAGCTGAAACATGAAATATGACTCCACATGTGTCACTACTTCATGTGAGATCATGACATGACATTAGTCCTCCTCCGTTGTTATTCCTCAATCCCAAAATAAAAGTATAAGGCTCAAAATCCAGACTACCCCTGAAAAATCCAGGTTTGGAATGAGAAAAGATTCATGAGGACCTTCATGTTCTTACCTCCCGAGTCCTGATAGTCACAACCTCCATCTACCGGACACCCCAAATAACAAGCCCCATTTGATATCATTTTTTCACCAACCAACCCGAGTCAATCCTAAATAGGTCACCCGAGCCGGTTTGCGATATGGCCTGAAGGGCATTTCTGATCCCCTCAGGCTCACAACCAGTGCCAGTCATCAAAATTTAACCACTGGGAATCATTTTTCCCATGAAGAAAAGGTAAAAAGATAAACAAAACTAAAGATAAAAAATGAAACTAGCAGAAAAATGAAAATAAAACCAAACATATGTCTTTGTGACCTTTTAGGTCACCATCCAACTCAGACTCAAGCCTGCTCTAACTTTGAGCAGCTAAAATAGGAACCTGAACAAGAACTGAACCTAAAACAGAAATAATATGATAGGTGTGAGCACCGAGATGCTTAGTAGGAATGCCAAATATAACCACAGAATCCTATCATTCCCTATCCCAAAATAATCTAATGAAACAAGTTTTAAATACAAATATAAAAGTAGAGTTTTCACATATTAAAGTAAACAACGTGTTTTCCACATTTAAAAACCAAACCACAAAACATACCATTTCAAAAATCATTTTTTCATTTTATAAATAAAACCCAAAACTGAATATACCATAGATAGGATAAAGTAAAAGAAGTAAGTAGTGAAAACTAAAAATAAACTATTTCAATAGAAAGTAAACAAGAAATGTAAATAATCCAGAAACCATGGGTGATCCTAAACATCCCTAGAGGACCCTAGACGTACTCAGTTTTAGAACCACCTGCCAGTGTATGGTGAAGATCCAAATTCTATAACCAACTGGCCACCCTAAACTGACCAATCCTGTGGCAAAGCATGCCAGGCCAAACAAAAAATCCAATGGTACCGACCCGTCTAACAGGGGTTGATCAACAACCATCACTTGATCATCAAAAAGACTCCCATAAACCTATGTTGGTTATAATAATACTATGTAAGTAGAAAGGCCCTCGCACGCGTGACTCATCTCACCACACTTTCTTTCCCCAAACACAGATGATTATGGTGTGTTCACCCATAAAGGGTTATCCTAGACAAGAGCGCCACGAAATAAATATTCAATCATTTCATATTAACAAAGTTCCAACTTGGCCCTCACATCAAATTAGCATTCAAACCATCTTTTAAAACACCTCAAGTTTCCAACTGGGCATTCAAATTTTTTGAATCACATTCATTTCAAAAATCACCACAAAATATCACTTTTATAAGTACAATGCCATATGGGCCTTCAAGTTTTTACACCAAAATACATTTACCAAAATTGTTACAAATAATTTATAAAAACATTTCCATGTATTCTATATCAAACGGGCCTTCAAACCTTTTGAAACCAACTGTGTCCCAAAATGCCCCACAATTCAAATTTTTAAGAACACATTCAAAAAGAAATTTTAAATAAACATTTAATACCAAAAAACTATTTAAAAATCAAAGATCCATTTTAGATGGAAGAAAAAAAAGAATAGGGGGAGAAGAGAGAACATTTGAAAAATCAAGGTTCATTTGTAACATCATTTTTCAAACCCACAACAAAACATGTTTGAAACCAAATGAACAATCCTTAAAAGACTCATTATAAACCATGTTTTTTTCAAAAAACTTCCACAAAACCCAAAATTTATCATAAAACTATGCTCCACTATCCACCTCACTTATAAATCATAAAACAACCCAATATCTACCATAAAACTCATTTTAAAACATTTTCATATAATCACACAAAGCCATAAAGGAACCCAGTCGAACATGTCATAATATGTTCCCAAACGATCTATTTATCATCCCAACATCACAAAAGATATAATTTTCATAAAAACCCTCAATGTGTGATAAAACGATGCATTTCACACTAATATCAATGAAAACATATTTTTATCATATTAAATAAACTGAAAAATAATGTAATAAGATAACCAAGGGTGCCACAGAGGTGTGAAAAATATTGGAGAGAAATTTAAAGTATTCAAATGCCAAGGAATTAATCAGTAAGGGAAAATTTGTGTTCTCCTACCTCAAACGAAGTGCAGACATAGCAATGCTTCAGCAGAAGGAAGGAAAACCTCATGTGAACCAATTGTACACCTAAAACAACAAGGAAAACATGCGAATCAACACCCAATGTGTTGGGACTTGGCCAAAATAAAAAACCAAAAAAATGTAGAAAAAAATAATAAAAAAATAAAAACACCCAACCACCAAAAGGACACCCAAAATTATTTTCACAAAACCACAACTTTATTTAAAACCACAACCAACTCCTCACATAATATAAAGAACATAAAACAAGCCCATTGAAACCATATAACCCCTTTACAGAACATTTTAAACATTAAACAAGTCCTATAATTACATAATAAAACATACCAAACCAAGTGAAATAATAGAAAACTTCCATCACACCATAATCAACTCTAAAAATTTAATGGTATCCCTAAATTACATTTAGTTGAATAATAGCATTTAAAATAAACACCCTAAGTAATAACAATTTAGGTATTGCACATAAGTAACCTTAAAAATATAGTTTTCAAAAACCAAAAAAAAAATCAAAATGCTATAATAAGACCAACAAGGGTGTGAAAGAGGTTCCAAATTAAATAAAAACACTACAAGATGAAATGAAATATACCTGAGTGGGTGAGGGGTTCGATGCACACAAGGTTATGGTGGACGGAGGCTGGAGGGAGGCCAGTGCGGAGGGGCGAGCGCGTAGGGGAGCATCACGCTAGGGAGGAAGTGCGTAAGGCTACTGTCAGGATTTCATATTCCAGTACGACAATGTGAGGAGGTAGGGGAGCATCCGGGACTAGGAGGGGGGGGGGGTAAGGTTGAGGGCCTGGAGAAAACGCAGAGGGCCGCTGGGGTCAGAGCGAAGGCGACACTGGAGGGGCGAGAGGTGAGGACATGGGCAGCTTGCTGGCGGCATAGTGCAGGGAGTTTCAGTAAGGGGATAGGGTCGCAAGCTGCTGGGGGTGCAAAGAACTATGAAAACATGGGGGCGACCAGGGGTGGTAGCTTGTGCTCCGAACAGGGAACACATGGCTGTGAAGGGGGGGGGGCACATGTAGTTTAGGGTTTGGTATTTTTTTCAATTTATCTTATAATAATAATAATCATCATCATCATTAAACCAAGATAATAGTTGTAATAATAATAATAATCAAATAATAATTTGAATATTTATAATAATCATCACAGTTAATTAAAAATCTATTAATAATTATATTCATAGAAAATTGTAAATAATAAAAATATTATATACCATTATTAATAATAACCATAATTATAATAAACGTAACAAATTATTATTATTATTATTATTATTATTATTATTGATAATTATTTTTTAAAAAATTATAATCCATTTATTTATATTATTCTGAAAACCGGGTAACTGCGCACTCAACTCATAGCTTAATAAACCACACTTAAGTTGCACGGATCAACCCAGACCACTTGGTCACCTGCACAACACCCAGGGTGACTGTGTGGCTACTTCCAATCGTTCTCTAACCATGAATGGGTCTTAATCCCTATAAAAATATTTAACGATGAAAATTTTATGTCAGTACCTAGCCCAGACCGTGGCGTGAGAACCCGAAGCCAAGAATTATTAAAATAAAAATTAATTTTTTTAAAGACGAGTGTAACATTAGAATTGACCATAAATCAATCCAACACATTATGTGGTCATTATGATTCAAATAATATGTTTTCAATATAAATGTGTCATTTTAGTTTAAAATGATTATCACATTTCAAAATCCAAGAGAACATTATTATATATTTTTTAAAATTTTGTATAAAAATCAATTATTAATTTTTAAAATGTTGGAATAAACTTCATTTCAATCCAATGTAAGATGTGTCTAGTATGAATTGATGTTCATGTTTTTAATATATGTGTCATTTTACTTTAGAACACGTATCATTAAACAAAAACGAGAAAAAAATAATTTTTCTTAAAAAAATTATGACAATGATTTGTGATTAATTTTTGATTTGTAGGAATTGAACGCATATTAGTCTGAATAACGATATGGGATGTATAACTCAAAGTTTTTTTTCAATAAAAAGAATTCATTTTATTTTAAAATATGCATCACATATAAAATACTAAGAAATGAGATCAAATTGTTTTCAAACTTTAGAAAAATGATCCACAATTCATTTATGATGTATAGGAATTGACCACACGTCAATTGAATCCATGATGTGGCCGATATGAATAAAGTACATGTATTTAATATAAATGTCTCAACCTTGCTTAAAACGTGTGTTAGTATCCAAAAATATGAAAAAAATCTTAGATAGTTTTCAAAATTTATGATAATGATCCTGTTTTCATTTGCACTGTGTAGGAATCAACTGAATGTAAATCTAACAAATGATGTGGTCAGTAAGACTCAAAGTGTTTATTTGTAATATAAAAGTGTCATTTTATTTTAAAACATTAACCAAATATACAAAACCAATAAAATGACCACATCTTATTTTCAAACATTAGGAAAATGATCCACAATTATTTTTCAATATATTGGATTGAACTGTACCTCAATCGGATACACGATGTGGTCATTATGACTCAAAGTATGTGTTTCAAATATAAAAGATTAATTTTATTTTAAAAAACATAATACATAGCCAAAAATAATAAAATGAGATTAAATTGTTTTCAAAAATTAGGACAATGATCTATACTTCATTTGTGACATGTAACAATTGACCCCGTGTCAATCTGATGCATAACAAAAAAATAATATCATAAATATATACTATAATTTAAAATATAATTTATCATATGTGGATTATAGAATATTAAATTAATTTTTTTTATTTTTTATTTAATATTTTAAAAAATAAACCATAGTTTTATTGTACATAAAAGAATTTTTATTATAGTTGATCATTAGAAAAAGGATACTAGTTTTGATTTTGTATATGGGTTGTAATTTTTTTGATTAATTGTAAATATGAAATTAATGTAAATATTTTGTATGAAAGAATTGATTTAAAATAATGGGTAAATGTGATATTTTTATTATTATCTAGTTTTTCATATATTTTTATTTCTTTTTAAATATTCTAATTGTTTTAGTTTTTATAAGGAAGTTGCATGGCTGCTATTGAACTACAGCTGTGTAGCAGCTGATATATCCAATATCAATGCTAGAAAAATCACTGATAAATGCATCGTTTATCAAAACTAGAGAACGAACTAATAGGTGTACCATTTTCATAATTCAAAAAAAATGTAATGATAAAGTCACAATTTATCATCACTAAATAAAACAATTATAAATAGACCCTTTATGATTGTTTTTAGCATTGATAATGGGTTCCTTTATTAGTGATTACTATAATGATAATAAAGGTTGTAAGATTTTAATAGTGCTCAGGTATTCAACAATATTTTTCACTAAAAAATATCTTTCATACAACTATTAAAGGCCTCATCTATTGTAGTGTGTCACAAAATCTTCTCTGAGATGTACCCCATGTACATTGCACCCAACCTCTTATCTTGTTCCCTATACACAAACACATCTTCTCCACCATCATTTCTTCACACTAGTACTTATTAAATGCACCCCATTCTATGAGTGACCCATATACCTATTTCAAATCCATCACCCCATCCTCCCTCTCATTTGTAGAGTGTAAATAAGGGACCACTCATCTTCACTAAACGACGACATCACACTAGTTGATGAATTAATCACCACATTTTCATGCAAGTATAAAATTAATTTTAACCATATATATAGATATAACACCAACATATGACTAGTAGTTATCCTATCTCTATATGTGGGTCCATCATTTATAGTTCTTGAGGAATGTTCATGGATATAGTGGTTATTGACAACATTATATATAGATGGTGTATACAGGTGTTTTCAATATGAATTAGAAATATTCATTTCTATAGTTCACTTCACATTAATTTGGTGATATTTTTTGTTCACATTTTGGATATGTGAATTTTCTTGAAGATATTCAATGCATAAAGGTTCACATCACATTTTCATGTGGTGTTAGTTATTACGTATTGAATAATCACATGATGGTTTTCTTGGGAATCTTGGTGATCTATAGAGTGATGTGTTTAACATGGTGATAATCTATAGATAATTGGGGAATTAATTGAATTGAAATGAAAAAAAAATTATTTTTTATTTTTCATGTAGTGTTTGTGTCATGATGAGTGAGTAATTTTAATGGTGTTATAGTTATGATAAACATGACAGTGTAGTCAGAACATTAATTAATATTCATGTTTGAATTCTATTTGAATTTTTTTATATTGCATTTTTATTTATTAAATTATATCCATGTTTACTTTAATTAATATGGGATCTATTCACATGATTTTAAATTCAATCATGTGCATGATTGAATTGCAAGTTTCTAATGAGGGAATTCATAATAAATATAAATATTAATGGAAAAATTAATATTTTGTGTCAGTTATCTAAAAACATTCATAGTGATATGAAGTAAGTAATCTTAAGTGAGGGATTTGTGCAGAGAAATATTCTTACTTTGTGTGGAAAGGGTCTTGAATGTTCACCAATATATTCGACTTTGAAGTGACACATGAATTATTCATTATTTTAGAAATTGAAATGTCTAATAATTTTCCAAGAAAAATTAGAGAACCATCTAACATCGGAGAGTGGGACTTGATGGTATTTTAGTTAAATTATGTATCAATGATAAATTGATAGATAATATTTAGATTTGGTAATAAAATAATTTTCATCCTATTCAGTTGAACATGACTCATAACTTTGATTTTATTATATTCATATTCCTTGTTTTTTATAATTTTGTTCTATTTTTTAGATTAGTTTTGTCTAGATTTTTTATTTTTATCAAATTAAAATTTTCATTTCAGTAAACATTATTGAAGGAGGATACAAATAGTTTATACAAACATTCACTATGTGGGATTAACCATACTTCCATTACTACATTAGTTAGTAGATATAAAAGTTTCCAAATTTGGCACATCATAAAAGCACATATAAAATTTTAGGCGCCATTACTAGAGAAAATTGTAGAATTTGGATATCCAAAATGGGGAGTGATTTAGTTTAAAAAATAAAAATAAACCAAATTATTAATCTAGGTGATTTTTTATTATAAGAAAACTCAAGACCTGTGGAAGAAAAAATGACATGGGAATCATGCCACATTTACCACACATACCTTCCCTACCCACCCATAGAGTACAATATGGATCATAATTATTCACCAACATTGAGTTATCTGGGTAGTTTTGTTATTATAATTATTAATATTGTATTAAATTTCACGATATATGGGAGAATGATTCATTATAATTTGAAATTATCTTAAACTATAGGATTATACCTAATTTTATCAATCATAATAAGAACCCAACTCTTAAACATTATAACACATAGTATTTACTCTGATGAATAAGGTATATAAAAGGATTAATATTCAAGAATAATATAATTAAATGTTTTTTTCATAATAAAAAATATTGAAATGAAAATGAGTCAACTAGTCAAATTAACCTTCTTACAACTTCTTAGTATCCTAATCGAGAACAGTTTTTATGGGGACTATTTAATAAATGTTTGATATAAAAAAATCCATTTACATATTCTGATGATGAGTTTACTTTGATAGTTCCTTATTCCTATCACACTATAGATGTCGTCTCAACAAAAAATTGACCCTTTTATACCAATTAAATTCCAAGAATATGGGAGCCTAGTCTTAATCTTTTTCATATATAATGGTCCCTTAGACAGGATTTCATGTACCTCACCTACTAGTTCACAATCCTTACACGATAATGTGAGAATGGATGTATTTGATGCATATAAACCTCTACCTATTAAGGATAAAAATAAATTTGATATATAATAGGTCATTGAAATGAGAACATTATTTATTATAATAGAGTTAAAATTTAACTAAGATATCATATATTTCCATATTTTAGAGGACATCACTTCAAGTGACATTACCTCACAACTTTCTAAGAATAACTGTGATTTAGTCACATTTTAGGAGATGGAAACATGGGAAATAGTTATATAATAAGAAAACTAAACAATAATGGTAATTGATCAGAATCAAAATATTGGAGGAATAGTAGAAGAATGAAATTACTTGGAGTTTTCTATGTTTAATGTAACTCATGTACCAATGTTAAAATAAGATAAAGGAAATATAAAACAATATTTGTGATAAAATATAATTCGTGACATAATTGTGTCACCCACTCCACTTGATCTTCTCCCAGTAGATACATTCATTGATTTTAATGAAAATTCACCTAAAATACCCCTAGATGATAACAATACTCATGATGTAGAAGAATTCAATGAAACTATGAAGCAAGAATTAAGTTTAAAAGCATTGAAATTCCCTAGGTTCGTGGTCATTAAAAAAAATAACTAGGTGACATGATTTAATGAGATGATTCATTCAAGGATGTGATGGATGTAAGTTGATCATTAATGGATTGTGGTAACTAATTTTTTTATTATACACATTAAACGTGGAAATTTTCGTTATAATCATTCTAATTTCATCGGCCCAAATTCCCAATAGTCAGTAAGTTTTCTGTCACATGGGTGTTTTTCACTTCCTTATATACTGGATTATTTTTATCTTGTTACACCAATTAGTTTTTCTAAAAAAGATTAAATTAATAAATTATAGTTTATATTGGGTACATAACTTCTCACTGGATGCACACATATAGGTGACCCAAGATAAACATATATTAATTTTACATCATTTTTATATATTTAACAATACACCAAAAATAATTTCATAAATCCCAAGAAATGAAAGTTCAGTGTATTTAATGACTAGATACATAATAAACTTATTTTATAGCACTTTGTAACATTCCACTATAATTTATCCACAATATAATATCTTCTAGAATTCTGATAAGTTATACCCATCATCATGACCTAAGAAAGGAAACATAATAATTGGGTTAGATAAAATACTAAGTAAGGGAAAACTCAACAATAATTAATAAAAAGGATATATAATAAGAATATAATAAAAAATTTTAAGTAGATAAATATATTATTGAAAATGTTCTGGGGGAATAAGTGTTCCACATATGTCATGATAGAAGGGCATGTAGTATCAAATAACAAACATGTACCATGGAATAAGATTGTGGGATAATACATATGTTGATGGTCCTTTCCGTCACAAAATCTAACGACTGAAAAAGAGAAAATACCTTAGTCCAAAGTGATTCATCCTTTGAAGAAACATAAAAAAATGACAAAGTCATGAAGAAGGACTTGCTTCAGTATGGACCGTGCAAGTTCCAAGATGGTCGCGCATGGTACCTGCGCCCCACATTTGGGCGCGTAGGTGACTTGCACGCCCTATTTGATTTTCGCCCAAGGTCTTCCCTGGCCTATAAATACCCCTTGTGGGCCCCCCTTTTTGGGATGGAAAAATTCCAAAAGTTGGATTTAAGCTCTGGTTGCCCTAGTCTCTACTTGATGTCTTCTAGTCACTTCTAAGGTAATTTCTTACCTAGAATGGAAGATCTAAATAGGTGAAACAAGGCCAATGTGTTGAAAATCATCAACACTTGTGTACCTAGTTGGCCAGCGCTTAAGGGAAATGGCCACACTTGCGCGCCGCCTTATCCCTTAAACAAAACTTGCGCACCACTCTTTTGGAATCCTTTAGGGTTAATACTAAGGGATTGAGCCAAGTCTCTCCCAAGTATTACCCTAAGGGTTGACCGTCGCGCATGTACCCATGTGTCGCGCAAGTATACTTGCGCGACCAGGACTTACGCGCCCATGCAGGACTTGCACACCTCTCTCTTTTTGAGTTCCCCTCATTCCTATTCACTTGATATCTTCAAATCCACCTCTCCTCTTCATGATTTTATCTTCTGAACCATCTTCAAAACCATTTATAGCATGGTTACTTTGTTGGTTTCTTTATCTGAAAGGAATTCTGTGGAACATCTCTCAAAACCTAGTGATTTACATATCTTCATGTCACTAAGGTGAGATATTTCATTCATTTAACCTCATCCTTTAAGATGAGAAGTTCCCTAACCAAGGAATTATTTTCAGTAATAAGACCCAATCATAATTTCTTTAATTTGGGAATCTTCCTTAGGAGTAATCCCCACCAAATAAATTTCATTAAATTAGGCCTCCTTCAGAGGAATAAGTCCTAAGTCTCAAGTCTTGTTAACAAAAGGGCCTACTTCTCAGCAGTATGTCCCGATATCAAATTCCCAAATATGGGCATCCTCCTTAGGAGTAAGCCCCAAATCCCCTAACTTGGTCTTACTTTTCAAGAGTAATCTCCAGTCTTCAAGTTCCCTTAATTTTGGGCATCCTCTTTGGGGGTAAGCCCCAAATTCCAATTTCCTTTAACCTGGGCCTCCTTCTCAGGAGTATGCCCGAGTTCTCAAATCCTTTTAACCTGGGCCTCCTTCTCAGGAGTAAGCCCTAGTTCTAATTTCTCTTAACTAGTCTTAATTTCGTTTGATTTTGACTTCCTTCTCAGGAATAAAACCCATTCATAAGTCTTCTCTAATTTGGCCATCGTTATAAGGATTAAGTCCTACGTTAGGTATCCAAATCTCCATAAAGCACATATACCTTTATGGACCTTGTTCCCGGGTTTCTTCCCTAAAGTAAATATCATATATCTTGGGTAGACATACTTACATAATCCCCACATTATTTCTTATGATTTCACCTTTCATCGCACAATTGTCAGGTTTTACCAATACCTCTTGTTTCTCACAACGAGCTTGACTCGGACGAGCTTAGAGCGTAAAAGTAATTATGAAATCTTTCTTTGAGCCATCAATCATACATAAACCTCATACCTCTTTACTCAAACTACGTGGGTTATGATTCCTTTTCTAAACAAGGATACATAGGTAGCCCATCAGTGGGTATGATCCCAACTCTGAAATAATATATGTCCTTGTTAATGACAATAAACTTCATGTGCCCTGCTGAGTGGCTTTAAAACCAGTATGGTTATCATAATAACCAAGAGATCTCTATACAATGTATTGAAGGATACCATTGAATAAGAATCTCTAACAAATACAGATGATTATATATCGATGAAGAACCTCAAATACATATAAAAGATTCTCTAAATATTATACATATTAATCATTGATTGTCAGATCTAAAGGAAAGCTCATTTTCATACTTGGTAATGTAATAAGGATTCACGAACATAACTTAAATCTATAAAGAGAGTCCCAGAGTAGACAATAATTCTCCCTGAAAATGTGTGATGAGTCTAACCTCCCATCCTCTCGACCAATTAAAATTCTTAAGCCTCATCAGTCCAAAACTAGTGAACACATACCTTTGGAAAGTATGTCCAAATGGATATAGAATCATTGGATGTTTCTAGTCCTATGAACAAACCCATTAGAAACCGATTGGAATGTTTGAACCTTAAAAAAACAAGGTCATCCCCATTTCCAGAGGAAACAAAAAAATGGTGAACCTGATGTGAATCCTTAACAAAGTTAAAATGATGTTTTAATTATTTGTTAGGCCCCTATTTAAAATCAATGAGAGGGCCAACAAAACAATCAATAACATATGTGCTCATCCAAAAGATGTAGTGGCCGAACATATCTTGATTATGTCTGTTATATAAAACATGAACTCTTTTCCAAGATCTTCTGCATTACAGGAATGACTTCCCTAAATTTCACCCCTACGAATGCCTCTTCTGTGAATACCTCTGCTGTGAATGAATATGCTGCTACTCCTACTAGATCTTCATCCACTCTGAGGACGACATCACCTACTCAGCATCTTTAACATTGGGTATCAAATGAACTGGTTAAGGAATACCATTGACACAGTACCATTCCAACTCTGGAGACCGCTCGACAAGCCCTCCATGTCAATAATTCACCCTGGTTGTCCGGACAGCGATGACCAGCGATCAAGAAGCAGGTGGCGCCAACCACCATTTCTAACCTTTTCGGGTCGTTATCCCTGGAACGTAATCACCATTCCCTCCCATATTATATGGAGGTGAATGAGAAAGTCACTGAAGGCCTTAATTCAAGGAAATAGGAGTCCTTCCCGAGGGCTCCCACTAGCAATCTCCGCCAGACATATGCGGCAGTGCGCCCTCAACATGATGAGGGTGTCATCTCTAGGAGTTCGGATCAGGTTCCTCGAACTCGAGTAGGAAAGAAGAACAACCAGAGGCGACAACTGGTGAATAGTGAGAAGGTTCTTATCTCTGCCATTTCTAGAGAATTCCACCAACTTAACTTGGTGGAAAGCAATGAGCGGGCACACACACCCATCCGTTTTCATTCTGTTGTCAAGAAGACTCATCTGGAAGCAACACACCAATCCTATCAAGAAATTATGGTGGAGTATTATAGACAGGAACATACACCTGTTTATAAATCATCATCTAGTCATCAGGCTCGTTTGACCACATGTGATGAAGCCCTCTAACCCAATGTGTTGACAACTGGTAAACAAGCACATACACATCCTTACAATATTCAGTTCTACCAACAGCCTCGTCTGTTAGTATTGGAGGAAGTTTATCAACCACGTTTGGAGGAGTGTAATCAGCAGGAACATACACCTTCTAGTGTTGATAAATCCTTCCAATAGTCTAGTTTGGTAGCATTCGGAGAAGTCAATCGGAAAGCTCCGACGACAAATAGGTGGCAGACTCAACTCTCTGCCCCCACACATGAGTACTGTCAGAATTAATATACAGGAAAAGGAGGATAGGAGCAGGAACACACGCCAACTCCAAGCACAGAATGAACATATATTCCTGTTCCAGCATTTGAAGTCACCAAACACATTCTAACAATGGTGAAGGAGCAGAAGCAAATCCCTGCTCATATTCTGGATGCCAGCTAGGATATTATAATAGCTTCAGCAGTATCAGACGGAAAGAAATGAAAATCTATCCCTACTAGCAGAGTGACACATCAATAGGTCACTCCGGAACAGACACACACCTCTGTTCCAGTCCGAGAGGGTTGTGGGGCATACTCCCCAATGTCATACGGAAAACCCTGTCAGGCACATACGCCTGATTTGAGTGGAGATAATCAGCCTAACTTGAGCCTTTCACCTAAGAAAGAACATACACCTGCCCATAATAATAACTTTTGTCAACAAGTGGTTCCTAAAGTGGGTAAGAAGGCATCTAAGAAAAAGACCCATCCAGCACAGTCAAGAAATAAAGGGTCAATCTGTAACAAGGCCTTGCTCGATGCTGGAGTTCTTGATGCACTCAGACAATTATCTTTTGCAACTCAAGATTCTACTTTCTCAGTTCCCAATAGTGGGAACATTAATACAGAAGGTCTGCATCAGACACTTCATCATGAAGGCTTTCTTCATGACAGTTCAATTGATCTCAAATTATCATCATCAAATGAGATCCATGAGAAACCTCTGTGTGGTAAGAAGACTAAAGAGAAAGAGGTTTCATCTTTTTTTGTAACCCACCATAGTATTCCTCCCCATGATGATGAATTTAGCTGCAAAAGTCCTCTCCACAATAGTAATTCACATTTCCTAGAAAATTCTCTAATGGACAATGTAGTAACGAGAAAGCCCTATTATCTTGAGGCACTTGCAAATGTGAAGCCGGTCAAGTCTGATTTTTGATCGCTAGCAGGTGAAATACTTTCTCAATCAGAAGATAGCTTGGGGTGTAGTTCATTCTCCGAACCACCCCTGGTTCATTCATCTTCTAGTTTGATCTGTGAATTCTCTACCAATCTTGTTGAATCCAATGAAGCAACAAGGAATTACCAGATCCAGTCTAATTAAGTAGAAGAATATTCATTGAATGATAAAGAGGAAGTGCTGAATATGAGAAAACAACTGGCGAATGGTGAAGTTCCAGTTATGTTTTGGCCTTTGGCTAAATCTCAGTATGACATTTTAGAGATGTTGACGGAAGATGGAATTCATGACATTTGTCTCAACATATGAAAAAATCTTTGTCATTTGAAAAAGAAAATTTTATCTTATGATGAATTTGAAAATTATGTCAAGATAATAGAAGGGTTACAAAGCCAAATCGACTTGGCATCTCTCTCAGTTAATCGATATCCAAAGGCTGAAAAGCAGTAGAGAGCCCTTCAGCGTTCATGCCTTGGAACATTAAGAAGATTACGCCAGTTAATTGCTAATGCCCCATCTGGTTTTCATATCAAGGGATGGGGTGTTCGTGGAGCACTACATTTCATTGTACTCTCCATCCAACAAAACCCACCGAAAGTGGTCCCATGCAATGTTATTTCCCATAGATGACCACAACCAATTGGATTTGATTGTAATCAAAGGCTCTCTCAAGAACATGCCTCAACTAGTTTTTTTCAAAATGAGGCATACAGATAAAAATTTGTTGAATGAATACTGCATCAAGAAAACGAGAATATGGAACAAGATTCTCTTTTAGAGAATGCACATCATCGAGTGATAGAAGTGTCATAAATCATCCAGCATTCATTTGAGCTGGGTGATTTGAGTGGATGTTGGTTGATACATCCAACCAATTTCTGGACTAAAGTCTGAAAGATCAGGAGAGATTTCAAGAAATTCTCAGATGTAGAAACTCAAGAACCACCCCATCTTACTAGACTGAGGACCCTTTTAACACAACCCTCGAAATCAACAAATAGGATTCGAGAAGTTCAGTAGGAACCGCAAGAACTTCCCCAGTCCACAGGACTGGGGACTTTTTCGAATCTTCAATCTCCCCCTCAGAAAAAGTCAGTTTTCTATCGATTAGGGAAGAATCCACAAGAGGAATGAAGAGCCAAATTATCAAGAGATTCACTCCAAATTACAGTTCCTCAAGAAGTTACTGAGGGGTCAAATCAACAAAAGGCAATGTCTTATCAAAGTCATGGAAGAAGACAATATCACATAAATGCTGATAGAATAAATGCAATGCATTATGCATCAATTAATGTCATCAATTAAATTATTTCTGATCCCCCAAATGAGGCTCACATAGATGGATCAGATGAATAAGTTCCAGCCCAAGAGCCTATGCACACATAGCAAAATGTAGAAGGTGTGCGTACACGAAATCAAAGGCTTACCCAGAATCTAGGTATTCCTTCAAGTAACCCACTTCCCCCCTCTATGAAAGGATTCTAACAAGGGGAGTGGAAAGAATCAGGTTGTGTCCCACCCTTCCTCTAGAGAAGGCCAATCTCTCCCACTAGAGAGAATGTTTTCACAAAAGGAGGAGGAAATGAAGGAATTAAAGATGTTGAATGCAGAACTACTTCAAGGTAGTCTTCCACCTAAGCGTACTGGAGTTAATCATCCAAGGGAATTTGTTGCAGTTACTGAGATGGATCAAGAATATCCTCCTCTATCAGTACACCGTCACAGGTATAATCCTATGGGTCATGCGCAACAGCAGTCGGTGGTGCTACCATCAGTTGCAGTACTAGCCACCATAACTGTCCAAGCTCTAGTTATTGCACCTATTCAGGTACAAGATCAACTGGATGTTTCTCAAAATTTAACAACTATTATTGAGTCCGTAGCAGCTCAGTTGGAATCTATAGAGGGAAAGCATGCTCAAATTCAACTAGAGAAGAGAGCTTACCATGAATGGGTTGATTCAATTCCTCCCCCATCAAATTTTGTAAGTACAATAATCCAAATATTTAATGGTTCGGGAGATCCAGAGAAACACATAACAAATTTTGTTTATCGTTGCGATCCTATGATGGGAACCCATCAGCAATAAGAAGAAGTTAAGCTCAGGTGTTTTGTACAGTCATTACAAGGTCCTTCTTTTGTCTGGTACACAAGCTTCCAATCCCGGTCAATTACCGGATGGGGGGATCTCCGCCAAAGATTCCTTCTTCAATTCAGCTCAACATTGCCAAAGACAATAGTTTTTGATCTTAAAAACTATAATCACTGGGGGAATGAAAGGGATTCATATTTCATTGCTCGCTGGAAGGGGTTAACATATTTTCTGAGCTTAGCATCCCCCTCAAGAAGAATTGTTGCCAATCTGTGTGGAAAATTTGAGTGATGAATTACGCACACCATTGATCCCTGTGAAATACACAGGAGGGTTTCGTGACATTACTTGAATCTCTCAGCAGATTAAAGATTATCTTACGAAGACTAAGTATTAAGCTCATGTAATTCCATCAGCTCCAGGAAGGAGAATGGGTAAAGCAGAGACTGCTACAGTTACGCTCGAACAAGCACCTGTACCTACTTCTACTTCAAAACCTTCAGCTTATCGAAGGGCTCCACATCCTAAGCATCAACAACGGAGGTCATTTCGTCAAAATAATTAAAAAGATCTAATATGGAAACAATTCGAATATTTTAAGAGCAATGTTTATTCTTTCCGAGATGGACAAGTTCCTGGTTACTTCATTTTGGCTCTGGAAAATAATTTGGTTCAATTTCCAAGTCCCAAAATCCAAATAATAAAGGATATGAAGACCTTCATAATTATTTACCATTTCATCAGATGTTGGGGCATCCCATTTAGGAGTGTTTTTTCTTCAAATACCTCCTGCAAAAGATAGTGGACTCAGGACAAGTCAAACTGAAAGGTTCTTCAGCTCAAGTAGCATGTGCTACTGCTACAAATCTAGAGGAATAAGGCGAGTGGAAAGAAGTCAAAAACAAAAATGCGCAGAAATATGATGATTGTATGGTCTAAAAAATGATCAACCGAACTCATGCCTTTTGTGAACACAATTGAAGAAACCAATTGTGTTTTTTTCTATAAATGGCACAGTAAAACCCTCTTAATCAGAGGAAAAATTCTCAAAGAAAAGGTATAATTCAATGAAAGATGAACAATTAGAAGAAGATGAGATCATGTCAAAACCCAAGTTGTATTTGACTCTGGAAGATTTTATGACATATACTTCAAAGCAACGGGCACCACCCCACCAAACAGCACAACCTAAATTGGATAATCAGGCAGAGTCTTCATCAGATAAAGAATTGATCTTTGTTTCTGTTAGTATGATTCACTTAACAGATCCATATGCCTGTCATAGTTTTGATATTGATGAACCTGAATTCACTGTAAAAAACAGAGGAATTAGAGGGAGTTCCAGAGTTCTGTGATATAGAAGAAGATGTGGATATCCCAGAAGCCACTATTCCAATTCTACTCCTAGAACTGTGTATCCAGCAGAAACTCATGGCAAAGCCCTTCAGCGGGCTCAATAAGAACAAATAATTCTTCCACCAATAGCGGATTCAGTCCTTGAACAATTATTCTATAGGATCGGTTAAAGGTTCCACCTTCTTCCTCTCAACATGTAAATAGTCATATTCAGTCTAATCTTCCAAATCCAAGAGTATTGCCAACTCCTACCCCGATACCAGATGCATCTACTTCCAAAGCATCAACTTCTAAGGTACCTGTGAAACCACATGTTCCTATTGGGAAACACAGACCTTTGGATCAATAATATGATGTCTTGAAACATTTTTCCCATGTACCGGCCAAGTTATCAATTTTGGATGACTTGAATCTATCAAAGGATCTTCGAGATGCACTCATTGAGGCTTTGTCAAGTCCTCAGGAATTCAAAACTGAAATTGATGCAGTTGAAGTATACCATGTTGAGAATAATCCTACAGAATTCCATGCAGTGATATCATCATAGATGAAGATGAATATGATGTTGTGCATGGACAAATTAAACCTTTGTATTTATCTAGAAAGGTCAATGGTGTAGAAATTCAAAGAGCTTTCATTGATAATGGTTCAGGAGTCAACCTCATCCCCATTCATACACATCGTCAATTGGGCCTCACAGAATCTGATTAATCTCCTTATACATTGGTGTTACAAGGATATGATAAAAATGAACTAGAACCAATGGGCGAGATTACACTCAGAACTCAGTTTGGAGATCTTGTATCCAATTCACATTTCATGGTTGTTGATCATGACTCAGCCTTTAACATCATTCTTGGAAGACCCTGGCTACATCAACATGCGGCTATCCCTTCATCGTAGCATCGATGTCTCAAATATTGTTTCTATGGTCAAATTGGGACACTGTATGGTGATAAGGCCCCGTTCAAGACATGTGAATCTCAATACATTGAGGCAGAATTCTATCACATGAAGGGAAAGGAGAAATCCACAACAAGGGAGGTTACCAAAGTTAATGCTCCATATGGGTTGGAAAAGATTCCAGTTAACCCATTCATACATGTGAGTACAGATTAAGTGTTGCCTATTAGTCAAATTGATAGGATAAACCCAAATACAAGTACTCTTATGGAAACTTCCATAACGTCAATTATGGAAATCAAGCCAAACATCATGGGAGAAATTGGTGATTCACCAAGCAATGATGAATGCTCAAATGGAGATTTCTTCATTTCATCCACTGAAATCAAACAATTCTATACATCGTCAACCAGGCCTGAAGAAGTTATAACAATGTCATAGGTGAATGATGATGTCGATTCTCAATCCATCATCTCTTATTTTTTACCCAAGGAAGACCCTTCATCCTCAATCGGGTCAGAAATGGAAGCTTCTTCTTCCATATGTTCAAATTTTAATATCTCTTCTAATCATGAAAATTCTGCTTCAACATCTACTATTCAAGTAGAGAGAGGAGAAATAACACATGTTGAAGAAGAGGAAGATCTCAGGGATGCTCCTCCAGAATTTGAAGAGGGTATCTCTACCACTGTGGATGAACTCCAAGAAATAAATATGGGTACAATAGATGTAACATCCCAGGTAAATAAATAACATTAAATTATAATTTTTATCAATATTTTTGAATAAAAAGTTAATACTACAATAAAGGGGATGCTATGCTCGATGGTGTACCCAATACGCAACAACGAGTTTCTTTGAAATCTTACGTTGTACACTAATAATATAATAATATAATAATAGTTAATTCCTATCCGTTGTAATGGCGGGAATGAACAGAAATAAATACAAAATGATTACATATGTTTGTTAAATATTTTTACATTTATCCAATAAATGTTAGAGGCTTAAAATGCAAATGAATCCAATTTTAAGCAAAAATCTTCTAATATTCTTTAAATGGTAGATTAACCACCTTTTGATGGAGATCCCTTTTTAAATATACTTTTGACAATTTTATATTTGGTATTTGACAAAATAAAATCCTTCTTTATAATCTGGAAATCAAAATTTACTTTGTGCAAATTTATGTTATTTTTCCGATAAAGATCATTTTTAGTGAAAATGTTGAATTTTAATTCAAAACCTCCTTTTAATCTGATTTATTTATATGGATATATTATCATTTTAATTGAGATTAAAGTTTCTTTAGAATATATTTTTTCAATTTAATCCAATGGTGGTCATTGGAATTAATTTCACTTTGAAATTGGACTTAAACTAGTGTCAATCTTTTAATAGATATTGATTCGTAAAAACACACTATTTGTTTTGACAATGAGAATGAATTATTAAATTAATTAATTAAACTTATATATTTTGAATTTTTTAAAAAAGACATCATTTTTGAATTTGGAATATCAAATATAGCTTAGGGTGAATTTTTGGTATTTTTCTGAAAAACATCAATTTTTGATGAATAGTGAAACTACTAAGTGGTAGTTAAAGAAACTGATTTTTCATTTAAATGATACTTTACCACTTCTGTGATTTTATTTTCAAAAATCCAACATACATGGTTGTCATTAGGATGTAAAATGTGGTTCAATGAGATTAAAATAATTTTTTGGTGAATAGTAACCTTTAAGTTTTATTAATCGTGATTAGAGATAATTAGTGTAGTTTAAGGTAAAGATAATGTTATAATAATATGAAATGATATTGAAACATGTCCCACCCTTATTTGATGAGTCATGTCCAACCAAGAAAATCCATGGGTCAGCTTTGGGACCCCATGGAGCCACTTTGGTCGGAAAATGACATTAACACCTTCTTATTTAAAGTTAAAATTAAAATGTCACAAACAAGTGTTATTTTACTAAAAAAAATTTTACATGGGGTTATACAAGTAATTTTTTTTACTATAAATATTCATTATAAATATAAAAATATTTCATAAATCTTGATATTTTTTTTATAATTTTTAGACATTAAATAAATTATTTTATTTATGACACTGTGATGATGCAGTGATTACCTCATAAATGAACGATTTAAATAAAATGAGAAGATATGGTGAAATATAAGTCTTAAACTTGTCAAAAACCTATTGGATGTGTGGATTTCAAAGCCTTATCACCATAGCCTCTAAATATATCCTTTTGGGACCTTTAAAATCCAAAAAAAATTATAATAAAGTAATATTTTATAACTTTCCAAGCGTGCCCCTCCTCTTCTCTTATAAAAGGCCCCACCTATACCACCTTACCCACACCTCTCAAGCCTTTAGCTCGGCCAAAACCTACCCATTTCTTCTCTCCAAATCCCTCTCTTACTCCTAGAATCCTCACTTTGGACAGAAGTCTTTCCAAGGAAGCCTTTGAGCTCAAATCAAAAAAGAGTTACCCGATTTAAAGGTAAAGCCTTCCCCAATGTTATTTTGTTTTATTTTTCTTCCCCAACCCCCTAAAATATTTTTATTTATTTATTTTTTAAAAACAAAAGTATATTAAATATACTAGGTTGTTGTTATGAGAAGGATTTGAGCTACTCTAACACACACCTCCGTCTAATGGTTAGAGAACATTCTGTTTCTGTGGATGGAGAATTACTGCCTCACGAAGCGATGATTGTTCTATCTTCTCATACCACCTCTCATGGTGGAAAATATGATGGAACTATATTTATTTATGATATATATTATATTTATTTCCTCTATATGCTTCTGTATTTTATATTTAATACATACCTTTATGCTTTGCATTTTGTAAAAATGCGATAATTTCATTTGAGGAGGTGTGGACTACCGCCCCCTCAAGTGATGTGACTCGTTCAGGCAATACATGGAATGTATAAATAATTAAATATATGAACTTATGTGATCTATATAACATATATATTATACTATAATTATGATATATATATATATCTCATCTAGTTTTAATTCCATTAATGTGCCAAAGAAATGAAAGTAGCGTTCATGCGTACATACAGATTACCGTCTCCATGAACGATACATTTCATTTCTTATATCCAAATGTTATGTACTATTATAAGTAAATATATATAATGGATATATATGATATTTAAATCATTTATAATATTCTAGAGATTATTTACCTATAACTTCATGGAAAATTCTTTTCCAACAAGATCAATTTTGACTCATGTTCCGAACATCGACAAAAATGTCTGATATGAACTCACATTATTAACCAATTATTATAACATTATAATATGTGATATGAACTGAATAATAATCTTTAGAGGAGTAACTTAAGCAATTATAAATTTACCAAAGTTTATTATTCAGGAATATAAAGAAACGAACAAGACAAGTCAGACTTGAGGTAAGGGATCCTACCTCTCTCTTTCTTTTTAAGTACTCTCCTTTATGTAATTTTTTTAAGCTCATATTTCTTATGTTTTGGGATGTTATTTTATATTACTCATACTGTACACTTTATTTTCATATTATGAGAGACCCTATTTGATCTTGTAAATCCATTTTTGGAAGTTTTAAGTGGCGTCGTTAGGCTGCCGAGTTTTCGTAAGGGATTTTTCATCTCACTTTTATTCCCGTGACATTTATGCTACGTTTTCCACCATTTCCTTTGAGTGGTGTATTTACTTCCCATTATTATACTATTTGTTTTGTATAATTTCAATAATGGGTATTTACATCTTCATTTTAGGACCCTTCTTCCATGGGGTGTACGTTTCGAAAGTTACCCAAGTCGGTAAGGGAACCTCTCACCCTCCTATTTTTAAAAGACTTATTTTGTTATGTATTTTAATTCACATACTATTATGTTGGGATATGTTCTTATATATCCTTATTTATGTAAATTTTATGTCCAAGTGATGAGATACCATTTTCTCTCTCATCAAATCATTTTCTGAATTTTAAAGTGACGTCGTTAGGCTGTCAGATTTCTATAAGGGAACTTCTTAACCCACTTTCAATTATTTGGGTTAAACCTCTACTTCTTGATTTTATTATTCCATGATTATGTGTGGAATATCTATGTTGTAATTTCCACAAAAAATTGTGTGGATATACTATTTCTACACATAATCATCTCATTGGTAAATTCTTACGTCATTTAGACGAACTTGTATGGTAAATCATAACTCAATATCATTTCATTGAGTTAAATATCAATGTCATTGGTTTTGTTTTTCCAAGATTATGTGTGAATGACCTCTGATTGTTTTACACTTAATATCCACTTATATTTGGTGTATTCATATTTGTTACACATAATCATGTAATTGATTTATCGTTAATCAAAGTATACCAACTTTGTAAGGGACTTTGTCTCAATATCCTTTCATTGAGGAATATTTTGTTTTATACACAACATTCTTTTATACGGTGTATAAACCCCTTTGAATTATACTTTTATTGAAAAGGAATATTTTATATACTAATCATTTTACTAAAATTCAAAAGGTATGTTTTTTTTGACGTATACGGTGACAACGACCTTTCCTCCACCGCGAGTATTATTTGATCTTTGGCTTCCTCAACAAGACGTAATATTTTAAAAGTAAATATATAACAAATAATCTTTTAGGTATTTTGGTATTGAAAATGGTTTTGATAATGGATTTTTTATGTCAATATATTTATGAGATATATTGTGCTTGAAATGTGGAAATGTTTTCTTTCCTTTATAATTGTTTTATGTGTTATGATTTTATAATGGTACTTGGACATTTGACGGGTGGTTACATGATAAACCATATGACGGGTGGTTCCGTGAATACCAGGATGGGTGGTTACGTTATAACCTCCAATGCATTGGGTATGGAAGTCGTCCATATGGCTATTCCATTAAGTGATATGTGTGGAAGTCGACCGTATGGTTATTCCATTTAAGTATGTTTATGTCCCAAGTTACCTTTATATGTTATGTGTTCTTTATATGGGTTTTATGGTAATATTTTGGTTAGAAAATGGTAAGTAATGATCTCTTATTCAATGAAAAGTTTTTTACTACTTCATAAAGGTGAAAAGTATTACATTGATAAAGTATTCTTGGTTTACTTGTTGTTTTGAAAAACTAACAGTTTTCCTTCTTGGTGTATCCTTTACTGGGATTTTTATGCCCATCCCAAGTTTTTAAAATGTTTTCCACAGGACTTAAAGATGAATAGGGTCAAGGATGGGATCAAGGAAAGACATGCTATCTAAAACATGGAACTATACATGTTTATTTTTAAGAGTTTTTTTATTTTATGGAAGCTTAGTAGAAGTGTCTACTTTGTAATCTTTTGAGATGTTATAGTTATGAACTAATTCTCTAAAACTCTAAAACTGAAAATATCCTCTATGTGAATTATTCTTTTAATTCATGATTAAGTAATGTTTAAGGACGAGGCCTTATAGTAGAGGATCCACACCCCACTTTAATTAGTGCGGCCATGACTCTTGATGAGTAAGAGATGTATATTTCATTTTAAAAAAAAATCGAGATATATTTTCTTGGAACTATACAGAGATGTCAGGGCTTGATTCTGATGTTGGTACTCATAATATGGGTTTTCCAGAAGAACATTGAGGATTTAAGCAAGCCGCAAGAAGAACACACCCAACATATGCTTCCAAAATTGACGTTGAAGTGGACAAGCTTATCAAAGATAACATTGTGAGAGAAGTTCAATATCCCAAGTGGTTGGATAATATTGTCCCTGTGAAAAAGAAGAACAGGCAAATTAGAGTTTGCATTGATTTCAGAGATCTTAATCGGTATTGTCCTAAGGATGATTTTCTAGTTCCCATTACAGAACTCTTAATTGATGAAACAACTGGCTATGAAGCACTTTCCTTCAGGGATGGATATTCTGGGTATAATGAAATACGAATGGATCCAGATGATGAAGAATATACAGCCTTCAGAGCCCCTCACGATGTGTTTTTCTATCGGGTAATGCCCTTTGGCCTAAAGAATTCAGGCCCAACATATCAGCGTTCCATGCAACGTATCTTCAAACCCTTTTTAAGTTAGTTTATTGAACGTTATGTGGAATATTTGGTGGTTGAATCCAAACAAAATTCTAATCACTTGGCTGATTTGGAAGTCACATTCCACAAACTTCGACAACACAATTTAAAGATGAAACCCTTAAAATGTGCTTTTGGGCTAACCTCAATAAAATTTCTCGGCTTTGTTGTATTCCATCATGTTATCAAAGTCGATCTTGAGATGAAAAAGTCAATCCTTGGTATGTCACCTCCTCAGAATTTGAAATAATTTATAGGACTTTAGGGACACATGGCCTATATTTGGCGTTTCATCACCAATTTGGTAGGAAAATGTTTACCCTTCACCAAATTGATGAAGAAGGGAGTCACTTACCAGTGGACTGAAGAATGTCAAGAAGTATTCAATATTCTCAAGAAATATCTCTTGAGTCCACCAGTATTAATGCCACATGTTAAAGGAAGGCCAGTTATTCTTTATGTGACAGCCTTATAGTGATCATTGGGTGCCTTTCTTGCCCAAAATAATGATGCTGGGAATGAAAACAGCCTCTACTATTTTAGTCGGACTATAATTAAAGCAGAAACCAGATATTCAAGTATTGAAAAGTGCTGCTTAGCGTTAATCTTTGTAGTTCAGAAGTTAAGACCCTACTTGCAACATCATGAGGTCCAATTGGTATCTCGCAATAACATGCTCAAATTCATCCTTAGTCGTCCAATGCTTATTGGATGTCCTGCAAGGTGGGCGGTTATTTTGCAGCAATTTGATATTCAGTATGTGTCTCAAAAGGAGATAAAGGGACAAGCTATGGCTGATTTACTTACTGAACACCCTTCAGTAGAAGATACATCTTTAGATATTGAACTTCCTGATGACGAAGTCTTCTCTATTCAAGAAAGTCTTCAAACATTGGAAATGTACTTTGATGGTGCTTCCAGAAGTCCAACAGGGAGGAAAATGGAAGATCCTAAATTCAAAAAAATTGGGTTAGGAATTGTGCTCATTTCTCCAGAAAATGCAGTGCTACCCTATTCCATCTCATTGTTGGGAGGAGGTACAAATAATGAAGCAGAATACCAAGCTCTCATCACAGGATTGGATTTGGCGCTTCAATCACAAGTGAATCACTTAAAGTTGAAAGGTGATTCAGACCTGGTAATCAAAAAAGTCAATGGGGATTATGCCATCAGAAAAGAAGAGTGAATCCCTTTTAATGATTACGTTAGAGAGTTAATGGTGTAATTTCCTTCGGAACCAACATTTTCTTATGTCCCGCGATCAGAAAATGCTCAAGTTGATGCACTGGCTAATATAGCCACAGCTCTGGAAGATCCAAATCGGGATGAGACAATCATCAGTATTGCCCACCATAATACGATTTCACCTTATGTTCAAACCAAAACAGAGGAAATCAATGAAATTAGTCCTATCTCTGAACCATATGGTCATACTATGGGTTGGATGACACCTATCAGGGAATACCTTCAAAATGGAATACTTCCACCTGATAGAGCTGGGAAAGAACAAATCTGGCGACGTGTGGTCAACTTCACTCTTTATGATAGCCCAGATCACCTAGAGAAAATTCTCTAAAAATGAGGTTTTTATGGAATTCTCTTCAGATGCATTGATGGTGAAGGGAGAGTGGCTTTCATGAAAAAAGTGCATGCAGGAGTCTGTGGTGCCCATCAATCAGAACATAGACTATCTGATCAAATTCTAAGGCCTGGATACTTTTGGCCTTCAGTGATACAAGATTGTGTTGATTACACAAAGAAGTGTCATTCTTTCCAAGTACATTACAACTTCATTCCTCAACCCTCAGATTCACTTCATACAACTAAATACTCGTGGAAATTTTCCACATGGGGAATAGATGTAGTATGACCTTATCCTTCGGCTACATCCTAGCAGTTCAAGTATATTATTACTGCTACTGACTACTTTTCTAAATGGAAAGAGGCAATACCACTCAAGGAAGTTAGTTCTAAAAATATTGTTAGCTTCATAAAGCCTAACATCATTACTAGATTTGGTGTCCCTCATACCATATTGATGGACAATGGCACCAACTTCTATTCATCCGAGGTAAGGAAGTTGTACCAAGAATACAACATCAAATCCAACCATTCATCTCGGAATCATGTAGTGGATAATGTACAAATATACGCTTTCAACAAGACTCTTTCAAATCTACTACAAAAGATGGAAGATAAAGATAAAAAGTCATGTCCTGATAATCTTTTTCATGCATTATGGGCTTATCTAACCACCACCCGCACTATAACGTGGTCAACTCCATATTCATTGGTCTATGGAACAGAAGAGGTCTTGCCCATTGAGGTTCAATTACCCTCACTTAGGGTATCCATTTGTGATCAGTCATCTACGGATGAATAATCTCAAAAGCGATTCGATGAATTGGAATGATTAGATGAGAAAATATTGTGCACCTTGCACCATTTAGAAGTATATAAGAATTGAATAGCACGATCTTTCAACAAAAAAGTTCATCTTCCTTAATTCATTCAAGGAGATTTGGTATTGGTTCTCAGAACTCCAATGATACCAGAAAAGAAACCTCCCAAGCTAGAACAAAAATGGGAAGGACCGTACTCAATACATAAGGTATACTACAATGGAGATTATTCTTTAATCTCAATGGATGGAGAACTCATCACTACTCCAATCAATTCTAGATTTCTGAAGAAGTATTTTGTGTAACACAAATACCCATTAATCTAGAAAGACGTTAAACTGCATCATCTTTGGTCCATGCATATGACCTTAAACTATTCGTACCATCATCCAACATGACGTTAAACTGTGACGTCCTAGCTACATGACCCTAAACTGTTAAAAAGACCCTAACAAGTCCAACATGACGTTAAACTGTGTCCTATTTTGTCCTTACTGCATGAAATTAAACTGCACAGTCCCCCTTTCATCCAACATGATGTTAAACTATATTGTCCCCATCGTCTTAGCTATAGGACGCTAAACAGTACAACACCCTTATTGTCCAAGATGACGCAAAACTGTGTTCACGTCCAACATGGCGTTAAACTATGTCCCTATATTTGTCCAACATGACATTAAACTGAAAAAAGTCCCTTAAATATGTCCTACATGACATTAAATTGTATTTTGTCCCTGCTAAATGACACTAAACAGTGCAGCACCAATAGTCCTCACTGCAAGACTGTAAACTCAATATTCCCTTCATATGTCCTACATGACATTAAACTGTGCATCGTTAAGGTTTTTGCTGCCTCTTTTTTCTCACACTGAGTATGAATCACATGAGCTTAGAGTAAACATCAACCATAACACCCTCTCTGGGCTGCTAACCATGTGTAAATCCCAACACCATGTTTTAGGTCATTGTTTTCAAAAAACAACTTGACCACCAATTCATTCTTTAATTAAACTACGCGGACTTTGATCCTTGTTTTCCAGCCTGGGTACGTAGGCAACTTCCTGAGGTTCAAACCCAAAATTAATCTCTTCACATAGGTTCACACTCATCTCATATGATGTTGATTCATGAAACTGCCCCAGAACCAATATTTTTTATATTGGTTCACCATCATCCTTGCTATATGATGTTAAACTGTTCGCACTTTTGTCCTGTATGACAATAAACTACAACATTATTTGACACACTCACCTGATATGGAATCATTATTTACATTGATCTCCTATCATGTTATATTCTAAAAGACTACGTGCATACATGGCAATGCCCAAACCTTTTATCTTAGTTCAAACCATCATTTCACTAAAGTCCCCTTTCACCCTTCACTTGTATGAACCAAATCTGTACAAAGGGTATTTCAAGAACTATGTGCGGATGGATTCCAATCCTTATGGGATACGTAGGAACGTTCGAGCATCCCTCAAATCCATCCCCATGTCATTGGGCCTAACCCCAAATTCCACTTTCAGTCCTTTGGCTGAAAATTCCCCCTGTGAAAACATGATGGTGGTATGGAAACCCAGGTCCTCATTCGCATCAGGTTTATAAAACACACCGTGTCCTCCTTATAATTGTAATGGAACAGACCTCTCCGGCCCATTACTTTGTCAAAAAGAGGGTCATGAAGTGTTCTGGAAGGTATAATGGACTTTTCCCACACTTTTCAGAATTTTGTAACTACACGCCGTGTAGTGTGAGTACATGCCGTGTACCACATTGCCGGGTATGCCCCATGTTGAATCCGTGTCCTTTCAGTGTGAAATAAATGAGTACACGCCATGTAGCCCATACTAGACGACGTGTAACTCCTCCCCGCGAACACGTTACCCTCAAACTGTGTGTTGAACAGTCAACGACCGTGTGCCGTGTTGATGCCATATCCTTGCCACATGAAATAAATGAGTACACACCATGTAGCCCATACTACAGGTTGTGTAACTCCTCCCCGCGTACACGTTACCCTCAAACCGTGTGTTGACCAGTCAACGACCGTGTGCCGCGTTGAAGGCCGTGTGGCGACCGTGTGGAATGGCCGAGTACACGCAGTGTACTAGAAAGTACATGTCATTTACTTTAGTTTTTCTCACCTATAAAAGGAGGGGGGCTCTCCTCCTTTTCAAATCACTCCTCTCCTCCCCTCTCCGTCAAGCATAGCTCTCCCAAGAGACTCCAAAGCTCTTTTTCTTCCATAACTTTTCCGTCCGAGCTCTGATTTACGATCCGTCAGCGGCCACGGGATCATAATGATGAGGTGGAACTTCTGATCTTGGATCTTTTGCTTTCCGTTTGGCCTTTACTTCCTAGCTTCCACCCGAGGAGGATTTTCTGGGTTTTTACAGAAGCGACGGACGCCGACGGACATCTTCTAAAGCTGATCCAGGGGAGAATTGTTATCAGAACCAGTTGAGGTAGGGATCTTACCTTCATCTCTCTCTTTTTTGTGCATCATGAGGGGTGGGTATCCTCTTGTTTCCATGAGATACAATTAAACCAATAAATAAATATAATAACCGTATTAAAGAACAGGGATGGGGAGGTTATTATGTTTATCTTTATTTATCCTATTATTATGTTGTTAATTGAATAGGCTTATGACTACTGAAAATCACGGTCGTTAGGGGCCTTTGCTTGTGCAATTAAATGTTGCCCTATCTTTCTAGACCGTTTTGTGGATGGAACTTTGTGGAATGTGGAATTCAGTTAATCATATAAAGTTGGATGATTTAAAATCCGGAACCCTTGTGTGATCACCCCGGTTGAAAAAAATGGAATAATGAATATGTGGATGTTGGCTTCGTTACGTGGTGTGTGAGGGGGGGTGGTGGATCCTGAGTTGTTATTAATAGGATGGGAAGCGGGGCTGCATTAAATGATGTTAAAGGGGTGATGATGTGGCACGATCCTTGTTTTTTTGATACGATGGTGGAGATGTGGTTATAGTGGCATTAGGGTTGTAGTAATGGGTTGTGTTTTTAAAAGGAAGTGGAAAGGTGATAAATGAAATGTGGGGAAAGATAATTAATGCGGGAACAGTCAATGGGGTTTGATAGATGATAAAATGTTGGGTTGTGTTTCTTGTGTTTTATCTAACTTGATTTGTGGTTGGAATGGATTTTGTTCTACGAAACACATGATCTAGTTTGATAGTTTCCCAGTAGTTAATGAACTAATAAACTATTACTGATGAAACTTGAAAACCTAAATGGGGTTGGGGTTGTTTTTTGTATGCATGCTTCGTAGTATCAATTTCGAGGCACACGCTCAATTTCTCTGTTTAGAATCCATAGGTTGGGTTGTGTGTTTGGTATACATATATATATCTGTATATTTGTGTTTTGTCACAGCCCACCCATGTTGAGCACTTAGTGCCGAACACTCCCATTACATGGGAGAGGGTGTTTTACCCTTAGTTACTAGCTCTTTCCTGTTCCTTCTTGCATAGGATGTGATGGCTTGAGGCGACCTTACACCCTAGACTCTTTGGGTAGGTTTCGATTGGGGTGGTATTAGCCCATGACTCTTGGGGAAGGTTTACTGTTCCCAAGAATCTTCGGGATGAGGCCTAGGTGTGTTTGGGCAGGGATGTGATTATGGTTTGTGAGCCCCAGGTGTGTGCGGCCAGGATGTGTGGTTTGTTTGGCCTGGGTGTGTGTGGGCAAAATGTGTGGTTTTTGAGGCCCAGGTCTGTGCGAGCGGGATATGTGGTTCTTGAGGCCCAGGTGTGTGCGGGCGGGAAGAGTGCGGTAGCATCAGGACGTTCTCCATTAGGAAGAGCAGCTAACTAGTGGTAAATGGTGCGGGGTACCCAATAATCTTGTTCTTATATACTACTACCTATTGTTATGTGTTTTTGGTGAGCGTGGCTGGTGAGGTTGGGTGGATAGATTTCCTTATTAGGTTGGTTTCTTTTTTTATTCTCACGGTACATTAGGATGTCTCCCCACCTATGCATGAGAGCTTTAGGTTTCCCTACTAAGTATACTTGTATTCTCACCCTACATTTTCTTTCTAGTTTCTTGGAGGACTACCAGGGTCGTGCGAGACCCAACTAGTTGGGACAGTTGGAGTTATTGCAGTTGTTGTACTCTTGTTTCTTTTGGTATTTTACTTTTGAGCTTTCTTGTACTTGTACTTTGTTTCAGAATTGTTTAAACATGCATGTGGGATGGGTTTGGGTTTATTTCTATACACTTGTTCTTTTCCTTTTTGGTAGTTGAATTGTCCTATTTCCTGATCTTAAATAATAAAAAATTTAATGCCTCCCATATTTGAGAAACCTCATACCCTTGGTGCTAGTCGCCACCCTAGAGACTACTGGAGGTGGGACTCTGGGGTCATTATCTCCCTTTCACCATTGCCAGCTCAGGAGGAGGCATATTTGGTGGGAGGGGGTTGTGACAGAATGGTATCAAAGGTGATGGTTGAGAGATAGGATGATGTCTGGAGTTAGGCATAGTGAGGATTGCATGGGATGGTAGGGTGACAATGTTGGTTGATCATGGTGCGTGACATAGGCTAGGGAAGACCGGCTAGGACACTGGATTTTAGGGCCCCTGTGATCCGATGCAAGGACTCTGAGGCTACCGAAAAACCAATTCAGACTACATTGATTTTAGGGTAGAGACCCTAGGGAAGGTACATGCATCATCATGATTGTGTTTTAATTGATTTGGGTGTTCTGGGAAAGAAGTAAAGTGATGAAATTAATCCTTGGGAAATTTCCTTGATACTTGGGCTTAGGCGATCTTTTCTTACTGTACAGCTGTGGCACGTGGACGTCATCCCCAGGTGGCTCAGACAGCCGAGGCCTAGCAGATTTAGGTGGTCAATCAGTTGAGGATTGACCGAGAGGAGGAAGATAGACAATGGCAGAAGACTCTCCGTTCCTTTCAACAACAAACCCTCAAGAAGTATGAGGGTATTAATTTGAATATGAAGACAGAGGGGTGGCTTGAGGAGCTAGGGATTGCTTTTACTTTGATTTGTGCTCCAAGGGAGTACTGGGTTCCCCTAACAGTCAGTCAGATGAGAGGTGCAGCACACCAGTGGTGGACGCTCTACCTCGGGGAGAGGACAAAGGCAGAGGTTCCATGGGATGACATTGAGAAGGAGTTCCGAGAGGAATTCCTTTCATCCATGATCAAGGCGGAGAAGCGGCAAGAGTTACTCTCCCTCTAGTAGGGGAGTATGTCAGTACGAGACTTGGGGATCAAGTTCAAGGATCTCCTATGCTTTGCTCCAGATCTCTTTCCGGATGAGGAGTCTCGGGTGAGAAGTTTGGAGGAGGCGCCTCATCCTTTGCTCCAGTATGATGTCACCCCCTTCACCCTTTCGACATACTTGGCCTTACAGAAGAAGGAAGAGGTTGTAGAGAGGATTCACTCACAGGGAGGTGCACCATGAGAGGGGATCCGGCCGGGTTCGTTGAAAGGGAAGGCAGTCAGCATCAGGTCTCCTACGATGGGACCTTCCAGATTCATGCCAGTGGGGAGCAGGCCCCAGCAGTTCCAGTTCAGATTTTCGGGTCCTTGTTCCTTTTTCACAAGCCCAAGACCAAAGTGTTTCTCTTGTGGAGGTTTCGGGCACATCCAGAGTCGGTACATGACCCGAGCTTAGTACGGTGGATGTGGGCAGGTTCAGCGCCTGCCTCAACAGCACCAGTTGTCGGTGAGGCCCTTCCAGCAGCAGCAGGACCCTGATCCTCCGAGGGAAGACTTTGCAGGAGGAGGTCGACCTCAGGGTTCTCCTCAGGGACCTCGACCAGGGCGTGGTCGGGGAGGTGGTTGACATTAGAGAGGCAGAGGATCTGGGCGTGGACAGTTGCACGCAGCAGAGTTGGCTGCCCCAGAAGGACCAGAGGTGGTGCGAGGTACGATTTTGTTTGTTCAGCACTCTTGTTTCTTCTTTCTTCGATTTGGGAGATTCATAATCCTTTGTTGCACTTGGTCTAGCCCATTCTTTGGGTCTAGACGTAGAGATACATTCTGTACCCCTGGTGCTGAGTACACCAGTTGGAGGTCAGACCAGTGTATCATGTGTTTTCCAGGGATGTGGGCTGACGTTGGGACCACATTGATCTAGTGGGTATCTTCTTTTTCTACAGATGCATCCCTACAATGTCATCCTAGGCATCGACTAGCGGTTTTCTGTTAATGTCGTTATCAACTGCTTCAGAATAAGACTTGTGTTCTCTGACGTGGATGGGCAGCGTGTAGCTTTTTTTGGCGAGAGGAGCTATCAGGTGGGGAGCCAGCATGTGAAGCCTCTCCTTTCCTTGCTAGGCAGGGTATCAGTGGTTTCAGCTGATACAGAGATGGTTGATGTTCTAGAGGTTGTTGAGGAGTTCCTCAATATTTTTCCCGATGAGGTTGTGACTCTACCCCCCCCCCCCGACATGACTTTGAGTTTGGGATAGACTTACAGCCTGGTGCCCATCTGATTTCGATGGTCCCTTATCGGATGGAACCTTCAGAGTTGTAGGAGTTGCTGATTTAGATTGAGGATCTGATGGAGAAGGGTTTTGTTCGACCCAGTTCATCGCCATGGGGTGATCTAGTTTTGTTCGTGAAGAAGGCAGATGGTGGTCTCAGTCTATGCATAGACTACCGAAGGTTGAATCAGGTAACGATCAAGAACTGTTACCCCCTTCCAAGGGTAGATGATCTCTTAGACCAGCTGAGGGGAGCAGGTTGGTTTTCTAAGATTGATCTGCGATCTGGATATCATCAGTTGAGGGTAAAGGACAGTGACATCTCGAAGACAACTTTCAGGTGCAGGTATGGGCACTTCGATTTTGTAGTGATGCCATTTGGAGTTATGAATGTACCAGCTGTGTCCATGGGACTTATGAACTTTGTCTTCCGAGAGTTTCTGGACCAGTTTGTCGTGGTGTTTATCGATGAAATCCTGATCTACTCAAGATCAGAGGAGGAGAACATTGAGCATCTCAGGGCAGTCTTGGAATTCCTTCGACACCACTAGATTTATGGGAAATTGTCGAAGTGTAAGTTCGTGATGCAAGAAGTACACTTCCTTGGGCACGTGGTATCTCATCATGGAGTTTCTGTGGACCTGTCTAAGGTGGATGCAGTTGTTTCTTGGGCAGCACCCAAGAGCATGGTAGAAGTTCGTAGTTTCCTGGGGTTGGCAGGCTATTATCGGAGGTTTCTTTCATACTTCTCTCGAGTTGCTGCTCCATTGACAGCTTTGACTAGAAAAAACCAGGTCTTCCTATGTAGCGAGCAGTGCCAGGAATATTTAGACTACCTAAAGGAGAATTTGGTTAGTTCTCCAGTACTCAGGTTTCCAGTGGAAGGGTTATTATATGAGGTGTTTTGTGATGCTTCTGGCCTTGGTTTGGGGTGTGTACTGATGCAGAAGAAGGGTGGGATCTGTTATGGTTCTAGGCAGTTGCACCCTCATGAGCGTAACTATGCCGCCCACAACCTAGAGCTTGCATCAGTGGTGTTCGCATTGATGTTGTAGCGACATTACCTCTTTGGGGAGATCTTTGTGGTATTCTCAGATCACAAGATCTTACGTTATATCTTCTCCCAATGTGACCTGAACATACGACAGTGGAGATGGGTCGAGTTTCTCCAAGACTATGACTTCAAGATCTCTTACACTAAAGGTATGTGAAACATTGTGGCTGATGCCTTGAGTATGAAGTCACATAAGGAAGTGATTCAGGAATCCACTGATGCTTGGAAAGTGATGGGAGAGTTTGCTGCCTTGCACTTGGATGCAAGGGTAGAAGGTGTTAGAGGATATTTGTTTCAGATGACGGTGTAGTCCTCCTTGCTGCAGCAGGTGGAAGAGTCTCAGTGGGGAGACTTTGAGGAAGAAGTAATGTGGGATCGTATCGATCAGGAGAATTCTCCAGAAGGATGGTCAGAGGACAACCGATATCGAATTCTCTTTCATGGAAGGTTGTTTGTTCCATAGGCAATGTGTGAGGGAGTTCTCCGTGAGTTCCATAGCTCATCCTGGGCGGTGCATCTGGGAGTTTCAAGAATGTACCGAGGACTGAGGGAACAGTTTTGGTGGCCCGGGGTGAAACGGGCTGTGGCGGAGTTTGTGGCTAAGTGTCTAGTGTGTCAGCAAGTAAAAGCTGAACATCATGTTCCCAGTGGTTTGTTGCATCCTTTAGATGTCCCCGAGTGGAAATGGGATGACATCTTAATGGACTTCGTCACGGGACTACCCAGAGCTCAGGGTGGTTATGATGCTATCTGGGTAGTGGTGGATCGACTGACGAAATTAGCTCACTTCATAGCAATTAAGGAGTCGGGTCTGGTGAGTACCTTAGTATAGAGGTACGTAGACGAGGTGGTATGGTTGCATGGAGTTCCAAATAATATCGTCTCAGATCGAGATACTCAGTTTACCTCACGAGTCTGGAGGGGGTTACAATATTCTTTTGGCACCCAGCTACACCTTAGCACTGCTTTCCACCCCAGACCAATGGGCAGACTGAGCGGACTATCTAGATGTTGGAGGACATGCTGCGGGCATGCGTTCTCAATTTTGGAGGATCATGGGTGCAACACTTGCCTTTAGTAGAGTTTTCCTACAACAACACATTCCACTATAATATTGGAATGGCACTATTTGAGTCTTTTTATGGAAGGCCATGTTGTTCACCCATTTGCTGGGCAGAGGTTGGTGAGACAGGTGCTCTTCGGCCAGAGGTAGTACAGAGCACCATAGAGAAAGTCCAGCTTGTGCGTGAGAGGATGAAATCGGCTCCGGACCGACATAAGTCTTATGCTGATCGTCAGAGGAGGCCCTTGGAGTTTGAGGTGGGAGATCATGTGTTCTTTAAGGATTCCCCTCGATGGGGGCAGTGGAGGTTTGGGAAGGGGATTAAGCTCTCCCCTAGGTTCATCATACCTTTCGTGGTGCTGATGCGAGTTGGCGATGTGGCATATCAGTTGGACCTACCACCTCAGTTGGAGAAGGTTCATGACGTCTTCCACGTCTCCCAACTTCTTCGGTACTTACACGACGAATCTCATGTTATCGACTGGGGAGAGTTAGATATGGGAGACGACGCGACCTTCAAGGAACGACCAGTCACAATCAAGGATCGTAAAGAGAAGGTGCTCCGTGGATGAACCATCGCCTTTATTTGTGTGTTGTGGAGGCATGGAAGCCTCGAGGAGAGCACTTGGGAGTGGGAGGCTCAGATGCATGCTCAGTACCTGGAGTTGTTTTGACTTGTGTTTTGGTATGTTCTTCTGAGCTTTGTTTTGATGTTATGCTATGTACCTTTGATATATGGAATGATTGGATTGTTGGTTGTGATACATTTTGTTTCCTTGTTCTCTAGAAGTGTGTAATGTGTTCGGACATGTGGGAAAGGGAAAAACCTGATCCTTAATTGAGACACATTAATGCGGATGCGATTGAACCCGTGCGGGCGAGTCAGTGCCGCCTATAGAAGATAATATCTTTACATGAGAGAAGGAATTTCTTCAATCCACATGTTCGAACAGTGTGTTGGTTGTACGGTGTTGGGGGAAGAGTAAGTTGAAAAATCTTAATATATGGAAGTGGGAATACCCAATTCGTAATCGAGACGCATTAATGCGGATGCGATTAAACTCGTGTAGGAGAGTCAGTTCCGCCTAAAGTGGATAATATCTCGACATAGGAGAGGTAATTCCTAACATATATAATTAGGGTTGTTGGTTGGGTTCCTGTTATAACGAGAGCCCTAAGAGGTATCTGGTGGGGTTCCTCTGGGTTGGTTTCTGAATTCTCGGGGACAAGAATGTTTTAAGAGGTATCTGATTTAATGGCCCAGACCTCTCCGGCCCATTCTTTTGTCAAAAAGAGGGTCATGAAGTGTTCTGGAGGGTAGAATGGATTTTTGCCAAACTATTCATAATTTTGTAACTACATGCCATGTAGTGTGAGTACACGCCATGTACCATCTTGCCGGGTATGCCCCGTGTTGAAGCCGTGTCCTTACCGTGTGAAATAAATGAGTACACACAGTGTAGCCCATACTACACGCCGTGTAACTCTTCCACGCATATGAGTTACACTCAAACCGTGTGTTGACCAGTCAATGGACGTGTTCCATGTAATGTATGTGTCCTTGCCACTTGAAATAAATAAGTACACACTGTGTAGCCTATACTACACACCGTGTAACTCCTCCCCACGTACATGTCACCCTCAAACCGTGTGCCGCATTAAAGGCTGCATTGGAAGCCGCGTGGCGACCGTGTGAAATGGCCGAGTACACGCCGTGTACTTTATTTTTTATCGCCTATAAAATGAGGGGGCCTATCCTCCTTTTCAAGTCACTCCTCTCCTCCCCTCTCCTTCAAGAAGATCTATCCTGAGAGACTCCAAAGCTCTTTTTCTTCCATAACTTTTCCGTCCGAGCTCAGATTTATGATCTTTCAGGGGCCACGAGATCGTAATGACGAGGAGGAACTTATGAGCTTGGATCTGTTTCTTTCCCTTGGGCCTTTCCTTCACAGCTTCCACCCGAGGAGGTTTTTCCGGGTTTTGACAGAAGCAACAGATGCCAACAGATGCCTTCTAAAGCTGATCCAGGGGAGCGTTGTGATCAGAACCGGTTGAGATAGGAATCTTACCTTTGTCTCTCTATTTTTTGGGCATCATAAGGGTTGGGTATTTTTCTTTTTTCTGTGCGATATAGTTGATAAAATAAATAAAGATAATAACTGGCTTAAAGAACGGTGATGGGGAAGTTATTATGTTTATATTTATTTTATCATATTATTATATTGTGAATTGAATAGGCTTATGCCTACTAAAACTCACGATCATTGGGGTCCTTTTCATGCACAATTAAATGTTTCCCTATCTTTCTAGAATATTTTTTGGATGGAACTTTGTGGAATGTGGAATTCGGTTAATCGCGTAAAGTTGGCTGATTTAAAATCCGAAACCCTTGTGTGATCACCCCGGTTGAACAAAATGGAATATTGAACATGTGGATGCTGGCTTGGTTATGTGGTGTGTGAAGGGGGGGGGGGATGGATCCTTAGTTGTTACAAATAGGATGGGCAGCGGGGAAACGGTAAATGATGTTAAAGGGGCAATTATGTGGAACAAGACTTGTTTTGATATATGATGGCGAAGATGTGGTTATAGTGGAAGCATGGCTGTAGTAATGGGTTGTGTTTTTAAAAGGAAGTGGAAAGTTGATAAATGAACTGTGGGGAAAGAGAATGAACGCAAGAACAATTAATGGGGTTTGATTAATGATAAAATGTTGGGTTATGTTTCTTGTGTTTTATCTAACTTGATTTGTGGTTGGCAGAGATTTTGTTTAACGAAACACATGATTTGGTTTGATAGCTTCCCAGTAGTTAAGGAACTAATAAAATATTACTAATGAAACTTGAAAACCTATATGTGGTTGGGGTTGTTTGTTTTATGCATGCTTCATAGTAGAACTACCGAGGCACGTGCTCAGTTTCACTGTTTAGAATCCATAAGTTGGGCTGTGTGTTTGGTATACATATATATATCTGTATCTTTGTGCTTTTTCGCACCCCACCCATGTTGAGAACTTAGTGTCGAACACTCCCATTACATGGGAGATGGTGTTTTCCCATTAGTTACTAGCTTCATCCTGCTCCTTCTTCCATAGGATATGATGGCTTGAGGCGACCTTACACCCAAGACTCTTTGGGTAGGATTCGATTGGGGTGGTATTAGCCCAAGACTCTTCAGGAAGGTTTACTGTTCCCAAGAATCTTCGGGATAAGGCCCAGGTGTGTTCGGGCGGGGATGTGATTGTTGTTTGTGAGGTCCAGGTGTGTGCGGGCGGGATGTGTGGTTTGTGAGGCCTTGGTGTGTGCGGGCGGGATGTGTGGTTTGTGAGGCCTAGGTGTATGCGGGTGGGATATGTGGTTCTTGAGGCCCAGGTGTGTGCGAGCAGGATGAGTGTGGTAGCGTCAGGACGTTTGCCCTTAGGAAGAGCAACTAACTAGTGGGAAATTGTGTGGGGTACCCAATACTCTTGTTCTTATATACTACTACCTGTTGTTATGTGTTTTTGGTGAGCATGGATGGTGAGGTTGGGTGGATAGATTTCCTTGTTAGGTTGGTTTCTTATGTTATTCTCACGGGAGATTAGGATGTCTCCCCACCTGTGCACGAGAGCTTTAGCTTTCCCTACTTAGTATACTTGAATGCTCACCCTACGTTTACTTTCAGGTTTCCAGGAGGACTACCTGGACCATGCGGGGCCCTACTAGTTGGGACAGTTGGAGTTTTTGCAGTTGTTGTACTCTTGTTTCTTTTGGTATTGTACTTTTGAGCTTTCTTGTACTTGTACTTTGTCTCAGAATTGTTTAAACATACAGGTTGTATTGGTTTGGGTTTATTTCTATACACTTGTTATTTTCATTTTTGGTAGTTTACTTGTACTATTTCCCGATCCTAAATAATAAAAAGTGTAATGCCTCCCATATTTGAGAAACCTCCTAACCTTGGTATTAGTCGCCACCCCGGGGCCTTCTGGAGGCAGGACTCGGGGGTCATTATCTCCCTTTCACCATTTACAGCTCAGGAGGGGCATCTTTGGTGGGAGGGGGGTCGTGATAATAATGGTCTGAGATCTATGACCCTAAACTAATATCTCTTACACTCTCATCCCACATGACTTTAAATTGTATTTCAAGAACTAAATTTGGCTTGATTCTCATTCTAATGAGATATGTAGGGAAGTTCAACATCTCAATTCAGGACCCACCCACAACATGACTATGGTTAGCATTGGTCTGTGTATCTCTAAATGAATTGAACAATGCCCATTTTGATTTTTCATACTCCTAAACTTAAATACTTCCAGATCTCCATAACCCTTTCCTTGACTTATGGTCATAAGATGTCTGATACCTGATAATTCTTTTTCCTGACTATGCCGCACGTGCCCTTAGGTGGCCTTGCATAAAGAGTCTACATAATAGGCTTGTCAGCAAAAAGATACTATTATTTGACTATGCAGCCAATGCCCTCAGGTGGCCCAGCATAATTCAACCCCCTAACGGGTTTTTCAAATAATGGTAACTTCATTCTTGGGAGGAAGACCTCTTTTTTTCTTATTTTTCTTAACGAAAATATGTAGGGATCCAAAAAAATAGCCATCCTTAACATATTTGTCCCATACTCTTTTTCATGATTTGAAAGTATTTAAGTCTATGGTTTATATTTCCCTTCCCCACATTTGGGTCAGACCTTCGTATGAGTGAAATTCATCCAGTTCTTAGACAATCTTTTTTGGAAATATCTTCCCCATATTCAAGTACCTCTCTCTATATAGAAAACTCTATTCTTTGGAAAATTTGAATCTCCATAAACTTTCCCTGGATTTTTAGTAGTAGAAAAGTAAATTTCTGAGAGTTCTTTTGCCTGACTATGCAGCACATGCCCTTAGGTGGCCTTGCATAAGTAATCTACAAAACAGACCTGTCAGCCAAAAGATGCTATTATTTGACTATGCAGCCAATTCCCTTAAGCGACCCTACATAATTAAACCCCCTAACGGGTTTATTAAATAGTGGTAACTTCATTCTTGGGAAATAGTTATTCTAATGCCTTTTAGAACTTTTTTATATCATTCCTCAAATTCAAAATTTCTTAAGTCATACTTTACATGTTTTCCTCCATACTTGAATATGGTAATATGTTTTCAGATAAAGTATCAATGAATTGAGTCAACTTCAATCAATTCGGTCAAAGCTATTTCGACCTTAAACATTAGCCTTTCTTTTTATGTCTGACGTGCATGACTTAAAACTGCCTACAAAAGACAAGGGAACTCTAAACAAAAAGTCATGTTCCAGCTCACTAAACATACATTTCGTATGATTTAGGTAATATTGAGCAATAAACAGATTCAAAGTTTGTTGGGTTATTTTTATAATCCTATTAAATATCAAAATATGTTTACTAGGCCCATTGGATTAGGTAAAAATTTAAAGTAGGTAGCGAGAAAATGAATGAACAAATGATTGAAGATGAAGGTGTCTTTCATTGATGCACAAGAGTTAGAAGGGCATCCACAGACTGGAGTCTCTTCTCTTTTCAAAGAATTAAAAAAGGCTGTCAACATAAATCTTCATTTGATTTACAACATCCTGAGCTTCATCAGCATCCACTTGAAGCTCATTCAGTCGACCAACTACACTCTATTAAGCTTGATGGAGTGATTTCTTGGTATATGCAATGGATTTCATACCATTCATTTGAACTCCTTCTGGTGAATTATAAAGCTGGTCAAGTTCCCCAGTAGCAACATCTAACTGTTGCTGAAGGTGCATCTGTTGGAAAATTTTTTCCTTGATCTTATGTTTCGGCTCATTCAACTTGACAACAAGATCAACCTTAGCTCGGGACACCGCAACCTCAAATTCACTGATATTGGCTGACAAACTCACCCTGGTCAAACCTTGACGGTAATTTTGTTCCTGTTCCCTTCTTATGATTACTTGTTTCACTGTAGCATGGATCTCTTGATATCCAAAACCACCAAGTCCCAACAAGATAAACAACGATGACAGTCAGGGGATCTTTGATGATAGCTCTTCTAGAGGCACTTCAGATATGATCTTCCATATGTTCTTCCATTCCTTGTGTTGTGAAAATTGGAGCGCCTTTTGTACTTTCGGGTCTGACTCAACATCACTGTCATAGGGGGGAATATAATCTAGGATTAATGCACTTAGGGAAGTGATATGTTCTTCTCCTTCCCCCCTGACCCATGTTTCTTCACTTTCTATTCCAATTGGGGCGGAGGCTATGAATTCACCTCCAGATCTATTTCCTGAAATTCATGGCCCTACATAATCATTTGAAAGCTTTGAATAGTTTCAAATAATAAAAAAAGTTGATTAGTTTTCTTGCAAATTAAGTACAACCACAAATTTTTTTATCTCTTACACAACGGTAGACCAACAACAGTAGAAGGATCCTCCCCATCTTTCCTATCTTCAACAGGATTCTTAGGATGAATTTGTGGAAGATATACTGGGTTCAGCTCCACTTGAGCCAGTGTCTCTACAATATTGGGGTTGTCTATACCCCATTCATGCATTGGTAGTTTGGTATCTTGTTCATATAGAACTGCACATTTGAACCATTCATTATTAGAGATGTAATAAGACGTTATTTTAATAGGATGAAGGATAATAGTCTCGTCCAAAATCACCTAAATTACATGGTAATTTAACATGATTTAAAAAATATTCCAAATATTCACAAAGTTCCATCATTTCATCCAATGTTATCTTAGATTCCTGGTTAGTCTCACCAGTGGGAGCATTCGATACATTTTTTTGGCGACTTTCATGATGCAACCTCTGATCACGGACAACGTCCTCAGATAAAATTGTAGCATCAGTTGCAATGGATGCCAAAAGATCTACTATAGGGGTTGAACCTAAAGTATCACAGAATGGGAGTCAGTTGATGTTTCATTCAACATTTTATAAAGCATTGTTAATTTCCCATAAGTAGTCTCTTCTCTCCTTGCAACTGCAGCAGTAGGGATACTGGGAACTGATGCTGGATCTTATCCAGGAGCAGTCATGTCAGCTTGAACATGTGATTGTTCACCAGCACCCTCCGTCGTCCTCAAAGGAGGGCCAGTCCTCTACCTCAGAGGTGGAATTGAAGAACCCCATGAAATCCAAATAATTATGAGTAACCTTTTCATGAATTAATACTCATCACTATCTGAAGGACATACCATTACTGATGAAACTTTTAGAATTGGATTTCCTCCTTCGATTCCTTTGCTTCTTTGGATTCTTAGGAGTGTTGAAATAATCATATCCAAATACAGGAATTGGAGAATGAAAAGCCCTGTCTAACTCCTTCTCCATGGCTTGCTATCCTGGAGATATCTCGCCCCGTCTTGTGAGGAGATTCATTAGCCCCAATGGCGTTACCACCAGGGCTATACAATGGTGAAGGAACATCAATAGTTCCTTTCATTGCAAACTCCAGGATGAAGAAAGTAATTTCCTTGAGTAACTAAGCTTTGACTGAAATCAAGTTGAAAATAAAATAAGGAAGGAGACTTACATCTTCAAGAGCCACGTAATCATGCCACTCCTTATCTTCAGAACCACCAGTCCCCTCAGTGGCACCACGATCTATCAATTCCTTCACCCGCTTGGTGACAGGAATGGAATTATTGGTGGCATATATGAGCATCTCCAGCTCTCTGATGTGATCCCGCACTTCATCGGGGTTACCCTTGTAATGAATATATGTAGAAGCCCAAATATTCCCTATTACAGGGATTTTTAGCCCCTCGCACAGATCCAACCAGGCAGTTTCAGCATCGCAATATAAACTTCACCATGTCTGGACAACCTCTAGTCGTAGATATTCAGCATGTGTACCAGAAGCTTGCAAGGAGGGTCCAACAATTTTAGACTTCATCTTCTTCCCAACTCTTGCAACTACAGATAAAGGATAAGAAAATAAGACTTGTAACTCTATAATGTAATGGTGATTAAATTTCTCCAATTAAGTAACTCACTAGGAGTCGATGAAGTTGGTCTCTGGATTTTGATAGGGGGATTATATCGGGCATGAGGCCGCATTGCCACATGTTGTGCCTCGTCATCCCCATCTTGGGAATCCGACGAGTTAGCCCTAGGTGAGGAACATGATTAATTAACTCCATGTGGGGAAGAGTAACCTTTTTGATTAAGGGTTTCTTTCTCTACATTTCTTTTCTTTTTCCCCACCTGATAAACTGGATGATTTAGCACCCCTTCAGGGTATGATGCTATCCAGTTCTCGGCATACCATGTAGTCAAGTTAACTTCCGCTTTGTCAACTGGTAGATCAAACACTACTCCGGTCTTCTCCATAGATGTCAGCAACCATAGTTCTCGGGCAACCATCAGATGGTGCTCTGACCTGACATGCACAGGAGGGGATACAAAAGTATGCTGCAGACACTTGAATTGGCGTGAAAATCTGTATGGAGCATAAACCTTACATATAATCTCTCTGTCAATCCTGGTGGCCATTACACCATCTCTTCAAGCCAGCATGTACGCCCTCAATTCTAGACCAGTGGTTCCATCATCAAAAAACTACCCAGTTGGCGGGTTTCCATAAGGAATGAAATTGAATTCCTTGTACATGCTTAGCCTCACCTTTATATCATAGGGGTAAAGATCTAAAGGATCATTCCAGAAAATTCATGCACTAATGGCCTGAAGGAACTTCCTGGAACCTGTAATTCGTTCTGTACAATATATGTCTTGAAGTGAGTGGTGATCCATCCCCACAAAACTTGGAATGGTCCCACTATTCCCAAATCATACTTACCCGTAAAGACATAGAGTAAGATATTATGAATCTTTAACAAAATGGGGGTAACCAACCAAACCATTTTCTTCTCAGCCAACTTGGCTGCCACAAGGAAGGTCCTTGGCCTGACACATCCCTTTGAATCCATGATTGGAAGAAGATAAACACTGAGCCACAAGGCTAAGAATCCCGCCAGATGGGTCTTTTTTGGGATTCTCTGATTTACATCTTATCCCCACTTCCCAAATTCTCCAGCCTCCGGGGTCGGCAAGAATGTGCCAAGAGCACCCCTCTTATCTGTTCTGGGACAGGTAGTATGACGAGTATAGGTGGGCCCCTTCTCCTTTTAATCATTCTCCTCCTTCTTGGTATGAAACATATTCATACACTCCTCTGTCTTAATATCCTTTCTTGAATGAGTTAGGGATGTCTTTGAACTCTTGAGCTTGTGGAAAATTTTCAATAATTTCTGACCCAAAACCGGAGTCTTCTCTGAATCACTCCAAGTCACCTTGGGAGGGATGAATTCATTATACATGTCATCGAGAATTAGAGCCCCCGAGATCTTGTGGACATCCCACAGACTGATGCCTACTTCACCATGATTCAGATGGAAAGAATTGGTTTCTGGGATCCATCGGCTGATTAACTCTGGTACAAACTCATCATTCCTGTAGACATACGTCTGCCTAGCCTAAACTACTTCATATATCACAGCTCCTTTCAAATCCTCAACAAACTCTGCACAGGTTTGTCGCACCAAGTATTCCCACATCCATGTTGGATTCACACCTCCTCTAGGACGGAAGTCCCAACTCTACTTCCAGCCTTTGGATTGATCAATCTGAGAATTTCGGAAGATTGAATGATAACAATGTGGTTGTATCTCAGGCTTGTGAGGTTTCAGATCTGGTGCACAAGGGCTATGATGCATCATATAGGCCTTCTCCATTGTTCCTGTATTTATAAATTCTCCTCCACTGTAGATATTTGCTGAAGAAAAGTTGGTATAATTCTGAAACCAATAATGTGGGAGATAGTTCTTTGCCTCTGGAATGTTGACATCTTGCAGATGACCATGCCCATACAGAGGCAAGTAGATGCCCTGTGGAAATTTACGATGATACTTCTTCAAGCACATGGCCAAATATAGAAGAGTGCTATCACATATATCATAGTAATCATGGCCTATAATGTTCATCATATCATAAATTCTCTTACTGGCCAGTTCATCAGAAGTTACGATTCTTCTAAGAGCCATTGAATCTGCACAAAGGTCGAATTAACTCTTAAGTGAGTTGACATAGCATAAAATTTGTGAAGAAAAAGTAAAAAATGGAAAAGGCATTAAGGCGCGCAAGTATAATTTTAGTGCGTAAGTATAGTTGTGTCTCGCAAGTTTTGGGCATGCAGGTATCACCGCGCAGGTTAAAATACCTCTACATAAGCACGACACAATGAAACAGTGGAAAACAAGATACTTGTATGGAGAGAGAGACGGAATCCTGGAGAACCAATTACTTTGCGCAAGGAATGGCCGCATATATATAGGCCTGGCCAAACCCCTGTGCACCGAAGCCTGTGCCATTCACACCTGTGCGATGCCATCTGCGCGCTCAACACTTGCACGCCGCAGTTTCCTTGGTTTTCTCCTTTTTCCTCACAGTCACATCCTTCTTCTTTCGGATTCGACTTTGAGGGGGGACTTTGGTTGATGATTCTTTTGGTCACAAATTCTAACAACTGAAAAAGGGAAATACCTTAGTCTAAAGTGATTCATCCTTTGAAGAAACATAAAAAATTGACAAAGGCATGAACAAGGACTTGCTTCAACATGGACCGTGCAAGTTCTAAGATGGTCATGCAGGGTAACTGCGCGCCACATTTGGGCACGCAGGTGACTTGTGCACCCTCTTTGATTTTTGCCCAAGGTCTTCTCTTGCCAATAAATACCCATTGTGGGCCCCCCTTTTCGGGATGGAAAAATTCCAAAAGTCAGATTTAAGCTCTAGTCACGCTAGTATCTTCTTGAAGTCTTCCAGTCACTTATAAGATAATTTCTTACCAAGAATGGAATATCTAAACAGGGGAAACCAGTCATAAGTGTTGAAACTCATCAACACTTGCATGCCTAAGTGGCCAGCCCTTAAGGGAAATGACCACACTTGCGCGCCGCCTTATCCCTTCAAGAAAACTTGCGCGCCACTCTTTTGGAAGCCTTTAGGGATAATACTAAGGGCTTGAGCTAAGTCTCGCCCAAGTATTACCGTAAGTGTTGACTGTCATGCAAGTACCCATGTGTCACGCAAGTATAGTTGCATGACCAGTACTTGCACGCCCACACAGGACTTTCACGCCTCTCTCTTTTTGAGTGCCCCTCCTACCTATTCACTTGATTTCTTCAAATCCACCTCTCCTCTTCAAGATTTAATCTTCAAAAACATCTTCAAAACCATTTATAACATGGTCCCTTTGATGGTTTCTTTATCTGAAAGGAATTCTATGGTACATCTCTCAAAACCTACTAATTTACATATCTTCATGTCACTAAGGTGAGAGATTTCATTCATCTAACCTCATCCTTTAAGAATAGAAGTTCCATAACCTGGTCCTCCTTTTCAGGAATAAGCCCCAATCCTAATTTCTATAATTCGGGTATATTCCTTAGGAGTAAGCCCCACTCATAAATTCCATTATCTTAGTCTTCCTTCTCAAGAATAATTCCTAAGTCTCAAGTCTCCTTAAAAAATGGGCCTCCTTCTTAGGAGTAATTCCCAATCTCAAATTCCCAAATATGGACACCCCCCTTAGGAGTAAGCCCCAAATCCCCTAACCTGGGCTTCCTTTTCAAGAGTAAGCCCCAGTCTTCAAGTTCCCTTGATTTTTGGAATCCTCTTTAGGGGAAAGCCCCAAATTACAATTTCTTTTAACCTGGGCCTCCTTCTCAGGAGTAAGACCCAGTTCTCAAATCCTTTTAACCTGGGCATCCTTCTCAGGAGTAAGCCTCCGTTCTAATTTCTCTTAACCAGTCTTAATTTCTTTTTTATTTGCACTTCCTTCTTGGGAATAAAACCCAATCATAAGTCTTATCTAATTTGGGAATCCTTCTAAGGATTAAGTCCTATGTTAAGTATCAAAATCTCTATAATGCACATATACCTTTATGGACCTTGTTCCTAGGATTCTTCCCTGAATTAAATCCCATCTATCTTGGGAAGTCATACATACATAATCCCCACATTATTTTTGATGATTGCATATTTCATGGCACAATTTTCAGGTTTTACCAATACCTATTGTTTCTCACACCGAGCATGACTCATGTGAGCTTGGAGTGTAAAAGTTATTATGACATATTTCTTTGAGCCATCAATCATATATAAACCTCATACTTCATTACTCGAACTATGTGGGTTCTGATTTCTTTTCTAAACAAGGATACATAGGCAGCCCATCTGCGGGTACGATCCCAACTCTAAAACAATCTATATCCTTCTGAATGACAATAAACTTCAAGTGCCCCACTGAGTGGCTTTAAATCTAGTATGGTTATCATAATAACCAAGAGATCTCTATACAATGTATTTAAGGATACCATTGACTAAGAATCTCTAACAAATACAGATGATTCTCTATCGATGAAGAACCTCAAATACATATAAAAGATTCTTTAAATCATATACATATTAATCATTGATTGTTAAATCTAAAGGAAAGCTCATTTTCATACATGGTAATGTAATAAGGATTCACGAACATCAGATAAATCTATAAATAGAGTCTTAGAGTAGACAATAATTCCCCCAAAAAAGGTGTGATGAGTCCGACCTCCCATCCTCTCTACCAATGCAAATTCTTAATCCTCATCAATCCACAACTAGTGAGCACCTACCTTAGGGAAGTAGGTCCAAATGGATATAGAATCATTGGATGTTTCTGATTCTATGAACAAACCCGTTAGAAACCGATTGGAAAGTTTGAGCCTTAAACGAACAAGTTCATCCCCATTTCAAGAGGTAAAAAAATATGATCCATGGAGTATAATTGTTTTCATATGACATAAAAAATGATTCATTTCATAGAAATATAACATAATAAATAACTATGACACTAACATAGGAAAAGGGAACATCACCTTTGTGAGTCACTCCCTTAGACCCATATTTGGAGAGAAAAATTATTTTATTCCACACACACACACTAATATATATATATATATATATATCATGAGATATAAATTTTTACCTATGTATTAGAGGGTGATATAATACCCCACCGATTAATCATCTATATATACTTTTTCCAATTGAAATAAATCATTCATCATATAATAAAGAACCCATATAAAGAAAATAGGATTTGTAACATTTCTAAAATGGTATAACATAAAAGGTATTAATGAATTGAAGTTCCGAGTCAGGATCCAAGTATCATTGAGAGGGGGAGGGGGTGAATCAGTAATATATTTTTCTTTTTTATGTTTCCTGTTTTTGAAACAACCTTCGCCTCTTTTTAAAGAGTTTCTTCCCTTCTGAACACACAAAACCACAAGAACACAAGATTTACAAGGTTCACTACTCAACAAGAGTAGCTATGTTCTTGGTATAGTACATAAACAATACAGTGCCCGAAAATCTACTAGAAAACAATCCTTTGACTTGGAATACAATGAGTACGATATACCCTTACACTCATGTATCACTTTGAAAACAATCTAATAGTGTGTGTGCACCATCTTAGCACAAATAGGGTAATGTAATGATTCTTTGATTCTTAATTAAATTTCACAAATCAAATATTTCAAAACAAATCTTTACTTTCCTACCCAGAAGTTGGTAAGAACCTCCTGGTTCAGACAGCTTGCGCGCCACTCCCTACTTGCGCGCCTCCCTGCTTGCGCGCCTCCCCGCTTGCGCCCAATCTGCTTGCGTGGCTCCCTGCCTGTGCACCTCTGGAAACATGCATGGTAAAACTTGTGTGACAAAACATGGGTGAAAAAACATGCACGGAAAAACTTGTTTGGCCCCCTACTTTCACACCTTATCAATGACCCTCAACTTGCACGCCACTTCAACATGCGCGCCGCCCTTTGCTACTTGCACAATCAGAGCACTCCTTACTACTTGCATGATTGGAGCTCCAATTTTCACTTAATTGTTGAGAATTTATAAATGAGGAGTCGATTCGTCTATTTATAGGCATTTTGGTGACTTGTGCGCCACATACACTTGCATGTCGTTCCTACTTGCACGCCGCTCCATCACTTTCACGCCCTTCCATCACTAGCACAACACTTTCTTTCCTTTGTCATATTTTGATATGATGATGTCAGAAGATGACTTGTGCACAAAATACACTTGCGCGCCACTTATACTTTCATGCCACACTTGCACAACACTTATACTTGCGTGCCACACTTGCGCACACCATATACTTGTGCACCACTTTTTGACTTATGCATCAATCTTTAACTTGCATTACATTTCATTTCCTTTGTCAAATTCTGATGTGATGATCTTGAAATACGCCTTGCGCACCACATATACTTGCACGCCACTCTTGACTTGCGCGCCACTTTCTTTCCTTTGACAAAATCACTTCTTTACTCTCTCTACTCTTCATAAGGATTGAATCACAAGTTCTCCAAACTTATGATATCTCTGAAATAAAAATCAGAAAAGTATCATCATAGTTTACAATTCCTTTACAAAGTGAATTTATTTAGCTTCTTTGACAACAAAAGACAGCACTCTGTAAAAACAAAATTTTCTTACATCCTTATCCATCCAACTTGGTCCCAAAAATCTCCCCCTTTGGATTTTCTTGTCAACCAAGATTCATAAATCATTGAACATTGTAACCTTAAGAAATGGATTACTTATCAACAATTCTAAGCCTACGTGAGCTAACTCAATGTAGGAAACAAAAATTATTAACAGCCAAAACCATGCTGTCCAAAAGCAGTGACTTTGTAATCTCATGAGCGTACCTCCTCAGCCTTCTTCTAATCATATTTCAAGCTTCTACCTCAATATTCTTCACTTATTCAACTTTACTAGAAAACAAAATTGTTTCTTACAACCACTTCAACAAATAGATAGAATAGTTCACACACATACATGCTGGATTCAAAGCTTACCCACAACTCCCCTTTATACATGCTTCCATAAGGATAGATTTATGAAATAATTATCTCCCTTGACAACACTATCCAAAGGTATGATGAGAGAGGGGACAGAAACATGTACCTTAACCTTGATGAGAATGAGGTTGGACACCCATGTTCAGCCTAAAATTTTCAAATGGTTCCTTCAGTAACGGTTTTGTGAATATATCAGAAACTTGTTCAGATGTAGGAACATACTCCAGCCTTAATTCATTCTTATCCACTTTCTCTTTGATGAAGTGGTACTTTATGTCAATGTGTTTTGAACGATAATGTTGTACCGGATTTCTTGTAAGATTTATTGCACTCTGATTATCACAACCCAAGAGCAATGGTAGGTTTACTTCAACAAGTAGATATTCCATCTGAGTCTTCATCCACATTAGTTGAGTTGCTGCTTGAGTAGAAGCAACATACTCATCTTTAGCTATGATAAGAGTTACTGAATAATATTTCTTGGTATTCCAACTAACACAACTTTTCCCCAAAAAAACTCCACTAGATGTGGATCTTCGATCATCTACATTTCTTTCCCAATCAGCATCAGGATACCCAAATAGATCAATATTTCCTGAGCCATCATAAATGATTCCAAAATTTGTTGTGCCTTTGATATATCTAAGATTTATTTTTCCAGCAATCAGATGTGATTCATTAGGAGCACTCTAAAATCTTGCACATAAAGTGAAAACAGAGACAATGTTGGGTCTTGAGGCAGTCAGATACAACAGACTTCTAATCAGCTTTCGAAACTCTTTCTGATCAACTTCCTTGCCTTCTCTATCTTTAGACAACTTGGTTCCCACTGAAATTGGTGTGGAAACTGGTTTCAAATTATCCATTCCAATCTTCTTTAGAAGTTCCTTAGCATACTTTTCTTGAGACAGAAAAACATGATTCTTCTTCTGTCAAATTTGTAGCCAAAGAAAGTACTTCATTTCCCCCAGCATGAACATCTCAAATAACTTCTTCATCTCCTCAGAAATTTTTTAACATGATCTTTTATCATTTCCAGCAAATATAATATCATCGACATAATCAATAACGATCAGTGAAAACTCATGACATTCCTTGATGAAGAGATTGCTGTCAACTCTCCCTTTCTTAAAGTTCATCTTCCTTAAGCAAATATCTAATTTAAAATACCATGCTCTCAGAGCCTATTTTAGCCCATACAAAGCCTTATTCAACCTGTACACATAACGTTCATCCTTTCTAATAAAAAATCCACTAGGTTGATCAATGTGTACTTCCTCATCAAGGTCACTATTTAAAAATGCGGATTTTAGATCCATTTGAAAGATTTTGAAACCTCGTTGTGAAGCAATAGCAAGAAATATTCTGATTGTTTCTAATATTTCCACCAGAGCCAAGGTTTCATCAAAATCAAAGCCTTAAATTTGTTAATTCACGTTACAAACCAATCTAGCTTTGTTTCTTATTACTTTATCTTCTTCATTCAGCTTGTTCCGGAAAACCCACTTTGTACCAATAATGTTCTTGTTGTCCGGATTGGGTACAAGTTCCCAAGTATCATTATTCTATATATTATAAAGATCTAAATTCATTGCATAAACCCATTTTGGATGCTCAAATGCTTCATTTACATCATTTGGTTCAACTTTTGAATAAAGAAAAGTATGTGATATAGAATTCATTTTTCTTCTTGGTTTAACCCTCTGATGTTTATCTCCAATAATATTTTGAGCCTCCACTTACTTCCTCAACCTAGGATGAGTAGTTTGAACTCCATCTTCATCACTTGAGATTTATGAGTCGGATTCATCTTCTTGAGTAGGATTAAAACTATCTGCAACATTATCATAATTGTTAACAAAATATTCGCTATCCTACTCAACTCCTACATCAACATATGATTGCTTTTCTTTCTGAATATTTTCAACAACTTTTACATCTTGTGAAACAATAATTCTTCCTATTTCTTTTTTGAGACATTTATATCCTCTTCCTTCTAGAGCATTGCGAAGAAAAATTCCATCATATCCCTTTTGATCAAACTTTCCAAGGTTTCCACCTTTCTTATTTATAATGCATGGACTCCCAAAAACTCTTAAGTGTTTCAGACTTGGAGTTTTTCCATAGAACATTTCATAGGGAGTCATATCTGAGTTCGGTCTAAAGAAACATCAGTTTTGAATATAAATAGTTGTGATCATGGTTTTCCTCCAATAATAATGAGAAAGACTATGCTCAAGAAACATAGTTCTCCCCATTTCCACCAAACTTCGATTCTTTCTTTTAGCAACCCCATTTTGTTTAGGTGTGTATGGTGAAATGAGCTCATGCCGAATTCCATGATTCTCAAGATAACATTAAAACTCTTAATTCTTATACTCAACACTATTATCACTTCTCAACTTCTTCACTAAATACTCACGTTCCTTTTCTTCTGTCCTCCTAAAACTCTTAATCATTTTCAGAGCATCTGACTTATGTCTCATGTACATAACACAAGTAATGGGAGTAAAGTCATCAATGAAAGTAATGAAGTAATTATATCCATTTGTTGATTTCTTTCTCATTGGTCCACATATATTAGAATGTATATGTTCCAAGGGTTGATTTGAACGAATTTCAACACTCTTATGAAAAGAGTTTGTAAGCCTCCCTTTTTCACAAATAGTAAATAACCAATATCTTCTTCTAGATAAATCATGCATATCTCGGACACTGTCTCAAGATGATAACATGAACATATATCTCTAACACATATGTCCTAGCCTTTTATGATATAACTTATTTTTATCCACTACACCCATGTAATAAGATTTCTGCACTTCACCAACTTGGAAAAAATTCCCTCTTGTACGTTGTCCCCTTGTAACTATATTTCCATCATTTTCACTTTTCACAAAAAAACCATCTTTTATGAAGATAACTTTGTTTCCCTCATCACAGAGTTGTGACACACGAAGCAAGTTATGTTTCAGCCCATCAACATATAGTGTTTTCCTGATTTTCATCTTTTCTTTTCCAATGATGGCCGATCCAACACCATTGATCCTTAGAGATTCATCATTTCCAAATGTCATTGTTTCTTATTTGAAGTCTTTCACAATCTTCAGCAGCTTTAAGTCTCCTATAATATGATAGGAACATCCACCATTAATAATCCATGGACATTCCCCTTTTCTAGATTTCAAAGAAGTTTCAACAACAAGAGCTTTTTGTCCTTCCTTTTCCTTCACTTCCATTTGTGCTTCCTCCAATTTCCTAGCCAGGTCAATGTGTTATGGCCAGAAAACCATGCACTCTTTCTTTTCAGACTTATCAGACCTGTCCCTTTTAGATTTTAAAAACTCTTGTTTTTGAGAATTATTAAGAACCTTTTGTTGCGCTGGTAACACACTGAGGCAACCCTTTGCAAGATGTCCATGTCAATCACATCTTTCACAAATAGTTTCCAGTGGTTGGAACCTACTCTCAACTTTCACACCAGTCTTCTCAGTTACCTTCTAAAATTTATTTGGAGACTTTCTATTTTGAAAGGATTGACTACCCCTCAATCCTTGTCTTTCAAAACATGTGGAATAGTTGTAATGTTATTTTTTGAACCAACACATTTTTTCCATGTGTCCGAATCCACCACAATACCAACAGTAACCATAGAAAGAATATTTGCCTCTGAAACTTCTATACTGACCAGATTTGTGAACACGCTTCTCAACAACCTTCTTAATAGAACTCTGCTGACCATTAACCTTCATGTTTTCATTGGTAACTCCCTTTATCATTTTATATTTAACAGCATCAGAAGCATTAGAGGTCTTTCTGGACACATGATTTTATGCACTTCTGATTTTTCATAATTGCTGACTTTGACCACATACATGGTCTTTGTAGCCTTGTTCTTATCAGAATAAGTTCTATCTTTCATTTCTACTTTTGAAGGCAACTATTGTGGATCCTTGTCCAGTTCATTCTTAATGGAACATTCACAAAATTCTAAGATAGAATTTTTGAAACTGATATTCATTTATTTAGCTTTATAAAGTTTCTTTTGGGCACATTCTAACTCTTCTTCTTTTGCCTTCAGCTTTACTTCAAGATGATCATTATGATTCTTTGTATTCAGAAGAGAATTTTTCAGATCATAAATCTCCTTTTCCATCTTGATTTTCTCATTAGTAAAACCTTCTTGATAGCTTAATGTGGAATTTCCATTTATCTGCTTGTTTTTTCCTTCTCGAGTCTTCTAATATTCCTCAGGCATTCTTTCAACTCTTCCTTCAGATGATATTCAAGTTGATTTTCTTCTTCTTCTGAACTTTTAAACTTTTACTCTTCATTATTCACTACAGAAATAAAGGTGTTCTCTCTTGTTTTTTTTCAGAAAATAATTTCTCGGATTCATCTTCGTTGTATTCTTCATCTTCATCTTTAGATAAAAATATTCTTTTTTTTTATTTGAAGAAGTTTTTATCCTTCACCTTTGAAAAATATTTATCTTTGTCAGATTTTTTCTTCCACAACCTTATTGGCCTTCTGTTTTCATCATCATTGTCTTCTTATTTATTCTTTTGAGGACACTTAGCCGCAAAGTGACCAACGGCTCCACATTCAAAACATTTCAAGGGAAGTTTACCCTTGGTTTTCCCAGTTCCTCTTTTCACATTCTTAGAAAACAAGGATAAAATTTCATCAAAATTTTTACATACCTCATATTCAAAATCTGATTCAACATCATCATCTTCAATAAGAGTCTTCTTTGACTTCTCTCTCTTTGTAGCCTTGAATGACATTTCCCTATCGGCTTTTGTTTTTACCTTTAAAGTCTTCTCCCTTTTCATCTCATAAGTAATGAGAGTGCTATGAAAATCATACAAAGATAATGTTTCAGGGTCTTTATCTTCTAATGAAGACACTTTAGCATCAATCTTGTCTGGTAGAATTCTCAAGATCTTTTCAACAAATATAGAATCCTCCAACGTTTCACCAAGACATCTGATTGTACTGACTATATCATTTATCCTGGTAAAGAAATCCCCAAAAGATTCAGAATCTCCCATTTTGAAGTCTTCATACTTTAGTCTCCAGATTTGTAGTTTATCCTTCTTCACTTTTGTATTTCCATCGTAGATGTTCTTCAGTTTGTCCCAGATTCCTTTGGCTATAGAAACACCTTTCACACTTAAAAATTCACTCTTAGAAAGAGATGAGAGTAACACATTTTTAGCTCATCTATCATTCTCAGGATTCTTCTTATCGACAGGGTCAGAGGAACCTTGTCATCAATAGCAAGAATTTCATCTGTTGTCGTTTCAAGAACATCATATCCAAGAGACATAAGGTAAGGCATCATTTTTTCCTTCCAGATGTGATAGTTCTTTCTATCAAAAATCGGAATACCCTTACTGTTCACACAATTTAGATTCTTCATCACAACATCTCTTCAACCACTTCAGCAAAGAATAAACGAAGGGAACCTTTCCCTCTGATACAAATTGATGTTCCCAGTCAGGATCCAAGTATCACTGAGAGGGAGAGGGGGTGAATCAGTGATATATTTTTCATTTTATGTTTCATATTTTTCAAACAAGCTTCTCCTCCTGTTAAAGAGTTTCTTCCTTACTGAACACACACAATCACATGAACACAATATTTGTAAGGTTCACTATTCAACAAGAGTAGCTACGTCCTTGGTATGGTATGGAAACAATCCAGTACCACACAATCCACTAGAAAAAAATCATTTGATGTGGAATAAAATGAGTTGGATATACCCTTACACTAGTGTCGCACTTAGAAAACCATCCAATAGTGTGTGTGCACCCTCTTAGCACAAATAGTGTAATGTAATGATTTTGTGCTTCTTAATTAACTTTCACAAATCAAATATTTCAAAACAAATATTCACTTTCCTACATAGAAGCTGTTAAGAACCTCCTGGTGCAGACATCTTGCACGCCATTCCCTACATGTGCGCCTCCGTGCTTGTGTGCTTCCATGCTTGCGCACCACCTGCTTGTGTGACTCCCTTCTTATGCGCCTCCAGAAACTTTCATAGAAAAACTTGTGCATCACAACTTGCATGGAAAAACTTAGGCGGTAAGACATGCATGGAAAAACTTGCGCGGCACCCTAATCATGTGCCTTATCAATAAACCTCAACTTGCGTGACACTTCAGCTTGTGCGCCGCCCTCTGCTACTTTCATGATCATAACACTCTATACTACTTGCGCGATTAGAGCTCTAATTTTCTCTTAAGTGTTGAGCATTTATAAATGAGGAGGCGAGTCGTCTATTTATAGGCATTTTGGTGAATTTTTCACCACATACACTTGCGCGCCGTTCCTACTTGTGCGTCGCTCCATCACTTGTGTGACGCTGCATCACTTACATGCCGCTCCATCACTTGCACTCCCTTCCATCTCTAGAACGAAAATTTCTTTCCTTTGTCATATTTTGATATGATGATGTTTGAATATGACTTGCGCACAACATACAGTTGCATGAAACTTATACTTGCGCGCTACACTTGCGCGCCACTTATACCTGCATGCCACACTTGCGCACCCCTTATACTTGCGTGCCACTTTTTGACTAGCCCATCAATCTTTAACTTACGCGCCATTTTATTTCCTTTGTCAAATTTTGATGTGATGATATTAAAATATGACTTGCACGCCACATATACTTGTGCGCCAATACTTGCATGCCAATACATGGGCACCACTTTTGACTTGTGTGTCACTTTCTTTCCTTTGCCAAAATAACTTTTTTACTCTCTCTACTCTTCATAAGCCTTACATCACCAGTTCTCCAAACATATGATATTTGTGAAATCAAAATCATCAAATCATCATCATAGTTTACAAGTCCTTTACAAAGTGAATTGATTTAGCCTTCTTTGACAACAAAAGACAACACTCTCTAATAGAAAAATTTTCATACTTCCTTATCCATCCAACTTAGTCCCAACATGAATTAGTTTGATTGATACCAAAAAATTTCAGTCACCCAAAGGAGGAATTAATATGGAATTTAGATTTTGATTCTTGAAAAATAACTTTGCAAGGAGATAATTCCGTTTGATATTAATATAAAAATGGAAGAAAAACTATAAAATATATTTTTTAAAATATTTTTAACATCATGGTAAAAGATGAAGTTCTGGGGAAATTTCAAAGTCATCTTTGAAAAGTCAATATGATTTTTTTGAAAATGTTTACTTTTAAAAGTAATCAAATTTTATGAATAAATAAATCCACAAATTTAACTCCCTAAAAATTAGAAGGAAAGGAATTATAATATCATCATAGAAAAAATATATATTGTAAAACTATAGTAAAAGAGGAATAATTATGACTCAAGAAAAGAAGTTTAGTAAAAAAACCCTTAATTTTTTACTTTCAGACTAAATGAATGCTCTTTATATTACTATATATGAAACATGGCCATCTTAATAAAATATTTCATAAAATATTTAATATCTATTCATTATTGGACACTAGTGGTTTGATTGTTTCATGCATGCTTTAAAGTGTCAATGTCAATGCTCAATATTTAAGAACATACTAATCATTGATATATTATTTAAGGTACTAAAATAAATTTTATATAATGATTCATAAATTTCTACATTCACACCATGAGAGTTACAGATATTATATTTGAGGATGAAATCATCGATGTGCTAGTTTTTGTTAATTTTAAATCAATGATAGGTGGTATCATTAATTAATGAGTTAAATATAGAAATGTTCTTAATAGAACAAAAAACCATTGTTTACATTATAATATAATATTTATTCATTAATCATATTCTTATACCCATCCTTGTTGGGTGGTGATGAAAAATGAACTACGTGGCTCCATTGATGTGGCGGTCCCCATGTACACAAAGACGATGTTTTAATTTTTGATAAAACAAGAGAATATTGAGAGATTTGTATCCTATCATAATATTAAACATTTTAAAAAATAATATAAATTAATTAAATATGCCATTTAAAACCTTTCATGTAAGTAATTTATGAAAAATTTAATACATCGCTACATGGAAGGGTATTCCAAAAAGACACACAAATGACATTTTTATTTTACTACGAAAGGGGAAATTGTAGAAAATAGTTATTGAATTATTATAATAAAAAGTTAGTATATTAATAATAATTATAAAATTATATTATAATTGGATAAAATATATTCTAGGACAAATATATAGAATAAAAAAGTTTAAAAGTGATTAGTACTCATGTTGAGATTTTGAACCTCCTCTTGGAGTACCACTAAGAAATTTAGGATTTAAGGATTCTACTTAGATAAAGGGGATAAGAAACATGGACTATAGATCTATAGATACTAAAAAGGGTAAAGGATCAAGAGGAAATATAATTTTATGGTGGCCATGAAGGGGTCCTGGAAGGCCCCTTTTAGAATTAAAGGGAATGATATTTTTGTAAATACAACCTCTTAATATAAAGGAAAAAATGTTTCACTATAAGGTCCCAACCATAAACCTTACTTAATCGTGAGTTACTACAAGATTACACATTGAGGATCTTTTCAGGTTTAGAGTTTTAGAGAATTAGATCATAAAACATTCATTACATTCCACATTTAAACAAAGTGGTTACATAAAAGATAGTATTCATTTTTCCATCAATGGAAACATATTTAAAATAAAACATGGATTCTTTATTCAAACATCCTTGACACTATCATCATATCATGTACGCTTCCCTTGACCTGTGAAAAACATTTCAAAAAAATGGAATGAGCATAAAAATCTCAGTAAGGGATATAAAAATATGGAAAGGAAACATGAGTACATGTATATATAAGAATGAAAATCATACTTTACCCATAAAACATAAGAACTTTAACATACTTCATAAAATCATGAATAAATCATAGAAATCATAAGACATAAAGGTAACTTGAGGCATTCATAACATTCTTACGTAGGGAGTAACCCTCTTGGTTACGTTTGGAATAACCACCACAGTATATTCCCTAAATCTATTCAGAGAAACCTTAACGTTTCACTCCTTCACGTTACCCAATGCATTGGAGAGCTATATCAGGCTCACCCACCCTTAGTTTATCATGGAACCACCTGTCTTCATAACAATGCCCAAGAACCATAACATAATCATATCACATAAAAAATGTATAAAAGAAATATAACATTTCCACCTTTCAATAACAAGATATCAATACAACACATTGATATAAATACATTATGAAAACCATTTTCAAATCCAAAATAAAAGAAAAGTAAAACATTGTATTTATTCTTCTTTTAGAAAGAAGGCATTGCTTGTAGAGGAAGCCGAAACTCAAATAATGGTCACGGCGGTGGAGAAGTCGTTGTCACCGCATACGTACGACAAAAACATTCCCTTTTGTCGTTTAGTAAAACGCTTCTTATAAAAAGATTCCTTTTGGATAAACGTAAAAGTCAAAGGGGTTTATACACAGTATAAAAGAAAGTTGTGTATAAAACAAAATATGCCTCAATGAAAGGAGATTGAGACAAAGTCCCATACAAAGACGGTATCCTTGGATTAAGGATAAATCAGTTACATAACTATGTGTTACAAACGAATAAACGAAATATAAGTGGGTATTAAGTGTAAAAAAATCAGAGTACATTCACACATAATCATATAACGACATATTCAAGGTGTACAAGTTTATCCCAAATAATCGAAATTGGGTTAAGAAGTTCCCTTGCAAAAATTAGACAGCCTAACAGCGTCACTTCAAAACTCAGAAAAAGAGTTGATGAGAGATAAAAAGGGTATCTCATCAGTTGGACAAAAAATTTTCATCAATAAGGATATATAAGAACATATCCCAAAATATTATTATGTGAATTAAAAGACATAACAAAATAAGTATTTTAAAAATAGGAGGGTGAAAGGTTCCCTTACCGACATGGGTATCTTTCGAAACATACGCCCCATGAAAAGGAAAATAAAACATTGATGTAAATACTCATAAATGAAATAATATTACACAATGAGAAAAATAATGGTCAGTACATACACCAATGAAAGGAAATTTTGGCAAATGTAGCATAAATCTCACGGGAATAAAAGTGAGATGAAAAATCCCTTACGAAAACTCGGCAGCCTAACGGTGCCACTTAAAACTTCCAAAAATGGATTGATGAGATAAAATAGGGTATATCATCACATTACAATAAAATTTACAGAAAGAAGACAATAAAAGAACATCCCCCATCATAAAAAAGAGGATCTTAAAAGAAGTGACATAAAGGAGAGTACTTAAAGAGAAAGAGAGAGGTTAGATCTCTTACAAAAATTCGACAGCCTAACGACGCCACTCAAAACTTCAAAAATGGATTGATGAGAGAGAGTAGGGTCTCTAATCATATGAAAATAAAAATTACAGTAAGAGTAATATAAAATAACATCCCAATAACAAGAAATATGAGATTAGAAGGAATGACATAAAAGAGTGTACTTGAAAAGAAAGAGAGGAGTAGGATCCCTTACCTCGGGTCTGACTTGACTCGATCGTTCTTTAACATCCTGAATAATAAACTAGAGTTAATTTACACTTTATTAAGAACATTTTTCTAGTTAATTATTCCTTTTATATCACTTATTTCCATGTTATAAACATTATGTAATCATTTAAGTTAATAATGTTTGTTTTGTCGATATTTGGTTCTTAAGTCGAAGGTGGACTTCTTACAATTACATGTTGTTCGTGTGGTAAAATGTTCATTATATCCAGAATTATATTCAAGATTTGGATATCATATATGTCATATATATCCAGAATATACATGTATTTATAATATTACATAATCATTTAGAGGTATGAAATGAAATGCACCGTTCATGGAGACGGTAAGCCGTACGTACGCATGAACGCTACTTTCATTTTTATGTCATATTAATGAAATTAAAACCAAATGAGAGGTATGTATATTTTAATTCCAGAATTATATTCATCATTTATATGTAACATAAATCATATATAATAACTTTAAATCCATCCTTTATACATCCCACATATGGCATTAATGAATCAAATCACTTTGATGGGGCGGTAGTCCGCACTTCCTAAAATGAAATTATCGTCTTTACCGACAATGGAAACCATAAAGGTATGCCAAAAATAAAAAATAAAGAAACAGAAACATATTATATATAATATATAAATATAGTGACATCTTAATGGCCACCTTTTAAGGTGTTATGTGAGTTTTGAACAATCATCGTTTCGTGAGGCAGAAATTCGCCATCAACAGAAATAGTATGTTCTTTAACCATTTGATGTAGGTGTGTGTAAGTGTAGCTCGAAAGATTCTTATAACAACAACCTAGTATATTTAAGATACTGATTTTGTTACAAAATAAATGAATAAAAAGACGTTATGGGGTTGGAGAAGCAAAATAAAACAAAAGAACACAAGTGAAGACATTACCTTAAAATCGAAAAACTCCCTTTGGTTTGAGCTCAAAGGCTTCCTTGGGAAGACTTCTGCCAAAAGTGAGGCTTCAAGGAGTTAGAGAGGGATGTGGAGAGATAGAATGGGCATGTTTTGGCCGAGCTAAAGACTTTGGAAGTGTGGTTAAAGAGGTAGAGGTGGGGGCCTTTTATAAGAGGGGAGGAGGGGCACTCTTGGAAAGGTATAAAATGCAACTTTATTTTCAAATGCGTTTCGGATTTTAATGGTCCCAAATTGATGTGTTTCAAGTATAACGTGATAAGGGTTCGAAATACACCCATAAAATAGGTTTTGGACAAGTGTAGGTCTTAGATTTTACATTATCTTCCCATTTTATTTAAATCGTTAAATAATGAGGCCATCGCTGCATCATCATGATGTCATAAAGAATATAATTTATTTAATGTCTCAAAATTGTAAAAAAAATACTATTATGTAGGAAATTTTGTTAGATTTCCAATTAATATTTATAGTCCAAAATATCATTTATGTAAATAAAATTAAAAATATTTTACTTAGGTGATACATTCTTTGTTACATTTAACATTCTTTAAAAATAAAAAGATAAAAAGTCACTTTCTCACAAAAGTGATTCCATGGGGCCCCCAAGTTTGGCACAAGGAATCCCATGGTCGGACATGAGACAACCAGTAGCCTTAGGGCACATTTTGTGGTCATTTTTTATTATTATGATATTATCTTATTTTCTTTAACTACCCGATTACTCATTAATCAAGATAATTAAAGATAATTACCGTCGTTACTATTCATAATGTCCAAAAAAAAAGAGTCTTAATTAAATAATTTGGAACTTCTGATTCCAAATATGTAATTCATTTTACCAAATTACAAACACATAAATTGCAATAATTAATTTAAAAAAACATCCCGTTGTCAAAACAAATAGCGGGTTTTTTTGAAACAATATTTATGAAAAGTTTGGTACTTGTTTATGCCTAATTCCAAAGTGAAATTATTCCCAATGACCATAATTTAATTACATGGTAAAAATATATTCTAATTACACTTTAAAAAAAATTAAAAAGATAATATAACCATATAATTAAATTATATGAAAAAGCAGTTTTGATGTAAAATGCAGTATTTTTCACTATTCATTGAAAAATGAACATTGTCAGAAAAATACCAAAAATTAACCAAAGGTAAATTTCAATGTCCCAATCATAAATAATATGTTTATTTTGAAAAATAGAGCTTATAAAATTGTCAAAAAGTGGATTGTAAAGGGGTTCACCATCAAAAGGCGGTTAATCGACCTTTTAAAGAATATTAGAATGTTTACACATAAAAACTGGATTCATTTGCAATTTTAATCCTCTAACATTTATTGTAAAGAGTCAAAATATTTGACAAATATATATAATCATTTTGTAGTTAGTTCTGTTCATTCCCGCCATTACAATGGCTAGGCGTTAACTACCATTTAAAATAATATTATTTTATTATTAGAGTGCAACGTAAGATTTTCAAGAAACTCGTTGTTGCGTATTGGGTACGCTATCGAGCATAGCATCCCCTTTAAAGTAATATTAATATTTTATTCACAAATATGGATTAATATAAAGATTTCATATTCATTATTTACCTGGGGTGTTACATCCTTCCTCCCTTTTGGGAATTGGTCCTCGCAATTTTAAAATTGGGCTTGGAAATATCCTTGAAAGTCCCACATCGGAACAAGAGTTGGTAAAACAATCACTTTAAAATAAATAAAGATAAGTACAATGGTCACCCGAGTTAACCCATACTAGGATTCCAAGTATGAAAATATGGACATGGAGGAAAAAAAAGGGTCATGTTCTGATGGAGAGTGATAGAAAACATGGTTAGGAGAAAGTTAACCACAAGAAAATCACAAACTTGTTATGGGTTAAACGGTATTCGATTCCACAGTAGGAAAAGTTAATAGACAATATTTTTGTTTTAAGGAAATTTTTATTGAGGAATTTATTCATAAGGAAACATAATCACTTATCATGTTGACTTTCAACTTTTATTAGATTCCTTTCACAAACTCATATTTTCTCCAAAAGACGGGTATTTAGGAATACTTGTTCACATTAAGAGTACTATAATCAACTTCTAGAGAATCACCTAATCCACAAAAGAGAAATATATACTTCCCATGTTTTTAGACTGTAAACAAAAACAAAACCAAAAAGTTTAGTACAAGATCAGATAATCCAGAAAAGGATAACCCATTATAAAAAGAAAATCTATTCTCAATCTCCAAAATTTGTCCAACAAAACCCAAAGTTCAACAAGGAACATTCTATAATCAATTTTTCCATAAAATTCTTCAAAGTAAACCAATATAATATCTAAACCCAAATATTTGAGGGATTTAGTCACATAGCCTTCCAAGTTGAATCGTAACATTTATCTCCAAACAACATCAGTTGCTCTTAATGTCTCGTATTGAAAAGAAATTAACCTAATCACATATCTTCCATGATAGGTTAATAAATATCCATAGATAACCCAAAATCAACTTACTCTTAATTCATAAAATCATCTAACTAAAAAGAATCAGTCAAACTAACCAGGGACTTCACGTAGTCCTGTGGTAGGCGATAAATACCAGTTGAACTTTAGTTGTGGGTTCGATTCCCGCAGCTTTGTCCGACGCGATGGGTTGTCACACGGTCTGCATCTTTTCCTTTTTCCAAAACTATATAATTCTCAAATCATTCCCCAAAAAGAGATAAAATCATCAAAAAATAACCATAACATAATTTAACCTCAATTTTATCTCAAGCCTTTCACTTCCATCATAACATATAGTAACCCATAATTACCTCAAAAGTAAGGATCATATAAACCCAAATGGTTCTTTATAACTATGTCCAAAAAATAACAGATAAGTATTCCTTGAATAAAATTTTCATATATTAAACATCAGGGTTACACATACTATAAAAAGTCTTCTGATGTAACCCCATCATCAAAAGAGACTTAATACTCTTATGAATTTCACCATAACCCTTGAAGCCCTTATATGTTGACATCTTACTCATTCAACATTTTTCATGACCCATTAACCATTCCTTGCCAAAATATTCTGAAATACTTCTTTCCTAAAAACATATCATGAATCATATCCTAAGATTCCAAAATATGAAAACAATAGTTATGAAATAATCCATACCTTTGATTCGTCATTTTCAGTTTCTTCATCCTCAATCAGAATGGCATTAGGTATTGGTAAACAAAAATTTGTAGGATCTTGGTGATCCCATTCACGAAACTTCTTTATAGGACATGTGTTTGTATAATGACCATGCACACCACATTTAAAACATTAAAATTGATCCCTCAGAAAGAAATTCTTTCCCTTTCCTCAAGTCAACTGGATGCTTCCTTTTTCCATGGCAGGTACTTGCTTTATGACCTTCATTTCCACATCTATATCATATTTAGGTCCCTTTGAAACATTTTTCTAGGTGTTTATTTCCACATTTGTGACACATAGGTTTTTGAACACACTTACCTTTTTGATTATTACCTGTAGTTCCGTAGGGATTTGTTTCTCGCATATATGATTCCTTAGAGAAATAACCAAGGTTTAGGTGGTCAATCATGACTCCAGATAGTTGGTTGAGGATAATCACAAGATTTCTCATTACAGCTCTCATATCATTCAGTTTCTTGCTCAAAAAAACTGTCACATTTTCCTTCACATCCACTGTTACTTTGGTGCCTACTAGATCCAGCCATTTACTAAAACCAAAAAGGTCAGTGTGAGTATATCAACAAAACCATCATGTACTAATGAGGAAGATAAACACTAAGATATACTTACTCATTCACTTTATCTAAAACTAGGACTCTTTCTGAAATCTGAACCAATATGGTAATGTCACTTATGCTTAAAGAATACCCTAACCTCTAAAGTTATCTAAACCGAACTTTGATACCAACTATAAGTCCCCAACCTTAAACCTTACTTAATATTGAGTTACTACAAGATTACACATTGAGGATCTTTTCAGGTATAGAGTTTTAGAGAATTAGATCATAAAAATTGCATTACATTCCACATTTAAACAAAGTGGTTACATAAAAGATAGTATTAATTTTTCCCATCAATAGAAACATATTTAAAATAAAACAAGGATTATTTATTAACACTTCCTTGACACTATCATCATATCATGTACCCTTCCCTTGACCTGTGAAAAACATTTCAAAAACATGGGATGATCATAAAAAGCTCAGTAAGGGATATAAAAATATGGAAAGGAAAAATGAGTACATGTATACATAAGAATGAAAATCATACTTTACCCATAAAACATAATCACTTTAACATACCTCATAAAATCATGAATAAATCATAGAAATCATAAGACATAAAGGTAACTTGAGGCATTCATAACATTATTACGTATGGATTAACCCTCTTGGTTACGTTTGGAATACCCACCACAGTATATTCCCTAAATCTCTTCGGAGAAACCTTAACATTTCACTCCTTTGCGTTACCCAATGCATTGGAGAGATATATCGGGCTCACCCGCCCTTAGTTTATCACAGAACCACCCGTCTTCATAACAATGCCCAAGAACCATAACATAATCTTATCACATAAAACATGCATAAAGGAAACCTAACATTTCTACCTTTCAATAACAAGATATCAATACAACACATTGATATAAATACATTATGAAAAACATTTTCAATACCAAAATAAAAGAAAAGTAAAACATGGTAGTTATTTTTCTTTTAAAAAGAAGGTATGTCTTGTAGAGGAAGCCGAAACTCAAATAATGGTCACGGCGGTGGATAAGTCGTTTTACCGCATATGTACGACAAAACATTCCCTTTTGTCGTTTAGTAAAACGCTTCTTATAAAAAGATTCCTTTTGGATAAACGTAAAATTAAAAGTGGTTTATACACCATATAAAAGAAAGTTGTGTATAAAACAAAATATGCCTCAATGAAAGGAGATTGAGACGAAGTCCCATACAAAGACAGTATCCTTGGATTAAGGATAAATCAGTTACATAACTATGTGTGACAAATGAATACACGAAATATAAGTGAGTATTAAGTGTAAAACAATCAGAGGAAATTCACAAATAATCATAGAACGACATATTCAAGGTGTACAAGTTTATCCCAAAGAATCGAAATTAGGTTAAGAAGTTCCCTTGCAAAAATTAGACAGCCTAACTGCATCACTTCAAAAGTCAGAAAAACAGTTGATGAGAGATAAAAAGGGTATCTCATCACTTGGACATAAATTTTACATCAATAAGGATATCGAAGAACATATCCCAAAATAATATTATGTGAATTAAAAGACATAACAAAATAAGTCTTTTAAAAAGAGGAGGGTGAAAGGTTCCCTTACCGATATGGGTATCTTTCGAAACGTACGCCCCGTGAAAGAAGGACAATACAACATTGATGTAAATACTCATAAATGAAAGAATATTACACAATGAGTAAAATAATGGTCAGTACATACACCACTCAAAGGAAATTTTGGCAAATGTATCATAAATCTCAAGGGAATAAAAGTGAGATGAAAAATCCCTTACGAAAACTGGGCAGCCTAACAGCGCCACTTAAAACTTCCAAAAATGGATTGATGAGATCAAATAGGGTATCTAATCACATTACAATAAAATTTACAGAAAGAGGAATATAAAAGAACATCCCCCATCATAACAAATAGGATATTAAAATAAGTTACATAAAGGAGAGTACTTAAAGAGAAAGAGAGAGGTTAGATCTATTACGAAAATTCGGCAGCTTAACGACGCCACTCAAAACTTCCAAAATGGATTGTTGAGAGAGAATAGGGTCTCTCTTCATATGAAAATAAAAATTACAGTAAGATTAATATAAAATAACATCCCAATAACAAGAAAGATGATCTTAGAAGGAATGACATAAAAGAGTGTACTTAAAAAGAAAGAGAGGAGTAGGATCCCTTACCTCGTGTCCGACTTGACTCGATTATTCTTTAACGTCCTGAATAATAAAACTAAGTTAATTTACACTTTATTAAGAACCTTTTTCTAGTTCATTATTCCTTTTATATCACTTATTTCCATGTTATAAACATTATGTAATCATTTATGTTAATAATGTTTGTTTTGTCGATATTTGGTTCTTAAGTCGAAAGTGGACTTCTTACAATTACATGTTGTTCGTGTGGTCAAATGTTCGTTATATCCAGAATTATATTCAAGATTTGGATATCATATATATCATACATATCCAGAATATACATGTATTTATAATATTACATAATCATTTAGAGGTAAGAAATGAAATGCACTGTTCATGGAGACGGTAAGCCGTACGTACGCATGAACGCTACTTTCATTTCTATGTCATATTAATGAAATTAAAACCAAATGATAGTTATGTATATTTTAATTCCATAATTATATTCATCATTTATATTTAATATAAATCATATATAATAACTTTAAATACATCTTTTATACATCCCACATATGGCATTAACGAATAAAATCACTTTGAGGGGGCGGTAGTCCGCACTTCCTAAAATGAAATTAACATGTTTACCCACAATGGAAACCATAAAGGTATGTCACAAAAGAAAAATACAGGAAAATAAACATATTATATATAATATATAAATATAGTGACATCTTAATGGACACCTTTTAAGGTGTTATATGAGTGTTGAACAATCATCGTTTCGTGAGGCAGAAATTCGCCATCCACAGAAACAATATGTTCTTTAACCATTTGATGTAGGTGTGTGTAAGTGTAGCTCTAAATATTCTTATAAATACATCCTAGTATATTGAAGATACTGTAGTTGTTACAAAATAAATGAATAAAAATAGTTTAGGGGGTTGGAGAAGTAAAATAAAACAAAAGAACACAAGTGAAGACATTACCTTAAAATCGGGTAACTCCCTTTGGTTTTAGCTCAAAGGCTTCCTTGGGAAGACTTCTGCCCATAGTGAGGCTTCAAGGAGTTATATAGGGATGTGGAGAGATAGAATGGGAAGGGGTTGGCCGAGCCAAGGGCTTTGTAAGTGTGGGTAAAGAGGTAGAGGTGGGGGCCTTTTATAAGAGGAGAGGAGGGGCACTCTTGGAAAGGTATAAAATGTAACTTTATTTTCAAATGAGTTTCAGATTTTAATTGTCCCACATAGATGTGTTTCGAGTATAAGGTGATAAGGGTTCGAAATCCACCCATCCAATAGGTTTTGGACACGTGTAGGTCTTAGATGTTACATTATCTTCCCATTTGATTTAAATCGTTAAATAATGAGGTCATCACTGCATCATCATGATTTCATAAATAATTTAATTTATTTAATGTCTATAAATTATTAAAAAATACTATTATGTAGTAAATCTTTTTATCTTTCGAATGAATATTTATAGTCCAAAATATCATTTATGTAGGCAAAATTTAAAATATTTTACTTAGGTGATACATTCTTTGTTACATTTAACATTCTTTAAAAATAAAAAGATAAAAAGTCACCTTCTCACAAAAGTGATTCTATGGGACCCCCAAGTTTGGAACAAGGGACACATTTTGTGGACATTTTTGATTATTATGATATTATCTTATTTTCATTAACTACCCAATTACTCATTAATCAAGATAATTAAAGATAATTACCATCGTTACTATTCATAATGTCCAAAAACAAAAGAGTCTTAATTACATAATTTGGACCTTCTGATTCCAAATATAAAATTCATTTTACCAAATTCCAGACACATAAATTTCAATAAATAATTTAAAAAAACATCCCGTTGTCAAAACAAATAGCGGGTTTTTTTGAAACAATATTTATGAAAAGTTTGGTACTTGTTTATGCCTAATTCCAAAGTGAAATTAGTCCCAATGACCATCATTGAATTACATGGTAAAAATATATTCTAATTTCACTTTAAGACAAATTAATAAGATAATATAACCATATAGTTAAATTATATGAAAAAGTAGTTTTGATGTAAAATGCAGTATTTTTAACTATTCATTGAAAAATGAACATTGTCAGAAAAATACCAAAAATTAACCCAAGGTAAATTTAAATGTCCCAATCACAAATAATATGTTCATCTTGAAAAATAGAGCTTATAAAATTCTCAAAAAGTGGATTTAAAAGGGGTTCGCCATCAAAAGGCGGTTAATCGACCTTTTAAAGAATATAAGAATGTTTATGCTTAAAAAATGGATTCATTTGCATTTTTCATCCTATAACATTTATTGTAAAGAGTTAAAATATTTGACAAACATATATTATCATTTTGTAGTTAGTTCTGTTCATTCCCGCCATCACAACGGCTAGGCGTTAACTACCATTTAAAATAATATTATTTTATTATTAGTGTGCAACATAAGATTCCCAAGAAACTCGTTGTTGCGTATTGGGTACGCCATCGAGCATAGCATCCCCTTTAAAGTAATATTAATATTTTATTCACAAATATGGATAAATATAAAGATGTCATATTCTTTATTTACCTGGGGTGTTACATCCTTCCCCCTTTTTGGGAATTGCGTCCTCGCAATTTTAAAATTGGGCTTGGAAACATCCTTGAAAGTCCCACATCGGAACAAGAGTCGGTAAAACAATCACTTTAAAATAAAGAAAGATAAGTACAATGGTCACCCGAGTTAACCCATACTAGGATTCCAAGTATGAAAATGTGGACATGGATGAAAAAAAGGGTCATGTTCTGATGGAGAGTGATAGAAAACATGTTTAGGAGAAAGTTAACCACAAGAAAATCAAAAACTTGTGATGGGTTAAATAGTATTCGATTCCCCAGTAGGAAAAGTTAATAGACAACATTTTTGTTTTAAGTAACTTTTTATCGAGGAATTTATTCATAAGGAAACATAATCACTTATCATGTTGAATTTCAACTTTTATTAGATTCTTTAAACAAAATCATATTTTCTCCAAAAGATGAGTATTTAGGAAGACTTTTTCTCATTAAGAGTACTATAATAAACTTCTATAGAATCACCTAATCCACAAAAGAGAACTATATACTTCCCATGTATTTAGACTTTAACCAAAACCAAAACCAAAACCAAAAAGGTTAGTACAAGATCAGATAATCCAGAAAAGGATAACCCTTTATAAAAAGAAAATCTATTCTTAATCTCCAAAATTTTTCCAACAAAACCCAAAGTTCAACGGGGACCATTCTATAATCAATTTGTCCATAAAATTCTTCAAAGTAAACCAAACTAAGATTGAAACCCAAATATTTTAAGGATTTAGTCACATAGTCTTCCAATTTAAATCGTAACATTTATCTCCAAACAACATCAGTTGCTCTTAATGTCTCGTATTGAAAAGTAATTAACCTAATGACATATCTTCCATGATAGGTTAATAAATATCCATAGATAACCCAAAATCAACTTACTCTTAATTCATAAAATCATCTAACTAAAAAGAATCATTCAAACTAACCAGGGGCTTCACGTAGTCCAGTGGTAGGCGATAAATACCAGTTGCACTTTGGTTGTGGGTTCGATTCCCGCAACTTTGTCCGACGCGACGGGTTGTCACACGGTCTGCATGTTGTCATTTTTCCAAAACTATATAATTATCAAATCATTCCCCAAAAAGAGATAAAATCATCAAAAAATAACCATAACATAATTTAACCTCAATTTTATCTCAAGCCTTTCACTTCCATCATAATATATAGTAACCCATAATTCCCTAAAAAGTAAGGATAATATAAACCCAAATGGTTCTTTATAACTATGTACAAAAAAGAACAGATAACTATTCCTTGAATAAAATTTTCATATATTAAACATCAGGGTTACACATACTATAAAAAGTCTTCTAATGTAACCCCATAATCAAAAGAGTCTTAATACTCTTAAGAATTTCACCATAACTCTTGAAGACCTTATATGTTGACATCTTACTCATTCAACATTTTTCATGACCCATTAACCATTCCTTTCCAACTTATTCTAAAAAACTTATTTCTTACAAACAAAATCATGAATCATATCCTAAGATTCCAAAATAGGAAAAAAATAGTTATGAAATAATCCATAACTTTGATTGGTCATTTTCAGTTTCTTCATCCTCAATCAGAATGGAATTAGGTATTGGTAAACAAAAATTTGTACGATCTTGGTGATCCCATTCACGAAACTTCTTCATAGGACATGTGTTTGCATAATGACCATGCACACCACATTTAATACATTCAATTGATCCCTTAGAAAGAACTTCTTTCCCTTTCCTTGAGTCAACTGGATGCTTTCTTTTTCCTTTGCAGGTTCTTGCTTTATGACCTTTATTTCCACATCTATAGCATATTTCTATCCCTTTGAAACATTTTCCTAGGTGATTATTTCCATATTTTTGACACATAGGTTTTTGAACACACATACCTTTATGATTATTACCTATAGTTCCATAGGGATTTTTTTCTCACATATATGATGCCTTAGAGAAATCACCCAGGTTTAGGTGGTCAATCGTGACTCCAGATAGTTGGTTGAGGATAATCAAAAGAGTTCTCATTGCAGCTCCCATATCATTCAGTTACTTTCTCAAAAAAACTGTCATAGTTTCCTTCACATCCACTGTTACTTTGGTGCCTGCTAGATCTAGCCATTTACTAAAACCAAAAAGGTCAGTGTGAGTATATCAACAAAATCATTATGTACTAATGAGGAAGATAAACACTAAGATATACTTACTCATTCACTTTATCTAAAACTAGGACTCTTTCTGAAATCTTAACCATTATGGTAATGTCACTTATGCTTAAAGAATACCCTAACCTCTAAAGTTATCTAAACCAACCTTTGATACCAACTATAAGGCCCCAGCCTTAAAACTTACATAATCTTGAGTTACTACAAGATTACACATTGAGGATCTTTTCAGGTTTAGAGTTTTAGAGAATTAGATCATAAAACATGCATTACATTCCACATTTAAAAAAAGTGGTTACATAAAAGATAGTATTCATTTTTCCCATCAATGGAAACATATTTAAAATAAAACATGGATTATTTCTTGAAACTTCCTTGACACTATCATCATATCACGTACCCTTCCCTTGACCTGTGAAAAACATTTCAAAAACATGGGATGATCATAAAAAGCTCAGTAAGGGATATAAAAATATGGAAAGGAAACATGAGTACTTGTATACATATGAATGAAAATCATACTTTACCCATAAAACATAAGCACTTTAACATACCTCATAAAATCATGAATAAATCATAGAAATCATAAGACATAAAGGTAACTTGAGGCATTCATAACATTATTACGTAGGGAGTAACCCTCTTGGTTACGTTTGGAATACCCACCATAGTATATTCCCTAAGTCTCTTCAGAGAAACCTTAACATTTCACTCCTTCACGTTACCCAATGCATTGGAGAGCTATATCGGGCTCACCCATCCTTAGTTTATCACAGAACCACCCATCTTCATAACAATGCCCAAGAACCATAACATAATCTTATCACATAAAACATGCATAAAGGAAACATAACATTTCTACCTTTCAATAACAAGATATCAATACAACACATTGATATAAATACATTATGAAAACCATTTTCAATACCAAAATAAAATAAAAGTAAAACATTGTATTTATTTTTCTTTTAAAAAGAAGGTATGGCTTGTAGAGGAAGCCGAAACTCAAATAATGGTCACAACGGTGGAGAAGTCGTTGTCGCCGCATACGTACGACAAAAACATTGCCTTTTGTCGTTTAGTAAAACGCTTCTTATAAAAAGATTCCTTTTGGATAAATGTAAAATTAAAAGGGGTTTATACACCGTATAAAAGAATGTTGTGTATAAAACAAAATATGCCTCAATGAAAGCAGATTGAGATGAAGTCCCATACAAAGACGATATCCTTGGATTAAGGATAAATCAGTTACATAACTATGTGTGACAAACTAATACACGAAATATAAGTGGGTATTAAGTGTAAAACAGTCAGAGGACATTCACACATAATCATATAATGACATATTCAAGGTGTACAAGTTTATCCCAAAGAATCGAAATTAGGTTAAGAAGTTCCCTTGCAAAAATTAGACAGCCTAACGACGTCACTTCAAAATTCAGAAAAAGAGTTGATGAGAGATAAAAAGGGTATCTCATCACTTGGACATAAAATTTACATCAATAAGGATATATAAGAACATACCCCAAAATAATATTATGTGAATTAAAAGACATAACAAAATAAGTCTTTTAAAAAGATGAGGGTGAAAGGTTCCTTTACCGACATGGGTATCTTTCGAAACATACGCCCCGTGAAAGAAGGAAAATAAAACATAGATGTAAATACTCATAAATGAAAGAATATTACACAATGAGTAAAATAATGGTCAGTACATACACCACTCAAAGAAAATTGTGGCAAATGTAGCATAAATCTCACGGGAATAAAAGTGAGATGAAAAATCTCTTACGAAAACTCGGCAGCGTAACGGTGCCACTTAAAACATTCAAAAATGAATATGAGATCAAATAGGGTATATAATCACATTAAAATAAAATTTATAGAAATAGGAATATAAAATAACATCCCCCATCATAACAAAGAGGAGATTAAAAGAAGTGACATAAAGGAGAGTACTTAAAGAGAAAGAGAGAGGTTAGATCTCTTACGAGAATTCGGCAGCCTAATGGCGCCACTCAAAACTTCCAAAATGGATTGATGAGAGAGAATAGGATGTCTCATCATATGAAAATAAAAATTACAGTAAGAGTAATATAAAATAACATCCCAATAACAAGAAAGATGAGCTTAGAAGTAATGACATAAAAGAGTGTACTTAAAAAGAAAGAGAGGAGTAGGATCCCTTACCTCGGGTCCGACTTGACTCGATCGTTCTTTAACGTCCTGAATAATAAACTTGAGTTAATTTCCACTTTATTAAGAACCTTTTTCTAGTTCATTATTCCTTTTATATCACTTATTGCCATGTTATTAACATTATGTAATCATTTAAGTTAAAAATGTTTGTTTTGTCGATATTTGGTTCTTAAGTCGAAAGTGGACTTCTTACAATTACATGTTGTTCGTGTGGTCAAATGTTCATTATATACAGAATTATATTCAAGATTTGGATATCATATATATCATATATATCCAGAATATACATGTATTTATAATATTACATAATCATTTAGAGGTAAGAAATGAAATGCACCGTTCATAGAGATGGTAAGCCGTACGTACACATGAACGCTACTTTCATTTCTATGTCATATTAATGAAATTAAAACCTAATGAGAGGTATTTATATTTTAATTGCATAATTATATTCTTAATTTATATGTAACATAAATCATATATAATAACTTTAAATCCATCCTTTATACATCCCACATATGGCATTAACGAATCAAATCACTTTGAGGGGGCGGTAGTCCGCACTTCCTAAAATGAAATTATCGTGTTTACCCAGAATGGAAACCATAAAGGTATGCCAAAAAAGAAAAATACAGAAACATAAACATATTATATATCATATATAAATATATTTACATCTTAATGGCCACATTTTAAGGTGTTATATGAGTGTTGAACAATCATCGTTTCGTGAGGCAGAAATTCGCCATCCACAGAAACAGTATGTTCTTTAACCATTTGACGTAGGTGTGTGTAAGTGTAGCTAGAAATATTCTTATAACAACATCCTAGTATATTTAAGATACTGGATTTTTTAGAAAATAAATGAATAAAAATAGTTTAGGGGGTTGGAGAAGAAAAATAATACAAAAGAACACAAGTGAAGACATTACCTTAAAATCGGATAACTCCCTTTGGTTTGAGCTCAAAGGCTTCCTTGGGAAGACTTCTTCCCAAAGTGAGGCTTCAAGGAGTTAGAAAGGGATATGGAGAGACAGAATGGGTAGGGTTTGGACGAGCCAAAGTCTTTGGAAGTGTGGGTAAATAGGTAGAGGTGGGGGCCTTTTATAAGAGGAGAGGAGGGGCACTCTTGGAAACGTATAAAATGTAACTTTATTTTCAAATGAGTTTCGGATTTTAATGGACCCACATTGATTGTTTTCGAGTATAAGGTGATAAGGTTTCTAAATCCACCCATCCCATAGGTTTTGGACATTTGTAGGTCTTAGATTTTACATTATCTTCCCATTTTATTTAAATCGTTAAATAATGAGTTCATCGCTGCATCATCATGATGTAATAAATAATTTAATTTATTTAATGTCTAAAAATTATAAAAAACAATACTATTATGTATGAAATCTTTTTATCTTTCCAATGAATATTTATATTCAAAAAGATCATTTATGTAGACAAAATTAAAAATATTTTACTTAGGTGATACATTCTTTGTTACATTTAACATTCTTTAAAAATAAAAAGATAAAAAGTCACTTTCTCACAAAAGTAATTCCATGGGGCCCCCAAGTTTGGCACAAGGCATCCCATGGTCGGCCATGAGTCAACCAGTAGCCTTAGGACACATTTTGTGATCATTTTTTATTAATATGATATTATCTTATTTTCTTTAACTACCCGATTACTCATTAATCAAGATAATTAAAGATAATTACCGTCCTTACTATTCATAATGTCAAAAAACAAAAGAGTATTAATTAAATAATTTGGACCTTCTGATTCCAAATATGTAATTCATTTTTCCAAATTCAAAACACATAAATTTCCATAATTAATTTAAAAAATCTTTCCGTTGTCAAAAACAAATAGCGGGTTTTTTTGAAACAATATTTATGAAAAGTTTGGTACTTGTTTATGCCTAATTCCAAAGTGAAATTAGTCCCAATGACCATCATTGAATTAAATGGTAAAAATATATTCTAATTTCACTTTAAAAAAAATTAAAAAGGTAATATAACCATATAATTAAATTATATTAAAAAGCAGTTTTGATGTAAAATGCAGTATTTTTCACTATTCATTGAAAAATGAACATTGTCAGAAAAATACCGAAAATTATCCCAAGGTAAATTTCAATGTCCCAATCATAAATAATATGTTTATTTTGAAAAATATAGCTTATAAAATTTTCAAAAAGTGGATTTAAAAGGGGTTCGCCATCAAAAGGCGGTTAATCGACCTTTTAAAGAATATAAGAATGTTTACGCTTAAAACTGGATTAATTTGCATTTTTCATCCTCTAAAATTTATTATAAAGAGTAAAAATATTTGACAAAAATATATAATCATTTTTTAGTTAGTTATATTCATTCCCTCCATCACAACGACTAAGCGTTAACTACCATTTAAAATAATATTATTTTATTGTTAGAGTGCAACGTAAGATTCTCAAGAAACTCGTTGTTGCGTATTGGGTACGCCATCGAACATAGAATCCCCTTTAATGTAATATTAATATTTTATTCAAAAATATGGATAAATATAAAGATGTCATATTCTTTATTTACCTGGGGTGTTACATCCTTCCCCCCTTTTGCGAATTGCGTCCTCGCAATTTTAAAATTGGGCTTGGAAACATCCTTGAAAGTCCCACATCGGAACAAGAGTCGGTAAAACAATCACTTTAAAATAAAGAAAGATAAGTACAATGGTCACCCGAGTTAACCCATACTAGGATTCCAAGTATGAAAATATGGACATGGATGAAAAAAACAAAGGGTCATGTTCTGATGGAGAGTGATAGAAAACATGTTTAGGAGAAAGGTAACCACAAGAAAATCACAAACTTGTGATGGGTTAAATGGTATTCGATTCCCCAGTAGGAAAAGTTAATAGACAACATTTTTGTTTAAAGTAACTTTTTACTGAGGAATTTATTCATAAGGAAACATAATCACTAATCATGTTGACTTTCAACTATTATTATATTCCTTACACAAACTCATATTTTCTCCAAAAGACGAGTATTTAGGAAGACTTTTTCACATTAAGAGTACTATAATAAACATCTAGAGAATCACCTAATCCACAAAATAGAACCATATACTTACCATGTCTTTAGACTTTAACAAAAGCCAAAACCAAAATGGTTAGTACAAGATCAGATAATCCAGAAAAGGATAACCCTTTATAAAAAGACAATCTATTCTTAATCTCCAAAATTTGTCCAACAAAACCCAAAGTTCAATGAGGACCATTCTATAATCAATTTGTCCATTAAATTCTTCAAAGTAAACCAAAATAAGATTGAAACCCAAATATTTGAAGGATTTAGTCACATAGTCTTCCAAGTTAAATCGTAACATTTATCTCCAAAAAACATCAGTTGCTCTTAATGTCTCGTATTGAAAACTAATTAACCTAATGACATATCTTCCATGATAGGTTAATAAATAACCATAGATAACCCAAAATCAACTTACTCTTAATTCATAAAATCATCTAACTAAAAAGAAGCAGTCAAACTAACTAGGGACTTCACGTAGTCCAGTGGTAGGCGATAAATACCAGTTGCACTTTGGTTGTGGGTTCGATTCCCGCAGCTTTGTCCGACACGATGGGTTGTCACACAGTCTGCATGTTGTCCTTTTTCCAAAACTATATAATTCTCAAATAATTCCCCAAAAAGAGATAAAATAATCAAAAAATAACCATAAACTAATTTAACCTCAATTTTATCTCAAGCCTTTCACTTTCATCATAACATATAGTAACCCATAATTACCTCAAAAGTAAGGATCATATAAACCCAAATGGTTCTTTATAACTATGTCCACAAAATAACAGATAACTATTCCTTGAATAAAATTTTCATATATAAAACATCAGGGTTACACATACTATAAAAAGTCTTCTAATGTAACCCCATCATCAAAAGAGACTTAATACTCTTAAGAATTTCACTATAACTCTTGAAGCCATTATATATTGACATCTTACTCATTCAACATTTTTCATGACCCATTAACCATTCCTTTCCAACTTATTATAAAATACTTCTTTCCTACAAACAAAATCATAAATCATATCCTATGATTCCAAAATAGGAAAACAATAGTTATGAAATAATCCATACCATTGATTGGTCATTTTCTGTTTCTTCATCCTCAATCGGAATGGAATTAGGTATTGGTAAAAAAACATTTGTACGATCTTGGTGATCCCATTCACGAAACTTCTTCATAGGACATGTGTTTACATAATGACCATGCAAACCACATTTAAAACATTCAATTGATCCCTCATAAAGAACTTCTTTCCCTTTCCTTGAGTCAACTGGATGATTCCTTTTTCCATGGCAGGTTCTTGCTTTATGACCTTCATTTACACATCTATAGTATATTTCTGTCCCTTTGAAACATTTTCCTAGGTGTTTCTTTCCACATTTTTGACACATAGGTCTTCGAACACACTTACCTTTATGATTATTACCTATAGTTCCGTAGGGATTTGTTTCTCGCATATATGATGCCTTAGAGAAATCACCAAGGTTTAGGTGGTCAATCATGACTCCAAATAGTTGGTCGAGGATAATCACAAGAGTTCTCATTGCAGCTCCCATATCATTCAGTTGCTTGCTCAAAAAAACTGTCACAGTTTCCTTCACATCCACTATTACTTTAGTGCCTGCTAGATCCAAAAATTTACTAAAACCAAAATGGTCAGTGTGAGTATATCAACAAAACCATTATGTACTAATGAGGAAGATAAAAACTAAGATATACTTACTCATTCGCTTTATCTAAAACTAGAACTCTTTCTCAAATATTAACCATTATGGTAATGTCACTTATGATTAATGAATACCCTAACCACTAAAGTTATCTAAACCGACCTTTGATACCAACTATAAGGCCCCAACCTTAAACCTTACTTAATATTGAGTTACTACAAGATTACACATTGAGGATCTTTTTAGGTTTAGAGTTTTAGAGAATTAGATCATAAAGCTTTCATTACATTCCACTTTTAAACCAAGTGGTTACATAAAAGACAATATTCATTTTTCCCATCAATGGAAACATATTTAGAATAAAACATGGATTCTTTCCTGACACTTCCTTTACACTATCATCATATCACGTACCCTTCCCTTGACCTATGAAAAAAATTTCAAAAACTTGGGATGATCATAAAAACCTCAGTAAGGGATATAAAAATATGGAAAGGAAACATGAGTACATGTATACATAAGAATGAAAATCATACTTTACCCATAAAACATAAGCACTTTAACATACCTCATAAAATCATGTATAAATCATAGAAATCATAAGACATAAAGGTAACGTAAGGCATTCATAACATTCTTACGTAGGGAGTAACCCTCTTGGTTATGTTTGGAATACCCACCACAGTATATTCCCTAAATCTCTTCGGATAAACCTTAACGTTTCACTCCTTCGCGTTACCCAATGCATTGGAGAGATATATCGGGCTCACCCGCCCTTAGTTTATCACGGAACCACCCATCTTCATAACAATACCCAAGAACCATAACATAATCTTATAACATAAAACATGCATAAAGGAAACATAACATTTCCACCTTTCAATAACAAGATATCAATACAACACATTGATATAAATAAATTATGAAAACCATTTTCAATACCAAAATAAAATAAAAGTAAAAAATGGTATTTATTTTTATTTTAAAAAGAAGGTATGGCTTGTAGAGGAAGCCGAAACTCAAATAATGGTCACGGCGGTGGAGAAGTCGTTGTCGCCACATACGTACGACAAAAACATTCCCTTTTGTCGTTTAGTAAAACATTTCTTATAAAAAGATTCCTTTTGGATAAACGTAAACGTAAAAGGGGTTTATACACCATATAAAAGAAAGTGGTGTATAAAACAAAATATGCCGCAATGAAAGGAGATTGAGAAGAAGTCCCATACAATGACGATATCCTTGGATTAAGGATAAATCAGTTACATAACTATGTGTGACAAACTAATACACGAAATATAAGTGGGTATTAAGTGTAAAACAATCAGAGGACATTCACACATAATCATATAATGACATATTCAAGGTGTACAAGTTTATCCCAAAGAATCGAAATTGGGTTAAGAAGTTCCCTTGCAAAAATTAGACATCCTAACGGCGTCACTTCAAAATTCAGAAAAAGAGTTGATGAGAGATAAAAAGGGTATCTCATCACTTGGACATAAAAATTACATCAATAAGGATATATAAGAACATATCCCAAAATAATATTATGTTAATTAAAAAACATAACAAAATAAGTCTTTTAAAAAGAGGAGGGTGAAAGGTTCCCTTACCGACATGGGTATCTTTCGAAACATACACCCCGTGAAAGAAGGACAATACAACATTTATGTAAATACTCATAAATGAAAGAATATTACACAATGAGTAAAATAATGGTCAGTACATACACCACTCAAAGGAAATTGTGGAAAATGTAGCATAAATCTCATAGGAATAAAAGTGAGATGAAAAATCCCTTACGAAAACTCGGCAGCCTAACGGCGCCACTTAAAACTTCCAAAAATAGATTGATGAGATAAAATAGGGTATCATATCACATTAAAATAAAATTTAAAGCAAGAGGAATATAAAAGAACATCCCCCATCATAACAAATAGGAACTTAAAAGAAGTGACCTAAAGGAGAGTACTTAAAGAGAAAGAGAGAGGTTAGATCTCTTACGAAAATTCGGAAGCCTAACGGCGCCTCTCAAAACTTCCAAAATGGATTGATGAGAGATAATAGGGTCTCTCATCATATGAAAATAAAAATTAAAGTAAGAGTAATATAAAATAAAATCCCAATAACAAGAAAGATGAGCTTAGAAGGAATGACATAAAAGAGTGTACATAAAAAGAAAGAGAGGAGTAGGATCCCTTACCTCGGGTCCGACTTGACTCAATCATTCTTTAACAACCTGAATAATACACCTGAGTTAACTTCCACTATATTAATAAACTTTTTCTAGTTCATTTTTCCTTTTATATCACTTATTTCCATGTTATACACATTATGTAATCATTTAAGTTAATAATGTTTGTTTTGTCGATATTTGGTTCTTAAGTCGAAAGTGGACTTCTTACAATTACATGTTGTTCATGTGGTCAAATGTTCATTATATCCAGAATTATATTAAAGATTTGGATATCATATATATCATATATATCCAGAATATAAATGTATTTATAATATTACATAATCATTTAGAGGTAATAAATGAAATGCACCGTTCATAGAGACGGTAAGCCGTACGTACGCATGAACGCTACTTTAATTTCTATGTCATATTAATGAAATTAAAACAAAATGAGAGGTATGTATATTTTAATTCCATAATTATATTCATAATTTACATGTAACATACATCATATATAATAACTTTAAATCCATCCTTTATACATCCCACATATGGCATTAATGAATCAAATCACTTTGAGGGGGCGGTAGTCTGCACTTCCTGAAATGAATTTATCGTTTTTACCCATAATGGAAACCATAAAGGTATGCCACAAAAGAAAAATACAGAAACATACATATATTATATATCATATATAAATATAGTGACATCTTAATGGCCACCTTTTAAGGTGTTATATGAGTCTTGAACAATCATCGTTTCGTGAGGCAGAAATTCACCATCCATAGAAACAGTATGTTCTTTAACCATTTGACGTAGGTGTGTGTAAGTGTAGCTCTAAAGATTCTTATAACAACATCCTAGTATATTGAAGATACTGGACTTGTTACAAAATAAATGAATAAAAAGAGTTTAGGGGGTTGGAGAAGCAAAATAAAACAAAAGAACACAAGTGAAGACATTACCTTAAAATCAGGTAACTCCCTTTGGTTTGAGCTCAAAGGCGTCCTTGGGAAGACTTCTGCCCAAAGTGAGGCTTCAAGGAGTTAGAGAGGGATGTGTAGAGACAGAATGGTCAGGGGTTGGCCGAGCCAAAGGCTTTGGAAGTGTGGGTAAAGAGGTAGAGGTGGGGGCCTTTTATAAGAGGAGAGGAGGGGCACTCTTGGAAAGGTACAAAATGTAACTTTATTTTCAAATGAGTTTCAGATTTTAAATGTCCCACATTGATGTGTTTCGAGTATAAAGTGATAAGGGTTCGAAAGCAACCCATACCATAGGTTTTGGACATGTTTAGGTCTTATATTTTACATTATCTTCCCATTTTATTTAAATCGTTAAATAATGAGGTCATCGCTGCATCATCATGATGTCAAAAATAATTTAATTTATTTAATGTCTAAAAATTATAAAAAAAATACTATTATGTATGAAATATTTTTATCTTTACAATGAATATTTATAGTCCAAAATATCATTTATTTAGACAAAATTAAAAATATTTTACTTAGGTGATACATTCTTTGTTACATTTAACATTCTTTAAAAATAAAAAGATAAAAGGTCACTTTCTCACAAAAGTGATTCCATGGTGCCCCCACGTCTGGAACAAGGCATCCCATGGCCGGCCACGAGTCAAACAGTAGCATTAGGACACATTTTGTGGTCATTTGTTATTATTATGATATTATCTTATTTTCTTTAACTGCCTGATTACTCATTAATCAAGATAATTAAAGATAATTACTATCGTTACTATTCATAATGACCAAAAACAAAAGAATAATAATTACATAATTTGGAACTTCTGATTCCAAATATGTAATTCATTTTACCAAATTCCAAACGCATAAATTGAAATAATTAATTTACAAAAAATTCCCGTTGTCAAAACAAATAGCGGGTTTTTTTGAAACAATATTTATGAAAGTTTTGGTACTTGTTTATGCCTAATTCCAAAGTGAAATTAGTCCCAATGACCATAATTGAATTACATGGTAAAAATATATTCTAATTACACTTTAAAAAAAATTAAAAAGATAATATAACAATATAATTAAATTATATGAAAAAGCAGTTTTGATGTAAAATGCAGTATTTTTCACTATTCATTGAAAAATGAACATTGTCAGAAAAATACCAAAAATTAACCCAAGGTAAATTTCAATGTCCCAATCATAAATAATATGTTTATTTTGAAAAATAGAGCTTATAAAATTTTCAAAAAGTGGATTTAAAAGGGGTTCTCCATCAAAAGGCGGTTAATCGACCTTTTAAAGAATATTAGAATGTTTATGCTTAAAAACTGGATTCATTTAAATTTTTAATCCTCTAACATTTATTATAAAGAGTAAAAATATTTGACAAACATATATAATCATTTGTTAGTTAGTTCTGTTTATTCCCTCCATTACAACGACTAGGCGTTAACAACCATTTAAAATAATATTATTTTATTATTAGAGTGTAACGTAAGATTCCCAAGGAACTCGTTGTTGCGTATTGGGTACGCCATCGAGCATAGCATCCACTTTAAAGTAATATTAATATTTTATTCACAAATATGGATAAATATAAAGATGTCATATTCTTTATTTACCTGGGGTGTTATATCCACATTGAATTGAAAAGTGTAAAATAATGTATTGGAGATAAGTATTAGTCAATCCGAACCTCCAAAATTAATTTAAATACATGTTTAAACATGTTTTAGCTCTTTCACACATTGTTAAACCCATTTTACCTGAATTTACCTTTAATTTGGTTACTACATTTTTAACCTCGATAACTAATTTCTATGACTAAATATGAAAATACCAATCATAAATAATTTTAAAATTAGGATTTAAAATATTAAATCTATTTTATAAAATAAAATTTCCAAGGGTGATAAAAAAAATTATCTTAATATTGGCACACTCTACATGTAAAAACCCATTTTTAGAAAAAGTTTATTTTTAAGAATAGGAATAGTTTTTTATGATAATATTATCAATGATATTGATTTTAATAAAATTAATTAGGTTATCATTAATAAAAAAATATTTATATTTATTAAAAAATAATCTTAAATAGAATTATACCATTTGAAATCACAAATAAATGAAAAATCACATGAGGGATTTTTATTAGAAGAAAAGATTACATACATTCCCAAATGATAAACATGGGTGTTCTAAATTCAACATAGTATTTTAAAATGAATATATTTATTCCAAAAATAAATTATTGTTCTTGAAGTTTTTTATAAATGTTTTAATTAATGTTTAGATCATCATAAATTAAAAAATTTATCGTATTAATAAAAAAAGTGTTTTCAATATTCCCTTAAAAATAAAATATTTCAGAAAAATCTCAAAAATGTTAATTAATATAATATTTACATGATAAATAAAAAAATGAATCTCATTTTTTTGAATTAAAATTAAAACATTTAGGATTTAAAATTTTAAATGGAAATATATGATATAATGAAAACAATTATAATAACCAAATAAATTCTAAAATATTAAAATATTTAATTATTATTTCCTACTAATTAAATTATTGTTGATAAATTATTAATTTAATATATTTAGTTTATTAAAATAAATATAATTAAGTGTAAATTTTAGAAAAAATACATTTTTAAACCTAAGGTGATATTATTAGTTATTTAGCTACACTAATTGAATTTCATCAATGAATTAGTATTAAAAATGATCTATATTTTTATTATTATATATATAAGTTACAAAGAAGTTACCTCAATTTATACCCTAAAATTCAATATAAAATTTACAAAACATATATTAATATTAATAAAACATTTCATAGTTTATTTTTTGTTCAGTTTTGTGTGTAAAAAAGTTATTTAACCTAATATTTATTTTAATGAGGAATATTCAAAAAATCACAGGTTGTTACATTACACCCCATAAAAACAACTCTATCCTTGAAATTATATTTCTATGATTAAAATATGTGAGGATACATATCTCATTACATCACCAAGTTCCCATGCAGCTTCCTCAAATGTATGATTTTTCCAGGGAACGTTGACTATATCAGTGGCCTTTTTCAACATAACATTATCCCTTAGATCTAGAATTTACACTTATTTTTTTAATATGAGTGATTATTTTCTAGTTTCATGGGTTTGAAGTTTAGTATATGTGAGGTTTTAATTATGAAATTCCTTAAATGTGATACATCGAACACATATTGTACTTGGGAGAGGTCTGGAGGGAGTGCTAAGTGATAATATATAGCCTCAAAATGATCAAGGTTCTTGAAGGGACCAATATACATAGGGATCAACATCCATTTCTTCCCAAATCTCATAAACCACTTCTAAGGAGATATCTAGAATAACACCCTATCTCTAAATATAATCTCTAGATATCATAGACATTTATCTACATAGATCTCCTGTTAACATTATGACACAATCATATTCCACTGAATCATTTATAACTTCTTTATCATTTCTTAAGAAAGGTCCAGTCCTATCATATTCCTCTCTCTAACTTTATCCATACATATTAGAGTCCCAAATATCTTCCCATAAAAATCCTCATATGGTTCTATCTGAGTACTTGAATAGAAACCCTTATTATATGAGAGCTCTACCAGGGGATAGTCTTTATCCCAACATCCTTGTATTTTTATAACACAATCTTATCATATCCATAATATTTTGAATGGTTATCTGAAATTGAGTTTCTCTTTTAGGGTGATAAATAGTGAATAATCATTGTACTATATCAAATGATTACAAAAAAATATCTCAATAAATTTTAGTTAAACCTCATATCTTGATCATATACAATATGTAGTGGTATTCCATACAACCTTACAACTTAGTTTAGGTAAATTTGGGTTATTTGATTAAGCGATAAATCTTCTTTGACAGTGTAGAAATGTGTTGAATTTGTAATATGACTGAATACCATCCAAATGGAATTATCTCTTTTAGATATATACGGTATCACTATTATGAAATCCATGGTGAAAATTTACCATTTACATATTGGTATGAGTAATATTTTAATCATCACATTGGAATTTTATCATTCTATATTAACTTTTTGGCATACCAAACATCAAGATACGTATTTTGTAATCTCATTCTTCATGTTGTATCCTTAGAATTTTTTATTTATATACATATACATCATAATGCTTTCTAGAATAATATATATCCATGAGATATTTACATCCTCCAATACTTCCCTCATTTGTTCAAGTCTTTATGGGACACATATCAAGGTTTCAAACCTTATTACTCATTCTTTATCAAAGTTAAACTCCAAAATATTCACTACCTTTTTAAATATATCCATATAAACAATCTGGAATTCTTTGGTATTGACTAGAATGGATGGTTGAGTAGTCTTTTATTAAAGACTAGATTTATCCCATTACCCTTTTACTACATCATTAATTATTTTAAAACTACGAGTGTTTGGTTTTTTAACCTTTACCATGGACAAGGTAGCATGATTTTCCTACTCATAGCATCAACCACCTTCTTTTCATTCCATGGGTTATAATATATTAAGAAGTACTTGCCTTTGATTAGTTCAAACCATCTCATTTAGGACATTTTCAACTCTTTGTATGTTAATATACATTTCATTATCTTATGGTCAGTATATATATAACACTTCTCATCATAGTGATAATGCCTCCAAATATTTAAAGAAAATATCACTACCTCCAGCTCCAAATAATTTTATGAGAAAATTTTAACTTAAGTTTGAACTGAAATAATGAATAAGAAATTACCTTATCATTATGAATGAGGAAACAACCAAAAACTTTTAATTAAGTATCATTGTATACTAAAAAACATTCTCCACTATAGGGTAATTTAATCACATGAGAGGTAACCAATTTTTTTATGCTCCTTGATGTTTTCTTCACATTCTTCCATCAAGAGGAAAATAACCCTTTCCATGTTAAAATGGATAGAGTATTGCAATATTATGAAACTTTTACTAAAAATAAACAATATTATCCATATAATCCTATAAATCATTATATCATGGTTACTTAGGTCACTTTGGGCCATTTTTCAATAACATAAATTATTGAAGGATATATGGATATCCTATATCATTTAATTACATGACCTAAAAATAAACATTTCTACTGCTAGAATTCAAACAAGCTAATTTTTTTGTACAATTTATCCATTCTTAAGGTATTCAAAAAAATCCACAAATTATTTTCATGATCTTTCTTTCTTTTAGAATATATGAGAACATGTTCTATGATGATAACCACAAACTGATCAAGGTTATATCTAAAGACTCTATTCATTTTTTCCATGAAGATAGGGGATGATTTTTATTTCTGAATAACATAAATATAAATTATTAGTTTCCATACATTTTTTGAAAACATTTCTCAGAGATATCTTCCCTTGTGAACCTTAATTGACAATATCAAAATCGAAGGTCAATCTTTGAGAAGTATTGAGCTCCCAATCAAATAGTTCATCGATACAGGGTAAATGATACTTGTTCTTGATCATGATTTTATTAACCTCATGATAATATATACAAATATGAATTGATCTATCATTATTTGTGGGAAAATAATTAGTGCACCCCATGGAAAAGCAATAAGGTGAATAAAATGATTGTAGAGATTCTATTGTAAATGATTTTTTAATTCTTAGAACCTAGAATGGGCTAGTAAATAAGGAATCATTGAGATTGGAATGGATTCATGTATGAGTTCAATTGAAAATTCAACCTCACAATCCATGGGAGGACCAATATATCCATCTAAAAATACACTAATATATTCCCACAAAATAGAAATTCCATCAATTTGGACATAATTTTAAGACCAATTTCTTTTACATATATCATTTCATGATTTTTAACATAATAATAAAATAAAAACAACCCAAGGATTGATAGGATTAATATATTTGGAAGACTAGGTATATAAAACATCAAAATAAAACTGAAATAATGTATCTTTATTTTAATCTCCATAATGATATCCTAATGTTTCATAGGATAACCCAAGGAATACATAAAACAAAGGGGGTGATACATATACCATAGTAAAGGAATACACATTAAAATAAAATATAACATAGGAGTAAAATGACATGTAATGATATCATAAGAGGTAAGGTACATGAATGATAACATGAATACATGATATAAGTATATAGGAAACATAAGATCCAGACATACTAGGAATATGGAATCATCATAAAATACGACATAATCATAAGTCAAGGATAACTTCCAAGAGAACATCACTTGGTGGATAGATTCACATTATAGATTTGGTTTACCCCATAATCCCATACATAAAATCTAACGAAACATAAACATTAACTAATTCATTTGTGTTCTATTTGAGTACACCCATAATAATATGTACATGTGTATGTGTTCCACATATGGAAATAAATCATATGGAATAAATATATTAAATACCCATGGAAACAAATGAGCTACATAATCTTTCCATATATAACAATCAAAGGTGATTTAATAAATATTACAAATAGAAAAAGTGGTGAAATATACTAGAAATTCATATTTGAATAAATATGAATAAGTTTAAAATATGGTGTTCATTTGAATAAAAAATTCATGAGAAAGTGTAAATAATTGGAAATTTAAATGAACTTTTAAAATGGTGTTTTAGGTAATTGGTTCAATACTTTTGAAGAAATAATAAATATGGATTTTTCATTGAAAAACATTGGTAAACTAGAATTTTTATCCCAGAAATATCCTTTTATTTATTGAAACCATGAATGGGAATAAATACATAAACTATTAATACAAGAAATTACTAAGGCTAGAAAAGTTCCACTTAATTAGGTTTGATTTTAAAGAAGGCATTTTGAAATGAACTTATATAATCTATAACCCCATAAATGGAGGAGAGAATAAGAGATATATATTTAATATATATATAATTTAGATTTATTAAATTATTTTGATTATATAGATAATGTGACTTATTGAGAGAAATTTAATAACCCAAGGAAAATAGGGTGGTTCATAGAGATCCCCCACGTTATGTATAAAATACTTCTAAACAAGCAATTAATAACTTAAATAGTAAAATTATATTAATTTATTAATTAATTAAGATCATTTTACATATATATTGTATTAAATATAACTATATTAAATAAATTTTCAATAATTTTAATGAGATATAATGTTTAATTTTATTTCTATGAGGTAATTTGCCTCATAGTTCCATGGTTGGATCACTTGTGGATAATTATTGAATTTTTTGTCAAATGGGAATAAAATTTCAGAAGTGAAATGAAATAATATTAATATCCCTATGAAAATTAAGGGTTCCAAATATCCATATGTTTTCTGATATAAGGATGATTAACCAATTATGTATACTAATTCTGGGTTAATTCTTCATTTGTTTCATTTAACTATACTTCCACATCTCCCAAAACATGTTATCCTCCTAATAAACCCTAAAACTACCTCATTGTATCCCTCCCCCACTTGGGAATTTCCTCAGTACTCCTAGGGTTCTAGCTCCCCTCCCGGAATCCCATCTCCCTCTCTTGTTCTAGAAGATGCACTCCAACTATTCCTCTAACTCCAAATTCTATGCCTCTACATTCTTCACCTTTAGATCACCTTCCTTCACATTCTCCATAATCATCAACTCCACCTTCGACTCTTCTACATTAGTGTCCTCTGTTCCACCTAGGGTTCTTGAACCCTTAAGCATGTAGGAAGTAAACCAGTTCACTTATTTTAGATCCTTTACAAACATATTTTTCGGATAAATTATCGATAGAATACTCATGGACAGTCTATGGTTTTGCACATCGAGCTGAGGAAGTATCAACACACAGGTCTCCCTACAATTTCTTCCTCTAAAAACTGGTTCATTCTCTTTCCTCTGATCTATGCTATATGGTTCTTGGTATATTTATCAAGAATAGACACTAGATTTATTATCTGAAAGAAACCCTGGAATATATTGAATTTGATAATTTTAATTTGGGACTTTTGATTCCTTTCATGTGGTCTTTCAATTCACATCGAAATATAATACTATTAGAAATTCAAGATTTCACTCTAGACAATTTACTAAAATATATTCTTTGTTTATCATTTGGGTTGATTTTCATTATTATTATTGTGATGTGACTCATGGTATATTGATTTGAGTAGTGTTTGGAGAATAATGATGTTGGTAGAAGTTTTATTTTGATGTTGTTACTCCTTTAAGGTTTCTTTATAAGTCTTATTTACATGTATTGACATTGGTTTATCCTTGAGCTAGTTTTTGGTCTTTATATTCATGTTTTTACTATGATATCCCATATATTTGTTCTTATCCTCTCACCAAATTGTTCCCACATCTTCCTCAAAAACTATTTATGAATTTCTTCACCCATTAGCTACAAAGACAACAAGATTTTTCAACTATTTCATCACCTTCAGTCTTACATAAACATTTTCCAGTTTGATACAAACTCGGTGAAACAAATGATGAAATTATCGAGGATCTTATTACTAATAGTTCAATTTTTTAAAATAAAACATCGTTCTCCAAAGTAAGCTTTGATTTATGGTTATTTCATGTGGTATTTTTGGAGGATACATGTGTCTTTTCAAGAACATATACACATATATATTTTTTATCAATTGTTTATGCTCTACTAAGTTACTTAAAATTTATTTTGAAATTCTTATTTGATTTTTTTCTTATATGAAAAATATTATTTTAGGAAGAAAAGAAATACACCCAAATTACTCTTAGGGGTCCATTTTTCTAGAATGTAGTGTGTTGAAATGTTAATTTATTTCTTTTTACCATAATATATCATGTATATTGATTGGTGTTTATTCTCATTATTCACTCACATGGATATCCATATATAACTTCCTAATAAAATATTTTCAAATTTATTATACATAAGTGTTTTCTTATAAATAATTTTTTGTTAATAGGTTATACATTATTATTTGGAGATTGCATATTAAATTTTTTTTGTAGATTTTATATTAATATATTTCATATTTAGTTAGTGATGTTATAACATAAATGTGTAGTTTGCATGTATCATAAATTTTTTCATTTATCCACAAAATATTATTCTATATTTTGTTTCAATATAAAATACTTATTGTGTTATCTAAATTATTATTTTTTAATTTGTTTTTTATGAATCAAATAGTCTAATAGGTATTAATATTACTTTTATAATTGTTTTCTTCCAAAAAATAAATTGAGTTCATTGGTATTTAAATTTTTATGAATGATGATAAAGAAAAAGATTTGAACACAAGGTGTAGAACTGACTTTGGGTTCGTAAAATAAATCATACATATATCATCCACTCAGGTATATATCTATACTTTTGATTGGGTTGAGCACATGTTGTTTTCATATTGCAGATTGTATATTACCTATACTTAATTATTTGAAAATATATTATAAATAAGTGTTTTATTATATATAATTTTTTATAGATTACTTATACATAAGTATTTGTAGATTTCATATTGTGGATTGCTAGCAGATTATAGGTTAGAATATTGGATATTTTGTTAGTGCGGTTATAACATAAATGTTTATTTTGTATGAATAATATTTTTTTGAAAACATTATATTACTTAAAAATAGTCCATACATAATAATTTTCATATTACTTATACATATGTTCTTCAATATTTTTTATATTTATGTGTTTCTAGATTACACATACATAACTATTTCCAGATTTCTTATACGAAAGTGTTTTCCAATTGCTCATATATTAGTGTCTTTATATTTTCGAATGGAATCATTTATTCAATTGGATTTTGTTTACAGTTTCATTAAAAGATCATATGGACTCATCTACAACATTAATTATCATAATGATCAGAATTTGAATTACCCATTTGAATTATGTTTTTATTATTATAATTGAATTCTCCATGCTGAAAATAAATTTTATTTCATTATAAATTATCCTAAATGTTTTTTACTATATTTATTATATTCAAACAATTTTTTAGAATATATTTCAATCACATATGAAATATTATTTATATTAATTAATAGTTTTTACTTAAATATACATACTTCTAGTACATTTCACTCTAATTTCATTAACACAAAAAGCACCATCACCAATTTCATTACATCTCAGGAGCGGTTTCTATTAGATCTGTAAGACCAATAAGTAGTTCACTTCAAAAATATTTAACATTTTAATCCCAAATAGAACCCATATAATCTAAAATGAAATATTAACTCCCATAAAAATTATACCAATTTGTTAAAATTTGTAAAAAATATGTACACATTATTGTGAATTTATCCTTATTTGGGATAGAATGAGACCTTTTAACTCATCCTTAATTCATTTTGGAAACACCAGTTGTTATATGATGTTAGCTATCAATAATTGATTCATAATACATTGTCTATATACTAGCCTCAAATATTTAGAAAATAAATATAATAAGGTCACACATATGTTTTATAGTATTGAAGTCAACACCTTCCCCTGTAACCAATAATTTCATCATAGAAGTTAACATGTTGTATTTGTGTTTCCCTTTAATTTAATTATGTATAATATTATTTTACTTTATAAATCACCAAAAAGTCATTATAATTTTCAACAATTGTTTAAATAATTGAAGGGACTCAAAATATTTTTATTGTAATGACATTTTTCTATTGTATTTTTTTCAACTATCCATCATGGATTTCCACATCAGGGGTCTATCCACACCGGGAATAAAATTTTATTACTTGAACATGTTTTCCTTATTGTGAAGTTTTCAATTTAAGGGTTTGGAATTTTAAATGATTTTTATTTAATTTCAATAAACATTTTACAGTTTCATCTATGTTCATTTTTTTTTCTAGTTTCATTCTATATCTATTTCAATTAATTATTATTTAATTGTGTGATCTCTTTCATATTTTATTAGAACCTCCCAATTGCATAGAGGGGTGAAATTTTGCAATCAATGAACTTGTTAAGGTCATGTTAGTAATGATATTCCTCAAGGATGCAATTGATGTGTTTTTGATGATTAGGAATGTGGGGTTTTACCCAACCATTAGGTCCAACAACTTTTTACTGATGTTTTTGGCTACCAAAAATCAAAATAGAATTCCGAAAATATGTTTTTGAGTAATTATAGATGTCTGGACCATCACCAAATGTAATAAACTACAACATTTTAATGAAAATTTATTGTAAGTGGCATTGAGGGTAGTGTGAAATTGATATTGAACAAACTTTTGATATTTTAAAAGAATTGGGAATAAGTGGGATGAAACCTACTATAGTAACATATATTATATATATATATAGTATTTAAAGTGTTGGACATACTAATATTGCTTGGGAACTTACTAGGGATTTGAGGTTTAGAGGCCTTCCTATCAAATGTTACTATTATAATGCTGTTATATATAGATTGTGTCTCAGTAGTGAACTATATGATGATTTTCTTATTTAAAAAAATGAAAATTTGGGGAATACCCCCTGGATGTTTATAGCTACAACATTTTTATTAAAGGGATATTCCAAATAGGGGACCTTGAAGAAGGTGCGTGCTTAATTTCAGGTAATAGTTTGGATCAGTGAGTTATTTTATTTTGATACATGTACTAAAAAATTTGATGTTATCCATTTTTTTATATTGTCTGTATGTTTCATGATCATTATAATGGTGCCCAGTGCGCTTACACGTCTTCTTTAATTTGGGTTTTATATCACCCTCTCCAGTTTTTGAATATAATGGTAACACAGATTGTAGGTTATTCTATAAATATCATTCCATATTAATTCAAACTTAATTGTTTGTCACTTATGATTATTTATTAGGTATTTGACAAGAAATAATTATGTTTTTATGGAGTGACATTGAAAATGAGTAAATATTGTGGCTAAAGGATTTGATGTCTCCTTGAAGGTATGGTTGAATCCTTCTAAAAATTTTGATTGGGAAGTAGTCATTATGTTTTTCATTTCCTTAATTTATTAATTTTAGAAGGATATTTATGCTTGTGTTTTCAAGAATTATTTTTGGAACCCATTTATAAAGGGTTAGGGGGAAAGTTCGGAATCATTTTTTAATTATATTGTGAACTTCACTTCTTTCACCCACCATTGTATGATGAAATTTATTCATATTAAATGTAATTCATTACATGATATTTTCCAGTATTGATGTTTTTGGATAAATTTCATTAGTTTTATCTCTATTTTAAAATTTTATAATTGATTATGTTCATTGAGTTGGAATATTACAAATGGAGATATGTGATTCTTACTTTTTTCTCTGTTGGTCCTAATATTTATATTTTGATTTCCCTGAAGCATGAGAGAGATACATGAAAGTAATTCTTTGTGATCAAGGAACCTAGACTGAATAGAACAACCCAGTCTTATGTTTCATGTAATCAAGTTGGTATACTCCATTTCTTTTAGAGTCGTATACATCTACTTGACTAAGCATTAATTCAATAGGTATAGAGGAATTCATATCTATCAACCATTATTATATCTCTAAATCGAACTATGGTATGGATATATTTTCACATGGTGATGCCCATGAAGTAGATAACATAGATAAATGAGGGGGATGATCTTTTGGAATTGATCATTGCCACTTGAAGTTGCTAGAGAAGTGTCTTAATAGTAGATTGAGTGATGTGATTTAGAACAAGGTCGAAACTTCAGCCGCTACCTATTTACTCCCTTATTCATTTTATTTTCCCATTGTGTTGTGAAAATTTGATATATTTGTTTATTAAATAAATATTTTGAATCATATGTCAATCTATTATGTTTGATTACCTAACTCTTAACACCATCCTTCTTCATTAACCACTATCACTGTATAGTACATGTATACTGTAAACATTAAAGAGCTTAATTTGTTTAATGTTTATATGAATTATCAATTAATTAAGTATATAAAATTTTTCAATAAAATAGTTTAATTTTTAAATTTCATGTTTATGTCCTCAATTACCCATTTCATAGGTAATATTCTTCTACAGGTCAGTCTACTTTATCAATTCACTCTACAATAAATCTAAAATTTCTTCAGTACATTTGATTTAAAAAATTTTATCGCAATCAAGTCAATACCTACAAAATTCATTCAAAAAAATTTATATACATACAAAGGAGGATATTTGATTGAATATTTAATAAAAACAATACACCTATCAATTAAATTCAGTTAAAAATCTCTCCTTTAACTTTAAGTACCCGATCCAAACTACCAAACTCACACCACAAATATCTAATGCTAGAAACTAAATCTCACTTAAATCATTTTCACCTATGTCCCACAGACAACAAATAACAACATCCTATCCCTTTGATTTACAATTACTCCATGTTTTCTTCTTTTTCAGCCTCTATATGGCACTGAAAACATGCACATTCATCCTCTCAGGGTGGATATTTTCAGGAAAATTATCCTTTAGTTAAAATTACAGTGTGTCCCACATAGAGTGTCAAGTTCCCCCATTTTTAAATTTAATTTCTTTGAATTTTTTACTAAAATTTATCCAGTAGAACTAAACTAGCAGCCCCAACACTCTTAGAATGGTTGACCTTTATAGCCAATCTTCCTATCCAATTCCAAGTCCTTAGAAAAGAAAATTTTATATTTGTTAAATGACGTACATCATGATGTTAGGGAATCATCCATCTTATGCATTGATTTTTTTTTTATTTTTATCAATGAAATGACATAATTTGGAAGCATTCACCATGTATTATATTAATTCTTATATATGGGTGTTTCTTTTTCTATGAATTAAAGTTTATATTTTTTGTAACATATGCTACTTACTCAAGTATGTGACTTAAACTCCCTCAACTATTTTAATTATCCTTCACCTGTTATACTAATTTAACTATCTGAATGTTTAATGTAATTTTATTACAAAATTTTGTACCAATAATTTATGATTTAAATATATTCAATATAATCAATATTAATGCAGGGCTTTGATCTTGTATACAAGGGGACAGAGTGAAGTAGCACTTGATTTTGGAGAAATATATCATCATGGAATACTGGAGAAAGATAATATTTTAGAGTAGTGGGTCATTTTATTTTTTTCCAGTTAATAGTTTCTTTTACATCTAATAAATATGACTTGTGATTAATTTTTTAGAACACTAGATCATGTGCATGTACTCTCATTGAGTAGTGGACGATGTATTTTAATTTGAGTATTGGATATTTTTTAGAGCATTGAAACATGTATTTTATTTGAGTAGTGGAGCATGAATTTTTATTGAGCAGTGGACCAGAATATTGGATTATATAACCATAAAAATTAACAGATGCGTACTAGTTTAGTAAAAATGTTAATGTTACAATATTAGTTCATTTAGGTATTTTTACTAACCATCATGAACTAGGAATGTTTTACTTAATATTTTTCATAAAAATTCATTCGTAAATTTTAAAAAAATATATAATAGAAATATTTAGGTCTTTTTATACCATTATATGCAAATTTAATACTACCAATATAGTGTAATGAAGATAAAACTCAATATCCACTGAGGAGGAGAACCAATATAATATGGATGATTCTTTTTGTTTTTAGAATATTAGAATACTAGAAGGGGATATTATTTAGAAATAATAATATTTAATTACATTAAAAATACTGAAATTATCATACCATCATGAATAAGGATCTATTTAAGAGTCATAATAAGGAAAGAAATAAAAAATTCTCTCTCGAAAGTGTTACAATCTCCCTTTGATGTCTCCTCTTAGTCTTCAACTTAAGTCACCTTGGGATAGATATTTTTAGGGTAATAACGCTAATAGGGGTGTGTGGGAGATATGAGAAGATAATTTGACAATGTATTTGAAAGTTAATAAATTTTGAATGTTTTGGGAGAAGGGGTTGTGAGGGGTGGTATTTATAATGGAATGAAATGGGAGTTTTTTTAGTACTACTAGGAAAGCTGGGGGAAAACCCCTTTATTAAAAACAAAGAAAAAACATACAAACCCGTCTGTGAGAAAAGGGAGAACCCAACTAGAACCAAGAACCGAAAGGCACAAAGGACTTAAAAAAGGCTCTAAAGCCCATTTGTGAAAACCATTAAAAATTACATGACCCATGGTCCAATTGGACCAGAAAAATAGGGACCCATGGCTAGTTGACACAACTTCCACCTGCAACCAAGGCCCAGTTGACACAGCTTCCGACCACAACCGCACAGTCGCAGGACCCCGCCGCAACCAGGCCTTTTCACAGTTCCATCTCCAGACACCAAATCTTGATCCGCCACCACCCACCTAAAAATCTGACTGCACCACAAGCTGGAAATGCTTCGCAGGTCTGACAAAGCCCAAACCCTGTGCACCCCGAATTCCACTGCGCCGAGTTAACTCACCCCAATCAGCACGCCTGTCAACGCCGCACAATCCCTGCCGCCTGCTCCGATCCGTCTACCATGAGCCTTCATGCCTCTGATCCATCTGCCGAGATGTAGATCTAGGGCACCGCCATTAGCCACTGAGCTGACAGCGCTGAACACTAGAGCCACAACACAACCCGTGACCCCATCGATGAATGAATCCTGGCATCGAAAGCCCCATCAGCATACCAAAACCCCGTCGAACACCTCCCGCCATCAGCCCCCACCGCAAACCCTGTCACCTGATGTCTCCAACCTGGATGGGACCTGCTATTGAGATGCTAAGATCGCCCTATTCCATGAGCCTCCTTCAACCCACCACCAGAAGCAGCCTTGCCAACACACCCTAACAGACTAGATCTGGTCTTCTGAACCAGATCTAGTTTTGGCCTATTTCAATGTTCAAAAAAGCTACAATTTTTTTTTAAAAACCAAAATATTAAACCTAAGTTTTTAAAAAATTTGTTTCCAAAAGTAAAATACATTGTTTTGATTTTTTTCTAAATTCTCAAATTTTAATTTTTGAAGAATTTCGTTAATTATTTGAAAAAATACTAGTTTTAATATTAAGATCATTTTTTCGTCCCTTTGAAAAATTATTTATGGTATCATAATATTATATTACTAAAATAATGACACTTAATATTAATTTATAAATTATATTATGAAAATAAATTTTATTTCAAAACAATATATTTGTTATTAAATGAAAATAAAACTTATAAGTTTTACAAAACTATAAACAGAAGTTTTATCATTTTTAAAACATTTATTTTGTTGTACCATGATATAAATATGTCGTATTTTCATTTTATGAGATACCTAAATTTTATTTTACACTACCATAGTTGAGTACACTATTCTAGAAGCTATGTTACTATTAATAACTATCATATTACTATTCTGAAAACCCGATTTGTAACAGTTATATATGTTCCATACTTTATGTAAATACCTCATATTTCATTCAATATCCATGAGATTATATTTATATAATGGTTATATATATATATATATTATATTTCCAAATACATATTGCATTATTAATATTATTCTACATTTCCACCATATTTATCATGACTACGATCATTATAGGGGATCAACAAGATCCAAATTTTCATATTATAATTATCTTATTTTATATTTTTATCCAATTATAGTGTTTTAAATTTATATGGAGAAATTTATTCTTTAAATGTAATTCTCAACTAAATATAATAAAATATTTTCAGTTTTCATTATATGCTTTACATGTTTTATATAACACTATATTACTAAATATAGTATTTATTATGTTTAGAAGGGGAATTTCATTATAAAATTTTGGGTCATTCCATTCTTCCCCCATGTATGAAATTTCATCATCAAAATATTGTTCTAAATAATAAGGTAAAAATAGGTGAGAATACCTCTACATCACTGGTTCATTTGGTTCCCATGTTGCCTCTTCATATATATTATTTTTACATAATACTTTGACTAGATGAGTTTTCTTGTTTCATAGAACTTTGTATATATAATCCAAGATTTTCACCTACTACTCATCATAAGATATAATATTATCCAATTGTACAACCTCTAAATTTAATATATTTAAGGGATTTATTTTGCACTTATTCAAGATGTATACATGGAACATAACATTTACTTGAGAGAGGGTTTTTTGGTGTTCTTATCGATATGCCACAACACCGAAGCAATAAATAATCTGAAAGGTGAAAATGTACCTGAGTCTTAGCATTCCATTCTTCCCAATTATCCTAACTCTATTCTATAGTGATGTTTGGAGAAACCCTTTATCTCCCACCTCAATCTTCATGTTGCATCAAAAATTGTCAGTGTAGCTCTTATGTCAACTTTGAGAATCCCTGATGTGCTACTTAATAATCTTAATATTTTCTACAATTTCTTCATCCATTTAAACACCCACTGGCTTGTGTTCCCTAAATTCATACCCATACATAGTTGTTTTACATCTATTCCCAAAAAGGTCTTGATATGAATCCATTTGGATGCTTCAATGAAATATATTTTTTTATAAGAACACAATCAAAGGAAGTTGTTGATATTATCCTCTGAATTTTATTGATCATATTTCAACATTTCCTCAAGTGTTCAGATAGTTTACTCAGACATTACATCAATTTGTAGGTGATAATACATACTAATTTTTAACATAGTGTTTAGATCATGATGAATAATTTTCTAGAACATGGAGTTAAGCCTTGGATTTTGGTCATATACAATTGAGAGTGGTATTACACGAATCCTCACTACTTCTCTAATATATATTGTTGCATGTTGATGAAGTGAGATGTCCGCTAAAATAGTAATTAAATGAATAGTATTTTTAAAATGATCCACCAATACCCATATATAGTTGTTTACCTGGTTTTCTTTAAGAGACCAGTGAAATGTCAATGGTTATGATTTCACATTTCTTTGAAGGTATTTGTGATGTATGCATCATACCCTTAGATTTTTTGATTTATATCTTAACATACTATTATTCCAGAAACATTGTTGTATATTCTATGATCTCATTGTTCATATTGTCCCACCAATAGTTCTCCTAGATTTCAATTTACATCTTTGTGATCCCTAGGTGGATATATAAGGCTGATCTATGTGAATATTTCAATATATCATTAATTTTCTCAGGAATTGATGATACACATAGTCAAGACCCACATATTACAACTTCATCAATTTTTAACTCCAAGGATTTCCATTTTATTATAGATTCCACCATATTTTGTATTTATATATTATCCCTTTAATCAAAATTTATATTCTCTAGAATAGATTTTTGATAAATCATTTGAGAATGTAATGATGAAGTTACTTATTTTATGATTCCCGTATCCATCCATTCCATGTATAAATTATTAGTCCCATATCAATCCTAATCATGGATACTATTGTAGGTTCCTTTCTACATAGAGTATATGAAACATTATTCTTGTTCATAGGATAGTAATGGATTGAGCAGTAATAGTCATTGATCAGATCAAACCATCTTCACTAGGGTATATTAAGCTCCTTCTGTGTGAATATTTTTTTTTTGAAAATTACAATTTGAACATATTTAAAACTTCTCCCCATAGAGGTAATCCAACAAAATTTTTTCTGTGAATATAAGTTTAGACAACTATAAATAATGAATTGTATAGTTTTTCTAATGAAATTTCAAGATCACTGAGGCACACACTATCACATTGTCATGTGGCATCAGTACAAATCCCAAACCATTATTTGATGAATCACAATATACCATGAGTAGTTCTCCAATTAATTATAGCATGAGGACTATATCAGTGATAAAACTCATTTTAACCCCTTTAATATTACAAATAATAACTCATTTAATAATTTTTTCTCCCTATTGAGTTAGATTTGTTAGTAGGATATAAAAATGCAACAATGTTTTTTATAAATCATCAGTTATAATGAACTTGTCTAAGGAAAATATGAATCTATAGTATAGATACTATTCTAGGCCATTTCTCAACTTCCTTTGTCTTATAAGGATATTTATTTATATATATCCATTTATTAGTGATAACATGACCCATGAATGATAATTCCTTTATATAGAACTCTCATCTTCTATACTTTGCCTATATCTCCTCATTTCACAACGTTTTTATCATAATATTAAAATAATCCTCATGCTCCTCCATAATTTTTGAGTATATCATAATATCATTAAAGAAATCTACCAAACAATTGTTGAGTAGGTACCTAAATACACTATTAATTAATTCATTGAAAATTTTTGGAGTATTATTATATATGACGAGAATTAATATAAACTAATAGTGTCCACACCTTGTTCAAAAGGTAGTCTTTTGAATATCTTCCTTATTTCCCTTTAATTGGTGATATCCTACCCAATGTTATAGCTTATAGAAGTACTGGTAACCATGTGGTTGATCAAAAAAATCATCAATTCAAGGATTGGGGACCCTTTTATTTACCATGATCTAGTTGAGCTCACGATTATCAATACAAAGGTATATTGACCCATCCCACTTTTGGATGAAGAGGATCGATGAATCCAATGATGAACCACTCAGACATGTAAAACCCTTTTCTAGATTCACTTGTAATTACTTATTTAATTATTCTATCTCAATGGTGACCATTAGGTAAGGATTATTGGATATAGGCCCATATTTAGGTATATGTTCAACTGATAACTCAATGTCATTATCTGAGTGAAGACCAAAAAAATCTTTAGGGAATACATTACAATAGTCCCTCATAATGGGAATGTATTCAAGGATGATTCTATCATTTATCTTGGTATTTTTATCTAGATATGATTTCCCATAAAGATATAATTTATATTCTTGAGAAGAATATTTCAATAGAGATTCATTATCTACCTTACACTTATACAAAATTGATGGATGACTTGAGATGGGATGAATGATCACCCTTTCTAGATATTTGATGTTGGAATTATATAAAGACAACCAATTAAATCCCAATATAGCATTAAATTTCAGTAAATGGTGTATGATAATATTTTTAGGAGATTTAGTTTACAATCATTGACTGGGGAGTAGTTATATACAAGGATTTAAATAATTTCTCTTTTTTCTATTCTCACAGACAACTCAACCCACATGTTTTGATGTGGTTTTTGATTATTTTTACTAAACCTGGATGATATGAAGGAATGTTTAGAAACAAAATGAAATAGTATATTTTATATTCTTAAATGAATAACCAGTTCACCTATCACCACATCTTTTGAAGACCCACTTTAGCAGTAGTGATTTCATATTCCCTTACTTTCTCTCTAGGCCTTATAGGTTGTTGTTATTGATCATCTTCAACAACCTTTGTCTTATTACAATTTATAGTATAATATATATATTCCGTGAAGTTTAAAAACTACCCTATATGTTGAGTGTTGATCATAACCTTCTTTTCCAACCCTGGATTAGTGGGATCCTTCATATCTCATCGACATTGATTATCCAGATTCCATTTATTCCACACATCAACTATATCCATATTCTATTGAGATAGTTTATATGATGCTTCTTCCAAAAATTTTGATACTATGGATGTTGTGTTGTATTTACTCATAGGGATTTATCTATTCATCCCCTAAAAAAACTCCATTTTACACTTTTTATCTCCAACCCCATGGGAAAACTAAGAGTAGGAAATCTATCATTCTACCTTAAGAGAACAACAAACAAAAGTTTTATATCTTTCAGTATATTGAATTTTTAAATCTTTCATATATTTGATTTAATTCACTAAATAAGTGGACTAACTTAATTTTGATATTGATGATAAATCTAGAGGCATACTATACTAGCCTTGTGATGTTTTCCTCATACACCCTGATAGACTCATCTTCCATTTTATTTAGTCTAATGAACTCCCTCTATATTTTATGATGGAAAATTAATTGAAAATAATTATTGGAAAATATTTTCTTGAATCCTTCCTATTCCATGGAATTAATTTCTAATTTGGGATTTATGTTTTTGATCAATGTCCACCATTTATCAACTTCCCCACTTCAGAAGATTATTATAGGACCCCTTTATCATATAAAGGACTCAACCAAACAATTCTCTTTCTTTGGATAAAAAGTGAGTTCCACCGGATTCAAGTTATTATTTATAACTAAATTTTGATTAATCTCTTAATAACATAATATTTTTGGTAACAAATCCCATTAATTTATGTATTATATTCGGGAAACCATCACATTTTCTGTCACATTGGTTGCTGGAATGGTTCCTATTATTTCACACCATTATCTAAGATTAAGGAAATAAAATTATGGATGATAATACTCAAAAACAAAAATAATACAAAATATAAAATATCAAAAAATAAGGAATAACTTAAAATGAAAAGATTATGAAAACTTTTGAGTCTCTAGGATTCAATATAATTTTTATATGGTAATATCCCTATTAATGTTTTTAACATAATAAAATATTCAAACCCTTCATAATGGTTAGAAAAGGGTTTGTGTTTTTTCTAAAGAAATTACCCCATGAGTATAAAATTACGTGTGAAACAAGGATAATTTGTTATGAAATAGGTACAGGTAATGCTAAGAACTAACAAGGCCTTTTGGAATTATTTACCCTTGGTATATCTGTGCTAGAGACACATCATATTTTAGTATCTATATAGGAATATAATTTCATGGAAACCACTCTCTCTATAATTTACCAAAACATTATGATCTTTTACTATACTTAGATTTATCCCAAATATCCTTACTAAATTATTCTAGACATAATACACACAAATAACTAAAACATTTTCTAATTATAACTATAATGACCTGATTCTTTTTCACTTCCCAGTACATGATTTTTAACATAAATATCAAATAAAAAAACCCAAGGATCGAGAGGCCTAATATATTTGAAAGACAAGGTACATGAATAATCTAAATGAAACTCAAATAAAAATATTTATTTACATATTCTTAATGATATCTCAAATACCATTTTATCTTTAAACTATATATGATAACCTAGAGAATAAATAAAATAAATAGGTGGTCTATTACTCCTATTATGTGAATAAAAATGATCAATAAGCCTGACATATTAATAAAATGACATATCATGATATCATAAGAGGAAAGGTACATGAATTATCACATGGAGATATTATATAAGTATAAAAGAAACATATGGTCAACGAATCATAATAGTATAGTAGAAAAATAAAACATGAAAAAAGAATAATCCATGGCTAACCACCATGACCACATCACATAGTGGACATACTACCATTATATATTAGGATTACTCTATAATCCCATATATATTATATCATGAGACAGAAAAATTACGCAATAAATGGGTGTTATATCAGTGAGAAACCATCATAACATGTATATGTGTATGTATTCCACATAAGGAAATTGTATATATGATATAATCATAATAAATACACATGGATAAAAACGAGCTGCCTAAAATTTCCCTATATCAGAATCAAAGGAGATTTCATAATGATTACAAATAGAAAATGGAGTTAAATATATTGGATGTTTATATACAAATAATTTTTAATAGGCATAAAATATGGTGTTCATTATAAAAAAAATCTTGAGAAAGGGTAGAGAATCGGGTATATAAATGAAAATTTTAAACATTATGTTAAGGAATTGGTTAGAATTTTGAAGAAATATTGAATATGGTGTTTTATTTGAAAACTAGTTGTAAAATAGAATGGATATCCCTAAAAATTTTCTTTACATAATGAAATAATGAGTGTGGATAAATAATTTAAAATATTGTTACATTAAATGAATAAGGTATGAAAAATTTCCCCTTAATTGATATAGATTTTAAAGAGGGCATTGAAAAAATATGGTATTTATAACCCCATAAATCGAAAGAATAATAAGATATATTTATATGTAAAAGAAATATATATATAATTTTGATGCATTAAATAATTTCAAATAGAGAGATAAAGTGGATTATATAAAGAAAGGTCACAAAATAAATAGAATATGGTGGTTCAGATATATCCATTACCTTAGGTCCATAATCATTTTTCACTTTCACGTATTGTCCAAAATAATAAAAATAGATTAATTAATTACTTAATTACAAAAAATTTCCATATTTATTTTATTTACTATAATTATATTATGTTCATTTAGAACCATTTCAATCTGATATAAAGTTTATTATCATTATTTTGAGGGTGTTTGTTTCATGGTTTCAATGTCAGATCAGTTATGGATAATCATTGAAGTTCTTTTCAAATGATAATAAAAAGTTAGATGTGAAATTAAAAGTTATTAATTTAATTAAATAAATATAAATGGCCACACATATTCATCTATGTTATAACATAAGTATGATTCATTTAGTAGAAATATTAATATTACACAATTTGATTATTTAGTCTGTTTTACCGATCACTATGAACTAAATTTGTTTTATTTAATATTATGATTATATATTTATTCTATAGTATGATAAAATATATAATATACATATTTAGGTAATTTAAGACCATTATATGTGAATTTATACCAGACTCGAAGGATGTAATGGAAAATAAAAACTCATCGTCCAAAAAGATGGTGAACCGAAATAATATGGATGCTGTTTCTATTTTTATAATATTAGTAGAGAGAAAGGGGATATTAAATATATATAATAAAACATTATGTATATTAAAAATAATTATATTATCATACCATCATGGATATGGATGGTTTTAGGAGGTAGAATATAGACATAATTAAATAATTATTTCTTGAGAGTGTTACCTTCTCCTTGTGACGTCTCTTCTCAGGATTACACCTAAGGAACCTTGTGATTGGTCTATTATTAAAACAATATTCTAGAGATGAGAGGGAGAGATAGGGGAGAATTTTTTAGATATTTGGTAGGAGAAATATGTTATATTGTGTGAGTATAAGGAATTGCAAGAGGTGGTATTTATAATCATATGATATGGGTGTTTTCTTGAATATATTACTCATTGGTTTATAATTTTGAATCATATCTACCAATATTGATGAATCTTGTGACTATATATAGTAAATTGTGCACGTGAGTCTTAAATAAGGGTTTCTTACAACACCCAAAATGAAATTAATCATGTATTTATCATATAATGTTAAATATTGTATTTTGAGGTATTTCACTATTCATAAAAAAATTATATTCTTTTTGAAAAATATCTAAATTTCACCCTAACCATTTTTCAATGTGTATATTCAAAAAACGATATCCGTTTTGTGAAAATAATTGTCTATATATAAGGAATTTAATTTCTAAATAAGTGTTTATTTATTTGAAAAAATTACATTATTGTGATATTGAAACATAATATTATCTAATAAACACATTTTCTGAAAATAAATTTTATTTCAAAAAATTATATTTTGTATAAAAATGAAAACAAAACAAATATGTTTGAAAAAATAGATACAATAATTTTATAATTTTTAAAACATTTATTTACTTGTATCGTGATATAAATATGTCATATTTTAATTTTATAAAGCACACAAATATTATTTTATAGTTCTATATTTGAGGACACTATTCTAATGATCTAATTACCATTACAACCAATTAAATTAATATTCTAATGGTTATATTTTTAACAATCATATCAATTCCCAGTATTATATAAACACCCCATATGTTATTCATTCTCTATTTAGTTTTATTTACTCTTAAGGTTATATATATTTTCATTTCAAAATCAACATTTCCATACTAGTATCCTTTTATATTTCTATAGTGTTGTTCATGAGTCTGATCAATTTAGAGGATCAATAAGATACCTATTTTTATATTATAGTTATCTTATTTTCTATTTTGTATTCCATTGTAATATTTTCAATTATTATGGCTATATTTATCCACTAAATGTAATTTTCAAGTCAATAAAGAAAGTTTTTTATAGTTTTCATTGTATCTTTCATGTTATGTATATAATAATATATTACTAAATATGAAAAATTCATATAATCTAAAGGGAAAATATGATTGATAAAATTTTGGGTCATTAAACTTCATCCACAAAAAATTGATCTTGAAATCCCTATTTACTAGTATCAACACCTATATAATATAATTTTATTCAAAAGGTATTTTATGAAAAAACCTACATTTTTATTTGATAAGAGTATGATTAACGATATAAAATGAGATTTCCTTATCCTTGAAATTGATATATGCTCTATTCAATGAAAGTCAATTTATACCCCAACTTATGAAATATTCACTAAATAAATAAGAACTAGATCCACAAGAAGTACCTTTCCACAAATTTTGATCATAGAAGAGTTATATATCATAAACATGATCATTGTTCCACCTGGGGTTTTCATATATAGTTCAATATCCAAAGTTTGAGGTGATATATCAACATTCATAGAAAACTTGTACGATATGAGAGAATTCAACAAACCAAAATCAAATAAAATTTTTGAAGTTCTTGAGTAGATAATGAATTTACCTTTTATCTCTTCATTATCACGATCCACCTCATTGGTAGTGATAGAATACACTCTTCCTTATACCCTTAGTTTAGAAGGTTTATAGGGCCTATTATTTTCATTAGATATGGGGTTAGGGAATTTATTTTCATAATTCCCAAAATCCTTTCATGTGAAAAAATTATGTATGGGAGGAACATTATTTGAAGATTTTTTCTAATCGACTATGTTATTCATCCTATTATCATTACTTTTATAGTTTTGAGCTATGTATCTTCTTTTTACACACTTAAAACACTTCTTTGATCCCTTGAGGAAATTATCCATGTGATCCTTCACATATTTTTATCGTTTAGAAAGATATAATTTCTTTTCACCATGAAACATATCATTTGAGTTTCCATGATACATTACATTGCCATTATATATTTACAATAATGAGAGTCCTTGATTTATATATCTATATCTAACACATATCGAACAATTTCATTATAGATTCCAAAGTCTCTTATGGGCAATTATTTCCAAATACCTAGCTTCAAGCGACAAAATAATTGATTGATTTTACTCTCAGAGTAAGAGATAATAATAGAGACATACCTTTTGATATTCATGAATTTTAATTTTATAATTTTTAGTGGATTCATCCTCCTTTTATATTAAATATAATAATTAAATCTCCATCTTTATGGGAAGAGTTTGAGAAAATACTTAGTGAAGAACACTTTATTGAATTACTCCCATTTTATAGAATCTAATTCTTACTTTTCCAATGTATTATTAATGATAGTAAATCAATGGTAAGACATGACCTATAAATGATAAATGAAAAAATGACCATATAATGTTTTATGCATTGGAGAATGAAAAATATATTTCCCTTCAAATTAATCCATTCATTGAAAATAACTCTATTGAAAGATCCCCTTAAAGAGGGTGAAATCAACCCATGAAATAATCAATAGAATGTTTTCAATTCCTTGCCACATTAGGGAGATCAAAATTGTTTACCATATTATTCCTATATTATGTTTTTTGGTGAGTATTTATATAAGGTTTTCTTACTCCATCTTCCATCATATTTGTTAATTCTTTGGGCTAATGGCCGTATTTTCCAATTCACCAATTTTTATATTGGTTTCTTTTATCACAACAATTTCTTAAAATATATAAAATTATAAATATGGTAAAATTAATAAATTATTAAAATGAAACTATAAACATAAAATAATAAAACCTAAGTGGAATACATACCATAACTTATGAATATCTATGTTTCTATCTAGGATAAACATGGTCATTTCATATTAGATTCTCTAATTAAAATAAATTTAAATACCTTATAATGTTGTATAAAAAATATGTGAATCAAAAAATAATATCTGATAGGAGTTCAATAAAGGTTTGTAGTTATGACTCTTTGGAATCAATTGAGTGATGATTCAGTTATAACCTAGTATAATCATTTCATGGTTACAACCCCTAGGTAAATATGTGTGAGATCCTACATTAAACTGTAGTATCCTGATTGGGATTACATTTCTAGAAAACCAAGAAAAATCTAATTTACCAAAATTTTAGGATGTTATCCAATACCTATAAATATAATTTGTGTTTTCACTAAACTTTTATCATCATAATTCTTAAAAAAGTAAACGAATCCTAAAAAATATCCACACCCTAATATAATACCAACTGAGGTGACCTAAGAAGAATATTTATTTATTTTAAATAATTTACTAAGATTTAAAATTATATTTCAAATAATTTCAAAAATCTCAAGAAATGAATGTTTTGTTAATTTTAGTACTATCTATATAAGAAAATTATTCTACAACATTTTTGAACATTCCTATATAATTAGACTACACTAGACTACCTCATAGACTTCTCATAAGTTTTATTCATCATCATAACATGGGAAAAGAAACATAATAAATAGGTGATGTAAAATTATTTGTAATAGAAGAATTATAAATATTTCATCAAAGGGTTAGATCATAAGCTTATGAGAAAAGATAAGAAGGGGATAAATACCTTATTTTAATGATCATTGATCAATTAGGGTTTCCCATAAGTCATGATATAAGGAAATACAATATTAAATGAAAAAAATACCCTGGAATAATATTGTGTGATAATATACATGATCCATGGAGTATAATAATTAGAATATGACATAAAATTCATTATTTCCTAGAAACATAGCATAAAATGGAAATATGGAACAAATATAATCATAGGTAACATCACCTTCACGATTCACTCACTCACCCCTACACTTGGTGGAAAAAACATAATTAAAACCACGAATAAATATTTCTTTAGATATAAACATTTGATGAATTAATTGTATGAATATATGGAAAACCAAACATCAATCATCCATACATATCTGTGCCACTTAAAATGAACCATTCATCATATCATAAAAACATAGGGAAAGAAAATGGGTTTTATATCATTTTTTAAATTATATCACATAAAATGTATTTATGAATTAGGTTGGTTGAAACCTAAAAATTTAAATCAAATAAAATAGTATTTCATAATGAATTAATATAGTGTTTGATACAAAATAACTTTCCATGGATATATGTAATTTTGATATGAAGAGGAAAATAAAATAAAAACCATATTAGTTATTTGAAAACATTTTTAACATCATTATAAAAGAAAATGTCATAGGACACTTTCAATGTAATTTCAAAAAAGGATAAGTGATTTCTTTTTAAACATTCACTTTTATAAAGAAATTTCAATAATGAATCCTTAAAAATGATATAAAGGTTATATATATAGAAATATGGAGTGGAAGATAAAATGTGTGATCGAGAAAGTAAAAAAATATCAATAATTTTTTTTAACAATTTATTGAAACCCATATTTTGAAAAGTGTAATAATTTTATCATTTGAGAAGAATTAAGGAAAAATTTCAATATTTCCAGAAATAAAACATATTTGGATTTAAAAATATGAAAGGAAAACAGTAATTGGAAAAGTAAATATGTACATGGATGAAAAGTGCTTATTTGGGGAGGATGATAATTATTCTAAACATCATAAAATTTTATGAAGAAAGACATCCATCAATTAAATTACATAGAATAGATGAATTAAATTCATTATAATGTCATTATATAACATAAAAACATCATCTAAAACCCTAGAAAAAGACAAATAATTATGAAACATGAAAATAAGTTGAGTCAAGAAAAACCCCTTATATTTTATTCCCAATTGACATAAAATCTATTTATTCTGTTCTATAATTAAATTAACCATCTTCATAACCTTTTTTATAAATTTATTCATATATATTACTCTTAATTTATAATTATTTATTATAAATTTTTTAGTTATCTAGAGTGTTTTTTACTATCAGATGTTAGAGATTTGATTGTTTCATGCATTCTTTAAAGTGTCAATGCGAATACTCATTATTTTATACCAAGTTAACAATTCTAATAATATTTAAGGAACTATATTATATTATCCAAAATTATTTATAAATTAATACATTCACTCCTTTATAGTTTTAGTAATGATTTTTCTGGATGAAATCTGTGACGATCTAGTTTTGGAAAATTTTAAATTAATGATAAGTGATATCTTTGATTACTGAGTTAAATATTAAAAATTTATTATTATAAAAATATTCGATTTAAATTATAATATCATATTTATTGATTAATTGCATCTTTAGAACCATCTATTTAGATTGGTGATGAAAAATGAACTAGATCACTATCTTCAGGTGATTGTCATTATTTAAAGAAAAACAAGATTTTAATTTTTATTAGAATGTGAGAAAGGTAAAAAGTGTATTATATTTTCATAATATTAAATAGTTTATAAATTAAAATTTTATTAATTAAATACCCCTTTTATAATTTTCCATATAAGGTGTTTATGAATAATAGATAAATGTGATTTTTTAGGTGGTATTCTATATATACACACAAATAAATTTATCATTTTTTCATGGAAGGTGAAATGGTAGATAATGATAATTACACTAGAATGATAATAAATTTGTATATTAATAATACCTATTTCACTATACTATAATGTGAAAAAAATATTTGAGTATAAACATACAAAAGAAAAAAATGTAAGAAGTGATTAGTACTCATGTTGAAAGATTTAACCTCCACTTAGAGAACCTCTTGGAAATGGAGGATTTAGGGATTTTATGTAGATCAAGGGGATGAACAAAATTTTGATAGGGATATAGGGGATGCAAAAAGTTCAAATTTTGAAGAGGAAATATTATTTTAGTATCCACAAAATGGGGTGACAAAAGGCCACTTTCACATGTAAATAGGATTCAAAAGTGGAAAATAATGTCGAGTAGATATGGTTTTTTCAATAAAAACTTCAATAAATCATTTGGAATCATGTTTTTAACATGTTTTTAGATCTTTTACACTTTATTAATATCTTTTTACTTTAATTTATGTTTATTATTGTATCTAAAATTTTACCCTTCATAACTAACTATAGTAACAAAAAATATATAAAAACTTATAACTTATTATGGTAATTATTATTTCAAATGTGTTATCCATTTTATCAAAAAAATATTTCTAAGGATGATAAAATTTAATATTAATATTAGTGCTCTCAATGTGTAAAATCCCATTTTCACAAAAGTGTATTTTTATGAATTAAAATTTTATTTTTGATAAAATTATCAATATTTTTGGTTTTCATGAAATTAATTGGATTAATAATACAAAAGTAGTCATCTTTTTGTAAAAAACAATAAAAAAATATAATTATACCTTGTGAAATCATAATTATAATAGAAGACAAAAAACAGTTCTTGTGTTTATTATATTAAAAGATTACTTATGTTTCAAATTGTTAAAAATGAGTTTTTTGAATCCAACATATATTTTTAAATAATTATTTGTTTCCATAAATATATTCTTATTCATATAATTTTTTTGTGAATGTTTTAAGTCATTCTTAGATCATGATAAATTTAAGGAACATGGTATTAATAATAACAATATTTTTCACAATTCTCCTAAAAATGAACTATATCCAAATAATATAAAAATTTTATTTTAAAAAAAAATTTATGTGAAAAAGAAAAAGATGAATATAATTTTAGAAAATTAAATTTCTAAAATTTAGGAATTAACTTTTAAATGGAAATATTGAATATAATTAATAATAGTTTTTAAACAAAAATACATTTTCAAATATTAAGAGTTTTTATTATTATTTGATAAAAATTAAATTAGTGTTTATATTTTATCCATTTAATATATATATTTTCATAAAATAATGAATATAATGAGTGAATTTTGAAAAAAATACATTTTTAAACATAAGGTGATCATATTAGTACCTTAACCACACTAATTAAATTTTATAAAGACATTAGTGTTAGAAAAAACCATTATATTTTTTTTATAAATTTATATCATAAATAGGTTACCTCTATTTACACCCACTAGTTCAATTAATATTTTACAAAAATTATATTTATATTAATTAAACATGTCTCAATTCATTTTAATTTTATCATTTTGTTGGGAAGAATCTATTTAACACAATGTTAATTTTAAGGAGGAATATTCAATAAATTTTAGGGTTGTGACAAAAAGTACTACTTGCAATGATGGATCAGATACATGTTATACATTTCCATTTGATCTTGGTAGAGTGTGATCAATTCATGGATAAATATGAAGTAAACATAACTCTCGATGGGAGAAAATATGTTATTAGTTTGTTTTTATTTCAATTCTTTGAGTTTTATGTCATTTATATTTTTAGGCCCTAAAATTGAATACATTTACCAATAAATATTTTTTTTACATTATACTGGTGCTGAATCCATTGTAAATATTTTTTCTCATCCACATGTTAATTTTATTATGATTTTATTTCTTTGATTTAATGTAGGTATGTGTTGAAACTAACATATCTTTTCATGTACCTAATTTCATAGCTTCGTTGGATACAAAAATAAACTCCATATCTATCTTTAATTACACAAGGGAGTGTTATATCTTATTTATACTTCTAAAAATAACATGTAAAATAACTAAATAAAAAACATTAATAAAAACTAACATCCTTGTTATTTTTGAACCCACATGAAAACTATTGTATTTATATATTAACATAGATATGGAAAAACTACTTATGTCTGTAGTCATTTTTTTCACACATTATTCCTATTATAATTGATTTGAATATTAATACAATGAATTTTATGATTAAGGATATCCTTCCATGCTTTGAAACTATTTTCTCAAAACTTGTTTATTTTTGAGAAACTTATTTTCACGCATGATCATCTATACTGTATAATTTTATATTTATATACCCATGAGGACACCTCAATATTTCTATATCACTTATTATTTCTATTTTTCTTGAGATATTCATGGATATATTATTTATTCTAAGACTTTTCATGTTTTTCTATCAAATTGATAAAAAATTTTAATTATTCAATGAAATGACTATGAAATTTATTTCTTATTTAGAATCCTTGATCCGATGATCCAAACTTTAATTTTCATTATTTTTTAGCATATATAATCCATAAAAAATCTTTTTTTAGGATAATCCAATGTCAATATCCTTGCCTTCCCATATCCTGAATATTTTCAAGATTATTTTCAATCTAGGTACTGGGGAGATAGTTATTCATGGAGAGGGTTGTTTGAGGGACAATAAGTCATTTGATGTATATAGATAAACATTTTCACATCATTTTATGTGTTCTATTTTATATTAGCTATATTATTTACATGAATATTTTTATATGAAAATGTAATTTCATTTTAGTTCCAATAATAAATACATTTATGGTTGTTATGTGATAAACCTCACCTTTAAGGTTTCTTATAAAATTTATATCCAATTACTTTAGGAGAAAGTTTTTATATGGCCTAATTTCACTATTATTCATTAGAGTATGAGATACATGTGTACTTTTTATATGGGGCATTGTCTTATATATATTTATTGGCGTTTGGTGTTGATACACACATGTTTATCTTCTTATTATATTTGAGTGTGTTATGTCCCATTTTTAATCTTATGTGTATTGATATTATAATTTTATTGGGGACATGAAGAATTTTACACATGGGGGTGAGATTTTTTGGGAGTAATTAGATGAAAATTTACCATGCATATATTTAATGATTCAGCCCTCATTTTTGTAAAAAAAATCATTTTTTATGATCCACTATCTCATACACATTGATAATTTTTTAACCCAATTAGAATTAAATAATATTAGTAAATTATTTTTATTTAAAACTGTAGAGACATAAAATTCATGGAAATAATATACTAATGATTCATGTATATGATAATTGGGAAAAAAATTTATAGTAAATTATTTTGAGCGATAAAAGTGATTGAAAGTTAGGTGACATTATGTATGAGTGTAAATGATTATTTAGGGAATATTGTTGGTGAAAAGAAAATTTCTTTTGAAAATGAGGATTAAAAAATGCATGATATTTTATAGGTAAAAGGATTTAAAAATTTTAACCTGAAATTATTCTATGCTTATTTGACTATGGGTGCATTTATGTGTTGTTTTCGGATCATTTTTCCTAGGATTTGGAATGTTTACGTATAAGATATTTTATTCACATGAAAATAAATAACATTAATTTATAATTTTTAACTTAATTTTAATTAATCAATTAACTATTTTTAGTAACATGAGGATATTTCATAGTTTTATAATATTTTATAATATTTTATATATTTATTTTATTATTAATATTAATTCTATTATATTTTATAATTTAAAATTATATATTAATATTAAAATTATTATTATAAGTGTTATTATTATATTATTAATATTATTATATCATTTTATTATAAAAATTTTTATTATCATTTCCATCTAACTATAAATATTATTATTCTAAGTATTATAATTTTTTAATTTTAAGAGTTTCTTGTTTTTTGTTTTTAAAATTTTAATGTATTCAAGTAGGGAATCATTTGAGGGTTCATTAGGACCCACTCATTTTTATTTAGTCAATATTAAGTGATCCAAGGGGAATATGAGTATCAATCACAACATATCCAAGGTTGTGTGCATTCATTTTTGGGGCAATATCTACAAATATTTTTTACCGACAATATTATATTGAAAAGGGTGAATGAACCCTAACATCATGGTTCTCAGTATCCAAAACTATCTTCTCCCTACATAGAGGCACTCAATGTGATAGCCCAAGTGTGGTGGGTTCCCAAAGAGGGAAAGGGTATGGGTGAATTAGTGAACAATAGTCCATTTTTCTAATTTATGACATCTTATGAAATCAATTTGTGCCACTTATTGGATTGAGTGATCTCACTACTTAACTCAAATACATTGAGGAATGAAAAAAATTACACTAGATGCATAATGCTCACTAATCAAAACAATTAACCAATCCTTGGTAGGGTATAAAATCAATTGAGACCATACAATCTACTAGAATCACTATAGTGGATAGAAATGATTAGGGAAAAACCTTCATGTATAATAAAAGAAAATAAAAAGTGTTTTCTCTTGAAAAGTATGCCAATAAGTCACACTATTGTATCATTTTTATGGGATTGGGATTATCCTTATCCTTTGAGTTTACTGCCTCTTGAATGTAATATACCACTACCACACTTATTCACAGTGTGTAACAAGTGTAACATTCTTCATCCTTAATACATAGAAATGGGGTAATGGTCACACCCATATACCAAGCATGTACTCTTTCTATTATTCTTCTATTTTCATTACATAAAGTTATATTCTTTGTTATCTTCTTCCACTTCTTCCTCTTCTTATCTATTTATATGCACACCACAAAACATACTCTTCTTGTATTCCATCTCCATAATAATAATCTTGATTGTTCACTTAGATACTTTTTTTTTCATGTAAGGTTCATGTTTATAGTATTACATAACAAAAACATATTATTTACATTCAAATTTGAGTTTCAAATTCAAATTTGAACTACCCACATCCTTTAAATGATCATAAATTTTTCTTAACAACCTCCACTTCAACTTCAATGTTTGAGACTATCTAGGTTATCATAGAGTGACTGTGTATATTTTATCTTCATAAACCATTATTCCTTAACTATTTTATTAAATTATTATCTCTTTATAAAATATCAATATTATTCATAGTGAAACACTTCTTTCCGTTTATTCTAAATCTACCTGAATTTTATCTTCATATCTTGACCCATATTTTCCAACAACTTGCATCACAATTTCCCGTACTAATATTTAATCCATTTAAGAAAAAATTCAATATTATCAAATTTAAAATCTAAATTATCATTATTTTATGGAAAAAATTATTTTTAAACTACCATGTAATACCAATAAATAAAAAATTTCTAATCAGATTATAAGACCCATATGTATCACTATATATCCAACGAGCCCGTACCTAAGTGGTAAGGGCTCCTACTTGGAATCCAAGCGACCCAGGTTCGAAATCGGGTAGTGATGATTTTCTGGGTACCATAGCAATAATGTAGAAGGTACTGTATTTTTCACTGTAGAAGGTGCAGTTCGGTACTTCTTAGTATTGTAGCAGCCATAACAATTCAACTGATTTGGTCCTTCAGGCCACCAGTTTGGGCCTATGGGTCTCAAGGCCTTTGAGTCACCAAAGTCCTTCGGGCCTCAGGGCCTTCATCCCACAGAGACCGTGGAGTAACCCAGTTCACACAGATCATGCCCCATAAGTGGATTATAGAATGTATCAGTCAATAGAAGTATAAATAACTTGAGTGGAAGAATAAGAGGGTATGCCAACTGCCATTAGAACCAGGCACCGAGTAGCTTTGCATGGGGGAATGCTAGCAGATAAGAAATTCAATTTTTTAAGCTAGGTGATCAATGATAGAGAAGCTGGAGAGTGGATGTTTTAGTGGTTTGGTTCTATGGGTCATGTTATGGGAATTGTATCCCTTTAGGCCTTCAGGTCATGTATTGACCTTCAGGTCAGGTCGGGCCTTGTGCCTTGGGCCATTGGGTATTGTAAGGGTTTCCCTTCAACCATTAAAAGTGTTATTATCTATAATAAAATAAAAAAGAAGGATTTTGGGCCCTTCACGTATATGTATCACTATATAAGTTATAATTACTCTTATATATGACCTGAATTATTCAAATGTCTCATATATTTGATCAAAATGCCCCTTACATATTTCTTTTTTCTCTGATGTAATTTTTTCATATTGGAAGAATGGCCCTAATGTATTTTGTAAATGGACCTTATGTATACAAGGAACATCTTTTTACCATTGACAATTTTCCTCACAAGCCACAATAAATTATATTATACATGATTCTAAAAAACATACATATGTACCTTATTAAAGGATTTTGGTTTTATTTTTTTTAATCCTATAAGATATTAAAATATTACATATTTAATAAAGGTTCTTTAATAAATTCCATTTGTAAATTTTTATGTCCTAAAAATTATTTCATCTTCTGACTTCTAGATACATCACCTTTAAAAAAAATAAACTTAAAACTTCTCCAATAATTTCTATGTCACATTATATTATTATTAATACCTTTATCATGTGGATGCACTTTAACTAATTTTACAGAACACATTATGTAATTTTCTAAAAAAATTACCATCTTTAAATATTATAACTACTGAACAATAGATTTTGGACTTCAAAAACATTCCAAAATTATTCATAAACTTCAAATAACATTATATTATTTCTTATAAGCGATTTTTAATACAATTTATGTATTAATAATAAAATCCAACACAAGAGAATCTTCTAATCTATCAACATCTTCTTTATTCATGGGCCCAATAATCACCCCATTGTATTTTTTAGAAATTATTGAATAAAAATAATTCTTAAAACTCAAAACTCTTATAAATGAATCATAATACAATAATTTTAATCCTACATAATTAGAATCTATGTAGGATATAATTGAACTAAAAAATAATACCATGTTTCCATTAATGATACTTTCATCTACTTATTTACAACAGTTGATACTACTTGAAAAAAATTCCAGAACAACAAATTTGGGTCCACTTGTGAAATACCTATTATTTTTAACCTATTAATTCAAAGTTCTAACATAAATTGTCACAAATTATGTGTGAATAATTCAAAACCCACATAACTATACTAACTTCAAAAATTACCCCTTTGTAAAACTCCATTTAAATGAATGATCTCCCTACATAAGAGATATCTAAACACTTAGGTTCAACACATATCTTTGGATTATCCCCCAATATTGATATCCCAATATTTTTAAATACGTAAAGGAAAAAATATTAAGGGATTTATGTTAAATTTTTCCCTATTTGAAAAAAATAATATAATGTACAAGTGAGAGTGGGGACAATTTCATCCTAATTTAACCATTAAAGAGAGAAGGCTATGATTTATTCTATAAACTATATGGATTTTTATTCAATTAACCGTTTGAATGAAAACCACTTTGTCACCAAACTTTTTATTTAACTCCCATTTTAGATTGGTAGAACTCACGTTCTTCTTCACTTAAATAATGTTACATGCCAAAGATTCTTTCTTCTTATTAATATTCACTTCTACTTAATTTTTAAAAGTTTTACATAGTTATCTTTAAATGGACCCTTCTTCATCATTCCTTTATTGATCTATTATTATTGATATCCAATATGTAGAATTATGTTTCAGTATAAAAGCATTTACACCCTATTTTAATTAAATTATATTTAATTTATTCTCAATGTATTTCTTATTAATAATATGGGGAATATTCTTCATCAAAATTTCATGAACTTAAAATAGATTATATCTTGTTTGTTATCCCACACCAATACACACATATCATTAAATGTTTCAAAAAAATTTCTATTATGATATACAAGATCACTAAATTCATCAAATAGCTGATCCATACTTATAAATTTATGTTTCAACCCACCATAAAAAAGTGTTCTTTAATTATATATTGACTTATATAGATGTTATTGAACCATCCCTTGGAATTTTAAGTGACACACCATTTGAAATAATCAATAATCCATTCTCTGACTTCTCAATATCCTTAAATATATTAAAATATCCAATAATGTTTTGAAATAATCAACTATCCAGGACCCATAGATGTTTCCTTTTTGATATTGTGTAAAAATTTAATAATAAATGCCTTCTTCTTTACTTTTTCTTTCTTTATCCAAGAATTTTGGTTATAATACACCATACTTAGTTGGGTTGGTATAGTGGTACGAAAATACTAAAAAATTTGAACCATCTAGTCACTGTTGTTCCCACATGGATTAAGGATGTATTTTATGTCAATAAATATATGATGAAGTTGAGTCAAATTTGGTTACAATATTGTTATGATTGTGTATTTTATTCTTCATTAAAATCATAACAAGTGTAGGTTAATGATATTAAACTAGTAAATGTTTTTTTTGACATGCCTATGAGATGTTTGAAGAGGTATAAAAATGGATGATAATGGCCCAAAGTAAATTAAGTGAAGTATGGAATTTGAGTGTAAATATATTTTACATAGGTATGACTTCATATCAATTTGTAAATTTCATATTACTTCAAATATAATTTAATATAATTTTTTTGAATCTTATTTGACTTCAAGATTTATTTGAATGACTTTTTGATTATTCTTATGACTTCATGAATTTCATATTACATGAATTGTGCTTCATAAAAATTTAGATTTCCTTATGTCTTCAAAATGATTTCAATATGGATTTGTTGATATCATATTACTTTGGGGAATATTAAATATGAATTCAACACTAAAAAATATAGAGTTTTTAAGTATTAAAAGATACTGAGATGAGAGCCACATATCAAGAAATGGAATATTAGTGGACAACACACCATAATGGTGATTGTTTAGTATGAGAATAAAATATATGAGAAACGATGGTAAGGTTATGTTGTGGTGATGATCATTTCATGAGGATGGTCTACATGTGAGAAAAAATGAGTTAAAAAATGTTATAGTCCAATTATGGGGAATGTTCTAAGATTACCTCAATGTCGAAATATGATTAAGGTATAGCATGGGGACCTTCATGATTAAAAGAAAGCTTTAAACATATGAACGATACATGATTCCATGCACTTAGAGTTTCAAATAGTTTTAACGAATTCTATTTCTAGATAATAAAAAGAAGTGATATTTTAATATATCACAGAGGAATAAAATACTAAAATTTTAGGGTATTTTAATGAGGATGCTGGCTAGGGTTGAATGGAGAAATAAAATTGGGAAATTGATTATTGGTATAATTGAGAGAATATCACAATCATATGTATATCAATGAGTTTCCATAATTTTTATATAAATATATTATACATGATGAATTTTTTGAAAATAAACATATAAAAAGGTACCGAAGAAGGATTATTTTTAGACTATTGAGAGAAAACACGAATACTATGCCAAATAATTATGAGAATCTTGATAAATTATTATTTTTCTGGATAAATAAATATGATCTTGATGTTGGATCACTTTAGTAGGAGAATATGATATGAAAAAACATATATATTTTTTAAAAATTTTTATTTCATAACTTATTAAGTAAATATATAAATAATACAATCCAAAAATATTGAGAGGTCCTCATCTTTGGGTATTGGGATGCATATCACAATAACCCAAAACATGGATATAATAAAATTATTTAAAACCCCATACCATTCCCTTTAAATCCATGGATATTCAAATATTTAATGGGATAACCTGGGGATATATATGAGAAAAAGTTGATCCATAAATATTTGTTATGGAATAATCAAGACATAATATTTTGCAAGTATTAAATGTGATTTAATATTCATATCAAGGTGATATAAAAGTGTGAAAATAATAAACATGAACATCAAAGCATGGTATATGATGATAAATTCAATGTGATATAAGAATGTAGAAGAAATAAAAAACATGAAATCATAAGAATAATTCAATTACAACCATTTGATACATAATAACATAGTGTGCTTAAGAAACATGATCATGCACCATACATGGTATCACATAAGATAAAAAAATTACCCATTGAATTTCAGGGATATATAATTATGGGATTAACTATATTATTCATATATTTTACATAAAATTGTTTGCCACATAGATTATACAATATAAAAAAATATTTCATCAATTTTAGTACCATGATTATAGAGTGTGGGTTTGTTGGGACAAGAAAATTAGGAAAACAAGAAGAAGAGAATTCCATGAACATTGAAAAGGGTGGAAATAAGCCTATAAGAATAATTTGATGAAAATGTTCAAATGGGAAAAAACTGAGAAAGTAGGTTGGGGTATGCATAGTAGAACACGCTACACAGACCACCGCTATGCATGGTGTTCTACCACTTCATTAAGTACCCCACAAAATAAATAATTCAAGGGATGAGATGTTACTGCCAACACCTACAATGGAAACCATGTCCTTTGTGGGACTGGGTGGTGATTTTTCCCTTGCGAATAACCATCCCCCATGAATGAAATCATTTATCAGATGAGGTGGTACCACCAGTTCCCACAAATGAAACTAATTAGATTATGGTTATGGATGGTGATTTACTCTTATGTGAATTATTTCCTCTAAAAAAATGATTTGCTGGCTGGGGAATCCTCCTTGGGCTCTCATAAATTAATCCCCACATCCCTTGACATATGACTAGCCTTGCTTGTATCTGATCCCTCTATTATTCTATAAATGAGCCATAAGAGGGACTAAGGAAAAGAGATGAAAAAGGAGACAAAAATGGAGGCCAATGTAAGGAGCCAAGTCTCAGGGGGGTGGGGGATTTGGAGAAAGACATCGATTATTAGTAGTTAAACCCATCACATAGCATTATAGAGGAAACAAAAATCACCCGGTCATCACAAAAATTAAAACCCATTAGCAGACACCATGTCGTAGGGCATAAATAGATGAGATATTTATAGAACATCATCCCACATAGAAAAATACCATGTTGGGGAACCCTTCCCAACATAGAAAAATAATACGTGGGATGAGCATTACCCTACATAGAAAAATGTTATATGGGAAAAACCTAGCCCTATATAATAACATGTTACGTGGGTAGAATCAAGGTCCATGTAGCCTATTACTACATGGAAGGCACCCTCACCTGCATTGAAACATGTTAAATGGAGGGAACCCCATCTTACATAAGAACATTCTTTGCAAAATGGGGAATCTAAGGGATTTATACACTCCACCTCCCATCACTTCCTTCTATCATACCATCAGTCCCCACTTTGTCCCCTTCATGAGACAATGTTATGAAATCAGGTCCTTGCCTCTTCCAAATCCACGTGACATGAACTTTTAGATCATCAGGCACATTAGAGTGTCCTTTTGATTCTACATACCTATTGTAATAGGAGTCACAATGGTGGCCTCTATGAAAAGGAATATGTTCAGAATGTTTTTGATTCTACATTCCAATTGTAATGAGGGATAAAAAAATGGTTGTCACAATAACCTAACCATTTTGTAGATTGAGGAGGACCACTAGAGTTTCCCTTTGATGATGTCCAGTATTAGTTAGTACTCTCTTCCCCAGGGACCAACAGGGCATCCCTCTTAGATTAATCTCCTAGTGTTTTATGAGATAGGATAAACTCTTTCTCCACTTAGGATCCCCAAGGCACCCAAACAAGTGAGGAGATAGGAAATTAAATGTTTTTCCCTCTGTCTATGGGGATCCTACCTCATCCACTAGTGGGAAAAGTGGATCATATGGTATTTAGATATACTTATTCCTCTTATTTCTCAAGTCCATCATGACTGGCATGGTATTATAGGTTAGTGGTGACCATTAAATATACATGATCATAAATCAGAAGGGAATACTTCTAAGTTTAAGTTCCAACCAAATATTCCTTTACAATAGATTTAATAAAGAACCCCAATTCAAAGGGAATCCTCACAGGTGTAATACCCAAATTATTGAACTATGTGGGATTTGATTCCAGACTAACTAAGATATGTAAGAAGCCCCCTAGAGGCCCAAAATCAACACCCAAATTCTTCGAGCCACATTCTCAGTAGGGGTAATTTTAATCAGGAGACCATATCACATCTGGTTCCCTTAGTTTTACTTGACACAAGTCCCACACCATCTTTGACCACAAACCTTTATCTTTGACGACCTCACTGCATGATGTTAAAAAACATTTCTCTATCCTCATCACATCAACATTAATGGTGATGTGACCTATTAAAAGGCACCGAACTATGTGGGTATCAATTCCATTTAAAAGGATATATAGGAATCAAATTATACGGGTTCAATACTAGCATGAAAATATCTTCTGTCTCCGTGGATGATACTAAAATCAAGAGTCCCTCACTATGTGGATTCACACCAGTATCTTCATAACAAATGACAAAAGAATATTTGACCCATTGGTAAAAGGGTACCATTGATAGAGAACCATGGATACATAGATTTATCTCTATCAATGGAGACCCGCAGATACATACAGAATATTCCGAACACTTGCATGTTTATAATTGATCGTTAAATCAGGGTGATCCGCATATACATAAATGGAAATGAACAAAGGATTTGAAATAACATCTTAAATATATAAGAGTTTATTAGAATGGACCATAGTTCCCCCCCAAAGGGTGTGATGGGACCAAATTCTCATCCTCTTGACCAATGTGAGTCATTAAGTGTCATTTACCAAGTTCCCTAACAAACACCTACCTTTAAAAAGTAGACACATGAGTCATTATGGATTTGAGATCTCTTGGATATTTCCAGATCCATGAAAAAAATCTATTGAAGAAGGTTTTGAAGTAGTAAAACCAATGTAAATGATGGTACAAAACTCAACCCCATGCAATTAATCATTATGTTCCAGACTTTCATAAGAAACAAAATGGTGAACCTGAAGTGAATCCTGAAAAATGGTGGGAGTGTTATGTCATGTTAGTCCCCTTCCACGCCGAAAATGGAGGATAGAAAAATGATACCATCAATTACACAAATGTTCAAGATATGCTACACTGAAGATGATTTGTTTTCTATATTTTCCACATATATTGTTGGAAAATTTCAAAATAACTCTCTTTAATTCAATGGGGTCTCACCATCTTCCATGAAAACATTCATCATCCATTGGAGGGGCCAAGTCCTCAAACAAATGGAGGACACAATCTCCCACCCATCATCATCAATGTTAGGTTTAAAATGAATTTGTTTGAGAGTACCACCAAAATGGTAGACTCCCATCCTTATAGGAATATTGGTAGGCCCCGAAACATATGAATCCTCACTAGACATCAAACTAGTGATGATCAGGTATCCAGAACCAGACATCCCCAGTAGCTGTATCAAACCATTTCAAGATCTTATCCTCATAATGTGATAATTATTTCCTCCATTACCTTAGGGAGGATGATTATGTGGTTACCAACAAATTGATCCCAACAGAATAGGGGTCCTTAGTAAGGACACTATCATTAATCATCACCATCAACACTGTGGGACCCAACATCCCACTAAAAAAAATGAATTATACCGACATAAATTCAATAACAGATAACATATTTGTTGGTAACAATGATTATTTCCAAAAGATATTATGTTTTGTTGATATTAATTTAATATATCAAAAAATGTTTTTACCAACATATATATCTGTTAAAAATAATTATTCAATACCAAAAAATCTTTTACCAACATTTAAATCTGTTAGTTTATTGTATCAATAACAACATTTGTTACCAATACATGAATCTGTCATTAGAAACAATGATTACCAACAGATATTTTAACCAATTTAGAAAAATAATTTTTTATTATCATTTTTAAGACCAACGTTAATATCCAATTTATGGTTATTGTTTGTTTAATAAGAGCTTTTATATAGTTACATTTTTATTTTGGAAATGTCAAATAAATAAAATAAAAAATACCATTAAATTATTTAAAAATTTTCATATATAATTATCAATTATTTAAATTGGATTAACAATTTTTAGTTTTTTTCTATTATTTTAAATAATATTTGAATATGTTAATATATTTATTCATAAAATAATAATACATGAATGATTTGTTTTTATTTTTTTATTTTTTAAAGTGATGTTGATAATTTACTGCATTTATGTTGATTATTTTTTTTATATTTAATAAATTTAAATAAAAAAATATACCTAGCCTGCCTACCGAAGTGCCCCCCATCATCATGCACCCCACTTCCACAACCGAAGGGTGACCCAACCCAGTGCCCTATGTCTTCGTCATCATCATTGTCGTCCCTGTGCCCCGCTCTTCCGGCGACTTGTCTCATCGCCACCGTTCCCTGCTCGCCCACCGGCCCATCTCATTACTACCGTCCCTGCATACCATACACCCCACACAATCGCCTCCGTCCCTGTTCCCCTCTCGCTCGGCACACATCTCATCACTATCGTCCCTACGCACCCTTTGCCACACTTGATTGACACCATCCCCGCACGCCTGAATTCCCGATGCCGCCCTGCGTGGGAGAAAATATGCAGCCCCCAAAACATGCATCCTCTCTCCGAACCTGCTGGAATATCATGATTTGAATCACCCTCTTGAAAGATGCATCCTCTCCCCACATTTGAGTGCAATCAATCCAAGAGTAGGTAAATTTTCATCTCCAGGAAAATATATCTATTATGCAAATTTTCAGTGTCGCCTATAACCCTAGAAGAGTTTCTAGCTGCAGTCGAATCGATCTCCTTCACGATTTTCTAGAGCCACATTTGATATCACATTTCTCCACTTATTCCTCCAAGTCTCTCAACACAATTTTCTCTCCATATCTAGGTCAACACTTTTGATGTTAAATGATACTGGGAGCCGATTTTAAAATCATGGTACTACTCATCTATATTTTTCACATGTCTAATACCTCAGGTAATCATTCATCCTCTTTATATAGTTTACCAATATTCCTACACCTTGAATCTTGTACTCCTACATCCATCATTTGTCTTCTCTGCATCCTGCATTGGTTTTATATGCCAATTTATCCAAATTTTGGACCAATGTTTTATGTCGTGTATATATAGAACATATATATCAATATGTTACAATTCATTAACATATTACAATTCATTTCAATTCATTAAATGTTTATCTTCATGTGTTTCCTATGTAATCAATATAATAGATTATTATCTACTATGTAATATGTGTAATATATCAATATTTGTATGAGTATATATCAAGCTGAGGATCCAATGATCAAGTGGGTCTATCAGCCATTGCTACACTGGATCTGTATAAAGCTACGTTGTGGAATGGGTTCACGATTTTTGGATATAATGGTGGATGAAATTCATTATTTTTATATGTTGCAAGTTTGGAATTTTGAAGCTAGAGTCCAGGTTATTTGAGTTCAAGGTTGTTGGTCACGACTAAGATAATGTTGGTGGTTCGGCTAGTTCATGTTTTCACTAGAGATTTTCTTAGGACGATCAAAATATGACCAGTGGAATACTTTGAGAGGCCTTACGGTTCCCAACTGAATTTTATAGGAATATTCCTGATCCTATTAAGGTACCTAGGTTACTAATTTTTAAAGATTCAATGTGAATTCAAGTTCTTTCTCTTATCTATAAAAAACTAGTTGAATTATATTCAGTTTTTTCTACTTTATGTTAAAGTGAAGTTCATGTATCTATATGCTTATCATTCAATATGTTGTGTAATCTCTATATATGTTATCCATGAAACCTCTATGTGTTATCTATGTAATATGTGTGTATCAAAATGAATTTTCTATAGTTAATTATAATTGATTGACATTTTTTCCAGTCGCACGAGGTGTTTCTCGCAGTTTCATTACGACGTATATTGACTTTTTAGTTTGGCATATCAGTTCTCAGTCTATCTAATGTGGATGATTGTTGCTTCAACAGCTCCATTAACTATCCTCCTCAATAAGTCGTCGGTAATATTTATAAAATTTGAAATGGTCCTTTAAGATTATCTTTGAAACAATACACCTAATGCCTTAGGTTCTCATTGTATTAAAAGGTTTGTTAGATATTGATTTAGGTGTCATTGTCATTCAAAATTAATGTTACTAGATTACAAAATTTGATACTAGATATCCGTGTATTTATTTTTCTTCTCTTCCCAAGAAACAATATTACACCAAATCTTTAAAACCACTAGCTATCCTGTCAAAGACTCTGATTTGATGCATAGATCACAATTACTGGTTTTTTTAACTAGATGATGTTATATGTCTCAACTATAACTAAATTTTTTACTTATGTGGTTCCTGGAAGCTTTTTTTGGGAATTTCATCAGAATAACCAAGTAGTGGAAATAGATAATGACTTACTAGTCACTTGTAATGTAAATGATAAATTTAAACAAAAAACAACAGGAGTTGTTGTGGTCACTGATTATATAATCTTCTTTTTATTTTTATGGGATGAATTATTATTTCTAAATATTCATTGGTTTTCCATTTTAATTTATTTTATTGTCATATTCAATTTTGTTTTTCAATGCCTTAGGTAGATTTAGTTTCTCGAAAATAATTGATGATTTGAACTTAATAATGATGATATGGTTAGATTATTACATTCTTTGTTATGTGCTAAGAATATATAGAAAAGAAAGACACTAAAATGATTTCCCCACATGATCACATTGAATTCAATTCAATGTTTACCAATAAAATGAGATGATAAATGTCTAGAAGTGGAAAAAAAGATTGGTTTTGTTAATCCTTTTTTCAATGGGTCGGGTGATGTTAATAATGACATGGGAATGATATTAATTTTGTTTTAGAATACAGATTCATATGCCTCTTGTTGATTAGAAGAATAATTTTATTGAATATATTGCCTTAGATAGGAAATATTCCATTTAATCCTTAATAATGTGTATCATGAAGAGCCACAAGTTTTAGGTTCATCAGCAGTTGTTCATAGAGTGTGAACTGTAGTCAAGGACTGCATGTTTAAGGTAACATATCAATGCTTAATTTCTGTTTGAGTGTTCACACAAACCTCATCTCACTCTCATACTATTTCTTTAATTGTGAATGCACCATTTTATTCCATTAGTTTGTGATGGGGTGTGCTAAGTAGTCGAAGCCTTCCTGTGTAAGTTAATATATTGAGGCTTAATTGATTTTTGAGTGATCACACCAACCTATTTATTCCCATATCATTCTTATACCATGGCTTGAAATTTGAAAGTACAACTGGATTTCAAAGAAATACTCAAGATGCGTGGGGACTGCTTGAGATTACAAAGAATGAAATGAGGTCCCAGATATTACTAAACACCTGATGGATGTGAGAGTATGATAAGAATCTTGGGTTTCTATTTTATGTTTTATTTCGTACATCTCAATTTTGTGTTTGGAATGTACAACTTGAGTTTCTTTTTGGAATGTATTCCTTGAAGTACTGCTTGAGTTTCTATTTTTTTTATTATAAGTTGGTGAATTTCTACATTTATGTAGATTTCTAACATTCTTAATTATTGAAATAGGTTGATTTTGGAAGATTATGGATGGATTTTAGAGGAGTATTAGATGCATCTTGGGTATCTATTTCTTTAGTTAAGTTGAGTTTCTATTTGGAATGTACATCTTGAAGTACTACTTGAGTTTCTGTTTTTTTCCTTTGTTGTTTTTATTATAAGTTGGTGATGTATTCCTTTTTTACAGATTTATTACTGAAGTGGGCTGATGGTGATAGACCATGGATGGATTCTATAGGAGTATGAGAAGAATCTTGGGACTTACAGTGGTAGATCAAGATGTGCACGAGTCTATACCAAAATCTCATCTATTTCCAATCAACGTTGAACCTGATTCTATTAGAGTGATTCTTTTTTTCATGTAGAAAACTAAAATGGCGGTATCATGGGGTTACGTTTTTTGTTTGTAAATTAAGATATTATAATTTTTTGTTTTATATTCAAGAATCTTAATAAAATAACAGACACACACACACACAAATTTTTAGATATTTGAACATGCTTTGTCAATGGAGTGTCGGAGCTGACTTGTTGGTCGATCCCTGGAGCTGGCATGGAGTGCTGGAGCTGGTTGGAGCTGGCTTGGAGTTCTAGAGCTGACTCGCTTGCTAGTCCTTGGTGCTGGAGCTAGCCCACAGGCATGGAGTGCTAGAGGTGACTTGCTAGCTGGTCCCTGGTGTCTGGAGCTGACTCGCTGGATGGTCTCTGGTGTATGGAGCTGGCTCATTGGCATGTCGTGGATGGTGGGGGTTGGATCCTGTGGGGTGGTAGGGGTGTCGATCCCATTTGGGGCCTATGTTTTTGTATTAAATTTCATATTATTGATATGACTAATTTTTTTACATGTGTAAAAATCATTTCTATTTAATGACATGATAAATTAATTAATATTATATGAAATTTTACTAGATTTAAAAAATTTCTGATTTTTATTCAAAAGTAATTTTTAAATACATATTATATGTTGATAATATGATTATCTATAGAAAAATTTGTAAATAGAATCTATTGCTAAACACTTTAACCAACATATATATTATCTGTTTGGTATTATTATAATTGTAACAGAACTATTTGATCTGTCGCAAAAACATTTAGTGACATAGTTTTCACCAACAGTTTTGTAATAGGGACATATATGCTGGTAAAACGTTTTACCAACATAAAATACACTTTACCAATAGATATACCTCTGTTAGAAAAAGTGAAGTATTTTGTAGTGTCCTCACCATGAAGAGGACACCACCCCATGCCCCCCTAACCAAAGTCAAATTGACTAAGGTCCCCAGGGTATCCTGTAAAGGGAGACGATCAAATAATAAAGAATAGGCCATTGTCATTATTCTTGCTGATCAATCACGCCACATAAATATGGAAGAAACCTACATTAATATGTATACTCCTACTTACTCTCATGAATCTCACCATTCAAATAAAGTGGAAAATAGATAGATGAGAATCCCTGCTCACAAATATAAATCATATCAGTCAAATATCATTGAAAAATATGAGTAGATGCAAATTATTGGTCATTCACATCAATCCCACCTAGTAAATACAATAGAAATAAACCAGTTGATGAAAATACATTTCAATTCAAATGAAGACCATCAACCAAATGTGATAAGAAAACTATGAGTAGACACAAATTCCCCCTCATTCACATAAATCCTTCTATGAAAACATGTTAGGAAATTACATCCAGATGAAAATTCATTTAGATTCATACCAATTTCATTAGACAAATATGATGGAAATCAAAAAGTGTATTTAGATACCTACACTAGAACATCAATTCCACTATGCAAATATTGAATAAATTGGAGATCACAGTCAACATTTATCAACTACAAATAAGGGGAATACATAAGTTCCTATCCTGAAATTATAATGGGAATATATTCCCATTACCTCTAAGGATGTTTCTTAGCACATACAAGTAGTGATTGTGGGTCAGACATCAATTCCTGGCCATATCAAACAAACCAGGAGTGATGTGATAGTGTTAGAGGAAAAAAATAAGGAGTCCATCCCATAACCCCATATCCTAAAGTGGAGTCGCTCATACACACAATGGGGTTGTCACATAGAGTCATACACGTATTCCTACTCCCATCTAGGAGGGTTGTCAGCACTATTTTGTGATAAATGGATAATAGGATCGGGCACAAATACCATTTAAAATAGGGGTAACCGTTCCACATTAGAGGCCTTTCCTGGGGATGCATATATTCCTCACATAATTTCAAAATATTTCCAGTATATCCCTATAGAAACATGGGAACCAATCAAATTGGCACCCATATATAGATTCCATCACATATCGTAAGTAGCCTCAATCTCATAAAATAGAGTGCCTAAGAATAGACTGCACTAAAGGTAACTGGAATATGAAGGGCCAACTCATAACCCCACACTACTAGATTTTTGAGTTTTTGAGGCCATAAAATGTCTATCATAGGTTTCCCATCATCCTACCAATGCATTACCAAAGTATAAGAATGAAATTATTAGTTGCGAAGGTCCTTCCCACAACATTTTCAAAAGCATATTTGAAGGTCCTCCTAAATAATCTATCATGAAGGCTTCATTCATGGGAAAAAAATGATCTCTTAGGGGAGCATTTCTACTAATTATCATTATGAAATACCTCATCATGTTCACTAGATAAAACAACCTGAAGTTCATCCCCCAGCTGTCATCCACCCTGAAGGTCCTACCCAGTGTATACACTCTAAAAATTATCACTAATGTTGTACATAAATCTATGATGGTAGTTCTTATCATAATGGAATTCGTTGTGAATGCCATCTGTGTAGTGACATCTCATTATATCTAGATGATCCTCCCCTTGAAGTGTCAAATACAAGAAAGACCCCATATTCCAAGGTTCTTTGAAATATGGGGTCTGACATGTTACATACCCTATCAATAAAGAGTGACATCCTTTCTCAATCAGAAGACAGGATTGGGGAATTACTCATCCCCTGATCCACTCCCATACCATTACCATACCAATCAACCCTCTACTAGATCCACTGTATATGATAAAATAGTCCTGAAGTGATCTTGTAGGGATGATAAAGTAAAGGAGTCACTCAAAAAATAATAAAATGATATTTTTTCCATGAGAAGATAATTGAACAGTGATGAAATACCCATTATGTTTTGGCCCCCATCCACTTCTCTATTCGATATTCTAAAGTAATTTTAATAAGAATTCATAAAACATATCCATCAAAATCACTAGAAAACTCTCCATCAACCAAATGAAAAATTATTTATTTACAATGGGTAAACATACCATGTAAAAATTTTGGGAGAGCTTCATCATCAAATTAACTTAGAATCAATTCCTTCTACGCGATGACCAAAAACAGATAAGCGATGAAAATATCTTCAATCAGAAAGCCTAAATGCATTGCATGAGATGAACCATATAATTTTTGACACCCAACCTAGTGTTCATATCTAGGGATGGGGGATCATGGATCTTTTCATTTCAACCCACACCCTATTCAGCAAAACATGATGGAAACGACCTTATGTAATGTCATTATTCCAAGGTGGATACCAAGAAGGACCCATGCTCAAGAAAGATGATACACTCAACCAGAATTGACATTGAATAAGTCTCAAAATCAATAGGACTGATGAGACAAATACATAAAAAACTAAAAAAGCATTCAATTGAGAACATTTGGTAGGAATCACTCTTAGGGGATGAAAATCATCAAGAACTGATAATTTGATCATAAGGAAGCAGTTTTTTATAGAATCCTAATTATATCCATACCTCACTCGAATAAGGATAGATGATATCAATAGAGAAAAGATAGTACTAGATTCCTCAACAGCATGAGATTAGCCCCAACCTGTATGTATGGGGGAATCATACAACAAAATTCCTCTGTATGACAAAAAAATTTGGACTGAGGAACAAAAATAAGATAAAGGGAGCAACCCAAGCATGTTGGGCTGGGGTAATTTTTACCTCAGCCACCCCTTTAATGGAAATCAGTATTTTCTGATTTAGAGAGGATTAAATGTGGTATGGTCTCCCATTAAATCCCCTACTATGACCCATTTCACTCATAAAAGAGGTATACAAAAATACTTCACAGAGGTTCCCTCTGATCCACCCTTCGCCAAGAAGATTAAAGAGGTTCTCGGAAAGAAAGTGAGTGTTCCAAAAAATTTCACAAAAAAACCCTCTAATAATTTTACGTCTAGTATTATAAAAAAATGAATTATGTATTTATGAGAATAATTGATGTCAATATTGTGGATGACACTATAAATTTTGAAAATAAAGATGAGAAAGAAGAGTATGGATCTATCTAATACATGGTCCACACTGAGATTAATGAAGAAGTTGTGTGTACACAGAAATAGAGTATCACCTTAAATTTGGGTGCTCCCTCCTTCTATATCATACTACATCTTCAAAAAATATATAACAAGAATAAAGTCATGTCCGCATACAATCTGCATCCTCCTCTTGTTGGGGACAAGCTTTATATTCTCAACAAAAAATTCTTTTGTTAGAAAATAGAAATTAAAGAGTTAAGGTGAATCCAAGTTGAGTTTCTCTAAGGTATCATTACTATTGAATATAATCTTTAGGAAGATCCCTACCATACATTTTCAATAGTTCTACCTCAATAATATGGATTCAACTTGTTGATTGAAGCTGGCCTAGGAAAACTACCCAAATTGTTTCTTGGACCCTTAGTTTACCTAGACCTGATCATTGAGGGATATCAATATTTCCCACCATTAAAGATACATCTGAAGTGGGTTTAAGAAAATCCTAAAAGATGTCCCTGTCAAGATATTATCCTCGAATAATTGATGATTCAATACACCATATCCTAAAAATTACTATACCTATCTAAGATTCTATTCAAAAAAACACTCATCAAGGAATTACTGACACCATAGAGTCATTGATATATTTATTGGAATATACAGAAGAGTGGAATTCATTTGTAAAAATGGAACAAAACCTTACTCTGACAGGGTGAGAGACACCCCACCAACTCCAAACGTTGGGAGTCTTATGTTTCCAATATTTAATGGATTAGGTGACCCAAAACAACATATGGCACACTATGTTTCCCATTGTGATACCATGATGGGATCTTTTGAGAAATAGGAAGCCGTGAAACATAGAGTATATGGAAAACCCCTAAAAGGGATGACATTTATATAGTACACTAGTTCTCCAGCTCAGTAAAACATAGGATGGGAAGACCTATGTTGGATGTTCCTCTATTATATCATATCAATGTTGCAAAAAACAAAAATCAGTGACCTCTTGAATTATAAATAAAGAGAAAATTAGAGAGTCTCAAAGTTAAATTTCAGATTGAAAGGGATGGAATAATTCATTAACCTACCACTTCCCCAAGAAGACACGTCAGCTTTATGAATTTAGAAACTTTGTGATGAGATGAAAACATCGCTCATATTGATAAAATCTAATGGTTAGATTTCAGATTTCTACTCCATTTCCAAAATAATGGGATATTCTATATAGTGAACTATGATCATGTCCGGAATAACTCCATCTATTCTAAGGAAATGAATATGAAAATAGAAGGTTTGCTCTTCCACACTTAAACTAGCCTCCATACCAGCCCCAAATCCAAAACCTACGCTTTATCATGCAACAACCCTTGGGAATAAAAAACAAAAACTTCCTTACCATCATGAGTGAAGGGGACCTAGGTGGAATCAATTTAAAGATATAATGAAAAAATTTTACTCATTCCAAGATGATCAAGTATGTATCTATTTTATATCCACTATGGACAATGATTTACTCCACCTTCCAGAACCTAAAAGGCCGGAAAAGGTAGGTTTTGACAACCAGTCATATTATTTCACCATCCATATAATGTTGGAAAAATCCATTTAGGAATTCTTAATCTTCAAATACATCCTATAGGGAATGATATATTTTGAGTAGGTAAGGTTGGGAAAGCTACCGGCACAGGTTTCATATGTTTCTACTACTTCCCCTAAGGAAGGATGTGAGTGAAAAGATGTTGTTGGCAAAAAGGAAAAAAGTTTTATTATTAAATGAATTGAAATATATGAAACTAAACTCATGGAATTATATATGAATAGTTGAAACAATAAACTATTCCCCTTGCCAAAGATACTATACTAGATCCTATCATCAGCCCCACAAACCTCCAACACCATGAATTTCAAAAAATGGCCAGGTTGGAAAGATAAAGAGCATGCACAGGAGGAAGAACCTACATCAAGGTTAAATCCCACTTTGACTCTCTCAAAATTTATTTCCTTAGATATGAAACAATGGGAACCACCCTACCAAACAACACCACAAGAAATTATTAGCTATAAAATTTCATAATCAGATGAGGATTTAATATTTTGTTCACATAATTTCATTCATTTAAAGAATCACTTCTCCAATTCTAAATATGGATATGATCCTGAGTTCCTCATACCTAATTGGGGAGGCATATGAAGAAACCACAAGAACCAAGAATACTAGGGAATACACATTCATGATAAGAACCAAAATTATAGCCTCATCCTTACCCGAACTATATATGTTTCAGAACCTTGTGGAAGACTCCTTCATCAAATTCAATAGGAGTAGGAAAATAACCTACATTGGACAAAGCCACCCTGACCATATCACTCTAGAGTATCAAGTAGATGGGTTACATTAATCATATCACCCTTAGTGGGAGGAATACCTTCCTAGACCAACCCACAAATGACATTAGCACCTCGAACCCTAGTTTTTGGGTTCGATCCATCAACATAAAATACTCAAGTCCCTAATGTGTATGTGATAGGGTTTCCCCATATAGGAAATCTCAGGCCATTAGACAAAAATTATGACACCCTATAATAGTTATCCTTTCTACTGGATAATCTATTGATATTTTATTCCTTGATATTGTCAAAATACATTAAGGAAGAACTCATAGAGGCTTGTCTAAGCCCCCGTGATTTTGAATCCAAAGTGGCCACTACCAAGGTCTATCCAACAAACAATGATTCTATGGAATGTCACACAGTTATCTATTTCATATATCAAGTTGAATATTATGTTCTACAAGGGATCATTAGACCCTTATATGAGTCTGGCATGATAAATGGTGTCAATGTTCGAAATTTTTTCATGGGGAATGAGTCTAGAGTTATCCTCATTCCAGTAAAAACACTTTTCCAACTAGGATGCATCGAGGAAAAACTGGTGCTTCTTTCATAACACTAATGGTCTATGAAAAAGGGATAAATATCCTTTAGGCCAAATCAAGTTGAAGGATCAATTTGGATACCTCATAGCCAACATATAATTTTTGGTGGTTTGGTAGAACACTACCTTAAATGGCTTTCTATGAAGGACATGAATGTATCAACAAGTGGAAATCCCCTCATCATACCATAAATGCATCAAATAATGAACTAATGAACAAATTGGGATGTTGAATTATGATATGTACCCATTAAAATCATGTGAGTAGCGCTATATTGATGTAGGATTATATCATAGGTCAGGGAAATAATACATAGTCAATGGTGTTTCTTGGGTCACCGCCAAGAATGGTTTGGAAATGATCTTGAAAAACCTCTAAAAAAAGACCGATTAATAATAGGTGTTAACCATCAATAAGAGTGATCATATGAGTCCAAAATCAATCACATATTTAGAAATATTCATGGTTTCAGTCATGACCACTAAGTCTAATAATGTTGAAATGTTTTCAGAATCCTCATACAGTGGTGAAATCTCAGATGAAAAGTCCTTCATTATATCCCCAAATATCTAGGAAATACTTTCCTCACCAACTGAGGGATAACTGTTTGTATCATCACCCAAAAAGGACGAAGAAAATCCTTCTCTATCACTCACCCTATCCACTCCAGTGTTTCATAGAATTCCAACACTATCAACCAAGGGAGAGGAAGTCACATAATATTTTGAATGTCAAGATATTGAATCCTCTGCTAACTTGGAATATCTTACCACACTACATTATCCACATATGGATAAAGTGGAATAAGATAAAGAGGAAGAAGAAGCGGAAGAGGTGGCCTATATGAAATCCCCTCTAGTATTTGAGGAAGACACTTATTCCCCAATTGATGTAGTCATAGAAATAAATCCCGATACAATATAATACCCACAAACCACATTAATTATTTAAACAATGAATTCTAAAGAACATGAGGTATATACCTCCTTCCCAAATTATCATTGGGATATGTTGAACTAGAAGTCCGTAGAAATTAAATGCCTCAATACCAAGGTGGCCACTCACCCCCTAGGCATGCCTGAGGACCATCAAGGCTATAAACAAGTAGTCAGAAAAACCAACAAGAAACATGCTAGAAAATTGAGGATAAAGATGATGAGATCATCAGAAATAACTTCATTATGGAAGTCAAATATCCCAAATATCTATTCAATACCATCCCCATCAAGAAGAAGAATGATAAAATCAGTGTTTTCATTGATTTCAAGTATCTCAACCGACACTACCTGAAAGATGATTTCCTAGTCCCGATCATAGATCTATTGATTGATGCAACAAGTAGATATCATATTATCTCCTTCATGGTTGGATATTTAGGAAACAATCAAATCTGAATGTACTAAAAGTTGAATAATAAACAATCTTTAGGGCCCCCGATGGAGTATTTTTCTATTATGAAATACCCTTTGTCTTGAAGAATTATAGAACTATGTACCAATATGTCATGCATCACATCTTCGAACCCTTCATGGGAATGTATTTTGATTGATAAGTTGATGATTTTGTGGATAAATATCGATTAATCTTAGAACACTTGGAGGATCATTAAACTATCTTAAATAAATTTTGATAGAATAACCAAAAAATGAATTCATTGAAGTGTTATTTTGGCATTACCTTAGGGAAATTTATCAGTTTCTTCATATACTACCAGGGCATCAAAGATGACCCCAAGAAGACAACGTCAATCCATGGCATGTCACCTCCCTAAAATCTCACATAGTTGAGAAGAAATAAAGCGAACATAGAATGAATTTGGAACTTTATGGAAAAAATTATAGAAAAATGTCATCCCTTCAAAATGTTGATGAAAAAAGGGGTTATATATCAGTGGATAGATGTTTTTTAAGAAAAATTCAAAAGTTTTATGAAATATATCTTGAGACCACCAGTATTAAGGATTCCTGTCGAAGGATGGTCACTTATTTTTTATATGATAGCATTAGAGTGATCATTGGGTTTCTTTATCTCACAAAATAAGGACATCGACAAAAAAATAGCCTTTATTAGCTCAGTAAAACCATGATCGATGCTAAGACTTGTTATTCTGTTATCGAGAAGAGCTATCTGTTACTAATATTTGTATACCATAAGATGAGAAACTACCTACAACATCATGAGGTCAGTTTTTTCTCTCCTAGGAACCCACTCAAATATATTATAGAACTTCCAATGTTGACCAGACATCTTCCATGGTGGGAAGTCATCCTCTAGTAGCATGAAATTCAGTTCATGCTTAAAAAAGATGTCACTAGTCAGACACTATCAGATTTTTTATGGATCACTCCTTGTATTAAAAGACTTAATTATACACTTAACTACCTGATAAAGATATTTTATCTCTACAAGTGGGACCCCAAATATATGATATCTATTTAGACAATTCATATAGAAGTTTGACGAGGAAGAGGATAGAAGAACCCAAACTCATCAAAGTGGGGTTGGGATTCCTGTGCATGTCCTCCGTAAAGGCATTCCAACCTTACTCATTTATATTTCCAGAAGTGTTGATGAGTAATGAAGTAGAATATTAGGATTTCATGGTAGGTCCAGAGTTGGAACTGTAGGTACATTTCAATCACTTAATGATATAAAGAGATTTAGAACAGGTCATTATGCAAATCAATGAGGATTATGACATTGAAAAGGAAGAGCTAATCCCCATATTAAACAATGTATATGAATTAATAGTGGAATTTCCCTTGAATATTACACTGAATCACATCCAAAAGTCATATAATTCCCAAGTTGATGCATTAAGAAATGTAGTCGCAGCTTTAGCTGATCTAGATCGGGAGAAAAAGTCATTATTATTCCACCACACCAGATGTTATCCCATTTCTTTAAAGCCCATAGGGAAGAGATCAATGATATTATCTCTATTCCTAAACTATACGGTCATACCACTAGCTGGGTGATTCCCATTGTGAACTAAATTTAAAAGGGAAAGCTATAACTAGATAGTGATAGGAAAGAGAAAATATAAAGAGATGAAATTAACTTTGTTCTGTATGACATCATGAATTATCAAAAGTCCCTCTACAAGACTTTCCCTAGCAAAGTCCTTATAAAGGAAATTAATGGAGAAGATACTTCTTATATCATGAAGGAAGTGAAAACTGGATCCTATGATGTCCACTAGTTAGGATACAATATTTTCCATCAAATCCGAAGGCAATATAATGTAGTACTAAACTAAATTCACCAAAAAGTTCCAATACTTCCATGTTCATGCCAACTTCATTAACCACCCCTAAAGTTTCTTCACATGACCAAATAATCCTTTCCATTTTCCATATGGGGAATGGATATGTTGTGAGAACGTATCCTCCTTCTATGACAAAGATGTTTAAGTATATTCCTACTGTTACCAAATTCTTATCCAAGTGGTTCAAATCCATATCCCTCAAAGAGGTGTTGGTATGTAAAATTTTCATCTTCATGAGAGAAAACATCATCACCATATTTGGTGTCCCTCATAAAATTCTGACAGATAGTTCCAATAATTTCTGTTCTACTAAACTTAAAAATCTATATCAGGAGTATGATATCAAGTCCAACCATTTATCCCACTACCATGAAATGCCTAACAAATAGATAGAGGAATTTAAAAAGACCCTATAAAATATACTCTAGAAGATGGTAGATAAGGATAGATAATCTTGGTCGGCCAAGATCCTACATTCCTTCTGGTATTATCAGACTATGAACCACACTGCCACATAGGTGACCCAATACTCATTAGTATACATGAAAAGGCTATCCATCCCATAAAAGTTCAATTTCCCTCAATACACATTACCATATGTGATAAGTTATTGATATATGAGAAATATTAGAATTGTATGGATGAATTGGATCAAATGGAATAGAAGATATTGTGAAACTTGTTTCATTTGGAAGTCTACTAAAACGAGAGTGCATGATCCTTTAATAAAAATGTCCATATTTGATCTTTACTCTAAGGAGAGATGGTGTTGGTGCTCAGGACTCCGATGATACCTAGAAAGAAACCTACAAAGTTAGAACCAAAATTAGAGTTACCTTATCCCATACGTAAGGTCTACTCTAATGTATCTTATTCTATGATTTTAATGGAAGGATAGTTTACTATGTCTCCCACCAACACAAGGTACCTGAAGAAGTGTTTCATATAACAACATGAAACATCATCTTGATCACATGATGTTAAAATGAATGGTACATCATCACGATCACAAGACATTAAATTTCATGGAAAATAATCCTAATGACATGACTTTAAACTATATAAATGGTATTTTTAATGTGAACTTAAAAAACATGACATCTTTTTCCATGTTGGAAGACAATAAATTGTATGACACCAACATCCTCAATTTACGATGTTAAAATGAATGAAACCATATTTTCCTCACAAGAAAGGTCATAACACCCAATATCAACCATCAAACATTTTATATTACAAAACTACATGTGGATTGATTCCTATCACAATTGGATACGTAGTACCACCAAGACCTCTTGTGTAGGTCCAGATACAAATTTCCATGTATTTGTAAGATACATTTTTTACGAGCCCTTATACCCAAGGCCTCTTTTCATATCGGGATTATGTTTCTCATTGGTCCACAAAATACTCCTCTATATAACTGCAAGACACAAATTTCCTCATCGCATGATGTTAAAATGCACAAGAATTATCATTTCAATCCAGGATTCACTACACACAAGGTAGATTTATGCAATAGAAAGATTAAATGACCCTAACACCATGTGAGAGTCAGATCCACTAGATACGTATTGATGATCATATGTCTAATTTTGGGCACATCCATAATAAACTTTCTTTCCACATTGGATGAACCACATTCATTCCTAAATACATTAAATTGCATAGTTCCTCAATAAATACATGTGACTTGATTCCTTTCATCACTAAATACCTAGGGATGCCAAAATTTCCATTCTTTGGACCACTCAAAACATTCCCCCTCTTTCACATTTAGTCGCCTTCAACCTCACTACATGATGTTGAACTGAATGATATTTTGGACTACATGTGGCTTGATTCCTATCCACATAGGATATGTTGTGATACCCAAATATCTAATCCTAGGTCAAACCAAAATAAAAAAATAGTTAATAAAAAAATCCCTACTCAACATATGGATCATACATACGTAGAGAGGTCCTAATTAGAACGATGTGTGGCTTGATTATTATCATCATAGGATATGCAGTGATTCCCAGATCTCTAATACTGTGTCCAGCAACCACGAAGGATAAAAATTTCATCCTCCCTATGTAAGGGCCATACCTACACAAGGAGTTTTTTTAGAAACATGTATGGATTTATTCTCATTTTGATAAGAATCGTAGAGATGCAGAAATTTTTTATCCTAGTCCAGCCACCACAAATTTGAAATTACCCTATCCCTTTTTATCACATATGTGTCGTGGAATAAAGTTTCCCCCCCCTTTTTTCTCACACCAGGAACTTACCACACGGCCTTAAGAGTTTCAGAAAGGGATTCCCTATATGATCAAGGCATATGAATCCACATTTGGGTTTCCATCGTCCTCATCACAAGACCTTAAGAGGAACACCTAATGTCCAAACCGCACGACATTAAAATGTGTGGTCAAATCCAGTTTGAGAACTACATATGGATTGATTCCCACCATCACATGATACATAGTGACACCAAGGTCTTTAATCATGATTCCAACCATAATATTCATTCTTCATGGTAGGGAACATATGTCCTTACCACAATACATTAAACTATATAGAGAATATCCTTACCACGTGACATTAAACATCAAGGTACCTCAAGAACTAATTATGGTTTGATTATCATTTTGATGAGATATGTAGTGATTTATAGACCTCGTTTCCCTATCCTAGTAAGAGGGTAAATAACTAAAATGTCTACATATCTTATATAGAAACAAATATCTATTCAAAAGATCTCATGTTTGGGTTCCTCATTCAGGGATCTATAATGGAAGTAGAAACATCCTCTACATATTAGTTAGATCTATGTAGGGAATCTCACATTCCATGGAAAATCATGTTAAATATTTTTATTATGTACTAGAACAGATTCCTTTAAATAATCATACTCTATAACCTGGGAAATTTTGGATCTTCACAATCCACCTCTAGAAATCAGAAATGAAGGGTCAGTTTCCTAAGGAAACCTTTGTTTGACTATGGACAATATACCTGAGTTGTCTCTGCATCAATTACCCACAAAAAATACAATCATGCAAAGGAAAATTCATCCATATGAGAGGCCCCTTCTATCTCCTTAATCCCTAATGCATTTTTCCCATTTCATTTCTCTTTATTTGAGAATCCTCATAAACATGGTTTACAATTTATTTCCCCTCATATCCAAGGCCGGTTAGAACACTATGTCCTGATGAACATTCCGTTACTCATCATTTCTATGAAAAATGATCCTATCTATATGACACAACACTTCAAGACCCCATTCCATCCTTACAACATAATGTTAAAATGCATGGTTGAGTCATAGTCTCATGAGACTAAACTACATGATGTATGAAACTATGTGTGTCTTGATTCCTTCCACAGAAGTATACATAGTGAATTATGAATATCCCATCCTGGGTCCAGTCATAGGAAGAAGATAAAAATTTCTTTTCATTGTGTATGGTCCTGACTTGCATGGGGAATCCTAAAAGAACTATATATATACTGATTCTTGATTTGACAGGATATATTCCAACAACTTGATCTTATATACCAGCCCAACCATAAGAAAACAATCTCTCTATCTCTCTTATACATGAGTTAGTTCATTATAGGAGGGTCCAATGTGTGTATCACCCCACTTGTGAGCTCGTATTCAAATGAAAACTCCCCTTCCCCATGCATGAGTTTGATCGATGCATGGGGAATCCTTTCTAAGAACTAGTGGGGGATTGATTATCATTTTAGGAAGATACATAGCAATGTAAAAACCTTATGTATCTATCCTAACCATAATAATAGTAAATATCATTCCTATGTATGGGTCAGACCTGGGTAAGGGAAACATTTCGACCCATTACTGAGAGATTTATACATGAAATTCTACTTTCAAATTCAGGCCCATTCCTTTCACAAACCAAGATCTATGATTGGGAAGTCTAAATATCCATAAACATCCCTGGACATCAGAAATGGAGGGTCAGTCTCCTGAGGACACCTTCATTTGACTATGCACAATATTCCCCAATTGGATCTTCATAAGTCTCCCACAAAAATGGAATGTCAACAAAAGGAAAATTCTTCCACAGGAGGGGAGTTTCCTATGTCCATATTACATGATGAATTTTTTTCCAACATCACTCCTTAGATTTAAACCCCTCAAATTTCAGCTTACAACCATCCCCATTCATGTCTAAATACGATGGAACATTCTTCGATAGGTTTCCATGAAAAGAGAAAATCCTTTATCCCTCGGTCATAGCTAAGTGACATTAATTATTAGACCTCGAACATCCTTTTCTTAAGAATCTAAACTGAATTTTCCATGTATGGGATACAAAAACATAAACTGCATCATGCTATAGCCAACTTTTACATAATCCAAATTAATGTAGGAGTGGGTTCTCATTCATGACAATTTCTGATACATACATCCTCATCATTTTCACGCATCATTCTCTTTGACTATGCACAATATTCTCTAGTTGGATCAACATAAGTCTCCAGCAAAATAGGCCTGTTAACCAAGGGAAAATTAGTCCCTCTGAGAGGTTTCTTCTATCCATGTACATACCAAAAACATCATGATGGAAACATTTCATATGGTAACTCCTCATGTGCTTTCCCCATATCATGTCTTAGATTCATAAATCATGAAAATAGGGTCTCAAAATCCCCCATTCATGTATAATGAATTTTGGGACATTGTCTCCCAATAAGCATGGTTGGGGTCATCACCCCATGAGTATTGGATAAAGCTATTTGACCTGAAATAGTAATCATATTAGTCTATATTCCATGACATTAAACTACCCATGAAAAGGCATGGTACTCTCTAGGTTGAAAACCCACAAAGGGAACCCAAGGTAAAAGTCAAGTCCCAGCTCCCTAAACCTAAGTGCGACATGGTTTAGAAAAAAATCGATAAATCAAAAAAGAAGACATAAAAATGTTAGTTAAAAACCAAAAAAGGGATACCTATGAAAAATGCATGTAATAAACACTTAGACTGAAACATAGTAGAATTAAAAAAATAGGGTGGTAATAGAAAAGACACAATGATTGTAAGGTTTTACATGAAAACCTAGAAACAGTCGAAATATGCTCACTTATTAAATTGTCTCATGGAAACATTATATAATTACTTGATCATGTTGATTTTATTATTCCATCTTGCAATTGAAATTGATATCCATTTGAGATTATCTATAGAAATATGAACAGTTCTAATTATTTGGCAAGAAAGAATAAGATAAATGATAATTATTGGGGGAATTTTTTTTCATTTATTTATTTAATGAGAAAAGATGTTAATCCACATCCTATAGTCTCTCGAAATAAATACTAATAACAAGAAGAAATAAAAAATAATAGAACACATGAAATGAATAGAGTGAAGCTTTGCTTTCATGGTTTAGCAAATCGACTACTGCCCGACTTGAGCCACAAAGGGTCCATTCCAAACTAGTTATTTTCCATCCTTTGGTTTCAACTATTGCGGCAACATATTTAATGATGGCCTTAGGATATCAACTCTTTTTATTGATTGATTTGAATCTAGAATTTGTGTGATAACATGATCATTAATGCACCATATCCCCATCAAAACTTTCATTTATTGATGAAAAAAGAACCTTTAACCAAAATACATAAGCCATAAATTATAAAATCTCTATAGTATATGCGATGAATTGATCATAAGATCATGCTTATTCAATAACTAGATAATGTAGTTCAGTGGTAGTATCCTTTATTACTTCTACATGATGATTGGAAGAAATAAATTGAAAAAAGGAACATTCATAAGAAGCTAAGACTTCTCAAGAAATGAGGATATAATGGATAAGGATGTACATGTTCTAGAAAAGAAACCCACCAAAGCCTAAACCCAGGATATTTTGAAAAAATATATCCTCAATTTCTTCCATTTATTCTAGAGGGGTCTATGAACTGAGAGTAATAATTTGGTGCCAGACCCATTTTTTCACAGCCTGGTGTTCGATAACTACACTGGGATCCTAAATTGGTTTACACACTTCCATAGGTATGTAATCTGAAGTTTCAATTACACTAGATAGTATTCTTTTAACGAATGAATCCAATTTAGGAAAATATTCTATCTCTACCTATTGTTAAGTCCTGATAAAAAGAATGATATGAGTAATATTAATTTTTACAGTTCCCGAAGCTATTCCATTGAGGCCAAAGTCAGTAGGGATGCTGGTAGAGCCACTAAAAATAATTAGACCTGCACTGTATTTAGTAAGGTGGACATTAAGGACAAGTCTCCCCTTAGGTTCATAGAGCATCAGGATGAAAAGAATTATTTCTTAAAAATACATAAAGAAGGTGTGTCAAGAACTGATTTGGGAGAGGTTAGAAGTTTGTGAACCTTTCAGATTGTTACCAATAATCCCAACGTGATAGTATTACATTTATAATTCAACATAATCCCATGACTGGATGATGAAAGTTTCAACAAATAGAAAAGAAATTTTCATGCCATAATATTCATGCATTATCATCAGCAACAAACAGTGATGGATAACAGGGTGAGAATCCTTAATCTAGGGAATAAGAAAATAGGAAACCTATTGTATATGTCCAAATTCTTGAAATTTTTTTTAAGGAGTATAGATTTATCATATTTTTACCCTATCTACCCATGAAACCAAAGTTATATCTCAATATTAGATGACGTAGGATCATTCCATTGAAGTCCATTTACTATTAACAATAACAATTCCAAATGGTGCAGTGTAATGGATATAGGTAAAGTGGGAAATATCACTCAACATCTTGAAAATACAATCAAGGCCCAACGGTTTTGATCTAATGGAAAAAAATATTGAGAAGTGTAGTAGAAAAGGAAGAATGACAGATTGTTGTGATATACTGATATTTTTAGCATCGACAATGTTCATCCACCAAGACAATTAAGAATTGAAACATCCCACAAAGATGATGCGGAGACCTACATTCTTCAATATAACCTAATAATTTGTATTTACATGTAAGGGTGGGAAAACAAAGTGGATGGGTTGTCCCACTTCCTTTTTGGATGCCATCATTAGGGTCCAGACTATGATAGAGGTATAAGAATCATGGGATATAAAGATCCCCCCACTTAGGAACATGATGAAAAATCATACTAGTTAGAGATATGACTCGCCTAATTTTGTATCTTCATGTGGTATGCTAGCCTAAATCAATAGAAGGATAGTACTAAACCTGAATGCCTCTCAATTTTTAGGTAGGATGAGTCCAACGATGTCAAACTTTGGGCCTTGGACTGCTAACACACAATAAAATGTTCATTGTTTAGCGAGAGTTTACTTAACCTCTACTAAAAAAACTACTTATTTCATGGTAGTTTTTTACAAACTACTACAAAATTTTATGTTTTTATTAAAAAAGAAGACTTTCCTCCACTTAACCTTCTCCCTCCCCTAATATCACCTTCACCCCTGACCATGAACCTTAGCACATCGTCCCTACGATCCCATGCCCCCTGAGTTCCACATGCCCCACCTTAACCCTTGATCCCCCCTTCCCCCTTGAACCCGGACCCTAGAATCCCCCATCTCCAGTAATCCTGAGGTCTCCACTGACCCCCCAATATCAAACCCCAAACCACCTCCCCCTTTTCTAGCACTTCTGAACCCTCCACCATGCCCCATTATTCCTCCACGAGATCCCCTTCCCCATGAACCTCGAACTCTAGCACCACTATGCTTCCTCCCTCACCGACAGTCAGGAATCTCTTGATCCCTCTAATCCTCCACCTCCCGGAGCCTTTCTGGTGCTGCAGTCATAGCCCCATGCCCCCAATCCCAACCAGCGCTTCGGTCATAGCACCATGCCCCCTGATCCCTTTGTTGGAACTATAGTCACAACCCCGTTCCCCCTGATCCCTTCTCCGTTGATGTGATCACAGCTCCATTCCTTCCACCCTGAGATCTTATCAATGCTATAGTCACATCCCCCTTCACATTTCATCACCTGAGTCTTCATCCTCACATGAATGCTCTTCCTGAAACGGCCTTTTCTCAAGCCCACATTAGTGGATAGTTCATATAGGAATGATTTATCTCTTTATCGAGAATCTGATATTTTGTTGTTAGATTTGTAGATTTGGTTACAGTTTCAGAGTATCATTGAAAATTAAGAAGTTGAGGAAGAACAGTTCATACTGGTAGGAATTTTGAGGTATTTATAATTTTATTTTTTTATTATAAATTAATAATGGACATAATGATTGTTTTTTGTAAAATCATTTCAACAAAAAATTAGATGTTTTTCATAGAGGAAATAAAGCTGGTTTAGTTTTTTGAGAATTAGTATTGGAGGCTACTTGAGTATTTAGAGACCATGATGAGGATTTTTTTTCTGGAGGACCATGTAATAATTTTGTTCAGATATAGAATTTAACAATATGAAAATGATAGGATTTCAATGTAGATTATATGTTAAATGTCTTGTGTTTTAAATTCAATCTTTTAACTAACAAATCCACATGATTATGGTTGTGACTACACCATGGTATGGTTCATTTTTTATGATATATAAAATTTATTCATATTAAAATTTCTAGTAAATTTTAATCACTCATAATGAATTTTACCCATCCATTATCAAATTTTTTTTAAGGAAAATGATGCGGATACAACTGTTGTTCAATGGAGTAATTTTTTGAAGAAACATTTTAAAATATTAAACCTGAAATATTATAAGATTTCATAGATTATTATGTACAAAAAATATTAAGAAATAGATTTTATAAACAATTAATGTTTTTGAGATATTTATTATTATGATGAACATTATTAAAGATATATTATTGATCGTGAGGAGTTATGACTAAAGAGAAAAATAGACTCATTTTCATGGTGTTTTGGACATCATTCTTATATTAATTATGAGAATGTTTTATGTTAACTTATTATCAAATAAATTTTTTTGATGTTGTTCATATATTGAAAGGAGGATGACATGAACCTTGTTTTGTTAGTGAGACTTATCTAAACATTTTAATTACATGTAGTGCATAGTGAATTTGTTACATAAAAAATCATCTATGTGCGCTCATTGAATATATCCCTTTATGGTGAACCAAGTAAAATCTGCATGTGATTATATTTTTTTTTCAATTTGATGTTATGGTTGTGTAATTGAATTTTACTGATATATTATGGTCTAACCAAAATAATAATAATATTGTTTTAATGAGAAGGAGTTAATAAACTAATTCACCCCATTGAGAGAGTGTCTTTGGTGATTTTGGTTATAAAAAACTTGTGGAGAGGGATAAATTATTACTGGTTCTACCAAGGGATGATACTTGGGGGTTGAATCAATGATTTTCAAACATAATTAACCCCTTTCAATGATCATGATCTAAGATTAGTAAAAATACACATCTAGTCCTCAACAAATATGAAATTAATATAGGTTTTTACGTGAGGAATTTTACTAGGTTCAATCACACTGGGCTACATGTAAATAGAATACACAGGATGGTGTTTTGTTAAACTAAAATTCAGAAGATATTCTTATACAATGATTACATCAAACTCATTTTTACTTTTTCATCAAAACCACACACAAGATAAAATGATCACTATTCTCTCACTCAATAAGGTGAACGTTTTTTTTTGTTTTAGTTAATTTTAAAACATAATAATGAATTGTGTTTTTTTATTCAAGTTTATATGCATAGTTATAAAATTAAGTCTAATATATTGTGTATAATAGTAAATAAAATTGAACATTACTAGAATGGAGAACTAGCTTAAATTTTTAATATATTTTATATTCTATCAGCTTTTATATTGTTGTCCATGGGAGCATGTTGATATATTTAAGATCATTTTTTGGGGTTTTTAATCAATGAATTAATTGAGAATGATGGTTGAAACAAAAATCTTTTTTGGAAGATGTTTATCCCCTAGGAATCTTGACATAGAATATGACTGCAGATGATAAGTAAGAATTTTTTTCTCCCAATTTTAAAATAATTTAAATTTATTTAGATTTAATTAGATCACGATGGATCTTTTTGAATTAAACTAAATTATTTACATTTTTTGTTGATGAATTTAATAACATTACATGTAATAGAAATGATCCGTGAAAATGTTTCAATTGTTTTTTATTGTGGGCAACAAGTTTTTACTAATGTTTATGTTATAAAATTTGATGAGACATATTTTTTTTTGATAATGAGGTATTTAAATTATATAATATAATTGGATGGTTTTTTAAAAATTTATTTGGATTTAAGATAATTTTTTCAAAATCTATTATCATGGATATTCTATAATATATTTCTAGTAATTATACCAAATTAAATATTAAAGAGTTCTCTTTAAATGGTCCACTGGAAAAATAATTTCTAAAAGTAAACAGATGATTGATTTGTAATATAAAATTTTATAGTTTTTAGTATGTTATTTATAATGGTGGAATTTTTTCACACTAGTTTTAAGGGGTGTTATAAAACATATTCTCTTAAATTTTTTACCAGGGTAACATATGATGGATTCAAAATATTATTTTTAGTATTTTTTTTTTATGAGTTTTTGGTTAGGAATATTTGCATGAAGGTGTGATTTGATCCATAAATTATTTTTCTATGGTATGATTCACCAAAAACAAAACCCAATATAAAACTAAATTAATTGTTGTTGTTGTTTTTTAGCACTAATTACTGTATTTCCCAATTATGGGAAACTATTCACTAGCCAACACCCCTTTATATTCCCATAAATTACCTATTAATTCGAATTATTTAAATTTTAATTAATAATTGAATATATTTAATCCCAACTGTTGACACTTTACCAAATTTTAAAATTATTTCTTTTCCTATATAGTAATACTTTCATGTTTTAATTTTTATAAATAATCTGTATGAACATTGTGATATATATGGATAAAATCTAGTTCATATTACAGAGGAACACACCTCAGTACGATAAGGGTTTGGAGGAGTATTTAGATTTTTATATTTCCAATCAATCTGTTGACTGGAGAATAATATGTCAATGTCCAAAATATGAATTTAAAAGATGGTTTAAGAGAGATGAATTTTATAAACACTTGATATTAAATTAATTACATGCCCAATATTTTTATTGGATTTGGCATCGTAAATTATATGTTATAGAATGTTTGAGCACTAATGTTAATCAACAAAATTATATCCCAACTTCTTCAACGAAGGAAATGAAATGATAATCCTTATAAGTGATGAATTCAACATTTCAAGACACCAACATCTATATCAAAACATATTAGAAAAACCAGTTGAGGGTGTTATAATTTGAAACTTGATGATTGATGTTTTCGAGACTATAGGACAACCAAATCAAGATTATAACATATCATTGGATCCTTATCTTGATTTCGTGGAGGCTAATGTAAGATAAAAAATTTACGGAACTGAAAAATGAATTTAATAGTTTAGTTAAATATTGAAATATTGAGTTGCATAGTGGATATTTTAAATATTCAAAACATTCTTTTCCACTAAAGTTGTACCATATCAAATGACTATATTGAATTAGAAATAAGGTGATATCCATGATTTAGGAATTTTTCTGTGATTAATTTCCTGAAGCAATGATCATTGAGTTGTATTATGAAATGAAATATTTGTTAACAAGATTCGTATGAATTATATAAAAGTACATGTGTGTCCCAATGATTGTATGCTTTATTGGGGAGAGGATTCAAGAAGAAATGATTTAAAAAATGTCCTTCTTCTAGATAGAAGTCAATGAGAGATGTTTGATGTTTGAATCAACATACTATTATAAACAAAAATAAAACAAAATTGCATGAAAATTTTTTTCATTAATTTTATTAAAACATTCGATTGCAATGACTATCCATGTCATAAAAATCACCAAGCACATGAAGGGGAATTCTATAGATAATAATAATTATGGGTTAATGTGACCTATAAGAGATTAAAAATCCTAGAAGAAATTTGATTCATTGTATCTTGCTTTCTCACATTATCCTATGAATGTTCGATTGAGATTGGATGCCAATGGGTTTAACCCATTTGGTACTTTGAGCACTAATTATAGCATTTGGCCATTTTTTTCATCCCTTTCAATTTTCATCCTTGGATGTGTATACAACAAATGAAATTTATCATTTTGATGATTATCCTCAAAATAAAAATTCCTAGAAATGATATTGATGTATACTTGTAGTCTACAATTGAATAATTACAGGAGTTATGGTTCAAGGGCGTGGATAAATATGATTCAACCTCTAGAAAAATGTTAAAAATGAAAGCTTCTCTAATGTGGACTATTAGTTACTTACTAGGACTTGGGAATTTAGTTGGTTGGAACACTTATATGGGATTGGTTTTTCTTGTTTTTAACTTTTATTTTTATCCCAAATGATGACCTCATAGTAAAAAATGTGCTTCTTGTTTCATATAATATTTACCGATGCATCTCATAGATTTTAGTTGAACAAGACAAAATTCAATGGTTCTATTTATCTTAGACCACCTCTGACGTTGCTGATAATTTCTTGAATATTAGGACAACTTGGAAATGTTGAAATAGAATTTGGGAAGGTGTATCATTTGAATGATAGTAGGAAATGAGTTTGATGTGAATAATCAAGTGATAAAACTCTACAATCATTTGAGATTGAGAACCTTCATGAGATATTTGTATTGACAATTTGTGTAATGGAGATGATATTTCCTTCGTCTTTTTTTACTATCATGATGAATTTGACTGTGCATTTATATGAGGAAGCTAAATTAGGAGGCCCCATGTGGTATCGATGGATGTATCCAATTGGGAGGAACTTTATTTATATTTTTTTAATTCAAGTAAAAAATTCATGGAAATTAATTAAATGCACATTTTTTATTATTTTAATTCACAGATATCATGGGAATTTGAAATCTTACGTAAAAAATAAAGGTCAAAATGAAGGTTCAATTTCTGATGGAAATTTGGTAAAGGACTTTGTTAACCTTTGTTCTGGATAATTTTATGATATTGAGACAATATTTAATTGAGTTGGACGTGTTGAAAACACCTCAAATCAATTTCAGCCAAATGGGAAATCAAAAAACATTCCTACTATTGGCCAATAAATTGGGAGGAACTCAAATGTTACACATATAATAATGGAATTTTTACTACCACACAGATATTTTTTTCTGAATATTGAAACTGCAGATCCATTTATTGAAGAGTTACCGATATTAACAAAGAGGTCAAAGAGAGGTCAAACAAGAAATGAGAAAGATATAACAAAAGTTATAAATAAAGATATTTGATAGAGAAAATATTTTCTATTAATTTATATTAAATTTTATTATTTTAAACCCACAAAAATGTTTCTCTAAGATGAATTGTTGCATTTTTATGATAATGGTGTTATTTTGAGCTGAATAGTAAAAATTGGCCATTTTGGATTTTTAACAGTTTTATATGATTTCTGTAGTTTGGCCATAATATTTTCTATACAGATCCAAATTGCAAAATTATTTCCTTTCCAGATTCTAAACATCTAGGGCTTCATTTAATATTTTTGGACTAAAAGCTTAATCGTCCATATGGATGCTCAAAAGAAGCTCACAAGTGCCCGAAAAAAAACTATTTGCAGTTCTGCCTAGTTTTGGTTTGGGATCCATAAATCATCCATGGTGGGCCCCAATGTTGTGCAATTAGGTGGGTGGACGCGCAAGGAGTTTTGTAGAATCTTTTATGAAGGAAGCACAGAGTGAATTGGCAGTTTATGGGGTCATTAAATCACCATAATCTGGTGGATTTTGTTTTGGAGAGTCTGACTAGACAGAATAAATGATCATAATAAAACGGCCATAACCCTCGGAATACATGTCCAAATCCACTGATCATTTGAGGGGACACAGAAAAGGGAATTAGGAACAATATTAAAGAAGGGATCAGTGCGTGAAAAGGTCATTTAATGGGGATACAATGCGTCAACATTCTGGGGAAACATTTTGGCTACAAAAGGAGGAGAGCTCCACCCTCTCAAATCATCCCATTCTCCATCCCTTCCTTCAAGGCACCAAGGAGGAGATCTCCACCGAGGGAGGCTGACCAAAAATCTTCCCCATTTAATTTCTTTTCTTTATTTTTGTTTTAGTTTTTAGTTTTAATTTAGATTTCTAATAAAATTTATGCATTATTATTGTGTCCACCCATCCACCATGTTTTTCTTCTTCATCTTTTCTCCTTCTTTTCTTCTTTTATTCTTCTCATATTATCCACCATGACCTCTTACCCTCAAATATGAGGGGTTAACCTGAGACTTGGCCTGGGGGAGGTATGTGGAAATTTCATTTATTCTATGCTTAAATTACGATTTTTATTAAGTTTGTGATGGGAAAGAGTGATGTGCACGGGTGTGGCGATCGTCCACCATGACACTGATCTCAAACCCATTTCTATTCTTTTATTAAATATTTTCCCTCCCTTCTACTGGATACACGCTCTTCATATGATGGAGTTGAACCATTCAGTGGTTGAAATGGCATACAATGGAGCCAGGTCATGGAATATGGCACACTCTCGATCGAGGTGTGCCATCAACCTTGATTATAGGAGGAGGTGAAGTTAAGATTGCAAAATGCATTCAAGATTTCACACCAATAAATAAAAGAATAGTAATTCATGAATGAGACCTCATAATTGAATTATCAAACTTCATTTAAATACCAATAAGGAGAATGATGAAACCCACAAACCAACTCATAAAGGAAAAGTTCTTTCTTAATTAATTGAATTTTGTCCTTACATGTTAGTTTTATCATTTATTTTAATTTTATTGTTTTCCATTACTAGATAATATAAAAACACAAAAAAGAAGTAGTTTAGTTAAATTAGATTAATTAAGTAAAAGAATGAGAAAGATTCTCAAGTGAGACGACCCTCTTCAGATTCTATACTGCACTAGGAAAATTAAAATTGCTTTTTCCATGCCCTACGACAGGTGTGTGTCAAAACTGGCGCCGTTGCTGGGGAGGCATTGAAAAAAAAATCAAAATTGATTGACCCGCACCTCAAAGGAACCATTAATTTAATTTGATCCAGAAATTGAAAGAAAATTAACCCAACTAAGGAAAATAAATCTACCGGAAATCTTTGAATAAATAGATCTCTCAGATTCAAGTGAAACTCTTAGTGTTCACTCTGAAATTGAAATCATGGCTACAAATCCCAACCAAACCCTACTCGATCTATGTGCACCACAATTTTCCATTCAAAATAACCAACTAATTACACCCACTGAACCAAATGATTTTGAATTACGTGTCAATATGATTCCTGTGCTTCCAAATTATCATGGTCTTGCAGGAGAATATCCAAATCGGCACATGCAAGAATTCAGATACACATGCTCAAGCATCAGGCCAAGAGGAGCACCCGAAGGCCAATTTCAGTGGAGGTAATTCCCCTTCTCACTTGAAGGAACAACTAAAGAATGGTTGTACAACCTGTAACCAGGGGAGATCAGTGATTGAGAAGACCTAAAAAGAAGTATCATGCAATGATTCTTTCCCACATCGAGGAGAACTGCCATCAAGAAGGAGATTTACATCATACGACAATCAACTAGAGAAACCCTCTATGAGTACTGGGAGCACTTCAAGAAGCTATGTTCCAGCTGCCCACATCAAGAAATGGAGTAACACCAATTCCTTGTGTTCTTCTACCAAGTACTTATAGAAAATGATCAAAATCTTATAGATGCCTCATCAGGGGGGTCCCTGATTGACAAGTCTCCTGCAGATATCAGTATACTAATTGAGAAGATTTCTCAAAACTCACAATAATTTAGACTAAGAGGAATCAGAACTAGGGGGATACATGAGGTAAAAACATCTGATTCATATACATTGATTGAAACCAACGTTGATGACCTTGCAAGATTAGTCCGTCAAATGGCTGTAACATAATAAAATGGACAATAAGATTCAGCTCAGGTATGTGGTTTATGTTATTCTTCCACTCATTATACTGACCAGTTCCCTAAGATACATGGGACAGAATACTGTGCTACACCCTTTCAACCAAGAAAATTCCAACAAAATCAAATACAAGCCCAACAAGGATATGGGATCCAACAAAACTAGATGAGACCATTTAACCAGCACCCCATTCAACCTTCTTACCACCAGCAGCAATACCAGAACCCCCTCCCTTCCAAAAATATTATAAACATCCCTTCCAACATCAAAAATCTTTTTAGCCACCACCATTCCAAAGAAACACATATGAACAACCATCCACCAGCACACAACGTTCTGTAGAACAACTAAAATCCAAGTATGAGGGCCTAGAAGATAAGGTTGACAAGCTAGCAGACACAGTGGGAAGTCTTGTTGAAATAATTTCCAAGAATACAGGGAAGCTTCCATCCCAAACAGTTCCAAATACTAAAGATAATATTAGTGAAATCATAACAAGAAGTTGAAAAGAAATCCCACCTCCATCCCACCCTGAACCTGAAATAATACCACCTATTCTCAGGGATAATGATTTAGAAAGTCTTGTGAAAATCATCCAAGAAGATGAAAAGGAAGAGGAGGAGGAGAAGTATAGGCCATAGAATAAGAAACAAGAAACACCAATGCAAAGAAAACAAAGGGAGAAGAAAGAATTACCCCCAACATTTCCAACAAGGATGATCAAATCAAATAAATTTCATGAAGAATCACTTCAAAAAGAAATTATAGACACCTTCCAGAAAGTGGAAATCAATATCCCCCTACTTGGAGCTGTTAAAAAAATTCAAAGGTATGCAAATTTTTTGAAACATCATTGAACCAAAAAGAGAAGGCCTCATGGGAATGAAAGAATAAACTTGGGAAGAAGTGTCTCAGCCCTTATCACACCGCATATTCCAACCAAATGTCAAGATCCAAGGACGTTTTCCATTCCATGAACCATTGGTTCATTAAATTTCACTAATGATTTTTGTGATTTAGGTGCTTCAATTAATGTATTGCCTCACTTGGTATACACTTCTTTGCAGATGGGAGAATTGAAGCCCCCAAGATTGGTGGTCCATCTTGCAAACAGATCCATAGTTTTTCCTGCAGGAGTCTTGGAGGATGTCCTTGTGAAAGTAAAAGATCTCTTATTCCCAGCTGACTTCTACATTCTCAATATGGAAGAAGATAGGATCCTGTCACATTCACCCATCATTTTGGGGAGACCTTTCTTGAAGACAGCCAAAACCATCAACAATGTCCACGAGGGGACACTCACCATGGAGTTTGGAGAGAGCACGGCCCACTTCAATATTTTTGAATCCATGAGGCATCCATCAGATGATCACTCCCTCTTTTCACTTTCCCATGAAGTTGGTGCAGAACCAATTGAAGAATCATGTATGCTCTATGAATTCTTAGATTTAGGAGAGACTTCTTCCCTTGGAAATATCATTGAACATGTGAATTCTAAAGATGTTGGAGATTCTGAATTCATGTGGGAGGAAGAGGTAAAATCTGATTTCTTTGATGATTGGTTAAATAATTAGGAAGATGATATGGTTTCTTATGTGCAGGAGGTGAAAAATTTGGAAGTGTAAAATTTCAATTTAGTCTCATCCCTTGAGCATCCCCCTAATCTGGAACTCAAACCACTCCCCACTGATTTGAAATATGTATACCTTAGGGAGGGAGAGAAACTACCAGTGATAATTGCTAATAATATTTCTAAAACCCAAGAAAAATCATTGATTGATCTTTTGAGAGAGAATATCTAGGAAATAGGATGGAGCTTAGGTGATATCCCAGGAATTAACCCAAAAATATGCTCACATATAATTTTTGTTGAGGGAGATTCCAAACCTGTTAGACAGCCCCAAAGGAGGCTGAATCCCACCTTGATGGAGGTTGTGAAGAAGGAGATCGAGAAGATCTTGGAAGCTCGGATAATCTATCCCATTTCAAATTCGCAGTGGGTCAGCCCTATTCATGTCGTTCCAAAAAAAAAACTGGACTCCCCACTGTGAGGAATGAAAAGAATGAGTTAGTCCCTATAAGAATTCAAAACAGCTGGAGATTGTGCATTGATTTTAGGAAATTGAACTAGGTCACTCAAAAAGATCATTTCCCCATCCCCTTCATTGACCAGATGTTAGAAAGATAGGCAGGGAGAACTCATTATTGCTTTTTGGATAGATTTTTAGGTTACTTCCAAGTACCCATTGCTCCAGAGGATCAAGAGAAGAAGACATTTACATGACCTTTTGGTACTTTTTCATATAAAATAATGCCATTGGGATTATGTAATGCTCTAGGTAAATTTCAGAGGTGCATGGTGAGTATATTTTCTGATCACATTGAAAATTCGTTGGATGTTTTCTTAGATGACCTCACAGTTTTTGGAGATTCTTTTGATCATTGTTTGAAAAATCTGGAAAATGTTTTGAAAACCTCTATTGAAAAAAAATCTTGTTTTAAATTTTGAAAAGTGTCATTTCATGGTTCAAATTGGAATTATGATTGGTCATGTCATTTCACAAAATTTAATTGAAGTGGATAAATCAAAAATTGAAGTGATAAATTAATTACCTTACCCTACTTGTGTGAACCATGTTAGATCATTTATAGGACATGCAGGATTCTACAGGAGGTTTATCAATGATTTCAGTAAGATTTCTCTCGCTCTCTCTAGATTACTTTTGAAAGATGTTGATTTTGATTTCAATGGTGCATGTAGGGAATCCTTTGATGAGTTGAATAAGAGATTGATTTCACCACCCGTGATGCAGCCTCCAAATTGGGAAGAACCATTTGAACTACTTTGTGTTGCCTCCTACCAATCAGTTGGAGCAGTCCTTTATCAGCTAATTGAAGGAAGACCACAAGTCATTTCATATGGCTCGAGAACTTTAGATGCATCCCAATTCAATTATACAACCACGAAAAAAGAGTTCTTTGTAGTTTTTTTTTTCTTTAGAAAGATTTCGATCATATATTCTTGGAACTAAAATCACTGTGTTTTCTGATCATGCAACTTTGAGGTACTTGATGAAGAAAGTTGATGTTAAACCAAGGTTAGTGAGATAGATTGTACTACTGCATGAATTCAGTATAGAAATCATGGATAAGAAGGGATCTGAGAACCAAGTGTCTGATCACATAAGTAGACTGCCAAACACTGCTGAAATTGAAGTTCCAGAAAGACCCACTGAATGATCAAATTCCAGGAGAGCAGTTGTACTTGATTGAAGGAGAAGTGCCTTGGTATGATGACATATTCAATTTTCTGGTAACATCTCTGGTCCCATCTCATTTAAATTCTCACCAAATTCAAAAACTAAAATCTGAATCTAGATATTACATTTGGGATGACTCGTTCCTTTGGAAGATTTGCAATGATCATGTTATAAGAAGATGTTTACCTGAAAGTGAAGTTAAATCTGTCTTTGATTTTTGTCACACTTTAACTTGTGGAGGCCACTTTGGACCTTAGAGGACAGCAAGGAAGGTTTTAGAATCTGGAATTTATTGGCTGACCATTTTTAAAGATACTCATGAATTTTGGAAAATATGTGAAAAATGTTAGTTTTCATGAAATATTTCAAAGAGACAAGAAATTACCCAAATGACATTAAATTTTTGTGACATTTTTGAAGTTTGGGGGATATATTTAATGGGACCTTTCCCAATGTCATTTGGAAATTCTTATATCTTTCTTGTAGTTGATTATGTTTCCAAATGGGTGGAAGAAAAAGCAACCAGAACTGATGATGCTAAAGTTGTTTGTGATTTTGTCAGGTCTAACATATTTTGTAGGTTTGGAGTGCCCAGAGCAATCATCAGTGATCAAGGGACTCACTTCTTCAATTTGATAATTGATATTGTAACACCCCGAGACATTATGAAAAATATTCTTTTTAATTTCATTAATGTCTTGTTTTGTACGCTACACCAAAAGGAGCTTTCACAACACGCATCCTTGACTTGCCTTGCATTACACGCAATCACGACCTTCTTCTATAGCATGTGTAGTACGCAATAACAAGTTTCACTAAAAAACGATATGCTATTAAAATATTATTAAAACTAGCCGTTATGAATAGTAATAACCACGTTTTCAAATATTTGTAATTTTATTTTTCAAAATTGACTTCATTTTTGGATTTGGAATAACGAAATTAGCTTAGGGTGAAATTTCGGTACTTTTCAGATAACTTTCATTTTTTTGATGAATAGTGAAAATTACTAAATTTTAATTAAAAAAAACCTTTTTAATAGAAATAATTAACAGTGATAAATTATTAATTTGAGTGGTCTTAAAGTATATTTAGAATATATTTTTACAATTTAATACAATGTTGGTCATTGGATGTAATTTCAAATTTAAACCAGACATAAACAAGTGTCAATATTTTTATAGTTATTATCTCATAAGAACACGCTATATGTTTTGACGATGGGAATTAATTTTTAAATTAATTAATTCAACTGATATGTTTTGAATTTTTTAAAATAGACATCATTTATGAGTTCATAATATCAAATATAACTTAGGCCTAATTTTTGGTATTTTTTTGGAAACTTTCATTTTTTGATGAATAGTGAAACCACTAAGTGGTAGTTAAAAGAAATGATTTTTTCATAAAACTTAATTTTACCACTTTTGTGAGTGGAATTTCAAAAATCCAAGACACATGTTTGATGTCAGTAAGTAAAATGTGGTCAATGAGATGAAAACAATTTTTGGTGAATAGTATCTTTTAACTTTTTTTACAACGGTTAAAAGTAAATAGGGTAATTAAGCGTAAAAATGATATTATTATTACCATAACACATGTCCTAATTCTATTGGATAAGTGTAATTCGACCAAAAACTACCTTAGGAATAAAATATGACCATTTACGCCCACTTGGATTACATAAGGACATTTATTATTAATTTATTTAAAGAAGGGTTAAAATAGTTAAAATCAAAGTTTAATAAGTAAATAATTTTTAATATAAGGTTATACATAAGATATATTAGACTATAAATATTCATTAGAAATATCAAAATATTTCCTACATAATGGTATTTTATTTGTCATTTTTATACATTAAATAATTTAATTATGACACAAAGATGATGCAGTAAATATCTTATCAACGAAATATTGACATAATTGATGTTATAAATACCAAAATAAATGTAATTTGAGACTTTTTATGAATTACACTAATTTTATAGGTTAATATGACATGTTAGTATTGATTTAATAAAATATTTTCGAACTAATAATTCTGGTATGATTTTCACAAAAATCAATTACTAAATAGTCTCAAAATTGACATAAAATAGCTTTTAAAACAAATATTATATTTTTAATTGTTATTTTATTCCTAAAAATCTATGGTTAGGCCAAATGACTTAGATAAGGTTATATATATTAATAATAAACAACTTTGGGTTCGTTTGGATGCTTATAGTAAGTTTATTAACCTTATAGTGTAAGAACACAAAAAGACACGGAAAAAGTAAAATTATCTAACTTAAAGTTAAAACTAAATGATAAGGTTACAATAGGAACCCAAACTTGTCTAAATTCTATTGGATGAGAGTATTTAGACCCATCCCAAACTTAGCTTCGAAATAAATCAATTTAAAGCTATTTAAAACCGAATTTGGCTTTATAATAAAATAATATTTTTTGTTCTTCCAAAAGAGCCCCTCTCCTCCCTTATAAAAGGGAACCTCCTCCCTCTTTTCCTCACACCACTTTGAGACTTCTAGCTAGGCCAATCCCTGCCAAATTCTCTCCTCCACTTCCCTAGAAACATCTTAGAGGTCCTGGTCGTCTTCAAAGACCAATTTTAGTGCCCTAAGAGGAGGACTTAAAGAGGCACTTCAAAGAAGAGGTAATGTCCGTTACCAATTCTTTAAACTTTATTTCTTCTTCCACTTCTTCTTATTAGGTTGTTTCATTATGAAGTAATATAATCAGTATCACGCATATACTTATATGTTATTATATGTATGAAACAACCATATTTCACCATCTATCCGTCCTACGAAAAATGAAATCACCGCGCGTGCGTACGTACGGAATACCGTCTCCACGCCGTGGTGTAATCTATTTTCCACCACTACCATACTTGGATGGGTATAATTGTGTAAATAATGACTATATATGACTATTGTAAAGTGATATTGATTCTGAAATAGTATACATACACTCCAATAGAATTCCATGATCATGGGAACGATATCATCACTCGTGCATACGTACGGAATACCATCTCCACGATGTGATGTGACTCGTTCTACATGATCTTCATTGCATAATGATTATATAAATGAATTGAGTTAATAAAAATGATATATATTACACTAATACCATTCTGGAAATGAGGTATCTATAACCTAAATAGAAGGATAAGAATTTATTCGACAAAACACGCATAAGAACAAAATGTAATAAACACCCGAATAAACAAGTAGTAATGAAATATTACTAATAAGAAGCTAAGAATATGACCATATGTGATATCATAAAAATATGTATGATTCTGGAATAAGTCAATAACATTATTTAAATCATTATATAGGAGGTTCGGACACTTATGAAGCACATCAGACCTAAGGTAAGGGAAATATCACAATCTCATTTTTATCTGAGATTGCATATACTTTGGTATTTACTGGGGTGTATTTTATCATCCACATCCATGTTTCCTCAATATGTAATATTATTTCCATCCACCTACAATTTTTTAAATCCTATTTTACCCTTCGGTGAGTTTTTAGTAAAAGATATGAATGGAATTTTGGTCATTTTTCGTACGAGGTACTTTTTTGACTTTTTCGACAAAAGTACGAGAAGAATGTTTTTTTTAACTTATACAACATGAATGGATTTTTAAAAAATTATTTACAAGAATATTAATTTACAAGTTTTCAATTTTATTTTTAATCAAATTCTTTTAGTTTAAAATTGTTTGACATGTTATGAAAGGAAAAATGTTTTTGAAGTAGAAATGATATTTTTCTCAAGAATGGAGTTCAAGTGTTTTATCAAAATTATTTTCCATCTAAGATAATAAAGGGTTCTATTTCTATCCCTATTATTACACTGATTTGATTCTGTTGTGGTGGAATTATATTTATGAATTCCTTTATCTTATATGAATTGTTTTATGATGTCATGATGTTTAAGATTCCCATTTTTATTACATGGGTTATGCAATGATGTATGATTTATTATTTTTGTGGCACAAATAAGAATGGTTTCATTATGAGATTGGTGGGACCTATATCTCCCTCAAATTCATTGGGTAAAGATTTTATATCTCATGAGATAGACATGGCTGGAATGGCATGTTAAGCCGGTTCAGTGAAACAGGACTGAAACGAGGAGTGAACTCGGTTCATAAATGGACTTTGTCCACTAAGATAGTCTTGGCAATGAGTCTAGACTAATAAGAAATGATTCTCTATCATTATTTGTGTATGCCACAAAGTTTCATGTTTTAAGTTATGATTATTGTGATTACATTTCACTACTATGGTTTATCCCATGTTATGATATTATGATCTCTTTTGCAGGTTAAGATTTTCAAAATGTTATGTTCTTATGAATATGATGTGATTGATATTTTTTTTGTTTACCTTTACTGAGAATTTGAGCTCACCCTTTTAAGTTTTTTTTCCCAGGATATAAAGAAATATTTTAGGTAAAAAAAGGAGGATATTTATGGGAGATGTTGAATATCTTTCACCATGATTAGAAGATTATATTCCGAGTTTCCAAAGACACTAAACTATTACGGTCCTTGTGTGTGTGTTTTTGTTATGTACTAAGTATTCCTCAAAAGTAATGTAATATCCATGTATGTTAAGATTAGGGTCTCTACAGTTTGTATCAGAGGAAAGGTTTAGTCAACCTTTAGAAACTAGGATGCGAAAACATTAGTGAGATCCATAGAGATATTTCTATGGTATGTCTAGGGATGTCTCTAAGGTTTAGTATACGTATAGGTTATAGTCCTAGAATTGCGCTAACGATCTTAGAATTTAACCTAAGATGTTAGATATTTAGGGTACTCCCCCTTTACTATGTTGTTTTCTCTAGCATGATTTTTTCCTCTCACAGAATTCTTTTTGTGTTTTAGTTAATGGATGGAACCAGAAGGAATTGGGTTAACATTGAATCCAATGGACAAATTGGTGACTATGAGCAACAAAATTGTGTAATGCCTAGAGAGAAAGATATTGTGATTACGCCGAATCAGTCATCGCGGTATATGATTAAGAAGGTGAAATTTATGGGTATGCCAAATTCATCAAAGAAGAGGAAGATAAACTATTATGCATGTTCGCATGTTGAGGAGCATAAAGAGAGAAAGATTGAGATTTCTAAAGAAGGGAAGAAGAACCTTGAGGAATACCTCAAATGGAGGTACCGATGTTATCTGTGTGGAGAAAAGGGTCATAGAGTGACAGACTGTTATGGAGTTCAATGTATTATTTGTGGAGAACATGGGCATTACCCAACTCAATGCCCTGACCTAAAAAGTTACTTCTAAATCAAGGAAGGACTTATTCCAGGACAATAATTAAAGAGGATGGATTGAAGTGTTTATGTATTGGTATTCAATAATAATGTTGTTGAGGTACTTTTATTGTGTATTAGAATATTTTTGTATTATTCTATTGTGGTTTTCAATAATTTTAAGGTACCTATAACGATGAAAAGCGACTCAAATATTTTGGAAAGCAGATGATATGCGCATAATGAAGGGATAAGGAGAAAATGAAATGTTTGACAGTATTCATGAGCTCATGATTGATATATGGACTAAATGATATCATGGTTTGAGTATATTGAATTTTGGGGATTTTGGTATGTGGAAAGTGTTAACTTTTAACTGCATTCACGTTTTCACTATGGTTCAATTAATGGGTATTCATTCTTCAAGAGAATACATGATTAAGGTATTCACATGTTTGTAATTTGACCAACAAGATATATCTTATGATATATTGGGGATAAATGATGGCATTTAGGTTATTGTTATGTGACATTTCAAGTAATAATTTTCTTTATACTATGAGGTTGGACTGAAGTATTTTTGATAAGCCTAAAGATTGGAATGGATTATGTTGGACATAAGTTAGTATTTTTTAAGGATATAACTTTTTTCTATATTATTTATGGGATGTTATATTAATATAACTTTAGAAAAAGGAAAACCTACAGGACGGGAGATATCCCATCACATCGGACAAGGCTATGGGAATCGAACCCACAACTTAAGTGCAACTAGCCTTTATCGCCTACCACTGGCCTACAGAAATTTCCTGTTTAGTAGAAACTAGTTTTATTATATTAAGCATTATGATATATGAAGTATAACTCCATTCTAAGAACCATATATGATTAATATCACTATAGTTCGACTTATGTATATTTAATAACTTTTGCTAAACTTATGTTTGAGACAGATGGAATGACCCGTCATTCTATCACATGATCTGCTAACACTTCACGAATAACAAATTCAACTTCATTTCTTTAAAAGATGAAGTGGAAATTGTTCGAGGCACGAACAATAGTGAGATTGTACCAAAATAAAGTAAGTATTTATTCTAATTTAAATTCATCAACATTAGGGAAATGATCTTGAATACCAAAAATGTTGTCCTAGTGCTCTTATATATGATGAATCAGATGGTACCTTAGATCGTCACAAATTTATGGCTTTGTGATTACTGTATTTTCCATAGCCATGTTCTCTACCACTCTACATCTGAAAATGATGGTTAGATTTCTCTTCCATATCCATATTTTCACCTATGTGGAAAACCAGTGATTAGTTTATTTGGGTAACTGTTATGTTTCATACTTTTGTTTTTTTAAATATTGGTTTTGGTATTACTTTTTACGATGTGGGTTTCTATTAAAGAAACTTCCTAGTAGTAAACCATTTCTAACCCCGATGAATTTAGAGGGTGAAATTCATTTTAAGGGGGGTAGAATGTAACACTCTGAGATTTTATGAAAAATATTTTTTTTTAATTTCATTAATGTCTGGTGTTGGATGCTACACCAAAAGGAGCTTTCACAACACGCATCATTGACTTGCCTTTCATTACACGCAATCACGACCTTCTTCGATAGTGTGTGTAGTACGCAATAAAGACTTTCACTAAACAATGATATGCTATTAAAATATTTTTAAAACTAGCCATTATGAATATTAATAACCACTTTTTGAAATTTTTTAAATTTTATTTTTCAAAATTGACTTCATTTTTGGATTTGGAATATCAAAATTAGCTTAGGGTGAAATTTTGTTACTTTTCGGATAACTTTCATTTTCTGATGAATATTGAAAATTACTAAATTTTAATTAAAAACATCCATTTTAATGGAAATAATTAATATTGATAAATTATTAATTTGAGTGGTTTTAAAGTATATTTAGAATATATTTTTACAATTTAATACTATATTGGTCATTGGATGTAATTTCAAATTTAAACCATACATAAACAAGTGTCAATCTTTTGATAGTTTTTACCTCTTAAGAACAAGCTATATGTTTTGACGACGGGAATTAATTTTTAAATTAATTAATGTGACTGATATGTTTTGAATTTGTTAAAATAGACATCATTTTTGAGTTCATAACATCGAATATATCTTAGGCCTAATTTTTGGTATTTTTCTGGAAAGTTTCATTTTTTGATGAATAGTGAAACCACTAAGTGGTAGTTAAAAAAAATGATTTTTTCATAAAACATAATTTTACCGCTTCTGTGAGTGGAATTTTAAAAATCCGAGAGACACGGTAGATGTTAGTAAGTAAAATTTGGTTCAATGAGATGAATTTTTTTTGGTGAATAGTAACTTTTTACTTTTTTTACCACGGTTAAAAGTAAATAGGATAATTAAGCGCAAAAATGATATTATTATTACCGTAACACATCTCCTAATTCTATTGGATAAGTGTAATTCGACCAAAAACAACCTTAGGAATAAAATATGACCATTTAGGCCCACTTGGATTAGATTAGGACATTTATTATTAATTTATTTAATGAAGGGTTAAAATAGTTAAAATCAAAGTTTAATAAGTAAATAATTTTTAATATAAGGTTATACATAAGATAAATTCTACTATAAATATTCATTAGAAAGATAAAAAGATTTCCTACATAATTGTATTTTATTTGTAATTTTTAGACAGTAAATAATTTAATTATGACACAATGATAATGCCGTAATTATCTTATTAATGAAATATTGACATAATTGATGTTATAAATACCAAAATAAATGTAATTTGAGACTTTTTATGAATTACACTAATTTTCTAGGTTAATATGACATGTTATTATTGATTTAATTAACTTTTTTCGAACTAATCATTCTGGTATGATTTTCACAAAAATCAATTACTAAATAGTGTCAAAATTGACATAAAGTAGCTTTTAAAACAAATATTATATTATTAATTGTTATTTTATTCTTAAAAATCTAAGGTTCGGCCAAATGACTTATATAAGGTTATATATATTAATAATAAACAACTTGGGGTTCGTTTGGCTGATTATAGTAAGTTTATTAACCTTATAGTGTAAGAACATAAAAAGACACGGTAAAAGTAAAATTATCTAACTTAAAGTTAAAACTAAATGATAAGGTTAAAATAGGAACCTAAACATGTCTAAATTATATTGGATGAGAGGATTTCGACCCATCCCCACCTTAGCTGCGAAATAAATCAATTTGGAGCTATTTAAAACCGAATTTGGCTTTATAATAAAATAATATTTTTAGTTTTTCCAAAAGAGCCCCTCTCCTCCCTTATAAAATGGCACCTCCTCCCTCTCTTCCTCACACCACTTTGATCCTTCTAGATCTGCCAATCCCTGCCAAATTATCTCCTCCACTTTTCTAGGAACATCCTAGAGGTCCTGGTCTTCTTCAAAGACCAATTTTACTGCCCTAAGAGGAGGACTCAAAGAGGCACTTCAAAGAAGAGGTAATGTCTGTTACCAATTCTTTCAACTTTATTTCTTCTTCCACATCTTCTTCTTAGGTTGTTTCATTATGAAGTAATAACATCAGCATCACTCATATACTTATATGTTATTATAAGTATGAATCAACCCTATTTCATGATCTATCCATCCTACGGAATATGAAATCACCGCGCGTGCGTACGTACGGAATACCATCTCCACGCCGTGGTGTAATCTATTTTCCACCACAACCTTACTTGGATGGGTATAACGGTGTAAATAATGACTATATATGACTATTGTAAAGTGATATTGATTCTTAAATAGTATACATACACTACAATACAATTCCACGATCATGGGAATGACATCATCGCTCGAGCGTACGTACGGAATACCGTCTCCACGATGTGATGTGACTCGTTCTACATGATCTTCATTGAATAATGATTATATAAATGAATTGAGTGAATAAATATGATATATATTACATTAATACCATTATGTAAATGAGGTATCTATATCCTAAAAATAAGGATAAGAATTTATTCGATAAAACACGCATAAGAACCAAAAGTAATAAACACCCGAACAAACAAGTAGTAATGAAATATTACTAATAAGAAGCTAAGAATATGACCATATGTGATATCATAAAAATAAGTACGATTCTAGAATAAGTAAATAACATTATTTAAATCATTATATAGGAGTTTCAGACACTTATGAAGAAAATCGGACCCAAGGTAAGGGAAATATCACAATCTCATTTTTATCCGAGATTGCATAACTTTGGTATTTACTGGGGTGTATTTTATCATCCACATACATGTTTCCTCAATATGTAATATTATTTCTATCCACCTACAATTTTTTAAATCCTATTTTACCCTTCGGTGAGTTTTTAGTAAAAGATATGAAAGGAATCTTTTGTCGTTTTTCGTACGAGGTACTTTTTTGACTTTTCTGACAAAAGTACGAGAATAATGTTTTTTTAACTTATACGGCATGAATGGATTTTTAAAAAATTATTTCCAAGAATCTTCCTTTACAAGTTTCAAGTTTATTTTTAATCAAATTCTTTTATTTTAAAATTGTATGACATGTTCTGAAAGGAAAAATGTGTTTGAAGTAGAAATGATATTTTCCTCAAGAATGGAGTTCAAGTGTTTTATCAAAATTATTTTCCATCTATTATAATAAAGGGTTCTATTTCTATCGCTATTATTACACTGATTTGATTATTTTGTGATGGAATTATATTTATGAATTCCTTTATCTTATATGCATTGTTTTATGATGTCACGATGTTTAGGATTCCCATTTTTATTACATGGGTTATGCAATGATGTATGATTTATTATTTTTGTGGCACACATAATAATGGTTTCATTATGAGATGGGTAGGACCTATATCTCCCTCCAATGAATTGGGTAAAGATTTTATATCTCATGAGATAGAAATGGCTGGAACTGCAGGTTAAACCGGTTCAGTGAAACAGGACTGAAACGAGGAGTGAACTCAGTTCAGAAATGGACTTTGTCCACTAAGATAGTCTTGGAAATGAGTCTTGAATAATAAGAAATTATTCTCTATGATTATATGTGTATTCCAAAAAGTTTCATGTTTTAATTTATGATTATTGGGATTACATTTCACTACTATGATTTATCCCATGTTATGATATTATGATCTATTTTGTAGGTTAAGATTTCCAAAATGTTGTGTTCTTATGAATATGATGTGATTGATATTTCTTTTTGTTTACCCTTACTGAGCATTTGAGCTCACCCTTTTATGTTTTCATTTCCCCAGGATATAAAGAAAAATTTTAGGTAAAAAAAGGAGGATCTTTATGGGAGATATTGAAGATATTTCACCATGATTATAAGATTATATTCCGAGTTTCCAAAGACACTAAACTATTACGGTCCTTATGTGTGTGTTTTTGTTATGTACTAAGTATTCTTCAAAAGTAATGTAATATCCATGTAAATTAAGCTTAGGGTCTCTACAGATACTTTGCTGAAGAAGTATGGGGTGCATCATAAAACATCAACTCCCTATCATCCACAGACTAACGGGCAAGCTGAAGATTCAAACAGGGAAATCAAGGGAATTTTGGAAAAGACCGTTAATCCAAACATGAAAGATTGGAGACAAAGGTTGGATGATACCTTATGGGCTTACAGGAAAGCCTACAAAACCCCAATTGTAATGTGTCCATATAGGTTGATTTATAGGAAAAGCTTCCACCTACCTGTGGAATTGGAGCATAAGGAATGTCGGGCTGTGAGGAAAATTAATTTGGACCTTGAAAGTTCTGGGAAGGAGAGAATATTGAAGTTGCAAGAGCCGGATAAAATAAGAAGGGAAGCATTTTAAAATTCTAGGATTTACAAAGAAATAACAAGAGTGGCCCATGAAAAGCTGATCCAACCAAAAGACTTCTCTCCTGGAGACAAAGTGTTATTATTCCACTCAAGACTCAAGATGATGCCAGGTAAACTTCGTTCCAGATGGGAAGGTCCATTTATAGTTACTAATGTATATCCTTTTGGTACTGTGCAGATTATGAATGATGGAGAGTAGGATCCATTCATTTTGAATGGACATAGGTTGAAGAAATTCCTTGGGACCCTGCCATCAGAGCCAGTGGAGGAGATCACGCTCCTCCAACCTATTTATCAATAACATCCATCAGGTTGTACCTCTCCTTCACATTTTCTTGCTGTTGTGATTCAACCAGAAATCTACTTACATGTTAAATCCACTTGAATGCATCGAGGACACTGCATCAGTTAAGTGTGGGGGAGGGAACCTTTGTAGTATAGTATTTTCATTTGATGTTTGTTTTCACAAAAAAGAATAAAAATAAGAAAATTGTGTGTTTTGAAATTTTTGTGTGTTTATTTTTCAATTTTTGGTGTGTTTCTGAAACTTTTGAGCTGAAATGATTATCAATACCATTTTTGAAACCCATGTTAATGATTGAACCAATATACTTCCTGAAAATGAGCTTAAATGAATGCTGAAATGACTTATTTTCAAGTTCAAATCTTTTAGAATTTCATGAAAAATACACTGATTTTTGAAACCCATGCCATATTTCACTATCTATATCTTTGAAATAACTTTCCTTTGAGGCTTCTGAACCATTCTTTTCATATTGTTTTCATTCACCTAATTTCTTGAGAGAACCATACCACGCTTGCTTTAACCAAAATTTGATTTATTTCTTTCAAAACTTGAGGGGTTGGGGTACGTGTGTTTTAAATGATTGAAGCATTTATTTGGTTTGAAGCCCCCTTTTCAAAATAATCCTTTTCATTATGTCCCACCTTTACATTTATACTTCATTGTAGCCCCTAGTAGTCATGAATTTCCTATTAGGTTAGCCACATTACAAGCCAATTTTCCCTATCCTACCTGCTCTTGAAGTGAAAATGCATGATCTAGTTGAACTTAAGTGTGGGGGAAGATATATTGTGGTGTACTACCTCATTTGGTTATACTTTGGGTGGAAAATAAATTGTGTAAGAGATGTGTGTGATGCTGAAAAATTATTCTGTTGAAAGCTGTTCCTTTACTGGAGCTTTTATGACAAGAGAAGTTGTACCTTTCTGGAACATCCAATGTAAAAAAGAAAGTTGTGCCTATCTGGAGCTTTAAAAAAAATAATGTTTGCAATGATTGAAATTTTTGCTGCTGAGATGATTGAATTATGATGTAGCCTATTTTCAAAAAAGGTGAAGTGAAGGAGACCATATTTGAGTGAAAATTGGAATCTTGTAATTTTGATTCAATAAGAGCCCAGCCTTCCTTTTTCGGCCTCAGAACTTTTAACATCTAAATCCTACCAACCGGAAGCCATAGAACAACCCTGAAAATTCCTCATGAGAAACACATGTCCTTGACTAACATCGGGTGGAGAATTAGGAATTTATCAAGCCTATGGTGACTCTTGTGTGAGTTTGGAAGAGAAAAGTCTTGTTCAGCATTTACATTTGTGAGATGAGAGAAAATTCATTTGAGGTAGGTGTTTTGTCTACAAGGGATAAGAAATGAAATGTAAATATATTAAAATCTAAAATGGAGAACTTGAAATAATTGTTTTTGATGAGGCATGATATCTTTTTGTTTCATTGAATTGATTTGATAGATCTCATTGATATGTGTTTTGGATTTGATTTGATTTGATTTTTACTTGTCTAGGACTCCAAGTGCTAAGTGTGGGGGAATTGATAGAGAAAATATTTTCAATTAATTTATATTAAATATCATTGTTTTAGACCCACAAAAGTGTTCCTATAAGATGAATTGTTTCATTTTTATGATAATGGTGTTATTTTGAGCTGAATAGTAAAAATTGGCCATTTTGGATTTTTAACAGTTTTAAATTATTTCTTTAGTTTGTCCATAACATTAACTACACTGATACAAATTGCAAAATTCTTTCTTTTCTAGATTCTAAACATCCACGGCTTAATTTACTATTTTTGGACTAAAATATGAATCTGCCATATGGAAGCTCAAAAGAAGCTCATAATTGGGAGAAAGAAAATTGTTTGCAGTTCTACCTAGTTTTGATGTGGGATCCCTAACTCATCAATGGTGGGCCCAAATATGGTGAAGTTAGGTGGTTGGACGCGCAAGGGGTTTTGGAGAATCTTTTATGAAGGAATCACCGAGTGTATTGGCCATTTATGGGGTCATTAAATCACTCTAATCCGGAGGATTTGGTTTTGGAGAGTCTGACTGGATAGAAAAATTTCTCATAGTAAAACGGACATAACTCTCGGAATACATGTTCAAATCCACTGAGCGTTTGAGGGGACACGACCAATTGAATTATGAACAACATTCAAGAAGGGATCAACACGTGAAGATGTCATTTAATGGGGCTTAAACACATCAACATTCGGGAGAAACATTTTGGAAATAAAAGGAGGAGAGCTCCACCCTATCAAATCATCCCATTCTCCATCCCTTCCTTCAAGGCACCAAGGAGGAGATCTCCCCCGAGAGAGGCCGGCCAAAAATCTTCCCCATTTCATTTCTTTTCTTTATTTTTGTTTTAGTTTTCAGTTTTAATTTATATTTATAATAAAATTCATGCATTATTATTGTGTCCACCCATCCACCCTGTTTTCTTCTTCATCTTTTCTCCTTCTTTTATTATTTTATTCTTCTCATATTATCCATCGTGACCTCTTACCCTCAAATATGAGGGGTTAACTTGAGACTTGGACTAGGGGAGGTATGTGGAAATTTCATTTTTTCCGTTCTTAAATTCTGATTTTTTTTAAGTTTGTGATGGGAAAGAGTGATGTGCACGGGTGTGGCAATCGTCCACCACGACACTAATCTCAAACTCATTTCTATTATTTTGTAAAATATTCTCCCTCCCTTCTACTGGATACAAGCTCTTCATATGATGGAGTTGAGCCATTCAGTGGTTGAAATGGCATACAATGGAGCCAGGTCTTGGAAGATGACACACTCTCGATCAAGGTGTGCCATCAACCTTGATTATAGGAGGAGATGAAGTTAAGATTGGAAAATGAATTCAAGATTTCACACAAATAAATAAAAGAATAGTAATTCATGAATGAGATCTCATAATTGAATTATCGAACTTAATTTAAATACCAACAAGGAGAATGATGAAACCCACAAACCAACCCATAAAGGCCAAGTTCGTTCTTAATTAATTGCATTTTGTCCTTGCTTGTTAGTTTTATCATTTATTTTAATTTAATTGATTTCCATTACTGGATAATATAAAAACACAATAAAGAATTAGTTTAGTTAAATTAGATTAATTAAGTAAACGAATTAGAAAGCTCCTCAAGTGAAAAAACCCTCGTCAGCTTCTATGCTACACTAGGAAAATTAAAATTGCTTTTGCCACGCCCTATGACAGGAGTGCATCAATCTTATAGAATGGTTTGCAGAATGTGTAAGTTCATAAATATTTCAATCAATATAGATATTAGGTTGGCACATAAATTCTGAAAATTTAATAACATTTATTACTTTTTGTTGACAATGAATAATAATATTCGAGTTGAGTTGTTATAATATTATATGTTTCTTTCTCTTTGTCCCCTAAAATAGGCTAGAAAATTTGACGATTACAATGTGAATGGATTTAAATTTCATACTGTCAATTGGGAATAGGGGTTGAAAACACATAATAGTTGTATATTAATGTTTTAAAAAGTGGGGTACAATGAAAAAATGACCGATATTATCAAATTAAACTCACAGATTCATTTTTTAGATGTTTTATTCAAATGGAATTATGTCGATATAATCAGGGGTGTCAAAAGAGATTTCTTTGAAATTTACTTTCATAAACTTATACCCCCTGATGGATGTCAGTTACCATGAATTGGATGATCCATATATATTATCAACTTGAGAGATAATTCTATGTTATGTGTAAGATGTTGTGGATGAAGGGTGGAGTGTTGTTTCCAAATAAAATGAAGAGATTTTTATGATATGGGTGATAAAGTGAAAGATTTGACCTATGAAATTGAATCCCATAAATAGAAATAAGTGAGATTATTTGTCCATTATAATATTTAAAATGATAGTCTTTCAATGGTGGATGAATTAGATGAAGTAATGATGGAGCAGGAAAATGAAATGATTGAAGGAAACAATAATTTTATGTGTATTCATCCAATAATTTATCATCCACTTATGTTATTTGTGGAGTCATTCATCATCATAGTTATGTATATTATGTTTTTCAATATTGTGCATATTTTGTCATTTTTATTATTTTTATGAATGATTTTTTTCAAAATATATGTTTTTATGATATTTTTTTTTGATTAAAGGATAGTAATTCCAAGGAAGAAGTGTTTTACTGATCCCTATCGACTCTTAATTGATGTTCCCTTAACCATACTAATAGATAATGATCCATCAGTCTCCCTCCCTACAACATTTAAGAAACTCTCAACTTTCCCCCTACACCATCTATCACATCTTCCATTTCTTCTTCTTCTAGAACACCCTCCATCAGCATCCCATCATCAACTCATCCAACACCTCCCCATTCTCCAGCCTCAACAATGAGGTATCTAGTTTTCACTATATTTTCATCGTAGGGATAATGGAGGGTGATAGTTATAGGTAAAAATTTTATTATGAATAAATTTATTAAATTTTTTATACTACTACCTATTTTTTTTGTAAGTGATGGAAATAATGCTACTACCGAGACAAATATGAAAATTTAAGATGTCTGGACCTGAATGAACTGAAGATAGTTGTCCCATTTAACTGATATGGTGTCCATATGGATGAAACCACATGATTTTTTGGATTGATTCTAGGCCAGCTGGCAACAAATCTAGTTACCCTTCTTATTATGTATATTGATTGGAGGCATATGCCACCATCTTGGAAAAATGATGTTTTTGATTCAGAGATAATGTTAATTTTAATAAATTACGTTTTAATTAAAATCCATTACGTTATTAAATTCTAAAATATTCAAAATTAATCTATTTTTACATATTTTTTCAACTTTTCCCTTGCTGATATTATAGCAAGATTGTGGACATTGAAAATTTTAGCTAAGAAATGGAAGGATTTGAAATGGTTATTATGGAAAAAATTCAATGATACTTTATTGAGAACCCATAAAATATATTATAAGGTACCCAAAGGGGTACCTAGAGAGAAATGAAATGTTTTTGTTGATAGTCGTCATGATGAGAAGCACATGGTATTTAAATATATATTATTATATTAATCTCATTTTACATTTTTTTCCTGCATAATACAGGTAGATGACATTTCATACATTACTATTAAATTACATGTTATTTATTTCATGATTTTTCAAGGATGAATAAATATAGGTGAGATAACCAAATCATCCCTCACACTAACGGGCCAAAGAGTTTTTCCATAATCTAATTGACTATGGTAACACTTTTATTGGTTTAAATATTTATAGGACAATATTATCTATTTAATATACTAAATTGTTAATTTATCTTTGTTTAATGTAGTGATAGAATATAGGTCACTAAGTCTCCCAAACAGAACCGTGGTTAGAAGTTCCTAAAAAAATAAAATGGGTGTTATCTTAATAAGACCGCAAAATATGTTTGGATATGAATTAATTTTTCATTATAATAACTTATTCCTAGTGTTCAACTCGTTACTATATATTGCTTCAAATATAACAAATATTTTATTTATATGTAAAAATTAAAGAACTATGGGACTTCATCCAGTATTGTCTTTCTCAATCTCCTAGGATGATGTAGTTGGTAAAGTCCTTAGGAAGGAGAATCCTAGTTGAGTGTGCAAGATGAGTTTTTGACCATTACCATATGAGGTGTTTTCTAGACCATTAGGGATTACCACTACATCTATTTCTAGTTTTAGTCACTCTACCCTAAGATGATCACAGAGAGTTTTTTTTATGAAAAGCACCATTCAGGAGCAAGGGGCTGAACTATCCTCTTTGTAGAAAAAATTGGATGATTTATATCAAAAGAAAAACATATATATCCCCAGTGATAATGTTTTGACGACTGATGGTGCACTGGTAAATCAAAAACGTCAAAATCATTTAGTTCATAAAATTGTATTGGTTTTATGTTTAAATATAAATATACAACACTATTTAATATTCAATATAATTGTCTTGCAGGTTTCAGCAGACAAATGTAGAGATGGATAAAGATAGGGTGACAAGTAGTGTTGAACATTGGGTAGTGATTAGCGGTCTCTTTGATGTCTTGGACCAATATGGAAAACAAATTTCCCTAGTGATTAATTATTTACATCTTTTTTAACGGAGAATCAGTGGTAAAAAACATTTGGTTCACACTAATGTTAAAAACTTAAGGATTGGATGGATTATTCTTTTTTTACATGGTTTTATAAAAATAATATTATATGTATGACATATACTATAGATTTTAGTTTACATTTCATTTACATACACCATTGTATGGAATGTTCTGGTTTATTTAATGTCAGAAGGGGTAAATATTTGATAATCTTTTGTTTTAACTGTTCTATGTATTTGTTTTTCATAGGATTGGGGATAATGATTCTACAACTACCTTTTTTTAAAACAAATAACATTTATCGAGGGTTTAAACCACCACTAAATATTCCATATGAATTTTAGCAGTGGTTTAAACTACCACTATATAATGAGGTTGTTTGTGGTGTTTTTAACCACTTCAAATATGACATACTATTATTTAGTAGGGATTTTTTCATTTTTTCAGTGATTTTCTAGTCTAAAAATGTTTTGGATTTAGCGGTGGTTTAAACCACCCCTAAATGATGGTTATAATTTTTGTTGGAAAAGTTCTGCTAAAACAAAAAAAATTGCCGCTTAATATAAGTACCATGATGCTTACCAAAAAATAATGCTAAATGGAATGAATCATCATGTATTAGATGTCGACAAAAACTTTAGAGGTGGTTTTTGGATACTTTTCAGAACCACTTGGTGGAGGTTTAAACTGCAACCAAAATAAAAGAAACCCACTGCAAATAGGTGATTTTCATAAAGTGACTTACTGAAACAACTTTATCCAAGTGTTGAATGGAAAACGTGTGCATGTATGGAGGGGCTGAACTAGAAAGTCATCTTCTATGGCCAGGAGATCCCTCTCCAATGTAGATACATGATCGTTGTTTTCTAGGTATTATTCACAGGCAGAAATTCTTCATACATATTACCGAGAATGGGGATTCCCCCAAGATTACAGACATCCCATAAGTTAACACTCACTTCATCTTGTGATAAATGGAATGTATTGGATCTCAAAATCAAGCAACTAATCAATTTATGAAATATATCTATTGGTGAGTAAAACACATACTGACAAATCCATACTAACGGATAAAATATGATGACCTCTAGTCTTCTCTATAATTCCCTACAATTTTATTTCCCCTAGAATTCCCAAGCTCATTCATATGAGAAACTCCCTCCAGACCAAAATTCCCACTTTGAGCTCTATACATTTTTGGTATCACCTTGTGCGAGGATGAAAAATAATGGATAATATCAAATGAAAATTTGAAAGGATATGTCATGATAATGTTGATTTCCATGATTCCACATAGAACCAGTCAAAACAATAACATTACCTTGAACTGACCTATAAATGATCTACCCTGTAGAAGAAATGTTCACTTAAGAATGATCCCAATACATCTGTAACTAAAAATATATGATATCATGATCAACGGGTGGAAGGGGAGAATCATATTGAAGGCCAAAGTTGTATAGTGGTAGTCGGTTGGACAATGGGTAAGTCACACGATCTGGTGAAAGGTGGTTCTTCATAATAAACTCTCGAGGGATGATGTGAAACTGAAGAGTGTCTTCAATACTCTCAGCCATGAAATTTATCCCCTAATTATGGTCATTGAGGTGGAATCTAAATACATTTCATCAATGGGACTATTTCAACACAATTATGTGAGATTTATTGAAAAGGGTGCATATCAATGTTTAAAAAATGAAGCTTCTTTGACTGTGTAGCATTGTCTAGTGAATAAATTTCCCACACAACATTAAATATGTGGGATTACACGTCCTTTAAGCATCTATACACTTTGTGGGAGATTAATAATAACTATTAATAGGTGATAAGGTTTAGTTAGCAGAAAGGGAATCCACGAAGGGAAAATGCTACACCAAAGTAGTGGGAGATCAAGAGTTTGTAGAGGGATCATATTCGTCGAGGAAAATATATAAAGGAAAAATGATCTGGGGAACCTATTTATAGTCATGGTATCTTATTATGGGTCCAATTTCACAATTTAAATTGTTTCAATACATGAACAATTTCTACATCGGAATAACCACCTCTTCATCTTATTCAGAACCTATTCTGATGGGGGGAATTTGTTGGGTCCTGAAAATTCCACATAAAAGAAGAAGATAATTCTATGGACTTTGAAAAGGTTAGAAATAAAACTATATGAAGAATATGACAAAAATTATTCAAAGGGGATGATGTCATGAAGGATGGTTCAGGTCGACATAGTAAAAAACACTAAGCGGACTGCCGCTCCGTATGGCATTCTTCCCTTAAAAAAGTTCCCTGTGAAAAAACTATGTCTTGGGATGATACATTACTACTAACACTCACTGAAAAAGTATTTGTAGTATTTATTTTTAATCATTTTCAATAATTTTAATTATTTTCAATGATAATACCCATGAATTTAAATGTTTTACTATGAAATGGTAATTCATTATAGTGGAATTAAAAAGGATCAAAATGATTAAATTTATAAAGGCTTTGAAATTAAGAAATATTTTTTTACATTTTTTTGTAATATGTTTTATGTATTAAAGTGTTTATCATTTTACAGGTGCCAAAAAATTGGGCATCCAAGCCAACCCTTAACCTCTAAGGCTAGCCAACCACATAGACATGCCCAAGTAGACCTAGTTAGTCAATCTATAATGAGGGAATTTTAGGTCAGGCTACAAGTGGCGTGGGTGATGAAGCCCATGACATGTGTCTTGTGGGTGGTCAAGCCAACCAGGATTATAATGATCCCAAGGGATCATGCGGTCTATGTATATGTGTGGCATACATTATTGTGTGTGTGAGTGAGAACAAAAAATCCACCTAGGAAGAATAAATTTTGGACTTCCATCCCATATCCTACCCTATAAACCATCATAATACAACATTGAATTTTCGATGTGGGATAATGAAAAATGATGTTACTGTTCACCACAACTCGGTTCTTCTGTGCTCCACTGTGTGCTGCCTCACTCTGCTTCCTTCGAATCACCATTACCACTAAAACATGCAATAAGATGTTTTTCCCCACCTCCTAAATCATAGTCTTGAGATGAAGTTCCACTATCTCACCTCCAAACCATTGTGTATCAACTCATGAGCCCCTTAAGATCACCATGGAGGATTCATACGGCCTTAGAAGTGGACAGATGAAGGAGAACACCATTACCTCCACTACTCGACCTCGACTCAAGTCCCACACCCACATCCATCACCAAATAGCACCCTAGTTCACCTACTGCACATCAGTAGAACATCCTAAAGAAATTCAAGTCTTTACGTGGAAACTTAGAAGGCTAGATGAATGTAGGAGTGAAGCTTCGATACATTTTCCCCCTCACTTCTACTGCTCGCCATCACCGCTACCACTGATCACTAACACTATTAAGATACTCCAATGAAACACAACCTAAGACACAATGAGGCCATACACCATGCTCCCCTACCCATTCCACTATCTATTTTAAAACACCAGATTTCATCTGGTTTTTTCATATTTTTGAATAGTGGGTCCTGGGGGGTATAAATGTTTGAATATATGAAAATCCCTGACTATTGGTAGAGAGCCTTGAAAGTGGGGGAAAATGAGGTTAACACATTTTATTATTATAAAAGGTGACTATTTCACCTATGATTATGATAGTCGACACTATCGAAGGGAGAATCCATTATTGATAAGCCGATGTCGCATCCATTTTCTCTCTTATATTTTCCTTTTTATTCTATTATTATTTTATTTTTATTTATTTTGATTTTAAATTTTTATTCTTTTTTAGTTTTTAAATATTTTTTATTCATTTTTATAAAAGTGTCACCCCCCACCACACTTATTCTTCTTATTCTTCATCTTCAATTTGGCTTTCTTATTTTAATTATTATTATTATTATTATTACTATTAATATCATTTTAATATTATTCTTTATATTTTATTATCATTATTTATTTATTATATTTATTTTATTCTTCCCTTTCCCACTTATTATATTGTTTTATTTTATTTCATTACTCTATTTATCATCCTAATTCTATTTATTATATTCTTTTTTTATTTTTCTCACCCTCATTTTTTATTTTATATTATTTTCTTTTTATTTTTTTATTCTCTTATTCCATCCACCGAAGTGATCTCATACTCCCAATAATGGGAGGCTAACCTAAGGCTTGACCTGAGGGTTGTCATGGCGTTCTTTAATTTTTTAATGTTTATTTTATGTTTGGTATAGATATGGGTAGCATGGATGGGTGAGGTGAATGTCCCGGATGTGGGGACTATCCCCCATAAAATGCAACTCAATCTATTTCAATTCTTTTATTTAATCTATTTTTCCTCTTTTAATTTTCTAACATTTCATGTGATGGAATTGAGAAAATCAATGGATGAAATGACATCGATAGAGTCAGGTCCTAGAAGATGGCCCACCCTGAACCAAGGTGTTTTACCAAACATGATCATAGGAGGAGTTGGAATTGAGATTTCTTTTGCATTTAAATATTACTCAATTTCTAAATAAAAAGTTTAGTAATTCATCATGAGTTTTCAAGTTTCGATTATCAAACTAAAATCAATCAAATAAAAGAGAATAATGATTGAACCCAAAACTGAACAGAAACCTAGTTTCTTTTCTTCTAAACTCATTCTATTTTGGGTTGTATGTTAGTTTAGTTTAATTTCTCATATTACCTGTCATTTCCTCATCTTAGAAAATAAGAAACAAAAAACCCAAAAATATTTATCATTGATTATATAAAATATTAAAAAAAAAATAGAATTAGTTTATGTGTATTAGATTAAGTAGGTGAAAATAGTTAGAAGCTCCTCAAGTGAGATGACACGGATCATCCACAATGTTGTGTTAGGAAAATTTTTTTATTTTACCATGCCCAAAGACAGAATTTTGTGAAAATTGACACTGTTTTTAGGGATCCAATATGTTATTTCCTTAATTTTATATTTTCATATTTTAGATAGTTTTTAATTTCTTTCTAAAAACCACAAAACAATATTCAATTATTTATTGAAATGACTATTATTATGTATGGACTGATGATTACTCATAGGTGAAGGAACCCATAGATGAAAAAACATGCTCTGTAGAAGAAAGTGTTTTCATACTGGCTATACAGATCAGGGGAGTTAGGAGTAAAATTATCATAGAGTAGGAATTAAAAGACCACATCTCTCATCTCAAAGAGACCCTCGAACAAATGGTGGTTGAATGATAGTCTAGGGAGTTAATTGAATTTTGGGATTACTTCCTTAGATTTTTTTAAGAATTGGATAATACATAAAAAATAGTGTTCTTGGATTTCTCCTAACACCTTTGAAGAAGTTCCCACAGAACAATTCAAGGATAAAGTGGATAAAAAAACCAAATTAAAAATTCATGGCTGTGAGGAGGTGGAGAAAAATATATAAAGAAAAATGGATTGGGTAACTTCATATTTCCAAGAATCATCAAAACAACATGAACCTAAAGAAAAAGATTTTCCACTTGTATTATCTGATTTACTTGAGGAGGCCAAGGAGTAAGAGTTTTCTATTTATCTATATGTGGGAGATCAATAATATATGGATGAATTTTGGAATGAATTAGAAGAATTACTTTATCTACCCATATATTTCATAGAATAAGAGCCAACACCACTAAATGAAGAAACCACCGAAGTGGTGGAATTTTAAGTAATGATAGAGGATATTGACTACCTACCTTTACAAGCCAACATAAAACTCTAAGAGGCACTCCACATTAATGGAAAGATTAAAATTGAACAAATTCATGGAGTTTATCATATATCATACTCCATTCCATTTCATTTTATTCAAACTAAAGTGAGTATTATTTCCCACTAAATTGAATTTTGAGATTTATAAAATATGTGTTATTCCTTAAGGGTGGATGAGGAAACAACACATGAAACTTTTAAGGAACACTTGAAGCTCCTTGATTTTGATGAAAATAAATCAAAGATTGACCATTAAGAGATCAAAGTAGCCGAGCCTAATGAAATAAATATGAAGTATTATCTTATTAAAAGGGATAAATTACTTATTAAAAATTAAAAATCAAATTTTTATCAAGTAAAAATTCCTATACAATTTCCCTTTGATCTTTAAATTCATGTAGTATATGTGAAGACAACACTGGAAGTGATGGATAATGTTACACAATTATCAACCAAGGAATAGGATGATTCATACTTTATCCTACCCCTCCATTCAATCTATACCTAATTGTAAAGGAGGAGGCACTGGTATACTCTATCTATGTATCATTACTCACTAGGATAGAAGAAGCACAAGATGGGAAAATCCACATGGGGTGTTTCAAATGAAATAAGCTTTATCCAACAACTATCCTTGGATAATATCTAGTACTTAACTCTAGAGGAATTAAAAATTAATGGAAAACTTGTGGGATCATACCAAGATTTAGCTTACTAAATTTCTCTAGGAATTTATAAATCATTATTAATTCATATAATTATAATTACATTCATACCACTCCTTATATCATTTTTAACATAAATAACATGATCCTTCTACTTAATTTAGTAATTCACTTTTTAAGACTATGATGGAAAAAGGAAAACAAAAAAATGAAGGAGGAAATAGGAAAAATATTCATTAGAACGGAGTTTACTTTTATGTATACCTTTGAAAACACCCATAAAATTTTCTCCAAAAGATTTTTTCAGTTTTAAAGATGAAATTCCCTGCCCACACATGAATTCATGATTTACCTAACTTATCTAAGAGACATGAGTTTGTTAGGAATCTTGTGATTTTTCATTTTATTTTTCAGCTTTAATGAGATTGAATGAGTAAAATGGATAATTAGATGATTAAAGTGAAGCATGGATATTAAAATAATGATTAATGACTTAATGGAATTGGTTGATACATGTAAATGAAATTTCCCAAACATTTTAATTATTTGAATATCCAAAATTCAAGTGAATTTATTTGTTATTATTAATAATGCCTAGAGTGAATGTATAATATCATATGTCCCATTACCGAGAGGATTTCTTTACCAAGTACAAAATATTTTATTAATGAGGACATTTATTGGGTAATATTGGGATATGTCACCAACCAAAACTTTCATTTGAACATGTAAAATCTATGAATGTATAAATTCACATTTAAAATTATTGATTCATTTATTGAAAATCCCTTATCCTTGAAATAACACCTTTACATAAATCCTTGTTTTTCACTAGAAACAATAAATGAACTTATTAGGAATAAGCCATCTTTTAAGCCATTTTTATCCATTCCAACCCTCCTATTAGTATTTGAATGATATTTTTAAGTTGATGTGTGAGGGACAAGGGAATCAAGAATATTGGGATGAAATAAATTGTAAGGGAAAAGTGTGGTGGTGATTATTGTGGGAATAATGTATTGTTGTTGAATCAATCATGATACTTCGTTTTACCCCTCTTAAATATAAATCATGAAAAAAATCAAAATAGAAAATATATGAAAATAATTGGATTGATTTGGGGAACAAATAATAATTACTAGAACTGTGATTTCTATCATATGTGTTTAGGTGGTGGATGTGAGATTTATTTTAAGAATAAATTATGAAAAAAATAGAATGGTTTTGTTGAATATAAAAATAATATAAAAAATTAAAACAATTTCAAGAGGGTTCAAAAATAATTCATTATATTTAATTTCATCATGATATTTACTTTGATTTTTGGGGAAGTTGGGAGTTGTTAAAATTTGAGGGGGATAATTTTTTGACACTTTTACTTTTAAATTTCATGATTTATGTTTTAATGATAAACCTCATTTGTGAGACTAAAATTTTAGAATGAAAATACCTACCAACCATAATACGAAGATAAATTTGAAACATAAATGAAATTACTCATGATTTTATGTACATTTTTCTTTAGGAAGTGGAGAAAGTAGTTCATTTACAATCTTATAGATAAGGACCATATTCTCATGATGTATCATGAGAGATGATAGAAATGATTTAGGTGAGGTAAATCATGATTTTTCAGGTTTAAATAATAATAAATTTAGGAACTAGAATGAATGAGAAGATACTTTCTATCATGTTCAAAATGGGGAAAAGTAAAATGATTGATTGGATTATGTCTTTGTTAATTGAGAAATTGAATTACTATTTTATGTGTTATTTGAAATTATGGTTTAACATTTATAATAATTTGATTTTATAACATTAAAATTAGAATATTGATTGCATTGGTTCCCTATTAAATTCGTTTTTGAGATTTTATACAATGGGAAAAGTGTAGTTTAAGTGTGGGGGTATACAAAATCATTTATAGTGCATTTGTTTTCAAGTTTTTAATGAATTTTGTATTATTGATGATGATAATACCCATGAATTTAAAACTTTTACTTAAAAATCGGAAATCATTATTATGGGATTAAAATGGATCAAATTGATTAAATTTGTAAGGTGTTTGAAAATAAAAATTTATTTTTAACATTATTTTAAAATATGTTTTTATATATTAAAGTGTTTATCATTTTTCACTAAAAAAATGTGTAGCAAAGCCGACCCTCAACCTCATAGACTAGCTAGCCGCCTATCCAAGACATAGTTGGATCAGCTGGACAAGGCATCCCAAGGGAAGGTTGTCTAAGGATCTATGAGGGAATGAATGGAGAATCCCTATATAGGTGGCCTGTATGTGGTCAAGCCTACATAGAGTATAGTGTTCCAAAGGGCTTGTATGGGCTACGTGTATCTATGTCCTGCGTTTTTTTTGCAAGTGAGAATCGAGAGGCAATCCCCATAGAATCAATTTTGGATATCCATCCCTTTTCATTATATATAAACCATAAGGAAACCACATTTCAATATCAATGTGGGACAAAGAAAAACACGGTTACTATTCACCCCCACACTGTTTTTCCAGGCTTTGCCATGTGTTGCCTTACTCTGCAAACTTTGACTCACTGTCAAAACTAAAAATCCTTAGACGACGCATTTCTGCAACTCACAAAGCTTGGGATTGAGCTGAAATCCAACTTCCACGCCTCTAAACCATCTTTGATGAACATAGAGGCCCTTTACGATGACCATAGAGGATTCATGCTACCTTCAAAGTGGCCAGATGAAGAAGAATTCCATTACCAACATTTCTTGACCTCAAATTGAGTCCCCTAACCACTTCAATCACTCAAGGTAACACTAGACCACATACTACAGCATGGAAACACAACCCAAATCCATTAAAGGCTTTATCTAGCCACTTCAAATGTCGAATGAAGGGAGAAACACTGATGCCAAGCATCGTACAATCCACTAGCACTGCTCACCATCACTATTTCCCCCAATCACAATTATTTTCATGATTCACCAATTCCACATACCCCATGTCCCATGATATTCCATACACCGTGCATCCCTACCTAGTCCACATTTAATTTTGAAACACTCAATCTCATCAGGTATTTTCATATTTCTAAATATATATTCTCAAGGGGATTAAATATTTGAATATATGAAGATAAAAAAGTCTTGGGTGGAGATTCTTGAATGAGAGAAGGTTGAGGGTGGTACTTTTTCCTATAAAAAGAGTCTTCTTCAACACTGAAGTGGAGATTCAACACTTTCGGAGGGAGAATCCCTGATAGGGAGGCCAATGCAGCACCACTTTTATCTCTTCTATTAACATTTTTATTTGGTTCATCTTTAATTTTTAGTTTAGTTTTATTTGAAATTATAATTATAAATTTCTTTTAATAAAATAGTTTATGATTTTTTATAAAAATGTCACCACCCACCACTCTTCTTCTTCTAGTTCTTCTTCTTCTTCTTCTTCTTCTTCAAATTATTTTATTTAATTATTCATTATTTTATAATTATTTATTGTTATTAATATTATTTTAACATTCTTATTTATATTTATTTATTTTATTTTATTTATTATTTTTTATTCTTCCCCCTCCCTATTCTTTTTCTTTTATGTTATTTCATTTTCATACTCTCTCTATCTCTCACACCAAAATTATTTTTATTTTCTTCTTTTTATTTTATTTTTCTCACCATCATTTTTTGTATTTTCTCTTATTTTTTATTTTTTCTTCTACTCTTCCATCCACCAATGTGATATATTAGTCCCAAAAATGGGAGTATGACTTGGGGTTTCGATCGAGGGAGGATAAGGTTTTTTGGATTTTTTCATAATGTTTATTATATGATTGTGGTAGATATGAGTAGCATACATAGGTGAGTTGAATGTATGTGATATGGAGATTGTCCACTATGACATACAACTCAATGTATTTCTTTTATTTTTTTTTGTATATTCTCCATCACTTCATTATCTATATTTTCACATGATGTAGTTTCGAAAATAAATGGATAAAACAATATCAATAGTTCTAATACTTGGACGATGGCACACCCTCGACCAATGTGTGTCATTAACCTTGATTTCCAGAAGACGTGGAAATGAGATTTCATAGGAATTCAAAGATTCTAGAATTTCTAAACAAATAGAATTGTAATTCAACATGAGATTTCTTGTTTGGATTATCAAACTAAAATAAAAAAGGGGAATAATGAATAAAAAAAAAATTAACCCAAAACCAAGTTATTTCTTCCTTACCTCATTTATTTTACCAATACATATTCGTTTAGTTTAAATTCTAATATTTCATGTCATTTAATCATCTTATATAATAAGAAACAAAAAACTAAAAAAATATATGTCATTGATGTCAAAAAATAATAAAAAAACAAAAACAAGTATTTTAGGTGAATTAGATTATGTATTTAAAAAACGAGAAGATCCTCAAGTATGATGGCCCTAGTCAGCCACAGTTCTATATTAGGAAAATTATTTTAATTTTTTCATTCCCTATGAATGTTGTGAATCTCTCACAAATGAAACCAAGTAATTTTTAGTGTTGGGTGGTGATTTACTCCCCCACAAATGACCATCCCTTGTGAACTAATTTTATTATGCGATGAGACAGTACTATCAGTGCCCAAAAATGAAACAAAGTCATTTGTGAGGCCTGATGGTAATTTCTTCCCTCATGAATGACTAATCCCACAAAAAAATAGTTTTAGGCCAGGGAAACCTCATTGAGACCATGCAAACAAAGCCCCATGTCCTACCGTAGATGACAAACAATGCTGGTACCCAGTCCATATGTTCTTCAATAAAAGACCCATGACGGGGGATGAGTTAATGAGATGAAAAAGGAGAAAAAATGGAGGACAATGCACATAGCCCATATTTTGGATGAGAATCAGGAGAGAGCCATAAATTTCCAACATGAAAACTCACCACGTATCAGTAAGAAGGGAAAATAATAATCCAGCCATCAAAAATCATAAAACCCCCTTTGTAAAAACCACACCACATGGAATAATTGGATGGCCCCATTGTGGAAAAACTCTTCGCATAGTAAAATGCTTTACGAGCAGAATCTTGGCCCTTCGTAGAAAAATACTACATGTGAGAAACTTGACCCTGTGTAGTAAAATGCTATGCAGGAAGAAACTTGAACCGTGTTGAAACATGCTATGTGGGTAGAAACAAGGTCTATGTTATACAATACAAAGTGGAATTTACACTTATCCACATAGAAATATGCTACGTGAATGGAGCCTCATCCCATAGAAGGACACGATATGTGGAATGGGGAATCCTAGGGTGTTCTACTCTCCACCTCCCTTCACCCCATTCTTTCATAACATCAGGCCCCACATTTTTGCCTTCATGAACTATTCTAATAGCAACAAGCTATGACCTCTTCAAAAGCCACATGACATGCATGATTAGATCATACGGAACATCAATGTGTCCTTTAGAGTCTACATACCAGTGGTATGCGAAATCATATTGGTGGCCTCTTTGACAAGGAATACCCAAATAATTTCTTAAAGTCTACAATATTATGGTAATGAGGGTTCCAACCTTGGTGCTCATGTGAACCTCCCCATTCTAGGTATTTAGGGGAACCAATGAGCATTCCATTCAATGAGGGCCGATTTTGGTTACTTTTCTCTTACTTGGGGACCAAAAGAGATCCCATCTTTACGTAAGCCCATATTCATTCATGTGAGAGGCTATACTCTTTTATTCTCTTCACCTCCAAAGGGTACAAAATAAAGTTAGAATATGGGAACTTTAATTTCAATTCACTATCAATTTGGGGTTCATACCTCTTCAACTAGTGAATAGAGTGGATTGTGTGATATACAAATCTTCTGCATCATAATGTTTCACACACAGAGAAAGGCTCACATGGGCATATAGGTTAGTGGTGATCAAGAAATTAGTATAGTCCTAAATCACATGGGAATACCTCTTAGTGTATGAACCAACCACATGATCCTTCTCCATTGATGTGTGCACCAACCCCCATTTAATGGGAATCCTCACAGGTGTATGCCCCAACATACTAAAACACAATGTCATCGATTTTTGACTAACTAGGATATGTAGGTAGCCGCCCTGAGGTACAACATCAACACCCAAAGTCCCCCCAATGTTCTCCATGCCAAATTCCTAGTAGATTCATATCCACCCCGAAGAATATATCTCTTACAGGTCTCTCAGGCCATATCAGTGTAAGTCCCAAACCATCCTTGACCAAGTACCTTTCACTTAGACATCCTCACCACATGACATTAAACTACATTGTCGGGTCCTCATAACATGACCTTAAAAGGTGATGTGGATTCTTAAGAAGCATAAAACTACATGGGTTCCAATTCCTTTCATGAGGACACATTGGAAACCCATTATACGGGTTCAATACTGACATCAAAACAACATCCATCTCCCTGGATGACAGTAAACTCTAGAGCACCTCACTATATGGCTTAAAACCATTATCATCCTAGTGAATGACTAATGAAACACTGATCTATTGGTAAAAGGCTACTATTAATAGAGAACCTTTGATAAATATATTTATCCTTATCAATGGAAAACCTCATATACATAAAGATGATTCCAAACACATTCATGTTTGTAATTTATCGTTACCTCCGGGTGATCCACATATACATAGTTGGGAATGGTCAAAGGATTCATGAGTATATCTTAAATCTATAAGAGAGTCTTGGAATAGGAAATAGTTACCCCTAAAAGGGTGTTATGAGCCCAAATTCCCATACTATAAAAAACAATGAGTTATTAAGTGTTTTTTACCCAATTAAATCCAACCCTTTGAAATTAGATCCACGATTCAACATGTATATGAGAGACATTGTGAGTTTCTAGCTCCATGAACAAAACCCATTGGAGACTTTTTGGATGTAGTAAACCTAAAAAAAATTATTTTACAAAACCAAAACCCCATATAACAATCATCGGGAAACCAAATTTCATTGGAAATAAGTTTATATACATGTAATACCCCAATCAATGAAGTAAATGTACATTTATGTTAATTACCTTGAGTGAAAATGTGAATGGTAATTCACAATATAAAATGCTGGCATAAAAATCATTGGAAAATTTTAACAGAAAAACATTTGTGCATAAAGGTTCATGGAATGAATTAATGAGAGTGAAAGGTGGTCTCTCATTAAATAGACACAATAAGATAAATAAATGTAATTTTAGGAACACATTACAATAAGAACAATTGGAAATAGAAAGGCTTAGTATAAAAAATTACTTGAATTAAAAGGGATATGTTATTGTTTCCCTCAGTAATTGGGGATGATCTCATTGATTTATGATTCAAAAAGTCCTTGCGGTTTCTAAAGGGTTTGTTCGTAGAACCGGAAACATATAATGATTCCATATCCATCTAGACCTACTTTCTAAAGGTAGGCGCTCATTAGTGGTGGACTAATGAGGTTTAGAAATTTTCATTGGTTGAGAGGATGGGAGGTCAGACTCATCACACATTTTTAGGGGAATTATTGTCTACTCCGGGACTCTCTTTATAGATTTAGGTTATGTTCGTGAATATTTATTACATTACCAAGTATAAAATGAGTTTTCCTTTAGATCTGACAATCAATGATTGATATGTAGGAAATTTAGATAATATTTTATATGTAATCGAGGTTCTTCATCGATAGAGAATCATCTGTACTTTTTAGAGATTATTAGTCAATGGTATCCTTTGATACAAAAAAGTCTCTTGGTCATTATGATGACCATACTGGTTTTAGAGACACTCAGTGGGGAACTTTAAGTTTATTGTCATTTAGAAGGACATTGATTATTCCAGGGTTGGGATCGTACCCACAGATGGGCTACCTATGTATCCTTTGTTTAAGAAAAGGAATCAGAACCCATGTAGTTCGAGTAAGGGAATATGATGCTTCTGATTGATGGCTCAAAGAAAGATGTAATCATTACTTTTATGCTCTAAGCTCATGTGAGTCATGCTCAGCGTGAGAAACAAGAGGTATTGGTATAACCAGACAATTATGCCATCAAAGATGCAATCATAAGAAATGATGTGGGGATTATATATGTATGACGGCCCAAACATATTAAGATTAAGATTTAATTTAGGGAAGAAATCTAGGAACAGGGTCCATAAAGGTATATGTACTTTATAGATATTTGGATACTCAAATTTGTGGCTTACTCTTGAAAAGAAGGCCTAAATTAGGAGGGGACTTATGATTGGGTTTTACTCCTGAGAAGGATACCCAGATCAAAAAGTAAATTAGGACCGGTTAAGAGAGATTATGGCTGGGGCTTACTCCTGAGAAGAAGGCCCAGGTTAAGGGACTTGAAAAATTAAGGGACTTGGTGCTTACTCCAGAAGAGGATGCCCATATTTGAGACTGGGGATTACTCTTAAAAAGGAATCCCATGTAAAGAGAATTATGGTTGGGGCTTACTCTTAAGGAGGATGCCCATATTTTTGAATTATCACTAGGGATTTCTCCTGAAAAGGAGGCCCATGTTATAGAGGAATTGGGGCTTACTCCTAAGAAGGATGCCCATACTTGTGAAATTTTGAGACTGGGGCTTACTCTTGAAAAGAAAGCCCAGGTTAAAGAGGAATTGGGGCTTACTCTTAAGGAGGATGCCGATACTTGAGAATTATGACTGAGGCTTATTCCTGAAAAGGAAGCCCAGGTTAAGGGGTTCTCTCATCTTTATGGATGAGGTTGAGTGAATGAAATCTCAATCTTTAGTGAAATAAATATGTATAAATCACAAGGTTTTGAGAGATATTCCACAGAATTCCTTTCATATAAGGAAGTTAATCAATAAAACATGCCATAAATGGATTTGAATAATGTCTTGAAGACTGAATCTTGAATAGGAGAGGTGGAATGGTATAAGAGGGGTTAAATGGGCAAGAAGGGAACCCTAAAAGGTAGGGGCACACAAGTCCTGGTAGGCGCGTAGGTACTGTGTTGGAGCGCAAGTCCTGGTCGTGCAGGTATACCTACGTGACACATGGGTACTTGCGTGATTGTTAACCAATAAGGTAACACTTGGGAAATCCTTGACCAAAGACTTATGAATCATCCTGAGGTATTTCCAGAAGAGTGGTGCACAAGTTTCGGTGAAGGAGCAGGGCGGCGCAAAACTATGTTCATTTCCCTTAAGGGTAAAATTTCTTAGGCGTGCAAGTGTTATTGAATTCTGACAATTAGTCCTTACTCCTCTTATTAAGACCTTCCATTATAGGTAAAGAATTACCTTAGAAGTGTTCGGACGACCTCCAGAAGAGACATGGGAGTTCAGAGCTCTCTATTAGAATTATGGAAAACATCCTCTCGAAATGGGGGCCCCACAGGGTCTATTTATAGGCTGGAGAAGACCCTGGGCGGTTATCACTGAGGGTGCTAAAGTCACTTGTGCAACCATTAGGAGTCGCGCAAGTGGACTTGCACGATAGTGATGGAACTTGCACGGCCCATGTGCTTTTGATGCCTTGTTCATGCCTTTGTTGATTTTTGATGTTTTCTTCAAAGGATGAATCAATTTGTGCTAATTCATTTCCCTGTACATTCCTTTGGACTCTATGATGAAATGGAGTGTCATCAAAAGTCCCCCCTCATAGATGGATCCAAAAGAAATGAGGATGTGACTCTGAGGAAAAGAAGAAAACCAAAGGAAAGGCGGCGCACAGGTGTGAGTCGTGCAAGTGTGAATCGCGCAGGGCTGGAGCACCATGGATGGAGCGCGCTGGCTGTAGGCACGTAGGTGGCCATCCTGGACTATAAATATGTGGTCATTTTCCGCTCATAGAATCTGATTTCTAGAATTTCGATCTCTCGCTGCGCAGGTCACCTTCGCCACGCAGGTTGCTCTTTTTCTGCTGTTTTTTCATTGGCGTGCTGTTGTCAAGGTAATAAGACATGCGTGGTGATACTTGTGTGCCAAAAACTTGTGTGGCACATTAACAATTTCACGACACATACATACTTGCGCGCCAAGTTTAGAATTGCACGCCTTAATGGCTTTTCCATTTTTCTGAAATTCCTTCCCAAATTTTATGAAAAATCAACTTACTTAAGAGTTAATTTATTCAACTTTTGTGCAGAATCAATGGCTATTAGAACCAGAATAGCTGATGAACTGGCTAGCAAGCTAATTGATTATATGATGAACATCATTAGTGATGATTATTATACTATCAAAAGTAGCAGTCTTCCGGATTTGGCTACGTATCTGAAGAAATATCATCGCGACTTCCCCCAAATAATTTATTTGCCTTTATATGGCTATGATCATTTGCGAGAAGTTACTATTTCAGAAGTAAAGAACTATCTCCCATTTTCATGGTTTCATAATTATACCAAATTTTCTTTAGCAAATATCTCATGTGGAGGAGTATTTCTAAGTGTTGGAACAGTGGAGAAGGCCCCCATGATGCATCATAGCCCTTATACGCCAGATCTGAAACCTCATACGCCTGAGATGCAACCACATTATCATCCTTCAATCTTCCGAAATGCTCAGATGGATCAATCCGAAGGCTAGAAGAAAAGTTGGGACTTCCGTCCTAGGGGAGGTGTGAATCCAACTTGGATGTGGGCATACTGGGTGCGAAAAACCTGTGCAGAGTTTGTCAAGGATCTGAAAGGAGTGGTGATATACGAAGCTGTCTGGGTTGGGAAAGCATATGTTTACGGACATGATAACTTCATGCTGAAGATACTCAGCCACTAGAGCCCAACAACTAATTCTTTCCATCTGACTCATGGAGAAGTAGGCATCAGTCTGTGGGATATCCATAAGATATCAGGGGCTCCAATTTTGGGCAACATGTATGATGAATTCATTCCTCCCATGGTGACTTGGAATGATTCAGAGAAGACTCCAGCTTTAGCTCGGGAATTATTTAAAATCTTCCACTGGATCAAGAGTTCAGATACCTCATTAACTCATTCTAGAAAGGATATTCATCCAGAGGAGTGGATGAATATATGTCTTATTGAGAAGAAAGAGAAGGAACCAAAAGAGAAGGAGCCGAAGGTGAAAGGATCCAAGAAAAAGAAATCCAAGGATAAGAGGCCCAAACGTCCTACCAGCTGCCCAAAACCTGAGAAGAGGGTTTCTCTTAGCAAATTCTGGACAACTCTAGAAGTAGGAGAGTTCGAGAAGTGGGGATATGAGGTGAATCAAAGGATCCAAAAGTAGACTCGTCTGGCATGATTCTTGCCTATGTGGCTCAGCGTTTATCTGTTTCCAGTCTGGGATTCGAAGGGAGGCGTCAGGCCAGGGACCTTCGTCATTGCGGCAAAGTTGGCTGAGGGAAAAATGGTTGGGTTGGCTTCACCCATTTTAGCAAATATTCACAGGAGTTTACTTCAATATTCAAGGGTAAATATACTTTAATAATAGTGGGACCATTCCATATTTTATGGGGTTGGATCGCCACTCACTTCAGGACTTTCAATGTACAGAATGGATTACAAATTCTTGGAAGTTCTTTCAGGCTGTCAGTGCAAGAATTCTCTGGAGTTTCTCTATTAGATGTTAATTCCTAATACATGAAATTGAGGTTGATAATGTTTAAATAATTCAACATCATTCCATATGGGAATCCGCCAAACGGGCGGTTTGTTGATGATGGAACAACCCATTTGGATCTGAGGGCATACATGCTATCTTGTAAAGATAGCGTGCTAGTTGCTAGGATTGACGAATAAATTATATGTGAGGTCTATGCTCCATGTATATTTTCACATCAATTCAAGTGTCTACAACAGATTATTATATCACCCCCAGTACATGTCAGGTTAGAGCAACATCCGATGGTTGCTCGGAAACTGTGGCTGCTGACGTCAAGGGAGAAGACTGGGGTGGTATTTGATCTACAAGTTGAAAAAGTGGCACATAACCTGACTACATGGTATACCGAGCACTGGATAGCATCATACCCCAAAGGGGTGCTGAATCACCCAGTTTATTAGGTGGGGAAGAGGAAGAGGACTATAGAGAAAGAAGCCCTTCCTCATGAAGGTGATGCTTCCCCACCTCAAGCTGATTTGCCAGATTCCTCTTCTAGTACTGATTCACCAGATTCCCATGATTGGGATGATGAGGCACAACAAGTGGCAAAGCAGCCTCGTGCCCAATATAATCCTCCAGATAGAATCAAGAGACCTACTCCATCATCTCCTGGTTAGTTAGTTCATTGTGGTAATTTAATCACTGCTACTTTATAAAGCAATAAGTCTCATTTTCTAATTCTCTATCTGCAGTTGCAGGAGCCGAGAATAAACCGAAATCAATGATTGTAGGACCTTCCTCACAGCCTTCATATCTAAGACCAGGGGCTGTCCAGTTATGGCAGAGTTTATACTATGGTACTGAGGTTGCCTAACTGGATTTGTGTGAGGGCCTACAATATCCTGGAATTGGGAATCTTCTGGCTTCTATAGATATCCAATACGAGGATAACCCCAATGAAGTGAGGGCTTACATAAAAGAGTTGGAAATGCTCATATATGCCACTGATGAGTCCGTTCCTGTCACCAGGTGGGTGAAGGAATTGATTTATCATGGCATTGCTGAGGGGAATGATGAAGAGTGGCACGATTACGTGGCTCCTGAAGATGTAAGTTTTCTATCCTTATTTTCTTTGCAACTTGATTATAGTTGAAGCTTTGTTAATTAAGGGAGTCATTTTATTCATATTTCAACCTGCAAAGAAAGGAACTATTGAGGTTCCTTCTCCACAGTATAGCCATGGTGGTACTGCCATCGGGGATGCTGCTGATTCTCCTCGTGAACCGGGCGAGATATCTCCAGGCCAGCTGGCTATGAATGAGGAGCTAGAAATGGATTTTCATTCTCCAATCTAGGTGCCAATAATGGAGACTATTGATACTCTCAAAAAAACCAAAGAAGAAAAGGCAACGAAGGAGGAAGTCCACAACTAAACACTTCGTTAGCAATGGTACGTCCTTCGGGTAATCATGAGTCTATACCCATGGAAAGGTTGCTCATATTTCTGGGGATTGAAGGAGATTCTTCAATTTCCCCCCTGAGGGAAAGGACTGATCCTCCTTCAAGGACCACTGAGGGTGTTGTGGAACAAACGCAAATTCAGGCTGACTTGGATGCTCCTGGAGAAGAGCCAGCATTTGTTCCCAGTATCCCTCCTGCTGCTGTTGCAAGAAGAGAAGAACCTGTTTCTGGTATGTTAACAATTCTTCATAAAAATGTTGAACGAAACATCGACTGACTTCCATTCATTGATAATTTAGGTTCAAGTCCTGCATTAGAGCTTCTGGAAGCTTTTGCAACTGATTCATTGATTTTATCCGAAGATGCCGTCTAGGGTCAGGGGCCGCAGGGCGTAAGTCACCAAGAAGACACATCCAATGCTCCCATTAGTGAGACTAACCGGGATTCTGAAATATCATTGGATGAAATTATGAATCTTGGAATGTCTTTCAAATAATTTTATGATCATTCTAAGTTATCATGTGATTTAGAAGACCTTGTGCATGAGTGTTATCCTTCACCCAGTAAATTTTCTTATAATTTACACTTCTAATCATGACTAAAAATAATATGCAGTTCCATCCATAGAAGCAGTTGAACATCCAATGCCCGAAGAGGGTGTAGACATTGATGTCAACCCTACAATTGCAGAAACATTAGCTCAAGTAGAGCTAAGCCCAGTAAACCCTCATAAGAACCATCTTGAAGATCCTGTTGAAACTGGGAAATATGGGGAGGATTCTTCTCAGGTTGTTGATCTACCATTGGGTAAGGGAAAAAAATATTTGTGATTGTACTTAATTTGTAAGACAATCGATTCTTTTGTTATGCTTTGAAACTAACCAAAGCTTTCAGTTAATTATGCAGGGCCATCAACTGTAGTGGCTAGATCTAGAGGGGAGGCCTCATCCTCTACCCCAACAGGAATTGAAAGCGAAGAAGCCTAGGTCAGGGGGGGGGGAGGAGAAGAACATGGAACTTATTTAAGTGCATTAATCCCAGATTACATGCCCCCTATGATGATGATGTTGAATCAGACCCAGAGGTGCTTAAGGCTCTCTTATTTTCACGATGCAAGGCATGGAACAACATATGGAAAATCATATATGAGGTTCCTTTAGAAGTGTTGTCATCAAAGATTTCCCGGTTGTCGTCCCAGTTCTTCATTCTAGGACTTGGTAGTTTTGGATACCAAGAGATCCATACCGCGGTAAAACAAGTCATCTTCAAGAGGGTGCAGGAGAAAAAGTGTCATGAAGATCTGACCAGGGTGAAACTATCAATCAAGATCGGCAAATTTGAGGCTGCAGTATCCTGATCTGAGGCTGACTATGCTGCCAAGATGAAGGAGCTGAAGCATAAAATCAAAGAAAAATTCATCCAGAAGATGCACCTTCAGCAACAATTAGATGTTGTTACTGGGGAACTTGACCAACTCAATATTTCACCGGAGGGAGTTCAAACGAATGGAATGAAGACCATTGCGGATGCCAAGAAATCACTCCATCAGACTGAAAAGAGTGAAGTTGGTCGGGCGCATGAGCTTCAAGTGGCTGCTTATGAAGCTCAGGATGCGGTTCATCAAGTGAAGACTTACGTCGACAGCCTTTTGTAATTTCTTGAAAAATAGAAGCGACTCTAGTCTGTGGATGTCCTTCTAATTCTTGTGCATTAATGGAGATAATGATTTCATATTCAATCACTTGTGCACATATTTTCTTGCTACTTGCTTTAAATTTTACCTAAGCCAATGGGCATAGTAATCATAGTTTGATTTTTACTAGGATTATTATAAATAACCATACAAACTTTGAATCTTTTAATTGATCAATATTACCTAAATCATACACAATATATTCTTAGTGAGATGGAACTTGACTTTTATTCATAGTTCCTTTGCCTTTTGTGGGCAGTTTAAAGACATGCACGTCGGACATAAAGAGGATAATGTTTAAGGTCGAAATAGCTTTGACCGAATGAATTAGAATTGACTCAATTCCTTGACAATTAATCTGAAAACATTTTACCAGACTCAAGTATGAGGTAAAATATGTAAACTACGACTTAAGAATATTTTAATCTAAGGAATGATATGAAAAAGATCTAAAAAGGCATTAGAAGCAGTATTTCCCACGAATGAAGTTACCATTATTTATCAAACCTGTTAGGGGGTTGAATTATGCAGGGCCACCTAAAGGCATTGGCTGCATACTCAAATAAATAGCATCTTTTGGCTGACAGGTCCGTTATATAGACTAATTATACAAGGCCACCTAAGGGCACATGCTACATAGTCAGGCAAAAGAACTCTTAGAAATTTACTTTCCTAGTGCTAGATAGCCTGTGAAAGTTTATGGAGATTCAAATTTTGCAAAGTATAGAGTTTGCTGTATGGAAAGAGGTACTTGAATATGGAGAAGATATTTCCAAACCAGATTATCGAAGAACTGGATGGATATCACTCCTATGAAGTTCTGACCCAAACGTAGGGAAGGAGAATATAAACCATAGACTTAAATACTTTTAGATCATAAAAAAGGATATGAGACAAATATGTTAAGGATGAATATTTTTTTGAAGATCCCTACATATTGTCATTTAAGACAAATAAGGACAAAAGTGGCTTTCTTCCCAATAATGAAGTTACCTGTATCTAACAAACCCATTAGGGGGTTGAATTATGCAGGGCCACCTAAGGGCATTGGCTGAATAGTCAAATAATAGTATCTTTTGGCTGACAAATCCTTTATGGAGACTGTTTATGCAAGCCCACCTAAAGGCATGTACTGCATAATCAGGAAAAATAACTCTCAGAAGTTTGACATTTTAGAGACTAGAATTCAAGAAAAGGGTTATGAGGATCTGAAAATATTTAAGGTTAGGATTATGACACATAAAGATGGGTATTGTCCAATGTATGCAGAGATATACAGATCAATTCTAACCATAATCATGTTGTGGCTGGGTCCTGAATGGAAATGTTGGACTTCACTATGTATCCCATAAGGATGGGAATCAAGACATACGCAGTTCTTGAACTACAGTTAAACGTCGTGTGGGACAAAAGGATTGGAGATCTTAGTTTAGCGACATAGAGCTTGGACCATTATAAGAAATACATAGTTTGTGCTTTCATGGGGACTTTTCATCCATGGAAATGAAAGTGGAATTTGGGGTTAGGACCAAAACACTTGGGTCTGGATTCGAGGGACACTCGGACGTTCCTACGTATCCCATAAGGATGGGAATCAAGACCACGTAGTTCTAGAAATACCCTCTGTACAAATTTGGTTCGTACAGGTGAAGGGTGAAAGGAGACTTTAGTGCAATGATGGTTTGACCCAAAATAAAAGGATTGGGCATTGATATTTATGCATGTAGTCTTTGGAATGAAACGTGATCGAAACATCAATGTAAATAATGATTACCTCCCAGGTGAGTGTATCAAAGAATATTGTAGTTTATTGTCATACTAGACAAAAGTTTTGTATAGTTTAACGTCATATAACAAGGACAAATGTGAACCAATGTAATGATATTGATTCTATAGGTGGTTTAAAGAATCAAAATCGTATGAGATGAAGGTGAACCGATGTGAAGAGATAGGTTTTGGGCTTAAACCTTGGGAGGTTGCCTACATACCCAGCCATGAAGGCAAGGTTCAATGTTAGCGTAGTTCAATTAATGAATGAATTAGTGGTCACGTTTTTCTTGGGGACAATGATCTAAAAAATAGTGTTGGGACTTACACATGGTTAGTATCCCAGAGAGAGTGTTATGGTTTAAGATTTCTCTAAGCTCACGTGAGTCATACTCAGTGTGAGAAACAAGAGGAAGCAACAACCTTAACGATGCACAATTTAATGCCATGTAGGACATATTAAGGGACTATGTAGTTTAAAGTCTCGCAGTTAGGACTATTGGTGCAGCACAGTTTAGTGTCATGTAGCAGGGACAAAATACAGTTTAACATCATGTTGGACATATTAAAAAATTTTCTATACAGTTTAGTGTCATGTAGTTAGGACGATGGGGACAATACAATTTAATGTCATGTTGGAAAAAAAGAGGACTGTACCGTTTAATGTCATGTAGTGAGGCAAAAGAGTACACCATTTAACGTCATGTTGAACGTATTAGGGATCTTTTCACAGTTTAACGTCATGTTTGAACAAAAAAGGGATGATATAGTTTAGCGTCATGTTGGGTGTAAGTGCAAATAGTTTAAGGTCGTATGCATGGACAGTTGGTTATGAATTTTAACGTCTTGCTGGACGTCACAGACTTCTATATAGTTTAACATCATATAGTAAGGATGATGAAGGGGGAAATAGTTTAACGTCATGTTGGACAATGGTTCGTTTTAAGGTCATAACGGACCGAGGTGCAGTTTAAGGTCATACTGGACCAAGTTGTAGTTTACAGTCATACTGGACTATGGATGATATATTTTGTGTTTATACAAAATACTTCTTAAAAAATATGGCATTGTTTGGAGTAGTGATGAGTTCTCCATCCATCGAGAATAAGGAATATGCTCCACTGGAGTAGACCCTATGTATTGAGTAAGGTCCTTCCCATTTTGGCTCAAGCATGGGAGGTTTCTTTCCTGGTATCATTGGAGTTCAAGAACTAATACCAATTATCCATGAGTGAATGAACGAAGACGAACTTTTTTGTTGAAATCTCAGTCTATTCGATTCTGATAGACTTCAAAGTGGTGCAAAGTGCACAATCTTTTCTCATCTAACCATTCCAATTCATTCAATCGCTTTTGAGATTGTTCATCTTTAGATGAATAATCACAAATGGCTACTCTGAGTGGGGGTAGTTGAACTTCAATAGGCAAGACTGCTTCCGTTCCATATACGAGTGAGTATGGAGTTGACCGCGTTCCAGTGCGGGTGGTAGTCCGATAAGCCCATAAAAAATGAAATAGTTTATCGGGCCATTACTTCTTATCTTTATCCACAATCTTTTGCAGTATATTTTAAAGAGTCTTGTTGAAGGATTCTATCTAGACATTGGCCGCTGCATGATACCAAGATGAATGATTGGACTTGATGTTGTATTCTTGATAAAACTTCTTCACCTCGGATGAACAGAAGTTGGTGCCATTGTCCATCAATATGGTATGAGGGACACCAAATATGGTAATGATGTTAGACTTGATGAAGCTAACAATGCATTTAGAACTGACTTCCTTGAGAGTTAATACCTCTTCCCATTTGGAAAAGAAATCAGTTGCAGTAAGAATATACTTAAACTGCTTGGCCATAGCTCAAGGGTAAGGTCCCACCACATCCATTCCCCATGTGGAAAATGGCCATGAGTATTTAGTAGTATGAAGAAACTATGGAGGTTGATGAATGATGTTGGAATGTACTTGGCATGAATGACACTTCTTTGTGAAATCAACACAATCTTTTATCATTGAAGGCCAAAAGTATCCAAGCCTTCGAATCTGATCAGACAGTCTATGTCCAGACTGGTGGGCACCATAGACTCCTGCATGAACTTCTTTCATTACAGCCATTGTCACTTCACCATCAATGCATGTGAAGAGAACTCCATCAAAACCACATTTGTAGAGAATTTTCTCTATGTGATCTGGGCTATCATAAAGAGTAAAATTGACCACACGTCGCCGGATATGTTCTTTCTCGGCTCTATCAGGTGGAAGTGTTCCATTTTGAAGGTATTCCCTGATAGGTGACATACATCCTGTAGTATGACCATACGATTCAGGAATGGGACTAATTTCATTAATTTCCTCTGTTCTGATTCGAACATAAGGTGAAATTGCATGACGGTGGGAAAAACTGATGGTTGTCTCGTCCCGATTTGGATCTTCCAGAGCTGTGGCTATATTAGCCAGTGCATTAGCTTGAGCATTTTGTGACCGCGGGACATAAGAAAATGTTGGTTCTGAAGGGAATTCCACCATTAGCTCTCTGACGTAATCATACAAAGGGATTATTTCTTCTTTTCTGATGGCATAATCCCCATTGACTTGTTTGATTACCAGGTCTGAATCACCTTTCACCTTTAAGTGATTCACTTGTGCTTGAAGCGCCAATTCCAAGCCTGTGATGAGAGATTGGTATTCTGCTTCATTATTGGTACCACCTTCCCGTAATAAGAAGGAATAAGGTAACACTTCCTTTTATGGAGAAATGAGCACAATTCCTAAGCCAACTTTGTTGAATTTTGGATTTTCCATTTTCCTCCCTCTTGGAATTTCGGAAGCAACATCAAAATACATTTCCCATTCCTGAGGACTTTCTTGAATAGAGAAGACATCCTCATCAGGGAGTTCAATATCTAAAGATGTGTCATCCACTGAAGTGTGTTCAGCTATGAAATCAGCCATATCTTGGCCCTTTATTTCCTTTTGAGAGACATACTGAATGTCGAATTGCTGCAAAATAACTTCTCGCCTTGCCAGACGTCTTATAAGCATTGGACGGCTAAGGATGAATTTGAGCGGGTTATTGCGAGATACCAATTGGACCTCGTGATGTTGCTGGTAGTGTCTCAACTTTTGAACAACAAATATTAATTCCATGAGGCAAATCTCAATACATGAATACCAGGTTTCGGCTTCAAGAATAGTCCAGATGAGGTATTAGAGGCTGTTTTCATTCCCAACGCCATTCTTCTGAGCAAGAAAGGCACCCAATGATCACTCTAGAGCTGTCACGTAGAGGATAAGTGGTCTTCCTTCAACAGGTGTCATGATTACCGGTGGACTCAAGAGGTATTTCTTGATAATATCTAATGCTTCTTGATATTCTTCAGTCCACTGGTAAGTGACACTCTTCTTCATCAATTTGGTGAAGGGTAAACTTTTTCCTGCCAAATTGGCGATGAAATGCCGAATATAGGCTAAGTTTCCTTGAAGTCCTCTTAATTATTTAAAATTTCATGGAGGTGACATACCAAGGATTGACTTTGTCTTCTCAGGATCGACTTCAATACCACGATGGCATACAACAAAGATGAGAAATTTTCCTGAGGTCACCCCAAAAGCACATTTTAAGGGGTTCATCTTCAAATTATGTTGCCGAAGTTTGCGGAATATGAATTCTAAATCATCCAAGAGATTAGAAATTTGTTTGGATTTAACCACCAAATCATCCACATAGCATTCAAAAAACTTCCCTAAAAAGGGTTTGAAGATAGGATGCATGACAGGCTGATATGTTGCACCTACATTTTTTATGCCAAAGGGAATTACCCTGTAGGAAAACACACATTGAGGGGATCTGAAGGCTGTGGATTCCTCCTCTTCTAGATCCATTCAGATTTGATTATATCCATAATATCCATCCATGAAGGAAAGTACTTCATAGCCAGTTGTTGCATCAATTAAAAGTTCTGTAATCCAAACTGGGAAATCATCCTTAGGACAATGCTGATTAAGATCTCTATAATCGATGAAAAATCTAATTTGTCCATTATTCTTCTTCTCAGGGACAATATTAGCCCACCAATTAGGATATTGAACTTCTCTGATGAAGTTATCTTTGATAAGATTATTCACTTCAGCTTCAATTTTGGAAGCATAAGTTGGGTGTGTTCTTCTCGTGGCTTGCTTAAATCCTAGATGCTCTTCTGGTAAACCCAAATGATGAGTAGTAACATTAGGATCTAGCCCAGGCATCTCTGTATTGTTCCAAGAAAATATATCTCTATTTTTCTTTAAAAAGTAAATATAAATCTCTTGTTCTTCAAGAGTCATGGACGCACTAATTAAAGTGGGGCGTGGATCTTCTTTTTTACCCAGATTTATTTCTCTAAGTTCATCCACGGTGGTAGAGATACCCTCTTCAAATGCTGGAAGAGCATCTCTGAGATCTTCATATTCTTCTTCTTCATGTGTTATTTCTTCCCTTTCTACTTGCATAGTAGATGATAATGCTGAATTTTCATGATCAGAAGAGATGTTAAAATTTGAACATCTTGAAGAAGATGCTTCAATTTCTGACCCGATTGATGATGAAGGGTCTTCCATGGGAAATAAAGAGGAGACTCTTTATTAAGAATTGACATCATTGTTCAACGCCGATGTTGCTATAAATTCTTCTAGCATGATTGGCAAAGTATATACTTGTTAGATTTCAGCAGACGAAATGAAGACGTCACTATTTGGGCTTTCATCACTGCTTTTAGGATCACCAATTTCTCCCATGTTGTCTGGCTCGATTGCCTTAATTGACATTATGGATCTTTCCATAAGAGTATTTTTATTTGGGTATATCCTGTCAATTTGACTTATAGGAAACACATAATCTGTACTCACATGTGTAAATGGATTTACTGGGATCTTCTCCAAACCATACGGAGCATTAACTTTGGTAAGCTCCCTGGTTGTGGATTTATCCTTTCAATTCATGTGATAGAATTCCGCCTCAATGTGTTGAGACTCACATGTCTTGAACGAGGCCTTATCACCATACAATGTTCCAACTTGACCATTGAAACAACATTTGAGACATTCATGATATGATGAAGGGATACCCGCATGTTCATGTAGCCAGGGTCTTCCAAGCAAGAAGTTGAAGGCTGAATGCTGATCAACAACCATGAAATATGAATTAGATACAAGATCTCCAAACTGAGTTCTGAGTGTAACCTCGCCCAATGGTTCTTGTTCATTTTTATCATATCGTTATAACATCATGGTTGAAGGAGATAAATTAGATTTTGTGATGCCCAATCGATGAAGTATATGAATGGGCATGAGGTTGACTCCTGAACCATTATAAATGAAATCTCTTCGGACATCTATTCCATTGACCTTTCCATATAAATAAAAAGGTCTAATATGTCCATGCACAACATCATATTCATCTTCATCAGTAAAAAATATCACTGCATGGCATTCCACAGGTTTATTCTCTACGTGATAGACTTCAGCTGCAGCAATTTCAGTTTCAAACTTCTGAGGACTTGAAAAAGCCTTGATGAGTGCTTCCCGAAGATCCTTTGATAAATTCAAAGCATCCAGAATTGATAACTTGGCTGGTACTTGGTCTAGGTGTTTCAATATATCATACTTGTGATCCAAAAGGTTTGTGTTTCCCAACAGGAACATGTGGTTTAGTAGGTTCCATGGAAGCATATGATTTGGAAGTTGATGCATCTTGTATCATGATAGGAGTTGGAAATATTCTTGGTTTTGGAATATTAGACCGATTAGATCCATTTACTTGCTGAGAAGAAGAAGATGGAACCTTCAACCGGTCTTCCAGAATAACTGTGCCAGGACTGGATTTTATATTGGTAGAAGAACTTGCTTATTCTTGCAGAGCTCGCTGAAGGGCTCTACCACGAGTTTCTGCTGCATACACAGTTCTAGCAGGGGTAGTATTAGAATAGTGGATTCTAAAAGATCCAAATCTTCCCCTGTATCTTGAGCCTCTGGAACTTCTTATGATTCCTCTGTTTGATATAGGGAATTCAGGCTCATTGAAATCAAAACTGCTACTGGAATATGGATCTATTAATTGAATCATATTAACAGAACCGAAAATCAACTCTACATCCGATGAAGACTCTGCTTGACTAGCCAATTTAGGTTGTGCCGTTTGATGGGGCGGTGCCCGTTGCTTAAAAGTAGATGGAATGAAATCCGCCAAAGTCAAAGGAAACTTAGTATTTGAAACATACTCATCTTCTTCGGATTGTTCCTCTTTCTTGTAATTGTGCCGCCCTTTTGAGGATTTTCCCACTGAAGAGGTTTTTGTTGCAGCATTCATGGAAGAAGGCACAATTGGTTTCTTCAATTGTGTTCTCAAAATAGCTTGAGTTCGATTGATAATCTTTCTGACCATCTAATCATCATATTTGTACACATTTTTTCTTTTGACTTCTTGCCACTCGCCTTCCTCCTTTGAACTGTAGCAGTAACACATGATACCTGAGCTGAAGAAACTTTCAGTTTGACTTGTCCTGAGTCGACCATCTTTTGCAGGAGGTCCTTGAAGAAAAACACTCCTGAATGGGATGCCCCAACATTTTATGAAAAGGGAAATAATTGGGACGGTATTCATCTCCTTCCTTTTTTGGCCTCTTGGGCCTTTGCAATTGAACCAGATTATTTTCCAGAGCCGAAATGAAGTATCCATGAACTTGTTCATTTCGGAAAGAGTAATATTTTCTCTTCAACTCATCAAACTATTTCTGTCTTTGATCTCTTTGATCGTCTTGACGAAATGTCCTTTGTTGTTGGTGCTCAATAGGTGTAGGCCTTTGAGAAGATGAAGGTTTTGAGGTAGAAGCAGGTACAGGTGCTTGCTTAAGCATAACTATAGTAGTCTCTGCTTTACCCATTCTCTTTCCTAAAGCTGATGGAATTACACGAGATTTAGACTTAGTCTGTATAAGAGAATCTTCAATCTGTTGAGCGATTGAAGTAAGGTCTCGAAACCCTCCTGTGTATTTCACAGGGATCAATGGAGTGAGTAATTCATCACGTAGATTTCCCACACATATTGGCAATAGTTCCTCTTGAGGAAGTGTTAAGCTCAGGGAATATGTTAATCCCTTACAGCGAGCTATGAAATTAGATACTCTTTAATTCTCCCTTTTCTTAGAGTTTGTAAGATCGAAAACTGTTGTCTTTGGAAATGTTGAGATGAATTGAAGATGAAATCGTTGACAGAGATCTTCCCATCCGGTAATTGACCGGGATTTCAATCTTGTGTACCAAACAAAGTTTGGTCCTTGCAAGGATCGCACGAAGAATCTAAGTTTCACTGCTTCTTGCTGCTCTGGAGTTCCCATCATAGGATAAAAACAAGACACGTAATGCATCAAATTCTATTCACGATTGCCTGATCCATTTAAAATAGAGAATACAAGGTTCCCAAAACTTGATGGGCGAGAGACTAAATCTACCCATTCAGGGTAAGTTTTCTTTTCTGGTTGAACCTGAGCACGCTTTCCCTCCATAGCTTACAACCGAGCTGTTAATGACTCAATAGTAGTTATTAATGTTTGAGAAACATCCAGTTGATCTTGGAACTGAACAGGTGCATTGACTGGAGCTTGGATAGGTATGGCAGCTGATACTGCAACTGATGGCAGCACTGCCAATTGTTGTTGCACTTGACATGTAGGATTAAACCTGTGACGGTGTACTGATAGTTGAGGATAATTTTGATCTATCTCATTAGCTACAACAAATACATTTGGCTGACTGACTCCAGCACGTTTATGAAGAAGACTTACCTGAAGTAGTTCTGCATTCAACCTCCTCAATTCCTTCATCTCTTCATCCTATTGTGTAAACCCTTTCTCTAGTGAGAGTGATTGGCCTTCTACAGAGGAAGGATATGTAACCTGATTCTTTCCCTACCCCTTGTTTGATCCCTTTTGGAGTGGGGGAAGTGGGTTAATTTAAGGATTCCCTAATTTATGAGTAATCCATTGATTTTGTGTACGCACACCTTCTTCATTTGTGTCTATGCAAAAATCTTCTTGAGTAGGAACCTATTCATCTAAATCCCCTGAGTGAGCCTCATCTGGTGGATCAACAACAATGACATTGATGACATTGATTGATGCATGATGAATCACATCCCTCCTATTGACATTCCTGTGATATTGTCTTCTTCCATGTCTTTGATGAGACATTTCCTTTTGTTGATTCGATCCATCAGGAACTTCTTAACGAACCCTAATTTGGAGGGAATATCCTAATAATTTGGCTCTTCGTTCTTCATGTGGCTTCTTACCCAATCGAGAGAAGACCAAATTTCACTGAGGAGGGGATTGATGATTTGAAAAAGTCCCCAGTCCAGTGGACTGGGTCTTTTCCTACTGTCTTTTCTCAACTCCTCGAATCCTATTTGTTGATTCTTAGGGTTGGTTTAAAATATTCCCCAGTCGAGCAAGCTGGGTTGGCTCTTGACATGCTATGTCTGAGACTTTCTTAAAATCTCTCTTGATCTTGCGGACCTTAGTCCTGAAATTAGCTGGATGCATCAACCTGCATCCACTTTTATCACCCGGTTCAAAAGACCATCTGATGATTTCTGACACTTATGTCACTTGATGATGTGCTTTCTCCATACGAGAGGCCTTTTCAATATTCTCTTTTTCTTGATGCTGGAGTAATTCAATAACTTGTTCTCTATATTCTTGATTTTGAGAGGAACTAGTTGAGGCATGTTCTTGGGAAAACTTTTGATTACAAACAAAGCCAGGTATTTGTGGCTATCCATGGGCAATAACATTACATGAGACCATTTTTGGCGTGCTTTGCTGACTGGAGAGAATATTGAAATTTAGTGCTCCACGAACACCCCATCCTCTGATATGAATACCAGATGGGGCATTGGCAATTAACTGGTGCAATCTTCTTAGTGCGCCAAGTCATGAACGCCGAAGGGCTCTCTGCTGCTTTTCATCCTTCGGATATCGAGATACTGATAGAGATTCCAATTCAATTAGGTGTTGTAACCATTCTATTATCATAACATGATTTTCATATTCATCATAAGATAATACTTTCTTTTTCAACTGACAAAGAGTTTTCCATTTGTTGAGATGAATATCATGAATTCTATCTTATGCCAAAATCTCTGGAATGTCATACTGAGAGTCAACCAGAGGCCAAAACATGACTTGCACTTCACCTTTCGCCAGTTGTTTTCTCATGTTCAGCATTTCCTCTTTATCATTCAATGAAGATTCTTCTACCAGATTTGACCATAGTTGGTGCTTCCTTGTAGCTTCATTGGATTCAACAAGATTGGTTGAGAAATCACTGATCAAACTAGAAGATGCATGACTTAGGAGTGGTTCGAAGAATGACCTACACCATGGGCTATCATTTGATTGAGAAATTATTTCACCTGCTAGCGATGAAGCATCAGACATGACTGGTTTCAAATTTGAAAGTGCCTCATGATAAGAGGTATTTCTCGGCACTACATTGTCCACTGGAGCATTTTCCGGGGAATGTGCACCACTAACACGGAGAGGACTTTCGCAGGGAAATTCATCATCATGGGGAGGAACACCATGGTGGGTTAAAGCAAAAGATAAGATCTCTTTCTCCTTGGTCTTCTGGCCACACAGAGGGTTATTGTGGCTCTCATCTGAAGATGAAACTTCGAGATCAACCGAATTGTCATGAAGCAAGCCATCATAAGGAAATGTCTATTGAAGACCTTCATAATTAATGTTCCTACTATTGGGAAATGAGGGAGTAGAATCTTGCATTCCAATAGATAACTGTCTGAGGGCTTCAAGAACTCCAGCATCAATCAATGCCTTGTTACATATTGGCTCTTGATTTCTTGACTATGTTGGGCGGGTCTTCTTCTAAGACACCTTCTTAATCGCCTTAGAAACCACTTGTTGATGAAAGTGGATGCTCTGATTAGGTGTATGTTCCTGATCAAAAGAGATGGCTAGGTTAGGCTGACGATCCCCACTCAAATCAGGTGTATGTTCCTGACTTGGTTATCTGTATGATATGGGGGAGTACGCCCCACAACCCTCTTGGACTGAAATAGATGTGTGTGTCTGTTCAGGAGTGAACTGTTGATGTGTCACTCCACTAGTAGGGATATGTTTTTGCGTCTTTCCCTGAGATGTTGCTGAAGCTATTATAACATCCTGGAAAGCATCCAGAATATGAGCAGGGAGTTTCTTCTGCTCTTTCACTATTGATAGAATATTCTTGGTGACTTCAGCTGCCGGAATGGGGATATACTTCCATTCCTTGCTTGGAGTAGATGTATGTGCCTGATCTTGTCCTCCTTTTCCTGTCAGTGAATCCTGACTGTACTCAAGTGTGGGGGTAGAGAATTGAGTCTACCTCTTATTTGTAGCCGGAGCATTCCGACTGAATTCTCCGTGTGCTACCAAGTGAGACTGCTGGTAGACTAGATTAATACTAGAAGGTGTATGTGCCTACTGATTGTGCTTCGTCGAAATTGGTTGACGAGATCTATCATATGTAGTCAGACGAGCCTACTGACTAGATGATGACGTATAAACAGGTGTATGTTCCTGCCTATAATACTCCGCTGGAATTTCCTAGCGGGATTGGTGTGATGCTACCAGATGAGTCAGCTGGACAGCGGAATTAAAACGGGCAGGTGTGTGTGCCCACTCGTTGCTTGCCACCAAGTTAGGTTGGTGGACATCTCCAGAAATGTAAGAGTTGAGAACCTGGTCACTGTTAAATGGACTTCGTCTCTGGTGATTCTTCTTGGATGCTCGGGTTCTAGGAATCTGAGCCGAACGCCTGGAGTCGGTACCCTCATCATGTTGAGGGCGCACTGCCGCACGAGTCTAGCAGCGATTGTTGATGGGAGCCCTCGGTAAGGAAGTATGTCTCCTTGAATTAAGGCCCTGAGGGACTTTCTCATTCACCTCCTCAGAACATGGGAGTGAATGGTGATTGTGTTCTGGGGATAATGACCCGAAATGGTTGGAGACAGTGGTTAGCACCGCCTGCTTCTTGATCACTGGTCGTCGTTGTCCGAACAACCAGGGTGAATTTTTTACTTGGAGGGCTTGTCGGGCAGCCTCCAGAGTTGGAATAGTACCGTTTTGATGGTACTCTTTAACTAGCGCGTTTGATACCCAACATTGAAGATGCTGAGTAGGTTATATCGTCCTCAGAGCAGATGATGATCCAGCAGGAGTAGTAGCAATGGTATTTTCAGTAGAAGTTTTCACATCAGACGTATTCACGGATGTGAACTTAAGAGAATCCATTCTGTAAATGCATATGATCTTGGAAAAGAGTGCCTATTTGATATAACAGACACAATCAAGATAAATTCTGCCACTACATATTTTGGATGAGCACATATGTCAATGATTGTTTTTGTTTCCCCTCTCATTGAGTTTTAAATATGGGCCTAACAAAAAAGCAAAACATCATTTTGACTTGGTTAAGGATTCATGTCGGGTTCACCATTTTATTCCCTCTAGAATTGGGGATGATCTCAATGATTAATGATTCAAACATTCCAAGCGGAATCTAACGGGTATGTTCGTAGAACCGGAAACATCCAATGATTCCATATCCATTTGGACCTACATTCCAAAGGTAGGCACTCATTAACGGTGGAATGATGTGTCTTAGGAATTTTCATTGGTCGAGAGGATGGGAGGTCGGACTCATCACACGTTTTTGAAGGGAATTATTGTCTACTTTGGGACTCTCATTTATAGATTTAAGTTATGTTCGTGAATCCTTATTACATTACAAAGTATAAAATGAGTTTTCCTTTAGATCTGAAAATAAATGATTGATATGTGGGAAATTTAGAGAATCTTTTATATGTATTTGAGGTTCTTCATCGATAGAGAATCATCTGTATTTGTTAGAGATTCTTAGTCAATGGTATCCTTTGAGACATAAAAGTTTCTTTGTCATTATGATGACCATACTGGTTTTAAATCCACTCAATGGGGCACTTGAATTTTATTGTCATTCAGAAGGACATTAATTATTTCAAGGTTGGGATCATACCCACAGATGGGCTACCTACGTATCCTTTGATTAGGAAAAGGAATCAGAACCCACGTAGTTCAAGTAAGGGAATATGATGTTTGTGATTGATGGATCAAAGAAAGATGTCATAATTACTTTTACAGTCTAAGCTCATGTGAGTCATGCTCGGTGTAAGAAATAAGAGGTATTCGTAAAACCAGACAATTGTGCCATGAAAGATGCAATCATAAGAAATGATGTGGGGCTTATGTATGTATGACTGCCCAAATAGATGAAGATTAAGATTTACTTCAGGGAAGAAATCCAAGAATAGGGTCCATAAAGGTATGTGTACATTATGAAGATTTGGATAATCTAATTTGGGGCTTACTCCTGAAAAGAAGTCCCAAATTAGGAGGACACATATGATTGGGTTTTACTCCTCAGAAGGAGACCCAGATCAAAAGGTAAATTAGGACTAGTTAAGAGAGATTAAGGATGGGGCTTACTCCTGAGAAGATGGCCCAGGTTAAGGGACTTGAAAAATTAAGGGACTTGGGGCTTACTCTTGAAAAGGATGCCCATATTTGAGACTGGGGCTTACTCCTGAAAAGGAAGCCCACGTTAAGAGAATTATGGTTGGGGCTTAATCCTAAGGAGGATGCCCATACTTGAGAATTATGACTGGGGCTTATTGCTGAAAATGAATCCCAGGTTAAGGGGTTCTCTCATCTTAAATTATGAGGTTGAATGAATGAAATCTCAATCTTTAGTGACATAAAGTTGTGTAAATCACTAGGTTTTGAGATATATTACACATAATTCCTTTCAGATAAGGATGTTAATGAAGAAAACGTGCCATAAATGGCTTTAAAGAATGTCTTGAAGACTAAATCTTGAATAGGAGAGGTGGAATGGTATAAGAGGGGTTAAATGGGCAAGAAGGGAACCCAAAAAGGTAGGGCGCGCAAGTCCTGGCAGGTGCACAGGTACTGCGTGGGTGCAGAAGTCCTGGTCGCGTAGGTATACCTACGTGACACATGGGTACTTGCGCGATTTTTAACCAGTAAGGCAACACTTGGGAGATCCTTGATCAAAGACTTAAGAATCATCCTGAGGTATTTCCCGAAGAGAGGAGCGCATGTTTTGGTGAAGGAGAAGGGTGGAACGCAATTATGTTCATTTCCCTTAAGGGTAAAACACCTTAGGCGCACAATTGTTAGTGAATTTAACACTTATACCTTACTCCCCTTGTTGAGACATTCCATTATAGGTAAAGAATTACCTTAGAAGTGTTCAGAAGACCTCTAGAAGAGAATTGGGCGTTCAGAGCTCTATTTCTGAATTCTGGAAAAATTCATCTCGAAATGGGGGGCCCATAGGGTCTATTTATAGGCTGGAGAAGACCCCGGGCGGTTATCACTTAGGGCGTGCAAGTCACTTGCACGACCATTAGGCGTCACGCAAGTGGACTTGTGTGACAAGGATGGAACTTGCGCGCCGTATGTGCTTTTGAAACCTTGTTCATGCCTTTTGTGCATTTTGGATGTTTTCTTCAAAGGCTGAATCAATTTGTGCTATGTCATTTCCCTTTACATTCCTTTGGACTCTGTGATGAAAAGGAGTGTCAACAGATATAATCCCTTACCTTGAGAGGACGATTCTAAAATATTGAGAGGAGATTATTAAGAGATTTTGAACACCTTGTGAGGGATTTATAGGGTGATATGGGGATTCAATATCTGATTAATTGGGTTTGAGTGAATATTAATGAGAGTTTGTGTGGGTATTGATAATAAAATAGAGGGCAATTATTTATTAATTTTTAAGCAAAAGCTATGGACTCTAGGTGATACTGTAATGAAAACCATAAACTAAATCATGATTTTTACCATGGTTTATACCAAATTTTAGTGGTTTTAAATCTATTATTATTCTAATAACCAAAATAATTAAAATAATACCATTAATGATATGAAAGTGATTTTTATTAATAAAGAAAAAATTTAAAACCTTAAAACTCCATACAGGTTTTGGAGGATTTATTATAGGTTTGTATAATTAATCAAAAAAATCAAAAAAAATTTTAAATGGGAAAATATTTTTTATGTATTCCATTTATAATATTTATTAAATAATTTTTCGGCTTTTATGATGTCATAATTCAAACGATATTTAATTTCATCAAAAGAATTCAACTCTATCTAAAAATTATGAAAAAAGTACCAATGAATAATTTTTGCATGTTGATTTAAAAAATAACAATAATTTGAAAAAAATAAACTTATAAATATGAGAATTGACACTTTAAATAAAAACCTTATTTATTTGAAAATACTAGTACATATGACACTAACAAATTTCCAAACCTCATAAAAAATTACTATGGAATTCATTAAATTATATTATAATTTCTATTTTAAGAAATATTTTTTCAATTATATAATTTTAGGAAAATACAATTTACTTAAAAAATCATGAACTTATCAATAATTGTGTATTAATTGATACTATAAAAATTCAAAAAATAAAATTTTGGTGTATTCGTATCAAAATATAGTTTTTATTAGTGTCATTATATAAAATTATGTATAAATTAATAATGAAAATAAATAAATAAAATTATTATTTGATTAAAAATAAAACGTGAAAATTCATACTACTGGAGTCTAGATACATAAAACCTTTTTAAACCTGCATATACCCAAAGTGTCAGGTTTTCAATGATTGTATTTTATTGGTGTGGTTTGGGGAAAATAGTTTCGGAGTGATATCTATAATCCAGAAATTCTATCATAAATTGGGTTTCTCAAGTTTTAGTTATTAAATCTCAGCTTTGTATTGGTCAAGGGAAAGGCAAATTATAAAATCTCCCTTAGGAACATTAATAAATGGGAATCCTTGGGTGTGATTCTACATGTTTAAGAGATCACTTCTTTAATTTGGGTCAATTATATTTTAGATTAATCCCTAATATATAAAAATATTAATGATCACTATATAATTACTATATTATCAATGATTATGATTCTTATAGGTCTTTAAGCTCAAAAGAAAATTTATAAACATATTTTATAATGTTCCCCAATAAAAATATGAAATATAGTGCACATGTTTTCTATAAATACATTTCCTAATGATGAAATTATTCATTCAAAAATGGAATTTTATTTATAAAAATTTGGTGTAGTTATAGATAAACTACTACCTAAGTATTCATAAGGGAGAGAAATATTTAGATTATTCAATATTTGAACTGAATTTCAAGATGCATTGTTTTGATCACCATTACCTCCTAGTAAAATTTTTAATGGTTCCATACATGAGAAAACCAAATCCTATACACCCATGGAGGAAGATCATATCAAGTGTTTCAAACATATCCTAGATCATAAAGATGGTCTTTAGGATTGTGGTTCAAAACTGGAGTTGTGGTTGGATTTTATAAATAATCACATAAAAGGTAAAGTATAACTAAGGTGTATAATTATTTACCTTGAGAAGAAACATTGTAGGCTCTATGTTGGTGTGACAACATGTGTATATAAATGTTAATTTTTGTTGTGATTTCTTACTAACACGACATTGAGTAGTATATTGAGGAAGAACATTGTAAACCTGATGTGCTTATCACTATATTTTTATGAACTCTTGTGATGTGAGGCTATGAGAAACCATTGTGTGGTTTGAGAACCTTAATATGTTAAATATGAAATATTGAGAATTTATAATATAAGATCATTTATTCCCAACTTCTTATGATCTATTTTGACCTAAAACATCATTTATAATAAGGGAGAAATCCCCTCTTAAAGATCTAAAATAGTACATGAGAATGGAGATCTTAAAATATATGAATAGTCAAGGAGTACATAAATTCCATTAAACAAACTAAAATAGTTGGAGGAATATGGTAAAACCCTACCTCCTTTCACTCATCCTAGAAGTTAGGTATACTAATAAAATGATTCTTCCACATTTTTCTAAAGGTTCTCAAATGATACATACAAACAAGAGAAATATAAAGGTTAATATAAAAACAAAATTAAATCATGATGTTTATATCATAGAAGGTATATAAAAAAGTCATTGGACTCTAAACTGTTTGAGAGATTATGGATAAATTCAAAAGTAGTTACGAAGGAATTATAAAATTTTAAGAAGGCGAGATTTATTTATAGTGGAGAAAACATGAATGAATTTAAATGAATGATGATGATAATATAGATTACTATTTCACCATATATAATGATATAATTATAATCATTTTAATATTTGGTGATAATAAGGAGTTTTTTATCAAAGTAATGATGCTTATGAGAGAATCCCTGAAATATTCAATCCCATTTTTTCCGTATAGGAGAATAGATAATAATTTTTTCTTTTATGGACTTCACAATATTATTATATAATATGGAATGGGAAAAGAAAAAATTTTCAAGAATAAATAAAAATAAATTATGGAATTTGAAACCTTGGGAAAAAGTAAAATAAGTTGAATTTGTAGGAGCAAGTAAATCAGATGATTATATGTGTGATGAAGACTTCGAACAATTTTTTACTCTTCCATAAAATATATTTAAGAATGTAAAATTTAATGGTGAAGTTAATTAACTTATAAGATGTCATAACTTGGATAACATTGGTCATATTGTAAAATATTTCACAAATAAGTGGGTTTAAGAATATGAATCAAATTTAGAGGATGGGAAGGGAAAAATAACAAAAGGGTAATCATAAATATATTAACATTGATAGTAAAATAAAAGCTATTTTGAATAATAAATAGATAGATAACCCAAAAATAAGTTCATATGATGAATTCAAATTTATTTATCATTTTGGGAGGATTTGATAGCTCCTATTGTGATGATGGAAAAGATAGGCCTGAAATGAGTGAAAGATGAAGGAAGAATTATAATTTTTTTTTGATCAGATTAAACAGATCCAAAAATAAATGAGAAAACTTCTACAATAGATTATAAAAAAATGAAGAAAATTTGGAGATGATTCACAAAAAGTAGCTTATTTTGACGGGTTCATGAAGTACAAGTTTAGAGAAGCTGAATATGAAATGATTTTGACTGATCTGGAGGAGAAGGTGGATTTGAAGGAAGAAGAACCATGTGAGAAAAAAAATTATATCATATTGTTCCAAATGATCAAAAAAATTCATATAATACAACAACAATTCCAAAAAAAACTAAAGGATAATATTCTTAATAAAATGATGAGAAGAAAGGCCGAAGAGAATTAAATAAATCTACAACTATTCAGTTTCAAAAAAATATATTATATCTAAATGTGTTGGATTTAAAATAAAATAAGAGGTGGTATTGACCAAGAAAACTAAGAGGTAATATTCTATAGTAAAGTGGGATAAGAACATGTCATGGATATAACTGTAACTAAGGAAAAAGAATGATATATTTGAAGAAGGATATCCCAAAAACAATCTTGAAAAACTTATTATAAGATATAAGATCACAGTTCAGAGGTTATTATGTGTGTTGTGGAAGGTATGAACATAAATAATACTTTTATGGTATAATAAGTATCTAATAAGAAAAAAAATCAAGAACTAAGGATGGTATTTTTTAAACAAAGTTGGATAACAACTCAAAAGAATGAAGTAGTGACCTCAAATGTGATAAGTCTACCTATGTAAAACTGATTTGATTTTTTGGAGGATGTTTATGGTAGATGTTGTCAAGAAATTATGAAGGTTGAGGAGAACATGGCTATATTATGTGGATAATTTCCTTATGATGATAAATAGAATGAAAATAAAAAGACAAGAACAGAATATAATACTATCAAGATTCCATAAAATTAAAATCTCAAGAAATTCATGTGAGGAAGATGAGAATACATGATATTTTGGCTAGAACAACTGATGATGGAAAAAATAGATTAAGAATAAATTTATTCTAATGATAAAGGAAAATAAGTTGTTATATATGAAAAATTTGGAATTCATGAGGTGTTTTCCACAAATATAGACCTCAAAGTACAATAAAAATAATATGAAAGGTGTGGTTAATATGGACATGAAATTAAATATTGCATGATAATCATACCATCCTAATAAGAGGGCATGAAAATGTTTTTCTAATAAAAATTTAATGAAGTTTAATTGATATAAAAGTTTTGAAAATTACTTTATACAAAAAATTATTTTAATAGAAGAAAATGAGTAAACATCCTATTAAGACAATTCATAGAAAAAGAAGTACTATATTGGAAGGAAAATTTTTCCTAGATTGGGTGAAAATATAAATATCAGTGTTACTTCTTAAGAACAACTAGGTACCTACTTATTCTTTATTATTCATGTTTATTTTTCCTATAATATTGATAATTCAATGAGTAAATTAAATCATGTACACACTTAACAATAAATCTAGTGTTCTGGATAGTGTATGCTAAATACCATGCGAAGGAAGATTCAAGTGCATCCATTTCGGGGGTGAAAAATGAGATATTAATGTAAAAACATCAAAATCTATGTGAATATATATTTTTTTCGAATTTATATACAACCCCATGTAATTTCAATAAATGGACACCCAATCAAAGTTACAACCTACATTTATCAGGTCAAATATGTTTATTAAGGCAGAGTTTTGGTTCAAGAAAATATAAGAAAAGGCGGTGTCACATATCATGGAATTGAATATTTTGATTTTTTTAAGATGTGATGGATTATATATATCTTAAAAAAATATATTTTTAAGAAGACAATGAAATGATATTTTGAGTTGGTATCACATGTATGGGTGTTTATAGACATCATTGGAAACCTTGGTAAGACAATCTAATTTTCTACAGTGGGTTTTCCCATGTAGACTAAGAGTTGTGTGAATAAACGTTCTTTTATAATGAAATCATGTGTCATCATACTTCTCTATATGGATCATGTTTTTATTAATATCTAAAAAGGGGAGAAGAAACACGATCTAAATATAAGCTAGTTTAAGTGAGAAGATCCCTGCATTCCCTTTGTATTTTTTATAAATAAGTTGGAGAATAAAAATGGATATAAGAAAAAAAATTACTAGGAATGTTTTAAGGTGTATTGAAAAAATTTCAAAGGGGATATTATTTTTCACACATGGATTTATGTTTTATTTTTTCAATAAGTTTTTGAAGAAGTTGTGTCAATTTTTCTGTAGTATTGTGATGATTACGGAGTTGTTTGTAATGAAAGTAAATAATATTATATGTGGATAAAGGTGAACTCATCTAAAACATTTTCGAATAATCTTTGAGATGTTTGAATGTGTCTTTTAATGATTAAGAGTGGACCTGAATTATTTTATGTGAAGTTTATAATTTGAGTGTCAAATCATGAATTTAAAAAAGGAATGAATTTCTATGACTTAGATAAATTTTTAAGACTTTGAAAGGTTTTTATTGTGACTTTGGTGATTTTCATATTACTTTGTGGATTTTTTGTATGACTTTGTGAGTTATCAAATAACTTTTTTAGTTTTGAATGACTTAACCTATTTTAAATATGACTTAATATTTTCAAATAAATTTAGAAGTGTTATTATATAACTTTGGTTATATTTCATGGATATTTGTAATATTTTTCAAAAAATAAACACTTACAAAAGTACAATGCTTTTAGGTAATATAAAAATTATGAAATGATATCCATTCAATAAAAAACAATATATTTATGGAAACTATGATTTAATGGTGATAGTTTTTTTTGAGATAACCTCCAGTATGAAACAATGGGCTAGTTAGGTAGTGGTGATTATCTTTCCAGTTAAAATTTCCTCCTATGGGGAATAATGATTTACAAATCATCATGGTTGACTTCAGGTGACCATTTTGAGATACCCTTAACATTGGAAGATGATCAATGTGTAGCATGGGGATCTCCATGATTCAATGAAATTTTTCCATTTGGAAATGATGCATGATTCAATGCACATGGATATTTTGAATGGTTTGAAGAAGTAGATTTGTTTAGAAGAGGAAGATGTGGTATTTTAATATCAAACAGGTGAATAAATGTATGATCAATTTGGAGATATAAATTAGTATTAATAATTAGTTTTAATGGGGAAATATAATCTAGAAAATGATGATCAGTTTAATCAAGATAAAGATTGCATACATTAAAAGATCAATGAGCGTCCATATTTTGAATATGGAATATGGTGTGCATTATTTTATTTTTCTAAATAAATATATGAGTAGTTTACAAGGATAGATGTTGTTGAAAATATTTAGAGATCTTGAAAAAACTATATGATGGAATTATGTGAAGTTTGAAACATCCTTGTATTAAGGAGAGATGAAGAAGTCTCTGAATCTAGAGTACATTTGTAGGAGAATAAGTCATGCTTCATAAGTATTTAGAAAGAAACATATGACCTAAAATATTTAATATTTGAAGAGAGTATTGAGACTAGAAGTGATGATTAGTGTTTTCAAATTTTATTGTTCTTGAAGTACCTTTAAATAGGATAACTTGTTCATGTATGGTCGTAGAGAATGATTATATTAAGTGTCACATAAGAAACATAAAGCATGAAAGAGGTAGTTATGATTGTTCATCCAAACAACAATTGTTGTTTAATAGTATAACCAATCACATAAAATGGAAAGTATTGATTGGTTTATAACTAGTTACATAGAGAAGGAACATAATGGAATCTATATTGGTGAAACCAATTGTGAATATAGTGATTAATACATGTTGTGGAATCAAACCAATATGAAGAAGAGTATGTATTTAATTTCAAACCTTATAAATACCTTGTGATGCTCTCAATCTTTTTTATTATTTCACATGGGGTAGGGATGTGATAAATCATTGAGTGGATCAAGAACCTTAATAATATATAGAGGTTGAATTGAGAATTTGTAAAATAATAACATCTATTCATCCCCTATCAATGATCCATCAAGACAAGGGAACTTCACTCACATATTACCCAAACATCTTCCAATAGTTGAAACTTATTCTCAATCTTAAATTTATAAATTTCATATTTCTTCTAATCTTTTCCTATTTGAGTTGGTAGAAACCCCCTAAATATTTTTTACCAAAACATATATACTAATAGTAAAAATGGTAATTAAATAGAATTATTATTTCCATGTTCCTGAAGAGACAAAAAATCCAATAGTATCTATATAATACATACTTACCTCTTAAAACCACTTTCTATCTAGGTGTTGACACCATATATTCTTTCATCATTTGTTAATTGATTTTGAATTATTTTAATTTTTTTTGGACGAATCCCCAAATCCTTTCTATTAAAATTATACTTCTTTCCATTTTTCTAATCACTTTATGTAGAAATTTTAACTTTCAAATAAATAGTCCTAGAATTTTATGATTTCTGGATAGTCATCTTGTTTTCAGTTAAATATTAATTTCATCACATATAAAATTTAATTAAACATTCGACCAATATTTACAAGATCATTTTCACCCTTTGAATACGGTCTTTATTGGCCTACATAAATATAATAATTTTTAAAACATTAATTCATTTTAAAATCTTCTTATTTGTGGTTTTTTAAAATTCTTAAATATAATTTTGAATGTTGGATTTTTCCTTATCTAAATTCGTTTCTACATCAATTAATTTATATTAGAAAATATCATGATCCTTATAATTTCCTTTAAACATTATTTCTATTTAAAATTTGATACCATTCTCTTAATAAAAAATATTCTACAATTTGTCAACTTCATTTGTCAAATTTAACTCTTTCTCATTAATAGCACTATTGATAGATAATTGAAAACCCTTCTTAAAGACTCAGTTATCATTTTTCATGTTAATAAATCTTATAGAGTTATTATTTTAGTACCTTACTTATCATGTAATAAATTTTGTTTTCCTCTTTAGTTTCTGAATTTCAAATCTGGAAATTTTTGAATTCTTCTTTATTCATATTTATAATAATTCACATTCAACCAACTTCACTAGATGCATTAAATTATTTTTCATCCTCACAACTATAATTTTTTTTATATTTGGATAAGAATTTTCTCATCATAAATTTTGAGAAATTCTTTACATTCTATTTTGAAGAATATTTTTATGGTTTCTAATTTTTGGTACTTCTTGGATTTTCATCCTCATATTCACAAACTTTATCTTATTTATCTTTGAACTTGGTATAGATACCAAACAATGTACCATCACTCAACACTTAAAATATTTAAGTGTAAGATTACCTATATTTTTTTACCACTTCTTAAACTTAATGAAATGAATGACATATGTTTATCAAATTCCATTTCAATATCGTATTTATAAATAGATTATTCCTCATAAGAATCAATTTCTTTCCTACTATTTTTTATCAATGATTTTAAGGATATGCTCCAATATTTCATACTATTTTAATTAAATAAAATTCCCCTACACGTTTTATAAGAAATAAATATTCCATGAAGGTCAACCAATGGATGTTTACCCAGACCATGATCTTTGAGTGTGGAAATATATGAATTAAATTTTTATGGAACAAAATGTAATATTTTTAAAAAAATAATAGAATCCTAAAAACTCATATAAAAACGTCTAATGGTGCTCCAACCACATCTAATATAGTGAAGAATCCCTCCACTATTTCCCCATAAATCATCTTAAGATCTTAATACGTGAAACTCAAAATAAGTATATTGGATTTATTCACTAGAATTATAATTATTTATTAATAAAAAAACACAAAAATGATTATGGTGGTCTGAAATAGTGGATCGTAAGGGAAACTCTAAGTGAAATAGAATTATATTAAGGGGAAGATATATTGTGCTATATATTTTTTATAGTGTTTCAACCAAACATCTTTTGGACCCAAATATGTCCACTAATTTTTTACCCTCATTCCAAGTATGATATATCACCACATCATTGTCAATAAATAAACATTATTTATTGATACAATATGTAACAGACTAGTGTTCTATAGAAATGTCCTTTAGAATGTTAGTAATCTGAGCAGAGTCCATTTTTTACATCAATTTAGATTGTGTTGTACAATATACTCAAAAGAAAACAGATCAACATCACATAGGATTATGAGATAAGTGGTTAAAAAAATAATAAAAGGCTTTGAGATATAATATTAATAGTACATGAGAATCCTATTTTATTTCCCTATCTCACATCATGAAATCTTTACAAGACCAATTAGTGTTAAAAATAATTTTTTTAACTCACTCTTGTCCATTCCACCTAATGACCATTCAAGCATTTAAGGAATAACCATCATTCTATATATTATTAATATCTATTTCCATAACCACAATACCTTTATCATGCAGAATAAAAACATCAACCTATAATTTTTTTTAATAATTTACAGAAGATATCGAAAAGGTTTATCTTTCCATATTTAATAATTTTCCCAATGAAAAGTGGGAATCCCACTATTGATCACTGAATTAATATTTCCCATGTTCACTACTTAAATCATACACACTAAGGAAATAGAAAAGAGTGTTTGATTTATAAGGTTATCTATTAAAAATAAATAGAAAATCAATATAATGAAAAAAAATCAATTGAGACTATAAGATATACCAAAATCACTATGTTTGATATAAAAAATAAAGGTATATCTTTTACTCATATTACTAAAACATAAATAATTTATTTCCCAAAATTTTATTGATATATTGTACATTTGTCTTGTACGTTACTAAGTTAGTGGTTATCCTTATCCTATGAGGTGATTTAATCCTAATAATAATAATTTGCTACCACATTTATTTATTGTACAAAATTGGTGTGGATTTTTTCTTTCACAACACACATAACTAATATGATGATTAAAAATACAAACCAAGTGTTTACTCTTTATCTTATGATTCATATAATTGTACAATTAGTAGTCTTCAACCACTTTTTTCATTACATGAACACTACAGAATGCACCCTTCTCTTATTCTCCCTCCTAAATAATAATTTCAATCATTAACATATATTTTTCTTCTATTCAAGACTTCTTATAGTCTTACATAAAAAATATTATTCATCATGTTTAAATTTTAATTTAAAATTCAAAAAAAATCTAACTTCCTTCAACTTCTCTTAATTTATTCTCAATTTTTCATAATTATTATTTACTATTTAGAATTTTCTAGGTCATCATGGTGTCACTATGTGTATTGGAATTTTATAAACCATTATTTTCTAACTGTTTTAGTAACTTCTCTCTTCATAGATTGATAATATTTATGACGGAAAAAAACTTATTTTCTTTTTTATAATTATATATGAATATTATCTTCATGGTATGAGGATTATTTTCTGAGAGGTTGTATCAAAATTTCTCTTTTTGATATTTAATTAATGAAATAAAATATTCAACATAATCATATTTTACATATAATTTTTTTTCACTTCTTGAAATAATTATTATAAAACTCCTAGATAACTTCTAAAAATAAATATATATTTTCAAATTTTAAGACCCTTATGTATTACTCGATACCTAATACTTACTCTTATTTATGGGAAAAATTTAAATGACTCTAAAATATTATCAAAATTTTCTATATCCAATCCCACCAAAGTCTCCCTTTCTACAAAGATAGTAAATTAAGGGAGGAAATGAATCCTAAAGTATACCTCCAATAGGACACAGGTTCAAGACAAGAACTGTGGGTATATCATACACACAAATAAGATACGTTACCCTTTAAGGGAACATAAGGAAAGATAGATAATATAAAACTATAATAAAAATCCTTAAGATAAAATAAAATATACCTTGTATATCTATCCAGTGTCATATAGATTGAATCAACATCACGATAAACTACAATTTAGAAAATAAAATCCTCAGTAGTGAACTCAAATCCAATATAACTCAAAAACTAATCCATGATCTAGAAAGGTCTAGCCTGACCACCAATAAGATCTTGGGGAACTATAAAATAGTTTATATAAATAAAGGGTGAGCTAAATATGAATACTCAATAGGATCATCTCTAGATCCGCTTGTGAAAAATATAAAGAAACCATACTAAATGCTAGAGAATAACAAGTGATGATAACTCAGTGCCTAATTATGTATTTCTGGTTCCCAATATATACATAGATCACACACCAAGTATCACGTAAAATTAATAATATAAAATTAATAAATTGTTCTAAATAATATTTTCTTGATAATTATTATGGATAATTCCATCATTTTCCAATGAGATAAATCTTGATAAAATTACGATTACCAATAAAATGGGTGATGCAACAAATCCACTTCATGTAAAACAATTTTCTAACCACTCTCCACTAAAAACACAATAGAAAATATGATGACGCTTCAACCAATTTTTCATCAAGATAAGAGATTTAGAAACCATTAAAATCTTATAGTTAAGGGGGAAAACTAAAAGATAAATAATATTCTACATAAAATTTTATTAACTACTATAGAAAATAGTGTGTGAACCAAACTATTGACACACCAAAAGTATATGAAAAATGTTGTTCTCGATGAATAAAGATTTCCCTACAAGGTTCAAAAGGGAAATATAGTTTGTAAAGACTTGAAAAATAATTAAAATATTCAATTAATGGAAAGATATTTATTTAAGATTTATGAATATGAGACCATTAGGATTCCAAATTTCTAGAAAAAACATTAATAGAATATTAATGGAGATTTTAATTAATTTAGGAAGAAGAGGATTATCAAATATCTATAATTTTAAGAAATCTTGGATATAAATATACACTTTTAAATGACTATTAATTACCCTTATTTAAGGCTTGAAAATCATTTTTACAATAAAAAATTCATATTTATGACATTCTTGGAAAAATAGAAATTTTGAATAAAAAAGATGGAATATACAACTTTTATAAGAACCAACTTCTATTATATCAATTTAATAACATAAGAAAAATCCTCTACTAATAAACCAGTTTGCTTTCATTTTTCCAATTTACAGTCATAAAAATAGTTTTCTATCATCAGACCAGTCTACTACCATCAAAATACTCTTCAATATTTAGTCCAGTCTGTTACCATTAGACCAATATGCTTCCGTTATACCAAGATAAACCATGTTAATTTTTGGGAAAAGAATGTCCCAAACACCCTTACGGTGCCTCCATGCCCATGGAAAACACCGAGTAAAGGGTTTTAAGAACCTGATAACAACATTAGATACCTATCAAAAAATTTCATTATCAAGAATTAAAGCAGAAGAATAAATGAAAAGGAAAGGGAGGTCCTAACAATAACCCATGGGATACTTCTCAAGAATATCACAATATTAAGAAATTTTAAAATCATTGAATGGAAAAATATATTAACACATAACATCATTAACTAGGGAAACAGTACATATTACCACCCCTAAAGAAAAACTGTCTCACTTAGAGAAACATGGGATAAAACCATAAAACAATCTTCGAGGAGGGAGATACCTCCAAAATAGGAGAAAATAGAATAACAAAACATGAATTTAGATAGATACATCTCACAATTCAGAAAAAGGTTAACATCATCAAAAAATATAAATAGAAAAAGATATAACTATCAAACATCTTGGGGTACTAAGAACATATCTAAAACTCAAGCTACCATGTTCTCTCCTATACACCACCATAATGATAAAGTAAATGAACCAAAGTAATATCAAGAAAACACAATACCATCTACTGGTAGTATTTTATCTCCACAGGTTACTCCTAGAAGTCCATATCATCATCAATATCAATATTCCCCAATTGATGATGTGGTAATCATCATAAAGATAACAGAGACTCAATGAAACGTGAAAGTAATAATAAATCTATATTATCTATGGGGGAAGTGCTATTTGATAATCAATGGATCCAATATGATCTAACACCTCTAAAATCACAAAAACATAGGAGAATGGTTACTCCCACATCCAAACAATAATTGCACAGGATGAAGAGTCACCTTCATTAACACAAGATCTCCAACATCAAACTCCATAGCTATTATCCAACGGTCCACAGAGGACTTATAATGATCTTACACTACCTTAATCCCCTCATTGATTAGTTAAACCATCTATGTAATTTTTTTCACTAGTTTAATCCTGAAAATTACTAACTCTGTGACCCCAATACAACCCAATGTAAACCGAAAATTTGGTTTATACAATTATTCAAATGAATCCATACCAATGTAAGAGTGAAAACTATTATTGAATGGAAACTCAAAAAAGGTATGTGCCTCATCCAAAAACCTACAAAATACAAGATACAAGTGAACACAATATATTCAAGAGTTTGGATGGTACACTATGTATGAATATCCATTTGAATATGAAAATAAGTGCCAATAATAACTTCGATCCAAAATATTTTTGAAGAAATCCCCACACCCTATAGGTAAAACTAGGTTTATAATCAAATATCACCCACTTTGGGACTCCTTAGAGTATCAACCCTTTCTCTAGGTACTGGATCGACAAAACCTCTACATAGAGTAACTCCTTGATCCTTAAGAAGTAAGAAAACTTATTCAAATGGTATAATATCACCCATTTAACATCTGAGCCACTATGACATTGAGTTAATCTAATGGTGAAGTCCATAAAAATATCGTCAAACTTAAAATGAGGAATATCTAAAAGTTATAGAAAACCATGAGGAACACAATTCTCTTCCTTTATATTTTAGAAGACAAAACATCAATACAAAAACACTAAAACTAAACACTTCCACCTTGGATATCAAAATTTCCCTCTAAAAGCATGGTAGATCTCTTCAACTACATGATATATTAATAAGGGTGGACTATATAACTCATGTAGAACCACCTCACAAGTCACTAATGGAATGAAAAGAATCACATGGAAGAACCTTCAGTGTTGGCTTTCCTCAGTCCATCCAAATGGGGAATCACTATAGAAAACTCGATCTCACTAGAATTACTCATCGGAATCTTCTAGCTGAGAATCCTCCCCTAAATAATGAAAATAATATTTCACCTTTATCTGAAAAGGGCATCCTCTACCACCAAACTCTCCCATATCAAGATGCATCACTGAGTGATCTTTCATCACTCTCAAATAATCTCTTGATTCATACACATCATCACCACATGACTTCATTATTTGCCGAACAGTAAAAAAATTAACCATTCCCATCATATATGAAATCATAAATTTATAATCTAATAACAATTCAATCAACCATCACTATCACTAGTTTATGTTTCACTGGGAGAATTCATACCTTAGGATATTTTCATTGGTAAAAATCAAAAATTATTCACAGATGAGTTAATGTAAATACAATTTAACGGATTTTTTTTTCAACTCAAGAACATGGGTGACATAGTTATGTTGATAAGTTCATAAATAATGAGACCCATAATAAACAAATTATCATTGATTCATCAAGACACTACCCATTCTAAGACTCAAATAATCATAGAAAACCTAAAATTAAACCCCCTCATATAGAAAATAGAGAAAATGATGACTAACCAACTTATACATTAGAAAATAAATAGTACATTGAAACTAGTTATTCCACAATAAAAAATAAATATTTCTGGTCTAGGATTTCCGATTAGTCTGAATCTGAGATAATTTGTGTATAAACATCCTATAGTAGCTTGAAATACCAATGAAAATATTCACCTCTACAATAGTCATGGGGGATTCCCATGAAATGACTCCCATGGGACCTCAAATAACTGAAGAAGAAAAATTCACAAGAAAATAACTCACACTTTGATCGTTTCCAAAATAGCTTCTAATGACGATGAACTCTCAAAACATCCCGACATGCTCCACCTATGGTGTGAATAACCTAATGATTTCATCAATGAAAACCACCATGAACCGATCCACAAACTCACAAAAAACTATGTTCATTATCCCCATGAACAAGAATAAAGCTCTCTCCACACCGAATGACATCACAACAAACTCATAATTCCTATAACAACATTGAAAACCATTCATTAGAATATCCACATCCTTTACCTGCATATGTTGATATTCCAACCACAGATCAATCTTCGAGAACAAACTAGAAATTTTTAGATAATGGACTATGTTATCAATTGATGTATGAGGTTGGTGGGTTTACACCATCACCCGATACAATCAATGATATATGATACAAAAATGCAGATTTATATTGAACTTCTTTATGAATATAACCAGTACACCCTAGGGTCACATGACCAGATGAAAAAACATCACTATATGGGATCATTAATCTCTTGCCATATCTCTCTAAATTTAGAATGCACCATCCTGTGAAGAGACAATGAGATTATAGAAGCACTCAAATGTATAACTATACAAAACTCGATCTCTCATAGTGGGGGTGATAGGAAAACCCTATTATAAAATATGTTAAGCTAAAATTCAAAATACATAGGAAACACCATCATGTAAACCTCCGAAAAATTTAAAATCATCTCATATATCAAGGAAGAAAATTAAAAAACATGCCTATAACCTATTTGAGGTTCTTTCTCAGATAATAACATGAAAATTTCTCTATCATCATCATATAACACATCCCAACTCCTATATAAATCTACAATAATTTTCATTGATCACAACCATTACACTCTATGAATGATTTTTTAAAACTATATCTGCAAACATAGGAATCCACCCCAAGAGTGGTACTTCCCAAACCTTACCTCAACTTATCTACAAAAATCATATAGATAAGATCATCTACCAACTGGTGTAGTAAGAACTAAGAGTAATGGAGGTCCCTCCACCTCATGTCCCAAATCATAGACTGGGGTAGGTGATATGAAGGAGTGAGTAGCTCCAAAATAAAAAAATGCATGTAACCAAGTAGAAAACATGAAAAGGGTAACTCAAAAGATGTCTGTATCACTTCTTGTTGGAAACTCTAAATCATGAAACTGGCATGACCTACTCTAGGACTCACTCCATGACCTCTATGATCATGATGATGACCACCTCCATAGCTTCAGTCGTCTCTATGAGTATGAGGATCATCAATGGGCTTTCCTATATCTACCCATTCTCCCCTCTACCTATCCAAAGATGGATCTTCATATAGTTGATGACTTGTTTGGAACTACCGTAATGGTGCATCCTAAAGTGGAACACCTACTAATCACTACCTACTCCGAAAGGCCAGGTACTCTCATCAATGAAAACCATGATCTCAATAAGAAAAATATAAGGTCGATCCCTTGGAAGGGGCATGAGAGCCACCACCCCCATAGAAATGAGATTATGAGGTTTGGAACCTACTAGTGACTATCCAAATGCAATTATATTTAGGAAACTTGGAACCTTCAACCCCATGTATTCTCTATGGAGAATCATTAAGACTCCCCTCTTATGATGATTCATATATGGTCATCATCATCTATATGGCCTCTACTCTTGCCTACACCATGATATATTTAAAAAGTAAAATAGCGGTAAATTGGAACTGTATATCTAGATTAAAATCCACCTAAAGGATTCTTATCCAAGAATCCCAATATAGAGATAAGTCTAAATAATATCATATAAGGGTTCAAAAATAGATTCTAAACACCAGCTTATTGAAAATTCTTAGTTGAAGAGGAGACAACTCATATAAACTGGACACCTTCCTTGCCGAAGAAAGAAAATCTGCTTGTAACGGATCCCATAGCTTATCCCATGAAAATTATGAATCCTCAAGATATTCGAGAGAATAAATAACCTCCTATTATATTCTCCATGAAGAACTTTCACTACTAATTAAACACAATGGTTCTTCCAAACACAGATTCATGTAACACCCCCAGATTTAAAAATATGAACATCATCACTGGTAGTGTATATGACACACCAATAAAATAATATAATATAATTCAACACATTGAGAATTTATGATATAATTCTTTTTAAATAAATTTAATCTGTTCAATATTTTACAATGCATGCAGCACAAGGTTTAAATAAATTGCGATACTCTACCAAAATATTATTATTTAAATGTGACCATAATAACCTAACCATTAAGTTGGTAGGTATGTATATTAATAACTAAATTATAGAAATTATATGGTTTAAATGTATAAAAAATAAATTCAATGGTTATATATTTATTATAAATAAAATAATAATCACATAAATGATTTTTTGGAAAAATTGTATTACTCCAAAAGCTCGTTTAGTTGCGTTTTATGAATAGAATTTAAAATTAATTTTTACCAATTTTAGAAGATATATTTGAAAAAACAAACTAATTTTTTTTAATCTTCATGAACAAAATATATTTGGGTGAATTTTCAGGTTATTTTTCTAGAAATATTAACTTTTTGATGAAGAGTGAAACATACTATTTTTATTAAAAACATTAGTTTTGTTTTAATTATTTACAAGGTTAGTTTATATTTAAATTCATATTAATGAAAAATTAATTCAATAACATTTAAATTTAAATAATTTAGGTCCTTGTAATAAATTTCATTTTGAATTCTGATATAAAAACCTTTTAAAAATTTGAAATTGTTTTATTGGAAAAATCATGCTTTCGACACATTTACAGGAATAATTTTAAATTGAAATCTTCATCTTTTGTGAATTTAAATAGAAAAAATTGATTAAGTATTTGAAATCATAATAATTTATATTATCTAATAATTAATACTTAATTTTTTTACCATAATGAATAGTTATAATAGTACAAATTAATTACTAAAGTTAGTGTACATATTGGTTTAACCAGGGGTTGAACTAAGAAGGGAAGGGTTAAAAATGACCTAAAACATTTTCAAAACCCATTTTATGGATATATTTCTACTGTTTAACCTCTATGGTTTAATTATTTCATATTTTCAGGGCATTTGTAATGATAGAAACATGAATATCACTTTAGCTTTTCAAACATTCCATATGTGTCCTCTCCCACACTTATGAAAGGCCGCCCCATCCTTCCCATATTCAAACATCCAAAACCATTTGGTTTAGATGATACCCACAAAATTATCTTAATAAATTCACTTCATACATCATAGAAAACATATTTATTAGGAATACCTCCTAAAAATTATTTATTAATAAACCTAAAGAAGCTCTCTGAAGAAGTGGTAAAATTCATAAATGTGTGTATTTGTTTTATTTATTCTTCCACGTACTTAAAATCATACTAAATAATGATAATATAATTAAAAATATACACTATATACTTAGATGTTATTATGTTAATAATAACCGTGATCCATCTCTACTTTGATCAAATGGGAAACAAAACTGTCAATCTTGTGTATATGGAACTACTACCTTGAAAACCCATGTAATTTTTTTTCCATCACCACATTTCACTACTGGTTTTAAATATGGAATTAAAATATTTATATTAAATTTATTAAATTATTATACTTAGTAATTAGTATAGTACATACACCTTATTACTTTCCTTTCTATGGGGGATACAATAACATCACTCATGTGTACAACAGACTACCGCCTCACAAAGAGATGTGACTCCTTAAGATAGTATGGATAAATTTGATGATCAGATGTGATATTTATAACCTAAATATACTACTTGAAATATAACATCAGATAAAAATTCCTACCTTTCAATCTATTGGAAAAAATAACATTGCTTGTGCGTACATGTGGAGAACCGCCTCCACACAACGATAAAAAATGTTTTTCATTTAATTTTTACATTGATTGTGATTAGGATGCATTTTATTATAATAAAGTTTTTATATGAACTATTAATTATTATAGAAATTTTACTTTTAATTTATTTTCCTTCCATTCAATTCATTTATTAATATAGAATCATTGATCATTTGTACATATGGCTTACCGTCTCAATGAACTGTGTGATCCATTTTTTCTTCTATCTTTTATAGATTACTATAAATTCATATATAATGAATATATATGATATTTATAACATGTTTAAAATTATATATATTATTTACCATGGTCAAAGTAAAATGACCAAAATTATCAAACCAAAACATAGCAGAAAAATGAAGCAATTATCACCCAAAACAACAATTTTAAGAAGGAATTATTAATAAAAGGGTGATAAAAAACTATATATAAACCATATATGGTATACGATACATGATTAAGGTTATATAATATATTTTTAATAATCTTATATTTATTATAAATGAGGTACTTACATGTATAAATTAAAAAAAACCTAAGGTAAGGATTTCTCATCTCATGTTTACTTATGTGAGGAGTATTCCATATTTTACACTTACTCATTTCTGGGGTGTATATAATAAATATTTTGATATTTTATATCATGAATATATTTTTATTCATGATATTTAATGTTTCATTTGGAGTAATGTCTTCCATGGGGCATATGATTCAAAAGTTACCATGTGGTAAGGGTTTATTTCCCAATCTCATCATTATTAGAGATTATTTATGTTTAAGTATCCCTTGGGGAATTATATTATATTTCTTAAATACAATATATTTTATAATTATATTGTCATTAATTAACTTTTTCAGGTAATATTATCATTTTTACACTCTTTGTAACTTAAAATGATTGATATAATGTTTTTTAGAAAATCAGACTTTATTTATCTCTTCGATCGAAAATCCTTTTCTCCAAAACCATATTTTATCAAAAAAAATGTCACTATGATTTTTAACATTCTTTAAAATATTTATCAATGAAATTTTACCTATTTTTTAATTTAAAAAAATTAAAACAATCATCACGATGTTTTCCAAATAAGTATTTTTTGACTTTTACCAGAAATTCTAAAGGAATATGGGTTTTAAGTTGTATGAAATGTATGGAATTTACCATCATAATGAAAACTAAATGTTTTAAATATTCCATTATATGTTTGAACGTTATTTTAAATAATATAACATTCAAAATATTTTGTTCACTTTTTGTTTTAAAAATATTTGCAAAGCCAAGATGATATTTTCCTCAAGACAGTTTTTAATGAAATTTAAATGGTATTTATTTTTATTAATGAAATAAAACCATTTTGTAATTATGATTCCTTGGGGATTTGTTTTATTTATATCATATTTATTATTTATTTCGATGGTTTATGATTTTTTTGATAGATAATGTAAAATATTATTACTATTCTTCATATTACCTTAAATGGTTTATGATTATATTTATCGATTAGGGTAATTATTAATATTTATTTTTTTATTTTTTCAATAAGAATCCTTATTTTGATTATGGATCACCCCTTTAATATGATTAATTAATTGGTATTATTAAGTTATGGTTGTGGCCCACTATAGGCTATATGTACATCAATAGTTCTCATGTGACAATCTTGATTTGGATTTTTTATTTAAGCCTTACCCATTTATGAAATATGTCATGGAATAAGGACTTTCTGCTATGGTTATGATGTTTTGAATTATAAACTACCTTATTATGAGACTATTTATTGATTTTCCATGTGATTATTTGATTAGTTTTAATATCCATTGAAAAGTTTCAAAATCTTGTGATTATGTATATGGAATTATTTGATCATTATTTCTTCCTACCATATTATACTCAAGTTATTGGTTGAATGATATTAATTTTAGTTATTTAATAGGGAGTTATTATTTATTTATTCAAATATTATGATGTACTCATACCCTTACTAATAGTTTAAGATAACCAATTTCTTATGTTTCTTTCCCTATGATTCTAAGATGTTTAGTATGACTGATGTGTAGCGTTTTTTATAAGAAACAATGATACACTCAATGGAAATAATATTTCATATTTTATATTTTAAATTTTAATGTGATATTCATGTATTTATCTGGTTTATCCTGACTACTAAACTATATGGTTCTTAGGGATTTTGATTCCTTGTCTGTTATGCCAATGCAATAAAGTAACCATCAATATTGGTCTTCTAGGTTTAGGATCCTTAAAATTGAATTGAATATTATCTCCACCACCTATAACCGTTCCATATTCACTATGACCAAAATTGGTCCATCATACTTCTTTAGTATTTGGTGATGAAACTCTATGAGTTTCCTCCTCTATGGGTTACCATCATTGACTTCAACACAATGATGATCCGTTGGCACATCCTGATAAACATCCTCTACCCGAACATAATGGCGATGTTGAAGTTAGGCCATAGCTATAAAATAAAATAAATTAGGGACACATAAACCTAGAATATTGAATATTTAAGATTCATTTGATTATTTATTAAAGGTTTAACATAATCCTAAGGTCTTCTCATTTTAATCACAGGTGTAAATTAGAATGATACTTGAACATTTCCTAGGTCTCTATCACACAATAAATATGACATTTCGTAGTAGGCTTAGTAAAAATAATGTTTTATGAAAGGAATCACATGTGTGTCCAAACACCTATGTACCAGCTAGTATCCAAATTTTATATTGAATACTAAACTAGATTGAAACTATTTACCTACTAACCAATGTAGTCCTCACCTATTCCTACCTCAAAATTCCATCCTATACATCAACTATAACCTTATATACTATTATATTATGATCCCCTCCACCAAAAAGGTACCCCACCTGGGATAGTAATGAGAGAAAAAAGATAATTAAACTTTAATATTGAATCTAATAGTCTATGGGTTGGTGATAAGAATCATGCGATTATCATACAAAAAAAAGATAAAAAATACCCTCTAAGAGAACATAAGGAATGAGAAATAATGTAAAAAAAACATAAAAATCACAACCAAGATAAAATAAAATATCCCTTGTATATTCATGAAATTTTCAATTGACTAAATCAATAACAAAGTAAACTACAAGTACCAAATATAAATCCTCAGCAATGACCTCCAACCCCAAAAAACTCTTAAACAACTCCACAATATAGTAATGTCCTACAAGATCACCAAAGATATCATGTGGACCATAAATATTTTTTTATATCAACATAGGGTGAGAATAATATGAATACTCAATATGATCCTCTATAGGGCCTTTCATGGAAAAAATAATTAATTAATTCGAAATCCATGTCAACAAAAACTAAATCTAAATCATCACCTAATTAGGTACACCAAGTTACTATCCTTTACATGGTTCACTCACTAATTATTTGATATAGGAAATCATATTCAATCCAACATATATCCAGATGTTACACAACTAACACTTCCCCACCTCATTCCAACTCTACCCCAACATTACACATCCTGACCCATCTCTATCCAAGAATAGACTAACATAAAGAAACCTTGGATATTGTATCACATCATGAACCCTATGAATAATAAAATTTCATCATCCCTTACACATATTAAGATATTAATCATGTTGTTTATAGGATTCATCAAAACTTATATTCCATGTGTTATACCTTAATCCATTATATTTCATTCACAATATACCAATAAAATTCCCTATGATACAATATCTGAAGATACATGTGTTTGAAATAACCATAATAAATTACAACCCTATAAAAACACATATGGTAAATATAACCACCATTCATATTGTTAGAAGAGAGTAGGGTGAGGGGGTATTTATCCATGTATTCCTCATCAACTTGGATGTTAGGGAAAACATACTTCTAGAGTCCACTGTGTATATGTCATCCCATTGACTTGGGTGGGGTAGTTTGTGGAAAAGAAAACATATTAGAGCATATAATATAAAAAACCACACTATGGGAAACTACCTAGTCCTAGGATTAACTATACCAATTATTTCTCAAACACTTAGATGCCAGCACTAAGAACAATATATCCTATAATCACAAGATCATTCAAGGAATTTAATTGTATTAATTATTTCATTTTAATATTATTATCACAGTAATTACCAACAATGTCCATGATATCTAGGAATAACCCAACATATACCATGGTTCTTCTTGTGTTATTATTTGACCTTCCATTCAATAGACAACATCAAGGGATGAAACATTCATTATTCATTAATATTCCATAATCCTAAGAACTCTAAAACTCATCCTAATATACCATATAGTAGATGCAGAAACCAAGTATATTGAATCCTACCTCAGAAGACACTAAGAGGTTTCCCATGATGGTCAGGCACATGCCCTCAAGGGATCCTCCTTGTATGTTAGAGGCTACTGACTATAAGTTAGGGCCGAGGGTATGTCTGTGGGCAGAACATTCCTCCATGAATCAGAATATACAATGATGGTAAATAAAAAATGGAAATAGTATAAGAATTCCTAATAAGAAATAACAAAATAAGAATAATTAATCATCCAATATAAATAAATAGGTATAATATGAGTCATAAATAGATAAAAAAATAATGATAAAGTCATATAACTATACAAAAAAATGAAGTACACGGGGGACATGGGATCATGCATATACCATATGAAATAAAATAAATAAAAAAATACCCAAAAGATTCCACTACTAGAATCAAGAGAATAGGATTGATCCTCCCCTCTCTTACACTATCATAGTAATGAAAATCATGCTTAAAATTTGGTTGCTTCCCTTTATCTACACCTACAATCATGAAGTTTCCTTAGGTACCAAGGGTGTCATAAGAAAGGTATGAGAGATACATAGGACACCACTAATGTTTTCTAGAACAATACAGTCTATTTATATAAAATGGGTAATGTGCATGTGCATAATAATTTTAAATAAACAAATAAATAAATACATTGGTCAAAGTTCTTCATTGATAACTAACTCCCACTACCATCATTGGCCTAATATATATTTAACTGAAGTAAGGTGATCTTTTATAGATATGGTATGAGGGTAATAATAATATGTCATAAAAAACTAGTACCATGAATGGAATGAACATAAAAATTTGATGTGCCTTGGTGGATGTTTCCCTAGGGTAACAGTTATTCATTCTCATAATTTAACATAAAATTCATCATTACTATGTAACACAATGTAATATGAACCCGTACAAGGTGATCCTTTATAGGAATCCCATGTATGACCTCTTTAACACTATAAATACCCAATAACATAAGATTCCATACAAGGTGATCTATTAATGAAATCACAAGTATCACTCTTGGCATTGTCAAAGAATGTCCCTCTAAGCCCGTCCTAGGTTTCTTAGGCAGGGGACTGAGTATTGTTTATTGCATGGTATAACTATCTTTCCACCAAGGCCATCCATGGAGAATACACTTGGTCACTCGAATCACTCATGGTAGGTATGTAATCCCCTAGATGAGCCTGTACAAGGAATTATATAATGAATCCATGTATCACTCTGATGTATTTAGGATTCAAAACAAGTCTTAATTATAAATCATGATGATCCCATCCATGTAATCCTTAAATTGGGACCCCTGTTTTTACTTCTACTTGGTATAATTGTATGGATTGAGTATCAAGAAATCATACCATTTTAACAACTCTTAATAGCCAATATACTTTAATAATGTTGGTCAATTTATTTATTTTATGTATAGCAAGATATGGCATAAAGTACAATGTCCTAACTCATGGGAAATCATTTTTATAGATCATTTCTCATTTAAAACTTATTTATTTAAGGGAAACATACACATGGGTTGGTGAGTTTATTTTGTTTCAAACATGAAGTTTAAGCCATTATGATTGGGCATAAACATATGGATGGATCCAATCCAGGGGATCAACCAACGATGTTGATTTTCTATAAACGAGCACCACATTAGGAATATAAGGGAATTTAATTTAATTAATTGTAATTTATGTATATGATACTAGAAGGGTATGACATGCGACACATTGAATCCTAATATAAATTCCATGAGACAATATGAAAAACAGTTAGACCACATACCATATATTCATAGCACTCCTTATCTAGTGTCACCCCCTGAATCAAAGTAGAATGTGAGAAATTGGAAAATATATGAAAAACCTAAAAATAGGGCATATGAGATCATCACAAAATTGAAAAAAATACATATAGATAAATGATTAAAGGAACGAAGAGGAACAAGGAGATTACCATTGCAAATCCAAATTGCCCTGTAGTGAAGAGAATAGATCTTAGAAAAACATGAATCGAAGGGACCTAATTTTAGGTGGAATAGAGGCTTTTTCACATAGATCCTTCTAGAGAAAAAAATAAGGGCTTCTATAAAAAATTGGAAATGTCCACTTTTTTTAATTAATCCCCTATGAATTTATAGGTTGAATAAAATTTATATGCTTTGTAATTCTTAGGTTTTTCCTCTCATTAGAAAAACATTTTCATGAAGTGAAATTGGATAGTCCAAACTGGTACATGTCATGTATTTAGTGCAGACCATGTATTTTTTGTATGCAGGTTCGATCCCTCCTACCACCTCCTTTAACGAATAAAAAAACCAACCCTTAGTTATGGTTTCTGGGTTTCAAAAAACTAAAAAGGAGAGTTACCTAAAAAAATAGGGATGTTATAACCTCATATTCTTACAACAACTCATCACTAAGTTTCCCTTCCAAGGGTGGTAATGACACATCTAAGAAATGTATTGGCCACTGATCACATACATCAAACTCTCTCTCAAGTCTCAACTTTAACATGATTGTACTTCCATAACATCTGAATAAAAGGAACAAAACTACCTCAGAGAGCTAATGCTAAAATCAACAATACGTATTATATGATCCTTAAAGGATACATCTACAATGAGCTCAATATACTTAGGTTCAAATGAATGAGATAGATGATAATGATAATAGAGAACACATGATGCATAGAATATATCAAGGATGACATGGTGACATTGATTTAAAACAATTGATTGGAAACCAATCTAATCCTCTCCAAGATATCAAAAGGATCGACATAATGATGTGATAAATTTTCTTATCTCTGAATCATTCTATGAACCAATCTAGGTGAAACTCGCAGAAAGACCTAATGTCCCACCTCAAACTCTAGAGGTCAAAACTGATGAGTAGTATAATAATTCTTTTTGAACTGATCTATTACCATATGTGTCTAAATAAGATAGACTTACTCTAAAGTCTCCTAAACTAGAAGATTACAACGTAGTACTACCTTTCCTAACTCTAACGAACACATGGATGCACTACATGACCCATAATAAATATCCTTATATAAATCCATCAGAATCATTTCCTGAAATCTGTTATTTTATAAAAAATTAACAAGAGGTATATGATTCAACAAAGACCCTATAAAATCAAGGCAACATTCCTAGAGAAATTCCTCTGACAGACATATTGTCTCTCAAGCTTCTTGTTGGTATTGGGGTGATATGCTATACTCTATGTCAGATATGAACGAAGTACCTTCTAAAATCCCTTCCAAAACCATGGAATAAACTAATCATTTTAGTCATATATGATAGAATAGTGAATACCATGAAGGTATAATATCTTACAAATATAAATCCTTCTGAGCTCATTGATAGAGTAGGTTTCTCAGATTGGTAGGAAGTGTGTGTCCTTAGTCAACCTGCTGATATTCTACTATACCACATCACTACCTTAAGGGGATATCCTAAATACTATCATAAAATCCATAATGTCATTGTACCACTTCCATAAGTGAATGTATAAATGTTGTATAATTCTAGGAGGTTATTCCCGTATATTAAAAGACACCCATAAATTCTTGCAGAAGTTTAGGATCTCATTCTCATAAAAAACCAATCCGGACGATGGGTACATATCTAAGACATTCTCCCTCAAGATGAGGAACTCATGATCTAAAAGTTGTATCATATTCAGCCATTCTAGAAGGGGGTGTTTCATTGTCAAAGCTATTAAAATAAGATTCTAATGATATTCTTGAACCACCAGGAACATCTCAGTAAAAAAAGCTATCAACTTCCACTCACTACTAGCATTATAGAATATTTTTGTCGATGTTATATGGCTCACTGTGTTAGATAATACATTACCCCTTATTGGTAAATAATAAAGCTTAAAATTGAACGATTATAGGTATTATACCCACCAACACTACCTAAGATTCAATTCAAGATACACGGAAATGTATTTAATACATTTATGATCCTTATAAACAATAAAATGATATCCTAATAGATAATGTCTGTAAAAACATAAATCACAAACCATTCCTTCTAGCTCATGGATGTGCATTGGTTAGTTCTGCTTATGAGGTCTCAACTTGTTGTACACATACACTATAACCGGATCACCCTACATCACTACTGCTCCAATAATTATTCTTGTAGCATCATAGTAAAATGTATAGATTTTACAAATTTCTAGAAGAATTGGGATCATTAATGAAGTTATTCTCCATTAAATCTACTGAAAGGACATCTCAAAAGCATTGGAATAGAATAAATTCACACCCTTTTTAGTCAAGCCTATAAGTGGTGATTTTAGGCCGAATAAGTCAAGAATTAAATGCTTCTAATAACCAAATATCCCCAAGAAACAACGTACATAAAATAAATTCTTGGGTTTCTCCCAAGAAACAACAACACTCATATAATTTAGTTCAATTGAAACTCTTGCCACTGAAATAAAATGATCTAAGCTGTTTACCTTATCGACCCAAAAGTGGAATTTTCTAAGATTAGTATATAGATAGTTCTCTCTTATTGTATTCTACATGATCTCAATATGTTTTGTATGGTCATTTAGAGTGCGAGAATACACCAAGATGTCTTCCACAATGAATAACCAAAATGAATCAAGATACAAGTGGAAAACATTATTGATCATATCCATAAGAACTACTATCAAGTTCGTAATACCAAATAACATAACCTGATAATTTTATAAGCAATATCTAGTCTAGAATAATATATATGGTATGTTTGAAAATCTAACATGCACCAAATATCAACCCATCCTTAGATAGACCATAGAGAAAAATTTCTCTCCTCAGAGATGGTTGAAGAGGGTGTCTATTTAAGGCATTTGATACTAATTTTTAATAGTATTCTAGTTCAACCGATTATAATCCAAACACAACCATAGGGTACCATTCTTATTCATAGAGAAATGGAGAGGTAAACCCCCCAGTGATGTATTGGGAGATATAAAACCTTTTTCTTCTAAGTTTTCAAACTATTTATTTTGTTTTTATAGCACAATATTTGACATCGTATAGGGAGGAATGAACACCACTACCACTCTTCAAACAAGATCCAGGGTACACTCCAACAATCTTATATGAGGAAACCCAAAAAAAAATATTTGGGAAGACATCCATGAAATGATCCACCACTGGAGGTAATTCTATATACTTCATTCCCAGATCTCTCATAAAGATAATATCCCTTTGGGCTTTCACTCTCCCAATCCCATGATGCTCAAGTCTAGCTTGAATTTCCTCATCATCCCATTTCACCTTATGAAAATAATCACCACCCTCAAGTGAAGTAAAAGGAACCCTATCTTGATAGTAATCGACATGAGCATGATAAAATACTAATAGTCCATTTCAATTATAATGCTAATATGGGTAATATAGAGGATAAAAAGATTCTATGGGAAGAGATACCCACCCACCTCAAAATTGAAATATCTACAATAGCATATACTCTTTCATCAAACCTCTAACAGTGTGTCTAGAGTAATAATTCCATAAAAGTACACAATTTATAAACCAATATATTTCATAATTTACATAGATATAAAAGACTAAATAGAACCTATATCAAATAAGGATGAAACTAAATTAGATGCTACTAGAATAGTGCCTTATATTGTGCAAGGCTCGTGACTTTGATCCTTTGGTGTAGGATTCACTGTATTGATATGGCATGAACTGAGGACCTGAGGTGCAATATGAATACCCTGGGTAGGACCACAATGTGAGAGATGAAACTCTATGGTGTAAATACTTTTACATATACCTCCTTAACTAGATCAGACAATAGTAGACCAAATCTTGTTTCACGTGAAGCTACAGATCCTACTCCTGAATGTAGTGTTGTTATAGGTTCATTCTCATTACGCACAAGAGGGAATGTTTTGCATAACTTCTGATGGTGACCCATCCTTGCAAAAGTTTTTCACTCAATATGATCCATTTTATACCGGGTCTTTAAATGGATAGTCATTCTACACTGGTGGCACACTACATAATTGAATTTTCATGTCATCTGGCAAGAACTTCCCCCGTGAGAAACCACACATTGATGTTTCCTCCCACCGGACAAACCATATCCCTATCTTGAAGTTGAACATCTATAAACCACATTACATGATTCCCTTTGGTTCCTCTATGTGATGAGGTCCTGGTTGCTATCTCTAAAATGTTGTTGATTCAGAAAACATTCACCTACTATCAGATGGTGTACGCAAGCTTATCCTAAAATCACCTCATAGTATTTATCTCATCACCAGTCAAAGTCAGTTTAAAACATTATAGTTCAGTGAAACAAGATGAATGCTCCATCACTGACATGGTACCTTGCTGATGGTGAGTAAAATCTCTAGTGAGGATCTCTCTCTAAGTATTCATAAAAAATATTCATAAAAGGCTATCTAGACGATCTCACATACCATACCCTGATGATGTCCATCCTAAGAGATGATATCTCACTAATGCTTGGAAGAGTCATGAAGAATATAGGTGGAGATGTTGGTCCTCATCTTTTAAGGAATCTCTATATGCATAAAAAATAAGAATCATGGCCTCTATCCAAGACTCAAGAGCTAGAGGACTACCATCCCCCAAAAATGAGGAATGTGGAAACTATTGGAATTCCCATGTCAACTCTACCATAGTATGGGTATGTTGTGTATCTCATTGAGCATACTGAATTAATCATAAAAATGATATATCAAAACTGAGCCCCAACTCCGAGTGGGAGATCAACATCATGTGCCTTAGGTGACGCTATAAAATATAAAACCAATGGTTCAGGGCCCACCACCCCTAGAAAAAATTCACCTCCAACCTTTCGGTGCATGATGTATGTACATCATTTTTGCGTATATATTAAATTTTCAAAACCATGATTTTGATAATATTTAATATAAAATATGAAACTATGAAATAAGGAAAGGATAGGTACAAAAACTTCCAATAAAAAGTCACACCTCTCATCCAGCTCCTAATGCTTGGTCTAGGTGATAAGAATGATCACAACTGACAAAAAGAGACACTACCCAGTTCCCACATCCAAGGTTGGGTTAGGACATCAAGTAGAAGAGGTTTAGTATATGGAGTTTCAATTTCCAGTTATAGAGGGAAATTAACTTTAATTTATAATTTTCACAGACATTTATCAATAACAATTTCATTTCAAAAGATTAAATATATTTGATTTCATACTCATTTATGAGTATTTAGATATCACAGTCTAGTTATTTGTCTCACCGTTCCCAATTTATAATGGCCCATTCTCTTTATAAATTAAAATTGGGATGTCATGTAATGATGAACTTATCATTACACACCCTATCTGGATGTAACAACTCATATATAATAATTTCAATGAATAAAATTCCATTCCCAATTTATAGAAGTACATACATCATAAATTATAATTGGAATTCAAATAATCAAATCAACTAATGTTTCTGGCCATAGAAACAATGGTTCATAGATCAAACTTGTCATAATTGCTTAATTAAAGTGTCATCATGAATATATGTATGAGAAATATATTTATATGGATGTATGCAGTTAAAATAATCTAATTACTTTTTCCATACAAGAAACATTAGCACATTTCCAAATATAATATTAGACGTACTAACTATATATAGTAGGAAATGAACATAGATCATAAATATTGAATGAAAAAATACGGGGTATATCTATCATAATGTTCCTATTATAGTGCATGAAATTACACCAGTTTACCATACCATGATAAGGGAAAAGAAAATTAATAATTATAATATTATAATAATAACATCACAAAACATGTGTGTCACCCAATAGTAAAATAAGTACAACTATAATATGTAAAAACCAATAAAAAAATAACCCATCCTAGGTAATTTGGGTTTCCCATGTCCATGAGTTAGATACTCCTAGGGATAGGCTCATTAACAAATTTTAAAACATTCATAGTCTCTTGTGTAACACAAAAATAGTAAGACAAATGGAAAATGATTCTCTAATACAACTTTGTAGTATCACGCCACAGAATCCACAAACCAGTGCATCAAGATGGTCGACCACATGACCTCAAGTGTGCCTCCCGGTACGCCATTGAATACAAACTATCAGTGAGGGCCTACCGTATGTATGTGGGGAGACTATTCCCTCATGAACTAGAGTGTGTCACAATGTTAAATAACCAATGGAAATAGTGGAAGTAATAATAACAAACAATAATGGAATAAGAGTTATCAATTATCCTATATAAATAAATAGTAAGAAGTTGAATCATAAATCGATACAAAATGATGATGACATGATGTAGCTATAAATATTTGAATTCCACAGGTATAGGGTAGAAAAAATATACCACATTTTATACAAAAAATCCCAAAATCTACCAATACTATAATTACGAGCATATAATCGGTCCTCTTCTCCTGTACTCCATCTTAGTAATGGGAAATAAGAAAAAAAAGTTGGGTGCTTCCCTTTATCTACACATATAGCCATGAAGTCTTATCAGATAACAAGGGTATCCTGATAAGGGTGTGAGATATACTCAGTAGGCCACCATCAACTATATATAGAACAACCTAGTCTATGAATATAAAATGAGAAGTGTCTAGGTTCATAATAAATGGAAAACAATAAATAAATAAACATACCGGTCCAAGTTCCTCATTAATACCCAACTGAAACTACCTACATCAGCTTAATATAGATTTTGTTCAACCAATGTGAAAATTACATAACATATATGAAGAAAATAATAATAATTTTTCATAAAATAAGTATCATGAATTTATCCAAACCAAGAATGTGATTTACCTTGGCGGACGTATCCCTAGTGTAATGATTATTCACTCAAAGAATTTAATACAGAAGTCATCCATAGCATGTAATAAAAGGAAAAATAATCCAAGCCAAGGTGAATCTGTAATAGGAATATAATGTATCTCTCAAATAAAACTTTTAATACCCAATACCATATGATTCTATCCATGTAGATCTATAAAAAAATCCCAACTATCACTCTTGGCAAGGTGCAAGCATGTCCTTTTGTGATCATCCTAATTATATCACATAGGGGACTGAGTATCACTCATGGAATAGTATAAACATCATGCCACTAAGCCCATCCATGGTGACTCCCCTAGGGAACCAATATCACTCATGGGTAGGTATGTAACCCACCCGATGAGACTATCCAAGTCATTCCTTAAGGAATCCAAATATTACTCGAGCATATTTATGATTCAAAACAATTCTTAATTAAAAATAATGTTAAACCCATTCAATGAATATTTAAATAAAGAACCTTGTATCACCCTTTCATAAGAATAAAAATATTAATTAGTTTGTAAGAGATCATACAATTTCATAATGGATGAATAGACATCATACTTTAATCATCTTTTTCAATTCATTTATATTAAGATGAGCAAGATTGTAATGCCCTAGAATGATAAAGGGTTAAATTACTTCATTATATGACTCATGTTAACAAGGACAACCTTTATTTTCAGGATCATACCTAATTAAAGCTCCACAGTTACGTGTGATTGTCCTAGATTAGTGACCAGGATGGGTGACCTTCCAGGAAGTTTCCAAAGATGGGTGACCTTCTCAGAAGTTTCCCAAGATCTGTGTGAGTGAGGAGAAAGAATAGTGAGAAGAACATGTGTTGTCTTGAGAATAAATTCATTAATCAGATGACCCATTTGGGCATGTATGTGGGCTCCAGGGTGGGGAGCACGTGTTTGTGGGGTAACTAGTGGTACATGGAGGTCCAAGATCTGACAACCATGTTAAGGAAGTGTGTCTATGATGTTACGGGGCACTATTGTTACATTTTGGTATCAGAGAGAGAATCCATCCTTATGGGTGGTGGCACTACCAGGGTTGAGTTATATGGTCCACAATGTGGGCATTGTTCAATGGGGGTGGGGGGTGATTGTAACACCCTAGAACGATAAAGGGTAAAATGACTAAATTATTTTAATCATGTCAACAGGGTGCACCTTTCTTTTAAAGAGACTACCTGATTTATAATCTATAGTTAAACATGATTGGCCTGGTGTAGTGATTTGGATGGATAAACTTCTAGAAAGTTTCATGGGATGTGTGTGAGTAAGGAAAACACACACTATAAAGGACATGTGTTGGCCTATGTGGACCGTAATTAGTCAGATGACCCATTTGTGCACGTGGGTGGGCCCTAGGGTGAGGAGCATATGTTTGTTGGGAAACTTGTGGTACCTAGTGGGATAGGACCCAATGAACATGAGGAAGTGGGTTGTTTGTGCTATTAGTTATACCCAATTTTTAGAAATATGTAGCATAAAAAACAAGTTCCTAACTCATAGACATTCATTTTCCATAGATGATTTCTCATTTAAAATTTACTTTTACAATGTTAATAAAAACCTTGGTTTTTGGGTTAATTTGGTACTAAATATGAGGCTTTAAGCCTTTACGATTAGGCATAGACATATGGGTGGCTCCCGTTGAGGTGCTCAACTAACAATGTTGATTCACCGTATGCGAGGACTATGTTGGACATAGAAGGGAATTTAATTTTATTAAATATAACTTATAGCAGTGACTCCATAAGGGTATAGAGCATGGAACAATGAAACAAGATATAAATGAAACATTAATATAGGTAAAAGATCTAGACCACATACCTTATGTTTGTATCACACTCCTTGTCCAGTTTGATCCCTCGAATCGATCTAGAATCGTAGAAATCATAAGAGTAGATGAAAACCCTAAATATTTGGCATACGAGATCACACAAAAAAAACACAAAAGATGGAAAGATAACTGATTAATGTATTTACGAGGAATGAGGAGCTTACCATTACTAATGTAATTCACCCAAAAATCAAACAAGGTTTGGATGAATAATATCCAATGGAACATAGATTGAGGCATTAGAGGGTCTCTCTCACGCAGATCCTAATGGAGAAAATTCTGTATTATATTAAAAATTAGAGGGCCTTAAAACCTTAAAAAAAATAACTTGGTGATTTACATGACATGTATGATTTAAACATCATGTAAACCTTACGTTTCCCCTCAAAAAAACAAGTTCACATAATTCAATGGGTTCAGAAATCCTAATACAGTTCATGAATTTTATACATGTTGTGTATTTAAAAACACACCACGTATTTGGTCTACAGCCAAGTTCCATCAATCATGCTACTTACTTTATAGAAGAAAACTAACTCATCTTGAGGTCTGGTTTCTATGTTTGACCAACACTAAATAGGAAACACACCTCACTAAAAATCCAGGAATTAATAAAGAAGAAATAGCTACCTCAGATTGTGGGGAATGAAATACAAAAACAATTAACCATGTATCCTTTATAGAGGATTAAATAATAATAATGTATCCATACATTCAATATACCAACATGTATGCCTAGCATCAACCAATTTATCAGTCCCGGTTTCATCTCGGTCCCCTCAATGTATATCAACTTATATTCATCCCACCTTCACTTATGCCAACTACTACCAAAATATAGGGAATTCCAACACATATCTCATCAACCATTAACCTTTCTACGATTAAATAACATTGAATTGTTAGTATCACATCCAAAAACTCGTATAAGAAATCAAGGAATCAACTAATTTCCAACATGGCATATATGCCCTAAAAACTAAGGCATCCATCTTTCATAAGAAAATGAGATTGCTCAACCAAAAAAATTTATCATTAACAAACAATCAATTCATTAACGTCTTGAATTAATAGATTCATATATTGGAAGTTACACCCATAGGTTTAATGATATATAATATTATCATTGGAATTTCCCTTCTAAATTTATTATTGTGTCATATTTATTAATATTATATTATATCATGCACATGCACCACATGATGAAATCGTTAACATTTTTTAATTTGAATATTAAATTTATATAATTAAAATTAACCATATCATTGAATATATTACAACTATATAAAAAAATAATAATATTGCTAAAATATAAAAATCTGGATATACTCGATCCACTAGAATAAATGCACTCATGAACTACCCTGAATAAATAAGATAAAATACAAGTAATAAAATATTTCTACTGAAAATGAAATATATATAACCTTGAGATAATATATAATTGAATAAATGATCAATAATAAATGCGGTATTTATATAAAGTTGGTATCCTATATGACTGTTACAAATATGAAAGTTGGAATAGTAATCTGACCATTGAAATAGTATCCTTACCATTGGAATAGTAATCTAATAGTTAGGAATAGTAAAATAACCATTAGAATAGTATCCAAACCTAAATAAGTGTAATATAATATTTATGTACCATATAAAATTAAAATAAGACATATTAAAACAACGATACAGGTAAAAAATATTTTAAGAATTAAAAATTATGTGTTTTTATTGTTCATAAAACATGATGGTTTTAATTATAGTTTTATAATAAATATAATGATTTTAAAAAATGATTATTTTTATAGAATGGGTTTATAAATTTATATTTTGTTTTATTATATTGATAAAATAATTTTATGAGGCCATAAATAATTTTTCTAAGGGTTAGAAAATCAATCATAAAATAAAAAATGGTTTTTTTGGAAATATGTTTATTTTATTTATAAATTGATTTTATAGTAATTAAAATATTATTATCATAAAATGGATTTAATTTTTTGAATCTACAAATTTAAAAATTATTATTGTGATATTTTTGTATTTTTCTAATATTGTAGATTTTTTTGTGAATAGTGAAATACGGTAAACTACAAAATTTAACAATATATGCTATATACATGACTTTTTAGCCATTAATGACGTTAGAACCCATTATTTTAAACTCACAATAAAATATTACTATATAAAGTAATAATATTCAATAATATTTATATTATTGAGAAGAAATAATAAAAAAATGAAAATAATATTCAAAAACACCCCTCTCATCCCCTTATAAATACCACACTCAACACTCATTCTCCTCACAACTTATTGGCGTTGAATATTACGAAATTTATAAAAATAAAAATAACCAATCCATTATAAATTAACCTAGTTCTTCTTCTATCATCCAAATACCATTTCAAGGAGCCTTAATGTGTATCTCAATAGGAGGCGACTAAAGGCAGAGGTAACAATCTCAACTAATCTCTTTAATTTTTATTCTTCTTATAACAAACCAAATAATACCCATCCACCTACACATAGTGACATCCGTATCTTAAATATAAAATTTTTTTATTAATATTTTTTAATATCCATCGTATACACTCCTTTATTTCAATTGTAAAATGATTATGTTGTTTAAAATATGGTTGGTTCACCACCTCAATGAACAAGAAATATAATTTTCCTCCACTGATTTTAAGGATGGTAATAAAATTATTGTTATGATTATGGTTAAATAATATTATAATAAGTATATAATTACTTATTTCATGGTTTATAATTAATATATTCCAGTAATATTTTTTAAAACTCATATAGGTTTTAACAGTCAGTAATACAGTCTTAATGAACAACAACAAAACAATATTGTTTTTACTCAAAAATATTCCCCTATGTTGGTGCACATATGGATAATTGGGAAAATTAAAATTTATTTAATGTCATTAATACCATTTTATCTCACTTATATAGTTTTATTCCCATTTTAAAAAACATCAATAATAATTTATGTGTTATTTGACCTTGGAATCCTGAAACAAATGCCCTTAGAATAGTGAAATTAAAACTTTCATTTCATAGAAATGGTTATAAATAAATTAAAATTTTTTTTAATAAATATAATATAAACCCAAAAAGTTCAAAATTAATTAATTACTTAATCTAATTTGATTATCATATATGTTAAGTGCAATCATGGAACAATTTTGGAAAATATGGTAAGCGGTCTCTCTAAATAATCCTTTTTCATTGGGTCATGTAATTTATCTCTCTAGATCACATTCTATATCAATTCAATGTTATGTAATGATTATAATATATATATATATATGTGTGTGTGAGTGTGAGTGTTTCTCACATATATACCTAACTTATTCTCCCATCCTTTGACGGTGTAATATATACCTTATGTTCATTTCTAAAATTCGTTATTTGTGAAATATTTTTTGCTTATGATATGAGGAAAGTTTATGAAACCAATTTAATTATAGGGGTAATTTTATTATATATTCTTTATGAGTGATTTAATATTACTGCATAGTTAAGCATTTACATGTTTAAATGGATCACCCATATAGCACTGTAATGAATTTTTTATTTTTTTATCTCATGAGATGTTATGAATTATATTAGAGAGTGAGCGTAATACATGATGGGACTCGGTCCACCATGTTATGTTATTTTGGTAGTCAGCCATGAATTTTGATTATTTAATGTTTTATATTTTTAACCTTTTTTACATATCAATGATCATATGGTACCATGTTTATTATCTTAAGATCTCAATTGATTAATAATTATCCTTCAATTTTATGATATCATTTTATGTCTTTGACTCATATATTATGATTAATTATCCTGTTTATTCCCTTAATGAGGTATTTATATAACCCCTTTATTTTATGTATTTCACATTGTTATCCTATGTAGTATTAGGATCACAGTGGGATTTATTAACCTATTATGGAGATTAAAATAATTTCAATTTATTTTTGATTCACTTTGATGTATTATGTACCTAGTCTTCTAAAGAAACTAGCCCTTTCAAACCACAGTTTATATTTAGCATATTTTTATGTGAAAAATAAATAAATAAAATGTTAAAAGGATTGAATCACTATTAATATAAACCTAATTTAGTACCAAAAAATAACTACATGAATTATTTAAACATTCTTTCAAGAATCACATCCAGTTTCAAAAAATGATAAGGAAGAACAAATTGAATTAACATAACTCTTTATTAATTATCTAGAATGAATTGTAGGGTTTAAATTATTTATCCATTTTGAAGAACAAAAACATTAAAATTCATAACATGAACATAGACAACACACTATATATAAAAACAATAGGCCAAACATTAACATAGAATAAAACACAAGTGGCCGCTACAACTACAAACGAATTTGTATATAATCAGGTTTAATTTATATTAAGGTTAATTACACCATTAACCAAATAGATAAATCACGATATATTTTTTATTTCTTATAAAACATGATATGAAATTAATAAAAATTATGGAATGTAATTTTCCAACCACGCTCCCCCAAAAAATATTGGAAAATAAGATAATGTTAGCGCTTGGATGTCATGAAAATAAGATATTTAAAAACCTTTCAAATATAGTAGAGAAGGTTGATAAAAATTGAAACAAGATCCTAACTCATATTCAGCTCTCTACTATAGAAAGTATAGGTAAAACCAAACTATTAACACACCCTAATAATACAAATAATTTTGTTCCCGATACTCTCAAAGCACTCTCCAAGGTTTATAGAAAAATGGTAGTATGCACAGACTCAAAAAAAATATTTTATCCTAAGAAATATATTAATTTTAGAGTTAAGGATACGAGACCACGGGGATTAAAAATTTCATGTCAAACGTTAAATAAATATTATTCTAGATCTCAATAAAATCACATTGAAGAGAAAAATCAATGCTCTGGTATTTTAAGAAACCAAGGATATACACATCCCCTTTATAAAATGACTTAAATACCATTATTTAAGTCTTTTAAAAAATTATTGTCGAAATTCATATTTATGAAATTATGGGAAATATATGAAATTTTGAAAAAAATGGAATCTTCTTCTATTAAACCAATATGTTTTAGTTGGACCAACCAAATAATATTAGTATACTAACATTAGAACAATCTACTAACTTCGTACTAGTTTTCTACCATCAGACCAGACTGATACCATCATACTAGTATGCTACCATCAGAATACTCTACTACCATCACACCAGGAAAATACATTATAAATATTAGAAAAAGAAACCCAAAAACACCCCCTTAGAACCTCTATTTATCGGTAAAAAAACAATGTAATGGTTTTCAGGCACTGTGGAATTACATGAAAGAACCTTATATTATTTTTTTTGTCTCTAAGATGAAATTTATGTATTGAAAATACCTTTAATTATTCTAGATATGATCGACATGTATATAGAGAAATATTTTTCCCTTATAATGTTTTTTTCATTAACCTCAATAAAATTTATTATTTATACATTTGAAATACTTACATACTAACCATGTTTAATGAAATTTCCATTTTTCTGAAAATATTCTCAAATATTAAAATCTTATATATTTAGAAAAGTCACCCTAATATATTTTCTTTTTTAAATTTCTAGTCCCAAATAATATTTCATCTTCTAATTTCCAAATAATTCACCTTCCAAAACAACCACGACATAAATCTTATTTATACATTCATATATATTTTAAATCATTTTTTATTTATTTATCCATGACACCAATAACCATTTATTTCAAATTCACTTTTTCTCGGTTTCCAAAATGCATCATGAAATATCCATACAACTTAACCTTCTTTAAATATTATACCTTCCAAACAGTATATTCTATAATTAAACCATTTTCCACACATATTATTAGTCTTCAGATCACATTTAAAACTACATTATAAGCGAGTTTGAACGATATTAATTTATTGATAAAAATTCCACCACATGAATTTTATACACTTAATCTCTCAATATCTTCATCATTTATATTCTCAACTCTTCACACCATCACCCATTATCAAATGATACACCCAAAAATTATGAGATGTCTACCATCATGACATCATCACAAAGATATACCCCTTGTGCATCATACTTGACCTATTATCATACTCATTTAAAAAAAATATTCTTCTCCACCAATAATGTTACAAAAAATTTCCAATTCAATACAAACTAGGATAGGCATGACCTACCTCGAAATTTAATATCCCACATCCCATCCTCTCACTACTGCGTAGAGTGACAACAATACACCTATAATATTCAACCACTGGTAGAATCTCACTAGTCCAAACATCTATCTCCTAGTTTGCATGCAAGTATAACAGAATCTCAAACCATCTCTATCAATCTGTAACATGCTCCTCCTAAGAGGAATCAAAGCAGTAATCAATAACCACCATCCATTCTCTCCCTACATGAGAGTGTAGCATTTTTACTTCATGAGAACTGTTTATAGGTACATTGGTTGTTAATTAATTAATTTATAGATGGTGTATCTGGTAATTTTATGCAATAATTATAAATATTTCTTATTGAAGGTCACATCCCATTCATTGAATTATTATTTTTTTATGTGGTTTGGGTGTGTTCCCTACATTGGATATGTCCATTATGTGATAGTTCCCATCATTTTTTCATTCAGTGGTTGTTTATAAGTATTAATGGAAAACATGATGGATTTATTAGGAATATTGTTTATTGACTAAGTGATACATCTGATTTAGAGATTGTTAATGGCGACTGAAGGAATTATTTTTGTTTACATTACTGTAATTATTTTTATTCATTATTTTTCATGTTGTGTTTGTTTCATGATGAGTGGATAATTTTAATATTGTTAATTATTATATAAAAATGATGATGTGTCATTCCATTAAATATTATTCAGGTTTTATTTAGATTTGAAATATTTTTAGTTGTAATTTTATTCATTAAATTATATAATTGTTTGATTTAATTTATATAGGATCTATGCATATGATTTGGGGAATATTAATGTGATAAATAATAAGTAATCAGGCATGGTAGAACATTATAGAATTTATTTATTCTGAATTTGATCACATATTTTAATGAATCATAAGTCACACATAAGAAAATTTAGAAGAAAAATCATACTAAATGAAAAAATAAATATTTTGTTCTAGTTCTGCACACAATTTCATATGTTATATCTAACAAGAAATCTTATGTATGGGATTTTGGTAGATTTAGATATATTTCCATTATGAGAAATGAGCCTTGATATTTCAATAATTAATTAAAATATAAAATGGCATGTGAATTATTCATCATATAAAATAATTAGATGTTAGATAATTAATGTAGAAAAATAGAGTATTATCTAATATCATATAATGAGAATTTATGGTATTTTAATTAAATTAAGAATGATTGATAATTAGGTAAATATCTATTTATATGTGGGAATAAAATTATTGTAATCACAAGTACATGAAAAGAATCCTCAACCTTGATTCCCTCATTTTCATATTCCTCACATTGGATAATTTTAATCATTTTTTAGTGTCTCGGTTTTATACAATTTTATGTCATTATCAAACCAAAAACCATATCTATCTAAACACTCTTGAAGGAGGATGCAACTAGTGTATAAACAAATTCCCCATGTTATATTGACTATAATTCCATTTCTATAGTAGTTAATAAGTATATAAAATTTTAAATTTAGAATTCCAAGATAATGTGTTCCAATAATCATCTCATATTCTGATATAAGGAATAAATACGGTATATAGGTATAAATCCTCATAATATAGGAAGTTATCAATAATAGTTGATATTAGTTAAGGTTTTTTTCCATTATTCATATGATTCTATAATTTGTTTGTTTATTTATAGAATATTTTGGTTGTATAAGTGGGAAAATGTGTAGAAATGTTCGTTTGTACACATTTTATATCCTTTTTTTGTTGGGACACCATCAAAGTCTCCCTAATAATTGTTTTATGCTCACTCAATACATAGACAACTTAGTAGACATGAAACATCTATTTTAAATCCTTTTAGTCACCTGAAAATAAGATGGAAGTTGTATTCCTCTTTGATTTAAAAATTTTACTCACCAAGGTGTGGGATAGGCTCCCACATTGGAGTTGGAGATGAAAGTGAGATAGTTGGAGGTTGTGTTTGGAACATCATATATTCCATCTGATCTATCCACCATCATGGGTCCTGTTTGACTTTGAAATTTTTATCAATCTATTGGTATATATTAGAGGGTATATTGATGGGTGTTGTTTTCATTCATTTATATATTGGAAAGGACCTATCCCATTTTTTTACTCCCATACGATCTATTTGGTTTCATGTAATTTTATTATCATGTTTGAGTTACATTTGGGTCATTCTTCATTTATAGTAGGATCTAGCTATGGATTTGGATTTTAATAAAATTGATTAAATCATTCAACAACCATTTATTGAGACCCAAGATGCTCATATTAGGACTGTGGAGACTTGGGAGTTCTCTTATGGTTTTATCACTTTGATTCAATTACCATTAATGTTTCTAGTTCAAGGTAACCACATCATGTTCCTTGAAAAAGGGAGAAAATGGAGACTCAATACATAATAGTGGATCCATCGTGGTCATGGTTGGATAGTGAAGAAATCATGTTGTCTAAAACCATAAAAAAGAAGTCATCATGGTTCTATTATGAATAAAAATAATGATGAATATTATTCCATGGTTTCTTAGGACCTATTATGGTTTCAATATTGTTTTAGATCATTAGAGTGGTTGAAAAAAATTACATTATGTTTTCACCTAACCATGTTGTGGTTTGATAAAAAATATAGATCCTGGAGTTTTTGATTACATGGATTCATGTTTTTGGAGATTAAATACTTCAATTTAATCATTTATGTCCCTAAATCATATCAAGGGTGACTAGAAGTGTTATATTTTATCTCAAGGCTCAAATTAATGTGGTTAAATTTTGAATTTGAGTTTGTTATTAAATTTTGAATTCAAAATTCAAAATTCCATGTAAGAGTGAAGTGTGTTGTTACTATGTATAGACAATGAAAAATAGAAACATAATTAGATGAGAGGGGTTAAGTGGAAGACACACAAAAATTGAAGTGGAGTGTAACTAAATGTCATGATAATCACATTTTTTTAAAAATATATCCTTGAATAATAGAGATTAATTGTTTTCTTTGAAGAAGTCATACTTATTTGGTTTCTCAATGCGCTACTATGTTTTTATTACTATTTAACAATCAATAATTCTTTTATTATTTCATATATATCAATTTAAAAAGAATTTAGTTATTATGTTGTCTAGAATAATAGATTTGTTGCTAAATTTTACAGTTTTTGTGATTGAACAGATGAAGAACTAGGGATACATTGAAGATAGTTAATTTAGAGAACCTTATTAGAACAATAAGATCCTTATTATTATATATCATAAAGAAAAATCATGTTAGTGTATGGGAATAGATCATAGTATTTTGACAAAATTTCACACACATGATCATAAAGATATACCATGCTTATTTTAATCCATTTGGTGATTCTAGTGGATAATGTGATAATGGATGATACCATGTCATTCTAAGAATTTAGCCATTAATTTTGAATAGTAAACCACATACATTGTCATGTTTTCTTTGGTTGTGTGGATGTGTAGATGAAATTACCGAACTAAATTGATTAATATCATAATGCTTACTGTTGAAAAATAAATTTGGTTGATAACTTTGTTTGTTTCATCTTAACCGATGATTATCATTAATTAGTTAACAATTGTAAGATATTTCCATTCACTAATTTAACCCCCTCTTTTGGAATAATGGTGTCGTACCTAACTAAAAATGGTTCTGGTATCATTTTTAAAAAACTAAACTAATGCTAATTAGTAAAGGATGATGTATTATCAGAATCAAAATAATGAGTTCAAGTTCAAATTTAATATTTCTATCCCATATGTTTTAGAAATATCCAACGGTAATTTTAGAAATGTTGAGGCTTCCAATATTATTTAACTATGTCTAATGTGATTAATTACTCACTAAAAAATTACACAATGACATAGATATGTGGAATAAAATAATTGATATTAACCAGCAATAAAAAATTAATTTTTATAACTTCATATGAGGAAATATGGAAATCGTCATTTTATTAAAAAAGTAAAAAAATATTCAAAAATTATAAAATAATAATTTATAAAAAAATATACATTTTTTGGGAATTTTTTTAATAATAATGGTATTAATATACTATTAAAGAAGGAAATATTAGGTACATTAAGAATTTTTAGACACAAGATAATTTTTTTAATAAAAAAAGTTCTTTTTTGTATATTATTAGTGTTATGGTGGATATAGTAATTTGAAAAAATATATTGGTTCAATGGGAGACCTCATAAACTTACTATAAAATATAATGAAGTTATTAAAGTAGAGATGATCTGCTCAAAGAAAATAAGTTTAAAAATAAACCAGAACATTGTATGTGAGGGAAGAATATAAATGGTTTTCTATCGAATGACTTATATAGATGATGTGACTAACAATGATATTATTTTGAAGACATCATAATTTTTTTTATAAACTAGTAAATCATATATAGTGCACTCAAAGTATTCATATGAAGATAAAATTAAAGGAAATTTTCATGTAAAATACTTCAAAGGAATTATAGAATAATTTTTTGTGAATTTTTTATATTGGGTTTTCAACCCACATGATTGGAGAATTGGATATATTTAACATATTTGCAAAGAGAAAACTAAGATTTTCCAAATACGAGAATGAAAAAACTCACTTGATATTGAAAAAAATATTTATTGATTGCATAAATAACATTCTAATATGACTTTAATTATTATATGGTGAAGTTAATAAATTTATATTTATGAAGTAAGAATAATTTTGGAGAGAATTAGATATATAAATGCATAGAACAAAGAATAAACAAACAGATAATGTGTTTCATGTTGGAAAATATTGAAAATCATGTTTTTAAGCACAAAAGTAGAGGACATAATAGGGTAGAAAATTTATGGATTAATTATAAATAAGATGATTTTATGTTTTAATTTTTATGAGAAAGAGAAATATTTTAAATAAGTATGGGAACTTGAGAAATATAAAAGTTTATATTGGAAAAAACATGAAATTATTGGATTGAAATGTATTTTGTTTTAAAATTTTGGGAAATTTATCTCATTTACAAGTTCACAGTGATGAAAATTTGACTAATAACTTTTATCATAATTTCATTAGATATATAGTGGTTCTAAACATCAGTAAAATAGATAATTCAATTTTTTGGAAAATAAGATTATCAAGGAAACCAACTGACACATATTCATTATCTATAAATGAATAAAGGAGTGGATATGATGCATTAGAAAACATTGAAATGGAAATAAACATTAGATATACTTAAATTTTGGTAAAATATTGATCTTTGAATTGAATAATACTAAGGAGTTAGTGGAGTTTTTTTTAAAAATAACTTATATATGATTCATTTTTAAATGAGAGGTTGATTATTGATGTCTAATACATATTTATAAAAAACTGTGGTTTGAATTTTTATATATATGCCTTGTTTATTTTAAATTTTTTGAAATATTTGATATCCATAGAAGTTTAAAATTACAAAAATAATTTAAAATTTATCATTTATTGGAGTTTCCAAACTTTATTGGAGTTTCAGAATAAAATTCTTAGGGTTGGAACACCTCAAAGAACCCAATTTGGAGTTTGGAGGTAGTTCATAATGTGATATTTAGAGATACGTAGGATTCAATGCTCATTGTTTGGATTTTTTATGTTTCAGCCTAGGGACCATGGATAGTGCATAGTTAGTGCTAACCATGCAGCCTAATAATGGGAATAAAATACATTGGAATTTTTTTTGTAAAACCATGTGGTATGTCCTATAATACTATGAAAGAATTTGAATTAAAATTCTATCATGTCTTATAGTTGGTTCATGGTATGATAAAATCATGAACTTTAATCATGATGAATGGTTGGACCTGGAAGGTGATGGGCACACGATTGGTGCACAATTTGGCCAAATGTGCATCTATAATGCAAGGCTTCCCAAATTCTCATTAAAATGGAAATTTTACCATTTTTCTACTAATATTTTGATTCTTCCCTCCATTTATTTTATTCATGTGAATATGAACCATATGAGGGATCCTACCCCCTTATTCCCCTTATCAAGCCTCACCATGAGCTATTTTTAGAGGAATCAATCTTTGATTTGAGGTACGTATCACCTTTTTTTATCCTCTATTGGTTCCATGTTCCCTCCATTCTAATTTACAACTTATATGACTTGGTTTTCATTATATATTTGAATAAAACATTGTGGAATATCTTGATTATTATGTGTATTTCATTCTATATAGGATGAATGCATTTGAAGACTCCAGCTCTACGCAGTCATTCAACGATTCATCAAGGCATGTTCCTAATATTAATTTTATTATGTTTTTAAATTATTAAATTAAATTTCCACTTGTTCTGTAGTTGTTTGTAGTGATTATTCCTCAATGAGAATAATCACATATAAAGGTATGTGATACATGGGGATTATGCTTGAATAATAAAAATCACGTTTTAGAAGTTAATGATAATATTAGTGGAGATTCCATTAATTTTGAGCAGGGGTTGATCTGGTATACTATAATGGAGTATTCTAGGAACATTTCCTAGGTATTAAATACTAATGGGGCTTATTCCCAGATTAGAAAAATCCCATAGTGGAGGTATGTAATTACTTTTTGAATATTCCCTTGGTAAAGAAAACTCTCATAATGGAGGACTGTGATACTCTAGAAAACACCTATTAGAGTGGAGTGTGATACTAATCTAGTGTATTCCCAAGGTATAGTCTATAATATTATGGTTTGAAATATTTTTCAACATTCTCAGATATATTATGAGATCCAGCCTATTAGGAATTGTTTTATATATTTTTTTATTATTGATAGGTTTATTTATTTATATTGAGCATTTCAGGCGCACATATCACTATAAATACTGATGGCTATGGAACCTTATTGGTGGCCCCCTATTGATCTATGTACTCACACCCTTCTTGGGAAACAATTTCACCTTGTAAATTGAGCAACCCTCCCAGGGTTATTTCATACACAAGTTTGGGCTGGTGATAGGGATAATATGGTTGAGTGAGATGGATTAGGTGTTGGTATTGGAGGTCAAGATGTGATGTGGATTGGTGTGGTCATGGAGATGACATACTTTATTTACTTATTATGGTTTGTACATGTGACTAGCCTTATGGGAAATTGAGTATTGTATGACTTGGTTGTTTGAGCCCCTATGACATTAAATAAATCATCCATTATGTTTATATTTATTTCTTCTAACATATAGTTTATTTTTATTCTATGTAATCTAATATGTATGGGGGTTGGTAATTTATTTTTATTTCACACTATTACATATGGGTTATAGAATGCCCATGATACATCCTTAAAATCTCGCTTATAATCCATAATCTCTAGCATTTATGGAGGTTTGCATGAGGTCAAGTAACAATCATTGGTCAAGGAATCAGTTAGTGGTCTGCGGTGGTGGGTAATTACAAAGTGGAATCCTTGGTTTTGTTTTTATATTACCGCACTATTTTAAGATCTAGTTGATAGTATACATAGTTATGTGTCAGGGCTTGTGATATAACTTGGTATAGTGTGTCAAAAAGAGCTCCCTTGAGTGAAGCCTATGTTTCCAGGTCATTGGATTGATGTTCTTACCCTAAATTATTATAGATGTTTGTGATTTTAACCTAGTGTAACACACATTATGTTTTAAATTTATGATTTATGATTTATGTAAATTTAATATTTTCTTGCTGTCATGAACAAAACATGGTATTTTTCACTCCATGACCTGTAGAAGCCGGAGGCATCACATGCATCATAACAGGTGTTAGAGTTTGTTTTCTAGAAACAATTGTTTTTTACATTGGATTACATGTATATTCAAATATTTTAATAATAATAAAACATCTTATTAAATATTTTTAACTGTTTGATAAGACATTAATGTATATTGTTCCAAAGTATCTGTGACATTGATAAGGTCATATTAGTTATCCACTATGATGGGAACCTTGAAATGTCATTATTATATTCTTAAATATTGTTATAAATTTGGATAACATAATATTATTGGACACATATAATGTTTTCTAATAGGTTTGAGTACTCGTATGAAGATAATACTTATTCTCATGAAAGTCTAACTCAGAAATCTCTAAGATGTGATACTATGAGAAAAGAACCATCTATAAAAATTCGGTGTGTTTATGTTTCATTAGAAATCACTTTCTATGATCATATGTAATGGTCCTTAGACATTAATATTTTTATAAATTCATTTCATGAATCAATCAATTTGATTTACTGACCAAAAACACAATCTCATATGTTCCTGGGATTTAAGTCCTGTTGAATGAAACCTGAATGACATTTTATTAATTGATAATTTGAGGAAATATTTATCCCTTACATATTTATGGAAGTTGATATCTCAACCCTTTTATTCAAAGGGAACCATCACATTAAATTTATTGGTCATAGTGTAACGATGAGTTTATTTTAGATAGACATATAAAATAGTATCAAGCACATAATTAAATAAAATGAGTGTGAAAACTAATTGATGAGATATTTTTAAAAAGGGATTATATTATACAATAATCATTAATGTGTGATTTTAAAAACTGTGACATTAACTTATTTCTACAAGGTTTGATGACCTGTTGCTAGACAATAATCCTAGACATTAGGAAAGACTGCTTAATGCCGATAAGAAAGAATCATAGTGGGCTACACACTAAGTGTTTCCATTATTCTTATTTAATTTTATTTTGAATTTAATTATTTGAAATGTATAATTCTCATGACTATAGAAAATCGTTTTTTAAAATTTATGATTGAAAATTATTTATTGAATATTTAATAAATATTTATTCACCGAACTATGAAAAAAATATTTATTTTATGGATACATATTTAACAAAATATTTATTCATCAATTTGATAAATGAGGTAGAGGATGAGTATAACAAGTTCTTTTCCAAGGATAAATATTAATTTCAAAGATGATAGAATAATATTTATTATTCTTCCAATTAGTGAATTCCATGAAATTGTATTATCATTATTATTATTATATAGATAGGTGTTAGATAAGGTCAATTATATTATTTAAGGAATTTTTTCCAATTAAATAAAATTTTAACCTAAAATCTAACTCTCTAAATAGAATATCGTTTCTATTATGTATGGTTAATTGAAAATTGATTATTATTGTGGAAAACATAATTTTCTATAGATTCCTCCTTCTATAATCTTTTCAAGAATAAAAATAACTAATTCAAGAATAAGGGGTCCATAAGAGACAAATAAAAATAGAAAAAGATAATTGATCCACTACGCTAGTACCCAATAATATATAGGTGTTATTTTGAGATCAAAGGACCATGTTTGGATCATCTATAGAGGGGATATACATTAGGTCATCCCTATACAATAATTGTAATCCAATTTTTTTTTCAAATGACCGACATATTCCTCAAAGAAATACCCTAATATGAGGTAAAGATTATTTTTATATGATATAAATTAATTACATATTTAACATGAAGAATATCCTTTTTAGGTTTCGAGTTTTCTATATCTATATTCTATGGAAATATTTAATTTCTCATAAAATCTAAATCTCTCAAAATATATGAATGAGCCATGAAATATGAAAGAAAAATTATGGTTATTCCTACTTCATGAACATCCACTACATACAAAACATTCAAGGGGTATTAGAGTGGATCACATATAAATATATAATTATTTATTATTTATTGATCAACATGTGCAATTGTGGGTTTCTAGTTCATTTATAGATAATTAATTCTTTAAATATGGGTATTAATTAATTTTTTAAATTTCTTATTTAGTATTCAAGATTCATATTTTTTATTGAGTAAAATTAAATTAAAAAATATTAGAGACGACAATATAAGGTTCCTAATTTTATGGCTCGTTGATTGGGTTACATGGTGTGTAACTGGAGAACACACCATGTATCCAAGTTCTTTGCACCTAGACATGTCATAGGATGCGTAACATGCAAATCATTTATTAGATTTTATCTATATATTTGACACCACATGTTTTCTAGGATAACCTAGCACATGGTTTTTTAGATTTCATGATGTGTTTTTGGTTTACAGGTTGTGGTTTTTTCACATTATAGTGATGAAATTCATACTAACTAGGTGGTCAAATACATAGTTTTTAACCACGTTATACCGGCAACCTAGATAATTATTGGGCTACATAGCATGTAGACAACATACATGTCGTGTAAGAAATTAATTTCCTTGCCTTAAGTAAATTTCATGTCAATTGACATATTACACAGACACACAATCTAGTGGAATAAAAAACATGTAATGGTAGTATCTGCCATGTGATTTCGTACAATGAACCCACTATGTAGATTGGATGGCTGCATGACTATATCAAAAGTGGAACACATGAAATGTGGATGGTGAGTAAATTTAATGTTTTCTAGGAAAGGTACACACCAAAGCCTCATCCATTTATCCTGGGTATAGGACTATCAAGGAACATGACATATTGCTCATAAGTACATGCGATGTTGTATCCAAATAAAAAATAGAACTAGATTTCATTAAAATATCCAATTACAACATTAAATCATAATTACATTATTGGTAACATTTTTCTTTAACTATATAATAAAGGTCTTAAATAATTAATAAATGATAAATTAATTTATTGTATTTATTTCTAATTATTGGTCGTGATGTTTTATTTTTCATGAATTCATTTAGGATGAGTGTATCCAAGAGACATCAAATGGTCATTAAAATAAAGAAAATGAAATCACTAATGAATTAATTAATATAATTGTTTTGAACATAATAATAAATAATGAATTGAAGTGAATCCAAGATAGATTACTCCTCTGTATTCATTTCATGTGTATGAATGATCATGATATTTGAACAAGACCTATTTATGTGTTGGTTTTATTTAATTAAATATATTTTAAGGTTTTAGAAATTATTTATTATTAAATTAAATATGATGGAATGCATTCCATCCATATATTTTTTATTATATTGAACCTATATGCCCAAGATTATTTATGAAATTCCACTTAAACAATCCTTTGGTTCCCCATAACATTCATGTGAGTTGTAAAAATTATTAATTAGTGGAGTACCCAAATCACTTGGAGTTAGTTTAATATTGAATTTAGATGAAACTAATACGAGTGATACATAGGTGGAAAAGTTGAATGTCGTAGCCTATTCCATGGCTGAAATAAGGAGTTTTCCCATTGAGTCACAAGTTAATTAATTATCCACTTAATCAATCATCAATTAGATAATCTCATGATTGTTATGTTTATTTATTTGTTTATTTATTTTAGTTTGATTTATTATTGATTTTGTGGATGGAAGACCACTATCACCTAATTAAATGGACAAATATGAGAAAATGGAACATAAATATATGGATCATACAAAAATTTTCCAAGAAAAAACATGGTTAGTAACATAAGTAAAATCCAATTAATATTAGCTAGACATGTAAAGGATAAAAAATGAAAAATTGTATGCACAATGAAATTAACTCCATAAATTTTATAATAATTGATCATGACTTCCATTACTTGATTAGTAATGAATCTATATAGATAAGTGTTTGAATAATAATAATTGGGATAATTAAATTTTATTGGGGGATTTTTCTGAATATTTAAGGCTGACTTAACCAATTTATATCAATAAAAGTAAACCTCAAAAGACATGATATAACATAGAGGAAGGTGTTGTGGAAATCAGAGTAATTGTTTTTGGATTGGGGATCCCACTCAATGGAAAAATGAACTACAATCCCATACTTGTAATGGACTTTCCGATATAAATACCATCTAGTAATTCACAGAGACAACACTTTGGTCAAGATAAAGGGAACTAGGGATCCTTTATAATAGAATGTATTGAATGATATTACATTCTAAGTTTTATTGGGAATACTACAAAGACTTGATAAAATATCAGGAGAATTAATAAAACTAATTTTTTAATTATGTCTCACAAAATTTGTAATAAATAAAATTACTATTAATATTCTATTTTTAATATTTTTAAATAATGTAATCCCTATTCATTATCATTATCCACTCAATAAATTCCATATAATGGCCATATCATTACTGACAGTGACTTCTTTGAATAGTTCATATGTGTATGGGCAGTGTTTCACCATGAATAAAAATATTAAGTGTTATAATGATCAATGACAGATCCTCAAGATAAAGGTAATTTATGAGGAGTTTTAGGTTTATTCTAAACACTTGTGTGATGTGTACAATATTCAATGTGATATGCTTTCATCAAAGTCTAATGAACTCATGAATTCACATGAATACTTAGATTCATATATAATTCTATGGAATATTTGTTGTGTATACTAGGGGAGATAAAGATAAGATCAATTTTCTATTTCCAAGGTGTTATTGTAGAGGATACATTGAGAAGGTGCATAGACTAGTACTCACATAGTCAAACTCATTGGATACATTAAGTATCTATAGGTTTTGGATTTCAAATTTCCGAAATAAATTTTCACTAATATCATTCATGCCTTTCTTCCTATAGCTTCTCGAGATTTTTTGTTAATTTCAATGTGAAAAACATGACGAATACTCTCCCAAGATTTTCCCACACATCATTTCTAAGTTAATAAAGATAATAAGTATACAAAACCTTAAATACTTATGATGAATAAAAAGGAAAGAATATATGAAGTAAGTTAAGTCATACTCTACATCACAATGTCCTTACATGAAGATATGGATCAATGGATAGGAAAGGAGAACATGATGATGTTTTTTTATATGGAAAGATATGTAATTTTAAAAAAATCACACCCAGGAAAAGAAGCAAGGGTAACCAGTAAGTTCAATTTTTATTTAATTAAATTTATCTATTTCAATAGCATGGGTATTATATACATCATGTGGTTCACACATATGTATTAAATTATAAGAACAAGGTAGATTATGTATGATTTCTTATGTTGAGTTATATCTATGAGTATCCAACAATGTTAGACTTACTACTATGTCTATTAGGGTCTTCCACATCACATTGGTGACGAGAATGATCTTTATGTTAAAATTATGATACTATGCTCCATTTGGTTCAAAAAAAATTATTTATACATCCTGAGTTGATAAATATAGAATTTTATTTTCAAATTTGGGAATAAATATTTCCTCTTTTATAAATATATAATTTTTATACTAATACAAAGTTAAAGAATATAATATATGTGTTATATTATGTGAACTAAGTAATGGAAGTCGTTAAAAAGGATATTTCACATGAATTATACCACACCGAACTATTGAATCATTGGATAGGTCATGTAAATGAAAATAATTTAACAAAATTACATCAAGATGGATATTTATATTCTTTTAATCTAAAACAACTTCCTATATGTCACATATGTTTACAAGTTAAAATTACCAAATCCCCATTTAGTGGAAAAATGTAAAGATGCTAAGGGGATTATTGAATTCGTTCATACTGATGTGTGTGGACCATTTCCCAATGAATCAAAAGGTGGGTACTCATAATTTATAACATTTAATAATTATTTTAGAAGATATGTATATGATTACTTGATGTGGTGTATGTTTGATTCTTTTGAAAAATTCAAAGAATAAAAGAATTTAGTTGAGTACCATATTGGAATGGAGATTAAGAAACTTTTCTCATATTTTGGTGATTAATATATTAATAAAATCTTCAATGATTACTTATATGATTTGGGAATTCTATCCCAAGTTAAACCTCCTTATACACCTTAGTGGAATGGTGTAACCAAAATGAGAAACCATACCTTGTTAGACATAGTCATATTAATGATTTGTCATGTGAGTATTTCATTATAATTTTTTGTATACACATTAAAAATAGTAATTCAAATACAAAACCAAGATCCAAAAAATGTGGAATATAGTTTTCCTTACCATTTTTTTAATGAAATTTGTGTTGTTATTCTTACATTATGGGGATGTGAAGAACTTTTTAGGGCCTCTTAAGGCAACCCAATTTCACCCTAGAGAACAAAGTGTACCTTTATAGAACACCCAAAGGAAATATGGGGATATTACCAATATTAAACTTTAGATAAAAAGGAAAATATGTGAAGAAACCCCATATTACTTGAGAGGGATAACATCTAAAAAAAGAGAATGTGCAAGAAAGATAGAATTTTTTTAAAGTCCAGTCTCAAGGTGCCAAAGATTTGGCTAAAATAATTCCATATGTACTCATATAATAATTTATTCTAGAGACATAATTACCAATTAAGAGTATGAAAGATTTTAGAGAATATAAACAATTTTGTTTTCTATTCATTGAGGATTATGTCACATTATTAGTGGCTAAAAATGATCTTATAACCTAAAAGGAAGTAGTAAGTAGAACATATATTCCCAAATGGGAAGAATTTATGAATTTTGAAATGGTTTTCATGTACCAAAACCATTTATAGATTATGCTACATCCTCTAGTGGATATAAATCCATTTGGTTGTAAATAGGTATTCAAGAAGAACCTAGACATAGTTGGACAAATGATTAATTAAAACGCATGATTGGTTTCTAAAGGGTTAAAAAAGAATCAAGGCAAAGACTATGATGAAATTATTTCACCAATTTCAATGATGAAATCCATCTGAATTCTACATTACATTATATCTTACCATGACTATGATATTTGTAAAATGTATATCAATGTAGACATCCATAATGGTATCCTAACGGAAGATTTCTAAATGACACAACCTAAAGGGTTTGTGACTCCAAAGGTGGAAAAAAGGCTTGAAAATTGAAATGATGCATTTACAGATTGAAGAAATCATCCAGTTCGTGGAGAAATTTTTTTATGACTTCATAAAAAAATTTAGTTTCATATAGAATGAAAGTGAAACTCGTGTTTATAAGTAGTTTAGTTGGTGTGCAATAATTTTCCAAATAGTATATGTCTATGAAATACTATTTATTAGAAATGAGATACAAGTTTTATAGCTGCTTAAATTATGGCATAATAATTGATTCACTATGAATGATTTGGTAAAGTGGAATATATTATTGGAATCAAGTTCCATCATGATAGATCTATATAGAATTCTTTGAATTAGTCAAACTAAACTTTCTGAAAAAATAGCAAAGGTATTTATTATAAAACAATCCAAGAGGGGATGTATCTAGTGTCACAAGGTATTCATCTTTCAGAAAATATGTGTCCTTAGACACAAGAAGAAAGAAAAATAATGTAAATGAATCTATATGAATATGGGAATTGGTTAGTCATGTATGAAAATATACGTACTAGTATAGATGTCTCTTGTGACTTATGTTAGGTGGGAATAAATCAAGATTTTCCTAGTAAATTCAATTAAATAGTAGTCAAGAAAATCATTAAGTATTTAAGGTGATCTAAATATATGTTCTTGATCTATAGATAAGATATGGATTTATTCATTAAAGGATATATAAATTCTTGTTTCTAAACAAGATCAATATGGTCTGAATTCGTAGATGGGATACATGTTCACTCTTAATGGAGGTGTTGTAGGATAGAAGAGATAAAATAATGATGCGTTCATAGATTCTGTTATAGAGTATGGGTATATTACAACTTCTTAGGCAATATAATAACCAGTTTGGATAAAAAAACATTTAATAGTTTGATATGTTACATATAAGTAATGATTCGTTCACACTTTATTATTATAATACTATAGTAGTGGATCATGAAATGAAGCCAAGGTTACACTAGTGAACGGATCCCATACTTTATAAGTATCATCTGTTGGGGAAACTTTTTTTATAAGATTTTATTTTTTTCAATAGTTTTTAATGAAGATAAAAACGAAGGAGATCAAGATGTACTTCAATGAAATGGATGAATAGAAATTTAGATGATTTTTGTACCGATCATAAGTTCAAAGAACTTGTGTAAAAGGTGACACATTATTTACAATAGTGAAGAATGGTGAGGTATAATCCAGCTGATGATGATTAAGGAAGAATGAGGATTTGATGAGGACCATGCAATTATTCATGATTGCATGAGAAAAATGCAAGGGACTTCCTGAAGAATAGAATAGTATGATTTTCATTAAGTATAGAATGATGGTTGAAGAAGAAGACAGTGGGGAAGGGATTGGGATTCAGAGATGGCCATGCACTTCATATTGTTTCAAATTTTGATAATGCTAAAGCTGATCTATCGAAGAAAATATATCATGATAGTGGATTTTGTGATTAATGAAGAAGAGTTGCTGAAGAAGGAAAATAATTGACAAGATGCATGAAGGATATGGCCGTAGCATATATTGAAGGTGGCATTGTTTCAGAGTGTTTTCCAAATTTCTAGGCCTGAAAATCGGAAAATGAAGACATGGGTTGTTTTCAAAAGGAGGTTCTTACAAAGAGGAAGTGGTACACGAAATAAGCGGGCTGTGCACAAAATATTTAAGTTGTCCACGAAAAATAGCATGGTGCACGAACTAATGGATCATGTTTTTTTTGCGATAATAGTGTTTCAGAATCAGAACGTTAAGAAATTGTAAAGGCATGGGCTGTGTGAAAAATCTGAGTTGTGCATGGAAAAATGTTGTGCGTGGAATAGCTGGGTGTGTTTTTTGCGCAAGTAGTCTCTCAGATCGGAAATACGGAAAATCAGAAAAGGCAAGAGGTGCATGAGAAATCGAAGATGGTTGCGCCATGTGCGCGAAAAATCAAACCTGTGCATGAAAAGAAGGTTGTGAGAAAAATTTGGGTTTGATGTTTTACGCACAAGAGAGGCTTCATGTTTAGAAGGATGAAAAATGAAAAAGTCATGAGGTGCGTGAAAAATCCATGTGGTGCATGAAAAATAAAAGGAATGCACATGTAATCTAGAGAACTGAGAGACAGTTTCACGCACAAAAAGGGGTTTTACATGCAAGGTCAAAAATGCCTATAAATACGAGGTGAACACCTCAAATTTGTGGTAGTTCAACACGTAGACAAATCTTGAGCTCTGGTATGAGGAAAAATTGAGGTGTAGAGTGGTGCATGAAAAGAAGAAGTGTTGTGTGAAAAAGTAGGTGATGCACAAAAAAGGGAAGTTATGCGCGAAAAGAAGAGTTGCGTGAAAAGCCTTTTAGTGCCAAAAAGATATTTTTATGAGCAATGTTTTAATTTTATGTGCAAGACACCAGGAAGGGTGCGTGGAAAATTTGGGGGTCCCGCAGGCCATTGACAGGTGCTTAGCACTCTCGAATCTGCTTTGTGAAGATGGAAGAACAATGAACCATTTGGTTTTACGACGAGACATAGTACTGCACACTCATGACTGGTGTTTAACACCCTCATTGTGCTTTGCGAAGAGAGGAAGATAAATTCATGCATCTAAACACAGATATGCATAGAAACAGGGATATATAATGATACACTCAATTTTTAATATTGGGAATTAAAGGAAGAGAATAAAAAGATTTAGTGCGTTCAATTATTGCACTAAAGTAGAAGATTGAATACAAAAGAGCATCAACTCGGGACTCTGATGCAAGCATTGTCTCATGTTTAATAGGAGACAAAGACTTCTATGTTTATATATTGAAGACACCTTCATATCTATAAGCTGATTTAGACTTTACCAAAGGCAGTGAGCTAGGGGGAGTCAACAGGAGTGACCCGAGGGATGCAGAGGGCTATCCCCGAACACTTATAAAGGTAGTGAGCCTGAGATAGAGTGACTGTACCCAAAATTTTTAATCCATATCTAGTAAAGTTTAGTGGATTTTTCTATGACTGGAAACCTTTCAGCGTATGCTCCTTGGACTTATCCCTTAGTGGTGAACCAAGTAAAAGTGTTATGTCAACTCTTTGCATGTGAATGTTCGATTACTAATCATATCCATCATACAGGTTTTACAAGTTCATACAAACGTGGGGACAAGATCCATTAATTTAAGAGAAAAAGATGACACCCTGATTCACCCCTACCCTCTCAGGGTGTCCCAGGGTCCTACAAGTGGTATCATAGGGAGATTCATGTATGTTGGATACTTTATATTAATTCTATTCAGAAGAGGATTTTAGTTTCTTTCCTAAAGTCAAAAATGAAGTGATGTCTTGATGAAGATTCATTCATTTTGGAGTAGAGCCTACATCCAACAAGACCATGAAAAATAAGAAAAAGAAATACAAGAAGCAGTTGAAGAAGTCCCTCATGTCCAAGGAAGATATAATGTCTTCTTCTCCATACCCATCCAATAATGAAGAAATATTTGGCTTAAAAAGTATCGATCAGGTGGCCCAGGTTCATACCATTGGAAAGGAAGACAATTCTATCTCAAGTGATCAGGAGAAATTAATTAGTTATCTGCATGATATTCCGGAAGAAGGAGTTTCTCCTGTTTTTAGAATATTTCAATGCATGCAGGTTGAAATCAACTGATTTGAAATAGAAGTTGAGAATTTGGAAATGGTCCTGGAAGGAAAAATTCTTGAATTCATGATGCTCACAAAACAGATTAATGTAATTTAAGAAAAAGAGGGAGACAATAAGACCCTAAAAGAAAATATCCATGCGCGTGAAGTTGAGCTGAAGAAGAGAACTGAATTTGAGAGTTTTTATTTGGATGAATCTTCCAAGAGATTCAGTGAACTTGATTCTTTTTTACAAATCAAATTTAATATGCATGAAGATGAAATTGAAATATTGAAGAGGACTTGTGAAGAGAAGATGATAATGACTGAAGATCAGAAAATAATCCTCAATATTGAAGGTCAAAAATTGGAAGCCCAATTAAAAAATATTGAGGAGACACATATTGAGACTTCACAAAAGAATAAAACAGGTGATGCTGGTACTCAATGTTCATTGGAGGATTCTAAAGCTGAAATACCTCCAACCTGTGACAAGAAGATTATGACAACTCTTGATTAACCATCTCAAGAATCAGTTGCTGGGGGTAATAAATGCTCACTGGAGGATTCTACTATCAAAAGTCATCCAACATGTGATAAGAAGATCATGAATTCACTCACTAATCTATAAAAAGAATCTAATAAAGTGAAGGTACCATCTATACAAACTTGTACTATTGTTTCTAAATAGGTTCTTTCAAAAAGTACAGGTTAGAAGAAAAATTATAAGAAAGTATAGATGAGGAAATATGAGGATAATAATCCTACCACTATGGCTAGGTTGGATGAGAAGAAAAAGGAAGATGAAGGCTCCTCAAATAGAGCACAAAAAATTAAGAATAAGGCCCAAAAAACTCATATAGATTATATAAAGAAGAAAATATTTGTGGGTCAATGTTGGTGCTGCAATAGATATCGGCATTATGCACTGGATTGTTGGTACAATCCCTTAAATGAAAAAGGACAAAGAAAGCCGATATCAAAAGGAAGAAATCCAGAGGAGAAGAAGCAACATCTATAGGTCCATGATCATCTGTTTATAGTAATCAGATTTGGAATGCTTGATGACATATATGATATGTGCAACAGATGAGGTCACAAGGTAGGGACTTACCCATCTCAATATGCTTTAACTATTGATATGAATAGAAGACCTCTAATGCCAGATAAGTATGAATCAAGTACCTTGGGTATAAATTAGAAGAATATTTTGAACACACATTTCCCTAAGGAAATCTCAAGTAGGGAAGCTAAGAAGTCCCAAGATTTTAGATCCATGAAATTGAAGGGTCATCCATCCAAAAGAAAAACTAAGAGGGATGAAACTCAATTGAACCCATGTAGAAGATCCAAAACAGCTGCAATAGTTCCAAATGATATATTGGTCATTTGGAAAGAAGATTTGAAAATAATGTGAAAACCTGAAGATGAAAAGGCCAAGACTGGTGACAGAGGAAAATGAAAAATTTCACATCATGAACATAAAAAGCATGAGAGAGTGAAAACCAAAATAAAAATATGTGTTAATGATGTTCTATGTGAGAGATGTATGAGATCTGGTCACATCGCAAAAGGTTGTCTAACCTTAATACCAGAGCAAGAAGAATTCATTAAAAGGAGTAAAAATGTATCATTCATGATGGCTGCTAAGAAGAACAATTTTCCACACAAAGAAGAAGTGAATTTGAAAATATCCATACCAAATTAACACAGATCAGAACATATGTTCAAATGTTCAAGCATGAAGACTGGAGTAAATGGTGGAACATGGTTGTGAAAAGAATCTCAACTATGCACCTCATATTGACGATCCAAGGAGGAACCACCTTATTCACTTAATCATTTGTGTATTGTATTTGTGCTAATAATATAAGGAATTCAAGGTGAAGCATGATCTCAGGGGGAGAACATGAGAAGTAGTGAATATTTTCAAATCTTGATAGCTGTGTTGAAGATGTTTCCATCATTAAGTTGATGAAGGATCACCCGTTATAAAGATTATGAGGATTGTTTCCCTTGTGGGAGAGAAAAATGCAGAAGCATATAGAATTATTATTTCATTATATATCAACTTCAGTTGGTATTAAATTCAATTACTCTGAAAATTTCATGAAGACCATGTCATCGGAAATGGTATGTCATCTCTCAACCTTGGTTACTCAAAATAAAAATTATTTTACAATAGGGGAGTAACAAAGTTAATTGGTGACATAAGAAGAATGGAGGTGCCCCATGTTCACTTATCCTATCAATTTACTTGAAAGTTTTTGATATGTTTGTTGAAGTGAGTGCAAGAGTTTCAAGTGGATAATCACACATCACATCTATTATTCTCATCATGGAATGAAAGTGGAAATCCCTTGAAGACAATTATACGAGTTCTTATCTCATATGGTATCATGGTCATTGACTAATGGACATCCTTGATGCCTAAATCAAATCCTCTTGTTTTCTACATCAAGCATTTCTCAAGTAGACTTAAAGTGAAATGATTGATGAAAAATTTCTTAAGTATATATTGATACCCTCTCTACCAAGAGCCTTTTATTTCTTGTCAATAAGGGGTATATAAAGTGAAATGAACGTTTCAAAGGTAAAAACGAGAGAGTTGATTCTCATTTTGACAATGACATATTCATTTTAGGATATTTTTGAGGTATTGAAAACAACATACAAAGGGGGAGATTGTTGGGACCACATTGTGTATAAGGTTATTTTTTTTCAGTAGTTGTCAATGAAGATCAAAATGAAGGAGATCAAGAAGTACTTCAATGAAATGGAGGAATGACAATTCAGATGATTGTTGTACTAATCATAAGTTCAACGAACTTGTGTCAAATGTGACACATTATTGACAACAGTGAAGAATGGGGAGGTATAATCCATCTGAGGATGATTAAAGAAGAATGCAGATTTGATGAAGACCATGTAATTATTCGTGATTTCATGAGAACCATGAAAGGGACTTCTTGAAGAATATAATCGTATGATTTTCATGAAGTAGATAATGACAGTTGAAGAAGAATACAATGTGGAAGGGATTGTAATCATGGGATGGCCATGCACTTCAAATTGTATCAAAATATGATGATGCTAAAGCTGATCTATCAAAGAATATATATCATGATAGTGGATTTTGTGATGAAAGAAGAAGTGCTGCTGAAGAAGGAATATTATCAAAAAGAAGCATGAAGGTTATGGTTGTAGCATATATTGAAGGTGGCGTTGTTTCCCAGTGTTTCAAAATTTTTGGGCCTCAATATCAGAAAATGAAGACATGGGTAGTTTTCAAAAGGAATTTCACACAAAGAGTATGTGGTTCACGGAATAGGTGGGCTGTGTGCGAAATATTTGAGTTTGGCGCGAAAAAAAGCATGGTGTGCAAGATAATGGATCGATTTTTTTTCAAGCAAATAGTGTTTCGAAATCAGAACGTTGAAAAATGGTAAAGTCATGGGCTATGCAAAAAATTGGAGTTGTCCACGAAAAAATGTTGTGTGTGGAATAGCTGGGTGATTTTTTCGCGCAAGCAGTGTCTCAGATCGGAAATACTGAAAATTGGCAACGACAAGAGGCGCACAAAAAATTGAAGATGTTTGCGCCATGTGCACGGAAAATAAAACTTGTGCACAAAAAGATGGTTGTGCGAAAAAAGTGGGTTTGATGTTTTACGTGCACGAGTGGCTTCATGTTCAGAATGATGAAAAATGACAATGTCAGGATGTGCGCGAAAAATCTAGGTGGTGCGCGAAAAATAATAGGAATGTGTGCGTAATCTAGAGAACTAAGAGATAGTTTTATGCCCAGGAAGGGGTTTTATGAGCAAGATAAAAAATGCCTATAAATAAGCGGTGAACCCCTCTCATTTGTGGCGGCTCGACACATAGACAAATACTGATCTTTGACGTGTGGAAAAATTTAGGTATAGAGTGGTGCACGAAAAGAAGAAGTGTTGCGCGAAAAAGAAGGTGATGCGCGAAAAAGAGAAGTTCTGCGCGAAAAAGAAGAGTTGCACGAAAAGCCTTTTTTGAACAAAAATAGATTTTTTTACACGAAAGGCTTGAATTTTACGTGCATGACACCAGGAAGGGTGTGCGAAAAAATTGGTGGTCCCCCAGGCCTTTGATAGGTTCTTAGCACTCTCAAATCTACTTTGCGAAGACGGAAGAATAGTGAACCATTTGGATTTATGAAGAGAAGTAGTACCGCACAATCATGACTGGTGTTTAACACCCTCATTGTGCTTCGCGAAGAGAAGAAGAGCGATTCATGCATATAAACTCAGATATGCACAGAAAGAAGAAAATATAACGATACACTCATTTTTTTGTTATTGGGAATTAAAGGAAGAGAAGAAGGAGATTTAGTGCATTCAGTTATTGCACTAAAGTAGAAGATTGAATACAAAAGAGAATCAACATAGGACTCTGATGCAATCATTGTCTTATGATGAACAAGAGAAAAATAATTCTATGTTTATATATTAAAGATACTTTCATGTCTATAAACTGATTGGGACTTTACCAAAGGTAGTTAGCTAGGGGGAGTCAACAGGAGTGAGTCGAGGGACGCAGTGGGCTATCCTTGAAAATTTTTAATGGCAGTGAGATTGGGACAGAGTTACTATACCTAAAATTTTTAATCCATATCTACTGAAGTTTAGTGGATTTTGGTACGACCAGAAACTTGTCGGCGTATGCTCCTTAGACTTAGCCCTTAGTGGTGAACCAAGTAAAAGTGTTGTGTCAACTCTTTGGATGTGAATGTTCGATTGCTGATCATATCTATCATACAGTTTTTACAAGTTCCTACCAATGTGGGGACACAATCCATCCCATTAAGAGAAAAAGTTGACACCATGATTCACCCATCCCCTCTCAGGGTGTACCGGGGTCCTACAACATCTCTTGATAGTTTTCTCACAATGTGGTGGAATCATAGTGAGCACAATATCCATTTAAGACAATTTGGAAGACCCTAAGAATAAATCCTTATATTAGTATAAACATTACCATAATTTACATTCAATAGAACTAGAATTCGTTGGAATTTTTCTCGAGTACATGTGGGAATCGATTAGAGTTGGTTTACTAGAACCAACTATTTGAACTTTGGATTACATGTATATTAAAAGGATTGAATATTAAAAAAACATATTATTATACATTTTTCATTGTTCTATATGAATTTAATGTAATAATTGTCATATTTTATTTGTTTCCTTGATAAGGTCATAGTAGTTCCCCACTATGATGATAACCATGAAATGATATGATGATATTCTTAAATATAGTTTTATAGATGGATAACATACTATGATGGGAGACAGAGAATGTTGAATGCCAGCTGTGAGTACTTTTCAAGAAGATGAGACTACATCTCTTGAAGTTCAAACATCGTAATATCTATAATAGAAGATTATGAGAATAGACCAGCATATAGGAATTCTTCATGTTTATATGTCATCAGATATTTCTATATGAAAGCATTTTCAATGGTCCTTAGACTCTTAGTTTATTATTAATTCTTGTAATGACTCACATAATATAATTTATTCACCAAAACAATGATTCCATGTGTTCTGGGAAAGTAGGGTATGTTGGGTGCCTCATGAATGACATGTTATTAATTGATTGGTTGAAGAAGGATTTGTCCCTTACATATTTTGGATGTTAATATATTATCCATTTGATTGAAATGGAAAAATCAAATTAAATTAAATGGAAATAGTTTATTGAAGAGTATATATCATATAATCAAAGAAAGACATATCAAGCACATAAGCTGATGACATAAGTGTGAAACCTTTTTGATGAGATATTGTGACAAAGAGATTATAATAGGCAATAAGTATTCAAGTGTAGTTGTTGAATTTATAAAATTACCTTCTTTCTATTGGGTACTATGACCAATTTATAGAAAATAATCTAGTACATTAGGCATGCCTAAAGAGTACCATGGATAAATAAGTGTAGAGGGTAACAACATATGTGTTTTAATTAAACTTGATTAATATATATTTGAATTTAATTTTTTGATTAAATATTATTCTCAAGACCATGGAATAATTTTATTTAAATTCTATGATCATAAATTATTTATTGAATATTTACTACATATTTACTCACTAGACTATGAATTTAATGTTATATATATATATATAGTTATATATTTATTTGGGTAATTGAAAAATGTTGAGGTGGATGAGCACATCTAGATTGTGTCTAGTGATAAATATTAATTTTCAAATAGGTAAAATAATATTTTTCATTACACCAGTTAGGAAACACCATAAAATAATATTAATAATAATATTATATGGAATGGGTTAAGATATGGTTTATCATATTATTTTAGACTCTTTATGCAATTAAATAATATTTTAACATAAACCCTAACTCTATTAGTAGACAGATATATATTCTATGTAGGGTTAATTGATAATTGAGAATAATTGAAAAAATAGAATTCTTTCTATATTACTCCTCTCGTATTACCAGTAATGATAAGAACGACTTCAATATTGAAGTATCTTTACAGAATCAAGATGAAAAATACAATATGAGAAATCTTCCATTGTAGCACCCAATAATCTATTGGTGTTTTTTACAGATCAAAGGACCATGTGATGATTACCTCCATGGGGATCCATATTGGGTCCCCCCTACAAAAAAATGGTAACATGAAAATAGTTTTGTATGATTATCATCTTCATAAAATAAATATACTAAGATAAGGAAATATTTATTTAAATATATTTTAAATTAATAGTAAATTTTAAATGAAAATGATCCTCTCCAGGTTTTCAGTATTTCTATGTCAATAATTGATTGAACTACTTTTTTGTTCATGATTTTTACCTCTGAAAAAACATGTGAATTATCCTCTAAATATGAAAAAAAAACCTTTATGGTTATTCACCCTATAGTCACTTTTCGATATCCATAGCCTTCTTCAGGCATTTAGTATCTGCATGATACAAGCATGATTACATGACTAATTTTACTGATGACTTAGGCTGGGCTATTTTAAGTGTCAATAACTACTGATATAGTGTCTTATCATATAATTACATGAAGAAATTCTATATAGTTAGAATGACTTGTATAAATTTTTTTTTCTACTGGAAGGTCATATGGATTTCATGATGATGGTTGTGGTATGATCTAATAATTACGAAGCTAGTAGAGACACTGAGTAGTTATTGAAGGGAGCAAACATATTTGAGATAAACCCTTAGGGGTGAATTTGGTGCATGCTCGATAATTTAAAGCACCATTAACTAGATATATAATGTTTTTCCATATAAATTGGAATAACACAATACTTAAATGAGACAATGTTTGTAATATCCTAACATAGATAATCTATTACGATGTTTTTTTTGTTGTCTGTGTATAATCTTGACTGGTGATATGTGATTCTCTAGGGGAAGTCTAGTTTGGGGACTCTTAGTGTGAGTCAGTTGCCTTGTATGTAGATGGTCTAGCATGGGATTTGTTTTGCGACGTTGAGATCGATGTATCGAATATTATCCCATGAGTTGTGACCCTAGTGAGTCCATGTTTATGGGGCTAGAAGTGAAACCCTAGTCACCCTTAAGGTGTGACATAAAACATATTGAGTTAGTGACCATAATGTTTGGGGGAAACCTATGAGCGGGGATGAACTAGGTTAGTGGGTTTCTTTGATGTAAGAAGCATGGGTGAGAGATTTCTGATATTCAATCGATGCATGGAGGTGTAATTGAATGCTTTATACAAGAATTGTGATTCCTTAGATTCCATGTGGAAGGTACGCTATGTTCTAATGTTTTGGATGTGTGGATGAGGATAGTGGGAGTGTGGCTAAACACATGATACTGGTATTCTAGAGGATCATTGTTTATGGCTAGGAATATGAGTCTAGTTATAGTGCTGCACAACCGGTGAAGACATGAGTTAGGTGATGGAGTGAGTGGAAATAATTTGTTCAAAAATCGTATAAGATGAGATGTGAATGTTATGCATTGTTGTTCATGGTACCTACTTAAAATGTAAATTGGTGAGCCACAATTTGAGATCTGAGGGATAAGTATTTTTCATGAAATGCAAAAAAAATGTTTCTAGATAGTTTTTAATGACATGAGTAATATCCCTCCTTGGAAGGAGGTGACCTTAGTGCTACGGTGATACGTGGGTATGAGTGGGTTCGGCCTTATATATAATTTTTGTGTGGTTATGGATGGATTATGGGTTGTGAGAGTTGAGGTTTTGATCTAATAAAGTGATGAAATGGTCTATCCTCTTTTTTTGGATTGTGTCAATAGTTGTGGAGATATTACCCTAATGCAAGAGAGGTTATGGGAGCATGGGATCAATAATTGGAAAAACATTATGGAATTATAATTTCAGTGAGTTAATAAATCTGATTACTTATGGATTCTTTGGTGAATTCTAGGTAAATATTTAGGTACAGTATCAGGTGGAGTCCAAACATGGGTTTTAGGCTTGAGATATATCATGATGACCTGAAATTGTTGGTTTATGGTTTTTCACTACTTGTGTCATGGATTGATGGTTGAAATGGGTGGTGGATGGTTCATCCATGGAATGTCACCAAAAGTTGGGTATGATATTCGTTGACAATTATTGAATTATCACTTGATACCTATAGGATTAAGAGAAACATGATGAGTTGTTTTGATAAAATTTCTTTAGTGGGAGCCAAACACTTCTAGGAAGGGTTGAATATGAGAGGTTTGATTGAGGAATTTTCATGAGATAGAATGAATGGAAGAAGAAATTGTAGTGAGTATGTCATTTTTCATGAGACTGGTTTTACTGTCACTGGAGGATTATTTTCAGGGAAAGCCAGTGAGATTGGTTTTTGGTTGGATGGAGGAGGCTCATTTTTTTCTTTGGAATTTGAGAACATATATATGAACCATCACATGTTTGGTGGTTCTTCATGTGTTCATGTTTGATAAATGGGAAACCATGTTGGCCACATCAATGAATCATTGATATGTAATTCCAATTAGAAATTATAATGGGGAGGCTCTAAAGATTTAAAATTTGTATGTTAAGAATGAGGACCCATAGTTGGGAGCACGAGAGGATGAATGGAAATTTGTAAAAAATGTGGTCGTATCCCATGGTTGAAGGGTTCCATGGTGTTCCATCATGAAATTTTGGAAAGATAATGTAAGAACGTTTTTTGATTCCATGTTTTGGACATAAAAACATTGTGTCTATGTTTTCGAGGTGATTTTGGAATTTCAAATTGGATCACAGTTGGTTATTGAGTAGTTGACGACATGAATAGGCTGAGATCGATGTTCAGAACCTTAATAAGGCTTCTTGGATATGAGATGTTTTATGGTGGGGAGATTGTGAGTTCTCATATGTATATTGGTTAGAAATTTCAAAATTTATTTTAAAATCTTGATTTAGTTGAAGGGTAGAATTATGATTGGATTATTTGAATTAAATACTATGGCTTGGAACCCTACAAAGGGCCCAATTTTGACTTGTTATGATGTTTTTAACCAGGTATTGGGAGTGCCCTGGGGGTTTGGGGCTTAGAGTTTCGGTTTTTAGAGTTTATCATAGAAAAATGGGTATAGAATTTTTTTTATTAATCATAAACCCTAACTATGCAACCTAAGATACAAAAGTCCATGGTTTGTGAAATTTTGTGGCATGTCTTGGAAAACTGTGAAAGTTCCTGCATTGAAATGGGGACATGTCACATGGTTAGTGAATTGTTTGAGTAACCAAGCACTATAATGGTCTAGAATGGCTATCCCTAGATAGTGGAGGGTGCATGGTTTGTGTACCGTTTGGCCAAACATGCTGATAAATTTTGCAGCTACCAAGATTCTCATTAAAATTTTATTTTTACCATTATCCACTTTGAGATTTTAACTCCCCTTCCATTTATTTTCCTCTCACACACATAAACTAGAGGAGCGATCAATACTCCTTTATCTATTCATTAAGCTTCACTAAGGTGGTGTTTTTAGAGTATTTGGTTAGTTATTAAGGTATATCTCACCTTCCATCATCCTCTGTTAGTCCTATTTTTTCTATTTTCTAATTTTATCTTCTCCAACCAGGTTTTCACATATGATTACAACAGACCATGGTGGAATCCCTTAATTCTTATGGGTATTTCATTCTAAATTGGATGAGGGCTTACACAGACACAATTATCACCTATCCATTAATAAATTCATCAAGGTCTATTTCCATTATGATTATTATAATATTTTATGTATAAATTAAATTAAATTTCTATTTTTTGGAATCCAAGGTTAAGGATTAAGTCTAGAAAAGAATACTCCCATAGAATATGTATATGATTCTTGAGGATTTTCAATGGATAAGAAAACTCCTACAGTAGAGGTATATGATACTCTTAGTGTTTCATAGATTTGGTTTTGGTATTGATCTAGTTAGTTGGATGAAGATTTCTAGGATCACTACCTAGGACTATGATACTTATGGAGATTATTCCAGGATGTGAAAACTCCCACAAATGAGGTAGATGATACCATTAGGAAAATTACATTGATAAAGAAAACTCATATAGTGGTGGTCAATAAAACTATTGAAAAACACTTTAGGGGGGGTTATATTGATCTAGTGTATTACTAAGGGGTGTTTTCTGATAATTGTGTTGGAAGAAATTTATTATTTTCTATATTAAATTCTAGCATTAAGTTGAATTAGGTGTTATTTTAATTTTATTATTGGTATGTAGTTTATTTATTTATATTGATAACATCACATGAGCATTTCACTATGTTTAACGATGTTTGTTGGACCACCTTTTTGGTGCCCTACTCGACTAGGTACCCAAACACTACTCGGGCCTCTATTACATATGGGTACCTGAGCATCTCTCACATGGAAATTACACTAATAAGACTAGGTTGAGGCCTGAGATATCATGGTTGAGAAGGATGAATTGGGTCTTAGGCTCAGTGATATGGATGATGTATAGATCTCTGTGGGCATAGAGCTGTCATATTTTCATTCTTTATGCTGGAACCTATATGTGAATGGCCTAATAAGTGGTCAATATGTAGTTGTTTGGGACTTTTTGGTATTACATTGATTATCTATAATTTTCAAATTTATATCATATTCCATTAAAATATTTTTTATTTTGTATAAATTGATATGTATGATGTTTGGTTATATATTTTTATTACACACTCTGAAATAGGGGGTATATCAACCCGATAATACTAACTTAAGCCCATGCTGCTAGTCAACAACATCTGGCATTTTTCGGAGGTGTCCCCAAGGTCATGTGGTGACCTTTGATCTAATCACTGGACAGGGACCCATGGTGGTGGGAAATTACAATTTAGATCCAAGGGATATAATTCATAAACCCAAAGAAGTGTCAATGTGTTTCTAAAATGTGGAGGGGGAGGCTCTTTGTGGGTATGAAATAAATGTTATTTTTTGAATTCAGAAATATTTGGTTGAAATATTATAATGTACTTTTTATATTATGTGAAAGGTTATATAGAATGTATTAAAAGGGATAATTTTATTGAAATTAAATTATTTTATTGAGATATTGAAGATATGATAATTAGAGTTTTCTATGACATTGAATGATCACTGATAAGTTAAAGATGAGAAATTTAGGCAACCCAAATCCACACTCTCAGTTTTGATACTAAAAAATTAATTAGAAACTAGATTCAATAACAAGTGATATAACACATATATTTCATATAATTTAATCATTTCATCTTAATAAATTCTCACAATCCTAGAACCCAAATTTTTAGTGGCTTTGGAGACGAACTACATCAAAACATATTTTAAAATAATTTTCAACATTATCTATAATCACATCAAAATAGGTAACCTTCTTGACCATTGATATGTTATATTCATCTTAATAACCAATGGATTGAAAAATCTGAGAAAGTTTAATCTCAAATTCTTAGTAAGATAAAACTTTTCAATAATCCATCAAGGGTAAGATAAAAAAAATGTTAGAAAACATGACCATGGGAGAAAAATATTATTAAATGAAAATTTAATAATAATATTTTTCTATAAGGAATCATAAAAGGACATTTAATCCAAAATGTTAAAAATGTGACATAAATGTTTATAATCTCGAGACGATAATCACAATCCACAGATCATAACATTAGAATATAACAATAAAATGTGCAATAATCATAAGCATATGATACCACAATATATCAAAGTAGGCATTACAACCTAAATACCATAACATATTCGTATTAGGATAAAATATTTTGTACAGTCTAGGTCTTGGGATTCTACATATGTACCTACTTTGGATTGGGTTATGTACTATATACCCTTTTAGGAATGGTTTACTACCCATGTACCCTATTGGGTTTATGCTATTACCCATGTAAAATGTGGGAATGAGGCTACTACCAATGAACCCTATTGGGATTGGGATACTAAATATATACCATTTTAGTTTTGGGATACTACCTGGATACTCTCTTAGTCTTGGTATTCTACAAATTTACCCTTATGGGATTGGGTTACTACCCGTGTACCCTCTTAGGAATATGTGATATAAAACATTAACCAATACATTGGATGGAGACTTAAAACCACAGTCATCACATAATTATAATATATACATGTGTTCCACATGAAATCAATCATTAATAATATCATGATGTCCCCATGGAATGAACATGGGTATCATAACATTTCCTAATGGTCCCACATAAAACAACTATTAAGTATTAACCAGATTGATACTAAAATTTCTATACCCAATAGAGTATTTCATTATGGAATTTAGAGGTTATTTATAAAATATAACTCCAAATGAAATTGATATTTTAGAGATAAAGATGAAAATGGATGAAAAATAAAAAAAATTATAAAAAATATATATTAATATATAAATAACAAACTTACATGTCAATTTCAAAATGTTCTTTCAAGAAGTTGACGTGGAATGTTTTTCAAAAATTATTTGTAAAAAAAGTATCAATAATAGGGCCTTGAAAAAGAAATAAATATTTTTTATAGGATATTTTTAGTGGAATATAAAACATCTGATCATGGAAGGAAAGAACTTTAATATTTTAAATCCATTTATTGAAAACCACATACAAAAAGGTTATATAAACCATATTTTTGAAAAAAGGTCAATGGAAATTTTAATATCATAAAAAAGAATAAATAATTGGATTTATAAAAAAGTAATGAAAAAATTTGTGGAAATAATAAATACGGATATGGAAGAAAAATAGTCTTTTAAAAATATGAGAATCATTCTCAACAATGTTATAATTGTATTTGAAATAAATTTATAAAAAAAGAATTTTTTAATTAAATAATTCATTATCCAAAGAAATAAATAAATTTTTTCATATAATAAAACCCTACAGTTTAATGAAATTAATATATAATAAATAGTTTCAAGAATAAATCGTATAACTCAATGAAAGAGACTTCAGTTAACAAAAATTATAAATGTTTGGTAAACATTAAATCAAAATATTTTAAATGAAAAAAAGTTATGTTGATATTACAATACATTTAATTTCCTGATAATTAATATATTAAGATATAAATGTGTAGTACATTCCCCATATAAATGAAAATAATAAGGTAAGATGACATATATCTCAAATTTGTAAAATTAAAGCAAGATAAACAATTACCATAACTCCCAGATTTTTTTAAAGTAATTTAACCTCATGTTTATTAAAAATAATAATTTAATAACTTATTTAAGAGAATTAATGATATCTTAAACCATTTATATACATTATTTATAATTATTATAAACCCATATATTCGTTAGTTATAGTTGTTTTCCATCGTTATATTTTAATATTTTTGTTCATTTCACAAGGGTTTCATAATAGAGATATTGATCCATCTTCTTTATTAAAAAAATAATCATATAGATATTATTAAAGGCACTAGGATAGAATTTAAAAAATAATTTATAAAGTTACAATATCAGTACATGAGTGTTTTAGGTATGATTCATGAAGATGAATTCGATGGGAAGCTTGATTAAGGTAATTTACCGCTATCGATAGATTACATTACAATGATCAATGATTTTTTTATCCCTTAAAAAATATATTAATAAAATATAATACTGATTAATATCATATATAGTTATAAAATAAATTTTTATAACTTGTCATGTTTGATGGTGATGAAAATGAAACACGTCATCTATGGAGGTGGTAGTCCGCACGTGGGCACAAGAAAGATTTTCATTTATTAATGAATAAGGGGGGATGAAGATAGAAACTGATTTATCTTTTGAAAATATTCATTATTTCATTAATATAATATTTATTAATTTAATTTATTATCATAAACATCCATTTTATTTGAGGATGAAAAGTAAAATACATCGTTCATGGGTGCGGTAGTCCACACTTCCCAGAGCAGTGTTTTCATTTCTCAAATGGTAGGGAGAAAAGTATATAATGATTTTTACACACAAATAATAAAAATACTGAATATTTATTATACTGAAGAATTTATTTATGTTTGGTAAGAATTTTTTTGAAGGTGGTGTAACAAGAATTAAAAAAACTTGAAAAAGGAGTAATTATGAGGTTTTACCAAACTCACCAGGACAACTCCATGAGCCTTGTCAGAGTGGTCATTTGGTGACACCAACACCTATATAACGTGTTTGAGTTATTTTGAGAGTTATTTATGCATATTTTAGTCTTGATAATGGTCTCGTGGTTTAAGGATAAACATGGTGGTGAAATGATAATTTTATAAGTGGGAGGGGTGATACCTGTAAATATTCATAACTTTATATTAAAGGTATGTCATTTTCAAAGAGGCTCAAAACATGATAAATAATGGAGTTGGTATGATTAATGATCTATAATAATTTAATTCATATGTATAAGTTATAATTTTTGGAATATTTTATTCCTCTTCCCCTTAATTTAACCTTGTACCATAATTTACTTTTACTATAGTAACCATTTTTTTATGTCGAAAACTTTTATTATGGACATAAATAAAAAATACATTATTAACGCATTAGATCATGTTTGTTTAAAATTTTAAAATAATTTTACACGATTATTTTTTTAGTTATTTGTAAAAAGATATTTTTATAATTGTATTCTTAATATATTAAAAAATTGTTTAGAAAAATATACTTTTTATGAATAAAAATGTATTTATAGAAAAATGATGTAAATTAATGATTCCCATGATTTTAATTTGTTTATTATTAATTTTGATTATAAATTTAAAATAGTTCCAAAATTTAATTCATCATTGTGAATATTTAATTACAATGAAGCACCAAAATAGTTTTTTATTTTAATAAAATATAACTCTTATTCCAAAAATTCAAGGGTAAATTTATAAATTATAATTAATTTTTATAAATATGTAAATTTAATTATTATTTAAAAAATAAATAGAAAAAATGGTTTTAAAATTTTTTCATTCACATTTATACCATTATGATATCATAAAAGTTATGATATTTGTAAAACCTGTATATTTACTATTCATCCAAGAAATCAACCTTTTTTGAAAAAATCCCAAAAAATGCACCCTAAATTAATTTTAATATGATGAATAAAAAAATTAAGTTTATTTTATGAAAAAAATTATAAAAAATAATTATTTATTTTTTAAATGAAAATAAAACATCTAATAAAAAATTGTATTTATAGAAAGATGACTCTTTTTAAAAAACACGTTTTTATTATCTTTTTTCATGTTTACATGTAAATAAATGAGGGATAACATAATATTCTATACATTAAAATATTATATATTTTTAAAATCATATTTTAAAAGTGATCAATTTAATTTATTATGATAAAATATAGAACACTTAAATAAGTTGTTATTTGAGAAATATCCTTTTTAACATTGACTGATTTTAATAATATCACATAAATTATTTATCATATAATAGTTTATATTCATCAATTAATTGGTAGTAGAAAATATAAGACCATCCATAATAATAATAATAATAATATGTATTGAATTATAATATTTTTTTTAAAATAATTTTTTTAATATCATTTTATTTACTTGTGGTTTTACTCTAATTATATTTATCTAAATGAAATTTAAAATGGTATACTCATAATATTTTAATATTTATATTTCATTATAACAAGGCGTATCATGGTTTTTTATCACAGTGTTTCTTGTGAAATAATATATTTAATCATTATTTATTTAGAAATAAATATATACTAAAATCATTGGTTGTTACACCCCTATATATAAGTTGAATCCTTGTAATTTATATTATCACTAACAAATATAAATATCTACATTTATCCATAAGATATATATGACTCAAGATATTATTTATAATGATATATAAACTTGATTATCTTAGTAAGACTAGAAAAATGTATTTTCATTCATAACATTCATATATTGAGATCCTTAATCAGTTCATCTAGATTACTAGATGTGTTATATGTTTTTAAAGATCTAGATTTCAGAGCTTCATTTTCTAGATCTCATTTCCAAAAAATACTAAAACCAAGATGGTTATGTTAACAACCAAGGAAATTATATTAAATGACTAGGAATATGAAAACTTAATCATAATGTTTCTTATCATATGTCACATTTATTTTGACTCTTCACACTTTTGGTTCAACCATGATATAATTTGACCAATATATAACTCCATCAGTCTAATCTAGATTGTCAATGGTTATGTAGTTTTTGTTTTCTCTATCCTAACTTGTTACATATTACACCATCAATTACTATTTAAATCATTCCTAGTAGTTTTTAAAGATAATGGGAATCACCAACATATCTTCCCTAAGAGTGTCAAACTAGGGGTGTAGATAGGCCCACTTTTCAGGCCATGAGTGGTGATCAAGTTAATGTGAATCATTTTTTATGGGAATGTACCCTAGTTTCATTAATTCAAGATCCTCTATTATCCTATTTGTATGTATATAGGGATTTCATTAGTAGTAAACCACATGCTCTCTATTTCCTATTTGTTTTTGTTTTTTTCCTATATTTTGGATTATACATTCAGTTTTTCACTAATTATTTATAATATTAATGCCCTAAATAACTAAAATAATCCCTAAAAATAACTAAACATTATTACATTACCATCTGAGATGATTTATGCCCATACTCATAGTTCCTTTTCTAAAAAAAATTACTTTAAAAACTCTCATCGATAATAAGTGGAAGACCCATGTATTTTATATAATTTAAAAATTTCATCTCATAAATAATTCATAATACTAAAACCCGAAGGTTTATTATTTTTAGAGATTATCTACATCAACACATTATTTTAAAATACATATGAACTATTCTTTATAATCACACCATAGTAGACTCCCTTCTAGATATCATGTATGTTATATTCATATTCATAACCAGGTGAATTGAAAGAATAAAAATGGGTGATCTTTAGAACAGAGTAATGGAATTACATATCAATATTTCATCATGATTAGATCATATGTATTTGAGAAAACATGATCATGGGATGAAAGTATAATTAAATAAACATAGGATGATAAGAGTTGTTTATAATGTATAATAAATTTAAATTAAATCTCATATATTAAAACAATGGAAAAAGAGTACAAAATCATGAAATAATAATCATGATCTATAGATTATAACACCACCATATAAAAAAATGTGGAATAATCATATGCATGGGTAATCATAAAATAGTAGAGCATGAATTTCTACATGAATCCCATAACATAGTGGGCATGGGATAATAGCCCATGTACCCTCTTACAGTTGGGGTACTACTCATGTACCCTCTATTGCTTTGGTTACTAACTATGTAACCTATTTAGGTAAATATAATACATATGTACACTCTTGGGATTGTAAAAATACTTATATATCCTATTTCTATTAGGATACTACATGTGTACCCTCTCTGGTTTGGGCTACATCTCTTGTTCCCACTTGATCATGGGCTATACTCCATATACCATCCTTATATTGGGATACTATTTGTTTACCATCTTGGGCTTATGAGATTTAAAAAATAAAATTAATACATAATAAATTTACATAAGACCCCACCCATCACATAATGATAATCTATACAGATTTTTTCCACATGTATTCAATTGTTCATCTTTCCATGATTATTCCATGTAATTAAAATGGGTTTCATAACATTTCCAAATGGTATCACATAAAAAAGGTTCAAGAATAAGATAAATTGATCAAAAAAACTCAATCACCAAAAAGAGTATTTTATAAGTATATTTAGAAGATTACTAACTAAACATAACTCTAAATGATATATAACTTTTAGTGATAACGATAAAAAATGAAAGATAAATAATAAAAATAGTTTTTATTTTTTTTTAAATTATCGGAAAATAGTTAGTTAGGAGTCACAATATTTTTTTTTTCAAAAAGATGACTTAAATTTTTTCAAACATTATTAGGAAATAAATATATATAATGGATCCTTGAAAAATTAATTACAGTTTTGTAGTGGATATTTTGAGTGGAATATTAAAAATATGATCATGGGATGAAAAAAATTTAATATTTTAAAATACAATTTTCGAAACCCACAACATGAGAAGTGTAATAAAGATTATTTTAGAAAAAGGGGTAAGGAAAAATAGGAATATCAAAAGATAGTACATATTTGAATTTCATTATAAAGAAAGATTTTTTTGGGGAAATAAATAATATGGATATAAATGAAAAGTATCCTTAAAAAAGTCTTGGAATTATTCTAAAAACTGTTTTAATATTACGTGAATGAAATTCATCTAGGAATATGATTCGAATTAAACATTTTCATTCTCCCCAGAGAGAAAGATATATTTTCATATCATAAAATGCTATGATAGAATAAAAAAATATAATAGAAACATGTTTGTGAATAATTATTTTATCTCAAACAAGGAGAGTTGAGTAAAAAAAACCCTAACATATTTTCTAACATTTTAATGAAAATACTTTGAATGAGAAAATGTTATATAGATATTAAAATACATTTAATTAAATGATAAGTATTATATAAATAAATATATTTTTAGTAAAAATACTATAAAAAATAAAATAATTTGTGAATATGAAATATGTATCACAGAAGAAAATCCATGATAAGAAACACCCTTACCTTAACTCTCGACTGCAAAAAATTTCATTAAACACCTATATAATAAACATTAATATATTAATAAATTATTTGATAAATTTATTCATATTTAATAAATTTTATATACTTATTTTAAAATCTTGTTGCATATTTATGCTTTTTATTTATAGTTAATTTTGATCATCTTATTTTAATAATTTTGTTAATTTCATATGAGTTCTGTAATGGTGATATCGACCTTCATTATTTGGTAAAAAGTTATCCTTTCCAAGTTCATTTAAGGGACTAGAATATAATTTTTTTAATTATTTTGAATGTTTAAATATCTTTTTAGGGGATATTTAGTTACGATTCATGAATATATAATCAATGAAGATCTTTTTATGGGTAATTTAAGGATATCAATGAATTAATTTATAATGATCATTAAATTTTCTGTCATAATTTTAGACCATATTAATGAAATAAATTACTTAATAATGTCATATATATTCAAAAAATAATTTTTCCTACCTATCAATTTTATTTGGTGGTGAGAACGAAACACGACATCCATAGAGGTGGTAGTCCACACACACACATGACTTACATTTTCATTTTTAAATGAATAGCAGGGTAGGAGGGTAGAATATGATTTATCTTCAAACAATATTAATTATGTCCTAAATATCATATTTAGTTATTAAATATATTATTATAACCATCCATGTGTGGAGCTGATAAAAAATTAGTCTTTCACTATAATAAATTTTCTATGTGATGAATCGAAAAGTGAATTTTTATATCATCAAACTCAAATTCTAAAATTTATAAATTTTTCATTTAAATGAAAATAATAAATATGGGAAAAAATTATTTTATAGAGAAATATCCAAGTTTATAAATAAATCTTTCATAATCATATTTCATATAAATTTAGAAATAAAAATGAGTTTCATACGTTAAACATTACATATTCTTAGAATAATACTTCAAAACAGATTCATGTAATTTAGTGAAAAAAACGAATAAAACGTAGAATAATGCTTCATTAAAAAGTATATGTTTTTAAAATTGAACATTTTTAACCACATGAAATTAATTATTAATCCAATAATCATTAAAGTTTGTTATTTAATTGGAATTGGAACATATCAAATAAGGATTAAAAAACATTAATTATATTATAATAAAAAATTATATACATCTGTATATAATAATTAATTTCAATGTCATTTTATTTACGTGATGTTTTACTCCTATTTCAATTTTCTTACTGTCATTTCAAATGGTATACACCTAATGTATTAATGTTTAGCTTTCATTTGAATAAGGTATATCATTTTTCTTATTTCAGTTTGATTTTTTTCTCAAACAATCTATTCAATAAATATATATTTATATATAAATTTGTACAAAATTATTAGGATGTTATAAAAAATTTGTAAGATGTTAAGTTTCTATATAAATATTTAAGTATTAATATTTCATTTTTATTTTATTTAATGATTTAACTCATTTATACTTAGAGTTTATTAATTGATATTTAATTTCAAATAAATTAGAATTAAATAAATTTGATGTAGTTAGAATTTTATGAAGAGAATATATATGTTTTTACTAATAATTGAATATATTAAATATATTTTTATTAAATTTAAATTATGTTTTTGAAAAATTATAAAGGGGTATATTATTGATCCCAATATTATTTTTATTAGTAAGGAGAATATTTTTGATCTTATGATTCCATGGTGGTTAATAAGAGAGATTATTAAGAATTCAATGAAGATTTTTGATAAAAATGTATCTACTTAAGTTATCAAAAGTATTGTCTTTTGTTTTCAACTATCTCTTCCATAACAATCTCAGGAATAATGGTAATATATGGTCACATTGAGGAATGAAATTTTAGATAATAATATAAAGATGTTTTTTCTATATATGACAACTCATACGACGTTGAATAAGAAATGAGTGATTAAATAAATGAAAATTTATCTCATCTGTGATGTTTATAAGGAAATAAAAGAGATTCATAAAGTGAATATTTTTTTATGAATTGATAATCAGTATCTGGATGAGTTTCATAAGAGTATAATATTATTTTATAAGGTTTCATAATTATTTAACATAAAAAAGTGAGACATGTAACATTTGGATAGATATTATATACATTCTCATAAAGATTTTTGAATTATATGTATTTGTGAATTTCATTAAAATGAGTTTTTTAAGACATATATTCTTTCTATGTAACATTAAACTATATTCTATGATGGGTTCATAAGTGGTTTGTGTAATAGTGGAAAAATATTAAAAGATTTACATAATAATGACACAATTATTCTATAGTTTATTTAATGATTAATTTTTTCTACACAATGAGGAATTGAAATTTCATATGGTTATATAATTGTTAGTTGGGGTTTTTATAAGACTGAATTCCATATTATTAATGTAGTGTAAAAATTGAAATATGGGTATAATATTATGGGAAATTTTTCACCACTCTTCTCCATCAGTTTCTACTATGTGATTCCATTGTTAAAGAATAATTTTATTATGTTATAACTAAACATTTAAATTTGAGATCATGGGTGTTATAAGTTAGACCAATTTTTTCTAATTGTTAAAAAAGTTTTATTCTATAAATACTATTGAATGTCCATTAAAAATTAATGGTTTAGAGGAATAGAATTTATATATGATGGTGAAGAAAATGTATTATATTATTTGGTGCATTTCATATTTTACAACACAAATAAGGTTATAAAATATAGTTCAGGAAGAATATATGATGTTTTTGTTAGATATTTAGATATTCTCACATGAGAGAGAAAAAGGAAGCAAAATAGAATAATATAGTATATGAATTCAGACAAATAATATAAGAAGAAATTTATGTCCCTAGGAAAAATTACTCTATCATATTAAGAAAGGATCATGTAATATGAATCTTTATTTTATTATTATGATAGAATATGCGCTCTCATTACATTAGTAGATAAATATTATAATGGATCATGGTTATCTATTTTCCCTATATGGTTTATAATTAATAAAAATAACAAAACCATGTGAAGTGGGATAACATCCACAAAACACTAATATCTAGCTATTAATATTGTGTATTAAACTTTATAAACTATGGAATCCTCATTGGTTGGATGTTTGCGTGTTATATGAAATAAGGCAAAGTATTAAAAAAATAGGCTCTTTACTTAATATACAAAATAAGTCTAAAAGAATGTGTTCATAAAATGAGTGATAATAAGGGTACATAGATTCATCCCCTAGTTGTGTTCCTATATCTTACATGGGGTCTCTAAAACTAAAAAAATATTGATAAAAATAAAAAAATATCATAAAAAATATAATTTCTTTTTATATTTATTGTTAATTTGTATTTTTATGACATTTAAATTGAATTTGAAAATGTGGAAGAGTTTTTCAAAAAAGTATGGAATCTCTCTTATTAATGGAAGGAAAAGTTTTATAAATGGGATAATTTTGGAGTGGTATGAAGTATAAATTTTAGAAATGTTTTTCATAAAATTATTAGAGAAAGTATAATTCAATGAAAATATATAAATGATAAAAAATTTACTCAATACATCAAGTTACAGGATATAGAATCAAATATGTCTGATGAAAAATCTCCAAATATATTCAACACAAATAAAAAATTACTAAATAATGTTCCTGGAAATATAATCAGTGCATATATCATATATAGAGCTAGATAAGTTACACAAAATTATATTTTATAATGATATTTGGGAAAATTATTTGAGAATTATACTCAATGACTATATGATTTATGTAGGAATTTGAATATTTTTATTTTGAAAATTCATGAATCAGTCCAATGATTTAGAAGAATATATTTTAAAATATCATGATGTATTTTAAATTGAATAACATGGTTTATAGTTTATTTTTTAATGATTTATTATTATTTATTTTAATATATGTTTAATAGTGAATTCAATGAAGCGACTCATTTCAAAATTTATATTGATCTATGAGAAGTAATTGAGGTTTAAGACCATGTAATTAAAATGATAAAATTGGGAAGGAGAAATATTTCTGATGAATAATTATGATGGGAAATTTGATACTTAATTTGATATATTTATTTTCATTGGTATTAATATCCTCAATGATTAATTGAGTTGGGGGGGGGGGGTGGTTCATTGAATCAAACTCTTTTATACTTTCATAATAATCCAGATTCATAAATAGTCAATATTGTTGAAAAATAATGATATTTTGATTTCATCCTTCCTATATACAGAATTTTAATGCATTAAATCAATTAATTTAGTAGATATAAACATCAATAAAAATAATCCCAATAGTTAAAACAATTTATAAGGTTCAATATCTAAAAAAAATGACTATATCATTGGAATAATCTAGAAAACCCATGATCGCATGATACACTATAATTATTATGGATACAATAAAGAGGTTTTATCCTTGAACTCATCCAATAATCATATATGTCTCAACTAATATAACTTTATTATACCAAATAATAATTAATATCTTCAAGGGGTACCAAAATATGAGTCTTCAATCTCCTAGAAGAAAATATGTTGTTTTATTGATAAGAAGAAACTACTCTAAGATTCTTCACCCATTTATTTATTGAATAAAATAGTTATAAACTTATGTAATTGAAAAAAAATCTATTTCTCCATTAAAATTATTAATGTCGATGGAATAATAATCTTTAGATTTAAAAAAACACGATGAATCTCATAAATTTACCCCATAAACCATAACAAGCTTCAAGTCTTTAATCATAAAATCCATGTATTTCAAATTTTTTAAATTTATTAGTGACTATCCTATTCCATTATTCACACTATTACTTTTCTTATTATACATTATTCTTAGTCAAAAAATCCTTTAATTAATTAAGCATACCACATAATCCTCTAACAGACTTTTCTGCTTTGAATTTTGAATTTCAAATAAAAAATAAACTAAAAAAACTAAAATAACAACAAATCATCATCCATTTTGAACCATTAGATAAATATAATCCATAATATTACCTTATATTATGTTCATGGATGTTTAGGGTAGATATTTACTGATCTTATGTTTCACAAGAGAAGTGTAAATAACCACCTTTTTAAGGGAAGTGAATTTTATAAGGGTTATGAATATTTCATCTTAGAGTTGGTGATATTTTTATAAATGAGATTTTGAAAAAAAAAATTGGATTTGGGTTATCCTAAAGAGATTATTTTTTTACATTAATTGAGGAACAAGAGTTGTTTTTGGTGCTCTGGTGAATGTCATAACATGTTATTGGAAACACTCTTTGATGAATTTGGATGCAGGTGGGCCATTGCGCAGAGACTTGTGTGGGTGGTGTTTAAGAAAGTGTTGAGTTGGAATTTGTTATGCTACAATTGAGGGATTTTTGGAGTGGTGTAAATTTTTTGGGGTTTTTTGGAGTAAAAAAACCTTATGTATAAGAGTTTAATCATGATCCGAAGGGGATATTCTGTGATGATGAATATTATGCATGTGGATAGAGAAAAAAATTATGTGAACCTTTATGTTTTTCCTCAATAATGTAATTTGGTTTCATTATGAACCATATATGGAAACTCAAAAACATTCCATTTTGGGGTATTTCCTGGTTGAGAGTGTAGGTTCCATGTTATAGAGAAGAGAGAGGACACAGCGTAAAGGATTTGGCCTCACTATAAAATGGGTGTTTTTCTATGACAAATAAGGGTTTATTCATGAGTGTGTTATAAATGGCTTGGGTACTCTCCATAGGGGTAATCATGTAGTGACCTAGGAATAAAGATTCCATGGTAGACGTAGGTTGAGGGTCAAACACTCTACCTAGGGTGTTCACGCTATGACCCTAGAGTTCTTCTTTGAAAAATGTTTAGGATAAGGAGTGCCACAACATGACCCTCATGGTCGTTCTGTGACCCAACATGTAGGAATTTTTTAAAAAGTGGCAAGATATTATTTTGGGTGTTTCTAAAATAGAAACCATATTTATATTTAATTATTCTGACACATGAATATGATAGGGATAAGATCCTCTTCTCCCTTATGCTCCCCTTCATTTCCCTTTGATTTGGATGGTTTGATTGAATTTTATTACATGGATTTAAGATTAATTCCTCTCTTAATTCACTCAATTCCTTTTCCCCTTTAATACCTGTGAATATTTTTTTATGAATGTTTTTAGGCATTGATTCCATCAAATCATAGTGAAATTAGTTCAGGATGATGATGATTATATTTGGATTAACATGGGGGAATAATGGGAGGATGGTTGAATTACACTTCTCTCCATTAATTCAAATTATTCAACCCTATGAATTTTCCCTAGTGGTTTTAAATTTTTTAACAAAATTAAAGAATTATCAGGTGACATGTGTTTGGGATTTTTTTCAAGATGGTATTGGAGGCGCGTTAGGGACCATTCGATTTTAGTTGGTTAAAACTTCAATGTAGAGAGATGAAATAGTGAGTTTTGGGATATATTAACTCATTGAATTAAAGTAAATAAATAATTATAATTGGGTATAGTTATTTATCTAAGATTTCATGGCCTGAGGTTGCATCATTATTGATAATATGAGCTGGTATGAGACTTGGAAAATCTTATGAAATGGTGGATAATCTTTCTCTAGTTAATGATAACATAGGTGGTTGGAGGTCCCAGAACATATCGCTAAAATGTATATAACTTGGGTGATATAGCATTTGATATTATGTCTTTCCACTTACGATAAATAAAAATTAATTTAAAAATGAATTTGTATCCATAACATTCTAATGGGGAGTATAAATGTGTCAAGGTCCACATTGGACCCTTGAACACTAGTCGATGTCTCATCCACTAATGGCTTAGGGTTTTATTAAAAATATGGTCCTTGATATACTTGGACCCTAGAGGGGTATAAATGAAACAATATGTGAGGATTATACTAGACCTTTGTAGGTTCCCCTTGTTCTTTTTATGTGGGTTTTAGTGATGGATATGGAATGACTGACCTAAGTATATGACATATAATAACTTTAATACAACTCATATCCTTCAAGATATATTATAAGAGAGTGGGGTGAGAGTTCCTCTCCCATGTTTGTGTGAGTGTGTAACAACCAGAACTATTATAAATAAAATTCAAATTTTTTATTTAATTGAATTTCTCAATATATATTATGGTTATAGGAAACACATGAACTCATTTTGTTTTATTTAATACAATTCAATTTAAATGACCATTAAGTATCATTATTATTGATAATGTTGTCTGCTAATAGTGATCAATTGATTATTATAAATATTGGGTTTTAAAAAAACCAATTGACATAGGCAAAGGAAGTGATGGCCTCAAATAATAGGATAATATCCTATGAACCCCATTTAATAGATTATTCAAATGAGATAGAATATTTGGGTTTTCCTCTTGACCAATCACAATCTGAGATCCAGTGACTTAAGAATGAGTGAAACCGTTTATGGGAGAAGTTCAAGCTCATCGAGATCATAACCCAAACAATGTTCGTCGAACAAATCCATGAATGTCCCCCATCACACACCTTACTCTATGGGGTTTTTCTAGTGTATTAAAGGGATATGCATCAAGACCCAATAATTATTAGTATTTAGATTATTTTTTATATAATAATAAATATATTTTCATCCAATTATTATTACTTAATAAATTATTTTCATTTCTGATTCAATAATACACAAATAGTATTTCTGGTTAATATTCAAATTCAATTAATAAATTTATGAAATAATGGTTTTTTTAAAATAAAATATTTTAATAAAATATTATTATTAAATTATTTTTATCAAAAATAAATGATCATATAATTTTTATAAATTCATATATAATATTTTATAAGGGTTTAAAATATATTATTTTAAAAAAACACCAAGCATTTCATAATAAATGATAAATTTTATTTTAAAATTAAAAATTAACTTATTTAAAAAATTATTTAGATAAAATTAATATTATTTTTGTAATCATAACATTGAAAATAACTAAAGGTTAATTTTTTATAATTTTCCTAGGTAGTAGAATTTTCGGGTAAAAATTAAATACCATATAAATATACTTAGTATATTATGACATCATAATGACCCAAACAAGATGTTATAATTACTATAAATGGGATCCAGGACCAAATATATGTTTTTAATTTAATGTAATGTGATTTTATGTTTATTTAATTTATTTTTTGAAGCCATTATGAATCCTCCAAAACTTATAAAACATTTTATGATTTTTAAATTCATTCTTTAAAAGAGTGAGTCTTATCCACATAGAAAAGGGAATTATTATAATAATTTAGGAACCGGTACTTATAAAATAATTAGATCCACCCCCTTTTGGAAGAAACCACTGAAAAAATCATGGGATGGTATCTAGTTTTGGATATTTTATTTTATAGAGTCCAAAACATAAATAATAATGAAATTACCATCTTTTACTATATAAACTCACCAAATCTACCATATTTCTTCACTCAAACTCTTAAGATCATGACCAAACTCTTCCCTCCACACTCTATAGTCCTACAGAGGTTCCCCCAATCCCTTAAGAAGCCCATCTAAATCTTTTGGTGTCACACACTCAAGTAAGGGACCATCCTCTCCTCCTATCAAATTCAAGCTCCATCTTTGAAATTATTTTATTAAATTTTAATAGTTAGTAATTTCATCCATTTATAGTAACTCAATTACTTTCAATGTGATCTTATTTGAATGGAATATCATTTATCCTCCCTCATTTGTACCCTTTCTTGTGTCGTTACTATGCAAAATTTCCTTAATGGATCCTAACCTACTCTTATTTATTAAGGTTTCTTTATGAAATTATGAATTCTATTTCCATTTCATACAGTTGGGATATGTATTTCCATTTCCTTGTTACATCACATTTTATGTAAAAATGAAGAGATACCACTTTTTATCTCATCATCCATTTTTATGAATCTTTACGTAACACTGTTATGTTTCTGAAATTTCACCTTTATTTTTCATGACAAAATAATATTGTAGTGAATAGAATACCTATTTTTCTATCAAGGGTATTCACCTTTATGAATATATACATATTGATTGAAGAATTAATGTATTTATTTCACATTACATGATCTTGGAAAAAATAATTATGATGAATGAATACATGTTGTATGATATATGTGGCACACATAAACATGATAATGAAATTGATATGAAGGGTGAAACCATATAGCACTCTAATGCATTTAGTAATGTTTAGTATCATGATTTTTGATGTTGTGATAGGGAGTGAAAACGATTATTTTATGGGACATTTTCCTCCACGATGTCTTGGTGGGTTTATCCTTCACCTATGTTTTTGATTTTGTGTTTTTAAGTTATTGTCACTTTCCCATGTTATGATTATCATACTATATCATACCTTATTATTAATATTCCTCTTATTTATTATTGATAAACCTATTTACTAACATGTATAACTTATTACATTTTTATTCCCATACTAATATTTTTATCTCACCCCTTTCTTATGTATGCCCCTATGTTATCCCATACAGTTTTATATTTGAAGGATTATTTTGATCATGTTAACAAAGTTTTCAATAAAAATACTGTATTCCCTATTTTATATTTTTATGTAATGTACCTAATTATTGAAGACACTATAATTATCATTCATGAAGTTTGTATTAAGTGTAGTAATATATAATGAAATAGGTATTAATGTGAAATAAAGAGATGGGTTCTTATGGTTTGTTTGAGAGTAAACGTTTAGTTACTTTTGGGAGTAGGATTAGAAAAATCTAGAAAAATACTTAGAGGTAATTATAGGTATAAAAACATATCTATCTTTTAGTTATTATAGATTAATTGGTTTATTATGATAATAAATATCTACCCGGATAATACAAGTGGATGTGGTTCTGGCATAAATGTACCTAGGAGAAACAACTCCGACAAGGTGTTTGAGCTTGAACCAGGGTAACATAGTACATAACCACAACCCTTAATGTGGCCCTAGTTTGACACTCCAAGGGGTTATTCTTATGTAAATTCAAAATCCCTCTATGAAACATTATTAAGGGAAAAAATTAACATTAGAGTATTTGTTAGGAAATAGATCATGGATTATATAGATTGAAGGATATAGATTCGTAAATTAAATAAATAAATATAATTTCTAATTTTTACATTTAATGTCATTGAATTACCATTTATAGGATTTATAACTTAAAATAATCATATATACATTACCATTTAATCTAGCTAATAGCTGTAAATAGGAGTAATCTGGTAAACAATTGATGCGACAAATAATGTGATGAATCCCCCAACAAGATGTAAAAAATGATTTGAGTATGAATTGAAAATATTATGATGATACTCTATCAGATGAATCTGTTTCATAATATAATCCTTTATTAATTGGTGAAACCAAGCCCCCCTAATACAAAACAATCCATAATCAAGATATTCATGTGATAAAGGCCTCCTACTTTTAATGGATCATCAGATACCTTAATTGATGAACAATGGATCAACTCCATTGATAAGGTCTTCTCCATCCTTCAATTCTATGAGGAAGAGAAGGCTATATTTGATGTTTATTAAATGGAGGTAGATTCTGATCAGTGGTATACTATGATCAGGAATACAAATCTTGGGGAAGAGATCGATGGGATATAGTGGAAGGAATTCCAAAAATGATTTTTTGATAAATATTTTCCTTGCACTCTCTTATTCAAAATAGAAAATGAATTTCCTTTCCCACAATAAAATGATTAAAAGTCTAGCAGGGCATATGAGGAAAAATTCACAGGAATTTCCTGATACACTTCTAGTCATGTCGTTACCCCTGAATTCAAGGTTAACCACTTCTTTAGTGGGATAAAAATTATTCTTCAAAAATCCATGGTGATCTATGACTTTGATATCTATGAGTAGATTGTTTGATATGGCATCAATGTTGAAATAGTGATATAAAAATCTCATGGGTATCACGGGAATAAGAAGAATATAGTATAATTTAATTATGGTTGTCTGATGGAGAAATATAAGGGTACTAATAACTTTCAACATCCAACTTGTCAATGGTGTGGGAAGAAGTACCATAGAAATTGATTAAGGTGAAAAAATCATTGATTTAGGTGTGGGATGGAAGGACACCTAGCTAGAAATTTCCAACAGGAAAAACCTACTAATGCGATAGAGGAAAGTAATTCTCCCATTAACCTTCACTACATTGTTAATTACTTAAACTGTAAGGAACCAGAGCACTTTGCTAACCAATTCCCTAAGTTAATGGTTTTATAAGAAAAACAACAACCACAAAGGAAGCAAGGGTGATCTTTTCCCATCACTACCATTATGGTGGATCCTGGAAATGATGTGGGTATTTTTACCCTATTTATTCATTCAATAATAGTCACAAAGATTTTGTTTCTGGTTCGATGCATTACTTTAAATCATGAAATATTAGTATAACTATTAAATCACCACCACAAAACATAGAAGTAGATCTTTCAATGAAAATGGAAAATAGGGAAATTATTTCATCCTAATTATATAACTACTACCATGTCAATGATTCTAGGATTAACTTTCTAGAAAACCTTTTCATACTACATTTAGTGTAATTTCATGAAATTATGGGTATGGATTGGCTTTCCCTGTATAAAGACAACATACATTTACACAAGAAGGAAATCATTATCTGTATTTATAATTGATCCCTTATTCTCTACAAGTGAAAGGAGGAGGATGCATGTTCTTTAGCACCCTCATTATAAGAATGGATATTATTTCCAAATGTGCAATAGTATATAGACAAAATGATTGACTTTAAGGAAATAACAATACACTTAGACATTCATATTGTGAGGGAATACACTAATGTGTTTGTCGAGGAACTTCTTGGTCTTCCTACAAGCTAAGAGGTTGAATTTTAAATTGAGCTTATACCTAGGGTGTTTCAATTATCCAAGAATCTATATAGAATTGATGTTGTTTAACTTGAGGATCTGATGAAACAACTGTATAAGAATCTAGATAAAGGGTTCATATGTATAATTTCTTCACCATGGGGTGCACCAATCCCATTTTTAAAGAACAAGTATGGGTCAATGCATCTTTTCATTGATTATCATGAGTTCAATAAGATCATAATAAAGAACAAGTATCATATGCCTTAGACTGATGAATTATTTGATTAGCTACATGAAGCACAATAAATATCCAAGGTGGATATTCAGTTAGGATAATATCATGTAAGTGTGAAGAAGGAAGATATCCCCTAGACCACTATTCGTAAAAGGAATGATCATTATGAGTTCACAGTGAATCCATTCGGACTCACTAATGCTCCAACAATCTTCATGGACATGATGAATAATGTTTTAGATATTACATCAAAAAAATTTGATATTATTTTTAAATGATATTCTAATATACTCTAAATTAATGTAGGAGTTTGAGGAGCAGTTGACTACTATTCTAAAGACCCTATGAAAATACAATCTTCACACAAAGTAAAACAACTCTGAGTTCTTGTTGAAGGAAGTATATTTCTTGGGGAATATCATCACACGAAATGTGATATCTATAGAACCATCAAATATTTAATCAATTTATGGAGGGATTATGCCAATATCTGTGAAATATATCTATATTTTCCTCGAAATAGCTGGGTATTATCTCCAATTTGTGAGAAATTTCTCACGATTGTTAAACTCTCTTACCATGATAACACTGAATGGAATAATGTTTTCTTGGAATAATGAATGTGATGAGAGCTTCATGGAGTTAAAAAAATGTATCATCACTAATTCTATGCTCAAATTTACCAAAAGTGGAGAACTCTTTATAGTATTCAGCACTGTGTTGAAGAACAGATTGGGCTATGTGTTATTATAGAATTACAAAGTCCTAGCCTATGCTTCATGGGAGTTGAAATTTCATTAGAAATATTATCCCACATATGATCTATAGCTGAAAACTATGATATTTTCATTGATAATTTGGAAGAATTATCACTATATGTAGAAGTGTGACATTTATACGGATCCCAAAAGCCTCAAGTATATATTCACATAAAAATAACTGAATATACGCCAATAAAAACTATTAGATCTGATCAAGGAATATGAATGATAAATCAAATAATATCATAGTAAATATTATAATGTGGAGGAATCTATAAGTGGAAAGGATAATTTATATTTATCAATGATGATAATTGGGAAGGATCTACTCTTCTTAGACCAACAAAGAATATACAAGGGAATTTTAAAGGAAAGTACATCCATAGTCATTTCACAAATGATTGCTCAAATGTATCTTTTGTAAACATTAAAGGATGTTCAAAGAAATTATGTAAAAATTCAGAATAATGTGTAAACCAAGATAAAGGGAAAGAACTAAAAGTTTTAAATAGATGAATAAGGAATTGTGAGATTTCGGTCAGCACTATATGTTCCTCAAATCCTGAGTTAAGGAAGGATATATCAGATGAGGAAAATAGTTAAAATTTATCTATTCACTAGGAAGAATATAGATATATAAATATATTTTTGATGAATATTTATGGGATAATATGAAGATGGATATTTCTTAATATACACAAAGGTTCCTAGTATTCCCTCAAGTAAAGGCTGAAAGATATAAGTCTAAGGGATGAGGCAACCATTACACATACCAACAGAGAAATGAGAGAACATCACTATGGACTTTGTCACCATAAATCTAAAGAAATACATGCATAAAAATACTATATGGGTTTTTATGGAATTTCATTGAAAGATAACACAATTTATCACACTTTAAGATGACTTCTCATTAGATCAACTTGCACAGATATACATCAGAGAAGTGGTAAGGATATGTGGAGTTCCAATATAGATTATATCCGATCGAGATCTGAGATGCACCTCCATGTTGTAGAAAAGTATCCAATATTCTATAAACACATAGTTGATCTTTAGTATGTCATATCATCCTCAATCTAATGGCCAGTCTGAGTGAGCTATTTAGGAACAAAACGATATGTTGCGAGCATTTTCTATAGACTTCAAAGGAGAATGTGAGAAACATCTTCCGCTGGTTGAGTTATCATACAATAATGATTTATAATCATGCATCCAAATGTATCCTTATGAATACCATTATAGGAAGTGGTTAAAAAAGCTTTATTTTTGGATGATGTTGGGGAATGAAAATTACTAGGTCTCGAAATGGTCAAGGAAATGATGGAAAAGGTTATGATAATTAAGTAGTACATCAAATATTCTCATATTCAAAAGAAAATATATATTGAAAATCATCATTGAGACCTAGAGTTTGATTTTAGAGACAAGTTATTACTTCATATATATCTATAGAATAAAGTGATTAAATTTGGAGATAAGGGAATGTATAGTTCAAGAATCATCAGCCCCTTTGAGATCCTTGATTGCATCGGAGTTGTGGCCTATCTACGAGTACTCCCACCAAACCAATCTCACAAACATGATGTATTCCATGTATGAATCTTAAAGACATAAATACTATACCCCTCACATGTACTGAATCCAGAAGTAGTACCGTTCGAGAATGACCTTTCTTAGGAGGAGTAGTTAGTGAAGATCTTATATTGTAGATAAAAAGTTATAAGAAATAATACAATGCACCTTGTCAATGTGCAATGCAGAAACCAAAAATTTGAAGAATAAACATTGGGACTGGAGGAGGAAATGAAGCATAATTAAACTCATCTATTTTAGTGTGGTAAATGAATATTTGAAAGCAAAAATTTCTCAAGGGGGAATTTTGTGTTGACTCAAACTTTTCTAAATAAAATTCTCTCTTATTATTTAATTAAATGTATTATTATGTATTATGGTTATAGAAAATACATGAATTTATTCTATTATATTATATAAAATTATACATAAATGACATTTAAGTATTATTACCATTGATAAAATAACTATTTAATAGTGATAACATGATTAAGATAAATATAGGGTCGTAACAAATCCCATGGACACATTGAAAGGTAGTGATGGCCTAAAATAGTATGATCATACCTTATGAAGCCAATTTACCAGAGATTCTGAAGGATATAAAATTTCAAGCACTCTCTCTTGACCAATAAAAATATGAGATCCTACAACTTAATCATGAGAAAAATAATTTACAGGATAAGTTCAAGCTCATCATGTTTATGACCAAAACCATTTTTTCCGAACAACCCCATGAATTTCCCACCATCACATACCTTACTCTTTGGGAGTTTACTGGTGAATTAAAGGGATAAATATCAATAAGGTATAATTATGAGTATGTACATTATTTTTTATATAATAATGAATATATTTTCATCTTATTATTGTTACTTTATAAATTATTTATATTTTTAATTTAATAAATTAAAAATAGAATTTTTTGATAATATTAAGATTAAACTAATAATTATATAAATTAATGTATTTTAAAAATAAGTAAAATTTCAATAACATATTATTATTAAATATTTTTTAACAAATATAAAAGATAATATAATTTTTATGAAGTTGAATGTAATTTTTTATAAGTGTTTGAAAACATTTATTGTAAAAAAACCCATCATTTCATAATAAATGTAAATTTTAATTTAAAAGTTAAAATTCATAAATTTAGAAAAATAATTATATAAATTATTATTAATTTTGGAATCCAAATGTCAGAATTATCCAATAGTGATTTTTTCATAATTTTCTAAGGCAATCGAAATTTCTGTTAGAAATTAAATATTGTGTAAATATAATTTAGGTATTATGACATCATAATGAACAAAAAGTGATGTAATAATTACTATAAATGGGATCCATGACCAAATATATTTTTTCAATTTAATTTTTTTTGATTATAAGTTTATTTTTTTAAAGCCATTATGAATCCTCCAAATACTGTAATATGTTTTAATGATTTAAAATCCTTTTATTTAGAGAGTGATTCATGTACACATAATCAAAGGAATTATTTTAATATGATCAAACATTATCTCTATAAAATAATTATAACCACCCCCTTTTTGAAGAAACTATGGGGAAAAACCATGGGTAGGTTTTTGGTTTTGGATATTTTACTATGTAGAGTAGAAAACCTAAATAATAAAGGAATCCCCCTCTTTTCCAATATAAATCCACCAAAAATCATATTTATCTTCACTAAAACTCTTTATATCTTGAACATACTCTTACCTACACTCTCTATATTCCTTAAAAGGTTCTCCCAAACCCTCAAGAATCCCCTCATAGGATTTTGGAGTCACACACTCAAGTAAGGGTTCTTCCACTCCTTCCAAATTCAAGAATCTTATTTGAAATTAGTTTTTTTTAATTTCAATTTGTTTTATTTTAATTAATTTATAATCATTAAATTATTATCAAATTTATGTTATTTAAATGTGGTATTATTTATCCTATGTCATTTGTACCCTTACCTAAGTCGTTACTATACAGAAATTCCGTAAGGGATCCTCATCTTCTATTCATTATTCAAGTATCTTTATGAACATAAGAATTATATTTACATTTCCAAAAGTTTTTACATGTATTTAAAAGTACTTATTAATTTCCATTTTATTTCAAAATGTTTATATACCTTTTTCTCTATCATAAATTTTTTTTATGAATTTTTAAGTAATGTCTTTAGGCTGCTCAAATTTCACCGCAATTTTCCATGTCAAAACAATTATATAGTGAATACCATACCCATTTTTCTATCAAGGGTATTCAAATTTTTAAACATATACTTATTTATTATGGAATTGAATTTAGGTATTCCATATTATATTATCAATGAAAAAAATATTATGAATAATGAATCCATGTTGTGTGATAAATGTGGCTCACTTTAGTATGAGTCTGAAATGAATAAGATAGGTGTGGAGAGATAATTATCTAATGAAATGTGTAATATTTAGTATCATGATACCTAAAATTAGGAAATTTATTGATGATAATTCATTTATAGGACCTTTCCCAATATTATTTCTTGGTGATTTTAACCGTAACCTGTGTTTACGATTCATTGTTTTAAGTTGTTTCCACATTTCCCATGTTATGATTGTCGTGTTATATCATTCTTTATTATTCATGTTCCTTTTATTTCTCATTTATGTTCCTATTTTATAACATGTTTCATGTTTTATAGGTTTAATCCCTTAATGGGCTTTACAGATCACCCCTTTCTTATATATGTCCATAGGTCATCCATCTAGTTTAAAGATAGAATGAGTGTTTTAAGATTCTTAATGATGTTTTCAAAAAAGATGGTGTATTCTAAATTTTATGTTGTTCTTTAATGTATCTAATTACCAAATAAATTAGAATTCATGGTCACCTGGGTTGTATTAAGTGTAGGAATATGTAATAAAACATTTATTAATGGGAATCAAAGAGTAGTCTTGTTATAGGGTACCTGGGAGTGTTTACCTACGCTAGGTTTTCATGTTGGTTAGGAATGAGAGGACTAATATAGGATATACCAGGATGGAATATTATTCGTCGGGACATATATCTAGTGTGAAGATGATATTAAATTTCCTATGAAGTTGATGAGGCCATGAAATGACTGTGGTGTCAGTAAGGGGTGTTATTTCCTGTGAGTGATTAATTATTCTACATGGTTGGAGATGTGAGATAGGGGAACCCACAAAGTGTGTTAGGTATATGGAGTAACATAGGAGATCCTTGGTGGGTTATATTGTATTATGTTGAATTTGGAGATGAGTAGATTAAGGATTAAGGAGTTGTTGATTTTGGTTCCACTATAGTTCTATATGATCAATAAGGATAACTGAGAATGTATAAAATTACAGGACTAGTGTAACAACCCAGGGTTTTAAAAATAAATGAAATTCATGAAATACTAAGGCTCTATGAAATAAAACTCTTTCATGGATATAGTTATTCAGTAGCTATTAAAACATAATTTTTCTTCTTCTATGTTTTGAATTTAAAAAAATAGGCATCTACAACTGAGATTAGTATGCTATTTGGAGTCTAATGGAACAAACACGTTGTATGGTGAACAATAACATACCCTCATAAAAATATGACCCTAATGAATAATATATTTTATTATTATTTTATATTCTTAAGGATTTAAGTTAATGAAAATTTGATTAATTTTTCAAGGTGATAAAAAATGAGTTATAGTTTTTAAATTGTTAGTTTTTGAATAAAGTATGATTTTATTTAAAAGTTAAATAAATCATACTTAAAAAAATATTTTTTAAAAAAAGGAATTCATTTTCAAATTATAATAATCAATAAATTGTTAGGGTGATGTTTTTGGTATTTTTCACAATATCATGAATTTTTGAAAAATAGTGAAATATGAGAAAATGCGGTATATATAAATTATCAGTTAAATACACATTTTTGACATCAAGATTGATTTAATCAAACTTGTTTCGAACTAAAATTCTCTCATGAATATTTTGATCACAATAATTAAGAATATTCCTAGTCTTGGAAAAAATATTAAAACAATGAATAAAATAATGAAAATCCCTCCTCTCTACCACTATAAATACCACCATCATTCCCCTCTTCCTCTAAAACCTCTAAAGCCTTCAGTATTGCCTATGTTCTACCAAATAAACTCCCCAAGGCTTTCCCACATCCAAGAAATATTGGTAACACCAAAAGGACAAAACAAACGTCTTTAAGGAGGATCTCAAGGAGGAGATATCAAGAGGTAATAATCCCCTTTCATTTTTATGTGTTTTCTTTTCAATTCAATTATTTTCATATACTCGCTTCCCCTCCCCTTATCCAGGAGGTATGAAATCTATAGATTCTTATATATTCTGTGTGTTATCATGTTCATGTAAAATTTTAATCATATTTCTTCCCTTCCTCATCAACTTATTCTAAAAATAAATAATAACATCGTCCGTGACGTGTCGTTTACCAAAATTATGGATGATGTGATTTCAATTTCCATTACATCATTAAATGATGATCATAAAAAAATTTAATGGTTGAAACAGAATTTATTGTGTATTATGTAAACTATTTCATGTTCTTTAATGAACTTCTATTCATTCCATTAAATTACATAATGAAACAAGTTCATGGTTAACAGTGAACCACCAAAAATGATCAAAATAAATATCATTACTATTTTAATTAATGATTTATTATTGTATATTATAAAAAAATGATTTATGGTATCATTATATATTCTATAAAATATTAATAACATTTCATTTCCCTTATATAATTTTATTTCCATAATACAAGAAAATTAAATACAAAACGGCCATGGAAATCATGTAAAGAACGGACCCGAAACAATAAAAGGAACAAAATACTAATAATTAAATGGTGAAATGATGTTATGAAATGATCATATAAGGTATTATAAACATGAAAATGTTGATGGAAAATAATAATAAAACTCTTTTAATCATTATACATGAGTTTTAAATATGTTTTAAGTAAGAAAAACCTGATGTGAGGGAATTCTTAAACTAATTTCCATTGTTTGGGTTTACCGTGAACTTCATTAATTGTGTGGTTTTAAGATCATTTGAGTGATGAATATTTTTAATAATATGTTTTATTATTTGTATTTATAGTTTATAATAATATTACTTTCAGTCCATTTATTATCGCATCAATTATTTGTTATTTGTAAGTGACATTTCTTCTGAAATCCCCTTTTAAACTTATAGTTTTTCAAAATTCCAAGTGTATGTTTTTATGAATTTTATTTGATGATTATGTCAGGGTTCCTAGGAATTAATTTTTATTAAGGGTGGGAGATATATATCTCTCCAATTCATTGATTATTTTTACGTTGGAGGCCGACCACATTTTATCTCCATGTGTAGCTGTGATGGATACACCATAATGTAGTCATGAGGGTTACATTGTAAGGTAGCCATGAGGGATAAAAATCATAAGGTAACGACAAGGGTTATACTATAAGTAATTACTTTCACAAGATACATTTATGGATATATTTATGTTATTTTATTATTTGGAAATCTTGTTGAAATATCATGTTTCAAAAAGTAAGTATATATGGGCGACAAGTATGCCTCATTGAATATGATTTTATATGTTTATAAATACTCCTAGAATAATGAATTATTATTTCTATTTTCATATCCCTTAATGAGATTTTGGTTCTCATTCCAATTGTATTAATGATTTTCACAGGTTATAAGGATGTGTAAGGTGAAGAAGGATTCCAAGTTAAATGTTTTGATGATTTGTCATTGAAATAATGTCTTAGAAGAAAAGTTTTATATTTTGGAAGAAACGGATATTGTTTTGTGGTATTTGATCTATATAAATATGGAATGTTATTTATGTATTATATCCCAATTATCTAAAACTCTAAACTCAAATATACCCTCAAAATTAAAGGAAGTGATTTCATGAATAAAATTCATGATTGTGTAATGTAATGAGGATGGGTCCTTATAGTTTTTATTAGTGGATGGTTTAGATAACATTATGGGTTACGATGATGGTAGCAAAATATCATAATTTATTATTAATCTATGTTCAATTTGAAGTGTTATAGAATTTAATGATGAAGTGAATTGTGTTTCATTTGTTGTCAATGAGGCATGAAGTTGTCTTGGAATGAATGGAAGTCAAGGAATGTCAAGATGTGAATGACAAAGGTTGTGAAAGTGATGGTGATGAATGGAGAATGACCATGGAACATAAAGATGCATGTCACTTAGGAGATTCACTAAGTGGCATAGGAGATTATGGTTGAAACATTCTCCATGAGACATCTGACGATTGTTGAGCTGATCTTTAAGTTCATAGAACTTGTATCCTGATGATACAAAGTCACAACAATGATTGAAGACCATGCATTGTAGTGACAATGCATGAGGAGTTGAAGAAGATCCATCCACAAGTCCTAAGTAATGAGTATATGTTGATGAGATTTGAGGAATTCTAATGAAGAAGAGAAGGGAAGAAATGAAGAAGAAGAGAAAGGGCATTTGGCATTTTACACTTAAGTACTTTGTATACTTAGTGTATATTCAAGCAAAAAATATGCCAACCTCAAGGGCCAGCCTTAAGGGTTCAACCCAAGGCACATGTGGGAACCAGTCACCACGCCCAAGGGGATCCCATGGGGCCAGCCCAAGAGAGGCTGGGGCCGTGTATAAGCCCCGAGGCCATGCGGTGATGAAACCCGCGCAGCATGGGCGCAGGAGCGCGCCCGAAGGGTGCATAGTGGGCGCCAGTGGCGCGCCCGTAGGGAGCATAGTGGGCGCAGAGCGCGCCCGCAGGGAGAACACGGTGCGAGGCGGCACCGTGGAGGGAGAAGGAACAATTGAAGAGCGACAGGGAGCGGCATATTGATAAAGCGCGGATAAACCACTGGAGAATTCGATGTGGGACGCGCAAAAAACCCCGGGAGCAAATCTCCGCCGTCCGAGCAATCGCACGCTCGATCTGGACCGCTCATCTAATCCGCCGCGCCCCCGATTTGATCCAGGCCGTCCGAGGATAATTGATCACCGCATCCAACGGCCCGACGTCCATCTCCTACCTCGAGCTCGACCGAGGCACCCGCGACGTCCCCGCTGAACCAGGTGCCTCCCCGACGACTGATTTTGAGATCCCGGCCACCATTGCCGAAGATGAAGTGTCCGTTGAGTTCGTCTCCTCAAAACGAATCCATCCATGCAATAAAGAGAGCATGCATGCAATGTTTGGAGGATTTCGAAGTTCGGCCGAGGCAAGCAACGCTGCCGAGGCCGTGGAGGGTTTATGCCTTTGCATGCATGGGATAGAAGAGGCGAAGGCCGTGCATGCGTTCTAAGTCGCATGCACGTGGAGGAGAAAAATAAGGAAAGAAACAACGGTGGAAACTGAGGAGAAAAACGAGATTTTACAGAAACTTGAGATCCGAAAATCTCGGTAGTTCAAGATTTTTCTCAAGCGGATGAACCGAGGCCCTCTGCCTATATAAAGAGAGGCCGAGACCTCTGAGCCGCTTTCTGATCCTTTGTTGAAAAATCCGGAGTCCCATGAGAGCACCTTTGCCTCGCGAAGAAGAGCATGCGCGCACCCCTACGCGGCAGTAAACGCTCGGAGCCATCAGAGGCTCCGTGAGGTTCCTTTTGCGCATCCCTTGCGCGAAAGAAGTGAAGGGGAGTCCCCTGCGCGTATCCCTTGCGCGACAGGAAGGAGCCGAGCCGCATACTTGCGCGCTCGAGTCTCTTGCCACCCTCTCTGCCCGCACACTTGCGTGGCAGGAGGAAGGAGCCCGCGGCAGTGTTGCACCCTTGCACACTTGAGGCCTTGCGCGGCTGCCCCTTGCACCTGAGGAGGTTTCACTTGCGCGGCCAAGTGATCCTTGTGCCTTGTGCTTGCGCGGACAAGAAGTGAAGATATGCCGCACCTTGCATGCCCTTGTGCATCTTGAAGACCTATGCGGCAGTGGGAGAAGAAGAATTGGCCGCACCCTCTTGCACAGCTTGCTTAAAGAAGAAGGGAGTTCGGGTTGTGAAGTGTATAACACACCTTGTGTGTGTGTGCAAGGAGAACCCAAGACCCGAGACCAAGTGTGTGCACAAAGAACAACACCAAGTGGTGTGTGCCAAGTGCTAAGAAGACCACACCTTTTGTGTGTGCAAAACAAGAAGAGGATCTACGGGCAGTGTGTGCACAAAAGTGGAAGTGCCTTTGGCTAAGTGTGTGCACAAAGAAGGGATTGGCCGAGGCTTGCACAAAGAACTACACCAAGATTTGTGTGTGTGCAAAGGAAGTGGAGGCCGAGAACACACCTTGTGTGTGCACCAAGTGAAGACACATTTTGTGTGTGCAAAATTGAAGAACAACCTACGGGTTAAGGGTGTGCAACAAGAAGTGGGAAGAGGCCAAGTTTCAAGTGTGTGCAAAATGAAACAAGTATGTGCAAAGAGAAAATTTGGCCGAACCTAGTGTATTCACTAAAAGTGTAAACACCTAGAAGTAGAATAAGAGGACAACTCACACCAAAGTAAAACACACTTAAGAGTGTGTAAACAAATTGGATAAAGTGTGTGAAGTTCAGTGAAGGTGTGTGCTTAAAGTGACTACACCCTTTGTGGGTCTACTGCACCAAGAAGAGGAAAGGGAAAGTGCATGCATGCATGCGTGCACGTGCACATGTGAACAAAGCTAAATCTGGCTGTGTGCATTTGAGGAGTCCAAGACCAGAGGTTCTTGAAGATTTGAGAAGGCCATGCACTCAGTGCATGAAGTAGAGTTGAAGTGAGACTGGACCAGACTGAAGTTAAAGATATCAGTTGTCTGAGTATTCAGTAGTTGAAGAGTGAAGGCCAGGTCATCCTTTGAAGAAGGTGATAAAGCCTGGGCAAGACGAGAAGACCTGTTCACCACAAGTGATCAGAAGAAGAGCAAGGCCAGTAGCCTTTATCCCAGGCTACTGAGGATACTTGAAGAACTTAAAGTGAAGAAGAGCTACTCGTGCGACTCGAGGAGCCAGGAGAAGACCCTGTGGGACTCAGGGAGAAGAAGTCTTCAGTGGGATTCTGGAGAGATACAGTGGGACTCTGTATCGACCATTGTAATTTTAACAGGTTATAATAGAGAATCCATGCTGGGAGAGCATGGCAAGGATGTAGGCCTTTGGTGCCGAACCTTGTAAATCCTTGTGTCCAGTGCCTTTACATTTACTGCAGCATTCGTGGAAAGGTGAGATATACAAGAAGAGTGGATCGAGGCTTTAACCAGCCATAGAGGTTTAATTGATTAAGAATCAATTAGTAAAAAAAGTTTTAAAGTGATCACTGATTCACCCCCTCCCCCTCTCAGTGATTCACACTGATCTGGGCACTTCAATTGGTATCAGAGGGAGGTTACCTCTAAAAGATCCAAGAGAGTCTTTATGGAGTGCAGATTTGAGGAAATGAATGACCAGCCTCAAATGGAGATATCTGCCAAGACTCAGAAAAACAGAATGAAGAAACAGGAAAAGAAGATGAAGAAGAAGGCTGGTGCAATCAGAGAAACTCCTTCTATGGAAAGAAATGTGAAAGTCACATCAGATGACAATTCCTTTTATCATTCTTCTGATAAAGCCTGTCCTAGCTGTGATGAAGTTGAAACAATGAATGATCTTCAGAGTGCACTCAAATATCTTCAGAAGACAGTTCCCATGGAAGTGGCAAAGTGTATAGCTATAGGCATCCATGATCTTCATGAAGAAAAATCACAGTTAGAAGAAGAAGCCAATGCTATGGAAGATCAGCTGGCTAAAAGGGTTGGCATAACCAACACTCTCAGAAGGCTGGTGAATGCCAAAGATGAAACTGTTTCCCTTTGCAATAAAAGATATGAAGATACCTGTGAAGAATTGAAAAGGAGCTCTTCTGAGAAAGAAATATTTTTGATAATGATCAAGGATGTTTTCCATGCACTGGAAAAGAGACACAGAGTTTCCATGGTTGTCAAAGATGCTCAACTTGAAGACAAAGCAAAAAGGGTGATGGAGCTTGACAATTCATTGCAAGAAATGAAGAAGGTGCATGAAGACCAGATGAAGGAGCTGAAAGAAGATTGGGAAGGAAAGCTAAGAATTGTTGAAGATGAGAAGAACTCACTTAACATGAAATGCTTAGAACTAGAGGTGATATTGAAAAATCAGCAATCACCCAAAGCCAAAACCTCCCAGTCAGCTGGTAGAAGAAATGTTGCCACTCAAGTGAGCTTTGAGCAGGATGATTCTAAGAGAAAGACATCCTCTAATAAAAGTGCAACATCTTCTAGAAAGAAGGTACCATCCATACCATCTTGTACTGATGCTTCTAATAGTGTTTCCACAAAAAGTGCAGGATGGAAAAATAATTCCAAACAAGTATGGATGAAGGAAGTAAAGAAGCAGAGCTCTCCTGAAACAGCACAACAGGTCAAGAAAAGTACCCTACAATCAGAAGGACTGAAGAGGTCAAGATTCGTGGGACAATGCTGGTGTTTTAACAAGTATGGGCATTGTGCAAAGGATTGTTGGTACAATCCACTAAATGCCAAAGCACAGAGGAAGCCCATGCCAAGGGGGAGAAATCCAGAAAGAAGGAAGCAGCATCCACAGGTCCAGAGACATCTATTTACTGCAAATAGATTTGGATTACTTGACAACATCTGGGATGGTTGCAAAAGTGGTCAAAACAATGATACATGTCAATCTCCAACTGTATCCAAAGCTGGAAAGAAGAAAAGATCACAGAACCTGGCTCAGAAAGAATCCTTGGGAAGCAATCATAAGAAAGTGGAAGATGCTCCCAAGAAGAGTTTAAAGAATGAAGAGAAGTCCTTGGAATTCAAATCCAAGAAGGGTGATGCATCAAGAAGAGCCACCAAGAAGACATGCTTCTACTGTGGAAAGAAAGGTCATACCATGGATCTTTGTGAACAAGCCATGGAACTGAATAGAAGAAGACTGGACTCAAAAAGACAATCAATCCAGAAGAAGAAGAAGGGATTGATTGAAAACAAGTTGCCTAAGAAAGGTGGCTTGACAGCATCTAAGGAACCATGTGGAACTTCCAGAACTGGGGCCACTCTTCCAAATGATTTACTTGTCATATGGCCACATCAGTTGCAACTTGCCAGAGAACTACAAAGAGTTGAAGATGAAGCTCTGGCAATTGCTAAAGCAAAATGGAAGAAGAAGGTTTCACATGAAGATGTTTTGAGATCCACACCAGCACAATCATCAATGAAGATCAAATGTGCAAGTGTGAAGACTGGGGAAAATGGGACATCTCGGTTGAGAGAATCTTCTCAACCTTGTTGTTCACATTGATGAACCAAGGAGGTTCCATCTTATTCCATTATACTTCTGGTATTTACATGTGCTAACATTGCAGGGAATTGAAGATGATGATCATTCTCATCTGGAGGATGGTTTGGACAGAATGGAGTGCACCCCTTGAGGGGGAGCCAATCTGGAGAAGATGATATTCTAAGATTTAATATCATCTTGAGAAAAGTGAAGGTATTCCAATCATACTTTCATCCCTTGTTTCTTAATTGAGTTTAACTTATCAATTAAGGGGGAGTATGGATTGAAGACAAATGGATGAAAGGGGGAGCTTTATCATTGCACTGAACTTTCTAATGAGTTTTGTGAAGTATGTGCAGGATTTAGCAATTCATTGTTATATCTGAAAAATTTTCAAACCCCTGAAGCATGATCTCACATGTGTAGAGAATTGTGGACAACATTGAAAATCTTGGTTATATCACTCTTGTTTTCTACACCGGGTTAGCCCAAGTAGACTTAGAGCTGATTTACTAAAGGTTCTTTGCTAAAGAGAACATGTGACATCATCCCTCTCTCAGTGTTTTTCAAGAAAATACTTTTCAAAGGGAGGAAGAGATATTTTTGAAGGAGAACCACACCACACCTTTGCATTTGATTGCCAATAAGGGGGAGAAAATATTGGCACACATATTGACCCATTCATATGTGCTGAAGGAGTGTATTGACAACAAATACAAAGGGGGAGATTGAAGTGCATTGTGTTGCATTTGTTGTCAATGAGGCATGAAGTTGTCTTGGAATTAATGGATGTCAAGGAATGTCAAGATGTGAATGACAAAGGTTGTGAAAGTGATGGTGATGAATGGAGAATGACCATGGAACATAAAGATGCATGTCACTTAGGAGATTCACTAAGTGGCATAGGAGATTATGGTTGAAACATTCTCCATGAGACATCTGACGATTGTTGAGCTGATCTTTAAGTTCATAGAACTTGTATCCTGATGATACAAAGTCACAACAATGATTGAAGACCATGCATTGTAGTGACAATGCATGAGGAGTTGAAGAAGATCCATCCACAAGTCCTATGTAATGAGTATATGTTGAGGAGATTTGAGGAATTCTAATGAAGAAGAGAAGGGAAGAAATGAAGAAGAAGAGAAAGGGAATTTGGCATTTTACACTTAAGTACTTTGTATACTTAGTGTATATTCAAGCAAAAAATATGCCAACCTCAAGGGTCAGTCTTAAGGGTTCAACCCAAGGCACATGTGGGAACCAGTCACCACACCCAAGGGGATCCCATGGGGCCAGCCCAAGAGAGGCCGGGGCCGTGTATAAGCCCCGAGGCCACGCGGTGATGAAACCCGTGCAGCGTGGGCGCAGGAGCGCGCCCGAAGGGTGCATAGTGGGCGCCAGTGGCGCGCCCGCAGGGAGCATAGTGGGCGCAGAGCGCGCCCGCAGGGAGAACACGGTGCGGGGCGGCACCGTGGAGGGAGAAGGAACAATTGAAGAGTGGCAGGGAGCGGCATATTGATAAAGCGCGGATAAACCGCTGGAGAATTCGATGTGGGACGCGCAAAAAACCCCGGGAGCAAATCTCCGCCGTCCGAGCAATCGCGCGCTCGATCTGGACCGCTCATCTCATCCGTCGCGCCCCCGATTTGATCCAGGTCGTCCGAGGATAATTGATCACCGCATCCAACGGCCCGGCGTCCATCTCCTACCTCGAGCTCGACCGAGGCACCCGCGACGTCCCCGCTGAACCAGGCGCCTCCCCGACGACCGATTTTGAGATCCCGGCCACCATTGCCGAAGATGAAGTGTCCGTTGAGTTCGACTCCTCAAAACGAATCCATCCATGCAATACAGAGAGCATGCATGCAATGTTTGGAGGATTTCGAAGTTCGGCCGAGGCAAGCAATGCTGCCGAGGCCGTGGAGGGTTTATGCCTTTGCATGCATGGGATAGAAGAGGCGAAGGCCGTGCATGCGTTCTAAGTCGCATGCACGTGGAGGAGAAAAATAAGGAAAGAAACAACGGTGGAAACTGAGGAGAAAAACGAGATTTTACAGAAACTTGAGATCCGAAAATCTCGGTAGTTCAAGATTTTTCTCACGCGGATGAACCGAGGCCCTCTGCCTATATAAAGAGAGGCCGAGACCTCTGAGCCGCTTGCTGATCCTTTGTTGAAAAATACGGAGTCCCGTGAGAGCACCTTTGCCTCGCGAAGAAGAGCCTGCGCGCACCCCTGCGCGGCAGTAAAAGCCCGGAGCCATCAGAGGCTCCGTGAGGTTCCTTTTGCGCATCCCTTGCGCAAAAGAAGTGAAGGGGAGTCCCCTGCGCGTATCCCTTGCGCGACAGGAAGGAGCCGAGCCGCATACTTGCGCGCTCGAGTCTCTTGCCACCCTCTCTGCCCGCACACTTGGGTGGCAGGAGGAAGGAGCCCGCGGCAGTGTTGCACCCTTGCACACTTGAGGCCTTGCACGGCTGCCCCTTGCACCCGAGGAGGTTTCACTTGCGCGGCCAAGTGATCCTTGTGCCTTGTGCTTGCGCGGACAAGAAGTGAAGATATGCCGCACCTTGCATGCCCTTGTGCATCTTGAAGACCAATGCGGCAGTGGGAGAAGAAGAATTGGCCGCACCCTCTTGCACGGCTTGCTTAAAGAAGAAGGGAGTTCGAGTTGTGAAGTGTATAACACACCTTGTGTGTGTGTGCAAGGAGAACCCAAGACCCGAGACCAAGTGTGTGCACAAAGAACAACACCAAGTGGTGTGTGCCAAGTGCTAAGAAGACCACACCTTTTGTGTGTGCAAAACAAGAAGAGGATCTACGGGCAGTGTGTGCACAAAAGTGAAAGTGCCTTTGGCTAAGTGTGTGCACAAAGAAGGGATTGGCCGAGGCTTGCACAAAGAACTACACCAAGATTTGTGTGTGTGCAAAGGAAGTGGAGGCCGAGAACACACCTTGTGTGTGCACCAAGTGAAGACACATTTTCTGTGTGCAAAATTGAAGAAAAACCTACGGGTTAAGGGTGTGCAACAAGAAGTGGGAAGAGGCCAAGTTTCAAGTGTGTGCAAAATGAAACAAGTATGTGCAAAGAGACAATTTGGCCGAACCTAGTGTATTCACTAAAAGTGTAAACACCTAGAAGTAGAAGAAGAGGACAACTCACACCAAAGTAAAACACACTTAAGAGTGTGTAAACAAATTGGATAAAGTGTGTGATGTTCAGTGAAGGTGTGTGCTTAAAGTGACTACACCCTTTGTGGGTCTACTGCACCAAGAAGAGGAAAGGGAAAGTGCATGCATGCATGCGTGCATGTGCACACGTGAACAAAGATAAATCTGGCTGTGTGCATTTGAGGAGTCCAAGACCAGAGGTTCTTGAAGATTTGAGAAATCCATGCACTCAGTGCATGAAGTAGAGTTGAAGTGAGACTGGACCAGACTGAAGTTAAAGATATCAGTTGTCTGAGTATTCAGTAGTTGAAGAGTGAAGGCCAGGTCATCCTTAGAAGAAGGTGATAAAGCCTGAGCAAGACGAGAAGACCTGTTCACCACAAGTGATCAGAAGAAGAGAAAGGCCAGCAGCCTTTATCCCAGGCTGCTGAGGATACTTGAAGAACTTAAAGTGAAGAAGAGCTACTCGTGCGACTCGAGGAGCCAGGAGAAGACCCTGTGGGACTCAGGGAGAAGAAGTCTTCAGTGGGATTCTGGAGAGATACAGTGGGACTCTGTATCGACCATTGTAATTTTAACAGGTTATAATGGAGAATCCATGCTGGGAGAGCATGGCAAGGATGTAGGCCTTTGGTGCCGAACCTTGTAAATCCTTGTGTCCAGTGCCTTTACATTTACTGCAGCATTCGTGGAAAGGTGAGAGATACAAGAAGAGTGGATCGAGGCTTTAACCATCCATAGAGGTTTAATTGATTAAGAATCAATTAGTAAAAAAAGTTTTAAAGGGATCACTGATTCACCCCCTCCCCCTCTCAGTGATTCACACTGATCTGGGCACTTCAAATGATTACAATGTGCCTTTGACTAAGATATGTTTCTTCAGAATGGATTTCCATAGAAGAAACAGGGAAGCAGAAGTAGATAGGCACTGACAGAACAATATCCCTCCAAATATACAGCCAATAATAGTAGGGATTAGAACCCAATTTTTTTACAGTAATGGATCAACTGAAACAGACAATAAATAGTGGGTAAATACATGATTGAGAATAAAAATAGCTATCAAAAAATAACATAATGATAGTGGAACATTTTATGAGGGGAAACCATCCTGCATTTAGTGGATATTTTTACTAAGTAGCGGCTGATAGATAGATTAAATACCTTGGGAACAAATTCGATGTTATGGGATATTCAGATAACCAAAAGGCAAGTCATTCCATTTATCATTTTGAAGGGTAATCTGATCAGTTGTGGTCAACAGTCAAGAAAACTAGGGCTAGAGAGGATATTGATTCCTTCGAGTGGGATGAATTTAAAAGTCTTTTCCTTGAAAAATATTTTCCAAAGGTGGTTCATCATTATATGGAGAATAAATTCCAAGAATTGAAGAGAAAGTAGAAATATTTAGTTGATGTGTTTGAAGGGAAAATCACCCAACTGGAAAGGTATTCTCTATATCTTACTCTAGATCTTGATAGAAAGATCAACAATTTTTTCTCTGTATTGATGCCAAGGTATCAAAGGAAATTAACCACTTGTGATTTCAGAAGTTATGAGAAACTTTTTCGATGTGCTGGGAGGTTAGAAATGGATTTTTCTAATGAAATCATTCACTTTGAAAACAAGGAGAATAAGTGTTCCATATGGGAAGAAGTGGGTAATAATCAATCCAAGAAATATGATTATAATAAAGTGTAGTTTCAAGTTGGTGAAAAGTATGTAAAAAGAACACTAGGGAATGTCTTACAAAAACAATGAAGTGTTTTCGATGTGTTATGTTTGAAAATATTGTCTGAGATTGTAATGAAAATGGTCCTAATAGAAATCCTAATAAGAAAACTATTATGTGTTTTAAATGTGGTGAGATGGGCATTTTACAAAATCCTGTACAGAGAAAGATCCAAATGATGAAAAGAATCCATACTATAAGAAGAGAGGTATTGTGAGATCCTTTAAATGTATGTTAGTAGATGTTGGGCCATCCACAAAGTGGTATTAGGTAATATTTTGGTTTACTCATATTTTTATAAATTCTTGTTTGATATGGGGTCTATGCATTCCTTTATTTTTTAGGAATTTTAAGGTAAATGGGAAATATAACCAAAACAAATGATACAAGAAATTGTTGTTAAAACACAATGGGGAAATGTTACACCAAAAAATATTTTTACGAATCATTATATTGTTATATGAGGAATGAAATTACCTACAAATTTTATTTATTTTCCTTCATAGAGTTTGATATTATATGGGTATGAATTGGCTTTCTGTTTATCAAGATAAGAATGATTATAGTGATAAAGAAGTTGTTTTTCAATAAGATTTTTTGTTTGTATACAAGAATGAATCCAAACAATTGATAACATATCAGGAAGATAAGATACTATTGAATGGTGTAAATGAATTTTATCTTTCTTATATTATTCAAAACAAGGGAACTATTCATATTAATGTTGTGCCAATGGTAAATGAATACCTTGATGTATTTTCTAATGATTTAACCAGTGTTATACCTAATAGAAAAGTTGAATTCAAAATTGACTTTGTTCATGATGTAATGAATATTATAAAACCCCTTACCAAATGGATAAAATGAATCTTTTAGAGTTGAAAAATTAGTTATATGAATTTCTTGATAAAGGGATCATTCATCTGAGAACTTCACTTTGGAGTACACATATTTTTTTGTTAAAAAAGGTAGATGGTTCAATGAGATTTTACATTTATTATAGAGCCTTAAATAACATCACAATTAAAAACAAAAATCATTTTCCTCATATCGATTACTTTTTTGATCAAATCTAGGTATCTTAGTACTTTTCCATGAGTGAATTGAGATTCAAATACCATCAACTGAAGGTGAAAGAGGATTATATCCCAAAAACAATTTTTATACTAGATATGGGCATTATGAATTTTTTTATTCCATTTGTTTAAATAATTAACATTCTATTTTCACTGATCTTATGAATATAATATTTCATGATTTCTTGTATAAGTTTGTGGTTGTGTTTATTGATGTAATTCTAGTATTTTTTATGAGTAAAGAGGAACATAAAAAACATCTAAGGGTTGTTTTGAAGTCCTTGAAGAAAATAATCTTTATTGAAAATTCAGAAAGTGTGATTTTTTGATGCAACAAATTTCTTTTCATGGGAACATTGTAAATAAGGTTGGAATAATAGTTGATATTACCAAAAAAAGTTACTGGGGAATGGTCAAGTACTAAACATGTTATAGAGATTCATATTTTTCTTGGATTAGTATGTTATTACTAACGATTTGTTAGAAACATTCCATGGCTATCTATCCTTCTAACTAATTTAACATAAAAAGAGGTTAATTTTTTTGAGTAATACAATCTAATATTTTTTTTCATGAACTAAATAAGATATTGGTGAATGCACCAGTACTACCCTTCCCTTCCTGAAATGGTGAGTTTGTAATATACAATGATGCTTTATTAAAGGGACCGAGTTTTTTTGTGGTAGAATGATTAGTTAATTGTTTATGGGTCAAGAAAACTAAAATATCATGAGTTAAATTATCCCACATATGATTTTTGAAAAGGTAGTTCTTGTTTTTTCCTTGAAAATTTGGAGGCATCATTTATAAAGATCCAAATGTCAAATTTATACTATTCATAAAAGTATAAATTATATATTCGCTAATAAGGAAATAAACATGAGTCAAAGAAGATGGATTGAATTGGTAAATGATGTTGACTACATGGTCATTTACCATCCGGTGAAGGAAAACAATGTGGAGGATTACTTGAGTCGAAAACATCATTCATCATTAATCATGTTATGGGAAAATACCCCTTGATTGATGTTTTGATACATTTTGGCTTAGAAGTTGATGTTGTAGAAAATACCATTATTTTGTTTCAAGTTTCAGTGTAGTCAAATTGGTAAAATAGAATTAAGAAATAGTAAAAGGATGAACATGAGATGCAAAAAAGGTATAATTTGATAAAATGGGTATGTTGCTGAAATTTAACATTGATAAAGATTATGTTTTAAGATTTGAAAAAAGGTTATGTGTGCCTTGTGATTCCCAGTTGAAAAAATAATTGTTTTGTGAAGCTCATAGTTCTATATTTTTAGTTTATCCTGGTAGTACTAAGATGAACAAATTCCTTGAGGAGTATTATTGGCGGGATAAAATAAAAAGAGACATTGAAGATTTTACCATGAAATGTTTGACATGTCAACATGTTAAAGCAGAGTGACAAATACCAAAGGGGGATCTTCAAACCTTTCCAGTGATAGAGTGGAAATGGTAGCATTTATGCATAGACATTGTCATGGGACTACCAAAAACCACTAGAGGTAATAAAATGATTTAGGTGACTGTTTCCCAACAGAATAAATCAACACATTTCCTTCCAATTCATGATAAAAGGTATTTGGATTAGCTTTCTCGACTGCAACTCAAAGAGATTGTTAGATTTCATTGATTTAGTCTTTCAATTATAACTGATCTGAATAATTAGTACACTTATAACTTTTTTAGAGTCCTTCATAAGTCATTGGTCATATAATAAAACTTCAGCACTACTTTTCATCGTCAATTTGATGGATAGAATAAGAGAAAAAATTATACTTTAGAGGACATTCTTCTACCTTGTTCAATGAACTACTAAGGGATTTGGGATCAACATGTTTCTTTAGTTGAGTTTTCCTATAATAATAGTTTTTATTTGAGTATACCAATGGAACATTTTTAGGCATTGTATGGGAAGCAGTGTCAAACTCCAACTTTTTTGGATGAATCTAGGGAAAGAAAATTGATGGGAGCAGAACTAGTAGAGGCGGTGGCAGAGAAATTGAACATGATCCAACAACACATAATGATAGCTCAGAGCAGGCAGAAATGTTACACATAAAACAAGTGGAAATAATTTTCTTTCAAGGTAGTGATCATGATATTTGGAGATTATCGCCATAGATAATTATTATTAATTTTTCGTAAGAATGTAAAGCTAAGTCCAAAATTCATTGGACCTTATGAAATTCTAGAGAATGTTGGATGACTCATATACTGAGTATATTTTCTTCTTATTTTATCTCAGGTACAAACTGTTTTTCATGTTTCAATGTTGAGAAAGTATGTACTAGATTCATCTCATGTTTTGAGCCAATAGGATGTTCAGTTTGAAGAGAACCATTCTTATGAAGATAAACCGGTTTAGATTCTTAATTGTAGGTTTAAAATATTTAAAAATAAGGTAATCCACCTGGTAATCGTTTTCTAGAGAAACCACATGGTTGATGAAGCAGTATGGGAGTTTGAAAATGCTATGATGGAAAGGAACCCTCCATTGTATATTAAGTAAATAATTAAATAAAAATATTGAGAATGTAATTTATAGAAGGTAGGAAGAATGTAACACCAAAAGAATTTACAAATAAATGAAATGCTTGAAATACTGAGACTCTATGGAAAAAAAATTATTTTAAGGAGATAATTATTAAGTATCCATTAAAACATAATCTCTATACTTCTATGTTTTGAATTAATAAAACAAACATCTATAACTGTAATCAGTATTTTATTTGTAGTATGATGGAACCAACTCGATTTTTGGTGAATAGTAATATACCCTTATAAATAGTATTATGAATAGTAATATAACTCTAATGAATAGTAAATTGTATTATAATTATATTGTCCTATGTCTTTTAGATAACGAAATTTTGATTAATTTTTCATGGTGATATAAAATGAGTTACAGTTTAAAAAAAATTATTTTCTAATAAATAATGATTTTATTTAAAAATTAAATTAATCATATTTATAAATTTATTTTCAGAAAATGGAGTTCATTTTCGAATTTTACACATCGAAAAATTGTTTGGGTGGTTTTTTTGGTATTTATTAAAATGATTGAATTTTTGATGAATGTTGAAATACGGTAAAATACTGTATATTCAAATTATCTATTAAATACACTATTTTTGACATCATGGCTAATGTAAGCCCATTTATTTGGAAATCACTTTCTCTTATTAATATTTTGATCACAATAATGAATACTATTCATAGTCTTGGACAAAAATATAAAAAAATTATTAAAATAATATAAAATCCCTCCTCTCCTCTACTACATATACTACCCTCCTTCGCTTCTTCCTCTCACACCTCTCAAGCCTTGAAAATTGTCTATGTTCTACCAAATCCCCTCCCCAAGTATCTTCCCTAGATCCAAGACCAATTGGTCTTATAAAAATCCAAAACCAAAGGTGTTAAGGAAGATCTCAACGAGAAGAGGTCAGGAGTTAAGAATCCTCTTTCATTTTCTTGTGTTTTCTTTTAAATTCCATTATTTGATTATACGCTCTTCCCATCACCTTATCCCGGAGTTATTAAATCTATATATTTTTATATATTTGTTAATTTATCATGTTCAGGTAAAAAATCATCATCTTCCTTCCTCTCAAATTCATCTTATTCTAAAATAAATTACAACACCATTCGTGACGTATCGTTTAAGAAAATTGTGGATGATGTGATTTTAATTTCCATTAATTCCTTCAAAGATGATAATAAGACCCCTTTAATGGTTGAAATAGAATATTAAGTGTATTATGTAATATATTTTAGGTTTCTAATGAACTTATATATAGGAAATTAAATTATATAATGAAACAAGTTCATGATTATCGAGGAACAACAAAAAATTATACAAATAAATCTCATTAATGTTTTATCTAATTATTAATCCTCATACATAATAAAAAATTAATTATGGTATAATTATATATTCTGGAAACAAATTAATACCATTTTATTCCTATTCTATAATTTCTTTCCCCCATGAAAAGAAAATCAAATACCAACCGCCCATGGAAATCATGTAAAGAATGCACGTGAAAAAATGAATGGAACAAAACAAATGATAATTAAAATGTGTAATGATGTTATGAAATGATCATATAATTTGTTTTAAACTAGAATATGATTATATAAAATACTAATAACACTCTTTTAACAATTATTCTGTGGTTTTAAACATGTTTGATGCAAGACAAACCCGAGTTAAGGGAATTCTTAACCCAATTTCCATTCATTGGGTTAACCTTATACTTCATTAATTGGGTGGTTTTAAGATAATTTGTGTGATGAAATTTTGTTTATATTATGTTGAATTATGTGTATTTATATTTTATACACATATTATTTTCTTTCTATTGATTCTCATATCAATTATATTTTAATTTTATTTGAATTTTCTTATAAAATCCTATTTTAAACTTATAGTTTTACAAAACTCAAAGTGAATGGTTTTATGAAAGTATTTTTATTTGATGATTATGTTATGGTTATTGGTAATTTTTAATTATTAAGGGTGGTAACTATATCTCCCTCCAATGCATTAGTTATGTGTAAGTTTGAGTTTTTCTGTATGGTTACTCAATGTTTAGCTACTATGGTTACACTATAACGTAGCTGCGAGGATTACATTGTAAAGTAGCTATGAGGGGTACAATATAAGTTTGTAATGACCAAAGATAAATTTAGGGTTCTATTGAGGTCATTTATTTTTTGTGTAAATAGCGTAGAAATCCCATGATTCATAATGTATGTATATATTTGTGAAAAGAATGTCTTTTTGAAAATAATTTCATCATTTAAAAGTATTCGTGGATTAATGTTTTCTTTTTACTATTTTTATATCCCTTACTGAGATTTTTGTTCTCATCCCATGTTTTTTAATTATTTTCACAGGTTATATGTATGTGTAATACAAATAAGGAATCCAATTTAAATGTTATGAATATTTTTTCAAGAAATCTTGTTTTATTTGAAAAGTATTATATTTTAGAAGAAATGGATATTGTTTTTATAGTATCTGATCTATATAAATATGGAATATTACATGTGTATTATATCCCAATTCTCTAAAAATATAAAAATGAAAAGATACTCAATATTAATGAAAGTGAGTTCTTGACTTATATTCAAGATTATGTAATGTAATAAGGCCTGATCCTTATACCTAGGTTGTGTGAATTAGAGGATATCTTAAGAGACATGTTCCAGGTTTGTGGGAGTGTCCAACTTTGGTGGTATGACATGTGGTTTTGGAGAGAGAGTGTTCATTTGAGTGTTTTCAACACAAACACACAACAATATATATATATATTTGTATGTGTTTAATATGTGAATGCTGGTTCAGGAACCTAGGTGGGAAGTGATCCCCCAAGTATTAGTTCCCAGGTACCTATTTTGGGTAGGGTATGCCACCCCTTAGGGGATTTAGATACATGTGTTGTTTGGATTTGGGGTGGGATGAAGCCCCCCAGGTAATGCTGGCCTGTTACGGTTCTAGGTTGGGGATGTGACCACATGGGTGTGTGTTATCTATGTTTTTAGGGAGGATGATCCCCTTGAGTGTGTGTGAGAAGAGTTCATACAGAGGGTTTTCCCTTAGTTATATGTGATATGAGGTTACATAGTGTGAATGACCCTAGGTGTATGCTATAAAAGGTTTTAGGGAGTTATACTCCCATGAATATTTGTTATTAAGAATTGGGTTAGGATGAATTCACCATTTAATGATGGCCTGGTAATTATTCTAGGCAGGTGATGACACCCATGGGTGGATGATATATGGTGAATTCATGTAGGGGATGTGTGGAACCCACTTGAAAACATGGTATTTAATATTTAATATTTTTTTATTTTAATATTTTTGTGATTTTACCTTGTTTCCCATGTTTTTTGAACATTTATGGTAGTGTGTGAGGTGTGGGTGGCCTATCCATGATGTGGTTGTGGGTTATATATCATAGTTATGATATTAGAGGAGTAGAACATGCCACTTCATGTGGGAAACACAGCAGATGATCAATTTTTCCAATGTGATACCTTTTATTGACTTTGTAGAAGTTCATGAACGAGGGATTACCACACCACAAATAGGTTGTTTTGTCCCATTAAAATGATCACATGGTTGAGGAAACACCGTGGAACATGAGGGAGACACCAAAATGTCTTGGGGATTGAGTTTTGTTCTTCTTCACTAAAGATATCCTCAATTCCTTTGGACTATAACTCATTATGTGGATGTTCTCAATGTAGTTCACTATACCATGGTGCATATGGAAATACTATAGTTTTTCATCTAGCATTTAATTTTATAAGTTTTGGAATCTAGCCATCGTTAATTTTAAAAGATCTTTTTTTGCTTCCCCCTCTCATTTGGTTTAAAAGTATGAAATTTCAAGGGAGATCCTCCTCTATTTTTACAATGATCTTGGCCTCTTTCTTTGATTTCAATCAGTTTTTAAATGTTAAATGTTAAATCTTCTTATCATATTCTCCATTCCTCTATACCCTTAGTTTTTTTCTCCAATAAACCTTAAATATAAAGGGAGATGAATTTATGTTTTTATATGGGTCAAATAAGTGGTATTTTATTTTTTGGGGATCCAAGAGTTCATTTCTATGTTTTTTTTGGATCTCTCCAAGAAGGAAGATTTGTTTCTACCTGATTATGGTAGGTGATTTTATGAAATTTACTTCACCAAAAAGTCAAGAAGTACATGAATATTTATAAAATTATTTCATATATAGAAATTATTATATATGGTATCCATGACTAGTTTATAATATTTGTTAAACATTTTATCACCTTATCATGGAGGATTTTAAAAAATTTCAGAAGTATAAAATTTAGCTATAGCCAAAATTATGAACCATGGCGATAGGGGTCAAAACTATTTCTAGAAGATATAGCCACAGTTCCAATGGTCTGTTGAATGTATTCACATAGCTATATAAAAAACATATATCCACAATTGTTAATGGTTGTTTCTATGGTTTCCATCATGGAAACAACATCAATGTCCACAGTTTTGGAAAATATGGCAATATACCTCCCAGTTGTCCACCATAGCTATATCCTTTGGAAATGGTGTCCATAGGTGTAAAATAAATTCTCTCCATCAGGATTTAGTCTATGTACCTCCACCATGGGTTACCATCAACCTTACGACTATGTTGGATCCCTCTTATGGTGTATAAGTTTATTTTATGATATATATATCTTTAAAAACCATGGAAATAGGGGAAAAAATGTGGCAATCAGTCTTTCCACTAGATTCTCACGGGATTTTTTTCCTATGCATACATGGGAATCCTGTATCCATGGTTTACATAGACAAGGGATATAACCATTTAAATATATATATATATATCCATGGTTTTAAAAAAATATTTATTTACACTCACTTATACACACAATTTTATCAAAACTGTGGCTATAACCTTTAAATAAATACATATAGCCCCTATTTTTGAAAACCATACCTATTGGTCTATGGCTATAGCCTAGTTTTTTAGTAGTGGTTATTATGTTCACATTGAACAAAAGTGTTAATTCATGCAAAGTGTTTGTGAAAATTCCGATGAGGCTCTTTAATTTTTTTTAATTGTAATGATTTTTTATGGTCCTATTTTTATTTACAAAGGTAGTAAATTGTGTTAAAGGGTTTGTTTTCAATTAAATAATTGTTTAGTTTTTAAATGAATCATAAGAGAAAATTGATATTTTTAAAGTTATTTTATTTATTGGTTTTTGAAGGAAGTTTTATTACATGATTTCCATAGTGGTAATTAAATTCCTAGTTGGAACTTTATAAATTTTTTTCATTTAATGATTGTGCCCCTTTATTGTGATTCACTTATTATTAGGCCTTGTTTAGTATTTTCCAATATATGGGTTGTAGATTTATTATTATTATTCTTATATGATTTTTTATTAATGGAAAAGTGGTTCTTTAATGTGTGGGTGTTAGATGTGAGAAGATATTTGTTTGTCATCATGTATGTGTTGATAATTTATATTGTTTTATTTCTCATAAACTCTTAAAATGTCATGGGAACCTGAGTATTTATGTGAGGGATTCTATTTAGGCCAAACTAACTTTGTTGACCTTATTAGATTTTGAGAGATAATTGATATAAATTATTAAGACTATGGAAGATGATTTACATGAGTACCCAATCAGAATTTATGAGATAAGGACCATTGGAATACCTTAGGTATGTCTTGGACCATATCATTTTATGACATAATGGGATTCCCATGAAATCAATTCATTGATTGATGATATTAATTTTAGGGTTTCTACTATAAACGTTGATATTATCCCCTTGTTTTAATTTAGTTTAGTTACACCATTTACATTGTTATATTTATTTATAACATACTTCCTTTATATTATATCGATTGTTATTTCCTCCTTTAGGTTGTTATGATAGGGAATATCTTTCAAAATTGTGGGAAAATGGGTATTTTGTGAAATGTTTTGAATGAATGAAAAATGTTTTAGCTTTGAATTTGCAATGTTAGTGGTCTACCTTTTGAAATGTTTTAAAGTAGTTTCTATTTCAAATGGTTGATTCCAAACATTTCGTATAATTGGTATTTTATTTTTTCTAAGAAATTTTGGTTCATTTTCATAGGTATTAAAATATTATTTTAAATAGTATATTCTTAGTTTTCAAAATGGTATTAAAATCTTGGATAAAAAAATATGAGATTTTATTTTTAGTATCATTTACATTTAGAAAACCAATTTCCTTTTTGATGTTAAAATTATAATTAATTAAATGTTTTATGGAAATAATTTTATATATTTTTTGGTGAAATCATACAGGGTGTGTTTAACTCACACGCAGTATAAAAAGTACGTGTTTATGTATCCTTCTTTTCATTGTATTAGTGTCTATGTTGTGATATTAGATCAATAGTTGTATTTTACTCCATTGATGGATGTTAGGGATATGGTGAGTGGTCATGTGTCATATAGATAAACTGGAGAGGTGGATTAGGTTTCAAAGTTTCCTTTGGGATGTTTATGTATCAATTAATTCATCTAGATGTATATTTTGTATTATACTTCCACTATATGCTATATTCATAAGGATTATTTAATAGTTTTTATATTTATAGATATGTGGGGTCAATTTTAATGATTTTTTCATATAGATGTTTATCTTTTTTATTCTATTTTTAGTTTCTTTATTAATTTTTTTTCTTTTTCCTAGATATCTAATATATGGATATTATATACAATATTTATGGTAGTTTCCACTAATTTATTATCGTTATTATTATTATTTTTATCATCTATGTGAGAAATCATTCCCACTGGTTGTTTATTTTGATTACATGGTTATATATTCCAGCCTGTTGTGATCGAGAAGATGCTTTTGGCCCTATGGAAAATTGGGTTTGGTCCCATTTTGATGTATACTAGGTCATTTTTTAGAAAATTTCATTAGAGTTACCTATTTCTATTTGGGGGAATAATTGTATTTCTAAGACTAGGATTATTGTAACATAATAGGTTGGTCATGAGTAGTTTCTTGATCACCACCTTTCTTGATGAAGCATGAGATACCATTATTCGAGTTGGTTCCCCAGAATCAACTTTTTTAATCTTTATGATTACTTGTATTCAAGTTTTTTAAAATATTTATAATGTTTTTATCACATCATGATTAATATGATTTATAATATACTACTTGATAATTTCTTAAGGGTAATTTTTGATTTGAATGGTCATAATATTTCCTTACCAAGATGAGAACCTTGGATTTCCATGAAAATATTCTTAAATATGAGTTATATGGATGTATTATTTCCTTTTATGAGACAAAAATGATACAATATATTTGGGTTATGGGGCTCATAGAAAATTGATACTTCATCTCATAAAGTTCATCCCCGTCAATCTAAAAAAATAAAATTTTGATAACTTGACTCACTAATAGGCAATTGACCATTATATGTGTCTTTAGATGATCATATCTAAGGGTGTTTTAATTATATTTAGAATTTGGGATTATTTTTAATGTGTTTCTATAAACCATAATGACATATGTTCATAGAAAATTCAGTTTCAGAGCCTGTGTCATGAAAGATATGATACTAGTCGATAATTAGAGAAAGGATTTTCCCTTTCGTTATTTAGAAGAAGTTAATAGCTCAATACATTTTATAAAAATATAATAACATAATTTAATCCATTTCCATGATTTTATATGGTATGTTCATTTATTTTAATTTAAATAAAGGGATAGTGAGAAGATATGTTGATGAAACTAGAATACAACCTGTTTAATTAGAGATCTCTAGGTAAATGGATTATATTACAATATGAGTGTTCATATTAGGTTGTACGTCATCGGGACATTGAATTATTTTTGAATTGATATCTTAGAGTGTGTTTTGATGATAACCTATGAATTTACGATTTTCTAACTAATTCCATTAATAAAAGGTCATAGATGGTCACAAAAAAAGTGTATGCCAAATCTTAGTTAAATTATATATGAATCTAAAAAAACAATAAATATTAATCCACTAAATACTGAATAATTATTCTTGTATCTTGACTTCATATATTGAGTGACTAGTTATATGAGGGAATATATTCAAGATTATAATTTACATACTAATTTTTTAAATATACCATTTATTTATTTATTGGATAATAACACCTTGATATTTATTTATTAAATAAATTTCCATTATAAATGGATTGATAAATTTTTATAGGATAAAAAACTGAGTTTAATGGTCCTAAATAAATTCTATATTAAATATTATTTGTTTAAATTATAAACTGTTTTACTCAAGGAAATCATATTTATTTTAACTACTATATTAGCACACTTCAAATAAATATTAATGATTTTATTTTTAATTAGACATGTGGTTTGGTAGGGATTAATAAAATAATAATGTCCATTTTGATATTATTGTTTTCTAACCCTATCATTATGAGAACGTATTCATTATATTATATAAATACCTATCCATTATAATTGTTATGGAAAATGATTTCCACACAATGTATCTCAATCCCTAGAGAGATCCTCTCCTAGAATTCTTTTAAGAACAGAGAGGAATTTTCCTCCCCCACCCTCACAATTTTATAGAGAACAAAGAGATTCATTCCAACAAATGTTATTTTTATTGAGATAAACAACTAATGATGTTAGATATATAATACATGGTTCTAGCACCTAGATACTTCCATGGAAACACATAGAGGTTCATGGCACACATTTGGACCACCACTAGGGGGAATCTACCCTTGATTCCAATGACACAATGTTGGTGTGACATGAAGAAATAATAAGATTCTTCAATGAAGAATTAATTTCAACACAAGGTAATTATTTATCAAAATAAAAAAGTATAAATTATATGTGATGACCTTTCCTAATTGAAGGTTACAAGTGCACCATAAACACCTATTGGGCATAAAAGGATCATCACTTTTCAAAATAATTGAATATTCGGAAATGTACATGATGAATAAATTCATGAAAAATAGAATTAAATTGATGATTAATTGACTATTATGTGAGAACCAACAAGTGTTATGTGATTAGTCACATAATATGTTTATAATTAATTTTTAATCATTAAAAGATGCTAAAATATTTGTTGTTTGTTTTATATACTTTTTTACTCATTATTTAATTTGTAAAACCAAATTCATCCCTTTAATTTTATTCTCACTCATATATCAAAGAAATGGTTAAGATTTACACATTGATCATCTGAAGAATCCATTAAGAGGAGCATGGGATTCTAGGTTGATAATATAAGACTACACATTATGCAGCATATTGGTACATACCCTATACAATTTTTAAATTTACTAGGATGTATGAAGAATTAGTTTAGAGAATAAAGCATCAATTAAATAGGGAGATGATTAAATGTGCAACACCTGTTGATCAGTCCTTTTCAGAACACTTATTATCAAAATATACACTATGTAACTCACTTTCATTCCATGAGTTCACTTGTTTTTATGGTGGGAAACACATTTTCCATCTCATATCATGCATTTATTACATATCCCAAGGACTGATAAATTGTTTAACATTTAAATAACATTTCATGTAGCTAGTGTACAATATGTGTATTTCTAACATGTACATGAAAAAAAATATAACTAATCCCTAGGAACATTTCACAAACATGGGTTGAAGACATTACATAGTCTTTGGCTATAGTACACACAATGTAACCCACTATACATCATTTAATTAATCAAATATGGAGAGAAAAATAATTATATTATTTAAATTATTCATAATGCGTGCATAAGTCATTTAATGGTAATACAATCCATCTGATCCGATTCTTAATTATATATCACATTAATTTTGATGTTAAATTATGAATTACAAGTATTTTATGGAGTTTACTTACATTTTACCCCATTCATATTAATATCAATACATAAAACATAATTTACATGTGTCTTGGTGTCATTTGTTTATAGTACAAACCTTGTAATTGTGTTCCATTCTATGTATGTCAGATTCTATGTGATTAAATAGTACAAAGACCATGTCGAGTAGTTTGGATGGGTACATGTAATATCCACTAAGTACACATGTGTATTTTATTAATTTTAAATAAAATTACATTATTTAATTTTTTAAACTTATGAATAATGAAAATTATGAGATGATTTAGATAAAATTCATATAAATGGAATTAATTATCCAATTAGATAATTAAATAGATTAGTTTGAGGTGTTTTATGTTAATTAAAGATTTAATTGGAGACAATTATATCTATATTAAAAGTGAAGATTCATTTCTTTTGTTTGGGTGATCATGAGCCTAAAACATACCTATGCATGTGATTGGTATTTTTAATGTAATATTATTAAAATAAATTAATGGTTTGTATGTCATCCACTCCTCTCATTATGTAAGGGCCTACATGCCCACAATTTCTTTTATATAAAACCCCTTGGCCAATCTGTTGTTTCCCATCATTGACATGTTAGAAAATAATTTTTAATGGATTGATCTCCTAGGAGAGTGGAGGTAGTTCATGTTTTAGATGAGGAAAAACCAATCCATGAAGTACACAAGAGGGTAGGTGGAATACTGCACCGTGAATCAAGTTACAGTTCATGGTTTTTCCCTTAGGTTTAAAGGCGAGTTTACCATTTTTAGACAAACTAATCCATAGAAAATACCCTAATATTACAATGTTTATTATTTTATTCCAATAAAGTTGAAAAGTTAATTTATTTATAGATTCTTTATCCTGATCATGTAAATTAACAATTTGGTAAGCATGTAAGATGGAACTAAAATAAATTTACTATCTATAAATTTTATCCAAGACATGATTAATAACATAAGTAAAGTTACATTTAAAATTAAAAAGGATCTAATAAGATAAAATAATAAATTTACACAGAAATATAGATTCCATTGGTCAAGTATTTATATGGAGAATTATTCCATTACTTATTTAAGAAATGAAACACAAAATTATGTGTCTTCGGGGCCAAATTCTAGAGACTTACATTAAGTTGGGTGTTATTATGAGATTTTTTTGTCAAATTAACTAAATTGGTATTGAGTGAAATGGAAAAAGTATGTTCAATAGAATTATGGAGGTATGTTATGAGGAAATATAAGTATAGGACTTCAGGATTGGGTAATCTAGTCATTGGATAAGGGAGCTATGAGTTAATGTAGTTGGTATGTTATGCCTATCTAAAGACTTTCTAAAAATATGAATAGAAAAAGTAAGGATTATGGAAAGGAGTAGATGGATAATTACTACTATAATATACACATTATTGTATATTCAATAACTAATGGTGAGGGAAACTGAGTTTTAATGAAATTGTGGGAGGTTAATAAATATAAATTTCTTTTAATCCATAAAATTTAAGAAATTATACTCTTATTTTCTGTAGAAATGGAAAAACACATAAATTGTAATATATCATAATGATCTATACTAGAAAGGAAAAACTTTTCACAGACTCAATTTTTTTGGAATGGTATTGACACTTGGACTTTATACTGCACCATGGAAACAATTAGACATGTCAGAAACACATGTTCTTCAGTCGCTTGTGCTAGGGACCAGTGGTGAAGAAGTATCTCTCTAGAATAAACACATGGGTAATTCCACATATGTCCAATGTTTGATTCAATAATCCTTGTTTAGTTATATTATGAGGAAATGTGATGATATGGATGCATATATCATGATAAATCACCTTTGTGATCTTTATCAAGAGAATGAGAGAAAAAAAGAGTTATGAGAACTTCAATACACAAGTCATGTGTAATCTTGGAGAGTCAACATCTGTTGGGTCTCATGTAGTTATTATTATTAGATACATTGATCACTTATACATTTTGGAATTTAAGATCCTAGATGTGTTAAACACAAATATCGTTATTTATTTTCCACATAAAGGATTTCCCAGTCAGATTGTGAATTATAATATGGTAAATATTGATAAGACACTATCAAAACATCTTAGATTGATTCACTATATTGATAAAGATATGGGTGTAAAAATAATATGGTATATATAGAGAATCTGAAATTAAAGAGAACGAAAAAGGATCTGAGGGCTCATTCAAAGTCTAAGTCTCCTAAAACTCATCCTTATAAGAAGAAGAATATCATAAAGAAATTAAAGGAACAAAATGGTGTACGTTTTCCATGTTGTGAGATAGGACACTAGCATAAGAGCTAGACCCAATTAAATAATTTAGGGGAATATTTAGGTATGTTTATTATCATGTAAAATCATTATATATCTACACATTAAGTATTATATATATGTTTTTATACTCATGTCTATATTCAGAAATTAGAACCAAGTAGAATTTGAATGATTACATGGGGAGAGGTAGATATATCAGTCACTAATGGAGTGAGGATAAATACACTATCCATTAGATAATACCTTATCACATTGAAAATTCTTATAATATTAGTTTTTATTTACCTAATGTTACTAGGAAAATCTTCCTCATTTCATTACGCGACAAGGATATTTTGTTTCAAATTTTGAAATAAATAATGAAACTTTCTGAAAAATCTATTTTTATGGTTTGGAGGAAATAAATAAAGGTATTTATATATTAAATTATTAAAACTTAGTATTTCAAATTAATAACGAACCAAGTCTGCAAGGAGAATTTCACACTAAGTTATGTCATTACTGTATTCTTCATAAAAATGAGTATAATATTTAAAAGCACTATCAATATGGTTATTTAGAAATATTTGAAATAAAACAGCTTTTCATATGTCACAATTTTTTTATAAAATAATATGATCAAACCACCATTTAGTGGGATTCATGAAATGGCCACAAAGATTCTATAATTTCTAGGCACAGATGTTCCAAAACATTTATTGTTGAAGTTAGTGGTGGGTATTCATACTTCATTAATTTTAATATTGAATTTAGTATATGTGGATATGTATATATAATGAATAATGTGTGATTTTATCAATGTGGTGAGTATCATAACAAATATTTCAATGACCCTTTAAATATTTACGGTACTGATCATAATTCACTCCTTATACAATATAATGGAATGGTTTTGTAAAAGGAGGAACTTTAACTTACTAGAAATGGTGAGGTTTATGACAAGTTATGTAATTATACCATTATCCTTTTACGAATATGAATTTCAAACTATGGAATAAAGACTAAATCATATACCTAAAGTTGTATGTGGTACAATATACAGTTTAAGGATTGGGAATGAATACATTTTATTGAACATTAATGCATGGTGATGTTAGGAATTTGTCAAGGGATTAAATGAAAACAAACTAACTCCCTACATAATGATTTTAATCTATATATGATATCCTAAAAAACTAATGTATATTAAATATAAAATCATTTAAATTAGATAATAGTACTTGACTAATGTTCTAATTTTATAGTGCGGGACACATCATTAATAAGGATAATGAGACAAAGATTGACATCGATGAGGTCAATTTTCTAGATATACAATAGTTAGTATAGGAAAATATTCTATATGTCCACATGGTAGTTTTTTTCTTAAAATACATGCACTTAATAAGAATACCAAAGTTGTTTGGGTGGAACAAAAGATATGGTTTTCTATTAATCAAGGATGGTGAATCATTATTAGTTGAGAATAATAACCCTAATTCATATAATAATGAATTAGAGAGGTCATATTTGAAATGATCAAATGAATCCATGAGTTCTGATATGGATTCCATGTATCAAATTTTTTTATTCTAGACAATTCTCAATTTAATGTAAAACTTGTTGAATAAGAATGAGAATTCAAGAAATAAATAGACATGTTAGGTAAATAGTTTACCTATAAATCATCAATAATTGGAAAATCGTTTAAGCAACATCATGGAATAGACTATGTAAAAAACTATTCTTTAGTATCAATACTTAAATACATCATAGTTAAACATGTTATAGTATCTTTCAATGACTATGTGATTTGGAAGTTGTATGTCAAATTAATTTTTCTTAATGGGAACCTCCAGGAATATACCTATATGACCCAAAAAGGGTTTTTACTCCTTGTAATGAAAAAATAGCATGAATGTTTTAGAGATATATTTATGGATTGAATCAAGAATCTAGGTCATGGAACATTAAATTTATTTAATCTGTAATAGAATATATTTTTTACTAACAATTAATTTACTCCATGTGTATATAAGAGATTTTGTGGAAGTGTGGTCATTATCCCTATAATTTATGTCAATGAAATATTATTTATTGAAAATGAAATACCAGTATTACAATCACTTAAGGACTAGTTGAAAAAGTTATGCTCCATAAAGTAATTAGGTGAAGAGTCATATACCCATGGCATTGAGATCATTGGTCATTTATCAAAGTCAATTCAAATGATAAGTCAAAGTAAATACATTGTCCATTTATTAATGTGATTTAGTATGGAACATTCCAGGAGATGATTGGTTCCGGTGTCATATGCTATATAAATTTCCATGAAAATGTGTCCCGAGACACAATAGGAGAGACATATAGAGTGAGTAAGACCCTATATACTTTTATAATAGGATAAATCATGTACTCCATGTTATATTCAAGGATGTATGTTTCCTATGAATTGATCATGGTTGGATGACAGTTAACTAATCTAATGGAACATTATTTGCCTACTGTTAAGGAAATCCTTATTTACTTGTGGTGTAGTAGGGTTATGTTCATGGTATATGGAGGTGACATGGAACTAGTCAATAGGGGTTGTAAATATTATTGATTTTTGAAAGATGAAAATAATATAAAGTTGCAATCAAGATATTTTTATTGTATTAATGAATGATATTTGAGTTAGATGAGTTCAAATATTAAGATACTAATTTTTCAAATGAGGTATGAACTCTTTAAATTTCAGTAAATATATTGTTTTATGTTAATGGAATTTATTAAGTTTCTAATGAGTTGTTCCTAAGAATCCAGGGCCTTTTTAGAGGCTGGATCTCTAAATTTTGGAAATGTAGAATTAACTTCATGGTTAGTGCATGATAAGTGCTAATCTTAGGACTTAACTATGTGGTCCCTTATGAGTGATTCGTGGTTTTTTTAAACTATAAAAGGGAAATTTCATGGCCATATGAGGGAGTTATAAAAAAATATTGAGGATCCACCCAACTTTTCCAAACTATGAACCCAAACACATGGGTATTTCCACATAACTATAGATTTCATATGGTTTAGGTGAAGATATTGTAAAACAGTGAATCCAAACCATGGGCCACTTAAAACTGTGTGAAAAATACCATTTTCCATTAACCACTATGAAATTTATTTCCCCATTTCACTTTCCCACCACTCATAACACCTCTAATCTACTTGAGATCTCCCTTTGGCCTCAACCCAAGATTTGATCCCTCTCATTCAATAAAACACTGAATCTCTCACCGGCTATCACATTGGATGCATATCAGTATACTCTTAATTCATATTCTTTCCTTTATTCCTTTATATAACCCTCATCAATACAATTTTTAGGTGAGATAATATTGCCTATTATTGATGAATTTATCTATATTTAATATTTATCTCTTTTGAGCCTGAATTAATGGATTATAACATAGGAGGAGAGTACTACCAAGATTAGGTATGTGGTATAGTAATTTGTACCTAAAGTAAATTTATTTTAAATTATGTGTTTTTATGATGTACACCAAACTTTTTGTGTATTTCCATAAAACTATTACATTACTTCATCAAATTTGTTAGTATTGTGAGAAATTACCTTAAACACCATTGTATAAAAGGGATGATGAACCCTCCAACTTGATAAAATTATTAAAGTGTGATTGTGAAACTCACCCTTGAATCATTGAAATTTTAAATGAAAAAACCACCTTCTAAGACATAAAAAATAATGAATGTAATTAGTGGATTAAACTTGATTAAATTAAATGTTAAATATTTTGTAAATAAATAATTTCTTTAAATTAAATCCGAAATTAATTTTAATAGTAATTACAATACATTGGCATGGTGATCCTTATACATGTGATACTCTCTCATGGGGGGCCGCATTTAATGTGATACTTGGGAATGGAATCCCTAGTTAAATGTAATAATCAGTCATCATGTCCCATATAATTTTTGTAATGGAGACCCATATACTTCTGATACTTGGGTATGTTGTCTCATATAATTTTGATACTCATGCATAACATCCATAGTGTAAGGTGTTACTCAGGCCTAGAGTCCTATATACTTGTGAAGCACAAGCATGGTTTACCACATTCATGTGATACTCCAGAATGAAATACCATATAATAATGGCACTTGGGCATGATGAACCATATGAATCATGATACCCCATCATGGAATCCCTGATTTATTTATGATTTTTGTACGACCATATATGGAAAGATGAGTTACACCTCCGGTCCTGGATAAAATTATCATATATATATATATATATGGATATATATTTATATATATATGGAATTACATATATAGACCATATATATACATTCATATATAAATATATAGTTATATTTTTTGTCTTTTTTTTATTTTTTTATATCATATTATATATGTCTGTACATGTTTAACTCGTGTACTTCGCTTTTGTATATAATATAGACTTGATATCATTTTTATTTGATATTGGTCCAACTTATGGATGTTTAAAATATTTGGATTCTGTATGCTTCTATAGATCATTTAATAATTTTTTTTCTCATTATTATTGTATACCATTGCGGTATAATTTGACCCAAATGGTATAATCTCCCCATCAAACCAATAAAGACACCACTACTAATTAGTAGCATTTGGAATATGTGGAGGTTCTATTGATGCCATAAGGCCAACCATAATCAGTTACCTTTGAGTGAACTAGGTATGAGACTTTACAAAGTGGTATCAGAGGCTCGTTTTCCTTTTTTCTTAAAGGTTATGATATTAGATAAGAGAGTACTGATTTTTTATAATTTTGTAATGAGTATGTACATGTGAGTAGCTGACACAAATATAGGGAAAATTAAAATTTCATAGGGTGGTATATTACTATTCTGGTTTTTCTAATTACAATTGTACTGATTTCACCAATATGCGATGCACATTATTTTTGAAATTATTATTGTTATTGTGAGTTCTTTTACCCTTAGAAAACGAGGCAATAAAGTAACATTTCATGCATCATAGTAGGAACCTGAGGATTCATATACCATGAATATTCCATGCCATATCTATATTACATATTGTTTTTCATATTGCATATTACTTGTGAGTTGATATTAGATTTAAAATATGTGAAATTTTTCTGCATGGATAAAATTATTTGATTGATTAAAGTGCGTGAATCAAAATAAAAAAGAGTTTTTCCATATTGATTGATGGAGTCACCTTAATTAACCAATTATTCCCTGTTTTGGCTATGAAACATTGGTTAAACATTTCTAAATGGTAGGTGGTTTTGATTATATGGAGGTCAATTATACCTTAAAAATCATATACTTATAAAAACTTGAAAATGGTGATTCATCAAATTGAATCATTCTATATGACCAGTTATATCCTAATACCAGATATCAGGGTTTGGTGGAAGTTACATGACATGACAACTGAAACATATACATATTATACATTTATAACTTGGGAATAGTGACTCATCAAATTGGACCATGATATATATATATAAACGTATATGAAGATTAGTGAATTATAATATTTAAATAAAACAGTTATCATTAAATGAGAATTCCAATTACTATGTAAAGGATGTCTTCCTCTATAAATTTAATTAAAAAATCCTTATACCATAAACTATTATATGTGATGTGAGACCTAGATCATAACCCAACAATAGTTGTGGGTAGTAGGATGTTTATTTTGTGGCCTTTTAATATTCTTTATCACATAGATCTGAATTTAATAGAATAGAGATATGTGTAACTATTATATATAAAGGTGACGAACCTATCTGTTTTTTTATCTATGATCATATAAATTTTTGAACTTATCTAAGGATTGTGTTTAGAATATGTAGATCTATTCCACCATTAATTCCTAGAGTCGTGCACCTAGAGGGTGGCAAAGACCTTTCTATAGAAGTTGTGGGCCTTGATCCACAAGTATTACCTTTAGTAGTTCCATCCCCGACAACTCATACAATTCTTAATCATGGTGCATATCATTAGTTTTAAGATATATTCCTTTGTTTTATGTGGTATGTGTATGGATCCCCATTAACACCCCCTACTATGGTAGAGTTTATTTGATAATTATAGCAAAAACAATTCACCTACCTTGTATGGGGATGGTGGCCCACTGGCTTCTAATTCATGGTTGTAGGATATAATATCAATATTCAAGCATCTAGAGAGGAGAGTCAAGATCATGAATTATATGCTTCATGATCCTTCTATGTGTTGGTGGGATGTTACTACATTGGCTAGTCATCATCAGAGTACGTTCTAGGAAGACTTACATATATCCTTATATGATTAATTCATTCTACATATGCTGAGAGAGGACCACACTATGAAATTTAAAAACCTATAGTAGGGTTTGGTTTATGTGACAGAATATTCATCTCATTTCATCAAACATCAACACTTCACTCTTACAATTGTATGTGATGAGATAAAAAAAATATGGTTTTAAGATGGGATCGGGTACTCCATAAGGTCATGCATGAATATATTCTAATTTCAACCATTTATGATATAATAAAATCAATCCCTCATTATTGAACGAAACATGAGGTAATATAACAATGTGGGATAGGGTGGTTCAATTCCGAGATTTTGAATTGATTCACAGAGTAGTAGGAAGAATCACCATGATTTTTCACACCTGGGAAGTAGCAATAACATGACACCTACTCATAGCTATGTTGTGTGTCATGGGTGTGGAAATATAGCGTATAAGAATCCCCATTTTCATATAGATTCCATCGAATACTGAGGTTATAAAAGGTTTTGGAATATTCCTTGTTTTTGAAAGACTTTCAATTTATTCCTAGAGGAATAGGATCTATATCTTCTCCACCGTCAGGATAGGGATTAGTAGAACCTCTCATGGTAGGTAATTAGAGCAATATAATATGATTAGTCTTAGAAGGTGTCTATGGAAGTGGTATCATGGATTCTAATATATTGTACTAGTAGAGAGGGCATATCTAGGGTAGTCAAGATGTATATTAGGGTCACAGGATTGGACATATCTATGTTGCACAACCTACATCAAATGGGAAGTGTGTTGGGCCTTATATGGCTACATGTAGTACTATATTTTCCACTACTATAGTTTCTTATTTATTTGATACATTAATTTCAAATTATTTAATATTTTTAGTACTTAAGGAATTTCTAGTCCTAGAGATAGAGTAATTTTTTGGAATAATGGATTTCAACTTTCCATTGAGAATCTAATATGAGAGTGTATGCTAGTGTAAGAAATTAAACCTTTATATAGGTGGTTATATTTTTGTATGGAACCTATTCATACATTAGATTATAGTTTTTGACATCATACTCATGATGGACTGGTTAGAACCCTATCATTATCAAGATGATTTATATCATTAGTGGGTGTCTTTCCCATCACCAGAGCTTAATAATTATATTCAAAAGGGAGAATGAGATGACCAAGTGAGTTAATATGGAAAAGGTCATCATGGTCTGGGTGGAGTGAAAAACAAGATAGCTAGTCTCTTTATGATCAATAAGGGAATATGGCATATGGAATTCCCTACCATTGTGGATAATTTTAGGGATGTATTCCCTAAAAACTATTCTATATTTCCTCTTATAATAGAGGTGGATTTCACTATTTATCTAGTTCAAGGAGCTACATAGGATTCCATTCCTACTTACATGATGAAAACTACTAGGATACAGGAACTCAAGAAATGACTAGATGATTTGGAAGCTAATGGTTTCATATAACCTAATATATCACCATGAGGTTCACCTATCCCATTTTCTAAGAAGGCGGATGGTAACCTTATTCAATGCATGGACTATCATAAGTTCAGTAAGATTATGGTTAAGAACTACTATCCACATCTTTTATAGTTGACCTCTTCAAACAACTCTGAGGAGTGAGGGTTTTCATGAAAATTTATTTTTGTTTAGGCTACAATCAGGTAAAAGTTAAACTTTTGGACATAACTTGTACATAGTTTCATGGAATGTATGACCTTTATAAGTACTGGGTCAAGTTTTCTAGTAACAATGAATTTCCTGCAATATTCATTCCTGTAATGAATCTGGTTTTAAACTTGTATCAAGATTCACTTGTGGTAGTCTTTATGGATGACATCTTGGTGTATTCTTGTACTTGATGTATTCATGATGAACATTTTAATACTATGAAAAATACCCTATGATAGAATAAACTATATGGAAAGCTCAAAAAATAAAACTTCTAGACTAATAATTTACACTTCCTCAATCACATAATAACATAAGTAGGAGTATCTATGGACCCAAAGAAGTTGAGAGCAACAGCTTCATGGGAACATCCCAAGAACATCTTCAATATACAATGTTTCGTGGGTCTAGATGGCTATTATATGGATTTTATTTAGGTTTTTTCATGCCTATAAGAACCTATTGTAGTTTTGACTAAGAATGGGGTCATGATTACATGGTATGAATCTTGTAATGTATCCTTTCAGGAGCTATAAGGATGACTGAATTCATCACCAATCCTAATGCTTAAAGATAAGGGAATAAGTAGTACGTTGTATTGTGGTTCATAATGTTTCAGGATTGGGGTAGTTTTGATGTAGGAAGATCGAGTTATGGTTTAAAAGTCTCTACAATTGAGGCCTCATGAGCATAATTACCCAACACACGATCTGCAATTAGTGTCTGTGGTTCACGCCATGCATTGTTAGATCCATTACTTATAGGGAGAGAATTTTGAGGTGTACGAGACCCAAAAAAGCTTAAAATGAATATTTAAAATGTGAAATAAATCTCAAATAGTAAGTGTGGGTTGAATATAAGTAGACCTTTAATTGTGAGATTTCTTATACATATCTGAAAAGGAAATTCCATTATTGAATCTCTAAGACGCAACACTCAGATGTTAGAAGTTGAAGAAGCTTGTAGTGAGTGGCAGTTGAAGGACCTTTTTTCAAAGGTGAATACAGATTTCTAGGGGTATCAAATGAAATATATTTTAGTAGTCTTAGTAGTTCTATATTATATTTAAAAATGAGTAATGTTTGTAAATATTCTAATCATGAGGATCTGGTCCTATAAGTGAGTGTTTTTGGAAAAGACGCACTGTTTTGATGGGTTGTTGACGAGCATGGGGACCTGTGCATTTATGTATCTATATGGGTTCCTGTAGACGTACATTCCAAGTAGATGTGAGTGTTTGATACATTTTTATGGTCATTACTTATTGGTGTTACTAATATGTATCATGTATTACACCCCTAGTATTGATGGTCATCAATGAACAGGAAATAACATGTTTAATCACCTAGTGTTCCACCTTTGAATAGGTAAAGGAAGAACACCATTAACTAGTAGGGATTTTGTTGTAATTTTTGATTACTATGTTGAAATTAGATTGAATCGTGATGGATTTTGAGATGGGGTTTTCAATATCCTCTTGAGGTAGTGATGAAGTATAGCTGATTTTCAATATGTTGACCAAGGTCACAAACTTTATACCGACTAGAGACACCTTTTTAGTGGAATATATATGAATTTTATATGTCAGAGAGATCATTTGACTTCATGTAGTTCCACAAACTATTGTATCAGATAGAGGTGATCAATTCACATCAGAGTTCTCATAGGGGTTAGAGAAGTCTCTTGACAAACACATGCTTCTGTAAATAAAATTCACCCATATTCTGATGAGAAATATGAACATGTGTTTTAGATATTAGAGGACATACTTTGATCGTGTTTCCTTGATTTTTGTGGTTCTTTGGAGAAACACCTATGTCTCACTGGATATTCATACAAATACATATTCTTGGATTCAATAAAAATTGCTCCATATGAGGACCTATATGGTAGGCCAGGCGGTTCACCCCTATTCTATTCAGAGGTAGTAGAGGCATAGCTTCTAGGATCTCATATCTTCTTGGAGACTTTGGAGTAGGTACAACTTATCAATAAGAATATGGATACCGATTTGTCTAGCTTGAAATCGTATACAGGTGATTTCCAACAACCACCAATGTTTGAGGTGGGACATCAAGTCTTCTTGCATGTTTCATCAAGGATGGTTCATTGATAGATTCAGAGGTAGGGAAATATATCCCCACATTATTTCCATCCATTTGAAATCATAACTACAAATCCTACCTTTAATAGGGCTGACCATTATGAGTGCTAGAAAAAATCATTGATGAAGGATCCGTTTATCGGCACAAAAAAGAATTGATAAAGGATAAATTTTATGATAGATTATTCTTAGTGATTATAAAAGTTAGCATTTATTAGTGCTTTTTTAGCATTAATGAAGGGTAACCATTATTAGTTCTTTTATTTAGAGATGAGAAAATGCACTCTTTATCAGTGCTTAATTTTTAACATTGATAAAGGGTACCATTTATTAGCGATTCATTTTTAGAACTTATAAATTCATCCTTTATCAGCACTTTTTTATCACTGATAAAGTTTCTAAATAATATAAAGTAATTAAATGAATAAAAAATAGAACATGAGTACATTAAAAAAATATTAAAAATTTCCATTAATAAATTAATTATTGATAAAAATGAATAAATTGATTATACTATATATAAATCAGATATATTTATATATAGTATAAATTATATATGTAGATATATAGTAATGTATATAAATATGATTTATATCATACAAAATATTTATCCTTTACATAAAATCATCTTATATTTATTGAAGAATGATTTATTATTAAAAATTCATATGAATTAAAAACATTGACTAATTCCATTGAGTAATGGAATTAATTAAATGTAGTATGATTTTTCAATTCAACATACATCAAACGTGTGCTATATTTACTTCAAACACATATATGTTATTAATTCATTTTTATATACAACACACACACACACAAATATTTACATAATTAATGAAATCTTATATAGAAATCCAAACACGAAATATTTATGTAATTTTTTCAAAATTTAGTAATCATTTTAGAATATTATTGTAACATGACTCTTTTAATATATCATGTGTTTAATCAACAAATTTAATATATTTTTTATTAATTTTATTATATTTATGTATAAATTCATTTATAATTTTTTTGGGTTTTTAATCAATGTCTATTATATATATATATATTTACAATATTTTAATAATTTCATTATGTATTCATTTTTATTTAAATATATATACATATATTCTTATTAATTTATATTTAATTAATAAAACTTATCAATTTTTTTAATATTTTTAACGTGTACTAATTTTTAGTTATTAAATTTCACTCATTTTTAACATGTATGCACTTAATATTAAATATTCATAAATAAATATTTATATGTAAATATATTTATCATATATTTAAACCTTTATAAATTTATAATTATAAATAAATATATATTATTTTATAAAGAGTATTTATATAATTATTAATAAATAATTATACATTGTTTAATAATTATAAAATTATAATAATTTTTTTAAATAATTAATATATTAAATATATTTATATTTATAAATATTTATTAAATATAAATATAAATATATAAATATATTCAACCATATAAATATTTAATTATATAATTATTATCTTTTAAAAAAGGATTTATATAATTATAAAAATATATTTATATATTTAAATAATTATAAAATTATAAAAAAATTAAATAATAAATATCTTTACTATATTTTTATGTATATATATTTATTTAATATATATATAATTATATAATTATATAATTATTTTATTTATTTTATTTATATTAGTAATTATAAAACCATTATCTGTGCTTATTAACTTAGTGATGATAAAATGGATCGTTATCAGCGGTTTTTTGGAAGCACCGATAAAAGTGTCTTGATCTATTTAAATAACCCCAACTATCACGATCCGATCACGATATCTAAATCTTTTTGTTGAATCCCATATATCTGATGCTCTTCCTTGTCGAATACAAGCTCGAATCAATGATATAATCAAGGATATAGCAATTACAATGCTCAACTCAAAGGCTTGAATGATTCAAGGGTTTAAAAAATACTAGGCTCGAATGAAATCTAGTTTTGGTGATATCTCTACTTTCTCTCATATTATTCAATTCTCTAATCCATTTTATGTTATATTCTCCTCCTCACCCATTGATAGCTTGTTTATCGTTATCTATTTGCGAGTCATAGCATTGATTTTACCAGCGATTCATAGTGTTTTTGTCATCATTATTTCTTATATTCATTACAAAAATATTTCATCACACACTATTATTTTATAAATGATCCCCATTTAAAATCTATCTTGAATATGGTAGACATTGATGAAAATATTGGGAATGATATTGTGACCACTAGACATGTATAATGGGGTTCTCTTCATTCATTTAGCCTAATGTATGTGGAAGGTAATAGTTATTATCCAATGTTGAGGGATGCCTCCTACCATTAGACTTTGTAAATACTATTCCTAACACACATGTGATAGAATTCACTAGTTCAATACATGGGATAAAAAATAAATGGTGGTTAGGTGAATGATATTTATCAATTCTATATTGTGATAAATAAATTGGGACAACACATTAAGAAAACAAATTAAGAACATATATGGTAAACCACCTAAGGATTAATCATTCTTTCAGATAATATTGTATTTATAATCTTATATTTTTATTATTGCTATTATTTTGTTTGCATCAATTTTCAAAATTAATTTTGATTCATTTTTTCTATCAATATATAAAATATTTTAAATATAATAATGTAATAGTTAGAGTGAGTGATCCAAAATAAAATCACTAAGGGGATGACCATGGCCATCAACTGTGTTGTACTAATGGGGATTATAAATATTATTTTTTACCACCCCATAATATGTGTATCTTATAATCAATCCCCTAATATAATATATAATTCTTTACAGTAAAATGAAACTCATTATTAATTCTTCTCCTTAAAATTGTAATCCCCTTCACTGCATTATAAATATATGGATAAAACATAGTACATATGATATAAGTATAAAATTAAATGGGTGAAATGAAATACTCATCATAGTGCATTTCATTATACTTTTAGGGTCAATATATATTATATTTAATAAACTCCAACGGTTGTTTCCCTTAAATTTATAGTTTATTATTTTAATTATTAATAGTATCCCCATTCTAATTAATAAAAAATATCTTGCAATTTTACCTTTTCATCATACGAAAATATCAACCCACCCTTTTTAATTTAGTATCTAAATTTCTTATTATCAAATAGGATCAAATTTTCACTACCACAAATTAATTTCCTCTTTGAAACACAATTAAAAAAAATTACTGACCACAAATTAGAATATTATTCAGCTAGTTTTTTATACCATTGTAAAAATATAAAAATCCAGTTAATGATAACCCCCTCATTAATCCTTCTTAAAAATCACTTCATTTCCTTCATCACATATCTTATAAAAACTACGAATTTTTTACTTTAATCCATCAAAAATAGATATTTCTTTAACACTTCATTTTGTTTCCAACATCATTAAAATGAAACCAATTTATCTTAAGAGATACTACATTTCAAAAATAATAAGTGCCCTTGGAACATGTCAAAAATATTTAATTACAATAATTTACCTATTCTGTGAGGTTAAAAAACAATATCTAATGCGAAAGGATGTTTCTTTCGTAAATCCTTTTGTATGACATCAATAATAAATTCCTTTTTCCTTACATTATTTTCATAAAAATAAATATTTAATTCATTCTTCACATTCATATATGTTTTTAGAAAATATTTAAAATCCTTCGTCCAACCGTTTAATTTGTCAGATGTTCAATATAGTTCATTCTAATGTTTAAATTCATCATCGAATTTTACACATTATGACTAAAATTTTATACTATGTTCCAAAAATTAGCATAGAAACCATAATGGGAATGAAAATAATATTTTCTTATAAATCATACTCTTCATCTACATGAAAATAATTTATGTTTTCAATATTATAGACATAATTATTAAATCCATTTTTCAACTACAAATTTTGAGATGTTTAAAATATTTGTCATTATTAGGTATATTCTTTTCAAAAAAATTAATTTTCTCATCCCGTGTAGATTTTTAATTGAACTCGAAATTATAATTTTGATATTTTTTCAAATATTTTATATATCATTAAAATAAAATTAAAAAATTCATTATGTTGTTGCATCAGATGTCCCAAAAAATCAAATAGAGGTTATCAAGTTCAATATATGTTAGAATAATTACTAAAAATTATTTTTTGGTATTCCTTATTTTATGAGAACTTGTATTGGTTCCTACCTAAAGAATATGTGATTACTATCCATGAAATTATCACAAATGGAAAGCATAATCTATTTTATAGAACATAATATAGTGCAGCTATCAACCTCATTTGTTTCATATCCCAAACAATTATTATTGAAACTTTTTATTGAGACTCATCCCCAATATCTTTTGTATTTCATGCATTACTCTGACCAGTATTCATATCATGTATGACTACTTATTATAGTATATCAGGGAACATAGGTTCATGTCTACAAGATATAGAGTATGAGTTTCAAACAACAAAATGCAATGATAACTATTCAGGTGATGAGCTATAGAGGATAATAGTTTTGTATAACTTTCTTCTTTGGATGAATTCATAGGATATCACCTACCATAGTGGAGTAATTCTTTTCTTAAATTCAATTACCCATTTTTTTCAAAGCATACTAAAATTATATGAAACAAAAAGATATTGAGTTTACCTTATTAGAATTATCTATGAATTTTATCTTTTATAATGAATATCCTAGGTGTATTTATTTATTTATTGTAAAAAATGAATATTTTATAAACCCAATATGATGGATATGAATTGAAAATTGTTTCTTGCTGATCATTTGGAAAATTATTACAAGGATAGAGTTAAAGAGTTCATTATATTTTTAAAATATCATGCATAAGAGAATTCTCAAATCCATTTCTTATGTTTACACTGTTATTATTTAAGAAAAATATGTATAGTAGAGTTGGAAGAACATTTGATTTTTCACATAATCGTTCAGATCTATAAATGTTGGACTAATCATGGGAAAAAACATAACAAGCACACCAATTAGGATGATCCTATGTTTTATGGCGCATTTGATATTAATTCCAATGTAAATTATAATGGAGATAACATGGATGAAATGAAAATAGAAATTGAAGACAACCATCATGATTATCCGAAGTTTTTTAAGAATTTAATTATATGTTATAAAAGACCATTTTATACCATTTGTACTAAATACAAAACACTGGGAGCTGTATTGAAGACATATAATTTGAAAGCAGGAAGTGGATGGAGACACACATTCTTTACAGAACTACATGGTAAATTGAATGATATGCTACTAGAAGAAAAATAACTACCATGTGAAACAAATGATGAAAAAAAATATACACTCAATGGAAATGATCTCTTAAAAATATATGATTTCTTGAATGGCTGCATATTATTTCTCAAGGACCATGAATTTCTCATAAAATTACTTAAGTGTGGAACAAATTGATATAATAAAAATGAATAAAATACTTCAAAATCTATATGGTACTTTCATATAATTCCATGTCTAGAAGACTATATGAATTTCATGAAACTACAAGACAGTAGACATGGAATATGGATATGAGGCATATAGATGGGAACCTATGTCATCCAATATATTGTCCTCTATGGAAGAAAATTGATTTCGGGTATCCAAATTTTTTAAATAAACTAAAAAACCTTATTCTTTCATTGTATATGGATGGAATAAATCCTTTTAGAATATAGAGTAGTACTCATAGTATATGGCACATTATGATTGAAAATTATAAATTTCCTCCATAGTTATTCATGTAACAAAAATAATTTTTGTTTTGTTTATGATCATATCTGGACAAAATCATCCAACCAATGATATTGTTTTCTATTTGGCTCCACTAATTAATGTTCTCAAATTGACCTGGGATACATGTTTTATAGTATACGATTCACATTGAAGTGAATAATTCACATTGAGGGCCATGTGGTATGGCATGATAAATGACTTACCACTTATGTAAATGTATTCAGCTATAACGTTAAAGGATTGGTGGGGTGTCACATTTATGAAATATAACTATACTCAATTCATTTGAAAAATTCCATAAAAACAATATTTTTGAAAACATCAATTTTTTTTACCTTGATGACATAAATAACGATCCTAGATAAAATCATTAACTGGAAATATTGAACAAGGTATAAAACTTTCTCCACTTATGGGTGATCAATAGTTCAATAATGTATAAGATATGAACACTATTCTCCATTAACCATTTTAAAAAAACTATATAATGTACATTAGAAGATGGAATCATTTTTATTTGAATTACCACATTGGAATTTTTTGTATGTGAGACAAATTCTTGATTAGACACATGTAGAAAAAAATACATTTTATAATTTCATTGGAATGTTACTAAATATTCCTAAAAAAATAAATATTTCATTAAGGGAAAAGTTTTCACTGGTGAAGGTTAAAGGGTTGAGTTTTCTTCCTTATATAGCTTTCACTCTATCTAGACCAGAAAAATTGAAATCGTTCCTAACAATTAATATTGTAAAAGATCTAGAAGGGTATTCATCAGATATCAATTATGTAGTGTCAATGACTATTTTGTAGTTATAGGGAGTAAAATCACATGACTGTCATATTTTGATACATGATTTGATTCCTATTACTATCTATTTAATTCTTCGTAAAAATTTATGGAATTCATTAACTAGACTCTACATATTTTTTCAGATGAAAATATAGTATAGTTATTGACCTGACAAATATTTAAATTAGGAATAGAGATGTTGTAGTAATATTATGTGAATTAAATATGTTATTCCCATAATCATTCATTGATATAATGTTCCACCAAATGGTTCACTTGGATAGAGATTATCAACAATGTTTTCCAATCCATTATATATGGATTCACCCCATTGAATGGTATATGAAGGTTTTAAAAATGTATGTCAAGAATCTAAGTCGTCTAGAAGGTTTTAATGAAGAATACTATATTGTTGAAGACAATATTGAATTATGTACCGATTACCTATCAAATGTTGACAACATCGATCTGCCAAATCCTTTTCATAGAAAATACCTTATGGGTGATTGTATTTTTAGAAGAGTTATTGTTAAAATTACCTTGATAGAGTGTTTAGAACCACACCTTTAATTATACATATCTGTAAAGATGTTGATCTGTACATTGAACCCCACAAAGAGATTCTTAGATATTTTAATCCATTATGGGATGAAGTATTGATATAAAATAAACATAATATACAGTTTATAGGATGGTTTTCTGATCAAATTTATAAAGAGTTATCTAAAAATAACAATTCAATTGCTGAATAACATTGACGGCTAAAAAAGGGAATAAATCGAATTTTTATATATTACACTTGCTTTGTAATCAATGGTTATACATTATATAAAAAACATGATGAGTTAAATATGATTCTAATCAATGGTGTTACAATTATGGTGGAAGTGATCCACATATATAATTACAAGAATAAAAATCCAATTTATGTAAATATTTCTTGTTTTTTCATTGTCAGACAGATATACAAGTTGGATTATATTACATTTCAAGTGCTGATTTTCTTTTTTATATGGGTTGAAAATATGAATGTAGTGAAATTTGATGAAATGAGATCTCTTAAAGTAAATTGCAGCATGGAAGGGGGAAAATGGACTATTCATAATTTAATCACAATCAGTTCATGTATTTTATGTATTAGATCTATAATAAAATAATTTGTCGACTATATTATTGGAAACTAGAAAAATTTGAGTCAGATAAATATTCAATCAAGGTTGACCCTTTTATTTAGAGATCACAATTAGTTAATACTAGTCCTAATGTAGAAATTATATTCTATAATTTAGGGGGACCACAAATAGGGGATTTGGATTCAATATAGGAGAACCAAATCCCTAAAACGTTTTTAAAAAGAAATATCATTCAATGGGAAGTTAAAAGATTTTTTTAATATACTATTTTTTCCTCAAAATATTATATATTTACTACTAAATTAACATAATTTAAGTTAAATGACTAACTAATTATGCAAACAATGTCTTCTACACATGATAATGATACCAATCCCATAGGAAAACATACTATAACGAATAAAACACATTGGGAATATGTAAAGGTAATGTTATGATATACTTTACCTGTTTTTTAGAAAAATATATAACAAAATGTTGAATTAATTTTCATTATTCCTTGCAGAGTTTTTTTATTTAATAAATTTTTCTTATTTTTCATGCATTTTTTCACTAAACATTTCGTAGTCTACGTCTCCTTTAAAACCTTATCACCCATGCAGTGAGGTCATTTATCACTTTCCATTAAGTTCTATCAAGTTTTTTTATAGGAAGAGAAACTTTAATGCCTCTACTCAATCACATCTTTAATATTGATGATTTCATAGTAAAATCATTATCCATAGAATTAATGTGTTGTTTAATATTTATGATTAATTATTTAATATTTAGTATTACTCACATAATAATTTTTTTCTTATATAGGTAGAATCTTTTTTGAGTTGGGATGGTTGATCGATGATTCAAATTCTCATGAGATATTACACTTTAGGCCTCCAAATGAGATAATGACAACAATAAATTAGGTTAAAATGTGTACAACCATCATGAAATAGTGAATCCACACAACTTATTTAATTAATTTTTTTAGATTTTTATCTAATGTTTCAAATATTATTTCCTTATTATTTTTATGTAATACTTATTTAGTTTTTTCATAGATCTTTTTGGAAGTCATATTTTACTTTTAACAATACAAAACATGCCAAAAAACAGATAACATTTTTATTTCTACCAATGTTACCATGCTTCCCATTTAATTTCTTTATAGAACATCCAACACTATAGTCCGATGATCAATTTTTCATGTTGGCAGCTCAAAAAAAGTCAATGGCATGAGTGGAAACCTTTGCAGATGGGATTTTTTTTGAGACTTTGGGAGGTGTATGAATCATCCACAGCTCAATATAACTTGCAATGTGACAATTTTGACTCAAAATGATTCTTTTTATTTGAAATTGACATTAATTTTTGTAAAAAAAAGATAGCTGACATACTCAATACAAAGAAAACACATTCATAATAACTTTAATTCTGTAAGACAACAATCCATAAGTCACTTTTGAATTGTAGGAATTGGAAACATATCAATCATATAGATGATGTTATCAGCCTGAATCGAAGGATGTGTTTCTAGTTTAAACTGACATCACAGTTAAAAAGAAAGGCAATATACTCAAAACCATGAAAACACATTCAATTAGTTTTGAAACTTTATTAAAATTACCCATATATCATTTGGGATAAGTAGGAATTAGTTACACCTCAATCTGATGTACGTTTTGACCGATATGACTCGAAGTGAAACGTTTTATTTAGATTTTACATTAATTTTACTAAAAGAGAAAACTGATATACTCATAAAAAACAAATTCATATTATTTTAATACATTAGGAAAATGATCCACAAGTCATTTGTGATGTGTATGAAGTATTTGAATCTAAATATGATACACTAGCTGCTCAGTATGACTCAAATTATCCTTTATTAGTTTAAAATTTACATTATTGTTCAAAAAGCATCACTAAATGAAAATGGATAAAAAGAACTCATATTTTCATGATAATTTAGGAAAATAAACTATAATTTATTTTTGAGGTGGAAGAGTTTTTATCATTTCAAACCGATACATGATGTGATTAGTATGACTCAAATTATGTGTTTCTAGTTTAAAATGACAACTTATTTAGAAAGAAAAGTGAAACACTCAAAACTAATCAGCCACATTCCAATTGTTTTTATTCATTATAAAAATGACCCTAAGTCATTTTAAATGTGTAGGAATTATCCAAACCTCAATATGACATACAGTGTGACCGGTATGAATCCATGTACATATTTTTATTTGAAATTTATATTAATTTTTAGTAACAATGACAACTAACATGCTCAAAACCAATAAAAAAATTAGAAATGTTTATAAAAATTATTAAAATGATCCATAAAACATTTGGCACAATTAGGATTTAGTCTCACCTCAATCCAATGCGTGGTGTGGATGGAATGACTCAAAGTATGCCTTTTTATATAAAATTGACGTTAATGGTATTAAAATAGACAACTAACGAACTCCAAAGCAATAAAATTAATTCCTTTTGTTTTTATAATTTAGTAAAATTATCCAAAATTCATTTTTTATCTTTAGGAATCATCCTTACCTCATTCTGACACATGATGTCTCCAATATGACTCAAAGGGCCAATTGTCGATTTAAAACTGACATTTTAGTTAAAAAAGATTCACTCAATGAAAAGTGAGAAATCATTATAAAATAGTCTTGATAATTTTGTAAAAATATTCATAGGTAATGTTTGGTGTTTAGTAATTATTCTCACATCAAACTAAAACACAATGTTTCTGGTATGACTCAAAGTGGCTATTTCCAGTGTAAAAAGACATCTTGATAAAAAAGACAATTGACATACTCAAAATAAAGAGAAAACATTCTAATTGTTTTGATAATTTATAAAAAAATATCCAATTTTCATTTTGGACATGTAGTAATAAGACTCTCTTCGATCTGATTCATGGTGTGACCGGTATGAATCCAAATGCATCTTTTTATTTAGAATTGTCATTAATTTTTGTAAAGAAGAAAATTGACATACTCAGAAATGAGAAAACACATTTATATTTTTTTGATACATTATAAAAATGATCTATATGTAATTTGGGACCTATATGAATTATTTTTACCTCTATTCAGTTCACAGTATAACGGTTATGATTCCAAGTGTGTCTTTTAAATTTAAATTGACATTAATTTTAGTGAAAAAGAAAATAGACATACTCAAAATTATTAAAATAAATTTTGATGGTTTGGAAACATTAATTAAATGATCTATAAGCCATTTTTAAAGTGTAGGAATGAGTTTTACCTCAATTTGATACATGACGTTCTTGATATGAATCAGAGTGCCAATAATCAGTTTAAGATGGAAAATTTATTTTAAAAATTTTTACTCACTGAAAGCTGAGAAAAAAATCAAATATTATTTATAATTTATGAAAACCATTCATAAGTAATTTTCACATGGAGTAATTAGTGTCATGTTAAAACTATAAAGGATTTTACTAGTATGACTCAATGTAAGTGTTTCAAGTTTATAATAACATCTTAGTAGAAATAGATGTGACATTCTTAGAACTAATAAAACACATTCATGTTGTTTTAATAAATTATTAAAATGATCAATAAGTCATTTGGGATGTGTAGGAAATAGTATCACCTCAATTTTACCCTTAGTGTGACCGTTATGAATATGATAGTGTTTTTTTATTTAAAATTTAAATTAATTTTTGGAAAAAAACTTACATTCTAAAAATTATGAAATGACATTAAGATGGGTTTTTATCTATAGAAAAATGACCCATAATTCATTTGTGACATTTATGAACTATACTCATTGGAATACGACATACTATATGATTGGTATGACTCCAAGTGAATCTTTTTATTTAAAATTGACATTATTTTTTGTAAAAAAGACAAATGAAAAAAATCAAAATCGAGAAGACACATTCAAAAGTTTGTGCTACTTTTGGAAAACAATAAATAAGCCATTTGTGATTTATAGGAATTATCCACACTTCAATCCTATATAATATGTTCCTGGTAATACTCAATGTATCCGTTATTAGAATAAAATTGACATTTTATTTCAAAAAGTTTAACTCCATAAAAGCTGAGAAAACCAACTCAGATTATCTGGATATTTTTTTAAAATAATTAATAATCCATTTGTGACATATAGGAATTAGTCACATGAAAAACCAACACATGATGTGACTGGTATGGCTTAATGTACATTGTTCTAGTGTATAATGAAATTTTAGTAAAAAAGATGAGTGAAATATTGAAAACTAATTAAAGTCATTGATATTGTTTTGATACTTTTTGAAAATGATCCATAATTAATTTAGGAAAATTATAATCACCCACACCTCAATATGACATAAGTTATGTTAGGTATGACCCCAATTTCTTCATTACGATACATACATGTCATTTTAGTTTAAATTGCATATCCCATCACCAAAACATAGAAAATGAGCCTAGACTATTTTCTCATAATTATATCATCTATTACTAAATATTTTTCCTAATAATTTATATCTTATAATTATTTAATTAATTTTCATAGATATAATAAATATAGATGAAAAAGAAATGTCCTGACATGCAAGAATCAACCGCAACTCAATCTGATACACAATGTTCTTAGAATGACATAATGTTTAGTTTAAAATTAACACATTATTATAATTTATTTCATTATATTATTTCTAATAAAAGAATGTTTTTCTTATACTAGTTCATTATTTTTCTCAACCAGGGGTGGTTTTTTAGGGACTATCATGAGTTGGGGTAAGGATCAAAAGGCAAATGAAGATTTATGTTTTTGAATGTCTGTAATAATTTGTACTTATGTAAAAGTATAATCCAATGTTTGAAATGTATATAATATCGTAATTTTTCCTTTTATTTATGTTGAAAATTTTATTTTATTTAAATTATATATTGGTAGTTAATTTTGATGATTTTTTGTTGTGTTTCTGGCATTGCATTGTGATATTATAGCACAATCCCATAGTGGTAAAGTGTGATGTCAAAACACAGTGCAATATACCCCTTTATTAGTGCTTTTACAAAAATCGATAAATATTAAATTTATCTCCACTAAATAAAAACATTGATAAATGTTTTCCTTTATCAGTACTTTATTTAGCACAGATAGTGGGACCCATTATCTTTGTTTATTTAGCACTAAAAAAATCATAGGGATTTTAATCTTACTCAGGTAGGTAATGATTCTCTAGTGCTAATAAATTCCATTTTTAGTGTTGTTAAAGGTCTATATTGTAGTGGTGGATCTTAGAGATACTCAAAATAGTATACTATTGGGTAGATCCTCCTTAGAGGTACTAGTCTATGCACAACATCTTCCATGTATCTCAGCTTTGTTGTTATTTTTCAAAACTGTCTAATATATTTGATAATGAGGATTTTGAATATGAAGTTGATGATTCCAATATAAAGTATCCTATGAGGACAATTGATCATGAGAAAGAAGGTTATTTGTGGAATGTCAATTACTTTGGTATGCGTGCTATGGTAGCATGGAAATATATAGGATGAAACTTGGGAGAGAGATAATGGCATAGTAATACTGTAGCGGTACTGTAGTAGCAACGACACTATAGCAACGACATGTACTTTAGCAGAAGCATGTCACTATAGCGGTGGCAGAGCACTGTTGCGGTGGCGGGTACTATGTGGTGCTATAGCTGGCCGGTACTGTAGAAAAACTATTCACAGAATGAGCCTTGGGACAAAAAATTGGGCCTACTGGCCATGTAATGGGATAAATTCCCACTAGGCCTTTGGGCTATGTAATGGGTCTCCCTCTACCCTATTACATAGGTATTTGCTTTGATTTAATAATAAATGAGGATTCAACCGCAACCTTTAAAAAATGAGTTTTGAACCCTTCAAATATCATTAAATATATTGTGCATTAATGGATGATCATTCAGAGTCTAAGGAGCAGTTTAAGAGAATATAGATGTCATTTAAAGCCTATAGTAATTTTGGAAAAGCAAACTCAGTCACATGGTTAGCACATGATTAAAAAAACCGTGCAACGCAACTATGTGGGCCTTGAGGGGTGATTAATTTTCGTTTAAACCTTGAATGGGGTTCTGAATGGACATACAATAGATATACAAAAAACTATTACGGAGAAACATAAGTGTTTCACGATTTCTCCATACTGTGCACCCAATCGAATGCGTAATTCCACTTAACTAGTGATACCACACATTTTAGGTGCACATTTTTTTAAATCATGTGAAAAAACCAGGAACCTCTAGAAAGAGTATTAAATTCCCATTTTTACTTTAAATCATTTTAAGTTTATTTACTCTCTTTTCTCCCCAGACATAACACCTCTATTCATCGAGAGAGTTATCTTAGACCATATCTTAGGCTTTGATATATATACTTCTACCAGAGTCCATATCTCACACCATTCATCATGTTGGTAGAGTACCAGTAAGCAATTAATTCATATTCCTTCATTTCTTTGTTTATATCTCCCACATGAATTCTATCTCTAGGCATGCTAATATGCCCTATTCTCAAGGCATTTTTCTATTTCATTAGTTTCTCCCATTTCACCCTGAATAAATAAATGAAAATGGAAACATAGAGTACTACCAAGCTAATATACGTTGTCTAGTACTTTTTACTCAAATAATATATTTTTATATCATACACCATCACACCACATTCTTCAATCTCAATAATTTTCCCTAAAACTATAATTTTACTTAATTTAATTTGTAAGTTATGTTGGGAATTATGTAATAAAAAATTTTCATACAGAGAGGATAACCTATATGACTAAATCCACCTCTTGAAGTGTGATTATGAAATGATCCCTAACTCATTTATTTTTTTAATGGACAAACCACCTTCCTAGTGGTTTGTCTTAATCCCTAAATGAAATGAATATTTTGAATAAATTGTAAGTAGTTGGAATAACCAAGTCACGTGACTTATATGTTATTAGTGGAGTATTCCATTGATTAAATTAAATGTTAATGTTTTTAAATAATATTTTGGATCATATTATATTTTTATACCAATTTTAATACATGAGATTTTGGACCCCTATACATGTGATACTCAGTCATGGCGTCTTGAGTAAAATTTGACACACATTCAGGGCATACTCTATTAAATGTGATACTTGAGAAGGGAATCATATATACTTGTGATAGTCAGGAATGGTTCCAAATATACTTATGATAGTCATTCATGGAATCCCAAATTATTTTGATACATGGCCATGGTATCCGAATTTAAATGTGATACTTGTAAATGGTGTTCTATATTCTTGTGATGCATGGGAATGGTTTCCCATGTTTAAGTGATACTCAAGATTTAATTCCCATATAGTTATGATGTTCAAGCAAGGTTAACCATATGATTGATGATGTCCAAGCATGGATACCCTTATCATTTTATGAGATTCATACAACCATATATTGACCCCTGAGTTATAAATCAGGTCCAAGATATAATTACTATATATATATATAGATATATTTTTTACTACATATGTAGACCATAAATAATAATACACACATATATATATAGTTACATGTTTAGAGATATCTCATCTAAGGCTGAAGCATGTAGTGCTATCCTGTTGTCCTTTGGCAACCAGAACTGGATCGTTTATAATTTTTTATTATAGCATTGTAGTAGATTAAAATTGATAATTTTATTTGCATCAACTAGCCATTGTTGGAAACCATTGGTTGTTCCCTATTAATTATATCTTAGACCCTATTTAGACTACCAATTTTTAACCATAGAGATATTACAGATGCATGTAGTGATAAAGGGAAGCATCCAACTTTTAAAGCCTAATAATTTGTACTAATATGAAGTATGGTAGTAGAGGTCCAAGATTATGTTAATGTTTATAGTGGGGATTTTTTTACCCTTTTTATATTTTTGTATATCATTTTGTATACTTCTATACTTATGTATCCTTTGAACTTATTTTTGGTATAGCATATAGTGATAATACCATTTTGTATATGATACTGATCACACGTTTTCTAGTTTACTGTTTCAGGAAGATTTATTCTCCCGATCATCACATATTATTTTGTTTCTATATATTATAGTTAATGTATACTGATGTGATGCACTTAGATCATGAGGTTATAGTCTCCCCACCACACCACCATTGATTATTACTATTACTCGAAAGCCACTAGAATATAGGGGTGCTACGATTGAGGATATTTGTCCAACTAAATTGTGTTACTTATGACTTAACTCGGTATGGGACATTACCCAAACTATATTGTATTCAATAATTCTGTACTTTATTGTATGTATACAGGGGATTATGATGCATGCAAATTATATTTTGGGACATGTAAATGTCCCTATGATCTAGATGTGGTGTGTAGTATTAAGGACCTTATCATATTATATTTTGATAATAATGCACTTTTGAGGTAATATCCTAAATAAAACATTGATAATTAAAAAACTCTTGTTGATAAATTAGGATTGTTTTTTATGAAAAAAATAGTTTATCAATGATAAACACCTAAAAATTACATTAAAGTATTTAGGTATGTGTAAAACAACTGTTAACACATTAGAATATTCAATATAATATTTTAGGAGTCATAGGCTAAATTAGTGTGAGAATATGAGGCCCGTAAAGCTTAGAAAAAATGGAATAAAAATAGTATCTATATTATATTAATTATGTTCATTTTATTCAAAATAGTTGAATATGTACAAAATTGTGTTTCATATGACAAATCTTAGAACACTATTAGGTCAGGGATGGAGTTTTCACCATAGGTGGGCTATAACATTTGAAAGCCACCAATGTTTGGATGTCTCTCTCATGATAATAATTTATTTTATGATTTTTATTATATTTATTTTTTAAAATTATCTAATATTTACCAAATGGTGTGGATTATAGGAACTATGAATCAACTATTGTGTCTGGAACATTGGTTTTACCCTCGGAAGGGTATAAATTTCATACATTACAAGAATATGGTTATTCTTACCATAAAATCATGTTACATAGAACTTTATTAACATAATTAAATCTATTAAGTTAATTAATAAAAGGGAATTTTTCATCTTCATTACCATTTCTACGGCACACCACCATTAATGTGTATGAGTTTTTTATAGCTTTGTTTCTTCACTCGTTTTGACTAAAAAAGTTTTGGTAATAAGTTGCAATAATCTAAACAATCTGTATTGATATTTTTAGTGAATAACGGATTAAAACAGAAATTTAATTTTCAGTTTTGGAAAAACCATTAATGCATTTATACACCATCAATTATCTGTGTTCTCTACATTGGAATTCTACAAACGATTCCGAGAAAACTTCCTAAAGAAACCGATCATTCATCTGGTGACATTGCCACCTTTTTCTGGTAGTTTTAGCTCCTTCCTGTAGGGAAAAGATGTCCCACCATAGTTTTTATATCTTTATTTTTTATGTATTTATTTTTTGTTTTCCTTAAATGCTTAAAAAAATAATAGAAATTAAATAACATAATAATCCTAAAATTTATGCATGATAAATTAAAATGGATTTTCAAAAGGTTACTCTTTGGAAAATTATCAATATATATATAATAATAGATATATAGATATAAATATATATATTTATATATATCAATAATCACTTTGTATGATTATAAATAATTTATTAAAATTTCCAAATGAAAATTATATGGTTTATCAAGAAATTATTAGTAAACAAATTATCTACAAATAATGTCTTTTTAAAATTATCAAAAGATATTTATATATATCTATATATATATATATATATATAATCACTTGAAATTTTATATATATTTTTATTACAATTTAATTATTAATGTGTAACTGCATTACTTAACTAAGGATAAATGTTTGATTTTCGCAGACAATAATTTTCTTTATTTTTCAAGGAATAATTTCATGAGATTATCAAAGATAATTTAATCAAAATTATAAAAGGATAATTATAGGGTGATTATATTAAATTATCATACAATAATTTATAATATATTATTATAAAATAAGGATCAATGGATAAATAATTATCTAATATAATTATCAAACAAGATTATGAGATGATAATTTTCATTAAATTATCAAAATATAATTATAAATGGATAATTTGATTTAAATTATAATAGGATATTTATAAAGGATAATATATAATAAATTATTAAATGGTAATTATAAAAGGAGAATATAGTGAGAACCTGATTTAACCTAATTTATAATTAAAAAATTATTCGGGAGAGAGAAAATATCATCACATGTGATATTTTAATGATAATTTTAAAATTATAGTTGAGGGAGAAATAATATTCTCTTGTGATATTTTTTTTATTTTTGAAATAAAACATTTTTTGGTTCTAGAAATCCTTGATGAACCTCGAGTGGCCATGTTTCTATAATAATTCCATGAAGAGGTGTTCTTGACCATTATACCCCTACCTTTCTACATCAATGACTTTTGATGTAGGAAGTTCCTTATCTTTTGTGATTGTTTACACATATTTCCATTAATATTATTATGTGTATACATATTTTTAATAACCATGCTATATTATGATTGCATGTGTGTGTGTGTAACACTGGATCCCATAAGTGTCAAGACCCCCTCCCTAGCATGATTCCCCTCCTTGGATAACAATGGAGAAAGGGAGATAATGACCCCTAAGTCCCACCACTAGTAGGACCTGGGTTGGCGACTTGCACCAAGGGTATACAAATATCATAATATGAGATTCATTAACATTATTTTTGAAATAAAATCTAGGTATATGATAGATCATCTATAAATAACTCCAATATATATATAAAAGAACGAAAAAATCATGACACATGCATGCAAAAAAATAGAACTAGTACAAATACAATGAAACTCCAAATTAATGTACCCAAAATCATGATAATGAAATGACTCAACAACTAACCCCATAATGAGCTAGTAATGGCCTTCACAATCCTTGTAATCATCCCGAAATCCTAAAAAATATATTATATACCTAGGATGAGCATACATGTAGACTCAGTAGGAAAAACAAAGTCTCTCATTCACAAGTGAAAGAAGCATACTTATTCCATTGTGAGAAAATAATAGAACAAAACAAACCTAATAGGTATACTAACCATCCAAACCTCACCAAGTCATGATAAATAAATAAAAAAAGCCATGTAATGTAATATAATGTGCATATATGATAGGGTACCCCACAAATATTTCCCATTTATTATCCACTCTTGCCTAATGGGAAACATCCTTGGAACCTACCACTTTCAAAAGTACCGTGTCACATCATGCCCACACACACCTATGCCTGAAAACACATCCCTCCCATACAAACTTGGTCCAAAAACCACATCGCAAACTATCTGCAGACACTTGGGCCACAAACTTCATCCCATCACACCTGTAGACACCTGGGCTACAAAACCACATCACATCCCACCAGCAGACACCTCATCCAAAACGACATCACATCCCAAAGACACATGGAAAATAATAACACATATCATCCTAAAATCCACCTAGTAAAACACAAAACATATCATCCTGAAGACACTTGGGAAAACATAACTCCCTCGCACACTCCTTGTCCTCTGAAACCACAACCTTCCCAATGAATCTTGTGTTATCCCTTCTTGGAAGAGGGAGCAGGGAAGAGTGGGTGGCCAGTTGTCCATCCTCCCACCAGGATGTTTGGGAAAGAAACCCTCCCATGTGAATATGGGGGTGTTCATCACATTGTGATCAACTAGGGTGGGGGTGCGTATAGAAATCTCAAGGAAAGTATAATTATATGAGTATATAATACCAAACACTCAAGGACAACCTATGGGTTCTTAAAAAAACCACCAAATCACAACATCACCAACATTTCTACTAACTCTAAATGCACAACACCACATAATAAGAAACAAAACTCATTCTCATCCCGAACAAATTTAATTAACAATTTCATTATGTTAGCCAAACCAAACCAATCCGTTCCAAGATTTATTAATCAACCATTCATCACCACTCAATAAACTACCCCACACAACAAACAACATGAAACACAAAAATAATGAACATATTTTTTAGATGGTGAAGAGAAATAATAAAAGATGGCGACTTCACATTACAGACACATCCTTCCTTGTCTGCTACATTTAACACCCATTCATGATATAACATATAATGATATCTAGATACGGGGAAAAGATTTCTGCTTGTCACACAAAGAGAGACTATTGGAATATTACACATACCAATCACTACTATCCTTCTTCAAACTCATCCCGCTCAGGTCACGTACCAACATAACCAACCACCACCTCACAAACCCAACTAGTAACAAATTACTACACAACCCATTTCTGCAGCCCTACTGCACAACATACCACTCTAATCCTACCATATCAACAAAATAAACCCCCTATGCACATCTTTTCCCAAAAACACATCACCACTTGAACCAAGGAAAAATATTACTCATTTAACAAATTATCAATCCTTTAATTCCACTTGTTAATTCAGGGGCTATCAAATAAAAATTATAATCCTGAGGGATCCATTTATTAACCAAGTATTTGTGGTTAACGATTTTCTTATATAAATCGTTCAAATAAAAACCAACAATATACATTCCCAAAATAATTCCATGAAAAAACAAGGACCCCCAACAACCATGATTTTCTACAGGTAGTCAGTCCATACATATCAAAATATCAACAGATATAAAAAACAATAGGATTAAGAACAACTCTTCCCAACCCCTGTATATTGATCTTAAACAAGTTAAATTATCATTATTAATATGAATTCAACTATCTTAAAAAATGAATCATTTTTACACGCCCCCTTCATGATACCAAAATAAGAGAGATGAAGGAAAAAACTACTTGGAAGAAAAATTGATCAAAGCATCATAGTGGCACCAAAATCGAGGAACACATGAAGTAGAAAAAACACCATAGAAACAAGGACCAAAAGTGGTAGCCCGACCACATGACTCCTAAATGATGCAATTTTGGGGTTCCTATACCAAGAGAAAGCAAGATGTAAGGACAAGGTGGAATGGTATCTCAGCCTTTGTAATATCTAAATAGAGCATAGGTTTAGATATGTTTTTGATTTTCTATTAAAGCAGGATCTGATCAAGATAATGTGTTTTGACCAAGTAAATTCTCTTAAGACCTTAGGAAAATAAAGATAAGATTTATAATATTTGAAATGGTCTAAAAAATTAAAATTAAGGCTTGGAAATCATTTCGCAACCAAGAAAACATCAAAATGGAGAAAATATAGGAAGGTGTAAAATTCTTCACAAGACACTGTTCTACGAGCCACCACTCAGTGAGGCACCATTTGAGAGCCACCATTAGGAGAAGAACTGCTAGGTGAGGCACTGCTAGTGTGTGAAAATTAGACGAGGCACTACACGACAAGTCACCAATCAATTATTTACCACTCAAAATACACTAATCAGTGAGCCACTATTCTGTGAGTCACTGTTCGGTGCGTCAATGTTTGGTGAATCACTATTTGGAAAGTCACCATTCGGTGAGTCACAAATCAGTGTGGATCCACTCATGATCTACCATTAGATAAATAGTATCTCAGTGAGTAACCTTTAGATGAAATGATTTCTAGTGTTAGTGAGACATTGCAAGGCAAGACACCCCCAGGCAAGGCACCATTAGATGAGTGACCGCAAGCGAGGCACCACCAGCAAGAAACCACCAGTGAGAGACCACCAGTGAGTGACAGCCATTAAGTCACCACCATCGATCCACCAGTAGCGAGTAACCTATATTGATTAATTTATAGGGTGATCAACCATTTGAAAACAGGAAAAACTGGGTATTTTGAAAAGTGTTGAAAAGAGACAACTTGAACGCCCAAAACACCTTAAACACAAGATTATCACAATGTAATAGACTAAAGAGGTGTGATTCATTACATAAGATACCTCTAAAAATATTCACACCCTCAAGAATTAAAAACCATCCCAAAAGGAAAAGATATTAAGGGTCTAAATGACAATCCCTTGAGAAAACTCTCAAGGATATCATTGCACATGGAACACTGGTAAACTGTGCAACGTTCTATAATAAAACACCATGTATTCTTCAAAAATATGGAGTGGAAATCACAAAATCCAAGAACAACTTATCCAACATATAAAAACTAGGATTTTGTTAACATAGGCATCGATAAGCCAGTCAGAACGACCACAAACACACTATACACATAAAAAACATGCAATACTGAACACAAAAATCAGGGAATCCCATCCTCCATGTCAAAATTCAATCTGATATGGTTGGAACTATATCCCCCACATGGTTCTAATCGCAACACAGTTAATTCATCTTGATTAGGAATCAGGTACTCCCATTTTTTTATTCCCAAACATCAACACAATGAAAGAAAAAAAAGCATCTTATTAAAAATAGAAAGGTTAAAACATCTTATTTCAATTAATAAAAGGAAAAGTAAAACTCAAAACAAATCTAGGTACTGGGCACACATTTACATGTCTCACTCCCAAGTACTCTCCTCCTAGACACCATGCCTCCACATCACATGATACAAAGGAATGTTCTATCCTTACATCAACATCTCTCAATGATACAAGATCTGTATTGAACATTCCACAAATGTCGTGTCTCTTTAATATCCAACTCTCTCTAGTTAATGATGTGGAAGATGTCATGGATCCTCTCCTACCATGGTAGAAATTCCAAATGGTATGCAACCTCAAAAAATATCCCCAACACCTCAAAGGGTCCAATAAACCGGGGAGAATGCTTACTCCCTCTGCCAAACCTCTATTTCCCATGTCTAGGGAAAATATTAAAAAACACATGGTTCCCCTCATCAAAATCCATGGACTTACTCCTATGAACAAAATAAAACTTATTCCAGTACTACACTACTTTTAACCTCTCACAAACAGGCTGAACCTACTCAATCATGATCTGCACCACCTCAAGACCAAGAATAGATATCTCCCCAATCATTGTCCAGTTAAATGGAGAACGATGAAGTCTTCTATATAAAGCTTCAAACAGAGACATTATAGTGGAAGAGTGATAGCTATTATTTGTAGAAAACATTAAAAAGGAAGGTGTCATACCCAAGATCCACTAAAGTCAAAGATGCATGCCCAAAACATATCATCCAACGTATGGGTAATCCATTACATTTTCTCATCTGTTTGATTGTGGAAAGCAGTTTTGAGACATAATAGAGTTCAAAAATCATGCTGCAATCCCCTATAGACATGTGAGGAAAACTAAACTTCCAAAAATGTTATAATAAACCTTAACACCATGCAACTATGCCACTTCATCCATATACCTTTTTTCTAAGGCATCCACTATGTCCCACTCCTAGATCACTAAGAGGTGGGATAATTTCATCAACTGGTCCACTATCACCTAGATAGTTTTTCAACCTCCCTGATATTTTGGTAACCCTATGGTGAAATAAATTGAGATCTAATCCCGTTTACACTTTGGAATATCGAAGGGAATTAAAAAACCACGAGGAAAATGGTGCTAATATTTAAATTGATGGAAAACCAAGTACTTTTCCAAAAACTCAAACACTACCGATTTCATATGGTGACACCAAAACCACATCCTCAAGCCATGGTAAATCATTGAATATCCTAGATTTACTACTAAGGGTGAGCTATCAAACTCATGAAGGACTTCCCCACACATCACCACTAGAAAAAAACTTCCCTCAAAACAACATATGGTTCTGACCATCCCTCTGGAGAATCACTATGGCCAACAAGATCACATTTCATCTCTTCCTATAAGTCTCCCCACTGAGACTCTGACAGTTCCTGCATAAGATAAGACTACACATTCATATTATATAAATGACCTCTACCACCATCTACCCATACATCCTAGTGTATGGTAGAAAAGTCTTCCATCACTCTCCAAGGATTCACAGACTACTAAACTACCTCCCTCTGCAACTTTATACTCAAATCATCAAACACAACATTTTCCCTTACTAATGTGTATAAGATATAAAAATAAATGTCTTTAATCTCCATCCACCTTCACTGTTATAGAATACGATCACGATGGGAGTATTTACACCTCATTTTCTTGTGATATGTAAAGACCACAAAGTGATCTCCAATGACGTAATTCCACCAAAAAATTAGTGCGAACCCAATCATCGATAACACAAAATTGCGCATGGAATAGTTAAATTCATTAGTAAGTAAATTTCTGGATCCATAATCAATCACTACCCACTACTGCATCAGTACGCATCCCAAACCCAGATGGGAAGATTCACTAAACACCGCAAAACATCACCCCTTACTCAAGAAACCGGAGCACTAGAGAAAAAACCAACATCCACTTCATGTAGTTGAAAACTTTCTAAAACTAATCAATCCACATTGAATATTGGTATTTATAGGATTATTTTATTAATAGTCCAGTAACTCATGATAAATCGAGTACAAATCGTTGATAATAACCTGTGATAACAAAAAAATTGTGAACCTCAGCCACGTTCTTGGTTTCTGACCAAGAAACAATTGCTAAAACCATTGATGGTTCTATTGTTACACCCTACAGAGACACTACATGCTTGAGGAAATTCACATCTCTTGTCAAATAAATACACTTGGAAAAAATTCAATAGAGATGGTGGTGTCGAGGAACATATAAGATAGTTTAGAGATGCTCGACATGATCCTCATCTAACATCATTTAGACTAAGATATCATAAATGAAAATGACGATGAACCAGTCCAGAAACTCATGGAACACATAGTTAATAATCCCCATGAAAATAGCGGGTGCATTCGTGACACCAAACGACATGAAAAAAAACTTGAAGTACTCGTACCTGTATCTGAAGGCATTCTTTAGGATGTCAACATCCTTCAACCATAACTTTTGATATCCATAAAACATATTGAACTTATAAAACCAACTTTTCCGTCTCAAATGGTCAAAAATATTGTCTATCCTTAGAAGGGGGAAAATATTTTGGACCGTTACCTGGTTCAACCTATAGTAGTCTATACAAAATCTCACACTACCATCTACTTTCATTGCGAACAATACTGGACGTCCCAATGGTGACACACTAGGTAGGATAAATCCCTTATTCATAAGATCATCTATCTAAATCCTCATATCATACTACTTATAAGGTTCCATATTATAGGGTGACCTTGAAATCAAAAAATCACTAGGGTGAAATTCTATCCTGAAATCAACATCATGTGGAGGGGGTGGAGTCACAACCTCATCACGGAAAACATCAAGGAACTCCGCAATGATCCTAGGACCCTATAACATCTCATTTTCCAATAATTCTACTATAATCACATCTAATAAAGAGATAAAGGGTTATAAAAACCAAATAACATATGACAACTATTCTCTCTAATGGAAACCACACACTTTCCATCTATGTCTGAAAGAAAAAATCTCCTCTCAAAATAGTTGATAAAAGATTGCATAGAATACAAACAATAAATTATAAGCACGACATTGTATGGATACATATATATCAAGAAGATATATCCATGAGAATAATGTAGTCCCATCATCAGTTTACACCCCAACGCACATCAAAAAAACTTTTCTTTCCTCCAACTAGCATACTCAATACTAGGGGAATATGAAACCTATCTATGTCTAGTCCCAGAGCATGGGATAGATAGGGTGAGACCTACCACTGATAGCTATACCTCTCAAAGAACTCTATTGGATCCCCTATCATGGTAAGCCTTCTCATGAGTGAATACACTCAATCACCTCTTCCTTCCTTTCGACCCCCAAATTTGTTGCAAAGTTAAAGGAGTAACCACATACTAGATAGAAGGGTGGAGTGCTGTAACGACCCAAAGTTTCATTAATGGAAGTCCCTCTTGATCTAATTTAATGTCTCCTTATGTAAAACATTTATATAAAATGTCAACTTATTTGGTTTCATGTTAAGAATTTTTTCCTTTACTTTTATAGCCATTGAACATTGATCACATGATTAGTATAAATATAGGGCTTTAACAAATCCAATTAACTCAGACAAAAGAATCGATGACCTCATCCAGTAGAATTGCTCCATACGAAGCCCATTTGTCAGAGCCTGGAAAAGAGGTGGCATCCTTGGGCTTCACTCTTGACCAAACCCAAGATGAGCTTCATCATGTCAAGATCGAACGAGACCGTCTATGGGAAATGTGGAAGTTGATAGAGATTACCACTAGAGCGATGTTATCTGAGCCACCCCAAGAGTCTTTCACCATCGCACACCTTACCTTTAGGTATAATGCAGATGTTTTAAGGGGTTATGTAACAAATTTCTAGTAACATGTTCATGTATATTATTATTTTTTGTATATAATAATGAATATACCTTCTTGTCATTATTGATTCATTGTAAATAGTTTTTAAAGTACAAATAGTGGTTTTAGTTATTATTTAATTATGAAATATATTTTATTAAATTAATGGATTTTTTAATTAAATAATATTTTAGCTAAATATTATTATTATTATTAAATTAATTTTATTATATATAAATTATCATATAATTTTATGAATGCAATTATATTTTTTATTACGGTTTGAAATCCATTTCTGTCAAAATTAGTGAATTTCCGATAAATGTCTGTTTTTTTAAAGTGAAAATTAACATATTTATAAAATTATTTAGATAAAATAAATGTTATTCCTAGAATCAGGATGTCGGAATTATCCAACGGTGAATTTTTCAAAATTTTCTAAGACAATAAAATTTTTGGGTAAAAATTAAATACCGTTTAAATATATAATGTGTTTTATGACATCATAATGACCAAATAGTGATGTAATAAAATATTATAAGCTTTATGTTCTGCCAAAATAAGTTTTACCATTAAAATAATGTGATTTAGGGTATGTTTGACTAACTTTTCAAAGAATTAATGGACCCCTCAAGACTTATTAAACATCGTGTCTTTTTAAATTATTTTCCATTGAGTGTGGCTCACCTCCACATAAGCATCCCCATTATTTTAAGAAGTTAGGACTTTGGCCTTATAAAATATTGTTTTCCTCTTCCCTTTTCCAAAAACCAAGGGTAAAAAACATGAGATTATTTGTGGTTTGGATTAGTTTAATGTAAGGGGTCCCAAAACTAAATAATAAAGAATTCAGTCACATTTCCTATATAAACCCACCCAAGCTCCCACTTACTCCACACTCAAATCATTTTTAGTTCGTCCAAACTCTGACCTACTCCCTCTAGAATCCTCAAAAGGTGCCCCAAGATTTCAATAATCCTCTCTCAAGCCTCTCTCAAGCCTTCGTAAGCACACTTCCAAGTAAGGGTTTTTTCTTCCTTTCTCATTTTTGTCCAATTGTCTTTAAGTTGTTTTGACCATTTAATTTCAATTATGAATGTTAGAGTACGGTTTCGCACCTCCGTAATACTTCCCTATTTATGTTTGAATTAAGGGATACCCCTTTTTCTCTCATTAAATTCATCCCATGTACACCCGTTACTATGCCAAAATTCCGAAAGGAACTTCTCTCTCATCATTTACATTCAAGCAATACTTTTATATCATGAATATAAATTCCATTACAATTGTTGGGACATGTATCTATATAACCTCATTACTGTACATTACATGTAAATATGATGAGAAACCCATTTCTCTCTCATCAACTATTTTTATGAATTCTTATGTCATGCCGTTACGCTACCGAAATCGCACCGATTTTCTAAGCCAATGTCATTGTGTAGTGAATACCACGCCCATTTCTCCATCATGGGTATTCACATTTATGAACATTTACTTATTAATTATAATGATTCATTTATGAATTCAACATTCTTTTATCGTGGAATAATTGATAATATTTTATGAACCCATGCTTTATGATCCATGTGGAACACTTATGCATGAAATGAAATGTTTAAGAAGGGTGCACCCTTATAGCACTCAAATGCATTGGGTAAAGTATAGTATCATGATATGTAATGTGCAATGAGTGTTGACTCATGCTAATTAAAGTGAAATGAGGGTTTACTAGTGCTTCATGTACAATGAGGATTTACTCATCCTCCATGTGCAATGAACCTTGGCTCATGCTAATTCCATGTTAAGTGTTGTTGCCACATTTCCATGTTATGATTATCATTCTTTATCATGCCTTTATGTTCATGTTTCTATTATCCTCTATTGATATGCCTATTGTCTAACATGTATTGTACTCCTCATGTATTCCATGATTATTCCCTTACTCGGCTTTATAGCTCACCCCCTTTTTATGCATGTCCTCAGGTTATCCCATGAAATGCTAAGTACGAGGGAATGTAGTGGTCATGTAAAGGGAGTTTCCAATAAAGATGTTGTATTTAATGTTTTAAGTTATTATGTAATGATACTAAGCCCAAAAGACACTAGACCTCTTGATCATCTGTATTGTATCAAGTGAATAGTTTATCTAATAAATCATGTTTATGTTTGTATTAAAAGCAGGGTTTTCATAGTTGGTATTAGAGGATAGGTTTAATTATTTTCGGGATTAAGAATAGAAAACCCTAGTAAAGACTTATATACAAGACTAAGTACAATAGAAATGTCCCTAAGATTTGGTGAGTATTGATTAATTGTGTCATCAAGAAAATACATCAATGTCTGGATACGAGCAGGTAGAGGCGGCTCTGGCATAGTTCTTTCCTAGGGGTAAAACCCGGAAACACCGCTTTGAGCTAGACTCGAACGGGAACTAGTGCACGACAACGGTCCTTGCTACACTCTTGGTTATGACACTCCCGGGGGATATGTTTTGATAAATTCACAAGCTTAGTATGAACCCTTATTAAGGGAATTAAAAAAAAGTCCCCTAAAAATATATGTTAGAAAGTAGATCATGAAAATCCTAGATTGAAGCCTATAGACTCATGAGTTAAGGAAATAAAAGTTTATTTATAAGTCATCAACTTTTTTCTTTGGATTACCCTTTATGTGTTACTACCTATCTTTCCTTTTATTTCAGCCAATGGTCGGTAATACGATGACTCAGGCTAACAACCGATGTGATGATCAGTGCGATGACTATACTAATGAGATTCCCAATCCAATGGGAGCGGGAATCGCAAACTTTGTCACCCTTCTCTCTCAGCTAAATCATGATTTGAATAGAAAAACAGTTCAAGAGGAACGTTCAAACCCCCCTAATAAAGAATAAGTCAATATCGAGAGCTTCATGAGACAAAGGCCTCCTACTTTTAGTGGATCATCTGATCCCACGATCGCTGAATAATGGTCAACTACATTGAAAATATCTTCTCCATCCTTCAATGTTCTCAAAAAGAGAAGGTTCTCATGGCAGCTTATCGTATGGATGGGGAAGTTGATCAATGGTGGATGTTGATCAAAAATACAAAGCCTGAGGAGGAGATCGAGGCATTGGAATGGAAGGATTTCTGGAAGATGTTTTTCGATAAATATTTTCCACACACCCTCCGGCTTAAGATGGAATGGGAATTCCTTTACCTCAAGAAAAAAGAATAAGAATCTACTGGAGCATATGAGGAAAACATCACAAGGCTTTCACGATACACTTCTAGCTTTGTCGTTACCCCCGAATGCAAGGTTGACCGCTTCTTTGGTGGGATGAAGCCTAGCCTGTGGAAAGCATTAGCGATCCATGACTTCGACAGCTATGAGGAAATTGTATGATGTGCCCTCAAGGTTGAAATGGAGATCAGGGAATCACATGGGTATCATGGGGAAAAGAAGCATAAGGTGGACTTCAATACCGGCGGTCCGATGGATAAATCCAACGGTGCTAAGAAGATCCAGCACCCCACTTGCCCAAAGTGCGGAAAGAAGCACCCTGGAAATTGCCTCAAGGGTATGAGGAAATTCATTAGGTGTGGAAGAGAAGGGAACCTAACTGTTAACTGTCAGCAAGAAAGACCCATAACTACGACAGAGGAGAGGAACAGTCCATTCGAACCTCAACGCACTGTTCATTGCTACAACTGCAAAGAACCGGGTCATTTTTCATATCAGTTCCCTAAACCAAGGGTTTTCAGAGGCAACTAACAACCTCCAAGGAAGTAAGGAAGAGCTTTTTCCATCAATTTTTCCAAAGTGAACCCCGAAAACGAAGTGGTGATAGGTATGCTAGTTATTCATTCACGAATAGCGAATGCACTTTTTGATTTAGGTTCTACGCATTCTTTTATATCTTGAAAGTTTAGTAGAACAATCACAGCACCACCAAAAATCATGGATGTGAAGATGTCGGTGATTAAGGAAAATGGGGAAATCATTGTGTCCCATGAATATAAGTCCTCCCCTATTATAATATGTGGATTGAATTTCCCTGCGATCCTCGTCATACTCCCTCTTGTGGAATTTGATGCAATTCTTGTCATGGATTGTCTTTCCTTATATAGAGCCAACATAGATTGTCGAGAGAGGTAAATCACAATCCATATGGAGAATTGACGCCCCAATTATTTAGAAGTTTAAGGAAGGAGATGAATCTCCTTTAGCTTCATCATCTCAAGTATGGATATTACTACCCTATGAGCATGCGTATCTGGCTCTGATGATTGAGTCCAAGGAAGAAACCATCCTTGAAGAAATTCCTATTTTGAGGGAATTCACAGAAGTGTTTCCCAAGGATGTTCCTGGTCTTCCTCCTAGAAGAGATGTTGAATTCCCAATTGAACTTATACCCGGGGCACTACCAATATCCAAGACTCCATATAGAATGGTTGTCGTTGAGCTTGAAGAGCTGAAGAAACAACTACAGGAGAATCTGGATAAAGGTTTTATAAGCCCAAGTGCTTCACCATGGGGTGCACCAGTCCTCTTCATCAAGAAGAAGGATGGGTCAATGCGGCTTTGCATCAATTATCATGAACATAACTAAATCACGATAAAGAAAAAGTATCCTCTTCCACAGATCGATGAATTGTTCGATTAGCTTCATGCAGAACAATTCATCTCCAAGGTAGATTTGTAGTCGGGATATTTTCAAGTAAAGGTGAAGAAGGAAGATATCCCCGAGACTGCTTCTCGTACAAGATACGGGCACTATAAATTCATAGTAATGCCTTTCAGAGTCACCAATGCTCTAGAAATCTTCATGGACTTGATGAATAGAGTCTTTAGAGATTACCTTGAAAAATTTGAGGTAGTCTTTATAGATGATATTTTAATATACTCAAAAACCAAGGAGGATCATGAGGAGCATTTAAGAACTGTACTAGAGACTTTGCACAAGGAGAAGCTATATGAAAAGTATATAAAGTGGGAGTTATGGTTGAAGGAAATCTCATTCATGGGCCATATCATCACAAGCAATGAGATATCTGTGGATCCCTCTAAAATAGATGAAATTGAGGGATGGTCGATGCCAACATCGATAATGGATATCAGAAGCTTCTTGGGGTTAGCTGGATACTATCGATGATTTGTGAGAAATTTCTCATGATTTTCCAACCCTCTTACCAAGCTCACTCGAAATGGATTAAAGTTTTTTTTGAGTGATGAATGTGAAGAAAGCTTAAAGGAGTTGAGAAGGAGGACTATCACTGCGCTCGTGCTCACTTTACCCACAAGTGGGGAAATTTTTGTGGTATTCAGTGATGCTTCAAAGAAGGGATTAGGCTTTGTGATGATGCAAAATGATAAAGAGACTTCCTATGACTCAAGGAAGTTGAAAATCCATGAGTGAAACTATCCAACACATGATCTGGAGTTGGCGGTGGTGATCTTTGCCTTGAAATCTGGCAGCATTATCTTTATAAGGAGAAATTTGAGATATATACTGACCACAATAGTCCTAAATATATATTCAGACAAAAAGATATCAATATGCGCTAGAGAAGTTGTATAGTGCTCATCAAGGATTATGACTGTTCAATACATTACCACCCTGGGAAAGAGAACAAGGTAGCAGATGCCCTAAGTAGAAAGGACCCAACGATTCTATCAATGATGATAATCGAGAGGGATCCAATCTTCTTAGACTTTATAAATATGAACATGGGAATCATAATGAAGGGAAAATCACTAATCCTTTCACAAATGATTTCTCAACCATATCTTTTGGAAAGGTTAAAGGATGATCAAAAGGATTATGTGGTAATTCAAGAAAAAGTAGAAGCTATCAAAAAGGGGAAATTCTCGGAGTTTAATGTTAATGAAGAAGGAATTGTGTGATTTTGGTAAAGACTATGTGTTCTATCAAGTTCGTAGCTCAAGAAAGAACTTTTGGATGATGCACATAGTTCAAATTTCTCTATTCACCTAGGGAGCACAAAGATGTATTGAGATCTCCAAGAAAAATTTTGGTGGGATAATATGAAAAAGGATATTGCTGAATATACATCAAAGTGCCTGGTGTGCCAGAAAGTGAAGGCAGAGAGGAATAAGTCTAAGGGGATGATGCAACCATTTCCCATACCCGAATGGAAATGGGAGAACATCAACATGGAATTCATCACCAGACTTCTGAGGAAATCCAAAGGAAAAAATGCAATCTGGGTTGTTGTGGATCATCTTACAAAAACTGCACACTTCATTGCTATTCGGGAGGATTTCTCATTGGATCAACTGTCACAGATATATATCAGGGAAGTGGTAAGGCTGTATAGAGTGCCACTATCTATTGTGTCTGACCAGGATCCAAGATTCACCTCTATGTTTTGGAAGAGTCTTCAACATGCTCTGAATACTGAACTGAACTTCAGTACGGCCTATCATCCTCAAACTGATCGACAATCCGAGTGGACTATCCAAACACTCAAGGAAATGTTGAGAGCATGCCCAATGGACTTCAAAGGAAGATGGGATCAACATATTCTTTTGGTTTAGTTATCCTTATAATAGTAGTTTCCATTCGAGCATCCAAATGGAACCATATGAATCCCTTTGTGGGAAAAGGTGAAGAACACTGGCGTGTTTGGATGAGGCTAGTGAACGTAAGCTGCTTGGACTGGAAATGGTCGAGGAAATGGTGTAGAATGTGAAAACAATTCTGTGGCATATCAAGGAAGCCCAGATTCGATCGAAGAGTTATATAGATAATCGTCGACGAGACCTTGAGTTTAATGTTGGAAACATGTTTTTTCTAAGCATATCTCCATGGAAGAAGGTCATGAGGTTTGGAAAGCAAGGGAATTTACGTCCAAGGAACATCATCCACTTCAAGATTCTTGATCGTGTCGGGGATGTGGCCTATCGACTAGAACTTCCACCTACCATGTCTAATGTACATGATGTATTTCATGTATCCCTCTTAAGGAAGTACATACCAGACCCTTCACATGTACTCTCTTCTGAGGTGGTACAGTTGGAGGATGATCTTTCTTATGAGGAGCAACCAATGAAGATCTTAGATCATAGAGAAAAAGTTCTACGAAATAAGACAATTCCCCTTGTCAAAGTGTTGTGGTGAAACCACAAGTTTGAAGAAGCAACTTGGGAATCAGAGGAAATGATGAAGCTGAGTTACCCACATATGTTTTAGTGTGGAAAAAGGAAATTTCGAGGGCAAAATTTCTTAAGGGGGAGTGCTGTAATGACCCAATGTTTCATTAATGGAAGTCCCACATGATCTAGTTAAATGTCTCTTTTATTAAAATGTTTATATAAAATGTCAACTTATTTGGTTTCATGTCAAGAATTGTGACCGTTACTTTTATAGCCGTTGAACAGTGATCACATGATTAGTATAAATATATGGCTTTAACAAATCCAATTTACTCAGAAAAAAGAAGTGATGACCTCATCCAGTAGAATTTCTCCATACGAAGACCATTTGTCAGAGCTCAGAAAAAAGGTGGCGTCCTTGGGCGTCGCTCTTGACCAAACCCAAGCTGAGCTTCATCATGTCATGCTTGAACGGGACCGTCTACGGGAAAAGTAGAAGTTGATAGAGATTACCACTCGAGCGATGTTATCTGAGCCACCCTAAGAGTCTGTCACCATCGCACACCTTACCCGTAGGTCTTATGCGGCTATTTTAAGAGGTTATGTAACAAATCGCTAGTAACATGTTCATGTATATTATTTTTTTTGTATATAATAATGAATATACCTTCCTGTCATTATTGATACATTCTAAATAGTTTTTAAATTACAAATAATGTTTTTAGTTGTTATTTAATTAAGAAATCTATTTTATTAAATTAATGGGTTTTTGAATTAAATAATATTTTAATAAAATGTTGATATTATTATTAAATTAATTTTATTATATATAAATGATCATATAATTTTATTAATGCAATTATAATTTTCATTAAGGCTTGAAAGACATTTCTGTAAAAACCCGTGAATTTTCTATAAAAGTAGGTTTTTATTTTAAAAGTGAAAATTAACATATTTATAAAATTATTTTGATAAAATAAATGATATTCCTGGAATCAGGACATCGAAATTATCCAACGGTGAATTTTTCAAAAAAATTTGAGACAGTCAAATGTTTTGGTAAAAATTAAATACCCTTTAAATATATAATGTGTTTTATGACATCCTAATGACCCAATAGTGATGTAATAAAATACTATAAGCTTTATGTTTGTCCAATATATGTTTTAACATTAAAATAATGTGATTTTGGGTTTGTTTGACTTACTTTTCAAAGCATCAATGGACCCCTCAAGACTTATTAATCATCTTGTATTTTTAAATTATTATCCATGGGAGTGTGAATCACCTCCACATAAGCAACCACATTATTTTAAGAAGTTCGGAATTTGGCCTTATGAAATGTTGTTTTTCTCTTCTCTTTGCTAAAAACCATGGGAAAAAACGATGAGTTGATATGTGGTTTGGATTAGTTTAATGTAAGGGGTCCCAAACCTAAATAATAATGAATTCACCCACCTTTCTTATATAAACCCACACAAGATCCCACTTCCTCCTCACTAAAAGCCTTTTGAGTTCGTTAAAACTCTGCCCTAATATCTCTAGAATCCTCCCAAGGTTCCCCAAGCTCCCAAGAAGCCTCTCTCAAGCATCTCTCAAGACTTTGGAAGCACACTTCCCAGTAATGGTATTTTCTTCCTTTCTCATTTTGTCCAATTTTCATTTAGTTGTTTTTCCCATTTAATTTCAATTATGAATGATGGGGTATGGTTTCACACCACCCTCATACTTCCATATTTATGTTTTAATTATGGGAGACCCCTTTCTCTCTCGTTAAATTCCTCCCATGTACACCCGTTACTATGCCGAAATTCGTATAGGAACTTCTCTCTCCTCATTTACATTCAAGTAATACTTTTGTATCATGAATCAAAATTCCATTACAATTGTTGGGACATGTATCTATATGAACTCCTTACTTTCCATTACATGTAAATATTATGAGGAATTCCATTCTACCTCATCAACCATTTTTATGAATTTTTATGTCACGCCGTTACGCTGCCGAAATCACACCAATTTTCTAAGACAATGCCATTGTGTAGTGAATACCATGCCCATTTCTCCATCAAGGGTGTTCAACATTATGAATATTTATTTAATGATTATAAGGTTTCATATATGAATTCTACATTCCTTTATTGTGGAATAAATGATTATGTTTTATGAATACATGTTTTATGATCCATGTGGCACACTTATGCATGAAATTAAATGTTTAAGAATGGTGCGCCCTTATAGCGCTCCAATGCATTGGGTAAAGTATAGTATCATGATACATCATGTGCAATGATTGTTGACTCATGCTAATTCAAGTGCAATGAGGGTTTACTCATGATTCATGTGCAATGAGGATTTACTCATGCTCCATGTGCAATGAGCCTTGGCTCATGCAAATTCAATGTGAAGTGTTATTGCCACATTTCCATGTTATGATTATCATGCTTTATCATGACTTTATGTTCATGTTTCTCTTGTGATCTATTGATATGCCTATTGTCTAACATGTATTGTACTCCTCATGGATTCCATTTTTATTCCCTTACTAGGCTTTATAACTCCCCCCTTTTTTATGCATGTCCTCAGGTTATCCCATACAATGCTAAGTACGAGGGAATGTAGTGGTCATGTAAAGGGAGTTTTCAAAAAAGATGTTGTATTTCATGTTTTAAGTTGTTATTTAATGATACTATGCCCCAAATACACTAGAACTCTTGATCACCCATGTTGTATCAAGTGAATAGTTTGTAATAAATCATATTTATGTTTGTATTAAAAGTAGGGTTGTCATAAGTGCCTCATAGAGATGTATCAAATGAGATTCCTCATCCAGAAAAAGCTCGATGGAAAAGTGAAGAAGATACTTGATCTTGATCCCATGCTCTTGCGCTGACATACCCCCCTTCTGAAGTGAGATTAGTTTCTACCTCTTATCAGCCTTTATAGATGAAGAAATGAACTCCACCAAGAATTATTTATATAAGTCAACCCACAACACATCTCCTTCTTTCCTCTCCCCCTATGAAAATTTCCACCCATAAGGCACAATACCTCACATATATCTAACTTCTAAATGGAATCCGTACTCTATCAGGACCCGAATCAAGATAAATGTGATATCAAGATCCATGAGCATGATTTGCATCTCCATTTCCAAACACTTCCCTCATACTATCCCAAAGCATACTAATGGAAGGAATTCAATTTTAAATGCCACTGATCATCCCCCTCACTGAATCAACCCAACAATGATCAACTAGATCAGACTTACGAACCTCTAATACTGAAGCCACATGAAGACAATTTCCATATTCAATATATAAAAGGAAAAGAAAGAATTCCTATGCTTGAGTCATAATGAATTGTAATAAATTTAATTTTCAATTTGCCTCATTTATTCATTCAGTCCTTCACAAAACAATGTAATTCGAACAAGAATACAATTCATTATGATGCATGTTCATTTCCTAGGTCTCTACCATGAAAACAGGTCTGTCTCTCTTAGTCATTGAATAAGATCAGAGTATGTTCCCTAAATCATGGGGGGTCATAAAATCCCATATCCTAGTTAGATTCCTTGGCATATGTCATGCACCAAGGTCAATTGTAATTGTTTCCATACCATCCCATGAAATCCACACTATGCCTAACTCCAAATTCCATCTATCTCTCAACTATATGCTCTGATACCATTCTTTCATGTCCCAATCCCTCCAAAGATGTCCCTCCTATGCTGGAAATTAAGAAAGGGAGATAATGACCCATGATTACCACCTCATGTAAGCTCCAGTTTGGTGACTAGAACCAAGGGTATACATATCACACAATATGGGAGGAATTACCATCTTTTAAACAAGATCGAGATATATTATGGACCATCCACAAAACAACTCCAAGAAATATATAAAAGGAATCCAATAACCATCCCACATGCATTCCTAAAAAATGGAACTAGTACAATTTAAAAAAATACGAAGTAAAGTACCCAAAATAATGTTAAAGTAGGGACTTAACTATTGTCCCAAGCCTGAACTAGTAATTGACAACACAATCCACATAATCATCATGAAAAAAATTAAAAATAGTCTTATATATGTAGGGTGAGTATACTAGTATACTTAGTAGGAAATCCAAAGTCTCTCATGCACATGTAAAAGAAGCATACTAATTCCACTGTGAGTAAACAACCTAAACAAAAAGCACCTAAAAGGAATAATAACCATCCCCAACTCACCAATGGCACGATAAAAAAATATCACATGTCAAGTAATGTAATATATTTCACATAGATGATAGGGTTACCCCACACCAGTTTCCCACTTATTATCCACACATTCATATAGAAAAATTCCCTCACACTCCTATCAATTTCAAAAGTACCACGTCGCATCCCACCCAGACACACATGGGCCTCAAAACAATCCCCTCTCACAAACAACTGGCCCACAAACTACATCGCATCCCACCCATAGACACTTGGGAAAAAAGCAACATCACATCCTACCAGAAGATAGTTAGGCCATAAACCACATCACATACCAAAGACACTTTGGAAAGTATAACACATCTCATCCCAAAGACAATGGGGAAATCACAACACATATCATCGTAAAGACAAATAGGAAATAACAAATCACTCACACATACCTCGGCTAAAAAAATCACAACCTACCTAAAGAATACTAGGTAATCACTGCCTGGAAGTGGGAGAAATGAATAGTAGGTGGCCAAACATCCATCCTCCCACCAGGATGTTTTGTTAGGCACCCTCGCCCGTGATAATGGGGGTGTTAGACCCATAGTGATAAAATAGGGTGGGGGATGTGTATATAAATCACAATGAAAATACAAGTATATACATATATGATACCAAACACTCAAGATATACCTATGGATTCTCATAAAAACTACCAACTCGCTACATTTCCAACTTTTTTTTCTACCATTAACATTACAAAACCACACAACAATCCAAAAAACCCATTCACATTCTCAACCAATTTAATTAACCATTTCCATCATGCTATCCAAACCAACCCAAGACATTCCAGGCTTTATTAATCAACCAATAATTTATTCTATCGATACCTATGAAACTTCTAAGAAAAACACACAACAAGAAACACAATAATAGTTAACATAGTTTTCAGAAGGTGAAGAGCCTTGATAAAAGAAAGCAACACCACATTAAAGAAACATCATTCCAAGAACTCCAAATTTAACACCAATTCATGATATAATATATATCAATCTATAGATAATGGGTGAATCATTATTCATTTTATTCATTGTGAAACTCTAGGAAAATTACCAATACCATTCATTACTGTCCTTCTTCAGACTCATCCTGCTTAGGTCATGTACCAACAGTACCAACTCCCATCTCATAACCCCAATGAATAACACATTACTGCACAAATAGTTTCTTCAGTTTTACTTCACAAGCATACCACACTGAGACTACCATATCATAAAGAACAAAGCCCTATGAAAATCCATTCCCACAACCACATCACCACATGAACTAAGGTAAAACAAATTTAATATTTAACAAAGCATCCCTCCATTTATTCCACTTGTTAATTCTGAGGTTACCATATAAAAAGGTATGATCCTGAGGATTCCATTTGTTAGATGAGTATACATGGTAAAAAATTTTCATATATAAGTTGGTTATCAAAAAACCAACAACATGCATTCCAAAAACGATTTAAAAAAAACGTAAGAACAAGCCCCACTGTTCTCTTCCCCTGTATATTGATCATAAACTGGATCAATCATCATCATTAATCTTAATTCAACTATCTTTACAAAGGAAACATTCATATACCCACCCCATGTGATACACAAATAAGAGAGACAAATGAAAACTTACTTAGATGAAAAGGATATTGATACTTATAGTTTGCACCATGATTGGGGCGTGCATGCAGGAGGAAAAACACTAGGGAAATATGAACTAAAATTTGAATCCCAACCACATGACTCATTTGGGAATAAATGTTCATGGCACCCCAATCCAAGAGAAACAGTGAAGGTTGAACTATATAGAATGGTATATTGGCCTTGATAAGATCTAAATAGAGGAGAAATTTATATAGATCTTTGATTTTACATCATAGGAAGATCTAGTCGAGATAAAAATTTTTGACAAAGTAAAATCCCCCCAAGCCCTTAATAAAATAAATATTGTATTTATGGGCTTCAAAACGGTCTAAAAAATCTCAAATTTAGTCTTAGAATGCATTTTACATCAAGGAAAACATAAAAATGGTGAAACTATAAGAATATCAAGACACTATTCATGAGGCACCATTATGTGAGGCACCCCTCTAGGAGGCACCGCTTTCGAGCCACTTTTAGGCTATGCACCACTCGATGAGACACCACTCAGGAGAGATCATTAGATGAAGCACCACTTGGTGAGTCACCGTTTGATGAACCAATACCTATGGATACACTTCTTGGAGAGCCACCCATTCCGTGAGTCTCTATTTGATGATTCATCATTCATAATGTCACTGTTAGGGGATTCATCTCATGGTGGGGCACCACTCACAGGCTACAGTTAGGTGAAGAACTGCTTGGCGAGCGACCGTCTAGGGAAACACACCCCAACATCATTGAGACATTACAAGCGAAGACACAACTATATGAGGAATCACTGGATCACCGCCAGTGACCGACAACTAGTGAGTCACCACCAATGAGCCACTACCTAGGAGTCCCCACTAGTGAGCGACCGCTAGGGTGAACCCTTTTTGGAAAACATGAAAAAACTAGGAATTTTAAAAAGTGTGGAAAAGAGCTTCATTGATCTCATAGAACACCTTAAACACCATATTCTCAGAAATTAATGTACTGGACTGGTCAATTCCATTGCATTATATTACACATGATTCCATGAGTACATTGTACCTTGTTATTCATGTTTTCTTTCAATGAAATGTATTTTCTGTGCTACTTCACTTATTATGATATACTACACATTATCATGTATCCTACAATGCTATGTATGCTTTTTGGTATTCTTCATAGATCCCAAGAAAGGTGGACCATCACGAAATATTATTTCTTGGAGGGGAAGTTCACAAGATTTGTGACAAAGACGTTAAGGGATTGATATACAAGGCATATATATGATGATGCCTCATGGATTCTTCATAACATAATAGATAACCAAGGGATGAAAATTAGAAATTGATCCCTAGTTTGACTTGATGAAGACGTGATGTTGATGTGACATCAATAACAAGTATGTTCCTAGATGACCAAGGGATGCTTAGTAGATCTTGATCCCAGGTATATGTCTAAATGACCAAGGGATGCTGATTATATCTTGATACCAAGAATGTCACTCGATGAATAAGGGATGTTGATTAGCTCTAGATACCTAGTATATTACATGAACATAACCTTCATGGTATGAATTTATGCCAAGTTTCAAAATCACACGTCTCCAAGTAGCCTGATTCATTATGATCATTTATAATTATTGATTATTCTAACACCTTGATTATCCGTCAAGCATAGAGTTGAAGAAGGTACAACTATAGGTTTGGGTAGCGTAGTTAATGCACGGACGCTAAATTATTTATTATGAATTACTATGTTGGTAATGATTTTATTTTATTATGGAATAAATTTACATACTAGATAATATCAGTTTAAGGACCCATTGGTGGTGTCCTACTAATTATTTTACTCACACTGTACTTGGGAATTTCAATGCGCTTGTAGATCTCATGATGGATCTAGAGAAGGAGAAGGACCCTATAATGGATAGTTGAGAAGTGGATTAAAGATCTTCTATCATACCCGGATTGACTCTATAGGATCCAATATGTTTATTTTATTCATATACTATTTATTAAATTTATTTGCATACAACATTGGGAGCCTCTTTATTGTATGTCATTTATTCCATCATTACATTTTTTGCATATTAACTCTGATTATTTATATTATTGTTGTTGATTATCAATCATATAACATAATACTAATGGTATAGTCTCCCCATGGTTCAACTTGAGACCCTCACTTCTAGTCGAAAACCTCTTTCATATGGGTAGGTGTGCATGGGGAAATATTGTATTCTAGCATGGACTAAGTGATTTAGGTCAGGATGTTACGAAATGGTATTAGTGGGCATGACTCACTAACTCATTATTTTGTTTGTTTTTGGTTGGGATAGGTTATACAAGAGATATAATTGTTTGGATTTATTTAGAGGATATATGATAGTGTCTAAACATCACTTCGTAGTGGATCTCTGAATTTTCATTAAAGGGGGAAAATATATTTTTCTATTACCACTGAGTAAATTCAATTTGGGTGATGCACATGATGTTTATTTTTGATTTATGAGATTTTGTGTATGTATGTTCCTAATGGCTAATAACATATGTTCACATTCCATATATATACCCATTTTTTTGATATGTACATGTTTATTAATTAAATGCATTGACTTGTGAAATCTGTTTATGATTTTTTGTTCTGTGTGATATCCCTTTGTCTTCATACAATGTGATATATCATTATTGGAATTAATTATTTGAAATTATTTTTCTGTGATAATATATATGTTATTAATATGAGTAATGTGCATGGGTTGAGATAGGTGTTAGTTCTAGGAAGTTTATACCTTGGTTCGATGGTAAATTTTGAGGGACAAATTGTGTGATCCTATAAACTGATTAGGGTTTATCCATAAGACACTGTTGATTTTCTCATGTGTGTTCCTTCATGTTACATAAGATTTATCCTTGATGTAGTATTATGGAACTACATTTGAATATGTGTAGAAGAATTTTATTGAGATTTCTCCCACACCTGCCCTTTGATATAGGTAGCAGGGAAACTTCAACTGAAATCCATTCACTTAGTTTTTTCCCATAGAATAGGTTTTAAAAATTATATTCAAATGCTCCCTTACATACACTATATCATTCTTCATCCTTCCTTGGCCCCAGAGGCCCTTAGGATATTGAGTAATGGGTTTAAATTGTTATCGATATTTGACATAGTAGGAACTTTGAAGGATCATTGGGTTATGTTAAAAGAATACCCTTTCCGGTGCACAACCATTTCGATACACCATATAATATCGTTCCAATTTAAGTGAATGATCTCAAGGTTTTACTGGATATCATTGATTATGAGGGATTCATAAATCTGGGTACTTCACCATGGGGTTCACCAATGTTGTTGACCAATAAAGCGAAAAATTTTATTTTTTTATGCATTGATTAACATAAGTTTAACCAGATGATGGTACAGAACTGATATCAATTACCCTTGATCAATGATTTTTTCAATAATCTATGGGGGTCCCAACAGTTATTTAAGACAGATCATTAACTAGGCTCTCACAAGTTGTGAGTTATGGAGGATGGCAATCCGAATATGACATTTCAAAGCATATATGGACTGTATGAGTACTTGATGGTGCCATTTGGGGATGAATAATTCACCAAAATTGTTCATGGACATCAAGAAAAAGATATTTATTCTATACATGGGCTCTTTCATCATAAATTTTATCGATGATATACTCATTTACTCACCGACAATAGAATAATATGATTGGAACCTGGAGATAGTATTGAATACTCTTTGAGCATATATGATTTATTCCACGTCATCGAAGATTGACTTATAGATTTTATAGGTGATGTTACTTAGACATGTGATGTCTAAGAACTTTATTTTTGTTTACTCGATGAAATATGGTTCAGTTGTTTCTTGGAAACATCCTCAAAATGTGATTTAAAATAGGACCTTTCAAGGAAGCATGATATTACTGATGATTTTTCCAGTACTTCTCCTGGCTATAAACACACATTATAGCACTAAGAAATGAGGAAGTGAAGTTATATTTGTTGAAAAAATGTGAATATGTTTTCAATTAAAAGAAGATGAGGTTTTTTATAGCTACTTTACAGACACTCTTTGAGTCCGAGATCTGTTATGTAGTGTACAATGATGTAGTGAGAATTAGTATGGGAGCGACAATGATGAAAAGGGAGAAGGTAGTAGCCTATGGGCCTATCCATATATGAAACCATGATTGGAGATACCCTACACATGAAATGGATCTTGAAGTCATGTTCCTTTCTCTAAGGTGTTGGTGACACTATCTTCTAGGTGAGATATTTTATGTTTATATAGTCCATAATATCATTCACTATATCTTCATGCAAGGGGACCAAAAAATTGAGATATATGAACTAGGTTGAGTATCTATGGGCGTTAAAATATGATATTATTTATGAAATATGAAAAGGATAATTCGTTTGATATACTCTTATCCATAAGACATAGGATGAATAGAAACTTAGTGAGAGGCCATCAGAGGAGTAATGACAGTGGTGATCATGTTGGACAACTAGAGGATGACTGATTAATAAGGTCATGGTTATATGATTTTTCCATATTAGTGATCACATCCTCCAATGTGGACCTAGTGAAGTTTTGTCATGATTTAGTCCTAGAGTGTCCTATGATGAGGGAAAATATGGACAGTGGAAACTCATTGCCCAGATAGTCATTATACAATGATGATGTTTTAAATGTACTTGAGATAGTATTAGTTATTTCATACACCAGAGAGTATATTTGGAGAGACTTCAATACCACGATATTTTTGGTACATCCAACTGTGATTTTGTTGTATTGTAACATCAAGGGATAGTTCTGGGGGCACGGATTAATAGAGACATTGTTGGTTTGGTCATCTAATACCTTACCAGTCAGAGGGTAAATGATGAGTGATAATGTCCTAGTGGGTTCAGACAACCACTACAAACACCCATGTGGATGTGGGAGTACATTATTATGGAATTAATTATTGGGTTACCAAGATCCCTAAGGAGTCATGACATAGTCTAGGTGATTCTTGAATGGCTAGTGAATTTTACCCACTTCCTACCAAGTAGGTAAACTCATTCAGTGGAGGATCTAAGAATGATCTATGTCCAATATATCATATGCCTTCATGAGGTTCCCTTGAGAATTGATTAATATGGGGACACATGTTTTAAATTGTGATTTGGGATATAATTATAGAAATTCTTGGGAAGCAGCTAATATTTAGCATAAAATTTCATCCTCAGACCGTCAGGAAGTCTGACTAGACTACACACATATTGGAAGCCATGCTTTGATCTTGAGTACTAGACTTTAACAGATCATGGGATAATCCACTATAATTTATTTATCTATCATTAAAAAACATTTATCACCCATTGATTCAGATAGCAGTCTATGAGGATCATTATGGGAGGTTGTGTCTCTCACATCCCTTTGGGAATGTGGTAGGTGAAGTAGTGGTTATTGGCTGCATTGTGGTTTTGGAGACCTCTGAGAGAGTGCATCTAATTGTGAAGAGTTTGATCACCAATCATACCAGATAAATATCTTATGATGACCTTAGGAGGTGTCCCTTGATGTTTTTTATGGGAGATATGGTTTTCTTATGATTGACTCTTTGTTTTGGACACACATGTTTGGAAGTTAGTGAAAGATAGCATGAATATTTATTTGATCTTTTGAGATCACCAAGCGTGTTGGGAAAAAGTCGTATCATCTATAACTTCCTCTTTATTATTGATGTATTTATTATGTTTTCCATGTTTCACTATTTTAAAGGTACAAAATCGATCATATGCATGTTATTGATTGTGATGATGTAGATATGAAGACCAACACATCTTATGAGGAGCATCTGGGAATCATCATATATTCAAATAAGAAGGAATTATGTGGAAAGACAACACCACTAGTCAAGATTTGGTCACAGCATGGAGGAATCCAAGAAGAGATGTGGGAATGTGGGTTTGATATTTTAGATCAGTGGTCTGATTTTTTCATGAAATAACACTAAAGAAGATTCTAAAAGATGGTAATCTGATAGAGGGAAAGAGTTATAATATCCTAATTTTTAAAAAGATAATATAAACTCTATTTTTGATAAATTGTGATTTTTATGTGAAAAATTAATTTATTAGTGAAAAAAACTTATAAAAATGTATTAATGGATTTGCGTAAGGGTAAAAGTACAGTTAACACAATGGAATATTCAATCAAATATTTTCACAGTGATACGATGTGTTAGTGTGAGATTACAAGGCTAGAAAAGACTTGGTGGAGAAGTGATAAAAATATTATATATAATTTCAAGTGCATGAATTGTATTCAAAATAATTGAATAACTCCAAAACAGTGCATTGTATAGGAAATCCAAGATAGCCATTTGTTCTGGAACATGGTTTTTACCGTAAAAAAGGTATAACATTGGTAAGCATCATTTGTTTGAATTCCTTTCTCATGAGAATAATTTATTTCTTGTTTTTTGTAATATAATGTTTTTTTAAAATAAAACAATATATCATAAAATGTGTTGTATTGGAAATATAGGACCACTGTTGTGTCCAGAATGTGGGGTTTAACCTAGGAAGGGTATAACATTCATATTCAATATAAATTTTTTTAGTTTTCCTAATAAATCATGTTATTCGGTAATTAAAATAAATAATTATACTTATTAATATAAATAATAAAATGATCATTATTCATATTCCTCCTCCTTTCCATGTAGCACCACCCATAACATGTATGGGTTTTTTCAAAGCTTCATTTATTCAATCATTTTGAACATAAAATGATGGAATTAACTTCATAGTAATAATCTAAACACTCTACATTGATTTGTTTAGTGATTAATGTATTTAAAAGGAAGTTTAATTTTCATTTGTAAAAAACCCTAAACACACTTGTACACATTTAAATAGAATGATTCTCCTCATTTTAATTCCACTAAAGAGTCTGAGACACCTTACTCAAGCAGCTGACCATTTTTATAGAGGCTTTACTGCCTTTTTCTGGAATCCAAAACTCCTTCTTCTATGGTGCAACAGGTTCCACTTTTAGTTTCTTTTTTTTCATTTTTTCTTTTATTTTTATTTTTATTTTTCTATTTTTTCATTCATTTTTATTCAAATGAAGAAAAATTTAATAACATAATATTCCTAAAATCTATTAATTATAAATTTAAATGGATTATCAAAAGGAAATTCTATAGAAAATTATAAAAAGACATATATATATATTGATAATTAATTTATATTATTATAGATAATTTATAAAAATTATCAAATGGTAATTATAGGGGTTATTAAGAATTAATTAGTAAAAAATTATCCACGGTTATTTTGTTTTAAAATTTATATATATATATATATATATATAAATTGATAATTAATTGAATGTTTAAGCATAATTTTATAGAAATAAAATTATCAATGTGTAATTTCATGATGTAGCCTCCCATTTTTTTGAGCAGATGAAGATCCAAGGGTTTTTGAATATTCTCATTTGGTGGATGGTCCATTTTGTAAACTTATATTTAGAATAGAATTCTAAGATTTGGGACACTTTAATATGTTCATTTTAGACTTTGATAAAGGTCCAAGAGGTTCCTCAGGTGCTTCATTGAGTTTCAAGAGTGCCATGCTATAAAAAATCGAAAATAGGGAGGACTGGTCAGGGTGCATTGTTCATTTAAAACTGTCCTAGCTACCTGTTCAGACCGTGAAACTTCATCATTTGAGAAGAAGTGACTCAAATGGGATGTGCACGGTTTCCCAAACAATGCACCTAGCCTGCATGCTTTGTGCCATTAAGGCAGTGCACAAGCACTATTAATTTCATGGTAAGTTCACGGTTTTATCAACCATACAACCAAACTGTGTGCCTCATGAATGTGGTGAAATTCCCATTTTACCCCTGTTGTCTTATTTATTTATTTTTTCTTTCTTTCTTGTTCCTCACCCATGTGAAATAGCCTTCTCCTTCATTCATTTTTCTCCCACTGTAGGTATGGTTATATCTCCCTCACATAACCTCCAATTTGAGGGGCATCCGGTGAGTTGAATGTTTCGCAATTAATCCACGTCACCTCATTCTTCTATTCATAGTTTTTCTACCCCCCTATTGCTCCATTTTGGTGTGATATAAATTTCCCTATTTTTTGGGTAGATTTATGTTTCATTGATTTCTCTTGAAGCAGACCAAATAAAACATTGATATTGGGCATATTTTTTATCTATGGTATAAGGTAGGTGGTCAATATATTTTCCATTATGCTTATCCACTTTTATAATATTATTCTTATGTGACACCTAACATACATATCTAGTATTGCTGCAAATTTATGTTTCATCTTAATAAATGTTGATTGGCCACCTTGTGTGGTGTAAAATCCTTTTATTATTTTTAAGGGTTCAGAAATCAATTTGAACCCCCCTTTTGGGTGGTTTTATGTAGCTATGTCGTCTAATTATAGTCTACCATTGTTGATCCACCCATTTGGGTGTTCATCCATTCCAAGAATAAACTGTGATGCTTTTATTTCAAGACAACCATTGTAGTGGGTTTCTTTGTTCCATATGATGAATCTAAATCGATTAAACTAAACTATAAGATTTTTTTGATGATAATTTCATGTTTTCTAATAAAAACATCTATTATGGTTCACTAAATTCTAAAAAAATGTTATTATTTTGGTTTAATTCTTTTTATTGGTGACATGTTTAGTATATGGACCTGATTGTCTGAAATTTAAATGGTTAATGTTCTTGTCCCTATCTTTGGTATGAATGATGTTTGATGTGCCTTATTTAATTAAATTACCTCACACTTTCACCTTGTCTATCATCAGGAATGGTTATATACTTCTCTTATTTAGTGTTATACTTTAAAAAGGAAATAATATACTTCGTACGGGTCAAGAAACACCTGAATTCCACTTTAATGAATACCAAGGAAGAAATCATGCGTTGATGAGGCTTCAATTGATAGTGTATATACCTTCTATATTTTGGAAGACATCACCATGCATGTTTCTTACCTCCATGAGAGGGATTTTGGTTCTCAGGGGGAACCCATGGAAGGGCTCGGTGGGAAAAAAGGTTACACTATTCCACGAGCGATACTCAGACCTAATATTCAGGATACCAGGTATGGACTCAGAGGGTATTTGTTTTAGTCACATTAAGAGCGAGACTTGGGATTCCTTTTATTGATTCCCATGTACAGTTTCCTTTCTAGTTTGTTAAAGTGTTAAGTACCTAGTATAATACTTTGGTTCCTTTATAAGGTTCACCTAGTATGGGTATAGGATTCCATTTTATTGAATGTTAGGGATTCATCTTTAAATTAAATTTTAGATGTTATGTAAGTAAATCAGAATTATGCGTCCCCTAGGTCAAATCCATTTTTTTGGGTTTAGTTCATTTATCTATTTAAATTATGATGTACCATTATCATTTTATGTTTCTATTCACATATTTTACCTATGGTTCATACATTCTAGCTTAGTCCAAAGAAAATTCAGTCGATCCTGGTGCACTGGACTGGCCGAAGCCCATAATTGTTGTGTATTCATTATGCAATGCATCATTACTTTTGATGGACATGCACACTTATTATTTTTTTTATAGAAACTGGATTATACTTTAGACACCATTGGTGGTTTCCAACTATGTATACCTCACACCCTTATTGGGATTCCCTTTACTTGAGTTACCCTTGAAGATCTTTATGTTTTTAGGGTCCTAGTTGATTGCTTCTACTGTTACACATATATCTGGGAGTTACGAGCACATGATTGAGCAGGTTATCAGGATGCTCAGGGAGCAATATTTGGGATTTTTTATTTTATTTTATTGTACCTTCTTGTTTCATTTAATAATACTTTTGTATCATCATATTTCATGCATGCACAGTCAACAATATATTGTAATTTTCTATCCTTGTTCATTTATTATATTTATCTTCCACCAATTTTAATTTTTTTCAGTTATTAATTTGTATATTAAATTCATTATTATTATACCAATATTCCAATATGATCATGATGGTATAATCTTCTAACCGCAAAACTATTATACCCTATTTTCTTGTCAGAACATCTGGTGTAAAGGGAGTCATTCTTGAGTCCATGTGGTGACAAGTACAGCTACCTATTTTGTGTTCAGTAGGGTGAGGACATTACAATGTTCTATCAAAGATACATGTTCCTTATTGTTACTATTTTTGGATACTATGAAAGAGACTGGGAATGGATTTAAGATAGTTGACTAAATATTCATGGTAGTGATCAACCCACATAAGGGAAAAAGTCTAAGTAGCCTGGGATGGGATTGTTTTTCGTGATGTTCATTATTAAATATGATTTTGATTACATGTCGAATGATTGGAGTACTTTCAAATATTTATTGAGTTTTGATATTTTTAGTATTTACCATTTTCTTTACATGTTAAGGAGGAAGAATGAAATTCATCATTATAGGCACATAAAAAATCACAAGCCATGCCTATGCCATGCCAGGAAAATTTCATTGCTAGGTTGTTAGAAATTTATCAATTTTCCTTGGATGTTGTATTATAATGTATTTTATATTCCATTAATGTAATTTAAATAACCTTTTTGGTTCTCACATTGTTAGGTATTGGATTATCCTGATTCTATAGCTTAAATTATCATGCATTTATTATATTCCACGTTTGAGTGTTCCATGCTTACATAGTATTTTTCCATGTTTAGTTTACCTGCATGTTCTTATTTTGTATTCTTAGTGATAAATAAAGTTTTTAAATGTTCTTAATATATTTATGTTACTTATTAGTGTGCTTGTTTTAAATTTAATTACATCTATGTCTATTATCATGGGATATAACATGTAGGTTGTGATTAAATGGTATTCAATTTTCAATTTGTAAGGTGTATGGGCACATTATAAATTAGGAATAGACAAACCATATAATCAAACCATTATTGTTAATATTTATATACTTTTAGATTATTGGATAAATTTAAACTCTACTAAATTAATCTATTATTTGACACAAATTGGTTGTAAATAAATTAGAGCCAATTTTTAAAACATTTAATGTGTAGGGGTGTTTTATGAATTGGAACTATTTGAACCATATAGTAGAACCATTGTAAAAAATATATACATAAGGGGGTTTTAATAAATATTAAGTATGTTGAATTTTATTTTAAACCTGAGAAAAATAATTGTGGTTATATGGGAGCCAACTATAACTTGTAAAGTGCATGGGAAATTTCTCAATTCAGGGTGGCAACCTATAGAAACCTAACCATCAGTTATCATCCTTATATACAATTAGAAATAGATGTAAATATAAAATTTGATCAACTTTGTCCTTAAATGTTTTAGTTTCCTTATTGAGTCTTGTAACTCTATTGCATGGAATTAATTACCCATGTACCTAATTTTCAAAAATTAATAACTGGACCGATGTATGTCTGTTGGGGTATGTTTCTTATGTAATGAACCACTTACTATTTTTTTAAAAAAAATGTTTAAAATGTTTGGGTTGTTTTGGTTCAATATAAAATGGAATAACAAAACCCTTATAGGTCACCCTTTATATTTTTGTTTGTTATAATGCTAACCCTCATGGGGGAATGTTATTATATAAAAAGGAGGTTATTTAATGTGTATTAATTTATGGGGATTCTTACTTGACTATTACCTTTTAATTAATAAAATTCCCCCTTTATATCAGCTTGAGATGTTTTTGTGTGGGGAATTATAAATAAATTAAATTTGTTAAAATGGTTTGATGTGATAAAATTTCCTAATTATAATTACATGTTAATAAATAATATTTTTTAAAAGTAATTTAACGTTTCTTGCATGTTTTTAATTATGGATTTTCCTAACAAAGAACACTATATAGGTTATTACCTAACTGGTGCTAGTCCTTAATTATATCCCTTAAAATATTTAAAAAAATAAATGGGTTTTAGTTTAATGTCCTGTGATGGAACCATTATTGGAGTTTTAGCCTGACCCTTATATAAGGGTAGTTTAAATCCTTTCTCTGTGTTTCTTTTATAGCACCCTTGAAACTGAAATGTGAGTGGTTTCTATATGATTCTTTTTGCATAAGTATGAATCTAAATGATATTCTCTTAATCCTAGTGACCTTTTGAATGCATGAACTCCTTTTGGGTTGGTAATTTCTATTTCAGTATTTGTTTAGCCAATTGTAGGTAGTTCCTTCCTACCTTATAAACTTTTCTAGTTGATTTTGTTTAGTTTCAATTACGAGGTTCAATTCAGGCATTGTTTTCCATATATGACACTTTGCTTCCAAAATAACATTGTTGGTTTTACGGGGGGGGGGGTAATGTGTTGTTTTACCTCTTCTATGAGTGTGAGAATTATGTAATGCTCAGTTTTTGCAGCTCAAATATGCCTAGGGGATGGTTAATCACATAGAAGGTTGTGTGAACCTTTCTATCCTTATTTTTAAGTGATGGATGAATCATGAGGTTGTCCACCTATTTTACAATCATACTAAGTGATAATAATTTTTTTTAATCCTCAGTGTTAGACATTAGAAAATTTAATTTTTATAGACAATAATCCTTTGGATATTATCAGGAATGTTCTATTTTCACATTTGAACTTGGGGTTGTATGATTTTTTCACATGTTACCTATTGATTTTTTGAATGGCACAATGAGATGGATATGTTTTATGGTACTCATGTAATCCTTGAGAAGTTTTATTACATTCTCAGGTCTTATAATTAGTAGAGTGATATGTATTTTTGAAGAAATTAAACTCATCCCACTGCTAGGGATGACATTCTTAGTGGATCATTTATTTCACACATGGCCAATTTTTCAGATTTCATGACCAATTCCTTGACATATAAGAATATAAATCATATAATGATAATGTTTAAATGTTTATATGGATAAAATCTTAAACTCTTCGGTATTTTATATCTCTATATTGTCGCTTTCAAAATTGATAAAGAATGACAGACACCTCTAGTAACTTTGGCCAATGGTCGATAGAGAATGTGCCAAAGGATGAGATCCATTATTTTTGAAAATCCAATGAATATGACATTAATAATGGGGAAAACATTATTTCAATTCTGGTTTATTATTTCCTTCCAAGTAGTATGAACAAAACTGTGAAAAGACTATTTTAAAATGGCCATTATTGCTTGAAATTCCACTTTTTTTCTAGTAATATCTCTCATTTATGTCGGTTCTTTTTATCAAGAATGATGATGTTTTTCAATTATTTACATGAAACCATTGTAAACATCATTTATTTGGATTGGACTTCGATGGCTGTGATTGAGTGTGATGGGATTATGTGAGTAGTGAAGGTATCATGGCCATGTTGTTGATGTGTTAGTAGGTGTAGCCAAGCTCTTCAAGTGGAGTTTATCTGTAAAGAATTTATGATCCTTCCATTTTTCATTTTTTCATGGTTTTTCTGAAAACATGATGAACACTCCATCCTCTTTATATAAAAAGTAACTCATCACTTTCTTTGAGATCGTTTAATCCAGTTAGTGTACTCTCTGCTTAAATATGTCCCTATCCCCTGTCTTGGTATCATATAGTTTCACTCTGAGATATTTTTGGTCTTATTAAATAATAAAATTTTAAAAATGAAATGTCTCGTTTGGGTGGTTTCTATTAGAATGTGTTTTATAATCATGTTTTCCCTTAGTGTGTTGGTTATTTATGAGTGATACATGGGTTCAAAAGTGGTAATTACACAACAGAATGCATAAGAGCCATATATTTCCCCTTGTCTTGATTTCTATATAGATTCCACGTGGGAAATAGTACGATTTCATGGTACATGGATTTTTTTCATGGTACCAATATATCCCTTTTTAAAATATAGTTAATGTTATACATCGATGTTATCATTGTCCTTTGTTGGAAATTCTAAGGTTATCTAAATTAGAATCAAACTCACATGATTCATTTAAAAAGGATATCGATCTAAGTGTGATGGATATGGAATATTACCATGGTCATTATATGGAATGATAACCTAAATTCAGTTTTGTATAAATATGTCACTGGAAGCCGGTTACGAGCTACAGTGAGTGTGATCTAAGAAAATATCATGTTTCCTTTATTGAAATTCATTAGGTGTTGATTTTGTTTTATGTTGGCCATGTAATACTAGTATTTTTGGGATGGTTTACTAATAAATGATTGAACTTCCACCCAATGGTATCATTAAATGAGTTCAGTTTGGAATCAACCCTTTGATGGAAATTTGTCTCATGTCATGAGTGTTGTTGGAATTCTAAAGAATTGTTTTGAAGGAAAATTCTGATAGTATAGATACCGTTCTTGAGAATTAGCCCTTATATTCTAGAACATATGGTGGAATAAATATAGACCGGGTGGTTAAATAGACATTCTGGAGATCATGTATCTAGATCAATAATGTCGTGTAAGCTCCGTCTCAATGCTAAAATTTAGGGAAAAAAGCATTGTCTTGAGCTTTACAAATATGGTACCATATGTTAAGGTAACACTCAGAAGTCTGTTGGGCATTTGGGTATGCAATTTGGACATTTTAATGGTAATTCACAACCTGAGTAGGTTGAGTGATATTCTATTTATTTCCCTAGGTATTCTTAGGGAAGATAAGTTCTAAGGTGGGGAGAGCATAGCATCCTGTGTTTTCTCAGTAGATAATGTTCTATGTGTTTTGAAATTTTTTCATTTCATGGATGACTAATTTGTAAAACGAGTTTATATATAGAATTTTGATAGTTTTTAAACATTAATATATATTTTTTAGACTTGGTTCAAGTATTGATATATTATTCCGGTGATAAGTTGATTTCAGTAGTTTTAGACTCTAAAAACTAAAAAACATGGAGGACTAGTTTAGGAACATAGTTTGTCTGAGACTGTGTTTCCCACTAGTGCAAACAATGTGGTTTATATATGTGAGTAGAAGTGATTCACATGATCTATTCATGGTTTTAGAAACCATGTTCCATTCCCATATAGTTTGTTTCATTTAGGTAGTGAGTGAACTTTTCATCGCATGGTTGGTACACAGTTTGGATAATTGTACGGCCAAATGGTGTGAACCTTTTCCCCTTAAGCTATAACCTCCATTGGGTTGGCTCATAGTTGGGACAACCATATGGAAAAAATGGGAATCTCATTAATGGGGTGAAATTATCATTTAACCATGTTTCCTTATTTATTGTCCTCATTTATTTCTTTTTCCTCCTCTGCGCGTAACAACTTCCTCAGGTTATTTTTGTCCTCCTCTTGGAATGGGGAGATATCCCTCATAAAGACTCCGATTGAATGACCATCAGGTGGATTGTAAGATTCATGGTATTTCTACAACTCCTCTTTTTCCTCTCTTATTTTATCTTCCCACATCTTACGCTATCTTTTTGTGAGGTAATTTTCACTATTTTCAGGGAAAACGTCAGTTTCATTGATGTATCTATAACGAAATAAAATCAAACCTCATAATTGGACATGTGGATCATACATGGTATAAATTAGGTGTTCTATATCTTGTCCCTTAATTTTTTTTCACTTTATTGAATTTCCACCATATTCCAAACACCATACATATATGGGGCTTCTCCAAATTTATGAATTATCTTAATTAAAGTTGATTGGTCTACCTTTTGTGGTGTTGAACAACTTTAGTATGGTTGAAGTTTGTTACCTCAACCCAAAAAAACCATTAGGACGTGTCTATGTAGCCACCACATATAATTGTTTTCTTCCATTGTTGAGAAACCCCTTTGGGTGTGCATCCATTAATATAACAAATTGTGATTCCTATTTTTCAAGACCACATTTATAGTTGGTTTCATTGTGCCTTCCGATGAATCTGAATATTTCAAACTAAAATAAATAATTTGTATGATAATAATATCATGTATTCTAAATAAAAGCCTATGTTGAGGTGTGATGTCTTCTAAACCAAAAGTCCTACGATTATTGGTTCATTTCTTTGGATTTTTGACAATTTTAGTAAATGGACCATATTGTTGTAGTTTAAATGGTTAATGGACTTGTCCATATATTTTCTATACATGGATTATGATGTGAATTGTTTTTAAATGTTACCTCTTAATTGAAGTTTTTCTATCATCTGACATGGTTATATACTTGTTCTATTTTCTGTTTTAAATTAAAAAATAATGAATTCAATACTTACTCCTTGAGATACAATAAAATTCAACTTTATGAAATGTCAAAGATGTGCTCACGAGTTTATGAGGATTTATAATTCAGGGTTGATACTGAATATATATTTTATGTGCTCACTGTGCATGTTTCTTACATTCATTTGAGTGATTATAGTTCATAGGAGAGCACCCATGGATATGATCAGTGAAAAAAATGGTTACACCATGCCCCAAGTGGTAATCAAGCCCCATTTTGTGAGATAAAATGGATACAATCAGAGGGGATTTGTTTTAATCTTTTTGGGAGTGACACATGGTATTCCTTTTATAGATTCTATAGGACATAATCCTTTCATATTTGGTATAAAGTTAAGCGCTTGGTGAGATACATGGGATCCTTTCTAAGGATGACCTTACACGGGAATAAGAAAATGTTTAAATGAATTTTAGAGATTCCTCTTTAAATTAAATTCCTGATTTTAAGTAATTAAATAAGAAGGTAATTCCATTCACGAAAAATAAAATGTATGGGTTTTATTCTTTTAGATGTTTAAATTATGATGACTCATTTTAATTTTAGGTTTCCATTCACAATATTTAATATGGTTCAGACATTTCGTCTTAGGCCGAAGGAGGTTTAGTCAGGTCGAGTGTCTTGGAGGGACCTGAGATTGACTATATTTTTTATTTATTATGAATTTCATCATTACTTTCGATGGACTGGAAAACTTCTTATTTTATGGGAAAAAATAGATTTACTTTTTATGAACCTTTGGTGGTGGCCTACTAAATATATATCACACCCTTCTTGATCCTCCATTACAATAGGGTGCCTGAGATGATCATCATGTTCATAGGTCCTTGGTTGATTTCCCATGATTTCAAACTTATATGTAGGAGCTAGGGTCACAATATTGAGTGGGTAATAAGGACGCTCATGGAGAAAGTTTTGTTATTTTTTATTTTTATTTTATTGTACCTACCTATTTTTTACTCATAATTTAGTATATAGAATCATATGACATGCATTCATGGTAGGCTATATATTGGTGTTGGCCATCCTTATCTAATTGATATATTTATCTTATTTTTTTTATTATATGTTTCCATTTATTAAACTATTTTTCGTTTATTTCATTATTGTTATACCATTGTCACCCTCTGATCTCAATGGTATAGTCTTCCCACCATACCACCATTAGAACCATGTTTCTAGTCGGAAGCATCTAGCATATTGTGGGGGGGGGGGGCTTCTTGAGGCCAGGTGGAGACCAGTTTGGCAACTGGTTTATTGGTTAGTCGGTTGAGGAAATTACACATGACTTATCAATGGATAAATTATTGATATTAGAAGACAATAATTACCTTGATTTTTAAAGGAATAATATATCATTATTATCAATGATATTTTATACTAATTTTTATTTGATAATTATAGGGTAATAGTATAAAATTATTATATGATAATTTATAATAGATTAATATAAAATAATTATCAATGGATAAATAATTATCGAAGATAATAATCAAACATAATTATAAGATGATAATAATCATTTAAATATCAAAAGACAATATAAAAGGTTATTTTTCATTAAATTATAAAATTATAATTATAAAAGATAATTAATAATAAATTATAAAAAGATGTTCATAAAAGGAGAATATAGAGAGTACATTATGTGACCTAATTAATAATTTGAAAATTATTCTGGAGAGAGAAAATACAATCATATGATATATTTTAATGATTATTGAAAAATAATCTTCGAGAGACAAAGCATAATCAAATTTGATATTCTTTTTATTTTTTAAATAAAATAATTGTATTTGGTTTTAGGAAACCTTGAAGAACCTTGAGTGTTGATGTTTTTGTAATAAGGTCACAAATAGGTGTTCTTGATTGGTTTACCCTTGCCTTTCTATATAAAAGAATCTTGAGTTAGGTTGGGCCTCGAATTTTGGGATTGTTTAAACACATTTCCTTTAATATGATTATATATAAACATATTTTTTATGATTGTGCAAGATTATCATTGCATGTGGGTGTGTGGGTGACCATATATCCCTTATGCTACAGTTGATTCCATCAGTACTTTATAGCTGGTTATTCATGTTTGATTTTGATCACATGTATTGTGTGTGCTACTTTACCTAGGATAAAATGTTTTGCATGCTCGTGTATCCTAACATTCTATATATGCTTTGTGTTATTGTTTATGGAGCTGAAGAAAGGTGGAAGATCATAAAATGTTATTTCTTTGGAGGGGGTGTGCTTGAGTTTCAAAAAAGATAAAGAGGGACAGGTGTACATGGAATAGATATGACGATGTTTTGTAGATCTCATTTGAAGCACTCAATGTATAAGGGATGAAAATTAGACCGCGATCCTTAATATGACTTGATGAAGAAGCGTTATTGATTAGATGTCAATCCCTTGTATATTCTTCACTGACCAAGGCATGTTGGTTAGCTCTTAACCCCTAGTATATTCTTCAATGACTAAGGGATGCTGATTATCTCTCAATCCCTAATATGACACATGATCAATAAGGGATATTGATTACATATTGATCCCATGAATATACGGATTACCTGACCTTCTTGATGACAATTGATATCAAGTTTCATGATCTCATGATATCAAGTAACATGATTCATCATCCTCATGGGTAAATCTTGATTCTTTTAAGACCTTGAATAACAATCCGACATAGAGATGAAGCAGGTAGGCTAGGGGATTGTGGGATATTGGTAATTACACGACACATTGGTATTTTATTATGTGTTACAATGACTTTTACACTTTTATTTTATTATTGAACAAACATTTATACTTGAGAACATTATGTTAAAGAAACATTGGAGGTGTCCTACAGAGTCTTGTACTCATACCCTACATAAGAAATTAAATGCACTTATAGATCCCATGAGGGATCCATTGAAGGGAAAGATCCTGATTATGGATGACTTGGTAGTGGATCATAGAGCTAGTAGTGGACCAGGAGGGACTCTAGAGGACCCACTGTTTATATTTTATTAGCCGTCTATTTATTATACTATTTTTTCTTACCACATCAGGAGGTGCTTTATTTTATAACACATATTCCATATTTATATTTCAACATATTTAATCATATTATTTATATTATTGGTATCAATTATCTATCTAATGACATGATACTGAGGGTACACTCTCTCCATGGTTCCACTTGAAACAATTTCTTCTAGTCGTCAACCTGTTTCATATTGGGAGGTGCACAAGAGGACATTTGGAATTCCAGAACGAAACTAGTGATTCTATTTTAGATGTTAATGATGGATCCCATATACTATCCATGGTAAAACTAACAGATGAAGAATACACTCTAGATTTATCACCTCTTAATGTATTTTTCATTAATGTGGTGATGTTACATTCCCTATAATTTCCATAAAGGAGAACATGGTAGTCCTATTGACGAAAGGCCTATTACAATAGAGGCATGGACATCATATGGGAGAAAGTGGACTAAATGTTGTAAATATATTTCACAATTGAATGTTTTAGTTTTTTGGAGTTGGTTCCCTAAAAAAATATTATGAACTATATGACTACCTATATAAATGGTTTTAGAATATCAATATGTTTCTTATCACTTCTTGATTATTTGTCTACATAACATAGTATATTATAATGACCTAAGGGTAAACATTACAATAAAATGTTATAGATGATCCCCACTATGATTAGAGCCTATAATTTACATGAAAAAATTGTTTAATAAAAGTTCTATTGTCAGATAATATCATTTTACAGGACACAAATGATACAAGATATAAGGGTAGTGGACACATAAGGTATTGAGACATCATATCATGTAGTTATTCCTTAGTAATTTGAAGAATGGTGATTATGATTACTTGACCCATAAGTAGGAATTACACATTTTTATGGATCATTAAATTTTATAATCTTTTGATTTGTTTAATGATCCTTATACATTATTATTATTATTATTAATTCCTATCAAAATTTTCATTATTTGTTTTATTTTTATATACCATGACGACATATTTTAATGGTTAAATTGTGTGTAGTCGGTGTTTCATGACTAATTTGGAATTAATGAATAATTTTATAAAGGATTAATAACCATTGATATTTAATAAAAGTGGATATATTAGGTCCATTAATAGGAATATAACAATAAAATTAAATCCATGGCCATGGTGTTCTGTGGGTATGTAATTTTTGAAAATTCAAAAAATAGGCCATAAGTATATAAGTTGATGATACCACCATGGAAAATACATGATTACAGATATTAATATAAATAGATTTTTTTACATAGTGAGGATTAATATGAGGTTATATTTCATTGTGAAATCAACTTATTTTTCTATGGGTTCCCCACAATATTCCTCGAGGTTAACCTTGGACTTTAAGAAGATTCAACTAATTCCACTAATAATTGGGCCCAATGGTTCAAAATATATGTATATTTAACAAAATAGTAAATTTATATAGGAATTTAACATGTAGATGACATATTATTCTCATACCTGGTTTAAAAATTATTCATGTTAGTTTGATCACATATATCCCTTCAAAAATTATTCAACAGAATATTTTTGTGTTGAATATTTATTTATTTTGTTATTTTAGTGAATACAATATTTATTTATATATTATTGAATAATACAGTGACATATATATATATATATATATATATATATATTAAATAAATAGTCATTTTTAAATCTTGATAAATATTGAATATTTTTTAGGAACAAATTTAATGGAATTGTGAGAAATTTTATAATAAATTATATTTGAATAAATATTAAATTATTTATTCAAGGATATAATATTAACCTTATCTATAATTTTTGAGAATATCTATTTTATAAAAATAATTATGTTATTGTTTTTACATTGGGATATCTGGGGATTAGGAATATAATAAGGGTCCTTAGGAAATTATTATGTTATATCCTTTGATCAATTTAAACAAGGTTATGACATTCTTAGATGCTCTAACCATTCAAAAATTATGTATAAAGAGTTCAAGAGAATGTCCATCAATCCATAGAGACTACCACTCCTAGAACACACATAATAATGAAGAATTCTCCTCCTATTTTACCCTCTTAATTCTATAGATAACTAGGAGAGTAATTCCACCTAAATTTATTGTTATAGCGATCAATTATGAATGACACTAGCATTACGAACATCCATGATAATAAAAAAAGATTTCTACATTGATGATCAGTGGTTCATGTTTCATTATTGGATCAATACTAGAGGTAATATATCCTAAAATCATGTGATGAAATGACAAAACAATGTGAAGAAATTTTTTGATTCGTAAATAAAGAAAAAAATTCAACAAAAAGTGGTTTCATTTCTAAATAAATTAATTATAAATTATATGTGATGATTCAAACTTAAATGTTACAGTATAATCTTCAATTAATATTAAATTGAATTCAACTTCTCATGATAATCTTGGTCATTCACATCACGAATTATTGGTTGATTATGAAAAAAATACGAGTTGACTTTGCTTAATAGGTTCAACCACTACACCTAAAATATTCCTCCATGAGTAGGGGGTGTTGGGGATTGAATTTATATTTGTGTTTGATTATTTTGAGGATTATATGTATATCATTATTGAGTTTTATTAGATACTTTTGGGACTTTCTTTTATATTTTTCATGAAATTAAAATAGATTCAATGGGACACAATCAATTTACACAATATAAAAAACCATGTAGGGACAATGAACGTAGTCCCAAAATATTCACAGAAGCTTATACCCAATTTGTGTATTGTGTTCCAAACCATGCATAAAATTTTTTTATGTTGAAATAGATCCTTGGATTATATTTAATAATTATTTATTAATAATTAAAAATTATCATATTATGATTAATTAGAATTTTGATAGCTTTACAAAGGGTGGTATTTAGCTTTTTTATATTATATATTGTAAAAGTATGATTATATTTTTTTATTCCACACTTAATGAAACATTATATTTCATATTTTGATTATTTTTAAGAGGCTCTAAATGTTTAATGAATATATTCTAGTATAAAAATTACATTTATGACCTTAAAATATTGTTTTATAAGGTTGCGTAAAGGTGACCTTAAGTTTCTATAGGTTACAAATGGGTAGAGTGAGTTTTCTGGTGTATTTTCTAGTTAGCCATAAGTTTCTATAGGAAAGTTAAGAGGACCTATAGATTTTTGAAGTTGTGTTCTGGTTACTTGTGAATTTTCATAGTTATGTAAAGGTAATCGTTGAATTCTAATGGTTGCTTAATGTTATAATTGTGTAATGGAAACTGATGAATTTTCATAGTTATGTAAAGCTAATTAGTTATTATAATTATGGAATAAAGGTATATTTGTGTATACTTAACATTAAAAATATTATAGTTTTATAAAGGTAAGATGCACATTCTACTCGTCCCATAAAGGTATCTGGTGTATTATACTAGTTACATAATGATAACCTGGGATTTCTACTAGTTTCATAATTTTATTATATACATACATAATGGTAGATCATCAATTTTTGTAGTTGTGTGAGGGTAACCCACGAGTACTAATACTCGTGTAAAAGTATCTAGAACCTGTGTAAGGTTATTTATCTATTCAAATAATGTTCAGTTATAACTATATAATGGAACTAGAATTATTCTATAACCCTCATTAGGCTAAAATCATTATACTCTTACCTGTATAATGTTACTAATGAAAATCTACTATTTTTATAAGGTTACATCCATACTTGCATAAGGGTACCGTAGTGTTTCTATTACTTATGTAAGGGTAACAAAAATATTTCAGAACCCATTTTTGGGAAACCTAAGTCTCACATAAAGGTATGTCGGGTTCCCCAAAAGCTACAAAAGCATAGTAATCCATATAAGGGTATAATTTTTATACTCATACATAAATGGTATATTTCACATAAGAGAAGAAAATAATTTTCCTACATTTATATAGAATGTTCTAAACACACAGATATATACTATTTTTAAAATTATATCATATTTACACAGGAGTAACGTTTATAATGAATATTTTTAATGTTTTATTTTTTCTAAATCTGTTCAATGATTTTCTAAAATCTTTGTGAACATGATTTAATTTTTTTATGGTTAATTAAATGTGATTTACAAGTTATTTTTCATGTATCGATATTCACACTAAAATTTAGGCTCTTGAGATATTAAAATTCAAATTAGATGAAATTCGTGGAGTCATTAGAGAATATTTTTGGGAGATTTACTAGTATGTTAATGATTATTATTTACTAGTATAACAATTGTTCTCATAATTTTTTCTATACAATTGTAATTTTTTATATAATTCTGAGGGGGACTCAGATGAGCATTATTTTTTATTAATGAATGGGTATTTTTTGGTAAATAAGAATGGATAACTCTGAAGTGACTCATTGATGTTAAGTGTAAAACCATTATTTAGGGAAAAATAAATATTCAGTGGTATTAAAATTTGAAATATGGTCTGCATAATGAAACATTATATATTAATTTGAATGATCTAGTTTAATGGTATAAGTTTGGAGATATTATTAAACAATACAAGTGTTTCATATTTTGTTGACCAACTACTACTCTCAACAAAACATCAATGCTTAATTCCTTTCTTTCTATAGAGTGGTTTTCTTTCTCAACAATCAATCCTTGAATCATTCATCTGGATATGTGATTTTACCTTTGTCTATTATTTTATATATGTATAATTATAATGATTTATACTATCCATTAAAATGTAATATAGTGGCTTGTGACACCGAAACAAATGATAGGATATGGGTTGTACCTATATGTGTGAAAAGTATAGGAATATTTTGTTTGTACCTCTGGAGAGTAAAAGGAATGATAATATTAGGGTTAATCTTCCAATGTAAAAGGAAATATAGTATGGTTTTTTCTCCCGGTGAGAATCATTTAGTGTATGAATCCATAGTTAATGAGTTCCATCTCCCTCCGTTTTTGAGAGGGGTGAAGAGTGGACTAGAATAATTTAGAGCTTTACCATTATGAAAATATATATTTACAGTTTATTTTATTTCAACTACATTAACTTTAAAACACTTTTATAATTCTTAATTTCATATAAAAATTCCAACTAACCCCTATCTTGGATATTATTCCATCTATCTATATACCAAAAATTTGTATCATATGTTGACCCTAAACATGATATAAATTTTTATTTGTGCTGACAATTTCTTTACCTAACCATAAAAGGGGAAATAAATTATTTAACATTACATTTTCGAGTTAAAATGATTGATGGATACATGAAATAACGCCACATTTTTTTGGTAATTATTTTGGATACTGAAAAAAATATGTGGAAGTATTATTAATGAAACATAGCATTGATCACTGGAAAATTATAACAAAAACATTCCAACTGTCTAAAGGTAAATCCAAATCATTAGTTATAAATGACATGGTAATGTATGTTTTGAATAAAATGGTGATGAATATTTTATATTTTATAATAAATTGAAATGTTTATATTCATGTATATATTTTAAAAACTATAGCTGACATCCAAAAAATTCTATACGTTACACATATTGTCTTAGATAATCTCATTATAACTAAGTTAGGCATGTTAAGAGTTGAATATCAACAATTTATAATGGGTTAAGAAGAAACTATAAATTAAATCCTCTATAGATTTACTATTATTATAAATTGTAGGAGTTATTGAGGAGAAAATTTGGAAAAACCTATTATTAATGAATGATTACAAATAGAACTTCATAGGTTACTATAAATTAAATTAAAAAAACCAAGGATTATATTCTAAATGATCTTATTAGATCATTGTTACAATATATGTTAAAAATTAAACATCTTACTAAATGAAAAATTTCATGTAATAAGGGAGTTTTTATTAAATCCAATATTTCTAATTAATATTCTAATTTTGAGTTATAGAGAATTAACAAGAATGATAAAACATAATTTACTAAGGGAGAACATAGAAATAAAAATTGATTCTGAAAAAGTTTCAGAAAAGACTATCCTAAATAGATATGAATAAAGGTAATTTTATTTCCAATGATACTAAATATGCAATATGTTACGAGTGAAAAAAGGGGGCACATAAAGCATTATTTCACAAAATTAATGAATAAACAAAAAATATAATGGAAGACAAGTAGGATAGGAAACAAATGGAATTTAGATATACAAGAATTTAAGATTCACATTTGGATGAAGAATATTGTTCAAAAAAAGAGTATTATTTTTCTAGTTTAATGGATTCATTAAATAAATTGAGTGACTCTACATATTAATCTTCATCTGAATATTATTTTAAAAAATCCATTTTTTTTGAACTGTACTATGAAGTTGAAAGACTTAATCATAATATTTAAATTTTGACTAGTGTATATAAGAACCATAAGAGTCTAAATAATGTAATTCTTAAGTAAAATGATGAACTAAAGAACATTATCTAGGAAGATTTGAAATCTGAAAACAAAAATGAGAATTATAAACATATAGATCTGATTCATACTCGTGAAAATATAAATACTTCTCTAAATGAATATGAAAAATTGAAGAACGGAATTGATTTCAAGTCAAAATTCTATGAAGTTGAAATAAGGAATTATGATACAGTTCTTAAGGCGAATGTAATGCACATAAAAAAAATCAAAGGACTAAATTGAAATCTATATATTTTTTTTGATTGTTGATAAAAATTTGATAAAATTATGATTTTCAAAAAAATTAGAAAGGTGGTCTGGTCTTTCTTAGGAAAATAATTTACCAAAAATGTATGAGCCTTCATTTTTCTAAAACCACTAATGTTTGATTATTTACTCTTACATATTATAGATTTGAAATGAAAGTTAATTATGGAAATGATTTCTCCTTAAAATTTCTACAATATCTTGGACATACTAAGGCTTTAATTTCTATATTTTTGTATTCTATATTACATATTTATTTTTGAAATCAATTTGGATTCCCAATAATTAATATGCTAGTCCCATTGGATCTAAATTTTCATGGGTACCAAAACATTCTTAAGTTTTTTTTGATAGGGAATGTTTCTCTAAACCTTCCTAAAGGATGACTAGTATATGGATAGTGGATTCTCATGAAACATTACTAGTGACATGACAAACTTTCAATCATTCAATAAATGTGAAAGAGGAATTGATTATTTTGGTGATAAATCTAAAGGAAAGAAAAAAAGGTTTTGGTGAGGTTATAATTAAAAACTCTATAATTTTTTATAATGTATTATATATTAAGGGATGGAATCATAATTTAATAATAATTATATAACTACATGACCAAATAATATCTGATAAATTTTAAAATGATAAATGCATTACATTTAATGATAAATCTGTTTCATTTTTTCCAAATAGAAAAGACAACATTTATTGAAATAATTATTCATAATTAACTAGTGAAAATTTAAAATGATTAATTATAGTACAAGAGGATAACATATTTTAGATTAGGAGGTTTGGGAATTCTATTTTCAGGTTGATGCACGCATTAACCTGATCTTAAAGAAGAAAAATCCTTTATTTGTGAATCTTTTTTGAAAAGTAAACGACAAGGAAGTAGTTTAATATTAGATAAATAAGTAGAAAATATAATTATTCATGATGTTATTCAGTTTTACTAATTTTTTTCTATCAAACCTATTATTTTATTTTCTAATAAATATATGTTTTATCATAAATGAAGACTTTACTTGATAAACAGGGGTTTATTTTCTTAAAATCAAATCTGAAACATTATCTAAGATTATCATTTTTTATTAATTATTTCAACATGATAAAGGAAAAATGTTTTAAAAAATATAAATGATCACAGTGGTGAATTAAAAAATCTATAATTTATTTGTTTTTTAAAGAATACATGTATTTTAATAAAAATTTAGGTCCTATAATATCAAAACAAAATGGATAAGTAAAAGGAAAATTTTAACACGTCAAGAAATGGTTATAAATAGATTAAATTAGTTTAATAAATATAAATATTTTTTGTTTTATTATTTAAATACATATTATTACATTATTAATAGATTTATCTTATGAATTTTGTTGAAAATTCTCCTAAAGAGTTTTATAATGGGATAAAACCTAATATTTTAAATTTTTGATTCTCTGGGTATAATCTTTTTGTTCTTTATTCTAAGGATGCTCTTAATAATTTTGATGAAAATTTAATGATGATATTTTTTGGATATTCAAATAATAGGAAGGCATATAAAGAATAAAATAAAAGAACTGTGTTTGTTATTGAATCAATTCATGTTATTTTTGATGAAAAATCATTGAATAAAAGGGATGATGAAATTCATAATCATGAGGATGAATTTAGTGATTTAAATTCTGAAGATGATGAAAATAAATATAAAAATTAACATATTGATTGGGAGATTATTTATTATCAATATGAAAATAATCATAGAAGATCATGGAATAATCATAAATATTATCCTATAGATAATATTATTTGATTTGTTGAGTTGAAATTTTAAACTTGAAAATATATTAATATATATCAGAATTTCATGATTTCAATTTTCATTTGGAACCTAAAAATATTTATGAAGATCTAATTGATTCTAATTAGATCATGTCTATGAATGATTAGTAAAATCAGTCAACTAGAAAAAAGTGTGGACTTTACTTGTTCCACTAAATGATTCACATGTTATTGGAACAAAATGGATCTTTAGAGACATACATGATGAATATGAAAATATTTTTAAAAATAAATATAGATTAGTTTATAATGGATATTATAAAAAATATGGTGATAATTTTTAATAATAATTTCCACTTGTTTCTACATTTTAAATAATTATAATAATATAATCTTATGTTTCTTTTCATGGATTTAAATTATATCAAATGGATTTCAAAATATATTTTCTAAATTTTTATTTTTATAATGTATTATTTGATGGAAATACCCCTTGTTTTGAAAATGAAAAACATATTGATTTTTTTTTTAAATATATAAGGATTTATTAGGTTTAAAATATTCTCCTAGTGATTGGTATAAAATTATAATAATTTAAATTTTGAGAAACTATTTTGAGGTGGTAAAGGCTGATCAATAATTTTTTATTAAGAAAAACTGTAGTGACTTCTTCATTTCCAATATTTATACTGATGATATTATTTTTGGATATTTATGTGAAAATATATTTAATAATACTTCATAATTAATGAAATTTGAATTTGATATGAGTATGGTGGTGGTATTAATATTATTATTTGATTTGTTAATATTTCAATTAAATGATAGTATTTTTCAAAATCAATCCATGTGTGATAAAGTTATAGTTAAGATATCTGTTTTAGATTCTTCCAAATGTGAAAATATTCCAATGTGTACCACTTGAAAATTAGAGTCAGATGAATTTTGAAAATCAATTAATATTAAACCTTATAGAGGCATGATTGAGAGTCAGTTATACTTAACAACTTCTAGGATTTAATTAACGTTTTTATTTTTCATGTGTGACATATTTCAATGTTTACCTAATAGAAGCCATAATAAGTTTATTAAGAGGTTTTTTAGATTTTTAAGGGATATTTGAATCTTGTATCATAATATATTACAAAAAATTAGTTGTATTAGAAAATTTATTTTGATTTTTATATTAGAAAAGAAAACATAGATAGAAAAATAAATTTATACTTATGTCATTTAATTTGTTAGTATTCAGTTCCATGGGATTCAAAGAAAAAAATCATATTTTTAATTCAACTATTGAATCTAAATACATATTTATGGTATCTTTTAATGCTCAACCATTATGGATTAAGTTAAAACTTTATTATTATAGTTTTCATATTGATAATATTACTATATTATTTGATTTTGACTCTTCTAATTATATTTCAAAATATCCCTTACCAAACTATAGAAATAAGAACAATGATGTTACATTTCATTTTAACAGGGATCATGTTTAAAAATGAAATATAAATATCTAATTAATTTCTAAAGAAAATAAAATTCTTGATATATTTAATAATCCCCTAGATGTTACTATTTTTCAGAAATAAACCTTTAACCTACTATGATATAGATTTAAATTTTTATGGATTTAATTTTGGGTTAGTTTGAGTGTGTTTATATGCTGAAATTTTCTAATTTGTATGAAAACAATTGTAATCTGGAATCTATTTTAAGTGTCTTATTTGTAATTTATAGACACGTTTTTTATAATATTACTCTTTTAAATCTTATTATAAATACTACATTATGTCTATTTACTATCTATATATTCTGTTTTCCTAACATATTATTTAATGTAGTGAATCTATTTTTTTAACAAACAAATTTTAAATTTATTCTTATTGAAAACAATTAAATGTACTTGAAATGGAAGGATTAATAGTGGCCCCACGACATATATTTTTAAATATCCATGATAAATGATGTTTTTAAGAAATTTATATTTATTTTTATGTCATTTATTATAATTTATAATTTTTTTCTATATTTTAATCATGTTTAAATTTATCTGTTTGATAATTTCAAAAACTAGATGAGCTTTTTAATTATAATTATTTTTTATATTTTTCAAAAAGTTGTATAATATTGAGTGGATCCTTGAATAAAATTCAAAAATTATGTTTTGAAAGCTATGAAATATAATATTATAATTAATTATAGTCTTCATAACATTACTATGTATTATCTTTTTTTATCTTACATATCATTAAAGCTTGGTAATATATGTTTTATTCCTTACTTTATCTCAATTTGTTTTTTTAATAGTTTAGAACATTTTTATGTGTTTAATGAATAAATATGAGGCTAACAATGAAATTTGAAACTATTACATGTTGTTTTATTGTGTTTCATAATGGAATTATAATATTTATATAGGTTACGAAAGAGTTGAGTGATTTTTCTAAACTTACGTTATGGTAACATTATGTTTTTATATTCTATTTAAGGGAAATTTTAGTTTTTTAGAGTTACGTAATGGTAATTAGAAAATTTTTATCTTTAATAAATGTTGAACACAAATTATAAAAATTACTTAAAGGTAACCAAAGAAATATAATTTTTTACATTAAGGTAAATTTGAATTCTAATCGTTGCGTATAGGTATTTATATATATGCATAATGGAAACACTAAAATTTTCATAGTTCCAGAAGGGTAACCCATGAGTATTAAAATTCACATAAAGGTAACCAGAGCCTACATTAGGGTATTTATATGTCCACATAAAGGTTATATGTAACTATGTAAGGGTACTGTCATTTTCTTATAACCTGGGTAATGGTACTAATGCATTTCTAATATTTATATAAGGGAACCTTTATACTTGTATTAGGGTACCAAAGTGTTTCCATTACTTACATAAGGCTACTCTCACTTTTTCAAAACTCATGTAAGGGTAACTTAAGTCTCATAAAAGGGTAAGAAGATTCATTCAGGGGTTACATAAGTGTATTAAATAGTGTAATAGTAAAAATTTTCAATTACTATGAATATGTATGTTTCATGTAAGGGTAGAAAATATTTATCCTATGTTTCTATAGAATGATATGATGGTGATTATATTCCATGTTTTCTTATTATTTCATATTTACACTTGATACATGTTTATTATGAATAACATTAATGTTTAATTTATTCCAAAATTATTCATTAACTGTCTATAATCTAAGAGAACATTATTTAAATAGTTTTATGATGAAAAAAATGCGATTTACATGGGATTAAGAATTTATTGATATTCTATATAAAATGTTAGTAAGTTTTACATTTAAATTCAAATGTTCTGAAATATGGGGTGTCTGTTTTCAATGTTTTAAATTATTTTTACTAAGATATTAATGCTTATTATTTATTATCATATTAATAGTTCTGATGAATTACACTACATATATTTTTTATCTTTATAGAATATTTGGGTGACTCACATGAATATTATTTTTCATATAAAAGTAGAATTTTATATCAGATATAAGCGTTGACAAATTTGAGGTAGATTTTTGAGGTTACATGTAATGCCTTTTTATTCACAAAAAAACTATTTAACTATATTTAAATTAAAAATATGATATGCATAAATAAAATCTATATATTGATTTGAAAAAACTAGTGCAATGGTATATGCTTGAGGATATTATTGAACTATAGAAGTGCCACATATTTTGGTGATATACTACTTATCTCTATCGAACATCAAATTTTTTTTCCGTTGTTGTTGTAGTATTCTTTGTTACCTCGAAGCTCAGACATTGAAGCATTCATTTGGTTTTGTTGTTTTAATTCTTTATGGTTCTTTTTAATTATATAAATGTAATGGGGATATTCTAACAATTAAAAGGTAAGATAGAGTGTTGTTACTCCCAAAAAAGGTGGGATTTTGGTTGTGCATTTAGATATGAAAAAGTATGAATAGTTTGGGCTACACATATATGTAGAAAAAGGCATGATATCTTTGAGTTTAAGCCTCCAAGAGAAGATAGAAATTGTAATTAGGATATGACTCCAGATGTGAAAAGGTGAATGTAAGACTCCATAGTAAGTGGATGCCATATCTTTATGTTCATAAGAGGGGTGAAAAGTAGAGTATGATTATTAGGATCTTTACTACTATAAAAATATTTAATGACTATTTATTTTATCTCTAAAGAATAAAGTTTAAATCTAGAATATAATTTTAAAATTAGTAAAAAAGGAAATTCTCCCCCTCTTGGATCTTTTACCATTTTATCTATGGGCTACCAATTAGTATCAAAGGTTAACACCTAGATTGACATATATACATATATATTGATGCTACCCTTTTCATGACTTAACCATAAAAGGGAAAATATATTATATTAAGATTGTAGGAACAAGTTTGAATAATGGAATGATACATCCATGAACACCTCATTTTGATGGTACTAATTATGGATAATAGGAATCTTGGATGGAAGCATTCTAAAAAAGAATTACATTGATCATTGGGAAACTATAGAAAACCATAAAAATTGATTAAAGGTGAACCTAAATCATTTTTTGGTAAGGATTTGATAGTGTATATTTTGAATTATAACGTGATGAATATTTTATGTTATGAAATAAATAGAAATGTGTATAGTAAAGAATATTTATATAAAACTACACTTGATATCTATAAAATTATTTATGTTAAAAATCATGGGTAAAATAATATCCACATAACTATGTTATCCATGTTAAGATCCTAAAATCAACAATTAAAAATTGTTGATGAATAAAATATTAATCGAATATTCCCTGTATTTACTATTATTTTAAATGACTTGAGTTATTTAAGAGAAAATTTCCAAAACCCATGTTCTTCTTGAAATATTACTTAACACAATTCCTAAGTTACTATAGATTAAAGTAAATTATTTTTGTAACATACTACTGATGAGATTATTGGATGAATATTAAAAAGGAATCAATTCTTAGAAATCATTCTGAATAATATAGTACAAAGAAGAAGGTAAATTATATTGAATCATATATTTCAACTTACTCATCAGATTTTGAGATACATGGTAGTGATATGAATGTTAAAACATTTGTCACAATGGTAAACAGAAAAATAAAAAAAAGGTTACTTAAGATGATACTAATGATACTATCCTAAATAGGATAATAGGAATGGTAAATTTATATCTAGTGATTCTCAAGATGAAATATATTATGAGTGAAAAAAGGGTCACATATATCCAGATTTCTCATGACTAATAAAGAAAAAACAGGGGAATGAATATAAGAAGGAAATAATGAAATGGAATCAAGATATAGTTTCAATGAGGATTCATGTTCTTTTTAACAATCTAATTTATAAAAGGATGTGGATTTTTTTTCATCATCAAACCAAGAGAGTGACTCTATGTAAGACCCTAAGTTTCTATTAATTATTATTATTTGATTAAATTTAAATTATTTGAAAGATTGAGTTATAAAAAACACCAATTTAGGATTGTGGTACATGAAAAACCAAGTTATTATTTCTTTATATAGAAAAAAATCAATATTGTGTTACACGCAACAATGGGTTAGGTAGTGTTATACATAACAATGAGTTATAATAAAAAAACAATATATTAATAATGTATTTATTTAAAAGTGACCATTATAAAATAACCTTTGTATGGAATTTTATTAAAGAAAAAAGAAAATCAATACAGGAAAAAAAATGAACAAGAAACTCCAAACAACCATAATGTATGGTTATGGTGAAAAAGAACAAAAACCAAAGAAAAAATAAACACCCATTGAAATAGTGTGGGCTCTGGAAGACAAGCATAAGGTTCTGCAAAAGGAAACCCACAACAGAAGGCTTCAAGTCACCCTCTGTATAAGCATGATCTCTTCTTCAGCAAAGACTCTATAAACCAAACATAGCAGACACATACGATCCCCCAACAAAGGAAACAAACGACATATTCAGATCATGCACTACTCCCTCGAGGTAAAAAAGATTCTAAAAATAGCAACAAAGTAGACCACACTAGGCCGAAACTCCATGATAAATCCCCAAAAAAAATCTGCATCTTAAAATACAGTGTTGAAAAACAAAGAATAGAAGGCCTTCTACGTCATACCTGTAGAAAAAATAGAATAAAACCACTCTAAAGAAGAATAAAGAATAAAACTAAATAAAATATAACACAAAGATATAAAAAACCATACAAAACAACCTCAAATAGATATAATAGACTGCTTACAAAAGTCTAAAAATTGGAGACTTGTCACAATACTTTTAAAGAAAATAATGGAGATCATTAGGAACTTGATCATAACAAACAAAATCAACTCCATTAACACCTTTATTAGAGAGTACATCAGCAAAATAATTGGCTTCCCTATAGATGTGAGTGATAATATGATTCAATGAAAATAGAATCTCTAGAAAATTAATCCAATGATAAGTAAGCTTCCAGGACAAGTGAGAAGGACCCATCCTTATGGAAGAAACAAAAACACTAGAATCACTTTCGATCCATAAATTATCCTAGCCATGCTTTACTTATTGATCCACTACAATGATAATTCTAGGAATTTCATCCTGAAGTAAAGAGGCAAAGCCACAAGAACAATGAAAACAACCAAGGACATCCCCATTATGAATTCTAAAAACAACACCAAAACCAAAAAGCCCCGGATTACCCCTAAAAGCACCGTCTGAATTACATTTTAACCCACAAAAATTGGTTCCTTCAAAAGAACTTCTAAAGTACCACGCAGAGGCTGGAAATTTCCCTTAACACCTATCCGGTTCATAACAGAAAAATCATGAATCGATTTGAAGAAAAAAAATGCTTCCTTGGAATATCAACATTACGTATAGCAGCAAGAATTGATGTCAAAAACCCACTTACCAAAAAGGAAAAACTATCATGAATCACTTTATTCAGAGAAAACCAAATAAAATGAAGTAGTTTAGTAATAGTACCCTAAAAGATACATCAATTGAATAGATATTTAAAAAAATGCTAGCTATGAAGGAAATGATGAATTGATGATATAACATGCATATGGATTTCATAAATATCATAAAAAATACTTCCACATAGAAGATACATTGACAAAACTAAGAAATAAATGATCAATATCTTCCCTATGTTGATGAAAAAACACACATGAAGAACAGAGAGAGATGCCACATTTTTGAAGGAAAAAATCAGTTGGAATTTTCCCACGAGATACGTTCCAAGAAAATGTTTTCCGACAAGTCCTAATAATGTTTATATGAAGATATCGCATCCTATTAAACATATATTGCAAGATAGATACTGACTATAAATTTTTTTAGAAATCAGCAGGCCATTTATAGCAGGTTCCCAAACCCAAAAATTCACTCTGTTAAAGAAGCAGTAACTATTGATAATATTAAAAATATGATTAGGGAGACCCCATATATTATCAAGCTTATATTTAATCATAGCATCCAGATCAACATTAAAATCATCATTCATCAAGGAATCAGCTGGGGGATATCCAGTACAGTTGGCCTTCCAAAAGAATAATAATGAGTTCCTTGAATGGAATATTTATTTTAACGTGTATATCATGAATGAAACATTCTATAATCATTACCATAACTACATATAAAGACTACATTGTATTATTTCAAGTTAATTTTCTAAAAAAGTATATCAAAAATGCATTATGTTTTGTAGTGTTTTTTTTCATGTGGAAATGATATTTTCTATAATAAATGTTTTGAATGATTAATTAGAATAATTTTCCATCTAAGATGACATAAATATTTGTTACCAATGCCTTAATGGGTATATGATACAAGGATAAACTTCTAATTCTATTTAATAGTTGTTTATATATACGATGGCCTCATTTTTAAGAAACCTATTTCTCTTCCTTGGGCAAACACATGATAAAATTATTATAAAAACAACATTTTTCCAAGGGTTATGATATGATGAAATTATTATGAATCCAATCAATTTTATATAGTTTATGAAATGATAAAATGATTATGAAAACCATTTTATTTTATGGGTTATTATAAAATGAATGTTATATGTTCTTATGAAACACATAAATATGATTTTCATTGTGAGATAGGTGGTACCTATTTCTCATTATTGTTCTTTGGGTAAAGATTTATATCTCATGAGATATATAGGACTGGAACATGGAGTTAACGTAGTTTATTAAAATACTTTTTATAGTATTATGTTATTTGGAGTGATAATAGACTACTCTTATGGTTTTGGGAGTAATCACATTCCACTATGACATCCTTGACAGTGATGCTTGACCAATATGGAAATGATTTTATGTTCTCATTTTTATTCCATAAAACTATGTCTTATAAAAATACTATTCTCTTATTGATGACCAACTTTTATTCGCTTAGGAATAAGGTATTATAAATTTATAATCAATATTCCATGACTCAAGATTATGACCATTGATATGTAGGGTCTCATTTTCAAATGTTATTATCATGTTCCCATACCATTTTTTTCTTGTTATGAATATGTATCTCCCATGATTACCCTTAATAAAAAAAATTATGTCACCCTTCCTTATGTTTCCTTTCACTAGATTATAAATAAATTTATTACATATGATATGTCTAACAGGGGTTCTAGTTATGATAATCATAGTGGGAGATGATATAGTTTAACTATGGACTAATTGTTAGTGTTTCTATGTTTCCAAAGTCAATAATCTATTATGGTCCGTAGGTGTATGTTTGTGTAATGTAATGAATATCCACGAAAATATTGAAATATCAATATATGATAAGCATGTGTAACTATAATTTGTAATATAGGATATGTTTGGTTAACCTTTGGTAAATTGGATAATAAAACCATAGTAAAACCCATAAGGAAATTTTTAAGGATAAGTCTATGGATGAGTAAATGCATAAGTAAATATCATGGAATGATGGTAAAGGATTGAGAAAGTGTTTTTAAAAAAAATTACATCACTTTCAAGATACTACAAGTGGATGTTTCTCAGGAAGAATTTACCTAGGGTTAATAACCCCAAAAGGGTGCATTGAACTTGACTCGATCATCACATGGTACATGAAAATGGTTCTAGATTCACACTTGGTTTGACACTCTTGAGGTATTTGTGATAGTATTTCAAAAACTATTTATAAACCAAAATGAAGTATTTAAATAGATTATGACTATGACTAACCTATGATAAACCCATGGTGTCAAAGTCTAATGAATTTTTTCATCATTTAGACATCGTATAGGCATTTTTTAGGATTAAGTTGTTCCCCATCATGATTAATATTTATTACAAAATGATATTACGATTTAGTTAATGGTTAGAACAAGAATGAACAATGTTAATGATAAGTGAGATGGAAAAGGAAATTATTGTATTTCTGAGGATCCAAATATTATGGGAGGCATACTGAAATATATTGTTTCTATTCTAAAGAATCTATCTAATGTTATGAATCATATTGTACTTCCAAACAATGAAAGGAGAGAACAACATTATCTTGAGTTCTTCATAAGAATGTATCCACCTTTTTGGTGGATATTCTGATACACTAGTTATTATACTATGGATCAACACCACTAAAAAATATTTTTTTCCATTATACATTTTTCAGAACATAAGAAATTCATTTTTGATTTCTGTTGTTTGGAAGGTTTAGAAGATCAAAATTGGAATTTTATTGAGAATAAAAGGCTACATGATTAAATTTATTCAATTGACTATGGTGATTTAATGATATTAAATTTCTATAATTAATTTACTCATGTTATTTATACAAATACATAAAAGTAGTTTCCTTAGATAAAGATAAAGGATGATGAATTTGTAGGTACCTATGATGAGCATTTTACAAGACCTGTGAGGCATGCTTCCGGTATAATCATCCAGCCTAAATTCAATGTTAATAAATTATTCAATTCATTAAAACAATTTCTTTGAAGTGAATTATCCATTTGATAATTTAGTAGATACGAAGATATTGTTTAATGTGTTATTGAGGTGGAAATAGAGGTTGAGGTTATATTTCAACATCATTGTATTGATAAGAAGAGAAAAATTGAATTTAAAAGAAATTTTATGAGCCATGGAGAGAAGAATATGATATTTACTTTATGATCAAAGTGTTGTTAGAATGAAGTATGTTATTTTCTTAAGGGGTCTAGAAATTTTTTTAAGAGTGGAAGGGAACGTCATAAATAAATTGATTACTGAAGTGATGGGGAGAAATTAGCTAATAATGTGAATTTACAAAAATATGCATAGAATAAACCACCCAGACTCCAATTTTTCAAATTTATGGATTATGAGAAATATTCTATCTAATTCAAAAATCTAATGTTTAATGATGATGATCAATGGAAAAAATATATTATGTTTGGAAACAAAGGTAAATCTCAGGCAATCACTATTTCTGAAAAGAGATTTGATAAGGATGTGTTTAAAGGTACACCTATCATCCACTCTAGAACTGCTAATGACTTATTTTACACTAGATCAACCAATTTTTTATAAGTGATGAATTTGATAAGGGTATCATAATTCCACCAGAACAATTAGATATATAATTAGCTATGAAAACCCATATTTTCATGAAGATCCCATATAATGTATATGATTCCCTTCCAGATGATGTTGACTAGAATGTGATTCCAATATATATTTTCTTTCTTCTTCTAGTGGAATTTGATGTTATCATGGGATTGTATTGAAAATCTATAAATTAAACTCACATAAATTTTCAAGCAAGGTATGTCACATTTGATATTCTAAACTAGACTATGATCTTCTATCAATGTGACGATAAGTACTGAATATTTATAGAGATGAAATCTATTGTATGATTCATAATTACCAATTAGAAGGAGTTTTTATCTCAATTGTTTGGGGGGAAACTTGGCATCAAGGGTGTGCCTATTTTAGAATATTTTTTTGATGTGTTTCCATATGAGTTTCCAAGTTTTCCACTGAAACGTGAAGTTGAGTTCTCAATAAAACTCATACATGGTGCTATACCAATTTCAAACCCCCAAATATAATGTACCAGATTAAGCTGCATGAATTAAAGAGCAAATACCTCAAAAAAACATGACAAATTATTAATTCAGCCATGCATGTCACCTTGGGGTGAAAATTTTCTTTTTTTAAATGAATAGTGGAATGATGAAAATTTAGATTTATTATTAGGATCTGAAAAGTACTAAAATTAATAACAAGTATCATTATCCCCATATTGATGACCTGTTTTATCAACTACATGGAGCTTATTAATTTTCCAAGATTGAACTTTGGTATTTATATCGTCAATTGAGAATAAGGAATGATAATATATGAAAGTCTGCATTCTATACAATGTATAAAAACTATGAATATATAGTGGTGATATTTGGTCTTTCAAATTCTCCTGATATCTTTATGGATTTAATGGATAGATTCTTTAAGAATAAGTAGATCAATTTGTGGTAGTATTTTGCGATGATATAATTATCTACTCAAATATAAAGGAAGGTCATGAATATTACTTTATAAAAAAACTAAAAAACCTAAGGGGGAGAAATTATTATGAAATTTAATAATGTATAATTTTTAGTAAAAAAGGTTTTAATTTTTCTGTCAAATAATCTCAAGGTAGGGTATATAATAGATCCATCAAAGATGGAGGATATTGAATGTTTCCCCAGACCACATACAGTGACTCAGATACATAGTTTCCTTGGTTTATCTATATTTTACCAATAAAGTTTTTGATAAATTTTCATGTCTATCTAATTCTATGATGAAGTTAACTCAAAAGGAAACCATGTTCACATAAACAAATCAATGTGAGGAACATTTCAAGGAACTAAAGAGAAGATTAGTGTCACGGCCCGTCCTCGGGGCCCGTGCCGTGACTACCCCAAGCCTGCCTTCCATAGGACAGGGGCTGGCGACTAGCACCAAGGCGTAAATCCCTGTAAAAAGGGAAGGCATTTCCTTTGTAAGTAAACAAGCACCACAGAGTACAAGTGGAAGAAGTAAACACTAAGTAAAAACAGAGTACAACAGTAAGTGCGAAAAGTAAAAGGGGCCGGAAACACAAGCCCAAATGTAAAGTAAAACTCGAAAGTGAAAACAACAACTGTAAAGTAAAGCCGCTACACCGAGCTGTCCACTGGAAATCCCACCTGAAGGGACGGTACAGATAGCTCCACTGCTCCTCGGGTCCCACCGTCTACTCCGAGTACGTCCCACCCAGTGGTCCAACTCCAGGTACTGTCCTGCTCTGCAAGCCTCAACCACGATCAACGATGCCCGTCGTCAGCAACCAACACAACGTAGTGCGGGCATAGCCCGTGCAGGGGTGAGTATAAGATACTCAGTAGGGACCCTAAGACCCTCGAATGTCTCCCAAAATCCACAAAGGTTAAAACACAAAGGAAAGATACAATCACGATGTAACAACCGACTCTTCTTAGGTATATGACCATATATATACCTAATTCATCAATTCAAATATGCCCCAACCACCGAGCCCAAGTACAACTCAGTCCAAATAGGAAAGTATTCGTATTCCACACAGGAAAGAAAAACGTAATCCACACAGGATAGCACGACACAATCCACACAAGAAAGCAAACAGGATTCAGCTCACATAGGTATACTTATTCAAATGACGATAGAGATTATCACTGATCCATCTAAGTCGTCGGACCCACAATGGATCGATAGGTACTAACCCCCGTAATGACCCACACAGGATCAGTAGGAAACTAACCCCCGTAAAGACCCACACAGGATCGGACCCACACAGGATCTCTATGCGCTAGCTCACACAGAACCGCTGAGCACTGACCCACATAGGATCAGACCCACACAGGATCGGTAGCACTGATTCACATAGGATCGCTGAGTGTTGTAGTCGTCGCCGTCGAATCCACTGAGGATCTCTGTACAGTCGTTGTCGTCACAGTAGCAGTCGCAACCAGCACTAGGGTTCCCGCACATAACAAGCTCGTTCGGGAGGGTCCGCTCCACGAGCTGAGAGGCTGATATATCAACTGACACATAGTCCAGATTTGATGTATCCAAAAGTTCTGTATCATCAACAGGAACTCAACGTCGCAGACGGCGCGTCAATCGGATGCCCGGTCAGAGAGTTATTGGATTTTTCGTCCCAGGGGCCCGGTTGGTTTTTTAAGGCCAAACCAACCCGACCGTACTCCCTCAGTGTCCAAACCTTGGGCGGAGTATGCCAAAATATCCGACTCACTTATAGGAATTCAACGAAGTCGACGACACGTCGATCGGACGTCCGAAGCTCAAGATATGAGTGTTTCCGCTCCGAGGTCCCGGTTGGTTTCATGTATGAACCAACCCGGCCGAACTCAAAGTAATCCAAAACCTTGAGTGCGATATACCGAAACGACTGTATCATTCTAATGATTATGTCGACGCTGACGACGCGTCGAACGGGGGTCCGTAGCCCATGTTATGGGCAATTGAACCCAAAAGTTCTGAAAACGGGGGTTTCGAGCCCGGACCGACCCGGCCCGAGAACCCCCCCCCCCCCCCCCCCCCCCGCGGTCAACCCGAACCGGGCGACCCACCATGGGTCCGGGTCGTCCCGGCCCGGCTGGGAGCGGCCCGGCACGGCCCGGCTTGGCAGACCGGCCGGGCGGCCGTTCCTGCTGGGCAATACGCGCCCTGCGCGCTGTCCGGCTTGGCCAAAAGTCGAGCTGTTTTGGAAAATGGGGGAGGGGGTGCCTTCCCCCCTGTGTAACCGCGCCCCCCCTCCCCAATTTATGGGGGGCTGTTTGAAGCCGTCCGGGGGAATTTAATTCCCCCGAATCCTCCCTTTCCGGCCGGCCCGACCTGGCTGGCCGGTTCCTGCTCAACAGGACCGGCGATGGCCGGTCCCCTTCCAGCTCCGTCACCGGCGGCCCGGTACCGGCCGCCGGCCACCCTGATCCGCCGCAGCCCAGAACCGGCCGCGACCCTTGTTATCCGGCGCTGTGCGACGGCACCGCGTCCCTCCGCCATGGCCCCGCTCCGACTGTGGCGTCTTCGGTTCCCTTCGACGCGGCGCGATGACGGCACGTCCTTGAACTTCTTTCCACGGCGCAGCGCGACGACGTCGCGTAATACTTGCATGTGATTCCCGCGTGGTGCAACGGCACCACACCATTCCATTCCATCCACAAAGAATCAAACATGAACATATGAGGGGGGTTCGACCGTGTTTGTGCGGTCCGGCCCCCCTCCCGTTAAACGATAAAATCTAGTTGAATATCCACGATGATCAATAAACTAGAATCATGAATGGAAATAATTAAAGAAAATAAGATAAACCCCTACCTCAGTTCAGAAACGGTGCACGTCAATCGAGCCGCAGAAGACGAGCGTCGCGTAGGTCGGGCGTCGCGGAAAACGAACGTCGATTCCGTTTTCATCGAAGTGCGTTCGAAGAGGAAACGTCGTTGGAAGAAGACGTTGCGTTCTTCGGCGGAGATGTTCTTCGTTGAAGAATGATGTTCTTCGTCAGAGGTGTTCTTCATTGAAGAACGGTGTTCTTCACGTTCTTCGTCGATGTTGAAGAAGAAGAAGACTTCAAACTTAGCCCTTTCTCTCCCAAGTCTCCACCACAAGAACAACTCACCCCAAATAAAAATAATCCTCCCACTTATTTTTTTAACCCAACATAGGTTTTGAATTTCAAGAGTTTGAAATTTCAAAACCCACATTTAACTCACTTAAGTTATTAACATAAGATGTTATAAAATTAATGAGGTGATAAGTTAACAAAACATAAATGGGGGGTTTAGAGGGGTTATGAAAGTGAGGGGTTGGGATCGTGTGGGTCCCACCGAACCTTATCCTCTCAAGGTTGGTTATTAGAAGTGGGTCCCACCCCCAACATCCTTACTTAGGATAAAACTACCAAGTGGGAAAAATAAAAATTGTTAAATTTTTATTTTTAACTATCACAAAAATTAATAACTCCCCTCTTATAAACGCAACTCCGAAACAAGAGTTCCTAAGCAATTACCGACGCTGGGGTTCCATTGGTGCCCTTGAAATTCGATTCCAGGCACCGACTCAAAAGTTAGAAGTTCTAGTTCATTCGTTCACTGAACGTACCCGAGCCAAACTTCAGAAATTGATTCCGGGCACACCGGGCCTCAGAATCAGGTTCCGTCAGAAACCGCGTTCTTGTAAAATTCCAAAACAAATTAAGAAAAAATTTCCCTATATTTTTACGGCTCTTTACATTACTCCCACCTCAGGGATTTACGTCCCCGTAAAGATACATCAAAACTAGGGAAACAAATGATGGTACTGGGCACGCATCTGAGCCTCCCACTCCCAAGTGCTCCCCTGACGGTTCCCGTGCTACCATCTGATTTCACTAGAGGAATCGACCATCCACGTAGGACTCGCTCCTGTCGATCCTAGATCTCCACCGGGACCTCCGCAAAAGTCGCCCCATCATCAACGTCTAGCTCCCCATGGTCAATGATGTGCATCGGGTCGTGCACGTATCTCCTCAGCTGAGATACGCGGAAGACGTCGTGCACCCGGTGCAACTGAGGTGGTAGAGCCAGGCGATAAGCCACCTCTCCAATCCTGCTGAGGACCTGGAATGGTCCGATAAAGTGTGGAGAAAACTTGGCGCCTTGGCCAAATCTCCTTAATCCTCGTCGAGGAGAGACACGCAAGAAGACGTGGTCACCATCCTCAAACTCTAGTGGCCTCCACCTCTTGTCAGCGTATGACTTCTTCCGGCTTTGATCTGTCCTCATCCGCTCCTGGATGACCTGGACCTTCTCTGTCGTGGCCTGGACCATCTCCGGTCCCACAATTGCTGACTCCCCAGGGTCTGTCCAGCACAAAGGAGTTCTGAAAGGTCGACCGTACAATGCCTCTTACAGTGCCATCCTGATGGTGGAGTGGTATCTGTTGATGTACGCAAACTCCACCAAGGGTAGGTGGTCCTCCCAGCTATGACCAAAGTCGAGGATGCATGCACAGAGCATGTCCCCTAGAGTCTGAATGGTCCTCTCCGTCTGACCATCCATCTGATGGTGAAAGGCTGTGCTCAGATGTAGCTGCGTCCCGAACGCCTCCTGCAATCCCTTCCATAGCTGGAATGTAAAACGAGCCTCTCGATCAGAGATGATAGAAGATGGCACACCGTGAAGCCGTACAATCTCCTGAACGTAAAGACGTCCCAAGCTCTCCACTGAGCCCTGCTCTCTGATGGGTATGAATTGAGCCGACTTGGTGAGTCGATCGACAATCACACAAATGGAGTCGTGACCTCTGGAAGTGCGTGGAAGTCCAGTCACGAAGTCCATAGATATCCCGTCCCACTTCCACTCCGGGACCTCCAAGGACTGTACGAAGCCTGCTGGTACCTGGTGCTCAGCCTTCACCTGCTGCCAGGTGAGGCATCGAGAAATGAACTCCACCACAACCTTCTTCATGCCCGGCCACCAGTGCTATCGTCTGAGATCCTGGAACATCTTCACCACTCCAGGATGAACCGCCAAAGGAGAAGTGTGAAAATCTCTCAAAACCTCCTCCCGTAAAGAAACTAGTACCATGGTTTGTCCTCTGAAAAGAATTTTGTGCTCTGCTCCAAAGGAGAAACCATCAGGTGCCTGTCCTGAGGATATCTGTGCACGCTGCGTCTCACAGTCAACGTCCCCACGCTGTGCCTCTCTGACCTGCTGTAGTAGTGCATGAGTGACTGTGAGAGACTGAAGGAAGGCTGCTCCATCTCTATCCACAAAGGATTTCTGCAAAAAGGCTAGCTGCTCTGTCACCTCCTCAAGTAGCTGAATGCCTGTCCTCCTGCTGAGGGAATCAGCTACCACGTTCCCCTTTACAGGAGTATAGACTCTCTCAAAGTCATAGTCCTAGAGGAACTTGATCCATCACCGCTGTCTCAGATTCAGGTCCTTCTGCGAGAAGATGTACCTGTGACTCTAGTGGTTAGAAAAGACTATAAAGTGCTCTCCCATCAGATAGTGTCACCACGTCTTCACGGTGAATACCACTGATGCTAACTCCAGGTCATGGGTAGCGTAGTTCTTCTCATGCGGCCTCAACTGACGTGATCCATAGGCGATCACTTCCTGCTCCTTCATCAGGACACATCCGAGTCTGGTCCCTGATGCATCGCAATAGACTACGTACCCTAATCCCTCCTCAAGAAACCTCAAGATAGGTGCGCTGGTCAATCTCTGTCTTAGCTTCTGGAAGCTCTGCTGACATCTTTCTGACCACACGAAGGGTTTCCCCTTCCTCCTTAACGTTCTGCAAAGCTGCAATGATTTCTCCTTTTCTGAAAAGGGAAATCCGGTCTCATCCCCTGGATGAACCACGTTCCTTGCCTAATACAGTCAATCCCGTCAGGATTAGTTGATTCATGGCATGGATGACGTCGTAAGGCCTCGACACTGCTACCAAGAGATCCAAACGTTACTCTCGCCTTCAAGGGTTGAGTCACACTGTCAGCATCAGTGTGTGATCATTGGGTCTCCTCAAGTAAGAATCTTGCAAGTGAGGGTCAAGTCAACATTTTTTTTACCGGCACCTCTTAGTATTAACAACCAAAAGACAAGAAAGAAAACGTCACTATTGCAAGCGTATTTTATTACTTCAACTCAAAGTACAAGGACACAAGGCAATAGAAACAAAGAAGCTAGAGGCATTATGGTCAAGGGCCTCTATGCCTGGAGCTAGTCCCGCACTTGTCCACCCGCTTCCGGAGCTCCATGATCGTATGCTTCAGCTGCCTGAAGCTGTGCTCTCCCCTGAGGTCGGGGTGGACCTCCTGGTGGTGGTGGTAGTAGAGCCTCAAAGCGTCGCCCACCACCTGCTGCTCGGCCAGCTCCTCTGCCTCGTCCGCCTGCTCCCTGCGGACCACCACGATCGAACCTCTACCTCTGCCTAGGTGGTTCCTCAAACGTCTGCTGCTCCTCTGTATGGTGGGTCAGGCAGTCACGAGCCATGTGGCCCTGCCTGCCGCATGAGTAGCACTGCATGCCTCTCGAAAGACTGACTCCACGCTATGTGCCCCGCCCTGCTGAGCCAGTGTCCTGAGGTCATCTGCCTGAGGGTCTGGTCTGCCTAGACCCAAGAGTCATCCATTGACTGCCTGCTGCAGAAGAATCCGCTACGTGCCGCCCTGAGGTGGGTCTCGGCGCTGGTGTAGACTCATCAAGAAAGCTCTTGATCAAAAGGGCATGCTCCAGTACTCCTGTCTGAGTCGGAATACTAAGGGAGAACTGCGATGCCCTGATCTCGTGTCTCAATCCCTGCTCAAAGGTCTGGGCCCGGAAGAATGGGTCCCGTATCATGTCGGTCGAGTAGCGCGAGCGATCGATAAATCTCACCGAGTACTGGGCGACCGTTATGCTACCCTACCGCAGCTGAAGAAGCTCCTGAATGCGCACCGCACGGAGGGTGGCTGGGACGAACTCCGAGTGTAAGAGGCTCTCAAAGTCTGTCCAAAGTAGAGATGCCTCATCGTGAACCTGGAGCATCAAGCTCCACCATCGGACCGCTGCTGCGTGCAGTAGGCTCGCAACGAGGATCACCATGAGGTCTACTGGTGTCCTCACTAGCCTGAAAACTCATACGACTGCCTCCAGCCAGCCCTCGGCTGCCTGGGGGTCCATCTCCCCGCGGAACCTGGGCGGTCGCTGGTGCTGGAACTCATTTAGTGCACTGAGGCGACATGCATCGTCAGCGGCTGGGGCTGGAAGCATCGTTGTCTCGGTGGGTAGAGCTACTGCCGGTGCCACTGCTGACAAAGCGCCCTGCACCGAGGCCTCATCGCTCGGTGGGCTGTCGTCACACTCGACTCTTGGAACCGTAGCTGGCTGTCATCGTTGGGCCATCCTGAAAAGGAACAGGTGCTCCACGGTCAAATAGTATACCTGGTGAGCTGACACAAAGTAATCACAAAGAAAACTTGAAACTCACATGCAATCAATGTTTTCGTGTATTAAGTTGGAAATCATAAGTCAAGGTCCTGGTGTACGGATACATCGGCCGCCGCACCAACACTGGACCCTCTGGACTGATAACCACACTCAATACTCTAAACACTATTGCTTCACATAGAAAAAGATCAGAGTCCAAAGTTCTGTGGTAGAACCGAACTCCTCTGATACCAATTTTTCACGATCCGTCCTCGGGGCTCGTGCCGTGACTACCCCAAGCCCGCCTTCCATAGGTCAGGGGCTGGCGACTAGAACCAAGGCGTAAATCCCGGTAAAAAGGGAATGAATTGCCTTTGAAAGTAAACAAGAACCACAGAGTACAAGCAGAATAAGTAAACACTAAGTAAAATCTGAGTACAATAGTATGTTCGGAAAGTAAAAGTGGACCGAAATACAAGCCCAACTGTAAAGTACAACTCAAAAGGGAAAACAACAACTGTAAAGTAAAGCCGCTACACCGAGCTGTCCACTGGAAATCCCACCTGAAGGGTGGGTACAGATAGCTCCACTGCTCCTCGGGTCCCTCCGTCTACTTCGAATACGTCCCACCCAGTGGTCCACCTCCAGGTACCGTCCTACTCTGCAAGCCTCAACCACGATCAACGCTGTCTGTCGTCTGCAACCAACACAACATAGTGCGAGCATAGCCCGTGCAGGGGTGAGTATAATATACTCAGTAGGGACCCCGAGACCCCCGAAGTTCTCCCAAAATCCACAAAGGATAAACCACAACGGAAAGATACAATCATGAAGTAACAACCAACTCTGATTAGGTATATACCCATACATATACCTAAGTCATCAATTCCAATACGCTCCAACCTCCGAGCCCAAGTACAACTCAGTCCACACAGGAAGGTATACGTATTCCACTCAGGAAAGAAAAACGTAATCTAAACAGGATAGCACAACACAATCCACACAAGAAAGCAAACAGGATTCAGCTCACACATGTATACATCTTCAAATGATGATAGAGATGATCACTGATCCATCTAAGTCATCGGACCCACAAAGGATCGATAGGTACTAACACCCACAATGAACTACACATGATCGGTAGGAAAATAACCCCCGCAAAGACCCACACAGGATCGGACTGACCCAGGATCTGTAGGCGCTAGCTCACACAGAACTGCTGAGCACTGACCCCCACAGGATCAGACCCACACATGATCGGTAGCACTGATCCACATATGATCGTTGAGTGTTGTAGTCGTCGCCGTCGAATCCACTGAGGATCTCTGTACAGTCGTCGTCGTCACAGTAGCAGTCGCAACAAGCACTAGGGTTTCCGCACACAACAAGCTCGTTCGGGAGGGTCCGCTTCACGAGCCAAGAGGCTGATTAATCAACTAACACATAGTCCAGAGTTGATTTATCCAAAATATCCATATCGTCAACAGGAACTCAACGTCGTAGACGGCGCGCGTCAATCGGACTCCCGGTCGGAGAGTTATTGTCTTTTTCGTCCTAGGGGCCCGGTTGGTTTTTAAGGAAAAACCAACCCGACCATACTCCACCTAAGTCCAAACCTCGGGCGGAGTATGCCAAAAGATCCGACTCACTTAGAGGAATTCAACGAAGTTGACGGCACGTCGATCGGACGTCCGAAGCTCAAGATATGAGCGTTTCCGATCCGAGGGCCTGGTTGGTTTCGTGTACGAACCAACCCGGCCGAACTCAAAGTAATCTGAAACCCTATGTGTGATATACCGAAATGACCGTCCCGTTCTAAGGATTATGTCGCCGCTGATGGTGCGTCGAACGGGAGTCCGTAGCCCGAGTTATGGGCAATTGAACCCAAATGGTCTGAAAACGGGGGTTTCGGGCCCCAGCCGACCTGGCCCGAGACCCCCCCCCCCGGTCGGCCTGAACCAGGTCGACCCGCCCCAGGTCTGGGTCAGCCCGGCGCGGCCCGGCATGGAGTGACCCGGCCCAGCGCGGCCCGGCTTGGCAAACCGGCCAAGCGGCTGGTCCGGCTGGGCACAGCGCGCCCAGCGCGCTGTCCAGCTCGGCAGAAGGCTGATCCGTTTCAGCAAGGGGGGGGGGCCTGTGTAACCCCCCCCCCCCAAATTTATGGGGGCCTTTTGAAGCCGGCCGGGGGAATTTAATTCCCCCGGATCCTCCCCTTCCGGCCGGCCCGACCTGGCCGGCCGGTTCCTGCTCAACGGGACCGGCGATGGCTGGTCCCCTTCCAGCTCCGTCGCCGGCGGCCCGGTACCGGCCGCCAGTCACCCTGCTCCGCCGCGGCCCGGAACCAGCCGCATCACTTGTCGTCCGGCGCGGTGTGACGGCATCGTGTCCCTCCGCCGCGGCCCCGCTCAGGCCGCGACGTCTTCGGTTCCCTTCGACTCGGCGCGACGGCGTCGCGTCCTTGAACTTCTTTCCACGGCGCGGCGTGACGGCGTCGCATAATACTTTCCGTGTGATTCCCGCGTGGTGCGACGACACCACGCCATTCCGTTCCATCCACAAAGAATCAAAAATGAACATAGGAGGGGGGTTCGACCGTGTTTCTGCGGTCCGACCCCCCACTCGTTAAATGATAACATCTAGTCGAATATCCACGATGATCAATAAACTAGAATCATGAACGGAAATAATTACATAAAATAAGATAAACCCCTACCTCGGTTCAGAAACGGTGTACATCAATCGAGCCACGGAATACGAGCGTCACGGAGGTCGGGCGTCGCGGAAGACGAACATCGATTCCGTTGTCATCGAGGTGCGTTCGAAGAGGAAACGTCGTTGGAAGAAGACGTCATGTTCTTCGGTGGAGATGTTCTTTGTTGAAGAACGGTGTTCTTCGTTTTAGGTATTCTTCGTTGAAGAACGGTGTTCTTCACGTTCTTCATCGATGTTGAAGAAGAAGAAGGCTTCAAACTTAACCCTTTCTCTCCCAAGTCTCCACCACAAGAACAACTAACCCCAAATAAAAATAAATCTCCCACTTATTTTATTAACCCAACAAAGGTTTTGAATTTCAAGAGTTTGAAAATTCAAAACCCACATTTAACTCACTTAAGTTATTAACATAAGATGTTATAAAATTAATGAGGTGATAAGTTAACAAAAATTAAATGGGGGGTTTATAGGGGTTAGGAAACTGAGGGGTTGGGCTTGTGTGGGTCCCACCCAAACTTATCCTCTCAAGGTTGTTTATCACAAGTGAGTCCCACCCCCAACATCCTTACTTAGGATAAAACTACCAAGTGTATAAAATAAAAATTGTCAAATTTTTATTTTTAACTACCACAAAAATTAATAACTCCCCTCGTGTAAACGCAACTCCGAAACAGGAGTTCTTAAGAAATTACCGGTGCTGCGGTTCAATCGGTGCCCTCAGAATTCGATTCCGGGCACCGGCTCAAAAGATAGAAATTCCGGCTCATTCGTTCACTGAACGTACTCGAGCCAAACTTTGGAAATTGATTCTGGGCACACCGGTCCTCGGAATCAGATGCCGTCAGAAACTGTGTTCTTGTAAAATTCCTAAGAAAATTAAGAAAAAATTTCCCTTGAATTTTACGGGTCTTTACAATTAGCCATGGCACCAACACATACATTACCCAATAGTAAAGAAGGGGTTGCAATATATAATGATGCATTGAACAATGGATTGGGATGTATTATTATGAAAAACAAATGGTTAAAGATTTTTCCTCATTAAAATAAATTATTCATGAGAAAAATAACCAAGCTCGTGATTTGGAGTTAATTAAATTAATTTTTTCATTAAAGATATGTAGGCATTATTTTTTTAGGGTAAAGTGTAATATGAATGTTGTTAATGAATTTTTAATATATATATTAACAACAAATGAGTTTAATATGTTTCAAATAAGATAGTTGAATACGATTAATGATTATGACTGCTGAATACATTACTAACCTAGGAAAGAAAACAAGGTGGTAGATCCATTGAGTCAAAAGGATCATTATAGATTATACATGATGTGGTTTACAAAATATCACATATTTCTAGATTTGAAAAATATAGTTTTGGAAATCCTGAAGGAAGGTGAGAAATATTATATATCTCAATTGTATTTTAAACCATCTATTTAAGAGAAGATTAATTAGGAACAAAAGTGATATTTAAAACTACAAAAGAAGGTTAGAAATGATCTTTAGTTTATCCTTGGTCATTATAAAATAATAATGTTCAAGAATTGGGTATAAATTCTATATATAATAGATTTTATGAATATGTTGTTATAGGAAGCTCATAGTTCTTAATTCTTTATTCCTATAGGAAGTAAAAATATGTATAGTTTTTTTAAAGAGTATTTATAGTGGGATAGAATGAAGAGAGATATTAGGGAGCATATATCTTAGTTCTTGGTATGTCAGCAAGTTAAGGCTAAAAGACAATTCTAATGGGATATTAAAACCATTACCCATACCAAAATGGAAATGGGAAAATATGACTATTGATTTTTTCAATAGAATCCCAAAAATTAATAAAGGTTATAATACTTTATGGGTTTTATTCGATCATCTTTATATTTTATAAAACATCATCGCTATCAAATAAGACTTATATCTAGATCATCTTTCAAGGATACACATTTAGGAATTGGTAAGGATTCCAGGAGTACCATATTCCATTAGCCCTAATTGGGATTTGAGGTTTACCTTAATTTTCCCCAAATTCTTTAGTGATCTATTGAAAAAAAATTAGTTTGACCACTACGTATCATAGTTTGATATATGGTCATTCTTATAGAAATATTGAAACTCTATAGGACACGTTTGGATCTTTTTATTTGGATATCAAAGGTGGGATCGATCAACACTTTCCTCTAGTTTAGTTTCCATTGAATAATTTCTTTTACTGAAGAATTCAAATGTATCTTTATGAAGTCCTTTCTGGGATGAAATTTTTACCTCCAACATTCTGGAATAAATTTGGATTGAGAAATATATTAGGAATTGAGATAGATGATGAAATGGTAGAGAAGGATATAGAAATTAATTAACATCAAGACATCTTAGGCTCAGAAGAAAGTTTATGATGATAATAACTATAGTGATCTAGAATTGGAATTTGGTGATAAAGTGATTCACAAAATTTCTCCAAGAAGAAGTTTATGAAATTCAAGAGTAAAGGGAAACTGAGCACTAATTATATCATTCCATTCAAAATTATTGATCCTATCGAGGTTGTAGACTATATCTTGATGATTACATGAAGCCTCTCCCAACAACTAGATGTGTTCCATGAATCATGGGGAATTACATATTTGACCCTTCATATATACTTAACTCATTAGTTGTATGACAAGAGAATGATATTTATTTTGAGGACCAAAAGGTGTAGATTCTAGATTGCAAAGAGAGTGTTCTATGAAACAATACCACCCACAAGTTTAACAATTTTTGGATAAACCACAAGTTTTAAGAATCTACTTGGTAACTTTATGAAATGATGTGATAAAATTACCATCATTTGTTTGTATCAGAGTGATGAATTTTGAGGTCAAACTTTACTTTAATGGGAAAAGATGTTACAACCTAAGAGTTTTTGAATAATCAGTTTTGAATAAATTAATTTTTTTGATAGCTTCAATTATATGAAAAAACTAATTAATCTATCATTACATGAAACAAAATGTTAATATTTAATTACATGCAACACCATATTAGCCTTCTGCTACATAAAACATTGGGTTAGCTTGCATTATACACAACACTGAGTTTTAACAGAACCGTGATATATTATTAATATAGTCTTTTAAATGCGACCATTATAACTTAGCTATTAAACATATTGATATTAATTATGCTAACTAATTTTTAAATATGAATTACAATGTATTTATATAATGGAATCACACTGATAAAAAAGTACATCATCTTCAATAAAGTCATTATATGTTTCGAAAATAATATTTTATAAAAAATTGTTTTAATTTATTTTTGTAAAAAGTAATAAAATTTATTCCAAAATTAAAAAAAATTATTTGATAACTAAACTTCATTTTGGAAATTGAAAATTGAAAATTATCTTAGGTGGAATTTTTGGTATCTTTTTTAAAAAGTGCCATTTTTTTGAATAATAAAAAGTAGTGAATTTTAATTGAAAACATAAATTTAATTTAATTTATTTATATATTAGAAATTATATTTTAAATTTTATTAATGTAACATTTGTTCCATTACACATCCATTTATCTAATTTAGTTCATTAGTATAAACTTAATATTTAATATTTACATAAAAAATTTGTATATTTTAGAACATATCTCTATAAAAACATGTTATCTCATAAGATCATCTAAATTAATTCTAAAATACTATTTTCCACTTTTGTTATTTGAATTTGAAAAACTAGATTAAATATTTGGAAGAAGAATAATTTGTTTTATCTAATAATTTCAACTTAGTTTTTGTAAAAAATTAATAGGAAAATTATTAAAAATTATTTACCGTTGTTATGGTAAAAATTATTTTACCAGGGTTGAACTAATATGATAAGGGTTAAAGATAACAAAAAACATATATAAAACCAATTTTATAGAAATATTTAGAATTTATATCTTCTATGTTCAATAATTGTCTATTATTGTATCCCTATGTCGTCAAAAAAAACATTGGTGATATTCTTTGTTCCAAAAAAGTTATTGGTGTGCCACTCATCTCATTTATAAAATGCCACCCATTTCCTCTATTATTTACACATTCAACCAACATTGGATAATCCAAAACCAAAACAATTACTTCTCAACTTCACTCATATCATCATGGAATCCTTATTTTAGACATAATGACAACAAGGAATGCTTTTGGTGAAAACTTAAGGAAGATACTTGAATAAGCAATAAAATTCATCAACTAGTATTTTTGTTTTATTTATTTTTAATGACTCTTAAATTATTATAATAATATGTTGATATAATTAACTAATGATATTAAAAATATTTATATACTATTTTTTGATGGTAATAATCAAAAACCATATATAACTTCATAGAATGTTCTATGAAATGAGTATTCGTTTGTATGGCGGTCTACCACCTCCAGAATTGATTTCATTAATTTATCCCATACAACATATGGATGTTGTAAATTATTATTTATATATTTTTATATATTATTATTATTATAACATAGTTAATAGTTAATATTATATTATACATAACTTCATTCTTTATATTTTGTGGGAATACGATAACATCGTTCGTGTGTACACCAAACTAGCACCACTCAGAGCGATGTGATTCATTCACGCATCACATTTAAGGTATTATATATGTGGTTAATTATTATGTGGGATATATATTACATAAAAGTATTTCAGAATGATTATATATCATATATCTCTCTTTCCTTCAATTGAACAAGAAAAAGGAAACAACATTCATTTGTGCATACAGTTTACTGAGTCCATGAACAATGCATTTAATTTTCTATCACTAAAATTTTGAGATTACTCTAAACAAATATATACTAAATATATATTATATTTATATCATGGTCATATTTCTATATATTATTAAATCATGAAAAAAATTAATAGTACTAGAAAATTCAAACCTTATATGAGAAACAAATCGATTATTACCTGAAACGTATCTTTAACATGGAATTGTCAATAAATGGGTAAAATAATGTCAAAAAATCATATATGGTATTATATATTTTTATTTATCTATGACATATTTATAATAAAACTATATTTTTTATGGATGATGTTTGAATGTGGATGGTGGAAGTCAAGACTTAAGGAAAGATATTTTTTTCCTAGTAAATTTTCACAGAGATGTATGTTATGTTATACATATGTATTCTTTAGTAGTGTGTATATAAAAATATTTTGAATTTTTATTTCATGAATTTATTTACCGAAATTATATTATATGTTCCATTTTATGTAATTCTATCATGGTGATTATGATTAATTGTTACCAAAGTGATAATGATTTTATGTTACAATATCATTATTTATTGAGATTGTTTATGATTATGTTTCAGGTGATAAAATATTATGATACAACTCTTAAGAAACATATTTATTTTATTCTATTCAAGCAATTCATTTCAGTTTTATGTTATAGCTCCAATTTTTTACTTTTTTACTTAAAATAATTTGTAAAATGTTTTTAAAGAAATATGAATTTATTTAATTTCATAGTCAGAAAGCCGTTTAATTTAAAATTTGAGTTTTATAAAAAAAATTTAAAACAAGTTTTATTATCCTTTTATGATTTTTAAAATAAATTTTTACCCTTGTTTTAATTTATAAGAAAATTTCATTGAATATAATCTTAATGTTATTTTTCAAACATTTCAAATTGTATTTTAATTGAAAATGTAGATGTTATTTTTTTTTGACATGTATTACATGAACTATACTTACCATCATCATGGACATTATTTTAAATTATGATACCATTGAAAATATTCATGTTTGTATTCAAATATAAAAAATTTCCATATATTTTATGATTTAAAAATACTTTTTCAATTGGAATGGATATTTTATACAAGAAATGTTTTAAGTGATTGATCAAAATCATTTTCAATCTAATATGACTTCATTGATGTTAAATATCAATTGAAGGGGATATTATTCATATATAACATTATTAGTATTTCATTTAATGGTTTATATTTATGATTTCACGATTTTTATAAATCTCATTTATCTTCAACGAGTAACACCATGATTTTTTTTATAAAACTTCCTTCATTTCCTTGGGATATATTATGATGAACTAATGAAATAGATATGAGACATATATCTTTTATACAATTTATGATATGATTAATTGTTTATGAAATCCCTTTAATTTGATGGGTTATGAAATTAGTAATGTGTTATGTTCTTGTGGAATACATAAATATGGTTTTCATTATGAGATGGGAGGGATATATATCTCCCTCCAATGGTTTGCGTAGAGATTTGTATCTCAAAGTATAGACATGAATGGAATGAGAAGTGAACCTAATTTAGTGATATAATTTGTCTTCTGTGATGGTATTGGGAGTTAACCTTTACTATTATTATGGTTAATGGATTGAACCCATTCTACGATAATATCATTCTAAATGAGCCCTGAATAATATTTAAATCATTTTATTTTCTTATGTGTATGCCAAAAATCAATGTGTTGTTCTAGTGTAATTCTATCATGGTTAATATTCATTGATTAAAATTTAATTCATGTCTTATTAACATACAAAATTTATTCTATTACTCATGATTATGATCTTTGATATATAATATAAGGTTTCCAAATGTTTTTCTCATGTTCTCATAACATTATGTTCACGTTTTTTGTATATATCTCCCTTGTTTAGCCTTAGTAATGATTATGTTCCAAATATCAAATTGTGGAAGAATTTAGTGATTCCTGTTTTGAAGAGGGTAAAACTAAAAAATATATAAACATATTGATGGGGAGAATATTACATATCAATATGAACATACTAATGAATGATATTGGAAGACTCATAAATATCATCATATAGATAATGTGATTCAAAATGTTTAGTCAAATGTAATAACCTGAATAACTATTATGAATATATGTACTCATTGTGATTTTATTTTTGATTTTATACATAAGAATATTGATTAAAATTTTAATTATTCATATTGAATCATTCCTTCCAAGATGAGTTATATTAGTTTATTATAAATAATGTGTGTATTTTAGTTGTTTATCCAAATGATTCTTATATAATTGATAAAAATAGATCTTTAGAGAAAACATAGCAAATTTGGGAATATAGTTAAAATTTATTCTAGATTAGTTTCTCAAGGATATTCTCAAGAACAAGGTATCGATTTTGAGGAATCCTTTTCACCATTTTCTAGATTAGAAAAAATGACAATATTACATTTTAATGTGGTTTTTAATGGATTTATATTTTTTCAGTTGGATGTCAAACCCGATTTTCTGAATTTTTATATTTTAGACTAATTATAGGTTAGAAAACCCCTAGTTTAGATAGAGAAATGAATCTTGATTTTGTTTTTATAATTTATAAGTCTTTATATAGATCAAAACAAGCTCCTCATGTTTTTTATGATTGGTTATCAAGTTTTCATTGAAAATCAATTTTGACAAGGGAATGGATGATTATAAATTTTTATTAACAAAAATCATAATGATATCTTGATTTATTAAATTGATGTTGATGATATGAATTTTGGATCATCATGGGAAAATATTTTAATGAATTTGTCGAAAAAATGAATTTTAAATTTTAAATGAGTATAATTTGTAATTTAAATTCTTCCCTAGTATAAAATTATTTCAATGAAGCGATGCTATTTTTATAAATAAATATAAGTTTGATGAAGATATATTTAAGATATTTTTTATATTCTTATGAAAGTGAAAATAGTCCAATGAGTATTATATAAGAATTTTATTTTGATAAATTTGAAAAATATGTTTATGTTAAAACTTATAGTGGAAATATTTGGAGTCTATTATACTTAATTTCTTATAGGATTGATTTAATATTTTATGTTTTATTGTGTCATAGATTTCAATGTGAACCTAGTTAAAGTCATTGTAAGTCTACTAGAAGGATTATTAGATATGTCAATGGATATCTATATATTGGATTATTTTATATAGATTAAACTAAATTTGATATGAAAATTTATTCTCCTTCTAATTTTGGATGATGAAATATAGATAACGAAATAACATTAGTTATGTGTCATTAACTTGAAACAAATTTATTTTTTTGGGCTTAAATGATTTTTACTATTCTTCCAATTACTGAATTGGAATACATAGTTCTTGCATGTTGTTATGATAAATAATTATTGATTAATCAATCACTTTTTCATTTTGGTTTTCATTTTAATAGGATAACTATATATTGCTTAAATAATTATTCTAATTTCATTTCAAAATATATATTTCAATACTCTTGGACTAAGACAATAACTATTAAATTTAATTTTATTTGAGAATATTTTTTAAGAGTAAATTTGAATCTTGAATTTATTTCTAACAAACAAATTTTTTGATTCCATTACTAATACCATATAATTTAATATTCTTGATAAAATAATGTTTTAAATTTTTATGTTGAAATATTAATTTTTTCTTGAATGAATTTAGAGGTGGGGGAGTTTGAGTGGGTTTAAATTCTCAAATTTTATGATTTACATGAAATCTATAGTAATCTGGAATATGTATTTACAGTTTCATATTATTATTTTCTTTAAATAATTATTTTTTATATTACCATTTTAACTCATTTAGGTATATTATTTTATATCTATTTAATTTTTAATATTTTAGTTTGTTTAGATGTTTATTTTATGAAGGGTCTCTAATTATTTCTGTTACAAAATATTTTAAAATTATTTTTTGCATAAAAATAAAAGGGTTACCAATGGAAGGCTTTATAGTGGCTCCTAGACATATGTTTTTTGAAATATCTATCTATTAGAATGTTTTTTCTAATATATAAATTTACTTTTACATGATTTTCTATTAAAATATAGCATTTTTACAATTTTTAAAAGTATTTTTAAATTTATATTTCATATACTTTCAATAAGGGGTTTATTTTTTGAAATTATAATTATTTTTATAATTATATAAAAGTGGGAGAATTTTGATGTGGCTCTTCAGATTAAATTCACTAATAAGGTTTTGATAATTAAAAATATCATATTATGAGTAATTCTAATTTTCCAAAAATTACTATGTATAATCAAATGTTTTGTTTCTTATTTATTGTTAAAATATTTTTATATTTATTTCTTACTTATTTTGTTTTATATATTTCATGTTTAATTATTTATATCATGTTATATATGTTTAATGAAGAGATCATAGGGTAAAATGTCATTTTAGACCATTAAATGTAGTTTTATTATGTCACATAAAGGCATCCTTAAAATTCTATGGGATATATAAGGGTATAGTGAGATTTATGGAGTTATGTAAAGGTAATTCTTAGTTTCTATAGGATATTTAAGGGAATGTGTAGTTTTATTGAGTTATTTAATGTTCCTTATTGAATTTTCATGGTTATATAAAGGTAATTAGTAAATTATAATTCTTATATGAAGGTATAGATCCCTAAAGGTATGTTGATAATTTTTATAGTTACATAATGGTAATTAGTGAATTCTTTTGATTGGGAAATGGTATTGTTGTGTAATGATTACTAACACATTATAATAGTTACATAAAGGTAACTCTCACTTTCAATAGTTATCTAATGGTAACCAATACATTCTACTAGTTACATAAAGGAAACACATATATTGTATTAGTTTTTAATGGTATTTATATAATTTTATAAAGGTAACAGATAAATTTGTATAGCTCACTAAGGGTAACTAACAGGCATTAGATCTTGTGTTCAGGAAACCAAAACAAGTGTAAGGGTGTTTTTTTGTTCAAATAAAGGTTAGTTGTACCTACGTATGGGTACAAGAGTATTTATATAACCTTAAAAAGAGAACTATCATTTTCCTATAACAAACATATGGGTACCAATTCATTTATAATATTTTCATAAGGGAACATAGATACTTATTAAGAGTACTAGAGTGTTTCCATTACTTATATAAGGGTAATTGATCTTTTTCAAAACACCCTTATGGGTAACCTATGTCTCACATAAAGGTAAATAGTGTTCTTCAAAATCTATTTAATTTTAATAATCCTTATAAGTGTAAAATTTTGTTTCTAATATGAATTGGGTGTGTTTCATGTTAGTGTAGAAAATAATTTTCATATATTTTTAAAACGTGGTCTAAACATGGAAATATGCACTTTATTTGTATTATTTCATGATTATAGTTTCTAAAAGTTTATTGTGAATAATTATAATGTTTCAATTATTCAAAAATAATACATTAATTATATATAATCCATGTAAATATTCTTTAAATTATTTTTTTGATGAATTGATTTTTATTTACACAGAACTAAATGTGTGTTGTTATTCATTTTGAAATTTTAGAACTTGAGATATTTGAATCCAAATTAAAATAAATATGAGGATTGAGTCTTGAATATTATCATGGAGTTTTCCTAACATTTTAATTCCTATTATTTAGTAATATATTAATTTTTATAATAAACTCCAATGTATCATTATATTTTATTATATAATTTCACGCTGGGATCACATGAATATTATTTTTCATTTACCTATGGTTGTTTGTCTCAAAAATAAGCATAGAAACCTCTAAGTTATTTCATAGAAGTTAAATGAAAAAAAAAATTCACCAAAAAAGGTAAATTTAAATCAAACATCAAATTTGAAAAAAAAATCATAAATACAATCTATATATAGAGTTAGAAGAACTAGTCAAACAGTTGGAGGATGGGGATATTCTTGAATTATATAGGTTCTTTATAACCTTTTCAATCAACAACAATTATCAAATTAACATCAATAGTCTGTTCCATTTATTCTGGAGAGTTCTCTACTTCCTAACACATAAAACTCGAAGAATTGATCTAGTTATGTTGTTTTACTTAATTATATTTTCTTATATATTTATAATTATAATAGTATACACTGCCTATTAAAATATAGGATATTTGGTTGTGACTCTTAAACAAAAGTCAAAATTTGGGTTGGTAATATTGGTGGTAAAAAGGATGGACTATTAATGTTGTACCTCTTATTAAAAAGAGGTAAGATAATATTATGTTTAAGCCCATTGAGGGAAAGGGATTCTAATTGGGTTTTGACTCCATCTATGAATGAGTTAGTGAATGATTCCATAATAATTAGGTGTTATCTCTCTCAGTTTGTGAGAGGGGTGAACAGTGGAATATGATCATTAAGATCTGAACCACTATAAAAATACCATTTTATGATTTATTTTATTTCTATTTAATTATCAATTAATTTCTGATGTAATTTTTAAATTCATTTAAAAAGGTCAATTCACCCCTAGATGGCTATTCTACCACCTTATCTCTGGACAACCACTTTAGGAAACTGCATCCCTACATGATTTTTTAGACCAGTTTTGATTTAAAATTGTTCCTAATGTGATTTCCACTAATTGGGGATGGATAAAAGTAGACCATGTGAGATAATTTTGTTATTTATATTTAGGTACGAATTCAAGTATTGTGTGTGAAATGAATTTCATATAATTGTTTTATATTAAAAAATATTCATTAGTTGTTTATTTGAAATGGATTTTAACTCAATTAGAGTTTTTTTTAGGATTGGATTTGATTAAAATAAATTTGGGTAAATGTACTACAATTAAGTATAATATTTATAAATATTTTATATTAAAACTAGATATAATGGTTTATTTAAAAATGGTTTTCATGGGATTTTATTATTATTTTTATAACTTGGTGTTATATTATTTGGAATGTATTTTGAATATTTATTTATTGGGATGTTGGTATTTTATTTCATGAAATTAATTTTGGTAGTTTTGAAATGTGATATTTTTTTTAAAGTTTGACATATTTTTTTAAATTAGTTTATGTACTCTTTCAAAATATTTTTATTTTTTTAAATAAATTTTTGATGTGTGATTCAATTTTATGAAATTTTGTTTTGGTTGAATCACTTCATTAAATGATGTATTGATTAATTAGTGTTGTGAATCATGAATGGGTTGGACTCATGTTTGTTTGTTCTATAGATATACCACTTTGAAATGTATCAATATAATATTGACAGTTTATCACCAGGGTTGATATTTTATGGATATTTCTCTTATAATATGGGTGTAATGATTTTGGTTGTTAAATTTTATGAGACATTGTATATAGTGGAGAAGAATATTTCTTCTATATCCTTGAATTTTTTTATTTTTATTAATTTTTATTCCATAGTAAAATAAATTGCGCAACGGGCCTTTATTTGGGTCAGTGAGTGGTAAAGGACCATACATATTATTTTTTAGATTAAACTATATTTTATCTTAAGATAAATTAAAATGAGATTTAGGAAATAAATTTCCTTGAGAAATATGTCTTACAAGACATGAGATTGTATTATTTCAATATAGTCTACAGTTTTGTTAGAAAGTGATTAAATGTGAAACTGGTGGTGAAATTGGCTATAGTAGATTTGATCCTGAGTTAGAAAGTGGATTGATGATGTTGAAACTTTATTGATATTTATTTCATTTAATGAGAATTATTTTTAGGTATAGTATCAATTATGAGTTATTTTGATGTTTATGTTTATTAATGATATATTAGGTTAATCGTTTTAGGTGGATTTAGAATGATGCATCTTTGGGATTTCCTCTACCCCAGTATAAATAGGAACTAATTTACCTGGTTATACTCTTACCTCATCAAATCATTATTCTCTTATGGTGTATATGTTATGATATCTAGGTGATGAGCCTTTGAGTTTGAGGAGTTTTTCATGTTAATCCTTGGGTGTGTGCTTAGGTAACTGGATGGGTGGATTATTTTGGGTTAGTATGAGAGAGCTACTAGTTTAGAATTTACTATATAGATCACAATAAACATGGTTTCTGTGTGATTATCCTCATGTTTCCCTCCCTTTAAGCTTCATGGACTAAAGGTAGATCCCATAATATTTATTATTGAGGCATGTTTCTAGATGGATGTATCCTTCCCATATTTTTTTTATCATATGTTAGTGGATTGATTGATCTTGATTGTGTTTATTTTGATATTTCTTTGTATTATGTTATCCATGATATTTTGATCCAATTTTTTATTTGATCATTTTTATTAGTATTGGATTTCCATTCATTATGTTGGCATCTAATTTTTGAATTTTGAATCATCCACTATATAATTAGTCGAGGTAGATAGAAATTATTATTTGGAGAGTTTTTATTTTATCTCACCATTTTAGATGAATTATATATTGTGGGGATACCTAATATATTTATCAATGATATTTCAACCTTGGGTTTGGTGATTGTGGTTAGGATTATTCATTTATATAATTGATTATGGTTGAGGAATTTATCCATAGTTTTTAAAGGATAACTATTGTCGGTATGGTTCTTTATGTCCATAAGAAGTCTTGATTTTTTCTATATCCCTCACACTAATTATGTTGGGTGTTGGGTATTTTTTCAATTGTTTTTTACTTTTGATCATGAATTTATAGGTTTAAAAAGTGGAATTATGGGAAGAACTTTGAAACCCCGTTTCACTTTAGTGTTTAATATATACTTTTTTTTGTAATTTTTTTCATTTTTTTGGGGTTCCACTTACTGTACTGGTGTTGTTAACCAAGAAGGTATTGTTTATGATATGGTTAACCTCAACAAATTGTAGTGTTGGGTGATGTGTCTTAGTGGTTCTATCTGAAAGTGATATCACTATACAAAATATGTGTTATTTTATGAATGGTCATTCTATTTTAGTGATTTTATTTTTCTCATCATTTTGAAATTTATTTAAGGAGGGATGACAATAAAATAACTATATTATTCATATTCCATGGTATGGATATCGCGGGTGAGGAAATTCTATGGAGTATTAAGGAAGTGACATAATGTCTTGGGGATGGGGAGATGTGGTTCTTCCGTGAGGAGGTCCTCCATGACACAGGCCTAGATCCCCTATTATAGAGGTTCGTGGAGGAGTTCAGCATGACATGGTGTTGAGGGCCATGATATGGGGTCTTCCTATCTATATATGAATTTTATGATTTCACGAATATGAATTTGTTTGATTTTAATTTTTGTTATCTCATTTCTAACCACTCTATAATTCAACTGATGTGGAGAAGAGCCTAAGGGATCCCCTTATACCTTTTCCCTTGGATCTCATACTACTTCAATTTTAAATAGTTTACTATGGTTAACCCTTAGTTTTTATTATCATGTTCTCCCTTCCTCCCCTCCATTTGGTTGTATGTTCTCCTCGAAAACCAGTTCACATGGGGGATGAATTTAAAGTTTTAGTTTGTTTTAAAAATATATTTCCCATTGGATAGAGTGTGTGAAGTTCATTTTATTTCTTTTCTTACCAATATTATTATAAGGTGAGTTGTTAAAGCATGATTAAAGTTGGTGATTTTATGGAATTTATTTACTAAATATATCATTAGTTGATTAAATGATTTTAAATTATTTATTACAAATTTATGATTATATGTGATATACACAATGTATATTTAGGATGCTACAAATGTTTTCTTATCATGAATTATAGAATTTTAATTAACTACATATATTCACATAGAAGAAAAAATTATTCATGGAATGTGTTTTTGGAAATACCTAAAAGGATCTTTAAAATTAATATTATGTTTTAAAGATAGGTTATGGTTTAATTTTGATTAATAATGGGATTGACCCATTATAAAGGGTTTTCTTAAATTAATGAGGTTTTATGTTTTCAAATGGCTCATAAGTGAGGAAAGTGATGCATTTAATATAATTTAAGTTAATGGTTTTCCAAGGTTAGTTTTATAACTATATTTCAAAATTGTCATTTAAAGACCAAAATTAGAGCTTCATAAAATTAGTTCATTAGATAATTGTATAACATTATTGTGGTCCCCTTACTATTATTCCCTATTTATGATGTCCCCTTTAAAGGATGTAGATTTGTTTTTATGTGATACTTGATTAATAAAAAATTGGGTTTTTATACAAGGAAGTTGGAAGTGAGATAAGATTTATTATTTATATATCTAGATATGTGTGTTGGTAATTTTTTTTATTTGATTGCTTATATTATCTTGACTTGTCTTTGGAACTTGGATAGCTAAGTGAGGAATTTTGTTTAGGCTATGAATACTTCATTCAAAAAACTAGAATATGGGAGATAATTGGTATGACTCGATTAGACTATAGAAGTTGATCAAATTGATTACATAGTATGACTGTTGGATCTTACTGACTTTTGAATTATCTTGCATATATCTAGCACTATCTCACATCAGGACCTAGGGTGTTTCACATAAAACTTTATCTTTGACCAAAGACATTACTTCAAGGATTTTTTCAGCACACTTTTATTTCATTCCCTTGACCTTGTTTGGTTTAGTGGAACCATTTTAATTTTTATTATTCCAACATTATTCTTGCTTGATTATATGATTCTTGTCGCATATTCCATCATATTTTTAGGATGAGGTTTACCAATTAATCTTGTTTCAAAATGGGAATTTTGTGAAGAGTTTTGAAATACAGGAAACTAGTTCAGTTATGAATATTTTAAATTGGATGTCCACCTTTTTAAATGATTTAAAATAGTTTCATTTAAATATGGTGGATTTCAGTCTTTTGTATACACTGGGATTTTTAATAAGATTTTTAAGGAATGCTATATTTATTTTCATTGTTTTGAAATTATGTCTTTAAAAATGATTTACTTTTTTTTCTAAAATGGGATTACACCTTGAGTTTATAAAAAAGGATAATGTATGAGGTTTTCTTTTCATTTTATTTAAATATGGAAAATATAATTTATAAATGATATTGAAATTATAATTTATGATTCTTTTAAAAGGATTTACATAAAATAATTGCAAAAATACTACCATTCCTTTAATCTCACACCTTTGATACACACCTCAGTATGTGTATGAAACCCTCATGGATTCATATAAGTGTCTAGTTTGTGATATTAGATTGTTAGATGTTCATTATTATGCTAATGGAAATTATGGATATGGTGAGTGACTAGGGTCACATGTGGATATTATAAGGATTGATTATCTTACTTCTTTTAATTTGTAACATTTATGTATCAAGCGATTCAGTAAAGTGTATGTTTTATATTAATTTTATGTTGTATGTTATCAAGAAAACTAATTATTAATTATTGTTAAAATTCATATATGATAATGATCATGTTTATTTATTATTTCCCATGTGGATGTTTTTATTTTTTATTCATTTTTATTATTTGTTATTTTATTTGTATATGCTTATTTTATTTATAGTGGTCCAATATATGGACATAATGTACTATATTCATGGTAGTTCCCAGTAATTTATTATTATTTTTTGGGGCTAAAATCATTCCCACTAGTTTGGTATTTTGATTCCTTGGTGTTAGCTGACCACAATGGTGATCGAGAATGCGCTTCCGGCCTTGTGGTAGATCATGTTAGGTAGCGGTTTGGTGGTAGAAGAGGTTGATTTATTATAGTATTTTACCCCCTAGTAGGATGATATATGATCTTTTTAGGGATAGGATGATACCCCTTGGGGTTGGATACATGAGGATTCCTAGTAGGGTATTAATACATAAAGGTGTAATGAATTTGATAGGATTTGGATAAGACATGTATCTCCATAGCATATAATATTATTATATTTACATGGTAGTGTTTTATTCTTTTTGGGGGTTACTCCATTGGATTTTTGAATATACATTGTCCCCCTAGGTGGTAGGTTTTCTTCTCAGAGATATATGACATTGGCAGAAGTAGGTATAGAAAACTGTATTTGTTACCTTAGAACCCCACAGTCGAGAGTTATTATTTCATTTTTCACTATAATTTATCTATTATTTTGATATTATTATATTTGAATAATATATATTTATTGTTTATATTCTATAAACCATTGATGTTGACTTACTAAGTTTTAGCCACACCCAACTTGACTGACCATAGAACTTTCATACCCATGTATATCTAATGATCGTGTGTCTAGGTAAGGAAGAGGGCCATAATTTTATTATTAGGTAATATAATATTATATAGGATTTGGATACTAGGATTTGGTAAGGATATGGGATAATATTATATACCCATTGTGTTTATATCTTCGGTTATATTTTTTAATGTTTTTATCCCGATATGTGATAAGTTGGGATGTGTGATTGTATACTTCCATATTATATTGTTTGTTCAATTGTTATTTGTTTGATTATGTATTCTTTAATTGTCTATTTGGATGGTGTTGAGTTATTAAAATTGTATTTCTATCTAATATGAGGGTATAATATTCCCATGGTAACACCATAGACCCTTGCTACAATTTGGCAGCTTTTGGTATTGGAGAAAGCACACCTGAGATGATGTGATGTCTTAGTTTAGGCCTTGGTGGGTAGTTTCAAACGTGAGGGATCTAACAAAATAATATAATATTTTATTTTTTTTATTATTTTTTTTATGGTAGATAGGGAATTGGGACATGTTGGAGTTTGTGATGGACCTCATATTATGAATAATTTTTCAATGGGTAGTCTATTTTATTAGGGATATGTGATTACTATCCCTAGTTTCTTTTATTGTGACTGAGATATTTACTGAAATATGATGTGTGAATTTGAGAACTCTATCATGGTTTTGGATTTTCTCTAATTGGTAAGTGGTCTATGTGAATGTATCAGTTTTGGAATCTATGATTCAGATGGAAGAAATGTGTTTATGTGTTATTCATATCATTGTTGAAAGGGGATTCTAATGTTTAATGTTTTAATAATAGGTCATATTATGTTATATTATATAACTTATTGGTGGAGTATTACTCAGGTGAACCATTATATATTTTCATTAATTAGAGGTCATGTGGATTTGATCTTCCTTGACAACAATAATAAATTCCCTCAATATAAAGGTTTTGTTGTAACCCTTGGTTGTTAGGTATAGGATTTGGATTCTTTATTTTAGTCCATTGTGGGTGATCATGACACCAGATTAGTTATTTAATGTGTTAAAATAACCTAGATATAGTTTTATCATACTTATCTTTGATGGATTATACTCAAAAAACTATTTTATTATGGTTTTACTCATTAAATATCATCATATGAATATTTGGTTATATGAACTTTTATGTAAACTAGACCTCAAGGGGGGTAGTCTGGTATGTTGATTCCTAGTGGGGATGGGTTCCTAGGAGTGGGAATTTGGCTCAAAATAGGATGCATAATATTTATATGCGAGATAACTTGAGTGGGTGTGTTGGAACAGGATTTTCATAATGATTTTATCAAAAGGATAAGAGATGTTTCTCTATGAGATTTTATGTGAAAGGGAAACTTTAGAGAGTGGTTAGCCCAAACTTGTAAGTTCTTGAGGATATTGGAGGAATTGGTTGATGAATTATGTTAATATTGATTCATGATAATTGATTTCAAATATGTGGGGAAAATAAGGATATTCATTATTGATAATGGGTTTTTATCCTATATGGTCATATGTAGGATGGATTGATCATGAGTATACACTTCTAGTTTTTGAGAAGTTCCCTAGTGGCGAGTGATCATACAGTTGGCCTTTGATTGAGATATATTCCCCGAAATTGAAATATGAGATTTATATAATATGGAAAATGGTCTGTGTTTTAGGAATTCTAGCCTATGTTGGTGGTCTTACAATCATGGGAGTGTGATTCATGTTATATGATTGGTTTGTATGAGATAATAAACCTATTGGGTCAGATGAAACCGAGATAAATAGAGAACAATATCATAAAACAATAGTATTTAGAGTATTAATCAACCTCAAGAGATAAAAGCGAGGGTTGCCTCATATTTTTGGGAAAATATAGAAACCCATACTTTTCATATATTAATATTATCTCATTTTAGACTAATATTTAATATATTTCAAAAATACATGCCTGAAGATAATTAATCTTCAATGTATTTTGATACTAACACCAAATATTTCTATTTCATAAAAAATCATCAACATCTCTAATAAATATCTTCCTATATATATTTATTGATAGATATACCCTACATAAACCATTCATAATAACCTTTGTAAATGAATGAAAAGAATGTGTGAGCTCAGATTCTCCGTAAGGGTAAGCAAGGGATATATCAATCAATTATCAAATGAAATAATAATATAAGAAAATGTTTTTGAGGTAATGAACATAATGTCAAAAGTTCATGACCAATATACCATGGATTCTAAATATGAGGCAGGTAATAAATATTTATCATTTCAAAATACATGAATCACAGGTCTGATAAATCAAAATAAATCCATAATGAATCATAAGTTTATGTCATAAAAGTGTGTCACCATCATAGGTATAGAAACCATTTAATATGTTGAGGTTCACTATTAAGACCATCAAATCATACCTATCTAAAATCAATGCATGTTTCCCATATCATACTAGATCAGGAATTGTCTCATGTTTCCTATTGTGTATCAATAATATTGAATTATTTTCTATAGTGGATCAAAAACATCTTCTTTTTTCCAATATTTGAGCTAGAACATCAACATATTTACCTTAATTATCTCTTGTGACATAAAAATTTTCCAAATGAATTATAGGGATATATAATTCTTGGACCTCCCATAACATAATGAAAACTATACATATATGTTCCAAAATATCATAAAACATTCATCATATCATTATATCATAACCCATGAAAGAAAATTGTTTTTATAAACATTTATTAAATTTTTCACAATAAATCCCGCTAAAAATAAATTGTTTTCATAAACAAATAACAATCATACTCATAAACCATATATAGAAATAATAATTATAGTATCATTAGATCCTATCCCTAATATATCATAACTGACCTCAAAGGATGTTATCATAGAAAAATACTTCAAAATAATCAGTAATATATTTCCAGAGGAAAATAGTACTTTTCATTTTAAAATCACTTATAGAAAATGAAAATATTTTAGAAATATTAAGGAAAATATTTATTTTAAAATATCCATAGATAATTTCAATGAAATATTTCAATAATTTTTCAGTCATTATGCAAGATATTATATTAATGGTGGGTATGTTAAAACAAATATTCCTTTCACATTTTCAATAAAGATTCAAATATAACTCATTCAAAAAACATTAAGAAGATTCATTTGACACATTTTTTGAAAATTAAAACAAAGATAAAATTAATTTAAATTATCATAGGGAAATAATAAATAATATTTGAAACCATATTAGGGAAAACATAGTCTTGGAAAAAAAAGATTCATGACTAAAGATCAAATAAAATTCATTTTTCTTAAAAATATTTACGAGATATTACCATGAACCAAAGAGAGGGAAAATGAAATTTTAATTGATTATTACATGAATAACAATAGGTGAACAAAACGAAATGGATTTAACATATATGTTTTATATAATCACCTCAATGTAAATTCAAGCACACATAGTCTCAATTAAAATTGGATTGAAACATAAATCCATCACCTCATGTATCATCCTTCATTATACACATTCAAAACTCCTTTGTAAAATATATAGATTTATTATGATTGTATTATGGAACAATAAAATTATAATACCATATATTATTTACTTATAACATATTATAACATATTTATTTACATTTTTCTATTAAAATTCCTCTTCCTGGTGATAAATTGTTCTTTGTTCATGCAAGTTTTGCTTTGGGAGTCCCAGTACATACACCTTTAATATGGGTTGATCAAATGAAAAATGTTAATAATGATATAAATAAATAATATATTAATAATATATATTCATAAATAAAATATAGAGTTTAAAAAATAATTACACAATTAATGGAGACAATAAACCCTAAGTACGCATGAATACCATTTTCACATTTTAACAGATTGAAAAAAAGAAAGGTAAATAATAAATAATCTTTATAGAATCTTGATAAAATCATAAATTTCATATATACTAATTAAATTTCTCCAAATTATAATCCATTTAAATTATAAATGAAAAAATATCACATCACTTCGTAGAGTTGGTGGTCTACACGTACGAACAAGCAACGTTACTCTTTCCCCAAAGATGGTAAGGTAAGAAGTTAGATATGTTATTATATTTATATAAGACTAAAAATATTATAATTTTCATATTTAAACATTAAACCCATCTTAACAATCATCAATTAAAGACTATGACTGAAAATGAATTATATCTCTATGTAGAGGCCGCAGTCCACACTTACGCACGAGTAATACTTCCACATCCGATAAGATGAAAAAGAGGGTGGATAACGAGGGATTCATAATCATAATAATATTTAAATTTTTTTAGAATTATAAATTTGATATTTTATTTGGGAAAGCATACATTTTTATAAGATAGAATAATAAATGCATTTAAATAGATCAGGTAGAAATATTACTTATTCTTCAGTAGGCATCTGTTAGATCCATTATTAAGGACCATTGATATAGAAATTCAAGAATAAAAAATCCTCCAATTAATGGATATAGATTTTTATAATACAATTGGGTAGGTTTTGGTTATGATATAAAGCTCAATATAGTGTAAATAAAAGAGAGAAGGGGAGTCCTTTTATAAGGGAGGGAAATGTCACGCTTGCAATTACAAAAAATATTAAAACAAAATTAATTAATTCTCAATAATAATGATTAAAAATATTAATATATTTTAATAAAAAAGTAAAATGCTTAAATATAAGCATCATCTAAAATTTATATAGGTTTTCGGGTCACATTAAACTATATATTTTGGGTTAACCCCTTAGTTGTCAAATTTTAATCTTAATAGTGGTAATGAGTTTCTTTTTGTTATTAAAGAGATTTTATTTTACAAATAACGTAATAATTGAATCATAAATGACCAAATTACCAAATTTTTGACCCTTTTAAATCATAATTTTCTATTGGAAATATTTTTACGATTTTTAAAAAATTTAATAATTTTTTCATAAAATACTATTAATGTCTTTTTAAGAACAATTCACTAAATTTGAATTAGAAAATAATAATAATAGTAATTTAATTATAATAAAAACATTTAAAACAAATATAATATGTTATATTAATCTATATAATTCATGGATCATATTTTTTCACACAAATTGTATTACTTTTAATATTTTATAAATCCTTTATTTTATTTTTTTATTAATTGATTAAATACTGTGTCAGCATTGCATAAGAGTTAAGGTAATTATTAAATCACTAAAAAATAAAAATGAAAAATTAAGATAAAAAATTAATTTTGGTTTCATAGTAACTTTTATAAATGAATTTATTGCCTTTTATCCTTATGTAAAAAATTTAGAAATATTAAAGCTGAAATAGTGACATTTTTTATTTATTATTCTTTTTAATTAATTAAAAGATATTAATAAAATTAAATTTTCACACAGTATACATTTATTCAATAATTGGATGGAACATTTTAAATTGAACTCATCCAACATGATAAATCATTATGTTATAGTAATTTATAAAGCGTTCTCCAAATGTTTTAACCAAATTTTACCAATTTTACCATTATTGAGGTGAAAATTATATAAAAATATTACTATTAATAATTAAAAAAAATAAGTGACCTATTTTAAAATTTTTATCATTATAATTCCGATTATGAAATACATTTTTAGGATTAAATGTCTTTTATTAGAATAAATCGATTTTAATATAAGTGCACAAAACATGGTGAAATCCGTTCTTTTAAATAAAGATGTTTTTAAATATAAAAATAAATTTATTTTTATCCCATGCATAGAAAAATAATTATATTAATTTCAAAACAATTTCATCAAAATATAATATATATATATTATTAAAATCATTAAAAAAAAGGATTAATATAAATTATCAAAAAAAACTCATTTCACACGTAAAAATAGTTTTTTAGAAAAACTAATCTTTTACTTTCAGATGATTTTTTATTTTCATTTATAATCAATTAATAACCAAAGAATTAATTTTATACATGTGTAACCCATACATTTTTCATAATTTATTTACTATTATTCATTCCCTCTAATCCAATGAATTTGGGATAATTGAAACATTATAAAATAATATTTCAATAATATATCATAGTTCATTTAAACATGGTGTTGAGTGTATAGAAAAATATCAATGAAATTAAATTCAGATATAGATATCAATATCATAAAAATTAAGGTGTTAAATTATACCCCCATTAAAATTAAATTCACCTTTTAAATTCCATCACTCTGATAAATAAAATTTAGGATATATCTACTTCATCAAAACCTCGAGTTTCCGTGTAGTGTCTTATAATTTATGGGTTAACCATAAAACATAGCTTAGGTGAGTGGTATTGTTTCATATAACATTATCTCTGTGATTTATAATATCTGTTGGTTTTTCCTCTGAAGATGGATCTTTATTCAGTGGTATGACCTTTGAGTTCAGTACATCTGAAGAATCAAATATGTACTTCCTCATAAGAGTTACATAGAAAACATCATGAATATGAGAGAGATTTGGTGGAAGTAAAAAATCTTAAGATACTATCCCCATATGATCAAGATTTTTAAAGGGACCAATATATCTAAGGAGAATATTTTCAGAATATACAAATCATAGATCCTTAATTCAAGGAGATATTCATAGTAATATATTTTCACCAACATCTATCTCTAGATCTAAAAATTTATTTTCAACATAACTTTTCTATTAACTATGAACTTCTATTTTTTGATGTTGATTGGCTCTGAATTTCCTTGCCCATTCCTTCGCTATATTGAGTCTATGTATCATTCATTCACTAAATTCCTACCAACATGTTATATTATTTCACTTCCTTCCATATAGTTATTCATAAGGGTCCATCTTAATTATTTAGTGAAATCGATTCATGTGTGAAAACATTAGTAGAAGAAGGTTTTGACCCCAAACACCTTATAATTCCATAAAAAGAGCTAAAAATATCCTCTATGGCATGAATGATGAACCATATTTGTTAAGGATGATACGTTTTTGTAAACAAAACTATATATTTAGAGCCTACTAAAGACTTCACCAGAACATCGAGGTAAAACTCAGATAGCGATCTGAAATAATTGAATGTTATAGTTCATGTAATATCACCACATCCTTATTATATAACCTTACAATCATTCAAGGAGGAAAATATTATTTATGGTAAGGAATTTTTCTAAATTTTTAAGGTGATTATCTATTAACCAAATAACATCGTGCCATTTAGATATTTTGGTAAGTCCTATAATGAACACCATTTTAATGTTTTTCATTTCCATTTAGTATTGGTAATGGTTATGCAATCCCATTTCACTTTTTTCATGTAACCATAACTTTATTACATATTATTCATCATATTATTACTCTAAAATATCTATTTTTATGTTGTCCCATATGAAATATTCTTTCATATCACTATACATCTTTTTTACATCCTGTATTTATAGACAATGATAAAATATGAGATATCATATAAAGATTCTTTCTTCAATTTTAGTATTAACAGAACACATACACTATTATTTAACCTTATCATTCCATAACAATCATGATTGAACTCATGAATATTTCCCACTTTATTCTTTAATCCTAATCTTTCATCTACGCTACATTATTCCCCACATGGATATATGGTTGAAATTTCATATAAAAAAGATAGGATTTTCCCCCTTTCTTCAAGATTTCAAGTTCATTATTCTGAAAATCTATTTGTATTTGATATCATTTAATCCTCATTATAGATAATATTACATGATCCTGTCAACTCAAAGTATCTTTTATGTTGTATTTTTTCCGATTAAGGTAGTGTATTGAGTAGTGAATATTATTAATCATATTCAACCATATACTATCTTTTATATTCATATATTTCTATGTCAAGATATATTTTAAAATTTTATGGTCTATATATATGTCACACCTTTCACCGTAAATGAAATTCATAAATATGTTCAAAGAATCAATTTCCACTCTAAGCTACAAATCAAGAGTCGAGTAAATTATCTCATGTATATTAAAATGGAAAGAGGAATATTATATCACTATATCATTATACATGAGTAAAAAACAGAGTACCTTCTTTAGTTAGTCACTCTAGATCACAAACCCATCTACAGTATAGGGTAGTGTGAGCACAGGGGTACTGAGAAATTCTCTCTTTATTTCCTTGAAATTATCTTTACATTAATCTATCAAAAAAATAAACCCCCATAAGCGTCAAATTAGTGAGTAGATTATATATTGATGATAAATATCTTAGGAAATACCAGAAATATCTATTCTACTGAAGAAAACTACATATTTCACTTATAATGGTTGGTCTAGGGAACTGCAAAATATTTTCTATTTTTGAAGGATATATTGATATATGAACACTTGGGACTATATGTCCCAGTATTGACATATAATAAAGCCAAAATTTCCACTATGGAAATTTTTCATACAACATATCCTTCATAAATTCACTTAGTGTGAGAACACAAGATCATGGAATCATTAAGATGTGGTGAATCAGTGATCCATCAATTTTATTTCTTATCCCTTTTAAACAACCTTCACCACTGCATAGAGTGAATTTTGATGTTATGGTAAAAAAGAATAAATAGAGAGAGTACATTAGATTTATATGATTTACTACATAATTTGAGTAACTATTCTTAGGCATGATTGGAAGAAATCATGGATTATATAATCCGATAAAAATATATGTGAAATATCACAAGAATTTAAAAACTTTAGAACTCACTTATAAGTGTCATTATTATTTTTAAAATGTCACAAATCATGTGTATTCTACACTAATAAAAAATTCAATTGATAGTTATAAAAAATAAACATATTACTTTTATAGCTGCAAATAAAGTTGTCTGGCATTATAAGATATTATTCTACCACTTCACATCCTGCACATGAGAAAATTCACTAAGACTTACATGAACTACACTAGATATACAAACTATTCTACTTGTCCTCCTCCATATCAACTGTCACATGTACATTGGTATAATGTTTTTTTTCATAAACCAATAATATATATCAATAACATTATAAAATTTTTCTATTTCACATGATCCCCTTTTTTCTAATTCATCATAATTCAAATATTTAAGATACTGTGTAAATATATTTGAATCAAAATTACTAGAAACATCATACAAGGCCACAATGATAACTTCCATATAAAAAGGCATTTATAACTATTTGTAACTACATCGAGTCATGAATTAATAAAAAAACTCCTTTTTTGAACACGTGTTCTTTAAATATTAAAAAACTGTGTAGATATCAAATCATGTGGGATACAAAGAAAATACCACACCAACATTAATCTTGTAATAATTCATTTTAAAATAGATCCTCATTTAATCTCTAACACGTGTAGAATATTTCTACATCAATAATGATTTCTACATGAATCAATCAACTATATCACATGCCTATATGAATTTTTTTCCATACTTATCGCTTACATGGCCATTGAGCTATATAGATCACCTTAATTTTCATTCAACTAAGTAGATTGAAGACATGACCATTTTTCCAAATGGACCACCTTATCATTCACTAATTTATACCTGTGACTTCCAAGACAATATATTCCCTATATATAGATTAATTCTTATTATATTATAATTTATTCAAGAATATTTTTAGGTATCCCGATTAATTTCATCATGTTATTTAATATAAATTATAGAATGTAACATTACATTGAATATTTTTTTATACAACCTTTTTCATTTTCTTACCGAGAGAGTTCTAGGGTCACATCACCTACTATTCATTTACTTAATCACTGTTACATAACCTACTGTGTGTGAATATATTTCTTAATGTGGTCACCTCCTCATGGTCACTTGAATATTTCTAAGATATTTCTAATAGAAGACAGTAATGAAATCAAATCCATCTCCTTATAACTATTAACTTCACTTCTCTGAAAAATACAAGGCCTATTGATCTCAACAACCCACCCATTGGATATTGTTGTCAACTACAGAACAAATATCAGTAAATATATGAATATTTACGAAAATATCTATATCCTACAATTCAAATAATATTTTATTAGACTTGGTGTTGAAAAAAATAATTATTGGTAAACAATTACATGCTCTCTATAACAATCCATGATATCTATAACATAAAACTAGTAATCTATAAACACGCATTCATTAACACAACATAACAATAGAAACATGCATCAACCAATATGAAAATGTTCCAATATCAACATCAATTTTTTACAATAGATGAAACATAATGAAATCATAGCTTACATTATTTAACCCCCCTTAATATATACTCTCACTTAATAGGTAAAACATATATCAATGGATATATTATGTTTTAATTTTTATAAAATTTTGTAAAAAATAATAATAAATGAATTGAGAGGGGATATTAAATACCTAACTTATCCATATATAGGGTTATACTGAACACATAGTTTCAACAGTAGAGTCTCAAAATGCATCTTTAGACCACATCTTAGGGAATATATCATGAATATTCTCTCTTGTGATGATGAATAAAATTTTAATTCATTTACCTCCATAAGATTCTTGATGAAGTGATATTTTATGTTAATGTGTTTACTAAAGGAATTTTGAACTAGATTTTTTGACAAAATGTTAGATCACTAATTATCACATCTAAGAAGAAGTGGCTTCCTAACAATCACTGAGTGATCTTCCAAATAAATTTTCATTCACATCATCTAAGTTGTAGCATTATTGGAATCTATATATTATACCTTAGTATATCGTAATGTTCCAAAATTTTCCTTCTTTGTTTTCTAGAACACAATTCTATTCCCCATGAATAAAACTCCACCAAAATTTTATTTTATGTCTTCTGTGAAACCTACCAACTCTTAATTAGCATAACCCAATAAATCCAAATTTTCTTTTCCATACTTTTCAGCAAAAAATATATTATACCCTTTAGGTACATGATAATTAATTTTCATACAATAAAATGAGATTCATTTGGATAACATTGATATATGAAATAAAAATTAACATGATATATAATATTTGGTCTTGAATATGTACGATATAAAAAAAATCCAATAATTTTTATAAACTACCTTCGATTATATTATTTTCCTTATTCTTATTTAGAGAGATTTTCTCTCACGGAAATTGGTGTGGAAATAACTTTTTAATCCTCTATACAAATCATTTTCAAGAGTTCAAATGTATACATCACTTGAGAAATAAAAATGACATCTTTCTCTTGAGAGAATCATAGTAAAAAGAAGTACCACATCTCTCCAAGAATAAAAATTTCAATTATATCCATTATTTATTTAGTAAAACATTCAAATATTTATTTATCATTTGTAGAAGATATTATTTCTTCTCTATAAACATCAACAAGAAGGGATAAATTTTTATCATTTTTATGTAAAGATCAGTGTACACTCTCCCCTTTCTGAAATTCAATATTAGCATGCATGTTTTATTATTATAATACCATGAACCTAGAGATTATTTCAACCAATATGTACCCTTCTTTAACCTATAATGTTTTTTCATTTTATCCATAAAAAACCTCTAGGGATGTTATTGGAAAACCTATTTCTATATTTCTACACTAAGAAAAGTAGACTAGAAATCTATTTGGTAAATCTTTTAAAACATATTTCCAATAATATAATTAAAATCATGAATTGAATCAATCATAAAAACTAGTTAAATGTCTCATTGAAGTTGAAACATTCTGTCTATAAATAGACTTTATACAACAATATAGATTTTTTACTCACCAATTCCCCCTTTCCATTCAGTTTGTTTTGGAACAAACTATTAATCTAAATTGAATTCTTATCTGTAGGTTTAATAACAAGTTATTAGGTCTCATTAATCACAACTGAATACAATTAGTGATTCATAGCACCAACCCAATTCTGATTCTATTGATATTAATCAATATCTTTTGGTTTAACTTGTGAAAACAAGGAAGTACGAGATGATTTTCTTAGTGTTCTCATAGTTTATACCAATTTTTCTTGATCTTGAAATATTTTTTGAATATAAAATTGTGTTAATATCCTTGGTTGAATGAAGTTTAATTTTTCATCATCATTTCAGATAATTGAATCTTCTCCTTATATTTTAAAATCCATAACACATTAATATTTTTTCTATTTCTTTTTGATGTTTAAAAAAATTAATATCAACATCAATTCCCAATATAGGTTCATTATCAATAATTTATTTCATTGAAAATTCAAGGATCATCACAATATATGTATCAACCATTCTATATGTCTTGTTATTATATTAGAAAAATCCTCGTCCATTCAGTGGGGAACCGAACAATATTTTAATAGAGACACTTTGTTAAAACATTCCATGATTTTATTCTTTAAAATTGTTGGTGAAAGGGATTACGAACACTCATAGATGTTTCAATATTTTAGTTTTATTATGGTACATATCACATGGAGTCATATAATTTTTGGTATGTATTAATAGTGATTTTTAAGATGAAATATTATTCCAAAAACTCTCCAATAGAAAGTACTAGACAAATAATTTTCTACCGACATTATTTGATCCATATCTACAATGATTACAATATTTCATTCAGAAGATCCATATTTTTATAGTGTATATAGTGTATTGAGTTCATACTAAATTATATAATTTCCAAAATAGGATTTAATTTAATGATTATTTTATTTAATACCAGTATATTTTTTAAATATCTTAAGATATTATCCATTCTCTTTCTCTACAATTAATAGGAAATTTTTAAACATTTGCAGTGCATCTGATTTATGTTTCAATAACATAATAAATGTAATGTCATTAAATTAATCAATAAAGGAAACAAATACTTATCTCTACGGGTTGAATGCATTACCATGGTCTTGAAACTACTTTATTGGATTCACTAAAAATGATTTTTTTTCATAAATATTAACTAGGTGTGAGGAACTTGAGTTATTCCCCTACTATCATATAGAGAAAATATAGTGAATTTTCCACTTTATCATGGATAACCTGTGAAAAATTTACCTTTTAGAAAGAATACACGTATCCCAATGGCTTAGATGACGTAGCATTATATGCTACAGTTTATTTTCTACTTTCTTTCTTAAATAACATGGGCTATAAGGATATCTAATTTCCAAAAAAATCATTTTATATTTTTTATTAGATTTCCATAATTGATTATTTTATATGGAAAACATGTTTGTGGAAGATTAACTCATTTCATTCATCACATATCTATGAAATACTTTAAAATTTATGTTTTATCCCATAAAAAATTGATTTCTTGGATTTAAAATTTTCAATTCCAATACCAGTAGAACTAACCACTTTAATATTGATTGACCTATCATTTCCAATGTTCACCAATCCTTATTTATATTTAAACATTTTAATCAACAACATAAAGTTCCCTATTATCTACAAATGGCACCCACTTTCAAATATCAATAGAAATTTCTCCTTTGAGGCTTTAAGAGAAACTTATATAATAATAGAATCTCATTTACCCTTGTTGTGAGTTATTTTATCATTATGAAAAAATATTTAAGGTATTATTTTGTAGGATGACTGGGAAGATCTCATATTATAAACACATCTTACAACACCTAGAATAATTTTTTATTCTTCCAAATATATTTTACAATACCTTTATAAGTATTTATTCTTATAGTGTGGTGAATCCCACTCAAATTTGGCTTCCTAAATATTTTATAATCATCATGACGATGATAATTAAACTTACACATCCTCGGTGTATTCCTAAAGCCTCCATAGTACTAAAATTATCCATAAAAAGAATATATAACTTTGAAAACAACCTACTATCAATGGTAAAATCCCTATAATTATTTTTATTTGGATTATTAGTATAAGTTTCCTTTTTAAAACATTTTTCTTTAAATTCCAAGAATCTTTTTCTTTACAATACACTTTTTTTCAATGATTTTAGAGTTTCTTGAAGTATATTTTTTGAATCAATATTAACAATTATAACACCACAAGTTTTTATGAGATAGATTAATTTCAATTTCATTCATTAATTTTTTTTTGTATACTACACCAACATTATCTTGCGTCATATGCAACACTTTATTTTTTTGTAGTATACAAAAAAATAATTTTGGCTTGTGTTGCACACAACTTCACAAGCTTCTGATGGAATTCATATCACCCAACTCTGAGTATAGATATTTTTCAATGTATAAATGAACTATGTTTGTATTATGTTATATGCATCACCAACGTAATCTTACACTAAATGCAATACTGACATGGATTTCCTAACACACAAGAGCGACCATCCCCGATAGCTTGCGTGGTACACAATACTGAGTTTTACTAAACAATGATATATTATTTTAATATTATATAAACTAGTAATTATGAATAATATGGACCATATTTTTCATTTTATATCATTATAATTTATTATAAAATTTTCTAGAACATGGTATGAGAACAAAATCAATATTTTCAGATAAAATATTTATTTAAAAAAATACAGTTTTGCCACCTTTTGATGGAGAACCTGCATTAAATCTAGTTAATGAAATGTTTGTAAGTTAAATTTGAAAAAATATACTTAGTATTTTCAAGTGGGATATAAAATTTTAATTTGGATGATTTTCTGATATTTTTCTGATAAATTTCATATTTTCTTGAATAGTGAAAATAGGCTAAATTATAATTGAAAACAAATGTTTTCGGAAAAATAATTTATATGGATAAAAGATATTATCTAATAGTTATAAATTATTAATATAATATATTTTTATATTTTAATACTATTTAATTTAATTTCATTAATTTTTCATTGAATTTATCTGTAAAATTATTTCAATCTTTTGAAATGTTTTAAATAAAACCCTTTTTTACAATGGGAATAATTTTAAATTAATTAATAAAACTTTGGCATTTTGAATTTTAAAAAATAGACTCTATATTAGGAATCATTAGGTCTGAATTATGTTAATGGGCTACTTTTAATTTTTTGGAATTATGAATAGTATCTTTGGTAATTATTTTAATTACCATAATTGACGGTTAATCAGGTAATTTAAGGTAAATATAATAGTATTAAATTACCCTAACACATGAAAAAATTTAATTGGATGAATAAAATCCGACCCATATTACACAAGGGTCTAAATTGATTCATTTCAAGTAATTTTTTCCATGAAGATGATATAATTATCATTAAATCAAAAGAATGTGACAACATGTCACCTATTATATCTTATATGTGTAATAATTTTAAATCAGTTGAAAAAATCATGAAACATTGAAATTAAATATTAAATGGAAATATAATGAAATTTTCTATATCATTAAATTTTATTTAAAATTTTTAGAGATTAATTAATTATAATTAATGATGGAATAATAGTGATGTTAAAAGTATTTTTAATAGAAATTTCAGAGAAATGGTTTTAAAAAAAATAAAATGAACATAATATGGACTAATTAAAGTGATAAACTAATTTTATAGGGGACTATGATCTAATATTAGTGTGTTAAATATTTTCCTTCGAATTTATATTTTTTGGGAGGTTTATTTAATGTCCAATAAATGAATAGTGTCAAAATTGGCATGATTGATATTTTATAAAAATAACATTTTATTAAATTATTTAAATATCATAAAAATATTTTACCATTTCAAAGTGATAATTATAAGGACTAAAATATAATAAATTATCAATTTATGGTGAATTATCTACAAAAAAATAAATATTTTTTACCATTAAATATTTAGAATGATACTACTAAAATTAAAACATAATAGAATAACTAAATGTTAATTAACATTATAAGGATTAAATTTACCAAATAATTTGTCCAAAATTTATTGGTTGATGATATTACAACCCTATCACATATTATATTATAATTTGGGACACTTTGGATGTTTTTGGGTGTGGTTGGAGTTTATTATAAATTAATATTTTTTAGAGTTTTCCATAGTGCCACTTTCCTCTCTTATAAAAGGGAACCTCCTCCCTCTCCTCCTCACTCCATTTTAAACCTTAAAATTCAGCCAAACCCTACCAATTTATCTTTTAAACCTCCCTAGTTAAATTTTAGAGGTTTTGGGATTCTCAAAAGATAAACTCTAGTGCCATAAGAGGAAATTTAAAGGAGGCACGTTGAGGAAGAATTAATCTCTTCAACCAATTCTTTAATATTTATTTCTTCTACTAGTTCTTCTTATTTAGATATTTCATTATTAAGTAATAACATCAGTATCACTCATATACATATATGTTATTATATATTTTTAACAACCCTATTTCATTTTCTATCCATCCCACTAAAAATGAAATCGTTGCATGCACGCAAGTACGGCTTACCATCTCCACGCAATGGTGTAAACTGTTTTTCACCTTCACCTTACTTTGATGGGTATAATGGTGAAAACAATAACTATATATTATTATTATATCATGATACTAATCCTTAGTTACTCTAAAACATCCACTTAAATACCATTTAACAATTATGGGATCGATATTATCGCTCCTACGTATGTACGACATACCATCTCCACGACGCGTTAAGATTTATTCTTCATGTTATCCATTCAAGAAAGATTATAAGGTATATATAATAAATAATAATGAAATATATGAAATACTAATTCGACTGTATGTATGTATATATATTTATATATTTCATTTTCTTACATCCTTATAATTCAATAAGGAAACGAAAACATCGTTAATGTGTACGTACGACCTATTGTCTCAATGAACGATGTATTCCATTTAATTTATCTATCGATTATATATATATATATATATATATATATTTATATACTGAATATTATATATATATATATATCATGTTTTATATTATGTATTTATGTAAATCATAGTCTATATAATATCCAGAATAACAAGTACAAACATGTACGATAAATGAAACGATTATTACCCAAAATGTTGATTTATCATGGAATTGACAAATGAACGGGTAATATAAATTCATAACTATATCGTATATGATATAATAAAAATTATTATGGTTATATTACAAGTTAATAATATTTTTAAATCCACTATACAGGTGTTTTGGACACATACTAAAGAAATCGACCAAAGGTAAGGGATAATGTTTCCAATATCGTTTTTATCCGTGGTTGTTTATTAGTAAGTTTTTTCTGGGGATATATTTATCATCCATGTCCATGTTTTCTCAAAATGTTTTAATAAATTATTTAATATTATTCTATGTATATATAAATTTATTTTTACCCCCTTTTTACTTTTTCTACGTGGTATGTAAGAAATCATTCTTTTGTTTACAATATAAGGTACTTTTGAGTTTTCTGGAAAAAGTATGAGGATAATGTTATTTAACATATACAAAATGAATAAGTTTTAACAAATTCATAACTCCTTATTTACATGAATCTACTGCTACACACTTAAAAGTTCATTTTCTATTAAATTATTTTCTTTTAAAATTTCATGACATAATGTGAAAAGAAAACATTTTTTAAGAAGAAAGGAAATTTTCCTCAAGAATTAATTTCCAGTGTTTTATCCAAATTAAATTCCAACTATATTGACATAGAGTTATGTTTATACCCCTATTATAACTTTTATTTGATTATTTTTATAATGGAATTATTAATTTTTGAATTCTGTTTATCTTATATGGATTATGTTACGATGATAAGAGGTTTAAGAATCCCATTTTATTTCATGGGTTATGCTGTGATGAATGATTTATGTTTTTGTGTCACATATAAGAATGATTTCATTATGATATGGGTGGGACCTATATCTCCCTCCAATGCGTTAGGTTAATATTTATATCCCATGAGATATACATGACTAGAATGAAAGGTAAATCCACTTCAGTAATACATGGCTGGAAGGGTCTGTTAACCCGATTCATTAATGGACTTTGTCCACTATCATGGTCTTTGAAGCAATGCCTTGGCTACTATGGAAACCATAATAATTTCTTATTAGTTATCCACAATTACATGTTATATTACAATGCTATTATATCACTCTTAATGTTTCTTTTATGATCCATGCCTTACATACTATCAAACTTTATGTCATTGCTCAAGATTTTGTTGTTTAAACATTATGTTCATGTTTTTACATTCAAATGGTTATGGTTTGATTTATGTTATCTATGTTAACAATTATTGAGAATTTGATCTCACTCGTTCTATGTTTTATTTTCCATAGGATATAAACAAATATTTTTGGTAGGAAAACAAAAGGGGAAGATCTTTATGGGAGATGTTGAAGATCGTTCACTGTGATTAGAAGATTATGATTCGAGTATCCAAATACACAAAACTAATATATTATTTGGAATGTTTTTTCTGTCATGTGTTATGTATTATGAAAAATAAATGTAATTTTCATGTACATCATGTTTGGGTCTCTATAATAATCCCCTAATTTCCATCTTATTGAGATTCAACCAATTCAATCAGGTTCCTTCGATTTACTTATTATTTGAAAATTATCCAAAATTTTGAATATAATTTTGAAATAAACTTTTTTGTAAATCTTTAGTTCTTCTTAACTTTAAATGTTTTTATTCCAATAAGATCATACTAGTTTTACAACCCTTTATTCTCTTATTTCAACATGACTTCCAAGGTGTTCTTAATGTCAAGAAATTTATGTAGGTTATAAATATCCCTTAACATATTATATTTCAATTCTCCATGGGTTGTTCCCATACTATTATCATACTAATCATTATTCATCAAATTATAGTTCTATTATACTGGGTTTGAATTTTTTTCAAAGATATTTTATTCATTTAATATTTGTAATAATCTCAATTTGAGTTTCTTTATATTCACTACTAGAGATACAAATTTAACCATTATATAATTTTTCATCATTGAAATTATAAATAATAATCTTTTAAACAATATAGATTTCATCATTAATCTCTTCGCTTTACTCATTATATCATTCACTTCATTAAATATAGATCAAAATTTTATTCTTTTATTTATAGAGAGATTGTTTTCATTTCTTATAGAAAATAATTTTGATCTGGAGAAGTTCTTCTTTCTGGTTTTATTGACACTTTATTCTTACAATTCATTGACTTCATTTTTTTTGTTTAGGATTTTTTTTTGAAAAATATCCATCATCCCCATAGTCAAAGAGTATAAGTGGGATCTTACCTTTAATCAAGTCTTTTACTCTTCTATCATTTCTTACGATGAGGGATTCAATTTTAGAGAATTTTACATCCATATCTAAGTGTGTTATTTGAGACTCAATTTCATCATCCTTATAAACAATCTGCATTCCTCTATAAGATTTAGAGGATTTAAAATAAATTTATTTTTATATCTTTACTTTATTTTACTAAAAACAATCTTTCCAAAATTATTATTAATATAGAATACTATATAGATGGTTATGAGGAATATCAAATATATAATTCTCTTCCAAATATAGGAATTTAGAATTAAATTTAGAAGGTATGATGAGTAAAATATTTTTAAAAATAATAGAGTCTTCCAAATTTCTCACTATACCCTCGGTTTCAGCTCACAACATACATTAATCTTTTAAAGAATCAATAAAAAATATGATCATCAATATTTCAATTATCTTTATATTTTTGTTTGTAAAACTATATCCTAATTTTCTTAACCTTAGTCCTTCCATAATAGTTATTTTGGAGTTTATCCTAGATATCTTATAATATTTTAGTCTTCTAGATTTCTAAAATTAACCTTATAAAAGGGTAAATAAAATAAAATATATATAATGGCCAAAATTTTACATTTTTTATTACCAACTATAGTATTGGTAGTATTTTCTAAATATGGAAAGAATCCAAAAACTTCACTTCCAGATCATAAAAACTGATAGAAAAGGGATATTAAAACATTTATCATTCTATATACGAAGTTCCTTCCCAAAAAACATGGGAATACCCTTTTTATTATCTATATTTAAATTATCAATGAAGGATAATATGCGGAGACAATATCAAATCTTCCTAAAAACTCCAATGAAGGGAACATGTCTAAAATAATATTTGTGAGAACAAAGGATCAAAGAATCCTTATGAGGGGGGGGGGGGTGATTTAGTGATCCATAAATTTTATGTTTTATCATTTTTAAAAACTATTTACCATTAGTTAATGTAATTTTAATTTTAATACAAATTTAACAACAAATAGATACATCAAAAATTATTTATAAGGTTCCTCACTCAACGTGATTAGCTTTTCCTTAGCATGATCAAAATAAACATGATGATCATATTATCCACTATACTGTATTTATTAACCATCGTGATTGGGGAATATCCTTAGAACATAATTACAAGTCTACTAACTATTTTTTTTTCAAAAAACACATCATGTGTATCACACACTAATACAGAATAGAATTGATGAAGAAACAATAGATAAGTCATCATCTTATAGATGATAATCTAGTTTAATATCATACTAAGATATTATTATTATTTTTCTATTCACTCACATGAAATATTTCACATCAATTTATATGAAAAACAATACATGTATCCACTAATTCTACTTCTCCAATTCTCTATTAACTATAACACTTATATCGACAATAAAATTTACTTTTTAGAACAACTAGAAATTTATATGAATAACTAAAACATAATTTTCTCTACCACGTGATAATTTATTTCACCTTTCTTTTTTATTTATATATTTATGATTCCATTTAAATTATTTGAATATAAATTATTAGAAACAGTGGAAATTTTCATATAAACAACTTCAATGAAAAATATATTCCATATTAATTTGCAACTACATAGAGTAATGCAGAAATAAAATAACCTCGTTATTCCACTTTATCCACATTATCTTCAATGTTAAAATCACATGTATGTAACAATTCATTAAAGATAGAAAAACATGACTATGAATAAATTAATATTAGAATTATTCATCTTAAATCTAGACCACCATCAATCTTGGTTATGTCTCATTTCCAGGGTTGTAGAAATCCCCTAAGTGAAGAAGTTTTCTATATCGAAGAAAATAGGTACATGAACAAATTTGGTGGAAATTCATCTATTTCAATCTGGTACATGACCATCTAGCTACATAGATCATCAAGGTTACAATTTAGAAACAAGTATCTCTTATACGACCACTTATCTACGGATATCACATTCTCATTCAATAAACCATCCATGTAACTTCCCAGACATTATCTTCCTCACATGCATTCCTTCAACCATCCTTAACACTTAATTCAATAAGATTTTTCAGGAGTCATGATAACATTTATAATGATATTTAATCACTGTATGTTAAATTCAATTTGAAATGAATCATTTTTAGATAAATTTATTCTTCCCTCTACCGAGAGAGTCGCACCGATATTTCCCTTACCGTGCAATCACTTACATATGGTCAGTAGACCTACCATGCATGGCATTATTTTTTCTTATGGTCACCTACTCCTAGTGACATAAATATTCCTAAGTTAACATCAATAAAATCCAACAAAAAACTTAATCAATTTCACTCTAACCATCTATTCACATCGACCAATGATATGCGACCTCTTTGTCTCATCATTTAGCATAATTATAAAATAATCTTAAGGATATTCCTTTCTATTTGAATGTATAATAATATAATATATAAATACTAAAAAACTAATAAAGATAATATATAATGACTATATTTTGTAAATACATAAGGATAGGAATGGAATTAGTAAGTCCAAATGGAATTACTAAATGTTCATATTGTTCATACCATGTACAATATGCTATTTTGGGTATATCCTCCTTCTCAAACATCAATTTATAATATGTATAATTTAGATAAACCTTAGAATAGTATTGATCTCCACATAGTTGATCATAAAAATCATTCAAATTTGGTATAATATACTTTTTCATGATAATGATTGTGTTATATTCCCGATAATCAATGTAATGATGCATTGACCAAACATTCTTCTTAAACAAAGAACCAATGCAACACATGGGAATGCACTTGCACATATGAATCACATAAAAAGATTCCAATAGTTGTAGTTATTAAATTCCTATAAATCAATTAGGTCTATTAAATTAGGAGTATTCAAAATAAGTTTAGAACCTGGTGTGAGTTCTATTGTAAACTCAACTTCTCGATTTAGATGAAGACTAAGAAACTCTTCAAGAAAGACATAAAAAACATAAATTAAATAACAATATCCCCTTTTTTGTAGTTTCTCCCCAAATATATAATTTATATAACCTTCATGGATAGGAATTAATAACCACAATATATAATTAATTTCCTTTCGATGTAACACCCCCACGCTTCCACGATACATTTCTCTTTGAATAATGAAATAGCTTGTGATGCACACAAATTCGAGTTCTAGCACAACATGACCAATCAAAATAGACATTATGAATAGTAATAACCACTTTTAAAAATTTTAAAAATTCTATTTTTTAAAATTTACTTCATTTTTTGATTCAGAATATCAAAATTAGCATAGGGTGAATATTTGTTATTTTTCAGAAAACATTCTATTTTTCATAAATAGTGAAAAACACTGTGTTATTGTTTAAAACCCACTTCTTATTACAATAATTATATATTTAAATTTATTTTAGGTCAAAATAGATACATAATATCTATATAGGTTTAATATAATTCATAGGAGTCATTTTATAATAAAATTAGATGTATTACATTTTATTAAACATTTTAACGTCTTTATCCACCTTCTTGGAACATTTTCAAATATTCATAAAATATAATTTTACTAGTTCTATGAATTCAGTTTCAAATATTAGAGTGAAATGTATGAAATTAGTAGGTAAAATGTGGTTCAATAGGATTAAAATATTTTTTGCGGAATAGTAACTTTTTGAATATTATTTACCCCGGTTAAAACTAAATATAGTCAATAGAGGTAAAAATGATATTCTAATTACCCTAAAACATGTTCTAATTCAATTGGATAAGTTTTTTCCAACCTAAATCAACCATAGGAAAAAATAAGATTCTTTTTTATCCACTTGGATTAGATTAGGATATTTATTATTAATTTATTTATAGAAGAGTTAAAAGTGTTAAATTCAAATTTTCATAACTAAAACATTTTTTATATATGGTTATACATAATATAAATTTGAATATTAATTTTAATTATAAAGAAATATTTTTCCTATATAATGGTATTTTATTTATAATTTTTATAAAATAAATAATTAAATTTATTTATGACCCAATGATGATGCAGTAATTACATTATTAATGAATGATTAAAATAATTGAAATTATAAATATCTTAATTAATGTAAATTGAGACTTTTGATTAATTACACTAATTATCTAGGTTAATATGACATGTTAGGATTGATTTAATTTATTTTTTCGAATAAATCATTTTTTTGACTTCCAAAAAAAACCAAGTACTAAATAGTGTGAAAATCCACATAAATGAGTGTTTAGAAGAAATACTATATTATTAATTGATATAGTATCCCTAAAAATATAAGGATTTTCTAAAGGACTATGATAAGGTTAGATATTTCAATAATAAACCACTTGGGATTCTCTTGGAATTTTAAAGTAATTTTATTAATCAGTTATTATAATAATACATGAATACATTGTAAAAGTTAAACTATTTTACTAAGAGTTAAATCTAAAAGATAAGGAAAATATGGTTACCTAAACCTATCTAAAACCTATTGTTTGAGAGTTGTTCGACCCATAACTACCTTATCCTCTAAATAAATCCATTTGGAACCATTATAAACCGAAAATGATTTTATAATAAAATAATCTTTCAAGCTTTTCCTAAAGTGACCTCCACCTCTCTTATAAAAGGGTACTTCCCCTTCTCTCAAAATCACACACCCAAAGCCCTTTGTCTCGGAAAAAACCTACTCGAATATCCTCCCATCTACACAGAAATAAACATAGATGCCTTAATTGGATATTAAAGCTGACCTAAAGAGCCCTTTTGATCAAATCAAAAGAAGAACTCGAAGAAAAAGTAATAATTTTATCCCCTCCTTCAACGTTCTTTTCTTCTTACAGTTCCTATTTATTTGTTGTTTCCATAAAAAATAACTATATTACCTTCTACATACTTTGATGTCATTATAATTATGTTACAACCATATTCAATATTCTATCCATCTTATGAACGAAAAATTCACCATACTTGGGTACGTACGACTTACCATCTCCACGTTGTGGTGTAGTTTGTTATTCAATAATTCATTATTTGGATGGGTATAATAATGACTAAAATTTATGTAAATAATAAATATAAAATGTTAATTATTCTATAAATATAATATACCATATAATTACATACTATTTAACCATAAATATAATGGTATTATCGCTCGTGCGTACGTACGGATTACCATCCCCACGAACGCGATGAGATTTATTCCACATTGTAACCATTCAAGAATAATTTTCATTTTATGATTCAAAATAATGTTTAAGAACTTAATACCACTATGTATATGAATCAAATATATCTGATCCATAACAAACAAGACATACATAAACAAACATATAAAGGAAAACGAATGAGTTAACACCCGAAACAAGTATATTAATGAAATATTATTAACAAAACGATATTAGAAGATCATATATAATATCATATTTATGTATTTAGTTTTTGTATAATTTAATAACAATGATTTAGCTATTATGATGGAGTTTAACATACCCTCTACCAAGGAAAACTAGATGGTAATGGTTAATTTTACAATCTCTTTATTATCCAAAGTTATTTTTACGGAAGTATCTTTTGGGACTTATTTATCATCCACATCCATGTTTCATAAAATGTATTTAAAAGTTTATTTCCATTTCATAGAATATAGGTTAAATTCATTTATACCATTTTTTAATTTTTATAAAATATTTTTAATGGAATCTTTCTATCATTTCCCAAACAACGTACTTTATGACCTTTTCGACAAATTAAGGTAAAAATATTTTTCTAACAGACATAAAGGGTGTGGATATTTTCCACTAATATAACACATTTTAATCGTTCCTTACAATATTATAAAAATATTTTTAAAAATAAATGTTTTCTTTTATAATTATGTGAATTTTAATTTTTTTTCAAAATAGACAGAGATATTTCTCTCAAATGGTTTTTGATTTCATCTATGTCGACATCCTTTGATGTATTTTACACTTATTTTAAGTAAATTTATTATGATACAATATTCCATATTATATATAAGGTTTTTTGATATTTTTTAATGTGGATGTGTTATTTTATACCCTTAATGGTTTATGTTTAAAGTATTGACATTTTTTATGATAGTTTTAATACCAATGCTTATATTATATTTCAACCATTTCATATGAAGAATGCATTGGACTTAGTAAGTGATATGTGGAGCCCACTATAGATCCTCGATGCATCAGTAGGTCTCATGAGACAAAATAGTGTCTTGGCAGAAGGCCTTGACAAAGTCATATTTTTATTCTTAGCATGAGGCCTTGACTCTATGGTTATTATGTCCGGCATTATGGATTCTAACATTTAAAAATTAGCTATTTGTATTACATGTGATTATTCAACTAGTATAATATACATGTGAATAAGTAAATGGAATTTTTTTTATTTATCTTTGCCAATTTATTCTGATGTTTTTTTAAAAGGCTTGTGTTTTATTCTTATTCAATTCCTTCAATGTTTATGCTTATTTATGAATGTTTCCGCAATATTTTTATCCTTATAGAGCATATGAGCTCACCCCTTTCTTATGTTTTATTTATTCTAGGATGTGAATAAGTATATTATAATTGACCTGTAGGGATAGGCTATGGGATATGAGTGTGTTCATAGGGGACACGATGTTTTTTTTATTTTATGATGTAATGTAAAACATATGTATGTAGCTAGTACTTCCAAGGCTTCAAAACTAATCAGTCATTCGAGACATGATCTCTTGTGATAATGAAAATGTTATGTAATAATTCACTGACTCTGGGTAACTAGGTTTGGGCATTATAGTTGCTATCAAAGGATGTTTAGTACAAACCTTGGTAACTAGATTTAGAAAAAAATTGATTTAGGAATATTACCTTAATATAAATATTGATGATTAATATATAAGAACATCCTAGAAATTTCGTAATGTAGATATGTTTTGAGTTTTCCAAGCAATAAATCCCTATCTGGATACAAGCATGTAGAGGCAGATCTGGCTTAGATGTACCTTGGAGTGAAAACTCTGACAAAGAGTTTTAGGATTGACTCAGGGTATCCTAGTACATGAAAATGGGCCTTGCTTCACTCTTTGTTACAACTTTTCTAGGGGATATGATTAATATAATTAACAATTTATTTATAAAGCATTATAAATAATTTATGATTAAATACTTCCTCAAAGAAAACATTTTTTTATGGTCATGGATTATATGCCTAAACTGTCCCATGAATGTTAGGTATTATACTAATTTGGAATTATGTATTTTGATTTATAAACAATTCTAGTGTATTCCACTATTTAGAAATAGCACCTAGTGGAAGGAATGGAAACATTATCAATGCACGTAATCTTTGCATGGATTTACCTCATACTCAAGATGATTATAGTGGAGCTGTTGATGTAATCAGTGCTGAACAACATATAACCATACTGGGATAACTCAATCAGGTTCTGAATAATAAACTTACAGATATGAAGAACCTCGATCCACAACATAGAGGATCAATGTTAGACCAATTCATGAGGAAATAACCACCAACATTCAATGGTACTGAAAATCCATTGGTAGTTGAGAAATGGATAAGTTCTTTAGAGAAAATATTTCATGCATTGGGGAGTAGAAAAAGGGAAAATGTTGTCATGGCAGTTTGTTGCCTCATGGGAGATTCAAATAAATGGTTTCAATTAATTTAGAATACAATGGAGGACGAAGAAGTACCATATCTGTAATAGAAGTAGTATGAAGAGATTTTATTATAAAAATAATTTCCTCATGAACATTAAGCGTATATGGAAAGGCAATTTCTAAGTATAAGGCAAAAGGAGGATGAGAATATCGCAAAGTGTGAGGATAAATTTACAAGGTTATAAAGTAATGAAGAAGATTATATATGTAACCCAAAAAGTAAGATTTATCAATTATTTGATGTGTTAAAACCATTTCTCCATCGAGAATTAGTCTCACAATCCCTCTCATCATACTATGATATAGTCTAATGTGCCATCAAGATAGAAAGTGAATGCTCTAAGTCTTGTGACATTAAATAAAAGTTGGAGAATAAGAGATCTGTTAAAAACTCTAGAAATGGATATAAGCATAAGAATGGAAATGTTGAATTTATATCCTATAGTAAATGTGGGAAGAAACACCCTCGTTGTAGATTGAAGGGAATGAGTGTTTATTACAGGTGTGGTAAAAAATTCAACCAAGCTAGTGATTGCAAGGGAATGAAAGAGGGTGTAAATGTTGAATGAAACAATTGTAGAGAAATGGGATATTATGGAAATGAATTTTCTAAGCACCAAGGAAACATACCTCAAAACAGAAAATAGAGCAAGGGAAATCATCTACGATCACTACTACATAGGTTAATGCTCCGAATGAAATGGTGGTAGGTAATTTAATTGTTCCCTCAAATTTAGAAATTCATTATTTGATTTTGGATCAACAAATTGTTTCATATCTTCCTAGTTAGCTAAGAAAAGTCGATATTTCCAATTTGATTTAACAATGGAGTTCTTAGTAAAAACTTCTAAGGGAAGTGTCATTGCAATAATGTTTTGTCAAAAAGTTCCCATTAGAAAATCTAATCATGCTTTATCTACTAATCTCATAATCATACATATGATTGAATTTGATATAATCCTCAGTATGGATTGGATTTCAGACCATGATGTAAAATTGTTTTGAAATAAGTAGGAGGTTATAATTTTTGATGATGATAAGGAATACCTTATCTTTAGAGCAGAAACATCTCCATTTTATTCTTATCTAGATCCACCCCCAGTATCTCTACTAAATTAAATTATTGAGGAGGAAATGATTGAAACAAATATGGGTGAGTAAATGAATGGTCAAATAGAGGACGTACATATTGTACAAGAACATGTTGATGTGTTTCCATAGGATTTACCTGGACATCCTCCAAAATGAGAAATTGAGTTTTCTATTAATTTAATTACTGGTTCAATGCCCATATCAATGACCCCTTATAGAATGTTCATTATGGTACTAGTGTAACTAAATAAACAACTAGAATAACTGAGTAATAATGAATTTATTCACACTATTTATTCTTCTATGTGGAGCCCTTGTTCTTTTCGTTAAGAAGAAATATTGATCCTTGAGGTTGTGCATTAACCATAGAGAGATCAATGCTATAATAATAACAAACATTTATCCCATACCTTGCATTGATGATTTATTCGATCAACTTCCGGGAGCTTAATATTTTTCAATGACTGAACTTCGATATGGATATCATTTGTTGTGCGTGAAGAAGGAAAAACATTATGAAGACAACATTTCAAACAAGGATTGGGCATTACGAGATCACAATAATTCCTTTTAGACTGACTAATACACCCTCAGTTATCATGGATTTAATGAATAGTGTATTCAAGGACTATATTAATGACTTTGTAGTAGTATTTATTCTTTTTATCTTGTTATACTCCAAAAGCTACGAAGATCATGAAAATAACTTGTGAATTATTCTAAAGACTCATAAAAGAACTGGATTATATTGGAAGTTTCGAAAGTGTAAATTATGGCTTCAAGAGATTTCATTTCCTAGCCATATTTTCTCTAAGTATCGAATATCTATTGATACTTTTAACACAAGAGAAATACAAGAATATCCAGTACTGATGTGTATAACTGATATACACGTTTTTATTTTTTTAGAAGGTTAATATCGGTATTTTGCCCAGAATTTTGTCTGATTGGATAACCCATTAACCAAGCTCACACATAATGGGGTTTAATTTGTTGGGGGAAAAAGGGTGAAGAATGTTTTGATGATGTGAAGTAAATATTATTCAATGTTCATATCTGGACTCTACCGTTGGGGAATGATGGGTTTTCTATTTATAGTGACGCTTTAAAGAAAGAATTTGGTTGTTTCCTTAAACAGAATGACCTAGTTATTAACTATGCATCATGGTAGCTAAAAATTCATGAAAAAAACATTCCCACTCATGATCTTGATTTAGAAGCTGTAATATTTACTTTGAATATATTAAGACACTATCTATATGGTGAAAAAATGTGAGATATATACCGATCACAGGAGATTGAAGTATATTTTATCATATAAATAACTCAACATGAGGCAAATACGATGGCTTGAACTTATCAAGGATTATGATTGCACTGTACACTACCACCCGGGGAAGGGAAATAAGGTGGCATATGCGTTATGCAGAAAAGATCATGGAGTTTTAAACAAGATGAGAGTTGAAAGGGATACTATGTTCATGGATGTAGTGAAGATAGATATGGGAATAATCATGTAATGTTAAACATCAATATTTTTTCAAATGGTTTCCAAAACATCATTAATATAATGGATAAAAAGTTATCATACTTAGGATGAGTAGTTTCAAAAGAAAATGAACGCTATGAAAGATGGGACATTTATTGACTTCATATATGAAGATGAAACTTTGAAATTTGGGAATAGATTTTGTGTTCCTGACATACCTAATCTAAAAAGTGAATTGATGGATGATTCTCATAGCTCCAATTTCTATATAAAACCTGGTAGCACTATGTTGTATAGTTATTTGAAGGAACATTTTTGGTGGGACAACATGAAGAGGTAGAATATTGATTATGTGTCATGATGCATGCTTGGTTAAAAGGTGAAGGCTAAAAGAAAACACACTAGAGGAATCATGCAACTTCTTCCCATACCTATGTAAAAATCAGATGATATTATGATGGAATCAGTCATGGGGATATCAAAGAATCTGAGAATGAATGATGTAATATGGGGCATTGTTGATCGTTTTACCAAGACAACACATTTTCATGATGTAAGAGAAGATTTACCCCTTGAATGTTTAGTAAGACTATATATTAATGAAGTTTTATGACTGCATGGTGTACCCCTATTTATTGTTTCTGATCGTGATCCCTGTTTTACATCAACATTCTGGAAAAGTAATCAGAAATTCATGGATACTGAAATTGGTTTGAGAACCTCCTACCACCCTAAAACTAATGGAAAATAATAACAGACTATTCAAATGTTATAAGACATGTTGAGATCTTGCTCACTTGACTTTTGTGGTATGTGGGATGAATATTTACCTCTGGTGGAATTTTTTTCTGACAATAGATTCCATTCCAGTATTCAGATGGAATCATATGATGCATTATATGGAAAGAGATGTCGCACACCAACATGTTGGGATGATGTTGGAGAAAGAAAACTGGTAGGCCAAGAACTTATTGTGGAAACAATGGAAAATGTGACAATTATCCAAACCCAAATCAAAGAAGCTCAATGTAGGCAAAAGAGCTATTATGATAAATGAAGGAAGGATTTGGAATTTCAAGTAGGATATAATGTTTTAATGAATGTATCTCCATGGAAGGGTGTTATACAATTCGATAAGAAGGGTAAATTAAGTCCCAAGTATATCAGACCTTTTGAAATTCTAGAACTAATTGGAGTAGTAGCTCACCATTTGACAATGCCTCCAAGCCTCTCTAAAGTTCATGATGTGTTCCACGTCTCATTGTTGATATATTATATGCCAAACCCAATGCATATACTCACCTATGAAGAAATAGAACTGGAACCCAATTTGTCTTATTATGAAGATCCTATCAATATTTTTGACACCAGAGAACAAGTATTGAGAAACTAAACGACTCATCTGCTAAGAGTTCTATAGAGAAACTATAAGATGCAAGGGAAAACATGAAAACCCAACAAACATATGATGAAGAACCACCCAAATCATTTTATGAAATAGTATTCAAGAAATTTTGAGGATGAACTTATTTTAAGGAGAGAAGAATGTAACACCCCAAGCTTCCACGGTATGATTCACTTTGAATAATTAAATAGATTGCACTGTATACAACATTGAGTTTTAGCACACCATGACCAATCAAACTAGCTATTATGAATAGTCATACCCACCTTTTGAATTCTATAAATTTTATTTTTCAAAATGGACTTCATTTTTGGATTTGTAATATAAAAATTATCTTAGGGTGATTTTTTTGTATATTTATGAAAACATTCAATTTTTGATGAATAGTGGAAACACTGTGTTATTGTTTAAAACCAACTTTTTATTTAAATAATTTTTTATTTAAATTTATTTAATGTCAAAATAGATACATAATACCTATATAATTTCAAATTAATTCATTGTAGTCATTTTATAATAAAATTAGATGTATAAAATTTTATTAAATATTTTAACATCTTTTACCCACATTGTAGGCACATTTGCCTATTTGCATAAAACATAATTTCACCGCTTCTATGAATTGAATTTCAAAAATCTGAGAGAAATTTTTGACATCTGTATTTAAAATGTGGTTCAATGGGATGAAAATAATTCTTGTAGAATAATAAATTTTGAATTTTTTTTACCACGGTTCAAAGTAAATATGGTAATTAAAGGTAAAAATGATATTATAATTACTCAAACACATGTACTAATTCTAATGGATAAGTTTTTTTCTACAAAAAACAACATTTGGAATAAAATATGATCCTATTAGATCCACTTGGATTAGATTAGGACAATTATTAATATTTTATTTATAGAATAGTTAAATTTGATAAATTCAAATTTTAATAACTAAAATATAATTAATATAGGGTAATATAAGACGAATTTGACTATAAATATTCATTATAAATATAAAAATAATCCTATATAATCATATTTTAATTATAATTTTTAGAGAATAAATAATTAAATTTATTTATGAAACAATGATGATGCAGTAATTCCCTTATTAATAAAAGATTATAATAATTGATATTATAAATATCCAAATAAATGTAAATTGAGACTTTTGATACATTTTAATTATTTTATAGGTTAATATGACATGTTAGGATTTATTTAAAGTTTTTTAAGTAAGCTTGTTTTTAGGAATTTCTAAAAAACTAAATACTAAATAGTTTCAAATTTGACATAAATGTGTTTTTAAAAGAAAAATACTATATTATTAACTGATATAATATTCCTAAAAATATAAGGCTTGACCAAAAGACATTAAAAAGGTTAGATATGTCAATACTAAACCACTTTGGGAACTGTTATCTCCTTATAGTAACTTTATGAACCATTTATTATAATAATACAATAATACGTAGTAAAAGTTAAAGTATTTAACTAAGAGTTAAATCTAAAAATAAGGTTCTTATTTTGACCTAAACCTATATAAAACCTATTTGTTGAGAGGTTTTCAATCCATACCCTCCTTATCCTTGAAATAAATCCATTTTGATCCATTATAACCCAAATATGATTTTATAATAAAATAATATTTCAAGCTATTCTTAAAGTGACCCTCACCTCTCTTATTAAAGGGTACATCCCCTACTGTCATGATCACATCTCCGTAGCCATTTTTCATGGTCAAATATTCTTCAAATATCCTCCCAACTACACTCAATTTAACATAGAGACCTTAATTTGATCATAAATCCTATCTAAGGATCACTTTTGATCAAATCAAAAGGAGGCACATGGAGGAGAGGTAAAAATTTTATCACCTCTTTCAATGTTCTTTTCTTCTTCCACTACCTCTTTCATTGTTTTTTCAATAAAAAATAATAACTCCAGTGGCTTCTAGATAATATTATGATATTATGAATATGGTACAACCATATTCATTATTATATCCATCATATTAATAACAAAGTCACCATACGTGCGCACATACAGCTTACCGTCTCCATGTCTTGGTGTAGTATGTTACTCAACACTTCATTATTTGGATGGGTATAATAATGAGTATAATTGATGTAAATATTAAATATAACATGTTAATTATTCTATATATATAATATAACATCCAATTACATATAATTTCACCATCAATAGAATGGTGTTGTCGCTCGTGCGTACGTACGGATTACCGTCTCTACGAACGTGATGATATTCATTCCCCATCGTAACCATTCAAGAATAATTTTCATTTTATGACTAAATTTAATGTTTAATAACTCAATTTCATTTTGGATATGAATAAAATACATCAAATCCATAACAAAATTGACATACATAACAAAATATATAAAGGATATCCAATCAGTTAACACCCGAAACAATGATACTACCGAAATATTATTAACCAGACAATATTAAAAAATCAAATATAATATCATATTTTTGTATATAGTTCTTGTATAATTTAATAGATATGATTTAACTGTTATACATGAGTTTAACATACCCTCAAATAAGGAAAATTACACGGTAAGGGTTAATTTTATAATCTCTTAATTATCTGAGGATGTTTTTACAAAAGTATCTACTGGGACATCTTTATCTTCCACATCTGTTCCTGTTAAAAATTAATTTCGAAACATTTGTACAATTTCATAGAATATGGGTTAAATTCATTTATACCCTTGTTTTACTTTTTATAAAATGTTTTTAATGGAATCGTTCCTTCATTTTCCAAACAAGTTACATTATGAACTTTTCGACAAATTAAGGTAACTATGTTTTTTAACTTATACGGAGGGTGCATCTATTTTTCACCATTATAAATCCTTCTAAGATCACCTTAAAATTCTATAAGAATATTTTAAAAATAAATGTTTTTATTTTATAATTTGGTGGCTTGTAAATTATTTCGAAATAGAAAAATATATGTATCTCAAATAGTTTTGATTCCATCAATGTCAACATCCTTTGTTGGATTTTACACTTATTTTAAGTTCATTTAATATTATATAATCTTCAATATTGTATTCAATTTTTTGTGACATGTTTGACTATATATGTGTTATTTTCATACCATTCATGGTTTATAGTTAAAGTATTAACAATTATTATGAATGTTTTAATTTGAATATTTATATTATGTTTCAACCTTTTTATATGAAGAATGCATTGGACTTAGTAAGTGATAGGTGGAGGCCACTATATCTCTCCAATGCATCTGTAGGTCTCATGATACAAACTAGTGTTTTGGAAAAAGGCTTTCACAAAATCTTAATTGTAGTCTTGGCATGAGGCCTTGGTTATGTGGTTATGATGCCCGACATTATGGATTCCAACATTTTGAAATCAGCTATTGATATTAAATGTGATTATTCGACTAGTAAAATATCCATTTGAATAAGAAAATGGAATTTTTTGATTTATCATTGCCATTTTATTATGAAGATGAATTTTAAAAGGTTTGTGTTTGAGTCTTATACATTTCCTTCATTGTTTTACTTATTTATCAAGGTTTACACTATATTGTTATCCCCACTAAGCATCTATGCTCTCCCACTTCTAATGTTTTATTTTTTCCAGGATGTGAAGAATTATATTATGATTGACCTGTAGGGATACGCTATGGGATATTTGAGTGTTCAAATGGGACATAATTAGTTTTTATTTATTTCATGATGTAATGTAAAACTTATGTATGTATCTAGTACTTAAATGGCTTCTAAAACTAATCTGCCTTTCGAGAATTGATCTTTTGTGATCATGCCAATGTTTTGTAACAATACATCAACTATAGGAAACTATGGTCGGGGCGTTACATTGGATGTTCATATTCATCCTCAAATTGATAATTGGTCATAAGTTTATTCAAAATATGAAATTTCTCTTACCTTCCTCTATAATTCATATAAGATCCACAAAAATATATATTCCATGCCTATAATCACATCAAATTAAACTAAATTGGGAGTAAAAATATTTTAAGGTAGTATTTTCCATAAACGTAAATTGGAGAGTAACTATAGACTTGGGATATTACCATAATACAATTAGGAGTTTTCACTTATAAATCAATTTCTATAAATTAAATATCATATGTAAAATTCCATTATAATTTTCTATATATAAAATAATTCAATTAAAAAATATCTAATTGGGAAATTTCATATTTTACAATTCCTATTAACATGTAAACATCAACATTCTATCATAAATCACATATCGAGCCAAAATTATTAGCATGACCATCAAGAATCTTTTATCACGATGATAAATCGTGGAAAATAATTCACAGGATGTATAAATTATGATAGATTCTTCTCCATATATATAAAATTGGTTTATCCTCGGTTTCCAAAGGTCAAAAAATATAGAACGTTATCCTTTTATTAGACTTATCCTCAAGGGTTTCACCAAGGTTCTCCAATATTTATATCCAATGATTTAATAAAAATATACATTTATTCCAAACATACTAACCAATTATTTTAATACATAAATATTATATCTTTTTAGAGAACATTCAATAAATTTAACAAATCCATGCATGAGGGTCTAAAAGGTTTACTGCATATAGAGACTAGATACACAATCTTCTTACATCATGAATTATTTTCAACATCACCCATAATGATATTCCAGAATAGTATTATTCATATAAATAGCCATATTTTCCCTTCCTTTTTAAGCTGGTGAATGTAAGCATAAGATAGGTTGAGATCGTATGCTCGATAAGGGTAAACGTGGGTGATATCAATCGAGGATCATATGAAAGAATATGATACAAATAAAAGTATGAGATCATTAGCCAAAATTATAATTTTTGTACCCATTATATCATGGATTTTAATGATTATTCGTGGAATAAAATTTCATCATTTTAAAAGACTTGATTAATAAGAGTGAGAAATCAGCATAAATCAATCAGGAAGCACTAGTTAATGACACAAATGTGTGGCAACATCGCAGGTATAAAAACCATTTCATTTATCGATGTTAGCTATTGATATCATCAAATCATAATTTATTATGAATTAAAACCTATTTCCCATATCATAATGGATTATTACTAATAAATTCATTCCTCTAGTGGATCAAGCACATTGACTTTTTATACATAGTGGATCATGCACATCGACCTGTTTCATATACTAGATCAATCACATAGACATTTTTTACATTATTATCTCATGTCATGTAAAATATTACGAAATATATAGGAGGGAGATTTAAGGAAATCCATACATATATTTTCTAAAATAGCATAAAACATTCATGACGTCATCAATTAATAACCCATAGAAGGAAAATAGTTACATAAACATTTCATAAATTCAACATATTATAACCTATGGAAGATAAACATGTTTGGTAAATATCTCATAATAATAATAAAAACAATCTATAAAAATAATAATGATGGTATCATTGGAAAATTTTCCCAGAAAATCAAAATTTATGATAATGGATGTCACTATAGATGGAAATTAATTTATAATAATTGTTGGAATATTTCTTGAGGAAAATTTACCTTTGGTTTTAAAATCAATTATTTAAAATCAAAATATTTCCAAAATAAATAGGGAAAAGATATTATTTTAAAATAAACACGAAAATTTTTAAATTTGTAATTAAAATATTTAATGGTCATGATGGAGGAATATTTTCACACTGAGTACCTTAAAAAATGATTACTTTCACAATATCAATAAAAATTCTGAAGGACCTCATTTGTAAAAATAAAAAAAATATTCCTTTGAAGAATTTTTATAAAATTAAAATATTTGTAAAAGGACAATAAATAAAAAAATGATAATAGAAAAACATTTTTAAAAAATATTAGGGAAATCCTAGACATAAAAGAAAAAATATTTGTAAACAAAGAAGAAATAAAGTCTACTTTCCTTAAATACATTTTCCTGATCGTTTTATATACCAAAGAGAGAAAAAAGTAACAATACTTTAAAATTACATGAATTTATAATGGGAATAAAAAATGTTTTTATATTATAAGGATCGTATAATTTCTCAATATATGTTCGGGCATAAACAATCCCAATTAAAATGTGATTGGATCATAAATCCCTTACTCAAAATGTCATATTTCTTCATACACATTCGAACCACAAGTTTTATAATTATAGATTTATTATAAATGTATTCTAGAAACATAGTCATATTTATCCTACCATATATGAGAAACTTATAACATCCTATGACCAAATTATTTTTAATTTTTTTATTAAAATCATGGTTATTGGGGACAACATATTAATGTTTCATGCATGTTCTGGATTGGTAGTTCTAGTCCTTATAAATTTATCTTGCTTCCATAATCTAGAGAAATTTAATAATGACTTAAATATAACATATATGTCGGACCCCGGGACACCCTGAGAGGGGAGGGGTGAATCAGGGTGTAATTTGTTTAAAGTGATGGATCTTATTACCACATTGGTAGGAACATGTTAAACCTGTAGGATAGATATATATAGAAAGAAAACATTCACATTAAGAGAGATGACACAACACTTTTTAATTGGTTCTCCACTAAGGGATACGTCCAAGGAGCATACACCGACATGTTTTCGGTCGTACCAAATTCCCCTAAACATCACAAGCTGTGGATTACAAAGGTTCGGGAACAGTCACTTTGACCCAGGCTCACTTCCTTTACAAAGATTCAGGGATAGCTCACTGCTTCCCTCGGGTCACTCCCGTTGACTCCCCCTGGCTCACCGCCCTTGGTGAAGTCACACTCCATTTATAGAAATGACCGTCTCTTCATCAACGCTAAAGAATACATCCTCTATTGCGTGTAGATGCTCTATTGAAGTCTAACTCTCACATGTAGTCAAATATCACTTCCCTTCAAGGGTACCCGGAAATCTCGCAACTTTTATGCAGCTCAAAAACACTGGCGCTCTTCTTTACTTCCTGGCGCGCATGTCTCCTTCGTGGAAAAAAATCAGAGTGCAAGTTCCAACTGGTGCACAGGTATCAACCAACCACCTGTGCGACACCGCCAACTTCAACTTCAAACCTGCGCAACACAATTCCGTTCTCATCCAAACTGCTTTGGGCGCGTAGCCGACAACCGACGCGCAGCCTCTACCTGCGCGGCCAAACTACCACGTGTGCGCCTCATCTACTTGTGCGACAGGAGCTCAAAAAATCTCCAAGTATTGAACTTTGTTACAAATGAGGAGGTGTGGTCCTCTATTTATAAGAAAACTGGACCCCCTGCGCGGTGGCACCAAAGTATCCTCACGACACGTAGGTCTCGGCGCACAGCTCCAACTGCCCTAGCCTTTGTCACGTAACTCACTTACATGACCAAAGAAATACTTTCATGACCCTATTTCCTTTTCAATAATTTGATGTTTTGGTCATCAAGAACAATAGGCGCACAAGTTTCCAAACCTACTAGGCACTGGCAGACAAGTCCCTTCTCGGTGCGCAGGTCACTTGTGCGACCAAACCAATACTTGCATAACCCTTATCCATTTGACATTTTTCTATCTTCTAATCATGAAAACACTAGGCATTAATGTTCTATCTCCTTCAAGTACACGAAGTGAAATTATCTTTTCCAAAATTACCTTTCTCCCTTTATCAATTTTCAGGACCAAAATTGTTGCTACCACGGGAAAAAAGTGCCACCATCAATACGGTAATATGCATGACCTGTATGAGCACTTTGCACGCACACATTCCTAACTTCCTCTGAGGAATGACAACAAACACAAACCATACTCCAATTCATGCATATATTACTATGGTTCCAATAATATAATCAATATATATATATATATATATATATATATTTCCATAAATGTTATAGGGAGAATAATAAATTACACCATTCTTGGAGATGGTAGGTCGTACGTATGCATGTACACAATTTTTACTATTTAATAGATGAAAAAGGTAATGTAAATAATAATTAACCTTTAAAAAATCATTATCATATTAAACCTATCATATATAGTAATTAAATCTATCCTTATTACAATATATATAAATAATACATGAAAATTGAATCAAATCACTTTGTAGAGGTGGTAGTCTACATGTATGCACAACTGGAATTATCATTTTCTTGATGATGATAGGGTAAGAAAGTAGATATTCTGTTATAATTGTTTAATAAAAATAATATTATAATTATAATATGTAAAATTTAATCTCATGATAATATTCATCCTTAAATGATGGTGTTATAAAATTAATTGTATTTCTATGTGGAGGCAGTAGTACACACATACACACAAGTGATACTTTTACTTCCCATTTGATTAAAATAAGTGTAGGTAATAATGGTTTCATAATAATAATAATCTTTATATACATTTTGGATAATGAATTTTTTAGTTTATGATGAGTACATCTGATTTATATAATATAGAAAAATAGATAAATTAAAAAATTATGTGTAGAAAGACTATTACTTCTTCGATATTCCACCTTATGATCCTTCATTAAGGAACCTTGGAGAGGTATTCAAAGAAGACTATCAAATATAATTCATATATAAGAAATTTTATATGAGTTTTAGGTTTTGTTTGGTAGATATAGATATCTAAAAGTGGGGAAAATAAAAGAGATAATGGGTTTCCTTTTATATTGGTGGGAAATGCCACAATTGTAATTACAAAAAATATTGACATATAATTAAATCATTATTGAGAATGAAGTTTCCAAAATTTTATATATTCTAATAATAATATTATAATGTATAAATATTACCTTCCAATGAAATGTATATAGTTACTTATGACATTTTAAACATTATATTTTTGTTTAAACCCTTTGTTTACAAATTTTAATGTTTATCATGGTAATGATTTTTTTAATATTAAAGGGTTATAATTTTAATTATAAGGTAAAAATGGTCTCATAAATTAGAAGGCGATGAAATTTTAGACACTTTGACATACTACTTGTCCTCTTGGAATATTTTTGTAATTTTTCAATAATTTAATGAAATATATTCAACACGAAATACATTTAATGCCATTTTAAGAACTATTCACATAATATATCCTTTAAAAAACATGAAAAAATGGAACTTCAATATAAAAATTCCACACATATATTATATGATATATTATTCTGTAAAATTCCTGGAATAACTTTATTCTTACAAATTGTTTTACTTTTAATATTTCTTAAAATAGTTTATTTTTATTTTCCTCTTAATATAAAAACACTCTATTAGGATTGCATAAACGTTTAAGGTTATTATTCACTAACTAAACATGAAATATAAATATATTTTATAGAAAATGTATATTTAAATTATTCATTTATAACTGAATTTATCCTCTATTTAACCTTAGTTAATAATTTTAGAGATATTAATGTCGAGAGGGTAACATTTTGTATTTTTTCATTTTTTAAATTAATATAAAGGTCATAATCAAAGAAAATGGCTATAATTGGATATATATTCAATATTTTCTAAGAATGATCGAAATAAATTCATTATATAGTATAAATGAAACTGTTATAAGCATTTTAAAAAGCTTTTTCCATTGTTTTAACAATATTTTACTCATTTAACCCTAACTGAGGTGAAAAATATTTACCAAAGTTACAATTCAAAAAGAAAAAATTAAAAGAGTCCTATTTATAAAATTTGACCCTCTTAACTCAAAATATGAAATCCATTATTTATTATTAAATTTATGTTAGTAGTATAAATTAATTTTAATATATGTGTGAAATTCTGAGAAAATAATTTTATTAGAAAAATCCATTTTAATGAATAAAAATTGATTTATTCTTATCAGATTCCTAGAAAAAACAATAAATTAATGTTAAAAATTAATTGAATTTATAATATATCAATTTAATTAAAATAATTACATAATTCTAAATATTTTATTTTATTATGATAATATCACACTATATACATAAAAAATGTTTTTTAGAAAATTATCTATTTTACTTTCAACTGATTTTTTTAAAATTTTCATTTATAATCAATTTATCACTATTGAATTTATTTTATACATGTGTAAAACTATAATTTACCAACTTGGGTTCCATATGAAAGTTCCCTAAGCCGGTCAGTTATGTGACCTGTAGAGCACCTCCCCAAACACTAGATGATGCCGACTAGTAGTGGGATCAAATATATATAACATGGGGAGACTATATCAACTTTATAACATGTCGACTATGGCATCCCGACCGTATACAGGACGAGACTTGGGAGAGGGAGGCTGATATGAAATAGTAGTGGCCATAGTTGTTTGAGGATTCTTCTTCTACGCCTTGTTAGGGAAATTTGTGGAAGAATTTCTTTAATGGGGGAAGTTTGTAAGAACCCGTATCTTTAGTTTCAGGTACGGATCTCTTTCATTGGCTCTTTAAGAAAAAATGGATTTTCTGGAAATTTTTGAAGTACACACCGTGTACTTTCTGAGTTCATGTCGTGTACTCTTTTCCCACTCGAAGCCGTGTGCTGGCTGTGTCTGGGCCACACACATGGTGTCTAGGGGTGACATGGAGGCCGATTTTGGCGGAGTACGGAAAAACACACTACACGCCGTGTATATTAAAAGTACACGCCGTGTACTTTATTTTTATTTCATTAATTGGACCAGGATCGCACCTAATGCTCATAAATGTCTTCTTCTCTTCCGAATTCCGTCCAGAGCGTTCGAGGAGGACGATTATTCTCTGATCCACCAATCTGTCACCGGTTGTTCAAATCAAACTCCGTCGATTGCAGAAGAATCGCACCGGTGAGTTCTTGGTTCTTCATTGGCCTTGTTTCCGGATTCTGCCTCTCATGTGAGTTATTTGAGGTTGAACGTTTTAGAAGTTTTGTAGATATTTTCCGTTATAGGCCTATTCACAGGCCGAGGTTAAAGTATATCGATTCTTCGAGGATTGAGGTAGGTGGTTTGTTGCCCTACGCTAATGTTCTTTGAGTTTTGGTTGCAAAAGTGCTGGATACCCATGTATCAGGTATCCCGGGTTTAGGACTTTGATCATGTTGTTTGGTTTCCCTAGATTACTTGTTAGCTTATGATTAATTGTTGCTAAGGTATGTTTGGTTTCATGTTTGAGGATCACCCCATGGGTATTTTCTCCCAGTTTGGTTGTTTATCATCGTTCGACACTGTTTTCCTGTGAGGCAAACCCTGTTGCATTTTGCTAGTTTACTTGTTATAACTGTTTGCATGTGTGGCCTGCTGTTTAAGTGATTTTGATGCATGGTAGCTATTATCCAAGTAGTTTTTGAACTTACTTAGGGCTGATGATATTTGATTACGCATGATTGGACTGCTCAGGGCTGCGAGGACCTGGTGCAGGAGATCAAAGAGGGAATAGATGATTAAGTGCTTCCCTAGATGGTATGTTGGTTTTAGTTTCGTACGCAAGACCTACGGGAATGGGACTTTATGCTTCCCAAGAGTGTTCTTAGTTTACACACGCATCGAGACCACACGAGGAATTAGATGTAAGTGCTTCCTCAGAGAGTCTGTAACTATCATTACAAGACCATAAGGGAATTGACGTCAGAGCTTCCCAGAGTGTCTGTGCCTTGTTTGATTACTGGAATATAGGGGTATGCTAGTTTGAGCCACCCAGAGAGTCGGTGTGAATTTTTATGGTTGGTTGTGATGAGTCCACCAAGCCAAAGAACAAGCTTGGGTTTTGTACTTCTTGTGTTTCGGTAGCCTTTTGAGATACCTGTTGTGTTACTTTCCCACCTTGGAATAGAAATATTTGCTAGTTTTCCCTGGTTGTTTAATTTAAATGAATGTAAAAGTTAATTTGGAAGGTTTATTTACTGGTATACTCTTAGTCCATTACTGTACTCATTTTCCTTTACTTTTGCTATATTACTCATTGACAGTAGGGAACAAATCTTGTGGTGATAAACTAATGGGATTAGTCTCACACCCTATCTGGGTCCTGCTTTTCGACCCAAAAAGATTATAGGGTTGTAGGTGTAGATAGGGATTGTTGTCCTTCTACTTCAGGTACATGATTGCTGGTTGGAGCTGGAGAGCATGCGACCGGGCTTTGGTTTGCGATGGTGTTGGAGTTTCTATTTACATCTAGTACTTTGGTATTAGTTTTATTTCAACACGTTGTTTTGTTTACTTCTTACCATAGATACTTGTACCATTCTACATCATTATTATATCAAAAATTGCTTTGACTTTTAGTTCAGTTCTTGTATGTTGTTTACTGCTTCTTCAATTGTTTGTGTTTATTCACCCGTTGTATACATTACAAAATGAGGGCATAGTTTCCCCATAGACTCACCAAGGCCCTCACTGCTAGTCGGCAGCCTCTGGAATTTGGGGAAATGCGCTTGAGGTCATGTGCCGAACCAGGTACGGGGAACCAGTTGAGTGGCTCCAGATTCAGGTCGTTACAATATCCACTTTATAAAAGTAGTAAAATAGTAGAACTAAAATAAGAAATATACTAAAGACAAAAACCAAAAACAAGAATAAAATTATAACTAGAACAAACTAGTATCCCATGTTGAACAAAAAATGAAATTAATATACAAAATAATGTAGTAAATATGCCTTTCCATGGTACATGTCACGTGTCAATGAAAAACCAAAAAACAAATACATCGAGGAATACAACTGGGTCCCAACACTGTGTCTGGTTACCTCATTTACGCTCCATCCTGACTGATCCATCATACATCGGGATTTTTCCTTTTATTCTATCATGAAAACAGAATGTCTATTTGGGAACTGATATGTTATCCCAAGTAGAGTGTTAGTGCAACTCATTTGGCCACCACCAATGGTTTCTAAAATAATTTCTTTTAAATACTATTGTATGAAGTTGTATAAAAATATAATAACAACAATAATGTAATCAACTGTCAAATTTTATTATTCATTAATAAACCAAATAAATCCCCAATTCACGATGAAACTTATAGTATCAATACCTACATTAGCTCGTTCCATTGTCTGAACTATCCCCTAGGAATATAACATATAACAATGCCATAGTTAACATTTACCTTTTAATTTCAATTCATATCATGAAAAATTAGAACCACAGTCTAATGCTAAAATAATGGGCACCGAACATCATGTCTACCTTCATGTGGGTACATGGACCCCCTGTCCATTTCCCACACCACATTATTACGTGGGTATTTGCAGCCTTAGTCTCTATCACACACTCACTATTACATTTCTGTATTCAAAGCCTTAGTTACTATCCTAAACTCACTAAATCATATGGATATTTAGTTCCTCAATTCCAATCGCACATTCACTAACTCATATGGGTATTTAGAGCCGTGGACCCTATACAACATACCAACATCAGGTATATCACAAATTAAAAAATATAATACAAATCAAAATTGAATAAACATCAAGGTTATGCATCATTATTCTTCGTGTCAAACATTATAATTTAAGTGTACCTTTTCAGTTAATCACAAAGATCATAATTATTTATTTTAATCACATGGAATAATATGAACGATTCATCAATACCCCCTTTTTAAAATTTAATAAAATATTTCATTGACTATTTAAAGATAATCCAAACACACCTTAATTTTTATTAATCAGTGAATTAAAAAATTTCATCAATTGACCAATTACTCAATCCCATTAATTAACCATTTTTTATAACCTCATCAATCAATCAATTTAATGTCCCATTATTTAACCATTTCATTATCACAATTACAAAATTCAAATTTCCAATGTTCAACTCATTACATATTCACATTGAAAGTAAATTAATAAACTCTATGATTCAATAAATATATTAGTCAATTAATTAAATCAATTCAAGAGTCACTTTCTAAATAGAAGAATTGATATTCCATAACCCATATAAACAATTGATGTCAAGATTATGATAATTAAATTTACACCACCTACCACAAATCATTGATGCATACTCACTAACAAAAATCCATAAATATGGGTAGAACATTCAATTTCAAAATGAAGAATGAGATATAGATCCAAAAAAATATATCCAAAATTGAAAAAGTTATGATCAATCAATACCTTGATCTAGAATCATCATCAATAATGGAAAATATGACTTCAAAATATTAGAGAAATATAGGAGAGTGGGAGGAAACCAATCCGGATGATATTTCCTACTCGGAGAGGGGAATATTTTTAAAAAAGATATTTGATTCTTGGAGAAAAGAGTTCATAATCCATTTGAATCCATGTAGAAGCCTAAAAAAAATTGAATGTTGTTAGAGTAAACCATAGGTTTTTAGGGATATAAGACATGGGTTTGGGAAGTTTTAATGGATTTTCATGGGTTTATTTTTCCTCACACATAGTTTCCTATATAGGGTGAATGATTTTCCATAACTGTGTACCTAACTATGCACCTCCTTGTAGGGGGTTTCATGACTACTACTATGAGGGTAAAAAGTTTCCATATTTTGTTCCAACTATGCAATCCTCTTCTGCCTGGGGTTGCATGGTTTTCTATGGTAGGGCTCACATTTTGGGGAAAAAGTGTTCCAACCATGAAAAACCCAAAATCCTTCCAAATAATTTATATTTCATCCGAATAAACCCATGATAATACCCAAACAGGTTATACTCAAAACCATTTAAAATGGTATAAAAAATCAAGCTTGAGACATCACCAAAATAAATGTCACGATCTTACAATATCCCCACTATATAATATATCATCCTTGAGATACACACCCAAGAACCTCTATGAATCATCGTAAAATAGATTTGGTTACTAAGACAACACATCTTCTTCTAGATAACAATTTCCACCAGAACACACCCAATTTACCAAAATATATGAACTATTAACACTATCTTTCAAAGAAACATTTTATCAGTTTGATCTAACAGACATATCAAATGATATTGAAAGGACACATCGATCTCAATATCAATATCATCCATATCATCCACATGAGAAGGTTTGGGGTGATACTTTCAAAGTAGTGACACGTTAAAAAAATTCCTAGCACTATACCTACATGGATGAGTAAATCACTATGCCACTGGCTTGATTCTTCCCACAACCTCAAATAGTCCAACAACTCTGAGTTCCAACTACACTACCTCATAATTCTATAGTGACCCAATATTGGTGACATGTGAAGGAAGACATGATCACCCAATGTAAATTCAAGTGGCCATTGATGTCTATCACCATAAGACTTCTATCTACTCTTATCCATATCCATACATTTTTGAATTGATTGAACTTTATCTGATATATCATACACAAGACTCATTACAAGTAGTTTTTACTCCCCTACCTCCATCCAACATAGAGGTGATTTTAATTACCTAAAATAAATAACCTCTTATGGTGCCATCTGTATTGTTTCTAGCTAATAGTTGTTATTGGAGAACTATACAAATTCTAGTTTTTTACACCAAGAACCATCATATTCATAGACACACACTTGAATAATATTATCCAAAACCAATATACTATATTATGACTTCCCATATCTCTATTGAAGGATTTTTATACTCTGTAAAACAAGTATACCGAACTCCCTCTATAATCCATGCCAAAAGCAAGAAGTAAAATGTGATTAATGTACTAAAACTGTATTCTATGGTAGCCTATGGAGAGAGACTATCACATGAATATACATATATCCCAACTGAACCACTGAAAAATTCTCCTATATCATCATGAAATGAACTACCATTGTCAAATGTTCCACAATCACCCAAATAGAGTCATTCGTCTATGGTTTCCTTTGGCGACCCACCATAAAATCCATGGTAATTCCATCCCACATCCATTCTGGAATGGGTTGAAACTATAATAAACCCCCCGGTCATTGAAACTTGACCTTCACCTATTTATAGGTGTAGCTTCATGTCATGAACCCTGTTATCTCTTTTTTCATGAGTGACCATCATTACTGTCTCTAGAGGTCATGGTAAATTTTGGTAAAAAACAAATGTACCACAGACTTTGTGGAATCAAATTCGCACATCAAATCCTCCAACATACTCGTAGGCTCAATGAAATAATTACTCACAAAGATGATCTCATCCTCATCTATAATCAAGTATGATGGTGTCTTCCCACCTTCAATGATTTCCCTCAATGCCAAATGTTCTAGATCATCTAATTACCTTTGCCTGATCTGACTCAAATGTATAGTCTCCAAAGAAACTAATATCAAAATCCCATAATAGTGGCCCTCCTGAACCAAAACATGAATTTCATACAGTAATTTCCCCATCAACCACTCATAATTAGAATATTGAGCTACCCGACTCTATGTTTTCCATATTAGATCATCGACACCACTATTTCCCTTTCCAGGCATATATGTTATCTTAAAATCAAATGATTGCATATACTCAACCCACCACCAAAACCATAGATTCAAATCACAATTTGAAAACATATAATTTAATCTCTTATGATTAGTATACACAATAAAATTTTCTCCCAACTAATAATCTCTCCAACACTTCAAGGCATAATCCACTACATCCAACTCAATGTCATGAATAGGTTAATTCTATTCATTTTTCCTCAAATTCCATGACATATATGCTTAATCCCGATCTCCCTACATGTACAGTCCTTGATGCCTAACCTTGGAAGTGTCCAAAAACACCATATACCTATCACCTAGTTTGGGTAGGATAAATATTGGTTTTTTAAAGTGATTCTTCCACTACTGCAAGGAATTATCACATTCTCACAATCATTGAAAATCTATCCCCTACATGGTCAATCCTAAAAGTGGTACTGAAAAATGAAAATTTCATTAATGAACTTTCAATAATAACCTGCAATCCCCAAAAAACTATGAATATCAATGAAATTCATAGGATAATCTTAAGAAAAGACTACATTAACCTTATCTAGATCCACTAACACACAATCATATGAGATTATGTGACCCAATAACTGAACCTTATCAATCCAAAATGAATCATAGATAACTTGGAATATATCTAATGATCTCTTAGTTTTCATAGGATAATGTGAAGATATTGGGAATGATCATCCTGAAACTGGTAGAACACCAAGATATCATCCACAAAACAACCCCAAATATGAACTAGTAATGGGTTGAAGATGTTGGTCATCAAGGACCTAGACACTTCTAGAATATTCATCAACATGAACATCATCACAATGAACATATAAATTACATCTCTACTTCTAAAATACGTTTGAGAAAGGTGATGTGGTCAAAATCTCAACTGGTGATACCATAACCTCAAGTTGATCTTGGAGAAAAAAAAACAATTTCCTCAATTAGTGAAATTGTTCATCGATACATGGAAGAGGATACTAGTTCTTCACAATTATCTAGTTCATCTTTTGGTATTGAAAAGTGAATAATAAGGTCCTATCACCCTTCATTGAAAACGGAATTGGAGAACCCAAAGGTGAGATTCTGAGGTAGATAAACCCCTAATTCATCAACTATTCTATTTGAGTCTTAAGCTCCTAAGGGTATATTGGTAACATTTTATATAGTGGAACAGGAGATGGATTATCCCCTGACATGCGATCAGTGGTAAATTCCACATCTCTCATAGGTGGCAGTATAGGGAAGTCCTTAAGTAACACATCATGGAATATGTCTACTGCATGTGGAAATTCATAGTTCTTTTCACCGTCGTTATCTAGTAACAGGATTTCAACCTAGGATATAATGTCCCCTGGTTTATATTGAATTGGCCCCATATGAATATATTGGATATCCCACCCTCCATGATAAAAATAATTGTCTACTTGAAGAGATGTGAAAGTCACTATACTTTGGAAACAGTCTATGTTGGAATGATATTCCACTAACTACTCCATGTCCATAACTAGTTCATAGCCTAACATGTCAAGGATTTAAAGCTACCATAGAAAACGATACTCCCAAACCTTGAGGGAAATCCCCTTTCATAAACAAATTTTCCTCGATCGTACTCCCAATGGTACATCGATGTCCAACACCCCACTCATAAAATCCACTATTAGTTTCAACCCATTCACAAGTTTTGTAGATATATAGGAATTACATGAATTAGTATCTAACAAGGAACTAGAAGGAATATAATCTACATGATTCGTAGCTCTATAAATCAATGGTCTAACCTCACTATAAAAATTTGTTGGATGAACTACATTCAAAAGTCCTACCCCTCTTCCTTATGATGCAATATGAGCCCCCTAATCTGCACAACTATAATAAAATAGGAACTCATTCCTAATAGTAACACATTGACTTCCTCTACAACCATGGTCTGTAGAACTCCAAATTCAAAACTAGTACTTTGTATGATATCTCCTTCCCTTAATCTAGTTCTACCTAGCTACTCCATCACTACCTATCAATCGTGGGTTCCTTCAAGAATGATGCAGATGTCCAATCCTACTGAAAGCACAACACTCTACCATGTTATAAAAGGGGGTTCCCTAGACCCAAGAAAATAGTAATTTTTATTACCGTATTATGTATAACGAGAACAATTCATGATGTAATATTACCATTATAGTGTAGAAATTTTGGCATCCAATATTTAATGGTAATGTCCATAAATTAATTATCATATCAAATGATTATAGAAAATCCCATGCTATAATGAGAACCCCAAGTAAATATGAAATTAATCTTAAATATATTCCCAATGGGGTAGATACATCATACTGACTGGAAACAGTTGATGTATGACTATTAGGTTCTTGGGGATCATAGGCATTACAACTTCATATCATGAATTTCACACTTGGTGATCTATTATAGTTGAGATCATGAGGAAATACCTACCAAAAGGAAAACCACATGTTTATGGTGTATTTGGGTGTTCCTATCAATTTACATGTGTATTGGTCTGCAGATTTGAGACCATTATCAATGTATTTTATTTGATCACATACTTTGATGAAAGGAAAAAACAATGATATTAAAATCATGGAGACGAATATTGTGTTGGGTGTGTCATTGGTGGTATTGTCTTGATTTAATGATCAAGATGTAATTTTTATCTTCCAAGTTGAGGAAGTCATATATCTTGACCCCGGTTGATCAGGATGATAGTACCATAATTCTTTCTTGGCCAAGGTAGTTGAGGGTAAATCCATCCAGATAGATTAACAAGAAAAACAAGAATGAAATGTATGATGAGATAAGTGTGAATCCTTTTTTATGATAAAATTGATGGAAAAGATATTATAGTAGAAAATATGTGTTCATAGGTCAGTTTTCATTGTTATGAATACTCCTTATCTGTTTAGAAGGATTGATGTGTCACTTGACTTTGCTCTTGGTATGTAAATATTATTCACAACTATCAGGATAGGGGATAATAGTGTCACAAAAATATCATATTCGATAGTATTCTATATTCAATTTAATAGGTATATCAGATTTGATGGGCCCCACCACAGGGTTCGAGTGTTGTCCAAGTCATCAATCACCGATAAATAAAAAAATTCATTATTATTCATGAAATGAATAATTGGGTTAATTTTTTATATTATTTGCATTTTAAGTAAAAATTAGGAATAATATTAATTAAAATAATATTATTTTAACATTCCAGGTTCATTTAATATTATGTAGGAATTATGAGTAAAGATAACGAATCAGGTTTATCACATAAAATAAGATATATATAGATATAGATATATTAAAGGTTTGTGATAAAATAATAAATAATATTTATGAAAAAATTAGTTTTTCATAATTTATTATTTAGTTGATGTTAAATATATGGGGGAGGACCCAATATAGGTATTTGATCATCAACAATAAATATAATAGAGAGGCTATCGTACAATGACTATTCAATGAAATATTTCCAGAGTCTCTCCCCGCACTGCCACTTTCTAGAGGGAGATGCTTTGAAACCAAATGAAGGAAATGAAGTATGCAGTGTATGTCCATGGGTTGGGGATTTTAAAAAAATTAGTCACCAAGATGATATAACTTTTCATCTCCAGTTATCCGAGCCCCAGTATGGTCCAGGCAACTCGCATAAATTAAACAAAAATAAAATAAAATTGAAAACATATTTTTTTTTATCTGAAACCTTGCATGAAATTAGATTGTTGATATTGATTGATGCTTGAAGGATACAAATGAGAATCCATCTAGATCATCTAAATGGTCTTCCAAAATCTATATTTCCATCAATTATTGAATTTTGGGTGTTAGAGCGGAGATCTGATGAGACCTTTGACATCCTTGTGATCACCTGATACAGATTCACTTCTAGCTACCACAATTCCCAACCGTCCCCCATGTTGGTGGTACCATGTAACATCACCAACATTAGTGGACATATTGGGACATATCCAGTCAAATCCCATATAGTCATGCAAGTGCCGCCTCTGTATTGTCGGTCCATGCCCGCCACCCCATGAACCCCACATTCCTCACCTCGCTTAGGGATCCTACTCTGCTGGTGACCTCACGTGTTGACCACTCACCCAGTACCCTGCCTAGCCATAAGCTACCCAAACCAACCACCACTAGCCGCCCTCCTTCCACCCCGACTAGAGACTAGCTGTGCACCATCACCCTCCCTCCAGCACCCTACACCTATCCCCAAATATGGATCTACTACCACTGGTGTGGAGTTAGGACACCGCCACTAGTCAGTTTTGGATACTAGGTCCCTCGGATTCCCAGTCAGTATTTCACATGATTGAAATAGAACCAAAATATAAATGGGAGGGTCCTCCCAACCTGTAATAGTTACAGGCGAACCTACCTGGAATAGTTTGTTCATGAATAGGATTTTCGTGGAACAAAATGGGTATTCATACTATTTATATGACCCATAATTGTTTAGAGTGGAGTTTTAGGGCATGGGATATTATATAAATTTTCAAAATTAATAAATTTAGTTTTAAAATTTACTAATTAAAATATTAATTTTTTAAAAATATTAATTTTAACTCCTGGGATATAAGTAATATATTTTTAGTAATAAATTAATTAATTTATTAATTTAATTTTTGGAATTAAGATTAAATTAATTTCATTACTGAATATAAATAAATTATTTGAATTTAATTAATTAATTTAATTAAATTAAATAATATCATAATTTAATTTATTTAATTTTATTTTTTTATCGCACCATTATTATTTTACCTACCGATTGGTTTTGGGAATTGATCTTTGTATCTCTAGTTAATTTAAATAAATATTTAATATTGTGTGCTAATTTTAATTAATTACTTAATTTTTATAATCTCTACATCATATTCATTTCGATCAAAATGTATATGGAAAAGCATGTCCAATTTATTTGATGTACATTGCACCCTTATTACCCCGAACCTGCATGCAAGTATATGCGTACTTTTGATGAAGATGATCTACAACATGGACATCACCAAGATTAGGTGGTACACTAGACGCGATGTGGACTCTTCTAACTTGAGGTGGTATTCCATACGGGATGTGGTCAAACTGGATGGGGGTGAACTGTATCATGAGTCCATCTATGACTCAGGTATGATATCTCTATTTTGCGGTTGATTGATTTGAATGGATCAACTAGTTTTAGAAGTTGAAGTGTATCCGAGTAGTTAATTTTATATATTCATTTGATTATTTTTATATTAAATTTATAACATTGGAAAAATATATAAAATAATAAACAGTAAAATCCAAAAAGAAGCAGTGATTTTTATTCTAATAATGTTATTTTGGGAGTGTGACAATATATAATGAACAATATCAATAGAAATGGATTACATTCATCAAGATTAATAATTAAACCTTAAAGTAAATATTAATATGTTAATTGTGTTTCATTATATGAATTTGATGAAAATTTGTTGTTTCGGGTGCTAGTCATCCAATGCTTAGTGTACCTGTTACAATCAATGAGTATTTATGAGAGTGATGGGTTGACATAACAATTATTTCAGAAAAGAAGTACCCACATATTGATTATGGTAATTTTAGAGGCAAGCATTTTGTAAATCATGATTATGATTTTATAAGCTGGAACTTCATTCAAAAGATCTAGGAACCATGAGGTTTGGCAGTTTCTCAGTCAAACGCATACCTTGAACCTTTTGAGTAGCATCATAGCCAAATTTTGTAGACTATGAGTGGATGTTCATGGATCCTTGCCTCTCAAGTACTCAAGTTATTTTTTTTTTCTAATTCTAGTACAGAGGCTTCTTAGAATTCAATGAAATAGTGGGATACATTTAATGATATAATTAATAAATAATTTCTAATTCAGTAATCAAGATAAAAGAACATATCTGATTATGATTGTTGTTTTATAAAATGGAATGTAATATCTCAAAATTAAACTAAAATAATCATGGAAAATGTAAATGTATAAATTATTATGGAATTCAATGTGTAATATAGGGGTTTGCGCACAATAGTACTATTTTATAAAATCAAGGTGGGGGAGTCCCCAAAACCCATTGAGCTACCTCAGGATGTGAGGGTGTTTAAAAATGATTAAAATGGACACTTTTATAAACCTATGATTTTTATGTCATAATTATGACATAAACGTCTATTTTTAGTTGTTCAAATGACATTGGGACATAGAATATTTCTAAGTAGTCTCATATCCTAGAATATTGCACGAATAAGTGAAGAAAAAGTTGAATTCATGATGATTACACTAGCTATGTGTAATATAAAGTTGAATCATGATCCATTAATATTTATTTTTAACCCATTTAATTAAATTTATATTAATATTTCGAAATGAATATGATGGATTAAACACTTAATTACCATTAGATAAGGTTCTCCATGTAAATAATAAAACCAAGAAAGTATAACCATTAATTATTTTGGATAACATGTTAAAAGAAAAAGTTGGAAGGCTAATGGATAGAGTAATTCCAAAGGCACATTCACAACATCATTTAATGAGATGAGGTTGTCTATAAGACATGAGGTTATTTTATTTGCATATGATGAAATAAATCTATGGAAGTTTAATCACAATGAACTAAATTAAAGAATAATGTAGCCACTTCTTGTTCAGTAGATATTCATCAATTGAAACTAATGTTTATGAAATACTACCTGGGTATTGAATAAAATATGATTATTATATATATATATGAAAATATTGTAACCATGAATGTAATATAATCATTATAATAAGAAAGGTGTATTATCCAAGTGACGGAGAAAGGGTGATTCCTATTAAAATAGTCAGAAACACATAAATTATAATCACTATGTTAGTTATTTATGTCAAAAAATTATTGAGTACAACCAATATAGTTATATCATGTGTCCTTTGAACACATGGATACAATATTTTTGTTTGGAATGAACGTTGTTTGTGGTGTCTCATACTACACCAATAGTTTGTTCATACTTGAATCATAGGCAACACATGATGAATATAAAATGTATATATTATTTACCAAGATGTGGCAAGATAATTATTTTTCAAGTAAATATAGAAGTGTATATTAAGGATATATATAGTTTGTTATTTAGACTCAGTTGAGATAAAATACATTATGTATTATTGATGTATAGAATTTTTTTAGTTTGGATCATGAAAAGTTTAGAAATAATGATATGCCACAAATATATTAGAATTTGTTCAGATTGAGAGTATGAACTATTCCAGGGATAAGCTGGTGGTAAGTACACTTCATTAGATTTGATTACATATTTGAGTAATGATAAATTTATGTATGATATATGCATGGTTATGATATATAAGTTACTTCTAGTTGGAATGTATAATAATATATTGACCAAGAATTTATCGATCAATATAATGTAACATTGAGTAAATCATAAATGTACATTACCTAATCCACATCATGGAAATGATGTTTATATGGAGGAATGATGATGATTCTAACATGTTAACATTGATCAATAAAATGTAGTGTGGAAAAATCTATAAAATCTCATTATATACATAAGAGTCATGATGACAGCAGTATCAATGTTGGAACTTGCTGAAACATCCCTTATATTTCAAGATGTTATTCATATGTGATTGTGATATCCCATAACAAATTACCAACTATAATGACTATCAGATATCATATGAGTTATAATATGATGGAAATACATTTTTATAAGAACATGTGTTTTGATGCAACTAATTCGTTAAAGATAAAAATAAACCCGCCTAAAAAACACAATGTCCATCTAAATTAATTATCCTAAAAGTTTCATAGGATATTATAGAAATCCATATGATAGAAAAGCTATAGTCATGTGATAGACTATATTTCAATAAAAGGTTGCACACCTCCATTTGAGATAGTGGGAGAAATATTCACTTGGATTTAGTCAATAATTGAGATGTAAATATAGTTGGCATAGGAATCGGTTCAATAAGTGTATGTGGATAGATAGTGTTCTAGAGACACATACTGCATATGAAGGATAGAAACATGGTGATGGTTTTTCATTCACCATGGCTAGTGATACATTATTCACTGAGAATAATAATTCTTAAAATTAGGTGATATATTGAAATCTACAAAGATTAACAAGTTTATGTAAACCATAATAATGGATTCAATGTCATAAAGTGGGAAAGAACATATTATTATGAATACTACATTGGGTATTCAAGTGAGACTAAACATGGACGGTACAAGCATGGAATTAATTAGGATCGATTGGTTATACCAAGTCATTCTACAATAATCTATTACAATTTTACATGTCATAAGTAATTTATATGACCATTTTATTGAATATTCTATTTCTAGACTACCAATCTTGGATTCCTTCAATACTACACATACATATAGGGATAGTTACATCATAAAATGACAATTGGGCTTGAAGTAAATGAAATATTTTTTAGGATAAAAGTAATCAATAAGATCATATAATATTTAGTAATAAATGAAACTTTTTCACATGTCTACTATAGGTTACTGGGAGGACCATTGTTTTCCAAGTGAAATATGATTGGTAACATATGAAAAATAGATAATGGTATTACATTTTGTTTAGACTAGAATAAATGTAATATTAATAGAGAATGACCTAAAGTTGAAAAATAAGTTCTTGTTAATTTTATATACTAAGGTATATCTAATAGTTTCTTGGATTTAGTAACTCATATATATACTAACATAGTATTGAAAAATACAAGTTTTAACAATTTGAACAAGAATTATTGACTTTGTTATATGGATTAAATCTCTCCATGTAGACATGAATGACAGTGTGAGGATATTAATATGGGTTGTTTGATTCCATACGCTTTTTTAATAGATATATAATGTATTCCATGATAAGTTCAAGATTTAATATTTTCAAAATATAATTTATGGTAGGAAAATATCATATATATCTTGGATAATAGTAAAGTAGTCAGAACTATCTTATTTTACATTGGAAAGTACAATATATATGTATTTAGAATCTAGAGAATAAGGATATTTATTTTAAGTGGAACAAACAGGACTTCCATAGATCAATGGGATCTAATATAATAGTCAGTCTATGTGAATGAGCTATAAAAATTCAAATAGGCCAATGGTGTCCATATATTTAAATACCATGTATGTTTCTACATATGATAAAGCTAATAAGAATTTAATAAATGAAAAAATTTGTTTTAGAACATTGGACAAAACCTCATATGCAATGTTTTATCATTGTGATAGTTCTATTACTAGTACTTTCCAAGATGTCAAATTTTTACTAAGGGAAAAAAAGGTCATAGTTAGGGATACCATCTTAGGATATTTTTTACTCAAGGAGATGAAATCAAATATAGCATAATATCCATTTGGAGGATACATGTTAGACCAAGAATATTAATAGGTTACTAAACAGAAACATGATCTTTATCATTTGAGAGATAACATTGTTCATTATTATGTTGGATATAGTTCAAGTTGGATTGTTGTAACTGTAGATTCCCTAAACACATATAAACAGTAATTTTGATTACCATATCATGTATATAAAGAGTTATTCATGATTAATTATTACTATTATAGTGTAGATATTTATATGTTTATTATTTAATGTTAATGTAAATTGATTAATTATCACATCAAAAGGTTATTGAAGATTTCATGCAATAACGAGAACCTTGAGATACTATAACATTAATTTTAATATATTTAATATTTTCTAGATACATACTACTGAATGGAAAAAGATGATGATTTTCTATATGGTGATAGGGGTCATAAGCATTGAGACTTCTTCTCATGAATTTCCAAGTTGGAGATCTCTATTAGTTGAGATCATGAGGGTAAACCCACCAACAGGAATACCACATGTTTATGGTGTTATTGGTTGTTACTATCAATGTAAATGTGTATTGGTCTCCTGACATGAGATCCTAGTCAGTGTGTTCCATTTCATCACATACATTTATGCAAGGAAAAAACCAATATTTTTAAATTGTGGTGTGGGTCCGTGTGTTGGGTATTTCATTGATGGTATGTCCTTGGATTAATTATCTAGATAGAATTTTTCACATCTCAGTTCTGGAAGTAATATATGTTAGCCCAAGTTGATTTGGATAGTTGAACCTTTATAATTCATTATCCAAGTTAGTTGAGGGTTAATCATTTAATATTGATCGACTATAAATAAATAAAAAAAGTATAATGACACATGTCTGTGCCTTACTTTATGTGATATTTAATGAAAACTAAATTATAATACATCATTGATTATATATTGATTCACTATTCATTTCAACCCGGAAACCACTATTTTAAACTAAACTTGTATTGAAATATCCAAATATAATAAAAAAATTCACTTCATTATAGATTAAATGATTTAATGTTTATCACTATTAATTAGGTAAATTTTAATTGTTTATGTTATATTTTAGGGGAATGAGATTTGGAGATCCCAATATAGAAATCAAGCTAAATGGGCCAAACTGTGCGAGTACCCCAGAAAAAATGTGGATTTAAATAAGTATTGTGGATAATACATGCCTCCAATAGGGTTGATAATTGATGTGAGAGTGTAAAATCATATTGTATAAATTTTTCAAAAAGACCATGGATCCCAATTCATCCATTTGGAGGCCCAAAATAGGTCAAAATTCTGATGAAATTTTGGGCAGGAGAGATTGGAAAACCCTTTAATATTTGGGCTATCACTCAGGCCTCAGATCTCCAATTGAGATAAATACCAAAAAATTGGATAGGAAACTTGACGGAAATCATCTACACCAAATTGGAAGTCATTATAACTAGTTTTTATTAGTCAACCAGCTGGATAAAAATGGAAAAAAATTATTCTAGAAAAGTCACATAACCCCCTTAGATACTTGACTGTTTTTTGTGGATACATTGATGTAATTCTCCATAGAAACACTCACCCTACTAATTATCAGTTGTGTAACGACTAGGGCTAAGGGTGAGTTGAATTATAGAGATATATTCTTCCATTTTAATCCACTACTCCCTGATCTACTTCTAGGCTTCTTTAGGATCAATTTGGGGGTGTTCCTTTTTGTAATATCGAGATTCATGCTTGTAACCAATGGAAAGTGATTTAATTTCCTGTTTTTTAGTATATTTTTATTCATTTATTTGTTATTATTTTTTATTTATTCTTGTATGATATAAATCAAATCAAATAAACAAGAATCCTCAGTATTTTATGTATAAATCAGATCTTGTGGTGATTTGAGTAAGGTTGGCTTCCTCTCACCACTTCTCTTTAATGTGTGTTCTTTTGAAATGTATCATTTTATTAAATAAAGATGTTATAACCCATTATTATGCATGTTTTTGTTGTGAAAACAATTTTATATAGACCCAAATCTTGATATCTCGTCATGTTGTTGATGTGATTCCTTGATTGAGTCTGCTTCTTACATCAACAATATTTTATTTATTCTGAGTAGTCACCATTAATAAATATCGATGACCGATAAAATCCTAGGCGGTAACCCAGTACAAACACACATAACATTAGTGGTTTAAATGTTTATTAAATCATGTAATTAATGATCCTTCCCATTCCCTCAAGAGAGATAATGAATTGAGCATTAAGGGACACTTACCTGGGTTGATCCCAATTTCTCCAACCTGTTTGTCACACATAGTAATGTAGTTTCAATTTATTTTTTAAATAAAAAAAACCCAATTATTTATAAATCTCCATTCACCTCTTATTTTTATAATCAAACCCTTCTTTTTAAATTAATGATATAATGATTCGTTGAGAGACGACCTACGGTTGCTTTTGTACTGTAGAAATTCTAGTTAAAAAGAAACAACATATTTGATGTGATCAACAACATGATCAAATTTTGGAACCATTTTGAGGGATAAAATATCATTTTTTCCTTTTTTTCCCTTTTATTTTTATTTTTAATGTTTTAAATATCCCCATTTCCCATTTTATTGTTTTTTCTTTTTTTATTATTTGTTTGTTTTTTTATTCTTCCTCTCCCTAAATTTCTATTTTTTTCTCTCTCTAATTTTGTAATATATAATTATATTTTATTTTATCCTTTATTTATTATTGTATATTGTTCATTTATGCATCATAAAAAAAATTCACAACTAATTTTCATGACCACACCAGGAAAGGAAAAACTATTTGAAATAGACCCTGAATTTGAAAATACACATCACTAATAAATTAGCTCATCCAAAGTAGGAAAATAAATTGACATATAGGAAATAATTTTTCAACATTTATTGGTCCTTAACCAATCAAAATGTGAACCAAATAAATCCTTGGAAAACATGTATTCAAATTATCGAACCTTAAAAGAACTGACCACCTAGTATGTGGAGTACCAACCTACGTATATCCAATATCCCAAGGAAGTAGAAAACACTGAGATGATGTTAGGCCTCATCCACCTCTATAAAAAATTATATGGCTTCTTTGTGGGAACCCTCATAATCATCTTAAAGAGTTTTACATATTTTTCTCCACCATGAAACCCCAAAATGTGTCAGAGGACCTAATTATGTATAGGGCCATCCCTTTCTCCCTTGACAGTGTATCCAAAGACTAGATATATTATATGAATACCAAAATTGTAGGCTGGAATGACTTGAAAAGTCGATTTTAATATAATTACTTCCTTACCTCTTTAATGTAATCAATTTGGAATTAAATAGGTGGCATTAGGCAATGACAAGGATAGAACCATTATGAATAGTGGGCCAGATTTAAAAGGCTTTTCTCAAGATTCCCCGATCACTAGATTAGTGAAAAAAGTTTACTATAATACTTCTATGGGGGAAATATCCCAATGGATAGTGTAATGATTGATGTTATCGATAATGTTTCCCTATTTGATAAAACTCTTTCTTCCACTCCTGACATAATAGCCAAAATGGCTCAAAATGAACAACAATTTGGTATACGAGAAATTTCACCAACCTAAAGTGTTCATGAGGAAAGTCATTCATCCCAAGAAAAAATGGTTAATAATATACTTGATGAGATGTGTACCCATATAAGGAAATTAAATCAATATAAAGGTAACTCATACTCTTCTTCAGTTCCATTACATTGTGGTATTTTTTATTGACAATACTCAATTTTGTGACTAGGACCCACAACTGTAGGATTTAACAGAGTCTTGTGCTATAGTGTTCCCATGGTATCCAATCAAATAAGATCCTCCCTTCAAGTAGGAACCATTCATTCCAAATAAAATCCCTTGGGGGAAAACACAACCACAATGCTGACAATGAGGAAATTCAAGTTACCTCAATAAGAATTGGTATCAACAAGTCCAAGTTATGAAACCTTCTTATCCTTCAAATTCATGAAAAAAATCATCCTCCACCTCCCAAATCGGAACCATTCCTTGTGGATGTGGTGAAGAAAATGGAAACCCAGAACCTCTAGTTCCAACAAAACACAAAATCGACTATTGAAGACCTAGGAACTAAAGTGGGACAATTGGTGAACACCATTGGTCATATAATTATACAAGGTTCTAGATAATTTACATACCAACAAATTTCCAATCCAAATGAAAAGTTATTATTTGTTCAGTAAATCTTTGTAGTTGTAATGAATTTTCTTCATTCAATGATTCTACCCAATAGGTATGTCCCCCTCTTAAAAACACCCTTTCTCCACCAATTAATTATTCCAATGAAGAAAAGACAAAACAAAAAGGGTAAACAAATGATCGTCGTGGATTCCCATGGAAAATCCACTCCACTCCCTTTCACACAAAGACTCACTCAATAAAAGAAGAATTTCTATAATGACTTTGATAACGAATTAATAGATACATTTAAAAAGGTTCAAGCTAACGTTCATTTATTGTATGTAGTTAAACAAATCCCACAATATGAAAAATATATTAAACAGCTTTGAAATGATAAATGGAATCTAAAGGGGAATGAGAGAGTCATCATGGGAAGGAATATCTCAGAATTATTCAACCACCAATTCCATCCAAATATAGGGATCTGAGTACTTTAATAATACATTGTAACATAGGGGGACATTCTCTTATAATTCTATGTTAGCTTTAGGTGCTTCAATTATTGTAATTACTCACTCTATTTATACATATATACTGGTTAGAGAGATTCAACTGATAGACATTGTTGTCCAACTTTCCAATGGTATCACGACGCACCCAACATGAGTGATTGAGTACATCCTTGTAAAAGTTAGGAATATCCTCTTCCCCGTCGATTTATACATTATTAATATGAATGTTACTCGAACCCAAGGACATGTGCCTCTCATACTTGGGAATCCATTCCTTAAAACAAAAAATACAATCATCAATGTTCATAAAAGTAAGATTTCCAAAGAGTTCAATGGAGAAATGTTAAGTTTTAACATCCTTTATTCAATGAAAGATCTAGTTGAAGAGAACTAAACTCTTACTATATATTGAATGGAAGTTCCCTCTAACAAAACACACACACACACACAAAATTATGTCCTCGACCCTATTTCCAACTAATTTCCCTCTTTTCACCCTATGATTATTTGAGTTTTGATTCATGTTTTGAGTGTTGTGTGGGTTATTAAAAAGGTAAATTATGTTCTCTAATTGATGTGTGTGTTCATTCTGAGATACCCATGACCTTCATTGATTCTAAATATGTCATTTAAATAGATTGGTTATCCTTATAGAATACACATGAGCATATAGATAGTCTAATGGACTTCAATCCCCCTATACCCCCTCCTTGAATCCAAAAACCATTAGTGATTTATCAAAAAACACTTCCTTCCAATATAAAATATTTATATCTTGATGGTATTAACCAATTTCCCATCATCATTTCCAATAACCTCTCTCCAAAGCAAGAATTAAAACTACTTGACCTTTTTAGAGTGTAATAAAAGATAGAATGGACATTGGATGATATTCCCAGGATAAAAACATTCATTTTCTTCACAATATTATTTTATATTTTGAGGATATTCCTATAAGACAATCTCAATGCTAGTTGAATCCCCCTCTCCCTGAAGAGGTAAGATAAAAATTTATTAAATTTCTTCTTGCTGGGATTATTTATCTATATTTCATGGTAAATGGGTTAGATGAGTGAAAATTGTTCCTAAGAAAACCTGATTTATAATTTTGTCAAATGAACGAGTTGAATATATCCTAACATGTGTAAAAAATAGATGCTGAGTTTGTATGGACTACCATTGACTGAATAAATCCTTGAAAAACAACCACTTTCCTCTACCTTTTATTTACCAAATGTTAAAAATATTGGTGGTCAAGTCCCATTATTGCTCCCTTGATGTCTTTTCGGGTTGTTTATAAATCTATGTATCCCCTAAGGATCAGAAAAATACTACTGTGACATATCTATTCCCCACATTTACATACAAAAGGATGCCTTTTGATCTTTGCAAATCTCCTGGTACATTTCGGTGATGTATGTTGATTATTTTTTATGAGTACCTTAATAATTGTATGGAAGTATGTATATATTATTTCATGATATATGGATCTTTTTTTGATGATTGTTTGACACACCTAGGTTATATCCTTTGAAATTTCATTGAAAAATATCTTCTACTAAATTATGAGAAATGTCATTTCATGGTTGAATGGGGGATTGTTCTTGGGAATGTTATTTAAAAGTAGGGAATTCAAGTCGATAAATAAAAAATGGAATTAATTACAACACTTACATTTACAAATTTTTTTTTATGTGCGATCATTCTTGGGTCATCCTATTTTTACCACAAATTAATTAAATACATTATTAAGATCCCACTTCCCTTGTCTCAATTATTGCAAAAAGAATATGAATTTGTTTTGGATAAAAAATATCATGATGAATTCAATTCACTAAAAGGATTCTCACCTCACCTCCCATCATCCAACCACCAAAGTGTGATATCCCTTTTGAACTTTTTTGTGATGCCTCTTATATTTTAGTCGGGAAAGTTTTATCATAGAGGGTTGATAAGGCTCAACATTTCATTAATTATGCCTCCCATACCCTTGACCCTTCCAAGAAAAACTAAAAAACCACTCCTTTACATTTTGTTTTCCATGAAAAATTTTCATTTCTATATTATTAGGTAACAAATAATTATCTTTTCGGAGCACGATTCCCTTTATTTTCTCCTAAAGAAACCTGAAGTTAAGCCCCGCCTCATTCAGTGGAAACGCCTCCTCTTGGAGTTTGACCTTGATATTAAAGTTATAAGGGGAGTGTAAAATGTTGTAGCTGAGAACATAAGTAATATTTGTCCACCAATGGACCACCATGTTGACTCATCCATTCCCCATTGGAGAATTCTTCCCTCAATAGAACCTTTGTGATGTTGTGGACCTTACCCCCTAGTATGTAGACATTGTGAATTTCCAAGCAACAACATGGGTCCACACTAATTTAATCACTTCACAAACATATTTTCTTAAGCCTGATTTTAGATGGTACATTTTGTGAAAAGAATATTTCTGGATAATTTATAGTGATTAATTGGTTCGTTGGTGTGTCCCTGATAATGAGTTCACCTCTGTTTTGACATTCTGCCACACTTTGGCTTGTGGGGGCACTTCAAATCTCAATTTACAACTGAAAAGGTCCATGACTAATGAATTTATTGGCTGAAATTGTATAGGTATTTACATATATTTTGAAATTCATGTAGTCATTGTCAATCCACATAAAATATCTCCAAAGGGAATGAAATTCCTCAACAACCCATGTTATACTCTAAAATATTTAATGAAAGGGGCATTGATATAATGGGACCTTTTCCAAATTCATTTTGATTCAGGTACATATTGTTAGCTATTGACTATGTGTCAAAATAGGTGGAAGAAAAGTCTTCTAGGACCAATGAATCCTGTGTTGTTGTTGACTTTTTGAGATCCCAGATTCTCAGTAGGTTTGCTTTACCGAGATTCATCATTAGTGATCAGGGTTCACATTTTTTAAATCACAACATAAAAAATTTACATCATAAATATGCGTTTATTCCTAAAATATCTATTTCATATCACACTCAAACAAATTATCAAGAGGAAATATCAAATCAATAATTTAAGATAGTATTATAAAAAATTGTACAACCCAAAAGGGAAGATTGGAGTTTGTGCTTGGATGATGAACTTTGGGAATATCCGATAGCTGTTAAAACCCCAATCTAATTGTCACCATATAGGTTTGTGTTTGGAAAGACTTTCCACCGCCTAGTGGAGGTATATCACCATGTATATTGGGCTATTAAACAATATAATATGAATATTTCATATATTTAATGTGGGTTCCCCTATTTCGTCCCTTTTGTTATTATTTTTCATTGAATCCCTATAATTTGTGATGGTAGGGCTAGGGTTTCAGAATTTATTCCACAAGACAATGGTGGAATCCAAATTTAAAGATGGGGATTTTTTATATCTTGGTTTGACTGAATCCAATGTGGACGATCACACATAGTTTCTCATCATATAATTAGAGGTATGTCACCATATGAATTTTTATATGATTTTTTAATTATATTTGATGAAATTTTCAACTAAATAGGTGCTATATATGATGTATTATTCTTGTGGTTGTGTCTATGGTGTGCCATTGACATTTTAGATGTGGTTGGACATGGTTTATATGTCGAGATATGAACAAATGCGTTTTTTTAAAATAATTTATTATTAAAATAATTTTATTAATTAATAATAATTTTTTATTTTGGATGTACTAGAGTGACATAGGAACATAGGTGATGGTATAAGATTTTGACTAGAATTAGTAAATATTGGTTAGGGTTGAGTAAGATTAGTTAAATGGATTGACTATGTATGAAGTAGGCATTCCCAAAAAATTTCCCTAAAATTTTTATGCATTATGTCATATGGAATGTGATATGAGTTCATTACACTTGGATGATATTGACATTAAATTTAAAATTAATTATTATAATTGAAAGACCAATGATTATAATAGATGTATCAAGGTCCATGAAGGTCAATTGAGCAATGGCTAATACCTCAAGTATAAAACCCATTGAGATTGATAATAATTTTGGGTCTTGAGATACATAGAATCTTAATGTGTGTAAATTAAATGTGATGATTGGAATATAGTAGAGTGTGGTATGTGACCACAATTCCCATTGATTTAGGGTTTGTGATGAAACTATAATTATCAAATTTAGGATAGAGTAAATAAATTTTTGAGATGCCTTATAGCAATTGGGGTGGAAGGTAACAAGGTGGGGTAAGTTTTCATCCACCACAAGTATGTGAGTACCTAGGTGGGAATACTCAGGGTAGGTTAATGTGTATATTGAACATAAGAACAACAATATTGCACGAGCCAAGAAGGGATATGAGTATTATATATATCAATCCATTATGACAACAATATGCCTTTTACTTTGATGTTGTTGAGTCCATGATATGACCATGGTGTTTCTTAGAGGAATTATTCAATATGAATGATGGAATTTAGCCTCAAGGTTGGTGATATGGGACAATTGAATCCATATATGGTGTCTAGACTATAGTGTCCATGGGATCCTTAGTGGGCGACATAATATTACGTTTACCATAGAGAGTGGTACATCATGGAGGCAAGTAATTTTGATTCAAAGCTTCACCTATGAACATGAGTATCAAAGGGGATATCCTGGAATGGATACAATGACATGTCTAGGTTGTTTTCTCGAGAGGTTATCCATGGAGACATGTGTTAGGTTTGGATGACTAGCTTTCATGGGTGGTATTTTGGGGAAAGGGTGTTCCTCTAGGTGTTCTCAATAAGTGTATATGTTCATGTATTTGTGTGTGTGTGTGTGATATATGAATGAGGGATTATATACAAGGGTGGGAAGTGATTCCTTAGGTAATAGTGATTTGATTCTTATTCTGGAAAGGGGATGAGACCCTTGGGTGTTTTTGATATATGACTTATCGAGCCCTAGTGTGGGATGTATCCCCATGGGTAGTGATGTCTTTATAACTATTCATAGTAGGGGATGCTACCCCTTGGGTATATTATATATGAGTTTCTAGGGAAGATGATTCCATGTGGTATATGTTTCATGAAGTTATAGAGGGAATTTTCCAATGGGTGTAAGTGATATGAGGCCCTAGAAAAGTTATACCCACTTGTATTTATGATATATGAGGTTTTATGGTGAGTTGCGACCCTATATGTATGTGTTTTTTAATATCGGGATGGCATGCCTCCACCTAGGGTAATAAAGGCCTAGAAATTATTACTTAAAGGGAATGTGACCCATATATGTTTGATATATAATGGTTCCATGTAGGGGATGTAACAACATAGGTGGATGATATATGATAGTTTTGGTTACAGAGGGTTGATGATATATGATGGTTCTTGTTAAAGGATGTGACCACCAAGTGGATGGATATATGATGGTTCTAGGTCTAGGATGTCACCCCTAGTTGGGTGGATATATGATTATTCATGTTAGAGGATATAACCATCTGAGTGGATGATATATGACAGGCTTTGGGTAGGAAATTTGTCTCCTAGGTTTATGATATTGTCATGGTTCTGGGGAAGAACATGGGTGTCACTCTAATGGTTCTGGGGATGGATGTGGTTCTCATAAGGTGGTATAATTTATCCGTAGAGACAACTATCATGGACCAAAGCTAGTATTATTGACCTTGGGTTACATCTTCAAACTTGTGGTTCAACAATGATTATTTTATTTCACCTTTAAACTGTACTTATTATTTAATGCATGTTATATATGCATACACTATAATTATTTGTTATATTGTATGATATATTAGAATCTATCCTTCTCTTTTCAAACAAACTCCATCAACTTTATCCATTCCTCTAATGTTCTTTAACCAGTCTTCCAAAGAATATCTCCTCATATATTAAATCATATGAATCATTATACAACATGAATTGATAATAAAATCATTCATATACTTCATTAAGTCAATATGAACTCTAAATCAAACCCAATAAATTTAAAAAATTTAAGAAATGAATTTAATAACCCCCCATTATATGTTGTTTGAAAATACTCAATATACATCTTCTTTACTTCATGATCTCTCAAACATAGTAGAGAGATGTTATTTAATCAATTTTCATCTTACACGAGTGTACTGAGTATAGGAAACATGAATGATTTAAAATATTAAAAAATATAAACATAAGAAACTCACACTTTCTTTTTCTTCCATGATCTTCTCATCTTCCCATCAATTAATTTCCTTAAATATAAGGTAAAAAAAATAAACACAACCAAAAAATCATTTTAGTAATTTTCAATAAAAACCCACACAGACACACACACTAACATAACAACTTCCTTCTTTTGAAAATATTACCCTATATTCAATCTGTCCCTTAATAGAAAATTAATCACTCTTAAGAATATATATATTCATTTCATTTATGATGTTTTATAAACCTTTAGAAATATAAAACCAATTAATATATAGAGAGTGGATATAAAACCATACCTTATCCTTGAGAAAAATTAGGTTGATCGCCTATCATCAACCACAATAATTGAAATGTTTCATTTGATAGTGGTATGGTAAAACCATCATCCATATGCTTCTTAGTAGGAATCAAACTCAAAACTAAAGACCCACTGATCAAACATTTCATTTATAAAATGGTACATGATATTTATTTTCATTAATTGAGATTATTTTCACATATTTTTGGAAATATTAATCACTCTTTTATCATCTCAACCCATTAACAACAACAACTTCACTTGCGCCTTTAGATATTCAATTTGAGTTATAATATACATAAGTTCAATGTTTTGTTGAGTTCTATCAACATAATCTTCATAGAAAATTATTAATGTAGTATATATGTGTCTGTGTGTTGAGTCAACCATCTGTATCTGAAAATAAAAATCTCCACTAGTGGTAAAACATCTTTTATCAGTACTTAAAGCCCAATATATATTAGAAAATTCATAGAGATAGAAATTTCATTTATTGTAATATGTTCGTTATAAATAGAAAACACCTTGATATAAATTATATTTCTCAAATTTTTAATGATTTTAAACTCCATATATTCACATTTATAATGAGAATGTAATGAGATAACCTAAATGATATCTAGTCTTGAAGAATAAATGTATAAAAATATTCCATTGTTTTTTTTATAATTTTTATATTTATCTATTCACATTTATCGCCATTAGACTATTTTTTCCGAATATAACTAGAGTATAAAAATACTTTATATAAACTATTATAAATTTATTCAAATGTTATTTATCATGATTATTTGGATAAAAAAATGTTATTTTTATCTTAAGAATGATGGAGACCTAATAAATAATCCACGTCTCCCAAAATAAAAAAATGTAAAAAATCTTTCATTGGAGTGGATAAATACTTTTAAAACCGTTTCAATTCATATTAAATATTATATCATCAAAGAAATATAATAAAATTTACTAATATATCCCATAATTCTATAATATAGATGAAGATATTCTCTATTCATTTTTAAAATTCAGAAATTCCAAACAAGGCTCATGATTTGAATACCACGATCTGAGATCGTTTTTAAACACATAATGTAAATTCCTTAACGTTAAAATAAATATATCATTATCTCAATAAAAAAAGTAATTTAGGTTTCTCAATATGAACATCCTCTTTAATTTTACCATTTTGAAAGGTCAACTTTACATCGATTTAACAAAAAAATGTATTATCATTGGAAATTTATAGAAAAAATATCATTTTAGTTTCTATCCTTGTAACTAGAGGAAATTTCTCATCAATGTCATTCCATTCAACAGGAAAATATCACTTATAATCAAGACTTTCTTTGTCTCTCACCAATTATCCATTCTCATTTAAACTGTTATAGGATATCTAATTTTTCCTAATAGTACTCTTTTTATTATATTAGGAACCAAATATCATGTATAGTTCTTCTATATCTAATTTAATTACCTTTTCATTTCTTATTTACACTGTTAAATATTTAACAATTCTCCTATATTCTTTGATTATTCTTTTGATGTCAAGGAGGAATGAGATGATGTTCTATAATACCATCTTATTTAAAGTAATTCACTTTGATCACCAAGGATGCTTTGAAATTGAATCCACATTTTAAGTTATATATGGACTAAATAACTTTATTATTCATCTCATGATAACGTTAAATAATTATTTTCCTCATAAAAATCATTTAAATCATTAAGAATTTTATAATTTTTGGTATGTTTTCAGACAAATTATTCATATTATATATCCCATAAAATATTGGGAATATTTTATCTACATCTATTAAATATTTTTTCAAACACCATTATAATATAAAAATATCTAATCATCCCTAATTCCTTGATGTAGTCCTGATATCCGCTTCTGTTAGGTAGATATCGAATGAAATTTCATTGAGTTCTATTTATTCAAATCTTACAGTGTTTTACCTTTCACTCAGATGATACAATGGACCCAAAAAAACCATAGGAACTTCAACATAGGGATTTATTTTAGTAAATTTCCTGAAAAGTAAAACATAATTTTTGAAGATATAAAAAAATAATTTAAAAGATGAATCACTATCAAAGTATCTTATGTCGAAATTAAATGTGAAATATAATGATCTAAATTTCTTTTGAGACATGTACAAAAGACATCTATTATTATATTTAGTTATTTTTTATAATGTGGTGTACAATACTAATTATGAAAGAAATTCTTCTCTAGATACCATTTCAATGTTTCATTAGTGTACATATCCTACTTATCCATTTTGATCCCCTGAAATGAATATCCCCACTCTATTTCTATATTTAGTTTAATAATATTCGACATGCTTAATTACTATTCGTTATGAATCGTATACATAATTATGTTAACCCGTGTAAATTCATAAATAAATGAGATTAATTACATGTTTACATTCTTCAAGATCATATTTAAAGTCTCTCAAATGATTGAATGAATAATATCTTATTTATGAGAATATTCAATATATACTAAATTATGGGAATAGTTATTATAATTACCCTTTTTAAATGTGAAAAAAATGGAGTTAGAATATCTATTACATAAAAATAATTCAGAAATTTATGTCTTTGAGTAAGCCAGATCATGTCCTTTTATCCAATGTGTCCAAGCTTTCAATGACACAACTCATTCTCCTCGATAAAACCCAAATAACAAAATATTTGAAATTAACATACTTAATTTTCCCATTATTCACAGTCCTCTTTTCATGAAATGACCATCCTTCACACTTTTCACTAATAATTCATCTTTTTTAGAATTCACTCAATTCTCTTCACTAAAAAGCTGAGAAAAAAATGCAAATTTTTCTTTAACCCATCAAAAAGGGTTTTCTCCAATTTCATCTTGTTTTGAATAATATTTATTTTCCAAATCCATTGAATTTTTGTGACACATCAAACATAAATTTAAATAACACCTTTTAAAATTTTATATAAAATTTGAATATTAATTTATTCCATAATATGAGACTAACAACTACTATTTATATTCCACAAAAACTCCTTTTGTAAATCTTTAAATTATTACTACACCATGACTGATTCCACCTATCCATTTATAATTTTATTTAAAATGTTTTCAGTATTATAATATATACTCAAGTGAGTTGAAAAAAATGGTAAGACAATTATCTACATCGTGAAATGGTTCTTCACATATTCCTAAATGTTCTTTCTTGAATTGTAGTTTATTATCAAATTTTAGTTCTAAAATTTATGACTTCATCTGAATTTTTTTCTATGATTTTGAAACATCTCCATTAAATCCTACCTCAAAAATATTCTAGACAAATAAAAATAACTTCCATTGAATTTTTTCCCTTGATTCATTCCTAAAGCCAATCCGACATGAAATAGTTAGAAAATATTTTCTTCACCTTCAAATTTTTATCAAGATAGTATAGCCTATTGTGCACCACATATTTGAAAAATTCTCTTCAATCAATTTTATGAATTTTTTATAGAAACTTATAATATGTTCACGTTTATATCATATATCTTCCTTGATTTTTCCCTATCCATTTCAATCATATTTTTAATTGAAGTTAACACTTTCGAAATTTTTATGTTTCCAGAAAATTTTATGACGCCAAAAAAATAACAAACATTTCATCTGACTTATTATTAATATTTTAATTCAAAAAACCATAACCTTTTTTACCCATTTAATTAGGTAATTATTTAGGAAGACCCTCATTAAGGTTCTTGGATGTTTAAAAATCAAAACATTTCCCTTATGGATGCCCCAATTTATGTAAAAAAACGTATCAAAATTGATCTTCATTCATGTATTTTTTATACTAATAATTATTTTTATGAATTTTCATGGTTATCCTTAATTTAATTAACCTTACCTTATAGATACCCCTTCAAATTATTTTATTTAGAGAGAAATACTTTTTGAACATTCAATTTCCTTCAACAACATTGATTCCTTTTCAATATAGACATAATATTTTTTATTTAAAGTTTAAGAACGAATCATAAAATTATTTCTCTCATTGTTCAACTTTTAAAAATTTAAAAATAATATTTAATATTTCTATATAATATAACCAAATTTATATTCATTTTTATTATCATTTTCATCATCTTCATCATTATTTAATTCTTTTTCATTCACTTTTTAAATCGATAACTTATCCTCTCTATCACATGATGATTACTTTTTAGAATCATCAAAACCACATTATTCATTATAATATTTTGAATCTAAATTTATACTTTTGACATTTTGGAAATTCTTACCATTTACTGTTGACAGAATCATATACTTATTGACATTTAAACATTTATTCTTAGAGAATATTCTTTGTTACTCATATTCATCTTCATTAACAACATCATTAATGAATAAATAATTAAAAGAATTGTTTATAATATATCAATAATTAATGAAATCCAGAAGAATAATACAAAAGTATATTCTTATTAATTTCTGAACAGACATGAGATAATGTTCATGGACTTATCCAATCTAATCTCAATATCATTATTATCATTCGAATTTCCCCCTATTTATTGAATTCACTTTGAATATTCTCATAATATCGTACATTAATATAGATTTCATTTTCATCCATACCCCTATTCTTTATATTTATTCTATTTCTCAATAACTTAGCATTACAAATATAATGAGAATAATATAATGGAAATGTGTTTGGATCAAGATCTTCACGTGTCATTACCTTAACATCAAATCTATATATAAATATACGATGTATCATATATATCATCATGAAACACTCAATTATCTATCCAATTACATTAATGGACCTCACCACTTCTTTAACTCTTGTAAACGAGTCATAAAAAATTTCATCTTTATGTATTCATATGTCTTTAAACTTCAAATTCCAAATCAGTAATTTTTTTTCATTAAATAAAAAAATTTCAATAATAAATGTTTTCAAAATTTCCAAAAATTATAGTGTTTTTATTTATAAATCATAATATAACGAATTAATTATCTAAAATAGATTATTGATACACATTCATTTGATTTCCTTCATTGATTATATTCTTCCTATCAACAAATGTCTTCATTGCACCTTATATACTAGGAACAAGCCATTTTTTAGTAACATCAAGAACAAATAAGATTATTGGTAATATTTTTGGTGTTGTAATATCATTTAATATGTTATATTTATTTTAATAATACTTTATAATACAATATTTATTCACTGATTTAATATAATTTATTATAGATATAAAAATTCAAAACCGATTTGTACATCAAAACTAAGATTACTTTTCACTTTCAATTTCAAAAATACTATATATAATTAATTTAAACCCATAATATATCTATTATAAGAAATATTTATACCCTGATATGAATATGAATTAACATTATATAGTATTTACTATGAAGAGAGTGGGTTTCTAAAGTAGTGAATCAACCACTTTTATGTTTTTCAAAACACATATACTTTTTTATTAGTTAAGATGATTATAAAATATGTATTTTTATGTGTTAAATATTTTATACCTACTTTTAATTAATTAAATCAATTAATATAGTGGCCACAAAAACCTAACAAAGTAATAATAGTGGAAAAAATGATTTATAATGTTCATCGTCTAAAATAAATGGTTTCATCCTTGGAATGATTTTTAAATTGAATAATCAAATGTATACATTAATCATCATGGTTATAACATTTATGGTTTATCATTAATGTCATATTATAATCAATTGTCTCCAAAATTATGTATTTTGTTATCATATAATAACAATAAATTTTTTCAATAGATTAACTAACAATTTCTTTCAATATCAAGGAAGAAACTCTTAATCCATTATAGATGAGTACTAAATCATATTTAATTATTCAAGAATTTAATTGTTAAAGAAAATAATGATAAAAAAATCCATGATAAACCAATATCTTATATTACATTCCTCTAAAAAGTAATGATTAAAGAAAAACATTTTCATCTATAAAAAACATTATGAATCATAGAACATCACTGCACAATCCATAGTAGTATTAAAGGAAATCAATATTCAAATAAAAATATTTAAAACCAAATAAATTTATTAATGAAGTTCCTATACCATCATTTAAACTATTGTGTGTCTTATTCAACTTTAAACATTAACCAAAAATTCCTTATTTCATGCAATGACATTTTTATTTTGTAATGTATAATGTTAAAAAATTATATTTTATCCTAAAACAAATAACTAAATTACTTAGGGTAGTTGTGGTTAAAATAAAAAAGAACAGAGGTATGACATGTGACTATGTATTTGAATAATTATTTAGGGGACACCAAATTTTTCATAGAAATAGAAAACAAACAAATCCTATCATAAGTTAGTGATAATAGAGGTAAAGGTATAATAATTTATTTAATTTAAATGTGTATTACATTTATAGGTGTGTTAGGATTATAATAACTCAAATTATCTAAATCTATGAGTGGTTGTTTTGAGATTCAATGATTTGAAAGATTCCTTGGCCTAGTAATCAAACAATATTCATTTAAAAATTATATTTTTGATCTATAATTTTATATAACTATGATTTCAATAATATTAAATAGAGGGAACCAAATGGTTTTGTAACACCCTATACTAAATTTTGTTTATTTCCTCTCACTATAAACCTATGTTCTAATAATTTATATGGAGGATAATAAATATTTTTAGTCAAAACTCGATCCAATCACAACTTATAAAATAAAATTAAATCGAAAAATCAAAATAATGATTGAAATAACATCATCCAAAAAAACTACACAACTTACAAGATAATAAGTAGAAATAAACCATAGATATTGATATTAAGGACTAAAAATTTCAAAATACAACAAAACACTTATATCTGTGGAGATATGATTTTTTATATATATTCGGATGGAATTTCACTTGAAATAAAACACAATCCACTTTTTAAAAGAACTTATGTTAACCCCATAGGGTTAGATTTAAGTTCGTGTAAGAACTCAAGACACATTGAGTGGGGGGTGGGGGTGAGGGGTTGAATCAACGTGTAAGAATATGTTAATTTTTACATTATTTTGTGTTATATTCTATTGATAGAATAAGAATTATTCAACATATTTCTTCCTCAAATTCATCCACATCAAACATAACATACATATATAAAATATAAACTATAGGATAAAACAAATTTTAATTGTTTCACCCACATTAGACTATATCCACGGATGAAACCCTCATAACTGTATTGACAGAAAAATAATCCACAATAAATTTCACTTTGGTGGATTCAAAATTTTGGCATGTTAAATCCTTACTAATGCTTACTATCTATATAGGTTTATGTATAAACTAATTGTTAACCAATTATCACTGACTCTTATTCTCCTCTACACAATTCATTAGTAAAAGTATTTTTTATATAATTTTAGATATCTCCTTTGTTAAATTACATGAAGGTTACTTCTTAAATATAATTTTATATGTTAAACTATGTTATAAATCCTTTAGGAAATACTTCTTTGTAATGAAATATCTACTTCCATTTCAATTGACTTATATATGAAAATCAATATTGGAATAGTTAACACTGTTATATTCAATAATTATGCACACTAACATCCATGATAAATTTAACCAACAATGAAGCATGATCGAAAATTATTACTCTAAATATAATTATTCTAATATTTTAAATATTTTTATGTATGTTATGTCTATGTTTCTTCTCTTCACATATACACAACAGATTTACTCTTCAAAATAAATCTTCAATATATTCAATCTAGATGAAAAAATATTCTTCATGAATCTATATATTAAATTAATCAAAATGTTTTTGAAATATTTATACCTTAATGGAATACACAATTCCTCTTCTTGATTATATATATTTTTTCACTTCTATAAATATTCTTTTCTTCAATATACTTTGTTCATATTCTACCAAGTTCTTCAGCATTGAATATTTTTTGAAACTAAAATTCAAAACTCAAATAAATACCTTAATATTTTATCATTAATTCCATCTCTTGTAGATCCAACCATTAGTTAATCACCATATAATTTTAATTCATAGTTATTAGTTTCATATACAACCATTAAACTACCATTTAACTGCCATATATTCATTCTATTCATTTTTTTATAATACAAAAATCACATTTCGACATACCTATTTGCAATGTGATGATTTTGTTTGAACATCTATTAATTTCACCTAATAAGAAGAAATAAGTAACAATTATCCATGGAATAATCCTCTTTTAGAAAATATGAGTTATGGCACAATACTCATTCAAGGATTGACCAACCCAAAGTTCTAAAACCATTAAAATATTCTTAGTATTGCTTCATTGAGTAACCAATATAATATTATTTGGTCCACTCCAATCACATTTAAAATTTATTCTATTATATAATGGTCATTTATCCATTTAACTAATACATACAAAACTTGAAATCCAAAAAAAAATATCAACTAAAAACTTTGTGTTATGGCCATGACTCAGATGTTTCAACCAACCATTTTATCAAATTTAGAAAAAGGATAAAACCTTATGATCTAGAGTAAAAACCTTAAAAATTAAATTACATTTGAAAAATTTATATTATAGTAGAAATAATGATGTGGTAAATTTGTCTTATGTCATACTCTTTAAGTTTGATGATCGATCAACCTTATTTTGATTATATTTTTAGAGTTGTAACTTGTAGTGTGGCATAAAACCCATAAATCACAATACTAAAATTGATGAAATCATATGTATTCCTAGAAAAAATCACATGTATGATAATAATTGTTTGGTATAACCCCTCGAGTTATAGTTTTGGTAATTGCTTCATAAAATCCTTTAGTTTCATTTGCTCCAAATTGATTTGAAAATATATAAACTAGTTCTCATGACATAAAATAAAATCTTAGTTGGCAATAAAATACTACATTAAAAACCAATTGTTTAAATATTCACACCTTTGTTTTTTATCCATACATTGATCCTCACTACTCAATACATGAGTTGTTCATTAAATTTCTCCATCTATAGGTGGCACCCCCCAAAACATTGTATTTTCTACTTTTGTGTTTATAATGTTTCTCTAAGTAATTATACACCATTAGATTCTTCTTAATAGAAAACAATTCCTATAATCATGTGATCCCTCACATCTTCATAGGTTGTGAAAATCAGGAGAAAATTTTACCTTTTGTTCGGGAGGTATTTTTGGGAAAATATAATAATTTCTCTTTGACGATGATCTCGTATACTTTTTATGACCACTCTATTTGCCCTATAATAGTATTTTTTCAATAGGATAGTTGTTTGGTGGAAATATTATCCATTCAAACTTCCACCGAGTATTTAATATTTAATTAGTTAAATGTTAATTTATTCACACATTTTATTTAAATGGTTTCTTTTAAAATGAGCATCGTTATGAGATTATATATAATTGATTGAGTATGAAATCGGATGGGGGGTCCAAGAAGAGGCATAAATTTAATGTGTAGACTGTGGTCAGGCATGGGCCTGATTTATTTTATATTTCTATTTTTATAGGTCCTTATGTTTTCATTAATTTTTTTTCCTTCTCATTTCAATCTTCCCCTTCAGCTTGTCATGTATTCCCAAGATTGATCCCTCCATTGGGGTCTTCAACTGATAGAGGGATATGGATGATGCACCCCTAGGGGTCTATCCAAGGTCGTAATAAGAGCGTTGAGGCTACTAATGGTTGATTACGAATGATGGATCAGTGGGTTAGAAAAAAAAAGAAATATTGTTTAAATGCTTTTACCCAATCCTCAATGATTACTTATTTGTTGTTTTAAATCCTATTTTGTTTTTTGGGAGCACATGGGGATCGATCTATGGATTTGGGGTAAAAATAGTGTTTTTGTCTGTTTTAGGGGGTTTTGTTTGGGAAGATTCATGTACATGGCATGTGGTCTAGATAACTCATTCTAGGTGTTCTTTATTTTTGGAGAAGATGGGTTTTTGGGGCTACTCACTTTGTACTAGGGTTGAACCATGTTATGTGGTGACCCGATGTTTTTTGGGGCACATGGACATGTAGGTTTCAAAAACAGATCTAGTGTGAGGTATACAGCTAGAGGTCGTGTACTATGCTTGGCCTTAACATGTGTGAGAGTACATGTCCCTGTATAAAACTGGTCTCCCCATGTGTGGTACATGCTATTTATAGGTAGTAAAATCTATGTAATTTAGTGATATACATGTTTAGTTGGGCTCAGGTACATATAATGGTACCCATGTTGGGTTACTCCCATTTTACTGATCCATAACACTATGTACTCTAAAAAAGTACAAGGTAATTTTCTAGTAGAATATAAATATGGAGGAACTTTGGGGTTATACATCATATACCCCGAAGTACACTCCGTTCACTTTTATTTCCATGGTGTTTTTGTATGATTTTCATATTAGATTCATAATTGGACATAATACGTGTCACCTTTATGTGTTTTTACATGTAGATCATGATAAAAGAATCCTTTTAACATTCAAATGGTATTTTGATGGTGTTTTGGACTAGGAGAGTTTAGTAGGTGTATTTATATTAGGATTGGTTTCATAATTATCCTGGAGTTCAGTTGTAAGATGAAATGACTAGGTGAGGGCTACAATCTCATTAGTTAGAATGGATTGTGGATTCCATGATGTTTTTAGGATCATTAAGATAGACCCAATAAGGTTGTATTATATAATATCTTTGAGGAGCTATTATTTTGTCCCTATGTGTTGGGAAAAGATTCATGTGGTTGGAGTAGTTGTGCCTTAGATTTTTTGTTCAAGGATAAGAGATGTAGGAGACATTGGTATGGGTTGATTCCTTTGGATGGAGGTTATATTCAGGGAACATTGAGAAGTAGATACAGGTCTATGGAACCCATTTTGTATTCCCTACTATTGTTTCTATTGATTGAGTTATCACTGATTTCTATAGTTTTCAATTGATAATGCTCTTATTTCATGGTTTGACATGAGTCGGGGAGCACATGTTGAGCCATTCTTTCATGGTGTTCATGAGGACTATTGAAAATTACCTTCTAAGGATGTTTGTAATTTTCATTTCTCTTGGGTTGTTTTGTTGATCCCGGATCAGATGATGGATATTGAGGGACTTTTGATATTTTTATGGACAAGACATGTCTCATTCTTTGGATGATATAGAAGAACCCATAGTTTGATGTATCCTTCTGTTGTGACCCTAGGGTATGTGAGATATATAGGTTTTCATAGCCCTAGAATATATCATAGAGAAACCATAGAGGCTAAATTGCTGGAAGTTGAGTTATAGGGGATAGAAAGAGTCCATATGTTTTTTTGTCCTAGAGTAAATTAGGGCTACTAGTAAATATATTTTGATATTGGGTTCAATATTTGGATAGTCCCACATTCAACTGGACTTTGATGATCATGTTTGAATGAATTTATTCACAAGATTTTGGTTTGAGGACGATACCCATATGATATAATGGATTGGGTCTTGGCTTTGAGTTTTGATCTAGTTCTGTACTTTGTTGGATAACTATGTGTAGATAGGATTAATGATATAATGGGTGATCAAGATGAGTTAAACCACCTATATTTGGGTGTTTATCCCAAATAATGTAGCCTCAATCTCATTAGGTGCTGAGGAACTCAGGGAGTGGGGTTTTCCATTAGGGAAGTGATGCAACTCTTGAACCTATGGAGACTATGAGATCATGGGTTTTTGTAAAGATTCCACCTATTTTTGGGTACATAACTGCTGGCCAATTCATTTTTGGGATATTCGAGACTAACAATATCTCTAGTTATGTTATCCTATATACTTCTTTCCCATGTTCAGATTATTCCATTTGACCCCTAGAGCCTTAAAGATACAATTATTCATGAGGATGACAAATTTTATACGCTATGTACTTATATTCATGAATTTTATGTTTATATATCTTGGATATCATCTATAGATCTTTCACACATTCCATTTTCATGTGGAAATGTGATCCACATGTTGTAATTTACCCTTAGTGCGGGATCGAGTTGTGGTATATATACCTTATGTTTCAGTATATTTCTTAAGGATTGATAATTTATATATTTTTTATGCATTCATTTATGAATTTTTATTCCCAATGTTTTAGTCTTTATCCCATATGAACATATCACATTTGCCTACACTGGTTATGAAATAAGATTATGGGTCCATTTTTGTGGGTGTCCTATTGAGATTTATTTCCCACCTAATATATTTTCACCTTAATGTTCATTTTGACCTAATGTTTGTCTTCAAGTGGGGGAATAGGTTTTTTTTCCAGTGTCTATGGATGAGGCCCAATGTTTCTTGATAATGAAAAGGCACTCTTGTAGCGTCTCATGATCACGAAGGTTCATCTTAACCATTACGGAGACAGGGTATAGGGATAGACATGGCATTCGTAAATTATCCTATTGTATTTATGTTTAGTTTGATTATTTTGTATATGTTGTCGGCCTAGTAGGAGACTAATTTTTCTAATTTTTTAATTCTTTGAGTATGTATGACTATATGTTTCATTTCATTTACTATAAAATCTTATTACTTAATTTTATTTATTATTTGTACTATGATGTTCATCCATTTGTATTAGTTTGTTTCTTTTATACTTTTATTATAATCTGAATGGAGGTTATAGTAACCCCACTACTCATTTTTTGACCCCTATTATTGGTTATCATCCCCTAGAATTCGAGGAGGTGTACTTGAGGACTTGTGGAGAGCCAGATTAGGTGACATGTAAAGTCAACCTGGGAAGTTTCACCACAAAATCGTATTATAGGTGTTTGGTTTAAAGATTTGGGGAGTTAGTATACATGTGTTCTAGGAGTGTGTCAGATCTTGTGATGTATATCAGGATGGTGTCACGAACAACATTCCTGAGAGGATGTGTAAGTTTGTAGGGAATGATATAACAAATTATTGGATTCTCTTTTTAAGGGTTTGGGATTTCACATATTGTGGTGTGCTTTATTTTCGGATTTAAAATTATTCTATTTTTTATATTTTACCTTGGAAAATAGTCCTATGTTAATGTATCATTCTATGTTGGTAGTATTCCCATGACTTATGCTTAAATATTATGTTTTCCATGATGATGGAGCTTTAGTAGTTTAATGTTTCTCCCTCAAACAATATTTTGTGTCACATATAGGTCACTGATGGGGTTTCACTTATTTAAACCACTTGTATATATTTTCATCTGATGAAAATCCATGTGGATCATATGGAAACATGATTGACGGTGATGTAGCTATAATCCCTTCATCAAGGTATGCATAAAATCCTTATTGGGTCATTATGGGCTCTAAGAGCCCTGTGGGTGGCTTGATGAGGGAAATGATGCATGGGAGATTTTTTCATTCGACTCAAGCTTCATTAAGGTGTTGGCTCTATAAAATTCCCTTCTCGATATTTATTGGGAGGGAGTTATTCCTTCCATGTGTTATTTGGGAGTTTGTTCAATGCATCCCATGTGATTACTATCACCAATAGATTGTCTATCCATTAAAATTCCTTCTTAGTGGGTTTTCATAGGTATTCTATCACCAGGGTTTGGCTAGGAATGAACATGATTAGTGTTTGAGAATTAGTGCACTGAGAGTTTTTTCTATCTCATGAATGTCTTGAAAGGGTAGGTTCAGTTGGTTTCCTAGACCTACTCATTTTTTTCCACACCATAGGTATCACAGATAGATCATGGTCGGACTCTTATGGTTTTGGATAGACACTTGAGTGGATGGTAGTCAAGTGATTGATCAAGTCGTGAGGGATATGACTTGTTCATAAAAAGGATTGTTGAAGGTGCTCTGGTTTATTAGAACTAACTTGAAAGAGTAGCATAGTCTATGGTTTTATGCATGTTATACTAGTTTTGTTAGGACATATCCTTGGTAAGTTAAAGTCCTAGTGCTCGTTTGGGAGATGTGTAAGGAAATATTTGTAGTAGGGTATCTACTACAGGCTATCATAAGTTGTTGACCTCATTTTATGCTTTTTAGCATAGTTTTATATGTTCTATTTGACTGATGAATGAGAGTTAGTTGTTTTGAGTTTTCATGAATGAACAAAGGTGTGGAATGTTTGGACACATCTATTCATTAGTTTTGATGTTGTATATAGAATGGTATGGGTAAATTTTTTTCATTCATACCAAGGTGAAGATAAGAATAATCATGTGGTGCGGAGCATCAGATCAATAATTTTGAATGTATCCGGTGTTGGTAAAGAGTTATGGATGATGTAAGAATAGATATTGGATGGTCAAGATAGCGCTGGATATACCAGTTTTTGGGTGAGATTATGGATATTTGTTAATCACTAATTATTCTATGGGGGGAGACACATTTTTTTGGGATTTTTTGATTCCCCTTATCGAAATGGGTTGTTAAATGTTGAGAAAATTTGAATATTTTGTTTCCAGAAGTGTTTTAGGGAGAGAACAAAAATTTATCCAATAAAATAATGTTGGATAATTTATTCTACCATTCTACTGGTCCCAAAATTTTGTTTTTACCCTAAGATAATATTTTTGGGAAATCTTAGCCCTTCTAATTTTCACCAAATATTAAATAATTAATTAATTTAATACTAATTTTTTCATAATTGTTCATTTTTTTATATAATTAAAATATAGTGTGCGATTGAAATTTTTTCGCAGTGATTTAGTCCAAAATAAGGTGTTTTTACTAGAAAGGCCATAATCTCATCATGGGAATATGGTTGGGCCCTATTTCTTTTTTTTATTTCCTTCCATTTACTTATTATATATTTTTTTCATTTTATCTCATTCCCTTTAGGGACATTGTATTTCCACATGGTATTCCCCTATTTTGGTTCTTTAAAAAACAGAAGTAGATGGAGAAAAAAGGGAGAGGGAGAGGGAGGAGGTGCTACTAGTGGTTCATTCACCTCCCATATTAGAGTGTGGAAGTTTTGGGTGGGATATTTAGCACGAAGCATTCGAGGTTTCCTCCAAATGGTAGGCCAATTTTAATTTTATTAACCCAAATTCTCATATATTTGTTTTCATGTTTTAAAATCTTTTTTGGGTTTTTGGGGACCCTGTGGGGTTTATTTGTGAATTTTGAGGAGGAATTAGGCATTTCTATCTAATTTTGGGGTTTTCCATTTGAGAAGACCTATGATAAAAAATATATGGTTCAATGAACCTGCACTATGTGTTCTTCATATTCATGGAAGATGAGTTTGAGGGACTTTATACCATGTACTAGGGTATAATCCATGTAGTGGTGATGTAGGGTGTTCTTGGGGTACATTACTGGGTAGGGTTCACGACTAGATCCCTTGCAAGGTACATGGATAACAGTTGTGTAATGTGAAATTCATGACATTATGTTGGTGTACAAGGATAAGAACATCGATGGTGTCATGAACCGGCTCAGTTACCTTGGTAACCCAATAACTGACCCTGCCCAGACATAGCCTGAAGGGAGTTCATGATCCCCCTGGGTCGACGGCTAGCACCTGGCATAACACAACATGCATGTTGGAATAATTTTTCCACTAACAATGTGGAAGAAAAGAAACAGTACAATATGAATATCAAAAGAAACTTTACTAGGAGTAATATAATAGAAGTCAACAAGGCATAAACCATCCAAATGCACTACAACCAAAGTACCAAAATAGGGAAAACATCCCAAGTTCTCGAGGAAGACAACTCACCAAGCCCAATGCTGAATAGTTGGATCCACCTCAAAGAGAACCCTTCCCTTTGTTCGAACCTAGGAGAAGAAAGTCCATAATCACCTGAAGGGAAAAGTAGGGTGTAGGCCTATGCCTAGTAGGATACCACCAAAATTCCATAACATATGCAAACTATTGATCATCCAAATAAAATATTTCAATTTTCAAAATAAACATGTTTGGAAATTAAAAATAATTTTTAAACAATACATGTTATACATTTTCAAAATTATGGAATATACATTCAATGCAAATGATTTACTTTACAAGAGGTGGAATATTTCTTTAACAATGGTGTAGACGCCGGAAAAGTCCGTTGCTCCCAAACGAAGCTCCGGATGCGGAAAGCGAGGTCATATTTGGAGTCGGAAGGATGTTTCGGAGGGCCCGGAGGCCTTGCGCGGAATTTCAGAGGCACGCGCGCAAAGGTGATGCCCCGCGCGGAAAACCCCCGGGATGCGCGCAATGCGCCGGCTCGGTGCGCAATTCTGCGCGCCGCGGGTCCGCGCGCCTCCCTTACGCGCCGCGCCCGATTCCGCGCCCGCGAGAAGAATTTCGCGCTCGCACCCGGGATTCCGCGCCCGGGGTTGCCTATAAATACAAGGCGACCCCCAACGTTTCAAAGGTTGCTGGAAGTCGAAACGTCTCCCGTGCGCGCAATTCAACCCCTTCCGCGCGCAATGACGAACTTCAGGTAACCTCCTTTCTTTCGCGCAAGAAAGCCTCGGGGTCCGCCTTCGCGCGCAATCCCCGCTGGCTCCTTTCATTTGAATAAACACTCACCCTAAGGCCTTTGCGCGCAAAAGAACCCGCTTGCGCGCAATTGCCCCGGGGTGCGCGCAATCCGGCCCGATTGCGCGCACCCCCCTTCTTTCAAGTGGCCATTCATTAGAGAATGAGCCGTTGCCCCCGCGCGCTATCCGAAGCCCGGTGTGAGCAATCTGAAGCATCTGCGCGCAAGGCGCTGGCCCAATTGCGCGCCAGCCGTCCCGATTGCGCGCCGGCCCGCAGTATTGCGCGCAAAGCTTCCTTTTTGCGCGCAATCTGCCAGGGTCGCCCCCGTTGACCTCCCAAGGTTACCCGCCTGTGTGGCACCCGATGATTCTCATCCCGGGTGCCCGCACCGTGCGTTGTCTTCCCGTGCGGCCCTCCAGGCTTGCGCGAAGTGACACGCACCTATGTCCAGCATGACGTTAAACTGCATATATGTCCAGCATGACGTTAAACTGCATACTCGTCCAGCATGACGTTAAACTGCATATACGTCCTGCACGACGTTAAACTGTACATCGTCCGCGCTGCAAGACGTTAAACTGCCAAGTGCTTCGTCCGGCAACCTATGCCCAGCATGACGTTAAACTGCACACCCGTCCAAGCTGCACGACGTTAAACTGCCTAGCCCCCATCGTCCGTGCTGCAAGACGTTAAACTGCCAAGTGCCTCGTCCTCAACACATGACGTTAAACTGTACTTCGTCTGGCAAGACGCTAAACCGTCCGCAACCTGATCCCGTGCTCCGCACGCAGGGTCTCCCCCGGTTTGGACGTGGCCCCCACCCGCTCGTCTCTGCAGGGATGTCGGGATTGTCCCCCTTTTGGGACGATTTAATGGGAGTGGCTTTTCCCTACGGGGGCAGGGTATTACAAACCCCTAGTTTCTCGTGGGAGGCTGCACATGTGTATCTCCATTGCACCTCCCCACTGCCGAAGCCAGTAGAGGGTCTGACTGGGATCGAGGTGTCTTTTGCTTTCGGTCCAAGTCCCTTCCAGCTGAGTTTTGCAGCATCCGGGCTGCCCCAAGTGCGTAAGTCCTGACAGATTGAACTACGTGGACTTTGATCCCTGTCTTCTATACAGGGTACGTAGGAAGCCTCCCTGAGGCCCAAGCCCACCACCTGGTCGTTCCGGTCGTATTTACGTCCGTTCGTCCATCAGTGGACCCCTCCAGGGTTCACGCTTGCGTTGATTCACCTATGAATCCGCCCCTGTGGGAGACCGCCCGTGTGTATCTCCACGGTGCCTCCCCACAGCCCCCCTTTTCCATTTCCCCTTTTATCGTCCAGCATGACGTGAAACTGTGATCCACCCGGCCGTTCCATCCCCCTCCGTGCGAGGTGGTTCGGTTCAATCCTCCGCCCGGCGGCCTCGACCTCTTCGTGAGTCGGCCTGCCGACGTCCAGCATGACGTTAAACTGTATGCCCGAACTACGTTGACTTTGATCCGTGTTAACGCGCGGTACGTAGGAAGCCCCTCTGGGGTCCAAGCTCTTTACTCCATCATCCACCCTGATCCTTACCCGGGCCGCCACATCCCGGTGGGGTCATGCCACTTCACTCCACTCCACGTTACTTGGGAAGCCGCCCATGTGCTGGCCCCAGCGTCGGAGGTTCCCCGCAAGGGGTTCCGTCATCTGATCCACTTTTCGTGTTGATCGGTCCGATGCCGTCCCCGCTGGACGTTAAACTCGCGGCATACCCCGTGTTAAACACGGGAAGCTGAGGAAAACCTCAGGTGACACAGTTCCCCGCACCTAGTACGGGATGCCTCAGGCCATCGTGCCTTCGAGAAGCCCTATTAGGGACGGAAGACAGACGTGCAGAGCCGCAGTGTTACAACACGCCCCCAGCACCCAGAGCCACCCGGCCTTCTCACCGTAGGTTGCTGCCCCGCCCAGACTCCTTGGAACGTCCGGGCGGAAGCAGCGTAATTAACCGGTGTCCATGAAGATATGGCGCCGGGAACGAGATTCACGAACATTCTTAAGTCTATGAGGGAGACCCGGATTAGGCGACAAGTTCCGAGGAGACGTCCAAGGAAGGAGAAGCCGACATCCCATCATCCCGGTTTCGATCAAGGAGCAGACGCCCCTGAATAAGGGACGGATGCCGCCCGCCCTTGGAAAGCGGGACTGCGGGACCACAAGCCGCGCGCCCATCCCCTCGGGTTGACGGGTGCACGCGCGAACGCGTCCTGGCGGAACAGCGTAACCCGACGCACATCCGCACCGAAACAAATGGATTAAGTGAAACATTTATATAAATAGTTAATTTAAATTTATCAGACATGTAAAGAAGTTCCAATGAACATTGGCATACATTTATATCTCAAATATAAATAAACAAGCAAGCAACATGGTCATCTACCATAAGGTATGATATTATTAACCAGCTATTAGATTATGCACTCTCTATGTGAACTCAGCAAAATGTGTATAGACATGTCCCTATGAAACTGGTCAAATGAGACTCATCACCAACCGGTCGGTGATGTAACCCACTACAACTATGTTTTAGAACATTTTCGTAGTGTAGAGTTTATCCAAATAACTCAATAACTACCTAAGGTTTGCATGTGATATTACATGATGGGAAAAGTATTTTAAGATATCTTTCCAATATGATCAATCCCATTCTTCAAATTACAAAGTTCCAATTTAATTCTATTTAAAATCAAAAGATATTTTATTCAAAAACATGTTTTTTCACCTGATAAAAGCATTGGGTTTCTATAATATCATTTTAATCCATTTTCACCAGTTTAAAATCCATTCCAAACCAATTCTGTCGTTACAAAAAAATATTCCACAATTAAATCCATCAATTTAATTGAAATAATTCTCATCCAATCTATTATTTAAATTAAAAATTTGAATCATCCAATTTCCAAAAACACACACAATTCAATGGAATTGGGGGTTTTCCAAATTTACATGCCAAAACCATTTCAAATATCTTGATTCACTGGAATGGATTTTTATCAAATTAATTAAAACTAAATTTGAGCAATTTAATTTATATCAAAAATTGTGATAAATCTAGTAATACAAGGATAATAAAATTTTCTAATCAGAACAGAACCACGCACGTCAAGGTTGCTGATGTCAATGGTAATGATAAGCCACCCATGTGGTTCAATACACCTCAACACAACCCAATTTTCTTAAGCAACAACACACTAAAGTTTGATGTTCATCAAGGGGTCTAAGAACCAATGTAAGCTATTTTATTTAAAAAATAAATAAAATATCACATGTGATAACACATTCTCTCACTTTGATAATATTTGGATTATCATTTGTTGTCAATCCATTTTCTTGAAATTATCCTTTAATAGTTCATGAAATTACACGCTGATAATTTTATATTTCATAAAATCATCATTAACATCCAAATTAATTATAAAAAATATCTATCTTACTATATATATATATATACCCACACACAGACACGAATATATATCTCTCTTTTGATAATCAAAATAAATAACATTAGATAATTTTAATAAATTATCCCAAGTGGGTTTATCGATATATGTATATATATATATACCATTTGATAATTCATTGTCTTTTGATAATCCAAATAAGTATTATTGGATTATTTATTATAAATTATCCTTCATTATTTTAATTATTATATTCTAATAATTATCCCTAAAAAATTTAATGAAAATATACTTTAATAATTTTGAAAAAAATATCCTTCGATAAATCATTGAAATTATCATTTTCTAATTTCATTTAATATTACCTTGAAATTAACATGTGATCATCATTTCATAAAACAAATACTATCTTTAGATAATTTTGTGCAATTACGTTTAGATAATTATATGAATTAATCATTAACTAGTTCTTCAAAATATTACTTGGACAATTTTTATAATTATGCAATTTGATAATTTCATTGAAATTATCCTTTAATAATTTCTATAAATTACCTTCGATAATAACATGTAGTTATTCATAAAAAAGGTAATTATTATTTTCGATTTTCAATAATTTATGCATTAATAATTCATGATTTTACATGTTAATAACTTTATCTATATAAATTATCCCTAACGGTAAAATTTGATTATCAAAAAATATATATAAATATATATATCTTTTTATAATTTAGATTAAAATTATATTTTGATAATTTTACATGAACTATATAAATTTAAATTAGGTTTACTTAATTTTTTTAATGAAAAATAAATCCCAAATTTTTTTATTAATTTTAGAATAAAGAATAATTGATGAGTAAATTAAAAAATGAAACAAATAAAGCAAACCTAGTATAAATCACCTCGGGAAGGAAGGAGGAACCATAAACACTTTTCCAACCCAAAGGAAGAACCCAGAGAGATCAAAGGAGGCTCTCAAAAGTAGTTTCAATGTCACTTGAAGATGATAAGATCATTCAACAATGATTAATCAAATAATTTGGGTACTTTAAAACTCCAAAGATGTGTAACCATGTTCTATTATTAAACTGCTAAAAAATTCATTATTCAACACAAAATATAATGTGAAATTGTTGATTTTTTCCATTTAAGGTTCTCATAATTTTAAACTATCAAAATGGTCCATAAATTTGGTTTTTTGAAGGTTAGGTGCGTGATAATTGGAGGTGTGGCGTAAGTTGGTAGAAGATAAATATAATAGGGTGATTTTTAATTAATTAATATTTTAATTATTTTACATAAAAATTAAATGACACCATACATCCATTACGCATTATATTACTACTCCGTCTAGGGTAAACACCTCGTTCTGGATCTGACAATAGTCTCATATTTCTCGTCTAACACACTGTTTGAGGGATATTAATGATGTAATGATTATAAATTGGAATAATTAATTAATTAAAATAAAAAACATTTGTTTTGGAAAGTGATGCATCCAAACACCCTACTCTTACAAATGTTATACCTTGTTTAGGTTAAAACCACTCATTCTGAACCCATCAATGGCCATATATTTATCATATGATGCACTCTTCGAGAGAATTTTATTTAGTTTTAATAAATTATATATCAAATATTATTTAATAACTTTATCTCATGAATGAGACATGAAAATTTCTGATTCCTTCGAATGTAATACCCCAGCTTGGGTAATCCCCACACTTCTGACATAACAGCGGTCTGAGATTTTTCAAACGATGCGTCGTTTTGAAGTTTTTTAAATCATTTGATAAAAACTTTCACGATAAATATATTCTGTATAATAATTTTATTCCATCATTTCTGAGATTTTTTAGCCATCAGAAACTCATAATTACTTATTTTTTAACTCATAAAATATTTAATTGAATATTATGATGTGTTAATAGGGTGTTTTACCATTCCACAATGTGTTTAACGAAAAATGAAACTTTTCACTTATAAAACATTTTTTGTCATTTAATGAAACATATTAATAATTTAACAGAAGAGGGTTTATCAATACCTAAAGTAGTTATGAGATGTTACAACCTCCCCACCATAGGAACTTTGTGACCCTAGAATGACTACAACGAAACCTCCACCTCAAAAGACAAGGCCATTGATCTTTCGTCGGAGCCTCCCTCTCCCACATCTTATAAGAATTAAAACCCTCTCTCTATATCACATAGACTAGATTTATTGTCCTCCCAAGAAGTACATTGGTCTCAAAATCAATAACCATGACTGGTCCTTTAGTTAATGATAAAATAGGTTCCACTTCAAGTTCACACCTACTCAGAACATGAGATGGGTCAAATAAATTCCTTCCAAGTAGAGATATATGATACATAATTTGTATCAACATTAGTTGTGGTGTTATTGATAAATGGTAATAAAATTTCTATACCTAATCATAAACCTTATAGAATTCCACAAAACAAAGAGTAAGCTTCCCTTACCTCCCAAGCCCTTGATGACCCAACCAGGGTGAAACCTTCAAGAATACATGGTCAAAAAACTAATAGTTCATGTCACCAAATGTCTTAGTGCTTCCTGAGTGCAAAACCCATTGAAATTTATGGAAATCTAGAATTATATCCTTCCTTGTTCCTAATAATGAAACATAACAATTTCAATAACACAGAACACCCTCTCTAGAGAATGACAACTAGCCATCAGTCTCCCACCATAACGAGAGTCTCTAATACTTATAAAGTTCTTCAAGAATATTCTATTTCTGAAGATTCATCTCAAGAAGAGAATATTTCATAGAAAAATTAACATTCATTGAGGAGAGAACTAACACCACCCAAGGTGAAATACTTGGGTGAATAAAGGATTTTTTAAGAAGGTCATCCAACCGGGACAATAGTTCTTTCAGTTCAACTTGAGCCATTAGGTAGGAGGGAAAAGAAATTGGTTCAGTACCATAAATTACGTAAATAATAAATCAACCCCCATTCTCGTAGAAAACTAGCTAATTACAAAAGAAATACGTTTGGAAACTCAATAACGAATTTAGGGAGATGACCACTCATTGATTCCTAATCAAGATAAAAAATAAACACTGATTTAACTTTACCAAACTCTAGATAAGAAGTTCTGACTATGATCAACCTTGGGTCACATTCTTCTTGAAGGAAAAGAGGCACACCACTTGGTGTTGTAATGTAGATCCATCGAAGATAATAATCAATCCATGTTTTTTTGAAAATGATCCAATCCATCCCGGATATGATGTTATGAAATTTCTAGTCGACTACCAAAAAACTCCAAGAAAGATTGGCAACTGATAGAGGGAAGACACTTGAGGGATTATGAACATCTTCCTCTCTCTTTATTCCAAGGGGTATAATAATATACTTTAAAGAAGATAAAATCTCCATAGGATGATTATGTAGATTAACAGTACGAGTTGAAATCAATGAGTGAGATGCAACAATCTAAAAAAGAATAGTCACTAACAAAAAATATATAGTAACATTACAACTCACAGTTTTTGGACTAGTATCTTCCTCCTCTGGATACCCTTCAACTATATGATGAAGCTTCATTCAGGATGCCTCTCGTTGGAACCCTTTTGTATGTGATGAATTTGATTACCCCATATTTTTTATAGTGTTGATGATCACGTGCCACTGCGTGGAGTGGAATTTTTTTTGAAAAACTTCTGGATGTTCCTAAGAATCCACAAGAGACATAGTTCATTCAACTTACTCAATCTTGGAAGACCCCACAACTTTAGAGAACACCATTGACTCTGGATTGAATTATTTTGAAAAAATAACCATCCATTACTTAAAATCTAAGCCCTCAGTTTTCTTTTTCATCACTATCATGTCCCACCATCTCCTTATTGGTCCCTCCTACATTAAGGTGGAACACTTTACCTTAATCTCATTCAGAGTTTACAACAACTCAAACAGATGTTCTATCCTGCCCAACCATCCATCAACATGTTGAGGATCTATGGAGACATATAAAAGCAGTGGTTTTAGGTGAAAAAACTATTGGTATTTTTTTAAGATAACCCTCGGGTTCAACAAATAGTGCCTGAATGGGAACTATAGGTGGTGCATATCCTAGATCTTGGATAGTGCAAATTGATACCTCCACTAGGCTCAGGTCTATTGGAGAATTCACTCACTAATGGTCTGCAGTATCCCCTTCATAGATTTCATTCGCATTTCTTCGTGGATTCATGATGTTACTAAATATAAATAGACAGTAAAGAATACATTTGATTATGATCATCCATAGCAATGAGGGAATCATGATCCCAATCACTAGGACATACATGATTTGGATTTCTCTCCATCCAAATAAAAAATGGAAAAATACTAGAACTAATACCCAATACATCTTTCCCTAACCACCCATAGTGACATAAACTTCATTATGGTGAGAGATGGCTAGAAAATCAATTACAACTACCTCCTATGTCCAGACAAGAATACTGAAATGCATACTGTCATCAAGTCATGATACATAACCTCCCTTTGATACCATTTTGTCACGAACTAGCCTGGGTACCCTGGTAAAATGAGAACTGAGCCTTCCCTGACATAGACCGAAGGATGTTCTCGATCCCCATGGGTCGATGTCTTGCACCTGGCACCACACAACTGGAAAGTGGGAACGATTTTTCCACCAACAATATGAATGAAAAGAAACAAGTAAATATGCATTACAAAATAAATCCAACTATTAGTAATATATCAGAAGTCAACAAGGCATAAACCTTCCCAATGTGCTACAACAAAAGTACAAAAATAAGAAAAATAGATCATGGTCCCAAGGAATGCAACTCACCAAGACCAATGCCCAACAGCTGGATCCACCTCCAATGGATCCCTTCCCTTTGGTCGAAACTAGAAGAAGAAAGTCTACAATAATTAGAAAGAAAAAGTATGGTGGGATCCTAAGACCAGTAGGATACCACCAACGATTCCATAACAGATTCCAAATATTGATTATACAAAGATAATATATCAATTTTCAAAATAAACAGGTTTGGAAATTAAAAGGCATATTTAAACAAAATTTTCTATACATTTTTAAAAAAATGAAAAAAACATACAAAGCACATGATTTATCTTACAAGATTTGGCTTATTTCTGAAATAATGGATTATGTAAAACATTTCTAAAAAATAGTTTATATAAATTCAGAAGGCCTGTAATGTAGTTCCAGCAAACATTGGCGTACATTTATATCTCAAATATAAATTAAAATTTTAACAACATGGTCATCTACCAATATGTACGATAGTATTAACCAGCTATAGGATAATGTTCTCCCTATGTGAACTCAAAAAAATGTTATACAAACTTCCCTATGAAACTAGAAAAAGGAGACTAGTCGTCAACCCGTGGGGATCGAGAATTCCCTTCGGGATATGTAAGGGTCGGCTCAGTAATCGGGTTACCAGGGTACCTGGACAAGTTTGTGACAGATGAGAACCCTATATAAGGTATATGTCTTGTACAGGTGGTATACATATTGTATTTTTGTGGTGTATATACCAAATGGGGATTATTTACATAGTAAGGTACCCATGATAGTTTATAAATCCTTTATAGGTACATAGGCCATGTACTTTAGAAAAGCACATGTCGAGTGGAAAGTTGTACATAGACTGGCAGGAACATTGGGTTTACACACCATGTACACCAAATTACAAACTATATAATTTTAATCACATGAATAGGATTGTCTAATTTTTTTTCTAGGAGTCATAATTGGTAATAAGATGAGTCCATTCAAATCATTTTTCAATGTAGACTATGATGGTGGAAAACTTTTGGTGTTTTGAGGTTGTTTGGATAGTGTTTTATATGGGGGAGTTAATATGGATGACTTCTTTAAGGTCTGGTTTTAGAATTATACAAGGGTTGGGTTGTGAGTAGTGTGGTCGGAGTGATTTTAGTTATCTTCTTAGTTAGATTGACTTGTGGATTCCAATTTTTTGCAAGGATCATTTAGACGACTCCAAAAAGGTGGGATTCAGTTATATAATTAAATTTATTTTTGATTATATGAATTTTTTGGGACCAGATACTAGAGGATAGATAATTTTTAGATTTTTTACTATTTTTTTGGGACAAAACTATGAGAGGCTTTTGGATAGGTTATGTGATGTCCGTGACCCATATTCCACTTAACCAATTCCCCAAGACCGGTTGGCCACATGACCATTAGCGCATATCCCCATATGCTTGTGGCTACCAACTAGTAGTGAGTGTGTATATGTAGTGAAAAGTGGAGGATATAACCCTATGTTAGAGTAATACAGTTGATTAAAAAAATATTAAATAGTAGGGGAAGAAAAATTCAATAGATAGATGTAGTAAAAAACTGAAATGTAAACAGATAACAATGGAAGACAAAATAACATAATATAATAACCCAAATCCTTAAAGGCAGTGTCTGATATAATAATGCATGGAATGATGATAATTCATAAATGATAAAACATATACAAGCAATCTACACAATAGTACATAAGAACAAAAATTGAAGAGTCATCTCTATGAGCATGTCATTCCTAAGATTGGTCCTTTTCTCCTATGATCTAGCCATGAAGTAAAATTTATAAACCTATATAAGGGAATTTACCCTTTCCAGTACCTATAAAAACTAAATCATCTCAGGTGGAAAGGGTGGCCCGAGTAGTATTTGAGATAAAAATCATAGTAGGTCACCATCAATGGTGTATACAAATAATCCGAGTATGTGAGTGTAAGGAAATAGTGTGCATATAATAAAGTAAATGTAAAACAATAATGAATAATAAAATAACTTCCCTATCGGGTTCTTAAAGGAAACATGATGGGTTTACCAACTTCATCCCAAGGTTGGTATGTTTGATCTTGGCACATTATGTATATACCTATATATAAGTATATGTTGGGAAGGATAAAGACATACCACTACCATCCAATTCTAGGGGAAGCTCTCATGGTCTAGCGCCTAACCCAAATCCAAGTTCCCTCACAATAACATATCATTCAAATACTAGATGGACTAAGAGGTACCCACTATCATCCATCATGTGAGGTTCTCTCATGACCTATCCCCTAGATCTAGCTACTGGCAGGACTGAGACATACCCAAAGGCATCCATCACCAAGGGATTTTAAGAGTCTATCCCCTAGCTATTGTTGGTAAGATCACACAGTCTTACCAACCTAAAACTACCATAGTTACTTTGATCCACAACCTTTATAGCATATTGATTTATCATACCTATAATACATGAGTGATTAACCTGTCATGCATTTCATTAAAATTTATAAGCATGTTCATATTAAACAAGATGATCATATAGAATTACCTCTTATGTCCTATCATCAAGACTTTCAGAAAGAATCCATGGCATGGAAAAATATTCCACATGAAACATGATAAAAAACCTCTCAACAGTTCCTTTACCCATAAGTAAAATATTCAAAGAATCATATTTAGTATTTATCAATTTACACAAGGTATGGAAAAATTCATGGGTTCACCATCCATATATCAAGTTAATTTTAAAAAAACAATTCTTCTCATATGATGCCTATATAATAAAACATGAACAAGGTAAAGACCATGAATATATTTAAATAATTACATAAAATCCTATTCATTTTAAATGTTATATCCATCTTACCTTATCCACCATATACAAGAAAACCCATCCAATTTTCCTAAGCCTGAAAAATTACATTATTAGGTATATGGTTCAAGAGTAAGTCCATGTAACAAGTCAATTGAACATTTGGGAAATTCCATTTCTAAATGATACAAAAACCTTTTATTAACCTTGTAATATATTAATTACACATGACAAATATGTGATTTCTTTTAAATGTAAATATAAAAGCTAAATTGGGTTCCATGCATTTTGAACAATTTGACCAAAATGACAAATTTCAAGGAGGCACAATTATGGGTGTTCCTATAGAGTATGTGTGATGTATACATCCTACAACATGGTCAAAATAACTTATATCACAACACTAGGGTCATTAAAAAATGAAGGAATCAACAGAATAAATAAGCTCAACATTGGTTGTGTTATGTCTTGATGGAATAAATACGAACTGACCAAAAATGAAATTGAAAACTTCGGGACAAACTAAATTAGGGCCGTATATGAACCCTTACTTGATATCTACAAAAAAATTGAATCATGTTGGAAGAGATAGGAATTTTAATATATTACTCTATAAATTCGGTGAATGATGCAAAATCTAAATAGCACAATAGATAGAAAGATTCATCAAATAAAGAAGAGTGTGTGGGGTTAGCCTTACATTGGGATATTTGATGATTCCAATAGATAAACAGTTGGTTTCTAGATAGTGGAGATTTAAGAAATCCAATCTTACAGGAGGAATGAGAACAATTTGAGAAGGAACCCACTATACAACTACTGGAGGTAAGGGGAAAAGAAAATAAGGTTATATGAATTAAATAAGGAAAATGGTAATTTTCCCAAGAATTACACTTTATATGATATATGAACACGGTATACAAACCATGTAAATACTATGCTAAATAGATCTTCCCCTATCTACAGTAGGCCACATGACCACAAACATAATCCAAAACTAATGTAGAAAAACCATTCTGACTTGCAGGTGACCCGGTCTGTAGCCATATGGTTTCCACTAATCATGCATCCGAACCTATAGCCTACTTTTCCCGAACACTAGTATCAAAACATCCCCAAACACTCCTTGGACCATCCCTAGGATGTATTATACCTTTATCACAGATATAATAAATATTAAAAATGAAAATTTAATGATTTATACCTTCATCAAAAAGGAGAGTCCTTACAAAATCCCCTCATTAAAGTAAATCATCCTCGAATGGGCCTTCTGAGGGTAAAGTGGTACTAAAAAAGAGTTTCATCCATTGAGATTGTATATCAGCTTCTCATTTATGGGCCAAATCCTAATCTGAGTTATTCAGGTATAAACCTTGTACAAGAGGAATAAACATCCATTAGAGTGTCTTCACTATCCGATCAATAATACGCAACAGATACTCCTTGAAGTAAGAATCCCTATCCAGATCAATCTCATCTTGAAAAAAGATGTGTGATGGGACTAGAGAGTATTTGAAAAGCTGAGATACACAAATGAACTCATGCATAGACTAGTATATCTAAGGATTTTCTAACTAGTGACCCACTGGTTAGGTTATGTTCACAACCTCAAAGGGTCCAATTTACCTCGATCATACCATACCCTACTTCTAGATATGGCTATTCCCCAAACTGGGAGAGGCTTTCAATAAAACCCAATCTCCGACCTCGAAATTAAGAGGCCAACAACAGATTTTGGAATAAGACCACTACCTGAAAGAAGATGTTAACATACACTTCATGATTATCTACACCTTATATGTAGTTTCCTATACAAGACGTGGTTAAAACAAAATTTCTTCCCCTACCTCTATCCAACATAGAGGGGAAAAGAATTGCCTAATTTACAAGGATTTATAGGGTTCCATAAGAATGGTATAATGAAGTGTGTTATTATAATAAAACTCTGTAACAAGAATGTGTTTCTCCGATAAACCCCCAAATTTAATGATGAACATGTCCTCCAGCACATGAATTGTCCACTCTATTTGTCTATCGGTCTATTAGTGATAGGTCATGATCAAAAGTACATGTGTAACCCATGAATATTTTAACCCATACAAGAAATATGATGTGAAAAGAGAGTATCTATCTGGAAAAATATAAAGAAGATATCCATGAAAAAATACAACCTATTGACATATATCCTTTCAAACTCGTTTACTGAGAAGGTCTCTCACATAGGTTAGAATCATGCGACCTTCATCGCTCAATCAAAGACAACACACACTCCTTCATCGGTATGAGGTGATCTGGGTAGAATAATCACAAAGTCAATAAAAACAACTTCCCATTTACACCTAAGAATGGACAATGGCTGAATAATCCCTACCAGACATGAATGTTCCACCCTCACCTACTCACGGGTGGAACATCAAGTGAAAAACACAACAATCTCACATTTCATGCAAGACCTCTCGTATGGGAAAAATAGGTCTCGACCCACCTATGATTCCTAATATTCAAATTCCACTGAGTGAATATATAAATTAAGATTTTATAGTCTTTGAATACCTGAAAATTCGTTTCTAGATGATAATGTCTCGAACAATGTAAGGAATGAACAACTGCAGCAATATTGATGTATTATGTCAGGTAATTGTGCTTGTGAGGCCACAATTGACATGAACCATATACAGCAACACACTTTACCTACATCAAAAAAATACAACCCTAACACAACCTAGGTTAGAGTAGACTATATATTCCCTTCCTAGCTTTAGTATTATCAATATCAGTGCTAATGTAAATCTACCCTTCAGCTCCTAAAATTATACTTCATAAGATTTAGACCATTAGAATTACACACCCTCATTTATAAAACCTATAAGAAATATTAAAGGAGTGAGAAACATATGATGAATCATCTGTAGTATCCAAAAATCCCTAAGAAACTTAGAATATCAAATTTGGTCTTGCGAAGCTCCCATTAAACAACAATTTTCAATTTATCTTTTTCAAGGGAAATTGATGAATCCGAGATGATATTACCCAGGAAGTGGACTTTGTGAATACAAAATTGGAATTTATTAAGATTATCATAGTGATGACAATATCTCACAATATTCAACATGATATTTAGATTTATTTCATGGTAGTTTTCTATATCTTGAATACTATAAGATTTCATCAATGAAGACAATAAAAATGAATCCAAATACAGGTAGAAGCAAATTTCACTAGATCAATAAAGATTCTAGGTGTGTTTGGTATTCCAAATGACATAACCAGATACAATTAGATACCATACCTGCTCATGATTTTTTGGAGAGGTTTTTCTGAAATCTTGAAATGAAACTGATGATATCCCAACAAAATATCTATCTTTGAAAATACCATCGATCCTAAAATCTGATTACATAGTTCTTCGATAATAGAAAATGGATAATGATTCTTGATATTCATCTAATTAAATGGAATGTAATCCACACAAGTGCGAAGGGTATCGTTCACCTTCTTGGAAAAGTTTACTAGAGAACCCCATGTAGAATTACTATAGAATATAAGTCCTTTCACCCCAGATCCTCCAAGTTATTCATGAGCTCAAAAATCTCCTTAGGACCCATACTATAAGGTGGAATGGTCACTGGTGCTTCTTCTTGCATGATATCAATAGTAAATTCTACATCTCAAACTATAGGTAGACTAGAGAAGTCCTCAGGAAATAAGTCCCTATAAGGATCCATTACAGGAGGAAACCCAATGGGTTGTACACATTATCATTAAGATAAATACTAGAAACCAATGCTACAACATTAACCAGCCTCTTCATCCCAGGCCTTGATCACGTATCTTGAACATCCTATTATCCATTTTTTCACCTGAGTAACACCCTCTAGTGATGTTAAATTCACCATCTGATGATAGTAGTCAATAAAATATCTATTGTGAACAAACCTATCCCTCATGAACATTTCATAAAAACCTAACATGTCGAGAATGCATATAATCTTCATGAATATTTAACCACCTATTTATAAGGGAAAATTCTGATAGCGGCAAACAACCTCTGAACGGATAACAAATGATGTATCTAGAATCATGACACCATGGTAATATTCAATATCAAGGACAAAAATATAACTTGTTTTCCTTATATATAAAAAATTAAGATGCACCGGTGTCAAAAAACAAGAAAATAATGTTCATCTACTACAATTGTACCGTATAGAGTTTATAGTTCAACACTCTACTCCTACAGTGTATTCTGGACAACATGTAACTAGCCTATACCATGGACCTGAGTTACTACCTGACTACCCAAAATAGGACCATTTAGTTGATTCTAAGTATCATATGATTGGTTGTCTATACCTTGGCCACTACCTCATCCTGAACAACATGTGGTTTTCTAGCTACCTAATTGTCCTCATAATGTTGATCCTATTACTTCCTAAGGAGTAGGTGATTATCCCCACTCCCTAGGCACTGTAGGGAATGTCCCATAGAAATGGTGGAGATTAACCATCATGATACAACCTATGAACACAACTCTATAACCCAAACATGGTTCATGTAAGGGACCTATCTTTCCTTACTAGTGATTGTAAAAAGAACCACCAGTTCTAGGATCTAGACCGGTGTTTCCTCCCTGAGAAACCAAAATGTGACTCTTTATCCTTGATGAAGACCCACTAGCAGCTCTATGTTTCTACCCACCCTATTATTCACCTTCAATATCCCTTAAATTTCACTATATAATTAGGATCTGGTTGATTATTTTTGAGATGTTTGTCTGCCTAATGATGTTGACCTGTGATCAAATTCTATAATAAAAACCATCATTGAATTTCCTATCAGTAATCAGATCATCAATAACTAGTGAAGCTCTGAAACACTACAATTTAGTGAAACAGGTTGAGTAATCCATAACTTACGTGATCCCTTACTTCAGATTCATAACACTACACTTCTATCAGCACTCAGAGTCTGGGGAATGTAGTAATAGAAGAAAATTTGAAAGTCATCCCAAACAATCTGTCTTTTCTAATCTTCCTAGTTTATGACATCCCATCAAATCATAGTTGAATCATTCATCATAAAAGTAACTAGCTTGACCTTCCACTTTGGAGGAATCTATAGATGCTGAAATATAGATAGGATTTACTCAATACACGAATCCACAACATGTGGTCTTCCATCCCCCAAGAAGGTGGGAGGATGCTAATTCTGAAAATCATGAGTCAACGCTACCATACTTGTGGTTGATCACACTCCTCCTTGCGTACCCTATAGCATATGTAGAAAACCATCTCAAAACTGGACATCAACACCCACATCTGGAAGATGATGAAGAACCACATGCGGATTAATCGGAGGAACAACCGGTGCATCCTTGACTGCCACCACATGAATATCATCATCACCACATTCAGGGCACGTGACTCAAGGATGTTGTGGTTGCATAATAATATAATGAAAAAGGAACATATTTGAAATGATTTGTGACATTTATATGATTACATTGAATATGATAGGATATTTACCAAGATATTCCAATAAGAAAAAAGTGTGCCTCTCTTACTTCTTATAAATCCATGCCTAGATGATATAATATTCCACAATAGTCCATAATAACAGAGAAACACCCACTACATTCTACCGAGGTTGGGTTTAGGTAATGTTTCTATGTTAGGCATGCATAAGATTGCAGTAATGAAGTTTTAATTAAATTTTCATTTAAAAACAAACACATTTTTACAATCAATAAATTTTTACAGGTGAATCCCATGATTTGATAGTTTACGACCCATAAGGTCCCATATACCTTTTGAATCAAAAGACAAAATTCACATGGATGTCATTTTCATTTAAATTATACTTATTCATGCAATTAGACAACCTAAGAATGGTTTAGGTAGATGGAATTCCATTTTCTAATCCCTAAGGACCCATAAATCTTATGAATAAAATATTGGCACCCACTAAAATCACACCACAATACATTACAAATCATAAAAATGGTTTCAACAAAACTGTATATATACAACAAGTCATAATGACTATTAAATAAGTAGTTCTCAATAAAAATAAAATGTGACAACGGAAAAATGAATTTCAAATTGATATTGTTCCAATCATGATGACATAACCCTCATTTCATTATGTCAAGGTAATAAAATAATAATTATAATAACATTAATATCAATAAAATCACAAGTCATGTGTATAAACCAATGGTGAAATCATTTCAACTAAAAATAGAAAAATCAATAACAATCCAATTAAAGAAAACTTTTCCTTTACCCTGTACATGGGTTCATGAAGCCCATGAGATGCTTGTGACAATGTCCAAACCGTTCTTGATATACACTATATTGTCACAAATTTTTAATTCAGGAATGGAACCTACTCTTATATAACTTTGTGATGTCCAAGACTGGGATTCCACTTAAATTGTGCCCCGATCCTTGTTTGCCACATGAACCCTGGCTCATCTCCCAATATTAAAAGGGATTATGATTAGAAACAGGTGTGTATAGGTAGTAAAATGAGTAGACTATACCCACATGTAAGAGTAAGAAAAGGGATACAAAAAATAGTACATATTAGTGGAAGAACATTACAAAAGTTATATGTAGTAAACATTAGAAACGTAAACAGATAACAATGGAAGACTGAATAACAGAATATAATGACCAAAAGCCTCAAAGGAAGTGTATGATACAAAATTTCATGGCATGCATATAATAAAGACATTAATAAATAGATAAAATAATGTTAAATAATATAATTAAATAAAAATGGAAAAAACATCCCCACAATCATCTCGAGCATAAGTCCAATCTTTTACTCCTAAGCTACAACTAAGAAGTAAAAGTCAAAAACATATAGAAGGGTATATAGACTTTCTAGTACCAACATCACCATAATATTATAAGGATCCTAGGGGTGTCTGATTTGGGTTTGAGATAAAAATATCATTAGGCCGCCACCAATGGTGTCTATGCGTAATCTGAGTAGGCGCTCATAAGTAAATAGTGTTCAAATAATAAATCAAAGTAAAACAATACTGAATAATGAAATAACCTCATGCTAAAGTTCCTAAAGGAAATGTGGAGGGTCTTCCATCATCACCCCAAGGATGGTATGACTTATCTCATCTTCTTATGTATATGTATATAATTATAAGTTTGAAATTGTCGAGATGTACCACACAAATCCAATTCTAGGAAAATATCTCCCGGTCTAGCCCCAAACTCAAACCCAATATCCCTCATAGTCTCTTGGCATGTATGTATTGGAAGGAATGGTAAATACACACAATCATCCATCACTAGGGGAGAACTCATGGTCGATCCCTTTCCTCTATCTACAAGCAGTAATGGGATGTTCCCAAATGAATACACCATAAGGGGAGCTCTCATAGTTTATCCCTTGGCTCCAGCTAGTATGCTCACAAAGTCTTACCCCCATGGTCTCTCATGGTTCCATGTCTCTACATCCTATATGAAATAATGATTTATCATACATATAACACATGGGGAATTAACATTTCCAAAATTTCATTATAATTCATTAGCAAGTTCTTATTAAACAAGATGATCACAAGGTATTACCTCTTGTATCTTGTCATTACGTCTTTTACAAAGAAATCATAACATAGATAAATATACCAAATGACACATGAGGAAAACCAAAAAAGTGTTCCTTTTTAAATAATAAAAATATTCATGGCATCAGATTTAGAATTTATCAATTTAAACAAGTCATGGAAAACAGAATGGGTTCACCATCCATAGTTCAAGTACAGTTTAACAAAATAATACTTTTTATATGATTTATTTTTATTTAATCATGAACAAGGGAAAGGACATTATATCCCTTGAAATCATAACTTCAAATCCAAGGAATTTTAACAGTTACATCCATCTCACCCTATCCAACAAATACAATACCTACCATCCAATTTTCCCAAGCGTGGAAAATTCTATTAGAAGATACATGGTTCTAGAGTAAGGCCAAGTAACAAATCAATTTCCCTTTTATGAAATTACAATTCTAAAGGTGGAAAAATATTTTGGGGAACCTTGGAAAAAATAATTACACATGAGTAAAAGTATATTTAATTTAATAGTCAAGATGAATGCTAAATTGGGTTCCATGTAGTTTCATCCATTTGACTAAAATAAACAATTTCATGGAGGCACACCTATGTGTGTCCTTATAGAGTATATGTGATGTCTAGATTCATAAAAAATAACCAATTCACCTATATTATGTTACTAGATTAATTTATAAATGAAGGAATCAACATAATATATATTCAGAAAAAATGTTGGATTATGTCATGATATAATAAATATGAAACAACCAAAACTCAAACGGAGAACTACAAGACAACCTAACATAGGGATTTAGAATAAGTATATCTAGATATAAACCTCATATTTGAAGCAGTTTGGAAGAAATTTTAGTTTAAACACAATTACATAAAAATATGGAGAATAATTCTACATCAAAATAGGGCAATATAATTAAAGATTCATCAAAGATAGAATATTCTGGGGGGTTAACCATAACTTCATCTATTCGATGATTTTGAAAGATCAACGATCAATGTTTGAATTGATGAGATGGAGGTGATTTTAGCTTGGAGGAGGTAGGATCTCAAAATGATGACGAAACTATTTTAGAGACACTAGAGTTAATGGGAAAATGATATAAGGGTTTTAGAATTAAAGTGGGTCAAAATGGTTGTTTTTTTAACATTCCACTACCCATTGTTTACAAACCGTGTGAAAAATATGAAAAATAGATCTAACCCTATCTAAAGAAGGTCCAACATATGTGAGCCTTAGTATGCAAAGTTGTAAAAAAATGCATGGACATAAAGATTCCCCTTTCGATAGCCACACAGTTTAAACAAACTATGTGGCCAGGGTCACATGGTTTCCAATAACCGTGTGGCCTAGCCTATATCCCACTTTTCTAGAAAATCTATTCTTTGAACAATCCACAATCACTCTTGAGACCATCCCTTGGATTCAGTATATATTTACCATAATTAAAACAAATATTGAAAAAATAATGATGCATACCATCATAAATGGTAGGTCTGTTACATGTCGATGCCTTTGAATGGAGTGTATAGTTGGGATCCATTGAGATGTTGAGATGGGTCTAAGGGACCAGTTGGGTATTATGTAGTGGGATGGATACTAATTGAGTGAGTAGTGGTTACTATTGACATTTGATGAGAATTATAGTCTGTCTTTATTTTTCATGCTTTGATTAGATGTGTCTATATACTACATTTCTTTTATTTTAGCGTGTTGTTTCTTTAGTTTATTTATTATGTGTTCTCTGATGTTCGTCCCCTTGTTTGAGTGTAGTTATTTTCTTAAATTATTACACTCTAACCAGAGGGTATAGTATCCCCACATTAACTTTTGGGACATTTCTTTTTGTTGGTAGCCTTTGGGGTTTGGGGAGGTGTTCTTTAGGCCTTTTACAAAGATAAATCATGTGAAATTTTAGGCCAACATTTCTAGATTCATTATAAATGACCTACAATCACTCTACCACTATTCCATAACATTCATAATAAAATTAAAAGGATTTACTGAAATTAGTTTTATTCATGATAACAAAATCCTAGATTCTTAAACTATTCCAAATATTATCGAATGACATTTAGTTTATTTATAATACTATGTTATAATCAATTTTTTGTTGGAATAAAGGAAAATAATCAAAATGAATACTTTTGTTTATAATTTCTCACCATATTCCATCAAACATATAACACCACGAGTCCTATTGTAAAACCCAAAATTTATAAATGAGTAAAATTATATTTGATAGAGAATAGAACAAGAAACCACAATATTAAACATCATAAAAATATATTTATTTAAAATTTATATTTTCGATAGCTACTGCCACACGCATGCCCGAGTGTAAATGAACCATAAGATAGAATACCATTAAAACCTACCTCTTAAAATTAGTGGGAATTAGTAGTGATAACTACATTATGAAAATTATATGATTTAAATATATATATATATATATATATATAATAAATTCAAATTATATTTATTTATTAGAAATAATATAATAATTAGTTGATATAAAAAGAAATGTTTTTTGAAAATGAGACTTTTCTGAAGAAAACAGTTTGGTTGTGTTTTAAAAACATATGATGAAATAAATTTCTGCCACTATTAGAAAAATATATTTGAAAAAATTATCTTCATTTCAGAATAAGAATATCATAATTATTTTGGGGTTATGTTTTGATATTTTTCTGAAAAGTTACATTTTTGGATGAATAGTGCAAAATACCGATTTTCATTAAAATCATCCTTTTTTATTAATTAATTTATATGGTGAAATTATATTTTAAATTGTATTTAAAGTAACATTACTTCAATTATATTAAAATATAACCAATTAATATCATTTTAATCAATATCAAAATGAATTTTGTTATCAATACCATTTGGACTGATGATATTTTTTTCTCTTTGGGAACCAACTTTTTTCTTCACGTTTACGGGTAAAATTTTTAATTGGATTCTGTAACTTATATGAATTGAATTTCCCAAACTTTATTCCATATTTTGAATTAAGAACATTTATATTATAAAATAATGGAAAATTAACATTTCACTAAAAGTTTAGTGAAGAAAATAAAAATTAATTACCACGGTTAAGATAAAAATGGATTTATGGGGGTTAAACTAAGATGAGAAGGGATACAATGTAATAAAAAGTTTCAAATTTTATATTATGGTAATATTTTTACCTTATAACATTTATGGATTGGAAATTTCCCATTTTCGAGGTTTCTAGAATGAGAAAAATGTGGTTGTCACTTTATCTTTTCAAAAATTCCATGTGTGTACTATCCCCCACTTATAACAAGTCACCCCTATCCTCTAAATTCACACATCCAAATCCATATTTTTGTAAAATACTGACCAATATCACTTAATTACTCACATAAATATTTTTAGATCCTTTTTTATAATAAATATGTCATAAAAAGTATTTGGGTTCAAACATAAATATTTATTTTGAAGAACAGTTAACATTCTTAAACAAATGTTTTTATTTATTTTTTCTTTTTCCACCTCCAAAAAATGAAATAAAAAAATATTATATAATATATAAGTATATTATATATAATTATATCTTATTATGATGCGGTAATGAACTATATCCATCTCATCATCCATCAAATGGGAACCAAAACCATTAATCGTGTGTACAGAAGACTACCACCTCACGAACCGATGCAATTCATTTTCCATCATCACCTTTTAATGATTGATATAAATATAGCCTTAAAAAATTTATATAATAATTATTATAATATTATAATTATTTTATTTTAATATCACATATACCTTCTTATGTTCCATTCCACTTATAATACCATAACACGTCCCTTGTGTACGACCAATTACCGCCTCAGAAAGTGATGTGATTAGCTTTTCACATAAGTTTTTAATTTAATTTAATAAGGGTAAAAATTATGAATATATGTTATATATATTAAATAGTATATATTCAATATAATTAATATATCACCCACTTATTTACCCTTTCACTCGATAATTGAATGATATGGCTGCTCGTGTGTACGTACGACCTACCATCTCTATGAAGAGGAAAAATTAATTTTCCATATCCAACTATAAAGAATGATTATAAAGATTTATATAATGTGTATAAATGAGATTTATGACATTAATATAATATTTTATTTTATTTATCTATATACAATTTAAAATATCTAGATCTTTTCTCGCAAAATACTTACATGAAAACAAGATAAATAACACTCAGAACAATAGAAATAATGAACTAATATTAAAAAGTGGGTGGTAAAATGTTGTAATGATATTTTATAAGATATTATAAATATGAATAACATTATTTAATAAAGTAATAAAATTATAAAAAATATTATACATGAGATTAACAAACATCAATAAAAAAGAAGTGTGAGATAAGGGACTTCATCTCAATTTCCCTTCATTGAGGAATATTTTAATTTTACTCACCTCATTTTATTTATATGGAGTATATTTTTCCCATTAGACATGAAATATCATTATTACTTAATAATTAATGGTATTTTTGGTTTAAATTATATTAATTTCAACCAAATGGTTTTTTAATTAAAATTTACTATGTGGTAATGAATTTCATAACACAATTTCTTTTTAATGAGTTTTATTAATTATTCATTGTGTTTAATATAATATGATTATTATTTTGATAAATTTTGACTATAAATTTTTTAATTTATAATTGTTTTTTTATTTAAATTTTATATACATAACACATTCATTGGTTAATTCTCCATTCAATGATACGATCTCTGTAGGTATTTATTTCACAATTTCATTTTAATCAGCATTAATTATTATTTAATTTACATTAAAGGAAATTATTTGATAATTATCTAGTAAAACCATTTTATATTCATCTCCTATTTCTATTCATAAATTTTTCAAGTAATATAACCTTTTTACCACTATTTATTACTTAAAAAGATTAAGACCATATTTTTAATAAAATATTACATTATTTTTCTCTTTGGTTAAAAAATAATTTTCATCCAAATACATATTTCCTAAAAATATTTTAAAAAAAGTTTTAAAGATTCTAAATATCATTTCTTAAATTAATATTGACCAATTTTTGACTTTTACCTATTTTTTTGAATGGATTATTTATGTTATTTTTTAAACATGGCTAATTTGGCTATTACCAAATATATAAATGGACTATAATTAATATTATATGGCATGTACATAATTGTATTCTATTATGAAATATAATTTTGTTAACAATTAATTTAAAATTTTAAGAGGTTTATATTTAAAATTAAAAATATTATAACATTATAGTTTAAAAAATGTGATCTTCAAAGTAAGAAGGTTATTTTCCTTAAAAAAATTTAATGATATTTTTATGGTACTTATATTCTTCAATGACAACATATATTTATTTTTCATATAAACTAATGTGAATATTTTGTAGTGAAAACATAATTATTCTTTTTCTGGATAGTTTATGATTATTTTGACTAAAGATAGGGTTGACCTTCACATCCGTGATTCATTTTGATAATAATTAACTTCCCATGAAATATTCAGTTTCTTATGATTATTTGACATTAAATTTTCCCTAAATATCCATATTATTTATCATAGATATTCATAATGATTAAAATGTTTATAATTTCTACATATGATGTTTATTATAAAATTTATTCAATTAAGTGGAGAAATTTTGATAAATTTATATTCATTAATAAATATGGATATTGGTTAATAAGATGTTTTCATTTGTGGAATAAATCTATAATTTTATGTTATTGGAATTATTTATACATTCTTATATTTATCGAGTTTAGTTATAGAAATCCCCTCTAGCCATGGATAGTCACTTGAGATGAATCAGTTTTCTAGTCGTAGTTAAATTAATTTTTGGTGTTTACCTACCCAAGAGTATTAAACTATATACTAAAAGGATTAAAGGTAGTGGTTTCATGATTCCTGAGACCATGATGTAAAATAAATAATCACTTCATTTATTAGGAATTCAATAATTTTTATCCATGATATTTACTCAAAGATATCATCTCACATTACAGTTTTTTATAATTTATCAATTAAATGGAATTTGTGTTCATTTGTTTAACATTCCTAATTGATTAAGAATTATCTTTTCAAAATAGTCATTTTACTAATTAAATGATTTTTTAGTTATATAACCTTCCATATTGACTATTAATTATCAAATCATGATAGTCTTGTTATTTATTAAATGGTATGTTCATTTATTTATTTAAATTTTGATGATGATTATTCATATTGACACACAATATCTTCCATTGTACATAAATAGTATTGATTACTTGATCTCACCTTTAATTAACTTCCTTTCCCTTGATTATAGGATGTTTATCAAGAATAACCTTCACGAATACTCTATAGGGAATAATGATTTTATTAAAAAAAGTTGAATTTTTTGTTTTCAAATGTTAAATGGGAAAAATGTGTGTATTATTTTTACCAAGACTACAAAAATATAAGATCCTTTGAGATTCGATTACATGTATTTAGGATAGTGTAATACGGTAACCCCAAGCTATGTGCTATTGGGGTCAGTGTCATTATAGTTGATAATAGAGGAAATTTAGTAGAATCCTTTGGAAGTTGATTATTGAAAACATTGATTAAGGAATATAAATTTATTATTGAATTTAGGAATAAAAAGAGAAAAACATGCTAATATTTTTGTATGTTATAAATAATATTAGTTTTCCTAGAAATATATAGTGACCTGACCTAGTTCACCAATCAAATCGTGCTCTCAGCTAGTTGGTCAGTAGGCCTTTAACATGCCTCCCAGTATGCCAAAGGTTGATGACAACTAGCGAGGGCCTGATTTGGTGATAGTGGAGAGACTATGCCCTCTGATGATGTTAATAATAATGGTCCATATTTATATAACATTTTTCAAGAATAACCATAAATCATTAAAATCAATAAATAATAGTCATTATAATCATAATAAATAATAGTGGTAATACCAAAAATCCCAAAGGCAAAAATCTATTTGTATAAGAAAAAATTTCAGAGAAGGCCACAAAAATGTTAGATAAGAAGGTTTCCTGTGGTTGACCATCTATGTAAAAAAATATGAAATCCCAAAAGAAGGTCTAACCAGATGTAGATAAACAACCTAGTACACTTCCATCCATCTCATGCAAAAGGTACAACTCTGATAACTTAAGTGCATCTCCCGAGCTTGATCCCTTACCTAATTCTGAAACAATAAAGTCCACATGTGTTCCAGGGGTCCAAGTAGGTTGTGAGTATGAACTCAATCGGTAACCACCAATGGGATCCCATCACACATCCCTAATTATACAAGTGTATGACAAATATATGTAAAAAGGTAATGCACACCCATTTTTTAAACAACTCATTTCCATTATTGTCGACAACCACAATGAACCATTCAACTGATTCATCTAGAAACAATATATCTCTGAACATGTTCCCATAATATATGTGTGGCATATACTAAATTTTTGAATATAGATATTTACATTTCAAAGGATCCCTAGATTAAATCCCAAGTGTCCCATAAATAATAACAAACCTAGAGATCACTTGGGAACCTCCAATAAATATATCACCCAAAATCTCATGCCAAATGATAGCTCATGTAAAATTAATTGAGTTCCCAGTGTCTGGATGTCACACCCAAAATATATGTCCTAGGTCCCTCGTACCTCCACTCCAAAAGTCCCATTCAAAAAAAATCTTCATTTCCCAAGGAAGGATGATACATGTCCTCCTAAACATAAATCACCTTGGGATCAATAACCCAACATCCTAACGGATGGGGATATCCATCCACCAATAATCTTGGCCCATAATCCTCAATTATAAAAGTGACGCACATCCCAAAATTATTGGTCTCAACACTATATTTTGATTTCCCATCACATCCCATGTGTCTTTCTATAGTGATCAACTCAATATAACTGAAGGTTAACAATATCCTATAACCTGAATAATCTATAGATACCTTCACCAATAATGAGTGGTCCACACCACCTCAAATTGGTCAAATATTTGTGAAAAGACTACAATAGTGAATTTTCTAATAATAGATACCATCAATCGCAAATAATTTATAATCCACATCATTCAACCCCTCCTTCCATTATTAAGATTCAAATAAATCCAGATGGGGAACACCATCTCAAGTCACACAGGTCATGCCCTCATTCCAAAGACCATATCACCTCAAACCAATGACCATGTCACCTCATCCTAGTGATCACCATCACCCCATTTATCTCAGGCTATTCCCTTATCCTCACAGCTATGTCACCACATTCTAGGTGATCAATATCACATCTATCCTCAGGCCATTCTTGTCACATTTCCATAGAACCAAATCATTGATATAGAAATTCAAATAATTAAATTCCATGACTGGACCAACCTTCCTATTTGGTCAAAATACCCTTACCCGTCTTATAAAAAATGTATAGGCTATTTCATTATTAAAGGAATAATATAAGATCAATTTAAAAATTAAAAATTAAAAATTAAAAATTAATTTATAATGTGTATCTCCTACACTACCCACATAAGAATATTAACAATAACACCAAAACACACATAAAATAAATTTAAAATCAATGTTCCACTAACCTTATTGTCATAAGTTCTCTCTCATATGATATTATCCCATAACTTTAGATGAAATGAGAGAAATAAGGCATTTATTAAATCACCTAGAGAATTATGAAAAAGAGATTCCAGGGATTTATCATTCCATATAGTGTAATAAAATAGAAATAAAAGATATAGAATTCAAAGAAATACTGATATGATTCCAAAAAGATCAACAACATTAAATTAAGTGCTGAGATGATGGATTTTGGAAAAAGACTAAGGGAGGAGGAGAAATGAGGAAGAAATGAAAAAAATGGAGGGAGGGGAAGAATTGTAATTTCAAACAAAAAATGACCTGCATGTTTTGAACTCGTGGTTGGAATAATTGTTCACCAATCATGTGGTGATCACTGTCAAAAACCACACCTCGCATGAATTGGTGAAAAATATTAATTAACATGCACATACCATAAATATAACCTTTGTTAAAAACTATATATATCTTTAAAAATCATGTTCCCTGACTGGGTGATATGAAAAACTACATCCATTGAAAATGTGAGCCAGAAAATTATTCCTAAGAGGTCGAACTGGTTGATCAGAAAATATGCCTATGTCTGCACATTCCCCAAACTGAGTTCTAAGGGCCAAAATAAAATACACACATATGATACCACGATTATATTCTTAGGCCATAAAATACATGTTAAAATAAGTCCATGGGTTCATCGTACTCCTATAATTCAGTTTTGAAGATCCAGAAATGAGTTGACCCAATCACCAAACTCAAAAGTTAAAAAATGATGGGAAATTAGACATGCTCAAAAACCAAGGATGTTATAGTATCCCCAACTTATAATACCTCACCCATGAGTTATTACTATTTTCCTTAATATGGTACCAAAAATAAATATCTCATTTACATTAACCGGATCTACCCTAGTTGTTATCCATGGTTAATTCCCTTGGTGGCACTCCCCAACATAGGAATTACCAATTTGGTCACTTCCTGACCCAAAATTAAAACATTCCAATAGTCCAAATAAACATAACCTAACATAATATAATACCAATTATGAATCATCATTCTTGAACCTCATTAGTTTATTAAGTGATTCCCATGTCATACATGACTCCCATCAAGTCTAATATCTCATCAAACGCCCATTTCATACATATTCCACACTTGAAAATCATCAAAACCCACATCTACTACAATGGTCATATGTCATGAATCTCAATACATACACAAAAATAATCCCACATCATATATACATATGAATTCTAATCATTCTTCTGATGCCTACACCCCTCTTACGTGCCTCACATCCTAGCTGATGATAATAGTAAACACCAAGGCCTATTCACCCCATATATATATCATGTATCATAGTTAATACCAACATACTGAATGGCCCCTGGTTAGTCCAAAATCAATACCCATGCACCATGTGAACCAAAACATTCCATTCTGAAGGAAAATTGATCACACCCATGGTGTACTTATAACTTTATCAGATCCCTAGTTTTCTCTGTACCTGGTTTCTCAACTATGTTCCCTTAGCTTGAAGTTAGACGTACTAATCCTTGGCCTACCTATGAACATCACAACCATACAAACAATATACACATTTTTTTGTTACAATATATTTTACATTACCTTTGCATGAAGCTATATCCCAGCTACTAGCTCATAGTACAACCCCCATTCCTGCAAAAGATCCGTGAGTCTAAATCAGTCCATGGCTCCTTTCTATCTAAGAAGTCTTCCTGGAGACCCTCTCAAGATTCCCCATCTATAAACATTCCCAAAACTCTTTATTAATATTTTCTCATTAATTCCTAACATTCCCCAACTACCTTCACTAGAAGAACACCATTAATGAACCACTACTTAGGGGTCTTTGTGAGTCTGAAGCCTTTGTAAACTAATCAGTCACCTCATGATCTTACTTTTGGCTACCCAAAGCACCATCTCTAAGCTCACACTACACTTTCACCCACATTGAATAAGACTTATCCATAAATTTACCTACTCTATGAGCTCCTGATTTTCATCTTCAGAGAATGTGGTCAGCCTAAAGATTTTCACCTAAACCATTATGGAACTCCACAATCCATCAATGAAATACAATGCCTCGGTGATATCGTCATTCCCCATAGCTTGTAAAAAATGAGGCAAGTATATGAATTTGGATGCACATTGCATTAAGGATTTATATAATATTAGTAGGTTCATGAAATAATGGACTCAATATAACCTCAACATATATGAGAATATGTTCTCAAGGAACCTAGCCTCGAAATACATCCATGATAGTCTCTAAGGTATGCCAACCTGAATCTATACATCCCACTGGTGTTTTTTTGGTCCTCTGAGAATATAGAATTGAAGATGGACCCTCCAACCTGAGGGTATATGGATCTATTAAAAAATTGTTTTTTATTATTCTATCCTATTATCGGCCTCCATTATTATACCCTTTCCCTAAAATAATTTTGTTTTCAATGAAAGGAACTCTCAAGTTGGATACCGCATAGAAGGCTCAGCTCCTGGAGCTCCCTAGTCAATACCCAGTATGACCTAAACTAATCTCGCCCTGAGATTCTCATATAACCATGGAACAAATTATTCTATCTTATGTGGCTTCCCCAATAATACTGGAGCCTGTACCTATGGATCATGATCATCTAGAACCATAAGGGCCTCATCCGAAACATTAGGGCCTCATCCATTGAAAGATTTTTTAGAACCATATCATTTCTCTCATAAAGCTGTATCGAAATCCATCTAAGTAGGATCACACTAAATTAAAAACATCTTTGTCAAACGACCATAATAGTTATATATATATCATAGATATGAATTGTTTTAAAAAATAGTGTATCTCACAACCGTTAAACTACCATGCTACACTATATCACATGAAATCCATTGTCATAGCCCCAAAGCTACCCATAGAATGGTCAGTAATAATATATAATATGGCCACAAGAGACCTTGCCTATCCATATCAGAGTAAAAAATCACATATCATGTATATCAATTTGGGGTAAGTGAGTATAATTCCCCCAAAAAAGATTACCAGGAAAACAATGATTAGTTTCTTTGTTGAAATATTAAACAACTCACTCTCATTTATCATTCATGCCTACCCATATCAGTTTCATGACCATATATCACATGCCTATTGAATTACATATAAGTCTATTCATAAACCACTTGTCTGGGCTGGCTGAGTAGAACTCCACCAAAAAAGATAAGCAGGAAGACACTATTTAAAATATTTGTTGACAACATTAACAACCCAAAACCTCTAATAGAATTCTAGTATCCATGTAATTTTTAGATGAACTTATATATATATATCATTTAACCCTATTTACCTACCATAATTCATAAATATCCTCCCCTTCCATACTATCCCAAGGTTAAAAACTATATGATCAACAACATCACATCCAAGTGTTCAACATGAGGTGAAAATTAATCAAATGATAAATAAGAATGCATAAAATCAATTTACCACCCTAAAAAATTTGTATGTACCCTATGTATTGGGATTTATGAACCCACATATGATCTCTTTTCCTATTCATAACTATATCCCATTCTCTGGTCTACTATAAGACTAAATAGTGAGACAAAATCAAAACAAAGAATTTGGAACCACTTGTAACCATCCAAACTCAGTTTGGATTTTATTACCAATAAATTGTTATTATACATGTAAAAACTATCATGAACACACTCCAATACCATTTTTCCCCGAATAGGTCATTCACTCATATATTTCTCCTGGTCAATTGGCTACTAGGCTATAGACACCCCTCCCCATATGCAAATGGTTTTAAACTAGTAGTGGCAGTCCGATTAGGTGATTGTGTGGAGATGATACCCTATGATATTGATAATAATAATATTCCATATATTTCAAACATAGAGGAAGAAGGAGCATAACATTGTATAATATATAAATAATGATCAATATAAGTATAATGAACAGTAGTGGTAATGACAAAAATCTCATAACCATAACTCCATATGTAGAAGATAACATGTAATAGAATGTAATAAAAAAATTAAAAATAATTTGTCTTATGGATGACCATCTATGTACATCAATATAAAATCCCAAAAAAGATTCATATAGATGAAGATTAGCCACTTGATCACCATCTATCCGACCCTTAATGAAGGTAAAACTTGGGTCACAAAGGTCAAACTCTCATGATTTTTCCCTTACCTAATCTCAAAATAATAAAATATACAGGCATCCCGAGGGGACCATGTAGGGTGTGAGTATGAACTATTTAGGAAAACACCAATGTGTTATTATCTTACATCAATAATTATTCAGGTGTATGAAAATATAAATGAAATGAAAATTCACAAACATTTAATTATTAACACATTCCCTTATGATCAATAGCCACAAGGAAGCATTCAATTTCTTTAGTCAAAGGTGTTATATATATCCCCAAGTATATATATGGAAAACAATACATAGCTACATATATATACTTATAGAGGTGAGGACCCATGGCATAGTTCCCATGTATACCCAAAATAATATCATACCAGGAGAGCCCTCAGTCACCTCCCATAAACATATCATGGAACACCTCATGCCATCGTACAACTCATGTGAAATCAATCGAGTCCCTAACATCCATATAGAACTCTTAAACTATGATTACTAGGTCCCTAGGATCTTCTCATATCAAGTCTCCATTGTCTCAACAGGATGAAATCCTGAGGCACAATAATACCTATCCTCTAATAAATAAACCACCATTAGATCAATAGAATTCCATCCCAAAGAATGAGATATTCTTCCTCTGTTAATCCCAACCCATCATCCAATATTATAATATTGAACCACATCCCCCAACTAACGGCCTCAACACCATCCCTCGATGGTCCATCACCATCCACCTAGCTTTATATAATGAGAACATCCCACAAAACTAATGGTCAACACCATCCCATAAAACACATAATCTTTGGAGGTTTCCACCCACAATGAGTGGTCAACACCAACTCAACATATAACTATCTATGTTCACACAAAACTAAAGACATATCTACCAAAAATGGTGAGCAGATATTACTAGATATACCGAATCCACATCTTCTAACACCTAGTTTCCCTATAACCATATAACTAAATCATGTTGGTCAACAAAATATCAAGTCACATGGGCCATAAAAACAACCTGAAGACATCATTACCTCGTATAAACATTCATTTCTCCTCAACCTGGTGGAAATCATCACCTCATATATATAGAGCGATGCCCTATTGTTAACAAACATGTAACCATAGTCTAGGTGATCAACATCACCTCATTCCTTCTGTCATTATGGTAAAATTCCAATTGAACTAAAAAAATAGAATATAAATTTAATTATATAAATTAAATGATTATACTAACATTACTAGTTGTTCAAAATACCCTTAACCAATCTAGAAAAAATGTATAGGATATGGCATGCATGAATCCCATGACACCAATTTAACAAATTAAAACCACACATTAATTTATTTAGGGTCTCTATCATAAAAACCACATGGGAATATGTAGAATTAAAACCAAAACACACATAATAGTAATCATAATTCTATATACAACCTACCTTATACTCATATGAAATAACTCATCTTATATAAACCTATAACTCAATGTAAAATGATAGAAATATGGATTTTAGATTAATGACTTAAAAAATCGGAAAACAAGCTCACATGAATTTATCAATCCATGTGGAAAGATAAAGGAGAAATAGAAACAAGTGGATTTAAATTCATATAGATATACTTCCAATAGGATCGATGATGTTCAATTTGGATATCAGATGATAGAGTTTGGCCAATGCCTAAGGATGCTAGATAAATGGGTAAAACCCATGTGTTGTGCATGAAATTTGGATGAGAGGATGATGAAATAAGGAATTAAGAGGCAGGATAATAATTTTAATTTCACCCTAAAAAATGACTTGCATAGTTTGAAAGCACGACTTGGATCACAATGAACCATCTGTGTGGTTCTCACTATCCAAGCAGAGTTCCTCGCATGTCTAGGTGAACAGTTTTCTAAACCATATATATAACTTGAAAATAACCACTGCTAAAAACATTAATGATCACAAAAAAACATGACCCCCACCTACAGAGTTTGAAAAAACTAGGTTTAGTGCCAATTTGGGTGGCACAATTACTCATAGTATGCCACACAATTTGATCAAACCATGTGGCTCTATCTGTACTTTCCCAAAGGTAATTTTATAGAGACTAATAAACATGAAAATCATATGAAACCCCAAGAATTTTATTGGGCCTTAAAGCAAGTAAAAAAATAAGGTAGTGGGTGAATCAAAATCTCAAAATTAGGTCTGAAAGAACATGAAAAGAGTACGATATACCAATAATCTCAAAAGAATAAAATGTTGGGAAATTAAATCCAATAAAAACATAGTATGTTACATAACATAACCATATATAGATAATAAAAGTGGACATGGTTCTAGAAAAGATGCAACTAGGGGTAATAACTCTAAAAAATTTGTTTTTTACTTGACTTGAGTGTTACCTAGTACACAATAGTTATCCTTACTAAGCACGTAGTTTGAAACTCTTGAGGGATATTTATTGGATAATTAAAATATTCTTTACAAATATTATGAATGCTTTGAATTGATAATAAAAATTAATGAAGTTGTTAAAAAATAGGGAGAGTTATATTGAAAATATTGTGTCTTGATGTAAACATTCCGTCACGACCCGTCCTCGGGGCCCATGTAGTGACTACCCCAAGCCCGCCTTGCATAGGCTAGGGGATGGCGACTAGCACCAAGGCATAATCCCTGATAAAAAGGGAAGGCACTGCCTTTGTAAAGTAAACAAACACCACAGAGCCAGAAAGGAGTAGAATTAAACACTAAGTAAAAACTGATACAAAAGTAAGTGCAGAAAGGTAAGTGGGCTAGTATACAAACCCAAACTGAATGTATTGTACAGATGGAAAGAGAAAACATCAACTGAAATTAAATCCGCAGCCTCGAGCCTTCCATTGAAATCCCCACCTTAAGGGTGAGTACAGATAGCCTCAACAGCTCCTCGGGTCCAGCCGTCCGCTCCGAGTACGTCCCGCCTAGTGGTCCACCTCCGGGTACCGACCTGCTTCGTAAACCTCAACCGCGGTCACTGTTTCCCGTCGTCTGCAACCAACACCACATAGTTTGAGCATATCCCATGCAGGGGTGAGTATAAGCTACTCAGTAGGGACCCCAAGACCCCCGAAGGTCTCCCAGAATCCATAATGGATAATCCACAAAGGATGATACAATCAAGAAGTAACATCCGCCATTACTTAGGTAAATGCCCATTCATATACCTAAGTCTTCAATTCCTGTTCGCTCCAACCTCCGAGCCCATGTTTGATCACATCCACACCGTAAACCAAAACTCGATCCACACAAGAAAGCATAATGTAATCCACATAGGAAAGCAAGTCAAGATTCAGCTCACACAGGTATACTTCTTCGTATGACGATAGAGATGATCAGATATAGCCACTGAATCATCTAAGTCGTCGGACCCGCAATGGATCGATAGATACTAACCCCTGAAATGACCCACAAAGGATCTGACCCACAAAAGATCGATAGGTAACTAACCCCCGCAATGACCCACACAGGATCTGTAGGCGTTGGCCCACACAGGACCGTTGAGCGCTGAACCACACAAAATCTGACCCACACAAGATCGGTAGCACTGATCCATATAGGATCTATGAGTGTTGTAGTCGTCGCTGTCGAATCCTTGGAGGATTTCTGCACAGTCATCATCGTCGTTGCAGTCGCATCCAGCTCCAGGGTTCTCGCACACAGTAAGCTCATTCAGGAGGGTCTTCTCCAGGAGTTGAAGGGATGATACATCAACTGACACAAAGTCCGGAGTTGATGTATCCAAAAGGTCTGTATCGTCAACAGGAACTCAACGTTACAGACAGTGCATCAATCGGACGCCCGGTCTGAGAGTTAATGGGGCCCGGTTGGTTTTTTAAGTCAAAACCAACCCGACCGTACTCCACCTGCATCCAAACCTCGAGTGGAGTAAATCAAAAGGTCTTTATCACATAGAGGAAACCATCAAAGTCAATTGCACACCAATCGGTCGTCTGGAGCTCAAGTTATAAGTGTTTTTGATCCGAGGGCCCGGTTGGTTTCGTGTATGAACCAACCCGGCCGAACCCAAAGTACTCCAAAACCTTGGGTGTAATATACCGAAACGACCTTCTCGATACAAGGATCGCTACGCAACTGACGGGGTGTCGATCAGAGGCCCTTATCTCACGTTATAGTCAATATACCGAAACCGGTTCGGTATTAGGGGGTTTGGGCCTGGTCCGATCCGGCCAGATACCCCCAGGGTCGGCCAAAACCAGGTCGACCCGAACCGGGTCCGGGTCCGGCCCACTTGGGCGCGGCTAGGCCTGGGCATTCCGGCCCGGCCCGGCGGCTCGGCCCGATGCGCTGGCCCGCTGGCGCTGGCCGGCTCGGCCGTTACGACCGAGCGAAGAGGGCGGGGGGCGCGCTGCCCCCGCGTGGAGAAACTGCAGCCCCCATGCGAGGGCCGCTCCTGCTGGCCAGCCGGGGATTACGACCCCCGACACTTCCCCTGACCGGCCGGCCCGCATCGGCTGGCCTGCTACTGCTGCCACGGGACAGGCAAGGGCCCGTCCCCCTGCTCCGATGACGAAGACCAGGAAACGGCCGCCGGTTCCCCTGCTCCGCTGCGGCCCGGAACCGGCCGCGACCTTTGTATATCCGACGTGACGCGACAGTGCCCCACCCCTCTGCTGCCACCCCGCTCCAGCCGTGGTGCTTTTTTAGTTCACTGGAACGACGCGATGGCGCCACGTCTTTGGTTCATCTTCAACGGCACGGCGCGATGACATTGCGCTTCTCCTCCTTTCTTTAACAATTCCCGGGCGGTGCTTCGGCAACGCGTTTCCTTACTCGTACCGCCAAAAAATCAAACCAACAAGGGGGAGGAGAGTCGGCCGTGTTTGTGAGGTCCGACCTCCTCCCATTATTGTGACATTAGGAGGCTCAAAAATAAAGGAAGATGGCAACAAAACTAATTAGAAAATAAACCCCTGCCTCGTCAAATTTGATGAGGGAGGATTAGTCGTGGAAACAACCGTCGAGGAAGAAGGCGTTGCGGAGGGAGGATCGTCGCGTCGCGGTGAAGCATTGCGGAAGAAGCGTCACGGAAGGAGCGTCGTGGAAGAAGCATCCTATAATGAGCGTCGCGGAAGAAGCGTCGCTGGCGTCGCGGTACATGCCTCGCGTAGTCGAGGTCCGATGGTTTGGCGTTCTTCATAGGAGGTCGGTGCATTCTTCACGTTCTTCACATTCTTCGTCGAAGAAGAAGGCTTTTCTCCCAATCCTCCCAATGCAACATGTTCCAACAGAAAATAAATTAAGAGTTGTCTTATTTTATTAATGAACATGCCAACGTTTGAGTTTCAAAAGAAATGAAACGAACAATTACTTCAATGAATTAATTGTATCGATTAAACCGCCCAAATTAATGAGGCGTTTCTTAACCAGAATAAATGCACGATTTGACTTAATTAAAAGGTGTGTAGGTACATTACATAGAAGGAAAGAAACGGTGGGGCTCGTACGGGCCCCACATCACAAATATCCTACTAAGTGGGTAAGATATTTTGGGTCCCACCTTATACTCTTAACATAGGTTAAGCCGCCTTAAGTAAAATAAAATAAATTGTCGCACCACTTTTATTTCATTCCTTAACATAACCCAAAAAATTAAAAACCACACCCGAGAAAACGAAACTCCGAAAAAGGTGTTTATAAGAAATTACTAGCTTTGCGATTCCATTGGTGCCCTCAAAATTCAATTCCGAGCACCAGTTCAAAAGATAGAAAAACCCGCTCGTTCGTTCACTAAACATACCTGAGATAAACTTTGGAAAATGATTCCGGGCACACTGGGCCTCGGAATCAGGTTCCGTCAGAAACTGCGTTCTTGTAAAATTACCAAGAAAATTAAGAAAAAAAATTTCTTGAATTTTATGGGTCTATAAAACACTCCCACCTCAGGGCTATACGTCCCCGTAAAGATACATCATAATCTAGGGAAACAATAGTGGGTACTGAGCACACATCTGAGACTCCCGTTCCCTAGTGCTCTCCTGAAGGTTCCCGTGCTGCCATCTGATGTGCACTAGAGGAATCAACCGTCCACGTAGGACCCGCTCCTGTCGATCCTCAATCTCCACCGCGACCTCCACAAAAGTCTCCCCATCATCAACTTCCTGCTTCCCATGGTCAATGATATGTGTCAGGTCGTGCACGTATCTCCTCAGCTAGGATACGTGGAAGACGTCGAGCACTCGGTGCATCTGAGGTGGTAGAGCCAGGCGATAAGCCACCTCGCCAACCCTACTGAGCACCTGGAAAGGCCCGATGAAGCGCGGAGATAACTTGCCGCCTCAGCCAAATCTCTGTAATCCATGTCGAGGTGAGACCCGCAAGAAGACATGGTCTCCATCCTCGAACTATAGTGGCCTCCACCTCCTGTCTGCATAAGAATTCTTCCGGCTCTGAGCTATCCTCATCCGCTCCTGGATGATCTGGACCTTCTCTGTTGTGGCCTGGACCATCTCTAGTCCCACAAGTGATGACTCCCCAGGGTCTGTCCAGCACAACGGTGATCTGGAAGGTCGGTTGTACAACGCCTCGTATGGTGCCATCCCGATGGTGGAGTGGTAGCTATTGTTGTACACAAACTCCACCAAGGGTAGGTGGTCCTCCCAGCTGTGACCAAAGTCGAGGACACATGCACAGAGAATGTCCTAGAGAGTCTGTATGGTCCTCTCCATCTGACCATCTTTCTGAGGGTGAAAGGTGGTACTCAAACGTAGCTGCGTCCTGAATGCCTCCTACAACCCCTTCCAAAGCCGAGAAGTAAAACGAGCTTCTCGGTCGGAGACGATAGATGATGGTACACCATGAAGTCGCATAATCTAATGAATGTAGAGACTTCCCAAGCTCTCCAGTGAGCCCTGATCTCAGATGGGTAAGAAGTGAGCCGACATGGTGAGTTGGTCGACAATCACCCAGATGATGTCATGACCTCTAGATGTGCGTGGAAGTCCAGTCACGAAGTCCAAAGATATCCCGTCCGAATTCCACTCCGGGACCTCCAAGGGTTGTACCAAGCCTTCTGGTACGTGGTGCTCTGCCTTCACCTACTAGCAGGCGAGGCATCGAGAAATGAACTCTTCCACAACCTTCTTCATGCCCGGCCACCTGTGCTATCATATGAGATCCTGGTACATCTTTTCCACGCCAGGATGTACTGCCAAAGGGGAAGTGTGAAACTCTCTCAGCACCTCCTCTCGCAAAGAAACCGGTACCATGGTACATCCTCTGAAAAGGACTTCATGCTCTCCTCCTAAGGAGAAACCATCAGGTGCCTGTCCTGAGGATATCTGGGCATGCCGCGTCTCACAATCAGTATCCCCACGCTGTGCATCTCTGACCCGCTGCAGTAGTGGAGGAGTGACTGTGAGAGACTGAAGGAAGGCTGATCCATATCTATCCATGAAGGTTATCTGCAAAGCAGCTAGCTGCTCTGTCGCCTCCCCAAGTAGCTGAATGCCCGTCCTCCAGCTGAGAGCATCGGCTACTACGTTCCCCTTCCTAGGAGTATAGACTATCTCGAAGTCATAGTCCTGGAGGAAATCGAGCCATCGCCGCTATCTCAGGTTCAGGTCCTTCTGAGAGAAGATGTACCTGAGACTCTGATGGTCAGAATATACTGTAAAGCGCTCTCTCATCAGATAGTTTCGCCACATCTTCAGAGCGAAGACCACTACTGATATCTCCAAGTCATGGGTAGCATAGTTCTACTCACGCAGCCTCAACTGATGTGATCCATAGGCGATCACTACCCTCTCCTGCATCAGGACACATCCAAGTCTGGTCCCTGATGCATCGCAGTAGACTACGTACCCTACTCCCTCCTCCGGCAACATCAAGATAGGCGCGCTGGTCAATCTTTGTCATAGCTCCTGGAAGCTCTGCTGACATCTATCTGACCACACAAAGGGTTTCCCCTTCTTCGTCAAAGCTGAGATTGGTGACGCAACTCTCGAGAAACCTGGCACAAATCACCGGCAGTACCCAGCTAGTCCCAAGAAACTCCGCACCTCTGTTAAGCTCCTGGGTGGCTCCCAAGATAGCACTGCCTCGATCATCGCAGGATCCACCGCAACTCCCGCCTCAGAGACGACGTGTCCCAAGAAGTGGTCCTCACGTATCCAGAACTGACACTTCGAGAGTTTTCCATAAATCTTGTGATCTCGGAGTGTGTCAGGTACAAACCGCAAGTGGTAGGCGTGCTCCTCCTCAGTCGTCGAGTATATGAAAATGTCGTCGATGAAGACCACGACAAATAAGTCAAGGTAGGGCTGAATGATCCTGTTCATGAGGCCCATGAACACTAGGGGAGAATTGGTTATGTCGAAGAGCATAACCAAGAACTCATAGTGGACATACCAACATTTGAAGGACATCCTCTGCACATCCTCATCCCGAACTCTGAGTTGATGATAGCCTGACCTGAGGACAATCTTTGAGAACCACGGTGCTCCCTTGAGCTGATAAAAGAGGTCATCAATCCTCAGTAGCAGATACTTGTTCTTCACTGTCACCCGGTTCAGGCGACTATAGTCTACACAAAGTCACAAGCTCTCATCCACCTTCTTGGCGAACAATATTGGGGAAGCCCAGGGTGAAACACTGGGTCAGATGAATCCCTTGCCCTGCAAGGTCTCCAACTGTACCCATAGCTCTCGAAGCTCGGCAGGAGCCATCCGATATGCTGGGGTAGATATCGGGGATGTCACGGGGTATAGATCAATATAAATGTCTACCTCTCTATGAGGAGGTATTCCTGGAACATCGTCGGGGAAAACGTCTGCATACTGATCCACCACTGCAGGAAAACTAGGACTCTGCACGTCAACTGATCCTAGGATGACGCTATCCAACTGATGAGTGATGGGTTGTCCTCTCCTCTACGAGAGTCCATCCTGTGCTGTGAAGGCTCCCTTCTCGCCGGTGAAGGTGAACCTTCTCCCGTCGGTGCGTACACATCGCACCTTGTGCCTAATACAGTCAATTTGAGCATGGAATGTAGATAACCAATCCATGCCCAAGATGACGTTGTAATGCCTCGACACCGATACATGAAGATCCCAGCCAAAGCTCTCGCCTTCTAGAGTAAGCTCACACTACCAGTACTAGTGCGTAATCGTCGAGTCTACTCCCGTAAGAGTCTCTAGCCATAAGGATCGAGCCAGCGGCTCTGTCCGAAATTCCGAGCTCTGAACAAGGGAAGTGGCTTTAAAAGAATGACTCACTCCTGTGTCTATAAGAACTGCAGAATGGGTGTAATAGACACAGATAGTACCTCAAATAATCTCGGGCGTGCCGTGGTCATAGGCCTTCGCTACCTGGAGCTGTGCCTATCTCTGCCCGCTAGCTCCCTGTGGTCGGGGTGGACCACCTGGTGGTGGTGGTGGTAGAGCCTCAAAATGTCTCCCACCACCTGCTGCTCAGACAGCTTCTCTGCCTCATCTTCCTGCTCCCTACAGACTGCCACGGTCGACCCTCTGCCTCTACCTGGCTGGTCCCTCAACCGTCTGCTACTCCTCAGCACGGCGGGTCATGCAGTCACGAGCCATGTGGCCCTGCCCGCCGCATGCGTAGCACTGTCTGCCCTTCGAAAGACTGGATCCACACTGTGTGCCCCGCACTGCTGAGCTAGTGTCCTGAGGTCATCTTCCTGAGGGTCTGGTCTACCTGGACCCATGATTCATCCGTCGACTACCTGCTGCAGAAGACTCTGCTACGTGCCGCCCCGTGGCAGGTCTCGCTGTTGACGATGTCTCAACAGGGATGCTCTCGATCAAAAGGGCTTGCTCTAGTACTCCATCCTAAGTCGGAATGCTGAGGGAGATCAACGATGCCCTAATCTCCTACATCAAACCCTACTTAAAGGTCCGAGAATGGAAGAATGGGTCCCGTACCATGTCTGTCGAGTAGCGCGAGAGATCGGTAAATCTCGCCGAGTACTGGGCGACCTTCAAGCTGCCCTGCCGTAGCTGAAGAAGCTCTTGGATACGCACCACACTGAGGGTGGCTGGGACGAACTCCGAGAGAAAGAGGCTCTCAAAGTCCATCCAGAGGAGAGATGCCTCATCGTGCACCTGGAGCATCATGCCTCCACCATCTGCCTATTGCCGTGTGAAGTAGGCTCGCTGCGAGGATCACCATGAGGTCCGCTGGTGTCCTCACTAACCTGAAAACCCATACAACTGCCTCCAGCCAATCCTCGGCTGCCTGAGGGTCCGTCTCCCTGCGGAACCTGGGAGGTCGCTGGCACTCAAACTCGTGCAGTGCACTAAGGCGAAGTGCATCGTCAGCGGCTGGGGCTGGTAGCGTCGGTGGGTCGGCAGGAAGAGGTACCGTAGGCGCCTCTACTGTTAAAGGGCCCTGTACTGAGGCATCATCGCTCGGTGGGCTGTCGCCACACACAACTCTCAGAACCCTAGCTAGATGCCATCGTGGGGCCATCCTGAAAAGGAAACAGGTGCGCCATGGTCAGAACAGTATACCTGGTGAGCTGAAACAAAGTAATCACAAAGAAAACTTGATACACACATGAAATCAAGGTTTTCGTGTATTAAGTCAGAAAATAAAAGTGAGGGTCCTAGTGTACGGATATGTTGGCCGCTACACCAACACCGGACTCCCTGAACTGATAACCACACCCAATACGCTTAACACTATTGCTTCACATAGAAAAAGATCAGAGTCCCAAGTTCTGCGGTAGAAGCGAACTCCTCTGATACCAATTTTTCACGACACGTCCTCGAGGCCCATGCCGTGACTACCCCAAGCCCGCCTTCCATAGGCCAGGGGCTAGCGACTAGCACAAAGGCGTAATTCCAGATAAAAAGGAAAGGCATTTCCTTCGTAAAGTAAACAAATACCACAGAGCAAGCAAGAAGTAGAAGTAAACACTAAGTAAAAACAGATATAAAAGTAAGTGAAGAAAGGTAAGTGGGCTAGTATACAAACCCAAACTGAAAATATAGTACAACTGGAAAGGGAAAAAACAACTGAAAGTAAACCCACAGCCTCGAGCCATCCACTGGAAGCCCCACCTGATGGGTGAGTACAGATAGCCTCTACAGCTCCTTGGGTCCACCCATCCGCTCCGAGTACGTCCCGCCCAGTGGTCCACCTCTGGGTACCGACCTTCTCTGCAAGCCTCAACCACGATCAGCGCTACCCGTCTTCTGTAACCAACACAATGTAGTGCGAACATAGCCTATGCAGGGGTGAGTATAAGCTACTCAGTAGGGACCCCGAGACCCCCTACGGTCTCCCAGAATCCACAAAGGATAATCCACAAAGGAAGATACAATCACGAAGTTAAATTAGACATTACTTAGGTATATGCCCATACATATACCTAAGACTTCAATTCGAGTACGCTCCAGCCTCCGAGCCCATGTTAGATCACATCCACACAGGAAATCACAACTCGATCCACACAGGAAAGCATCACGTAATCCACATACGAAAGCAAGTCAAGATTCCGCTCACATAGGTATACATCTTCGTATGATGATAGAGATGCTCAGATATAGCCACTGATTCATCTAATTCGTCGTAACCACAAAGGATCGATAGGTAATAACCCCCGAAATGACCCACAAAGGATATGACCAACACATGATCGATAGGTAACTAACCCCCGCAATGACCCACATAGGATCAGACCCAAACAGGATCTGTAGGCGCTGGCCCACACAGGACTACTGAGTACGGACCCACACAAGATCTGTCCCACACAGGATCGGTAGCACGGATCCACATAGGATCGCTGAGTGCTGTAGTCGTTGTTGTCGAATCCACAGAAGATTTCTGCACAGTCATCATCGTCGTCGTAGTCGCAGCTAGCTCTAGGGTTCCCGCACACAGCAAGCTCATTCGGGAGGGTCCGCTCCCCGAGCCGAATGGCTGATACATCAACTGACACAAATTCTGGAGTTTAGGTATCCAAAAGTTCCGCATCGTCAACAGGAACTCAACGATACAGATGGTGCGTTAATCGGATGCCCGGTCTGAGAGTTATTGGATTTTTCGTCCGAGGGCCCGGTTGGTTTTCTAAGTCAAAACAAACCTGACTGTACCCAACCTGTGTCCAAACCACAAGTGGAGTAAACTAAAAGGTCTGTCTCACTTAGAGGAAACCATCAAAGTTGACGGCACGTCAATCGGACGTCCGAAGCTCAAGTTATAAGCGTTTCCGCTCTGAGGGCCCGGTTGGTTTCATGTAGGAACCAACCCAGCCGAATCCAAAGTACTCTGAAACCTTGAATGTAATATACCGAAACTACCGTCTTGATCCAAGGATCACTACGCAACTGACGGTGCATCGATCGGAGTCCCGTAGCTCATGTTATAGGCAACAGACCGAAAGAAGCTTCGGTATTAGGGCTTCGGGCCCAGTCCGACCCGGCCCGATGCCTCCAGGGTCGGCCCGAACCTGGTCGACCCGAACTGGGTCTGGGTCTGGCCCGCTTGGGCGCGGCCCGGCCTGGCCCAGTGCGTTGGCGCTGGATGGGGGTCCCGACGAACGGCTCAGCCATTACGGTCGAACGAAGAGGGCGGGGTGCACGCTGCCCCCACATGGAGAAACCGCGGCCCCCATGCGGGGGGCCGCTCCTGCTGGCCAGCAGGGGGTTACGACCCTTGGCGCTTTCCCCTGACCAACCGGCCCACACCGGCCGGCCGACTGCTGCCTCCATGGGACTGGCAAGGGCCGGTCCCCCTCCTCCGATGCCGGCCGCCCGGAACCGTCCGCCGGTTCCTCTGCTCCGCCGCGGCCCGGAACCAGCTGCAAACTTCATTCATCCGGCATGGCCCAACGGCGCCACACCCCTCCGCCGATGCCCCGCTCCGGCTGCGGTGCTTTTTTGGTTCACTGTCACGGCACGATGGAGCCTTGTCTTTGGTTTGTCTTCAACGCCGCGACGCGATGGCGCTGCGCTTCTCCCCTATCTTTAACAATTCCCACACAGTGCTTCGGCACCGCGTTGCCTTACTCGTGCTGCAACAAAATCAATCCAACAAGGGGGGAGGGTCGGCCATATTCGTGCGGTCCAACCTCCTCCCATTATTGTGATATTAGGTGGCTCAAAAATAAAGGAAGATATCGACAGAAGTAATCACAAAATAAACCCCTACCTTGTCGAATTTGATGAGCGATGATTCGTCGTGGAAACAACCGTCGCGGAAGAAGGCGTCGCGGACGGAGGATCATCGCGTCGTGGTGAAGTGTCACGGAAGGAGCGTCGTGGAAGAAGCATCATGGAAGGATCTTCGCAGAAGAATCATCGCTGGAGTCTCTATACACGACATCGCGTAGTCGATCTCCGATAGTTTGGTGTTCTTCGTCGGAGTTCGGTGCGTTCTTCGCATTCTTCGCGCTCTTCATCGAAGAAGAAGGCTTTTGTACCAATCCTATCCACGCAAAAAGTTCCAATAGAAAATAAAATAAGAGTTGTATTATTTTGTCAACACACATACCAACGTTTTAATTTCAAACGAAACAAAACGAATAATTAATTCAATGATTTAATTGTAACGATTTAACCGCTCAAATTAATGAGGTGTTTCTTAACTAGAATAAACACACAGTTTGACTTCATTAAAAGGGGGTGCGGGTGCGTTACTTAGAAGGAAAGAAACAGTGGGGCTAGTGCGGTCCCCACAGCATAAATATCCTACCAAGTGGGTAGGATATTGTGGGTCCCACCTTATCTTCTTACCATGGGTTATGCCGCTTTAAGTAAAATAAAATAAATTGTCGCACCACTGTTATATTATTCCTTAACTTAACCCCAAAAATTAAAAACCACACCCGAGAAAACGCAACTCCGAAAAAGGTGTTTTAAAAAATTAACGGTGCTGTGATTCCATTGGTGCTCTCAGAATTCGATTCTAAGCACCAGTTCAAAAGATAGAAAAACCCGCTCGTTCGTTCACTGAATGTACCCGAGCTAAACTTTGGAAAATGATTCTCGGCACACCGGGTCTCATAATTAGGTGCCGTCAGAAACTACATTCTTGTAAAATTCTCAAGAAAATTACGAAAAACATTTCCTTGAATTTTACAGGTCTTTATACATTCAATATGTGATTATATGGTTTTACCACTAATATTATTGTTGCTCAGAGTATGTTTTTAGGATTCAGTCAATAGATAGAACCCGATATAATCATGTTAACAATTAATATGAAGTAAAAAATTATGAATATAATAATCAAAATGGGATGATGATTTGTGTGAAATATATCATTATTATTCTAATTATATTATATAGAAATTTTATAAATAACCTATAACTTAACTGACTCTAGAAATCATCAAATAAGTGAAGGATAAAGTTCACTTATAGCTCACGCGTTCGAGACCATGGAGGAAAGCATGAATGATTTTTACTATTTCCTTAATGTTGAAAGATACCCCTAGGAAATTGGCTCTATGTAATGGGAATAATTTTTATGTGTGGATAATATGGTCATAAAGTAATCAATTTCATAAGAATAATGAAGAGTACGACTGAAGGAAATAAATTTCAACGTAGGGACACAATTGTAGTTCATTATAAAAAATGTTGGGAACCTGTGTATTATTCATGTAAATTCCATCATCCAATGTTTAACCCCAAGAGAATAGAAAGGCCAATGATGAAATAAAATAGTTCAAGTATTTATGTCTTTAGATTCATGGATTAAATTGTTGTAATATTTTCTTTACAAATGTTACTGTGGTTATAATAATAATGAATCATCTATTGATTGTGTAAAATTTCATAAGCACATATGTCTTCCTTAGAATAAGAGATATGAATACCATTATGGATTAAGATTTTAGGTTTTATCACAAGTTCAAAATCATAATTACCCATTTTTTATATTTTTTGGTAGGAAGAAAAAATGATTATGGATTTTGGAGGAAACAATTTGTGGGAATACAACACATTGGTTTAGTATAAAAAATTTATTTGAGGAAGAATAACATTTTTATTTTTTTGGATTAAATATAAAAAGCATTGTAAACATTATGTTTTATATTATATTTGTTTTTGTAGTAAGTATAGGTAATCATAATTTTGGAACTTTATAGAAATTATATTAGTATGGTTTTAGAAAAAGGAAATACTACATATAGGGTGAAAACTCGTTTCATCAAGAGAAGGTCATGGGGCTTAAGCCTACAAGTTAGGTATTATAATTTTTTAGCACCTACCACTAGCCTATGTGATTTTATAGTTAGTATGTTATTATTTTTACATAATGAATTTGATGAATAAATAATAATAACGAACAAGTGGTGTTACAATTGATTATTAGAGATTAATGTTTTAAATTGGACAAATTATGATAAGAATATTAGTTTTAGAAAATTATTTGAAATTTATGGAAATACATGTCACCGTTTTATGGGTCATATGGCCCATCAAAAGTTAATTATACTTATTCATGAATTAAAAGTTCATTTATGGATATTCATTTCATAGGGAAATTTATGAGGTAGAAATTGATTGATGCACAACTAAAGGATGAAATTGTGCTTATTAAATATAAATATATGAATTAATTATATTTTATTATATTCTTTTACATTAAAGCAATTCCTCAAATTTAGGAATTGGCTATTGAAAAGAAAAGTTTACCATAGTACCTTTATTCCTAATGAATCAAATGATATTTTAAATAATCCCATATTTATTATTTTGAGTTCGTTAACTTTCCCATTGATCGATATCTCTTTTTTATCAGTTCTCTCTATAAGTCCCTATAATTATTGATACTTATCTTTAATGTCCATATCATCACATAAAACAAATTTTTTTATAATTGAAAACCTAGTTATGTGTTATCCCATATGAACATGGTACATACATTTTTCTATTGTTAAGATGATGTTTTATTAACCTTTTTTACTATGTGGGTTTCCAGTAAAATAATTTTCAAATTCCAAATCCTTGATTTCAGAGTGTAAGATCGAATTGTGAGGATGGAATTTATTTGTTGTCGGGAGAATATAACAACCCAAAATTCTAAAGAAATAAAATTTCATTTTATATCATATGAGGTAATGAAAATTGAGCATAAACATAATTTTAAATATACTTATTATATTTAATATCATAGATACCTTGTGACACACACAACCTCGAAATAAAAGGAACTGTAAAATAGAATGCCCTTAAAACGCAGCCGCTAAATTGGAAAGTATTAATTGTAGTAAATATATTCTAAAAATAATATGCTTTAAAATACTAAAAAATAAATTCAATGGATATATATTTATTGAAAATATATAAATATTTTTATGAATGCAAATGAAATGTTTTCTAAAAAAACAATATTTTGGAAAGAAAATTGTTTCAACGCATTTAGAGAACTTATGTTAAAATTAAATTTTACCAACATTTTAAAATCTATTTTAAATGATAATATTAATTTTTTAAATCATCATATAAAAATTATCTTTGTGTGAATTATTAATATTTTTTTTAATAGTTTCATTTTTCGATGAATTGTAAAATTTCTATTTAAAAAAAATGCATTTTCATTAAAATAATTCAAAAGGGTACATAATAATTTAAATTATTTTTTAATTAAATATATTTCAATTTATGAATATATAAAAAATTCAGGTGAATTTAATAAAATTAATATTTATTTACTTAATAAATGGTTTTATACTTATGAGAATTTTCTCTCTGAAAACCCTTTTTTCATCTCATATGTGGGTATAATTTTAAAATGGATTATGTCAATTCCGTGAAATTAATTTGAAAACATTTATTACATTTATTACATATATAAAATCAAAATAATTAATATAATATAATATGTTCAACTTAATGTTTTTCCATTATAAATGGTGAAAATTTAAAAATGAATTAGCACAAATAAGGTAAAAATTCGATTACCAGTTGTTAGACATAGAATAAAATGGTTAAAAATGACATAAAACTATTGCAAAACCCACTTTATGGCCATATTGTTACCTTATAAAATCTAAAATCAACGTACGACTCATTTTTATGCTATTTTAATGAGATAAATTTGTGTACCACTTTACCTTTTTATAAAATTCCATGTGTGACCTCTCCCCCACTTATAAAAGGAAACCAAATATCCCCCCTATTCAGATTAAAATTATGTTTTGGAATATATCTACTAAAATAAATTCCATAATTACCTAACAACATACTATATCCATTTTTCGATTCATAAATCCATCTTAGGAAGTGTTTTTGTGCAAACCTATAGAATGTTTCTAAAGAATAGGTAAAGTTCTTGAAAGAGATTTTTTATTTTGTTTCTTATTCAATATCATAAAAATATTATTAAACCATTACAAATAATAACATAATTAAATTATATATATATATATATATATATTATTTTATTTAAATTACCTATATCTATATTCTCATCTATCAAATTGGAAATTAAAATATCAATCATGTGTTCGGAGGACTTCTGCTTTGCAAACCGATGTAATTTCTTTTCCATCACAACTTATAAAGGATTGATATAATTATAGCTTTAACAGATTTATATGATATTTTGGATAATTTTAAACTTATTTTATTTTAATATCATATACACCTTCATAAATTACAACTTGTTTAAAATAAAATAACATCGCTCGTGCGTACGGCAGACTACCGTTCCACGAAGTGATGTGATTCATTTTTCACATAAACTATACATGGAAAGTAATACATATAAATTTAATTAATTTATGTTATATATATGAAATGATATTTATTATTTATAATTAATATATAACACAATTTAATACACTTTCATTCACTAATCGAATGATATAATGGCTTGTGCATACACATGACCTACTTTCTCCTCGAAGCGATGCTATTCACTATTCATTTAATAACCACCAATAATGATTATAAAAATCTAAATAATATGTAAATATGATATTTATGACATTAATATACCTATTTAATTTCTATAACCATATAATATTGGAAATAATTATAATCTTCATGACAAAATACACATGGGAAAACAAGGAAATTTAAACACAAAACAATGAAAATAATGAAATATTATTAACAAAAGGGTGGTAAAATATTATAAGGGGGTAATATATGATATCAAAAATTCGAATATGGGTATATAATAAGTTAATAACATTATTATAATTTTTATACATGATTTTAAATCATGTTAAAAAAATTTAGCATGATGTAAGAGACTTCATCTCAATTTCCATTCACTAGGGTATATTGCAAGGTCATGCATGTAATTTATTTTATATGGTTTATATAAGTCCTCTTTTAAATGTAATATATTTATTAGTAAATAGTCTATGAAATTTTATTTTTCAATTTGAATTACTGCAACATAAGGTATTTTAACTAAAAAGTTACCAAGTGCTAAATAATTTCCTAACGTAATTTATTTTCAATGGGCTATACCACCTTTTTCTTATCATTAATATTAAATCACTATATGTGTAATGAATTTTGAATATAAATTCTGGTATTTAGAATTTATTTTCCTTGGAATTATATTATATATATATATAATCAATTCATTGGTCATTTCACACTATAACATTATGATCTTTCTAATGGATTATTTCAGAATATCATTTTAATTGGGATTGTTTATTCTTGAATTTAAATTAAAGGGAATTATTTATTCAGTGGATAGTAAAAACCTTAAATTTTATTCCCTTTTGGATATTAATTAAAATTTAAAGTTTTAGTGACATTTATTCTAATATTTGGAACATAAAATATTTGCCAACATGTTTTTATGAAAATATTGATTCATTTTATTCTTCAGTCAAAATCATATTTCTTTTAAATACAATTATTTTAAAAAACTAATTTCAATAATATTTTTAAAATTATCCAAATAAATTTTAAATAAATTTTTACCCATTTTTTCATTTTAGAAAATGTTTTAAATGAATATTCAAGTCATTTTCTAAACAAAGACCATTTAGAATTTACAGAAATGGTGAAATGAATAGTTTTTTAACATTAACATCTTGTATAAATTTCCATCAATCATTATATAATTTTTTCTTAAAGTATACTTTAAATGTTTAAAATATTTATTTTTATAGATAACTATTTTAATAATAATTATAAAAGATAATGTTTTATTAAAAATGGTTATTTTTAATGTGTAAAGGTTATTTTCTTCATGAATGTTTCAATGATATATTTATTGGATTTTTATTCATCTGTGAAAAAAACCCTTCATTTACAGATACTCTATAAGGTATTTATTATATATTTACCATCCATATTTTTCCTCTAGATTTTTTATGATTATTTTAGACACAGATTGTTTTGAAATTCACTTCATCAATTCACATGTATATTCATTAACATTACCTTGAAATATTCACATTCTTGTGATAATTGAAATTTTAATATCCTAAAAATATCTATATTATTTATAATTGATATGATTATTAACTAAATTTTATATAATTTTTAAATATATTGTTCTAATTTTAAATTTATTTGACTGAATACATAAATTTATATAAATATTTTTTGTCTAATGAACATAATAAAAATATTTTTTGATAAGAAATATTAATTCTTGAATTATATTGGTTATATAATATTTTTGGAATAATTCATAGATGAAGATTTAGGTGGGTCCTGGTCATATATATCTCCTCGATGCATTAGTAGTCTCATGAGATGAATCAATTTGTTAAAATATCATTAACGAGTTTCCAGTGTGTACGTACCCATAAATTTTATGCCTTCTTGTGAAAGGAAATTATAGTAGATGTATCCAGATGATTGATGTCATAACATCTAATAATTAAGTATTTCCTTCATTAAAAATTAAGATTTTATTATCCATGATATTTTCATAATTATATTATCTTTGGATGTTTTTTTTTTCTCATATTACCAATTAAATGTAATTTGTGGTTAGGAATATACCTTTCCATGTTGAATATTCCTTATCCATTTATGATAATATAGTTATTGATTACATGGAGTATATGTTAATTTATTTACCTATACGTATTTATTATTCCATATATAATCATGATAGTAATGTTATTAATTATATAGAAGGTGTTTCATTATTTACCGTTCCATGTTTATTATACTTATTGATTCATGATTGATTCTAATGTACTCAATCCTTACAGAGCTTCAGAGCAAATATATATTTTGTTTCCTTTCACTGGAATCTAGGACGTGTAATAAGAATGATATGTAAGGATATTCTAGAGGTAATAATTATATTCTTGAAACAAATTATGTTTCAATTTGTGTTTTGAAATATAATATGGTAATCTTGAATGTATCTTGTCTACTAATACTACTAAACTATATCGTCCATCAGGATGTGATACTTTTTATCTTATACCAATGTAATAATGTAACCACATGATATGAGTTATTGGGTTTATGGTTGTTACACCTATAACCCATATCCAATGGTTATTTTACTACATTGTTACAAGATACATGGGATCACATCTCAATAGATTGAATAGTTTTGTAGTCTTATTAGACTACATACATACAGGATTCTCAAATTACACATTAAAACATGAAGTAGAACATACAAGATTTTTTATGGTTGGGGATGAAGCCTCATTTTATAATTTTATGCAAAGACCTCTTTAGACTGGGTACAAGGATACCCACTAATTGGAATATCCATACGGCCGACATCCATACCTAATGCATTGGAGGTTATAACGTAACCACCCATCCTCGTTTATCACGACACCACACATAATATGGTGTATCATGTAACCACCCATCAAAGGTCCAAGTACCATCATAACACATAAAATATTGCAAATATAAACATTTTACTATTAAAATTTCATTTTAAATCACAAGAAGTAATTTCAAGATATAGAAATAATCATTCCATTTTCATAAACCATTTAAAAGTGATTTTTAAATAAAAGGGTCCCATACCACTTTGATGCTTTTTATGGAATTATAATTTTAAAACATTAATGTTTATATAAATAAATACTCAAAACCATTTTAAAAACACAGGCATTAATGATAATGATATAGTATAATAAATCATTAATACATTTAAAATGATATTTTAGTTAAAGTGTTTTTAACAAAATGAGAGACTCTCGAATGCAACTAATTGAGGAATAAAATTTTATCTGAACATTATAATATCATGAGAATAAATGGATTCACTATATAATATGAAAAAGGAAAATATATACACCATATAAGTGTTAATTGATGCATAACCAAAATTAAGTCTCAATGGAAATGTAAATTGAGATGAAATCCCTTATAAAGACGACATCCTTAAATTAAGGATAAATCAATCCACTAATTATGTGTGAAAAATATAAATACACCCAATATATGTGGATATTATGTGTAAAAAAATTAGAATTCATTATCACATATTCATAGGAAGACATATTCAAGAAGGAAAAGTTCAACCAAAAGAATTGAAATTGGGTTAAGAAGTTCCCTTGCAAAAATTAGAAATCCTAATGGCTTCACATTAAAATTCAGAAAAATGTGTTGATGAGATAAAAAGGGTACCTCATCACTTGGACATTAAAATTTACATCAATAAATATATAGAATAAAATACCCCAACATAATTATATGTACATTAAAAGACATAACAAAAAAGAAGTATTTTAAAAAGAGGAGGGTGAAAGGTTCCCCTACTGATTTGGTAACATACAAAACATTCACCACATGAAAGAAGGACCATACTATGTAGATGTAAATATCAACAAATAAAATTATATTACAAAAAGACTATAATAATGGGCATTACATACACCACTCAAAGGAAATAGTAAAAAATATAGCATGAATCTCATGGGAAAAAAGTGAGATAAAAACCCTTTACCTCGTTGTAATCAATTGAGTCGTATGACCGAAAGATAATAACCACCAAATTAATCACACAATACCATTACTATAATGAGAATCATGATAATATACATCAATGTTAGTACAAATTACACCTCATGGAATAAATAAGTTGAAAACAGTGGAAATTCCACGAAATTAAAAGTGAGATAAGAATTCCCCTTACCTCGTGTCCTACTTGACTCGTTTGATCTTTGTTCTTCCTTTAATTTGGGTAACTTCCTTTGGTTTGATCCAAAAGGACTTCTTGATGTGTCTTCTGCCTAAGGTAAGGCTTTTGGGAGGAGGAAAGGGAATCATGGAGCTTAATTGGGCAGAGTTTGGATGAGCCAAATGGCTTGAGAGGTGTGAGGAATTTGTTAGAAGTGGTGTCCTTTTATTAGGGGGAGGAGGGGATCTTTAGGAAACTATGAAAATATTATTTTATTATATAAATATATTAGGTTTCTAAAATTCCAAAACATATTAATATCGAAGATAAGATGACTCATGGTTGAAATAAAATCATCCAATAAGAATTGGACAGGTTTTTGATGTTATATTAATATTTATAATCTTATTTATTTAAATCATTTATTAATGAGGTATATATTGCATCATTATTGTGTCATAAATAATTTTATTTAATTTTTTATAAAATTTTTAATACAAATACCATGATGTAGGAAATAGTTTTATCTTTCCAATGAATATTTATAGTCAAAAAGATAACTTATATAACCCCATGTAAAAAATTAATTTAATAAAAGATATTTGTTTGTGTCATTTTTTCCTTTACATTAAATTAATTAATCGAAAGTGTCATTATCACTCTTATGTTGCTCCATGGGGTCCAAAAATAGACCCAAAGATGCCAATGGTTGGCCATGACTCATAAAATAAGGTTAGGACAAGTGTTAGTGTAATTTGGTATTATTATCATACTCCTTTTTACCTTGAATTACCATATTTACCTTTAACCGTAGTAAAAAAAATTCAAATGATACTATAGACCAAAAATTATTTTCATATTATTGAACCACATTTTACTTAATAATATCAACCATGTATGTCATACTTTCAAAATTTAATTCACAGATGTTATAAAATTTCATTTAAATGAAAAATTCAGTTTTTTAACTACTACTAAGTGGTTTCACTATTCATCAAAAATTGAAGCTTTTCAGAAAAATACCAAAAATTCACACTATGATATATTTGATATTAAAAATTAAAAACAGATTTCTATTTTACCAAATTCAAAACATATAAGTTTCATTAATTAATTTAAAATAAATTCACGTTGTCAAAACAAATAACGTGTTTTTAAGAAACAATAACTATCAAAAGACTGACACTTGTTTACGTCCAATTTCAATGTGAAATTAATTCAAATGACCACCATTGGATTAAATGGTAAAAATATAATCTAATTAAACTTTAAAACCAATTAAAAATATAATATATCCATGTAAATAAGTTAGATTAAAAGGAATATTTGAATTAAAATACCATATTTTCACTTTTCATCAAAAAACATAATTTTATCAAAAAACACCAAAAATTTACCCCAAGTGAATTTTGATGTCCCGGTTCTGAATAATACTTTAATTTTGTCAAAAATAATGTATAAAAGTGAACAAAACTAGATATAAAGAGTGTTATCCATCAAAAGGTAGTAAATTGACATTTTGCTGAATATTAGAGTATTCATTCTTAAAATTAGATTCATTTATATTTTAAGCCTCTAAAATTTAATGGATAAATTTAAAAACATTTAACAAAAATCTATAATAATTTTTTAGTTAATTCTGTTCATTCCCGTCATTACAACAGCTAGACGTTAACTACAATTTAAAATAATAATATTATATTTTTATTTTTCAGTATAACTCAACATTGTGTGCAATGTAAGATTTCGAAGAAACCCATTGTTGCATATCCGGTATTACATCAAATCATAGACTCCACTTTAAAGTAAAATTAATACTTAATTCAAAAATATTATCAAATATGAAAATGTCTTACTCATTAGTTACCTGGGATGTTACACTAAGTGTTTCTAAAATATCATTAAATTATTTTCTTCCAAATTCCTTTTTTTTATTTTCAAGAAGAAACCACTTTGTGGGGGAGTGGGAACCATTCATAAAAACATCAAGCAAACAGTACAAAAAAAGACCACCCAGAGACAAGGAAACCTGAGAAAAAAATCAGAACAAGAAAGATTGAACCTGCACACCTCCGATCCCTTGCTTAAATTATTTTGAATTTAATATTAATTATTATTATTATTATTCATAAGAATAAAAATTATTATTTAAGCAAGTTTCATCATATAAACTCAATTATGAGGTTCATTTTTAGGATACATGAGTAAAATTTTTCATCCTTTTCATTATTAAGAACATAATTATTATATATATATATATATATTCAAAATTTTAGTGAATTTATTTATATATTTAACTATATATACATATATGTTAATGTTAATATAAAAATTTATTCACAAGTTTAGAGTACGTTATTTTGTTACATATTTTATTATCATAGGTTCAATGAATTCCATGGAGGATTTATAGTCTGAGTTAATAACCGAATGAAAGAGATATATTTTATTTAATATCATTTGAATATATATTAATTAATTTTAATGATATTATCTTTAAATATTCACATACCTTGTGAAAGGATGTTTGCAATGTTATTATTATTCACCTTGGGGATTACATTGAAAAAACAAATTGATAAAGGGAATTTTATAATTATCAATTTTATAACTCTAGGTATAAAATCCAGGTTATATCATTTTAGGAGTGTGAAATATTCTAAAAAATGAAAATTCATTTAATAATTATCTCAATACCTATAGATAATAATAATCCCAAACTCCCTTTAAATAATTAAGAAATAATTAGATAACTCTCATGATGATCAATTATGAATGATATGATGCTCTAGGTTCATCGGTTTCTGCACTCGAAATACTATAAATATTGTTTCAAGATTCATGGAGCATGTGCTGATGAGCCTATAAGAATAATCTCTTGGATTCTAAACAATAATAACAACCTGAGTTGAAAATAATTGAATATGGGTCAAGAAAAATATCACTTTTTAGGTCATTCTTATTTTAAATTAAATGTGAAATATCCTCTCTAAGAGAATCCTGGGTTGCATCTTCAATGCTACTAAAAATATTTCTATTGAAATAAATGAAAAACTAAAATTAGAATCCCGCCAAATTATTTTAATACACCCTAAAAACATTAAGTGGTATCATAGTGGCCATATACATATTTATAATTATTTATAGATTATTTGTTCATTTTTCTCTATTGGTTTATTAGTTACTGTTTCTTGATTTCTTTTCATAACCTAAAGGTGGATATAAAATGTATATCTAAATTTGTATGATTTATAATAGTCTATTCCAGGTGAATAATTCTTTATTATCCCATATATATATATGGAAAGGTCACTAGTTATAAGATAAGGATACGTGACGTGTAATAGAATATTATACACCGTGACCCCATAGTCAACTTACTCTTTAAATGGGTAGCATAAATCTCATCTTGTTGTATGACTCAGTATAAGGTGTCATTACTCATTGAATATATACCATTGATAGGGAATATAATTTGAAAATAATTACATGGCTTGAATATGGTATTTATTTCATGTAACCCCATATGGTTTTGGTTTTGTATAAATCACGGTGATCCATGTAGTCGAATTGTGGATCCAATATACATCAAGTGTTGACTGAAAGAATAGAGAGGTGTCTAGAGATGGAAAATATGATATATAAATGGTATGTACCCATGATGTAATAAATGGACACCCAAGCATAGTATACACTATAAAGACCCAGGTTTCCCTGGAATCTGAATTTCTGTATAAATTTTATTTTTTTCTTTTGGGTGCTCATAAGGGGTAATATGGTAATATTCATCTGCAAGATGATATTAGTTTATTTTTCAAACCAGTCCATTCATCCTAAAATATTGATTTTACCATATGATGGATGTTTTTTGGATTTTTGAGCTCTTGTTGTTTTGATGGAAAATCAAATAATTAATTAATTAATTATTGAACTATTCTCATTGGTTTGGGAAGAAATATATTGTGAAAGATGATTATTATTGAGATTTAAAATTTGTGTGTGATTTCAGAATGAGAGGTTTTTCTTAGGTAAGGTATTAAATATATTTATGTTCTCTGGTTTGAGGGATACAATTTAAATGGACGTTTAATTAATTAAAAGCTACCCCATCATTTTTTATTCACCTTCATGGAAGGAAAGGGGGAGAGGATTAACCCTATTAATGATGGATTCATCGAGAGGATGAGGGGAAGATATGTTGCAGGACTTTTTCTATGGTAGTGATTGAGACCAGATTGATGTGTCATTGCTTCCAGGAGCGATTTGGACTAGAAGCATAGTGATTACGCCATGGGGTCGGCCAGTTATTGAGTTTTATACAACAAATGCTGTAGATTTTTTTTGAAATTATAGAGTCATATTTTGACCTTTATATATCCCATTATGTTAAATATATATTTAGTAGGGGAAAACAGTGGTTTCAGTGGTTCATCAGGTTTCCTATTTTGACATCATGATCCCACTATGTGTAGTTCAAGATCATAAATCGTGTATTATTAATATAATATAAGATGGTATTTTGGGGAATAAATAATGCGTACTATATGTACATTAAATTTACTAGGGAATGAACCTTTGGATGAGTACTTGGGTAGATGGATGTTGGGATTACATGTCATGTTGTTAAAGTACATTACATGTGAAGGGACATGGCCATGAGGTAGAGTACATGGAAAAAACCTATATAGGGAGAACATGATCTTGTGGAGGGTATGGCTAGAACACATTTTTTGTAGATATGTAGTAGTACATGGTAAATCCCCTATCTAGGAAGATGGTTATAATTATATGGCACATAAGGTGGTTTTGGAATACATACCTTGTACTCAGGTTACATGTCATGTACACCCCCTTTGTTAACCTTTTGATGGTATTGAGTAGTTTTTTCCATTAATCTGCAATGGGAAACAAGGTGTTCCGATTATGATAATTTTTCATTATTGAACTTGATGGTGTATCCATTAGGATGTTTTGTTGAATTCAACAAATTGGTTTTAGAAGAGTATGTTATAAAGAAGAAGTTTTCCTCTAGAAAGCGAGATTAGCTATCATCTAAGAGTGATAAATGATATGATAATTGAGCGAGGGTCATGATAATTATTGGAGGAAATTTAAAGATTTTCATGGAGACCATGACTAGTGTTGGAATAGGATATTCCCTAGTTATTGGGATTGAGGTACGACTCAAGTTGATGGATAGGTTGGGTGTATGGGCCATCCTAGGATAGTGTGAAGAGTGGTTGAGTTTGAGGACATATCCCTTGAAAGGATTAATCTATTAAAAGTATATCTGGAAATGATATAATATTAAATGGGTTGTTGGATGGGTTACCATGAGAGAAATGTGTTTGTTTAGAAGTTTAGTTGTGGCCAAGTATTATCAGAGGGATGCCATTGTATATGTCTTGACCCAAATGATACTAAGAGAGATGTGCCAATTTTTTTATTGGTTTTGAGGATACTAAGAGAGATTCCTTTATTTATGTGTTTCAAAGTGGGATGAGTGGGTTGTATATTGATAGACCAACCCTGAGTGGGTGGATGTGTTTGGTTGTAATGGTTGTGGGTGTTCCCTTGAAAACTGAATCGATGTTTGAGTTGATGGGGCCAAGATGTGATGAAGTGCACCACTGTTCAACCATACCTTGATATGATTTAGTATGATATTAATTTTATACTTATGAGTATACTATGTTATGGTTGGGATGCCATGTTTCAGATCTTCATTTAGTGAGATGGGTTACCATTGGTGAGCATGTTTGAAGTTATGCACTATATTGGTACCAATAGTTTTCTTCATGGATTGGGTACTAGAATAATGTTCCATGAATGATTTGTCATGTTATAGTTTAGTATAGTGGGCTTGACCACATACATGGTTTGCTTCCATAACAATGCTCCTGACAAGGGTAGTATATTATATGGAATATGTGTCAGACAGAGGCTCTAGCCATAGGTAATATAATTTATGGGTCAAGTACCTGAATGATTCTCAAATAAATGATTGTATACCATGTTAAATGAGATGGTGGAATAATTAAATGCTTCCATTATAATATTCTGAGATGCTTTTCCAAGTATGGATTACATTATATATGGATTAGGCGTCAGATTGAGTATCTAGACACTGATAGTATATATATGGTTTAGGGTATTGGACATAGATTTCCTCATATATGGATTATATTTTTGGAATTTACATTTTTAATCCACGTTTTAGGGTATTGTACATGGAATTCCTCATTCATGATATAGAATTATGGACTTGGAATTCCTTATATGTACTCTAGGTGCTAGAATAATTCTCTGAGAACTATCGTTTATATGTATATTTAGGTGTATTATTGATTCTCCAAGAACTACGTTTTATGATACATTGGTTACATATAAAAAAGATGTTATGGATTGTGTTAGTACGTTATCATGGTATAAGGGCCAGGGACAGAGGCTTCTAGGCACCAATTAAGCGGTAATGGGTTAAAAAGGGAGGTTCAAATGGTTCTTGTTTATTTTAGATTATGTTTGTGATTTGGGATGAAAAATCATCAAGAAATTCACAAAGATACCGCATCATTGGCTAGAGCACATATTTTTGATCAAGGTATCGAACTAAAGGATATGTGATGTTTTCATTTTTATTTATTTTAGTAATATTTAGTCTAGAATGAGTATATTAAACAAGCATGAAATTATGGAAGGAGGTTCTAGGTTATCCAATGGGGCATGACTACTGGGATTTATTTCTCACTCCCTTTATATGAAATTTGGTGTGTAATAAGACTTTATATCTAATTTCTGTTTGATCACAAATTTATTATGTATAGATTGAAGGCCAAATATTTCATGATTGGTCATGTTTCTCACGTTGAGTATGGTGATCATGCTAGTGTATCCAGGCATGGTACTGGAGGTTAAATATATGACATGACTCATAGTTGGTAGTCTACCCTAATTTATTTATTTTTCAGTTTTTTATATCTTGGTTTCCTGATTGGTGATCAGTTTTATATAAATGTAATGACTATTTAGGACTTTTTTGTATCTCATTTTATTACAACATGCTTCTGTTTTTGTATATTTATTATTTTCATATACTTTTATGTGTATACTGTTTAACTATTTAATTTTGGGTTTGCACTTTTATTTGAGGGTAATGTCTCCACACATTTCCATCTTAGTGCCCCATTACTAGTTGGAATGCTCCGAAATATGAGGAGGCACGCTTGTGTCCATTTGGTGAACCATATCAGGGCAACAGTTTCGTGGAATCTGATATGGGTCATTACAAACTAGAATTAGAGGAGTTAATTTTATGTTCATCTATATAGTATTTTGTAAAATAGAGATACATGAATGAAATGGAGAGTATAATGTATGTTGGACTAGTGCTTCAAGAACACCTATTTCGGTAAAATATTTATGTTATTAGGCCATGGGATTGATGTTCTTAATTAGTGATGTTATGGATGTATATGATTTTCTCTTCAAGTGATGCACATGCAGTTTATATGTTTTATTTTATGACAAATATTTGTCTCTTAGACCACTGGAAAGGGGCCTATGATTTTGGTTTTACTCATAGTCTATAATGAAAAGAGACATCTCATGCATCTTGATAGGCATATATGATCCACTTGTAATAATCTTACTAGTCATTGTATTTATATATGGTAGAGGTTTATATTTTTAATATGTCAAAAAATTCCCACAATGCGATTTACCATATTTCTATTTTGTGACATTATAATTAGTTGTGTTTACATGTATATGGAACTCCTTCTAATGGAAGATTATTTGGATCTATGGTGATATGATCAATGATGAGGATACTAATGCATTCCTTGTGCATAGTTGGTGATGTGACCCTTTTTCATTAGTGTAGTATATATATATACATGTTGGAACCTTTTGGGTTGTCTTTATGAGTTTCATAATGTGGGATGGTCCTCCAGAGAGCATTATGTTGCATATATTCTTAGAGGGGATGATTGGGTTCAATGTGGGAGGTTGGATTGATAGAATATGTGCTTTGGTTTTGATACCCAAAAAATGGGAGTGTTAATATAATGGTGTTCGGTACTTTTTGGATGAGTGTGTGTTAAAATCCTATTATTTGTTTCGTTTATTTTGTTAGTAAAGATATAATTGGCTAGATCTAGTGTTAGAAATGATACATGATAAGTGGAGCTTGGAGGGAGAGGCTATTGGCCTTCCTTGACATGAATCTAATATAGGTAGTTGGTTCTAATTGACTTCCAAGGATAACACATGATAGTGGTCGATTGAGTTATGTTTTCCATTGGTAGTGTGATGAATATTGAATGATTTGGAATTTTCTAAATTGTGCATGAAGGGTATAACGAGGTTTAAGGTTTAGGATTGACAGATTCTTTTTGTTTTTCAGAAGGATCAATTGGATAGTGGTTTATTAGACTTATGGTTGGTTTCAAGAGGGGATGATTCATTCAACTGCCTATCCCAATAATGCTTATGCTTGTGGGTTGTTCCTAGTGGTTAAATGAGGGATTAGAATCACAAAGGGTGATCTAAATTAGGAGAGATGCTAATGAATGATATTTATATCCAATGGACAATTCATGTTATTCAAGTATTCATGAGATGTGGTATGTTGGAGTCAAAAATATGTTCCATTGATGGGCTACACAACAACATGTAACTGTTAAATGTTAATGTAATCAGGGGCACAAGATCAATGGTGACGTGATGTGTCATTTAGCATGTGGATTGGGTACTACATATGCACATGCTATGATGATTTAATTTAATATGAATCCATGGGTTGGGGAAGAGATGATGCAGGTGTGGTGAGAGGCTTTTGGGCTTGGCGTACATAGGACCCTGGGATAGAATCATGAGGTTCCAAGAATGGTGGTTTTTTGTGGTATTAATTGATGAAATATTAGTGTAATACTTGTATAGATATAACCATGGAAAATGTCTTGAGATCATTTTATGTACACTAGGATATCATTGGTTACAATCCTAGCTATTTATATGTATTTTCAATATTTATGAAGTGCCTCATTCGAGGTGGTGTGTGCGGAGAAGTGTTTGTGGAAAAATATAGTGGAAGGTGAATCATTAATCATCTAATAGTGAGGTCCTAATTATGGATCAGATGTTAGAAAATACCATGGGTGTTGTTCATGGAGGTTGGGGTTGGTCTCTAGTTTTTGTTTTGTTTGGTCTCTCTTCTGAGAGAAATATGGACATGTCCAATTCTGTGGTTCAACAGTGATTGGATCATGGTCATTCAAGTTGGTTTTTGATTTTGATGTGACAATAAGGATACTCATATTCTACAGAGTATCATACGAATCATGGTGACATGAAAATTGTGAGAGAAGGGCTGAGGGTGTAGTGGAACCACATCGAGCGAGTTGATCGACTACTATGCATGTGTTTTGATAGGATAATCCACTGGTAAGAATTTCCATTGATCGAAATCAGACAATTTAGGTTACATTCAATGGTGGGGAGAACCATGGGCTTGATTATGTGTTTTGGATGATGCTGTGATGAATCGATATAGATGAGTATGACTAGGCACTTTCTTGGAAAATTTACGAAGGTGGAAAGCATTGGTTTAACTTTTGGGGGGTTGTATTCCATATTTATGTAGTTATATGGAGAAACTTAGTCTTCATAGTAATGTAGAATGCAATGAGTCGAGCAAGTTTTTATGAATGTGGTGGGTTGAGATGTGTTGTTTTAGGACCAATAAGGCTTCCTGGGGATGATAAGATTTATCATGGGGAGGATGTAAATTCCATTGTTTGCTCAGATTCTGAATTTGAGGAAAAATTATCATTTCATGTTTTGGGTTCTTGGGAGGGTTAAAATAGTCATTTTACCCAATAATTTGATCTAATTTTTTTTATCCAGTATATTCATGCCAAAAAAATGGGTTTTAAACCTAGTTAAAGTGTTTTATGGAATTTATAGACACTTGAGTATTGAAAAAACATTTAATATTTAATTTATTAAATATTAAATTATTCACATGGTTTTGAGTGGATATATATTGTGAATGGATAATCATATTTTAGTTTTCACTCTATAGTGGATTCTATAATATGGATTTTTTCATATGGGGGGTATCAACCTGTTTTGGGTTCTAGGGCCCATACAGGTGTTTTAAATGAAAATTTAATTAATTTAATTTTTAATTAAATATTTAATTAAAAGAGTCCCCCCTTTTGGATTCACACACATGATTGTAAAGAGGGATGTGATTATCCCAATTAAGGAAAACTATACTATGAGTATTGGGGGATAATATGTATTGAGACTTTTTCCTTGGTAGCATTTGAGACTAGATCAATGTGTGGTAGCTTCTAGTAGTGAATTTAGATCTGAAGATTGGGATTTTATGGCACCATGTAGGAAATTGTTTGAGATATATTCAATATTCCAATATATGTTTGTTTTTCTAGAATACATTTTTAATACAAAGGCCCCCATGTAGGTCTATCTTTATTTAATCAAGAAAGAACAAGGGTTTTTTGATGTTTATGAAGGTTTCTTGTTCTAAAATCAAGATCACAAACCATGTATTCTTCCCATTTAGAGAAGTTAGATTTTTTTTGAGACTATACATTGGGTACTCAAAGTACACTATATGTATTGGGATATGAAAATTTAGTGGAGTACATTGGTAGATGGAATTTCGGGACTATGTGTCATGTAGTTATAGTACCTGACATGTGAAGAGACATGGAAGTTTGGCCAAGTACATGGGTACAATCCCAATATAGGGGGAACTTGGCCATGTAGAAGTACATGGACAAACCCCCTGTATGTCATTGCCATGTAATAATACATAACCATACCCCATTTGTTCCATCCCGTGTAGATGTATAAGTCTAGGAAAAAGGTTCCATAGTAAACATTGTGTACTTGAGGTGCATGTTGTTTAATTCCCCTTTGTTAACACTTTGAGGGGTTTTTAGTTCTTTTCTGCCCAAAAAATGCAATCAGATACAAGGGGATTCTATTTTGAGTATTGTTATGCACAAAATACAATGGTGGAGACCTTGGGGGTGTTTTGAAGACTTCTAAGAGAACAGTTAGGGAATTTAAGTTAGGATAAATATATATTCCTCCAAAAAGTGATTTTAGTTCTCTCCTAATAGTGATACATGGGATGAGACATGAGCAAGGGTCATGATAATGTCTGGAGGACAAAACCTGAGTTTTTTTGTGATACTAATTAGTGCTTTAATGTGATTTTTCCATATATAACATGATTGATTGTTGATTGTAAGTGGTTGATAGGTTGGGTATAAGAGCCAAAATAGGGTAATTAGAAAACTTTTTGGGCTTTAGAATTTCTCCATTGCAAGATTTATCCTCTGTTAGGAATTTTAGGCCAGGATATGTTAGTGAAAATGTTATGGAATGTATTAACTTGATTGATAGGCACTAGAATGAGAGTTCATTTGTGACTAAGGATTTTAAGATGGATGTCTCATGTTCTATTCTGACACAAAGTATTCCAGGATGGAAGTATCTAGCTTCATCTTGGATCCAAAGATCCCAAGTGGGATTTCTTCTTTAATGTGTTACCTAGAGGGCCAAGTGGTTACCCGATTTAAAAACTAAACCATAGTGGGTGTGTGTGATTGGTATTAATGGATGAAACTATTCCCTTGATGTCTGAATCAATGTGTGAGTTGATGGGGTTGACATTTGATGATGGGAATGGGCGTTTGGTGATCCCTTGATATAAATTCACTTCTTTTTGTTTTAAACCCATATGAATATTATCATATAGTGGGGATTCCATGTTTTAAGCATGTCTTAATAACATAGGTTTTCATCATTTAGAGAGTTTTATATTATTTTTCTTATTGTTACGCATGGTTTTGTTCCTGGTTTTGGTGATGGAATGAGGTCTATGAACATTTGGTTTTGATGTAGTTGAGTATAGTGTACATGGAGTTCAATATATGTGGTTATTTTATGGAATGATTCTCCATGAAAGGGTAGTATAATATATGGATTATGTGTCAGATTTCGGTTATTGAAATAGGTTGTATACTTTAAGGTTTGGAATCTAAACTGATTCTCTTAGAAAAAATTTTATAATAGGTAGAATAGGCTGGTGGAATGAAGCTCTACATCAATAGTTATATGTCGGACTGATAATTTGGTCATGTATTATAAACTATAAGGATTTTATTTTTAGACAAATTCTCTAGACAAAAATAGTATACTTGTGGTTTTGGGTGTAGGAAATTAAGTTCATTAAATATGGTATAGGGTGTTAGACATGGAATTCCACATCCATGTTTTGGGGTTTTTTAAATGGTGTTCTTTATCCATGGTTTGGCATAATGAATATGGTGATCCTCATCCATAGGTTAGTTCTGTACTAATTCTCTGAGTACCATCATTTTGATTTATAATTACATTTCATATTGACTATTTGGGCACTATTGTGTATGATACATGGATTATACATTAGAATGGTGATGTAGGATCTGATAGAACTTTATCATGGTATGTATACCTATTATTGATATATCTTGGTATTAAGTATAGATAATGTGTAGAAATGGGATGATCATATGGGTTTTTTATAGGCAGACTGTGTATTTTAATTCAGATGTATATACATAAAGTCATTCTTAGAGACACGTCGACATTGGCTAGAGAATGTCTGGTCAATCTAGGTCTTAGACCTAAGGATCAATGATTATTTTTTTGTTATGTTATAGCTAGGATGATAATATTACATGATAATGAACTTATGGAAGCATGTTATAAGTTCACCATTAGGGGTAGCCTATTTCCATATATTTTTCACCCCTTGTACATGCACATTGGTGTGAATGAATACCTATTGTATTCCTTCATGCTGAGACTGATTACATGGTGGATAGGTTGAAGGAATGATATTTTAGATTGAGTGGGTGGCTCATTTAGAGTACGATAATCAGGACAATTTAACTTGACAGGGTACCGTAGAGCAGGTATGTTCCATTTCATAAGATTAGCATTAGAAACTACTTTATTTATTTTTCATTTGTTTATTCTGTATAAGTGAAATCCTAGTGGGTTATACATGTTTTTTGTATGGCATGGTTGTCTGGGACTTTAATATTTGTCATTTTATTATAAAAAGCTTCTATTTCAGTTTATTTATTCATTACTTTTACTCTGATGTGTATGATGTTTGGTTATTTACATATGGTAGTTCACCTTAATATGGGGTATTGTCACATAAAAATCCTACCATTGACCCTCTTTTCTAGTAGAGAACCACCATTATTTAAATTGTAACGCTTGAGGACTTATGGTGACCTGGCTCAGGGCACCAATTTAGTGGAATCTAGATTGAGATCTTACACATTTTGTTCTTTTAGGCATGTTGTGTGGGTTAATATATTAGATAATATAAGTTACACACAAATTTCTAAACATGTATCTGGCTGTGAAAATTATGTGGTAGATGTCATTCTGCACAAGGTAAACACTAGGTGTTTTATGGCATGTCATGTGAGTATATCAAATAAAAAATTAATACAATGTAAATTCTTGAATTAAATAATTGGTAATGGTTATGGTATATTCTATTCACATGTATTACCATCAAACAAAATGTGGATATTATACAGTGTCGTATGTGAATACTTGCTATGAAAAATATTCAAATTGACCCACATAACTACTGGCCATGTCGGTATACAATATATTGTAGGGACCATACCTAGTTTAAGTCACATGAAATTTTGAGTGATTGTAGTCAACATGTAAGTATTAGTTTATAGAAATGGATTACATTTTACAAAAAAATGTACACATTACGTGGTGTCCTCAATACATGGTTGGTAATTAATTATTTTAATATTCAAATTAAAATGATTTAGTTTATTTAAAATAATACCTGACGAGAACATAATTATATTTCAAGGTATTTTTTGATTGATTATTTATATAATGAATTAATTAATTAATAGATTGATTAATTAATCAATTCTAGTAAATTTATCTTAATTTCAATTTAGTGAAATGTAAACTACTAGTTTGAAATACATATTTGTTTCATATTGTGATTTTTCAACATTATGAATAGCCTATGTATGTGTTTAATTTCGTTATTTAATTTAATTGTTTATTTAAATGTTTTATGTTATAATTTATTAACAATTAAATATGATTGTCTAAGAATCATCACTAAATTATTTATTATATAAAATCATATGTGTCTAATATTTATCTCATGTAACCCTAAAAACCTTGGTACCCCTCACCTGGGAGTGAGTAAAAATTAGAAAAGTATAATTCTCCTAAACGAATGATAGAATTTAGGACTTGATCGTAGGTACATCTAATGATATATATACAAAAAATAATGAATATATTCTACAACTTGTTCCAAGACAAATAAGAATGGGTTTTTCCTATTGGGATGAGGTTCTTTTATCAATGGTCAGTAAACTAATTGGTGGATAAAGACCTATAATCATATAACATTTTTTTTAATGAACGACTCTTTATTTATTTATATGGTTGATGGTTCATTTGGATGATTATATGTGATCATATAAAATGAGTAAATAAACTACCATGATAATGATAAAAATAAAATAACTTTTTATTTTAATGAACAAAGTAAATTAATTATGTAAATTACATATAATAATAAAAAACCTGTGAAAAATAATATAGTTGACATTAACAAATATGTTTAATAAAATTATCAAATAAAAATATTAATTTTTAAAAAACATTTTATCATTTGAGTTAGATGTTTCTATAGTTCAATGATAATTTGTATCCCCTGAAAGGGTTCTTTTCAATAATTGGGCATTTTCAATGAAATTCTTATGTCGAACTAACATCTTTACCATAAAAGGTTAATTTTTTATCAATAAATGGTTTAACTCGAATGAAATAGTTAAGGAATTCTGATATTAGTATTTCATGAGTGGAGAATCCACTCAATAGATCAAGGAGTTGTGAGTTTAAAAAGTTTGAAATTAGATCCTACCAAAATACTTTCATTTAATTTATATGGCTATATTCTAGGCTATGATATTCGAAATTTTGATCATTTCCACTAGAATATCTGAACAACTAAATATTCTAAATATAACGAAGTGTGACGTTGTTATTTTATAAAATATTGAGAGACTAATAAGAATAATTTTTTATATTGTAACAAGAAATCTTAATAAAGTAATTAACATATTATTTTATTTTTCAAGAAAATTTTCTAATATATGTTACCACATTTGAATCCTTGTTATCTATTTTATATCATGAACCCTCTTAAATGTCGTTAAATTCCATGAATTGTACATACGACTTCACATTGAACTATTAAATGAGTGGATGTTTTTTTACTAGAGTTCTTAGTTCTAACAGAGCCTATTTATGAGGCCATTGAGGAGGATGAAAACATATTATAAAAACACATGTATGGTAAACAGATATCCAATATCCCATGTTATCATGAAAGATTAGTGAGATCTAGAATCTTCATGGAGTCATGGATGTATACACCATGCTTTCTCATATATGTGATCCCTATCAGGGGAAAGAAATATAATAGACGTATGAGATCACTAAGGATCTCATTACATGAAAGATAGGATAATGAATTCTATATATATCTTATTTATTTAATAATAGTTTTTACATTGAGAATCTATAATTTCTAGGACTCATACTGCCCAAGGTATTGTGCACATACCACATTTTTTCCTCACTTACTCAAAATTCTTATAGTTTTGTTTTGAATTTCATCATGAAAAATATAAATAATATTCTCTGAGATCTCTTGAATTTTATTCATGATGTGGATGAATATACAGAGGATGAAAAATTGATGTCTTTATAGTGAAAAATAGGAAAGGAATTGTGAAAAATTATGAAAAATTTCTATGTCTAAGGAACCTCTACACCATTCTTCCAAAAAAAACAGAGATTTACAAGAAGGATAAAGAGAAGGATTCTGAATGGGTTTCTTATGGAATTATAAGATATTTAAAGACTAATCCTTATTAAAAAATCATGTATATGTTTTATGTATGTTCATTATTTAGTGAAATATTTCTATTTATAAAATATGGAAATTAGATATTGATTATGGTATTTTACATTTTTATCCAAATATTGAAAGAAATTAAAAGCTGTATGATTAATTAATGGGAGGATGATCATTTAACTTCCAATGGAGAGAGACTATATATTCAAGAAATTTTACAATACAATATAACTTTTAAGATTGGATTTCTGTTTTACATAATTGTTATTATGTGCCTACTATAACTAAGAATATAATTTATATATCTATTTCAGACTTGGAAATATTTTTCTTGTATGGAAATTAAATTCAATACTATTATAAATTTATATTATTTTATGGGAGGGAAAATTTGAATAATGGATTATTAATAATAGAATATAAAAATATATTTTTCTAAATTGATAAAAATTCAATTCACATGACTCATTTCTAACACAATTATGTAATTAATAACATGGTCATATAAATGAGAATCATTTTTAAAAACTATATCAACAAGTGTATTTATTTTCATTAAAGATGATACCCTTGGATATATAACATGTTTGTTTATAAAAAAATGATAATGTCTCTATTTAGTGGAAAAGATTAAATATCTACAAATATTTTAGATCTTTTTCATATATATATATTTCCTTACTTTTTATTAAAATCTAGTGGTGTAAACTCTTATTTATAAATTTTACTAAAGAATATAATAGATATATTTATATCTAATTAATTATGTATATGTATGACTAATTTAACAAATTTATGAGATAATAAATTAAATTATAGAATCATATTGGTAATGAAGATATTGAAACCCCACTCAGACTGAGATGGTGAGTATCTCAACCCATATTTCAATTATTATCTAAAATAATTAAGGATATTATCCCAAATCACGCTCCTTATAGAATATTGTGAAACAATGTTAATAAATGGAGGAAATACACCTTGTCTGTTTGGATGAGATTAATAATGGGCCATATCAATCATTCATTATCATTTTGGGAATGTTCATTATAAACTATAAGATACACACTAAACCCAGGGATGACTAAAGTAGGAATTAAAAATCCTCATGGATTATGTTAGGAGATGAACTTTATTTTTTTTTCAAAAATGCCAGTGTGGGGATGGAAATCATTTGGTAAGGATGATTTGTGAAACAATCATTCAAATAGTGGTAAAAATTGTTTCTTTATATGATATCATAAATAAATAAGGGGATATTTATTATTTGACCCATTATATAGAAAATGAATAATTAAGAGAAAATATATGATTTTAGAAATAAGAACATCTAGAAAAAGATAATGGGAAGAAGATATATTTCGATGAATTTGAGGCTCAAGACACACCATAAATAGTACAATAATAGATTATATAAGACCTAGGGGGAGATTATGTCCTAGAGAAAAAAGTACTACTTAAGTGAAACAAAGAGTTTAGAGATCCAAATATATATGGGTATATTATTACATATGATGAAAAATAATTAGTAGTTGAAAACTAATGAATATCTATCTTAAAAAGAATCAATAATTAGATAATAAGGTAATGAGTGGCATGAATCCCTAAATTCTAAAATGGATTTCATGCTAAAACCATGTTTTGGTTTTGGTAGATCATATAGTTGATCTAAAGACAGTCGGGTGAAAATGGGTAGTCAAGAATAAATTAGAAATGGATAGTAAAGTCAGTACCTATTAATATGAAAATGTTTCCAATGGATTTACATAATTTCTGAAAGAGACTATGTTAGATACTTTTAACTAGTTTTTATAATCAAATACTTAATAATTATACTTACAATAACAACCTACCACGAATATAATATTTTTTAAATACAAGTCAATATTATGTTCTTAGATTGAAATCATGTGGAATATATCAACATGATATAGCTACAAGGGTTCATGGAATTAAATAATTCCAATAAGTTTTGATAGTTGTAAATAACCTTTTATGAGTCAAACAAAAGCACAAAGATCATTGGACATTTGTTTTGATGAATCAATAAGAGTGTTTGGTTCTATAAATAAAAAATGTGATCCCTTTGATTATAGGATGATTATATTGAGTGTATTAGTTTTCCATGTAGTAAATATTGATGATATATAATTTATTAGAATTTATATACTAGTCTTAAAAATTTGTAAGGAATGGTTAAATAATTTTTTCTCCATGAAAGACTTAGGTGAAAAAGCATACTAACTTGGGATCAATATTTTTCAAGATAGATCTAAAAGGCTACTTTGACTAAATCATGGTGTATAAATTGATAGGGAATCAAATAGATTCAATATAGAACAATTCAATAGAGGATTAATTGAAATGTAACATAGTATGCATCTAAGCTAGTAAACATTTCCTCATATGCAAGAGGTGAAAGAATAAATGAGTAAAATATCTTATTCTTATATGACTAGATCTATCAAATATGTTATGATGTGTACTAAGATTGACGTTTCCTACACCATGATCATGGAATGAAGTTATAATGAATACAACGGTTAGACAAAAAGACTATATTAAATTACTAGAGTTATATAAAGGATACGATCATAGTTTATGGATGTGATGGGGAACTACCCATGATAGGATATAGTTATTATTGATTCCCAATAGATTTTGATGATCTAAAATGACAAGAAATATATATTCGCTACCTTAATAAAGAATATGTGAGATAAAAGTGTTGTAAGAAAGTAGTGGTATCTGGTTCAATAGTATTTTTTAAGTATACTATTTGTTTTATGTTACTAAATATGAAGGGAAAATATGTAACTTATTCTAGGATCTTCATGATATGGCTAGCTATAAAGATACTATAACTCTGTATTATGATAATAATACAACAGGGGTTTGATGCAAGAATCCTATATTTAATACACGGATGACGTATATAATTTCAATTTATAACCAATTGAGGGTGTTTTTTCAATGGGCTAACATCAAAGTAAATAGATTAAGTAGATGGAAGAATATGCTAGACCCATGAACTAAATCCTTATCTTAGAATAAGTAAGTGAAACCTATGAGATCCATTAGTTTAAAAGTTATTTGTTGCTGTATCTAGTGAATTTAGGATTTTTTTGGAGTTGGTTACCTTGAAACAAATAACATTATACATTAAATTACTATAATATTAATAAATATATTATCACATGATGATTGATCTTCTACGTAATATTAATATGATATTTTCCATAAATACAATTTTTCCAATCGAAATATTATATTAGTTCAACACCATAATGAGAACCTATCGATTCTATTACAATATTCAACAACATATGTTCTATTATAAATATAAAATCTATCTTACAATACATGTATTATATATAAATATCCAGTGTTGGGGTTCATAGTATATTAAGACTTCTTCTCCAGATGTTCTTACCCTGTAATTTATAATAATAGTGATTATGAGTTCAGAATCATCAATATGGATTACACACGTTTATATGTAATTGAATATTATTTTTTGAAAACATGTGTATGTGTCCTTATACATGAAATTATTATTAATGTGTATCATGAAACATGTACATTGATATATGGATGAAGACCATGGTGATATATCCTCACAGTAAGGTAACATAAGTTAGGCATGTCATATGTTATATGATAAAAATTAAATAATTCAAGAAAGGATTTTCCCCTTCCATATTACTAGAAAAGGATATATCTAGTCCATTGATTGAAATATAAATATTTGATTAAACATATGTCCATGGTAGTACATTTATGAGTTCAGTATATAAAGTCAAAGAATGAAAAATAAATCATATAGGGTGGTAACATAAGTGTGTATCCTGTTTGATGATATATCGAGACAAAGGTATTTACTTACAAAGTAGAATGTGTAGAGGGAATTAATGCACATAGTGGAAAGTTATATATAATATTTTTAATATATATATAGAGAATATTCCTCTCAACCTCCCTTTAAACAGGTTAGAGAAAAAATAGATATCTTTATGGCGATCTACAATGAATGAAATGAAGCTATATGATCGTCTATGACAGTGCATGGAGTTGAATAATATTGTTTTATGATGTATAGAACACATGTACACAAACTTAAATGAATGATAGCCTAATTTGGCAAGTACAATGATGAAACAACAAGAAATAAAATAGAAATTGATCTAAAAAGATTACTATGTTTAAGGTAATTCACATTTTAAATTAATTGGAAATTAATTGTGAAAGACCCAATATTGGGTATTTTTTGTTTTTTGATGATGTTATTCAGATTTATAAAATGAAACTAATGAAAATATAAAATCAATCACCTCTCTTTTTCTTCTTCTATAACTATTTACTCTTAGGTAATCCACATCCTTTATTGTGAATTTTCATTATTGTATTACTTTAACCACCCATTGTTCATGATCCATTCCAACCATATTTTATTCATCTTTTTTTATCTTTGTAGATTGATCTCTCTTTCAAGTTATAAATTTATGATATATTTTCCTTTTATTTGAGTTGATAACTCTTGCATCAATATTATTACTAGAAAAATAATACAATATTTTTCCAAGAATAATAATGAAAAGTAAATTAATAAAATAAATTGTGTGATAATAAACATATAAAAATCTAATATACAAGATCTACTTCTAGGTTTACAGTCCCTGATATTGGTACTAAAAACATTAACATCCTTTAGACAGTGTTCATTTAAACTATTAATCATATATGGAAATCTAATTTAATTTTTAATAATACTAACACTATGAAAGATTTTTATATATAATGTATGAGGTCAAACCCACAAATATAAGAAATCATAGTAAAAAAACAATAGTTCTAAATTTAGGAATATTGTAACCTATAATATTTTTATATCCCAAGACGAATTTAATGCATATATTTTAATCAATAATAGAGTAAGACAAAGCTTATGATATGAAATATATAAGATATGAATGTATACATTTATACATGTTCTCTCACATGGTTTATATATGTTATAAATTATTAGATAATTCATTAATTGATTTTCATATATCCTTAATTTTATTAATATGACATAATTAAAAATAAACAAAGGAAAAACAATGAGATAATGGAACTTAGTATGAAACACATCATGGGGGTGTAGTAAAAGGAAGAACTAATGAGTCTTCCCTCATAATATTTTTAAAAGGTTGGATAATATTCCCAAAAAAATAAATGACTATAAGTGGAGCTTGTGAATGGATGAAAGCTAAAAAATATTTCAAAATGAGATTCTGTTATCTCAAAGGGTACTATAAGTGAGACTATCATCCACAATTATAGATACATAAACTATTAGAGTACATGATAGACTCATTATCATTTTCATAATAAAAAATGGATTTCAATTTAAGTAAATGGATCAATAACTCAATGTTACGAACAATTACCCTATACTTATAGATGTATACCCCATTTAAAACCACCTTTCCCTCCAAAATAAGCCACAAATCACCACCTCTAGGACAAAACACCATGTCCATTGAAGAAAAATTAATTTCAAACCCATAGTTTCTGGAAAAACCTCTCCCATCCATGTAAATATCACCAAACGACTCATCCATGTTCAGTTTTATACCGTGAGTAAGTGGAACCCACAATACCCACCACCCTCACAAACATATCTTGAGGTAGGGAGGAATATTAAAGCATTTTCAACTAAGAAAATCCATGAATGGGACTTTATAATCTATAGGAAAAGTATAAATTAGGTTCTTTTATACCATAATAATCCATCAACAAACTGTGGTCATAGAGGATGGGTTATCATTATATAGAACATCATTACAAATATTCCAAAAAAATTAAAATATGGAAAAAATTAATTCTAAATCTACCACTCTGAAAAACCCCTTTAAATCCCTGAAACTTTGTTTGAAGATGAAGTTTAAACACGACTATACCTACATTCAGTAAAGTTTGGGATACATGAGATATAACCTAATAAATTCAGTTCTCAATTCAGTTTTCATTAAATTAAGAGTGACTATAAATGGGGATTTGGTTTCTATATATAGTATACTATCATTATATACCATAAAAAATTCAAATCTCTCTTCAATTTATTATTTATTCACATACCTCAAAGTTGTGTTTAACATCCATTTGATGAATTGAGGTTCTCTTATTGTGAATATGGATCTACTAGGTAGTGTACCTCCTATGGAGGAAGGTGGAATTTGACGATTTCATTGGTGATTTCTTCTAAGTAGAAATCACGGCATCGAGAGGGAATCCACTATTATATATGTGTTCCATTTTGTAATTTGTTTCCACTATATTTTATCTATTGATGATTACTTGCTATATCATATTCTTATTCGACTTTTAATAATCATTGTATGATCTCTTTAACCCACTAGTGGAATCCAATCAATTTTATTCAATAGATCAATATATGATTCAATTGTGTTTTGAATGAACTTGTTTATTATAATGTATTAGAATACATATTATTAAATATGACACAAATAAGGAAATATTTTAGTTTATTTATATTGTATGATAACCACATATCATAATGTATGATATACTAGTAACCTATAAATTTAATATATTTCATTTGATATGATATGATATATTGTAAAATATGATGGGTTATTATGTTTTTCAAAAATAGAGTATCATAATATATTTATGATATTATATATATAAATAAAATATAATATGGTTCGATATTTTTGATATCACATGTACTAAATATTCATAACAATCAAAGAATATGATTGAATTTATATAGTATAATACTATTGAAAAATGTTTTCACTATTTTTGTATCAATAATAATGTATATATGATAATTACAATTATCATTCATAAAATTTGATATAGGTAAAAATAGTTAATAATTAATATTTGAGTATATTTGATTATAATATATATATTTATAAATTATATAAATTTGACCATGTAAAATGATCTTTTTCATGACTAAATCGAATAAAATGTGTTCATATTTGTATAACATAATTCTGAAAATAAATAAAGTGTTTATTTTTCTTGTATTTTACTCTAAAATATCAATGTTTATAAAAGTTTATGAAATATGAATATATAGTGTGCTCAATTTTTGGGATAAATTAATTGTTATAAAATTTCAAGATTTTTACTATATACTTGAAATAATTTCATAATAAATTGTTTCCATCTTCCTTTACTACATTTTTAATTAAGTTCATTATTATGAAATTAATTTTTTTGGAATATTTTTAATATATTATGTTTTTAAATTATTATTATTTCAATTATCTATTAAGTAATGTGGCATTGGATAGATGGTCTTGGGATAGACTTACCATTTTATAAGAGGCTTATGTCTTGATATAGAATATTTGGGGTTGAGTATCTATGCATATTTTCTTACTCATGAAAATATATTATATCTCCCATTACTATATTTATTTACATAAAGAGTTTATATACCTTATACATGGGATTGATTTAGATATGTATGAATATGTGTGGCATTTATTTTTTAGGTCCGTAAAGAAAACAATTATATTGTATAAATTATTACTCTTCATCGTGGTGGGAACACATTAATTTAGTTATTGTAATAGGGGTATAAGGACCCGACCTTAATCATTTCAAAATTATGATATTTATGTCAAGAATTTAGTTTAAAAAATTTGAGGATTTTAGAATTAATTTTTTTAGATAATTATTCCATCACCCTTAAATAAATTAATATCACATTAAAAAGTGTAAACTTACTATTAGTATCATGTTTTCCAAAAAACAATAATTTTAGGATAAAAAATGTTTTCTTTTCATGAAATATATTCATTGTTTATATCTTGATCTCATACTTGTCCCTAATCATCTGTAAAAACTTGTGATTTTTTTTTAAAATGTAATGATATGAAAAAGAATAGTTAGGTACATATAATGAAATAATTAAACTGTTAATACGTGAATACTTTTAAAAATGTTCACATTTTCAAACTAAATGTTGGAATCAAAATAAAAATTTTCTTAGAAAAAAAACTTATTTTCCCAAACAATATCATAAAATATCTCATAATAATAATTAAAATAAAAAAAAACTCATAGAGGTTTCATTTAAATTATGAAAATCTCTTGAATTTTTTTTCAGAAAGTTATACTTTCCCCCCATAATAAGTAGAAAATAATTTTCTTTAAGCCTGTGATCATTAGCATAAATTTTGAAAACATAAAATTTCAATAAAAATATTATAAAATAAAAAAAAAATTATGTTGGTAACCCGAGGGTTCATTTTAATATCACACTAAAATATTGAATATCCTTCAAGAATACAAAAGTAATAACCTTCACATTTACCAATGGAAATACCATAATACTTACACATGGAATAAACTTCATTATCAAATTACAATATAAACCAATGTGTGGTGGGATATCATAGAACCAACGATACATGATTTATAGTGGAACCAACCACTATCAGTAATAATTCCCATTAAACATAACCTAAACATAAAATAAAAAAATTTATATTTTTCAAAATATTCATTGAACAAATAAGAATACATTTCTAGATATTGATATATCCCTTTCCTTTAAAACCAAAATTTTAAAGATAAAATTAATGAAAAATGGAAAGATTGTTGTTATTTTTTGAAAACATGAAAACATAAAAATGAATAAGAAAATAAAATAATTTTTGTTGTAGAATAAAAATACATTTATTCTGTATACATTAAACTAGATCATTCATTTTATCATTTGTAAAAAAATTCCAAACGTTGAGTATAAAATAAGTAAAAATATATTTTTTTTAAAAATCATTATAATAAAGTAAATTGAAACATACAATTAAATATATAATTTTATCGTATATATTTGGATACATCCATAAAATTACAAATATAATAAGGGAATGGAAGATAAATAATTAAAAAATAAATATGTAAAAAATTTAATATTTCGTTTAAGTTAAAGCATACCTTTTGTAAAACCTTAAAAATATTAATTCTCTAATAAATTTTTAAAAAATAACACATGGTAAAAATTGACCATTACCATTCATTTAAGAATTAAATATAATTTTATTGATCTATTTTGATGAACATAGAGATGGATGAAAAGGACATGGAAGAGTTACTTTGAAAGATTATTTTTTAAATGAATATCCCTTAACTCGAGTATAACTTATCATATACGCCCCCAATATTTAAAAACAACAAAAATATGTTTGTTAATTTTTTTTGAACCTTTTCAAATTTTATATTTATTTTATTATACATAATACTATGTTATATATAATTAGTTAATCATTTAATTTAACATTATATTTTTTATGATATTTGATTGATACGTCAAAAATAACTATTTTACATAGACTATGGTGAAAGTGGAAATTTATTTATCATATATAGAATAATAATAATAAAATAATTATCATTTTTTATATCAATTATACTTTTAAATCCAATCATGAATGATCGTTATGAAAAATTAACTACATTACAATCATGGAGACATTTTTCCATAGAAACGCCTCAATTATGTTTCCATTTTTCAATTATCAATATTAAAAAAAGACAAGTATTATTTATAAATAAAATATTTTTAATTATATAATAATTTACATATTTTTTCATTAAATTTAAATATATATATCATCCATAACATGTGATGATGAAAAATGAATCACATCATTCCTTGGAGTAATAGTCCATACATATGCATGAACGACGTTATCATTTTATAGTGAATAAAATGATAAGGAAATAGATGATATATTACTTATAAAAAATGAAAAATATTTCATAAATAATATATATATATAAATATATATTAAATCAATTATTATGTCTAGTCGTGAGAAGTTGTGATGAAAAAAATTACTTCGGTTTTGGAGGTGGTACTCCACTGTACACATGATCAATGTTTTTGTTACCAATTCGATGGAAGATTAGATATAATTTGGTCATTAAATAAAAATTATAACATATATATATTTATATTTAATATAATATTTTTATTATGAAATCATGTTTTGAGAAGTATATAAGGAGGTATAACAATAAATACAACGTAAATTCTTCATTAAGAACACCATCACTTCTTCTGAAAACCTCTTAATGTTTACACAAAATGCATTAATATGATGGTTTTAAGAAAAAAAGCCTCATATAAGTGGGTATGGATATAGGTAATGGATTACGGTAGGGATTATATGAAACATGATGCCTTTTATGTGTTATGAAAAGGGGATAGGAGTTTCCTTTTTATTAGAGAGGGGAGATGCACTCCAGCAATTTCTTAACATACTAAATTAATATAAATTAATATTAATATTAACATGGATACAAAATTATAATATTAGAAAATAATATGAGGAAGAGTATACAAAATATTATATTTTTCAGGAAAATTTTAGATGATGTTTTCGACGTTATATTACTGTTTTAACTCATGTTTACACTTTTTAACAATTACCGAGGTAATAAAATTTTGACTCTCTATGGGTCAATATTTATACTATAAAAGTAAAATTGGTATTTCAATGGATATTAGTTATTATTTTTATGCAAATAAAAATCTATAAGATAAATATAAAAATTTTAGAAATTATAAATCATTTAATAAAATATAGTTTATAATAAAATTTCATTAATTTTATTTTTGGAACTAATAATTTAATTTTTCTATGAAAACCATGAAAATAACTAAATTAGAGTAAATTACCACGAAAAATATATAAAATTTTATATTTCATTATATAATTCATGGAATATAATAATTCAACCAATTTATATTCATTTAATACTTTTAAAAACTTTTATTTTATTTTTCTATTAATTGAATAAATAGTATATCAATGTTGAATAAGAAATTAAGATAATTATATAAGAATAAGAAATTATAAAAAAAAATTGATCACTAAAATTATTCCATATGCTCAAAATAACCATGAATATTCACTCATTAATTTATTTTTTCCATATTTGAAGGAATAGAATATTTTTTAAAGTAAGAGAGTGGCATTTTTTTCTATAATTAAAAAATTATAAAGGTCATTTTTATAAAATAGTGCCCCCTAAAAAAATGTATTGAGACTAAGGTGATAATGGTATAAATAAAGTCATCATATAATATTTAATATGAAACATGGAGGCCTTATCACTAAGTTTTAACCTATGTTTTCATGATTTACCCTTTTACTGTTGTGATAATTTTTTTTACAATTCATTTTGACCAAAAATTTTGTTGAACTTGTTTAATATTTTTAATTATTATGATTAAAAATATTGAATCCATTTTTCCAAATTTACTCTTTATAAGTGTCTTAAATTCATTTTATATGTATCCTTTAATGCATGAAAGAAAAATATTTTCTAAAAAAATTCTTTTTAAAGTCCTAAAGTATTTTTATATGAAAGTCACATATAATATTGATTCATATGATATTTTCTATTATTTTTTACTAAAGGATAAATAAATAAATTTATTATCAAATAAAAAATATTATGATACATTTTCAATGAAAATTAATGGCATTTAAAAAAAACAGTGTTTTTCACTATTCACTAAAAAATTAATATATTTAGAATAATCACAATTTTTCCTCGTAGTTTAATATTAATATGCTGAATTAAAAAATGATGTTCATTTTTTAATTTAAAATTCTATAAGATGAAAATTAATTTTTTAAATAATAACTTATATGGAAGTAGTTTAATAAAACTATTTCATTTTTGATTTAAAAAATTACTTAACATATTTGTAATGAATATAACTATCTTATTTATGAATACTAACAAACATAAAAATGATTTATTCTATCCTTAACTGGGGTTTGATATTCTTATTATCGTTTTTTAAACTGAATACATTCAATTCTATAAACATTTTAATCAATTGATGATATATTTATATTAGAGCATATTTATATTCCAATGAATCTTCTTCAAATATATGTTTTTCCCAACAAACTGTAACCTGGAGAATCATTTTTCTACAACAATTTCTATCTATAATAATAAAATATGAATAATATATTCCTAAATAAATCTTATTTCCTAATTATCTACTTAAAAACTCTAAATATGTGATGGATCTGGTATATATTTTCTTATAATTTATATATAAAACATGTTCCTTACCTAGGGAACATTATGAGGTAAGGCCAATTGGTAGGGAACTGCTCAAAATTTGTTTAGGATTTTATATGGTCCAATGAACCATGGAAATATATTAACTTTTTATCAAAACACATTAATATTTTCCCATGGAGATACATTAAAAAAAATAACAACCACCTACCACAAAAGAATCATGTTTCCTCTAGTTATTTGAATAAATTTTCTGCCTTCTTTGAGCTACCCTTATATGTTGCTAAATTATATTCTCTTTATCAACAAAATTTTCAACCAACTATAATCACATAAACATCCTCTGAATAACATATTCTAAAAAATATTGATTTTGAAACTTCTTTTCATATAATTCTTCAAAATATTCCAAATGTATACCATAATGAAAACTTTTGTTATATGAAAATTCTAACAATGATATATGTTGATTCCAAATTCCCTAGTAATATATTGAACAATGATGAATAATTTATTCCAAATTATGAATTTTTCACTTTGAAAATCCTTCATATTGTGAATGAAAATATATACTAAAATTAAATTTCGTACCCAACTACTTTTGATGTACATTCAAAAAATTAGAACTAAATTGAGATCATGGTTAGATACAATTGAGGGAAGAACTCCATATAATATGACACTCTCTTTGTGGGGTAGTTATGAAATTTTACATTAAATCATAATATCTAGAGTATAGAGGAAATGTGTATATTTATTTAATTGATCAATAATAACCCAAATTAACATATTATATCAATATTTAAATAGAAATATCACTACAAAATCCATTAATATTTTCTCATAATTTTAATATGGAACTGACAATGACTTGATCATCCCATTAGGTAATTATCATTATACATTAACCTAGTGATATGTCAAACATTTTTTGGTAAATCCCATAAAATCTCTTTTCATTCACTCAAAATAGTAACACTACTAAATTATTATGAACATCCTAGTATGGAAAATAAGGATCCATGAGATTCGGCCAAAAATTAATTCTCCAAAAGGGAATATGAAGGCCCATATAATATTTTTCCAAATATGATAACACCATTTTCATCAACATGAAACTCTCATGAATTGCATTTCTTAACAAAATATACTGTTTAACATAAAAAAGAATCCAATATTGGATAATTATTAATTATTTAATATATAGAATATTTTATTGACACTTTAGAATAAATTGAGAATTTTTAGAGACATTGGAGTTTCAGACATGGTTATAATAACTTTTTAAATGAATATCCATTCCATTAAAAAAATAAATACCTAAATACTATAATATTTTAGTTCCATTTGAAACATAGAACACAATATTGAAATATAGTGAATGGTATTCAATGTTTCTACAAAGATCTATCCATTTTTTACTGCTCATAAAAATAACATACATAAAACCATTCTTCATAACCAAGAGAAAGGACACATAAGAAAGGATGAGGTTAGATTCTTAGAAAGGATAAACATGTGTGATATGTAATCATAAAATGAGGATAAGATTATGATAACGTGAGAAAAACATATTAAAATCATACACTATATATCAAATATCCTAATCAAGAATCATAGAATAAATATTTTTAATTAATATGAAAAAATCCCAAAGAAATCCAAGAAAACAATCCATGAGAGTATAAATTTTGTATGAGGCACACAATTTGTGGCATACACATAAGTGTAGAATATCATTTTCATACTCATAAAGGCTTACTTACAAGGACATCGTAGATGCCAAATTACATTAATCTATGTAGTTCACTCCTCATTCCATCCCTAGCTTACTATACGAGTTTCACAACTTGTTTCAGCCATATCATAATTTACAGGATTCATCCACTGTTTTAGCCATGCCTATCTCATGCAAAATATAATTATTTCACAGTGAATTTTATGGAGATATATTTCCCACTCATAAACTAATGAAAAATATATTTATGTGTTCTACAAGAACATAAAAATTCATTATATCATAACCCATTAAATAAAATTGTCATCATAATCATTTCTTCATATCGTATCATATTGAAAAGAGACATGATTTATAAACATTTCATCATAATATAACCCATGGAAAGAAGTTGTTTTAAAAATATTTTTATCATTGTATTACCCTTGGAAGTTAATTAGGTTTCATAACCATATTTCTATTAAAATACAATCAATTTAGAGAAATATTTTCAAAGGTATTCTTGGATAATATCCCCAATAAGGCATAGGTAACACCAACTGTTGTCATTTTATATGGAAAATAAATTTTAAAGATCATTTAAAATATTTATCGAGGTAAATCTAGATTAAATTTTACTTTCTTTTAAAACATATAAATGAATATTTCAAAACAATTTTAATTACTTTTTATATCATTAAAATTTGCAAATTAATTTTCATTTAAAATAACCATTGATAATTATAAATGAAGCATGGAAATTCATTTAAAATAATTAATCAAACATAAAATTTAAAATTATCAGTTGACATAAAAAATTATCTTAAAATATCAGTTAAAATAATTTTTAATTTTTTAGGAGAGAAAGTTTTTCTTAATAAAAACGATTTCTGACTGAAGTTACAAATATGGTATGCATTTCTTAAAAACATTCAATTAATTTTAATTAGTACCAATGAGTTTAAAAGTGGTATTATTAATTCAAGATATCATGAATAACCCAATTATTAAAAAATTAATGATAATTATTAATAGGTAAATTAAGACATTTCGACATTTAAGATTTAATCATAACCAATACTGATAAAAGATGAGACTCTGACGTAAAATCATTATGACTTTCATTTCATTGAATCATTATAAAAATGTTATAAAAATATAAAAATAAATTTATAATATTACTAGGATGAATAAATTCATTATATTATTTAAAAAATGGTATTTATATAAACCTAATCGAGGAATATAAATGCATAACACAACATACTTATCAAAGAAGGAAAATTCTAGTAAAAATCCCTTACCGAGTTGAGAACATCTGAACCGTAAACCACATGAATGATATATCCTGAAATGGAAATGTGAATACATTTAATGTTATTTATAATCATAGAAAAATAAATTCATGGGAAATATATACACTATATGAAGGAATCATGAGGTGAGAATGGAGTTAGTACAATAGAAAGTAAAGGTGAGATGAAAATATGTTACCCTAAGTCATAAAATTCAATATCGTCATTCAAACCTAATTTATAATAAATATAATTTTATTATATCCCTATTAAATAACCATATTCATATATATAATACCATAAATTAATTTCTTATTAAATTTTATTAACCACTTATTAAAGATTACTTGTAAAAGTCATGTCTCCTGTATTAATCACTTCGTTTTTTATATGTTTTGATTTATTTTTTGTTGTCATTTTAAATTGATCATTATTTAATAATATAAATAATATAAATAATTATATAAAAATATTATATATTTAGTATATATGTATTCATAATAATCCATAATATTTATCAATAAGGAATTAAATACATTGTTTGTGGAGACGTTAAGATGTACATATGCATGAATAGTGTTTCAATATTATTATCACATTGAATGAATTAAAATTAAATGATTTATATTATAATTAAAATATAACGATAACATAAATTATATAAAATATGTTTATTAGACACTTCTTTAATATATTCCATGTGAAGCATTAACCAATCACATCACTTTGCGTAGTGGTATTCCTCCGTACACACGAATGACATTATCCCCTTCCCACAAAATGTAAGGCACAACTGTATGTGTGTTATCAAAATTATAGAAGCCTGATAATATCAAAAATATCATTAAAATCATATAAAAACTATAAATCAATCATTATTTAAAACCATTAATTTGGTAATGGAAAACAAATAACACTGGTTCGCGAGGCGGTAGTCCACCGTACAAAAGAATGATAATTTTTTAACACATTTGTTTAAAGTGTGTATGGTTTGAAATCCTAAAAATAACATAAAAACATATTATTATTTGTAATATACTTATATTATTGAATAATTATGGTATAATAATAATTTTTTGGAGTGGAGGAAGAAATAAAACGAAAACGCTAATTGATGAACAATACCTCCTCTTATAGTATCCTCATAGGTTTGAACAAAAAAATTTAATGGTAGAATTTATGACCAACTTAAGGATTATAGAATGATGTTAGATATGTTTTTAAGTGAATTTAATAGGTTTTGTGGAGAAAAATGGCTTGAGAGCTGTGAATAAGTGTTATAGTGAGTATCATTTTAATAATTGAGGAGTGAAATTCATATAAATACCAAAAAATATTAACTATTGGGTGGATACCATTACCTCATGTTCCTCAAAAATAAATTAATAATATAGGGTAGGGTTTATTTAGTTGATAAAAACATCCACCACATAAAAAGGTATTCATTTGTATCATATTATTCATTTGAGTTTATGTTTACTCAATTTTACCCTTTTTATATTTACTAGTGTATCTTGTTTTTATACCCTACATAATTTATCCTTTATTATTAAAATGAAGTGATCCATATTTTTTAATTTCTTCCCAAGGATTATAAATATGAAAAAAAATTATAAAATAAAAAGCATATGTGAGTTGATTTTTTTAAGAGAACCCATGTAACGTGAGAAAACATTGTTTTAACCTAAACTGTGCTAACATAGTTTTTCCTATTCAGTGGTCAATATAGTCATTAGAATTTAGAAATTGGTAAATGAATTGAGAATAATTTATATTTATTAGGAATTTAAAATCACTCAACATTATATAATATTTTTATAAATTTTAACTCATTTGATAATTTAATATATATTATAAAATAAAATTAATATCATTTTTGACATTATTCATTTTATTTGAATTAAAAAAATACAGATAATAATGGAATTGAAATATTTAATTTTAAGACATGGTAAAAATGATACAATAATCATAAATTTTAATTTAATACTATAATTCATTGAATTTACTCACTTTTATTATTTTTTAGTATCATTTATTTTATTTTATTATATCTAAATAAATTTATAGATTAGTGTTTCTTAAGGGTTTAATGTTATTAAATCATCTCAAAAAGTATAATAATTTATCATGATAAACAATTTGGATTTATTTCAAAATAAAATTTATGTCTAAATATATGATAAATTTTCCCTATCCAAAATCATTGTAGATATTATTGGAAATGAATGTTTTTTTATTTACATAAATTATTATAAAGTTCATCATCAACGGAAAGTGTCCCAAATTATTATAGAAATAATTCGTAATTTATTATGGGTTGAAATATCAATGTCCAATGGGTGTTTTAAAATTTTTTAGTGTCAGTTATAGGATAAGCAGTAGTGTGTAGCTGTGGGAAATATATTAATTTTTTTTAATAATCATTTCACAAACCATGAGTGAGGATCTTTCATGCCAAATTTATAAATATTTTTATTGTATATAAAACAGTATACCTGATCATAAGAAATTTATTCTTTTATGAATGAAGATCATCCGAAATACCCTTTCAGACACCCTTCATTGTGTTGTGAGGATACAAGGATAGAATCCAGCTAACAGTGATCCAAACATGCACAAATGATCTATGAGAAACACCACTTTATCTCTTTGTTCTACAGAAAAAAATATAATAATTTCAATTTCTTATTGTAGATCAATCATTTTAGGGTCATAAAGAAACATCTCTTGAGTTTCTTGTTCTTGAGAGGGACATGGAAGTAGGAGTCGAGAGAGATTTTGTTGGCGCAAAAATTCATTATTATCAATTTTGGATAAAATACACAACAGACATTATATTCTATTTATATAGTTAGGGTTTAGGTTGGATTATAATTATATTTCATGTAGAATGTGATGTTAAATCTAAATCCCCCAATAAAACCCATTCCACATAATAATAATACAATTATTTTTTGGTGTACCAACTTGTGAAAACTGATAAATAATATTTACCAACATGTAAATAATAATTTATCATTAGATATGGTCTTGGTCCATTTTAATTCATTATTTTTTATTGAATACAAGAATAAATATTCTATTCATTAATAAACTATAAAGCCCTTAGATTTTGTGAACTATTTTATTAATAATTTAATTTTCAAGGATATCTTGCATTGCACTAAATCAAACATTCAATTCTTATAGAACCAACTTGGTTATCACTACATATTACACTGACTTCGCTTAAGTTACAAAAAACATCATGTTTCCAAGAAACATAATTTTATTATTATAAAATTGTGGTAATAACCTAAATGTTAAATTAGGGGGTATGAATAGTGTTAACTAACTTATGAAAGTGCGACTTCATTGGTAAACAATTATTTAGAAATGAAAATATGTACCAATTAAATATAAATGGAATATTGTTTTGTTCAACCAAAGTCAGTTTTCATTAATAAATTAAATTAATTACAATTATTTAATCTATTAGTGAAATATATATTTTATATATTCAATTAAATTTTTTTTATAATAAGTGAATAAATTTTATTGGTATAAGATAATATCCAACCCAATTTTATACATATAAACCAATATTTTTCAAAAAGGTAATTTTCCCCCTTTTAATAGAGAACCCATTTTATACCAAAATTTGACATTATTATATATTATATTTAAAAAACTTCTAATTTAAAAGTGGGATATAAAAATTTACTTTTATTTAATTATTGGTATTTAAATGAAAAGTGTCATGTTATGATGAATAATAAAAAATGAAAAATACTAATTGAAAGAAACTTTTTTCTTCGAAATAATTTATTGAGAGAAATTATATTTTTTATTTGTTTTAATGTATAGTTAAATCAAAATATTATCATTTAATATATTTTATTTCATTGGATAAATTTTAACGGTGAATTTAGATATAAAAACGTTTTATTATTTTGCATGTTTTATCTTTAATAACATGTTGTATCATTCTGTCAAGGATATTTATTTTAAATTATTTATTTTAAATTATTTATTTTTAATTCTTAAAATGAATTCCATATTATTAATCAGTGGTTTAAAATTATTTAAATAAGTTTATTTTATTCCTGTGTATTATGAATAATACTTTAGTAAATTTATAGTTACCATGGTTAAGGGAAAATGAGGTAATTAAAGATAAAAATAATATTATAATGCTACAACATTACCCTAACACTTATAATAATTTATTTAGATTACTGTATTTTGAAAAAAATAAACCATAACATGGAAATATAACCTTTTATGCCATTCTGGTGATAATATGACATTTATTATATTTAATTTTAAGGTATGTTCAAAATGTGAAACTCTAATTTTTAATAAGTAAATAATTTTAAATACATGGTTATAGAGTATATACATAATATAGTTAAACTAAATTTTAAATCTAATAAATTTATATTCATCATGATAAATTATTTTTTATATTTAGAGACAAAATAATTTAATTAAAGGCTTGTATTATAATGATTCATTAATTGTTAAATTATTGGAAATATCATATAAAGTATATAAAAAATATTAAAATAAATATAATATAGAATAACTAATTATAGCAAAGAATTTTATTGATATATATTGGTATTTTAGTTTTATATTATATTTTCATTTCAATGTTACAAATTTTTTAGGATATTATTAAAAAGACAAATAATTAATATTATCAAGATTCATATAAATGATACTTTAAAACAAATTATATTTAATTAAATTATATAAAATTAATAAACATATATACTTTGGTAAAATAACTATAATAATGTTACACATGTCATCAATGATCTATTTTGTGTTACTTTTTAATTTTATAGTAACTATAGTAACCCTAAATTGTAAAAAATTTAACTTTCATGGTAAAAGTTAAAAAGTTTGACAAAGAGTTAAAACCCAATGATAAGGTTATTAATGTTACCTAAACATGTATACAACTATTTTCTGAGATTATTTTACCCATAATCATCCTAAATTAAAAAATAACTCACTTCTGAGATATTTTTAATTGAAAATAAATTTATATTAATTTAATATTTTGACAGTTTCCAATAGCGTCACTCCCATTAATTATAAAAAGGAACTTCTTCCTTCACTTATTCAAAACAACTTGATCCTTATATGTTGATAAAACCTTGAGAATTCATTCCCATAACATCTTTATATATTTTTGGAGATGATTTTCTTTGTGAAGGACTTACTCAAGTTCCCCTAAAAGAAAATCTATAGGGAGTTCCCCAAAGAAGAGGAATCCTCCTTTGACAACTCTCTCAAGAGTCTTTCTTCTTATACATAATATTAATGTCTTTTTTACATTATAAATTAATAAATAAAATATTAAAAATATAATGGTATGTCATTATAATTATTTAAAAACCATATTACTCCTTTTATTCATCCAAACAAAAACAAAATCACCACCCGTGCATACATATGACCTACTGTCTCCACACCGTGGTCTAATCATTTTTTCATTAACCCTATACAAGTATGGGTATAATGATATTAATAATGAATAAATATTATAGTTATAACATTATATTGATTATAGACCAAATTATTTACCGTCTACTCCAATACCATTTCACAATTATGTTAATGATATCGTCACTCATGTATACATATGACATGCCAAATCCATGACGCGATTCGATTTATTATCCATGATCACTAAAAAAAATGATTATATAAATGTATATAATGCATAAAAAGTTTATCTACTAACATAATATTATATTTTAAATGAAATAACTACATCCTATTCTCATACATTGGTACTTATACGACAAAATACGCATAAGAAAAGGAAGAAACTAATTCAAGAAAGAAGAGTAATAATGAAATATTATTAAAAAATAGGCCATAATAGGATTTTATATGAAATAATATGAATATTTTTATAGAATAATTTAATGAAAATATTTAATCCATTATATGGGTGTTTCTAATATGTATGAAGGAAGTCAAACTTATGGTAAGGGTTATTACTAGAGTCTCAATATTATCCTAAATGTATATACATAAGTATCTATAGGGACATATTTATCATCCATGTTCATGTTAATTAAAAATTTATTTCAAAATAATCTTAATATTATTCTAATATTGTTTAAATTTGTTTTTACCCATGTATTAATTTTTTTGAATGGTTTGAAATGAATCTTTTTTCCTAACGATGTGTTTTTTGTCTTTTATGGAAAATCACTAGAATAATGTTTCTTTTTAACATATATTTCATAATCATAATTTTCATCTTTCATGATATCTTAATGCAATGAGTCTTCCCTTGTAATGTTTCAAAAATATTTTTAATACTTTTTTTCTTTTAATTTAGCAAGAATTTTTTGTAAAAGAAAATATTTTCTATAAAGAAATATGATTTTCTTCAAGAAATGTTTTGAAAAGATATTTTAAATTTTTTTACCATATAAGAAGACATATATTGGTGTTCATCATGACTTTATTAGAAATAATCCAAATAATCCATTCATATTGTTTCTCTGAATGGTTTACATTTTATGGAATTCAATTTAATAAATCAATTTCCATTCTATGGGTTATATGCTTATGAAACCCACATATTTTCAAGGGTTATTCTTTGAGTAAATGATTATGAAACCTTTATATTTTCCATATATTATGATATTTTTTCATTTTTATGAATCTCATTTTATTTCATGGTTAATGATATGATTGTTTATGATATTGTGGAAGATGTATATATGATTTAATAATGAGAGGTATGGGACCTATATCTCCCTCCAATTCTATTGGTAATGATTATTATCTTCGGAAATATTCATAAGATACATTGTACACTATGATGTTCATGGGTGTGAACCATGACTACCAAGATGGAATGGGAACTGAACCCATACTATAATGATAACCTTGTTAGTGATTCATTGAATACCATGGAAATAATTATTATATGCTTATGTTTCTACCATAATTCTATATTTTAATCCTATATTATGCATAGATGGAGCTTTTTATTTATTTCATTATGATTCATGTATTATAAGATATCAATATTTATTCCATGATCATGTTTATTTTCTTTGATATACAGGATATGATATTCTAATTTCATGATCATGTTCTCATTTCCATTTGTTCATGATTATATCTACATATCTCATTTTCCTAACCTTACTAAGAATCTATGATCACCACTTTTTTGGATTCATTTAACCCATGTTACAAAGATATATATTATGTTTTATGTGTCTAATAAGAGTGTTAGTTAAGAAGAATGCAGTGTGAGATAATGTAAATCATTTATGTACCATTGTTTGCGATCCCATGTTTCCAAAGGCACTAGAATACTATGATATTTGTGATTTTGTTTGTGTAATGTATTAGGTATTCCACAAATTTAATGTAATTTTAATGTATTAAAATTTTGGGTCACTATAATTGGTATCAAAGAAACTTTTTAGTTACCCTCTCTAAAATACGATGAAAAAATCTAATTGAGAACCCTAAGGACATGTACAAGGAAAATTCCAAGTACATGAAAAATTAATGTAAATTGTCATGGAATTTTGGTAATGTATAGAGAATGTGGTTTCTAGAAGTACATATCTCTATGTATACTACAAGTGGATATGGATCTAGCACAAATATTCCTAGGGTAACAACGTCAACAGTGTGCATCAGTCCTAACTCGACATAACTTTCTACACAAAAATGGGGCTTGCTACAAACCTAGTTTGACACTTCCAGTTGATATTATTTGGGAATTAAAAAACTCTTCATAAACCATAAAGATGGATTTAGTTATAATTTGGAAATAAATAAACTACGATGAACCTATTGTGTCATAAATTAAGGAAGGTTTCAAATTTTAGATAACCTATTTGTGAATTTTTATGATTATGTGGTTCCTCAGTATGATAATTCTTTTTTAATCTATGGGTTTTGATTTAATAAATGTAGTGTACCTGATGGAACCATGTTAATGGTGAATGATATGGAAAATGACATTATTTTCCTCCTATGAAACAAAATTCTATGGGATAGGGAATGAAAAATCGTTGTTTATTACTCACACACATTTCTAAAGCTATGAATTTTGATGGAATTACTATTTAGAAAAAGAGGTAACACAATTAGGATGATTATTTCATGTGTAAATTTCCACCTTATTTTACAATAAATTTTTTTTCAAAACAATGGATCAATACTACTAAAATGATAGTCTACATTCTTCAATGTTCAGACCATGAAAAGGTTATTCTACTTTATCATTTAGAAGGCGAAGAGGACCAGTTGTGGACTCTAATTATGAATTTGTGGCTACAAGATGAAATAGAATCCATGTATTGGGATGAGTTCAAAAGATAATTTTTTAATATGTACCTTCCTCAGATTCTTATTACCAATATATAAGAATATTTCCTTGAGTTGAAGCAAAAAGATGATGAATCTGTCAGTACCTATAAGGATAATTTCATGACCCTCGCGAGGTATGCTTCAAGAATTATCATCCATCCTAAAAGTAAAGTCATTAGTTTCATAAGCGGATTAAACCCAAGACATAAAATTTATCTTATCATGAAATACATAGATATAATCTATACACCAATTAATATCTAGCACTACAAGGTTCAATACAAAAGTTGTCCAGGTAATATATTTTGACACAAAAAGATAATATTCTTATAACATCTATTTTCCTCAATGATTCTCCCATGATTGGTTGTATTATATTTTCAATTCATTTCATAAAGTGAAATTTCTAGTATACAAGAATATTTATCATAGAAGAATGAATGGGTAGACCTCAAATTAATTAAGGAATTCACATAATTTGAATAAAAATGAAATACACCTGTTACCACTTAGGTGTATGGCCCAATATATTTTGATGTTAATGAAATTTATTTTCGATAACATTTGGCTTATACTCTTGATGAATCAAATAATTTGTGTTATTATTCAAACACTCATAAGCATAAGGACTGACTAATTATATTTAATATAGTTTATTACCTTCTTATGAAAATTTTCCTGACCACAACCATGGTATTTTTTAATGAAATTATGATCCATATGATAAGGCTTAACACATAGAAAAACATTATAGATTTCATATCAATTACCTAGGGTTCCTTTTATCACACCTATCAGAAATTAGAATCTTTATGTTCAAAAATTGAATTCTTTTCATTGTGTTCTTTCCCATCCCCTCTCACTTAAACCTCTTTTTTTTCTTTTTCTGTAGAATACTTGATCATTAGATAATTGAATTTCTAAATTTTTAAAGCATTGAAAAAGATTATTATAACTTTTAAGTTCATTGTAATATATTCCATTATATATGTTCCATTTAACTGTAATTAAAAAATTTAATTTTACTTTCCAGATCCTAGATACATATTAGTCAATACCTTTTAGAACTGCTGAATTTTTCATCATACATGAAAACTAAATCTTCTTCTATTTTCATCAACTCCAATATTTTTTTTCAAACCTATGCCAAAAAACCGTAGGAAGATATTTATAAAATAATTTATTCTTAATTTCATCCCAATACATCTATTGATATCTTTTATTTCACTAATTCTATAATCATATTCCACCACTGGTTGAATTTATCTTGAATGTGATAAATTAAATGATTTACCATTTTAGGACATGAAAAACAATAAACCCCTATATCTTTTTCCAAACATGTTATCCATCTCTCAGAAACCACTAGGTTGGAAGATCCATTGAATTCTAAAGGGTGTTATCTCAAAATATTCTCCACTATTAATATATTCCTTTGTGGTAGATCTGTAATTTCCCTATCATAGATTCCACCACCATTTATTTACCACATTAAATGATTCATCGGTAAAATTCCTCTGTTCCATTTCAAATAGTTTTGGATTACTAATTTGGAGGTATATTATTATCCTATTGCCTTCTAAATCGGTTTTATTATTTCCACATTATATATTTTTTTTGAATAGACACAATCTTGGAAAAGAAACATGTAAATATTAAAATTATATAACATTATAACCATAAATTCAAATATTATAATGGAATTTAATTATATTATCCTAACCTATAAAATTATCTAAACCTTTCCTCCGATACTAACTATAAGAAATTTGACATGAACATTTCAAAATCATGAGTTTTATGTCAGAAATTCATTTATTACATTTTTCGATCTTAATAGTTTAGAGTTTTAGAGAATTATTCCATCACCCTTGAATAAATAAATATAACATCACAATGTTGAAACATATAATCACTATCCAATTTTATGACAAAACAAAACCTTTATGATATAACAATATTTCTTTTAATGATATATATTCATAATTTTCATCTTGACCACATTTTTGTAACCAATAATCCTTAAAATCCTGTGGAAAACATTTAAAAATGTGTTATGACCACAAAATGACTAGAAACAGATATGAACAGAATTAAATAAGTTACTAATACCCAAATACTTATTAAGTTGTTCATATTTCAAAATAAACATTGTGTTCAAAATAAATATTTTCTTACCCATGGAATTTACATTGATGACCAAATATTCTCATAAAACATTTCATAATTAATCATATAAGACGAAATTATAATGATAAATATTTCTTTATAATTATAAAAATATCATGAATGCTTTTTCAAAAAGTTATACATTTCACCCATAACAAGTTGAAAATACATTTCTTTAATTATAGTGTCTTTAGATTACACCAAAAAATCATCATATTTATATAAAACAATTAATGAATAAATTAAAAATAATGGTAACTTGTGGCATCAGTTTAATATATCTCATATATATAGAATAAACTTCACAGTTACAAATGGAATAACCGTCATAGTTACTAATGAAATAACCTTCATGGATACAAATCGAATAACCATTATGGCCATCTTTCAATAAAATATTACCTTATACAAAAATGAGATATCACTGAACCATCCTTCATTGGTTTATAATAGAACCAAATTCCATTATAAATTATTCCCATGAACCATAATATAATTATAACAAATAAAAATTTTCAGTTTTTGAAATATTCCATTCACCCATAAGAATACTATTCCAGATATCAATATATCCATTACCTTTAAAACTCAATTTTCAATAATAAAATTCCTAGGAAAACATTAAAGTGTATTTTTATGTGAATAAACCATGGAAACTTATAATTTAATCCAATATTAGAACAATGGTTGTGGAGGAAGGGAATGTACATGAAACCATATTATTTAATATAGAACATTCAATTTTTCTTTTAAAAATTAAGTCAAAACGTTTGAAAGATATATATAAAAATATAAACAATAAAATGATTTGAATGAAATTAAAAGGTTAAATATATATGGTCCCGGCCTTAAACATTACTTAAAATTTAATTAAATGAATAACTCACATTGATGATCTTTTCATGTTTACTGTTTTTGAGAATTAGATCTTAACTATTACATTTCAAAAGATTACAAAGTAGACACTTCTACTAAGTTTCTATAGAATAAAAACTCTTAAAAAGAAACATGTCTAGTTACATGTTTTATATAGCATGAATTTCGCTTGATCCTATCGTTGACACTATTAGACATTATGTCCTGTGAAAAACATTTCAAAAAAACTTGTGGTGAGCATAAAAAGCTCAGTAAGGGAAACACAAATAAAGAAAACTATTAGTTTTTCAAAACAAAAAGTAAACCATGTATACTTTTTCAAGGTAATACTTTTAACATTTATGAAGTAGTAGAAACTCTTCACTAAATTTAAGATCAATACTTACCCTTTTTTAACCAAAATATTACCATAAAACCCATATAAATAAAACATAACATATAAAGGTAACTTGGGACATAAACATACTTAAATGGAATAACCATATGGCCTACCTCCACACATATCACTTAATGGAATAGACATACGTCCGACTTCCATACCCAATAAATTTCTAGTAATAACATAACCACCCATCCTGGTATTCACGGCACCATATGTCATATGTTTTATCACGTAACCACCCTTCAAATGTCCAAGTACCATTATAAAATCATAAGACATAAAACAAATATAATGGAAAGAAAACATTTCCACAATTTGATCACAATATATCACTTAAAAATATTGGCATAAAAAATCCAATATAAAAACCATTTTCAATACCAAAATACATAAAATAGTATATGGTAATTATTTCATTTTTAAAAACATTATGGCTTCTTGAGGAAGCCAAAGACCAAATAATACTCGCGGTGGCGAAGAAGGTCGTTGTCACCGCGTACGATAAAAGAAACATTCCTTTTTTTAGTTTAGTAAAATGCTTCGTATAAAAATATTCATTTTTATTAAAATTAAATTTCCAAGGGGTTTATACACCGTATAAAATAAAGTTGTGTATAAAACAAAATATGCCTCAATGAAAGGAGATTGAGATGAAGTCCCTTAACTCGTGTCCGACGTGACTCGATTGCGCTTTAATCTCCTGAATAATAAACTAAAGTTAATTTCTACTTGATTAGGAACCTTTTTCAAGATTATTATTCCTTTTATAACACTTATTGTCATGTTATAAACATAATATAATCTTTTAAGTTAATAATGATTGTTTTGTCGATATTTGGTTCTTAAGTCGAAAGTGGACTTCTAAAAATTACATGTTGTTCGTGTGGTCAAAGGTTCATTATATCCAGAATGATATATATATCATATATATCCATCATATACATGTATTTATAATATTAAATAATAATTTAGAGGTAAGAAATGAAATGCACCGTCATGGAGACGGTAAGCCGTGCGTATGCATTAACGCTAATTTCATTTCTATGTCATATTAATGGAATTATAACTAATTGTGAGATATGTATATTTTAATTCCAAAATTATATTAATAATTTATATGTAACATACATCATATATATCCACTATATATATTTACTTATAATAGTACATTACATTTGGGGACAAGAAATGAAATGCACCGTTCATGGAGATGGTAAGCCGTACATACGCATGAACGCTACTTTCATTTCTATCTCATACTTTAATGGAAATAAATAATAATTATATAAAGGTATATTATAATTCCAGTATAACATCATATAAAATAACTTTAAATCCATCCTTTATACATCCCACATATGGCACTGACGAATCAAATCACTTTGAGGGGGCGGTAGTCCGCACTTCCTAAAATGAAGATATCGCGTTTACCCATAATGGAAACCATAAAGGTATGACATAAATGAAAAATACAGAATCTTAAGTAAAACAGAAACATATTATATATCTTATATAAATATAGTTACATCTTAATTTCCACCTTTGAAGGTGTTATATTATTGTTGAACAATCATCGTTTCGTGAGGCAGAAATTCTCCATCCACAGAAACAATATGTTATTTAACCATTAGATGTAGGTGTAGCTCGAATACATCACATAAAAATATCCTCGTATATTTAATATACTGGTTTTGTTGCAAAATAAATGAATAAAAAGAGTTTATGGGTTTGGAGAAGCAAAATAAAACATAAGAACACAAGAGAAAACACTACCTTTAAAACGTGTAACTATTTTTGATTTGGGCTCAAAGGCTTCCTTGGGAAGGCTTCTGCACAATGTGAGGATTATAAGAGTAATAGAGAGATTCGGAGAGACAAAATGGGCTGGTTTTGGCCAAGCCAAATTCTTGAGAGGTGTGGGTAAGGCGGTAGAGGTGGGGGCCTTTTATAAGAGGAGAGGAGTGGCACCCTTGGAAAGGTATAAAATGTTACTGTATTTTCAAATGAGTTTCGGATTTTAATTGTCCCACATTGATTTTTGTCAAGGATAAGGTGATAAGGGTTTGAAATCCACCCATCCAATTGTTTGTTGACATGTGTAGGTCTTAGATTTTACATTATCCTTTCATTTTTCTTAAATAGTTAAATAATGAGGTAATCACTGCATCATCATGATGTCATAAATAATTTACTTTATATAATGTCTCAAAATTATAAAACAAATACTATGATGTAGGAAATCTTTTTATCTTTCCAATGAATATTTATAGTTAAAAATCTGACTTGTGTAACCCCATGTAAAAATATTTTAGTAAAACAATACATGTTTGTGTCTTTTTTTACCTTTACTTTAAATAAAAGGCATTAATGTCATTATCTTACCCAAGTGGCTCCATGGGGTCCCAAAAATCTACCCATGGGTTGTCTTGGTCCGAAATGACTCATCCAATAGGGTTAGGACATGTGTCAAGATATTTTCATTTTATTATAATATCATTTTTACCTTAAATCACACTAATTACCTTTAATCGCGATTAATAATACTTAAAAGTTACTTTTCATCAAAAATTATTTTCATCCCATTGAACCACATTTTACTTAATAATGAAAATCAATTATATTGGATTTTTGAAATTCAAATCACAGAAGTGGTAAAGTTCCATTTAAATGAAAAATCAGTTTTTGTAACTACCACTTTGTGGTTTCACTATTCATAAAAAATTAAGGTTTTTCAAAAAAATACCAAAACATCACCCGAAGCTATATTTGATATTCTGAATTCAAAAATGATGTATATTTTAAAAAATTAAAAACATATAAGTTTCATTAATTAATTTAATAATTAATTCCCGTTGTGAAAAAAATAATATGTTTTTATGAAACAATATGTATCAAAAGATTGGCTCTAGTTTAAGTCCAATTTCAAAGTGAAATCAATTCCAACGACCACAATTGGATTAAATGGTAGAAATATATTCTAATTTCACTTTAAAAACAATTAAAAATATAATATAATCATACAAACAAATTATATTAAAAAGGGGTTTTGAATTAAAATACAACATTTTTCACTATTCATTAAAAAATGAACTTTATCGGAAAATACCAAAAATATACAAAAAGTAAATTTTGATGGACCGATTCTAGAGAAGAGTTTTATTTGTTCCAATAGAATGTATAAGAGTGAAAAAAACTATATTTAATGACAGTTCTCCATCAAAAGGTGATAAGTGGACCTTTAGTGAAAATTAGAGTATATATGCCTAAAATTGAATTCTTTTCATATTTTAAGCCTTAATATTTTACTAGATAAATGTAAAAACATCTAACAAACATATATAATCATATTTTAGTCATTTCTATTCATTCCTACCAATACAACGGCTATGTGGTAACTACTATTTAAAATAATATTATTTTATTAGTAGTCTGCAACGTATGATTTCAAAGAAACTCTTTGTTGCGTATCGGGTACGCTAACGAATATAGCAACCCCTTTAAAGTAAAATTAATATTTAATTCATAAATATTAATAAATAAGGAAATGATTTATTCTTATTTACATTGGATGATACATCCTTCCCCCCTTTTTGGTAATCGTGTCCTCGCAATTTTATTCACTTATCAAAATAAGTGGGGGTATTTATCCCTCATAGCATTTTTAGAATTCCACGTTGCCTCTTCAACCATATGGGTTTCCCACAATACCTTTACCTGGTGAATTACCTTTTTCAAAACACTTGCTCTCTTCAGTCAGGAACCTGGACTGGTTGTTCTTCGTAAGAGAGATTCTCTTCCAACTGAACTACATCTGGGCTCAAAACATGAGATGGATCTAGAATATACTTCCTTAGCATTGAAACATGACAATCATTGTGTACCTGAGATAAACTCGGAGGTAAATCCACTAAGTAAGCAATTGATCCAACTTTTTCCAGAATTTCATATAGTACAATGAACCTTGGAATTAGATTTCTTTTCTTACCAAATCGCATCACACTTTTCCACGGTGAGACTTTGAGAAAAAAATTATCACCTACCTCGAAAGAGAGATCCTTCCTCCTATTGTCTGCATAAATTTTCTGTCTGCTCTGAGCTATTCTCATGTGTTTCTGAATCAACTGAACTTTTTCTGCCATCTCTTCTTCTAATTCTGGTCCCATTAGCTTCCATTCACCCACTTCATCCCAAAAAGCTGGAGTATGACACCATTTACCATATAATGCATCAAATGGTGCCATCTTTATACTAAAATGAAAACAGTTATTATATGAAAACTCAACCAAAGAAATATTTTGGTCCCAAATTCCCTGATAATCCATCGAACAAGCACATAGCATATCCTCCAAAGTCTGAATTGTTCGTTCTGACTACCCATCTGACTGAGGATGGAAATCTATACTAAAATTTAATTCAGTACCCAACGACTTCTCAAGGGCCTTCAAAAAGTTAGAAGTAAACCTCGAGGTGTCCTCGGTAATCCCCTAACAAAGTCCATGGATACATTTTCCCATTTCCAAAATGGCACCGGTAAAGGCTAAAGCATCCCTTTTGGTAACTGCCGCACCGCTTTAACCTGCTGAAAAGTGAAACACTTCACAGTAAAATCTGCAATATCTCTTTTCATTCCATCCCACTAGTAATACTCTCGAAGATCCTTGTACATCTTAGTACTGCGAGGATGAACTAAAAACGGGGAACTATGAGCCACACATAACAACTCATTCTTCAACTGTGAATCACCAGGCACACATAATCTATTCCAGAACCTCAAAACAAAATCATTACCAATGTTGAATTCAGGCAACTTACCCTTCTAAACCAGATCTACCTTTTTCTGCAACTCGTTGTCTTGCTTCAGTGCTTGCTTAATTCTGTCTAATAGAGATGATCTCCCTGATACCTGAAACAAAATAGAAGAACATCCTAGACCAAAAAATTCTATGCCAGAGTTCATCAAATCCTTAAACAAATCATCACATTCCAAATGCAACATTGTTAATGAAGCATTACTTTTTCAACTCAAAGCATCGGCCACTTTATTTGCTTTTCCCGGATGGTAATGAATTGTACAATCATAATCCTTGACTAATTCCAGCCATATCCTCTATCTCATGTTCCATTCTTTCTTAGTGAATATATACTTTAAAATTTTGTGATCAGTATATATTTCACACTTTACTCCATATAGATGATGCCTCCAAATTGATAAAGCGAAAACAACAGCAGCTAATTCCAAATCATGTGTAGGGTAATTTACCTCATGAGTTTTCTACTGACGTAAAGCATAAGCAATTACATGATCATTCTGCATTAGGAAGAAACAAATTCCATTCAATGAAGCATCACTATAGATAAAAAACTCACCATTCCTGGAAGGATGTTCCAAAACCGGAGAATTCACCAATCTTCTTTTGAACTCTTGAAATCAATCATCACATTCTTTTGTCCAGATAAACTTCCCTTCCGAGTTAGATTAGTCATTAGACTAGATAACCATGACAATATTTCAACAAACCTTTGGTAGTAACCTGCCAAACCAAAAAAAATATGGATCTTCTTTACATTTGTAGGTCTTGGACATTCTTTAACAACTTTTTTTTAACAGGATCAACAGTTATGCGATTTTTTGAAACAATGTGACTAAGGAAAGAAATTTGTTGTAACCAAAACTCACACTTGCTGAATTTTCCATACAGTTTCATTTCTTTTAAGGTTTGCAAGAAAACCCTTAAATGACTTTCATGCTCCTCTTTTCTTTTATATAACACCGCAATATCATCAATAAATACAACCAATATTTATCACCTGAGTCAACTAAGCCATCACTGCAACAAACGGTTTAGTTTTGATTTTGACCATCTCATGATACTGATTTGAAAGGTCATTTCCCTCTGTATGCCTTCCCGGAAAATCTGTTATGTTTCCTCTATGAAAAACCATTCTTAACATAGAAATATCTTAGGTGAAGAAACATTGTAATCTTTAAATGCTATATCATTTCATTCATACCATAAATTAATTTATAACTTAACAATTTTCTAACTCCTAAAGTTGTCTAAAACTCTCTCTGATACCAACTATAAAGCCACGGCCTTAAACCTTACATAACATTGAATTAAATGAATAATTCACATTGAGGATATTTTCAAGATTAGTGTTTTATGGAATTAAGACATAACTATTACATATCAAAAGATTACAAAGTAGAAACTTCTACTAAGTTTCCATAAAATAATAACTCTTAAAAAGAAACATGTCTAGTTCCATTTTTATATAGCATGACTTTCCCTTGATCCCATCCTTTACACTATTACACATTAAGTCCTATGAAAAACATTTCAAAAAAACTTGGGGTGAGCATGAAAATCTCAGTAAGGGAATCATAAAAAATGAAAACTGTTCGTTTTCAAAACAACAAGTAAACCATGTACACATTATCGAAATAATAATTTTCCCCTTTATGAAGTAATAGAAAATATTCACTGAATAAAACATCAATACTTACCCTTTTTTAACCAAAATATTTCCATAAAACCCATATAAAGAACACATAACATATAAAGGTAACTTGGGACATAAACATACTTAAATGGAATAACCATACGGTTGACTTCCACACATATCACTTAATAGAATAGACATACGTCCGACTTCTATACCCAATGCATTGTAGGTTATAACATAACCACCCATCCTAGTATTCACGGAACCACCCGTCATATGTTTTATCACGTAACCACCCTTTAAATGTCCATGTACCATTATAAAATCATAAGAAATAAAACAAATATAATGGAAAGAAAACATTTCCACACATTCATCACAATATATCAATTAAATATATTGACCTAACAAATCCATTATAAAAAACATTTTCAATACCAAAATACAAAAAAGAGTATATGCTATTTATTTCATTTTAAAAAACATTACGACTTGTTGAGGAAGTCAATGACCAAATAATACTCACAGCGTTGAAAAAGGTCGTTGTCACCGCGCATCTTAAAAGAAACATTACTTTTTGTAGTTTAGTAAAACGATTCATATAAAAAGATTCATTTTGAATAAAAATAAAATTCAAAGGGGTTTATACAGCGTATAAGATAAATTTGTGTATAAAACAAAATATGCCTCAATGAAAGGAGATTGAGACGAAGTCCCTTACCTCGTGTCCGACGTGACTCGATTGCTCTTTAATCTCTTGAATAATAAATTAAAGTCAATTTATACATTCTTAAGAACCTTTTTCAAGCTTATTATTCCTATTATATCACTTATTTCCATGTTATAAACATTATGTAATCATTTAAGTTAATAATGTTTGTTTTGTCGATATTTGGTTCTTAAGTCGAAAGTGGACTTCTAACAATTACATGTTGTTCGTGTGGTCAAAGTTTAATTATATCTAGAATTATATATATATCATATATATCCAGCATATACATGTATTTATAATATTACATAATCATTTATTGGTATGAAATGAAATGCACCGTTCATGGAGACGGTAAGCCGTACATACGAATGAACGCTACCTTCATTTATATGTCATATTAATGGAATTAAAACTAAATGAGAGATATGTATATTTTAATTCCAGAATTATATTCATCATTTATATGTGACATAAATTATCTATATTCACTATATATATGTACTTATAATAGTACATTACATTTGGGGATAAGAAATGAAATGCACCGGTCATGGAGATGGTAAGCCGTACGTACGAATGCATGCTACTTTCATTTATATCTCATACTTTAATGGAAAGAAATAATAATGATATAAAGGTATATTATAATTCGAGTATAACATCATATATAATAACTTTAATTCCATCCTTTATATGTCCCACATATGGCATTAACGAATCAAATCACTTTGAGGGGGCGATAGTCCGCACTTCCTAAAATGAAGATACCGCGTTTACCCATAATGGAAACCATAAAGGTATGCCATAAATGAAAAATAAAGAATCTTAATTAAAACATAAAAATATCATATATCATATATAAATATAGTTTCATCTTAATTGACACCATTTAAGGTGTTATATGAGTGTTGAATAATCAATGTTTCATGAGGCAGAAATTCTCTATCCACATAAACAGTTTGTTCATTAAGAATTAGATGTAGGTGTGTGTATGTGTAGCTCAAATAAATCACATGAAAACATCCTAGTGTATTGAAGATACTGGTGTTGTTCCAAAATAAATAAATAAAAATAGTTTAGGGGGTTGGAGAAGCAAAATAAAACATAAGAACATAATAGAAAACACTACCTTTAAAACGGGAAACTCTTTTTGATTTGAGCTTAAATGCTTCCGTGGGAAGAAATCTGCCCAAAGTGAGGCTTATAGTAGTAATATCGGGATGTTTACAGAAAAAATGGGTAGGGGATGGCCGAGCCAAAGGCTTGAGAGGTGTGGGTAAGGTGGTTGAGGTGGGTGCCTTTTATAAGAGGGGAGGAGGGTCACCCTTGGAAAGGTATAAAATGTTACTTTATTTTCAAATGAGTTTCAGATTTTAATGGGCCCACATTGATGTTTTTCGAGGATAAGCTGATAAGGGTTCTAAATCCACCCATCCAATAGGTTTTTGACATGTATAGCTCTTAGATTTTACATTATCTATTCATTTTATTTAAATCATTAAATAATGAGGTAATCGTTGCATCATCATGATGTCATAAATAATTTAATTTATTTAATGTCTACAAATTATAAAAAAATACTATGATGTATGAAATATTATTACCTTTACAATCACTATTTATAGTCAAAAATATGACTTGTTTAACCCCATGTAGAAATGTTTTAGTAAAACAATACATGTTTGTGTCTTTTTTTACTCTTACTTTAAATAAAAGGCATTAATGTCATTATCTTACCCAAATGGCTCCATGTGGTCCCAAAAATTGACCCATGGGTTTTATTGGTAGGCCATGACTCATCTTATATGGTTAGGACATGTGTAAAGATATTAGTATTTTATTATAATATCATTTTTACCTTAAATCACACTAATTACTTTTAATCGCAATTAATAAAATTTAAATGTTACTTTTCATCAAAAATTATTTTCATCCCATTGAACCAAATTTTACTTAATAATGAAAATAAATTATATTTGATTTTTGAAATTCAAATCACTGAAGTGGTAAAGTTCCATTTAAATGAAAAATCAGTTTTTTGTAACTACCACTTTGTGGTTTCACTATTCATCAAAAATTAAGGTTTTTAAGAAAAATACCAAAACATCACCATAAGATATATTTGATATTCCAAATTCAAAAATGATTTCTATTTTACAAAATTCAAAACATATAAGTTTCATTTATTAATTTAATAATTAATTCCCACTGTCAAAACAAATAGCGTGTTTTTATGAAACAATATGTATCAAAAGATTGACAGTAGTTTAATTCCAATTTCAAAGTGAAATCAATTTCAACGACCACTATTGGATTAAATGGTAAAAATATATTCTAATTTTACTTTAAAAACAATTCAAAATATAATCTAATCATATAAATAAATTAGATTAAAAAGAGGTTTTCAATTAAAATACAACAGTTTTCACTATTCATTAAAAAATGAACTTTATCGGAAAAATAAAAAAAATTCACACAAAGTAAATTTTGATGTCCAATTTCTAAAGAAGAGTTTGATTTGGTCTAATAGAATTTATAATAGTGAACAAAACTATATTTAATGATGGTTCTCCATCAAAAGGCGATAAGTGGACCTTTAGGGAAAATTAGAGTGTATATGCCTAAAATTGAATTCTTTTCGTATTTTAAGACCCAATATTTTATTAGATAAATTTAAAAACATTTAACAAACATATATAATCATATTTTAGTTATTTGTATTCATTACCACCAATACAACGGCTACGTGTTAACTACCATTTAAAATAATATTATTTTATTACTACTGTGCAAAGTAAGATTTCAAAGAAACACTTCGTTGCATATCGGGTATGCTATCGAACATAACAACTCCTATAAAGTAAAATTAATATTTAATTCTTAAATATTAATAAATATGTTAATGATTTATTCTTTATTTATACTGGATGATACAAAATAAAATGGCCTTTATATTTTTTTATTTAAATATATAGTACATTAAAATTTTAAATATAAGAATATGTACTTGGAATAGAAAAATCTATAAAATAAATATTTAAAAATTTTAAAATGAGGTTTATGTTAAATTTTAACTTACGTTAAACATTAAAAATATTACATTTTTTAAATTTATAAATAAATTAAACTATGTTTAGAAATTATTCTTAGCATATATTAAATAATAAATAATAATTTTCATTAAAAATTTAGAAGAACATGTACATGTAATAAAAATAATATGGAATGTAAACCATAAAAAAATATTTTTAATTAAAGTATTTCACTTAAGGTTTCACTCATAACATTTGTTCCATATATTTATAATAAAAATTATTTTAATTATTTAATTTAGAAATAAAAGATTTCTGTTACATACATCTTTTCATTTTATTTAATACCATGTTATATACAACTAATTAATCAGTTATGTTCATATCGAACCATTGATGGATATTCAGATCACATGTTGTAAATATTTTTGTTAGGGTTAATATGGTAAGATTAGTGATTATTTCATCATATGAAGACCAATAATAGTTTCATTATTATAGTTTTTATATTTTAATTGTACTTTTAAAGCCAATAATCAAATATTGATATGATAAATGATTTAAGTTACAATTATGTAGATGTTAGGTCATACGCATGCATGAGAAACATTTCCATTATTCTCCAATCATTATAGAAAGAAGGTAAGTATTATTTTAAATATAAATAATTAAAATAATATCATAAAAAATATATTATTTATTTAAATAGTCATATATATGTAATCCATGTGACTTGGGGATAAATAAATAATCACATCACGCCATGGTGGTGGTAGTCCACTTGTATGCAGAAACAACATTGCCATTTGTCTGTGAATGAATAGCTAATAAAAAAGATGTTAAATTATATATTTAGAATGATAAATATGTTGTGAATGTAATATATAAACATTAAATACATTATCATAACCATCTACGATAGGCGGTGATTGATAATTAATTACATTAGTTCTTGAGCATGTATTAGTCTTATAAATGAAAAATGTTTTCATTAACCATTTTATGGAAGAGGAGAGGGTTTGAGTTCATGACCTAAAATTAAATAAATATATTTATATGGAAATTTTTTTTTATTTAATTACTTTTTAATATTTTTTGGAGGAGGTAGAAGAAGAAATAAAATGATAACACATGGTTAAGAACTATACATCTTTTTCAGAAAAGCTTTTATGGTTAACACCAAAAACATTTATAGGATTGTTTTATGATTACAAAATAACTCTATAAAGAAGGTAGGGATGTGTTTAATAGAGTCAGATAGGTTATCAACAAACCAAATTTCTTTTTATATCTCAATAAAAGAGGATAGATGGTTCCCTTTTATTAGAGAAAGAGGGAAACACATTGAATTCATTGAAGTATTAAATTAATTTAAATTAAATTTCATAGTAATACGGATCCAAAGTAAAATTAATAAAATATAATCTTATGATGAGTATTAATAATCTCATAAAATAAAAATTGGACATGTTTCTGTCTTTTTTGTACCCTTATCGTGTTGTTTATACTACTGTTAACGCATTTCGACAATTACCACGATATCGATGTTTTTACTCTTTAGTAGTCAATAAAGTAAATATAAAAGGAAAATTTATCTATTAATGGATAATAATTTTTATTTTTTAAAAATATTAAAATAACTTCGATATTTATAAGATTTCTATAGATTTTAAATATTTTAATAAATTATTAGTTATTATAAAATTACATTAATGTCATTTTGGGAACTATTTATTTAATCTAACTTTGAAAACAATATTATTGGAATGAAATTAAAATATAATCCACAAAAATTTATTTAATATTTAATATTTATCTAAAAAATTAATTTTACATAAAAAGTTATTCTATTTATCTCAATTTTATTAAATTTAAAATATTTTACATTATTTTTCTTTTAATTCCACAAATACTATGTTAGAGTTCCATGATAATTAATGGTAAATATTAATTTAATAAAACTAGAAACTTAATAACAATTATAAAAATAATTCCATTATTAAAAAAATTAATATTTTTTCATAAATTTCATCTTCCCTTATGTGAACATGTACGATATCTTTAAAAGAGAATGTCATTTTCCTTTTTATATACTTAAATTGTTATGGATGTCACTTCTAGGGATAATTATACAATAAAAAATAAATATTGACCCAAAGTTGGGGAAGTATGAAATAAATTAAAAAATAATATTGAAGATGAAAAATGTTGGACTTATCACTTAGTTTTAAGCTAAGATAACTTGATTGACCCTTTTACCATGGTGGTGAATTTTTAATATTTCTATTATTCATTATGACTGAAATTTTTGTTGATCTTGTTAAAAATATAATTTTGTTGATTCCAAATACTAAATCCATTTTTACCAAATTTAATCATTATAAGTGGCTGAAAATAATATTATAATTATCCCACAAAGCGTGATGAATTTTTTTCTGAAATATAATGCCTTTTTATGTATAAAATTAAATTTATACCAAGGTCACATATAATGCTGATTAATATAAAATAATATATATTATTTATAAATAAATTATTCTTATGATAATTTATTATAAAATTAAAAATATTATGGGGTGTTTTTCCAGTATTTTACTATTCCCTGAAAAGTCAATAGTTTTTAGTAAAATCATAAAATTTGACCCTATATTATTTCTAACATGCAGAGTTAAAAAACCAATTCAATTTTCTTCACGTTTAAATTGTATATTTCTAAAATTAGTCATTTAAATAAATTCAAATAAGAAAATATTTTAAAAAAAAATTATTTTTTAATTTCTAATATTTAATAATATTTTTATAATGAATATAACTATATATTTTATCAATAATATTTAACAAAAAAATGAATTAATTCTTCATTAAATATTTTTTTATAAGGGATACCGAAATTAAATCATTATAAGCATGAATATACAAATGAATAAAACATGAGTAAATGAATGAATTCATATGATGAAATAGTTATGGATTTAATATTTATATAATTTATATTATGTTTCTGATACTTTTAGAAGAAAAAAATACTAAGTGTGAGATTAATTCTAAAGTAGAACTTTTCTAGAGAATGACCATCAGTTAGGAAGGTCATGATAAATCTGGGTTCAAATTGATCATCTCATGAATGTAAAGTAAGTAAATGGTGATCCTATTAGTATTAGGCACATTTTCTTGGCCTTTTTGGGGGGTTAAAGTAGCGAAGAGGAAAAAATACCATTGTATTACTAGAGGAATAAATTTTAGTGAATTTGTGTGATGGATTTGGATAAATATTTTTCCCCTAAACTATCTAAGAATAAAATCTATAATAGTTGTAAATTATTCCTACCTAAATAGAGGAGTTATGGTAGAGACAGTACCATGAAAAACGAATGTAGTCCAATATAGATAGTGGCTCACTAAATCGATAAGATATATTGGACAATCATTTATAGTGCGATTAATTTTGTTAATATTTCATTATGACAATATATAATCCCTGATATTAAAATTAATATATGTATTTGTTTCAAATTATGGTTATATAATTCTAATCATCTTCATACCCCATATTAGTATGAAATATTGAAAATATAGATTGGTACATATAGTTGAGAAGTTCTCTCATATAGAATAATATTGAGAATCTGAAGTAAAATGTTATAGATATAAAATTATAAAAACATGAATCATTCGAATGGGATAAGTATTGAGAGTCAAGCATTTGGGGTGATAAAAATGGGTTCGAAGATTTGATGGAATTGAATATTTTTTAAGAATATCATTTTGTCAATAATGAAGAAATAGTTACAACATAAAGATTTGGTACATAGGATATGAATTTACTAGGTGGAGTAGTTATAGAATTGGAGATCTATTTTATTGTTCCTCACATAAAAATAATTTTCATTTATAAATATTCTTTTGAATGTATGAAATTTTCATTCATTATTAGGAACAAGAGTCATTCTATATATAAAAATAATTTTTTATGGATTTAGAAATATGGAAAATGGTATATATATTCTATATATTAATAATCCAATCCATAATATTCATAATAATAAGGAAATATTTTTTTCAAATACCACCATCAATTGGCTTTGTCTCCTTGGATATATAGATGAGAAACCCATCCAAAGAATATATAAAAATAGATTGTTGGAATCATTAAATTATGAATTGTTTGAAAATGTATAATCTTCTTTATTATAAAAAATTAAAAAAGAATCTTCTAGTGGAATTTTGAAAGGGATAAGAGACTATTTGATCTTATATAATGCGATCATGTGGGAAAATCAGTTCTCAAAAACATGCTAGTTTTAGGTACAATTCTACATTTACTAATGAATTTTGTTGGTAATGTTATGTGTTTTTTATGAGACAAAATTATGAATTTTTTAAATATTCCAGGATTTTTAAAAGAATTACAACACCAATTAAGAAAAATTATTATTATTATATTAAAAGATTAGGGTGGTGAATAATTTATCTAGGAATTTAGAAATCAATTCATTAATCAAACAATAGTCACAAAAATCACACCTCTAAGAATACCCCTAGGTAATTATGTTTCTAAGAGGACAAATAATACCCTATTGGACATGGATTAATTATGGATGAGTATGTGTGACCGTATTATTTCATTCTTAGGTTATTCTATATAGAATATTTTAATAATACATAACTATATTACATCTAAAGTAGTCATAAGGAAACCGTATGGGATATGTATTAAGAATCAAATCAAAAAATATTTTATGAATATTTTGTCTTTTGAAGCACTAGTATAGTGATTTGATTCTAATAATATTTTCTTCATGTTAGAGAAATGATTATTTTTATGCTATCCCCAGGAAATAAAGAGATATTATTTCTATAACCCTACTAACCACAAAGTGTTTCAATCCCAAAATGGTATATTTATTAAAAAGGAATATATAAGTCAAGAAATTTGTTGGTGGAGTGTAGAAATTTGAAAAGTTAAAGAACAATAAATATGAAGTGTGGTTTAGCTGGATGTTGCACTAGTTCCATAAATAGTTATTGAAGAATAACCGACATATGTTACCCATGAACCTTAGTGGTTAGATATGATTCATTAGTAATTTGAGGGACATGTATTTCTTATGAAAAATGATGTTGAAATAATTTTTAAAGGAGATGAACCTCTTACATATTATGTGGGAAAATATAGTTTTTATTCCATGTAATGGTTAACACCATTAAATCATAAATAGAATATATATATACTAACTATTTTTCGAACATGGAGTATGTACCATAGGAACTTAATCTCATTTCATCAAATTGTGGATAATATATGAAAAATAACTTGTATGGTTTATTTTTTACCAATAAATCTGTCATGGTTGATAAAGGTGAAAAAATTGTTGGCCGTTATGATAAATAGGCCTTTCCACCTATTCTGATGAAGAATTCCATTGAGATATCACATAACATAAGATATTATTTTGATTTTGAAATATATCAAATGGATTTTAAACAGAATTTATGGAATGAAAAATTAGCCCATGACAAGTATATGATACAAACATTATGGGATGAATATCTAAATGAGATTATAAGTAATAAAATATTTAGTGATTAGTTTTATTAATCATATAATGATTCTTAGAGTAATAATATATAGTGTGATAATGAAATCAAAGACTTTTGTTTGTAAAATAAATATATGATTCTAATGTATATTATTGGATTAGTGGGAGTGTTTTATTGTTTCTAAAATCCATTTTAGTTAACTTACTCCTTATTAAAAATAATATTTAAAGTTTATATTCACTAAATTTGTATTATTAAAATTATTCTTGTCGAATTACATGGGTGGATATTATAATATAATAGTTATGAAGATATATTGAGATATATATAATAGGATTCTTAGATTTAGTCTGGATACATTCATTGGTAATTTGATAAATTAGTTTAACATGAAAAACTATAAAAATATATTTTTACCAGTGTTACATGGAAGGAATCATAAAAAGACTAATGATACTTCTGATAAGTTAAAAGGTTGTAAAGAATTTTTTATTCTTCCCAAATGTATTTTATAATTTATATTATGTGGATCAATTTTCATAATATATCATATTCTCTTATAATAACTAATATATACTTATTAAATCATGGTGAGAGTCTCTAGATTCATGTTAACAATACACTAAAGTAATTGTGAATGACTATGGATTGTTCATTATCTTTAGAGGGGAGGATGATATTTATGTAAATGATTATTTAAATGTATGTTTCCATTCTAATATGGAATATATTTTTTCTCAATATTGTTCTTATTTTTCTCCAATAGAAGATCAATAAATTATGGGAGTTTCAAAGAATTCACTATAGGGGACTCAACAATAAAAGAAGAGTACCTCATTGGATAAGATACTACAAAGGAATTAGTTAGGATTGAGAAGTTCATTTATAATATTAAGGTTATTCATAACATCTAGGTAGAAATAAATATTTATTATGAAAAATAATGAATCCCTTGATCTAGCTATGAAAACCGAATATCACTAGAGTAGAAAACACGTACTCCTCAAATAACATCTCATATGAGAGATATTTTAAATGGTAGATTTTAGGATATATTTGTTTTCTATATAAGAAAACATAATTAATCAACTATTCAATCCATTAACATAATAGAATCATGATGTTCATGTTGAGAATATTTGTATATTATACCCAATAGATTGATATAGTGGTTGAATAATTTATCATTATTTTATAATAAAAGGTAATATATTTTATAAATTTAATCAAGTGTTAAGTAATTTATTTACCTGAAAGATTGAATGATAATATCCTATAAATACATAAAATTTATCGATCCTTAATCAAATATAATCATTTGGTATTATGGGTTACATTGATATATTTATAATAGATTTAGCAATGGAACCCTGAGATAATAAGTAGAGATGTATTATTTGGATAGAACCACCAAAGTGTATCTCAAGGAATTTCATGTAGTCATCTATATATTTAGGGGTGTTTTGTTATTTTTAATCCTTTTTACCTGAGGTTCACGAGATATGTCGCTCGATAAACTATATACATTTATAAAAATCATATAAAATCCTTTAAGATGGGCAAATATAGGGTGGTTGGGTATGTTATTGAACATGTTATTGGTTATAGTTCAACCAAGATAGTATTTATACACATTCATGTTGAGAATGTAATTTGGTCCAATTAATTATAATGAGGAAATTCATGGTTAATCTTATTTGAGTCATATATGATGTCTCCAAAAATATAGATGAGGGACATGTGATATTCTCATCCAATATATTAATGAAATTTGATGTATTCATTGACCTTGTATGACTTTCTAAAATAGTAAAGAAAACATAATATAATATATACTAAATTAACATTATTATTTATCTATTGGCCACACTATGACATGGGAAAATAGATTATATAGGTATAAATATGACGTTTGTGATATATCTTGTGGTAGAAGTGTTCATATAGAGAAATGGGTATGATTGATTTGTATAACACCAGACCCCTTAGTAACATGAGTAGTAGCTTTGTTAGAAGCCACTCGTTGCTTTCACTTATGAAGTTAATATTTCATATTTATTTTAAATGTTACTAAGTCCCATCAAATAACATAGTTAGGACATTGGATAAAGATATTGTTTTGGATAATGTACTTATTCAAAAGTGGTGATGTTTTTACAAATTATGTCAAAAAGTTTTTTGTATAGATTCGCACACAGTTGAGATGTTATTAAATAATGTATTTATATGATTTTAGAAAAAGTTAAAGTGTATTAAAAATTTTCACAAATAGTATATTATATAAAATTATATACCCAATATCATAATCAACAATACTCAATTGATTCATGTCACAACATTTAATAAGTTAATATTGTAAGAAGCATTTTATGATTCTATTTTCCTAAGTCATAGGGTACAATATGGCTTACAAATATAATTTGTATTGTATATGAATGCGTATTTTTATCAACATTATCTAATATGGTTTCTATCTGTTTGGAATCATGAGAAAATTTAATAATTAATTTTCATAGTCATTCAAGGGAAAATGGAAAATATTCCAATGTATTGTAATATATGGTTTCCAAGATTTGACACATAATATGCATGTTTCTTTAGGAAATCATTATTAAATGATTATTGGATATAAAATAAGATTTTGTATCTATTACTTGTGTAATATCATTGTATATAAGTAATGTATTATAGTTCAATTATCCTAATTTTCTTTTTATCTTATTCAAATAAGTTGCTAGAACCCATTTGATAAATCCTTACTTCCTTTGTGTGAATAACGAGAATTGTGGTAGTGTACAAGATATAAACGTTATTGGTACTTGACAGCTAATTTGTTGATCTCCATAAATTGTCCATTTATAAGTTTCGATATAGGCTAATACAATACAAATATTGTATTTTTCTCTACATGTTTATCACATTGAAACTATTGAAGATAGATTATATATATCTTGGGTTTCTTCCCCTACTTATGATCACTAGATTATCTTCCAAAACCCATGAAGGATGGACAATATTAATGACTGGAATATAAATCTACTCTAATAGAAAAAATATAAATGTCAAATTTCCCTCACATTTTTATAAATATAGGATCATGAGATTACGGAGATTCAAAATACTTTATGTAGATATTATGCCATTATTTTAATTAGATCTAATAAAACTATACTTATTATAATTTGATCTCTAATTTATAAAATCCTTTTTTATTATAGTAAAATACTTCAATTCATTCAATTATTAATTCACCTAAAATAAAATTTAAAAAATCACATTGACTCATACTATGATCATGGAAGAATATAATAACAGACCTATGCATTAAAAAGTAATACAACAATAAATAAAAAATGATTATTCATAAAGAGATATGAAGATATATAAAACAAAATATGAAAAAATAAAAATAATAACCATCACTATTAATAAAAAAATAAATAAATTATTCAATTTCCTTTTATTATGAATATTATATAAAATAATTTAGCTCAAATTATTTAATAAGGACCAAATATTCGATCCACGGTAGTTAGGAGTGAGATTCATAACATCATAAACAATCTAGAGCCTCCAGCCATCTACCCTTTATCTTTGTATATCGGCTGTGATCATGCAATAAATTGTTGACAGATATCATAGAATATACCAATAAACTTATTTTATGACGAAATACCATTAAATATACTTTTATATCAATATATCTATCATGAATTAATTATATCTCAATCTCCTCCAAAATAAAGAACGAAAACAATGTCTAATGTCACTAATATCACCCAAAATGGTATATATAGGTTTCCAATAATGCTAGAAGTCAAAGAACTTCCAATTCTTTAATTTTACTTAAATATGATCATATTTGGTTCACTATTACCTTGACCAATGAGATTTCAATTGAAATTATCTCATTGAAATGATGGTTTCATATCATTGTGACATGTCCCTCATATCTCATAATATATTCAAATACTAATCTCTATAAAAAAATATAAATGTTATATTACTATTTTTTTGAGAATTTTTAATCTAATATCTTTTTATCACTATGGCATGGAGAAATTTAAAAAATTCAATTTTTATCCCATTTTAGTCATCAAAAGTGGATAAATATTCATAAGGAAAATGAATTTTCCCCTGGATGAAACTATTGTTAGCATTCATTTAATAATTGAAACTTTGGTATTATATTTTTAATCATCCTAAGGATTATAAATTGAAGTTTTTATTATCCTTGGAGTTTCATTCAATCATCTTGCATGAATGGAATTATAATTATGTTAATGATTAATATTTTAATGAAATTTCAATGAATAATAAATAGTGTTCCTATTTATAAAGTAATTTATTGAAAAGTAAATTTTGAAAATGATGTGGTATATCCTAAAAAAACATTATATGAATGTGGAATCATCAAATATAGAATGGGATTCATTTGTGGTTAATTTGTGTTACATAAGTGAAGTTGGATATTTTTTAGTAGGATAGTAAATTTTATCCCATGACATGGATTGTTCCATTAAATGTTTCACCAAGAATAAATATTTGTTTCCAAATGCATGGCTACATCCTGAAAAATAAGGCCATATTATAATGTGTTTTATGTATGAATAAACTAATGTAAATTGTGTTTAATTAAATTTCTTTGTGAAATTAAATGTTTTTTGATCATTCTATAAAAATATTGATTGTATCATTAATAGTTGGCCCCAAACATTTAGTTCTATAATGGAACATGAAGGATGATGGGGTCATTCTATAGTGATGGTCCACATCAGTACCAAGAGATTCATGAATAGTAAGAATAAATTCACACCATAACACAAAAAAGATCACAATTAAGGGTTCATTTTTTCCATGTGGAGAAGATAATTAATCTATAGTGTTATATTAGAATTTATTCATTTCACCGTGATGTGAGGAGAGAACTAGGGATAGTTAGTCAAAAATGTTTTCATATGATTTTATAATACTATGAATATAAGATACTAATTGATTAATCACAAAGGTAAATAGATTTACATTATAATAGAGGCATTCAAACCATGGTGATTCCAAAATTTATAGAGAAATGATCTCGATTTCTAAAGGAAAATATAGATTTGCATGAGGATGATGATGGTCATGCCTCAACTTGGTAGATTGGTGAAGATTTTATAAAATTTAATTTTCCAATATTTTATTGATTTTATGAGATCTAAATTGAAGGATGTTGAGTTAATATTTTATAGGAATTTTTATGACCTATTTATTGATGACTCATGGTTATTTGACATAGATAAAGTAATGCAATTATATTTAATAAAATCATAGAGAAAATAATGGCTGTATTTTGAAAAATGTGAAATGTAATATTTTTATGAAATCAATTGGAGATATATAGAAGGAAAGAATAATATTTGACTAATATATGTTTGACATGTATAGAAGGATATATTTTTGGAATATCAATATCATTATTGAAAAGAAATGAGTATTATTGGATTTAATTCAAATTTAAATAAGTTATATGGATGAATTTACCTATAATGTTCAATGTTAATTAGAGATATAAAATGAGGGAAATGTGGACCATTTCTATTGAATAGAGAAAAATAAATTTTTTATATTTAGAATTACAGGGATACCTCATATCACTAGTTTGATACTATTATAAATATAATATATGAATATATAAACATTTAAGGATTGCTAAAAAAGGAATTCCATAAAGAGGGAGTGAAGAGGAAGTATAACTCTCTTTGAATATCACTCAAATGGAGAAAACGAATAAGCTATTCCTTGATTAATCATTGAATATCATCACATAATGAGAAGTTGTGTTCGTTGTGGTATTTTAATTATGTTTATAATATAAAATTGTTAGGTGGTCGAGGAGAACCATCCAACACTCAATGAATCAATGAAAATGATGATGATGATTTTTTATATTAGATTACTTATCAAAGAATTTTAATTTCTTGAGCAAATATATGTGAGAGAGTCACTCTTGGTAAGAATTAACCTAATCCTTCTAATGTATGGGGGGGGGTGGACCATAGTATAGTATTTTCCTTGACTTATCCCATCACTAAAAAACATGTTTGGTAGATTATTTATGTATGTAAACTGTCATTATATTCAAATTGGATATATATTACTATTGGAAAACCAATTAAAATTGTTGTGTATTATGTGTATGATTTACTTTTTGAAAGTCATAAATAAGTTTATGTTAGTTAAGTATCATTGAATATATTGGACTAAGGAACATATAATATAAATAAAAATCAGATAATCATTAAAATAACTTAATAGTTACCCTACTACAAATGAATTCATGATAATTTAGGTTGGTGATAAGTTTAGGATTGTGTTGTTTAAATTGGAACACGTTTCATACATTGATTAACCCTCTATGAGGGAATATTTTTCAAAATATCCTTTTAAACCTAACAAGTGTAATTAGAGATTATTTTATTCTTATTGTATTTGTTTTTAAAAAATTGATTCGAATATTTCATAGTGTTTTGTTTTATTATTCCCCAATACTATTTTTTATATGGATAATCGAATTAATTAGAATAATAATAAATGTTTGAATGGAATTAAATGTAATATAATGTACATGGTGATTTCTATATTTAGAAAAATATTACAGTAGATCTATAAAGAATGTTATTAATGATTCTTATTATTAATCTAGTAATTTGTTCAATGATTTTATATGATTTTCTGATGAAATATATATCCTTAGTGAATTATTATTAATTAATGCTTAATATATATTAAAGAATATGAAAATGGGAACTATCCATTTATCACTAGAGCGAGATCTTCCATTGGAAGAAAAAATAAGAAGAATGAGGAACTAATGATCCATGATGGGGAATTAAATATTGAGTTAGAGCACATAAAAATATTGAAAAAGGAGTGTCAAAGTGGATATTAATATATGTGATATGAATAATATAAAACCCAATTAATTGGATGTTATGATATTAAATATGTAGAATATATAATCCCATAAATAATAGCTTAAATAAAACCAAAAATACATTATTTAGATAATAAATATCATAAAAATTCAAATTATAAAATGATAGAATGGGTTAACTTCTTATAAACTACCAATACAGACATTTTATTTTACAATACATAAAAAAATCCATCAAAATCAAGTTCTTCTATAACCTTTTGTAGATATCTCACATGATCTACTAATCTTAATAACATGGGGATTGGAAACACAAGAAATTGTTTCATTTAGATTCTTAATAAGGTAAAAACATATCACAAAATATCAGATAATAAACATGATGAATAACTTCAGGAAGACATAAAGATCATAAATAATTCTATAAACCATATATTATAATTATAAAACTTAATAATGAATAAAGAGAAAATACAAAAATGGGTAAAGGAACATAAATGTTATGTTGTGGATCAAAATACATATTCACAATTATAAAATATACGAGCATCAAATAAAAGTTCATAATATTTCATAAATAAGGTGAAATCATGGGAAAAAATAATTTCTTTGAAAAGAAATAAATCTTGAAATTTTTTAATAACTCGATAAAAAACATTGAAATCTGTCACAACTATAAGTTTAGAAAACCATGACAATAAATATTTCCACATAATGTTCACACAAAAACTAGTGAATAATCATTCATGAACTTCATTATCATATAACAATAGTGAAAAAATATTCCCACATCTCATTCACATAATAGAATTGTGAACAAAATTCAACATTCTCATTTAGAAAACAAACTTCTAAACGATGCTTCTTGCATATCATTTATGAAAAAAATTCAAAAAAGATTCACTCATATCATTCACCCAACAAACATGTTAATAAATATTACATCCAATCAACACAATATATTATCATATCATGTGACATGAAAAATATAAAAAATCATTAGAGGGTCGTATAATTCCCCACCACCATCACCCATATATTCGAGTTTTACTTAAAATAAAACATTCATTATACCACAATGAAACAATGAAAATATAAATTATTTCTTAAACCATTTAAAAAAATTAAATAATATAAACTTAAAAAATATTAAAATAATAAAAAATTTATTCTCTCATGGAATAAAATCATAATAATATATACAGTATATTAAAAAATGTACTTAATGTGAGATAAACCTTTGAGGGTAAATAGAAGTGATTTTTTTTAAAAAACCCATTTAAAAAATGGATGTAAAAATAACATTAATTTTTTAGTGAAAGCGATAATGTTAAGAAAATTTATTATAAATAGATAAAAATAAAATAATCTTTATAATGCATAATAGTTATTAAAAGTAATGTATTGTGGATAATAAAAAAATTTCTTTGAAATGATAGAAAATGATTATAATATTTTTAAATGCCATTGTGGAAAACAATATTTACTAAAAGATTTTAAAATTTTTAATTTAAAAATTTATAAATAGAAATCAAATTTCACTAATGATATATTTTGGAGAATAAAATGATATAGTATTTATAATTAATTATCATAAAAATTACCTAGATAGATTCTCACATTTTATAGATCTTGATTTTTAAAATGGTGTTCGAAATTGACACCTTGTGGCTTGAGTAACATTTAAATAAAAACTCTTGAAGGAGAGATAAAATGAAATTGAACTACAGAGACCAAAAACAAATAAATAAATCATGATATAATATATCAAAAAGGAAGAATACACTTCAATTAAATAAAATTAAGTGCATAAATACAAAATATGTCCTAATCAGGTAAAATTGCGATGAAAATCCATTACCATGAGTTTCTTGTAACTTAGCCTTTATCTTAAATCCTATATAGAAAACATAAATATATTAAATACCTAAATTTAGACCTTATACAAATTTATTTCCATTTATGAACATTATTTATAATACATCAAAATAATAATTTTACTATGTTATTATTATTTTCAGAAATGAATGATATATATTTGGGTCAGTACATAAATAGTAATTCGTAAAATCATATTTATAAACAACCCAGGTTCAAATCCAGGAATGGGTGAATTTATTATTTAATATAGTAGATATTGATTTATGTACTATAAAAGATACTATAACTTCAGTAATATTAACTTGATTTGGTATAATGTGTCACATATTTAGGAATTTGGGACCTATAAACATTAGGACAACTTTGGCCTTTGGGCCACATGCCCTCTAAAAAACCTTCATATTCTAGGATATGGGATTTTGGGCTATAATGAATTTGGGACATTAAATATTCTGGTTAGACCACACATAAATAGTCCATATAAGATTAAATAAATCTAGTTGGAGCGTGGAGTGTAGATCTAACTAAACTGGGAATGAAATAGTGGATATGAAAGTAATTCTTAATAACAGGAACCTTGTATCTCTACATGGAGAAATGATATCCTATCATCCTATGAGGGGGGGGGGGGAATCTTGAAGCCATCAATGAAGTTGACAAGGAGGGGGTACAGTCTTAATATTGTCAGTACTTTAGGTCTTTGGTTCATATGCTAGGGCCTTGTGCCTATGGGTGTATGGGTCATGCATGGGTTCCATCTCAACCCAGTTAAAAATGGATTAAAAAAAATGAATTTTAGTGTTTTCAAGCCTTTAAAGGAAGTTGGAATGTTCATTTGTTTTTATCATTCACAATCAATGGTATTGGGGTTTATTCATACTTTGTGGTTTCTAGTTTATCTTTATATTATTATTTAAGATAAAATAATCATTATATTTCAATTCTCCCTTATGTATTATTTTCATTAAGTTAAAGAAAAGAATAAGGGTTGTGACAATGGTAAACATGATAAACATGTTTCTTCTGGATTTACAATTGAATGGTGGTATATAATTAAATATTTTCAAATTATATTTACATTATAATATTTCTTATAATCATTTATGACACACACATTGTAACATAATACTCATTGGTTGTACAACCCACCAAAATGGAAACGTATAATAATTTCTCATTAATAAGGGATTGTAATTAGATAAATATAATATGAAATATTCAAAATCATAAACATGTCATCATTAACATATCTCCTCAGTAAATCTATTATTAGAACCATCCAGGATGTGTGGTGAAAAAAAATGATATTCATTGTTCATGGAGGATGTATTCAACCATACACGTGATTAAGGATCCCATTTTTTTGTGAAAATATGTAATGATGATATATTAGAAATGGTTATTCAATAATAGTTTTTATAGAATTGATGAAATATTTATTCATAAGATAAATACTTTATACCATCAATGAGAGGTGGTGATGAAAAATGAACAACATCACTACTTGGAAGAGGAAATCTACATGTATGCATGATCAATGTTATTTTGTTTTCTTAGTGGATTAAGATTATATAATATTTTTTATTAAAATTAATTTAATTATATTTTAGTACACTAATGATACTTATTTAGTTATAATTTTATGTATAAATAAGGTTAAGATAATAAGAATTTAGAATGAATAACTCTTAATTTGATAATCACATCAGGGTCTAAACCTTTTAAAGTACATTTACTTAAAGAGGAATGAATTATGATTAATAATAGTGAACAAAAGATTTATTATGTGGGATAAGGATCCTTGAGGGTAAATTTGTTCTAATTTAATGTATAAATTTGAATGGAAGCTGATTCTTGAAGTAGTGTAAGTGTTAAATTTTTATATATTGGTACTGTAGCAGTCACCATAGAAGATACTATAATGGTACTTTAACTATGAAGCTATTCACCAAAATTTGGATTTAAAACCATAGAATTTGGATTTTTTGAACTATAACTAGGCCAATTTTCCTAAAATCTTCTATGCTAAGTGGCCTTTGGGACATCATCAATGTATGCTTATTATGCGATAGGGCATCTGGGTCATCACTAACATGTATTAGGCATCATGATAGGGACTAAGTGTGCAACTCTATGAAATAAGAATGTTGTGAATCGTGCCATCATGCAAGAAATACAATGTGGTGACCTCAATAAGAGGTATTGGAGTGTATATACTTATCATACAACCTTATATCCCCATAGACTACCTTTGTGGAATGGAGGGGTTCTCTGCCCGTGGTGATCTAAACTTGGGAGTAGTCTTAGGATGTGTAGCCACATGATGGTGATGGAAGAAATGAAAAATGTATTAATCACTAGGTGGATGGATCAAAAATGATATTAGTGTGTTGGTGTCTATAATTTTTTGATCCTCCAACATTGTGGAATGATTAGTTCCCTTCCATGGTGAGTCATTCTACCATTATAAATCATTTCATGGTAGGGGTGATGTAAATTTCAAACAAGGATTATTGTGTTTTATCTACTATTATATTGTGATGTAATATAAGGCTGGATACAATTCTTGATGTAAACTCCTCAGGCCCTCACGGCCATGCATAGACCAGTGGGATGCTAGGCATTCGATCCATGTATTATAATAACATAGGCCAAGTGGGTGCCGATCATTTTTTTATAGGTAGAGATTATGATTTATACACTTGGATTCTTTGGTGGGTATGTTGTTTGGTTGATTGTAATCCCATATACCTATAATAATTATAATTACATGTGAATAGAAGGGTAGTTTTGGGAGTAACCCTTACATTTTTAAAAATTAATATTTACTATTGAATGTTACATGGACACAAAAATGACAAAATAAAAGGGGAAAGTGAGTGTGGGTTGATACTCACCAATAGAACTCCTTTTGGAGAAAACCTTTAGAGTCTTATATTTTCTTATTCCAACTTTTTATCTTTTATCATAATTTACATTAACCTTGGTAATTAATTGTTAAACGTTGTTATTAATATTATCTATAAAAAATATTTTAACTTTTACCTAACATGAAAATTATGATTTCATATTTGAAAGTAATTTTATCAAATAAAATATATTAATGTTTGTAAAGATAATTTTAAAATAATTATATTTAAAGGAATAAAAATTGTTTTTTGAAAAATAATGTTTTCTATTTTAAATTTAAATTTAAGATAAGATTATCATTGATACTGATTTTAATGACAAAAATGGATTTATCAGAAATAAAACAAAATAGATATATTTTTGATGTAATGAAAAAAAATAATTTCAACTTGAAAATGAGCGAATCAATGAAAATATAGAATGCTTTTATTAAAGTAACATTTTAATTTATTCCTAAAAATTATGATTATAAGAATTATATTTTCAAAAAATATTTAAAAAACTCACAATTTTATTTCTTAAAAAATTATTTTTACTTACATAATTTTTTATGTTCAATGATATGCATACATAATGATAAAATCAAAAAATATATAATTTTTTAATGAAATTCTTTTTCAACAAAAATTCAATAATTCCAAAAAAAAATTATTCAGTAAATTTTGACCTGGGGATTTAAAAAATGAATTTCATTTTATCTAATTTAAATTCATTAATTTTTAATGTTATCTTTTAAAATAACCTAAATAACATAAAGAAAATGACTTTTATTTAAGGGTTCAGTTTTCAAATTGAACAAAAATTAGTGATTTATCTTCTAAAGGTAAGATATTTTAATGGTTTACCAAGGTATTTTTTATTGTAAATACATTAATAATTTAATTCTAATATGTTTTGGTTTTATAATATTTAGTGTAGTGTGTAATGGATGTAATCGTACATGTAATCATTATTTACATGGTATTAAATTTCTAGTCATTATGTTCCACTACCTTAAATAAATTTCATCCTCAAAATTCTAATAATTTATTACTAAAAAACATAGATATGGATATTATTTAAAAATATATTACTTATAATGTTATATCTATCTTACTATCTTTTGAAAGGTCAATATAGTTATCCTTTCTAAAGAAACGTTGGTAGTTATACCATAATCATATATTCATTAGTCTATACAATTTCCAAAACAACACGAGTCTCAAATTAATGAAACCATATTGAATTCATATACTCATGTAAAAATTAAATCTCTAATTAACCCTCAAATGATATTAACCACTAGTTCATCCAATCAAACTCTATAAAATATAATCCAATGATACTTACATTTCATTCATATATTTTTTATATTAATATAAATTAATTTTATGATTTAAATTTCAATTCCCTTCATGATATTTAATGATTTTTTCATATATGGCTGGATACAATACTTTGTGGAAAATTTAAAAAATAATCCATGAAGATCCAGATTTCCATTAAAATAAGGCTTTCTAAAATTATGTCCATGGGACACTTATGAGGGTTTGAATGGAAGAAATATGATTGAGTAGATTAAAAAAATATATGAATAGGAAATTAATATTTTGAATTGTATTTAGGATGTGAACCTAATGCATGACATGAAATTACCCTATGGAAACCAACAAAATCGTGATAGGTTGTGGAATTCATGGTGTGACTCATATTTCACACCATGAATGTGGCTTGACATACCCAGTAATGATAATGTTTAAAATATATTCAAAAGGATACCAATATTTATTACCATGAATGACCATTATACACCACAGTTGAACTGTAATAGATTAATGAATGCATTAATTGATAATCAATTCTTACATGATTATCCATCTTTGTCTATAATTTGACGTCAAATGTTCCACACCAATCTTTCATGAATGATTGAATAAAATGAACAATCATCAATACTTAGGCATTAATATTATGAGAATGATATGTTTTTTTATTTTCTCACTCCCTTGTGGATAGCTTGATGTGGTAGACATGGTGTTGTGACGTACATTATAAAATAAGATTTGATAAAATAGGTTATTTATAATTTTATTTTCAATAAATTCAGTTACTTGAATTTGTTTCTCTATTAATATCCCTTACCTAATCCTTTTTTCATAAAAATATTTATCTGGTGCGAAGAAGTGTAATTTAATTTTTTTCATTGTTTATGACGACCATTTCTTATTTAGATTGTATAAAAAAATTGATGAAAGATTTGGGGATTAGAATTCCACTATGACCAGTGGGATAGATCTTATTACATGTTTAAATATGGTTTCTTCATTTAAATTATTTTAAAAATTACATTATTTAATAATGAGAAAAGTAGAGTATATGATAGAGATAATTTACTCTAACCCTTGGATACACTTAGACATAAGTCTAATAACTACACTATTGTAAATTAATTATTTAATCCCATCTTATTATATGATCCAATTCCCAATACTATTTAGAACCCCATTATTTTATTTTCAGGAATTATGAAAAATCTTTTTCATTCTCATAAATTATATTATTTTATATTTTCATTGAAAAATAATTTTAGTCGTTATTATTAAATTATTATTTTATCCAACACAATCCCCACATGTTTAACCTCAGACATGTATTTATTATACTACACTAAAATTTATATCTCCTAGATATTTTTTTTAATTAAATAATGAATATATATATATAATTTACTATTAATAGTTTAATTAACAAATAAATTTTGAGACTATATTAAAAAATTAAAAAACTTAAATTCTTACTCCCATTTTTATGATTCACCAAATATAGGTTGTGTAGGTTCTATCTGCACAAAATCATGTCATGAACATGATTTCATAATGTGTATTGTATTCAGCATCTTATTCATTTTCACTTTTCCTCTTTCATTCACGTTATTTTGTGTTATAATTGAAATGTTAAACTCATCAAATAAAAATGTATATTCAATTATTCTCCAAATGATTACTCGTAATTTAAATTAAATATTAATATAAAATAATATTCTAAGAATGAAATAAATAAATTTTATATAACGCGATAAAAAATAGCATTACCCTATATTTTTATATTTTTAATAGTTTTTAGATCGACCGTTTTCTGGTTAGATTAATAGAGATTGATAAATATAAAACCATCATTGGTTAAACTAATTTTGACTTTTTTCACATATGTATTAGCTTGTATCCTCCTCAATGAATTCAGTGTGAAATGATATGGTCGTGAAATAAGGAATGATTTTATTAAGGTGATATAAAGAATTGAGAAACCACCAATAATTGGTAAAACTCTATTATGTTTTCGACTACTAGTTCCAAGTGTTCTACTTCTATAATGATCAATTTTTATTCACCATCTCGCTATTAAACTTATTCTTCTTCTACTTCTTTGAATTATTATTATTATGTTCATAGTGTAATGAGTTATTCTTTCCATTCGTATGGCACTCCTAAATATTAAAAAAATTATGATATAAAAGGGTTATCCATATTCTACTCTTCGTTTTATTTTATCATTTATCTACAGACCTATTTTTACATGGAATCTATGTAATATATCAGCAGTTGAGGTCCTTTTTTCGAGTTCTTTTTCTTATTCTAATTATGGTTTTCTTGAATTTTCATTGACCCACTTGAGTTCAGATTCTATACGGCATCCTTATTCAACATTCAAACCTATAAAGGTGATTGAATCATGAATACGATTAAAATTAACTTCATAATTGGAACTTAAATATACCTCATTGTCCATGATTCATTTCTCATGTTGTGCATCTTGAATATTTAGTTTCAGGCTGTGGAGTGTTGCATATTCATTGGATGAATATTGGTGTATACACTTTTATGATTGGGTGTTCATTGTTTTATGTTCATTAGGTTTTTTCATCAAATCCAACAGAAGTAATTCCAAAAATTATTTTCATTGAATCATATCATCATATCCAAAAATATTTATGTCCATGAATGTGATGAAAATTAAGAAATGAAAACTCGTAATCTAAAATGAGGAAACAAAAAATATGATAAAAATAGTATATAGAAATTACTAAACAATAATAATCTATGTTGTTATCCCTGATAATGAAAAAAATATTTTTAGAGCCACATGGGAATCATAAAATCTCACAGGGTTATTAAATCAAATTATTTACAAATATGATCCTTTTTACTGAATATATGGTAGTGTAGAAAATTATAGAGTGATGTTGATCCCACACAATAATGGTTAGAGAAAATAATACCTTAATAAAAAGGACCAAAAATATGATAGAATGAATATTTGGAAATCCTATGATAACAAGAATGGGGATTTTAAAGTCGTGGGAAGATGAAAATAGAAAGAAGGTTTCTAGATTACAATAAATACAGGTTCACTGAATAACAAGGTATGAAATAATTAATTTATAATCATGAAGTTTATGAATTATTTCCTAGAATATCCAATGGTCGTGATAAGTAGTCTATACCCTAAACACTTCTTTCCAAATGGACATATAAAATATAATATAAAATAATGGGGAACTAAAAACCCATATTTAAATATAGGATAAGAATTAGGCCAATGGTTTATGGTGGAAGTCAATACCCTAGATCTATCATCAAAAAAAGATCTTTTCATATAATTAGTAAATTTTCAAGCAACAATAAATAAAAATATTAAATCACACTTCATTACTCCTCATTCAATTGGCATGAAAAAATAATTAGGGAAGGGATAAAAATGAAGATTATATGTAAGAACCAATCATGAATTACAATTTTAATTATAAATACTTTAATAGATCCAATTCACTTTATTCATGCATTTCATAACACAATATCTACACCCTCATGCTATCCAAAATGGGTTCATAAAATAAAAAACATATCCTAATCATAATGGTGGAAATTTATAATCCCAATGACATCACCACATATTGGTCTAGGTATCCGAATGAATTATTGGAGTGAATCCCTATTCCCCAATTTATAGTTATCTAGAAATGCATGTATAGGATTTAATTATCCCTTAATGTAAGTATTAAATAATTTTGTGTCAACTATTTTTTTAATGGCTATTTTGGGTTATAAAAATATGCCTCCCGTTGAATTTATGTAAAAACTGTGCATCACTAGATATATATGGATTATTTCAAGATGTAAAACATGTTTCATGTTGGGAATTTATGTGCACTCATACTTTTGTGTTTTTTCATGGGGTACATTAACATATTTTTTCTAGTTTACCTCCTGGATCCAGTTAAAAATATGACTTTCCTTTTTCTAGTTTGTTAGTGACTATTTTATATCATTTCTTCAGTTAAAATATCTAGAATCATCATATGGTGTTCCCTGATCATGAAAGTCTTCTTTTTCTAAGAATGTTGATCTTCATGGCTAACTTTATTTTCCACTAACATTCATATCACGCCATAGATGAACAAATCCTTAGACAATTAGAAAATATTTTAAATTTGAAACATAAATGTAATGAATTTTAATATAAAAATGGTATTCATGAAATGGAAGTCTCAAATCCCCCACATTACAATTTTTGGTTTTTCTAAAGAATGAAATATCAACATACTATAAAGGACACTCAGCATTACATACCTTAAATAAAATAAAAATAAAATCAAACAATTAAATAGGGAATTAAATGTTTTATAATCATAGAGAAAACTTCATTATCTCCTCACTTTTTAAAGAAACAAATCAACAAAGTATTTTACTATTTATTTTGGAAATAACCACACTTTTTCTTTTCCTCATTTTAATTTTTTAATTTATTATTAATATTTATTACATTTTCAATTTTCCTCACATTTTTTTTCACCATTAAGGTAAAAATGTATATTTAATTAATATCACACCTCAAGAACATGTCTCTTATTTTATCCTTGTTAGGAATATATCATCTCCACCACATAACTATACATTCACAAATAATCACGAGGGACTCATAGATAGGTTCAAAAAACTAAGGGGATTAGTTAAGGTAGGTAAATGATTTAAAACACAGAAATATAAAAAATGAGTTCATAACTATGTTTATTTCATGATAATTTAAAATAATACAATGAAAAATTTATCCCCTCAAATAAACCGTCTCCCCTTCCCAAAAACGAAAACAAGCTCGTTACGTGTGAAATATGAACCCTATTGTATTATATTTTTATTCTACTATGGAGGTTTTTCATGAAACGAATACAACACCAACCACCCATCCAATAATTATATCCTCATGAAATTATTTTTAATAGTTATAACAATATAACCCATAATGTAATGGTTATTTTTTAAATTCCCTAAGGCATGATAGATTTTTTAATTATTTTTTATGGTAGCCTACAATGAATGAATTAAACGAAAAACATTAGCCATTATCCAAACCCAATGAAAACCACCAACAATATATCGATTTCAATATACATATCCCTTCTAACATATCCTGATTTTCCTCAAAATTTTATTGAAAATCATGGAAAATATTTTCGAGCATGCTAGGAATATATAAAATATCCTTGCAACATAGCTCATTTCGAAACAAGTTTGTTTGTGGATTATATTTCCCTAATAAGGACTAATGTAATATTGGTCCAAGGGTAAATGATTAATAAAAAAATCCTCAATCAAAATAAATATGATATTATTTTATTAGAGATTCAATATGACACAAGAATTGTTATAGAAGTTATCATGCCAAAGATTCACTCAAGTAATATACTATAGAAATTATGAGAAAAATATGTCTCAAATTTTTTATTAAGAATTTGATTAATGGTTTGGGAAATCAATTATAAAAATCCATATGAATAATAAAATTTATTAACCCTAATATAATAAATTCATTATAGGATAAATCTCAAAAAAAATATTTTATTAAAATCAATCAGTCTCCTAAAATAAGGATTTTTCAAATAAAAAACCACATGTTATGTATAGTAATCCTTCCACTATTTTTATCATTCAAAATTATTGAAAACTTAATTTAAAAATTGGGCATAGAAAGTATCAAAATTAATCTATGTCACCTAGATTAGTTTTTTAATGAATGAATAAATGCGTGAAAGAAATTTCAAATATAAATTTTTAAGAATAAAAAAATGTAAATAGTATATAAGAAAATTATAAAAATTGAAATGTGTAGTATTATTTTTATGATGATTTAGTCTTGGGATGCATAGGTTATTATCGCACCTATTCAGGTCATAAACATGATTTTCTGATATGTATTTTCGATAGTAGCCTATTTAATTTCATTATATTTTTTTATTTATAGTGCTCTTGACTTAGACATAAATGATTAAAATAATTAAAGAAAAATGTATATTAAATTATACTAAAAAATAATAAGTGTAATTGTAACTGAATCAAAATATGAAATTAAATTCTAAGAAGGGTACTAAATTCAATAAAATAAATAAAGTATTGTTAGGTAGGAATGATCCCAGGATCATAGAATAACACTGTATGAAATAATTAACATAAAATCATTTAATTTTTAGAATTAGGTATTAGGATATCCATTGTTCATGGTAAATTCTATCTACATTATACTATCCTTTAATCATGGTCATATACATCATATTATAAAATAACGGGTGACAAGAAATTTTATTTACACATAGGATACCAACTATCCCAATGGTTATAGTGTAATTTTAAACCCTATATCTAACATCAAACAAAGAATATTCAATCTAACTACAAAATGTAAATGTTAAAAAATAAACAAATTTAATCACACTCCCCCACCCCTTTTAAAATGGTCATGTAAAAAAGCAATAGATAATAGACCAAAATGAAGAATAAATGTAAAATCCCAGCATAAATTAAAATTAATTTTTGAAATACCATTATATATTCAATCCCAATTTATCATGAGCATTGATGAAAAATTTCAACCACTTCATTCTATCCATGAGGAATTATGAAAATAAAAATATAATTCTAATCATCTTAATAGTTCCTAAGCCTAACAAAAACAACTTCCTTATTGTCCTTCACTGATGAATGAATGTAGTGTCACTCTATCCTTCAATTTATACATATATATTGATTCCAAGGTAATATTTACATATTCAATAGTGTTATAATTAATAAATTTTCATACAAATACTATTCCTAATTGTTATTTTGGGTCATAAATGTAGTTGTCCTATTGAATTGATGTCAAAACAACTCATTAATTGGTCTTTATGTCCACTTTAACGGCCTAAATTTTTTTATTCAATAAACTCCAATATATCTCCTAATTTTGTTGATTATCATGGGTTGATTTCATGTCTTTTATCTTCTTCAAATCATGGATCTAATCCATGATGTGGAATTCCTTTTTTCCAACCAATTTCCCCTATTTTGGATCATTTCATCATTTCTAACAACCATAAGAACTCCATGGCCATCATTCATTTGGGAAATCCTTATTTTAATTGAAATATCAAAATTCGTAGATTATTTTGTTCATTTTCCCCCAAAATTTTATTTCCTTCCATGCATGAATAAATTATTAGATATATGGGAACAAATTTAAATTTATCTAATAAAATTAACTCATTTTAATATTAGAGAGATATGTATGTAATGTAAGTATTAAATCCCACATAATTAATCAATTATTGTCCCCAAGAATGAAATATTGAAATAATAAAAATTAGGGTCACTCTAAAATGATTTTAAATTTATTGTTAATAGATAATGATTAAATGGAAAATATAATGGTCCAGCATCACATACGGATTTTTTATTAAATCCTATCATTTCAAAGAAACAAAAAAACTATTATTTGACATTTATTATTTTTAATCCTTATCTCCTTTTCATTAATTAATTGTTACTTTTTAATTTATTATTAATATACATTCCCTTTGTAATTTACATCTCTATTATTTTTATAATCATTATAAAGTTAAACAATTTAAGTAAAATTCATCACATACTTTCTTAAAATGTCACTTAATATAGTATTTTGAGTCATATAACATATGCACCATGTAAAGAAAAAATAAAAAATATTCATAAGGACTTCTTAATTAGGTTCAAATTAATCTATGGCATAATGTAAGTATGTAAATCATGTAAAACAATTAATGATAAAAAATATGTTTATCTCTACAGTACATTTTATAATAATTAAAAAAATCTCAATGGGAAATTTCTTCCTTCAAAAAAGACTTATCCCATTCCAAAAACTAAATGAATGGTCACAACATAGTGGAATATAATTATAAATTCACCTTATAGTTTTTGTATTTTATTTTTCCAAATTTATTCTCGAGGAAAATATAATATCAAATAATCAACACCAAATTATCTCTTTAGGAAACTATTTATCATAGTTCTAATAATACAATACTTCAACAAATTATGATTATTGAATTTCCCAAGAAACAACCAATTTTTAAAATTTAAATTTTAATATGGTGCACATTTAAAAAAAATAAATGATATGCATGAGACCTTCCAGGAAAATAATAAAAAATAAACACACTTTATCTTCTTGAACACATGTCACCTCTGTTATGGCCCCTTCCTTACAACCCTTATGTTTGAAAATCCATCATGTTTTTTTAGAGAAGTGGAGGAATTTATAAAATATACTTGCAATATGGAACATTTCCTAATAAGGTTGTTCATGGATTATATATTCATTAATATAATTAATTTATGTTCGGTCTAAGGATTATTTGATAATGAATAAAAATTACAAAATCATATTAAATGTTACATGTTTCAAGATAACTTTGATAAGATGTAAATCAAGTTCTAGATGTAAGGATACAAGATTTTTACTCCTAAAATATATTATGAAAATAGGATATATATAGGTCCTATAAAATGTCTCAATAATGATTTTAATTGTTCATAAAATGAATCCTCGATATACATATGAATAATATTTTCAAATAATGAAAATATTAGAAATTCAATATAGGATAAATAGGGAAAAAGACTACTTAAAAAAACAATATGTCTCAATTAATATTCTCTTATCAAATACAAAACCACATATTATCACTTATAACTCTTTTCCATATTATTTTTATTAAATATTATTGAAAAATAAATTTAAAAATATTCCATGGAATGCTTTATAAGTATTTTATGTCTCCTATAATTTATGATTAAATAATGAATCAAGGCATACATTCCATTTTCGTTTCAAATTTCTAACTACATATAAATATAGAGTGTACTATAGAAAAAATACATAATTTAAATAATTAATCCTATTTTTATAACATTTGAATCATGGGTTTCAAAAGTTATTCAGGTACCATTTCACATCATGAAAATGATTGCATGAAAATAATTATATATAGAAACATCGTCAATTTTGTTATGTTTCTTTCTTTACAATTATTTTTTATTGGAACTAAAATATTATATTGATAAAATAAAAAGGTTTATTCAATGATGATTAAAAATAATAATGATAATTGAACTGAAATAAAAATATAAAATTTACTTTTCTGAATGGTATGAAATTAAATAAAATAGAAATAATGTTCCAGAAAAAAATGACGTCAGGTTCTTGAAATAACTAGGCATGGAATAATTAATTTTCTACAATTTTGTTATTATAAATACGTACTAGGGTATTAAATGGTTAGGATAAATTCAATCTATAAAATTATTTCCTTTTCTCATTATCAGATACTTCATAATATAGAATAGCCTGTAACCAAAAACTTTATTTAAACATAGGATAAGAACCACCCTAACACACGTCGTGGAATTTAAAACCATATATTTTACCTAAAACAAATAATATTCAAACAAACTATTAAATGTTCATTCTGAAACAAATAAATAAATTAAATCAAACTTAATCCCACCACTTATAATGGTCATGAAAAATAGATTAGGGAATTGAAAAAAAGATGAAAAAATATGAAATCCCAACATGATTTGAAAATATAATTATAAATACTGAAATACATTTAATCCAATTTTATTCGTAATTTTGTGGAAAATATTCTACCCCCTCATATAAGCCATGAGGGTAAAGGAAAATAAAAACTATATTCTAATAATTATAACTGTGCTTGATCCCAAGATTGATTTCCTTATCGTCCTTCATTGATGAATGAATATAGCAGAACCATGTCAATCAATTTATAGACATAGATTAATGGTCAAGTGGGCTTTAATTATCCATTAATACATTCATTAATCAATTATGACACAACCTTGTTGTTTAATGGAAATTCCATATTATAAATATTTTCATCCCACTGAATTTACATTAAATTTGATAATTGCTAGGCCTATCCATCTATTTACAATGTGTAGTTTTTTTTTCACATCAGTAATTCTTTCTGTTCCCCTCTATTTACAGCTTTTTCATGGAGAGATTTTATGTTTTTATTTCAATTTGATGTCATAAATCCCAATCAGAATGTGAGTTTCCATTTTATATATGATTTTAGTTTTTTCTGCCCGTATCATCAGTTCTGACCCCATGAAGAATTCATTGGTCATTATTTTTCATAGAAATCATTATTTTAATAAAAATGTCGATCTTATTGGAAAAATTAGTTCATTTTACTCAAAATTTTATATCATATCATATATGAAAAAATCATTAGATATTTGTTAAGGAATTGAAATTTAATTTTAAAATGTAATTCATTCAAAAAACCCAAAATATATTCATGAAATGTAAGTATCAACTATTATCCAAAATATGTGATCAACATCACAAAAAAGCCACAAAGTTTCATCAATACCATGTATTATGATTATATATAACATATATTTTAAAAATCACAAAAGACATTATTATATCAACATCTTATTTATTCTAAACCTTAAAATTATACATCGCTCGAACATTTATTCTTGAAATATTATATAAAAAAATATGTCCTAGGAATTAAATCAATATTCATTTTTCTAATAATATTTTATGCATTTTTTGAAACCATTAAATTTAAAATAAATAATAAAACTCCTTAGATGTTTCATATAATCCTCAATAACAATCTAAAAACAACAAATAAAACCCACTAATGAAAATAAAAAAAAGAATAAAATTAAAATTTATATTATTATATTATCCTTCCTACATTGTGTAACAATAAGACTATAAATTTTCAATTATATATTATCATTTAATTATGTAAATATACTACTCTATTTGGATAATAATACATATGAGATTATATATATGTAGCTTCTTTTAACTCATTTTTATCATATTTCAACCAAAAACTAAAACAATAATGGTTATAAAAATATATAAAATATGAAAATTAAAATATGAACCTAAAGAATCATCCTATAATGACAACATTATTTTTTAAAACACATGATACCTTTACTTTAACCTATGACACTATTAATTCAATGCATAGTGTTCAATGGTAATTTTATATCAGGTTATCAACATAAAATTTAGAAATAATATGTTCAAATCCTTCATAATGGTTCGCAAATAAATTGTGAATTTACCAAATAATATCCTATGTGAGAGTCAAGTGTAGTGTTAAAAAGGACTCTTTTTCATGGACAATGAAATTATTGAGTTAATACCAACCATTGCTTCTTCAGGGTTATTACACCTAGGAAAATAATTGCCAGAACAACATCCAATTTCCAGTATCTTGAATGGTATTTAATTTCTAGGACAACCACATGATCTTTACTTCACGAAATCATTAGGATATATTACTATTATGAATATTATATCTATGTTGTTCACAAGGATTATTCTTAGCCTAATCCCAATAAAACCAAAAATGACTCTACAAATAACTAAACACAACTTTGATACCCACTATAGAGACCAAATCTAAACATAACTAAAATATAATAATATATCATGATTTATATAATACATCTCACAAATTATCTCATGTAACAAGTAATTGAATGTCTAGTGTCTTATAGATTAGATAAATAAAAATTTTGTTTTATAAAACATGTACATATTCCTTCAAAATCATGAACATATTGACCATTTTCTTGATATGTCATGTGATATAACTATCATCATAACCCATGGATCAGAAACGTAAGAAAGGGAAAATCAAAAACACTCAGTAAGAAAAATCAAATAATTTTTTATTAGATAATAAACATGAATAAGAACATGATGAAGATATAAATATACTAATAAAAGATCTTAATACCATATATTATAATCATAAAACATGATATTGAAACATTATATAATAAAAATATTGTTAAGGAAACATAAAAATTATTACATGTCTCAAATTGAATATAAATAATCATAAAACATGCGAGAATGCAATAAAGGTGTATAATAATAAAAATACACAATACTCTTGATGAATAATAATTTCAAGAAAATTAATTGAGTATTAAATTTTTGCAATAATATGAATAATAAATATGAAATAAACCCCAATCATAATCAGATAAAATAATGGGAAAATTTTATTGCACATCACGTTCAATCAAAACATTTTGTATAAAACCAATTATATATCATTCATATAATAAGAATGTGAACAATAATTTTCACATCTGATTCACCTAAAAACTAGTGAAATAATATTCTCACATGTCATTCACCCAAATTTTTTTTGAAAACATATTCTTATATCTCATTCACCCAACAAACATGTGAAAAAAGATTCCCAAATATCATTCACCCAACAAACATCTGAAAACATCATCCCCAATTTCATTCATGAAACATTTAATAATCACATTTTATTTTATATGATATCTGAATAATTATATGGTGAAAATATACCCCATAAATCATCATTCATACAAATCAATTCAATGTAAAATAAAAAACACATCATATCATAAAGTACCCACGGAAAAAGTGAATATGTTTCTTAGAAAATTTACAAAATCATTTAAAACTATTTTATATGATCAGAAAATAACATAACTTCATTCTAAAAAAGTAAGTATACTATAATAAAATATAAAATGTGATCAAAATATCACTTTATGAGAGATAAACAATGTTGGGTAAATAAATGTGAAAATACAAATGTTTTCACCAAACCATTTAAAACATTGATGTATAAATTCATTAAAAATTAATTTTGTGATGGAAAATATTAGGGATGTAAAGAAATTTTTATAAATTATTTTAAATAAAATATCATTGAAATTAGAAAATTTATATCAAAATTGATGTGTATTATTAGATAAAAACATTTTTTTAATGCAAGGAAAACCTATAGAATATTTTGAAATGAATTTTTTGAAAACCACATTTCATTTTATAATTTGAAACTTATTAATTGAAATTTTATAAATATAAATATATGTTTAGAAAGTATATTTTATGGGAATAAAATAACTAGGGTTTTAGAGTTAATGAGCATACAAATTCCCTGGATGGATTGTCTTATTTTGCAGATCTTGACCTTTAAAACGAGGTTGGAAATAGAAACCTTACTGAATGAGATGAATTTAAATAAAAATAATGAAGAATATAGATAATATAATTTAGCATAAGAAACCACGAATGATTAATTAATTTATAAAAAAATATTTCAAATGTGTTGTTCATATAGCACTAAAATAAAAATAGTTTAATAAATACAAATTATGTCTCAATGAAGGGAGATTGTGACTAAAATCCTTTCCATTGAGTTTCCACTAACTAATAATTGATTTATCCTCATTTGGAGTGAAAATAAAAAAATTAATTATATAATTATGTACCCTATACATATTTATTACCATTTATAAAATTTATTTATAATCCTTAATTACAAATATAATGCTCAATTTTAGTTCTTTTCACTAACATCAGTTTCAACGTTCATTTTTTTGTCTCATTCAAATAACATAGTAACATGGTTAATTATTATTATGTTTTTTAATTTTAATCATTAAATTATTAGTTAATATATAATAATAATACTTTCTTAGTTAATCCTTCAATATTATTTTCATTATGTGTAATACATGACTACAATTTAAGAAAAAAGGAATCACGATAAACTAGTTTTGACATGTTTAACGTTGAAATTTTTTTATATAAATAAATATATTAAATATCCATAACACCATTATATAATAATTAAATCCATAAATTCATTATAATTAAATTATATTACAATTATATTTCTTCCCATAATCATTTATCACAAAAAATTATAACTTCATTTGTACTGGTGGTAAAACCAAATAAAATGGTATTATATTATAATGTTTTCATGCATAAGACAATTTAATTTAATATAGATAATGAAATACATTAAGAAACGTATAATTTTAATTATTATCATATATCCTTTGTAAATCCATTTTTAGAACCATCATATATGGGTTCAGATGACAAATAAATTATTTTATTTGTGTAGGCAGTAGTCTGCCTTACACATGATTTATGATACCATATATCGACAAGTATATGGAATGATGGTATATAAAAAATGATCATTTAATAATTTTATTTGTGACATATATAAAATATTTACTCATAAAAAAATCCTTTATACCATCCTTGAGTGGTGTTTATGAAATATGAACAACATCTCTTTGTGGAGGTGGTAACCCACATGTTCACACAATAAGTGTAATTTTTTTCATAGTTGAAGAAATATATAGAATATTTTTTTTTATAATTAAAAAAAGGTAAATTTATTATATTTATTATACTAATTTCATTATATTAATAAGGTTTTATAAGGTTGATATTGTCAAAATTATGAAGGAATCATAAAGAATAAGTAGATACTCAAGTAAGTTACATGATGTTCTTTTAGAGACTTTACATCAAAATAAAGGACATATAATCTATAATAGTTACCATAGATTTATCGATTTTTAAAAAAGATATAATAGGATTTATTTTTTAAAATTTTCTGGATAAATTATATGTTATAGAACTTCTTAAAGTGGTGGTAGTATTATCTTTTTATAAGTGAAGATAATAGTAGGTTTGGGATTAATCTTTAAAATTTCAATAATATATAGTTACCGTCCATGGGTAAATGGCCAAAAATGGAAAAATATATGGTTAATGATAGTTTGGTTTAAAAATAACCTAAAAATCCTTTTTGCAGGAAACCTTTAGTGTTTTGGGGATAATTATTTTATGTTTTTTAAAACTAATTTAATTTTACTATTGTAATTATCATTTCATAATAGTAATTAATAGTAATGGAAAAAAATATTAGGCATTTTAACTACTCGTAACCATGTGGACTAAAAGTAATGAATTATTTTATCAAATAATATTTTTAAATATGTGAAAATTTTAATTTCAAATAAACTAACAGAATCCCATAAGAATGGATTTTTAAAATATAAACGTTTTCAAAATAAGATGATTATATAAGATAATATTATCCTTGAAACTCATTTTAATGGAAAAAATTGATTTATTATAAGTAAAATTATATTTATGATGTTTTCAATGCCAGAACAACCTAGTGTCACCTTGAAAATACTTAATTCATAGAAAATAAAAAATAGATCTTATTAATGTAACTTTTTAATTCCATCCTAGAAATGTGGCACATGTGATTTATAAATTCATAGTATATTTTACAAATGAATAACTATATTCTTTAAACAAACAATTTTTTTTATAATTTTTTTAATCTTCTACGATAAAAATTAATAATGATAAAATTATAAAAATAATTATTTTCGCCAATATTATACTTTTTGACTAAAAGTCATCCTTTTCAAAAAAAAATCATACACATATACTAAGTAATGTTTTATGTGAGGAGAAACTAATTGAAATTTAGTTTTTTAATATCATTTATTATTTTTAATATTTCTTTTAAAGGAAGATACATAATATAAATTAAACAACTTTAAATGAAAATAGTTTTTTTCAATTTTAAATCATTTTAATCGTTAATTTTCCTATGGTAATATATTTTAATGGGTTTTAATATTATCATTTGTCAAATGTTTATAAATAATGTTCTTCTAATATACTTATTTTGGTTTACATTGGGTGTATCTTCTATCATAAGTAATCTAACATGAAATCATTTGTAAAATTTTATATAATTTCGTGTCATTACATAAAATATTTAATTATGTTCCAATGAGATGGACCTTGTCTCAAAAGAAGATAAAATTATAATATCAAAAAGCTATAAATTTTTTAAACACATGGTATAATTATTTGAATATAATCAAAGGATAAAATTAGAGAATGGGTTAAATAGAGAAATAAAAGATAGTATCAAAAAACATAAATTATCAACATAAGGAAATATAAGATAAGATAAAAAATGAGATGATTATATAAGTTCATGTCATTACACGTTCTATACATTGTATAACGAAATATATTAATGGATGATGCTCAAATAATACATAAATTATCAACATAGGGAAATAAAATATTGGATCTAAAAACATGAGGAGGAATTAATCTTGATCAAAAATTATGTTGAATAGCTAAACATCGTTGGTAAGCATATTATTAAAGATCCTTTATGTTTTTTGATTAATTATCCCTCATTATTTGATAGTTAAATGAACAGAATTTATGCAAAATAAAATGAGAATAGTGATAACTAATTGATGATACAATGGCCACATTCTATATGAAAAATGTGTAATACATGAAAGATCCCATCTAAAATCTATGATTAATAAAACATTGAGTGTTACCATGAAAAAGGAAAACAATGGATATAATGACAACATTCTTTAGAAGTTCCTTATAAGTGATGAGGAAAATATAACGAGTTTTAGAAGAAGGCATGTATACAAGTCCTTTATTATGTTGAGTCAATAAGGTTTTCCTTATGACTATTTCATTCCTTCATACTAGGGGGTGATTGTTTAGTCAATTAGGGTTTCTTATGAATTTATAATTCCTTCATGTTTTGAAAATAACAAACACCTTATCTCATGGGAAATTTCATTTTACCCTGTGTTTTACTTCTATAAGGAAAAATTTCTTTCCCCATGGAAATTTATCCTTACCCTGTTTTCATTGTTTATATCATAATTTTTCTATATGTAGTAATCAGATTGAATCCATATCCTTGGAATCCTATAATTACCTAGATATGAAGCATTATATTTTAGGATCTGAATTCTCAGAATTTGGTATACAAACTCTTCAAAGTTCTTACTCCGAATTCTGAAAACGAATTTTGGATACGAACTCTTCAGAGTTCTGACTCCAAATTCTGAATAGAAATTATGGATACGAACTTCTCATAGTTATGACTCCGAACTTTGAACTAGAATTCTGGTTATGAACTCATCTGAGTGTTGAATCCGAATTGTGAATTCAAATTCTAGATACGAACTCTTCATATTTTTGACTATGAATTCTGAATATGAATTCTAGATACGACGTGCTTTGAGTTATGACTAGGAGTTCTCTGAATTCATACTCCGAACTCTTATGAGTTATGACTTCGAATTCACATGAACTATGAATCAGAACATTGTAGGTTCAGGTTCCAAATTCTTGTGAATCCATATTCCAAATTTCCTTGAAATTCCGAATCCAGAATTATATAGAATTCAGGTTCCAAAATCCTAGAAAACAGAATATGAATATAATTGTATAATAGACTCTGAATTAAATTTTGGTTAGACTAAAAACATTAATTTTCTTACATTCCCAATATCATATTTTAGTTATGCTCACACTTGTTTTGTTATAAAATAAAATCATGATTTCAATTACACACTAACCGTTGTCTGAGTGACACGTGTACAGGTCCCTCCTAAATTCAAGGAAAAATATGATCATTAGAGGAGGTAGCTGACCATTGAATCCATGCCTATAAATAGGAGTTAATTAGAATGATCTCATAACTTTTGAAGTACTTAACTTTGAAAACTGTGATTACTTTCTATTGAACTGATTTTTAGAGGGAGAGTCTCTTATAAACACTCAGGCTTCGTGAAGAAAGTTTGAACGTCTTGTTCCAAATTTACTTCGTGCATATTTTCTTTGTGCAGAGGTGTGATTTCCTTGATATCAGAGACTTTGGGTTGTGAAGTCAGAGGTGCCAATTTCCTTAAAAATATAGGGCTTATGGGGATACCAAGACAGATACTGATCTTCAGAGTGAGGGCTTACTTGCGTTTGGTTAACACAGACTTTCTTGGAAGTATAAATCAATGAACCTTTTACCTAGGGTGGTTGGATACCCTTCTCTTTTGGTTAATAGAGTTACTACTTTTTGGGTAAGTCATACTTTCTTGAAAGTATAAATCAATGAACCTTTTACCTAGGGTTGTTGGATACCCTTCTCTTTGGGTTAATAGAGTTACTACTTGTTACTTGTAGTATTTCTATTTTTTTCCACTGTAATTTTAGTTATTGAAGAAAGTATAATCTTCTTATACATTCTTAGACTTGTACTCTGATTATATAGTATTCTATATGCTTAAGGTACAATCTTAGTTGTGGTAAACTGTTGTTATGTTTCATTTCCGGAATCACTTTTCCAGAATCAAGAATGTTATTATAACTAAGAGGTGTTGTGAATTTGTCTTACGAAAAAATTTCCTTATGGATTTTTAAATTTTACAATTCACCCCTCCTGTATTTGTGCATCTCATTATTACATATTTGATCCAAAAATTGGTATCATAGTAGGTGACTTCTGAATTAATCTCATGACTAGATTCAGAAGAGAATTCTTCTTATTCATAATTTCTAGAATCATTTTTCCAGACTTGTATAGTTTGGAAACATTTTTTCATAGATATACTATTGTTTTATATTTTCATTGCTTAGAAATATTTTCTGTGTTTACGAACTTTTTCTATTGACAAGTTTTTTTAGATGGAATTTTCTTTTAAGATGGCATGAATCAACATTGGTTCCATAGACAATCTCAATCCAACTAGACCACCTATATTTGATGGAAATGATTACAAATATTAGAGAGATCGCATAAAAACTTTTTTTATCAATATTGGTGTTGATAATTTTGTTATGCTTACTAAAGGATATAAAATCTAGGAAAAAGAAGTTAGTACCTTTACCGATCATGAAAAGCATGAATATCAACTGAATTATAAGGTATGCAATATTTTTCTTTATTTCATGACTAGAAAAATATATAGCCAAATTTCATCTTTTGAAGAAGCAAATTGTATTTGGAAGAAACGTGATGTTACTCACTTTAGAACATCCAAAGTAATTGAAACTAAAAGTGCCATGCTCAGAGCTGAATATCATGGTTTCTGCATTTCTTATGGAGAACCTATATGTAAGGTGCAACAAAGATTCATGAATATTGTGAATATTTTACAATCCAAGGGTGAGAAAGTATTAGATGATGAAGATCTTTATGATAAGATCATAGACATCATGCAAAATGAGTGGGAATCCAAGAGGACTGCTATTGATGAGAACAGAAAGGTTACTTAGATTTCTTTAGATGAACTGTTTGGACCTCTTCATCAGTATGAGACTAGAAATAAGAGAGATACTGATAATGTAATGAAGAAGAATGGAAATGGAAGTGTTGAATTTACTACAACTTAAAATCATATGAAAGATAATACTCTTAAGAGAGTTTCTAGATCCAAATCTATGAAGGTTTTTATTCAATCCGAATATAGTATAAGTGAATCCTTAGAAAATGAATTAGTAAATCTTGCTCGATGGATGAACAAGATAGCTGGACAGAAGAACATTCAATTCAGATATAAGAAAAAGGAAAAGAAATATAAGAAAGATTCAGAAGTCACATGTTACGAAAGCATGAGAGTTGGATATATAAGACCTGATTATCATATGCTTAATAGAAATGAAATAAAGGAAAGTAATTCAGATTGAAACAGAAATAAGTATTACAAGGATAAATATTAGAATGTCTTCAATGCTAATGACACCTGTAGTGCTAGTGGTGGATACTCTTCAAGTGAATCATTATATTATAAACATTCTTGAGAGAAGAATCTTGGTCTAATATCCAGACTACATATTAACAATCATTATTTAATCGATAAGGTACACGATGCTAAATCATTGACCAATATTTCTTTAAATTAAAATTATAGGAATGATAAATATTATAACTCTTTGGATGAAGAATATTGTTATGATGAAGATAATACTCCACCTTCCTATGAATATGTTTCTAGGATTTCCAAACTTCTTGAGATTGAGAATTCAAAACTCATGAATAAATATGATAAGGGAAATTATTGGAATACTATTCTTACTAAGGAAATATTAGATCTTTCTAAATATATTTATAAGAAAAAAAATTTTATTTTGAAAGTATTTCAGAAAAATATTGAGGAAGTATGTTCTGAGAATAATAAACTTTCTAAAGATCTAAAAAATGTAATTTCTATGAAAAATGTTTTTGAGCCTAGATCTTGTTCAAAATTAAATGTTTTTGAAGATAATAAGTTGGTTATCAAACTCAAATCTGAAATATTTTAATTGAGGAAGTGTTTGTCAAACATTACCTTAGGTAATGAAAATTTTGATAAAATGTATTCTCAAATCTGACCTCTAAGGAATAGTTCTGGTTTTGGTTATACTAGTTCTAAACCAATTTTTAGTAATAATTACTTATTTCCTAGAAGTGATCCATTCATTACCAAGTGTCAGTGTGGTGGGAATTGGTCAAATAATAATTCTCTAAATAAATCCCAGTCCTTAGGATTTCATTAATCCTATTTTTCTATGAAGATGTTGGGGCCTAAAATTTTGCTTTTTAAAATTTCCAGATCCAATAAAGTTTGTATTCTGAAAGTATAACTCTTTTGTTTTCATGATAGTTGAGAAAGTACCAAAATAAATATGTAGTACATGGATAGTATATATTCCTATCAAATGACTCGTATCAAAAACTATTTTTAAAATATTATCAAGATGAAAGGAAGAAAAGTAACATTCAGAGATAATGCTCAGGGATAAATTATTGGTATAGGTAACATTGTTATTCTTGGAAAAAATTGATTTCAAATGTTTTATTTTTTAAGGGTATTATGCACAACCTCATTAGCATAAGACAATTATGTGATGAAGGTTACCTTGTGAATTTTAGGACTGTCAAGTGCTTCATACACAATTCCAAGGAAGAGTTCATTCTTTCTTCCCATAAGAAAGAGAATATTGACACACTAAACTTAGAAGACCTTAGGATCCAAGATATACCTTGCCTCAGTGCAATGGAAGATCATTCTTGGTTTTGGAATAGATATTTAGGACATTGTAACCTTATGAACTTATGAAATCTTTCTAAAAAGTGATTATTTAAGGATCTACCAGATCATAGATTTGATTATTCAAAAGATTGTGACCCTTGTCTATATGGAAAGAAAAATAAATCAAGTTTTAAATCATTCAGTGATGTCTCAACTATTGATGCATTATATCTAGTGCATATGTATCTTTTTGGTCCTACACAAACTAGAAGCATTAGAGGCAAGTATTATGTATTTTTATTGGTTGATGTTTACATTAGATTTACATGTGTCTATTATCTTGCAAAGAAGTATGATGCTTTTTCTTATTCCCAATGTTTTAGAGCCCATGTTAAAAATGAGAAAAAACTTCAATTGAAAACTATTCATAGTGATCATGGTGGAGAATTTCAAAATTCTGATTTTGAAACATTTTGTAGTAGAAAAGGCATTGCTCATAACTTCTCAGCACCCAAAAAACCTCAACAAAATGGTGTTGTTGAAAGAAGAAATAGAATTATTCAAGAGATAAATAGAACCATGTTGAGTGAGTATTATATTGCCAAACATTTTTGGGATAAAGCTATAATTACTGGTTGTTATACTATAAAAAGTGTTTTGATTAGACATTTTATTAAAAAAACTCCTTATGAGTAATGGAATGGTAGAAAACATAGAGTTTCATACTTCATGGTTTTTGGTTGCAAGGTAATAATTCTAAATACTAAATAGAATTTAAATAAATTCTCACCAAAATCTGATGATGGAATTTTCTTAGGCTACTCCACATCTTCTAAGGCTTATAGAGTTTTCAATAAAAACTCTTGTACTGTTGAAGAGACAGTGCATGTCATATTTTATGAAACCGATCCCTTTGTTTTTAAACAACCCCGACCTACATATTCAGATGTATATTCAAAAACTGACTATCAACCATTGATAGAAGATCCTTCTGATAAGGAAAATTTTCAAGAAGATACTTCTGAAACACTTACCTCGGAAGTTTACCTACCATGTGTTGATGAATAGGTTTTACAAAATCCAAATCCATTGTTTCTTAAGAATCATCCTAGTGATAAAATCATTGGTGATGTGAATCAACCTGTAAGGACTAGAAGTTTCTTAAGAAATGAAGTACAACATCTAGCATTCATTTCCCAATTTGAACCAAAAATAACTGATGAAGCTTTAGGTGATGACGATTGGATAAAAGCTATGCAAGATGAACAAAATTAATTCGAAAGAAATAATTTCTGGACATTGGTTGAGAGACCTAAGGAAACTTCTGTTATTGGAGTAAAATGAGTCTTCATAAATAATTGTGTTGAAAATGGAATCATTGATAGAAATAAATCTACATTAGATTCTAAAGGCTATAATCAACAAGAAGGAATATACTATGAAGTAACCTATGCTCAAGTATCTAGACATGAATCTATTCGTATTTTACTCAGCTTTGCATCATTCTTCAATTCGAAACTTTTTCAAATGGATGTGAAATGTGCTTTCCTTAATGTTTATGATCAAGAAGAAGTTTTTCTTGAACAAACTCCTGGATTTGAAGATAAAAAACATCCTAATCATGTTTTTAGAATTACTAATGCTTTATAAGGCCTTAAACAAGCACCTAGAGCTTGGTATGATAGACTTAGATGATTTTTGTTTCAAAATAACTTTGTTAAGGGAATGAAGATCCAACACATTTTATCAAGAAAGAAAATAATAATGTTTTTATTGTTCAAATTTATGTTAATGAAAATATATTTGGTTCAACTCAGCAATCTTTAACCGATTCCTTTGTGGATCAAATGAAATAGGAGTTCGAAATGAGTATGATGGGTGAGTTAACAATTTTCCTTGGTTTTCAAATTTATCAAAAACCAGAAGAAATCTATATACCCCAACATAAGTATATTAAGGATCTTCTAAAAAAGTATGGAAATGACAACACTAAAAGTATAAGTTCTCCCATTGGTACCTCAAACACACTTGATATTGATGAATCTGGGAAACCAGTAGATCAATCAACTTTTAGAGGTATGATTGGAAGTTTACTTTACTTGACCGCTAGTCATCCAGACTTAATTTTTTTAGTATTCTTATGCGCAAGATATCAATCCAATACTATGTAATCTCATTTAAATGTACTGAAAATAATTTTTTCTCTACTTAAAGGGAACCATGGATTTAGGACTCATTTATACATCTAGAAATGATTTTGTTTTAAAAAGTTTTCAGATGCTAACTTTGGTGGATGTAGAATGGATAGAATGAGTACATCCGGAACATGTCCTTTATTAGGATATTTTTCAGTTTCTTGGACATGCAATAAGAAACACTCAGTAGCACTTCCCACTATAGATGTTGAATATGTTGCAGCTGGAAGCTGTTTTTCTCAAGTGTTGTGGATGCAACACACACTCACTGACTATAGTATGATTATTACCAAAACAAAAATTTTCATTGATAATATAAGTTCCATTTCCCTTAGTAAAAACCCTGCACATCACACTCATGCCAAGCACATAGATATTAGGCATCACTTTCTTAGGGATCACACCCAAAAAGGAGATATCATTCTTTAATTTATCAGAACGCAAGATAACATTGCTGATATTTTCACAAAATCATTACCCTTTTATAGATTTTAATACATTAAACAGATGCTATGAATGATAAACATAAGGTAATCCTCCTCAAAAACTTCCCTTTGAACCAATCTCTTTACGGTAATAAACTCTTTTTCATAGGGGGAGTATATTTGTTTGATAGTTTTTTCAAAATTTTCATAGTCAGTTGCTCATAATGATGTTTTTCATATTTTTCATAATGAATTTTTCATATTTTTCATAATGAAGTTTTTCATATTTTTCGTAATGATGTTTTTCATATTTTTTTAATGATGTTTTTCATATTTTTCATATTGAAGTTTTTAATACTTTTTATAATGAGGTTTTTCAAATTTCTCATAATGATGTTTTTCATATTTTTCATAATGATGTTTTTCATATTTTTCCTAATGATGTATTTCATATTTTTCGTATTGAAGTTTTTCATATTTTTTGCAATGAAGTTTTTCGTACTTGAAATTTTTGTAATGATTTTTTTCTTGAAATATTTCATATTGATGTTTTTCGTACTTGAGATTTCTATAATGAAGATTTTCATAATGAAAATTTTCGTAATGAAGATCTGCCAACTCATTTTTTTTATTCGTAATCAAGTTTTTTTTATGAATCTAAAAACCTTTAAGAAGAATATTCCTCAATACGAATAAATATCCCGACAGTCCGAAATGTATGATTCTTTCTTGTGTTTTCATAATCACCTTTTACTTACTGGCATATTCTTTTTTTCATTAAAATTTCTTAGATTCCAGTCTTCTTAAATACAAATGTATTCTTTTAAAAACCTCAAATGATCAGATCCAACCAAAATTTTCCTTCCAGCTATCTTTTCAACCGTCAGATCTGATCAAAAGAATTATTAGCCCTTAGATTGAGATGAGATGTTCAATCGTTGCTTCAACACCTATAAAAAGGGGACCCCCAATGGTTGTCCCACATCAGAATTCAAATATTTGCGTGTCGAAGATCTTCCCAACTTCTAAATCCCATTCTCTATTTTCAAAGCTTTATCAAGTCCAAATGACTACTAAAGTTCCTTCTCAAGAAATGTCTTTTATCAAGCTGGTTTCGGAGTGGAAAATTTACAGAGAGAGGTTGGTTCATCCGATCTTTTTCAATATGTATGACACTATTTTTTGACTGAATATCAATCTTAATGGATGTGAGAGTGCATCCATATCAAAGAAAGGATCCCAGGATGTTTTGTATCTAGATGTACTCATTGAGTTTTATGATTCAGTTTATTTCCTTAAGGAAGAATGAATGGATACGTTTTATTTCAAGGGTTATGGAGAAATATATTCACTTTCATACACCGTGACTGCTAGCTTGGTAGGATTATCTTATGAAGGAGAGGTTTAATTTTGTTCCCAAAAGCTGCCAGATATTCAAGGGTGTTTTTTAAAGGTGATGGATTTGTAGTGTCTTGGACATTCATATGTCAAGACCACAAAGATTGCTCACTTGTCCACCAACAATCAGATACTAGAGTTATTGGTTCAGGGTTTTATCGTACTGAGAAAGGGTGAAAAGGACACTCTTAAAAATGTGATATGTATATCATGGATTTTTTGGAAAATCTAAGAAACTTCTATCTAATAAATCATATTCTCATTACAATAGAGAATTTCAAAAATGGGAATTTGAGAGCACAGATAATCATGTGTCCTTCTCTACTCTCTAAGTTCATAGTTTGGTGCCGTGAATCATTCAAGACTCCTTGTAGTTCCAAACCGAGGAATTGAAAAGTGATATTAGTAAGCAATGAAACTTTTAAAAGAATGAATGTTGGATTTTCTGAAGATTCATGAGTGTTTTATGATCTGAAATTGGAAGAGGCAGAAGTTGTTCCAAAAATGCAGAAGAGGATGAAATGTCAAAGTAAGTTGTAATGAAACGAAAATTGAAGGAAGTAGAAGCTGAAGGTGAAACCCCTAAATCTAAGGAAATCTCAAACTTCACCTACTAAGCCCATGAATGATAAAGGCTATCCGGATGAAGTGGTTTCCAAATGGAGGGAGGATAAAACGTAGTAGAAAGAAGGGGTGCCACAGTTTGTCTTAGACCTTGTAGAGGCCAAAGCATTGAAATAGAAAGATGCTGAAGAGCTTGAGAAGAAATCTAAAGAGAAGAATCTTAAGAATAAGAAGTTGGAGTCAGAAATTGTGCAATCTCTTTTGAAGGCTAATGAAGTAGAATCTAAGAACATTCTTGTACTGAAATCCTTCTTAGAGGAACCATTACCTTTGACTCCAGGGAAGAATTTTTTCACTCCGGAAAAAGACCAAGAGAAGGTTGTTGAAGAAAAAATTATTGAAGAAAAAGGAGAACAAGAAGATGAAAGTAGTGATGTTACATCTGATCTGATAAAGCAAGTTGAAGACATTCATGAGAAAGAAAGTTCTTCCAAAATATTTTCAATCCGGACTTATAAGGATGAATCTTCGAATCTTTCTACTTGTAGAATTGACGAGAAGACTGAAGAGGAAGTGAAAAAGTAATCTGAGGAAGAGATTCATAATCATGAATACATTATTCCTAAACATATTGAGGCAAGAGCTGAGAAATAGAAAATTGAAGAAGACAATATTGTTCAGCTATTTGAAAGCGAGTATGAGTCTCCAGATGAGGATGTTGTTCCAAGAACTGACAAGGAAAAACATGTGGTTTTTGTTACCCCAATGAATGAAATTTTGAGGAATAAGGAATCTGGTGGAACTTCTAAGAGGAAACTGGTTGAGCTAGAAGAAGAATCATCACCATGTAATGTGCCAGATTCGGAATCATCATCTCTAGGATATGATTTTGTAATTCAATCTCGGAAGAACCTAGTTGACACAATTCCAATCTTTCCAACCATTGACACCAGGTTTCAGAATCTTCAACATATCATGAATCAGAAATCGGATTCGGTATCCATGGTTATGGATAGGTGTGTAAAGATTGACGCTTATCACAAGAACTTTTTTATCAAATATGAATCCCAAAGAGAATCTTGCAAGAAAATGTCCATCTGGTCGGGGAAGATCATTGAAGATTTGAGAGGGAATGATCAATTTCAAGAAGATGTCAATGAAGCATTTGATACTAAAGACAATAAAATAATGGATCATACAAATATCTTTGAGTAAATTCCAAATCTTGAACAAAATAATCAGATTTAGTAGGTCAATAATCTGAATGGTAAGCTAAACTTTGTTGCTCAAAGTTGTAAAAGGTAAACGAATCTCTGGATCGAGATTGAAGAAAAAATAGTGAAGCAAGATGACTTACTAAAGGCACAGGCAGAGGCTCTGAAGGATTAGGATGATAGGATCAAATCCATAGAGAAGAAAGAAGAGGAGGATCACAAAGAGCTAATGAAGCTGAAAACCATCGTGAAGAAGTTCATACCCAAGGAAAAAAAAGAAAAATAGATCCAATTCCGATCTTTTGTTGTATCTATTTTTCCTTGTACAAATTCTTCCAATCTTAATGAATTTGTGGTTGCGTGTTTTTTTGGATGATTGTTCTAATATTTCAGGTACCATATCTTTTCTATTCCCATAAACTCTTTTTGATAATCACAAAGGGGGAGAAAGGAAAAAGAATTCAAAGTAAAGAGGAAATATCCCTATGTAAGGGGGAGTTTATCAAGGGGGGAGTTCTCATTAAGATTATTTCCACATTAAATATAAATGAAAACTCTCATTCCAGAAATCAAGAATATAATCCTTAGAGTTCCAAAGACTAAGGGGGAGTTAGTCGTATTCATTTTTACGAATGAGAAAAGGGAGATAAGCATTATTTCAAAGTCTACAATTTTTTTTCTAATCCCTTATATTATTTTCTGTAAGGATGTTTGTGCTTTCACAAAAAGGGAAGATTGTTGAGTCAACAAGGTTTTACTTATGAATTTTCCATTTCTTCATACTTGGGGGAGATTGTTTAGTCAATAAAGTTTCCTTATGACTTAACAATTCTTTCTTGTTTTGATAATCACAAACAACTTATCTTAAGGAAAATTTCATTTAACCCTGTGTTTTACTTCTATAAGAAAAAATTTCTTTCCCCAAGGAAATTTATCCATACCATGTTTTCATTGTTCATATAATTATTTTTGTAAGTGTAAAAATCGGATTGAAACCATAACCTTAGAATCCTATAATTACCTAGATATAAAGCATTCTATTTTAGGATCTGAATTCTCAGAATTCTGGATACGAACTCTTCGGAGTTCTGACACCGAATTCTGAATACGAATTATAGATACGAACTCTTCAGAGTTCTGACTCTGAATTCTAAATATGAATTATGGATACGAACTTCTCAGAGTTCTGACTCTGAATTCAAAACCAGAATTCTGGATACAAAATATTCAATGTTCTGACTCCGAATTCTGAATACGAATTCTGGATATGAACTCTTCAAAGTTCTGACTCTGAATTCTGAATACGAATTCTGGATACGAACTTCTCTAGGTTGTGACTCCGAGTTCTCTAAACTAAAACTCCAAACTCTTATGAGTTCTGGCTTTGAATTCTCTTGAACTCTGGCTCCAAACATTGTAAGTATAGGTTCTGAATTCTTGTGAATCCATATTATTATGAAATTCAGAATCTAGAATTCTATAAAATTCAGGTTTCGAATTCCTAGTACAATGAATCCAAATATCCTTGTATTATAGACTCTGAATTAAATATTGGTTAGACTATGAAAATTAATTTTCTTACTTTATAAATATAAAATTTTAGTTATGCTTACACTTTTTTTGTTATAATATGATGTCCGGCTTTCAGTTACTCGTTAACCATTATTTGAGCGACACGTGCACATGTACTGCTGAAAATAAAGGAAAAATATGACCATTGGAGGAGGGATCCGACCATTGATGTCGTGAATATAAATAAGATCTCATTTGAAAGAGCTCATAACTTTTGAAGGACTGAACTTTGAAAACTGTGCTTACATGCAGTTGAAGTAATTTCTAGAGAGAAAGGCTCTTATAATCTCTCAGGCTTCATGCAGAAAGTTTGAATGGATTGTTCCAACTTTTGTTTGTGTAGATTTTCTTATTGTAGAGGTGTGATTTCCTTGAAATTAGAGTATTCGGGTTGTGAAGTCAGAGGTTCTGATTTCCTTAAAAATCGATTTCTTGCGGGGATAGCCAGACAGTTACCGATCATTGGATTGAGGGCATACCTGGGGTTGGGTAAGACAGAATTTCTTGAAAGTGTAAATCATGGGAGCTTTTATCCCAGGTGGTTGGATACAATTCTCTTTGGGTTAAAATAATTCCTACCTGTTACTTGTAGTACTTTTATTTTGTTTTAGAATGTATTTATAGTTGTTGAGGAGAGTATAATCTTCTTATACTTCCTTATACTTGTACTCTGATTATATAGGATTCTATATACTTTAAGGTAGAATCTTAGTCATTGTAAACTTTTGTTAAGTTTCATTTTGGAAATCACTTTTCCGGAATCAAGAAAGTTATTAGAACTTAAAGGTGTTGTGAATTTTTGTTTTGCAAAAATTTCCTTAGGGATTTTTAAAGTATACAATTCACCCCCCTCATTTATTTGTGCATCTCATTTTTACATATTTGATCCAACATATTATGAAATGTATGATAACATTTTTTTATTGTTATTTTTAAGAATTAGAATATATTTATTTTGATGAAATTGATGAATTTTTACAAAAACTTATTTATCAACCCCCACAACTATAGATTCCATGATTTAATTCAACTCCATTGTGACCAAGCTAGGTTCCACATACCTCAACAATGCCTCCCTATATTTAAGAGGATACTAAATATCTATGATATTATTCATAAAAATTTGGGAGACTATACCCTATTTCAAATAGATAGATATAATTAACCATTGAATCAATATAATTAGTATCATAAAAAAATAATTATGTGGATAAAAAAATCATTTCTTTAAGAAATGTACAATTCCATCAACACTAATGTAAAAAAAATGCATATCCTTAATGTTAGGTAGTCACACAGTTATAAAAATATATATTATTGTATCACCTCACACAAACCACCCAAAAATAAACCAAAGTGATGGAATAGAAAAAAAATTCTTCTGTGCATGCCAAGTATAAACACTAATATTCAACCAAAATCCCAATCAGCAATTGATGATATGTTATTTTCTATAATATACTCTTATATCCATGTAGAATTATTAATTACCAATGGTTAACATATAGATTCTAAGAAAACATTATTAATCCACTTTCAATAGTTTTATAAATCGATATAGTATCACTAGTACATATATACATATATGGTCTCATAATTATGGTAAACATGCACAAGATAATAATATGAAAAACAAATCACGCTGTTGGGGACTACTTAGTCATTATGTGTGGTGTATATATATGACTCCACTAGTTCCAGAGTCTTTCTAAAAATATCACATAATTATTATCCCAATATCTAAATCCAAGTAATAGTACTTAAAATTACATCCAATCATAATATGTTGACTAATATGTGAGTAGTTCATCCCAAAGTAATATCTATAGCTGATGTCATTTCATTAATATGATAATACGATCATCAAAACATGACCAGTACATCTTGATATCATTTCTATCACTGATGGAATCTCATGAATGTCATAACATGATCACTAATACATAGAAGGCAAACCATGATAATATATCAAATGATGAGGGAATAACATCCCTATAGTTATATAAACATCGATGCATGGGAATCATAGACAAAAATAAAATCAAATTACTATGAATAACAACCTAATGTCATCATATTTTAGTGGTTATCATGATACAACTATATAATAAATCAAAGTAATAACATATATATCCACAATGACTCACAAATGAGAATGAAATCTCTATTCCCGAGGAATTACACTATTTTGAATGAAATTACATATTATAAAAATCAATAATCATATGAATATCTCATACCCTTCATAGTAATTATATTAAAATGTGTAATGCATCTTCTTTCCATGGGAAATAATATATATTATAGTATAGTGACCCATCCCCCTCAGCATCGAAGTGACATGGGAGTTCAGACATATTCCATGGTCATTGTATCCTGAATATAAATTTATCATATTGGGTCTCACTCCCTAAATATAAAGAATACACTATAGTTGGTAATTCAACCCAATAACATTGTTATAACATCATGGCCTAACATATAGGATCTAGAGGGCATAATGTCCCTTATCATGTACAACGTATCACAAATGGGCATATCATGCCACTTATCCATCCCAACACCAAGGGAATATAATTACATCACTATATCCAAAACATAATAAAAAAACCAGAAAATTATATAAATTTCAATATGTAAAAGGCATATTTTAGTTTTTAATATTTTTCAACAAAAATTAAAAGATAACCTGGTCATTTTAATTATTCGTGAACCAGGTTCAAGACTACTACAACCCTAACACAATAATTTTCATTAAAAATATTGGGTGAAACACTCACCCATCCTAATTAACTAGATAAATCCGAAATATCAGCTATAATGTTTCTTAGGTGTTACATAAAATTTCAACCACCCCAAAATCAACCCTATGGATCTCGATAGATCTAATGAATCCCATTTAAGGACAATTAAAACATCCAACATCTAAAAGAATACAAAAAATTTGTTTTGATTATTTAGAAAATCACACATTAAGTTAGGTTCATGGAAATAAAACACTATCACACTTATGTTACAACCATTGAAGGGTCAATAGTGGAATAAATAATCTAGTCAGATATCAAATTTGGTCAAGGAAAACAACTCATATTAATTTATGATCAATTTTTCATGGGTGATGAAATAAAATATCACACATCATATGAACAAAGTATAGATCATAGTTTATAGTTCGGAACCACCTAACCCGTTACACTAAATGTTATTTCTTTGAAAAATAATCAATGAATGATCTTTGATAGGTAGATTTTAAATTTTTTGATAAATCACTAAATTAGGGCATAAATGTAAAAATATAAGGAATAACTTGAGAAACATAACCTTCAAAAAATGGGAAAATTTGTCTTACCAATAAAAATAATTTGGAATAAATTAAACTTTTTACTAGTAACAAACAAAGATTACTTCAATTTCGAAGAGAATAATTAGGGGAGGAAAGTTCTATGAGAATCACACTACATAAAAAAATAAATATTTAATTTATTAAATCTAGTATGTTAATTAATTAAAAATTAAAACATAAAAATTTCATAGGGTGGGTGTTTTGACATGCTCATGTGGGCCATGATGAAACACATATGATTGAGTTATATTACAGTATAAAACATATAACCATAGTGAAGCACCATACACCATGGAAGAACGAGACACTCAATCCCCAATCCTCCATTAAACAAACAAACCCTCATGGTGCGCCTTTTTTCCAATTAGCCTACCAATATAGAACAACCCCTCATTGATGTGCTACACATCCCCATAACACCTGGGGGTTTTAGTATGAATTTTGTTGAAAATATATATTTTTTCAGATTTCTTTTTGACAAAAAATAAAAAACTAAAACAAACCATAATACATTTCATTAAGATAATATATTATAATGCAAGATAAACATTAATACATTATGTAAATATAATAAGAATCATTATTAGGAAAAGTGTAAGATGAATAAATCAAAAAGTAAATAGAAACACTGTAAACAAAAAATATTTATTATCACGGGTTTTTAGGAAGATCACCATCCCTATTAAAACTATGGAAATAAAGAAAAACATTATAAATTTGACAGACATATAAAGTGGTAATTTAATAGCCATAAGGTTATTTTGTTGTTTTTAAGGTTATAAATATGAATGATATATGAAATTTACATATACGGTCATTGTATATATGGAAATTGGAAATATGATCATTGGATATATGGTTATCGGTAATGAATATGTCTAATTGGTTTATTAAAAATGTATAATTGTTATCAGAAAAAAAGTAATATAATTCCTAAGTGATAAATAATCATAGAAAAAAGATTAAATTTAATTAAATTTTTTTATTATAAATATATTGTTTTTGAATCACATATTAATATTATTATTATAAAAAATGATTAAATTTATTTAAGAAATTAAAATAAATATTCTATTTGTCGGGTAAATTGAAAGATTAGAATATATATAATTAATTATTAGGGGTTGTCACAAAAATAATTTAATGAAAAAAAGTTTTATTTTCATAGGATATTTTTAAAGTATTGTGTATTTTTATTTCAGTTATATTTGTAGATATGTTTTAAAATATTAATATAATAATAATTTTCAGTATTTAAAACAATATATTAACACTCATTTAATCATTAATTGATATAAAATAGGACTATAACCACTTAATGTATTTAATGTTATTTTTCTATAAAGTATTTTTTAAAAATATTTTATATTTTCATTTAAACGATAAAATATTTATAATTAGAAATTTAATTATATTACATAATGTAAAATTTTTAATTATCATGTTGAAACATGTAATGGGTCATGTTCGTTTTTAGCATAATTTATGTTACCAGGGTAAAAACATGTTACCATGGTAAAGGTTAAATGAACTTATGATAATAAAAATTCTTATATATTTTTGTTAAAATTCAATTATATATTTTCAATGGAATGTTTCATAGTGAACTTGGTTTAGGATGAATTTTTCATTAAATGGGTTGCCAAGGATTCAAATGAAAAAATGGAGATAAGTTCATATTTTCCTATTACACATCAAGAAACATAAGTTTGTGTTGTGTAATAGTATCTCATGGGATGCCATACTTCATGTAACAAGCCATGAATCAGGTTTTGATGTTTAGGATTAGGGGATACATTACATTATGTGATCAGATGATACATGTTATGATCAACATGAAGAAGAAATCCTCTTGGAAGAAATAGTTGTAAAGAAGATACACATTGTGTGCCAATGAGTAACATCGTGAAAGAAGTAACAAATTCAAACCACATTCATAATAAATGTAAGATATTCATAGATATATAAGTCATGGAGATTCATATAGACTCAAAATTACATGTTATGAATCTCATTATAGGTCATGTAATTTTTCCGTTATAAATAAAGGACCATGCCATCAGATTTGAACGGGAGATCTAGAGATAAAAAGAAAATAAAGGTCCCAAGTAATGGATTTTAATCTTTTATTTTCACTCATTGTTCCTTATTTTTTACCCAACTCAAAATTCTATTTTTTTATATATTTAATTATTTTTTATAAAATTTCATCAGGGATTTTTTTTCATCATCACCTATACGCCTTTTTCACATCATCGCCTCCCTTCATCAATCGTCGGTGAAGTTGTGTGCATTCATTCATTCTTTCATTCACAAGTTTGTATTTTGTATCACTTTGATTTAAAATTCATTGATTCCAATTACATGTTCACCCCATTTTTTGACACTGAATTAATTACATTATTGTGATCTATTGAAATTCAATCATTCTTAGAATGTCAAGCATGGTTTGAATTAGTTATTTGTTTTCATCTCAACCTACCATGAGTGGCTACCACCAACCAGGGTAGGGGTTGAGAGTAGGTGTATCCTAACATTAATAGGGTATTTAAATCATAATTTGGTAAGCCTAAGAATTAGTAATATAAAAATGAATCAATTCTTATTCAATTCAACAGAAAATACTTGACCATGGGTTAATCAAGCGAAGGAACCTATACAGATTATTGTAGATTAGGATATGATCAATAGCCTAAAATAATTTCCTCCCTTGAAGCCACGATAAATGAAATCAGGTTGTTACTATTTACCAATCAAAGAATAGTTATCTACTTCGGTAGAGCTATTTGATTTGACCCTAGTTTACTAGCAACCTCCTATTACTTCATCGACTAAATCATAATGTTTGACCAGGTGAATGATAAAAATAACCTCTTATACAGATACCCAAAATTGACCCCAACCCTCGATATATATTAAAGAAACTATCAACCACCATAGATCTAGAATTTCCAAAACCGAAGAAAATGGAAAATGAATCCAACCCGAAATGGACTTAATCAATGAACATTTATAATCTGGTTATGCTCCCCATGGGATCAAACTTATAGGAAAACAACCTTACTACAATATATAATCTTGAATTTAGTCTAAAACTCACTTGCATTCACATTGAAGGTCTTTTCAATTTTAGATCTTTAGAGAACTGGGAAATAAATAATCCATAAAAATAATATTTAATAAAATGTTAATACTATAATAATAGTATTCATTTATTCCAAAATATAAAACATTTATAATAAAACATGATTTCTTTGAAAAAATTTCATAACATTTGACATTGATTCTTTATTTGTATTACACATAATTATAAACTATGGAAATCATTTAAAAATTTGGGATGATCTAAAAAATCTCAGTCAGGGGTATAAAAAGAAATAAGGAAAACATTATTCCATTAATACTTGTAACATATGAAATAATTTTTAAAAAGACATACTTATCACCCATATAAACTTACATTGTGACACATGAGATTTACATGATATTTCCACAGAACATATAGAACTTAAATAGAATAATAAATGTATATTGGGTGGTTATTTACATAATATTGTAACCATCTCTGCTACCTTACAACTTGTAACCCTCACGGCCACCTTACTATGTAACCCTCACGTCAACCTTATTGTGTATCCATCGTAGATACACTTGGAGTAACCATAAGGATGTCCTCCAACGTACACATACCCAATAATATGAAGGTAGATATAATTACCACCATTCATTTAAAAAAAATTCACAAGAACCAAAACACAATCATATGACATGAATAGTTGCATAAAAATATTTCATTTGAATTTTGTAAAAAAAAAAGAGTTTTTTAAAAGAATACTCCCTTAAAAATATCATATAATTGAAGTGATAAATAATAGAGTGAAAATAAAATTTATATACTCTATAAATACAAATAATACAAAAAAATATAAACAATATTATTCTCACAAAAAAAATTTATACCACATAAATAGTGAAGCAGAATTTTACCCTAAAGAATGGAAATCAGGTTTTGAATTCCCTTAAATTAGGTTTTAATTACATCAAATTCGTTTAAACCTCATGTATAATGGTTAATAAGTGTTATTAATAGCTTAGAAAAACATATTCATCATTATAACTATAATTTCCCGGTTCCAGAAGCCACCTAGAGGGACCCCGTACCTGGTTGGTCACATGGCCTCAAGTGCATTTTCCTAAACAGAAGAGGCCGCCGACTAGTAGCGAGGTCCTTGCATATGATAGTGGGGAAACTATTCTATCATTGGCAGAGTACATGTTGGAAGTAAAAAAAATAAATAGGGGAAGTAATAAACATCCATAGAAGATTAAACAGCAGAAGAATGAATGTAAAAACAACTAGAGCACATATTTATATGATGCAAGATACATATGTCTATGAAATCAGCCAAACAAGTCACAATGATGGAATACAATAGTACTAAACCAAAGTACCAAATAAAAGATAAACAAATCCTCAAAATTGAAAGCATAATATTGGTCACATTCTCTCTATCTCCATAACAAGTCAAGTGCCTGAAGTAGAAGGGTGCTTGCCCTTATCTAAACCTGAAAAAATATAATTTATTTGGGCTCAAAAGCATGAACCAAAAAGTGTGTGAGACGTAATCCCTGTAGGAAACTACCCTAATATTTGTTCCTGATAGTCCGTGAATATATATGGTGGGAAAAAATACATAAAATAGTAAACTAGAACGTGCTCAGTAGTAAACAAACACCAGTTTCAATATCAAGAAACAGTGGAACAAACAGCTAAACCTCAAATAGGTAACCCTCTAGAAAGTACTCATAGCCATCCCCTCTAGTCCTACCTAAGAAGTATAAGAAACCCTATAGTTAGTTCACTCAACCAAACCCCTCTGCTTTAGTATATGAAGATTCACTGAGGAAGCAGTCATAGTCAATTCCCCGTATAGTCTAAGGTAGTCAGGAACTCTCTGAGGAAGCTCATGTTGTCAATTCCTCTTATAGACCCACGTTCAAGGAATCTATGAGGAAGCTCACTCATTTAATTCCCCTTATATCCTAGGTCATTCATAGACTCTTTGAGGAAGCACTCATTATCAATTCCCCTTATAGTCTAATCACTAAAGGAATAAAAACAAAGACTCACTGAGGAAGCTCATGTGATCAACCCCCTTATAGTCTAAAGAAATCAAGGAATGTTTTTGGAAGCTCACTTGGTCAATTCCCTTTATATACCAATGTGGTTCTAGGCTCTATGAGGTTGCTCACCCATCTAATCCCCCTTATAGCCGAATGTGATCAAAGACTCTCTTGGGATTCTCACCGGATCAATTCCCTTTATAGTCTACTACACCAGGTTCTCACAGCCCTATGTAGTTCAACGAGCATTACAGTGTAATATGGATAAACTAAACCTATAGAAATACTTGTCTAAATAGTCTATAGCATATCAAGCATGATAAGACACAAACTCTCTATCCTACAACAACAGGAAATAAAAATAGGCAAGGAAGCCAAACTGGCTAAATAGGACCAAACAGTTGTAAACATAACATGTAAGGGAAAGACATCAAAAGTATATAAATCATTCAAATTCATATCCAAATTACATCAAAACAAGCAGACAAACATGGAAGGAAATAAATAGGGGTAAAATGGTAAACACGCAATACTCCATTCAAGGGTATTGGTGGAATTTTCACATAATACTCAAAGGCATTGAACGGAAAGGTAGAAAACACATACCTCAGTGTTAGAAGATCACTATATGTGAACCTCTATGATTTAATATCCTTAAAATTCCATAGATATATGAAAAATTATAAAACAATCAACACATGATAACTTGTAAAAGAAGAGGAATCATGAAATGAGGCTCCAACAAAAGAGAGAAATCACTGATGCGATTCCAACACAACTGTCGGTGTTCTATTCGTAGGAAGGATGGAGGCTCGGGGACTCGTCAAAGATCCACGACCGTACGAACTCTCTCGGACAAATGAGACCTTGAAGAAATGTGTTCTGTTCGTCAGACGCGACCACAATGTGTTTAATGAAAAGAACAAAATACATGGTGTGTACTTTTGGAGTACACGACGTGTAATTGTCGTTTATATACTCCACATTAGGCGGCCTCCAAGTCACTCCCACATAGCCGTGTGTGTTGCTAATACACGACCAACACACAGCCTCCTACGGCAAGGAAGTACTCAGTGTATACTTAGCAAATTCCTATAATTTCCCCTTTTTCTCAAAATATGGCCAAAAAAGGAAAAACATACATCAAAAGAAGGTCCGGGTTCTTAAAAACTTCCCCCTTAATGAAATTATTCCCTGAATCTCCTAAGAGTGGTGTAGAAGAATAAACCCCAAATAGTTCTAGCCACTATGCTCGTACATCGGACTCCCTCTCCCACATCTCATCCTGCACCCATTTGTGCTACCATAGAACTCGTACTAGAGGAACGGACTGGCCATGAAGAACATTTGTTCTACGATCCACAATCTGGATGGGATGCTCTTCAAATGATGCATCCACATCGAGCTCAACCTCCATGGGTTGAAAGACATGAGACAGGTCTGAAAAGTAACATCAATGATGAGAAACATGGAAGATGTCACTAATATCCTAGTACCTATGAGGTAACTGAAAACGATAGGAAACCGGACAAAATCTCTCCAACAACTCAAATGGCCCGACATACCTCAGCGAAAGCTTACCCACCCTCCTAATCCTCTTGTGTCCCATCCTCGGTGTGACAGGTAGGAAAACCTGATCCCTAATCTCGAACTACAGAGGTTGTATACACTGATCAACATAAGACTTATGTCGAGTTTGTGAGGTATTCATCCTCTTCCAAATCAATTTTATCTACTCTCTAGTCCCATAAAAAAGGCAAGGTCCCAGAAAATCCGTCTCTCCTTCCTCTAGCCAACATAAATGTGATCGGCATGGCCTACTATAAAAATCCTCATAAGGTGCCATCTGGATAGCTTCTTGAAATCTATTATTGTAGGAAAACTCCAAAATAGGTATATGCTTCTCCCAAAAACCTCAAAAGTCTTGAATGCATGCTCGGAGCATATTCACAAGGACCTGAATCGTAAGCTTGGACTGCCCATCTGTCTGGGGAAGGTAAGTTGTACTCAAAAGTACTTGTATATCCAAAGCCTTCTAAAGCCCCTTCCAAACCCGAGAAGAAAAACGGGAATCCCTATCTGAAATGATGGAGTGTGGAACTCCATGTATACATACAATCTCTTGGATGTACAACTGTCCCAGCTCATCAAAACTGATGGTCTCTTTGATTAGCAAGTAGTGGACAACCATTGTGAGTCTACCAATGACAACCCAAAGAACATAATTACCATGAGTTGACCTCAGTAAACCATTCACGAAGTATATTGCGACATCATTCCACTTCCACTCAGGAATGGGTAACTACTATAAGAGCCCAGCTGATTGTGGATACTCCACCTTCACCTACTGACAAGTGGAATATCTCACGAAAAAATCCACAACGTCCCTATTAATACTTAGCCACCAATAATAACTGTGTAGATCATGATATATCTTGGTGATGCTAGGATGAACTGGCTAAACTGATGAATGGAAATCTCGATCATCTCCTCGTGTAGGACTTCTAGCACCCATATGTGCCCCTAGAAATGAATAATCTCATCCTCGCCTATGGGCCATCCAAGAATATGGTCCTCTCTTGACAAACACTCTCCATTAGGACTAGGCCTTCAGAATATGATAGCTGCCTCATTCAAACTCAATCTAGAAGATTAGAGGTAATAACTATAGATGAAAGAAACATCTGCCCCTGACTGTCGTACACCTCAAAATGCTTCTGAGAGAATATATCCATAAGTTGCAACTCACTGCTGGCCTCTGGAACTGACTATATATGAGTCCTCTTGTTTAATGCATCATCCACCGCATTGCCCTTCCCAGGCATGCATGCATTCTCAAAGTCATATGACATTACAAACTCGACCCACCTCTCCTATCTCAAATTCAGATCACGCTGAGTGAAGATGTAGTTGCGACTCTTGGGGTCGGTGAAAACCATAAAGTTCTCTCCTAGAAGATAATGTCTCCAACATCGTAAGGCATGAACAATAGTAGCCAACTTCATATTGTGTGTCGAGTAATTCCTCTCATGTGGCCTCGACTACTGAGACTTGTACGCAACGAATCCATCAACTTGCATAAGCACGGCTCCCAGCCTGATACCTAACGCATCATAGAAAATAGTATATCTCTTTTTTGACTCTGGAAGGACTAGTATCGGTGCTGAAGTCAACTTCCCTTTCAGCTCTTGAAAGGTTGACTCAAAAGAATCTGACCATAACAACTTCACACCCTACTTAGTCAGACACTTCAGTGGTGCTTCTAAGCCTTAAAAGTATTGTATAAAATGTCTCGAGTATCCAACCAGCACTAGAAAACTCCACACCTCAAATACGTTCATCGGATTCTCCCAAGAAACTACTGCTCTGACTTTCTGTGGGACTACCGATACTCATGTCTTTGAGGTAACATGACCCAGAAAGTGAATCTGATCCATCCAAAAGTGGCACGTTGAGAGGTCAAAATATAACTGATGCTCCCTTAGAGTACTCCAAATGATCTCAAGATGGGTAGCATGGTCGTGTCGAGTGTGAGAGTACACCAAGACATCATCCACAAATACCACCATGAATGAATCCAAGTATGGATAGAACACTCGGTTCATTAGTGCCATGTAAACTATATGCGCGTTCGTGGGACCAAACGGAAAAACCATATACTCATATATACCATACATACTCTGGAAGGATATAAGAGGTATATCTGATAGTTTAATGTGCAAGAGATGATAAATAGACCTCCAATAAATCATCGAGAACACCCGGGCTCCTCGAAGCAGATCAAAGAGATCATCAATCCTAGTCAAGGGATACATGTTCTTGACCGTCAACTAGTTCAACTTCTGATAGTCCACACAAAGCCTGAGGGTTCCATCTACCTTCATCGAAAATAAGACAGGTAAACCCCAAGGATATTTACTGGGTCAGATGAAACCCTTTTCCGGAAACTCATCCAATTGTTTCTTGAGCTCTTGCAACTCTGGTGTAGCCATCCTATAAGGAGGAATGGACACTAGTGCCACTGTTGGCAAAAGATCTATCGAGAAGTCTACCTCGGGATCTGGAGGCAAACCTGAAAAGTATACTTGAAAGAAATCCCTGAAATGATCCACTACTAGAGGAATGTCTAACTATGAAGTCCCCTGGTCATCCAGATATCTACTAGCAATATGGGATATAACTACTCCCTGCCCATGATGCTCTGGACGTGCTCTGATCACCTGGATATCCCACTCGCCCCTATGATGAAAAGATCCACCCTCTGGTGATACGAAAATCACCCTATGTTGATAATAATTGATGACTGCCTAAAAGGGAACTTGCTAGTCCATTCGGAGAATGACATAGTAGCCTGTCATCTCTAGGACATAGAGGTTCCATAAGAAGTTACACCCACCAACCTCTAGGGGAACTCTCTACACTGACGTACACTAGTTGTTCTAGTCCCCAGCAGTGTGTATAGTGTCCAAATAATGTTATATGAAAAAATAAAGATCCGAAGTCTCTCCACAACAACTACATATATAAAGATATGGGAAGCCCCTGTGTCAAAGAGAGTTGAAGATAAAACTGAGCCAACTAGGATCATAACTCGAACTGTGGAGGGTCCAGGATCCTGATCCTGCTTGGTCTGCTCTACTACAAAAGTCTGGCCTATACCAGGTCCATGACCTCCACCTCATCCCAAAGGATGAATGTACTCCAGTTTCCAGATTGGTGAGAAACTGGTGACGCTGCTCCTGAATGTGGAGTAATAGAAGAACCACTGTCACCAACAGATGGTGAGAAGAACTGGAAGAAACACTGAAGATGTCCCATCTTTCCGTAAGATCGACACTCCATTGGGTCTCTCGGGCAATGTGGCCTCATATGCCCGCTTCTCCCACACTTGTAGCACATGACCTGGATAATAGAGGATGCATCTCGCCTACTATTTTCTCCTCATGCAGCCTCCCTGCGGCGCTTCCTGATATCTGCTGGTAGAGCACTAACTCTGGATAACAAACCACCCTGGCTCAGAGCTCCAAAATCCCTCAGATTGTCCTATGTGACCAGCTCCTAGTTGATGATAGACGATATCGAAGTCAACCTGAAGATGTTCACCTAGGATAAGATGTCGTGCCTTAGACCATCCTCAAACTTCGGTGCAAGGAACAACCCATCGCCTCCTGGAATAGGTGTGAGACACTGCAGCTCTGTGAAGTGAGTGGAATCCTTCATTATAGTAAGAGTACCCTTCTCTAGACTCATTAACTCTTGGGCTTGATCTTCCCTCAAGGTCTCTGGATAGAAATAATCATAGAAGATAAGAAAAAACTCATCCCAATCCATATTAAGTAGGCGGCCCGCCTGTGAGATCACATCCCACCACCTCTTGGAGATGTCTTGGAAAATGTAGGTAGAAAGCTTCACCCTCTTCTCTAGAGGTATCTCTAGATGCTCGAAAATCATCAATATAGATTCTAGTCCTGAATCTGCAGCCTAGGTTCCTCCATCCCCTGAGAATGTGGGAGGATGCAACTGCTGAAAGACCTGCATCAAGTCAGCCATCGACGGTGCAGGATGTGGAGCTCCCTGAAAGGTCTGCATCATCCTCAGAAAGCCTTCCTGAACTATGCATCAATACCTATTTCATTTACAATGGTTGTTGCCAAGGCTGGCATAACTGGAGGATCTGCATGTAGTCCCTGATCAACCATGTCCAGTGTCTGATCACCGTCTGGAAACTGGCGCATAACCGGATGACATCTCGGTGGCATGACTCTGCAAGGATAAAGCACACCATAGATTACAATTATCAAGGAATGAAAACAAGGAGTGTAAGAAGGGAACATGAGAATGAAAGAACTCAATTTTTACAAAACATGACTACACAGCATGTACATTTCCTACACGACGTGTTCCCTGAATTAATTTACATGGTCATGTAATTCTGCCTAAAATGGTCATTTAACACCCCAGACCCATGAAATTTTGTCTTAACACCTGGCATGTACTTGAGTCCCATTTCCCTACCCGATACCTTCAACACGGTTAAGCAACACATCTTTCCTAAGACAAGACTACACGGCGTGCACAAGACAGAAACGACATGTACTAGAAAAGATTCACTAGGATCGTGTTGTTAATGACACAAACTGACACATGGATAACACTACATGACATATTCCAAATGAACAGTGCGTGTTCGTGAAGGGATAACACCGACCTGTGTTGTTTGTGACACAGCTGGGTTCCTGGGTCAGACTACATGACATGTTCATGGCAGACACAACATGTACATGAAAGGTTAACACCAACCCATGTTGCTCATGACAGGTTTGGGTACCTGGGTCCGACTACACAACATGTTCAACGCTGAGACGATGTGTATAGCTTAAGGTCTTATCCATCAGTGTTATTTGTTACATAGGCAGACATTGGGTCGACACCTCACATCATGTTCGTCTAGTACATGGCGTGTTCCCACCGAACATTCCCCATCCCGTGTCTCTTCCCAAACAGCCTACGACACAGTCAAAGGCTACACGGCGTGTACATAAAGTACAGTGTGTACTTAAGAAAAATAGTTTCTTCCTAAAAAGAAGAACACATGGCATGTACATAACACTACATGACATGTATTCTAAGTTTTTCCCTACAGTAAGCCTAAAAAACTACTCTGGAACCCATAAAACACTGAATTGAACACTGAAAGTGCCAAATTCCGATCTGGGAGGTCCCATACTCCCCACGAATCCATGTATAACATCTTATACATGTTATTAAAAGGAAAATAGAATAATTATCCACCAAATTCCAGCATATTAGGGCACATTAGACCTCAAAAACCAATGTTTGGTGTCCAATAAAGAAAAACATTACAGAAAACAATACCCTATAAAAAAGATGGTATTTTATCAAGGCAACAATCACCACAGCATGCCTAATTTACACAACATCTATGAACACAACATGCAATAACTAATGAATCTTATATGGAATGGAAAAAATTCATGACATGTGACTTCTAGAACGTGTCTATATGATGCATGAGATGGAATACTCTCATATCATCAGGTTTTGACAGAAATAAAACCTCAAAAACATCAACTGTAATAACACAAAACATGTGAGTCACTAATCAGTGAAAATTAGATCAACCATAAACATGAAAAACTAGAAGAAATTGCAATAAACGAGGTAGATTGGGTTTTAAATATACATGGGTAAGCTACTCCTGGGCACAACTTATTACCATGTACTGAATCCATCCTATCCCTAGATAAAGGCTCCAAAAAGTAAATCTAGAGAAAATAATTTCTATGATACCACTTTGTAACATCCCGGTTCTGAAAGTCACCGAGAGGCGCCCAGTACCCGATTGGCCACATGGCCACATACGAATTTCCCCGAATGCCAGAGACTGCTGACTAACAGTGAGGGCCTTGGGTGTGATAGTGGGGGAAACTATGACCTCATTGGTAGAGTACAAAGAGGAAGTAAACAAAAATTAATAGAAGAAGTTGTAATGATCTATACAAGAGTAAATAACGGAAGAATGAAAGTAAAAAAACTAAAGAACATATATAAATGTTTCAAGATACATCTGTCCAGGAATGTAGCCAAACAAGTCACAATGCTGGAATACAAAAATACTAAACCAAAGTACCAAATAAAAGATAAACAGCTCCTCCGCATCGCGAGCATAATCTTGGTCCCATGCCCTCCACCACCACATCATGTCAAGTATCTGAATTAGAAGGACGCTTTCCCATATCAATACATGAAAAAATATAATTTGTTTGGGTCCAAAAGCATTTCCCAAACTATGTGTGAGACTAAATCTAAGTAGGAAACCACCCAAAGATCTGTGTCTAATAGTTAGTGAATATATATGGCAGGTAAAAATATAGAAAATGGTAATCAAGAATTTGCTCAGTAGTAAACAAACCACAGTTTCAATATCATTTAATATTGAAACAAACAGCAAAACCTCAAATAGGTAACCGTTTGAAAAGTACTCACTGTCATCCCATATAGTCCTACTAATGAAGTACATGCAACCCTCAGGGTAGTGTACTCAGCCTAACCACTTTGTTTCAGTATATGAAGACTCTCTGAGGAAGCACTCACAGTCAATTCCCCATATAGTCTAAGGTAGTCAGTAATTCTCAGAAGAAGCTAACGCGGTCAATTTCCCTTATAGCCCCATGGTCAAGGAATCTCTGAGGAAGATCACTCAGTCAATTCCCCTTAAACCCCAGGTCGTTCAAAAACTCTTTGAGGAAGCCCTCACGGTCAATTCCCTTATAGTATAATCAGTTTAGGAATAAAAACAAAGACTCTCTGAGGAAGCTCATGCGGCCAATCCCATTATAGTCTAAAGAAATCAAGGACTCTTTGAGGAAACTCAATCTATCAATTCCCATTATAGCCCCAAGTGGTTCTAGTCTCTCTGGGGATGCTCACTCGGTCAATCCCCTTTATATCCAAAAGTGCTCAAAGACTCTCTAAGGAAGCTCACCTTGCCAATTCCCCTTATAGTCTACTACACCAGGTTCTCACGGCCCTATGTAGATCAACAAAACTATCAGTGTAATATGGACAAATTAAACCTACAAAACTACTTGGATAAACATTCTACAGAATATCAAGCATGTTAGAACTCAAACTGTCCATCCTATAACAACAGGCAAGGAAAACTAGCAAGGCAACCAAACTAGCTAATCATGACCAAACAGTCATAAACAAAACATGAAAAGGAAAATAAATCCAAAGCATAGAAATCACCCCAATTCATATCGAAATTACGTCTACCCAAGAATACAAGAATGGCATGAAATCAACAGGAGTAAATGGTAAACATGCAATACCCCGTTCATGGTTATTGGTGCAATTTGCACATAATACTTGAAGATTTTGAACGAAAAGACACAAACCACCTATCTCGGGGTTAGTATATCTCAATATGTGAACCTAGAACTTGAATCATATTAGAACTCGGTAGATATAAGAAAATGTATAAAATATTAAACCCACAATAACATGGAAATGAGGAGGAATCATGAAACGAGGCTCCAGCAGAAGAGAGAACTCAACGATGCGATTCCAACGCAATTGCCGCTATTCGATTCAGAGGACGGATGGAGGATTGGGGGATCATCGAAGATTCGTTGTTTTACGTACACTCTTGGATGAACGAGACCTAGAACAATAGTGTTCTGTCCGTTAGATGTGACCTCGTTGCATTTAATGAAAAAAATACATGAAGTGTACTTTCGGAGTACACAGTGTGTACTTGTCAAATCTGTTCACCGCATTAGGTGGACTCCAAGTCACTCCCACACGGCGGTGTGTGTGGCTACTACACGGCCAGCACACAGCCTCCTACGGTAAGGCAGTACATGGCGTGTACTCATAAAGTACGGGACATGTACTTAGAAGATTTCCAGAATTTCCTCTTTTTCTCAAAAAACGACCTGAAAATGAAAAAAATACATGAAAATAAGGTCTGGTTTATTACAATAATATCTTGTATGATCATTTAATTACATCATTTTACCCTTTATCTATTAGTATTGTGTTTCTTTCATTGTTTTCGGTGTGTTATTTACAGAATTTTCAAGGTTGGTTTGTATCCAATTTTCATGTCATATGTAAGTGAAATTCCATAAGTCGAATGAAATGGTATTTATGTGTTTCTAAAATATATAATGATACCTTAAATAATTTTTTTTATCATATATAATTTTTTATTATTATAGGAAACATTAATGATTTTTGTTTATATCATTTTTTGGCAGTTCATCGATAATCATGAACTTGTTTCATTATATAATTAATTTTCATATATAGAAGTTCATTTGATAACATAAAATAGGCTATAACAGAAACATTAAAATCCTATCCAACCATTAAAAGGGTATTATGATCATATTTGAAGGACATAATGGATATTTCCCAAACATCATCCATGATGTTGGTAAATCATTAAATCGTGGAAAATATTTTTATATTTAGAACAAGAGGGAGAGGAGAGGAAGGAAGACGATGAATCATTTACATGAACCTGATATCATACAAATTATATATGATTATATAGAATTAATACCTCTTGGATATGTTTAGGGAAATAGAGTATAATAAAAGAATGGAATCTGAATGAAAACACATGAAAAATGATGATGATTTTTACCTCTAGATCTCTTCTCCAGGAGATCCTGCTTAAGGAATTGGTTTTGGCCTTTTGGTGTGAACAAAAGATATAAGACGTGGGGAAGAGTCTTTGGGATGAAATTTTGTAGAACATAGGTAATAATCACGTCTCGAGAGGTGTGGGGGGAAGAGGGAATTGAGGGCAGTATATACAGTGGAAGAGAGGAGGGATTTAACATTATTTTAATAATTAATTTAATATTTTTGTCCTTGATTATGAATAATATTAATTATTATGATAAAATAGTAAATATAGAATGTTTGTAAAATAAAATTAATCTTACACCAGTTATTATGGCATAAATAGTGCATTTAACTGATAATTAGTATATACGGTATTTAACTGTATTTCACTATTCACAAAAATTACAGAATCTTATAAAAATCCAAAAAACTCACCTTAACTTTTTTCAGATGTGTATAATTGAAAAATTGACTCCATTTTTTAAAAATAATTATCTAAATATAACTAATTTAATATTTAAATAAAATAATAATTTATTCAATAATCACAATTTTAAATCTATAACTCATGTTTTTAATAAATTGAAAAATCTATCAAGTTTCCATTATCTTAAAGCATTGATAAATTAAAATAATAATACAATTTACTATTATTTAGGTTCATATTTCTATTCATAATGATATTTTACTATTCACCAAAAAATAATGTTGGATCCATTATACTCAAAATAACTTACAAATCACAATTGTAGATGACCATTTTTTGAAATTGAAAACATTGAAGTAGTAAAATTATGTTTAAAGGATAGTTATAAATATTTACTAAAAACAAAGTTTCTTGGATTTTTATTTGTTTTTAAAACCTTGTGGTGTTGTAATAACCCCTTATTATATAAATTGCACCCTCATAATTATATTTACTTATTAAACAAGTGAGGTTACCTTATCCTCATTGTATTTTCAGATTCCCAAGTTGCTTCTTTAACCATGTAGTTTCTACACAAAACCATTAACCGATGGATTACCTAATTCCGAAATACTTGTTCCATTATATCAAGAATCTAAACTGGTTTCTATCTATACAAATTTTACTCTTCCTGTTGAATTACTTCTGGACTCCAAACATGAGAAGAATCTGGCATATACTTTGTCAGCATCAAAACATGAAAAAATTATGTACCTGAGATAAACATTAAAGAAAATATACTCTGTAGGCGACTGGTCCAAAATTCTCTAGGATTTCATAAGTTTCTATTAACCATGTACTTATCGTTCCATTATTAACAAAAATCATACCACTTTTCCATGGTGAGATTTTAAGAATAACATATTCACCTACGTCAAAATAAAATTCATCACTACCATTTTCTACATAAATTTTATGGATTCTCCGAGCTTTACTCATGTGTTTCTAGATCATGTTCACTATCTCATCAACTTCCTCTACTAATTATTGACCCATAATCTTGTTTTACCCAACATCATCCCAATAATATAGAGTTAGACACCACTTCCCATAAAATTACCCAAAAAAATTACATCTATATACTAGAATTTAAATTTTTATTATATGAAAAATCAACTAATGATGTGGATCCCAACATCCCTAGTAGTCCATTGAACTAGGTCAAATCATATCCTCTAAATTTTGAATCTTTCATTCTGACTACCCATCTTATTGGGAATGAAAATATTTATAAATTTTAATTATATTCCCAATGAATTTTTAAGGACCTTCCAAAAGTTAAAAGTGAACCTGATATCCTTATAATATTCAATGGAAAGAGGCACTCCATGTAACATGACAATCTATTTGAGGTACATGCATGAAAGATGATCCAAATACATTGTATATCGAATATGGAGAAAATGTAAAATTTTAGTTAGTCAGTTAGCAAGAAATTATATTGCATTGTAACCTCAGGAAGTATTTTGTAGCCCCACCATGAAGTCCATTGATATATTCTCCCATCTCAACTATAGCATAGATAGTTGTTGAAGAATTCCCTTAGGTAACTTCCACTCTTCTTTTACATGTTTTCGTGTCAAACATTTCATGCTAAATCTACAATAGCACATTTCAATCGAACTGACCAATAATAATCCCGAAGGTCTATGTACATCTTAGTAATACTTGGATGAACTGAAAATGGAGAACTATGAACTTCACACAAATAATATTTCTTCCACTAGGAATCACATGGCACAAAAAACTTTTTACCAAATCATAGAACCCAATCATTATCAAGGTTAAATTATGTCATCTTACCCATTTTAACAAATTATAATTTTTTATATAGCTTGCGGTCTTCCTTCTAAACGTTCTTAATTCTGTCTCGTAACGATGACTGCACTAAAACAAAAAAATAGAGGTATTTTTGGCATGAAAAACTTCTATTCCAAAATTCATCAAATCATTAATAAAGGTATCATGTTCCAAACATAACACGGTTAATGATGCATGAAATTTTTGACTCAAGAAATCCACAACATTGTTTTCATTTCCTAGATGTCAATTGATTTTGAAATCATATTTTTTTATCAGTTCAAGAAATTTACTCTGCATCATGTTTAATTTCTTCTGAGTGAATATTTATACTTCAGACATTTATGGTCAGTATATATTTGAAATTTGGCTACGTATAAATGATTCCATAAAATTTTAAAGCACAAACAATAGCTGAAAATTCCAAATCAGGTGTGGGATAATTTTTCTCAAGAGGTTTTAGTTTTATTAAATCATAAGCAATTACATGATCATTCTATATCATAACACTACTAACTACCTTAAACGAAGCATCCTTGTAGATGAAAACTCACCATTTTTGGAGGGAAGACCCATAATTGGAGAATTCACCAATACCTTCTTCTATTACTAGAAAAAGACATCATATTCATCTTCCCAAATAAAATTTATCCTTTTTCACATAAATGTTGTTAGTGGGAAAGATAACCATGATATATTTTTTAAAAACTATTGGTAATAACCTACTAATCCAATAAAAGTATGAATATCTGTAAAATTTTCATGTCTTGGACATTAATTAACCACTTTTGTTTTGGCAGGATCAACTATTATTCCATTATAATTTACAATGTGCCCAAGAAAATAAATTGGTGACCACCAAATATCACACTTCCATAATTTTCGATTAATTTTATTTTCTTTTAAGGTTTGAAAAATACCCCTTAGATGATTTTCTTACTCCACTTTACTCCTAAAAAATACCATAATGTCATCAATAAATACAACCAAAAATTTATCTAGGAACTCAAGAAATATTCTATTCAATGGATTCATGAATACAAAAGGTTAATTTGTTATCCCAAATGACAAAACAATAAATTTATAATGCACATATAGTGTAAAAACATCTTTTTATGGGATGCCATTCTTCTTCACCTTCAGATGATCGTATCTTAATGTCAAGTCAATCATGGAAAAGTACTATTCTCTCTAATGCTAATGAAAAAAATAATTGATATGAGGAAAATGATACTTGTTTTTAACACTAATGTTATTCATGGATCTATAATCAATTCAATGTATCATGGAACTGTATTTATTTTTAAGGAACAAAACAGGATCACCCCATGGTGAATTTCTAGGAAGAATGAAGCCATTATCAAGAAACTCATACCACTGATTTTTTATTTAAATATTTATCATTTTATCTATTATATATGGGGGTTTTAAAATTGGATTCACAAAAGGAACTATGTCAATTGTGAAGTTGACTTCCAGATTAGGTATGACACCAGGTAACTCCTCTGGAAAAACATCAAGGGAATCATTTACCACCGCCACATCATTAATCTGAATAGTTCCCTTATTTTCAATAATATGATAAAGATAACATTAATTTCCATCTTTCAATAGTTTTTTAACTTTCAGATATGTTATTAATTGTTTGGGTTTGCTCTTGTCTACAAAACTAAAACTCCTTTTGAAATAAACATCTTTATCTTTACAGTCAATATTAAAATGATAACTAGAAAGGCAATCCATTCCCAGAATGAAATCCAACTATACATAGGAAAAAACAACAAGGTTTTTAGGTAATGTATTTCCATATATCACAATATAATGATTAATATGTTTCCCATTTTCTAAAATTATTTTCCCTTGTGTTTTAACAATATGATCTGGTCTTAATTTTTGAGGTGATATTTCTAATATCAAAGAAAATTTCTAAAATATAACAGAATCTGTAGACCCCGTATCCATCAAAACATTAGTAAAATATGAGTAAACAAAAAATATACCGGATTCAACTTCATTTTATGGACATAATCCTACTGTCATAGTTCCAAATGATCTCACTATAACTTTCTTCTTATAATCTGGCTTCATTGCATCGTTTAGATTTATCATTGGGCTGGATGTTTTATAATGAACCATCTAATCACATTTAAAACACTTAATAATTTTTATTAGGTTTTTTCTTATAGTCATTTTAATTAACATATCAAGCCTTGTTTCTAAACTAACCACATCAATAACATTTTCTATTTTGGGTAAGGCATTCCTTAGTGTTCTTCTTCCACACTATTCACAAACTAGAAACTGGAATTTTTTACCATCAGATTTATTTTGATTATTCTTACCCATATCTAACCATCTAAACCTATTTGTCTTTTTGTGATAAAAGTGAAAACATCATTAGAAAACTCAATATATACCCTCTCATCACATATGAAAATATTCTCATAACATTTAAATTCATGGGAGGCCAATTCCCTTCAACACCATGGAGTTAATCATGAGTAAAAGCGGTTGATTTTGCTATCAAGATCCAAAATAATATTTGGAGCATACTTCACCAGTCGAGTAAATTTTGATTCATACACATTAACTAAAGCTTCCAATTTTGCATCAATTCATGGAATTTTGTCTCTATCATAAGTCATACACCTTAGGATAATATTTTTCAAGAACATTAATTTTAAATTAATCCAACTCTAACGCATTAATATCCTCTCTATCATTGTTATTTTTTCCCATTGACCACCACTAATAAATTTCACTTCAAAAAGATAAATGGAAGGACTTCCCTTTTGATTATATGAACATCCCATAACATTTAATATATTTTGAAGGGTTTAGTCCATCCTTCATCCGCCACTGGGTTAGAATACACATTGAAAATATGAAGGTTGTGTCTCATTAAATGTTCCACTCTCATCATGTTCAATTATGGTACCTATAGTTGTTCTATTTAATGGATTCCACCTAAATTTATTTCAAATGTTGGTAGAGACATTACAGTCAAAAACTTCCAGGTTCTAATCCCTACCATTCTAGGCTGCAGATTCAGAAGGATATTGTTCTGTCAGTGCCTCTCCTCTTCAGGTTCCCTATTTCTTTTGTGGAAAACCATTCTGAAAAAATATATCTTATTCAAAGAAACATGGTAATAATTATATGTTATATCATTTAAAATTAACCATAGAGTAAAAATAATTAATTTTATTCTATTAAAATCATCCTAAACACTAAATTTATCTAAACTATACATTGATGCCAACTATAAGGACTCAACCTTATTATATTACATAGTCTTGAATTTAGTCAAGAACTCACTTCCTTTCACATTGAGGATCATTTCAAGTTTAAAGCTTTATAAAATTGGGTCATAATACATTAATAACATTACATATTAATATAGAGTTGATACCATAAAAAAAATATTCAGTTCTTCAAAAATAAAAAACTTTTCAAATAAAACATGACTTCATTGAGAAATCAACATAACATTTAACATTTCTTTTTTATTTGTCCTAAACATAATTATAACCTATGAAAATAATTTAAAAACATTTGATGAACCCAAAAATCATAGTAAGTGATACAATAAAAAAGAACACATTAGTCTATGAATACTTTTAATATATGAATTCATTCTCAAAAAGTGATACTTGTCACCCATATAAACATACTTTGTAAAACAAGAGATTTCAATGATATTTCCAAAAATATTATAAAAAAATAATAGATCCATAAAGGTATTTTAGGTCATTATTTACATAATATTATAACCATATTATCTACATTACAATTTGTAACCCTCACGACTACCTTACAATGTAACCATCAGAGATACTTTATTTTGTAACCATCACAGTTACACTTGGAGTAACCATACAGACGAACTCCAACATACACATACCCAATGTGATGGAGGGAGATATAATTTCCACCCTTCATCATACAAAATTCCAAATAACCATAACCCAATCATACAAAATTAATAATTTCATAAAAATATTTCTTTTCAATTCTATAAATCAATATTTTAAAAGAGGCTTTTAAAAATATGTAACTTATAAGTATATTAAAATAGAAATAAGACTTAGTAGATTGTATGGAATTTTTATATACACTATAAGTAGACATAATTAATAAAAATATAAACAAAATTCATCTCATAAATAATTCAATACCACATAAATAATGAAGTTGTATGTTAACCTAATGAATGGAAATTGGGTTATGAATTGCCTTACCTCGGGTTTTTTTTCAAATCCTTTTAAAACACCTATATAATGGGTAAAAAAGATTTATTAATAACATAAAAAACATATTAATATTTATAATATATTATATTATCCTTTCCTTATATAATTTTACACATTAATCATTAGTATTTTGTTCATTCCATTATTTTTGGTGCGTTCTTTACACGGTTTCCATGGCCAGTTTGAATTTTATTTTGTTGTCTAATGGAAATAAAATTCAAAAAATTGAAATAAATTGTATTCAAATGTTTCCATAATATATAATTATACCATAAATCATTTTTTATCATATATGTTGATGTGTCATTAGATATAACATTAATGATGTTTGTTTATGTCATTTTTTCAGGTTACGCGATAATCATGAACATGTTTCAATATATAATTTATTTTTATGAAAATAAGTTCATAAAAGAACATATAATAGGTTAATAAATACAAACTATATTATGTTTGAACCATTAAAATGATTTTATGATCATATTTGAAGGATTTAATAGATATTCCAACACATTGTCCTTGGTTTTGGTTAATCGGCACATCGAGGGCAGTGTTTTTATTTTTAGAACTAGAGGGAGAGAAGTGCAAGGATGATAAAGAATAATTTATATAAACATGATAATATAAGGAATATATAATATTATATATATTTAATACCACCTGGATAATTTAGGAAAGGGATTACTAGAAAAGAAATGATTTGGAAAGAAAACACATGAAAAAAGAAGAGGATTCTTACTTTATAATCTCTTCTTCTTGAGATCCTCTTTAATGCCTTTGGTTGTGGATTATTTGTGAAATAATAAGCTCAAGGACATGGGGAATATCCATGGGGAGGGATTGAGGTAGAACGTAGTCCATGATAGAGGCTTGATTGGTGTTAGAGGAAGAGGTAAACGAGGGTCGTATATATAATGGAGGAGAGGAGGGATTTTACCTTATTTTAATATTTTTGTCCAAAATAATGAATAATAATAATTCATGGGATAGAAATAGTAACGAGATATTGTAAGTTAGAAAAAATTTGTCTTACATTAGTCATTATGTGATAAATATTCAATTGAACTGATAATTTGTATATATCATATTTTAACGTATATAATTATTCAACAAAAATTCTTGAATTTCTGAATAATCCCAAAAATTTAACCCTAACCATTTTTTGATGTGTATAAATAAAAAATTTAATCCATGTTTTGAAAATAATTTCCTAATTATAATTAATTAAATTTTTAAATAAAATCATAATTTATTCAAAAATAACAATTTTAAATCTATAACTCAATTTTTAACATCTTGGAAAATTAAACAAACCTCTATTATCATAAATCCATAAGAAAATAAATTAATAATACTATTTACTATTCATTAGGGTCATATTACCATTCAAATTACTATTCAAAAGGGTATTTTACTATTCACCAAAAAATCATGTTGGTTCTATTATACTCCAAATAACATAGTGATCACAATTGTAGATGACCATTATTCGAAATTCAAAAAATGATGGAGAAACAATATACTTAAAGGGTAGTTTTAAATATCTACGTAAATAAAAGTTTCAGGAATTTCAATTTTTTTAAACCTTGGGGTGTTACAGAACTCGTACTTTCACTTTACTAAACAATTTAACAAGTGAAGTTTTGGAAAATCTTACACTCTATTATGACTATAGCCCACACAAATTTAGTGACGCAAGTAGGCATATAAATTTTTTGTTCTTTGGTGTGAATCATAATGTTGTTCCTCCAAATCCTCTAAAAAATGACATTGGATTACCTTTCCCAAATCCAATTTCTATTTTCTTTCCTTTCAAGATATACCCACTTCCTTGTTATGTGGTATAGTGCATGTACCAAGGACCATAAAATTGTTCAAAGAATATTGAGTCAGACAAACCATTAACCTTTAATCCTAAGATCAAAATGTACCTTTTTGAATCCTGCCATTCTAAAAAATCTGAACAACACAATCAACCAGCGCCTAACCCACTACACCATCAAAATACCCACCTAGTAATTATGGGGGAGCACTCGATGCGTCATGGTAGGACTATCATCGAGTGTGCATTTCCATCACTCCATGGTGGAACTCCAAGCAAAGTGTATCCCCTATTAAATTTTATTCCTTCAAAAAATAACCTAGACCCATTCATGTGATCCAAAACCAGGGGAAATTCAATGGACATCAGAGCGAAGATCCTCATGATCACATTTCCCACTTCCTTGATGTTTTCGCAACCCTTCGCGACTAGGGAGTCTCTTTAAGCACAATCAGACTGTGTATCTTCCCATTCTCTATATGAGATAGAGCTAAGGATCATCATGAAATTTAATCTTCTAACTCAATCACAACATGGGATGATCTATCCAAGATGTTCTTGGATAAATAATTTCCACTCATTAGTACATGGAAGGTCTAGAACGACATTCATAACATCTCTCAAAAGGATGGAGAATATTCATGGGAAGTATGGGAATGATTCAAGGAGTTGATGAACAAGTTTCCACACCATGTATTAGACATGTAGATTAAGATAGAAATGTTCTAACAAGGACTCAAAAAAGGCACATGATCTTTCATCAATGTAGTCATTAAGGGATGAATGATGTCCAAAAAACCCTAATCCTAGATATTTATTCTTGATGAAGTTTCTATCAATGCATTCTTGTGGAAATGTGATGATGGACCACATCGGCATGGTATCCACCAGGTGAATGGAAACAAAAAGTTAGTAGATCAAGTCAAAGCAATCATGAAGAAGATAAAATCACTTGAAATTCCTACTGCACAACTCCTACCTACTTCCATAATGGAGATACATTCATATGAGATTTGAGGGTGCCACATATTTACCAAAATTAAAAGGTAGGAGTTAAAGGCCAATAGGATTTTAATTATATAAATTACAATCAACAGAACCCACATTTTCAATGGAAAAAAAATATTAACAGTATAGGCGTGCTTAGAAAAAACCTCAGAACAACCAAGGATATTATCTATAGTTATGTGGCCAAGAACCATTTCAGAATAATATACTACCATGGTATGCACCTATTAATACATTCCCAAGAACACAACAACATAAGTAACAAAAACCCTTCCAACAAATAGCTCAATGTTAATTCCAACCTTCTATGTCTAGACCTCCACAACAACTTACCCCTCCTCAATGTAACTTTGAAAACATCGTAGATATTTTCCATTAAAAAATAATAATATAGAATAAAATATTAAGAAAAAAATACAACAATCTACAATGTGGAATTGTGAAGTTCAAAATGGCCAAATATTGATGATATTGTTAGTTGGATTACTAGGTTACCTACCTGGTAATAAAGAGATGTATGTAAGAGAGGAAGATAAAGTGTAAGTTTTGAGAAGAGGAATGATATTGGACATTCAATATCAATAAGAAGAGATGTATGGAAACCTGAAGAGTCTGTGAAAAAACTACCAGTAAATGAAGAAGTTTAGAAAACCACCCCTCAAGAATTATCACCATCTGAATGTGACCAAAATCTTAAAAAACCAATGTAACCCACTTATGTTTCTCCACTACCATAAAATACAACTATTAATTTCCAATAAATATAAAGAAAATTCCAAAAAGAGGCACAATACAATATGGTCCTAGAAAAATACAAGCAACTGCACATCAATATACAAATTGAAGAATTCATTTCCCTGATGTTAGTTCATGAATTATTTATCAAGAATATATCATCCAAGAAAAGTAAAATATAATATATTCAGGTCATATCATTAAATGAACAAGGATTTTCTATTGTGTAGTATAAAATCCCACAAAAAATGAGATTTCCTAGATGTTTTTCAATCACATATGCTATTGGAGAATGCATGTTTGGTATAGCTATGTAAAATCTTATAGAAAAAATTAACATAATTCCATTGAGTGTATTCTACAATATAGGAATACAAGACCTCTAAACAACTAGAGTAGCATTGCAACTCATCCACTGATTAGTGAAGTACTCCTGGGGCATTCTTTAATATGTATTAGTTTATTTTATAAAATTCAAATTTCTAGCTGAATTCCTTATTTTGGACATGGATGATGATGGTGACATTCCCATTATACTTGGAAGACAGTTCATTTAAATATGAAATGATTTGATTAATGCGAATCAAAGACGTATGATCTTCCAAGTTGGAGATGAAAATATAGTTTTCAATATGGTTAAAGATTACTAATAATCAGCTGATGTTATTTATTATAACACCATCTCTGTTACTTAAGAAGAAGATGAGTACATTGAAACTGATGAAGAAAGTCAAGAGTCACACTCAGTGAAGGAAGAATTGTATGATTTTGTGTATGTAAGAATTGTTAAACCTATCACTAGGGATATTTTTCCACTTTTCATCTCATCCATCATTAAAAAAAATATGGATATAAAACCATTACTCAGTAATCTTAGGTACTCATACATAAGAGTGTCAACCACTCTAATAGTTATTATCAACATTTAACTTTCTCAAGGACACGAAGGAAATTAGTTTTTGTTTTGATGATACATAAGTAGCCGATCTCTTAGGAAGTTCAAGACATCCAATGAATCAATCCTACTTGATTAACTCACATGATTATACTAGATGAAGATGCAAAGGAAAAATACAAACCTAAATGGTGGCTCACACCACTTATGAAGAAAGTCCTTAAAAATTAAATGATGAAACTCTTGAAAATGGGAATAATATTTTCCATATCTGATAGGGAATGCTTAATCCCCCTAAAATCATTCATAAGAAATGAGAACTCACTAGAGAGATAACTAATGAAAAAAAATTGATTTCAATACACAACATAGATAGATGGAGAGTCTGTGTAGATTACAGATGCATGAATTCATCAACTTGGAAGGATAATTTTCCCATACCATTCATGGATCAAATTAGGGAAAGGATTATGAGACCTGAATTATACTTTTTCCTAGATTGATACGTAGGATACAACTAAACTATTTTTTATCCTGCTGATTACCTATGAAACCACATTCACAAGATGATTTGGTACTTTTTTCGTCATGTTAATTTCATTTGGAATGGGCAATGCTTCAACAACATTTCAGAGATTCCTAACACATATATTCCATGACATGGCTGATGAATTCATAATGGATGACTTCTAAGTCTATGTAAGATCATTTGGGTATTGTTTAATATATTTTAAATTAATCTAATACCATTGTGAAGAACAATTCCTAGTCATGAATTGGAAAAAATGAAATTTTATTGTCAAAGGAGGAATAGTCCTCGGAAATAAAATCTAAAGAGAATTCATAGAAGTTGATCCAAACAAAATAAAGTTCATCATGCATTTACCCAAACCATCAACAATAAAGGGTATAATAAGATTTTTATGCCATGCCAAATTTTATAGGCGGTTCGAAAAATACATTAGAAAGGTTTCCCATAAATTAATGCTCTTATAGTAAAAACAATTCCCTTTAAAATTCACAAGGGAATGTCAGAATTAATTTTGAATGTTGAAAACAAGCCTGATAATAGTCCAAGTCATCATTTCACCCAATTGGGATACGTAATTTGAGTTAATTTATGATGGAAATGACTATTCTGTTGGTGTTGTGTTAGTACAGAGAATTAATCACATCCATTGTCCCATCTATTATGTAAGACACATACTAAGTAAATCATAAGTCAACTACACGACTGTAGAGAATGAACACTTAGCAGTTGTATATGGCTTTGTGAAATTCCTTTCCTATCTAGTTTTGTCCAATGTGAGTGTACGTACTAATCACATTACCCTAAGATACAGGAAAAATAAGTAGGATGTCAAACCATGGATGATATGGTGGATCCTATTTCTTTAAGTGTTTGATATTGTAATGAAGGAAACAAAAGGCATAAAAAATGTGATTTCTTACCATCTATCCCAACTTCCCCTGTCATTCCTTAAGGAAATGAGGAGGTTGACATTGAAGTAGATTTTCTTGATGAAACCCTTTTGTCATTGAGGTTCAACAATTGATTTCTGATATTTCCAATTATCTTTATATGGTATGCAGTCACCAATACCTCTCATATTAAAAAAGGATTTTTTCGTATGATTCAAAACATTTATATTGGGTTAACCATTACATGTCAAACATTGTGTTGATGGATTTATATGGTATTACATCCATGAAATTCGAATCCAGATCATAATAGAAATGTTTCATACATCACTAGATGGAAGTCATCATGGACTCGAGCGCATAAAAAAATAATATAATGTGATCTTTTATGGACCATGATACACAAAGAGGTAAGGAAATTATTTGAATTATGTGATATATGTTAGTGGATGGAAACATTAAAAAAGGGAATGAGTTAGCACAAAATCCCATAGTGGACATTTAAATATTCAACATTTGGGGTATATAATTCTTAGTCCCAATCCCCACTTCATATTGAATCTCTTATATTATGATTGGAATTGACTATGTCTCAATGGGTTAAAATAAGTTCATAAGAAACACTAAAACTGGTAATGAACTTTCTAAAAAAATGTGTTTAAAATATTATGATTTCCAAGATTAATTTTTAGAAATAAAGGAAAACATTTCCTAAACCATCATGTGAATGGATTGCAAGAGTAATATAGAATCTGATACAATATAAGAAATCCCTACCACCAATGAACAAGAGGGAAAGTAGAATTGACAAATAGGGACATCATGAAATTTTCTGAAATGAATTTAAATTCAAGCTAAAGTCACTGGAGTCTAAAGCAAGATGATTCACTATGGGAATACCAAACTGAATAAAAAACAACCATATAAACATCATATTTCAGAATGGTTTACAAAAAACCATTTCATTGTCCATTTGATCTACAACATCTTTAATTTTGAGAGATTATGTAATGGAATTTTGATTTTGGGAATAATGTTGAAGCTTGGATGGTGATGTTAAATTAATTAAAAGAGATCAGGTGGGATTACTATGACAGTTCCATAATCTATACGTTTAAAAATTTAAATGGAATGATTAACGCATTGATAGGTGTAGATTTTAACATGGGAATACGGTACTTCTATTTAACTCTAGATTGAAACTATTCCCTTGTTAGCTGAAATCTCGATGGTCAACCCCACTTGATATAATTATAGTATTTCCTTATGGGACCATATAAATTTAGTGAGAGGGTGGAACCTAAATCAAGGTGAATGTTCAAAGGCTGTAAATATTCCATTAACCCTACCGGGAAAGTTGTGTCAACATCTACAAGTTCAATTGATCCTAAATTTATTTAATATCTCGATGTTACAAGTAATTCTCACTAGGAGGCAACCCAGGGTATGATATCTCTAACTAGGATAGATTAGCCAATCCTTAGAATTTTTTTGGATAATATTTAATATAGATTTTGGGGGTTAATGGTGTTTTCAATAATAAAATAAAATAAAATCCTGTAATGCATCATGTAACCAAATTACATGGCATGTAACCTTTCTTCCAAAAATTCATATTATTACACCGATACACAACGTGAACCACTATTACACATCGTGTAGTTCTTCATGTATGCTTTTGAAAATATTTAGTGATGGAACCCTAGGTTCCTGAACCACACCCCCATCCCCTCACTCACATGACCCCTTCCACTTCACCTCCATCGTCGCAACCTCCTACTCTCGGTCGCACAGACACACACCGTCGCACCCTCCTACTCTCTCCTCTACCCAACCAAACATTTCATACTCTCATGAACTATGACCTCTACCTTCTCTTGGCCATGGAAGAACCCACCCCAGGACACCCACCTTTTATTGGTTTGGCCTGAACCAAGAGGTATCAACATTTTTACTTGTCATCCGATCGTGATGAGAAACTTCATTTGAAGCAAGCATGTGGCACCACTTTTACAACCCCTTTTGTACCTCCTTCATTTCCTACAACTATTCATGATACAACATCTACCCATATCAAACCCTCCTCCACCTATGAGTACTCCTCAAGTGATGAAAAACACCCCCTACACCGTATACTTTTATTATCTAACCCAAAGAACTGGGTAAAATCATCAGGCTGTAAGAAAACTGTTGCAGACAAACAAATCCTTTGAATTTATTATACTAGCAAGGATAAACATCAGCGATGATTTCATCAACCTCTTTGATACACTCGATGAAAACTAATTTTTCAAGGTTTTTGAGGATACCTACAAGGATATTTTTATAGAGTTCCTCTCAATGTCTGTGATATCCAAGGATAACCTTCGGTTTTTCATAGGTAGATTGCCCCACAATATTTCCTTCACTATGTTTTTCATAGGGAAAAATATTAATACAAAAGAGTTTTATACATCATTGTTATTAACTAAACATCTTCTAGAGACACACTAAGATGATTCGTAGCATCACTAGGAGATGATTTCCTGAGACCCTCAGTTTCCCCATGACATTCAGATTAAAAAATATCCCCAGCTGTGGAGACTAGATCTATGAATTCTAAATCGATCAATGACACATGGATGGTTCGAAAAGGTTTAGTCACATGGCAGTGTCATCGTGATATATGTCTTATACTTGAATCTTCCACGGGCGGTCCACTTGTCAACATGGATATTCAGTTTTCTCATTATTACAAGGCCCATGCGCAATAGACTCACATGACATTGATGGGAGGATAATTCATTACTCAGCTATCTCAACACCTCTATGTTTTGATGCAACCCTACCAATTACATCCCATGGACACATTGTGTTTATTTATTTATTATGGAGGCATAAAATGATGGTTTTAGTGAAGGATGATGATTTATTCCACTGGGAACCACACATACCTGAGGCTGCACAACCAGCAGAGGCACCTCCACTAGCAATAACAGATGATCCAATTGATCCATCAACCACTTCTACACCTACCCCAGCCAGTCATCCTCCTACATCTAATACATCAACTTATATACCTCCACCCACCCATCCTACTCTAAAAGAAATTAGAGCTACACTAGTGAATCCTGGTAAACCTACACCAAATTTCCACTCATTGTCATCTTCCATTAATCGAATATTCAGAGTTCACAACTCCACCACTAGCAGCCTCTTTCATCCCCTCTACTTCTACCATTACCACATCACCCATAGCCCACCCTAACCTAGAAATAAATCTTACTAATCCTACAGCCAAACATGAGTACTTAGTTGAGTAGGCATACTGGGGAAAAGTTTTTTCCACTGATACATACAGATTGGTACCTTTAATCATCCCAACTGCTAGACCCACGACCTCTTTATGAATCTAGACCTCTGCACCACCAACTCCATCCCATGTATAATGAAATACTACTCCAACATATGTTGTTGATACACCGACTCCATCTACCACTACATAAACTAATCAAGACCAACATCATTCATCACCATCCATGGATAATTTGACAATGGATGCGATTTTTTGTCCCGATGCATAGTCGGCCATTATGATTCATTTTTGGGATCACTACGTTTTGTGATAGGGATTGTCATTTTATTTTTTCATCTGTGTATGCCCTCATTATTGTACTGATCATTTAAAGATAAGTGTAAATTTATTTTTTCCTTATTCTTACTTGAAATTATTTTCATTTCATTCAATTTTTTGATATCCCTTCCTAGCTTCCCTATATCATCCATTAGTTATCAATGGACCCATTTATCAATCTATTCGGGTCTAGAGGGTGACCCAACATGTCATAGAAATAGAACACATCTTTAATAACTATCTATAGAGATCCATGCATAGTATTATCCATCTAGAGAAATGATTATATTCCCACCATTAGATTCATGATACTGCTACACTTAAAGTAGTCAATTCGGCAATGAGAACCCATGTGTTGAAGGACACTACCACCAGTAGCTGTAAATGAATGTGGAGAAACTGAGGCAATGGACCCCACTACTAGATGTTTTAGTCCATCCATTTGGATGAATACATCGGTGTTAGCACTTTATAGGAGGAAACCCATATTTCATTGTATTCTAGATTGAGTGATCAGGCTTGAATACAGTTACCTTTTCACATTTTACTATAAAACTGCTTATTCAACTTTTATCAATGTTTTAAACATATGGAATAATTGTTCATCTAGTGTAAGAATTGTCTTCTAATCAATTTTTACGTGCCCTGGAATTATGAAATTACATCCCATGTTCCCTCATAATATGCTATTTAGTACATGGGGATCCCGATTACCTAAATTTTCCAATGATCAAAATACAATTTATTTTAACTCTCCGTTGTATGTTATAATACACCCATAAAAATTCCATGGAAAGGACAGATACTATCACCATCTAAGTGTATGGGAGTTTCACGTGCTTTTCCCTTTTGATACACTTGAATTATTTTCTGTTCTCACATATATAGGAGAATATATTCAAATCGTATGTATGTTTTAAAACTAAAAAATATTATTACCATTTAAATAAATTAAAAATTTTAGTTATAATTGAAAGAATAAATTTTTTGTATATGTTTATATTTTTAGAATGATTACTGAGATTATAGGTTTAATTAAAATTTAAATTTTTTGAATCTATGGTTAATTGACTTATTACATAGTTTTATACCCATTTTGATTGCTAGTTTCTTTGGTTATTACCATTTACTGAGAGGACTCTAAGAACAAAATGGAATATTATTTTAAGAGCATATATCTTCAGTGTTACTTGGGACATATAAATCTATTAAAACTTGCATTGAGATATTGTTAAGGCTATAAATGAAGAAGGGAAATTTTAATATGATTTGGGAAATATTTTTTGATCCACTATTTTGTACGAACAACCTGACATCTTTCAACTGTTATCCCATAATTTCCATGAATGTCATTATAAGATGAATCTATTCTAAACCAATTTTCCCTTTCCTACCCTTCTCCTTATATAAAGAATGATTTTAACATAAAACAAGTGTGGGGGAGAAATTAAGATTTTTGGGATGGTTTTACAAAATATATTTATTAAGTTACTCATCAGAATATTTGGTTGCAATACATTTATAATTTGATTCCTTTCACTCGTATTCTATTCCGTTTCAAAATTCAAAATAAAATGAAAATATACATGGGTTGTGTATTAATAAGGTCAAAAATAACTGTTTCTAGACTGATGAATCCCTTAAAGAATCAAATGTGGTTAGGGGATGAATATATGATCTAAACTAGAAAATAATTTCAAAAAAAATACAGAAGAAAAAGTAATGGAATAGGACACCCTTTTTATCACAAACATGATATATACATCCATCACTAACTTCTAGGAGACCAGAATTTATTAGCTAGGAGTAGTAATTATATTACACTTGTCTTGACATTCATGCATTTTACATTAGTTCTTAACCTACTTTTGATCTTTAATTTCAATCTTTACCCACCTACCCATAGCCTCATAGTAATTTAAACCCAATTTCTAAAGCCCTAATGATTAATTATTGTACTTATCATTACAAAGTGGAGACGATAAATCCAATGAAATCATATGGTTAGGGGAATGTAATCTGGGTAAGATAATAACCCCAATTTCATTTTACCCTGAGTGATGAGTGAAAATTCATTAAAAGGTAGATTAAAAATGGGTATAGAACATATGTAACTGTTATGAGATTGAAATTAAAAGAATATAATTTATTTAAAGAAATGATCAAGGTGGCATGACTGATATTCCATACCGGGTTGATTATAGAGACTAACCTTCTTCTCTTACACTTAGTTTTATTTTCCAGGATGTAATGAATGTTTCCAATTTATAAAATTTCTTACTTTTTCGAAATCACTAATGATTTACTTTTCTAGGTGTAAAATAAATTGGTCATGTATGGGGGAATTTGATACTAAAAAATCATATATACTTTTTTCATTCAATTAAGGATATTAAATGATAAATTCAATAATGAACTTGGTTTAGGAAGAATTTGGTATGAAAAAGGGTACTATATTTTCAACGAAAGAAATAGTGAAAAGTGATGATTTTACTATAACACATCACGAAACTTATATTCACATCATGTAATAGTTTCACTTGAGATTCTTGACTTCATAAAACAAGCCATGATAGAGGTCATGGTGTTCAGGAGTTGAAAATCCATTTAATGTTGTGAGTGTAAGATACACGTTGTGAACAACTTGAATGAGAAATCCACTCAGAAGATACACCTGGAAAGAAGATATATGTCATGGGAAAAGGATTCATGTCATGAAAGCGATCAAACATTCCAACCACGAGTGAGATATACATGAGATACACAGAGATATTGAAGCCTCATCGATTCACACGAATTCAGAATTATTAGACTTTAATCTCATTACATGTCATGTAATTTTTCGGCTATAAATAATGGACCTGACTAGTGAATTTGAAAGGGAGCGCTAGATCCAGGAAGAAAATGTCACTCTTAGAAGAGTATTTTTGTCTTTTATTTCCTGTCATTTTTTCCTCTTTGTTTACGCAACTATAATTTATAAATATCTTTATCTCTTTAATTATTTTTAATAAAAAATCATTGTATAATGTTTATCATCTTCGCCTTCACCCATTTTTAACATCATCACCCCTATTCATCAATCATTAGAGAAGTTTTGTGAATTTATTCCTGCTTTCATTATCAAGAAAATATTTAATTGCATTGTGATTTACAATTATTCAATCCCGATTTCATATTCATCCCCTTAAGTGACTCGGAATTAATTCCATGGTTGTGATATTTTTAAATTAAATAATTCTTAGCAATAACATAATGGTTTTAATTAGTTATTTTTTCCATCACCATATTCCATGAGTGGATAAAACAACTCTGGTTAGGGGTTGATAGTAGGTGTATCTGATATTTAATAAAATCATTAATTCTCTACATGGTATCGTAATGAATTAGTAATCTGGATAAACAAAAAACTCCTATTCTATTCAATTGAAAATACCTGACTATATGATAATCAAGTGAAGGAACCTATCTAGATTGGAGTAGAATAGGTTATGATAAATAGACTAAAATACCTTATTCCCTTATAGTCAATCATAATGCTTCTAAGTTGTTACTATTTATTGATCAAGAAATTGTTTACCACCCAGGTACAACTATTTGATTTGACCATAATCATGTAGTGATCTTCGCTTGCTTCACAGCCTAAAACTTAGGATACTACCATGTTAAATCCAAATATAACCTATTCTGTAGATACCTAAAATTGACCATAATCCCTATCTCATTATTGATGAAACCATCAACAATCATAGATATATTATTTTAATAATTGAAGAAAACTAGAACAGAATCCTACCACAAAGGGTCATAACCCCCGGAACCTTAAGAAGCCCATTACACTTTTTATGGGATCAAATTTGGACATTCACTATGATATGACTTATAAACAGTGTTATTTGGAAAAACCTAACTATTTTTAATCTGACTGAAACCCTTGTGAATTCAACTATGCGAGCGGTCTCATCAGGTGAACATTGTTAAATTATGAGGAAATGAACTAAAATATCATAAAACCCTATCTCTAAATATGTTTACGAGGGATTTATTTGAATAAAACAAATCTCATTCCTATTTTTCCATGTTTAATAAATATTCTATTAAATTGAAATTCCATTCATTAAGAATTATACATTTAAATCAATTCCACCACATCTCACCTATAAAAGGTCCCATGTACTACTACTTCCAACCCACATAAAAAATCCAAATTACTCAATATTGTATAACATATTTATTCCCTTAATAATCCTATATAACATTTTGTTGAATCTATCCTAATGAGAATGCTCTAACTCATATTAATCCAAGAAGTTTTCTAACATGAAATATAATTTCTTCATTACTAGTAATAAATTTTATTCATTTCTCATTTATATTATTAATAAATATCATATAAATAATTTTTTATATCATTTAAATCGTATAAATAATATCAATATATTTCATTAATGATGTTAATATAAAAAAAATCATTTCATGAAAATATTCAATTATTGATTATAACATGTTATTATTTGGGTAATATTATCAACCTAAATTAAAGATGAAGTGAATTTAAATCAGGGATGGTTATGGAAAATTAATTACAATTAATACAAAATATTAAAAATTATATATTTTTTGGGTATTAATTATAATAATAATATTTAACTCACTATTAATATACCAACATCAATTTGTTAAAATTTATTGAAATACGAGTTCCCTAAGTTTTATCTTGGAGAACCATACTAGAAACTCATATTGAATGAACCTAAAACATCATAAAGCTTTATAGAACATATATTATAGTATCATTACCATTATAAAGATGAAGAAATAATGAACATGGAATAATTATTCAAACCATTGTACAAAAATAGTCATAGAATTTTTGAAAGCACCGATAATTGATAATCAATATAAATTAAAAATAAGTAATAAATTGGTAAAATATGATATAAAATATAAATTAAAAAATTAATAATCATAAATAAAATAATTATAAAAAATATTATTGGGTGTTATTTTTTTATAAATGATGTTAGAGAACCTTGGAATAAGAAATAATCCAATGTAATGATTTTCTTATCTAATTTTACTCTCATTGTGATATGTTCTTGATTCACCACTTTTTTTATTTATGTGGTATATATACAATCTAATGAATTTATTATTATATATTATTTATTTAATAAATGGGATCCAAAAATTCTAATAATTTTTCTTCCTTCCAATTAATTTTGTTTACAAATTTTAAAAATTCGTAATGGTTTTCTTTCCATCCTCACTTTGAATTCATGATTGTTGATAACTAAGTTTCAATATAGAGAGATTGTATGATATTTCTATCCCAAAACCAATATAAATTTTTATAGAATATATATTTATTGGATTTGTGTGTCTTAATAATATTTAAACATCCTTGGGTTAATAATCTATTTGATAGGATGTTTGTTAGTATAGCTAACCTTATCTTTAATTTTCACTTAGGAATCTTCCTCCTCCATCTATATATTAATTATATTTTTTCATGGATTATTTTAAATAAAATTTTGTTATTTCATAAGGTCACATTCAATTTTACATAAAAATATTTTTAATATATTGAATGTAATATTTTTATATGTTTTTTATAAGGGATATTTTCTTTTTACAATAACATTCTTTCAAAAATAGTGAAATGAATTTTCTTTTTTCAAATTTTCTAAAAGAATGAAATTTCTTTAGCTCTTTTTCAGTTTTCTTTATTAATATACCGTTGAATATTTTAACAAGTTTCTAATGTTATTTATATTCAGAGTTTTTATATATTATTTTATTTTGAAATAATAGGTATCAAAAATAAATTAGATTTCTCCATATTTCCAAATAATTATTATAATGATTTTATAATAGTCTTCTTCAACAAATGAAATATCATTTAATATTTATTGTGCATCACTTGGGATATGTGTTAATTATTCCATCCAACTTCTTTCTTTAGATAAGGCATAAAAATTTCGTATGGATGAATTCATGAAACTAGTTTCTTTCACACTGGTTAATTATGATATAATGGAATGAATTTTTTTTCCATATGTATGGTTTTAAAATATGTGATTAGTGGATCTGTTATAAACTCTCAATAAATTTTGTAAGGATTTATTTCTCATGAGATAATGTGTAGTGTATAAAAATTATTTTAGTTAGATTGGTTCACAAATTATATCATGGAAATGATTCCAAATATATTTATTCATTAATTTTATATTAAAATGATTTTGGATAGATTAATTCAAAAGTATATATATAAACATTATTATAGGTATATTATATCACAAGATTTCACATTGACATGATTTCAGATATCATTGACAACATGTTTATGTATGTAATTTATTGAAGATAAATTAGATCAATTTCATCGATGTAATTGATTATGGTTATACTTTTTCATATCTTTTTGTGTATATAAATTATGGAAGATAGATTTTTTTCACAAGTTTTAATGTTGAAATGATTTCATGTATCTATGTTTAGAAGATTGTGGGTAGACAAGATTGAAGTTAGAAATGTTCATAATATTATTCTTTCCTCTTCATATTTATATACCACATTATTATTCCAATATCATGTTATCATGATTATCAGTTCATGTTTCCAATTTACTATTACTCATGTCTTATAATATTACAAAATATTTATGATAAGGATCATAATTAATGATCTATGTTCTTTTGGGTATGATTCTATTCTTTTTTATTTCTATAAACATTATATAGGATTAAAACCCCCAAAAATATATTATACTCACTCATGGAAACAAAAATGACCCTATTATCCCACATCCTCTGTTTAATTTTTTTAATTTGTAACTAGATACTAGTGATCGTAAACCTAGGGAAGAAATCGTTCAGTAGTCTTGGAAAACTAGATACATTATTTAATCTAGAATAATATTTGAAAATATTATATAAAAAATATTTTATTTGATAAAATTATTATCACCAATAGAATATAATTACATAAAAATCATAATACACTTCTTATAATCATCATGGAAATAAAACTAAGGAGTGAACTCAGAGTCTTTATAAGGGAATTTATCCAGTGGAATGTATCAAAGAATAAATAATGAATGAATAATATGGAAGGAATAAATGATGATAAAATAATTGAACATAAATAATAACAAATTATTAAAAATCATTCATCGATAACATAAAAAATATAATAATAACTTGGATAAATATTACATATTTCATAATGATGGAATACATAATTGAAGACATATTAAACTGACCATCCATGGCTTATGCTAAGATATATTATATAACCAGGTAAGGCCTATACCGAATTCCCAAACTATTTATCTCATGATAAATACTAATGAATCCATGTGATATAAAATTGAAGGCCCCATCAATCACCAAATAATCCCACATAAATCATTATATTACTAAAAAATACTAATTAATCTATATTCCATAATAATCAATAACTATCTTTAGAAGAATTATCCTTTATGATGTCAATAATTTCTCAAGTAAAAATGATAACAATACATATATAGAAATATTGTGGATGGAATCACTATTTTATATCCTCAATAAAGCATAATATTATTCAATATATGTTTCCATAGATGAAAATCCATTTAATAAACCATTTATGCATTTATTGAGAGAAATACCAATTTCATATTGAAATCACTTATTTAGAATTTATAATTTTCCAAATATTAGAAGAATTTTTTATCTATAAAATAAAAATGGGAATTTGTTTAAAAATATTCAAATAAAATAATATTCATTATGTTGAGAAAAATTTATAACGTGCTTCGTGTCAAAATATTGATTTCATTTACATATTCAGTAAAAAGTGCTTTATTCAGAAAATCATAAAAAGCTTAGTTTATTTATTTTTATATAAAGGTCAAAATATTAAAATTTAATTTAAAAAATCATTTTAGGAAATAAAAAATATTTTTTAAAACACATTAAGGAAAATATTTTCTTAGCAGTATAATATTCATGATTTAATTTAAATACACTCTTATTTTTCCTTTAAAACACTATTTTGGTCTTTTTGAGTACCAAAGAAGGTAACAATGAAACTAATTAATGACGTTCCAAAAAAATTACATACGATATGAAAACGTATGAGGTTTAATATTTATAGATTATATAATTCCCCCAATTAAAATTAAAGCATAATTAGTATCGAATTAAGATGATATTGTGAAATAAACTGTTAGATTTCGTTTGAATTACATTGTATGTGATTTTACCCACTTTTGTAATAAAGTAAATGTTTTTATAATTATAAAATATAAAAATATACATAATTATAATATAATATAATATCCAATTATAACATTTTAATATAAATTAATTAATAATTGTTTATAAAAATCCTTATTTTTGAGTGTTTAATGTTTCGTTTTTCTTATATGGTTCATCTTGGAAGATTCATTCCTTTAATATTGATCAATATTACATAATATTAATAATTATAATCCTTATATAAATATCATTATATTCATTATATAAATATTTTTAGTTATACTTGAATGTAATTTAATAAAAATGAATCACATTACTTCTTAGAGGTGGTATTCCTAATGTATGCACGAGAGACATTATCATTTTTAATGAGAAAAATGGTAAGAAGGTAAATAATATATTATATTAAAATAATACAAATTATTTCATAAATACAATATATAATCATTTTTACAACCTTTATAACAAATCATTTAAATTGGCATTGTTAAATGAATAATAACATTACGTGGAGATTCTAAGTCGTACGTATGAACAATCGAGTTTTTCATTTTCTATAGAATTAAAAGGAGATGAATATGGGTTATCATAATAAAATTATAATATTTCATTATATGATATAAATTTATATTTTTATATGATCTAGGATATAGAATATTTGGAATAGGTATAAGGGGAAATAAAATAAAAATATTTGGTTAAAGGTTATACCACTTTTTTAGAAAACATACTTTGGCTTACACCTTAAGAATTATTGTTTGGACTATTAACTATGAAAAATAATCTAAATTATGTGGGGGAAATGTTTTATGGAAATTGGGTAGGTATTTTTAGATATAATAGGATCAATTGGAGTTAAAAATTGATGAAATGTTGTTATATTTTATAGGTGATGGAAATGAAAAATTTGGAATGACATAAAATATTTTAATAATATAAAATTATTTTATTGATAAATATTGACTGAAAATGTTAAATAATAAAAAATTAATTATTATAATTCTAAAATAAAAAATCTTATTTTTATACATGTTTGAGTTGAATTTATACCCTTACCTCTTAGTGTAACCGACAATAAACCTGTTTTATGCCTAATGGTGATAACACATTTGTCTTATTTTTTCATTTTATTTTGAAAACAATTTAGTATAATTTAATATATTATATTAATAATTATTATTAAAAATATTTAATAGATTTAAAAAAATATATTTTTTCATAATTCTGAAAATTTTCATTAACTAATTTTTATTATTTGGGCCCAAAACACAACAAAATCATTTTTTTGAAAAATTCATGTTCTATGCATAAAAATGATTTCAAGTAAAAATAATGTAAAATTATGATCCAAATAGATTTAGTTAAATGATTATAAATCAAATAGATTTTTTTTACATTGACCATAATAAATAACCATGTAAATACTTGATTGAGATAAAATAATTAAAAACTATTATTATTTGGACAAAATAATTTCTTAAATTTATTAAATGTAAAATAACTTTTATTATGTTAAAAATTATATCATTATATTAATTATATTAATTATTATAAACATATTTGTTATATTAAAAATAATTCATCATCTTTTATTTTATTATTATATCATGATAATTTAAAAAAATTAGTAGTTTTGAAAAATTCTTAATATTCATTATTCACCAAAAATCAATTATTTCTAAAAAAACTAAAAAACTAACTCTCGGATAATATTGATATTAATAATTAAAAAATGGAATTTATTTCCTCAAAGTAACATCATAGAATTTTATAGTTTAGGGTTTAATCATATCATTGAATAAAACTATGTGTGGTGTGCTATTATTTCTCTTGAAAGAAAAGTTTAGTATAATAAATTGGGTGGTTACATTCTTCACTCCAAAAAATTCATCCTCAAGATTTCAAGAATTTCATAACATGAATATATTTTAGGGTCTATTCATCATAATTTCTTTACAATCACAAAACATCGCTACTATGTTATGATTTCTCCAAAGTACCTTTTTAATCGATGTTGTCTAATTCTTCAACAATTGTTAACAAGTGTCCATATTATAGGTAGGTGATTTATATATGATAAAATGGGTTCCATGTATTTTTCATATTAGGTGATATTTTTGATTTGATCTGGAATTTTCTTCCTCAATAAATAAATATTGAAAAAATCGCGATCATTAGAGAGTGTCAGTGGTAATTTTAAATGGAAAGCTACAGATCCTATAGTTTTTGAAATTTTAGAGGCCTGATATTCAAAATACATAATTTACATTTCTTTATAAACCTTATAACACCCTTACATAGAGATAATATGAATAAAAAATTACTCATACTTAAAATTTAGCATCCTTCCTCTAGTTTTCCCCATGACTCTTTTTCTTAATTTGACCTGCCTTAATACGATTTGGAATAGTATTCACTTTTTAAAGTGTATCCTCCATGATCTCTAGTCTTGAAACAGACTTTTTAAAACTTCATCCCTACAAGGTGGAGAAAAAATCCACTTTTTTATAAAGTACTTCATTTCGTTCCATTTAAATTATTTAATGAAAGATATTATTCTAAATGAATAAAACTGTGGTTAAATACTAATCCAACATAACTTTAATTTAATTTTATGATGATGTAAACATGTATTATAATGTTTAAATAGTCCTTTAATATTTCCCCACAATTTAAGGATTCGTGGTTATGCTCAATTATAACTCCATGTCAAAAAACATCTAACATATCTTCTGTAATTTTGATATAAAACACATGTCATTATAAGATACAATAGAAATAGTTTTACCATGATGTCTCAAAAAATCATTAATTTAGATCCTTGTAAAGTGCTCAAAATGTATATCTTACCTTATGAAGTGGAAATCTGTGGGATCAATAAGGGGATTGAAGTTAAAACATATGACATCACTTTTTATTTTTATTCAATTGAAAATGTTTATAATAATTTCATCTCTTTTATGAAGAGGAGTAGGTGTAGGTTGGATGAATCCTTTAGGATGTTCTCTCTTATCCTTTAACTATTGAAAAAACAATCATCATGACACACAGTCATCAAGTTCAAATTTCCTATTATCCTATCCAAAACGCTCCTTCAATTGTCAATACATTTTAGTTCTTCCCTGGTATGTACAGAAATTCAACCTATGGATTTTATCTAATAATTCCCTTATAAACAAAGTGAAATATGAAACAGTTAACCAATTTCTAACTTATATAAAATATTTTTTATTAAAAAATATTCCAATATTCCATCGTTAAAAAATTTATTTTCTTTTATAAAATATTATCATCAAGCATGGAACTTTTTATCTTTTCTGATAAGGATGGTATGTCAATCGATTGTAAAAAGATTTATGAAACCCTTACTTAATAATTCATATATCTAACTTTAATAAGACCCTAATTAATGAATCATAATCAGTACCCATCTTATTTTGAACACCATGATCCTACCTACTAATCACAACAACTACCTTATTAGCCTTCCAATGGTGATAGTGTATTGAGAAATAATAATACTTAAATATATATAGCTATCTTATTTTCCTCATGTGGATATCTTTCAATGAAAACATGCATTTTAAAATATTTTTATTTTTATATATCTGAAATTTTTCATCACATAGTTAATACTTTAATATCATCAAGGAACAATTTTTTGTTTTGTACACAAGATCATGGGTTCTATAGTATTGTTCATGGATCGTTATCTTCGTGGATTCATATACAATAACATTATAATTATGTATAAGGAAAAATCCATGTTCTTTATTTTGTGTGTAACTATATATCAGAAATCCATTCCCTCTTAAGGGTAATATCAAAACTAGTACATTGATCAAACTCCAATATGATTTTTAAAAAACATTATTCACATATCTTATCCCATAATAATTTTAACCCTTTATGTGTCAACTTGGCTAATGAGTTTTTAAATAATGAATTGTTTCATACAAATCCTTGATAGTAACCTGCTAACCTATGAATACTACATTCCTCAATAATATTTGTTGTTAAATACCATTCCTTCTCTGTATTATTCTTTATTCGAATATATAATATTCAATCCTTTGATAAAATATGATAATTAAAAGAAACTTATTAATGATATAATTTATAATTTCTAAACACACTATATAACTACTTTTTTATAAGATTATTTAGTATTATTTGTAATTTAATGTTATGATATTTTAACCTTTTTTACTGAGATATCATTACAAAATCACACAATGAAATTATTAAGATTATCCTTGAACAATTTGTTCCTAAAATATATGAAATCAAAGGTTAGATTAGTCAATATAAATGACATTACAATATTATCATAATGTATATACCTCATTTGAAATATCATCTTTGAAATATATTCCTTCCTTACATGAAACTGATGGAACTGAAAATGAAGATCTATTTTAGAAAACATTGTTCTCATAGAAGTTGAAAAAAATATTTAATAATAAGTTGCATAAGATAAGTGTAATTCCTGATAATGTAATCGATTTCCTAATAATAAATAGAAAACCTCATAGTCTCATAATTTTTTCTCATAAATCTAACATGATCTATCTAAAGTGAAACACGTGGGTGTAAGAATCAGTTATTCGAAAACCCGTGCAGTTGATTCATTATCTGCACCATCTATACTTTTATATTATGTTGGAAGTATTAGATATAGTTTTTTTTCATGAATGAGTTCAATAGAAAACTCAAATTCATGTTTAGGTGGATATTTGAGTAGTTCTTTAAGAAACACATAAATAAATTCCATGAAAATGAAAATCTTATTTCCTTGGGTTACAATTCCCATATATAGTGTTAGTTTTCCCTTCATATCCAAGTATTTATTTAGGAGGATTTCTAGTAGTGGATCCAATGTTGATTCAGATGATTATGTATCTATTCCAAATATATGGAATTCCACATCCTCATCACAAGTCATGATATCTTTCTCTTAGTAACATATTTTTTTCATTATACATTTAAGAACCATCCATACAAATGATTATATTGATGTTTTATATAGTTATGATAACAATATTTTGGTATAAGGTAATTTTATTTTTTATAATGGGGATTTATTGGTATATCATTGTTTTAATAATATATCCTTTAGGTGTCTTGATTGATAACTCCATTTTTATCATTATAAAACATATTTACTTTTCTATAAAATCATGGATGATATAAAATAGTACATACATATATAATCAAATAAATAATTAGATAGCATGGAATTTATGATCATAGTATTTGACACAATTCCATAGGAAATTTTAATTTTGGATTAGTAATTGCATAATCTTAGACTTATCCCCAAGGCCTATTATGTGGTACGTTCCCTTGACATTTGGGGAATTGTTTTACATATATCCAAAAATAAAAATAGTTGAAGCACTATTATATGATGGATTCTCCATTATCCATTAATTTATGAACATGATCGAATTTATCTCTACATATAATGAAAAATCATGTTCCCTTCATACATGTACCAAAGAGTTTCTTTCCATAAGTTTCACAACCTGGACTTTCCCCCTTCAATTATTCCCCTGATCCATTTTTATCTTCATGAGGTGCTCAATCATTATATTTTTCAATTTCATTCCTTCGAATTCATTAGATGTAGAAAATTCATTTCCTACCCAGATATCACATGATACTATATTCACATATTGTGGGAATTTTTTAGAAACATATACTCTTTGAGGATTAAAATTATTCCATCAAAGAGATGGTCATTATTACACTTTGGATTAAATATGTATTCCAACACATTCCATTCCAACATAGTAATGTTTTATTTACAAAAAGAGTAATTTTACAATTATTTTTTTCATAGACACATGAATTGTCTCTTCATATCATCTAATTATTCAAGAGGAAAATTTCATTTCAATAAAACTACATTAAAATACTTAATCTCCATGGTCAATATTTTCTCCACATACATAGTTTTTTGTATAAATTACACCCATTGATTGTTATCTGATAAAATATTTTGAAAACCTTCTATATTTCATTAATTCAGTAAGATAAAATGATATTGTTTAGGGAACATAACCAATTTTGATACACTGATGGATTTTTGGTTCCAATGAATGATGGAGGTTTTTAACGACTGAAACGACCACAAATTGTCACATTGTAATGTAGATCAGTATGTTTATCAATATAAGAATGGTTGTTCGTAAATAATTGAGTCAAGTTCCCCAATATAGTTATATATTGGAAAACTCTAGCCCCATATCCTCTATTATTAACTTTAAATAGAGGGAAATCCCTAAATCCATTACATGAATTGATAGAGTTTCCATTTGTATTAGTCGAAAACAAATTTGAACAATGTAATACACTATATTGGATCATTAAATTATGAATCATATTGTATTATTCCTAAAATGGTGAAACACATAACATAAATTTAATATTTATGTATATTAAATATCTTAACCGTAATCTTAGTACCATTGGGAATATCATCAAATAGTAAATATATTTTAGAATAATTCATAATGGTTAGGAATGATTATGTGAATCATCCAAATCATATAACGTATAAGTGTCAAGATAGTTGTGGAGTATTAGTCCCCCAAAACATACATGAGTGATAACTAAGTTAAAACCATATTCACACCTTTAAAAAATATAAACCCAATGTGCATATATTTATTAGCCACATCTACTTTTTAGTATCCATATATAGTTATATTTTCTAGGAATACCACATAACCTCTAGTTTTCAAAATATTTATTACATTACCATATACATAGAATTATCCCTAAAATATATTACATGGTTATGTTTTACAAACAATTTTTTTTCATAAATATGGTTCCCAATATTCCTATTAATATTTCTATAATACCAAATTTAGAAATCCTAAACTAAGAACCCCATAGTTATTGGATATTTTATTATACCCCTACAAGATACAAGTGATTTCATCATCAAGGATCGAATAGTTTTGTTGGATTTGAAAACTATATATAGGATCTAAGTGTATCACAATGGTTATATGTTAGGGGTAGGGAGGGGTGATTATTATTTTAGAAAATAAAACTCACAAGATTAATTAACCTCTTTAAGTGAAAAAATATGTCCAAATGTTCATCTGAACTTCATTTTATAAATCGAACAGAAATTTTATATGAAAATCAGTTTTTTGAAAAGATCAGAATAAGTAAAAGAATTAATTTTAAAATTTAAAATAGATTATATAACCTCAAAAAATATAATAAGATATTTTATAAATATGTAATGAAAATCATACTGAACATTATAGAAGATTAATTTATTCTTTAAACATCGACGTTAAGTAAGTATAAAACACAAAAATAAGGTATCCATGTTTTTAACAAAAATTATAACTTTCTTCTTTCCCTACATAAGGAAGTACTCAAAACTAATATTACATGAACTATATTTGCCTAGTATTGGGAACCACTAATCAAGAGATTTGAAACTATCTCTTCCTTTTTATCCATGTCAACCCTCGATGAGACCATATTAGAAAAACAATAATGATTGGAAATTTTTTTTTTGCAGGAATTTAAAATCCTCACATGTATGTCCGTAGAAAATAAACTCTCCAATTATTTATAATGTATGAGTAATAAAATGTTAAAAATTATTAAACACCCTATGAGTTGAGTTGAAAAATCATTCTCACATCCTTAAATGCATCAAAATTTATCATAATTGTTCCAATTGTAATATTCGAGGATTATCGGAGTTTGTTGTAATGTCCTCCAAAAAATTAAACATTATATCTCAACATCATCATATGATCCCTATAATATTATACTCCATCAAGAAATAACATTATTTGGTTGAGTGGAATGAATTTTTTATCTAGAAAAATTATATATATTTGTCTCAAATATTGAAGAAAAAGTCCATAGGAAAAACATGTCATTTCAGTATATAAATTTTTATCCAAAATTATTAATATAACATATTTAATTTAGGTATAGTCATATTCTAACATTGTAAATTTTATAAATCTATTTCTAGAAATAATGTAATTGGATTAATTGAAATTTAGAATAGGTTAGTCAGAATACATAAATTTCTTTCCTCTAAAAAATTAATATTTCTCAATCCAGAAAAATAGATTCCCTAGAAAAATATATATAAAATTATGGATGCATAAGCTTTAGTAAAACATATAATTTTTGGAAAAATGTATTTTAATTTTCAAATAAAGATTATTTCATGTTAAAATTGTCTCCACACTGAATATATGTCTTAATATCTCATTATGATTGATGGTAGAATGTGAAAAAAGTATTTTCATTGAGAACATTGTTGTTTCCTCTCCCATATCCATATATATAATTTTTTAACACTTACTATCATCATGGGGAAAGGAAAAAATTAATTGTGTATGCTCTGATACTCAGTAAGAGAATGCATATAGTGGAATCTTTTATAGAATAAATATGGAATGAATAATATGACATGAATTAATGATGATAAAATCTATCCATATAATTAATCACATCAACTTGATACATATCCATGTATAATATAACAATTCAAATAATCACATAATCAGGAATAACTGATTTTATATTGAAGTTATTCATAACTCTAAAAATTTTAAAAATACTATCAAGCCCTCATTCCAAGACATATTACATAAATGGGAAAATCTTATGAAAAATATATACCCTATTTAGTCTCATGAAACCTACCAACATTGATATGGGATATATAATTCTAGGAACAACCCATCAAATAATATGTTTAATTTATTCATTATATGAATAAACAATATAATATAATTAATATTCCATAATAGTTAATTACGATATATATTAGTATAACTGGTATAAAAATGTCAATAGTTTCCCTTATCAAAATGATCATAAAACAAAGAGTTACGTATGGTGGATGGTATCATTACAGTGAATCATCATTAAAATACTTTATTAATAAATGGATCTTGACAAATATGAAAATAATTTTAAAATAACACTGAAACATTTCGTGACAAAAATACACTTCAAATTTTGAAATCACTTATTTAAAATCTTAAAATTTGGAATAAATATTAGATGAAAAATCATCATTGAAAATGTCTGTTGAAAATTTTAAATTAATTATTAAAAATGAGTATATATGATTCCAAAAATGTTTATTCTTTAAAAATGTGGTAAAATAATGTTTTTTGTCACAGCTTTAGTAAAAATTTCGTCGTTCATAAAATAATAAGAATATTTTTTAATTTTTTTTGTAGAATATAAAAAATGGATAAAAATAATTTAATACATATTTTTTATATAACAAAAACATTTTTGAAATTCATTTCATAAAAATATATTGATGTAAAGAAATTACTTCTGCATGAATAGAGAAACGAATTCATTTCTTATTCAAAAAAATCATTGGTATTTTTGAGTGTAAAAGATTGTAAAAACGGATATATTTCTTTAAAAACCTAGAAATAATCAATGAATAATAATTTTTTTATAATATATAAGGATCATATAATTCTCTCAATAGGAGCCTAAAAATAGTAATTCTGAATAAATATGTGGTTGGGAAGTAAACCCTTATGTAATGTCTGACCAATTATATATGTGATTTTAGCCACTAATATAAAAAATTTATATATATAATAATTCTCTAATAGAACCATATAAAAATGTATGATATTATATATGATTCACTTATATCATTTCAGTATCTATTTATTAATAATTGCATATTTAAATGATTATGTCTGAGTGTTTAATATTTTATTTTTTAAGTACATTTTGCTTATGTAGGGTCAGTACGTTAATATTTATCATGGTTAAATAATCTACAGAATATTAATTATGATATAAATATATATTACATACATTATAAACATATTTATAAATATCCCTGAAATACATAACTTAAAAATGAATCACATCACTTAATAGAGATAGTAGTACTCACATATGCATGATTGACATTATAATTTTTAATTAGTGGAAGGGTAACAAGGGAAAAAATATTTTACTAAAATGAAAAAATTATTTCATAAATAAAAAATACGGTATCTGGTTCCATATTTATAATTATCCATTAATAGTGATGATGAAAAATTAATTAAACTAATATGTGGGGATGGTAAGTTTTATATATACATGAGTGAATTTTTGGTTTCCTTTGTTTAGAAATGAGACAAATATGTGTTTTTACATATGAATAATAAAATTTAATTTTGTAGATGATATTTTATTTTGTTATATGAGCATGACTATATAATTTTTTAAGAACTTTGGAGAGGAAATGAAATTGAAACACTCAGAAAAATGTTATTTATCTTATTTAAAAAACCACCATTAGCTTCCAACTTAATCCATATATATTGGACTGTTGATGAGACAATAGACTCAAGGTTATGGGTATAAATTTTTGTAAGTTATTTATTTCTATTTTGTAAATATATATTTTTTTGATGTGTTTTTTATATGATAGGAGAATTGGGTTCATTTTATATGCGGGGAAAAGACATAGTTAAAATTACATAAAATATTTCAACAATATAAATTATTTGTCTTTTAAAAGATGATAATGTTTTTAAAATAATTGAATATTACAATTCTATAGTCTAAATAATAACTTAAAATGAGTTTTATAAATGTTTAAGTTGAATTGATACCTATATCTATAAGTCTTACCATCAGTAAACCCGGTTTTACACAAACCATGTTATGAAATCTAATATTTTTACTATTCATTGTGATAAGATTTTAAATTGAATTTATAAAATAATATTTTTTATTAGCATTGTAAATATGGAATCCATTTAACAATATTAAATTTTTATAATTTTCAGAAATTTATTTTTTTATCAGTGTGTAAAATCCAATAAATTTTTTTTACAAAAATGATTGTTTTAAGTATAAAAATGATTTTAGAGAAAAATAAAGTATAATTTTGATGCAAATATAATTAATTGGTTATTTAAAATAAAATTGGACTTATTTTTATTTTAAATAATAAACCATAAAGTTTCCCTGAAAATTATTCATTAAGAGAAAATAACAAAAACCATTTTCATTAAGACAATTACATTACATAGATTTATAAAATAGAAAGAATATATTTATAAGATAAAAATTATATTATTATATAATTAATTTTACAGATTAAATATAAAGTTTTCTATAATAGATGGTTTCATTACATTTTAATTAATTTTTATACTATAATAATTTCATAAAAGTTATAGTTTTGGTGAAATAAATATGTTTCATTATTTATTGAAAAATAAACTATTTCTAATATTTAAAATCAATTCACCCAAATATAATTTTAACATGATGAATTCATATATGTTATTAATTTGATTAAATTAAATTTATAAAATTTTATAATTTATATTTTGATCATATTCTTAAATAAAACTATATATGTTGTTGAATTGTTTCTATAATAAGAAAATAATTCTATAATTATTGATAAGGTATTACACTTTTTATATTTGATTTTTATCTCTTATATTTACACTTCATTATAATCTACACTCAACCCATTATTATATTTTTATTAACCAGTTTAAGAAGAGGGGTATTATGTATGATGTGTTTAAAAGGGTATTAAAAGAGAAAAAATATTTCCTAGATATATTGATGAATAATAAAAATATAAGATGATCATGTATTTAAAATTCAAAGGAAATAAATAATTTGGTTCTATGATTTTTGTCTATTGAGATTTTATGATCTTAAATTATTTAAATGTTTGAAGTTAAAACTTTTTTCTATGCGAATCATCTCACTTTAGAGAAAAACACTTTTTTAAAATTTTATTTCAAGCACCGAATCTGGGACTACCTGATTTGGGTGATTCTATTGGGATTTTAGTGGGACTCTGTTATTCCTAGGTATTATTTTATGAATAATTAAATGATAAAAGATTGCATATGTTATGAATTTGATATTATTATGTGGGATGAACCTAAAAAAGAATAGGTTGAAATGAAGATTCACTAATTTAGGAAATTTGAAGAATGATTTACCTTATAATATGAATTTTTACCCTTACTATTATTCTGTAACACTTATAAGAATATTCTTTGATAATGTTAATGGCATAATCAAGGAAGAACTATGTTAAAAATTAGTATTATGTACAATGCAGTTAATGTCTCAATGAGAAACCAAATGTGATTAGAGATAAAGTGTAAATAATCTAAAAATTATATCTTATGTTTTGATCAATAACTTAGACCATGTTGATCTATACAACACTAAATGTAATGGGAACTATGTTATTTAGTATATAATGTATCTGCAACATTTGGAATTTATTAGGTCTTCCGATCCATTAATTTTTAAGAAATGAATTAACTTGACAAAAAATATATTCACTATTCATCAATGTCATGAGTATGAAAATGTAATATTTATTTATATTTATATGAAGTTGATGTAGATCATAGTTGAAATAAAAAAACAAGGTCAAGGTAAGAAATCAACTAAATAAAAATATAGGAATTTAAGAAATTTTTTTTTAAGAATTTTTTTTTGTGAAATCATCATAGTAAAAAATAGGAATAATTCTTATAGTTGATAAAAATGCCGGATAATTATATTGTTACCTATAAATCAAGCATCCCAATTAATTAATGTTATGATTTTGGATTCATCATTGAATTAAAAAAAATTGACTACTTATTTAGTGTTGTAAAACTATGTATCTAAAATGCATTGGATATACGGAATTTGGGAATCATTGAAGAAATATTTTGATGTCATCTCATTGTAGAAATAGATATTGGAGAACCATACTATTCTTTTGGTATTTGTCATAAAGAGAGAAAAAATGATTTTTTTTTGGGAATTCAAATTTTAAAAATAATGGAGGAAATAAAATTAATCTTGCCACATATTGACAATGTGGGTTGAATAATTGGGGGTGGGGGTATTCCATCAAAGTAATAGGTAAATTATTGATGTGTAGGAGAGAAGGCCATTAAGAATAAGATAATTGAATGGATATTAAAAATTGAAATAATGATCGACCTAATTTATCTCTCATTCTATAAATCATTATTTGTATGATGTATATACATTACACCAACTGTTACATGAGTTTATATGATAATAAACATCAAAAACCTTGCCCGATAGAAGATAAAGGGGAATCCTTTTCAATCACAACTGTTGAACTGTCTCATGAAAACAAAATAGTACAAGGTACACTTATTATCCACTTGATATCATAGAAAAATTATTTAATTCTGGTTAGTCCAAATCCTTTATATATAGTACTATTTTTATGACCTTAAAATCCCCACCCCAATGTTTAGATAAAAGATTATTAGTGAAAACATATTATAATATGATAATTGTATCCGAATTGTATAATGATTCATTAATTGATGTTTATGGGAATTTACTTCCTAAAAATCATATTAGTTACTATTTAGATGAATTTAATGTGATTTTGGGCAATGATTGGCACTCTCTATATATATCCATTATCAATTTCCATAGTAATGGAATCATATATGATATTTGAAATCAAGATATGATCATGTATCAATTCTATGCTATAAATATAAGTCCCTGACCATAAAACATTACATAATCTTGAGACAACTCAATAATTTGACTTTAATTCACATCGATGCTTTTTCAGTATTAGAGTTTCAAATAATTAGGCCATTACTAATACATATCATCCCATAATCATTCAAGAGAATACTATCAAAATAGTATCCATTTTTTCACACCAAAGAAACCCCATAAAAACAAGATTTTTTTTCTTGATAAAAATATTCTTAACATATTTTTTAATCATTCATATCTTTATAACCTATGAAATAATTTCAAAAAATACTTTGGATGAGAATAAAAACCACTTACGGGATAAAAGTAGGAAAGAAAACAGTAGTCCATAAATATTTATAAACCCATAAACTCACACACAATTGTGAAATCATAATTTTCACTAAAAAAACCAAGGATCTATAAAATTATTAGTGAAATCATAAGATCATAAAAATCATAAATCATAAAGGTAACATGTGGCATCTATATCATACATAGTTTGTGGCATCTACAACCACATATGTAGAAACCATGATGGTTACGTTTGAAATACCCATCATATTATATTCTATAAATCTCTATGGATAAATCTTAACACTTACCTCCATCACATTACCCAATGGAATGGTGAGATATCTAAGGCCCACCCACCCTCATTTTATCCTGTAACCACCTGTATTCATAAGAAATTCCCATGAAAAATGAAAAAAATCATAACATATGATAAAGAATAAATGAAAAATAACATTTCAAAATCACAATAATGATATTGATATAATCAATACATTATGAAAACTATTTTCAATTACAAAATACCTTAAATACAATATGGTATTTAATTTTATTTTAATTAAAATTATGACATGAAGAGGAAGCCATATATGAAATACTGCTTGTAGTGGCAGGAAGGACATTGTAACCACATATGTAAAAAATAAACATTACTTTTTTCATTTAGTAAAATACATACTAAAAATAAATTTCCTTTTAAAACTATTGAATGAAATTAAAATTAATTGGGTTTGAGTATACACCATATAAAATAAGGTCATATATAAATAAAAATATGCCTCAATGAATGGAAATTGTGACGAAGTCCTTTATCTTGAGTCCAACTTATGTTGTTAAATTTTAATCTTCATGAATAATAAAAATATATTAACTTCTACTTGATACTGAACCATTTTACTGTTTATTTTTCCTTTTACATCACTTATGACAATTTTATCATAATTATTTTATTATTTGAGTTAATGTCAGATGTTTTGTTGATAATAGGTTCTTGAGTGAAAAAATGAACCTTGTATGATGTCACTAGTCCATGTAGTCATAATTCCATCATCTCTAGAATATAATTAATGACATATTCTAAAATTTTATACATGAATCATAATTTTTAATTTAAATATGGTTATGAAAATTGAACAATGTTAGACTAATGGAGATGGTAGGTCATGCATACACATGAATAACACTTTCATCTTTCATTGATCATTATGTAAATAAAATAATTATCATCTTATATTTCCAGAATTATCATGATTTTATTAAACTCATAATAATATTTTACATATACTAATATATATCATACATGTGATATAATGAATAAAAACGAGTCACACCTCTTTGTGGAGGGGATAATTCAACGGTATACATGAATGATGTTATCATTTTTCAGAACATGAATATAAGAACATAATTGATATATTATTATCATTTAATGATTAAAATTTCATGAAAATCACATATAAATATTCATAGAATAAATATAACCCGTCTGAATAGATGGAAATGGAAATTGAACTAAATCAGATCACAGAGGTGATAATTGACACATACGCACGAACAATTAATTCCATTCCCATTTGATGGAGGTAGAGATGGATTTAGGGGATGATATTAACATAATAAAATATCATTATATTATGGATACTAGAGTTAATATATCATAATGGCTGGATTATATTTTTGTATGTTTAAGAAGAAACATAATAGAAACACTTAATGAGAACGATACCTCCTTCTTCTGTTGATTGCCTTTGAAAAAGACCATAACACCTCTATGAATGGTGTTCTGACCAAACTAAGGCATCCAAAATGTGTGTAGGTATTATATTAACAGTATTTGATATATATTGGACAATATAAAAGGGTTTGGAACTGTGATTAAGTGTGTATACATGAGGTCCTTTTATAATAGGGAGGATGGGAACTTTAGGAAACTCTTTAAATATAATTTTCATATAAATTGATATTTGAATTATAATAGTTCCATAGTGATACCTCTCTTGGAAAAAATGAGGATGGTTTTATATCCTCTCTTGAAATATGTTTTAGACATGTTTGTTTTACAAAATTATCCATACCTTTTCACTTTAAACATTAGTAAAAAATATTAACACTTGCCATGTATAATTGTTTTTTGTAATATATGGTTAATGTTGTTAATATAAAAATCCAAGAGAACAAAAATTCAATAATTAATGATATGTGTAACATTTTATATGTCATTTTTATAAATATAATATTTTTATGACTATTATATAATTTACTAAAATTTTATTTTGTTTAAAATCTTTTTTATTGGAATTCTGAAAATATTTAGCATTTTATTTTTGTTAATGTCCTAAAAACTGACTACTTCGAACCAAAGGAATTAATTCAATTAAAGCATGACCTAATCATATAGAAATTGTTTTAGGGAATCAGAATATTCATGTTAAATTTTTTTATATTTATAATATCATTTATTTGGATCCTCCATTAATAAGGTAATCACTGCTTCATCAATGTCTCACAAATAAATTTATTTCTTTAATGTCTAAAATTTATAAATAGAATTACCTGATGTAGGAAATATTTTTAGATTTATAATAATATTTATATTTCAATTGATCAATTATATAACCTAGAATTAAAATTTTATTACTAAAAAGATACATGTTTGTGCTATATATCTATTTACTTTTAATTAATTATTATATGTCATTATCACACCCTTGTGGATCCATGGGGTCATTAAATATACCAATGGATGTGCATGGTTAGAAATATCTTCTATAATTGGATTATTACATATTTTTTTGTAGTTTTATATTATTAAAATATTATTTTTTACCCATTATTACCAGATTAACAATTTAACCATGATAAATAAAAAAATTTAAGGAAGTTAATATTCATATTTTACAAAAATAAAAGGAACATATTTACATAATTTTTAAATTATGATTAAAAATATGGAATCCAATTTTCAAAATTCATAACACATATGTTGCATTAATTAATTTAAAATTATTTCCTAATGTCAAAACAAGAATGTGGGCTTTTAAGTAGTAAAAATCATCAAAGGATTGACATGTGTTTATGTCCAATTTAAATTTGAAAATACATCCAATGTAAAAAGTTGGATAAAATTTTAAAATTGTAATCTGATTACTCTTAAAAAAATTAAAATTACTACCCATCTATATAAATAAATTAGATGAAAATGCAGTTTTGAATTAATATGTAGTATTTTCTCTAATAATTTAAATATAAATTTCATTATAAAAATACAAAAATTTCTATCAATGTAAATTTTGATGTCCCTCCTTAGAATAAGGCATTTATTTTATCAAATATATCATATAATATTTATAGAAACTATTTTTAAAAAAGGGTTCGCCATCAATAGGGAATAAAAATGCCTTTTAAAAATATTACAGTGTTTTATGCCTGAAATTTGATTCATTCTCATTTAAACCTCTAAAATTCATTGGATATAAGTAAAGACATTTTAAAAAATGAAAAATCATACTATAGTAAATTATGTTTATTTTTCCCAATAAAATGGATAGGCATTAACTACCATTTGAAATAAAAATAATATTGTTATATTATTTTCCAATATGACTCAGTGTTGTGTGCCACATACAATTTCGGGGAAACCAATTGTCTCATGTCGTGTATGATATCATACATTTCATCCATTTTAATGTAAAATTAATATTTAATTTATTAATATAAATAAATATGAAAATGTATTATTCTTTATTTATATTGGATGTTACATATTTCTTCCCCTTTGGAAATTGTGTCCTCGCAATTTTATTCAATTATCAAATAAGTTGGGGTATTTATCCCTCAAAGAATTTTTATATTACATTGTTTCCACTTCCACCATATGGGTTTTCAAAAAAAATCATTACCTAATAAATCACTTTATTCCATAACACTTTCTCTCTATGATCAAGAATCTGTATTTGATGTTCCTTATGAGAAATATTCTCTTCCAACAAAACTACCTCTAGAATCAAAATATGATATGGATCCCACAAATAAATTCTAAAATTGATACCCGAAATGAATTGTGTACCTGGGATATACATGGCGGTAAATACACTTTATAGGAAATTGATCCATCTTTATCCTGGATTTCATAGGGTCCAATGAACTGAAGACTCATATTTCCTTTATTACTAAAATTCACCCCATTTTTTCATGGAGAAACTTTGATAAAGACATGATCACCATCCTCGAATGAAATATACTTCATCTAATTTTCCACATAAATTTTATTCTTTCTCTAATCTATCATCATTTCCATCTAAATAAACTGATCTTTTTCTTCCATTTCGTTAAACAATTCAGATCCCATCAAATTTCTTTTTCCTAAATCATCACAAAAAATGGATTTTGACACTATTTTCTGTATAATTCTTCAAATGGTTCCATCAGTATAATGTAATTAAAGCTATTATTATAATAAAAATAAACCAAATAAAGCTGTTACTCCCAAATTCCATTGTAATCCATTGAACAAGAACATTTCCTATCCTCTAATGTCTAAATTATTTGTTCTGAATTCCCATCTGATTGTGGGTGAAAAGATGTACTAAAATATATTTTAGCACCCAAAATCTTCTAAAGGCCTTTCCAAAAGATAGAAGTGAACTTAGGATCATGAAATGATACAATAGTGAGAGAAACATCATGTATCCTGAATATTTCATCAAGACACAACCACAAATGCTGATCTAAGGACTGTGTATCTTGAATAGGAAGAAAATGACCACATTTAGTCAATCGATTATCAATAAAATAGATTGAATTATTACTTTGAGATGTATTCAGTAATCCCATAATGAAGTCCATGAATATATTTTCCTATTTCCACTTGGGTACCTTTAATTGATGAAGCATCCCCTTTGGAAATATTCACTCTGATTTCACCTGTTGACATGTCAAACACTTCACAGTAATGTCATCAATATCTTTTTTCATTCCATCCAACCACTAAGACATCAGAATATTTATATACATCTTAATACAACATGGATGAACTGAAAATAGAGAATTATGAGCTTCACAAAACAAATTATTCTTAGATTTTTAATCACAAGTCACACATAATCTTTTCCAAATCCCAAAACACAATCATTATCAATGTTAAATTGAGGAAACTAACCCATCTAAACCAATTATACCTTTTTATGCAATTCACAATCATTCTTATGCTCTTTCTTTATTATGTCTTCTAGATACGATTTCAATAAAACCTGAAACAAACCCGGGGAATTTCCTACACAAAAAACTTCTACACAAAAGTTCATCAAATTATCAATCAAAGGGTTATGTTCCAAACATATCGTGGTTATTGTAGAATTACTTTTTCAACTCAAAGAATCAGTTGTATTGTTCTCTTTTCTAGGATGGTAATGAATTGTGGAATCATAATTCTTGATTTATTCAACCCATCATCTCTATCTCATGTTCAATTAATTCTAACTAAATATATATATAAAACTCATGTGGTATGTATATATTTTACATTTTACTCTATATAAATGATTACTTGGATTTTTTAAAGCAAAAAATAAAATTAGCTCATTCCAAATCTGGCATAGGGTAATTTAACTCATGAATTTTCAAAAGACATGAAGCAAAGGAAATTACCTGATCAGTCTCTATTTGGACACAACCAAATCCTTTCAAATAAGAATCACTGTAAATAACAAATTCACTATTTTTTAAAGGCATTTAAATAATTGGATCATTAACCAAACTTATTTTCAATTCCTAAAAACAATCCTCACATTCTTTTGTCTAGATAAACGTAACACCTTTTCGAGTTAACTTAGTCAATGGGCTAGATAACCATGATTTTTTTAACAAAACTCTTTTAATAACCTGATAAACTAATAAAAATATGAATTGGTGTTATATATATGGGTCTTGGACATTCTTCAACAACTTTTGTTTTAGCCAGATCATCATTTATGCCATCATTAGAAACAATGTGACAATGGAATGAATTTTTTTTACTAGAACCCTCACATTCTAAATTTACCTTATAGTTTCTTTTCATTTAAGTATAACAAGACAAACCTTAAAATAATTTTAGTAATCCTATTATATTTTAGAATGCTCAAAAATATAACACAACCACAAATTTATCTAAGAACTCATGGAAAATTCTATTCATAAGATCCATGAATACATAATGTGCATTGGTAATCCCAAAAAGTATAACTACAAATTCATAATGTCTATATCTAGTACAAAACGTGGTCATAAATGTTTTTTCATCCTTTATATTCTACTCATGGTACCTCGAATTCAAGTCAATATTTGAAATTAATGAGTCCCTGGAGATGATCAAACAAATCATTGATACGAGGAAGAGGTACTTGTCCTTAATAGTGACGTTATTAAAGGCCCAATAATTAATGTCATGTCTATTGAAAATCTTTATTTTTAACAGACAACATAGGTGAACCCCATAATTATTTTCTAGGTCAAATGAATCATGTATTTAATAACTCCAAGAATTGCTTCATTAATTCTAAAAGATCGATTTGAGCCCTTGAATAAGGGGTTATTGCAATTGTTTTAACATCAAGAACCCTGTCAAAAGTAATTTAAATTTCTGGTCAGGTTTTATACTAGGAAACTCATTTGAAAAAACATCAAGACACTCATTTACCACTGGCACATCAAAAATCTAAATAGTTAATTTCATTTAAATAATATGTGAAACGTAAAATTCATTTCCATATTTTAATAGTTTCTCAGCTTCATGATATGTTATCAATAATTAGGGTTCATTCATGTATAAAAACATAAATTATTTCTGAAAAGAAACTTTTTAGCTCTATATTCAATCATACCATGATAAATGGAAATCCAATCCATACCCAAAATAACATCGTACTATAATAGAGAAAAAAATATAAGGTTTTTAGAAAGATTCTTTCTACATACAAGGAAAGTAAGGTTCATATAATTTATTTTGGTCTGAACATTTCCTCTGAGGGTTTTTACCACATGTTTTGGATTCATTTATTGAGATTGAATTTCAAATATAATATAAAATTCTTCCGTAATTAAAAAATTTGTAGAGTCGTAATCAAAAAAATTGGCATAATATAAATAAAAAACAATGTACATGATACTACATTATTTAATGGCCCAACATCTGCTAAAGTAGTTACACAAGATTTAACCACCCCTTTCTTTTTGTAGTTCAGCTTCTTACCATCATTTGAGTTCATCGTCGACAATTATTTTTCATAATGGACCATCTCATTACACTTAAAACATTTTAATGACTATAAATAAGATTTTTTATTACAACTACCATGATTGTTTTCAGTGTAATTACAAGCCTTATGTTCCATTTTACCCCATTGGAAGCATTTACTAGAATTCAAAAGGCATTCCCCTGTGTAAATTTTACCCCAATTTACACAAACTGTAAACATATGTTTCATAGAATCATACTTTTTTAAAGAGTTATTCCCTTTCATCTACCACCTCAACATCTTATTGTTTTGTTTTTCAAAAAACACCTCATCATCATAAAACTCCATTTACACATTCCTCCCACAACAAAGAAGTTTTCCATAAATTTTGAACTCACAAAAAGCTAATGCATTTCAAAAATACTGATTTAATTCTATGTAAAAATGATTTATTTTACTATCCAGATACGTTATGAAATTTAGAGAATACCTTTCCAGTCGCTTGAATTATTCTTCATAAGTATCCATTGTGTCATCCACTTACCTCAATTCCATGAATTGTTTTTCCTTCCTAAGTCATACCACCTTAAGAAAATATTTATCAAGAAACATTATTTTGAATTCATCTAAAACAATAAAATCAATCTCCTCACAATCCCTAATATTTTTAAACATCGACCACCACTGATCGACTTCACCTTCAAAATGGAAAAATCTACACTAACCATTTGATGTTCTGAATACCGTAGGACATCAAAAATATTTTCTTGGGATTTAATCTGTTCTTCAGTTATCACAAGGTCTGAGGATCCTATGAATGATGGAGGAAGTTTTCTCATGAAATGAACCACTATAGACATGTTACATTGTGATTGATCTATGTGACCTCATGCATGGATTCCACCACCATTTATATCCTAAGTCTACTATGCCATCACTACAAAAAAAAACAATTCAATTCTGATTCTGACTGTCTCACATTGTAAATTTTGATGGTTGTTTTACTCTTGATTTCATCCCAGTAAAACTATCTTATACCCTCTATAGAAAACCATTTTGAATTTTCTAATCTTAGATAGATAAAAAATTCAATCATCAAATGATATAACAATATTACTATAATGCAAAAATAATTTATTAATATTATATTAACAATATCCTAACCATTAATGATATACAAACCTACCATTGATACCAACTATATGGCACAGATCTCAAGTAATTACATAATCTTGAGACAAGTAAATTATTTAAAATTAATTTGCATCGAGGATATTTTTAAGTTAAGTGTTTTAAAAAATTAGGCCATTATTTATACACATGATCCCATAATAATATAGAATTATAATATCAATGTAGTATCCAGTTTTTAAACCAAAGAAAATCTTGAAAAAACATGATTTCTTCTCTTGATAAGAATATTCTTGAGATCATCCTTAATTGTACTCATCCTTATACCCTGTGAAATTTTTTTTCAAAAAGATGTAGGGTGAGAATAGAAAAGTAAATAAGGGATAAAATATAGAAAGAAAGCATTATTCTATGAATATTTATAAACCCATGAACACATAAAAACCCATAAAATAATTCTTTTCATAAATAAAACAAAAGATCATTAATATATCTCATGAAATAATAAGATCATAGAAATAAAAAATCATAAAGGTAACTTATGGAATCCATATCATACTTATTTTTTAATTTCCATAGCCACATAGGGTGTAAAAATTATAGTTATGTTTGGAATACCCATCATAGTGTATTCCTTAAATCTATTAGTAGAAACCATAATGTTTACCTCGGTCATAGAACCCAATGCATTGGAGATATATCACCAGCTAACCTACCCTCATTTTATTATGGAACCACCCATAAACAAAAGAAATTCCCATGAACAAAAACATAATCATAATATATGAACAAGAATAAAGGAAAAAAAATTTCTCAGTGCAATCAAAATATTGATATAATCAATTAATTATTAAAACCATTTCCAATTGAAAAATACTTAAAATGGAGTAAGTTATTTTCATTCATTTCTTTTTATTAGGGAAAAACCCTATATTATGTAAAAAAAGAGGATCACATTTTTTAGGAAAATGTTATGTTCAAAACCATGTAGAAACCGAAAACCCAAGGCACAAAATGCCTAAACAACAAAGACCCAAACCCACAATGACCCAAAACCAGACAAAAAACAAAACCCAGGAAAATACCAAACCACTGCAGCCATCAAAAGCACAGTCTCGTAGAAGAAATGCATATCTGAACCGAGGCTTGAGGGATTTCACAGGAACATGCAGAAGAAGCCTATATGGCTGAGATAAAATACCCACAAACATGGGGCAGAGCGCAATGAACGAATACAATCTTTCTCTAATACACAGATGTTATAGCCCCCTGCACTAGCCCAAGGCCACCATACACGACCAGAGATAAACCAGTACCATGCCTCTATCTAGTACCACTCAGTTGTGACATTAAGAGCATCTCAGTATGAAATAAGCCACCATAACCCATCCAACCATGATACATAAGAAACATTAATATAATCAAAACTATAAGAAATGATTAAAGTTAAACAAAAATAAATAATCGAACCTTTCAGAACTATCCAAGAAAAAAAAAATAAAACAAAACCAAGAACACTAATCATAATAGATGAACATGGCAGACCAAAATATGAAAAAACTGACAGAATCATCTCCCAAATCTAGTAGCTAACATTTTTTTTAAAAAGAAACCTTGATCAAAAGAAAGGATCCTTAACTAAAAATAAGATACAAATAACACAAGAAAATATATATCATATTCCATTTCAATAAAAGAGAAAAAACACCAAGAACTAGAAAATGACTTCCTAATAAATATAAAAAATAGGGAAACAAGTAAAACCATTCAAAAAGTGAAAAAAAACACTTATCCCTTTGAAAAATAGGGATACCATCATCTGGGATTTAATCAGACCAAGAATGATCCCCCCCATATTCTCCATTGTTATCCAGACTATCAGCCAAAGCATTACCCTCCCAGAAAACATGGTTAATAACGAAGTCAATAGAGGATAGAAATTGTAAACAATTAATCAATATATTCTTAAGCCTCCAAATTATATTATTAAAAGATGTTCTAATTGCATGAATGACTGTGGTGGAGTCACACTCAAACCATATCCTATTCAAACCCCTCTGTTTAGTAATTTCAAGAGAATAAATGACACCGAGCATCTCAAACTCAATATAGGAGGCAATACCACAAGAGATAAAGGTGAAAACCAAAACATCACTAAAGTTGCACATGAAAACTAAACTATAATCTGATGAACCCATATATCCTCTAGAAGAGCCATCAGTATTAATTTTAATCCAACCCAAAAAAAGAGGATGTCAAAAAACATCCATAGTACCCAATGGAGGCCAAAAATTACCTTTAACATGGATATGCCTAAGAACTAAAAAATCATACACTGAGTTGTGACAATAAGCTTTACAAGGATGATTTACATATTTCATGACTGAAAGAATTCCAGCAAGATATTAATTGGGATTGAAAGGAAATCCATCATGAAGACTCGTGTTTCTCTCCATCTACAGGGAATGAACAAGTTTAGTAAAAGAATCCTGGAAAAGAATCAACAACATTAGAGATAATGGAAGGTATAGAATACCTTCTATAATGTCTCAAATAACTGAAATATTCATCATTTGAACCTCTCAAATATCATTATGTACCTTCTACATAGAGGCTACTTTAGCACAACCCAAATAAAAGTGATCCAATTACCCCTATGATAATGACATAGAATACAAACAGAACAAAAAGAAATACCACAAACCTTTAAATAGGAGTGTGTAGGGACTTTTCCATGAGCCAGTCTCCACAAAAATGTGAGCCGAGAAGTTGGAAGGATTCTGCTATTAATCTTCCCAATCCAATGTAAATATAACATAGAAGTATTTTCCTAAGTGTAGAAGTATTTAGAGGTGATCATACTAGAGTGGTGTGGTTCCCAGATCCACAAATCACCAATAGAAGAAAAACAATAATTATTTATAATCTATTTAACATGATCTAGGAAAGTAGAAATATCATATAATTTATCCTTAAAAGAAGCATCATGATTTAGGTTTGAAATTTCATGACTAAGAGAATCAATAATTAGAGAAAAAATCCCATTATCTTTCCAAAACATGATAGAAGAATCCTGAGAGACAAAACATCTATCATCAACATCAATAACAAAAAAAATAGATTTAAAAGAAGACCAAACAGAAGAATCCATATAATTTATGTTTCTACCTTTCAGTTTAATAATGACTATAGTCCCTAAGAAAGTAGTGGCTTATTATTTTTCATTTACTAGTTTCCAAAAAAAAGTATCTTAAAGGGCTTGATTAAAAAGACTAATATTTTTGATACCCATGCCCCCTCTCTCAAAATATGTTCAATAGGAATTCCAAGGCACAATTACAAATATACTTTTCAAAATGCTATAGGTCGATTTTTTTTAATGGCCATGATAATTGATTCGGTAAGAGGAGAAGACCATATGTAAACTATAATGGAATAATCAAATTTAGAATCAATAATATCTTTTACCAAATAGACACAACCATCCATTGAAAGGGATTTTCCCTTCCAAGCAGTAAGAAAATTATTAATCTTACTAATAATCACCAAAAAATAACATGCCTTCAGTCGACCGTAGAACATGGGAAGTCCAAGACAAGAAAATGGGAGAAAACTATCCCTAATCCCCAAATCCGTGATGAATTTTGATTTCCTAATTTGTGAAACATTTTTACCAATGTTGAAAAAGGACATAATCCAACTAACTTGTTGCCCAGAAACGTGCTAATAATGCAGAAGATGTTTATTTATATTCTTGAGAGTAAATAGTATAATATCCTCAACATAAAGGATATGGGTATGAGGAATGAGAACACGAACTGCACAAATAGCCTTCATATTTCTATTATTGGCCATGATTGAAAATAATCTATTAAGATAATATTTTGAAATAGAAAAAATAATAACAAAATGAGAACCACCTTTCCAAACTACTATAGAATAAGAGATGTATCCCTACGGGGATCCATTCAAAAGAACTGATATATGAGAAAAATAAAAAATAATTTTAATCCAGTTAATGAAACTACAATCAAAACCAATCATGGAATGGATTTTAAAGTTAAAACCCAATCCATTGTATCAAAATCCTTTTTATTTTCTAATTTAAGGGCAGTATTCCCGCCACAAACAAGTTTTTTAAACAGATTTACTAAATATGAAGTTGTGACAAGACAATCATGAATGTACCTTCCTTTGATTAAACCTTATGATTAGAAGAAACAATTTTATTAAAGATGTGAGCTAGTATACTAGAAAGGATCTTTTCGATAAATTTTTATAAAGTGTTAATAAGAGGAACATTCCTAAATAAATGTATCTCATTAGCATTGTCTATTTTTGGAATTAGAGAAAGGAATTCCTAATTTAAGAATTGAGGAAAATGGACCCCTTTAAAAAATGAAGAACAAGGTAGAAAACATCATCTTCAATGATCTCCCAATAAATATGAAAAAAGAAATTTCTAAAGCCATCAAGACTCGGGGATCTGTCTAGCATAAGACTAAAATCCACAACCTTGATTTAAGGTTCTAAAGGAATGGAGACAAGTCTAGAATTATCCTCATTGTTTACTAATTTGGGTATAATACCCTCTGTGGGGGGAAATGGTAGAAGTTCCATTAAATGGATCTTCATAATAAGAAATAATGTGCTCTAAAGGTCATGTTGTTTGTCTAGAATTTCATATCCTATTTTTAGAAATGAAAGAGGCCTGGAAATTTTCTAAACTCATTGAATATTGTTAAAGAATTTTGTATTTTTATCCCCATCCTTGATCCAATTTTCTTTAAAATAATGTTTTTTCATAGCATCTTTAATACCGAGCAAATTAATAAGTTTAAGAGTCATCTCATATTCCAAAGAAATACTATGAGAGAAATCTACATGGGCACACTACTCCTGGAAAGACCAAATAAAGGTTTCTAGATTGGAAATGTCCAAGCCATGATGAATGAACCTATCTTAACTCAGGAGTTTAAGATTTCCCTTGAGAATCAATTTTTTAAGAATACATGAAAAAAAATCAATTTTTACCTACCAAACTCCAAACATCTCAAACAAGCTTATCACATTATGGATGAAGAACCCTATATTTATTAAATCTAAAGGGTAATCGAGATTTAATACCTTTGATTGAGAGATCTATCATAATAGTTTGATGATAAGAATTAATTCGGGATAAATTCATACAGAAAATTGAATCCGAAGAATGTAAAGAGAAGTCATTAACAAAAGCGCCACCATAACATTAAGGTGTCGTTTATATCATGTAAAAGTTTCCCAAACGAGATTTACTTCAATCAACTCATTTTTTTAAATAAAACCCTTAAATACTATAGAATAAATAGAACAAGTAATATGACCCATTTTTTAATCGGAATTAAGAACCATGTTAAAATCCCCAATAATGATTCACAGATCATTAATAATACTTTTGAAAGAACCAATTTCATCCCAAAGAGGTCTTCGATCCTGATAACTATTACTAACATAAATGAAGTAACAAAAGTGGTTTATCCCCAATCTAGAAAAGGAGCATGTAACTTTTTGATTTCTTGAACAGGGCAAGAGAAGATCTAAAAGAGAAGAATAATCCAAGATCAAAAGATTATTTAATTTCGAAAAACTATTGTTCACACCTAGTAAATTAAAACACATATTTTCCAATATTGCATGAAAATTATAGTTAACTGTTTTGGGCTCAACAATCCAATTTAAAATATGACTTTGAAGCCTAATATGAAGCTTAAGAAACCCGATTGTGGCTTCATTAGGCATGCCATAGCAATTCCAAAAAAGAACCCTGATTTAAAGTATGGTTTGGGGTGAATGACCTTCTTATTCTAATACCCCTCATTCTTTTTATTAATTTTATGAGGTCTCCTAACTTTTTTCTTAGGTAAATCAGGTGTTTTAACTAGACTAGTAATCTTTACAACTAGTTTGGACTTATTTTCTTGCTCATGAGACGAAATCAAATCCACATTGTACATGTTTTTAGAAGGAGAAATAGAGGAATCCATTATTTCATGCTCATATTCCCTAGGATCAAAATTTCCTGAGATTTTATAGTAGGGAAATCAATCTTTTCCTTTGAATATTCACTAAAACCAGCCTATAATTTCTACGGTGGGGGAATGATTAAAATAGAAACCTTTCTTGATGAAATTATATCCACTTATCTGGATAAGTATAACTGGACAGTATCAGTTATGATAGTAGGAAAAACATCAATAATTTTGGATGAAATCAAGTTTTTAGGAGGGTAATTCTACTCTAATGGGAGGCCTATAGTGGACCTATGAGGCTGAAAACTTAATACAAGATCTATAAGATCCTCAGAAAAATAAGTGGATATTGATTTTTTAACCAAATTCTATTGTATACTATTGGAATGTTGAGTTATATATTGAGAGATATCTAATAATATAAAATTATCATTTATGTCACCACCTTATTCTGGAAGAAATGTTTGAGTGGAGGAATTGGAAGGTGAATTATCTTCTTCCTCAAAAATATCATCCCAATATTTATCTCGGGTGACTCTCAAAGAGGGTGGAAGAGAATGTGGATCTCTCCTCGTGGGATTGTTATCTATAACCAGCTCCATGGAATTGCCTTTTTTTGGGAAGTGATATTATCCTTTAAATAATTTTCTTTATAAGGACACCTAACTTTTTTTTGAATCACCTTACACGATTCAATTGAATGTCCTGCAATTTTGCAGAAATCACAAAACGGGGGAATTCGCTCAAACTCAAACTTAACATCAATTTTATGTTCATTTTCAAGTAGGAAAATGGCATTTGGCCATTAAAAAGCCAAATTAACATCCACTAGAATTCTATCATAATGACCCAGATCTCCTTCCAATGTTATTTGATCCATTTTAATAGGAGAGCCAAAACTAGATGCAAGATCATTTAAATTTTTTGGATTTTTGTACACTATATTTTGACAATAAAGCCTGATCTAAATTTGGGCATTGGACTTCTTTTAATTAAATGAATCAAAATAACTATCCCATTTAGAGATTCGAAACCGACCTGATTTAAGATGAAGTTTACTTGTAGACCGGGCCATTCGCATGTCATATAAATCTTGAATGAACCAAATGGAAATAAACCATACCAATTGGGATGATTTTCCATGTGCTTATGTGCCAACCGATTGAAATTCGATGTATAATGTCAACATAAAACCATGGATTATCCCCCTTGGATAGTAAATTCTATCTTGAAGTAATAAGTTGTAAAGATTTAAATGTTTTTGCAATGCATTCAGATCCACCACCCCCGAGAAAGAAACATCTTCCAATTTTTTGATAGAATAGGTATTAGGAATATCTAATTTTACCGGATCATGAAAACATTATAGGACATTGATGAAGGAATCTCCATCCTTTCCAAGCGAAGGAGCATCAGCCATATGATTAGCAGAAGGACTCAGAGTTCCCTTGAAGGTGAAATCCCTTTCCGGATTGAACGAATCCATGCTCAAGAGAAAATGATGAAAATAAGAAAGACTCCATTAAAATGAATATAATCTCCTATCTTTTCACTAGAACAAGACACCATTGGCCATTTCATGAGTTAGTTAGTTCTATTATTAAAAACATTACAACTTGTAGATGAATCCAAATATCAAATAATTCTTACGATGATAGAACAGACATTGTTGCCACGACATTGAATAGAAGAATTCCTTTTTTCACTTTGTAAAACTCTCCGAAAAAATTGATTCCATTTGAAAACGAATAAATGAAATTAAAATTCAAAGGTGTTGATTACACACCATATAAAAGAAGGTCATATGTAAATCAATATACAAATCAGTGAAAAGAGATTGAGACAGAATCCTTCACCTTAAGTATGACATTCCTTCTCCATTAATTATATTATTGAATAATAAACATAGGTGGATCTCTATTATCCTCAAAACCATTTCTATGTTATTTATTCCATTTACATCACTTATGAGAATGTTATAATAATTAGTTAATTATTTGATTTCATGTTGGATGTTTTGTTGATAATTGTTTCTTGAGTTGAAAATGACCATTGTATAATGTTAGTAGTCCATGTGGTCATAAGTCCATCATCACCATAATAGTAATAATGACATATTCGTGAAAATTACACATGAATTGTACTTTTTAATTTAAATATTGCTATGGAAACTCAACAACATTATAATCAACAATGTTATAATCAACAACGTTATAATCATGAGTAACATTTCCTTTTTTCATTGATCATTATGTAAATAAGGTAATTATCATTTTGTATTTCTAGAATAATAAATATATTATTAACATTATACTTATCATTTACATATACTAATATATATCATACAAGGGATATAATTTGGAAATATGAATCACACAGCTTCGGGGAGGTGATAGTTCACACGTACACATGAACGCCATTATAATTTCTTTGCATAAGGAAGCACGAACATTAATTGATATTTAATTATCATATAATGATTAATATTCCATGAATATAACATAGGAATATTAATTCCATAATTATAAACAATCTTAATTGATGCTAATTTAAAACTAATAAAATCAGTTTTTGGACATGATAATTCACATGTATGCACGAATTATTAATTACATCACCTTTTGATGGAAGTAGAGATGTATTTAGGGGATGATATTAATGCAATAACATCGAACTATATTTAGGATACTGAATTTTTTATCTCATCGTGGTTTTATTATATTTGATTAAGTGGAAGATCAAACAAAATAAAAACAATTAAAGAAAACGATACATCTTTTTTGGTTGATCACCTTTGAAGAACACCTTAACACCTCAAATAAGGGTTCTCTTCCTAAAATAATGCTTCAATAATGTTGGGAGGTATTATTATAAGAGGATATAATAGATCATGGTGTAACTAAAAGTCTTTTAATGTGTGGGTAAGTGGGTAGAGTTGGTGGCCTTTCATAAGAGGGAGGAGGGGCACATTAGGAAAGTTATGAAATATTATTTTATTGTAAATTGATTTTAGAATTAAAATAGATCCAAAGTTATATGTTTTTTAGATAAGAAAATTATCGCTTTAAATCCTTTATACTAGCAGGTTTTAGACATTTCTATGGTAAAAAAGTAACCATATCTTTTAGATTTAACCCTCGGTTTAAAACATTAACACTTACCATGTATTCTGGTATTTTCATAATATATGGTTACTATAGTTTCTATAAAATCACACGAGAACCACAATTGGAAAATTGATGGAATATTTAACGTTATATAAGTTATCTGGAAAATTATTATATTTTTAGGACTATAATATCATTTTAAAAATTAGTGTATGTTTTAAAAACTCATTTATGTCAATTTGGACTCTATTTAGTAATTTATTTTTGTTAAAGTCATTAAATGTTGATTCCTTAGATCTAAAAGAATTAACTAAAGTATAACATCAAATAATCAAACAAAAAATTTTGGGATGTCATCAAAAGTTTCAAATTATATTTATTTTTATATTTATAAAATAATTTATTTGAATTAATCATTAATAATGTAATCACTTCACCATCATTGTGTCATAAATAAAATTATTTAGTTAATATCTAAAAATTATAATCAAAATTACACTATGTAGGAAATATTTCCAAATTTATAATTAATATTTATATTCAAAGTGATTAATTTTATAACCCCATTTTTAGTTTTTTTTAGAAAAAGGATATTTTTTTCTGTTATATTTCTCTTTAATTTAAAATAATTACTATAACATGTTATTATCACACCCATGTGAATACATGGGGTCCTAAAATAGTCCCAAGGATTTATATGGAAGAAAATATCTCATTAAGTAGAATTATGACATGTGTTAGGGTATTGTAATATTATTATCTTGTTTGTTTTTAACTATATTTACCTGATTTACCCTTTAACCAGAGTAAATAAAAATAATTACCGAAGTAACTATTCAAAATTTCCAAAAATAAAAGAAACCTATTTACATAATTTGGACCTTATTGGACCAAATATGGAATCCATTTTTCCAAATTCCTAATAGAGATGTTTCATTTATTAATATAAATTTAATAACCGTGATCAGAACTAGAATGCGAGGTTTTAAGAAGTAAAAGTGTATAAAATATTGACATGTGTTTATGTCCAATTTCAATATAAATTTTCATAAAATTGAGAAAATTGGATTAAATGATTAATATTTAATACAATTTCACATTATGAACAAATAAATGACTACCCATATTTATAAATAAATATGATCAAAATGTATTTTTGAATTAAAAATCATTATTTTTCAGTATTCTTTAAAATATGAACTTAGTCAAAAAAAAATACAAAATATCAATCAAAGTAAATTTGGATGACACTTTTGAAAATAAGAAGTTTATTTTATCAAATATAATATAAAAAGGTGACAAAAAACTATTTTTAATAATGGTTTCTATGTCCAAAAGACAAAAAACAACCTTTTAAAAAAGTGTACAGTATTTTATGCTTAAAATTGGATTCATTTTAATTTTAAGCCTCTAAAATTCATTAGATAAATGTAAAAGCATTTACCTGATATGTAAAATCCTAATATAGTTAATTAATTTCATTCCCACCAACACTACAGCTTGATGTTAACTACCATTTAAAATAATAATAATATTATATTATTATTTTTCAATATGAATCAATGTTATGTGAAACATACGATTTCAGGGAAACACATTGTTGCGTGATGGGTATGCTATCGTATATTGAATCACTTTAAAAGTATAATAAATATTTAATTAATAAAAATTAATAAATATGAAAAATTAGTATTATTTATTTACCACAGATATTATAATCAGTGAACTCCCGATTGGAATAAATTCCATTATAAGTATCTTAATACCCAATCATGATGGGTATAAAGCCCAAATGTTCGAGGAGAAAATTAATTTTGAGGATATGTCTACTATGAGGTAAATGATTAGTTTTATAGAGTTACCAATGATAGTGAAATTTATATCTCATTATAAATTATATCGTTATTATTGTATATCTTGTGGATACCATCAATTATTTTCATTAGTGAGATTGATAGATTAATTTGAGTATCCACTTAAATTAATAAATTTTCATAGATTTTTTCAAATGATAAATTGATATAACATGCTTGATGATATATTTTATTGTAAAAATATTTATTTTTAAGATAAAAATTAATACATTATGATAATACAATATCAAATATCATTTAAATAATTTATGATGAATACAAACATAAGTAAATATAAATACAATGAATATAAAATTATTATCATCTAGTTTTCTATATTGATCACCAACCAGATTTTAACTATAGAAATAAGGAAAATGATTAGGAATGTAATATTTTTTGATAGAAATGTATATAGGATGAATGATTTTTGTAATTATTTCAAGTCTATATATTGGAATGAAATATAATCATTATACATATAGTCCTTCGATATATTATCATTGAAAATATGTTCATTAGAAACATGGTTATTCGGAAAGCATGTATCTAATGGGTTTTTTGAAGATGTGTAGTTTTTAGTATCAAAATTAATATTGTATAATTAATAAATGAAAAATAATAAAACCAAATGATAAAATTTAATTTGAATATTTTATTATAGAAATATATTATAGCATTTTATATATTATTATTTTTAAAGAATGAATTTATGAATTTAATATATTATAATAAATATTCTACTGTGGTGATAATATATCATAGATTGAATGTAAATAATTAATTTTAAGGTGATGCAATTAAAACCACTTACTGATAAAGGGGATTACAATGAGCTAAAATAGTAAAAATTAGTGGGAAGACATTTTTTTTAAAACCTACCTAAGAGTTTGTGGATGGGGGATTGACTAATGAAAACGTATTTTGTGTCTATTTATTTTTTATTTTTTAATTTTCCCCACCCTGGTTCACTATGAAAAATAATTTCATCGGGTCATCATGGGACCTAATACATGCCTCCCTATGTGTTGATGTCTATCGACTAATAGTAGGGGTCTAGGGTGTTAACATTTGGAGGCAATACCACTATATCAGAGTGGAAAATATTAGTTAAATAACCCAAAAATATGTTAATAATCATATTACATGGAATGAATAGTTTATAATTAATATTAATAAATGAAATGAAACATGAAATCATATAACCCAAAATTATTTTTCACTATGCCTATCACATATATAAGATAAATAAAATAAATAAATTTTTTTAGGATAAACCATATCCACATAAAAACATCAATACAATCCTCGAGGACCATCTGAGCTATCTCACTCATTCATTCTACACCAGGACACTGCCTAATCTAAACCTATTATTAGTAATTTTTTTTCTAATAATTAATTTATATGGCTGCATTTGTAGGGTTTCAGTAATGATTTGAAGGTCTCCACCAATTTTATCTCATATATAACTAAAAAATGTAGTGTAGAAATTTTATATGATCAAAAAAATAAAAATTGTACTATGAAAGTGTAAATAAATAATCACTATCAATATTTTGGTCTTTTGTAACAACTGTGATCGATACAAACCTACATCGGCTAGTTATGAGGTATATCGAAACATGATAGGTAATTGTTTTAATTGATATCATGCTCATTAATGATCCCTCTTATCATGTACTAGGTGACACAATGTGTAACATGTATGAACTGATTCTTATGCATCCTATAAAATCAAGTTGAATCATGATATATGATTAATGCTTACAAATATAATAAAATATAGCGTGTAGGTATTAGTATTAAATATAATTACATGTCCTCTAGTTCAATATTGCATCCTAGGTCTCATGGATAATTCATAGGAATCAAAAGAAATCATGTTTACATGATTATTGAGCTCTAGAGCTGATTCACTAGTATAAATGGTAATCCAATATATGTGAATATTAGGATCTCTATTCATTTTATAGAATCCAACAAAATATTGTAACATTATCCCCATGTTGTATTTTAAGGAATCATAAGTAATAATTTATGTCTATATCTTGATAAATTTAATATTCCATATTATATAGACTAATCTAATATCACACATCTTACCAATTCCCAAGTATCATGGGGAAAATAGTGTAAGTTTATATCAGGATCAATATTGAATTTCCTAAAATATAGGGAAATTAATTATAATAATTCACCATAACTAGAAATATGACATATGTCCACAGTTTGTAACCATATGGAAACAGGTTATAACCATAATTTCCCAAACTGTGGCTGTTAAATTCATTACAATATGGTTTTTTAACATCAAAGTTTTAAACCATAGTACTAGGTCATGTATTTCCATGGTTTAAATCATTTCATTATCTATATATTTACATTGTTATTCAATTGGAATTAATCTCTAATACCATGGTTAAAAAATTGGAAATAAGATCTTCTCCATTGTTTCACATGTGATAATTTATAGGTGAAAAATGGTTTAACCAAAAATATTGAAACCCAATGACATTGTTAAAAGAATTGAAATACAACATATAAACATGGTATAAACTATGGATATAATTAACCACAACTTGCATACCAAAAAACCACATACAGTATACCATATTCCCCAAAATCCAAACTAATTGATACCAAAATTCTAATGCAACACATATAAAATTATCATTTGATAATCAATAAAAAAATATTTCATTGTAAAATACATACATTTTTAATAATGTTTCTTGATATAATAATCTAAATCATCATCATCATTGGTTCCAATATCTACAAGATCAATATGTGTTCTACCAACCTCATTGTTATCAGTACCAATATCACCTCCACCACCACCAACATCATTATCATCACCAGAATCCTATCCAGGATAATTATACTCTCTACGAATATGATTCTCAACATATTCATATTACTCAACATTCTAAAAAATCAAACATAGACTCAATAATTATCAATCCACTTATTCTTCACACTCTAAAGAATGAAATGAGAATATAACTAATATCATAATAATCAATTTTCCATTTTAATTTTTTTTTCTTCTGTCAGGAATCTAGTCACAATTTTAACATTTTTTACTCAATAGGGTAATCTAACTATTCTTGGGCAACCATTTTTATAGTGTTTCTAGAATATTCAATAACCAAAGACCAAAATATAGATGACTCAATTTTTATTACAAAAATACAATGAACTCTTAAATTTTTTTCGTCACTTAGGACCTGATGTAAATGATTCTTTGAACAAAAAAATTATTATTCTTTATAACCTAGATCTTAAAGAGAACCCTAAAAATTGGTGATATAATTTTTGTAGATAATAAAAAAATATATAAAACATTAGTGAAATATATAAAATATTAATGAAATAAAATTTTAAAATAATGTTATAATGATCCCTACCTCTATGTTGTTCACTCATAAAAAAATTAATAATTCATATAACAGGTATGTACCCCATTATATAAATTAACACAAATTATGAAACCAATATCTATGATCTAATAATTCTATCATAACAAATAGTACACCTATTAAAATTATAATTAGACATGATAACATATATTAGAACTGTTTCCATAAAATAATGTGAACATTATATTCCAATTAATGACCCATGAAGGTATTGTCCATATATATCACAACAAGAATTGCAAATTACTAACAATGAATAATGCCAAAAAATGGTGTAAATTATAATGAGTCATTATTTTTCTACTAATTTAGTGAAATTTTTTAGAATCCCAAATTTATGTTTTAGTCTTACCTAAAGGTTGACAATAACCTATCCAAACATGGTTTTATCACATAAATTTGAAATAAATAGTAAATAAAAAATTATTACTATTTTATAGAATAATTATATAAATTTTCACAGCCAGTACATAACCTATGTATTCCAAATAATGAATTACATTTTTTAAGTGTTGAATTTAGGTTAATAATTTAAAATAAAAAATCATTTCAAAATTGGATTTTATAATATAAAGTTACAATAATTAAATCAATTGCCTGGTTTTAAATGTTATCAATATTTTTACTTTAATAATATTACACTATTAAAATGTAGTATAAGATATATGTTTTATACCAATAGGTTTTATGAAATAACGTTGTACTGAAAAATAATTTTTTATAAGAAAAATAATTCCCCTTGGAATATGTAAAAAATAAAAGGGAAATGGTTTTCAACAAAAGTAATATAGTCTTATATGGAACCTAAATAATAAAAATAATTAATATTAAGTATAAATAATTCCTTTGCACTTGAGGCTTCTATGTTGTTACATTCCCACTGATGAAACTCGTAAAAAAATGTAATTTATGGATCACTAAATTATAACTCAAGCAATTTTAAGTTGGAAGAAATGATTTTGTCATTAATAAAAGATAAGGGAACAATAGTAATGTATAAAGATATTTGAAATATATTATCACTATCTATATTTCAAAAATTATTCACCAAGGATATTGATATTCATTTTATATATACAAATTTTTAAGAGGGAATCATTAATGCTATGTTGAAATATCAATTCCTCAAGCAAATTATTACCCTAAAACCATAAACAAGTATATTATGCACACATCTTGATATATAAATAATTTTTCAAAAATCATTAAGTGGATATTAAAGTCTGAGAAAGCATAAGAAGAAAAATTTAATAAAGTACTACATAATCCCATTATTTGTCATATTCATGATGAATGATACATTTTATTATTTTTAATGAATCAACTAATAAAATTAAATATTTTTTCCAATAAACTTGTATGTTTTAACATTTAAAAATGAACATGAAGGATTTAATAACTTGTTATTTGAGTTTGATATATAGAATGGAAATAAAATAAAGGGAAGTATGTGTTCTTGAAAGGATGGTCAACATGTTATTAATTACATATCATTGTTAGAAGGGAATGTATTTACTATTGGCATGGAACATATTCATGACTAGATTTGAAATAGGTAAAGTGGATTCTACAATATTGAACATCAAATTTGAGAGAGCATACCATTGATGGTCATGAGGAAGAGGATTCTAATTTCCTATTTTTATTTTATAAAGTATTGAAGTTAATTGAACCTAAAAAGAATTATAAAGAAACAAAATTCATCATAATAGTTGTTTGTATAATTCCATAATATTAGGAGCACCACATATAATTCACTTGATCAAAAATATAATGATATAATGATATATAAAAAAAATTTAAAACAATCATACAATTTTTTCTAAAGTTTCCCTATTTAAATGGCTCCATATTTCTTTTTTCAATAGGTGTAATGAAATGTAGGTCATGGAACATGTACATCAATATTCTATTATATTTTTTGAACGATAATTAAAAAAATAAATGAATGTATAAATATGTATTCAAATTTTTATTGATATATTACATGTCGAAAGTTCATAATTTGGTATTATTGTGCATCCCAATGTATTAATATATTTTACAGATATATTGTTTTTTATGTTAATTTTAGATGATTCCTACTAGTAAAAAAATATACAATATTTTTAAAATTCACATGGGTAAAAAATTCACTATTTAATCTTATTTATTCAATGAGTTCCAGAAATAATAAAAATAACTTGGTTTGTAAATGTTCAAAATTCGAAACACACTTATAAGAAAAAAATTAAAATTTACAAAGAAAATAAAATTACTAATTATAATATTCTATGAAATTAAAATATTATATTATAATAGAAAACCATTTAGAACAAACAAATATGAAAAGAACAAGAAAAGAGTAATAAAAAATAAAATAAAACAAGTGAACTTTGTGTAGTTATATTTAAGACATTCCAATTAAGTTCAATATAATTATATTTGTTTTTGTATTGTTTATTACATATTTTGTATGATTATGTAGTCTTTAATTTCACAATTCATATTTATGTTCGGTTTTATTTTTTAATTTATTAAATCATATTATGTAGTATAAATTTTACTTTTCCCATGATGTGTAGTAATGAGTGAAATGATGTTTAATGATGTTTAAATGACGTTTTTAATACATGGTATTGTTTTTCAAAAATATGTTTTCTCAAATAAATTATCTCTTGATTAATGATACATCATAGTAATATTTCAATGTAAATATATATCTTTCTATTAGATATATCCAATTACTAGAAATGGGACCACCAATAAAATTATAAAAGATAAGGCATGTGAATATTTAATAGATTTATGGAAGAAGATGGGGAATATTTTTCACAGAGTCATAATGAATGATTGGTGAATATTTCCATTTTTTACAACACTTTTTTTGAGAATTTTAGATAAACTTTCATGATAAATGTGATATAATATACTAATAGATATCTTAAAAAATTTGATAGTAAATCTACAATGGATATAGGGAACAATTACTGAAACATTACATGGGATTGATGGTTTTTAAGTGATTTTATTTTCACATCTCATGTATTATTTCAATTCAAAATGTTACTTGAATTACTATATAGAACATTTGAACATTCCAAGATTTGAAGACATTGTTTTTTCTCTACATATTCTATTTAAAAATAAGAAAAATGGAACTCTCACAGATTCTAAACAATTATCTCATGATGAAGTCTTGGTTTTATACTCCAATCTATATAATCATGATGTAAGAATAAATAAACATATATCCTTTTAAATTTATATTTATTTCATGAAATATTTTACACACATTAATCATGATATTCATTACATCAAATTCATGAAGAATCCAATTTTAGGACCAATCAGACAACTAATAAAATATGTGTTTCATTATCTAATTATTATTTGAATTCGACAGAATATGATTTTTATATCTAAAATTTGACTGACCCATTTCATGAACCAAATTCTATCCATCATATATTTTACGAGATCAACCACCTACATTAATTTAGTTATATAATATGTATATATATAATTATTATAATAAAATCTATTTTTAATATGTAGATACAATATTTATAAAAATCAATGATCCCATAAGAAATATAAAGCTAACCAAAACAATAATCTCTTTGAACATGTATTTTTCATAAAAAAAAGTGTAGGATGATCTCCCCCTTGTACTCCAACAAGACTTCATTAAATAATTATTTAAATCAATTATTTTCCTTAATAATTTTACACAACATTGAAATTAATTAATTATTAATTAATCATATGTATGCACATGATAATAACATGATAATCTCTATCTAACAGTCCAAGGATTGGATGAAAATTTAGGATATTAACTATCAATTCAAATCCATGATAAACCATATATATGATGAACAATAACATCATTATACTTATTTCTTTCATCTTCCTGAAATATCACATTGTTTTTCCTTTTCCCTAAATAAACATTTTCTGATTTTTATGTGTGAATAAAAAGTTCACATCACCTTCGATGGTACACTAGACTGAGATCCAGTATTATTATTAATTCATCATGATGATGAATATTTTTTTAACACATTTAACCTTAAATGTCCCTTCTATAATAGAAAAATATATTGAGGGAATTATTCGATTTTATTATATAAAAATAGAAAATTCTCATGAACATTGATTCTATATAAATTTTTCAAGAATTAATTCATCACAAGATTGTATCTACCTAAAAATTTAATTAGATAATCAATGTTAATATTTCTAAATCCATAAATTGATTTCCCATGAAAAAATAAAATTAAAATAATCATGTTTGGTTACTTTTCCACATGACTGGTATACTCGAGTATGAACATATTCAATCAACTTTCTAATATGCTCAATGTCATCATTATAACCATTAAATGAAAACTGTTTTCCTGTATTCATTTCTACTTCAACTATTCTACAAGACGTGATGTCTTGAAAATAATGTTTAAACTGATTAGAAGACAAATTTTTATACTTATCCTTTCATTTAAATTAATTTCATTGTATTCTTTAACTTTATCTCCCTTGTGAAACCAAAAAATATATTCTTTTTAAAACCCATAGTAGTGATATGTTAACTAACATCCTCCCACCTTAACTATGGTCATTCAATGAAATGAAAACATTGCCATCAAATTAATATGATATCTGAATAATTATTGATTAAAAAATAAAAAATATTCTAACACCTTAATAATATCATTCCTTATCTTTTAAACATTGTTGATCCATCTTCTATCCATTATAATATGAATAAATTTTTTTTAAAAAATTTTGATTTTCAATAACAACATCACAAATCATTCAAGAATATGATAGGTAATATTATAATAAACTAATTAACCTATTTATTTATAAATTCATAATTTTCAAATTTATATTATAGAATAGATAAATGTAATTTAATTTAATATTTTTTTTTCAATATAAAGAATTTTAATTCATTAAAATATTTTAACAACAGTTATAAAAATATAACTATGTCTATCCAGTTTTATTAAATAACTATAAACTTTTTCTATAAGAACTATTTTAATTCAAAACATATGAATTGCATCAATATCATCGTTGTTACCAATACCATCAGAATTGTGTTTTCTTATATAAAAGATACATAAATGGGAATAAAATGCTAAAATTATTATGTTAAAATTAATTTAGTTATCCCAAACAGGTAACAAATTAAATTTAAAAAAACAATTATATTTTAATTTTTTTTAGTAATTATAGAAATTAAAACTCTAAAAACCATTATTTTCAAATTATTATTAACAAAATATTCACAAATAAAACTAATTAGAAAAAATAAACCACATATAAAGTTGATTAACAAGGATCAACTTGAAATATTGTGGTTAATAGACCATAAGATTGTCCAATGGTAAGCCATTCTGTAAAATATTTCTTTAATAAATAATAATCCATGGGTTATTGATATCTAGGAAAAATTAATTTAAAAAATGAAAAGATAATAGATAGTTTTGAATATTGTAATGAGGGTAAAGATTACGTATCATATTTTTCAAAACCAATTAATACTTCTTCTTAAGAAAATAGTGAATAATATGTGTAACAATGATTTATCTTAAAAAAGTGTTAAAATAATTATTATTTATATATAATTTGATAATATTTAAATTTTCATTTAAAGAAATCACCCATTTACAAAAAATAATTCATTATTATGGAATATTTTTCATTTTACATTTATTCTATATTAAAGGAATTATAATAGAATTAATTTGGATTATATAAATTTATTAGTCCTATTAAATTATATAATAATTTAATAAAATATAGTAAATTTCATAAAAAAAGCTATACTGTGTTTTCATAGGTGAACGGAAGTGTGCACCATGGAAAGAGGCATTACAAGGCACATAAGGAGTACCTCATCATAGAAAGACTAGAAAACTGCCTTGAGGCACGTTACCATGTTTTCATGAAACATCAATTTTGTTGTGATTTAAAGAATATTTTTTAGTATAGGAAAGAACATTGGTCTTCTCTCAATTTGCTTTGATAGGTTTACAATATGGATTTTTAATAAAAATTACTAAAAGGGGGAGATTTTGAAAATAATCTTAAGAAAATAAAAATGATTTAAAGAGGTTAATAGTTGATATATAATTGTGATGATATACTAATTATGAAAGAATGATATCATTTCATGTTCACTATATATCTTGGATAGTTCATTGTTCTAAGAATTTCCAAATGTTTTGTTTAATTATTTAGTTGAGGGTTGTTAGGATCACGACTCCCCATCTACCCCTTAAAATGATGCACAATGAAGAAACCCTTGACACAAAAATCATGTTGTTAAGGTTTGGACTTCAATCACAGAACAAGGTATAACAAATAATACATAAATCTCATATATGTGTGAGAGAGAAAGGGTTCTTGTATTGTCTAATCGTAACAACCAAATATTACCACTTTAAATATCAACCAAATCAGTGTTGAAATATAAATCCATTCACTTAATTATATCTATAGAAATGAAATTAGAGGATAATCAATTTAAGATATGAAATAATCAAATTATTCAGAAAAAAGATTACAAAAAATGACTATAAGAACATGTGATAGAACTCCCTCCCAAGTGTGTGTAGCTCCCTGAAAATGATCTTCCACCGTTTAGCATGACATCGGGAGGTGGAGGAATCTCAGGTTGAGATCCTTCATCATTCTGGACCCCACATATGAAGAGAGGGGCCTCCAAAAAATCTAGGATCAGGAGGATACTACTATAGGAAATTAAAATGGTAGGGCTTTGCTTTTGGTTCGAACTTCCAAATGAGGTTCCCATGACACCTTTTTATTGCCAAAATAGAACATGGTTTTGAACAGCTTGTTTTTGAGATAAAAACTGTGTCTCCATTGTGAAATAGTATAAATTAATATGACAACTAGAACAAATGTAATGAGTTGTTGGCCTCTATATTGAATATATTCATGAGAAATTTGGAGGCCATTAGACATTTAGATTGGGAGATATAGTCAATAGACCAAACTAAACTTTTGAATTCTGATAGATCTTGTCCCGTGGAGAGAATGGTTCGGATGGACCACCAGATGGGAGAATTGGGATTCAGTTCCTTGATAATAGTGGTATCCCAGGATGTTTTGGAGTGAACCACAATGTTAGAGCACATATGGATCCACATAATTCACTAATTCTCAAAATAGTGGACAATCATCTATGGGATTCCCTGAATCTTGGCCAATTTTTCTTCTAGATCATCGCTAGGGACACCAAATCACCTCCATATTCAATGAAAATATGAAAACAACTATTATTATCCATTTTAAAAATGATAAAAAAAAATAAATTATACAAACAATAAATGATTTTTTATTACATTTTATATTTACAATACAAATTCAGTTTAATACAATGGAGTAAGGGAGAAAATGAAACAGTGAATCGTGGTGTTATCACACCCCCACAACTAAACATTTTCACTACTGAGAAGACACATATTTTAAGAAATTATGGATTTAGACATTTCCAACTTTATTAATATTTAACATCCAATGGTAATTTAATTGCTCATAAAAATGCGATCAAATCAAAATCGGACGAAGGAGTTATTTTGAGTGATTATAGAAAAATGCATCTAAATTTTTTATCCAAATGTGATACAAAGATTCATGATACCAATAACATAAATTAATTTAGATGTTACTAATATCCCTAATTATCCACATTTGTGTTAAATTTTTTTCATGCTATTATTTTCACTCTCTATTGACTAAATATAATTTATTTTAATAATTTTCCACTTACCAGATCCCCTCCACTGAACTTGCCTCACATCCATTGCAATAAAATTTCATTACTCACTCACTAAAGCAATCCTAGAAGTCAAACCATAATCTCCTAACCTAGGTATCCCAATATGTTGTACATTTCATCATTTCCCTCATTTATTATGTTTTTTTTCAAAAATTTCACATAGAAAAAATACCATACTCTTCTCCAAACCATTATTTGATCACCTGAGAACACTAATTGTAATAGTTATAACAATATCAAATGTCTAGGAAGGGTGGTTTTATTCCTTCCCAATATAAAACCTTTATTTAGGGCATACAACAGTCAGATAATATGTACACACACATGGGTCAATCTGGTATTGTAAGGAAATAGATCAGATAAAGAATGGACATATAGAAACATGATTTTGGAATGTAGATAAATATAAACCTAACATAAATTTACATCAATTATATAAGAATCATCCACACTACATTGTAGGATGCAACGATGTGTGAAGAGATTATGTGAAAAAATGTTCCCTTAAACTATTCACAAAAAGGGTTTCATTCTTCCCAATGTTTTTGAAATGATACAACAATTTATATCATCGAAAAATAACAATAATTCAAAATAATGTCACACCACAGTATTGAATTCTTACCTAAATGCACATTTCATCAGGGATTTTCTTTGGAATGTTAAAACAATATGATATAAGGACATTCCACATGAATTTTTAATAACACCCTTGATTAAACAGGCATCATTTTCCATGAGAAAGTGGGAATAAAAAAAGTTATATTATGGAATAAAGGTTAGGGGGCGGGAAAGGATGGAAAATAATAATACAATTCAGAAAGATAAAAATGAAAAATAGAATAAAGATGATGAAAATTCATAACTAACCCCAGAATATACCCATCCACCCACACCTAATGTGTGTAGTTTTCTCACAATAATAAAATTAAATAAGGTAAGTAATGATAAAACCCAATTAGTTTCATTCATATATTTCTTCGTGAATATGGAGTTCTTCCATCGAGGACACCATAAAAGATTCATGCAAGTGCTTCAGCCGTAGAATGTGGTTAAAAGATGTTAAATAATTCAATAAAATTTTATACATCTAATTTAATTATAAAATGACTCCAATGAATTAAATTAAACATATATAGGTATTATATATATATTTTTACATTAAATAAATTTAAATAATATAATCAATTATTTAAATAAAAAGTCGGGTTTAACCAATAACGTAGTGTTTTTCACTATTAATCGAAAATTGAAGGTTCTCCAAAAAATACCAATATATCAACCTAAGATAATTTTGATATTCTGAATTAAAAAAATGAATTATATTTATCAATATTAAAAAAATAGACGTTTCATTTATTAATATAAAATTAATTCCTATTGTCAAAACCAAAAAGCGGGTTTTTAAAAATGTAAAAACTATGAAAAGATTGAAATTTGTTTATGTAAACTTTAAATGTAAAATTACATATAATGTTCTATATTGTATTAAATGATAAAAATATAATATAACTAAACTATAAAACAAATTAAAATAACATTATAAAAATATAATTAAATTAGATGAAAAGACAGCTTTGAATTAAAATGTGGTATTTTTCACTATTCATTTAAAAATGAACATTATGAGAAAAATACCAAATATTTTCCTCAAGTAAATTTTGATATCCTAATTCTAAAGAAAATTTATATTTTGTCCAAGAGAAAATATAAAAGTTACAAAAAAATAGATTTAAAAAGGGTTCTCCATTGAAAGGTGGTAAAATTACATTTTTTTGAAAAACACTTCTTTTATCTAAAAAATTGATTTTTGTCTTATATTTTGTCTAAAAATACATAATATGGATTTTAAAATTATATGGTGTATAGAAAATATAAAATCATGTTAATATTATTCATAACGGAATTTTTAAAGACAACTTTCATAAGCAGTGGTGCACACGAACTCGGTGTTGCATATTGCGCAAGCTATTAACTTAATTTAAAGAGATAACATATTATGAAATATTGGGGTTTTAAAAATTCACTAAGTAATGCTCTAGAAACATATCCTCTCAAAATATCTAACATATGGAACCAAATCCATTTCCGAAATCACCCAAAAAATCTAAACAAATCAAATAAAATGTATTAAGGATATACCCCAAATGAAATGGAACGTGAAAACATGTCACCATCAGAACCAAATTTCCTCCACCCATATCATGAAAAATCATAAACATATCATATGATTTTCACCATGATCTAGTGTAAATTATCATCAAACCCTATTCCAATTGATTATAGAAAATCAAGGTATAGCTAGGTGAATCCTAAGAAAGAGGTAATGGGGGAAATAACATCAAATTTCAAAATATAAAACCCCAAATGCCCAATATGAATCATGGAAATTGAATGAGAGGGGGGGGGGCTTCCATAATTCTAGGCTTACCTGGGAGGGAAGATATGAGGGGTCATTGTATATAAAAATAAGTGCGTAGAATTTTTATTTACCCCTTTTAAAACAATCTAGGGTGATTAAATTACATGTACCAGAGCCTCCACCCCATTGTGGTGCACCACTGAAAAACATTTTTAACCAAACATTCTTATGTGCACACCGCTGAAATTTTTTCAACTAACCTTTTTCCATCAGGACACCAATCAACTGAAACGAATGACCATCATGGTAGAAGCCCTCACCACTCAATAATTTTGATGAAACAAGTAGACATAAATATATTCCATTACCAACTAATTTTATTTGAGTGATTTCCCCAAGGGCCATTCACAACCCAAGGCACCACGCCGTGGACATGGGGGTTCCCCCTCCACCACAAAAGACCAATAATTGTGGTGATCCTCATTTTCAACATAGATATACTTTTGCTACCTCACACTCACCCAATCATTCCCTAATTCCTACTCAATAACCCAAATCACTCTCCAAGACTTTCTTAACTCCAAAAACAATCCCTTAATATGTTCCAACACTGATAATATTAATATAAACAAAATTTATATAAACAAACTCTTCAACCAAAAAAAAAATTAAAATATCTCATGAATTTCACATCCATCCCTATCATATGGTGTTATAATATCCCCAGTATAGTAATTTTCATCATTGAAAAGTCTCTAAAATCATTAAATCATAAACTCTAACCTATACTAATAGTAAATTCATCACATGATAATCACGTTATACTCTATAATTCCTAACAAGATTCAACTGTGCAACACCAAACAAGATACCAGCTATTCATCAAGGGCTTTGTTAATAATCATAATGATCAATGAATCGCCAATATTAAACTTACCCACCCTTCCAAAAAGATACACCATAATTTTTCATATCAACTCATCCATATTATTAAGTTTCTACACACTTTAAGCTAATGATCATTGGTCATTTATGAGAAACAATGCTCATCACCATTATAATCACATACTGAAACCTATTTATATAAATATATCAACCATCTTTGTGTGTTTTACAACTCATTTCACCACATTATATATAAAAACATGACATTACCAACCTCGAACAAAACTTTTTTATAACATATCATATTTTTAACAGGAATAAAAACCAAAGAAATTTTGAATTTTTTTTTACTGGATGTGCTCTTTTAAAATGAGATATTATGACCCTAATTTGAATAGTGGGAACCCTATTATATGTTTTTTTAAATTAAATAGAATTATATAAATTAAAATCAATACTGTTATAAATCAAATGGTCATAAGTTTGAATATAATAATAATAATAATAGTGTTATTATTGTTATAATAATAACAATTTTTATTATCATAATCATTAATATTGTTATTATTATGATAATGATGATAATGATTATTATTATTCGTTTAAGTTAAATTTTAAGGTATCTCAAAGGGGATCTTCTTCTAACATGGTCATGAGACACCCTTGGATGAACCCCCTAGGTGTATGAGCCCCAAATCCCCTTCCACTTTGGAGTGCATGACACACCCCCATGATCTCCTCCTTCAATTATAGTTTTTCCAATTTTTTATTTCGAATATCATTGATCCTTCAATGTATACTATAATATTCGCTCTCCTCTCTATTTTAGAAGGAGAGTTTCTCTCCCCATCATCATATACATTTGATTGGAACCCTAGCTTAGTGTTGACAAGTATTATTGTGTTTCATTTTATTTTAGAGCATGTGAAGGATCCCTCAGGATCCCTTTTTCAAATTCTATAAACCTCTACTAAGGTTGAACCCATTCAAATCACATCAGACCACCAATCATCAATTTTGAGTACGGTCTCCCCCATTCACAATGGTTAGTCAGTTTATTTTTGTGGATAAAGTAATATTATGGGTTTTGGTAATTTTTCATTAAGTGTGTGGACCTTTCCATAGTCGTTTTGGGTTACCAATTTTATAAGTGGTATGGTTTAACCCCTGTTTAATTGTTTCTTACCTTTTCATTTAGTGTCTTTATGTGATTTTGAGAGTATCATAATGTATTCTATAGTGTTATAGACCCTATCTGCAATGTTTTAAGTTCTTATATTTTGTTGTTGGGGATTTGGATCATCTATTAGGGAGTTCACTCACAAATGAAGGTTTGTTCAGATATATATATATATATATATATATACCATCCTTATACATATTCCTTCACATAAAGGGTAATATGTATATTGCATTAATAGGTATATTTATCTATTTTGTAATATATGTCGGTAAAAGTTTGGAGAGGCTTCGAGTGGTCACTGATAAAAGTGTATAGTGAAAACTTGTTCGACTTGGAAATATTTTTGATGTAGGGTCCCATTCCTTTTCCCATTAATTTTATAAATGCATTGTTTAATTTAATTATAGTGTTGTCCTTAGATATTAATTATTATAAAATGGTATTTTAATTAAATTCCTCTTACTGGTGAATATATAAAATTTCATGATTTAATTATTAAGAATGTTAAATGAATTATCAAAATAGAAATTTCATGATTCATAATAAAACCCCTTAAAAATATATTTGTTATATTGAAAATTAAAAGTAATGTGTAAACATTTGTTTCTTGGAAAATTGCCTCAGTGATTTCTATTCTTGTGTCTATGCTTGAAATACGTCATGTTTAGGACCCTTCCTTTCATTATTTCCTAAAAAAGGGGTTTCTTCTCAATATGGTAGTTGTTTAATGGTCCACGAATCATCTATGTAATTTCTACACTTTAATAATGGAATTTATTATGTAATAAATGGAATTTTCACATATATGTAAATTGACCTTTTCAATGAAACATTCAATGTGTCTCTTTTCCTAGATAAATAATTTTCCTTGATTTCTTAATCGAATTGATTGAATTGAATTTATGGAAATTATCATGATGTATTGGAATCTTAAATGACTTTTCCCTTGTAGGAAATTGGTAAATGTCTAATTAAAACCAAAAAAATTGTATGTGTTTTACTTTAATTGTATAAGGGATTAAACTTGTAGGTAATTTCCTTCTTAACCATAACACATTAAAATTTCCTTCATGTAACATTAAATCCAATTTTTTATTCTTCTAATGTATATAAAATCTTTTGGGTGGAATTTATTCTATTTAAAAATTACTCTCCTTGAACGTTTAAATTCAGATGACCTTGTTATAATTAAATGAATTTATATTACTGGATGAATATAATGGAATTTATTTTAATAAAAAGATTTTTCATTAGGAATTTCATTTCCTTGTATTAAGAGGATTTATGTTGAATGAAATTGATAGGTGGAATGACCAGCCCCTTTATTAAATGATATTCACAGACAAGCTAATTTGCTTGTTTTAATTTAGGTCATTGATGACATATAGTTCGAAGAATATTGATTCCATGTGATTTTGTTTATATTCAATTTATTAAAAAAGTGAATATTGATTATGCCATGATTTGGGGTCTTGATCAATATTATATGATTTTCATATAGAGATATTAAAATTCTAATAACATAATATAACTGACACATGCATACATTTATATTAAATTCATTATGCGATTATGATATTTTGAATTTTTCTCTTTGTATAGATTGGTATCTTGGAATACTTCAATGAACATAATAGAATGACAGGTTTATTTAGTGGTAATAAATGTTATAAATAAATTACCCTATGATATATTCATTTCTTGATATGGCTATCTTGAAACAGGATTGGAGAGGGAATGTGTTCTGTATTAAGGATTCATGGATATACTTTCGTTCTGTAGTGTTAATACGATGAAACTCTAAGGGGAATGCTTTGGCTAACTAGGAAATAGCTTCCCAAACTGTTTATTGTATTCTAAAGTGATATTGGTTCCCTAGGGGATAAACTGTGGATGGTCATTTTGGAAAGATGGATATTCCATGCCTTGGGTGATAATCTGACCCCTACGTAAAATACCCAGGACAAAATCAAAAGTTATGATTCCTCATATTGATACACGGGGAGTCAATATGTATTATCTTGGATAGACTCAGTTTTATTGGATTATCGAACATTCCCAGTATAACACTGGGGGTTTTTTAGATCTCATTGGATGGCACGAGACTGCACCTATAGTTTTTGAATGATTTCCTGATTGGATTGTTTATTAACATGAGATGTATAACCTACTTTATTATTATGATATTGCTTATGAACGTGAATGTTTATCCTTGATTTATTATCAATTTTAAATGATGACTTGTGAATTAGACCACATGATGAAACACAAGATTTGGGTTGTATGTATTATTGGGTTATCTTGATCCATTATGACCCTTTGACACATACTATGAATTTTAGATTTACCCCATTAAGACTTCTAGATTAGGTAAAAGTGGTATATAGGGGTTGGGTTCTCGTTTTAGAACCCGGACCATGTTATATTTTTTTTATTTTTTTTATTTTTCTAAAATTATATACTGTGGAACATAGTTATTTATTTATACATTACACTAAATTTATTTTACTAGACACTAAGGGTGTCAGCTTACTGAGACTTATATTTCACACCCTTCTTAAAAACCGATTGGCTGCTGAGTATAACTTATTTCTCGTGGGTCATTGGTTCATTTCTTGTGTTATTTTGTTTAGACGGGAGATTGGGAGAATAGAAATAGGCTACTGTAAAGTATGCTCATAGATTTTTATGCTGGGTTTTTATTTTATTTTTTTATATTTTACTTCTAGTACATTCAAGTAACACAACACATTACATTCATCGTTACATGAAATTGGTGAAGACCATTTATATTTTATAATAAGTTGTTATTAAATTATTTACTCGCTCATGTTTTTCTTTCATTTTTCACTATTTCCGTTACTATTTTTATTATTATTATACCATTATGAAACTAGACCTACGAGGGTATAGTGTCCCCATGGAAAAACCATCGACCCTCCCTTTTAGTCGGCATTCTCTGTCTTTTAAGGAGATTCACTTGGGGTTATGTGACGACTAGTACGACTATAAGATTTGATGGTAAGTCTGATCGAAATGTTATAAAAAGGTTTCAATGGTAAAATTTTTAATTTTCATACTGTTTTTGGTTGGTATATATGAAACATGGAATGTTTTTGTGCTTGTTTAATAGCCTCACAAGGTGATAATCATCCACATACAGAAACTGACAAAGTGGCTTGGGTTGGGATTGTAGTTAGAACTATTTGATGTTATGGTTGATATGATTTCACTTAGAGTGACTGGTTTACATATCAATACTTAATGATTTATATAATTTTTGGTATTTTTACCTTTTCATAGTATGGTAATGATCAATCACTACATGTAACATAACAGGCACATATGAAATTCACATTCAATTCCATGATGTTTTATTAGTTGTTTTCATGTGGTTATGATTGTGTGACCTGATTGATATTCCATGCCTAGTTTTATAACATTTAGGTAACTCATTAACATGACTTCTATGTTTAATTATTGTTATATAATTTTAATGTGACTAATATAACAACCATAAATTACTAAAACATGTTTCTATGTGTTAGTTGCTTATAGTGACATGTTTTTAATTGTGTTAAATATGAAATTTGTGTCATGGGATAGATGTAATTTATTGTGATTAAGATATGAGCTGGTTTTTAGTTGTGTGGTGTATGAGCACATTATAACTAAAAAATTTAATCTATTTTTTTGAACCACAATAAAAGGATATTAAAATTAAAATGATTATGTAAACTAGTTTTGAGTAATGGGATTCAATTTTTAATCCATGTAGGTGTAAGGGTGATTTATTATTTGGGAAATGGAATCAGAAATTAAATATAATGGATTGATGTAAAATGAAGTGGATATAATGGAATAGGGATTGGAAATGGAAACCTATGTGGTGTACACTGTATGAAACCCTAGTGTGATGGTGGTTTGAGTTACTCTTTGTGTTTCCTAGGAATGGAAGCATGATCATTTTTCTTTAGGTGTTATTTTCATTAGAAATGTATAAAATGGAAGGATATTCATCCAATGACTTTTTTTCAGTATGAACTATTGTTTTGGTTGATTATTTTGATTTTTAAGGGGCCAGAAAGTGGTAGGTACCAAAATTAGAGTTAAAAACATTGTTAATGTTGTGACTTTTCTGGATTTTGGTGTCTTTTGGTTATTGTTGTCCTTAGTAAGAATCTTTGATTCCAATGAAGAACATATTCAGATGTGTGTTCATTGTTCGTTTTTTATCTTTTATGGGCATAAGAGTTAGTAAATACTTGGTTTTATAAATTTAGACATGACTTATGCATTCTTTGATTCATTTTAGGTCGATTGTCCCTTTTCTCTTCATCTTTGGTGGATGACCCAATATATTGTCATATGGGTTGTTTTCCATTTTGGGAAATATGAATCTAGGTGAAATTTCTTTTATGGGCTATCTGATAATTGATGTCATAGGGAATATAGCCAATGGATAGTATTTAGGATGTGTCATTTTCTTGTGGATCCTAAGGGTAGAACGTGTTCACTTACGTAGTGCCCATTAAGTGTTAAATGTGGTAATGAACCCATGGAGTTCAATGAAATTATTGGGACTTGAATCATTGATTATTTACTTAGTTAACCTTCATAGTATACTTACATGATAACTAAATAAAAAAGTTCATCCTAATGTTTGGGATTACATCCTTGTGACTCATGCGTTTTGACATTGAATTCAATTTGGTTATGGATTTCCTGACAATTGCTTTGGTGGCTTTCATATAGCAGTTATGACCTAGAATTGTTTAGAGAATCTAGTATGTGTCTCTTATTTATTATGACTTTGAAAATATTAAGGTGGGGAGCGTCATGCATGTTATTTTAAATACCTGACCTTCTAGGTGGAACGAACAAAACTAAGAAGGATCATTTAGAAATGGTTGGTTTTTTTAAATGTTCTTTGTGGATTGCAAGTGTGAATTCATGTTAGTTATTTCTCAACAGCATGAAGTCGATGTGTTTGGTGGTGTATGAATCCTTTGAGAAACAAAATTTTTATTGTATAGAATTGTATGGTAAATCATTAATGTTCTCGTGATGCCTTAGGTGTTGAAGGGTTTTGATTGGTTAATGATAGTGCATCGATAGGTGAAGCCATGTTTTTTTCAATGGAAGTCAACCAATAGTGTTTCGACTAATCTTATATATAATATTCAGTTTCCTCTTAGTGTATTATCTGATAAAGATAACCATGTCCCCTATCTTGGAATCACATAGGTACACTAATAGAGCATTTGTATTACACTATGAAAAATAATTAGAAGATATGTAACTTTCATGGGTGGTGCTTATCATTTTTCATGATAACATGCTGTAATTATGAGGGACTGGTTATCATTTAGTAATGATTGGGTCCCCATGTAAGAGCTCCTTAGATGGACACTTGGACCCCTAACATTTTCTTTGACCTGACTGCTAGGTGGATGTCGCTCTGGGCCTAGTTAACATTATGATCTGGGAATCTTGGATTTCTTCCACCGTATCACTTATAGAATTGGAATGTTATCTACATTGGTTTTCTCATTGGACTCCAATAGATTAAATTCGAGGTTATTCTAAACAATTTCTTGGGCTTAGGGTTGATTTTTAAAATGGTTTCAATGATTCCTATGGGATGGATCGAGGTTATAACCTTGATTGTGTAGATTCAAAATAGTTTAAAATGATCAGTTGAGGGTTTTACCATAGAGAATAATCAAAATTTGGGTAAGGTCTTTGGTGAACATATTTGTTTTAAATACATGGTTCCTTGGGAAAAGGCATCATAGTTCAATTGGATATTTACCAACCACCTAAGACAAGTGTTTTTGAGAGTGGGTTGTCAGAAGTGTCGAGAATTTTATCCTCTACATGTATGAAAAAGATAGTATGAGACTGAATCCTTAACCATATTAGTACCACACCAAGATATTTGTGAAAATTATAAGGGGAATTAATTTTATTCAACTTCAACAGTGGAGATGTTGTGGCTCAGAGTGGCCCCATCTAATGTTATGACCAATGGTGGGGAGAACCTTTTACCTGATGATTAAAGATATAATGATGTGATTGTGTATCCATCTTAATGATCTCTTTTAAACTCTTTTTTAGTGTATCGGTTTTATAATTGATTGTTGGCTCATGTTGGGATGAGTTATGTTCCATATACATAAGTAGTTCTTGATGGTGTGATGGGAGTTTGGAAATGAAATTGTATTGTTTGAATGAATCTTCCCGACCATGGTAGGTCGGGTGATGTGTTTCTTATTCATGAAGGATTATAAAGGATCAGAATTTATAATGCAGGGAGTCTGCAATGGCTTGTATTTTGAAAAAGATGAAAAACAAAACAAAATTTAATTTTTTATTCATTTATCAGATGGGTCATTTTACAAAGCGAGCTTCGTATTATAATTTCAACAGTTGGAACAATGCGATGTGTTTTTAACAAATTAGATAAAATTAATTATTTTAAAATTTATATAGAGAAAAATTAAATTTTCCAAACTAGGAAATATAAATAATAATAATGAAAAGATTTAATAATAATGATAATAATATTGTATTATTATAGTTAGGATGAGGATGATGATTATTATGATGATGAAGATTATTATTATTATTTTTATTATTATAATTATGATTATTGTTATTATTTAGTTATTAATTTAGGTTAAATTTTATGACACCCCAATGAGGGTCTTATTATCCCCTACTCGAGTGACACCCCTAGACGATCCCCCATGGGTGCACAACCTCCCCTCTCCCCCTTCATCTCTAGAATGTGTTATTCACACCCACGGCCTCATCCTTTGATTACTATTATTCACAATTTATCTTCTTAAATCCATTATATCATTTAATGTACATTTTCATCTACTCTCCCATTTCTTTTTGAGGCACATATTTTATATCCTCATCACTGTATCTTGTCTGCAGAAACCCTAGGTTAGGTTTAACCTATATTTTTGTGTTTCATTTGATTCTAGGGTGTGAGAAGGCTTCCATAGGCCCCCCTTGTTCATATTCTAGTTACCACTGCCAAATACGAAGTGATTAATATCCCCTCGTACCACACATCATAAATTTCAGGCAAGGTTTCCATCATTTTACATTGTTACTCAATTTATTTTTAGGTATTTACTAATATTTTTTGTGCTAATAATTTATTATTAAGTGCGTAGAGCTCTCCACTATCATTTCGAGTTTACACACCTACGTGATATAGTGTTTTACCTATGTTATGTTTCTTTGAACCATTTAATTTACTATCTTTATGCGTTTTTGAACCCCATGTAATTTTGTCTATATTGCATTAGACATTACTATAGTGTATTGAGTTACAATATTTTGTTATAGTTGGTTCTGATCATCTTTAAGGGTGTGTACTCACAAATAAAGGTATGTGTGTGTATATATATATATATAATATACATATACATATTCCCTCATGGAGAGAGTAATATGTAATTTGGATTAAGAGGCGTGTATATATATATTGGGAATGTATGTTGGTGAAAGACTGGAGAAGCTTCAAGTGGTCTCCGCTCAATGAATATAGTACAATCTTGTTCGGCTGGGTCATTTTCATGAAGTAGGGTGCCATTCATTTCCCTTTAATATTATGAATTAATTAATTAATTTACTTATTACATCATCCTTGGTTTTTGATTAGTTTATTAAGGTATTTAGATTAAATTCCTCCAAAATGTGAACTTAGTATGTTTCATGATCTAAATGTTAATCATGATAAATTGATTTTTTAAAGAGTAATTTTCGGATTTGTAGTCAATCCCCTCCAATGGTGGATATTATATTGAAGACAAAATTTAATGTTTATACCTTTTTCTTAGTTGGCATATTATGTTGGTGTTTCATATTCCTCTATATATGTTTGAAATATCGCATGTTTATGGCCTTTCCATTCAATTTTCACTAAATAGGGGGTTTCCTCTCCATACTATTTATGTTTAATGAATCAATCATCTTATAATAACATTAACTATTTTTAAATTGAATATTTGTTTAATAAATCGTATTTTCAAAATTAGGTACATTCCAATTAAAAAATTTCACCTTATAATTGTCTTGTGAACCTTGACAAATAAATTGTTCTACATGGTTAATAAAGTGTCATGATTTGAATTAAATGAAATGAACATTATTTATTTCTTTATAAAATGAATTTTCCCAAATAGGAAATTATAAATGTTTAATTAGAAACAAACACCTCCTAAGTGATGGACTTGATTTATTTAATGGATTACCCATGTAGGTAATTTCCATTGTTACTTTAGCACATTCCAAGTAAATTATTTTCTCATTAAATACAATTGCATAGTTTTAATAATGTATATAGAATGGTTTTGAAGTAAAATCCTTTCATGATGGAAAACTATTTCTTGAATTTTTAAATTGAGATGAAATTGTTATAATAAAATCAATTTCTATGCCTAAATGAATTTAAGGTAGTGTATTTGATTAAAATATTTATTCATTATGAATTGAATTTCCTTATATTAAGTGGATTAAATAGGAATGAAATGTGAATGGTGGAATAATAAATCAATTTTTTTATTGATATGAAGGGATATGATTGTTAGCTTTTTTTATTTAATTTCCTTGATGACCTTTGGTTTAATAACATATGATGCCATGTGATTCCCTTTATATTCCACTTCTTATGCAAGTGCATAATACTTATGCCTTGTTTTAGTGTATTGATCTATATTCTAATCTTGTTAGATTGAGAGATTAAAATTATAATAATGTCATGTAATTTTTATATTCATTATTGTGTTATAAATTCCTTATACCATTATGATGGCTCTAATTGTGTCCTTCGTCTAGAATAGATGATTGGGGTATATCAAATATTTTGATGTAATGTGATTTTTAATTAGTGGTATGAAATATTATTAATGAAATTCCTTCTAAAATATTTCTTTCGTGATATGGTTCTCTTGAAATGATCCAGGAATGAACATGGGTTCTGTATAAAGGATTCATGGATGGACTCTCGTGCTCAGTTGGTAATACCACAGTGCGTTGGAGGATTTTCTTTGGTTTTCCTAGAAAGGAATTCCTAAGAAGTTTATTATACTATAGAGTAATATCAGTTCCCAAGGGGGAAACCATGGACATACCATTTGTAATGATGGATTCACAATGCATTGGGTGATACTCAGTTCCCTTTGTGAGATACCTTAGATAAACTCAAAATTTATCATGGATCACAATGAAAAAAGTTACTCCATATGGACCACTTTTGATAGACTTGGTGGTATTGGATTATCAAATGTTCTCGTTGCAACACTTGGGATTGTTTTAGATTTCCATGGATGGGAATGAGACATTACCTTTGGTTTTGACAGATTCTTTAATTAGATTGTTTATTCATATGAGATATATACCCTTTATTGTTATTATGTGCATTCTCATGCACGTGGATGTTTCTCATGGATTGAATATAACATTTAAATGTCGAATTGTGAATTCTGATCAAAACGGAAGCACATGATGGGGGTGTACCTCTTCTTGGGTTTCGTTGATCACTTGGGCCACTTTTATACATATTATGGATTTTAACGGTACCCAATTCAAACATCTGGCACATGTTGAAGAAGGTATTAAGAGATTGGTGTCCGTTTGGGAACCCATACAATGTTGTTATTTTTTATTGTTTTATATATCTACAATTATATTGTGTGGAACACTATTATTTATTTATTCATTACACTAAATGGATTGTTCTAGACACTCTGGGTAGAGGTCTATAGAGATGTATATTTCACACCAAATGTGGGCACTGATTGGAAACTAATAAGATCTAGTTTCTCACTGGTCATTGGATTCCTTGTATGTGTTGTTCTATATACATGATAGGTAGGGTGAATAGGTATGGTCTTGTGCTTAGGATGCTGGAGGATTTTTTTCATTTTATTTTTATTATGTTTTTATATTTTTCAATATGTATGATGTAGTAACAACATGAATTAAATGAGTAATTATATGAAATTGGTAATGGGAAATTTTCTTTTATATTCATTTCGTATTATATTATTCGTCTGCTGCAATTTTTATTTCATTTATCAATTCATCCAATACTGTTTGTTGATTTATTATTATTATACCACTCTGAGAATATAATTTATGAGGTCATAGTCACCCCAAAGACACACCCTAGGACCTTGTAGATAGTCAACATCCATCAGCATTCATGGAGATACACATAAGGTAACAAGGATACCGATCAAGGTATGAATTTTGATGGTAACCAGGGTAAAGATGTTACAATTTTTAAAATGATATCCCCCTTTATGACTTGATATCTCATTCAATTTACCCCAATTCACTAACTTCTAAAGGAATCCCGTGATCATCCAATCACATGAACCAAAGTCTTAACCATGTATTTGACGTAATTCAGCCATTGGGTTCCCATGCAATTAATAAATCCATCATGATCATATCCTAAGAACATGAACACTATTAATCATATACACACGTTTCTTATAAAAAATAATTCCCAGACTGGTGAAAATGATCAAAATCGATTAAAGACCACATCCTATCATTGTTTCATGTATCTAACCATAAACTATATAAAATTGAATTATCTTATCACCGGTATCCATCATCTTTAGAGACCATCCAATGGCTAGTCTCATCATAATGACAACTCGACCTACATAGGGTTTATGAATCAATATTCAAATCTTCATCTATTATAATAAATAATCAATTGATATAGCCTTCATACTCATACAAGATCACTATCACAAAACCTAAATTACCACATTATCCTTTATTATCATGAATTTCACCAATGTTTTCAACTAACTTTTCATTTATAAGAAGGGTCATACTTTCCAATTGCCTATGGTGGACTCCCCACTATAATTTTTATTAAACTAATGATTATTCATAGCCTCAAAAGTTACCAACATCACACTTGTGTTACACCTCCTGATCCATTCTCATTAAATCCTAGGAAACAACTTTCTTGGATAAAATCCCAGTTCGACTATGCCACCACACTCAATAAATTATGATGTTACCTATTATAATGGAGGAAAAATTATAATTCTCATAAATCATTAATAAAACAATGCCTAACAATATTCAAAATATAATCATTCCTATTCACCTCATGGATGCTCTCTGATTCAATACTCATTAGCACTTCATATATCTAATGTGTGTTTCCTTACTTCACACAAACTCAATGGGTGTGAACTCCTATACCACTAAGTCCGAAAACACGAATCACGGTCCCATGAGTCATACATAACCAAACCATGCTCATATGCCTCACCAATGATCAATGTTACACATCATGTTAGTATCATCTAAACTGAAGAACCCTCAGTGCACATCATTAAAATTGGGAATCTTGCCTTTGTTATGGTGTATCTCATGATCACCCACCATCCTTGAATTATTATAAAACCCAAAGAATAATTCTATGATACATATATTTTCACATAGAAATGAATCCAAAATATGAAAGGCCAAAATTTTTACTAATCATGTCCTTGAAAAAATACCAATACAAAATTCACTCAAGGTTCCTCTAATAATCAACTCCCAAGGAATCTCCATGCTCATACCATTTACCCAATAACCACTCTATTCACAAGTATTATAAAAAATACACATACTCATGATTCATGTATATAATGAAATGTTAATCCTAGGAGATCCCATGTCAAGGGATACCGTATTATATCATAGATCATGAAAAATAACTGACTCACTGATCTTGAGTTGCATCTAAAAAACAATAGGTTCTCTCACCTTACCCGTAAACCATTCTTCATTGGTTAATATATCATGGAAAACTCTTACCTATTCCCATCTTGAGTATCACATGAAAACTGACATCCTAAAGGACCCACTGACGGGTCTCATGTATCAATGTACGGAATCAAAATCAAAATCAATACACACAAGGGCACCGATTTTCCCCTAGAATCTACATATTGGACTACCTAATTAAGAATCAATATCATAGGATAATTCACACTTGGTATTTTTAGACTAGATTCACCACCTCGATGATCAAAATATCATATATATATATATAATAGAGTCACCCTACTAGGATCCATATCGAATATCACATAGTCATATTGGTTGGTTAATTCGAATAATAGTATGATGTTATATGATAAAAATCAACCTATGATTTTTTTAATTGTTTAAATAAATAAACATGTTTTCTTACCCAAAACCAATATCAAGATCACCCAAGGGGCTAATCATGATTGCATCCAGTTAAATAACTAACAGAGTATGGCCTTTATGCATCCCTTTCACAAAGGGAATGGACTGTTGTAATCAAAGACAATATTTCCATTGAACCAAGGGATCCATAATAAAAATAAAATATTTTATGTTTTGGTGAGTATAATTATACCAATAATCTATATTGGAAATTACATATAGGTTTTTAATAAAACATTAAACAGTTAAAACCCTATCATTAGTGATATCAATCATACTTAGGCATGTTAATTTATTATGAATACTACATTTCAAACATGATGCATGTACATTGGCCTCTTGATATTGTGTCAAGAACCCAAAAAATAATAACAATCTTAAAGTATAATAAATCCTTATCACATGTGCACCACACTCAGTGAAAACCATAAAACCATAAATCCATAAAAAACTAATTGTAATCCCATATACTTGGTATTAGAGACTTCTTATAGGAATAGGTGTTCTTGATTCACCAATCCAATATCCATAACAAGATCCAACACATATTTATGTATCTTTTCTTCCATCACTGTAAAATAGTATAAAAAACTAATTCTATAATACCTCTTTGAAACATCCCCATCCTAGGTAAATCTAATTTCTGTCTGGATGGGATCATCAGGGGAACCCAAGGGTGCCTCTTCATACACAAGTGGCTAACAACTACAAGCTAGGGTTAAGGGTGTTACATTTGGGAGAATGTGACCCCTTACAAGGGTAAAAAATAACCTATAAATATCCTAAAAATTAGTAAATAAAAAGAGAATTTGGAATAAATAATCAATAGTATGTAATGTTAAATTAAAATTTTTATGTATTTATACAACCCAGATTTATCTCCCACGTCGCTAATCACACATACAAGATAAAAAAGATAAAAAAAAATCATGGGATCAACAAAATCATTGATCAAAACACTAATGTTAGATTACAAGATAATTTTAGCTTTTATTCTCACTAATTATACAACAACATTCATCCCAACTAGAACTTGTGATTAGTTTGGTATTCTTTAGTACCCAAGTGAAATGGTGACATGATAAGGGTGTGAGTACAATGTAATAGGACACCGACATCCCAACCCCTAAAAAACAATAAATATAGTATATTTATTTTATTTTATTATAAAAATAAATAGAATACTATATTAATTATTATAAATAATATATGTTAATACTTTGGAATTTTATGATAACTAGATCAACCCAAACCACATTCAACTAGTGTCAATGAGTCTCTAAATATGTAAATATCAATCCCATGTATGATATCTAGTGTCACATCCTAGGAAATAAAATGTTTAGATATTATGAACTAATTATAGGAATCATAGATAATAAAACATGTGAGTATCATTATCATGATTGAATTCCTTAGATTAAAGGGAAATATCATATCTCAGGTCCCATGGATAATTCTTAGGCATCTTGGGAAATAAATTGTACATTAGTTTCAGTACCAAATGATGATTCCTTGGCATCCCTAAATATCTAGTATATGTTCATTCGTGAATCAAAAATTTATTCTTGATATATCATGTAAACTCTAACACTTTCCCCCATAATTGATTCCTAGGAGACTTAGTCAATCTTGTGTATGAGAGTGTCTGACTCAGGAGCAGATTCCCTAGTATCTTGAGAAATAAAATTGCTGGAATCCAATTGAGTATAATGTTTCCTCTGAAATATAAGGCAATGATTATCAAGATCAACATATCATTCCATATTATCAAGGGATATATATTACATGGAATCCCACATAGTCCTAGGCATCCTAGGCCATTCAATTTAAGTGAGTATCTTGATCAATGGTTAGACCCAAAGAGAATAACCTAGGAATCAATTGTATCTCTGTAAATATCCGTTGATAAAGTGTCCTGAAAAAAGCCATCAAATACAGTGAATATTAATATGGAGAACAACATCTCTAAAACCATATAAAAACATAATTCATTCTCTATAGATAATTAACAACCATATCCATATCCGTAACAATATAAAATCAGTGATTTGGTTTATTTGATGACACACACAATAAACACTACCATTTTCTGGTATAAACCCTCTCAATAGGTCCAACATCTCACAAGGACACCCACTTAGGTAACATAGGCCTCCTAAAGAATAACGACGTACCTAGGTTACCTCATCTAAAACACGTATCTCAATAAATACAAATCAATTGGAGGTAATAACATCTCTCAATTTCATCAAACTATAATCAATGCCCCACTAGACTACCTGTAATGTCTCATAAGAGATACAAACTCAAGATGAACCACTTCCCAATCCATCATAAGCTGGTCAAAACACCTGAAATCTCTATTAATTTCTTTAGATCCCTCACACTTTGGAAATCATGCCACCATGGGAGAGGAACACTCACCCAACTCTCCACATTGTATCTCAATGGTATTTATGCATCAAATGATCCCAACATGGAAAATCCCCAGGTCATCTATCTTCAATCAAGAAAAACCTCAATATAGAGGTCTCTAAGGGATCCTAAACGAAAACATTTACATTTCATTAATTTAATTTAATTAACACCACATAGGGTCCATGTGTCTCACGGATACAAGTATAGCCTAGGGCTCAACCATCGGTGGAAGAGAAAATATATCCAATACAGAAGGGTTTATCACATCCCATGGTAAATTGTTCAATTAATTCAAGAATGTCATTTAATATAAAAAATTCATTTTAATTAAAAGGTTGAAACTATAATTAGAGATACCACATATAAAATTTCATAAATAAATAACATAATACCAAAGAGGAACTATGAGTGATCACCAACCTGAATTTGAATGAATTTTTTTGAATTCACAGCTCAATAAGTCCTACCTAATCCCACTCTATGATAACAACCACTATCTAATCATCATATTCACTATGCCACTAAAATATATCCAAATTAAATAATTGGAATCAAATTATAATTAAATACTAATTTAGAATTAAATTTAAAAAATAATTGGAATAGGTATAAATGCCTAAAAGCTCATTAGCCACTCCCATAAGACTAAAACTACATCTAATGACAAGAAAAACCCACATGGAATGCACCCAAAATTGCTTTTATAAAATTAAATAATATGTTGAAGAAACTATACTACCAAAATATCCCATTTAAAAAAAATCATATAAAATTTACTGGTTATGTACCTCCGATAAATCAAAGTGATACGACGTGAAACCAACATAATAGGCTTCCCTCTACCCATCAAATAAAAGGACCTAAAACGCTGGATGATTAACTACATTATTTTAGAAAAATAACCTCCAAAACCTATCCCAAAATCATAAAAAAATTAACTTCCAGCTAGGAGAAGCTTGAGCAAGGATAAAATGGAGAATATAGCTCTCTTTTCCAACAAAAATGAATCTAAACACCACCTCACGAAATCATAATCAAATTTGAAGTGATCAAGTATTAAATTATATTCGGAAAATGTGAGAAATAAGATAATAAGAACTTAAGCCCTTAATATTGAAGGGAACAAAATACGGGTTTTCCCTATTTATAATTATTTCAAGAGGAAAAAATACATTCAAAATTACCTCCACCACCATGGTGCGCCTCCTATAACTCTCAAGAACCCAATATACCAATGTATGAACCCCTGGATATGTCCCCACATTTAAATTTCCATTGTAGAAAAAAAGGAAGAAAAAACCAAGAACCATGGTCTAGAACCTCCCCTTCACCTGTCCCATGAACTATGTGAATAGAAATTATGGTTTTCTGACACTATTTTGTAGAACTTCTTTCACTAAGATCCACACCCTACCCATTGATCCATACCCTAGAACTAAAAGTTTTTCTCTCTACCATAATGATCCATATACTATGGTTGTCCATATTTCTTATAGGGATAAACCTTGTGTTCCATGAGCTCAACAACACATTCAATAAAATCCATGTAAACTCCCATATCACCCTCTATTAATCAGTACAGTCCTAAAAATTTCCCCACAAGAAGTCTGAGTACTAAAACCCCAATCTAAACACTGATTCAAAAAATTCCCATCATCAAATAAAAAACATTAAAAATACTCTTGAATTTCATAACCCATACAAAAATGGGGTATTATAACATTTTATATACATTCCATTGAAATGAAATTGCTTTCTCACTAAAGAATGAATGTTGTAAAAAATGACACCCCTTTTAACTTATAAAAGGAAAACCCAACTATCCCTTCTGAAACACAAAATTAATCTTAATACATCCCTATAATATATCATATTTTCTTCCTTAATAGTCCTCTATAATATTTGGTGGTGTTATGTCTGATTAAAATTCCCTAATTACATGAAAAGCAACATTGATCCCCAAATGAAAGAAGATTTATTTTTTATAGGTAATAGCATCTTATCATTATTGTTTATTTAAACTATTCATCCACATATTATTAATTATTATGTATCTTTATAATAATATATATAGTATAATTAAACTTATGGAATTATTTTATTATAATAAAATAAATTCATAATCATACTCATGCATGGATTATAACATGTTATAGTTTCGGTCTGTTTGACAAATTATATGAACAATACTATTATTTTTTGTCATAGATGATTATAGAAACATAATTAATAGTAATATATGATATTAATAATTAAATATTTTTTTCTTTGAAATGGTAACATTAATATTAAACTATGTATTAAAATAAAACCTTTTATACTTTAATAATAACCAAAATATGCACATTAAGGAGTTAAACTTTGAGAATCGTACTTGAAACTACCATGAAATTAACATATAACATGATAATTTATTATAGAACATATATCAAAATAAAATTAATATTTTAGAGGTCATGAACTTGTGTAAATGTAATTATTATTGAAACCATTATATGAAAACAAACATGGAATTATTTTAACAACTAACAACTAATGATCAATATTAACTAAAAATATTTAATATCTATATAATTAATGAATATAAAAGATTCATATAAAAGGTAATAAATATTAAAAAATTTATAAAATAAATTTATAATGATTCATAGTTTAAGACTTTGTATGTTATAGTACATTAAACTAAGAAGGAATCGAATGTTAGGGTTTTATCATCTCAAATTCTTCACATTGATATATATTCTATATCTACCCCCTCCTCTATTTATGTAGTATATATTCTACACCATGAATGTGTTATACTATATTTATAATGGAATTCATGGGTTATATATATATATATATATTTCTTGCTCCTTCTCCTAATGTTTTTTGATTCTATTTTTACCAAAGTAGAAAGGGTTTTATTTCCAATCTCACATTGAATTCGTTATTTCTTATGACCAAGTTTTCATCTAGAAAACTTTTATGATACATATCTCTTGAACCCTATATATTTTCATTTAAAATCAATATTTATGTTTTTTCATTACTTATTACCATTTTACCACCCTTTGGTTTACAGTCCACCCAAAATAAAGTTTGTAATTAGAGATGACCTTATCTCTTCCTTTTAGTCTTGAATATTTCTTCTCTTCATCAACATTCATTCTATTGTTAAATTTATTTTATTAACTCTATATATATTATTCATTATAGTAAACATAAATTGCCAATGAGAGTAATCAAAAAACAATGAAATGAATATTTTCTTTTTTTTTGTATGGGTCATTTTTTATTTACTTTGACATTAATTACAAAAGTGAAATGTTTTTTATTTTTTTGGACAATAAAAACTATTCTTGTCATTTTTTAGCATTCATTACAATGGATTCATTAAATTTTTTCACAATTACCTAATTTAATTCCAAATACCATGGTTTTATAAATTATTTTCTTTTAAAATTAATGTTACCAAATATAAATATATTTATTTTTAATTTTTTTTAAAAAAAAATATACTGAAACTAAAAAAATTTTTTTATCTATGTAATTTTTTTTAATTTTTCATATAATACACTGAAGATATTATTTAATTATATAATCAAACTTGTTTATTTTGATGACTTATAATAATTTATTATGTTTTTTTTCATGAAACATATTTCTTTTCCATATGTTAGATTTTATATGTTGGAATTGTGAATGATTTAATATTTATAGTTTTCTCTATGTAATGGGTGGGTTTGTTATAGCCCCAAATACATAAGGTAAAGTTTTATTTCTCAATAAGTAATTATTATATATATATAAATTATTATGGGTAGTTGTGTTAACTATTTTGGGATTTTAAATAATTATAAATAATATTTTTCCAAATTTTGTGCTTAGACTTGATTTTATATTGATTTGTTAGAACATTTATTCCGGTAAATTATTACAAAAAAAATTTATTTACATGTTTATGAATGGATATGATAAAAAATCATTGCTTAAAATTTAGGTCAAGATCATAAATATATATAGCAATGTTCAAATTATTTTTTGTGTGAATGATTTCAGTTATCTATTTTTACAAGGTTCTGTTTTCCTATTCGTATGTATATACCACATTCTTTTAATTTTTTTTGTTTTTATGATTATTATACATATTTTATAGATAATATTACTTATTTAATATGTTATGAAAAATATTTAAGACAAGAATCATGATTATTAATATCATCTTTTTTGGGTAATATTCAATTTTATTAATTCCATAGACATTATTCATGTTTTTATACCCACATTATCATTTATGAACAATTATGATCTTATATTTTTATCTCTTATGAATACTATTAATGAGAATCTATGTTTGCCTATTTTTTATTTTTCTATTACCATTGTTATTAATAAGGGAATTATATATGATGTCTCTAAAAGGGTATCATTTGAGAAGGAATTTTATAGGAAATGATAACGAATTATTAAAATATAAGAATACCATGTAGGTAAAATTCAAATACATGATACCTTTACGTTCGTGGATGGCATTAATTTTTTAGATAATGTGTATAAATTAATGAAATTATGTCAAATATGTGTATGTCATGCTCATTTCATCTAAATTGGTATCAACAAATAGGTTTAGAGTTTAAAATCTATCATCATATTTGATAATAAGGATCTGGGGTGCTTCACCCCTAGTCTATCTAGTCTTTAAAAAATAGACCGTGGGGTTATGGAATGACCCTATACCAGTAGGAATGCTAATTATCACATAACTCAATATTACACATACGAATCCCTTTCCACTATGTAACCGTCATATGATATAGTGTGATATTATATTTTTTAAAAATTAAATCTTACATATCCTAAAAAAAATTCTTTTATATCCCCAATCACACCACATTTCACTCCATTATGACATTATGGATCCCTACCCATAACTTATTAGGGATAAAAATCATGAATTATTGAATGATGGGCCACCTTTAAAATAACTTCATCCTGAACCTAAGACCATATCCTATAAATGATCATTAATCCCCCACTATTATATTCAATAAGGCAAAAAACATAAATAATATGGGGTTTAGAAAAAATAAAACTGAATTCATGCCTTATATAGATACATAGTCTGAGAACCTCCCCATTACATGGTAACTCATCCTAATGATGCATCACTGTGTTCCACCAATCATAATCTATGAATAACTCTAAGAACTATAACCTGACATCAAACTCCCAGCCCTATGCATCTTTCTATATATATTTTTTCAACTACATGAATAATTGGGGAACCACCTTTCCAAGAATGGAATTATCATTTTGATCCACAATAAAAACTATCCTCTCCTTGAATGGTGCATTCAATACTATATCAGTATTCTTAATGTCAATCATAGGAGATGGATTAAGCTAATATATCCTTATATGAGATACATGAATCAAATCATATATAATACTCTAATTATGAGGATGTGATAACCAAAATTCCATTATAATGATCCACTATATGATCTTAAAAATCCACATAGACCTAGGTGATTATTTCCCCTTCCTCTGGATATTGAAGTGTCCTTGATGAGGTACAACTCATAGAAATACCCAGTCACCCACTAAATTCTACAGGGGAAAATGTCACTAATCATTTTATGAACTATGCTTTCTCTAAGTGATCAGTAACTGATTTTCTATTATCTGAATATATGGTAATATATCCTACATAATAATTGGTATAATAACTGTAGAATTTCTATCCACATGATGAAATAGAGGTGATCAATATACTCTACAAAATTAACCCTCATAATGATTCATGTGTGTTGATTCTTGATAATTATTATTATATGAAAAAATATAAGTGTGAGATAACATACAAATGAACCATAAAAATATATAGAAATTGTATAATTAGATATTGTATTATCATAAGGATAATATGTTATTATCATATTCACTTTAGTGTTAAGAACATTATTCATAACCTACAATAACTGAGATATGAATTGAGAATCCCAATCAAAAGGAATACCCCTTAGTACACCATGAAGTTTCACCAACCCATAGATATACAACATGATTAAATCATCAATATTCATGGCCTCCAAAATTAAAATAATGCGTGAGTCCTTGGTAAATTAAATAATTATAACCCATATTGAATCACTACCTTATGTAATCTTTGGAAATCATAAAAAATACCTTTTGAGGTGATCACACACACTCTCATGATGAGAGTTACTTAAGGAGACCTATGGGACAATGAGGATTTTATTTGACATGATGATAGGATAATCATCATAAAATAAACCCAACTATCGGTTTCTTCATCCTTGGCCACCGTCATTTCTAATGAATATAATAAGGGTTGGAGCCTCCTGAAGTATATGGAACCATTGGAACTATAAAAGGTATAAATAAAGTCTAAAACATGATAAATATGAATGAACATGGATATAAGATGCATATAAAACAATGAAGATAAACACACCCCGTCCCAGATTCATAGACACAATATTTACCAGAAATAAACATTATAAAGACAATAAAAGGAGAATAAAAAATGGACAACCCAAATAATCATGTATTTCATTAAAATACTTACTACATGGGAGAACAGTAAGAAATATTCTAAGGAAAAGAATGATTAAAATTTCAAAGAGTCTAATAAAAATAGAAAAACCCCCATCAATTTATAGGTTAATTCATCATCAATGATTTGTTAAACTGGTTTCAACATAGTTATGAAATTCATTGAGTGTATTCCGCCAAGATCTGATCTTCATGGATATCCTTTCACAATGTCAAAGGGAACCACTAATATATCCCCTATTTCTAATAAAAAATTTGAGCTCTCAATTTATCACTATAGGTAAATTTTACATGGATCGTCATATTAATATTAAAAATCCTTTGAATCCCCCTTCTTACTTTGAATTAATATTCATCTTACACTTATAAAGCCTTTACCTTCTATAGTTTGGTCTTGTTCTACAACTTTCCTTATTCCTACTTCCAATGTTCTAGAATTTTATACATCAAAATCCAACTCACAATAATATCATGTTTTGGACATTTATCATCACTCTTGTATGTTCCATGGATTATATTAAAAATTGATTTTACACATTACAAATCTTAATAATTTCCATCTTTAGAATCATTTTTCAGGGCTTCACCACCAATGAATCCATCCATTTCCACTCCATAGACACCATTTAATTATCATCCTCTCTAGATTCATTGTTCCCCCAATATTCATTCTATTATATTAGACCTACTGAGGCACAAGACCAATACAACAGATACCAAACATTGAACTTATCAACATTTCCACCAAATTCCAAACTCCATCATTCTTTTATAAACCAAAAACTTTTCCCTCTAAAAACAACTATATGTAGTGAAAATTCAAATGAATATTATATATACTAGACTAAAATATAGTGTTATTAGTTTTTCAATACACAATTTTTGAATCATATAATAATTTTAAAACCACATTCTCTATTTATAGACACTCTAACAACCGTTTAATAAAAATAATATCCCAACAAGCTTATGTAACTAGATTTCTCTCATCCAATATAATCAAAAGTGAAAATACTAGTTTGATCATGGATGCTATACTCAAAATTTTTTACACCATAAGTTAACATAATGTGATTAGAAATACTATGAGTGTCTCATACACCTAAATTCATAATCCAAAAACCCCTTCAGTTTTTCATCGATTTCAATATTGAGTAAAAATCTTTCCAAACCATTAAGATATAAGAGTATCAACTTTTGTACATCCTAGTGTTCTCCTCTAAAATTAACCAAGAATATTCTAACTATTACTACTATATGTTCAATGTATATACATAGTTAAATAATTAAATATATTAATATTTCAATAGATATTCAAAACAAAACATTATCCATGTTCTCGACCTATTATTCCATTCTATGTGAATTGTCCATACACAACATTACTATTTTGAAAATAAGAGTGGTCACAATATTTTATTGACTCATGTAATAAATTACCACTAACTTCATGGTATATTTTTATATATTTGGAAATAGAGGTATGGATTTTATGTCCCCTATACTTCGCATCACTAAATAAATTTTAGGGGACTAAGATCTTTAATCTCATAACTCATAAGAAATTATGCCTTTATCCCATCAAACATTCCCTTTACTATTCCAGTTAATAGTATGTTATCAAAATAGAGAAGAATGATGATTTATCTCCCATCATAAAAATCCTTTTGATATTATTAATGATCTATATTAAATGGGACGAAATTTAATTACTCTAGAAAATTCATGAACTTATGGCCCTATTTCATAGTTTCTTAATTAAACCCATCTAAACTCCAGTTAAGTTGACACACCAAGTGCTCATTCAATTTAAAAATGTTTCTATTCCAATATTCCATATTAATCTCTTATGCTAGACATCAATAATGAAATTTTGTTTGAACATCTAACTACTTAAGATATAACCCCTATATTATAACCATTCGAAGTACAATATTTATCATTACATGATTAACTGCATGAAAAATTTTATGAAAAGACTATACCCTTAATTTAAGCATATCAATTTCTGTAAATCCTTACCTTTTAGGTATTTTAAAAATTATTTTCTTACAATGACTTATAAAACCACGTTTTGTGAATCAATCTCCTCCAAAAAACAATTTCTATTAGTTCCAATGTCTATGGTACATGTAAGGAATCCTTTTCATCCCTCATTGATAACTCCCATAGAATTTATTCACATATAATTAAATTCACTTATAAATATTAACGTTCTTCATTTTATATGGGAAAATAATTTTGAAAATAACTTCGATGTATCCACGCATTGTCTTAAACAGTAATAGTCTTTTATAAGAAAATCTGCGGCTCATTTTCTAATAGATCCAATACATATGCAATATCACCTTCTAGAGAATTTCTGTGATCTTCCTACTCTACATGACCTATAATACATATGGAATTTGAAATACTATATGAACATTAATTTCCAATTTTTTTGTAAATTTTAGTGTTTTTAGAACTGTAATAATACATAAACTATTTAGAACATGTAAACAGTCATTCCAATGAAACATGGATTGTGAAAATTCATTGATCTCATGAAAAATGTCCTATTTTTCTTTAATCCCCCGATATATCCCCATTAATGAAGAAATTTCATCGTATACTAACCTTTAGAGATTATTTATCCCAAAATATATATTCATGGTATTCATCACAATATCATAAAAAGAAACACACATAGGACATAACTGATATCTTATACAATTTTTTGTTATCAATGTGGATATAAGAGAGTGGTCCACTAATTTCACGAGGAGAAAAGTCAAACTAATTTTTTATCCAAAAATATTTTTAAAGATCCTAATCCAATTGAGAATATGAAATTACATTTACAATATAGGTAACACACATCCAAACTTCCTCCAAAAATTTCTTAGGGGAACCAGTGTGTCTCCACTTTATCTACAATGTATTTCTAAAATTTGATTTATCCTTTCCACACCTCGATTTTTATAGAATGTTATCTGTGCAATGTTCCCAAAATATATTACTTTTCACAAAAAGTAGTATTGTAATTCTCTACTTTAATATCACATCCCATTATATAGATTAAATATATTAATTTTCTTATGGTGTGTTTTTCAACCATGGATCTCTATAAAAGAGGTTCAAATAAAAATGCACAAATAATTAAGAAATAACACCAACACCTTCTGCTATATACCAAGAATTGTATCCTCAAATGTCTCATACTACATCATTATATCATTTAGTTTCATGTTTGTAGGTAAACGTTTTATTCCATTACAAGTAATGGGACAAAGAAATTCATGACCCAAATTTATGGATGTGGATGTTTTTTATTAAGAATGAATTTATACTTTTAAGAAAACATTATGTAATTATTATATCATTCACTCATTTGGACACAACCATTAAAAAATGAAAAACCTTACATGATCCACAGAAAATGTTGTACATAAACATTCATCATCAAAATTTACTATTGAAATCAAATTCTTCATTAACCTTGGTATGTGTCACACTCCTTGTAAATCTAAAAATATTCCCTTATATATCAAACATCAATATAACCATCACCTACACTCTCATGGTATACTTCATCTGAATGAGGCAACAAATCAAGTATTCCGAAATTATAATTCATCCTACTTCTCTAATCACATTTATGGTGGAATAAAGCCACACAGTCTATGATATAATAATCAAGTGGACTGATGAAACTCAATAAAATTCAAGTTGTATCTTCAAAAAAATTATTTATGCATCCACATTTATATGTATTGTTTTTGGGATTGAATCATGAAAACTATAATATTTCATAATATGGACTTTCTTACAAAAATTATTGTACATCAGGAGTCCTTTAGCTAGACTACATTGACTTCCTCATCTCCTTCATTTTCATTTCTTATTGAATCTTCCATTAAATTGGGGTCCCTATAATTACCTCACTATAAATGTTTTTAATATTTTCTAATATCCAGATATTTAAATTATCATCATTTATAATTATATCTCAACTATTCGAGAAAATTATATTCAATCTTACCACTATATTTTCTCACTATAGTAACTATCACATCCAAAGATTCCATGATTGATGAAATTAACAACAACATAAACTCTCGATTCATGTACTATAACATAAAATATGAAAAATTATTTAAAATCAAGTTGAAGTCTTTGAATTAAATTATCCCATATTTTTGTTATAATTATCACGATTAATTACCACTGTAATAATAATATTTTTTCTATTGTAGTTAAATTATCAAATACATTAATAATAACCATAATATGATTTGAAGATTTATTTACTTCATAAAATTTCTAGGCCACATTATATAATAGAGAGCTCTAGATCAATCGTATTATTTTCTATTCAACCCATCCCCATTCTTCATCTTTGAAAATTCATAGTTTAAAACATATCAACTATATTATAAATAATTAACTATCTGCATCCTCTAAAAAATAACATTCATCAAGTAAAATTATAAATCCAAACCATTACCTCACCCATTTCATCCATTATAGAACCAGTTAACTCTAATTAAATATAAAAAAATAAATAGGTATTATGATATTCTTATTGAAATTGAATTTAAATAATGAGGATATAATGATGTAAATAAACTGATATGTGAATCACCATTGATTGGTATTGTTGTACTGAAACATTATGGTTGACATGTGATACCACTATAACATTCAATATTCTATGAAAATAAAAGTACTCGTAGGATCATCCAATAGTTGAAAAGAAGTAAAAACATGGAAAATAAAAAAGAACCCTTGCATGTTATGTATCTATAATTATGATGAAAAAAAACCCCCAAAAAAACCTAAAATAATGAATCAAAGAACAATAATTATCTAATCTATATGAATTCATACTCTGTGGGGGGATATTATAAATTTTATTAACTAATTGAAAAAGATTAAATTTGAGTTGATCCCTATAAAAAAGATTAATTCATATAAATTTACATGAGAAGTCCACAAATTATACTTAGATCGATTTTTTCCAAAAAAATTGATTCTTTCTAGAGAGTATACCCCTATATATAATAATCACGATCATCCATTCACTTGTTCCAAGATATCCACCATATTAACCACACCTTTTGGTGAATTATGAGAGAAATTAAATTTTCACTCGAAATTAGTTCCATGTGGCTAGTTATATTAATCATTTTCATCCTTGGAATCTCATGGTTACTCTTTGATAAGTGTTAGTTTACACATATATAAAATTAACCATTTAGACATTCTTCTTATTCAATTGTTTCCATTTTTCATGGTTTTAATTTTTGAAATTTCACTTTTGTTGAATCCCCATACCCATATAGTTTTTTCCAATAAATTTTGAATAAATCGATCCCTATATTCCAATCCTTAAAAAATAGTTCTCACAATCATTCACGCCTAACGAAAATAATGATACATATTAGTAATCCCAAGGTGAATAATCTATATCAAGGAATGTGAATCCTATATAAAATTCTCACGCATGCTCATAGGGACCACAACCCGACCTCTGATATAGACAATCACAACAATACTAAGAGACTAGTGATGGGGTGGATTTTCACCATATATAAATTCCCTAAAAAATAATTATTCTTAGTCAGATAACAGAATCCTCTTAAATCACTCATTAGAGGGAGTATTCTATACTCAGAGAAAATATGTTCTCTATATTCTGATACCACCGAACCTGAAGGATCATATCAGGGATGAGTTATAAAATATTCCACTCATTACCAGCCCCCTACAAAACCATAATAATATGATTCTGAGTATTATTAATCAACACAACATCCAAAACACTACTTATCTCATGATTTATTTTTATCTTTATGTCCAAATACAAAATGTACTCTTCCCACTTCCTCTAATGGTAATCGACCAACATGATATCTGAAAGAAGGTATAACTGAGGCTATTATAGAATATATATATATATATATAATAAATTTATCTCTATATGACAATGGAACAATCATATCAATGTGTTCCCTCTAACCACTAAATCTATATCTGGAGTTAAATAATTCTTCTCATATTCCCCAACTTCCATGAACCATAAAAAAGCGTGCCAATTTGGAATGAAAATGAATCCCAAACCATCCCCTTATGTTTCAAAACACAGGTTGTACACATTACCTTGTTTGGGTAAGTCCAAAAATACCGAAAATTATAGTTTCCCCACAAAATCTTTGAAGGATCTCTCAGAAGTATCATAAAATAAGAAATTCACCCTTTCTTGTCATAGTCCTTCATTAAAATTTAAATTTTTAGAGAAATAAGGGGTGAGTATCTAACATTAGCTATCAAATATATAATAATATAGATTTAAAAAATGATATTGGTGCACAACCAAGAAACTATGGCTTCATCCTTTAGTGATATTTATATCACAGTTATCATGTTCTTTAGTAAGCATACCTCATTAATCCATAACATAGACATTAAAATACTAGAATATAACCAATGATTTCTTTTGGTACTCTGAAATATATCAAAATTTAAGCATGTTCCACTAATTACCAAAATTATATTCGAATGTCTCGAACAAATTCAACCATAAATGAATAAAAATATGGATGAAAATACCCATTCATTATGATGATAAACATGGTTAGTACACTCATTAAACCAAATAACATCATTGTATAGTCATATAAAGAAATCCTATACTTAATACAAGCATGTGTGATTTCAAAATTCCTAAAATTGAACTGATGATAACCAGATCTTAATTTAATTTTGTAGAAACACACTACTCCCCTCAACTACTCAATCATATCACCGATACATGGAAGAGAATAATAGTTCTTGAAAATCACCTATTTCATCCTCTAGAAAAACACACATCTATGCAATGATTCATCCTCCTTATTAGAGAGGAAAAAATAATCAACCCAATGGTATTTTATTGCTAAAATAATAACATTAACTTAAAAATCTCATGACAAAGAGATGAACTCACAAAGAACACTTGGAGTCATTCTGTAATTGGAAATAAATATAGACCTCAAACTTAGAATGGGATCTGTCATAAACTATACCACTCTATTATATAGAAACCTCAAGATGTGAATAGGATTGATATCATCTAATTGGTTTAAAACAAGACGAATGAAAATATGTGACATCTCCTAATCATCCATAATAATAATAATAAACTAGGTTAAATGTATCTACAATTGCCTATGGTAAGGTCTGAAATGACTTTTCTACAAATAAACTCACATGTAATGGTGTAAGACTCACCCTTAATAGACCTTAATGAAATACCATGGTAAAAATAGTTGATGTGTTCTCAATAATGATTCCATTAATCCATATATATGATTACATAAAATCTATTCATCACCATCACACATATATCCAATAGATTCTGATATTCACTAATTAGGAGGGAATACATAGGACATAGGTGAATACCCACTGGTCTCAAACATAGTGTGTATCAATATAAATCCATCCATATAGTACTCAATAAACATTCCCAAATCATATTCATCAATATTAGATATAAAAAAATGGTACACCTATTTCAAATAGTGTTGATGTGATGGAATATGACACTATGATCATAGATAATGTAGGCAATGGTCCCTATTTATGGATATTTAATTTTATCTCAACTACACATTGTTTTCCTGACCTAGTTCTACTTCATGATCCTCTAATACCATATATACCCTAAGTCGAATCACTTTCTAGCTCATATAACCATGGAAACCTCATCCACTATCATTACTAGACTAGTTAGAAGAACTCTAACTACATTTATATTGTGATACAACTTATAATGAAACTAATTCCTAAGGCTGTCCACCCCCAAAAAACAAAATGGGTTATAATAACATTTGTAGAAACATACTAGATTTCATTTCATCCAACAAAAATATCAATAAAATAGAGGTTGGTGGCATTGTAGTTTAGCATGAACTAAATTTCTAGTATTTTCATAATTTATAAGAATTAATATAAATTATTACCTTTTAAAAATATATATATTAAGGTATTATATATATGTTTTAGTATGTAATAATTTAAAAGACATGAAAACCATTCTATCAATTCACTATAAACAAATTTTGTTTTATATTTCAAATTCCCTGTTTGTTTTCCAATACATCTCTTAGTTTTTTCCTTGGTTATTTAATGAATTTATTTCCAATTTCACTTTTTATTATCGTATATCTATGTTCCTATAAATAGTTGTAGTTATGTAAGTGTAATATTTTAATTCCACTTAAGTAATTTTCCAATAATTCGAAGGATTTATTATTTTCTATTTGGTTGATATTGATTCAATATATGATGAATATGTCCTACATGATGGAATATTTTCACAATATAATACATTTTCTTTGTAAAAATATTGGTAGACAATTTAGCTATGTAAACAATATAATTAATTCATTTTGGATGGGATTTATTTTTCATGTATGATTTGAAATGAACGTGGTATCTATAAAAGAGAATGAATGGAACATAATTAACTATGTCTCTAATGAGATTACAAGAAAAATATACATAATAATGAAAACTTATAAATAATGTACGTCAAGAACGAATTACATTAAAAGGAAAACATATAAATAATGTACCTTTTAACATGATATATCCATAAATAATGTATGGGTCCTAGAAATTTATTTTCCTCCACCAAATTCAAAATAAATTCATCATAGATATAAAAAATGATGGGGGAATGATGATATATGCATGATAATATTCTAGTATAATTATTTGTTGAATCTTATAAAATTGAATTGTATGAAGAGTTTATCATATTTTTTGAAAAATGTGAAAAAAATATATTGAAACTGTATTTACATATTTAGGCAACATTGTACACAATGAAAATGGTGGTAATATATTTAGAAATATATTTGAATTCTAGCTTTTAAATCCATGAAACATTTGATGGTTAAATTCAACAAATCATAGAATGAAATTAGATACCCATCATGTAAATTAACATGTATTAATATTCAAAGGAATATATCATTCTCTTTACCATCCATTACAAAAAGCTATTACAACATACTTTCCATTATAATATTTCCATGATTTATGCTTTATATTAATTTAATTTATGTCTTGTGTATTAAGGCAACACTTTGATTAGACTAGTCAAATGAGAATTTTGAAAATCATGTTTTTACATAAATTCTCTTAAATATACATGACATCATAATTATAATTTTGGAAATTAATATCCCAATATAGTTTCTTGTAAACTATATTTTTTTTATATTATTGTGTTATAAATTCAACTGATGATATAACCCGAACTAATTTTCCTTTGGGGATTAAATTGATGTTTTTTTGGGATCATATCATGGTCATTGGTATGATCTCCATCAAATATTATCAAATATATATAAAAAATTTGTGCACAACTTGTATCATATATATTATATGTATAAAAATATAATCCTTTTTCCCATGTCATCGAGTGCCCAATATATGGGAACATATTTCATTATAGTACATGTCGTCTTTTTCTATATTGATTCTCTTAAAAAGACTGATCATGTCGATGAATTCACCACATGCCATTAATCTAACATATGGGTACACGACACGTCCCTATTCCAAATATCCAATCACATAATATGTGACTGAACTATACAAGACCATGAGTTTATTTTTTCCATTTTAATCATTTTTATATGTATATTCTCATCATACATGTTGAAAATACCATATTGGATACACATCAACTGATGACATGATCAACAATATAAAAAAACGGCCTTGATTATCCTGGTAACATTAGTCTTTTAAAATAAAGGTATAAACTTATTTAGTTTATCATGTTTGGTATCTCCTTAACCTCAATTAATGGGTATTGATAACAATAATACATCAATATTTATATTGATGACCATGCCACATTCCATGATAAAAACATTGGCGGATCGATCAAAGTAATAAGTCTGTACTTACAACATCATGATTATACTCTTTATATCTTATATGTAGTCCTTTATAATGATTTTGTTCCTATTAAACTTTATATATCCTCAAAAGTCACTATACTCTATTATGATTATTGATTTGGGATAAATGAAGAAAACACTTTGAGTGGATATTATCAGTTTTATATTCAAGTAATGTAAATTATTACACACACAAATGAATGATAAATGAATTTTTCCTTCATTATAATGCCATTATTTTTTCACAACCATAAATACCAAACTCCCATGCCACTAAAACCCATAGATTTTAAATTAACAACATGTTTCCATAACATTAATGGTATCTTCAATTGATTTACTAAATTATCATATGTATCCACCCAAATAAATCATAACATCACCTCTCTCAAGGATAAATCATATTAGATGTTATTTAAAATGGATATGTTATTTATTTTTTGAGACTTGGGTTACATGTCCTGAAATATTATGCCATTGTTTTAAAAGTAACGATCTATCATTCCCCTAATGCTAGAAACCACCTCTAGTTAAATGATGAAATTACTAATCTAAGAAGATTCATTTTAATCACATAATAATGTGATGTAATATACCTCTATTTTTTGGTCTGCTATTGTTTATTTTTTGAACTCTTATTACTAATAGATCTACCATTATATAAAAAAGAAAAGTATATTGAAATTAATTATCTTCTCCAATAAATTGGATTCTAATATATATTTAATAGTTTACATTGAGATCAACATATCCTCCAATGTCCTATAATATATCCATAGTCATTCCTAATTACTTAAAATTGGTTTTCAAAAATTATAATGATTCTCTACCTTATTGGATCAGTATCTAGAATGTATTCATCATGAATATAAAAAAATAGGTTTAGTAAAAAATATTTCATACATGATAAATCCAATTGAGGATTTTAAGAAACTATATCCATCATTTCTAACTACGTAGAAGGATTTTGAATCATATGAGGATTTTTTTCCATGTTATATTTATAAATAAAACTTATTATAGTTATCAATGCTAATCCATTTTATACATATACCTATGTAATTGTCCTGATTGATTTCAAAATCCTCTCATATCTATATCTGTTGATCTTTATAACTAGTGTGTAGTCAGTTTCAACCATGTATTTTTTTAAGATTCATTTACTCAAAAACATTTTAATTGAGTGATGTATTGGGGTGTCAATTATAATAATTAGCATGTAATCCAAATACAATAAATTAAACAATATCAAAAATCCTATTATATACAATAGAATCACCAACATTTATAATGGAACTAAATTATTTGATCATATCATCAAAATATGATATTCCAACTCCCAGATTACTAATTCAATCTATAAATGGACCATTAAAACTCAGATATTAAAACCATTGGAATGTATCATATACACATCCTCGACTAAATTATCATTATTGAAAATAGTTTGAAATAAATTTTATTTATCTAATAATAAAAATGTGTTAATTTAGAAAGAATAACCAAATAAGTGTTATTATAAAAAAAAGGGGAACATGTTTCTTCATACTCAATACAATGAACACACTTATAATATTTTCCAACATGAAATGATTTATAAGTACAAAAAATACTATTCACATCTATTTTCATAAGGAAATACACGTCCAACCTTTAGGTACAACCCCTTAAGGTGCATCATACATGTTCTAGGCATGGTTGTTCAGAATGGATCCTATTCAAGAATCAGTAGATCACATAAAATTCATGAAATAAAAACTCTAAATATCAAAATAGTATGATGTAGGATCATAATATATTATCATATCATCATTATAATTAGCTACGAGAAACAAATATATCAAGATCCCTTAAAGATTTTTTCCAGACAATTGAGGTCATTTTCAGCTTGGTTCGGTTCTGTATTTGTAACTATTTATGGGATTAGATCAACATCCATCTCATGGAAATATTAAATTTTTTATCCATGCACATATAAATGTTTATCTTTCCTCCCAAAACTAGTCAAATTGTGTTCTCATTTCCATGTAAAACCCCATGATGATCCACAAATACAATATATTTGGTATGATTATATAAATAAGAATGTTTTTATAGGAAAATAAGAATTTTTAAAATTTGGAGTCAATCATCATAGAAGAAAAACCTCCAATTAATTATTCAAAACATTAAATAATTATAAAATACATGATGGTGTATTTGATATTATTTATTTCATATATTTTTTTAGTATGGATTCAATGGAACATAATTTAGTATAAATGAAGCAACCTCTAGAGAATGATCCTAGAATTATATAGGTTGGTAACAGCGACTCATTATGAATTGAAACTTGTTTAACATGGTATGATTCCTCCTTTTATACAAGCCATTACGCAATTTTGTTCCAAGAGGAGTTTGTTGTGAAAAATTCCATAATCCCTAAATGATTAATAAACCCATTTCATAAGTATCCACTGCCTTGATCTAATTAGAGGATCATTATAAAAATTTTCCATTTTACTTTTTACTTTTTTTGAAACACTTTAATCATTCCAAATAATTCGTAAATATTTTTCATTAGAAATAGAATTCTTTGCAAATGAAAGTCTTAAGGAAAAGTAATGAAGTAATTATTACCGCCACTTTCTTGAGTATTCATTGGTCTATGAAATCACTATGTATGAGATCTAATAGTCCACTATACAAATCACCATTCAAATAAATAGATATTTAGACATTTTCCAAAGAATAAAATATTTATAATATTCAAATAAATCATAACATAATGGTTCCAATAGACTATCTATATGTATTTTTAGTAGGTTTTCAAATTTATATTCCCCAAGAAATAATAACAAATAAATAAGTATTATAATCAAACTTGACTTTATTATTTATAATTTTATATATAGGATTATACATATCTGAATTATTTAATCCATTTTTCATAATAATTATTCCATGATAAATATCATTCATACATATTGAAAATATATTGTTTTAAAAATAGTTTGAGAATCCCTTCCTATCCAAATAACATACAAAAATTAAAAATTATGTTTATAAAAGGTATATAATAAAAGTAGTCTAACTATAATAACAATCCACTAGAAAAAGTCAAATCATAGGTACCAACATTTAATGGTGAAACTCTTGATCCATTATTGAAACCAAGATCTAATTTTCTTTTTGTCAAATCACTTCCATATCTGATTCTAAATATTTCAGCATAAATATGTGATGGATAACTAGTATATAATCCCCAAGAGTCTGAGTTATTAAACTTATCAACTATAAAAATAGAATTTAAATTACGAAAAGTATTTTATTATAGAACATTTCACATTCATGGATTAAAATATAGTACTATTATATTGCTTATTCTTTTGACTGATCTCAATATAATTATTATGATGAAAAAATAACATAGAAATTTCTACGGATGAGTATCATTTATTAAATCATCTCATCAAATATTTTTAATTAAATTACTCCCACTAAAAATGATGACCCAATAAATTATATATATTTTTCAAGATATGAACCATATTTCACTAAGTATTTATTCTACTATGACATTAATATCACCACTTAATTATTTAGGTACAGAATCATCCAAATCGAAACAATTGTGATTCTTGGATAGTTTATTAGGAAACTCTTGGGTTGAATCCATTATATGAAGAAACCCATCATTATTTCTCTGATATCGTATGATTTAGGGTTCTCTAACTAAGTGTCAGCCAATGCTGACAATAATAATGGGTTACCAAACTTTTGGGGTAAGCTATTTTAAACAAGGCTTTTATAATACCATACATTAGAAAAAAAACAATGGTAGATCCTAACTAATTTCAGGATCAGGGTCTTGACATGTTCTTACTCAAGTAATAATCTCATTATTTTTATTTTATGGGGTTTGAGTAAAATTTCCCCTTATTTAATACACATATAATTCATTTTAAACTATTTTCATTCCATGAAATATGTAATATCTCATATTTTATTATTTTCTATATGAATGATTTTAATGACTCAGTAAAGAATAATATTCCATACAAAATACTAATATGTTCACACTACATTAATGTATTATAGTTTTCAAAAAAACAAAATGTTTTTTTAACTTACCCCGAAATATAATCCAAACATATTCATACACACACACATATATATATATGAAAGAATATTACTCATGAGGTAAGTGAAATATTTATGTAATGGTATATAGGTATATGATATTGAAAATATATACATGTGTATGATCCATGTGATTTATAAAATACCCCTCTTCTTTCTAGAACAAGGCATAATCCTTATATCTATTGGGTATTCTGATCCCATGTCCATCATTGAGGAGACATTACTCAAGATATAATTCAAATTATTATATCTCCAATATGTAATATGAAAAAATCTATATCTAATAAATATTCTAAAGATTAAAACACTAAGAAAATCATGGTCACGGTAGATGAAAAAATATTTTTTTGAGTTGTAACTTGCATGTATGCAAGAATATATATCACTATAAATAAATATGTCATATAAATTTAAGAATACAAACTATTCAAATTCTATAATGATTTAATAAACATGAATAATAATAGAATAAACTACAAAATAAACACTTTTATATATTTTCATAAACAAGACAAAATAAATAAACATATAATACTTAAAATATATATAAAAATGGAATTTTATAATTCCTAATACATATAATTTTTAAAAATTATAAACCATAACTATTAAAATTTTTACTGCAATCTCATATTTTTTGAATAAGTATCTATCATAAGATATTGATAATATTAGAGAGAGTTAAATCTACACATATATTGTAATATATGAATTTAGAAAATCAGGCCCTTTGATGTATATAATAGAATACAATTGTATGTATCACATAACCGAAATCTTGTATTACAATACACTACATATTATATTTACATAGTGACACTATGTTTTCATGAAATCACTAGATCAAGATGTATTTTATGATATTTTTTATTCTATAATTTGGATCATTTAATATCCACAAACTTCAACAACATTATACCTTATGATAGAAATGAATCATATATTATGAATCAAACAAATAGAGGTTTCTCAATGAAAAATATATTTTGAAACAACATCATATAAATTAAAATTAACAATCATTCAAAAACTAGTGACTAAAAATGATTAATCCTTGATGAAGAAGGATATACAACCTCTTATGAGAGTGTAAGAATGGAAATACCACTTATAAGATACTAGTTACAACAAATGGTATCATTTTGGTATGGTCTATCAATTAGGATTGTAATAAGAGAGATAATTTGTGTTGGGATATGAAATTTTTACTATAAAAATAAAATTTTAAATTATTTATACTAAACATTATGTTACTCAGGGTTTCTAGTCACAAAAGTTTAGTTAAACACTTCATAGAGTGTTTTTAAGTCATCATCATGGGTTTACCCAATGAGATTTATATATCATTAATTAGAAAAAAACATACCAATACAATGTAAAAATTCATATGATATTTTAGGTATCACGATTTTGAATTTTAATTTTACAAACATCCTTTTATTTATTAGTATATAAAATTCCAATGACTAGAGTATATTTTGGTGACTAGGCGGTGTTATTTACAATTTAGTTGATAAAATTACACTAGTAATGTGTCATATTAAACAGTAGGATAGAAAAACTGAGAATGTGGTTCTTCATGAACTATATGCAAATAAGTCACATTTTGTGGAGAATTTTGGAAATATTTTAGGCCATAAAAAATTGAACATGGTATGTGGAACCAAGCTATGTGGATCGATCATTATAATTTTAAAGAAAAAAGATTATTATCATTCAAGGTGAATTAGGATCTGAATAGATTGGTCCGTGGATGGGTAGGAGGAATTTAATATTTAATTTAATTTGTAATCCCATAAAATGAAAGTTATGATGGTTGTATATATGCTATTGGAGTATAAAAAACAATAATGTGATGTAGATATCCATGATAAGGTTGATCAAGGCCTTACATGGTTTGGATTTGTGGAATTATCTAATAAAACATTTTATTCATGAGTGGGATTATGTGAAACAAACATATATTTCAAATATTCTCTATAATTTTAATGTTACATCTGACAATTTTCACACAATCCTATATCCCAAAGGTACATTGTCATTGGATATTAGCTATATAAATATCTTAATACACATTATTTATTCACCATATCTAATGAAATTAGCCACATATGAATTTATTATAATCATAATAATGTCTCTAATTATATATAAAAATTGGAAACAATTAATGAGATCAAACTATTAGTTAGCTAAAACTTATCATCACATCAAAAAGAGGTCAGATCATAAGCATGAGTGAAAACATGAGTAGGGGTGAAATATTTTATTAAAATGAACATTGAATCATAATATTTCTTCATTACCATGATAACACGGTATATAACCCCAAATGGAAAAAAATTTAGCATAGTACAAGTGTTTTGAAAAAATTGATATTAATCGTGATACATGGAGCATAATATAGGAATGTGGCATAAGATAAGAGTGTTTCAAAAAATTAATTCTAGGAATCATATTGTAATGGATCAAAAATCAAAATCCTGAATCCCGAAGAATTATATTTCATGAATGAGAACCATAATTGCATAAAATAGTGGATAAGGAATCACAATCCAACATCCCATAACATAATGGATAATGCAACACAATCCTACTCTATATAGTGGATTGATAAAAATGAATTATTCCCCATAATCAACAGATGTGTCATAGATATTTAACCATTGAATTATTGGGATATATAGGACCCCAACCATCACATAATGATCTACCATAATTATGTGTATTAGATTAATGAAATAAGATATCATATCATAATAACCTCAAGGATTAAAAATTGTTCTCCTAACATAAATGGTGTCAAATATAATGAAATCAATAGATTGATTGATTGATACCGATATTCAATATTCGAAAAATATGTCTTTCATGAGGGAACATAGTGGGTGATCATATAAATTAACACATATGAGAGAGATCATTATGATATGTTAATGAAAAATGAAATGATGTAACAACATAATTTTCATAGTGGCTTTTATCATTTTTTAAAAATATATTTTTACCATTTACCACTAAAATGCATTTACAAAAATTGGTTAATTTTTTAAAATTACAATTAAAATAATTTGAATAAATTAAACAATAAAAAAATAAATTTTATGTTAATAAATGTTTAATTGTTGTATTATAATTGAAAATTATAAATGAAATTCCTTGTTATTCATGTGGGGTAGTTTTAGAAAATAAACTACATTAATGGAAGATTTATAAAACATCATTTTGGATAGAGATAAAGGAAAATATGAAGATTATAAAAGGTGATACATATATGAAAATAATAGAGTACAAAATTTCTTAAAAGAAAGAGATGTGCTTAAAGGAAAATAGCCATTAGAAATGTGGAATCATAGATAGGTATAGTGGGTAGCTATTAAAGTGAAATTCAAATTAGAATGGTGGTTTGGTAAGAGTAAAGGGGGGTCCTTTGGTTGGTAAAAATGAGGGACATTTCCTTTCAAACCTAAATTTGGAGAAGGGTAAAAATGAACAACGTGGGAGTTAAGCGAGTAAGGTATGAAAATGATGGAAATACTTGTGGTATTGAATATAACATTTATCTTTTTTAGAAAGAATTTTTATCATTTTAACTAAATAGAATTTTAACCACTCCATGTTACATCTGTTAACCTCGTCTATTTATTTACCAATGTCATTATTTTTTATTAAAACTATATGATGAATCCTCTTTTATAAAATTGAAATGATGATTTAGAATTTTCATCAATTTAATATAAATAAATTTCTATATTTTTGAAAAAAATTTAAATTAATACATAATATAAATATATAAAACTATTTTTAGAGAAAAAATTTGTTAATCATTAAGCGTTCTTTATCATATTTCCTATTAAAAACTAGTTACATAACTGTAAAAATATTTTAATGCATGAATAAAAACTAAATTATTTATATAATCTAAATTAAATCAATTTTATTTATTTATATAAAATAATTAAACAGTTAAAAATATTAATTGAAAAAAAACCTTATCTTTTATCTTGACAATTAAATTTTACATTGGAAACTTATATTCATGCTTAAAAATGAAAAAAAAGATCATTTCAATATTTTAATATTAAAATACAAAATATGATAACCATTTTATTTTATACAATATCTAAAATTGATAAAACAATTAATATAATAATGCATAATGTAAACCAAATTTTATATTAACATGTATTTTAAAAAAATTATTTTCAAAAAATTTCAATTCAATAAAATTTATAAAAAATGAATTTAGTTTATAGTTTCTGTAATCTATAAATTTTATTATAGATAATTCATTTATGTGGACTTATTGAATTTTTTTAGATAAAAATATATTATATATAAAAAATAATTGATTCAAAAATATATTCTTTACCATTAAATTATTTATTTTTTAGTTTATCTAATAAATATTAAATTTATCAATTCAGATTCATTTATTTATATTTATAAACAAACAGTTTTATTTAATAATCAAAATATAGAATAATTTTTTTTTCAAACAAAATATTTTGTTATCCCTCATTTGTTAAATTAATATTTCTTATTATTATTTATTTATTTATTGAAAGTTATTAATTTATTTTAATAGTAATTATGATAATTTTATCAATAATCCTTGTTTATAAAATTCATAAAATGTAATTAGTTTTATTTAACTGTATATTTCATCCAGAGATATGAAATCAAGGAGAAATAACATGACCAATTAAAATAAAATAAAATAAAATAAACAATTTATTTAAATTAAAATGAATGTTCAAATAAAAAAATACTTTAATTATATTACAATTCAATTTATTTTATTTGAATTACATTTTATATAATGTATATTTATATTTATAAAATTTAAATGCACTTTTACTATATATTAGTAATTCCAATCATGTATCATGTTTACCAATATTATACCCAATGACTATATACCCATTAATAATTTCTATATAAGGATTACATTACACCAATTTTATTATAAATTCATTCTATTATATCTTCTCAGAGATTACATCTTATTCCCTTAATTTAAAATTTTTACTATATGATTTATTTTTTCGAGATGTTCTTCTTTATTGTAAGTTTAGTTCTTATAATAGTGATTCTCAAGGGTAAAGAATAATCAATAGATTTCCAGGAATCAAAATATTATTAATATTTTAACAATACACTTTTAGTTTAAGGACTTTTTATATATGTAATTTTCTATTGTAAATAATAATCCATTGTATGTTATATTTAGGTTTATATACTTTTATTGAAATTTTCTGTAATGAATAAATAATGTATTGATAATTTTATTTGTATCCTGAATGAATTATTTATTAATAAATTTTACTTCTTATCAATTAATTGAAAATCATAATTTATAACTATAGAGTTTTAATGGAAATAAAATAGTTCATAAAAACTATGGTGTTACATTCTTCTCCTAAATAAATTACTTCCTCACAATTGTTTGTTTCACACACTAGTCAATATATCTATGGGTATCCATATGATAAACATGAGTCATGATATAATTTTTAATGGTATATCAACCTCACTTATTGGACAACACTAACAACGTAATATTTTCAATCACAATTGAAATATATTGATATCCTCATTTGGATTTACAATTTCTGAAATATATACAACCATTGTTTGTTATAAGAATTAAGAGTTCCAAAAAACCCTATTTTCATAGCTTCAATCATGATCCTTTACCTATCCGAGTACTAGAAAAATAGATATATTTAATAATTATAAATCCATTAAAATATACTAAATTCATAATATGAACATGACATAACAATCCCAAATTTCCTGTTCTATTACACCTTAAATTAAAATATAAAACTTTTAGTTCAGTAATGATCTAATTTGATACATTTATAAAACTTTTACTTTAAGGTAATTTTTAATGTGTTTTATCCTCTTAAAATTAGAAACAAATTTCCCAAAAATAACTAGACCCCACTATTATAAAAATTGAAATGTACAATATTTAACATAAATATATTGTATATCATCTTGATAATTCAAACATTACATTTTATAAATAATCACACATTCCTACAAGACAAAAGTTTTAGTGTATATAAATATTAAATACATAAAAATATTATTACACATTATTTATTTAACATCTCCAACAAAATTATCCACACATGACATCCTTTTAATAATAATATTGTATATAAATCCATGGGTAAATGAGAAACATAGTTAGTGAGCTCAAATTCTCAGTAATAGAAAAATTATCAGTAGGCCATGAAGATGATAGATTATAATAATGTTAAAAATCAAGATATGGGGGGAAATTTATAAATAAAATGAACATGGAATCATTATATTTTTTCACAAATCATGACTTAATGACATATAAACTCAAATTTTCTAACATATACCATGATATTAGAGTGTACAAAAATGGGAAAGTAATCATGACGTAGGAAACATTAAATTGTAATATATAATATCATAAGATTTTTTAGAAAAAAATAACACAGTGGACCAGGAATCACAATATGACATCACAAAGAACAATAGATGAGGCATCCTAATATTATACCTAACAGTTGATCTACCAACAAGATTCATGCTACACAGTTATTTTATTTGATAAAAAATGACTAATGTATTGGATGGTTTTATAGAACATTATGATTAACATAATGTTACAAAATACCAATGTGTTGAATATAAAATAATTTATACAATATATAGTGTAAAAAAATCTATCAAAATAAATTGTAATTCACAATATGAATGATATATGATATAATTACTTCAACAACATGATTTATTAAAACCAACATTCATCCCTATAAAATAATTTTATCGTGGAGGAATAGATAGGATAATAATGAAAATTAATCTATAAGATATAGATAAATTATATATATAAAGGAAATAGTAAATGAAGTCATAATAGAATTTTTAGAAATCATATTTAACATTTTCATCAAAATGTAAAGTTATAATTAATTTTAAAAAAACAAGTAATGAATTGGATAACTTATAAAAAAACCAAATTAAAATAATTCTCATAAATAGAATATTTTTTATAAATAAAATGCAACTTAATAATATGGTTTTTAAGATACCAAAATGATAAAAGTAAAGTAAAATTTCTTTTTAATCGATTAAGAATGGTTTTGAGAAAAAACCAAATCAATGATAAAGTTATAAAATTACATTAGAAAATATATATTGAAAATTATTAAGAGTACATAAGATGATCCATATTTATTTTTTAAAATAATATATTAAAACATTTTTTAAAGAGAGAAGATGGACTTAGAGGATAATGTGACTTTAGAACGGATGTTAATTAATCATAATAATACCATATTTATATGAAGGATGTAATCCATTAAGGAAGAAGATTATGATATAAAATTTTAATTCATATTGAAAATAAAATATTAATAACATAATATATTCATAGTATAGAAAAATCAAAACACATAGTAATATATTTAAAAAGGGAAGATCACGACTCTAAAAAATAGTTTACATAAACATTTCATACATTAGATTATTCCTTTTTATATGTGTACAAAAATCATGTATAATAGTCAAAGGATAATTATCCATTAATTTAGAAAACATTTACATTTTTTTACCATTTATATTAATCATTTATAGTCATTTACTACTTAGTTTTTACTTATATTTAGTTAATAATGGTCAACATTTTTTAGTGATTTGAATCGCGTCATACTTAATTTGGCATCATTGTTCCAGTTAGCATTCAAAATTAATGTTTCTTAGAGTCTCTTTAAGGTTTAATTAATGGAATATATGTTCCATAAAGATATATAATATTATAGGTTCAATCCATGGGTGTTTCAGGCACAATTTTCCAATATGAAATCCATTACGTGCTTATTTAAGTAAATATTTTAATAAAATAAAATATGGTCTATCAATAATGTGTTAATTATTAATATTAAAATTATAAAATTAATAAAAAAAATTCTTAATCATTATTATATTATATTATTATAATTTTAACAATCATAATAATTAATTACATAATAATTATAATGATGTTAATGTAGGTTATAAAATCAATCAAAACAACAACGCATTTTAAAAAATCAATGAGTAATAAATTATTACAATGTTATAAAAATTTAATTTTAGTTTTAGAGGAAAATGTTAACAAAACATAATTGGTTTGATGAATAATTTTTAGGAAGAGTGGAGGTGATAAAGTAAATAAAAAATAACAAATAAATTATTGTTACTTGCATTGATGGAAACACACCTTGTTGTGATGACCTCCCATAGAATAAAAGACTTAGGCCTCCTAATTATGACCATATGCTTCCAAAAGTGTGAAAATAATATAGTATAGTAAAAATGATTATTTTATTAGAGTTAATATTATGATAAATGTTGTTTTTTTGGGGAATATAGATGATACTTTTATAGGTTAAAATGGGATATATTTCCTTTGAAAAATAAGATAAATGAAGGGTAAAGATGAAATTACAAGGTATTTAGGTAAATAAGTACTGGACATACATGTTTCATTAGATAGAAATCCTAATAATTTGTATATATAAAGAGTTTTTTATAATTTTAATTAATAAAAATTTGATCCACTTCATTTTATCTCTTCTTACACGATTTCATTATTTACAATAGTAATTATTTTGTTATAAACAATATATGATAATACCTCATACCCAATTTTTCCATTCTAATTATAAAAGTTTGACTTTATTTAATAATAAAAAAAATCAAAAATTTTTGGAATTATCATTTAAATTGAAATATGTTATACATAGAAAACACCTTTTATAGAGAAATGGATATTTTTAAATTACATTTTTTCATTTGTATATACTATTAATTAATGTTTAAAGAAGTGATAATCTATTTTTATATGTTTTAAAATTAAATTATATTGATTATTTTAAATATATAAATGCAATGTATTCTTATAAAAATAATTAACAATAAAATAATGATTTTCTTAAAAAAACATTCCTCTACCGTGGTAACGAACTTTTAGCTTGGTAAATTATTTTCATTCTATAAAAATAAATTGAAATTTTTTAGAATTTTAAAATAATTATTGAAAGTTTAATATCCATTTTAATTAATTAAATCTAAATAATAAATATATTTATTTTCAATATAATAACACAAAACTCCTAAAAACTGATATTTTAGAAAAATGATTTTAAAAAAATAACAAGAATGCATTTATATAATATTTGTGTAAAAACATACACTGATTTAATTTATCCCATTGACTATATTATCAATTAATTTAATTTAAATAAATCTTTATAAATGATTTATTTAATTTAATATGAAAAAAATACATTACTCATGGAATAAAATTCTTTGAAAAGTAACATTTTTTATATTAAATTATTTTGTAATCATTTATAAACAATTTATAAAAATTTTAAGAATGTTTTTTATTTTTTATTATTTATAAACTACATTTCCCATTTATTACCCCAAACATATAATAAAAAATTTATTATAGATTTTTTTTATTATGCTTGAATTATGAAATCGATTTTTCTTTTATTTATTTATTTATTTCTTATATATTGTCAAGTCATTTGATGAATAATTCCACATACATTTTAATTAGATATTATTATATAATTCATTAATATAAATAATTTAAATATAAAATATTATTTGTTAAAAATAATTTAATTAAAATTTATTTCCATAAATAAATTAACTTATATTAATTATATTAAAAAATCATTTATTACCCCTATTTATGGTTGGTTAGAAAGGGATTGGTGTCATGGGATGTTTATGGGGTCATGTCCTCAGAGCCATGTGTTTACTATATTTTCATTGATGTTGTTTTGTTCTCTGGTGGGAAATATAATCAAAAATATATATTACAAAATAATTTATTTTATATAATGTTCATTATTTATAATGAAAAATTAAAATTTTATCATCTAAATAAACATTAACTACATAACTATAATTCCAAATTCGTATCAATTTGATTAGTACAATACCCAATTAATATATAAACCTATATAAAAGATATACAATTGAAATATAACCCCCATTATATTCAATAAATCCCATCCATTCTATATTCTCAAAAATAAAAAACATTTTATTCATATCATATAGTTGTTACTTTATTTTTTCATTCAATATTCTCAATGAATTTATTTTTTAATGAATTTATTTCTAATTTTATATTTAGTTTTATTAATTATTATTATCAATGGTGATGATGATCCATGAGATTTCATAATTTTAATGAAATTATTATTTTCTTCTTATTATCCAATTTTAAGTTATAAAAATTCAAGGATTGTAATAATCCCATGTATCTAATAGTGTATATAATATAATACTTAGTTTCATGTAATTTTCTTTTAATGTCCCACTAAGAATAGATAAAGTGCTATTTTTTATTTATATCTTATATGAATCATTTCCACATTTACTTTATTTCTTTTAAAATAACATAAAATATTAAAATTATTAACAAAAAATATAAAGAAATAAATTATTATTTAAAACTCGGGATACTAAAATCCCCCCCATTTAATTATTTATAACCTCATAATTTTAATTATAACTGACTAATGAAAAAATGATATCAATAAGATATAGATTAATCAATATAGAATTTGTAATGATATATCAACCACAATAGCTTTGTTAAGATTAGGAAACTATTATTTTCCATTATTATTGTAATATATTGATAGTTTAATTTTTCTCAAAAATTTGGGGAAAATATTATTACATAGTATGTTATATTAATTTGAAGTATTTAGATCAATAAAATTCGTAGCTTCATTAATGATCTTATACCTAACCCAATATTAAAACCAAAATAGTTATATATATTCATGACTATGTACTAAAAAATAAAATTTAATCGTTATATGAATATAAAATATCAATGTTTAGATGTCTTATTCTATGACACCTTCATTTCAACCTTTGAAAAAAAAACAACTATTATATTATTAATTAAAGCAATAATAATTTTATTTTGGCCTGTGATTCCATAGGTTTTCTCAAATTACTACCAATAACATAATCTGATAAATAACTACCCACTATGATATCATCTGAGATGATCTATAAATTTCAAATACGTCGATGTGTATATATTACATGATTTACATAATTTAAAAATTATGTCTCTCAAATTATCACAAAATCTAAACACACAATGGTTTAGTATCTTGTAAGATTAGCTATATAAATTATTTTTTACACATTATTTTATCAATATATCCCAAAAAAACCCCTATAGACGAGTTTCTTATGTCATAATTTTGTTTAAAATTCCCAAGGGAAATTGGGAAAAAAAGAGAGATCTAACAGTTTGTAAGGACAAAATTATCACAAAATCATAAGTAATTTTTATCTTAATTATGTGAGAAAAAATAATCAGTTTATTAATATATAATTAAAAAACATGGAATCGTAATATTTTTTCATAAATTATGATAGAAGGAAGTATATACTCATGTGATCAAATATATACCATGGATTATGAGTGTATAAATAAGATAAAATAGGAATGAGACTTTGACCATAACATAGGAATGTGAAATAACATATGAATATTTAACAAACATAAATATAGAAAGTATTACATAGTGGATTAGGCATTACATTCCTACATCAAACAACAAAGTGGATAAAAAATTATTACCCCTATCCCATAATATAAAAGATCTAGAATCATAATATTCTAAAACATAAAATTGTGAATCGGGATTCACTGTAACAACACATGTAATGATTATAAAAGATATATTTAATGTCATATTAATATTAATTAATGATATTTTATTAAAATATATTCATCATAAGAATATTTATTAATATTTTGAATGAAAAATGAAATAGTTTTATTCTTTCTAATTTTTATTTACATGTTTTGAATGATATTATTTTAATGATTAATTTCAAATTGTAGAATTTAATTTGAGAAAAATGATATTTTTTTATACCATTAATAAAAATTATGATTTTAATGAATTTCAGTAAATGTTTAGAAAAATATTATTTTTGGTTGAATTATACAACATAATTTTTTAAAGAAATTTGTATTTTATATTCCAATATTATTGTAGTAAAAAATTTTAGGATTAGTTTTAAAATATACTTAGTTAATTTTTATTAAAAATAATCAAATAAATTTCATTTGAATGAACATTATATTTTAATTTGTTAGAACCACTTTATTGTATATAAAAAGGAATTTTTATAAGAAAATGATAGCTTCCATCCAATGAAAGGTCATTTGGGAGAAATTTATTCCAATTATAGAAATATAATTTGAGAAAATGGTATTTATATATTTAAAAAATTTTAAAATATATTAATAAGACCACATTAATTTATTGTAAATATGAATTGTAAATTTAGTAAAAAGTGAGTTAACGTGATAAGTGCTAAAATGTGTTTAAAAGATTATAACTAAAATTACATGGGTCAAAATGACTTAAAAACATTTCTTAGCCATATTTTATGGTCATAATTGGTCCATATTTCATACCTTATTTGAAAATGATTCATTTTGTATCTATATTTTTTGATTAATACATTAATATATTTCATTATCTGGAAAACATCATATGTGTCCTCTTTGTCACTTAAAGGACACCCCTCTCATATCTTCTCAACACATCAAGGGTCTCTTAGATATGAAATAACCTGATAAAATACATTATTAATATCCCACACCATGTGTTTAGGTATTTGTTGTAACACCCAAAGCTTCTGCGGTACACTTCTCTTTGAATAATACAGTAGCGTGTGTTGTACGCAACTTCGAGTTCTAACAGACACCACAACCAATCAAAGTAGCCGTTATGAATAGTAATACCTACTTTTTGAAATTTTATAAATTTTATCTCTCCAAATTGACTTCTTTTTTGTATTCGGAATATCAGAGTTATCCTAAGTTAAATATTTTGTAATTTTCTGAGAACTTCGAATTTTTTATGAAAAATGAAAAATAGATAAAAAAAACTTTTTTAATCAAAATAATTTTAGTGATAAATTATAATATTGAGTGGTTTTAAAGTATAATTCGAATATATTTTTACCATTTTATCCAATGGTGTTCATTATAATTAATTTCACTTTGAAATTAGACATAAACAATTGTCAATCTTTTGATATATATTGTTTCTTAAAAACACGCTATTTGTTTTGAAAGTGGGAATTTATTATAAAATTAACTAATGCAACATATATGTTTGGAATTTTATAAAATAGACATAATTCATGAATTTGGAATATCAATTATAGCTTAGGGTGAAATTTTGGCATTGTTCTGAAAAACCTCAATTTTTGATGAATAGTGAAACCACTAAGTGGTAGTTAAAAAACTGATTTTTAGTTTAAATGAAACATTACCACTTCTGTGATTTGATTTTCAAAAATCCGACATTCATGGTTTTCATTAGGAAGTAAAATGTGGTTCAATGGGATTAAAATAATTTTTGGTGAAGAGTAACCTTTAAGTTTAATCAATCGTGATTAAAGTTAATTAGTTATATTTGTTGTAAAAATGATATTATAAAAATATGAAAATACATTTACACTTGTCCTACCCCTATTGGATGTGTCAGGGCTGACCATGAAAATCCACCGGTCAACTTGGGGACCCCATGAAGCCACTTTGGTAAGAAAATGACATAAATAACTTTTATTTAAAGTTAAAATAAAAATGTCTCAAACATAAGTTGTTTTACTAAAACAATTTTTAAATGGGGTTATACAAGTAATATTTTTGACTATAAATATTCATTAGAAATATAAAAATATTTCCTACATAATGATTGTTTTTTTATATTTTTTAGACATTAAATAAATTAAATTATTTATGACACCATGATGATGCAGCGATTACCTCATTAATTAACGATTTTAATAAAATGGATGGATAATATAAAGTCTAAGAATTACACTTGTCCAAAGCCTATTGTATGAGAATATTTCGAAACCTTATCACCTTAGCCTTGAATTATATATGTTTGGGACATTTAGAATCTGAGAAGCATTGTATAATAAAGTATCATTTCATTACTTTCCAAGAGTGCCCCTCCTCTCCACTTATAAAAGGCCCCCACCACAACCACCTTACTCACACTATAAAAGCCTTTCGGCTCGGCCAAACTCTTCCCAAATAATCTCCCAACTTCCCTCCCTTACTCCTAGAAGCCTAACATTGGGCGGAATTCTTCCCATGGAAGCCTTTGGCTCAAATCAAAAGATTTACCCGATTTTAAGGTAATGTCTTCTCTTATGTTATTTTGTTTTATTTTGCTTATCCAACCCCCTAAACTCTTTTTATTAATTTAGTTTGTAAAAACACCATTATACTAAATATACTAAGATTTTTTTATAAGAATTATTCGAGTTACACTTACACACACCTACATCTAATGGTTAAAGAACATACTGTTTCTGTGGATGGAGAATTTCTGCCTCACGAAACGATGATTGTTCAACACTCATATAACACCTTCAAAGGTGGCCATTAAGATGTCACTATATTTATATATGATATATAATATTTTTATGTTTTACTTAAGGTTCTGTGTTCCTCATTTATGGCATAGTTTTATTGTTTTCATTATGGGTAAACGTGATATTTTCATTTTTGGAAGTGCGGACTACCGCCCCCTCAAAGTGATTTGAATCGTTAATTCCATATGTGGGATGTATAAAGGATGGAGTAAATGGTATTATACAATATATTATACTGGAATTATATTATACCATTATATTATTATAACTTCATTCCATTAAATATGAAATGGAAATGAAAGTAGCGTTCATGCGTACGTACGGCTTAACGTCTCCATGAACGGTGCATTACATTTATTACTTCTAAATGTTATGTAATATTAGAAATGAATGTATATACTGGATATATATTATATATATGATATATAAATCATGAATATAATTATGGATATAATCGATATTTTTCGACATGAACAATTTGTAATTATAAGAAGTTTATTTTTGACTTAAGTACCTAAGATCGACAAAACGACCATTATAAACTTAAATAATTACATAATGTTCATGAAATGGTAATAAGTGATATAAAAGGAATAATTAACTTGAAAAAGGTTCTTAAGAAGGTATAGATTAACTCTAGTTTATTATTCATAAGATCAAAGAACGGTCGAGTGAATTCGAACACGAGGTAAGGGGATTTCTTAACCCAATTTCTATTCTTTGGGTCAATCTCGTACTTTCAAATTATGTCATGATATTATTATATCCTATCTTGTATTTGTAATTTCATTATGTTTTCTTATAGTGAATACACATTATATATCTATTTAATTTAAAAAATGATCTTTGTATGGTACATTGTCTCAATATCCATTCGTAGAGGCATATTTAGTTTTATACACAAATTTCTTTTATACGGTGTATAAATCCCTTTGACTATTACGTTTATTCAAAAGGAATATTTTTATATGAAGAGTTTTACTAAAAGAAAAAAATGAATGTTTTTCTTGTCGTACATATGCGGCAACAACGATTTCTCCACCGCTGTAACCATTATTTGTGTTTCGGCTTCCTCTACAAGACACAACTTTTTTTAAATGAAAAATAAATACCAAGTTTTAATTTTCTTTTATTTTGGTATTTAAAATGGTTTTGATAAGGTTTTTATTATATCAATGTCTTGTATTGATATCTTGTGATTGAAACGTGGAAATGTTATGTTTCTTTTATGCATGTTTTATGTGATACGATTATGTTATGGTTTATGATATGTTTAAACCTGTTCATATGAGGAATGAATTGGACTTAATAAGTGACGAGTGTAGCCCGATACAGCTCCTTGATAATTGGTAGGTCTCATGAGACAAACTAGTGTCTTGGCACGAGGCCTTGACAAAATCTTATTTGTAGTCTTGTCACGAGGCCTTGTCTACGTGGTTATGATAGTTTGTCATTATGCATTCCATCATTATGAAAGTTGTTATTGATATTTCATGTGAGTATTCGACTAGTAGAATATCTATGTGAGTAAGTAAATGGAATTATTTAATTTATTTTTTACATATTATGATGAAGTTAAAGTTTAAAAAGGCTTTTGTTTTAGTTATACATTTCCATAAATGTTAATGTTTATTTACGAAAGCTTCCGCAATATTGTTATCCTTACTGAGCATCTGAGCTCACACCTTTCAATGTTTTAATATTTTCCAGGATGTGAAGAAGTATTTTATGAATGACCTGCAGGGATAGTCCGAAGAGGATAGAATGGTGGACTATGGAGACTTTGTTATTGTAGTTTTTCACTTTATGATGTAATGTAACATTTATGAATATATCTAGTGTTTCCAAGGATACTAAACTAATATGTCTTTCGAGACTTGATCTATTGTGATCATTCCACGCAATAATGCACCGACTCTAGGTAACTTGGGTCGGGGAATTATAGTTGGTATCAGAGGCAGTTCAGTACTAACATTAGAAGCTAGATTTAGATAAACTCTGATTAGAGCACATAGCCCGAAGATAGACTTTGAGGATTAGTATAGACGAATTTCCTAGAATTTTGGTATTATAAAGATTTTGTGAGTTTTCCGACCAATACATCCCTGTCTGGATATGAGCAGGTAGAGGTGGCTCTGGCACTGATGTAACTAGGGGTAAAACCTGAAAACACCACTTTGAGTTAGACTCGAACGGAAACTAGTGCACGAAAACGGGCCTTGTTGCACTCTTGGTTACGACACTCCTGGGGGATATTCATAGGATAACTATCATTTTCATTACAAAACACTATGAATTGTTATGAGTATATACTTCCTCAAAAAAACTTTTTTTATGATTATGGATTATATCCATAAACAGTTCAATTTATGTTAAGTATTTTATAAGTATTGAATTATGTATTTTGATTCATAAACTAATCTAGTTTATGACATTGTTTAGAAATGGTGCCTAGTGGAAGGAATGAAAACAGTATCAATTCACGCACTCTGTGTAGGGATTTCCCTCCTGCTCAAGATAATTATTATGGAGCTGGAGATACAACTGGTGCTGATCAACTTATTACCATACTGGGACAACTCACTCAGGTTATGAATAATAACCTTACTCATATGGAGAAACCTGATCTGCAACATGGAGGATCAATGTTAGACCGCTTCATGAGGCAACAACCGACAACATTTAATAGGGGTACAAATCCATTAGTAGCTGAGCAATGGATAAACCTCTTAGAGAAAATATTTCACGCCTTCGGGAGTAGTGAAAGGGAGAAGGTTGTCATGGAAGTCTACCGCCTCACTAGAGATGCCGATCAATGGTGGTCGCTGATTCAAAACACAAAGGATGATGAAGAAGTATCATGTATGGAATGGAGGGAGTTTAAGGAAATTTTCTTAGAAAAATACTTTCCGCATGACCATCGAGCAGATATGGAAAGGCAATTTCTGAGTCTGAGGCCGAAGGAGGATGAGAATGTCGCAATGTATGATGCTAACATTACAAGGTTAGCAAGGCATGATGCAGATTATATACGTAAACCAAGAAGTAAGATTGATTGTTTATTTTGTGGGTTAAAACCATTTCTCCGTCGAGCATTAGTATCACAAAACTTCTCGTCATACGAAGATATTGTCTCGTGTGCTATCAAGACGGAAAAGGAATTCTCTAAGTCTCATGACTTTAAAAAAAGAAAGAAAAGAAGAGATCTTATGATCAATCATGAAATGGAAATAAGGTGAAGAAGGGAAGAGTTGAATATCAGTCCTGCAGTAAATGTGGAAAGAAACACCCCGGTACTTGCTTGAAGGGAATGGGAGTCTGTTACAAGTGTGGTGAAAAAGGCAACCAAGCTCATGATTGCAAGGGAAAGAAAGTTGCTTTCAATGTGGAATGCTATAATTCTAGAGAGATGGGGAATTATGCAAATGAATTTCCTAAGCGTCAGGGGAACATAACTCAGAAGAGGCCAAGGGATCAAGGCCAAGCTTATGCTATCACTACTACTGAGGTTGAATCTCCAAAAGACATGGTGGTAGGTAATTTAATGGTTTCCTCAAGTTTAGAAAATGCATTATTTGATTCTGGATAATCGCATTGTTTCATATCTTCACATTTTGGTAAGAAAATTAGATATTTCTAGTTTCATTTAACAAGAGAATTGTCAGTCAAAACTCCTAAGAGAAGTATTTTTGCAACAATTTTTTGTGAATCAGTCCCCATTAGATAACATAACTGTTCTTTATCTGGTGATCTCATTATCATACCTATGATTGAGTGTGATATAATCCTCGGTATGGATTGGATTTCACAATATGATGCAAATATTTATTGTAAGAAGAAGGAGTTTACGATTTTTGATGATGATGATAAGGAACACCTTATTTTTAGAGAAGGATCGTCACCACCTAATTCTTATTTAGATCCACCCCCAATAGCTCAACTAAATTCAATTATTGGGGAGGAAGAGAATGTAATGACTATTGGAGAGGAAAGGAATGTTCAAATAGAGGATTTACCTATTGTGAAAGAATATGTAGATGTGTTTCTGGAAGATTTACCTGGACGTCCTCCAGAATGGGAAGTTGAGTTTTCCATTGATTTAATTCCTGGATCAAGGCCCATATTGAAGACCCCTTAAAGAATGGCCACCATGGAATTAGTTGAACTAAAGAAACAACTAGAGGAATTGAGTAATAAGGGATTTATTTTTCCTAGTGTTTCTCCATGGGGAGCCCCTGTCTTTTTTGTTAAGAAGAAAGATGAATCTATGATGTTGTGCGTTGATTACAGGGAGATCTATGCTATAAAAATAATGAACAAGTATCCCCTACCTCACATTGATGATTTATTTGACCAATTGCATGGATCTCAATACTTTTCAAAGATTGACCTCTGATCTGGATACCATCAGTTTTGAGTGAAGAAGGATGACATTCTGAAGACATCATTTCGAACAAGATACGAGTATTACGAGTTTACAGTAATGCCTTTCAGATTGAATAATGCACCGTATGTATTCATGGATCTAATGAATAGAGTTTTCAAGGAATATCTTGATAATTCTGTGGTGGTATTCATTGATGATATCTTGGTACACTCCAAAATCTACGAAGATCATGAAAATCACTTGCGCATTATCTTGAAGACACTTAGAAGGCAGGAATTATATGGGAAGTTTAGCAAGTGTTAATTCTGGCTTCAGGAGATTTCTTTTCTTGGACATATTGTCTCTAAAGATGGAATTTCCGTTGATCTTTCTATGACCAAGGCAATCCAAGAATGGAATGCATCGACGAGTATAACTGTGGTACGTAGCTTTATTGGTTTGGCAGGTTATTATTGACATTTTGTCCAGAATTTTTCCCGATTGGCTAACCCATTAACGAAGCTCACACGTAAAGGGGTTAAATTTGTCTGGACAAAAGAGTGTGAAGAATATTTTGAAGAAATGAAGAGAAGATTAATCAATTCACATATATTGACTCTACCATCAGGGAATGATGGGTTCATTATTTATAGTGATGCATCAATGAAAGGACTTTGTTGTGTCCTTATGCAGAATGATAAGGTTATTTCCTATGCATCAGGACAGCTAAAAATTCATGGGCAAAACTATCCTACTCATGATCTCGAGTTAGCTGCTGTAATCTTTGCCTTGAAGATATGGAGACATTATCTCTATGGTAAAAAATATGAGATATATACCGATCACAAGAGTTTGAAATATATTTTCTCACAAAAATAACTCAACATGAGGCAAAGAAGATGGATTGAACTACTCAAGGATTATGATTTCATGATACACTACCACCCAGGGAAGGAAAATAAGGTTGCAGATGCTTTGAGTAGAAAATATCATGGAGTTTTGAACATGATGAGAGTGGAAAGGGATCCTATTTTCATGGATCTAGTAAGGATGGATATGGGAATTACCATGGAGGGTGAAACATCAAAACTTTTTCAAATGGTTGCCAAACCATCATTACTAGAAAGGATAAAGAGTTCTCAGTCTGATGATGAAGTATTGAAAAAGAAGATTAAATCTGTGAATGATGGGCGGTTGAGTGACTTTGTTTATGAAGATGGAATTTTGAAATTTGGGAGGAGACTTTGTGTTCCCGATATACCTGATTTAAAGAGGGAATTTTTGGATGATGCTCATAGTTCCAATTTATCTATAAACACTGGGAGCACTAAAATGTATAAGGATTTAAAGGGAAATTTTATGTGGGAAAAAATGAAAAGGGAGATTGCCGATTTTGTGTCAAGATGTATGGTTTTCCAACAAGTGAAAGCTGGAAGGCAACATCCTGGTGGAGTATTGCAACCTATTCCCATACCTGAGTTGAAATGGGATAATATTACGATGGAATTTGTCATGGGACTACCAAATACCCTTAGGAGGAATGACACAATATGGGTCATTGTTGATTGTCTCACCAAGTCAGAACATTTTCTTGATATAAGGGAAGATCTGCCACTTGAACGTCTAGCAAGACTATATATTACTAATGTTGTGAGACTTCATGGAGTACCCCTATCGATTGTCTCAGATCGTGATCCCCACTTTACATCAAGATTCTGGAAAAGTCTTCAGAATGCCTTGCATACTGAACTTCGTTTGAGTACTTCTTACCACCCTCAAACATACGGACAATCAGAAAGAACTATTCAAACCTTAGAAGACATATTGAGATCATGCTCACTTGACTTTCAAGGAATGTGGGATCAATATTTACCTCTGGTAGAATTTTCCTATAACAATAGCTTCCATTCAAGTATTCAGATGGAACCATATGAAGCATTATACGGAAAGAGATGTCGAACACCAACCTGTTGGGATGACATGGGTGAAAGAAAACTTGTAAGCCCAGAACTGGTGGAGGAAACGATGGAAAAGGTGAAGGTAATCTAAAACCACATCAAAGCAGCTCAAAGTAGGCAGAAGAGCTATGCTGACAATCGAAGGAAGGGTTTGTATTTTCAGGCAGGAGATCATGTTTTCTTAAAGGTATCACCATGGAAGGGAGTTATACATTTCGGTAAGAAGTGTATATTGAGTCCCAGGTACATCAGACCATTCAAAATTCTAGAACTAATTGGGGTTGTAGCTTGCCATTTGGCAATGCCGCCAAGTCTCTCCAAAGTTCATGATGTATTCCACGTATCACTATTGAGAAAATACATGCCTGACCCAATGCATGTAATCACCTATGAGGAATTATAACTGGAAACCGATTTGTCTTATTGTGAAGAGCCCGTCAAGATTCTTGATACAAGAGAACAAGTGTTGAGAAACCGGACGACTCATCTGGTAAAAGATCTATGGAGAAACCTTAAGATGGAGGAGGCAGCGTGGGAACCTGAGGATTTTATGATGAAAAATCACCAGAGACTTTTTATATAGTGATATTATATGAAATTTTGAGGATGAAATTATTTTAATGAGGGGAGATTCTAACACCCGAAGCTTCCGCGGTACACTTCTCTTTGAATAATATAGTAGCGTGTGTTGTACGCAACTTCGAGTTCTAACACACACCACAACCAATCAAAGTAGCCATTATGAATAGTAATACCTACTTTTTGAAATTTAATAAATTTAATCTCTCCAAATGGACATAATTTTTGTATTCGGAATATCAGAGTCATCCTAAGTTGAATTTTTTGTAATTTTCTGAGAACTTCCAATTTTTTATGAATAGTGAAAAATACATAAAAACAACTTTTTTAATAAAAATAATTTATGGTGATAAATTATACTATTGAGTGGTTTTAAAGTATAATTAGAATATATTTTCACCATTTTATCCAATGGTGTTCATTATAATTAATTTCACTTTGAAATTAGACATTAACAAATGTCAATCTTTTGATATATATTATTTCTTCAAAACACTCTATTTGTTGTGACAGCGGGAACTAATTATAAAATTAATTAATTCAACTTATATGTTTGGAATTTTGTAAAATATACATCAATTTTGAATTCATAATTTCTATTATAGCTTAGGGTGAAAATTTTGGCATTGTTCTGAAAAACTTCAATGTTTGATGAATAGTGAAACCACTAAGTGGTAGCTAAAAAACTGATTTTTCGTTTAAATGAAACATTACCACTTCTGTGATTTGATTTTCAAAAAATCCGACATTCATGGTTGTAATTAGGAAGTAAAATGTGGTTCAATGGGATTAAAATAATTTTTTGGTGAATAGTAACTTTTACGTTTAATTAATCGTGATTAAAGGTAGTTAGTGATATTTAAGGTAAATATGATATTATAAAAATATGAAAATATCATTACACTTGTCCTACCCCTATTGGATGTTTCATGGCCGACAAATACAATCCATGGGTCAACTTGGGGACCCCATGGAGCCACTTGGTAGGAAAATGACAAAAATAACTTTTATTTAAAGTTAAAATAAAAATGTCACAAACATAAGTTGTTTTACTAAAACAATTTTTAAATGGGGTTATACAAGTCATATTTTTGACTATAAATATTCATTAGAAATATAAAAATCTTTCTTACATAATTATAGATTTTTTAATATTTTTAGACATCAAATAAATTAAATTTTATATGACACCATGATGATGCAGCGATTACCTCATTAATTAATGATTTTAATAAAATGGAATGATAATGTAAAATCGAAGAATTATACTTGTCCAAAGCCTATTATATGAGAATAGTTAGAACCCTTATCACCTTAACCTCGAATTATATAAGTATGGGACCTTTAGAATCCAAAAAGCATTGTATAATAAAGTAACATTTCATTACTTTCCAAGAGTGCCCCTCCTCTCCACTTATAAAAGGACCCCACCACTACCACCTTACTCACACTATAAAATCCTTTTGGCTCGGCCAAACTCAACCAAACTACTCTCACAACTTCCCTCCCTTACTTATAGATGCCTCTTTATGGGCAGAATTCTTCCCATGGAAGCCTTTGGCTCAAATCAAAAGAGTTACCTGATTTTAAGGTAATGTCTTCTCTTATGTTATTTTGTTTTATTATGCTTATCCAACCCCCTAAACTCTTTTTATTCATTTCTATTGTAACAATACCAGTATACTAAATATACTAGTATGTTGTTATAATAAGTATTCAAGCTTCAATTACACACACCTACATCTAATGGTTAAAGAACATACTGTTTCTGTGGATGGAGAATTTCTGCCTCACGAAACGATGATTGTTCAACACTCATATAACACCTTCAAAGGTGGAAATTAAGATGTAACTATTTTTATATATGATATAAAATATGTTTATGTTTTACTTAAGGTTATGTTTTTTCATTTATGGAATACCTTTATTGTTTCTATTATGGGTAAACGTGATATTTTCATTTTAGGAAGTGCAGACTACCGCCCCCTCAAAGTGATTTGAATCGTTAATGCCATATGTGGGATGTATAAAGGATGGAGTAAATGGTATTATAAATTATATTATACTGGAATTATATTATACCTTTATATAATTATAAATACATTCCATTAAATATTAAATGTATATGAAAGTAGCGTTCCAGCGTACGTACGGCTTACCGTCTCCATGAACGGTGCATTTCATTTCTTACCTCTAAATGTTATGTAATATTATAAATGAATGTATATACTGGATATATATGATGTATATTATATATACATCATAAATATAATTATGGATATAATTGATATTTTACCACATGAACAAAGTGTAATTATAAGAAGTTTATTTTTTACTCAAGTACCTAAGATCGACAAAACGACCGTTATAAACTTAAATAATTACATAATGTTCATGAAATTGTAATAAGTGATATAAAAGGAATAATGAACTTGAAAAGGGTTCTTAAGAAGGTAGATATTAACTCTAGTTTATTATTCAGGAGATCAAAGAACGGTTGAGTGAATTCGGACATGAGGTAAGGGAATTTCTTAACCCAATTTCTATTCTTTGGATTAATCTCCTACATTCAAATTATGTCATGATATTATTATATACTATCTTTTATTTGTAATTTCATTATGTTTACTTATAGTGAATACACATAATATATCTATTTTATTTAAAAAAATGATCTTTGTAAGGTACTTTTTCTCAATCTCCATTCATTGAGGCATATTTTGTTTTATACACAAATTTCTTTTATACGGTGTATAAACCCCATTGAATTTTACATTTATTCAAAAGAAATCATTTTATACGAAGAGTTTTACTAAACGACAAAAAGGAATGTTTTTCTTATCGTACGTATGTGGCGACAATGACTTCTCCGCCCCCATAACCATTATTTGAGTTTGGGCATCCTCTACAAGCCATAAATTTTTTTTAAATGAAAAATAAATATCAATTTTTAATTTTCCTTTATTTTGGTATTTAAAATTGTTTTGATAAGGCTTTTATTATATCAATGTGTTGTATTGATATCGTGTGATTGAAACGTGTAAATTTTCTGTTTCCTTTATGCACGTTTTATGTCATAAGATTATGTTATGGTTTATGATATGTTTAAACCTGTTCATATGAGGAATGCATTGGACTTAATAAGTGACGGGTGGAGCCCGATATAGCTCCTCGATGCATCGGTAGGTATCATGAGACAAACTAGTGTCTTGGCAGGTGGCCTTGACAAAATCTTATTTGTAGTCTTGGCACAAGGCCTTGGCTACATGGTTATGATAGTCTGGCATTATGCATTCCATCATTATGAAAGTGGTTATTGATATTACATGTGAGTATTCGACTAGTAGAATATCCATGTGAGTAAGTAAATGGCATTATTTAATTTATTTTTTACAAATTATGCTGAAGTTAAAGTTTAAAAAGGCTTTTGTTTTAGTTATACATTGCCTTAAATGTTAATTTTTATTTACGAAAGCTTCCGCAATATTGTTATCCTTACTGAGTATCTGATATCACCCCTTTCAATGTTTTAATATCTTCCAGGATGTGAAGAAGTATTTTATGAATGACCTTCAGGGATAGTCCGAATAGGATAGAAGTGTGGACTATGGAGACTTTGTTATTTTAGTTTTTCACTTTATGATGTAATGTAACATTTATGAATGTATCTAGTGTTTCCAAGGATAATAAACTAATCAGACTTTCGAGACTTGATCTTTTGTGATCATGCCAATGTTACGCAATAATGCACCGACTTTGGGTAACTGGGGTCGGGGCGTTACATTTGTGGAATCATAATTCCATCCTTTTAAGTATTTATGTATAAACCTATTGAGGTTAGACAAAGAAATGGTATAATTCTTAACTAAGTATTTTCATTTTTTTTACCTCATTAAAATATCTATTAACCATTTTAATATAAAAACATTACTATATACTTCATATGTTAATTTTATTATATTTATGGTATAACCATATTTCATCTACATAAACGTAAAATTTAAAATATTTAAAACATCACTCGTGTATTTGTAAGAACTACCACGTCCCAAGATGATTTATTTTGAATTATATGATAAAATAGTATAGATTCTCATAATAGTAAATCAAAATTTAAATATATTATATATATGTTATAAATTTTAGATTACAATTTCGAATAAATATTTAATTTTCCTCATTTCAAAATAATGAAAAAAAACATTAGTCATGTGTACGTGCATAATACCATGTCGCAAACCAATGAAACTAATTTTTTTGTCATGTCCTCACATTGAATCATTACCAATATGTATATATGACCTACAACCTCTAGGATTGTAACATAATTTATTTTCCCTAAAACATAACATTTATTGTTTTAAAATTTCTAATAATGTATTAAAATGATAATTATAACATTATTATGATTATGAAAAGGATATAATGACGATTCTTTTGTCCATATTGAACCTACCAATTCCATTTCTAAAATATAATATAAATGATCCCATGAAATCCGATGATGACATAATCGATTCATTAAATAATTATAACATTAATTTGTGTGAAAAAAGTAATTATAATCATTGTAATTTTATTAATAATTTAAATAATTAACATAATTTTACTATTCAGGAATATAAATATTGTGTGTGATAGGTCATAATTTGGTAAATAATACATTACCATTAAAAATATATTAAAAGAATTAAATGTATAATATATATATATATAATAGATCCATATTCTAAAAATATTTATTGATATATATATATTGACTTAAATAAATTACTATTGAAATTTTAGGTAACTCCTAACATTATATCTGTTGTTTTCAAAAAGAATCCTTTTTATAATTTTAGAAGGAATGTTTTGAAATTATTTATAAATAAGAAATGGAATGTTATATTTTAATATATATAACATAAACATATTTCAATGGTTCCAAATCCATTATTTAACTATATTATTTCATTACAAGTGTCCATGTTTTATTCAATGAAAATCCATCATTCATTTTTTTTAGTATTATAATTTTTTATGTGGGGTTTAATGGAATGATATATGTAAATTTGAAAAAAAATTCATCAATTGAAAAGTATATTTTAATGAGTTAAAATATGTAAATGAAGGAATATAGGTGTTTTATATATGTTATGTTACATTAATATTTTGTATGATGATGGGTGAGTTTGATATATCTCTTCAATACATTTTATAATGATTATGATCTTTAAAGAATTATATATGAATTAACATAGTCTGTTATTCCTTTTATATGGGTATTTATAAGGGTTAAATAGATATGATATTCAATATAACATGAATAATTTTAATATGGGTTTCATATACTTTCATGGGTATATTTATATTTCTAATGTAATATAATGTACTTTTTTAAAGGAAACATTATAACTTTGAAGTGTAAAATGTAATTTTATTAAGAAAAAGTGTTCATGGGTTCTCATTTTTTCTAAGAAACCCTCCAGATTAAAATTTCATTTTTTATAATGATTTTTATGAAAAAACATTGGGTTGTAAAACTGATTTCTTGTATAATTTAATGATTTATTGAGCATGATGTTTATTATCTTAAAAAAATTATATCATATGATCTAAATATTATCAAATCAACTTATTGGTTTCCTATAACATTTTTTATTTCCATTACTGATAATTGGGTTCCCAACATTTATTTTCAAACATTATTCCAATGAATTTAAGGTTGATTTGGAACAATGATAATGTCAAGTTGAATATTGTGAGAATGTTTTGTGAAAATAAAATGGTGTCCACTTTGTAATGAATGGGTTTATTATATAAGAGTTATGTGTTATTTATCTAAAAAACTACACTTAAAAAGGTTATAGAAAATTAATGAAAATTATTTATTTATTTAAATCCCAATATTCTATAATTGTTTAAGGTTGGTTCCTTTTAGTTGGTATAAAAGGAGTGTTTAAATTATTTTATAGGTGATGATAAAATATATATAACTACACTTAAAATAATATAATTTATGGTTATCATAATATGAAATTTAAATGTTATCATATTTATCCAACTAAAATATATTTGTTCATAATGGTTTTCTATATAGGAAACATGATAAATAATTTAAGAAGGAACCAGGAGTAAATTATCCGTCCAAATATGCAACCCAGAATGGTTGGAATTGAAAAAGATCAATTTGATTGTGTGATGGCTCAGTTGACCCCGACTATAAATGGTGGTGTAATGAATTCATGAGTGTAACCAAGTTTAATATAGAGGAATATGTATATTGAAGATAATTTCATGAAACCTCACCCTTGAATCTTATGTGGATCATTAGAACATCTGATCCCTAAAAAATGGGTTAAGGCCTTAGTGAATATATTTGAGTTCAAGGGGTTTCTCATAACATAAAAGGAATACCATTTCTACATATTTTTATAAAGTTGAAGTAGATAAGTTTTTGTTAATTGTTAAGAATATTAAACAAATAAAATATGTTTATTCCTTGGATGTGTATGAATTCAAGAATATTTTGCAGGAGAAGTATTTTCCAAATGTTTTTTGTTGTAAGATATAAATGAATTTATTAAAATTGATTCATACGGATTAAGATTTAGTTTGTAAGGACCCGACCCCAGTTGCCTAGAGCCGGTGCCTTATTTGATTACATTGTCATACATACAAGGAATATGAAGCCCTAAATACTGATTAGTTTAATATTATTGGAAACAAGTTACATACAGAAGTTTAACATTACAATATGAAGCGATTCAAAACACTATTTTTCTCCACTAGAAACATCACGTCTCCTAGATTATGTTTGAAAGTCATTCATAAATTACTGCTTCATGTCCAAAAAAAAATGAAACATAAGAAAGGGGTGAGCTCAAATGCTCAATAAGAGTATGCAATAAATTTTAAGATATCATCAACATCAGAAATGGTGAATAATTGAAAACACTTTCCTTTAATAAATAATTTGAATACATTATGGAAGAAATATGAGGTGAAAAATAATTCCATAATAAAACATAATCATGGGTATTCTACTAGTAGAAAAACCACATGAAATTTCAATTACTAGATTCATAATGATGTAAGATTATATGATATATATTCTGAAACATTTTTTCATGGCCTCCGCCAAGACGTATAATGATTAAGGCCTCAGCCAAAATCCATATATCAAATTGGGAAAGGCCTTGGCCAATTTCATGTATAATTGTCTTAGGAGACCTACCGATGCATAGTGGGGCTATTTCAGGCCCGAACCTTCACAGAATATGTCCAATTATTTCCTCATATGTGCGGGGATAACCATAAACAACATATACATTCATATTGAAACTATCATATGAAATGTAACTATCTTTCCCCAATCATTAAACACAAAACACTAACCATTCCGAGTAATATGGTGAATGGTTTTGGGATATATCATCCAAAATATAGTTAGTCATAAAACATTAAATCAAATATGGTAGACAACTTCATAAATTATTAAACCCAATAAAACCACGAAATCAACAAGACTGTTGAGTTAGATGAAAATTCTCTTAAAAAATCATTAAGCATTTCTGGAGATAAATACTCTTTTATTTTGAAAAGAAGAGTTCTTTTGGAAAAATCATTGTATAAAACCCAAAGTGAAGAAAGATATTATTTTCAAAATAAAATGAGTGATTTTATAAAGATAATGGTTTCCAAAAACAGATTATAGAGTGCCCTTGAAAATAGGTAAGAATTTGAGAAATTTCTTTAATCAGGCTCGTATTTTTGAAACAATTTTGAATGTTCTTTTTAAAATGTGTAACTATCCATAAAATAAGGAAGGATTATATATTTTAATCATATATAGGATACTCACACAGAATATATGTGGAGTAAATAACAATACATAAGAATTTCATTGAGTTTATACAATGAAAGTTCCCGATTGAAAATGGATGTTCGGGTGGAAAAACCCTGACCTTAACTCCAAAGGTGTTCCGATCTTGAACTTATGCTCCTAGAATATGAAATTATAAATTTTAATAACTTATTAAAGAACCTATTATACATGAACTTAGTTTACCATAATTCTGTTTAGTCCATTTATGTCTTTATGGACAAGTTATTGTATTCAATTTCATCATTCTGGATTGTCCGTTTCCTTTATTTTCATATTCAGTTCACTTTTTTTTATGTAATTAAGTTCATGTGGAATGGTTATAAACCTCCAGGATGTAATTATATATTATTAATGAAGATAAATAATTTTATAATCATCATTTCAATCATTTTGATAAATGCAATGAGGATGAATCATTAGGTGACAACCACTTCGATTATTCGACGGTATTTGGAGTATTATGAACTAGTTTTGTCATATAACTTAATTATATGTACATATTATGGTTTCTGATTATTAATTAGGTTATAATGAATATATTATAGTCTTGTTCAACAATAAATATGGTTTCATGACCAGTAATGGAGAAAAAATTGAAGAACAAATATCCGTCATCCATGAAGGCTATAAATTGGAACCTCATGGATGTTGATTTCGTTTATAAAAATAAAAGGGAGGGAGTAAGAATATTTAAGATGGATCATCAATTCACATGATATAATTATATTATATAGATTATACTATAGTTGTCATGATAATTTTGATAGAGGAGGTGAGGAGAGGATAACAAAAGATGATAAATTGAAGTGAAACCAAATGAAAAAGAAGGGTGTTTTACCTCTTGAAATAACCTCGATGAGAAACTCCCTAAGGGAAGGTGTATTGTTATTTTGGAAAGACCAAAAGCATCTTGGTAGTGGGGAGAGACTACTAAAGGGTAATTTGGAAGATCATTGAGGAGATTCACAGCTTAGAGGAGTGAAGAGAAGGGGGAGTGGTGAGGGGTTTTTATAGTGGAGGAGAGCGGTAAATTTTAAATATTTAATTCATTATTTTATTATTGATGTCAAGACAATAAATATTGTGGTTTCATGTGACCCCTAATAGTAATAAGTGCATGTGAGTTCAAAAAACGTGGCGTTGAATCAATTCTGATGTAATAAATAGTGATTTTTAACTGATAATTTGTATATATGGTATTTTATCGTATTTCACTATTGATCAAAAATTCAAGAATTTTAGAAAAATCCCAAAACTTCACACATACAATTTTTTGATTTTTATAATTAAAAAGTGAAATCCATTTTTCAAAAATAATTTTATAAATATAATTAATTTACGTTTCAAATAAGGGTATAGTTAATTCGAAAAATAACAATCTTTAAGTGCAATTAGTTTTATTTCTCATTTAAAAACTAATTAAAATCTCATTATCTTATTGCATTATGAAAATAAATTATTATTATTATTTACTATTCATAAGGGTCATATTACTATTCATAATACTATTCATAATGGTATGTTACTATTCACCAAAAATCAAGTTTGTTTTATCAGAATCCAAATGACTTATTGAACACAACTCTAGATGAACATTTTTCAAAATTCTAAACATAGAATAGGAAAAGTTGTGTTTAATGGATAGATTATAAAATTGAATTCTATATTTATTATCAAAAACATTGAGTGTTACATTCTCCGATACCTACAAAAATTTAGTCCTCGAAATTCACAGAATATTACCTAAAAAGATTCTGGTATGTCTTTAACATAAGCTCATCAGGCTCCCATGCTGCTTCCTCCATCTTATGGTTCCTCTATAAAACCTTTACTAGTTGAGTCATCAGATTTCTCAATACATGCTCTTTAGAATCAAAACTCTTGATAGGATCTTCATAGTATGATATATCGGGCTCAAGTTCCACTTCTTCATAAGTGAGTACATGTGTTGGGTCTAGCATGTACTTTCTTGACATTCACACGTGGAACACATTGTGATCCTTGGAGAGACTAGGCGGAATTTCCAAAAGGTAAGCTACGAATCCAATTCATTCCATAATTTCAAAAGGTTTGATCTACCTGGATCATGATCAGAAAAAAATTGATAGGGTTACTCCATGAAGTCTCACAACGTCATTAATATATAGTATTTCTAGACGTTCAAGTGGTAGATCTCCTATTATAGCAAGATAATGTGATGACTTGGTATGAAGATCAACAATGACCCAAATTTCATTGTTCCCTTTAGGATTGTTCAGTAGTCCCATGGAAAAGTCCATCCTGATATTATCCCATTTCCACTCAGGTACGGGAAGATATTGAAATACTCTTCCAGCATGTTTCCTTCCAGCTTTCACATGTTGAAAAACCATACATCTTGACACAAAAACAACAATCTCCCTCTTCATGTTGTCCAACCAAAAATGTTCCTTCAAATCACTATACATCTTAGTGCTACCAAGGTGTATAGTGAAATTGGAACTGTGAGAATCATCCGACAATTCAATTTTTAGATCAGTTATATCGGGAACACAAAGTCTCTTCCCAAATTTCAAAAATACATCTTCATATACGAAGTCACTCAATCTCCCATCCTTCACAGCTTTAATCTTCTTTTGAAATTCATCATCATCAGCATGAGAACATTTTATCCTTTCTAGTAAAGATGCTTTGGAAACCACTTGAAAAAGCATTGATGTTTCACCTTCTATGGTTATTCCCATATCCATCTTTACTAGATCAATGAAAATATGATCCATTTCAACTTTAATCTTATTCAAAACTCCATGATCATTTCTGCTCAAAGAATCTTCCACCTTATTTTCCTTCCCCGGGTTGTAGTGTATCATTCAATCATAATCCTTTAGTAATTCAAGCCATCACCTTTGCCTCATGTTGTGTTCTTTCTGTGAGAAAATATACTTGATATTTTGTGAATAGTATAAATCTAACATTTTCACCATAGAGATAATTTCTCCATATCATCAAAGAAAATATTACAGTAGCTAACTCATGATGATGATTATGATATTGTATATCATGAATTTTTAACTATCGTAATGCATAATCAATAACCCTATCATTTTTCATAAGGATACAACCACATCCTTTCTTTGAAGCAACATTATTAATAACAAACCCATCATTCCCCGATGGTTGAATCAATATATAATAATTGAATAATCTTCTATTCAGTTCATTGAAACATTCTTCACAATCTTTTTTCCGAAAAAATTTAACCCTTTTATGTGTGAGCTTTGTTATTAGGTTAGCCAGTTGGGAAAAATTCTATACGAAACACCGATAATAACCTGCTAAGCCAATAAAACTGTGTAACTCAGTTATCTTTGTTGGCGTTGTCCAATAATGGATTGCCTTTTTCTTCATAGGATCAACTAGGATTCCATCCTTGGGGATAATGTAGCCATGAAAAGAAATCTCAGGAATCCAGAATTCACACTTGCTAAACTTCCCATATAATTCATGTCTTCTATGATTCTTCAGGATAATGCAGATGTGATTTTCATGATCTTCATATCTTTTAGATTATATCAAGATATCATCAATAAATAACACTACAAAATCATCCAGATATTCCTTGAAAAATCATATCATTAGATCCATTGAGACAGAGGGTGCATTAGTCAATCTAAAAGGCATCACTGTAAATTCATAATTCCCAAACCTGATTCGAAAGGCTATTTTCAGAATGTCTTCCTTCTTCACATACACCTGATGATATCCAGATTGAAGGTCGATCTTTGATAAGTATTATGCTCCATGCAGTTGGTCAAATAAATCATCAATGTGAGTTTGGGGATACTTGTTCTTTATTGTTATAACATTCATCACCCTGTAGTCGATACATAACCTCATTGATCCAACTTTCTTCTTAAAAAAAGGATAGGGGATCCCTATGGAGAAACACTAGTGCGAATAAATCCATTATTACTCAATTTTGACCAGTTGTTTCATTAGTTACACTAATTCCATAGTGTCCATTCTATATGGGTTCTTTGATATGGGCCTTGAAATAGGAATTAAATCAATGGAAAACTCAATTTCTTGTTCTGGAGGATATCCAGGTAAATCTTTTGAAAAAACATCAAAATATTCTCTCACAATAGGTACATACTCTATTTCAACATTACTTTCCTCACCCACAGTTATTTAATTCTCTTCCTCCCTTATAATTGAATTTAGTTGATCTATTAGGGGTGGATCTAGATAAGAATCAGGTGGTGACAATTCTGCTCTAATGATTAGGTGTTCTTTATCATCGTCATAAAAAATTGTAACCTCCTTCTTCTTACAATAAATTTCTGCATTAGGGTACTAAATCCAATCCATCCTTAGGATTATATCAAATTAAATCAAGGGTATGACGATGCGATCTGCATATAATGAAAATTTATATTCCCTAATGGGAACTGATTCACAAAACATTGTAGAAACGATACTTCCTTTAGGAGTTTTGACTGATAACTCATTTGTTAAATCAAATAGTAAAAATCTAATTTTCTTAGAAAACTGGGAAGATATGAACCAATGAGATGATCCAGAATCATATAAAGCATTGGCTAAACTTGAGGGAACAATTAAAGTACCTTCCAACACATAATTAAGAACTTCAACCTCTGAATATGTGATTGCATTATCTTGACCTTCATCCCATGGATTGTTCTATTGCATATTTCCTTGAGGATTTGGACAATCATTAGCATGGTGCCCCATCTCCCAACAACTATAGAATTGAAAATAATTGGCTTCCTTCTTCCCTTTGCAATCACCAGCAAGATGGGCTTTTTGTCCACATCTGTAGCATACTCCTTTTCTGTTTAATCATGCACCAGTGTGTTTCTTTCCACAATTGTCACATGGTGGAAATTCAAAACTTCCCTTATTCCCCGTTTCCTTATTTCCTTTCCCAGGGTTTTCAGCACCCATCTTCTTTTATTGTTTACCCTAAAAGTCATAATACATAGTGAATTATTTATCTGTCTTGACGAAACGTGAAACAATATCCTCATATGATGAAAATCATTGACAGATTAGTGCCCGCCTGAGGAATGGATTTTGGCCATCAAATAATTGATCAATTTTGCTCCTTGGATTTCGTATGTAGTCTACAACATGTCTTTCAAATCTTGTGAAGTTAGCTTTATACATTGCAACATTATCTTCTTCCTTCTACCTCAAATTCCAAAATTGTCACTCAATATCTTCTCGCTGCTCACGAGGGAAATATTTTTCTAAGAAGATTTCCTTAAAATCCCTCCATTCCATCTCTTATATCACTACCTCCTCCTTTGGGTTTTGGATTAATGACCACCATAGATCTGCATCTCCCAATAGATGATATACTGCCATGAAAACCTTCTCTCTTTCATTACATCCTAAAGCGAGAAATATCTTCTCAAGGGATCATATCCACTGCTCTACTACAAACAGGTTTGTAGTCCCATTGAAAAATGGAGGCTGTTGTCTCATAAAGAGATCTAGCATGGCACCTCCACGTGGTGGATCTGGATTCTCCATTCGAGTAAGGTTATTTTCCACAACCTAGGAAGGTTGTCCCAGTTTAGTTATGAGTTTCTCAACACAAGTCATAGCACCGGAGCCGACATCATTCACTTGCATCAGCGGAAAATTATTATAGGGGACACATGCATTCGTCCGATTTACATTTCGTCCACTAGGCACCATATCTAGATAATGGAATACACTAGATTAATATATGAATCATAATGTACAATCATAACATAAAAAAATACTTTGAAAAATTGAGATCCTACAAATTCCTATTACCATATTCACAAATATGGTTTCTTTGAAAAATATTTACATTAAACTCCTTCATAATGGCTGGTAAAGAAAATTTGAATTAACCTAAGCTAATTTCCCCTAGAGTGTCATAACCAAGAGTGGAGAAAGGCCCGTTGTTTGGAACTAGTTCTCATTCGAGTCAAGTTCAAAGCGGTGTTTCTTGGTTTTACCCCTGGATACATATGTGCCAAACTCTCCTCTACCTGCTCGTATCTAGACAGGGATGTATTTTTTGAAGGATCCACATAATCTATTAATTACAAAAATACCAGGATGTTCTTGTATGTTAATCCTTAAAAACTATCTTAGGGGCTCTTCCCTAATCTACGTTTTCTAAAACTAATTTCCAAATTTTCTATTAAACTTCCTCTGATACCAACTGTATGGACCTGACCACAGTTGCCTAGAGTCGGTGCCTTATTTTATTATGTTTTCATACAAATAAGGAATATGATTCCCTAAAGACCGAGTAGTTTATTATTATTGGAAACAAGTTACATACATAAGTTTAACATTACAACATAAAGGGATTTAAAACACTATTTTATTCCACTAGAAACATCACGTCTTCTAGATTATGTTTGCATTTCATTCATAAATTACTTCTTCATGTCCTAAATAAAATGAAAAACATGAAAGGGGAGAGCTCAAACGCTCAGTAAGAGTAAGAAATACATCGAAATATAGCATCAACATCAGACATGGTCAATAATTAAAAACATATTACTTTAATAATGAACATGAACACATTATGGAAGAAATATGTTCTGAATAAATAATGCCATAAAAAAACATAATCATGGGTATTCTACTAGTAAGATAACCACATGAACTTTAAATTACTAGCTTTATAATGAGGGATATGCATATTCCAGACATTTTTAATCATTTTTTCATGGCCTCAGCCAAGAAATGTAATGATTAAGGCCTCAGCCAAATTCTATATATCACATTGGGAAAGACCTCGGCCATTTCCACGTCAATTTGTCTCATGAGACCTACCGATAAATCGACAGGCTATAGAGGGCCCCAAAGATCATATATTTAGTCCAATTCATTCTCCATATGAGTGGGGATAAACATAAAAAACATACACATTCATATTGAAACTATCATATGAAATGTTACTATCTTTCCCCAATCATGAAACATAAAACACTAACCATTCTGAGTAATATAGTGAATGGTTTTAGGATAGATCATCCACTATAGAGTTAGTCATAAACCATTAAATCAAATATGTTATATAAATTCATAAATTAATAAACCTAATAAAACCATGAAATCAACAACTGTGTTGAATTACATGAAAACACTCTTATAAAATCAATAAGCAATTCTAGAGATAAATACTCTTTTATTTTGAAAAGAATAGTTATTTTGGAAAAATCATTATAAAAAACAAAAAATTATGTAAGATAACATTTTAATAATAAAATGAGTGGTTTTATAAACATAATGGTTTCAAAAAACAGATTATAGAGTGCCCTTGAAAATATGTAAGAATTTGAGAAACTCCCTTGAATCAGGCTCGTATTTTTTAAACAATTTTGAATGTTCCTTTTAAAAAGTGTATATATCCATAATATAAGGAAGTTTAATGGTTTTTAAACAAATATATGATACTCACACAGAATATATGGGGAGTACATAATAATACATGGGAATTTCATTGAGGTATTTAGGCAATGAAAGTATCTCGAATGAAAATTGAAGTTTAGGTGGAAAACCCTTAACTTTACTCCAAATGTGTTCCGCTCTTGTACTTGATCTCCTAGAATATGAAATTATAATTGTTAATAACTTATTTCAGAACCTATTAGACATGTATTTAGTTTACCCTAATTCTGGTTAGTTCATTTATGTCTTTATGGATAAGTTATTGTATTGAATTTCGTCGTACTAGAGCGTTCGTTTCCTTTATTTTCTTATTTGGTTCACTTGTTTTTATGTAATAAAGATCATGTTGAAGGGTTATAAATCTCCCGGATTAGAATAATATATTCTTAATGAACATAAAGAATTGATAATGGTCATTTCTATCATTTGGTTACATGTAATTAGGGTGAATCGTTAGATGAAAACCACTTCGATTATTCGGTGGTATTTGGAATATTATGAACTAGTTTTGTCCTATAACTTAATTATATGTACATATTATGGTTCCTGAAAATTAATTAGGTTATAATAAATATATTATAGTTTGGTTCAACCATATATATGGTTTCATGACCAGTAATGGATAAGAAATTGAAGAATTAAACTTTGTCGTCCACAAAGGCAATAAACTAGAACCCCATGGACATTGATTTCATTTATAAAAATAAATGGGATGAAGTAAGAATATTTAAGATGGTTATATAATTAACATGATATAATTCTTGTATATAGATTATACTAGAGATATATTGATCATTTGGACAGAAGAGGTGAGGAGAGTATAACAAAAGAAGATAAATTGAAATGAAACCAAACGAAAAAGAACGGTGCTTTACCTCTTGAAATAACCTCTTTGAGAAACCCTTTTTGGGAACATGTTTTGGACTTTTGGGAAAACTAGAATCTTCTTGGGTGTGTGGAGAGAGTAAGGACGGGTAATTGGACCAATCTTTTAGGAGTTTAAAGGCTTATATTGGTCAAGAGAAGGGGGAGTGGTGAGGGGTGTTATAGTGGAGGGGGGTAAATTTTGAATATTTCATTCATTATATTATTATTTCCATCAAGACAACCAATAGTGTGGTTTCATATGACCCCTAATAGTAATAAGTTCTTTTGATTTTGAACCAAGTGGAATTTCATCACTTGTGATGTCATAAATAGTTTATTTAACTGATATTTTGTATATACAGTATTTTATCATATTTCACTATTCATCAAAAATTCAAGAATTTTAGAAAAATCCCAAAAAATCACCCCTACCATTTTTCACTGTGTAGAATTCAAAAGGGAAATCCATTTTTCAAAAATAATTTTCTGAATATTATAAATTTATGTTATAAAGAAGGTCAAAGTTAATTCGAAAAATAACAATCCTAATGTGCAATTAGTTTTATTTCTCATTGAAAAACTAATTAAGATCTCATTATATTATTTCCTTATGAAAATAAAATACTATATTATTTACTATTCATAAGGGTCATATTACATTTCATATTACTATTCATATGGGTATTTTAATATTCACCAAAAATAATGTTTCTTCTATCAGAACCCAAATGACTTACTGAACACAACTCTAGATGACTATTTTTTGAAATTCATAACATAAAAGAGGAAAAGGTGTGGTTCATGGATAGATTATAAAATTTCATTCTATATTTATTTTCAAAACCTTGGCGTGTCACATAGTTTGTAAGGACCCAAAATTTTATTAATGAAATTCTATCTATTTTAAAAAAATAATTCCTTATTAAGTCATGATGTTTAAAAAAATGAAAATATTTGGTTATTTTGAATAGTTATATGGCTTATCAAATTTAAAATACTGTGATGGATCATTATCATTATTTAGTTTCCATTAAATTTAGTATGTTATGGGTTATACTAATGTCTGATTGATTTTGATGAATTAAGTGATGGCCTCGACCAGTAGGATCATACCCTATAATACTAATTTTTTAGAGATATTGAAGGAGATAATATCACTATGATATTCCGTTCACTAAGTCCATGTCGGAAATCCATAACTAATGAAATTATAAAATAAATTTTGAACGAAGTTAATGATCATGGAGATCGTAACCTAAAACATGTATGCCAAATATCCCCATGAATGTTTCCCAATCACACACCATTCTTTCAAGAAATTGACTGCTGCAATAATGTGATATTTATCTAGACCCTAAAAGTAATTTTTTTTTAATTTTAACAAAACCATTATTATATTTATCCATCTTTTATATTACTTTTTAAATGAATGGATAATTCTTTTTATAAAAATTAGATTTTGATACAATGAAATAGATTTTTTTTTTAAATGTATTGTTTCAATTAATAAAATATAGTTTATTGAATTCAGGAATTTTTGAAATAAATTATATTTTAATAAAATAATATTATCAAATATTTTTTATTAAAAATAAATGATAATAAAATTATATGATGTGAAATATAAATTTATAAGTGTCAAAAAAGAGTAATTAAAAAAGTGTTTTTCAATAAATGTCGATTTTTAGCTTTAAAACAATAATTTAACATACATAGAGAAATATTTTTTTAAATAAAAATTATTTTTGAAATAATAATGACAACTTTTTGTATAGTGATTTTGTGGATAATTATTTTAGATAGTCTAATTTTTTGCAAAAAAATAAATACCATATAAATATTATGTGTATTATGGAATAATAATGATCCAAATGTCATGTAATTTATTAGAAAAAAGGAATCCAATAATAAATATATATTCCCCATAAAATTATTTTCTTTTAATGTTTTTTGATTAATTTTATAAACTCATAATTAATCCTCCAAAACTATATTATATATCAATGTATTAAAATCAATTCATTGTAATCATGCTTCACCTCACATCATCGAGGATATAATTTTAATCATATCAGATATGAAAAATGTATTATAATTTGAACAACTCCACTTTTATTGAAAAAAAGTAAAAAACTATAGGATGGGTTGGTGTTTCCATTTCACTATCAAATTTAGTCCAAAACATATGTTTGGAGACTAATAAAGAACTCTCCTCCCTTTTCTATATTAATCCACCCAACCTCCCATTTCTCCGCACCAAAAACTTGTTTATCATGAATCTACTCTACCTTTCCCTCTCTATAGTTCTCCACAAGATTCCCTAATCTCTTAATAAGGTCCTCCAATGATTTTGGAAAGACCCCCTCATGGTAAGGGTTCCTATCCTTCTTCTCATTGTTCAATAACCATCATTGTATTATAAAATTTAATTATATACTTTTTATGATGTATTATGTTATTAAATAAAACTATTACTTACCTTATTATGTAAAATTTATGAAGGACCCATTTCTCTCCCATTAATGCCTCTAATAAATCTTTGAGTATTGTCATTATGCTCGTAGAATTATCTTCTGATTTTCCATGACAAATATTTGTTTTGTTAATACTCATCCCCATTTAATCTCAATGGTATCCACACAAATGTACATATTAGTGATTAATTAGATAATTATATGTATATATTGGACATTAATTACTCATGAGATTAAATGTGATGAAATATGATCCAATATTGAAGGATTACGACCACACGTATGCATGTACATGATATAAAAATGATTTTTGAACCCAGATAGCCCTCCAATGAATTGGGAAAGAATTTAGACTCATAGAATGTCATGTATTTTAGTAGAGAGTAAACTAAATACATTATGTGGTTTATGATTTCATTACAGTTATCCTTGATCTATTTTTTGAATCCATGTTTAATGTTGTTTTCATATTCCCATGTTTCTTTTATGCTCTCATGTTGTATTATGAATTGTAGTTAAATATTATGATTCACAACCCTCTTATGATACCTTATTATTCTTATTGGATCACATGTACTACTTTATCTTGTTTTATTCATTTCTATTCACTTAAAATTCTTTATAGATCACTCATTTCTTATACATGTCCCTAGATTATCCTGTGCAGATTTAAAAGGGTAATGTAATTTTAGAATAGTGTTATGGAAATTATTTATATTGTTTTTATTTCCTTGTATAAATATTATGTGCTATGTTCTTAATTTCTAATGTAAACTATGATTCACGATCATTTGGGATTGTATAATGTGTACATTCATGTAATAAATCATGATGTAATGTGTATTAATGACAAGGGTGGTTATATTTGGTATCAAATAAATGTCTATTTATAATTGTGAATATGATTATAAAATTCTAGTAAAAGTCATAGGGACAAAAATAAAGTTAGGAAGATATCCAAAAAATGTTTTAATGTTTTTACACAAACCATTCCATTTACCCATGTACCCTTATACTTGATCAATATCTAACATGGCCTGAAGGGAATTCATGATTCCCATGGGATGGTGACTACCACCTGGAAACAAAAAAGAATGAAAAGTCAATGGTTTTTCCATAAAAAATGGATTATACATTTGAATGTCAGTTTTCTCAAAACTCATAAAGGTGAATGTACCAGAAAAAATTGATCAACATAACCAAAATAGTACTTCATCAAAGAATTAAAAAACATCTAATATAAAGATGAAAGCAACCCATTAAACAAGTGTATAAATATAAAAAATATCCACCATGACTTAAGATCCAAAATAAAAATAATATATACCATATATACATGTTTCTTTACCATTTCGTAATCCTTAAATAATATAATATACAAATTCATAAAAAAAATTGGGTGTAAGAAAAATACTCCAGTATGGTCACACAAACTATTTTAAAACAATTACATAAAAGTTAATGAAATTATTATTTCAATTAAAATAAATCTGGTCCTGGGTAATAATTTAAATATTTTTAAGATTAATATGATTAAAAAAATTGTGTTGAATGATATCTGAAAATAGGGTTAAATGGATATTTTAAAAAACACGTTTATATAAACTAACTAGAAAGAATAAAATAGTTCTATTATCAATAGAATGTGTAATAATATAATGAAAATCTATCAACATAGTCCAACACCATGTGGTATGTTATTTTATGGATATATTATCCTCACACTACTCATTAGTGATCATAAATCAATTTATCTATGTGAATACCCATGTCAACAACCCATTAGGGGATACCAAATACCTGAAATCATATAGAGCATGATTTATTTTGTTTTCTCAACACCAATAACTTTATAGGTGTTATTATATAGACATGGTCTTAATAATTACATATTATAGTGAATTTAAAATACAATTCACGTTATTACACTCTCTATGATCTTTTCGGTTATGTTTTTTAGATAATTTTGATGAACTCTAACATAATGAACCCATACATTACAAGTGGACACTAATAATTAGTGTCCATTTTTTCCAAAAAAGGTAAAAAATTTAGAATAAAATATGTTTTATTTTGATGAAGTGTCTAATTTTTTTTCATCTCATCTTTATCCGGACTGTTTTTTTAAAATCCAATGATTTTTTAAAAATATTTGGATGGGGAAAAAGATCAGTAATGGATTAAAGAATGAAAATCATTAGTCCTATAATAATAGGAAAACCATTTAATATATAACATTATATAAAATTTCCTTTATATATTGAAAAAATCATTTTCATTTGAAAAACACACTATTTTATTAATTAAATTCATTAAATACTAATATGAAAAATAAAATACTTTTTTGGAAACATAGAGAATCAAATTCATAAAATCCATTAAATCTTCTTTAAAATTGAATTTCCATATAGAAGACATATAATATAATCAATAGCCAAGGAATTAGTGAACGATCTAGGAACACCCAAAGAAATAATGGGCTCACTTGGCATAATCTGAGCCACTCCATAAAATATGTTGTAATAGGCTCACCTGGTGCTATTTGGGATGCATAATCATATAAGTTGTATTGGTCTCACTCGTTGATATCTGGGCTACACTGTCCTATAAACTGTAATGGGATCACCCTGTGATATCAGGTCCAACACATAATATAATTATCAATTAATATGTTATAAATAAAAAAATTAAATTCATTCACCTTTTATCACAAATCATTCAAAAAAAGCTTTTCACGACAGAAAAAATCAGTTTTGGATATCAAAATACCATTTTAATTTTAAAACGATTGTTCAAATAGAAACACTACACACATCATAAAGAAACCAAATTATTTGAAAATAAATATATAAAATTTTAAATGAATAATCAATTAATAAAAGCATCATGATTGTATGAAGTGCTTCTAATATAGTATAATTCACAAAAGATTATGTTTATATTTTTATAGAAAATTCAAATAGAACTTCATTTTAAAATTGAAAAATATTCGTATAATACTATTTTTTAAAATGTAAAAAATGATTTATAATAATTTTTAAAAAATAATAAATATTTGTATAAACATTTTTGGAAAAAAGTTTTGAGATCAGGGATCTGGGAGAAACGATACTTTTAATTGAAATTTTAAAAATATTTTTGCTGGATATTAGATATTAAATATCATACTATTAAAGAGATAATATATAAAATAATAAAAATACAATAATTCACAATAAATAAATATAAAAAGTGGAATTATTACATAATAATCTCAAATTTCATTTATAAAAACTTAACAATACATTATGAGGGAATTTTACATTTAACCCAATGAATAAAAATTGGGTTACAATTTGACTTAAAACTTTGTAATCAGTCAAATAATATGCCCCAAATAAGTAATAATTATCAAAATAAACATTAAAATACCATGAATACCATGAATATAATTTATATTCTTTATATGATATATCAAAGGGAGTCATATACACACCATAGAATACTAAATTTGTTAATAAGTAATGTATGTCACTGATGTAAAAGTGAGATGAGAAACCCTTAACTCACTCTTCCATTTAGTTTATTATTACTTTATCATCCTATATAAATGTTCAAAAAAAGATATTAATTTATTATATAACCATAATAATATTTATATTACATTATATTATACTTTTATAACAACTCACCATTCATTTATTAATAATATTACATGATTTTCGATATTTTACCTACATTTATATCCATGTTTCATGGTCATGTCACTAAGGTATAATTATGTACTTTTATTTTCAAATGGAAATTAAAAAATACAAGGGAAATTAAATGGTATTTATGAACATAAATAATTTTAATTCATCCTATATAACTTTTTATTTTTTACATGAGGTTGATTAAATTGATAAAATGTTATTGATAAATGTTTCGTTTAATTTGGAGGGGTTTTCAACCATCAATAACTATTTTAATTTTAATTAAAATTATGAATATATATTAGATACTTAACATTAAATATGTTATTATATAATAATATTATTATTATTTTCCCAAAAAATATTTTATGGAAAATCTTGAAGGTGGTAATGGAAAACAATCATTATCCATGGAAATGATTAACCCCATAATTTAAAAAATGGTTTCATTTCATGGAATAAGAGTATGAAATAAAAGGTATGATAAAATAAATTACAAAAATAACATAAATTTATATTATATTCATGTAAATTGAGTTATTATGATTTTATGGTTGAATGAGGTGAAGAGAACATTGAATAATAAATTAAATTAAGAGTGGTTTTTTGAGAAAGTGAACTCAGAATATCACCAAATTGAAGGACCACATAAGGAATAGGGAATTGGAATTTGGGTGATACCTGTAGTAGTTTGTAGTAGAGGGAGTTTAAAGGAGATGGTTTTATAGTAAATTGAAGAGCTTCATGGATTTTTAGAATAAAATGGGTGGTCATGAGTTGTATTTATAATTGAGGAGGGATGTGATTATGTGATTAAATAACAATTGTTTTATATATAAAGACCAAAATATTTTAGTGGAATTAATTCCAAAAGATTATATTGAAAATTTATTTTTTATGGGAAGGTTATGATATATAGACACATCAACCACCCAATTAAATTTTTAAGGTTTATGTAGTTTTTATCATTTACCTATTAACTTTAAACTGTTATACTATTTTACCTATACTACGGTAAGTATTTTTCTTCACCTGGGTAATATATTTAATAATAAAAGTGAAAATGACCCTCTAACTAATTTTTAAATTTTTATTCCTAATATAGAACCCATTTTTACCAATTTTAATGAAGCTAATTTGAAATATTATATTTAAAAGTAAACCATAATATGTGATGAAAAAGTTTTTTTTCAAGACGTTTATTTTTTAAGAAACTGATTATTATATTTTAACTATATGAATAATAATAATAATAATTTTATGAATATTAATTAATATTTATGGATTTATAATCTATAAATTTCATTTTAAACTTTTCCACATTTTATATTATTTTAATTAAATAAAAAAGAGTAATATCATGTACTTTAAAATAGTTTTTATAAAATCCCATAATAAAACCAATAATAAAAAAATGAAAAAAATAATTAAAGGTGTTTAATATATAGGTTCCATGAAATTGAAATCAACGGATTTTTATGTTTTTTTAATTTATTGAAAAGAAATGGATATTTTTTGAAAATAACTATTTTCCTTATTTCTGATAAAATTAATCTTCTCAGAAAAGAATTAAAATTTTAATATAAGATAATTTGTACATGAGTATTTCAAAATTTAACTGCATATTATCAAATACCATTTATATTTTTTCTAAATTATGTATATTATTTTTAGATAAAAATAAATAAAGATCATTTTGGGAAAGTAAATTTGTTTTGTATGAATAAAATGACTTTACTAAAAATCTAGTACGTATTTAAAAAGAAATTATTTAATATTTAAAAAATGAATATAACCAAATTATATTTCATAATACTATTAATATTATTCATAACCACTATTTTTATAGATAGATTATAGTGGTTACATTTTATTTATAGAATTTTTTTATGATCAGAGTATCATGTCTTATATGCTATCAAACATGGTATTTTATTTTAAAAATCTTATGATGTTATATTCTATCCCCTATAATAAATTTAATCTTTTAAATTTGATATCCGGATAAAAAATAAGGTTTTTAATTTGCATTTTTTTAAAATAAAACATTTTTAAAATGATCAATAGAATATCCACTTGAAATGTGATAATGGAAAAGTATGAAGGTTACATGGAATAACATATGAAATGTTTCCATGTTGGAAAACATGGATATGTATAAGAAAATATAATTCTTATTAAATGATATAGAGTTATATATAACATTTTTGTGATAAATTTAATCATAAAAAACATAAATCTATAACGAGTTACAAAAGACATTGATTTCTAGTATGAAATTTAAACGAATAACATTTTTTCCAAAAATATATTTTATAGAGTTTAGTAACTCTTTTACAACCACTAAATGGAACATAAACAAATATACATACATGAAAAATTTAATTTTATCCTTGTTTTTTCTCCAAACGATGATTATTCAAGATTATTTTTTCATACCTTAAGTATCAGAATCAACTTCTTTAGAACACAAAATCCCAAAAATTATATCTGTCTTTTCTACATGACTTTATAAACTAAATAAAACCAAAATGGTTTATATAAGATAATGTAATTATCTAAAAATATAAAACCATTTTATGATGACAAACAACTATAATCTCTAAAATTCAATATTAATGACAAATGTTCAACATAGATCATTCAAAAAAAACTATCCTTAAAATTAAACAAAATATTTAAGGCAAAAATTGAAGCCCAAAATTAAGAAGGAATTCAACACATGGTCATCAATGATAAATTTAATATTCATCTCTAAACCACATTAATGACTCTTAAATTCTCATACCATAATGTATATTCCCAAATTATATAATCTCTATTATATTTTAACTATTTACATAAATTTCAAAATTTACCTGAATCCGCAATAAAGTGAAATATGGTTCTATTATATAATTTAACATTTATTTCTTAAATAAATTTCCATAGTTTTCTATTTACCGGAATCATATAGGGTTCCCCAAATATTTAAAGAATTTGTAAATAACATTAATCACTAAACCACCAAATAATTTATCTAATCCTTTGGTTATATATTGGATAAAACATATGTTCCCAAAATAAACATATTTTTCTTGAAAAAAATCAGTTTACTATGAAGAAAAATATCATTCTAACTAGAAAATCAAATAGTCCCTTGGTAGGTGATGTAACCATGTCACCCTTCAGTTTAGGGTTTTATTCTTGCTGCCTTATTTAATGTGATGTGTTTCTACCCATCCCATAGGATTCTGTTTTCTAAATCTATATTGACATAATCCTTATAAAATTACTGAGATGTTAGAAAAATCCTGAAAAATAACCTTAATATATTTATCATCAATAGTTATTGAATCACATTAAATTTTCTTCCAAATTATGCTAGAATCTAAAATTAATAAATCATATTATCAAAAAATACGTCTATTACCTTTATATTATTTCAAAAAAAGTAATTTTATTTTTTCTCAAATACTATTTTTTATATTATAAAATTAATGGAGATATGTAGCTTAAAAATTATAAACTTTTAACAACTTTTCAAATATATAGATTCCATCATAAAAATGTTACAAAATTTATGAAAAATATCCTACTGTAGAAAATTCCTTAAGTTCCATATTATTATAATTCTATATATAAGATACCAATATTTCATAAATTTTAAATCACAATGCATAAAAACATCCATTATTGAACATCCTTCGTAAATCAAAAACCATGATGCATTATTTTATTCCTTCATACATTATTCCTATCATCAAATATATGATTTATATAATTTTATTTCTCCATATCATGTCAAATATTGATATATAATTTAAAAAATACAAAAAACAATTCATACCTTCAATCCAGACATTAGGATTTATCTCAATATACCCATTATTTATTTAAATTTTTTCCAACATCCTGAATGTAAATGGTCATATACATTGTGGAATTTCCTTTTTAGAGTGAGTTGATAATGTTAATATTTTTAAATAAAATGAAAAAGACTCCATGGACCATAATGCTTTAGAGTATATAAGCAGTGTTAGATAAGTCAAATAGTTTGTATGTAATTTAAAGGCTATGAAATCTATCAAAATCATTTGAACAATTTGTTTCAATAATAGTGATAAAAAATAATTTGTAAGGGATATAAATGTTGTGAATGATTTATTCCATTACAAATTGAAAAATTAACCTAAATTTATAGATAATAACATAATTGAAACATTAAATGAATTGTTATATGTTAAAATTAATATGGTCCTTATAAATATATCACCCTTATAAAATATGTAATACTTTATCCTTTATATCTATTATACCTAAATTGATTACATTTATAAATCCATATCAAAAAATATACTTAATATTGTAGAAATACATCTCATTATACCATAATAGGGGTTTCTAAGAGTTTGAAGTTATAATCATCCTTAAATTTATAATACCATGATGATATCTACAAGTCTTAGGAAAAACTCAAAAGAAAACATCATAATCTCCAATGTTGTCTAAACTCTACATTGATAAAAACTATATAGACCTATCCTTAATAATTACATATTCTAGTCATTTATAATCATAATTCACATTAATTAAATCTATATGATATTTCTAGATTAGATTTTTGTTCTATTAGAAAATACCATTACATATTAAACTCATACAAAAAAATTGGACACTTATTCATAGTATCAATTTTTTCCCACAATTGAAATACCGTAAAAAAACTATTTTATTTTGATATAATATCTTCAAAAAATTAAAATTTTCCATATCCTTGTCCCTATATATCCTTAAAATCCTTTGAAAATCTTTTAAAAATGTGGGATAAGCACAAAAAAGCTCCGAAAGGTACATAAATAAGTAAAACTACTAGTCCCATGAAAATCCTTAAAACCCGTGTAATATTTACATTTATCTCAATGTTCATTGAGATATATAAATAAATTTAAATTTTAAATTAAAACAAACACATTTTTCTCAAATAAAATCAATTAAATCCATAGAAAAAAATTAAAACCAATTTTGGAAACCTAGGGAATTACATTCATAAAATACATTTAAAAAAATATAAAATTGAATAAGAATATGACTGACATACAATATAATCATTACCAAATGAATTTGAATGATATTTGGGAGCACCCAGATCTATAATGGGTTCACCTGAAACAATATGTTCCACCGCAACATATAATTTGTAACTAGATCACCCAACGCAGTTTGGGCCACCCAGTTATATAAGTTGTAATGGGCTCACCTGGTGATCTATTGACAACCCATCATATAAGCTGTAACAGGATCACCCAGAACTATCCATGACATCCCAAAATATAATTATCATGTACCATAATATGACCAAAACATTAATATTCTTTTACCTTTTCAATTTAAAATATTTTAAAATCACTTTTCACGTAATCATTTAATAACTTTTGGATATCGAAATACTCTTTTTCTTTAAAAAATATACTACTAATATAGACACACTATAAACATCATAAGTAATATATTTTCCTTGAAAAGAACCATATAAACTAATAAACGAAACATAAAATCCTCAAATCATCATGATGATGAAAAAATCATCACATTTCATATAAGTTAAAAAACATTCGTTTCACATTTTTTTTGGAAAAGATAAAAAAAGAACACCATCTAGAAAACAAAATCAATTCAAAAAAGTTTTTAAAAAATAAAAAATGATTAAAAATGAAAATAAGAAAATTATAAAATAAAAGAAAAAATATTTTTTGGAAAGAATATTATAAAACATGGACATGAGAGAAAAATATATTTTAGGTGAAATGTTAAAAAGATAATTTTAAAAAAATGTATCCTAAAAATATCATTTCATTGAAGTTATAAATAAAATAATGAATAAGATATTTGTATCTACTATAAATCAACATAATTTTTAAAAAAACATATGGTATTAGAAATTTAATTCAATAATAATCTAATCATAACATAATAAAATAATTAGAATAATAACGCATGGAATTAAAATTAGGTTAATAATTCCCTTATAACTTCATAATCATTCAAATCATATGCACCTTAAAATCAATAATTATAAAATGAAACATTTGATACCATGAATATAAATATATTCATAATATGATATATCAATGGGAAGTAAATACGCAACATATAAGAAATATGTGGTGAATAAGGTATATTTCTCATAAAAGTAAAAGTGAGCTGAAAAACAATTACCTCATGCATCCCTTTTGATTTTTCATACAATAATATCCTATAAGAATTTATATATAATTTTATTTATTAATTTTACATCTATAATAATATTTATAAAAACTCATATGATACTTTTATAACGTCTAACCACACATTTATTATAATATTTCATGATTTTCATTATTTTGGACGAGTTCATTTCAGGATTTCGTAGTCGGTTCATTAGTATATAATTATATATTTTTCTTCTGAAATATAAATAAAAGTTCTCTAGTGAAATGAAATGGAATACAAGAACATTAAAGATTTTTAATGGTTCCATATAAAAATATTCTTTCTTACCTGAATATGGTTCATTTGACAAACCATTAATGATAAATGTTTGGTTTAATTTTGATGGTTTTTTCTATGATCATGGACCGGTTTCATTTTATATAATATTATGTATATATGTTATTTCCAGAACATAAAATTTGTTATAACCAAAAAAACCTCATTTTACTATTATAATACTTTAATGACGAGACATTAACGTGGTAATGGAAAATGAAAAATCATTATCCATGAAGACGATTAACCACAATAATTTGGACAATGGATTTGTTTCATTGAACAAGAAGAGTTAATAATATAGATGGATATAATATATTAAATTATTAAATAAAATTACAATATATAATTGATAATGGATTTTTTTTATTTATGGACGAAGGAGGTGGATAGAAGGTACAAAAGTAATTGAAATTAAGAGAGATTGATAAAGTTACCTGTTGATTATATCCTTCTTAAAAGACCCATTAAAGAACACTAAATTGTTATTTGGGTGATACCAAAAACCATTATACATGGTAATAGTTGATATGAAATTCTTTGTAATATATTTTTGGATAATAATGGATTTTAAATAGAATGGGGCTGGTGAGAAGTAGTAATTATAATTGATGATGGGTTGTTTTAAGTGATTTAATAATGATTTTATAATATTCAAAGAAAACCACTTTTGGGTGGCATTAATTCCAATGAATTATATTTATAAATAATGTTTCAATCAAATATAATGGTATAGAAAAACCTCAAAAACCCATTAAAATTTGGTAATTATTAGGTATTTTATTCTTATACCTTTTAATATAAACTCATTTTATTATTTTACCTATATTGTGGTAAGTATTTCATTTTACCATAATATATTTTTTTTGGGGATAAAAATGAAAATATCATTTCTAAAAAATTTCTAAATTAGTATTGTATATAATTAATATATTTTACCAAATTTAAATCATATAATTAGAAAAATTAAATTAAAAATAAAACCAACATATGCTATGAAAAAGAGCATCTTCAAGAAGTGTATTATTCAATTATAGAAGTTGATTTTATATTAACTATCTAAATTAGTAACGTAATTTTATGAAACTAAATTAAAATTTACTAACATATATTATATAAATTTAATATAAAAAATTCTCCATTAGGTACTATTTTAATTAATTAGTTTTGAGAAGCTTTATACACTATAAAATAGTTTTTAGAAAAATCATGTTTTCACCCCAAAATTAAACATGTTCTAAAATAAAATATAAAATTGATTTAAAATAATTCAATTTGTAGAAATATATAAAAATCATAGTTCTGTTACATGAAATTAAAATCAAAACTTAATGTTTCTTTAAAACTGATTAATTAACGAAAAATAAATGAAATTTTTACAAAAAATAGCATTTATCACTATTTACTGAAAATTTAATCTTTTTAAAAAAGTATGAAAATAATACCATAAGATAATTTCTATAAAATTATTTTAAATGTGATGTTAATATTAACCAATTTTGTTTCTGAAATTTCAATAAATTAATTATAGTATTTGAAAAAAAATATTATAAGAATAATTTTTGAATGAAATATGATTTTGATAATTAAAAAGACTATTAAAAAAATTTACATATTGAAAAGTAATTAATTAAGAGTTTCAAAATGCATATGAAAATTATATATTTCAATATTGAATTAATATTATTCACACATTCTAAATTTTCAGCAAGATTATTACAGTAAAATTTAAATTAAAAGATTTTGTTGTTTGTTTATGCTCTCAGTCACGTATCATGCACATTAGCAAGCATAATATTTTATTTTAAAAATATACATATGTAATAGTAAGATATTATCCTGATTTCATAGAATAACTACTAAATACCAATGATTCTACATTCTTTAATTAATCAATCATTATTTTATTCAATCTTTGGAAAATAATTCATTTCAATTGAGTTCAAAATAAAATCTTCCAGCCTAAGTTTTCAACAATCCTTTTCCATTAAAAAAATGTAATCATGGTTTTCATAAAATTCATAAAATTTAAATTTATCATTCAATTAAATGCATTTTATAATGATTAACATTAAAAAAATCATCAAATAAATGTTCAAATCAAGCCATCATTTTTTCTCATATCCCCCCAACAATTTCATTCTATTTGAAAATGGTGTTTTTTACAAATTATATACCATTCTAAAATTTTAACATTAATCAAATTAAATATGGATTTTAAATATTTTAAAAAGAAATTTGAATTTAATAATATAGTTCATGGATCCATTTTAGGGGTAATTATTATGGGTCCACCTACATTGTATCAGTGATAAAAAAGCAACATAACACCTACTGTTTGAAACATAATTGATGAACGATGGAAAAAGATATCAAGGAAACATTCCTCGAATAAGGATCCCTAAAAAATAATATTAGTTCCATAAATAATATGATGATTCATTAGTAAATAAGTATGATAGACTTGGATATTGGAAGATAGATTTAAAATGAGGTTTTGTTTTAGATACCATAGACGATATAACTCCATAAACCCAAAAATAATCCTTCACTTAGATATTTCCCATGTCACTGACATTGGATTCATCCTAGATGGGAATAAAATGAGTTTCTTTTTTGAAACTATCAATTATAACCCATATTTTATTTTCCCCTTAGGGGTATTTGGAGGAAAAACCAAAAAGTCTATAGATATCTCATCCCACTTCCAGGTCATCTTCATATATGGGTGAAGAGAAGATTAAGGTTTTTGGTGCTTGGATCTTACCTGCTAACAAGTTTAAAACTGAAAAAAAAATTATTGATGAATCAAATTATACCAGAACAATAGAAAAATTATTACATATCATCAAAAACTAATATGTTATATGTGTCCACTACCCACATATAATAATGGAAATCCCTCATTAGTTTCATTATATTGGTAAAAGGAACAACAAATTAGTTTGAAAAACATATGACTCCATTATAGGATAAATTAAACTCATCATTAATATCTAATCAATAAGAGAGTCTCCTATATTATAGAATCCAATATCAACATATTTATAATGAATATTCATCTCAAAAAGATTAAAGGTCAATTCAAAACTATCCAATAGAACCTCATCATATTTATCATAGACTCCCAAATGAAACTAAAAAACTATAGTTTATGTTCCACTCTTCCAAAAATTATTTCACAGACTTGGTTGGAAGTTTCTTAGTCAAAGAATCAATTAAGATATTCCCCTTCTCTAGGCTGTAGGCAATTTCGAAATGAAAATTATATAGTTAATCCGCCCAATGCCTCTATCAGTGGGATAAATATTTTTGGTTCATGATATAAATAAATATTTTTTTGGATGGAATAAATGGTTAAACTTTCGTTGAAATGTTAATGCATCAAAATTGGATATAATGTATCACATATAACAGTGTGAGATAATGGGTCATGTAATTATTTTTTGTGGACAAATATGTATGAAACTGTATAATACCAAATGGTTAATTTTAATGATAATATAGCCCAAACTAGAACCCAATACATCAAGTAGGACCACAAATCCCAACCAAAGCTCCATAAGAGTCAACACTAGAGAATAAGTCAGTATATTATTCTTATCATCAAAAAAAATGTAATATTTTTCCTTTCCCCAGATATTCACCCACTTTTGAGTGAGAGTGGTAATTAAAGAATCCAATTTTCATTAATCTTTAAAAAACCTACCATAATACACCACCAATACAAATAATAAATGTACCTCCAAAAAATTACACAGTTCCACCCATGTCATAACATCCTTCACCTTCTTTATGTCAACTAAAATATCATGTTCTCAAACCATACAAACCAAGAACATCAATTCCCATCTCTGCATAATATAATTTGAATGTTTTACATAATTTTTATGATATGTTATCATTTTTAGAAATGATATCAAATAACCCACATGCCATTCTTAATTTTATAGTCAAACAAAAATATCATTTGAAATAACTCATTGAATGAGTCAAGATACTCATGGTATGTCTTGTCCATTAGTACTATAAAACATGAAGGGTAATTGTCTTGGAAAAATAGTATAACATGATTTTCAATGTGATCATACCATCTTATGATAACATTATTTAGGTGATCATATTTATCTATTCAAAATTTCTGATAATAAGAATGAGGATCGATATATGTGACATAATATTACCCTTTCAATGTGTAAGAAAACATTCTATCTATGATAATGGATAATTGTTATTTAATATTAATAGATTGAGTTTTTGGAAATTAAAAAAATGATATGTATTTCATATGATTTCATTATGAAGAGGTAAGGCTCCACCAAAGGTGACTACTCGGGTGTGTGCAACCATTCTCTAGAAAATAGCCTAATCGCGATCTAAATTCATTCTACATTTCTAATTATATATGTTAAAATTGAATAGACATTGGCTGAGTACTAGGTACTAAATCAATAAATTTTATATATCACTTACTAGTAAGAATTTAGAAAAATTAGAACTAAAAACATTATAAAATATTGTGGGAAAGAGAGGGAGATCATCACGAAAATATTCATTCTCCAAGTTGAAGGAAAAAACTGACATTATTCTTACATACTATAGAAAAAGATATATGGATATACCCAACATCAGGTCCTTTAATTAACCAAATCCAGTCTCCATAAAAATCGACACCTGACACGTTCTGCAAAAAGGACTGAAGGGAATTCTCTATCCCCATAGGTTGGAACAAGTTATCAGGTAACTTATAATGAAATTTGGGAATGATTTACCGGGGGTTATTAACATAAAACAACACACAAATTCAAAATTACAAATCTGGATTTTTCCAAACAAACAATATTTTATTAAAATTCATAATTTATTTATATAATTTAAATCAACTCTCATAGACAAAAACATATGATGAAACATAAAATGGATAGCCCAAGAAGCTCGTCATGGAAAGAGGAACCGCCCTCAAGCTATCTCCATGACACTGCACTAATAAGGACTGATAGAAACTCAAACCACTACCACTAAAGAATTACCCAATCCTGCATCAAAATAACCAAGTCTACTTACAACCAAAGCTATAAGTATGGTGTTAGATAAATTGAAGTAGAATTCCACCACTAAAATATTCCATGTGGTAAACATTCAGTGTTTAAAATCCTAAATGTTTTCATAATCATGAAATGAAAATAAGTATTTTAAAGAGATAAAACCTTAAATAAAAATTATTTTCAAGTGGGGTACTTTAAGGAATCAACAATATGAAATATAATATAGAAGAAACTTAATTTTCTAGCCAAACAAACCTTATTCCGAAGATAAGAATAATGTATCTAATGAGCACAAGTAATGGGAAAATAACTCATAGGCACTAGCTTGTTGTGGGTCCCATGTAACTCATATCTCTGTGAATGTAACCATAACAATATCCATTCTCATTCCCACGATAAAATATTAGGGAAAATACTCATAATTTAGTGGTTCCCCAACATCATCATCATAGTTTACTTATTGTTTTCATCGTCAAACTTGCTACTTGAAACTGGGGCCAAACACTATGGGATCACTTGTATTCTAGTACATGTCCACCTACCGAGATACTCGGGATTCACTCGTGTGGTCAAACAAGTTCAACAAGACATGAAATATAATTTTCACATTAAAATAACACTTCTAAATCACACACCTACCTAACAGTCCACACACATGTCACATAATACCCCTTTCACAAATAAAATTCATTTTTTAACATTATACTCACAAAAAACTGTCCACAGACTTGTCTAACACCTTTATAAAAATTGGATAAAGCATTTCAGAAATTTATAAGACATTATAACAATGTCTAACATCGTAAATCACCAATTTACCTTTCAAAATACCAAATTTGGTGAAAACAGTCTCCATATTCATACATGTACACCTTTTTACCATATTGTTTAACTCAATCAATCATTTACAATTTTCTTAAAATAAATCCAAGGGGTATAACCATGTTCTTCACACAAAACCCATTTCAAAACCCTCTTTTCATGAAAAAATCACACCAATACAAATCCAAAATATAATTGGAATACCTAGAACCATTTACTAAACAACCCACATGTTTTATAAAACTGCCTCGAATAATACCAGAAATGATTCACATGAAAAACACACATTTTCAAAAAAATATGAATATTTAAAACTCAATGCTCAATCAATATTACAAAAATGGTTCTCATACAAAACATAATGTAATAATAAAATGTTAAAAAAATATATGAAGAAAATTTAATTCATATTAATATTCTTACACATGGAACCACCAATCATTTTTGCAAAACACTTCAAACTATTGTGAGAAACATGAATCACACAACCACCACCCCACAATAATGAAAAATCAAGACCAAATCGTCAATATTACAAAATAATAGACACACAATCAAACCCTATGAATTAATCCAAACTGCTAGAAATTTTATAACCTCAGGGAAAGTGGAAGAAATCGTAAGAAAATGAGACGAAGATGAGAGGAAACTCAATTAATTGAGATATCCTGAATAAAAAGCCACAAATACACCGCTATATGAATTTAAAAATTGGAAAAAAATTATTTGAGGTTATAATAATTCCATGTAGGATATGTGAGAACTAAAAATGGAGGGAAAAGATTAAACATTAAAGGAGTAATGAAAGAAACAATTTACACCTTCAAATCTGGATGATTTAAAAAATCCATATAAGTTTCACCAAAATTCACGATGAATATGAACTTAAACGAGGGGAAGGAGAGCCTGGGACTGCGCCTTGGGTATGTGGGCTCAGGTGATAGTTTTAATCACTAAAATATCATAAAAATTGGTTGTGATATTAAAGAATTTAATAACAGTTTAAAAGAAGGAAATGGGCATTCGAGCAGGCCCAACACCTTAATAAAAAACTCAAATCCATCATTATTATGGATTTCTATGGGTTAAAAATTGATTTGGTGGTTTTAATATAAAAGGGGATGCTATTTTTGAATTGGAATGGTTGTAAAATTTTGACAAATCAAAGATTTTTAAATGAAACACAATTTATTTTTAAATCTAGAAATGGGTACACGGGTTGGACCAAATATTTGAAACTAGACCATTTCCAGCAAAATGTATTGGAAACCAACCAAAAATGAATGAATACAAATTAAATAAAAAATTATTTTAAATGAAGTCATGGATTTGAAAATTCTCCCCGCCATAAATATTTTCACCCTCAGAATGCCACATCATGGGTAAAAGAAAAACCAAACCAAACCAAAAGGCCAAAATGGACTCCTTTGCTAGGTTTCACCCACCCTTGAATGACCAAAACACATCCAGTCATCAATTAAGGAAGTAATACTATCGAAAAAACATACACTACATTCTTGAAACGTTGAAACAAATTCAGATATTATCCCAAAATAAAACCCCTTAAACACTATTCGAACAAGACTCAAGCAATTTACCCAAATGAACAAAAAAATGAATAAGGTTGCACTTACCTTTATATAACAAATACATTGGGCACTATCCATCCCAAAATTTACCCAAGGAAGATGTTGGTAGTTATAATGATCCGAATGAGACAACCTACCACCAAGCCAATTCCAAGTACAAAATTTAGTTACTAGTACATGGAGATTCAAATGGGATCCCCACCATAAGAGACAACATACATTTTCCCGAGATAGAATCAACACACTAATAAAGGGTTGCCCGAAAGGACTCCCTAGTAAAAGGGGTAGACATCCATTTGAAATTATCAAAGGAATTTATATGATAATAATAGTGGGTCTCCCCACCATAATAACCCACCATCTTAACTGAACACCATGGGACAACATAGAAAGACGACATATTTAATGAGTCAGGGTGACTGCACGGTTAGTCCAAACGGTTTGGGAAACCATGTGCTAACAATGGGGATACTTCTATCATCATGGATTTTGGGTCATGGTTACTACAAACTGTGTTCTCAACCTGAATAGGAAAATTTCAAAACATTCCTCAAAAACTCCCATAAGGGGGTAGGAATGACATTGGGCGATAACCTAGACATGAGGTCCCCCACCTCTTTCAATCGAATTGGAACAAGAAAAGAAATGTAATGAATCTGGTGGATTAAACTACTCCCATATTTCATTATGTGGATTGGATTTTATATTAGTGTTTTAACCACCATGGGAATTCCCCTGACCACACACTAGCCTCTCTCCAAGACCTATGGCTAGAGCTCAGATAATTGATGCATCATCGACCTCGTAGATAGGCTTCAGAAACCCCTAAATAGAACATATTCTTCTTGAGCTACAAACAACTACAGAGAAATCCTAAATGTGTTCACCAAGACATAACACACCCCAAAATTTACTCTACCAAAACCGAACATTTTTCTAAAATAAGGGGTTATTAGAAGCACACACATCACCCCCTATTTTCTTTGGATGATAAATATAATAATAAAAGGATATATAGAAACATCTTCCACTAAAAAAGGTTGTTGAGATTTCCCAAAATGATACACACTTATGACAAAAATAAAACACCCAAATTATTTAAAAACATCACCTTTACAGTCAAACGAGCACCTGACATTACAAGGCATCACCGAACATGAACATTTAAATTGATAGAAACATTACATGGAGAGGGACCTTATGAAATGTTCCCAAACATCACACAATTCTAGAAAGTGTCCATAACATAATCTCAAGAACAAATTTCCCACATTGGCGGTTTAACATGAACCCCTACTTTGAATAGTATATGAATGACCTAAAGGACATCTTAGACACCATCCACACTAACAACCCCATACCACTTCCACCTTCATTGAATCAGGTAACATAAGAAACTAAGGTTTCTTTCAATCCTTCGACGATAAATCTCCCACAATAAAAAGAAGCACAAAACAAAGAAGTGAAAGGTTGTAGAATCAATCTAAAATGCTCAGGAAAAGAATTAATTATATTGATCAAATGGAGGACCATCCAATTAAAAAACATGATACTCAGCCCTTTAGTTGTGCATTAACTCTTAGTGGGTCATACTTTACCCAATGGGAGAACCCAATGACACAATCAAGCTGACCCATTAGTCAACGGTGCCACAAACTAGATCGAAACTGATGAAGGGAACCACCATAAAGTCATCCTGAATCATTATTCATTGGAATACCTATAACCATCCCTTCAAACAAGCTTACCAATGAAACACAAACCCAAAACACCGTTCAAATATGAGGGGTTTTTACACTAAAAACAACCCATAGTGATAGTATTTATAATAACACATAAGACACACCATCACAAACTAGTCATCAAGACATCATGTTTCCCTTTAAAATAATCTCTTTTAAAATAAATGGTTCATTAGTTAGCGTATCCAACAATGGTACCCCATGGGCCTCTCACATGCATGTTTCCATGCCACACAGAGAACCTTCCTCATATCCATCCCAGAACTCATCCAGTCATGCCATTTACCATCCCTCATCCCATGTAACCACATTTATGTGGTCGCTCATGGAAATTCCAAAGGTTAAACCAAAAATTCTATCTACTTTTCAAAACCCCAACAGTGAACTAATACTTAATTTCTTCCCTCAAGACCGCTAACCACGAAATCAAACGCCCAATTCCCAGCTTAGAATTTTTTTAAAAGGAACAATAATTCAAATGAAAACCGACTTTAATCTATTCAAATCTATTTCAAAACATCTCAGCCCCTTTCAAAACACATTTAGTTTTATGAAAAACACCATTTGATCGGCACCCATTCATTGAAAAACTAATATCATCTTGTTTAAAAAAAGGTCCCAATGATTCATTAAACTTTTCAAAAATATCACCAATCATTTAATAAAAACTCTCCTTGAATTCATGTACATTAATTTGAAAACATTTAACCTCTTTTCAAAACCCATATAATTTCATGAAAAACTCCATTTCATAAATTCTTATTAAATTGGGATCTCAACACATCTAATTTTAAAACTTGATTAAAAAATTTCATAAAACATTTCAAAAGATATCTAGTTATCAAATCACAATCCATTCCCAAACACCACACATGACCTCCAAAACACTTCATCCCATTATAAAAACTCTCAATAGATTAGAAAACTATATTGGAAACAATTTTTAAAAACAAACTTTCACATACATTCCTGCTTCCAAAAGAGGTTAAAAGAAACCATTTTCCATTTCAAAACATATCTACAAAATTAGTTCCACCATTTATCAAATCAAACTATTACCAATTTATTATAAAATCATTTCACAATAACTTTTCACTTCTTAAACCCATTTCATTTTATCATTAAAACCATACTTCCTTGAATTCAAAACTGAAGGACACAAGACATTGTGAGGGGAAACTAGTTTCATTAGGTGACTTAGAAATATGGTTGGTGGCCATATTACAATAACTACACTATCACATAGTGTCTTATAGGGAAATATCCCTAGCTCCACATGGCCTTCCAAGACCTAAAAGCTCACTAAGACCATTAACCCAACTCTCTTTTCATTTCCCCTAATCAACATCATACAAAGAAAACCAAAGGACTCAGATAATTCTCAACTACCCTGGTGAAAGAACCAGATCTTCGTTTCAGGTATGTTTTTCCTTTTCTGGTCGTTTTTGAGAAAAAAAGTAAAATATGGAAATTTTCTAAGTACACGCCTTGTACTTTATGGGTACACACCGTGTAATTTTCTTCTGCACGAGGTTGTGTCGTGGCCGTGTCCGGGCAACACACACGGTGTGTAGCGGTGATGTAGATGCCGCTTAATGTGGTGTATAGAAAGGGTGAGTACAAGCCGTGTACTCATGAAGTACACACTGTGTACTTTTATTTTTATTCATTAATCGGTCTGGGGTCGCGTCTTAAACCTATTTTCATCTTCTTCTCCCCCTAATTACGTCCATAGAATCCAAGGAAGATGAATCATCTCTGAACCACTGATCTATCACAGATTATTCGAATCGAATGCCATCGGTTGCAATAGAATTACAGCGGTGAGTTCTTGGTTCTTCTTTGTCCATGTTTCCTAATTCTTTATCTTGTGAGAGTTATATGAGGTTGAAAGTTTTAGACGTTTCTTTCAGATATTCTCCATTATAGGCTGATCCACAAGATGAGGTTCAATTATATCGATCTCCTAGGATCGAGGTAGGTGGTTTGTTGTCTTACGTTGAACGTATTTGTGTTTTGGCTGAAAAAGTGCCGGATACCCATGTATCGGGTATCTCAGGATAGGGTTTTTATCCTGTTTTGGTATCTGGGATAGATTGAATGTATACTTTAGGTTATTAGATTATTAATAATTGCTTGTTATCATGTTTGAGGATCACCCCATGGGTGTTCCCCCTGTTTTGGTTGTTTATTGTCGTTTGGATTAGGATGCCTATGAGGCATACCTTGTAGCATTGTCTTCCGGCATTGATATAATTGATTTCATGTATTGCCTACTATTTATATGTTTTTGATGCATTGTATCTATTATCCAAGTAGTTTTTTGACGTTACTTTGGGCTACTAAAAGTCTATTACACACAACTATACTACTCAGGGCTGTGGAAACCAGGTGTGGTATAGTAAAGAGGGAATTGACATTTAAGGGCTTCCACGGAGAGTCTGTTATATATTAGAATCATTCGCAGGACATATAGGAATGGGACTTTGTTCTTCATTAGAGTTTACATAGTTACATATTGAGACTATAGGGGGAATTAGATGTAAGTGCCTCCTGAGAGATTATATAGTTATCGTTGCAAGACCGATGGGGAATTGATAGTGAGAGATTCCCAGAGTGTCTGTGCCTTTGTATGCTTACTTTACTAGAGGTTTCTGCCAGTGTGGGCCACCCAGAGAGTCAGCATGATAATAGTTTGGTCGGTTGTGATGTGTCCACCCTGCCAAAAAAAACAAGCTTGAGTTTATATTGCTTGCTGTTAGGTATTCTACTGAGATACCAGTTACGTTTCTTGCTAAGACATGAGAATATAGAGCTGTTTCCTAGATTCTTTGGTTGATAACTTAATGAGTGAATTAAATTAATAAATAAACATGATTATAGATTGGTAGGATTGTTTACTTTAGAGTACTCGTATTTCTCTGCAGCATTTATTTACTTTACATTAGATATATTTCTCAATAATAGTAAGTCACATATCTTGTGGTGATTTCCTACTGGGATTAGTCACACACCCTATTTGGGTCCTTCTTTTCAACAAAAACAGGTTATATGGTTGTAGGTGTGGATAGGGATTGTAGCCCTTCTACTTCAGCTACATGATTGCTGGTTAGAGCTGGAAAGCATAGGACCGAGCTTAGGCTTGCGATGAGGCTGGAGTTGCTGTTTACTTTTAGTGCTTTGTTATCAGTTTCATTTCAGCATGTTGTTTTGTTTTCGTAATTCCATAGATACATGTACCATACTGTATCATTATTTAATTATACATTTCTTCAACTGTTTAGTTTCAGTTTTTTGTATGATGTTTACTACTTCGGCTATTGAATGTTAATTCCTATACCTTGTATACCTTACCAAATGAGGGCATAGTTTCCCCCAATAACTTAAAAAGGATCTCTTGTCTAGTCAGCAGCCTCTAGCATTTGGGGAAATTTTCATGAGTTCATGTGGCGAACTGGGCATGGGGCACCATTTGAGGGGCTCCGGATTCTGGTCGTTACAAAGTGGTATCAGAGGAGGTTCTTTCCTTTTCTATTGACATAGTGTTTAGCGACATTAGATAGGGATAATATAGAATAGGTAAATGGTAAATAGCTTTTCCTGGGCGTTCAAGAACCCGTGTACAGGGAAAAATCTATATTAGCTCAAATATTACAATTGTTTAGGTTTTGTAATTGTTACAGTTTAATTGATTGCACTGTTGGGTGGTGCACTTGTTTTGTGCTATTAATGTTGTATGATTGTGGTTCTATTTTTTTGCAATCTGATGAGATGAGGGTATTCCATCTCATGCATCATATAGGAACCTGTTAGAAAATCATATGTCATGCATTTTTCAATGCTATCTAGATTGCATTAGAATTAGCATGTTGTTGTGATAGCTGCTATGATAGAATAACTACTATTTTGATAGAGTATCGTTTGTTTAGAGATTCTTTTTCATGGATGCCAAACATTGGTCTTAGAGGTGTTATGGGCCCACGAGGATCATAATTTGGTGTATCGTGAGTTGTTATACTTTTTAATTGATATATCCATTGTTATGATGCCAAGATTTGATTCGCGGGGTGTATGGTCCCCCCATAGATCAGAATTTGGCACCATTACACTTATTTTCTTGTGTTTTCCAGGCTCCGGTGTAGTTCTGAGGCTACTAATCAAAAAACCCAAAATTCATGGCGTGTACTTTTTGAATACACGCCGTGTAGTTTTTAGTCGTGCCCCTGACTATGTTGTTCAAAGAAACAGGGTTGTAAAGTTTCCTGTAGGAACAGGCCATGCACTAGCTTAGCACGCCGTGTAGTCTGGAATAGGTATCTGGCTGTGTCACGAACAACATAGGCCGAGGTTTTCCTTCAAAAGCACATTGTTTCCCTTGGGAAATCACCGTTTATAGTTGACCTTGTAGCTGGCCATGTAGCCAAATGCACTGGTTGGTGTTTTCCTTCCGCTTACACATCATGTCCGTATGGAACACGCCGTTTAGTGTTGACCGTGTGTGAGGCCATGTCACTAAAAACATGGGCCAGGTAATGAATTTCATTTTCAAGATATGTCTCCTTTGACACGCCATGTATTAGTGGTCCATGTACCAGTCCGTGTGACTAACGACATAGACAAGGGAGATACATTAAGGACACGCCGTGTAGTGGACAAGAACACCATTTAGTTTCCTGCTGGGACATTCTGTGTTGCCATACATGTTGAAGTGAACAGGTAGGGAGGAAAAGGGTGAGTACACGCCATGTATCTGGGTGGTTTACACAGCCATGTATGGAAAGGTACACGCCCATGGTAAACTTTTAAGAAACACGTCGTGTAGTAGTACTACACGCCGTGTTGTCATGTATTACAAAACCTTAATGTTTTTCTCTCCTGTTCTGTTTTTCACCCTTAAGTTTCACCTGTGTTCATTGTCAATGAAGGTGTGATTTTGTCCATTTAGAGCTATGGCACCAAGACGTTCACCAATTGTACGTCAGGAACCCGGTAGTGATTGTACGCCTGATTTGGAAGATCAGGGACAACCAGTAGTTCCACTGATCATTCTAGACATGGAACCTGTAGTGATTCCAGACACTGGTGCCGACGCTCAGTTTAGATAGGGTTTAATGAGATTCATGCAGACCTTCCAGGGAGCTCAGCATCCTGCCCCGTCTATGGTAGAGCTGACGCAGATTTTTCAGCAGCAGCACCCTCCAACTTTCACAGGTGATGGAGGACCATAGGCTGCAGAGTCATGGCTAGAAGGTATGGTGTCCATCTCCGAGAATCTTGAGGCACCTTCAGAGAGGAGAGTGATTCTCATGACTTATATTCTACATTATTCTGCGAAGAGATCGTGGGATGTGGTTTCAAAGACAAGGTGCCAACAGGCTATGGCTTGGGATGAGTTTCAGCGTGCGTTCTATGACTACTTTTACCCAGTGACGCTGAGGGCTATCAGAGCCAGAGATTTCATGAACCTGTCGTAGGGTACTCTCACTATTATGGAGTATTCCTCCTCCTTTACAGAGTAACAACATTTCATTATCATTCTGGGAAATGACAAGTTGTTTTTGGAAAAGATATCTTAGGAAGGCCTCAGACCTGATATCAGGTCATAGGTGAACGTCTTTCAGTTGACTTATATCACTCTAATAGTCAACCAGGCACTTAATATATAGAGAAACCTGAGGGAGGCTGGAGCTATGGACAAGGGCAGTTCAACATCAAGGTTTCATTCTCTCCTGCAAGACAGTAGGAAGCACCACTGAGAGTCTACACGAGGTGACTCGAGGAAGCGAGGTATTCCTTTTGGTATATGGGATATTCCATCTAGAAACCAAGTGGTTTGTTATCAGTGTGGAAGAAGTGAGAATAGAAGCCCCAATGCCCGAGGTACCTAGTGGAGTGCCGATCTTACGGTAAGATGGGTCATCTACAGCGCTTCTGCATGGTTCTTCTGTCGGCATCTAGTGAAGGAGAATCGGTTTCGACTCTGCATATAGGATAAGGATTACCAGTTCCACAACAGACTGGGGGCTGGAGTTATTTAGGTCATTCAGGCCAGGGTAGAGGTCATGGATGTAGTGGTCAGGCTCAGGGAGGAGCAGTACAGGGATCACCGGGTGCTACACTGGGCCGTGGTACGTGCCATACATTTGATGTAGAGCAGATTCATCAGGAGTAGGATCCTGGACATTCTATAGTTCGAGGTACGATTATAGTAGCCTCAGTATTATCCTCTACACTTTTAAATACAGGAGCTTCTCATAGATTTATTTCTATGCATACTGTGGGAATCCATTGACTTACTGTTTATAATTCTGATTATATGATGACGCTAGACACTCCCATGGGAATTAGAACTGCTATTGTGCTTCAGTGCTTAGACTTCCCCCTCGAGGTTGGTGGGTGTCGTTTTTCTTGGAGTCTCTATGTTTTGGATATGGTAGGCTATGATGTTATTCTCGGGATGTAATGGGTAGTTCCCTTCCAAGACATTGTCGATTGCAATCACCGCAAGGTGAGTTTCACATCACCAGAGGCTAGATCTTTTCTTCACAAGGGTGAATGGGATGTCCATGTGAGTAGAGCTGGACCAGTGCATCATGGGTGGTGCGGTGTTACAACCTAGATTTCTATATTATATCTGGATGGCCACTGGAATTCTTAGGTAAATTTTCCTCCAGTGGTTGATTGATTTCTAGATGTCTTTCCAGATGACTTTTCCGGTTTTCCTCCAGAGCGAGAGGTATACATCTCTATTGATCTTGTGCTAGGAGCAACACCAGTTTCCATTCGACCTTTTAGGATGGATACACCTGAGTTGCAGGAGATCACGATGAAGTCAGAGGAGTTGAAGACAAGGGGTTTCATCTGACCCAGTTCTTCTCCCTGGGGTTCGCCTGTCTTATTTGCGAAGAAGGCAGACGACACCCTTAGGCTTTGTGTGGATTATCAAAAGCTGAAACAGTTGATGGTCAAGAACCGTTATCCATTACCATGGATAAATGATATATTTGATCAACTTCGATGATCCAGTGTGTTCTCAACGATCAACATGAGATCCGGATACCATCAGTTGCATGTTAGAAAATCTGATATACCTCTTTCAGCCATCGGGAGCAGGTATGGTCTGTATGAGTATTTGGTTATGTCGTTCAGTCTCACGAATGCCCTAGTAGTTTTCATGGTGATGATGAACAATGTTTTCTGTCCTTACTTAGATTCCTTCGTGGTGGTTTTTGTGGACGACATCTTGGTATACTCTCACACTCGAAATGACCATGCTACCCAACATGAGATCATTTTGAGTACACTGTGGGAGCATCAGTTATATGTTAATCTCTCAAAGTGCCACTTTTGGATGGACAAGGTTCACATCCTGGGTCATGTCATCTCATAGATAGGAGTATCAGTAGACCCAGAGATGTTGAGAGCAGTAGTCACCTGGGAGCAGCCGATGAACGTCTTCGAGGTACATAGTTTCTTTGGGTTGGCTGGTTACTACCAGTGGTTTATACAAGACTTATCACGTCTAGAATCACTGTTGATGGGATTTACTAAGAATGGGGAGAAGTATGTTTGGTCAGAAGCCTACAATTCAGCCTTCCAAGAGCTGAAAGGGATATTGACTTCAGCACCGATTCTAGTTTTTTTGGAGCCGGGAAAGAGTTATAGAGTTTTTGGTGATGCTTTTAGCATCGGTCTTGGAGAAGTGCTTATGCAAGAGGATCATGTTGTAGCATAAGGATCTCAGAAGTTGAGGCCACATGAGAGGAACTATCCTACGCACGACCTATAGTTTGATGCAGTTGTTCATGCTTTGCATTGTTGGAGACATTATCTTATGGGAGAGCATTTTGTGGTGTATTCCGACCACAAGTGCCTCATGTACATATTCACGTAGTGTGATTTAATTCTGAGACAGCGGAGGTTGGTTGAGTACCTGTAGTTTTTCAATTTGGAGCTTTACTATACGCCTGGGAAAGGAAATGTAGTGGCTGATGCACTGAGCGGGAGGACTCAGATACATGCAGTTCAGGAGGCCAGCAGTGAGTGGCAGCTTAGGGCTCTGTTCTCTGAGATGCATTTGGAGGTGCACGACAGATAGGGACATAAATTCCTATCTTCTGTAGTTGTTACCTCTATGCTTCTCGACCGAGTTCGAATGAGGAAGTTATCAGATTCTGAAGGTCTAGTCTTACGAGAAATCAGGTTAAGAGAGGACCCTTTTCCCTAATAGACCATAGGCAAGGATGAGATCTAGCATTTCAAGGGACGCATATGGGTGCCAGCAAATATACACGAGGAGATGATGCGAGACATTCATTCCTCGGTCTGGGAAGTTCATCCTAGCATCACCAAGATGTATCATGATCTACACTGCCAGTATTGTTGGCTAGTTATGAAGAGAAATGTTGCTAGTTTTGTCAAGAGATGTTCCACCTGTCAGCAGGTGAAGGCAGAGCACCAGCGACCGGTAGGGATTTTACAGCAGCTACCCATTCCTGAGTGGAAATGGAATGATGTCACGATGGACTTTGTGACAGGGTTACCGAGATTGCCTCGAAGGAATGACGTGGTATGGGTTTTCATTGACAGGATCTTGAAGTTTTCTCACTTTGTGGCGATTAAGGAGACCATCGGTGTGGAAGATCTTGGACAGTTATACATCAATGATATTTTGCGTTTGCATGGTGTTCTATGTACTATCATTTCAGATAGGGATGCCCCCTTCATGTCTCATTTCTGGCAAGGGCTACAGAGGGCTTTGGGTATACAAGTACTTCTGAGTACAACTTACCATTCCCAGATAGATGTCCAGTTAGAGCGCATGATTCAGGTGCTAGAGGACATGTTACAAGAATGTGTCCTTGATTTTGGAGGTTCATGGGAGAGACATCTACCTCTAGTGGATTTTTCCTATAATAATAGTTTTCAAGCAACTATTCATATGGAACCTTACGAGGCATTGTACGGTAGGTCGTCCCGATCACCCATGTGTTGGATGGAGGCAGGATAGGCAGCTACAATGGGACCTCATCGTGTTAAGGAGACTGCAGAGCAGGTGGAGTTGATTCAATAAATGATGGATACTGCCCAGTCTCAGCAGATATCTTATGCTGATCAGTGGAGAGGACCTTTGGAGTTTAAGGTTAGGGATTAGGTTTTCCAATGTGCCGCCCTGAGGTTGGGACACCAGAGGATCTGGAGATAGGGTAAGATTTTACCATGATACATTGCTCCATTTGAGATTCTGGAGAGTGTCGGGCTGGTTGCTTATAGGTTTCATTTACCTCAGAGGTACCTGGATATGCACGATGTCTTCCATGTTTCTCAGTTTTGCCTCTATTTCTCATACTTGTCTCATGTTTTTCAACCCTAGGAGGTTGAGCTGGAGAAGGATGAATCGTTTGAGGAGAATCATATAAGGATTGTTAATCGTAGTGAAATGATACTCTATGGTTAGTCTGTTCCTCTGGTATGGGTGCTATGGCAGCACAGTCATGTACAGGACGAGACTTGGGAGAGGGAGGCCAATATGCGATCATAGTGGCCAGAATTGTTCATGATTTCTTTTTCACCACCATGTTAGGCATATTCGGGGATAAATTTCTTTAAGGGGGGATGTTTGTAAGAACCCAGATCTTTATTTCATGTTTTTTTCCTTTTCTCATCGTTTTTTAGAAAAACAGGAAAATCTTGAAATTTTCATAAGTACACGCCCTGTAATTTTCTTCCGTGAGAAGCCGTGTCCTGGCTGTGTCCGGGCCACACACATGGTGTGTAGTGATGATGTGGAATCCGCTTAATGCGGTGTACGAAAAGGGCGACTACACACCGTGTACTCATGATGTACTTTCCATGTACTTTTCTTTTTATTTCATTAATCGGACCATGGTCGCGTCTTAAACTTATTTTCATCTTATTCTCCACATAATTACATCCACAATGTATGAGAAGGCTGAAAATTCTCTGAGCCACCGATATGTCACCAGTTATTCGAATCAAACATCGTCGGTTTTAATAGAATCACAACAGTGGGTTCTTGGTTCTTCGTTGGCCACGTTTCCAGATTCCTTCTATTGTGAGAGTTATCTGAGGTTGATAGTTTTAGATGTTTTTGAAGATTTTATCCGTTATAGGCTGATTCTTATGATTAGTATCAAGTATATCGATCTCTTAGGATCTAGGTAGGTGGTTCTATGCCCTACGTTGAATGCCTTTGAGTTTTTGGCGCAAAATTTATAGATTCCCATGTATCGGGTATCTCGGGATAGGGTTTAGATCTTGTATTGTTATCTACCTTAGGTTGAATGTATGCTTGAGGTTATTAGATGATTGATAATTGCTTGTTAGCATGTTTGAGGATCACCCCATGGGTGTTCCGCTGTTTTGGTTGTTTATCGTTGTTTGGATTAGGATTCCTGTGTGGCATACCTTGTTGCATTGTTTTCCTGCATTGATATAATTTATTGAATGTATTGCCTACTTTTTATATGCTTTTTATGAATTGTATATATTATCCATGTAAATTTTTTAGCATACATTGGGCTTCTAAAAGTTGATTATGCACGACTCAACTACTCAAGATTGTGGGATCCTAGTGTGGTAGACTAAACAGGGAATTGACGATTAAGGGCTTCCCTGGAGAGTCTGTTATAAATTAGAATCATTCGTAAGACCTACAATAATGGGAATTTGTTCTTATTTAGAGTATACTTAGTTACGTATCGAGAATGTAGGGGGAATTAGATGTAAGTGCTTTATCAGAGTGTCTATAGTTATCGTTGCAAGAACGCAGGCGAATTGATGTTGAGAGCTTCACATAGTGTCTGTGCCTTTGTATGTTTACTTGACTAGAGGGGTCTGCCAGTGTGACCCACCCAGAGAGTCACCATGATTATCTTTTGGTCGGTTGTGATGAATCCACAATGACAAAGAACAAACATGAGTTTGTATTTCTTGCTGTTAGGTAGTCTGCAGAGACACCTTTTGCGTTGCTTCCTAAGCCTTGAATATAGAGCCGTTTTCTAGATTCCTTGGTTGATAATTTAATGAGTGAATTAAATTAATAAATAAATTTGAATGGATATGGGTAGGATTGTTTACTTTAGAGTACTCTGGTATCTCTGCTGCATTTATTTCATGTACTTTTTCTATATTTCTCACTAATAGTAAGGAACAGATCTTGTGGTGATTGCGTATTGGGATTAGTCTCACGCCCTGTTTGGGTCCTGCTTTTCGGACCAAACAGGTTATATGGTTGTAGGTGTGGATAGGTAATGTGGCACTTCTACTTTCAGTACATGATTGTTGCTTGGAGCTGGGGGGCATAGGACCGAGCTTAGGCTTGCGTTGCTGTTGGAGTTTCTGTTTACTTTTAGTTCTTTATTCTCAGTTTTATATCAGCACGTTGTTGAGTATGCTGCTTTACTTAGATACATGTACCATGCTGTATTAATATTATATTATACATTGCTTTCACTTTTTCGATTCTATTGTTGTATGTTTTTTACTGCTTCCGTTATTGACTGTTAATTCCTATACCTTGTATACCTTACCAAATGAGGGAATAGTTTCCCCCAATATCCTACCACGGCCTTTGCTGCTATTCGCCAGACTTTGGTGTTTGGGGAAATGTGCTTGATGTCATTTGGCGAACCGGGCACGGGGAACCAGTTGAGGGGCTCCGGATTCGGGTCGTTACACCTGGCGACTCAAATCCCATCATGAGGTGTGCCGGACAAACACACTACCCATAAATAGAGTGTCAAGTCTCAACAATACTAGATCTTGACTATCCCAACTCTTCCCCAGTTAACAAAACCCAATGAGAGAGAACATAACCTCCTCTGATACCATTTTTTCATAAACAGAATCTGGTCACACTCAAAACTAGCACCCGATACAGTCCGTGACAAGCCATGAAGGGAGTTCTTGATCCCCATGGGCTGGAAGAAGTTACTGGGTATATTTTAATGAAATTAGGGAATTATTTACTTGCGGTTATAAACATAAAACAACAAAAAAATCTAATATAATAAATTTTTAATTTTCAAAACAACCCTTCATTAAAAAATTAAGAATAGAATTATGTAATTTAAAACAACTCTCGAAGACAAAAACAAAGTATGAAACAAATAATGGACATTACAAGAACATCCTCATGGAAAGAAGAACCACCCTCAAGCCATATCCATGACACCTCAGTTAGAAAGATTTATATAAACCCGAAACATTGGAACTAAAATTGTTACCCAAACCTGTGACAAAATAACCATGTCTACTTACAACCAAATGGGTAAGTAGGGTGTGATCAAAATCTTAGTAGGATTCCACCACTAAATCATTCCATTTGATAAACATTCAAATACGAAAATACTGCATGTTTTCATAAACATGAAATGGTAATAATAATTTTAAAGAGATGTAACTTTAAAAAAAAACCGTTTTCAAATGGGACACATTAAGGAATCAAACTTTTAAATAGAGTGACAAATATACATATTTTTTCATCCAAAAATTACTTTTTCTAATGGTAAGAATAAAATTATCTAATAAGCATAAGAAATGGGCAAATAACTCCATGACACTTGCTTAATGTGGGTCCTAGGTACCTAGTATCTTACTGAAAGTAACCATCACAATATCTGTTCTCATTCACCTGATACACTAGTTGGGAGCATACCCATAACCTAGTTGTTACCCATCATCATCTTCATAATAAACATAATAGTTTAGTTAGTGTTTTATTTTTCAATCATGCTACGTGAAATGGGGGCCAAACCCCATGAGATCACTAGCACACTCGTACACATCCACCCACCAAGATACCATGGTTCCCCTCTTGTGCTCAAACAAGTTCAACAAGCCTTTAAATATAATTTTCACATGAAAATACCACTTCCACATGACACACCCACCAAAAAACCCACACACATGTCCCATTATAATCCTTTTGAAAAAAAATTTATTTTTAGCTAACAAAATTCATTTTTTAGATCATAATCAAACAAAACATCCCACAAACGTGTCTCATGCCTTTCTTGGAATTTGATAAACCATTTCAGAAATTTATAAAACATTTTAAAAAAGTTTGATATATTAAATCACAACTTTACATTTCAAAACCCCATATTAGGTGAATAAACTCACTAAAATAGTACATATACATCCATTACCCATTTATTTTAATTCAATAAATCTTTTTCAATTTTCATAAAACAATCCCAAAGGGTATAACCAGGTTTTTTCCAAAAAAGCCGATTTAAAACCCTATTTTCTGGCCAAAATCACACCAACACAATTCAAAAATATATGTAGAATCCCAATGAACATTTATTAAACAACTGTCATGTTCTAAAAAATCTCCTCAAATAATACCACAAATTAAACACATGAAAGACACACATTTTAAAAAAATATGATACATTGATTTTAAACTCTTAATATATAATACCAAAAAATGGTTCATGCTCTAAACATAATTGAATACGAATATGGTAATAATATAAATTAATAAAATCTAACAAATATTAGGTTTCTTTAACATGGAACCACCTACCAGTTGTGCAAAAAACTCTAAAATATTGTGTGAAACATCAATCACACTACCTCCACACCATAATTAATTATAAATAAGAACTAAACCACAATATTTCTGCAAAAATTAACAAAATAACACACTAAGTATAAAACCTATCAGATGTACATTTTATAACTTCAATAAACGTTGAAGAAACACTAAACCAATGGGAGGAACATGAGAGAAGACCCACATAGTTGAGATATATTGAATAAAATGACCCAAATACAACAGTATAGGAATATTAAAAAAGTAAAAATTAATGTGAGGTTTTAATAAGGCTGAGTAGGTCATGTGAGAATTTAAATAGAGGGAAATGAGGAAAAATTAAAAGTAGTTATGAAAGAAAAAATTTACCTCTTAAACTCTAGACTATTTGAGAAGTCCACAGTTTTTTCACCCTAATTCATGGTGCATATGAGCTCCAAATAAGGGGAGAAGAGCATGGGTGTGCTACTTGAATAAGTGATCTTGGGGGAGAGTTGCAATAACCAAAAAACCATAAAATTTAATGATATATTAATGAAATAAAATAAAATTTAAAGCAGGAAATCGGCTTTTAGGTTGGCCCAAACCATTATAAAAATAAAAAATCCATCATTATTATGGATTCCTATAGGGTACAAAATTGATATTGTGGTTTTAATATATAATGGTATGCAATTTGAGAAGTCGAATGGGTGTAACATATTGAAAATGAAGGATTTATAAAAGAATAAATATTTATTTTTAAATCAGGAAATGACCTCATGGTTTGCCCCAAATTTTGAAAACCTATATTTTGCACAAAAATAAATTGGATACCCAACAAAAAATAAATAATGTAAATTAAAGGAGAAAACCATTAAATGAATTCATGTGTGTGATAGTTCCCATTCCAATATAATCTCATGACACAACACATCAATAATAGAAACATCTACAAACTAAATATAATAATCTATTCATGGATTATTAATGATAAATCAACCTAACCCAAGGATGACCTCAAGAGGTTTCAGGTCAATAAAATTCAAATCCCATGTAAGTTAAATCTCTTCTAAAGTAAAAAAACACCATTATGACACTAAAGAAGCTTCTCTCTATTTATTCCATGGACCACAATAATATATAAAACATATGATAAATTCTATATAAGATTGTTTGGAATGTTGAAAATAAGAGTCAATATAAATGAATGAAATATAAAAGAAATAAAATAAATATGTCACTAAAGATGAAGCTATAGGGATGGTACTTCTCATAGTCCTTGGGATCACATCTCATTCTTTGTAGATTATTCCATTGTATAAAGAATTTTTTGTTTTATATTCTTATTTTTAGAACCCCTTAGATCATGAGTCATCTAATTGCACCACAGTCCTTTTAGGTGATGATGATCTCGTTCCACTGTATGAAGAATAAAAAATATCGATGAACATTTATATGTGGCCTAAAGAACATAAAAAAATATAGATTATGGTGCCTCAATGAAAACTTATTTATAATTCCTGACCTTGCCACACCATAAGAATGTCATATTGCCTCTTCTAGGAACTGAAGGCGGTTAGGAATATTCCTTTTTCCTAGATCCATCATGTAGCTCATCACAAATTCTATCCACTTATAGTAACTGGCATAACTGTATTTGGGAGAAAATAGAAATCCCATCAACTGTAAGTTAATTTCTAGATAAAGCTCAACCATTAATTCTATATCTTGTACAACAACATAAGACGTATGATTCAACATGAAAACTTATGATTAGATGTCAGTAAGAAGACCTATATCAAATATTTGATCCTTCGATTTATCATTAGAAACAAAATTAGGAGAAAACTATATAATCTCAACAGAATGGTTCACATACTATTTTATAGGGTTCTCAACCTTTTGGAGGGTGATAATCTCTCTAAAATTATACAAGACCACTGAATCTATATAGAAATTATAAATTAAAAGAACTATATAGTCATTTCATCACAATTACCCATACTTATTTAAAAGCACAATTGAATACCATAATCTTTTATTAGGACCGTCTATTTTGAAGGAATACCTTATTTACTTAATTTAATCTTGAATTTCCAAGAACTGAAAAATATGTTCCATCTTTTTCTACAAATTCATAGCCTCTTCAGGATCATTAGATTCTTGAAAATCATATATCTTATTGTTTAGAAACTATTGATAACATTTATGAGAATATTCATTTTGAGGTTAAAGAACTTCTTATTGAATGAGAATGGGTGTAGGTGCATGTCCCAAAGCATTGACATCACATAAAACTATCATAACAAGAATCTAGTCAACATGAATATTTTCCCACTCTGGTTCACCAACAGATTCGTCCGGAAGCCTATTAGAATTTATTTTTGAAGGAATGATTCTACACAACATCAACAAAAAACACTAAATGAATTAGTAATATTAAAAAGATCAAGGATATAAGAATCCATGATAAATTAATATCAATTATATAAATTGAAATCAAGATTAGGAATTCAAAAAACTAAAATTAAAGGTATTTAAAGCCCTAGGATCATATCATACCATTCTTCGAAGAAACATTTCCCAAATCACCATGGTGACATAAGGATTTATATCCTAATTTATGGCCTAATATCACTCAATTATACCACATATGTCCCAACTATCCTACCTCTTTTGGACCACGATATCACAAACTACACATTGAAGTTAAGAAAACAAGAATTACATTATATCTTTTGATACAAATTTTTGAAAAACCATCCAAGATACCCTATTACCCTGATACCCATGTAGGGTTTAATATGAATTAATGGGCATTAATTATCCTCACAAGTTAGATTCTAGAACTTGGTACCATATAAGAATAAATAGGGGGATTATTTTCCCCCCATAAATTTAATATAAAGATACAATTTGGTTTTCTCAACATTCAATAATATTATGTACGAGAAAAAAATATGTAATCCAAAACCAAAATGGAACATCATCAAATTACTGAAAACCTTCTATGATAAATCCCATAAAAACCCATGAAACAATTGAATAACAGCTCCACCGGTCACCTCCTTGACTTTGGGTCATAAAGATCATGATATTATACTATCTATAAGTATGACATTGCCTTAAAATGGACCTAACGTAAGGAAATCTAAAAAATACCAAAGGATAATTTTTGGTGTGAGATAAACATCTCAAAATGGTATCACCAGGTGTTCCCCAACCAATTACATAACAATTTAACCCAAAATTCATTCAATTTAAATAAAATAATTAACAGAAAAAAATAGTTACATATTAATAAAACAAGCCTTCAAATCTACTGATTGAATACATCTCAAAATAGGATTAAATGAAAATTTCATATATAACAATTATATTAATAATCTTGTATGATTGAAATAGATCTAGAATCAATGGAATGTAAAATCAAATCAAGTCAAGAAATCACAACGATAAAATTCCCAATGGTAGATTATTTGTTTCCCTATAAGATATTAACACATATCATTAGGGATAAAAAATCAAAGTTTGTGTAAACACTCTTATTAACACCCAATTAGTGTATCCCATTATGGGCAATCTGAATACACATTAGTAGGGGCATTTGGGACACATTATGGGTGATCATTATTGTAACACCTAGAGATTTTATAAGATATATTCATTTTAATCTCTTTCATATCTTCTTCTGTACGATATACCATGATTATCTTGTGCTATAAGCAACACCGTATTAGCTTGTAGTATACGCAACACTAATCTTGGATTGTGTTAAACACAATTTTAAGTTTGTTTAATAGTAGTTATTCTACTCAATATTGATTGTATATGTATATATATAATTTATAAATTAAATATGGTTGGTTTTTGTTATATGCAACAATAAAGAAGTCATTCACTACACGCAACCCTGACTTGTCTTGCATTACAAGCAAGCGCAACCTTCCTCGATAGCATGTGTTGTACGCAATACCGGTTTTCAATAAACAAAGGTATATTGTCATAATATTTTTATGGACTAGCTGTTATGAATAGTATTAACTAAATTTTGAATTTTATAAAATTATTATTAATCTTACACAATTTCTAGAACATGGTATGATAACAAAATAAATTTTTAAAGTAAAATAAGTAATTTTCAAAAAATGCAGTTTTGCCGCCTTTTAATGGAGAACCCACATTAGATAAAGTTTTTTACATGTTTATAAGATCAATTTGACAAAATAAAATTCTTCTTTGGAATCAGGATTTAAAAATGTACTTTGGATAAATTATTCATATTATTCTGATAACTTTCTTAGTTTAATGAATAGTAAAAACACGCTATATTTTAATTAAATTTTTTTTTTCATCATAATAATTTATATGGTAAAATTAAAATATTTAATGGTTTTAAAGTATAAATAGAATATATTTTTACCATTTAATATAACTTATGTCATTAGTATTGATTTGACATTGAATTCATATATAAAATCATTTTAATCTTTTGCAATGTTTTAACTTTTAAAACTCATTTTCTTAACATCGGGATTAATTTTAAATTAATTTCTACAACTTTTGTGATTTGAATTTTAAAAAACTGGATTCCATATTTGGAATCAGTAGGTCCAAATTATGTTAATAAGCTACTTTTTATTTTTATACATTATGAATAGTAACTACGGTAAATTTTATTTACCATAGTTAAAGGTAAATCTCGTAATTGAGTGTAAATATAATATTATAAAATTACCCTAACACTTGTCTTAATATAATTGGATGATTATATTTTTCCCTAAATCATACTTGGGTCAAAATTGAATCTAATGGAACCCAGTCGTATTTGATTATGACCTTTAGTTTATTTTATTTAAAGGAAAGTGAAATATGTCTCACTCAAACATTAATAATTAAAGTATTTTTAATAGAAGGTTATACTGATTATAAATTCGGTTATAAATACTAAATTGAAATCTAAAATGTTTTTCGTTATCATAGTAATTTATTTTTAATTTTTAACAGTTATTTATTTACCTTATTTTCTTAAACATTAATGATGCAGAGATTATTTATTTAGTGAAAAATCAATAATATAGTTTTTATTGAAAGAGTAATACATGTAAAAAGTCCCAAAAATCATAAAAAACTTATTGGTAGTGTATATATAAACCCTATTCATCCTCTGGCCAATTTGATGACCATTTCGATCTTTATAAAGGCTATTATGACACTTATATTATTTTATTTAAATGGTCCAAAAGTTGCCACCATCATAAGTTAATAAATATAACAATTTACACGTTGTGATTTTAAGATGATAAATTCGATTAAAAGTATTATTATGAAATCTATGAGATTTATATTCATCATTGGATTTTAGTTTTATTTTTTATGCAACAAATAAGTATATTAAATAATTATACAAAAATGTTTGACTAATTATTTTATTAAGAGATATACCAAATAAATGGGTTAAAAAATATTAAAAAAATGTTATATAAACTATTTAATGTTCTACACGAATTTTATAGAAAAATTTGACATGTTAGGAATCTATTAAATATTTTTGTTAGAATATATCCACTGTTTGTATTTTATTTAAATTAAAATAAATGAATAATGTCAAAATTGACATTATTGTTATTTTGTAAAAATAACATATTATAAAATTGTTTAAGAATTACAAAGATATATAAAAATTATAAATTGAAATATTTATGGTCGATAATGTCATAAATTATCCAATTATTGAAAATTCACAACATATAAGTAATTATTCATAAAAATTTAAAAATTAGAATCTTATTACCATAAATAAAATTAAATAGATTAAATAAGGATAAATAAAGTTGATAATGTTTAAAATAAATTCCTGACATGTCTGAATTTTATTGGTTGATGAGATTAGAACCCTTTATCATCTATAATTTTTATTTGAGTCATTTTTTGATGTTTTCAAGTGAGGTTGAATTTACTATATATTAACATTTTTTATGTTACCAAAGGTGCCCCTCTCCTCCCTTATAAAAAGGGCACCCCTTCCCTATTCTCTTCACATTGTTTTGAATATTCACACTCGAACAACCCCTGAAAATTCCACTTCTCAACCTCTATGGTTATATCATAGAGGTTATTTTATTCTCAAAAGACAATCTCTTGTGCCCTAAGGAGATGTTTAAAGGAGGTGCGTCGAGGAAGAGGTAATCTGTTCTACCGAATTCTTTCAAGATTCTTTATTCTTAAACTTCTTATTATTTAGTTGTTTCATTATATTGTAATAAAAATTTTATCACTAATATAATGATATGTTATTATAAATATGAAACTACCCCATTTCACGTTCTATCCATCCTACGGAAAACAAAATCACCGCGCGTGCGTACGTATGGAATACCATCTCCAGGCTGTGGTGTAATCTGTTTTCCACCACCACCTTAATTGGAAGGGTATAATGGTGTAAAGAATAAATATATATGATTATTATAACACTATACTGATTCTAAGATATTATATCATCCACTACATTTCCATTCAATAAATATGGGAACGATATCATTGCTCGTGCGTACGTACGGATTAACGTCTCCACGACGCGATGAGATTCATTTCCCATGTTAACAATTCAAGAATGATTATAAAGTATATATAATAAGTAATCATGAAATATATAACATTTTAATGATACTTTACTTATGTATATGTAATTTACTTACATCTATTAAATTTAATAAGGAAACGAAAACATCGTTCATGTGTACGTACGGCCTACCGTTTCCATGAACAATGTATTTCTTTCCATTTATCGATCTATTATATATATGTATATTCTGAATATATATTATATATAAATCATGGTTTATTTTCTGGAATTAAGTATTCATAATCTATGTAATAAAATTAATAATTACAAGTCAAAACACGGATGATAAATGAAACGATTTTACCCAAAACGCTGCTTTAACATGGAATTTACAAAAGAACAGGTAATATAAAGTCACTAGTGAACCATATATGATATCATAAAAATAAATATGATTCTTTAATAAGTCAATTGCATTATTTAAATCATTATATAGGAGGTTCGTATATGTATGAAATATATCATACCTAAGGTAAGGGATATTTATTTCAATCTTGTTCTTATCTGAGATTGTTTATTCATAAATATTTACTGGGGGTTATTGTTATCATCCATGTCCATGTTTTCTAAAAGTTATTTTATGTCTGTTTAAATTAATTTTTACCCATTTTATACTTTTACCACATGTTATGAAGGTAATGTTTCTTTGTTTACCATATAAGGAACGTTTTTACATTTCCAACATAATTACGAGGATAATGTTTCTTGAACATATAAGGAATGAATGGATTTTTACGGTTTCATAAACCCTTATTTTCATAAAGCTTACTCTACAAGATTTCTTGTCTATTTTCAAAAAAATACATTTCATTAAAATTTTCATTGAATTTTGTAAAAATAAATTGATTTTGAAAAAGAAATGATATTTTCCTCAAGAATTCTTTTCAAGTGTTATCAAAACGATTTTCCATCTAAGTTGACATTATTTCATATGTTTATGTTACAAGTATAATGTCTCTATGATTTACATGGTTTCATTTTTCTTATGATGAAATGATATCCATTTGTTTTATGTGGATTATGTTATGATGGGATGATGTTTATGAAACCCATTTTATTCATTGGGTTATGATGAATGATTTATGTTTATGTTGTGGCACACGTAAGAATGATTTCATTAAGAGATGGGTGGGAACTATATCTCCCTTCAATACATTGGGTAATGATTTATATCTCATGAGGTATACATGGCTGGAATGACAAGTAAATCCTGTTCAGTAATACAAGGCTGGAACGGCAAGTAAACTCGGTTAACTAAGGGACATTGTCCACTAAGATGGTCTTGGCATCAATGCATAGGCTACTATGGATATCATGTAAAGACCTGTAAAAATCAAGGGAAATTTTTTTCTTAATTTTCATTGGAATTTTACAAGAGCGCGGTTTCAGACGGCACCTGATTCCGAGGCCCGGAGTGCCCGGAATCAATTTCCAAAGTTTGGCTTGGGTACGTTAAGTGAACGAATGAGCGGGAATTTCTAACTTTTGATCTGGTGCTCGGAATTGAAATCCGAGGACACCGATGAACTCGTAGCGCCGTTATTCTCTTAAGGAGACCTTTTCCGAGGTTACGTTTTATGCGGGACGAAAGTTAGTTTTGGGAGAAATTATAAGAAGTTAAATAAAAATGTGGAAACACTTTTTATTTTTTTCTTGTTGGTTAACTTCTCTCAAAGGAAGTTAGGGGTGGGACCCACACCCACTTAACCTCCCTTGAGAGGATTAAGTGTGGTGGGGCCCACACGAACCCTAACTTTTCATCTTCTCTTTTAAAAACTCCCTTTAACCCCTCTTTAAATGACATGACAACTTTGTTATTTAATTTGGAGTTATTTTTATTTGAATTTCAAACCTTTAAAATTCAATTTGTTAAGTGTGTGAATAAAATAAGACTCTAGATTATTTTATTTGGTTAGATTTCACTACCCTTATTGAGAGGATTTGGGAGCTCCTTCTTCTTCTTCAACTTTGACGAAGAACGTGAAGAACCTTCGAGCTCTGACGAAGAATGCCGCTCCTCTCTTCTTCATAGCCGGTTGTTTCTGAAGATCGACGATGCCTTCCGTGTCAATAAAAGGGAACGCCACTTCTTCCTCGGACTTCCTTCGTCGTCTTACGAAGATTCACCAACGACGTACCTCTTCGGACATACCTCTTCGTCAATAGAATTGACGAACGTTTACCGCGATGCCCGACCTCCGCGACGTTTTCTTCCGCGGGTCGTTGACGATCATAGATCTTGAAACCAAGGTAGGGGTTATTGTTGATTATTTTATTTACTCTCATTCTTGGTTCTAGAATGATAATCTTGTGGATAAATATTTACGTGTTATCGTCTAACGAGAGGGAAGGGGTCGGACCGCACAAACACGGCCGAATTCCCCCTCCCTTGTCCTGGATTATTATGATTTTCTTGTGGATGAACGAGATGGCGTGGTGTCGTCGCACCACACGGAAATTCGCACGGTTGTATTGTGCGGCTCCGCCGCGCCGCGCCGTGGAAGGATCATCATGAACGCGACGCCGTCGCGCCGCGTCGAAGAGAACCGAAGGCGTCGCGGCCGGAGCGGGGCCGCGGCGGAGGGGCGCGGTGCCGTCGCACCGCGCCGAATGACGAAGGCCACGGCCGGTTCCGGGCCGCGGTGGTACGAGAGGACCAGTGGCGAACCGGGCCGCCAGTGTCGGAAGCCGGAAGGGGACCGTCTTTTCCGGTCCCGTAAAAGAAGAACCGGCTGGCCATGTCGGCCGGTCGGAAGGGGACAAACCGGGGGAATTAATTTCTCCCGGCCAACATGAATGCCCCCCCAATTAAGAGGGGGGGGGGGTACATAAAGGGGGGCAGGCGGCCCCCCTGTTTTCCTCAAAGCAGGCCCCCCACATGAGGGGGGGCCGGTTTCACAAAGAGGGGGTAGCCCCCCCCCGTTTTTCCAAATGGAAGGCCCCCACAAAGGAGGGCCGTTGATTGGCAAAGGCGCGGCATGATGTCGCACTGCCAGAAGGGAGAAGCGGGGGCTTTGCCCCCCGCGCGTGGCACTGTGCGGCGCCAGGACGCACCGCCGCCGACCGCGCCACGCCGCCGTGCCAGACAGCGCCACCGCGCCGGACCGCCGTCGGCCGGGCTGGGTCGGCCCCGACCCGTACCCCCCGTTTTCGAGACGACTTCGGTCTTTTGGCCATAACATGAGCTACGGACCTGCGATTGAAGAACCATCAGTGGAGATGTGATCCTTAGATCAAGAGGGTCGATTCGGTATATCGCACTCAATGTTTTGGAATACTATGAGTTAGGCCGGGTTGGTTCGTACACGAAACCAACCAGGCCCTCGGAGCGGAAACACTAATATCTTGAGCTATGGACGTCCGATTGACGTGCCATCATCTTTGTTGTGTTCCTCTTAGTGAGGCGGATCTTTTGGCATACTCCGCCCGAGGATTGGACGCAGGTGGAGTACGGTCAGGATGGTTTTGCCTTAAAAACCAACCGGGCCCCTGGGACGAAAAAGTCAATAACTCTCAGACCGGGCGTCCGATCGACGCGCCGTCTGTTGCGTTGAGTTCCTGTTGACGATACGGAACTATTGGATACATCAACTCTGGACTTTGTGACAGTTGATGTATCAGCCTCTCGGCTCGTGGAGCAGTCCCTCTCGTACGAGCTTGCTGTGTGCGGGAACCCTAGTGCTGGCTGCGACTGTGACTGCTACTGCTACTACTACTGCTACTGCTACTACTACTGTGACTGCGACGACGACAGTAAAGAGATCCTGTGTGGATTCGACGACGACTACAACACTCAGCGATCCTACGTGGATCAGTGCTACAGGTCCTATGTAGGCCCGATCCTGTGTGGGTCCGATCCTTTGTGGGTCTTTACGCTCAGCGGTCCTGTGTGAACAAGCGCCTACAGGTCCTTTCTGAGCCCGATCCTGTGTGGGTCTTTTGCGGGGGTTAGTTATCTATCGATCCTTCGTGGTTCTGACGACTTAGATGGATCAGAGATCATCTTTATCGTCCTTCGAAGGAGTATACCTGTGTGATCTGAATCCTGTTACTTTCCTGTGTGGATTGTGTTGTGCTATCCTGTGTGGATTTCCTTTTGCTTTCCTGTTTGGAATACGTATACTTTCCTGTGTGGACTGAGTTGTACTCGGGCTCGGAGGTTGGAGCGTATTGGAATTGATGACTTAGGTATATGTATGGGAATATACCTAAGCATTGTCGGTTGTTACTTCGTGATTGTATCTTACCTTTGTGGTTTATCCTTTGTGGATTTTGGGAGACCTTCAGGGGTCTCAAGGTCCCTACTGAGTAGCTTATACTCACCCCTGCACGGTCTATGCCCGCACTACGTTGTGTTGGTTGCAGATGATGGAAAACGTTGATCTTGGCTGAAGCTTGCAGAGCATGACGGTACCTGGAGGTGGACCACTGGGCGGGACGTGTTCGGAGCGGATGACGGGACCCGAGGAGCAGTGGAGCTATCTGTACCCACCCTTCAGGTGGGATTTCCAGTGGACGGCTCGGTGTAGTGGCTTTTACTTTACAGTTGTTGTTTTCCCTTTCGAGTTGTACTTTACTTTCAGTTTGGGTTTGTATACTGGCCCATTTACCTTTCCGCACATTCAGTTGTACTCTGTTTTTACTTAGTGTTTACTTTTCCTCTTGTTTACTCTGTGGTGGTTGTTTACTTTTCAAAGGCAATGCCTGCCCTTTTTGTTGGCATATACGCCTTGGTGCTAGTCGCCAGCCCCTGGCCTATGGAAGGCGGGCTTGGGGTAGTCACGGCACGGGTCCCGAGGGCGGGTCATGACAAATTGGTATCAAAGGAGTTTGGTTCTACAGCGAACTCTGATCTTTTCTATGTGAAGCAATAATGTTTAGCATATTGAGTGTGGTTATCAGTCCAGGGAGTCCAGTGTTGGTGCGGCGGCCGACGTATCCATACATTGTGGACCCTGACTACTGATATCCGACTTAATGCACGAAAACATTGATTGTGTGTGTGTTTCAAAGTTTTATTTATGATTACATTATATCAGCTCACCAGGTATACTATTTGACAGTGGCGCACGTGATTCCTTTTCAGGATGGCCCCACGACGGCAGTCAGCTAGGGTTCCGAGAGTCGAGTGTGACGACAGCCCACTGAGCAACGAGGCCTTGGTGCACAATGAGGCATCTCTACTTTGGACGGACATTGAGAGCCTCTTCCGCTCGGATTTCGTCCCAGCCACCCTTCATACGGTGCGTATCCAGGAGATTCTTCTGCTGCGGCAGGGCAGCATGAAGGTCGCTCAGTACTTGGCGATATTTACTGATCTCTCGCGCTACTCGACCGACATGGTACGGGACCCATTCTACCAGGCCCGGACCTTCGAGCAGGGTTTGAGACACAAGATCAGGGCATCGCTGATCTCTCTCAGCATACCGACTCAGACAGGAGTACTGGAGCGGGCCCTTTTGATTGAGAGCTTCCTTGCTGAGTCTACACCAGCACCGAGACCCACCGCAGGGCGGCACGTGGCAGAGTCTTCTGCGGCTGGCAGTCGACAGATGACTCAGGGGTCCAGGCAGACCAGACCTTCAGGAAGACGACCTCAGGACACTGGCTCAGCAGTGTGGGGCACACAGCGTGGAGCCAATCTTTCGAGTGGAAGACAGTGCTATGCATGCGGCGGGCAAGGCACATGGCTTGTGACTGCCCGACCCGCCATGCAGAGGAGCAGCAGACTGTTGAGGAACCACCTAGGTAGAGGCAGAGGATTGACTGTGGCGGTCCTCAGGGAGCAGGAGGACGAGGCAGAGGAGCTGGCCGAGCAGCAGGTGGTGGGCGAAGCTTTGAGGCTCTACCACCACCACCACCAGGAGGTCCACCCCGACCTCAGGGGAGAGAACAGATTCAGGCAGCTGAAGCTTATGATCATGGAGCTCCGGAAGCGGATGGACTAGTGCGGGACTAGCTCCAGGCATAGAGGCCTTTGTCCATAATGCCTCTAGCTTCGTAGATTGTGATTCCTTGTGTCCTTGTACTTTAAGTTGAAGTAATAAAAGATACTTTCCATGGTGAATTTTGTTTTTTTTTCTTTTGTTTGTTTTTACTAAGAGGTGCCGGTTAAAAAAAACTATTGACTTGACTCTCACTTGCGAGATTCTTAATGGATTAAACCCAGTGACCACACACTGATGCCGACAGTGTGACTCAACCCTTGGAGGCGAGAGTAACGGTTGGATCTCTTAGTAGCAGCGTCGAGGCCTTACGACGTCATCCATGCCATGAATTAACTAATCATGATGGGATTGACTGTATTAGGCAAGGAACGTGGTTCATCCAGGGGATGAGACCAGATTTCACTTTTCGGCAAAGGAGAAATCTTTGCATCTTTGTCGTACGTTAAGGAGGAAGGGGAAACCCGTTGTGTGGTCAGACAGATGTCAGCAGAGCTTCCAGGAGCAGAGACATAGGTTGAGTAGCACACCTATCTTGGGGTTTCCTGAGCAGGGAGTAGGGTACGTAGTCTACTGTGATGCATCAGGGACCGGGCTCAGATGTGTTCTAATGTAGGAGCGGGCAGTGATCGCCTATGGATCACGTTAGTTGAGGTCGGATGAGCAGAACTACACTACCCATGGCCTGGAGTTAGTAGCAGTGATCTTCGCTCTGAAGACATGGCGACATTACCTGATGGTTTCTCCCTAGGAGCAGAGCATGACATCCTTTTCAGAGGACGTACCATGGTACAAGTTGCTTTGCGAGAGGAGGTGTTGAGAGAGTTTCACACTTCTCCTTTGGCGGTACATCCAGGAGTGGAAAAGATGTACCAGGATCTCAGACGACAGCACTAGTGTCCAGGCATGAAGAAGGTTGTGGAAGAGTTCGTTTCTCGATGCCTCACCTGCCAGCAGGTGAAGGCAGAGCATCACGTACCAGTAGGCTTGGTTCAGCCCTTGGAGGTTCCAGAGTGGAAGTGGGACGGTATATCTATGGACTTCGTGACTGGACTTCCATGCACTTCCAGAGGTCACGACTCCATTTGGGTGATTGTTGACCGACTCACCAAGTCGGCACACTTCTTACCCATCAGAGAGCATGGCTCAGTGGAGATCTTGGGACGTCTCTACATTCAAGAGATTGTGCGGCTCCACGGCGTGCCATCATCTATCATCTCCGATCGAGATGCTCGCTTTACTTCCCGGCTTTGGAAGAGGTTACAGGAGGCGTTCGGGACGTAGCAATGTCTGAGCACATCCTTTCACCCTCAGACGGATGGTCAGACGGAGAGGACCATTCAGAATCTTGAGGACATGCTCTGCGCATGTGTCCTTGACTTTTGTCGTAGCTGGGAGGACCACCTACCCTTGGTGGAGTTTGCGTACAACAACAGCTACCACTCCACCATCGGGATGGCACCGTACGAGGCGGTGTACGGCCGACCTTGTAGATATCCTTTGTGCTGGACAGACCCAGGGGAGTCAGCACTTGTGGGACCGGAGATGGTCCCGGCCATGATAGAGAAGGTCCAGGTCATCCAGGAGCGGATGAGGACAGCTCAGAGCCGGCAGAAGTCATACGCTGACAGGAGGTGGAGGCCAGTAGAGTTCGAGGATGGCGACCACGTCTTCTTGCAGGTCTCACCTCGACGTGGTATACGGAGATTTGGCCGAGGCGGCAAGTTATCTCCGCGCTTCATCGGACCCTTCCAGGTCCTCTGCAGGATTGGCGAGGTGGCTTATCGCCTGACTCTACCACCTCAGTTGCACCGGGTGCACGACGTCTTCCACGTATCTTAGCTGAGGAGATACGTGCACGACCCGACGCACATCATTGACCATGGGGAGCTTGACGTCAATGATAGGGGCGAATTTTATGGAGGTCCCGGTGGAGATCGAGGATCGACAGGAGCGGGTCCTACGTGGGCGATCGATTCCTCTTGTGCGCATCAGATGGCAGCACGGGAACCTCTAGGAGAGCACATGGGAGCGGGAGGCTCAGATGCGTGCTCAGTACCCTCTTTTGTTTCCCTAGTTTTTGATGTATCTTTTCGGGGATGTAAAGCCCAGAGGTGGGAGTAATGTAAAGACTCGTAAAATTCAAGGGAAATTTTTTTCTTAATTTTCTTTGGAATTTTACAAGAGCGCGGTTTCTGCGGAACCTGATTCCGAGGCCCGGAGTGCCTGGAATCAATTTCCGAAGTTTGGCTCGAGTACGTTCAGTGAACGAACGAGCGAGAATTTCTAACTTTTGATCTGGTGCTAGGAATTGAAATTCGAGGACACCGATGAACTCGCATCACCGTTATTCGCTTAAGGAGATCTTTTCCGAGGTTGCGTTTTATACGGGATGAAAGTTAGTTTTGGGAAAAATTATAAGAAGTTAAATAAAAATGTGGAAACACTTTTTATTTTTATCTTGTTGGTTAACTTCTCTCAAAGGAAGTTAGGGGTGGGACCCACACCCACATAACCTCCCTTGAGAGGATTAAGTGTGGTGGGGCCCACACGAACCCTAGCTTTTCATCTTCTCTTTTAAAAACTCCCTTTAACCCCTCTTTAAATGACATGACAACTTTGTTATTTAATTTGGAGTTATTTTTATTTGAATTTCAAACCTTTGAAATTCAATTTGTTAAGTGTGTGAATAAAATAAGACTCTAGCTTATTTTATTTGGTTATATTTCTCTAGCCTTCTTGAGAGGATTTGGGAGCTCCTTATTCTTCTTCAACTTTGATGAAGAACGCGACGAACCTTCGAGCTCCAACGAAAAACGCCGCTCCTCTCTTCTTCGTATCCGATTGTTTCCGAAGATCGACGACGCATTCCGTGTCAACGAAAGGGAACGCCGCTTCCTCCTCGGACTTCCTTCGTTGGCTTATGAAGATTCACCAATGAAGTACCTCTTCGGACGTACCTCTTCGTCAACAGAATTGACGAACGTTTACCGCGACGCCCGACCTCCGCGACGTTGTCTTCCACGGGTCGTTGACGATCATAGATCTTGAAACCAAGGTAGGGGTTGTTGTTGATTATTTTATTTACTCTCGTTCTTGGTTCTAGCATGATAATCTTGTGGATAAATATTTACATGTTATTGTCTAACGAGAGGGAAGGGGTCGGACCGCACATACACGGCCGAATTCCCCCTTCCTTGTCCTGGATTATTATGATTTTCTTGTGGATGAACGAGATGGCGTGGTGTCGTCGCACCACGCGGAAATTCGCACGGCTGTATTGCGCGGCGCCATCACACCGCACTGTGGAAGGATCATCATGAACGTGACACCGTCGCGCCGCGTCGAAGAGAACCGAAGGCGCCGCCGCCGGAGCGTGGCCGCGGCGGAGGGGCGCGGTGTCGTCGCACAGCGCCGAATGATGAAGGCTGCGGCCGGTTCCGGGAAACGGCGGTACGAGAGGACCGGCGGCTAACCGGGCCGCCAGTGTCGGAAGCCGGAAAGGGACCAGCTTTTCCGGTCCCATTAAAGAAGAACCGGCCGGCCAGGTGGGCCGGCCAGAAGGGGACAAACCGGGGGAATTAATTTCACCCGGCCAACATGAATGCCCCCCACCAATTAAGAGGGGGGTTTTCATAAAGGGGGGCAGGCGCCCCCCCCGTTTTCCTCAAAGCAGGCCCCCCACGTGAGGGGGGGTCGGTTTCACAAAGGGGGGGCAGCACCCCCCCCCCCCCGTTTTTCCAAATGGCAGGCCCCCACGAAGGGGGGCCATTGATTGGCAAAGGCGCGGCATGATGCCGCGCCGCTAGAAGGAAGAAGCGGGGTCTTTGCCCCCCGCGCGTGGCACCGTGCGGCGCCAGGCCGCACCGCCGCGGGTCGGGCCGCGCCGGACCGCGCCGCCGCGCCCGCCGCCGCCGGCCGGGCCGGGCGACCCGGTTCGGGCCAACCGAGGGGGGCTTGGGCCGGGTCGGCCCGGACCCGGACCCCCCGTTTTCGAGACGACTTCGGTCTTTTGGACATAACTTGAGCTACGGACCTCCGATTGACGAACTGTCAGTGGCGATGTGATCTTTAGATCGAGATGGTCGATTTGGTATATCGAACTCAATGTTTCGGAATACTATGAGTTCAGCTGGGTTGGTTCGTACACGAAACCAACCGGGCCATCGGAGCGGAAACACTCATATCTTGAGCTACGGACGTCCGATTAATGTGTCGTCATCTTTGTTGTGTTCCTCTTAGTGAGAAGGATCTTTTGGCATACTCCGCCCGAGGTTTGGATGCAGGTGGAGTATGGTCGTGATGGTTTTGCCTTAAAAACCAACCGGGCCCCTGGTACGAAAAAACCAATAACTCTCAGACCGGGCATCCGATCGACGCGCCGTCTGTTGCGTTGAGTTCCTGTTGACGATACGGAACTTTTGGATACATCAACTCTTGACTTTGTGACAGTTGATGTATCAGCCTCTCGGCTCGTGGAGCGGACCCTCCCGTTCGAGCTTGTTGTGTGTGGGAACCCTAGTGCTGGCTGCGACTCTGACTGCTACTGTTACTGCTGCTTCTACTGCTACTGCTATTGCTACTGGGACTACTACTGTGACTGCGACGACGACAGTACAGAGATCCTGTGTGGATTCTACGACGACTACAGCACTCAGCGATCATACGTGGATCAGTGCTACAGGTCCTGTGTGGGCCCGATCCTGTGTGGGTCCGATCCTGTGCGGGTCTTTGCGCTAAGCGGTCCTGTGTGAACCAGCGCCTACAGGTCCTGTGTGGGCCCGATCCTGTGTGGGTCTTTTGTGGGGGTTAGTTACCTATCGATCCTTCTTGAGTCCGACGACTTAGATGGATCAGAGATCATCTTTATCATCCTTTGAAGGAGTATACCTGTGTGAGCTGAATCCTGTTACTTTCCTATGTGGATTGTGTTGTGCTATCCTGTGCGGATTTCGTTTTGCTTTCCTGTGTGGAATACGTATACTTTCCTGTGTGGACTGAGTTGTACTCAGGCTCGGAGGTTGGAGCGTATTGGAATTGATGACTTAGGTATATGTATGGGCATATACCTAAGCAGTGTTGGTTGTTACTTCGTGATTGTATCTTACCTTTGTGGTTTATCCTTTGTGGATTTTGGGAGACCTATAGGGGTCTCGGGGTCCCTATTGAGTAGATTACACTCACCCCTGCACGGGCTATGCCCGCACTACGTTGTGTTGGTTGCAGATGACGGACATCGTTGATCTTGGCTGAAGCTTGCAGAGCAGGACGGTACCTGGAGGTGGACCACTGGGCGGGACGTGTTCGGAGCGGACGGCGGGACCCGAGGAGCAGTGGAGCTATCTGTACCCACCCTTCATGTGGGATTTCCAGTGGACGGCTCGGTGTAGCGGCTTTTACTTTACAGTTGTTGTTTTCCCTTTCGAGTTGTACTTTACTTTCAGTTTGGGTTTGTATACTGACCCATTTACCTTTCCGCACTTTCAGTTGTACTTTGTTTTTACTTAGTGTTTACTTTTCCGCTTGCTTACTCTGTGGTGGTTGTTTACTTTTCAAAGGCAATGCCTTCCCTTTTTGTTGGGATATACACCATGGTGATAGTCGCCAGCCCCTGGCCTATGGAAGGCAGGCATGGGGTAGTCACGACATGGGTCCCGATGGTGGGTCGTGACATATCATATCATGTGATTAATGTTTTTCCATAATTTCAAGTTTATTACCAAGCTATTTTATCATGATTAATGTTCTTTTATGATCTATTCCTTACGTACTACAATGTTTTATGTCATTTCTCAAGATTTTTATTTTTAAGCATTATGTTCATGTTTTTAAGATCCAATGTATATGGTTTGTTTATTTTCACCATGGTTACCCTTAATAAGAATTTGAGCTCACCCTTTATATGTTTTCATTTCTCCAAGATATAATGAAAGGTTTTAGGTATGAAAACAAAAGGGGAATATCTTTATGTGAGATGTTGAAGATCCTTCACCATGATTAGATGATTATGTTTCGAGTTTCCAAAGTCACTAATCTATTACAGTTCTTGATTGTTGGTTTTTGTAATGTATTAAGTATTCCGTAAATGTAATGTAAAGTCCATGTACGTCATGTTTGGGGTCTCTACAGTTGGTATCATAGGAAAGGTTTAGTTATCCTTTGGAAACTAGGATGCGAATACTTTAGTGAGATCCCAATAAATATTTCTATGGTATGTCTAGGGATTTCCCTAAGATTAAGTATACATATAGGTAATAGTCCGATTATTACGGTAACGATCATAGAATTAGATATAATATGTTATATATTGAAGGTACTCTCCCATTATAAAGTTTTTTTTCCCTATCATGAATTTTGCATCACACTATTCTTTTTGGGAGTTAGACGATGGTTGGAACTCAAAGGAACCGTGTTGATCAATGTAATGGAGAATGCAATGATTGTCCTCCTGAAAATACCAATGTTGTGGGAGATGGAGTGAAAAATATTATTGCTATACTTAGAAAATCTATGAATAATTCTAGACATCCGAATGAGTAGAGAAATGAACAATATTCTATTGAGTCCTTCATGAGGCAATGTCCACTTTCTTTCAGTGGGTCTTCTAATCCGCTTCTTGCTGAACAATGGATCAGTCCCATTGAAAATATATTTTCCATACTTTTTTATTCAGAACATGAAAAAGTAATTCTGGCAGTTTACCTTTTAAAAGGAGAAGTAGACTAGTGGTGGACTATAGTTAAGAATACGAGTCCCCAAGATGAAATTGAATCCATATAATGGAATGAGTTCAAGAATTTTTTTTTCAATAATTACTTCCCTCGTATTCTTCAAACAAATATGGAGAAGGAGTTTGTTGAGCTTAAGTAAATGGATGATGAATCTGTTGGTATATACAAAGCGAATTTTACAAGTCTTGCTAAGTATGCATCTGGATTTATCATCCAACCTGAATGTAATGTTGATCGATTCTTCAGTGGCTTAAAACCAAGTTTTCGAAGGGCATTATCTATATGATAATTCAGTACCTATGAAGAAACTGTGTGTTGTGCTATCAAGGTAGAACTAGAATTTGGTGTTACATATCCATCACATGGTTTTTATAAGAAACAAAAGATGAAGTTCAAGGAGAAATCTCAGAACAATGGTGAAAAGAAGGTGAATGTTTCTTTATGCTCAAAGTGTGTGAAGAAGCATGTTGGAGATTGTCTAAAAGATACTAGAAAATGATTCAATTGTGGAAAAGAAGGTCATCGAGCAGCTGAGTGTCAGAGTAATGGGAAAAAGTTTTCTAATGATGTGAATAGATAAAAGACTAAAAATAATGATCCACCAACACTTCAATGCTACAAGTGCAAGGAAATGGGGAATTATGCCAATCAATTACATAATCCAAGGGTTAATGATGATCAACGTGATCCACCTCTTAAGGAAAAGGATAAATGAATGTCATATGCGATAACTATTTATGATGTTGATTATGAAAATGATGTCGTGTAATGATTAAGTGTTTATGTAATGTGATTTCAAAATAGTATCATGGAATCTCATTTATGGTATGATGTAATTTTGGAATATCTATGTATTAGTTTTCAATAATTATATGGTACCGATAACCATGAAAATTGATTGAATTGTTTTTTGAAAGAAGATGATATGCGCATAATGAACAGATAAAGTGAAAATGAAATGAGCTCATAACTGATATAAGGACAATGTTATATCATGGTTTGTGTATATAGATGTTTTGGGATTTTGTTATGTGGAAAGGGTTAAATTTTGACAGCATTAATATTTTCACTAAGGTTCAATCGGTATTCATTTTTCAAAAGCATACAAGATTAAGGTATTCACAAGTCTGGAATGTAACCAACAAGATATATTTTATGATATATGGGGGATAAATGATTGTATTCACGTTCTTGTTATGCAACCTTTCAATAATCGTTTTCTTTATACTATGAAATTGGACATATGTATTTTCGATATGCCTAATGATTGGACTGGAATATGTTGGACATCAGATAGTATTATTTAAGGTTAATTTTTTTTTTGATATTATTTCTGGAATGTTATAATAGTATAGTTTTAGGAAAAGGAAAACCCATAGGACGAGCGATAACTCATCGCGTCGGACAAGGTTGTGGGAATCGAACCCACAACCGAAGTGCGACCGGCCTTTATTTCATACCACTAGCCTATAGGAAGTCCCTGGTTAATATAAATTAGTTTCAATTTATTATGTGGTATGATATACAAAGTATACATCCATTTTAGGAACCATATACAATTATTCTCACCCTAAGATAGACTTATGTATATAAATTTTGCTAATACTATGTTTGAGATAGATGGAATGCCCTGTCATTCTATCGCATGATCTGCTAACACTTCGCAAAAGAAAAATTTAACTTCATTACTATAAGAGATGAAGTGGAAATTGTTCAAGGCACAAGCAATGGTATGATTGTACCAAAATCAAGTACGTATTTCTTTTAATTAAAAAATTCATCATCTTTAGGGAAATGATCTTGAAAACCAAAAATTTTGTCCTAATGTCCTCATATACGATAATTAAAATGGTACCTTAGATCATGAAAAATTTATGGCTTTGTGATTGTTGGCTTTTTCGTATCCATGTTCTCTTCAACTCTCCATCAGACCTTGATTGATAGATTTCTCTTCCATATCCATATTTTCACCTATGTTCTCCTATGTGGAAAACCAGTGATGAGTTAATATAGGTAACCATTATGTTTCTTAATTTACATTTTAAAATTAAGTTTTATTATTCCTTTTTACGATGTGGGGTTCTATGAAAGAAACTTTCAAGTAGTAAACCATTTATATCCCTGACGAATTTCGAAGGAGAAATTCATTTTAAGGGGGCTAGAATGTAACACCCAGAGATTTTATAAGATACATTCTTTTTAATATCATTCATATCTTGTTTTTTATGATATACCAGGACTATCTTGCGCAATACGCAACGCCGTATTAGCTTTCAGTATACGCAACACTAATCTTGGATCATGTTAAACACAATTTCAATTTTGTTTAATATTAGTTATTCTATAAAACATTGAGTGTATATATATATATAAAATGTATTAATTAAATATGGTTGTATTTTTTAATATGAAACAATAAAGTTGTCTTTCACTACACTCAACCCTAACTTGGATTTCATTTCACGCAACCACGACCTTTCTCGATAGCGTGTGTTGTACGCAATACTAGGTTTCACTAAACAATGATTTATTGTTATAATATTATTATGGACTAGCCGTTATGAATAGTGTTAACTACATTTTGAATTTTATAACATTATTATTCATCTTACACATTTTTCTAGAACATGGTATGAGAATTAAATAAACATTTCTGGTAAAATAATTATTTTTCAAAAATTGCCATTTTGCCGCCTTTTGATGGCACACCCAAATTAAATATTGTTTTTGAAATTTTTATAAGATCAATTTTAGAAAATAAAGTTCTTCTTTGGAATCAAGAAATAAAAATTTACTTTGGATAAATTTTTCATATTATTCTGATAACTTTCATACTTCAATGAATAGTAAAAACACGCTATATTTTAATTAAAAACAACTTTTTTTCATCATAAAATTTATATGGCTGAATTATAATATTGAATGTTTTTAAATTATAAATAGAATATATTTTTACCATTTAATATAACTTATGTTATTATCATCTATTTTACGTTGAAATTATAGGTAAAATCATTTCAATCTTTTCCAATGTTTTAACTTTTAAAACTCATTTTCTTAACAACAGGATTAATATTAAATTAATTTCTGCACCTTCTCTTATTTGAATTTGAAAAAAATGGATTCTATATTTGGAATCTTTAGGTCCAAATTATGTTAATAAGATACTTGTTATTTTTAGGCACTATGAATAGTAACTACAGTAAAGTTTATTTACCTTAGTTAAAGGTAAATTGGGTAATTGAGGGTAAATATAATATTATAAAATTACCATAACACTTTCCTTAATATAATTGTTTGATTATATTTTTCCCAAAATCATACTTGGGTCTAAATTGAATCTAATGGAACCCACTTGTATTTGATATTGAGAATTAGTTTATTTTATTTAAAGGAATGTTAAATATGTCTCACTCAAACTTTAAGAATGAAAGTATTTTTAATATAAGGTTATACACATTATAAATTCGGTTATAAATAATCCTTTTCAAGCTAAAATGTTTTTCTTCATCACAGTAATTTATTTTTAATTTTTAAGAGATATTTAATTTCGTTATTTTCTTATACATTAATGATGCAAGACTTTATTTATTTAGTGAAAAATCAATAATATAGTTTTTATTTAAATAGTAATACATATAAAAAGGGCCAATTATCTAAAAAAACATATTGGTAGTGTATATATAAACTGTAATCATCCACTGGTCGAATGTTTGACCATTTGGATCCTAATAAAAGTGATTATGACACTTATATTATTTTATTTTAAATGATTCCAAAGGATCCACCTTCATAATATAATAAATATAACAATTATCAAGTTGTGATTTTAAGATGATAAATTAGAGTAATGATATTATTATGAAATATATGAGATTTATCTTTGTCATAGGATTTTATTTTTAATATTTATGAAACGAATAATTATATTAAATAATTATAAAAAAATGTTGTACTAATTATTTTATTAAGAGATATACCAAATAAATGGTTTTACAAATATTCAAATTATTATGATATGAACTATTTAATGTGATCCACAAGTTTTATAGACAAATATGACATGTTATTAATATATTAAATCTTTTGGTTAGAATATATCCTATGTGTGGATTTTAGTTAAATTAAAATAAATTAATAGTGTCAAAATTGAAACTATTGTTATTTCATTAAAATATCATATTATAAAATTATTTAAAAATCACAAAGTTATTTAAAAATTATAAAATTAAATTTATATGGTAGAAAATGTCATATATTATCCAATTATTGACAATTAAAAACACATAAGTAATTATTTATAACAATTAAAAAATTAGAATCTTATTACCACAAAGAAAATTAAATAGATTAAATAAGGATAAATCAAGTTGATAATGTTTAAAATAAACTACCAAGTTGTCATAATTTTATTGGTTGATGAGATTACAACACTATATCATATAATATTCGGATTTGAGTCATTTTTTGAGGATTGTATGTGGGGTTTAATTTATTATAAATTAATATTTTTTGGGTTACCAAAGGTTCCCCTTTCATCCCTCATAAAAAGGGCACCCCTTCCCTCTTCGCTTTACACCTTTTTGAGCCTTGAAGATCGGCCAAACCCTTCCAATTAATCTTTTCAACCTCTCTAGTTATATCATAGATGTTCTGTTCTTCGGAAAAGACCAACTCTAGTGCACTATGAAGATGTTTAAAAGATGTGCGTCGAGGAAGAGGTAATCTCTTCTAACGATTCTATCAAGATTAGTTCTTCTTCAACATCTTCTTCTTTAGTTGTTACAATATATTTTAATAACATCATTATCACTAATATATTGATATGTTATTATAAATATGAAACAACCCCATTTCACCTTTTATCCATCCTACGGAAAATGAAATCACTTCACATGTGTAGGTACAGAATATCGTCTCCACGCTATGGTCTAATCTGTTTTCCACCACCACCTTACTTGGATGGGTATAATGGTGTAAAGAATAACTATATATGATTATTATAAGATCATAATGATTATATTATATTATATCATCCACTCCAATTCCATTCTATAAATATGGGAATGATGTCATCACTCGTGCGTATGTACGGATTACCGTCTCCACGACGCGATGAGATTCATTTTCCATGTTAACAATTCAAGAATGGATATAAAGTATATATAATAATTAATAATGAAATATATGACTTATTAATGATACTGTATTTATGTATATGTTATTTACTTACATCAATTAAATTTAATAAGGAAACGAAAATAGCGTTAATGCGTACGTACGTCCTACCATCACCATGAATGGTGTTTTCTTCCATTTATCGATATATTATATATATGTATATTCTGAATATATATTATATATAAATCATGGTTTATATTTTGTAATTAAGTAATCATGATCTAAGTAATCATATGAATAATTACAAGGCAAAACACGAATGATAAATGAAACAATTTTACCCAAAACACTGCTTTAACTTAGAATTTACAAAAGAATGGGTAATATAAAGTACTAGGTGAACCATATATGATATTATAACAGCAAATACGATTCTGTAATAAGTGAATGACATTATTTAAATAATTATACATGAGGTTAGGATACGTACGAAACATATAGGACCTAAGGTAAGGGATAGTTATTCCAATCTCTTTATTATCTGAGATTGTTTATTCGTATGTATTTACTGGGGGTTTTTATTATCATCCATGTCCATGTTTTTTAAAAGTGTTTTTATGTATGTTTAATGTTAGTTTTACCAATTTTTGACTTTTACCACATGTTATTAAAGGAATGTTTCTTTGTTTACCATATGAGGAACTTTTTAACATTTCTTACAAAAGTACGAGAGAATGTTTTTTTAACATGTATGGCATGAATGGATTTTTACGGTTTCATAACACCTTATTTTCATGAATATTACTCTACAATATTTCATAACTATTTTCAACAAAATCCTTTTATTTAAAATTTTCATTTAATTTTGTGAAATGAAAATTATTTTGAAAAAGAAAGGATATTTTCCTCAAGAATTAATTTCTACTATTTTATCAAAAACATTTTCCATATAAGATGAAATTATTTAATATGTTTATATTTCAAGTATAATGTCTCTATGATTTACATGGTTTCATTTTTCATATGATGAAATGATATCCATTTGTTTTATATGGATTATGTTATGATGGGATGATGTTTATGAAACCCATTTTATTCGTTGGGTTAAGATGAATTATTTATGTTTATGTTGTGGCACACGTAAAAATAATTTCATTATGAGTTGGGTGGGACCTATATCTCCCTCCAATGAATTGGGTAATGATTTATATCTCATGATATAGACATGGCTGGAACGACAAGTAAATCCGGTTCATTAATACAGGGATAAAACGACGTGTAATGTCGGTTCAGTAAGGGCCTTTTTCCACTAAGATGGTCTTGGCAGAATTTCCATGGCTACTATGTAAATCATATCATGTGTTTAATGTTTTTCCATAATTAAAAGTTTTATTCCGATGCCAGTTTATTATGATTAATGTTCTTTTATGATCTATGCCTTATGTACTGCTATGCTTTATGTCATTGCTCAAGATTTTGATGTTTAAACATTATTTTCATATTTTTAAGATCAAATGTATATGGTTTGTTTTATTTTCTCCATGTTTACCCTTACTGAGAATTTGAGCTCACCCTTTATATGTTTTCATTTCCCCTGGATATAAAGAAAGGTTTTAGGTAAGAAAACAAAAGGAGAATATCTTTATGGGAGATGTTGATGATCTTTCACTATGATTATAAGATTATTTTCCTAGTTTCCAAAGACACTTAACAATTACGGTCCTTGAGTTTTGGTTTTTTTATGTATTAAGTATTCCTTAAAAGTAATGTAATGTCCATGTACGTCAAGGTTTGTGTTTCTACAATTATAATATTTGGTTTGTTAGTGTTCTAATTGTCAATCCACTACATAGGTGTTAGATCACAACATGATTTCTAAAAAACCAATTAAAAATCTAGGAACCAATGTGATGTAATAAATCAATCATTCATTCAACCAATAAATATTATGTAAATAATTCATTTAAAATTATTTTAATATAAAAATTCGCAATATCGTTTTCGACATGAAATTTCCATTTGGAAAATAAAATCACGGTTTTCCTCAAATTCATGTATATTCAAATCACCATTCATTTTGGTAAATTTTCTTAAAGATAAAGTTAAAGTTAATATCATCAAATCAATTTTCATGTTATTCCATCAATTTTCTAAAATCCACCCAATAATTCAATCTTAGATATATTAGGAAAGATTCAAAATTTAAATTTGGATAGAAAAATCTAACATAAATAATTTTAAATATAGGTTTTTAAATTAATTTAAAATACATTTCAATTAAATAAGGATGTTAAATGTTTCAATTTAAGGGTAATTATATCTTTAAAAACATATATTTATCTCTTATCAAATCAACAAAAAACCTGCAATCGGGAATACCAATGAACAATGAATGTGAAAAAGATCAAGTAGAAAAAATCCAAAAATCAATATCCATTAAGGTAAGGATTAAATCCCCAAATAAAATTATGATCCTTGAATATATATATTTAGTAGAAGAGGATATATGGTGAAAACAAACTCTTAGAAGATCTACATACCCAAATAAGATCAAACAAGATCAAATGTTCTTTTCTTGATCAAGAAAATCGGTTAGAGGATATGAAATTTATTAATGATTGAATTTAAGACCTTGGAAATCAATTTATGTTTAGTGGGGTTGATTTTTTATTCAACTAAAGGACCTGATAATTTTAATTATATTTTTTGGGGGTTAATATCCCATGTGCATGGTTTGCTGGAGTGGGATGCATGGTTAAACATTCTATTTTCCCTCACTATAAGGGGTGGATGTTTTCCTCTTGACATATTTTTTTAGATAAACATGTACCGAACATGAATCCCTTACTATTTGGGGTGAATATTTTTCAACATTAGTTCCATGTCCGGTAAAACTATGTACCAACAATGCACTATATATAATGTCTCAAAATACTTCAAAATTTCACATTAAACAACGCAAGACAAGATCAAACCAATGGGGAATTAGAAGAAGATTAATAATATACAGTAAATAAATTAATAAGATGTTAGAAGTATGTGGTAAGTGGTTTCACAAAAAGAAATCCCAATATGGATACTACATGTGGATATGTCTCTAGCATTTAATAATATAGGTAATAACCCCAAAACGGAACATCGAGATAGAATCGATCAATATTTGGTTCATGAAAATGTGTCTTACTTTACACCTATCTTGAAACACCCATGGGATATGATTTGGTAAATTCCTATTCTCTTATGAACCCTTATTAAGGATGTAAAAATTTCTATTGGATTTTAATCTAGGAAAGGGATCATTGAAAACATTGATTGAAATATTAAAATTCATTCCTTATGTAATATATATTTGTTATGAGTTCCCATTTAATTATCATTTTTTCCCTTTTTATAAATTTAATAATTTAAAAATTAGTATCCTAAATTTTATCTATATTATAGTCAATTGCGGTAAATGTATGTACCATTTTAAAAACCAAAATTAGTTCCAATGAAATGAATTTCGAAATGAGATGCCCAAAATCATGGGAGTGGGAGTTGTGAAATTTGTAACTATACATTATAAACTGACTCATGTATTGAATGTAAACCTGAATTCGGAGGAATTAGAAAATCAACATAATAATTATAATGTTTCAAATGAGTCCTTTGTATAAAAAAGGTGTCTTATACTCAATGGATCAACCAATACCTTAATATTTGAACAAATTAAGAACTCCATTTTAGTAATCATGTTCTATGCTTCAATGCTATGATCAAGAGAATTAGGTGTTGGATATTTATTATATGGAGGTGGAATAATATCAATGGTAGATTTTGGTATAAAATATAAATTATGAAGATGATTTTGATGCGATGGAGTAAGAGGAAGTCTAGAAAATATTTTTCGATCAATATTTTCCTCACACACTTCGAATGAAAATGGATAGGGACATTCATAACCTCAAAAAATTGATAATGAATCCACTAACATGTATAAAGATAACATTAGAATAATTCCCTGATATTCCTTTTACTTTTTCAATACCCCATAATATAAATCATAATTCTTCTTTGGGGGGTAAAATCCATATAAACAAAAATATGTTACAATTCTGTTATTTGATATTTTAAAGGAAATTGATTGTTGTGACCTAAGATTCTAAATGGAGATTAAATAATCTCATGTTTTTCATGAGGATAGGTAGAATAAAATAGAGTTTCATTTTGGATACATTCTAGATAAATATAACATGCGAATGAAATTCCATTATCCCACATTTCAAAAGCATGGAAAGAATCATCTTAAAAATTACCTGATGGGGATAAATAAATTGTTTAGGTGGAGAAGGGAAGGTAACCAAGCTAGTGATTTCAAATAAGAAATACCTACAAATGTGGTAGAATAAAGGAATTCTCCAATAAACCCCCATCCAAAAACCCACGATATCAATTTCATGGAACATGATAATTAGGCAATCCAATTCCTTTTCATTTGGTTTTTGAGATAAAATCAATGATAATAAACTCCAGGACAGTAAGGGAAAGAATAAAACCTTAAAATTTCTAAGGTGGATCTTGAAAATGAAGTGGTTAATGGTATGTTAGTTATTCATTTAAATATTAAGAAAATACTTTTTTATTATGGTTCTTTTTATTTTTTCATATCACAAAAATTTAGTATAACAATTCAAACACCACCGCAATCCATGGAAGTAGAGTTATATGGGAAATGATAAAATGGAAAAATTACAGTATCTCAAGTATATGACTACCTCCCCATAAAAGTTTCTGGGATGAACATTCAAAAAGACATTATTATTCTTCTTTTAGTAAAAATTGATACAATTATAAGAATGGATTGAATTTCCTTATACAGATCCAAATTAAATTTCGGTGAGAAGAAAATCACCCTCCGTATCACAAATCAATCACCAATTCATTAGAAGTGAATAAAGGAGGAAAAATTCCATTTAGTAACAATATATAAATAATGGATATTAATTCCTTGAACGTAACATTACTTTGATAAAACTATTTAGACTAAATGAAAGATAGTCCTTTAAGACATTAATATTATGAGTGAAAAAAATGAGGTGTTTCCGGAAGAATTTTTCTGTCTTCATCTTACCGATGAGGTTTAATTTTCAATTGAGATTATTTCCAAATATTAGCAATATCCAGGAATCTATATAGAATGGATATTGTTAAACTTTAGGAGGTAAAGATACAAGAATTGTAAAATCTATATAAAGGGTTCATAAACAATAGTGCTTCAGCATAGAGTTCACATGTTCTATTAAACAAGAATAAATATTAATAAATATGGGTTAATTTCCCTCTACATTGATTATTAAAATATAAATGATATCTTGAAAAAGAAAAATTATCCTCTTTAAATTAATTTTTATTTGTTCAAATGGATATATAGATCCCAATACATCTTTCTGGTGGATCTTCAGTCACAGCTTATCGAGTAAATGTGTAGGTTGAGGATAACCCAATTACTGATATTTATATAAGCTCCATTATCTATGAGTTCGTAGTGATAATATTTTAACTCACTAATGCTTAAAAAATCATAATATATATTACTAATTGAGTCTTTATGGTTTACCCCATCCATTTTTTGGTAGTATTTATAGATGTAATTTTTAAATACACTAAAATATTGTTTGAACATGAGGAATAATTGAATTATATATTGAAGACATTGAGAAAGTAAATAGTATTTGAGATGAAGAGTTAATGTAAATTTTGGTTGGAAAAAATAACTATCATGGGACATGTTATCATTAATAATAGGATATCTATGGATCCTTCAAAAACTAAGGCATTTGAAGGATGGAAAAGTCCAATATATGTGATGGATTTATGAAATTGCCTTGGATTGCCTAGGGACTATAATTGATTTTTGAGAAACATATAGAAAGTTTCATTCCCACTTACTCATATTACTAAACAATGAGTCACATTTGTATAAGATAATGAATGTGAATAATGTCTTAATGAGATAAATAATAGGGTAATCCCAACAATTGTTCTCACATTACCCACTGATGGGGATGTATTTTTGATATATAATTATGAATCCATAAGGGTAATGAGTTGTTTACTCATGAAATATGACATTTTTTATATCATATGATGCGTTAGAATAAAATATACATGTGTATAACTACCCAAATCCTGATACAGAAATAAATAAAATGAGATTTGTATTGAATATATGGCTAAATTACCACTAAAGGAAAAAGTGTGACATATACATATACCATAAAATCCATAAGTATATATTTATTCAAAATGAGACTAATGATCATAAGTAATGGTGGTTATATATGATCAAATATTATGTCTTTTGAATCTATTACAATCATGGGAAATCTAGAAAATTGGTATATTCTCTATGTAGAAAGGTTCCAACAACATTATCCACGATGAATAAATTAAAGGATCCAATCATTATGGAAATTCAATGGATGGATATGGAAATAATAAAAAGATATTAATCATATATTTCAAAAATTAATTCTCAACAATAAATTCACGGGAGGATTAAGCTGGCCTAAAATAATGATGATTTTCTACAAAAGAAGGCAGTGAACATTACATAGTTGAACATTAATAATATTTTTTTATAAGGTTGGAACATAGATATGGGTCCCATCAAAACCATAACAAAATGGGGAACTAATTGACAATTTTTATATATAACCACTCTATATTTATCCAACATGTAATATGTTATATAGAGATTTGATATAAAATATCTTCTTTGATAATATGAAGAGGGAGATTTCTATAAGGTCATAGTCTATCAAATGATCATTATATTGCATACTTTGGGACTAGACAAAACTAATTTTTCCCATGGGCTATATCTCTCAAGCATCCACTAGGAAAAGGCCTCATGATGGGGGAGGTATCCACCCCACATTATAAATGGATGCTAAATGCTCCTCCCCATTTGATGTGTTATTGGCACAATAATCCACCTAGAAGGGAAAAATGTACTCATTGGCACATCGAATGGAAAATGGTTCTGATACCAATTGTAATTGCCTAGTCCAAACCATGATCATGATATTGCCACTTTGGGTCTATCCATCAAAAATTTTATTTCCCTTGGCACTGGGCCTCCAGTAGCCCCGAGGAAAAAAAACTCATGATGGGAGATGTCTCCACACCACCTTCTAAAGTGGTTCTTCAACCTACCATCCTTGAATGTGGTATTTCCAAATTCTTGGAAGATTAAGGAAATATCACATCGATGGAGGAGGATAATGAAACACCCCTTTATAAGGTAGTGTATATAAGTCTTCCCTCATGAGGATTTTTCCAGGGGTATTCCTATGTACTTGAGCCCTAGGAAGTAAAATGCATGTGGGATTGGCTCGAAGTGGACAATATCATTATCGTGGGTGAGATTGAGCCTCTACAAAAGGTATCAAAGCTGTTGTTCATTTTATGTTCCAATGAGGATGACAGGACAATCTAAGTGAAAGGATTATGGTAATCCAACATCAAAGGAGGTGTTGAATGAATAACCCCTTTATAATGGGGTATGGATACCTCTTCTATCATTATACCATTTTATGGGGGATGCCTAAGAACATTACAAGAAAAGATAAAGGAAATAATTCCATTGGGGTGGTATTTGATATTAATACCAAGATAGTGCATTTCAAAAATATCAAGGGTGTTTTTACATTTTGTATACTCATTAAGATATATATAAGGGAAGTGATGAGATTTCGGGGAGATCTACATTTTGTGGAATATAATTGATATATGATGTTTACATTGAGGTTTCAGAGACTCGATAAACAAGTATTGGATATTGAACTATCCTTTAAAACTTCTTATCAATATCATATAGAATACGAGTTAGAAAAAACTATTAAACTATGTAGGATATACTGATATCATGTTCAATTGATTTATAGGGAAATTGTTACAATCACATTTCCTTAATAGAGTTCTTATATTGAAATAGATTATATTTTAGAATTCAAATGGATCTATATGAGGATTTATTTTGGAAGTGGTGTCAGACTTCAATATATTGGGATGATGTTGTGTAGGGAAAGTTGATGAGACATTATCTTATCAAGGTGTTGAAGGATGAGGTTAAAAAAATTTATTGTCATTTGAAATATATACAAAGTTAAAAAAATGATATTCTAGATATCATTGATGATACTTTTAGTTGGATCTTAGAGACATGGCGTTCCATGGTATATCTCTATAAAAGAATTTCTCAGTGAGCGGGATTAAGGGAAATCATATTCATAGATACATAAACTCTTTTGAGGTTGTTGATCATACCCGAGTTATGGCCTTCCGACTTGCCCTCACACCTAACCTATAAAAATTACATTATGTGTTCAATTTATCCCTCCTGAGGAAATACATACAATACCCTTTACATGTATTGAATCTATTTGTGGCATCATTGGAAAATTTTCATTCATTTGAGGTATAATGAATTTAGTTCTTTGATCATAGAGAAAACTTTCTACAAAACAAGTAATCTCACAAGGTTAAGGTGTGATGGAGGAACTACAAGTTTGAAGAAGAAACATTGGAACCAGAAAAAGAAATCAAATATAAGTATAATCATTTTTGTACTGTTTGAAATGAAAATTTTGAGTGAAAATTTTATTAATGGGGGAATAATTATATGATGTGATATTTTATGAATTAAATTTCAACTTTTTGTGTAAATAAATTAATCATTAATTATTCATGTTCTAAAAAACATGGGATCTATTTTTTTAATTTGGAATATTCATAATGTCTATTATATTATAAATACTTTTATCATTAAAATTATTTTAATCGTTGATATTTTACACAAACCCTTAAGAGTAGTATATAAAGGATTATGGTAAATTCCAATTGATACACATGAAATAAGTGAAGACCTTGACCAGTAGGATTGTACGATATGAAACCTATTCATTAGATATTCTGATCAAGATAATATACCTTGTATTTTCCCATAACCTATCCAAAGATGAGATTCAAAAATTGAAGCACAAGTTCAACTATTTATGAGAGGATTTAAAGCTGAACGTGATCATGACCCAAACCATGTACACTAAACTACCCATTGAAAATATCAGCATCGTAGACAATACAATTTACGATTTTTTTGGGGGTAATAACGGGCTACATATTTAGACAATTATAGTATGAATGTTTATATTTTCATTTAATAATAAAATTATTAAATGTAAATTTCTTTAATATTACCTTTTAAATGAGTATATAAGTAGTTCGATTGAATTTACATTATGATACAACAAATCATAAATTTTAATTTTATGATATCAATAGTTTCAATAAATACACTCCATTTTAATGAATTAATGAATTATTAACATAAGCTATAACTTAATAAAATATCATCATTAGGTAATTATTATTAAATGTAAATATGTACAAGAAATTATGAAGTCAAAAATAAATATATATGGAGTACATAAGGTCATTATCAAAAACCAATTTTTGTCCATAAATGTAGTTTTCTGGATTTAAGAATGAAAATTCACATTATTGGAGAATTATTTGGATACAATTTATATTATATTAATAATTACCATCTTGATAATATACAATAGTGTTTATTCGTTTATTTTGGAGACAGTCGAATTATTGGGTCAGAATTAAATAGGATATTAATATAGTCTGTATTATGACATCATAACATCCCAAAAGTAATGTTATATATTACATAAAATTTAACCATGAAAAATATATATTTTAGCTTATTTTTTTTTGTTTATTTTATTTATTTTATAAAATCTTATGGAATCATGAATGACTTATATTATATTTTTAACATTTCTTAATCACTTAATTATAAACATGACCCACTTCCACATAAATGTAGTTATTATTTATATGATATCATTGATTAAAAATATGTAATAGTGAACCCCAATCCACGTTTTTTGTAACTATGTTGAAAAATCATACCATGTTTTTCGTCATAATTAATTTATCATTTAGTGTCCAAAACATTAGTTCAGAAAATAATAATGAATTTTCCTCCATTATTCTTTATAAACCCCACAAACCTGACATTTATCATTACTCAAAACCCATGTTTAATGATATTACTTTTCTATTCCCACATTATAGCCCCCCCATGGTGTCCCCAATGGCTTAATAAGCTCCTCCCAAGATTTTTAAAACATTCTATGAAGGTATGGGGTCATCTAATTCTCTTCTTTATTCATGAACCATCTCTGTCTTATGAATTTTAATTCCCAATTTTTCATGTTGAATTATTTTATTTCATTTAAATAATTCCTCAATTATTATTCTCATGTAAATATAGATCCATTTCCCTCACATTAATCAATTAAAAGAATCATTGATCACACACGTTTTGCCGCCGAAATTATCATATGATTTTCCATGCCAAACATTTGTTTTTTGAATAATCATCCCAATAAATATTCAAGGGTGATCACCTAGATATACCTATTGAAATATAAAATAATTTTAAATGATATATGTGTAAAACTAATTCATATACATGATATAAAAATTATGGGTGTGTCAAAATAGTGCATAAATATATAGATTATTGTTTTTGTCCTATTAAACATCATGTCATCGATTAGGGAATAAACATAATCCACTATGAGACTTCATCCATCATGTTATGATGTATTGGAATATTTCCATGACCTATGATGATGATGTCATGATAAAAGTTTTCAGAACATTCCCTTATTTCCGTAAAATTATAACGGTATATCATTCCTTATGATTCATGAATGTGATTCTCTCCCCTCATATGTTACCGTTACAAGCATCTTGGCACCCATGTACTACATTAACATATGATGTTATTTGATTATTCCATTACTGGGTTTTATAGATCACACCATTCTTATATATGTCCCTATGTTATCCAGTGTATCTTTGACATAGAAATTAAAATTTATGAGCATCTGATGGAAATTTTCAATAATGACATTTTATCCATGTATAAATATGATGTTCTATATAACTAATTTATCAAATAATCTATGTTTCATGACATTTGGATTAAATAATGTTTAAAATTATGTTACAAATTATTAAATAATGTGTATTAAATACATGGCTTCTCATATAGTATATGGGTATGAAGAATCCATCACTAAAATATCAAGCTACACTAAAAATTGTATTTCTGGTCATAAAATAGAAAAATTAATATTTTTTTCTCAGGATTAAAGCCTATATATTGTAGTAAATTGGTTTCTAGTGAATTAAATATTAATGAGGAACATGTTTTATGATATGAGTATGTATAAATGAAATTTATTGGCAGGTAATGGGGAAGCATATTTTGAAGAAATATGAAGGTAATAAAATCATGTTTTCATTCTTTGATAAATGTATTAAAAATATTCTTTGGGAATTCATTTTTCTAACTATAATAAAGGGTATAAGTCATCATGATCACAATCAAAGATGTGTAAATAAATACTTTTTGACTACTTCATCAAATATTTGACTATCTAGAGATTTGTTGTCTTCTACATTACATATTTATTTATATTATGACAATGTAATTTTTTATTCAAGGTATAAAAATTCTGTAATTTGTTGACAAATTTATTAAAAAATAATATATTTCACCTCCATAAATCTTCAAATGAATTTTCGTTAAAAATAAAGTGGAAATATTAAGTTGTGTGGAAATTATAATAATCCACATTTTATTATATATAGAAGGGTTTTATCTATAATTAATGTAATTTTTTCTCTTTATAATGTTTAATGTTATTTATTATTTATTGGGTTTTTATTTATCATGATAAGATCGATTATAGAGATAAATATGTTTGTTCTCATAATGTTTTTCTATTTTTATATAACAATTAATTTAGACAATTGATAACTTATTAAGAAGCTAAGAAATTTACTAAATATAGAATGGAATGTTATCTTGAAAATATTGTTCATAAAAATGTATGTAACTCCTTGACCCGAGAAGCCCATAATCGGTGCATTATTTTAATAAGTTAGCATGATTACACAGAATCATGTCCCGAAACACCGATCGGTTTAGAAGTCTTAAAAAATAAATTACATTCATAAACATTATGTTACAATATGAAAATAAAACACAACATAAATGATCCTTTGATAACACCATTAATCCCCTAAATTAACACTGCTTATCAATCAAAATACCCTTCTTATAATACAAAGAAAATAAAATAGAAAAAATGGGTGAGCCTAGATGCTCAGTAAGGATAACAATATAACCTAAACATTCATAATTAATCCCAAACATTTAAGGAAGTGTATAAGACTAAAACATAATACTTTTAGACATAAACTTCGGCATAATACGGCCAATATAAATCAAATACGTCCATTTACATATTCACACAGATATTCTACTAGTCGAATAATTACATTCAATATCAAATAGCCAATTTCATAATGATGGAATGCATAATTTTGGACTTCATAACCACATAGTCAATGCCTTGTGTGAATACTACCAATAAGATTTTGTCAAGCCCTTATGCTAAGAAACTATTTTGTCTCATTAGACCTACCAATTCATCAAGGAGCTATAGAGGACTCCACCCATCACTTCCTATGTCTAATTCATTCTTCATATGAGAAGATTTAAGCATAACATAAACATTCATATTAAAACATACATATGAAATGTCAATAATTTATCCATAAACCATGAATTGTATAAAAATATCTCATCCACATTCAAACATATTACAAAGTCATAAATACAATATAAAAAATTTGTATCATAACAAATCAACCTCGATCAATAATAATATCCTGTAAAGGCTATAAACATAAGTGAAAATGATCAGTAAAAATCATTGAGATAAATATCCTTTTTTCATGAAATCATTTAAATGTCACATAATTTATAAATATAGACATTTAAAATATATGTTTGAATCAAAGTGTCCCATACCAATTTGAAAATTTTTATTGGAATTAACATTTTAAAACATTCATATCCATATAAATAATAACATAAAATAATTTTGAATACATGGACATTAATGAGAAAGGTTTAGAAGAATAAATCTTTAAAACAATAAAACTGATGTTCTATTAAAAGAGTCCCTTAATATGAATACCTTTGAAAACTCTTTTATGAATCATGGACATGAATAATAAATATATCCCATTTGATAGTCACATAAAAATAACCTCAAAGAATAAAGATATTTTCAAATTAACCCTTACCTTGCACGTTCCTTTAGTCAAGGGTACTTTTAACCTCCGATATAATGTCCATATTATGTTATTAAATTATACCGGAACCAAATTAATATTTATTATATCATAAATTATTTATGACATAATACTACCCATTTAATAATTATTTCCGTGTTAAATATACATTTCGGGTAATAATCACTTTCTTTATCGTACTTGTTTAAACATGTTATTCTTGATCGTATCATTTAGATCATGATTTATATAATTCCAGAACATAACAAAAGATCTATATATCATATATAGTTATAACATTAATATGTAGAATAGATAGATAATTGAAATGGAATGCAGCATTTAGGGAGAAAGTAGGTCGTACGTATGCATAAATGCTGTTTCCGTTTTCATATCATATTAAATGGAAGTAAGTGTATAAGATATATGTAAGTACATACATACATACATAAATATATATATATATATATATATTTATTTAGTGGCATTATTATGTCATATATTACATACTTATTAATAATAAATTTTTTCTAATCATCATTATATGGTGAATGAGGAAATTAATCTCATCGCGTCGTGGAGACGGTAAGCCGTACATACACACGATTGACGATGTCATTTCCATAATTATTAAAAGGTGTTGAATTGGATGTTGTATTATTTTTAAAGAAACAATAGAATGTTATTTTAATTATTTATATATATATTAATCATCATTATATCAATCCAAATAACATAGTGTTGAACAACAAATTACACCACGACATGGAGACGGTAAGCCGTACGTACGTACTCATGGTGACATTATTATTCATAGGACGGATTGAATAATGAATATGGTCATACTATATTTATAATAAAATCAATGTATTTATAATATACTGGATTTATTATTTTTGGAATGGAAATAACAGTGAAATAGAATGTGGAAGATGAAAAGAACTTTAAGCATGGTGGTGAAAGTATTACCTCTTCTTCGGGTGTTTCCTTTTGATTTGATCCAAAGGGCTCCTTAGGATGGATTTTTGATAAGATTAAGGACTATAGTTTTAAATGAGGGATGTTGAGAGGATATTTGGGCTGGGTTTGGCCAAGAAACATTTCTTTGGAGGATTTATTTTGGAGAAGGCGAAGTACACTTTCATTAGAGGGGTGAGGGTCACATTAGGAAACGATTAAAATATTAATTTATTATAAATTCAAATTCAGATTATAATGGCTCAAAATGAATTTATTTAGAGACTTAGGTGGTTATGATTCGAAATCCACTCAATCAATAGGTTTTAGACAAGTTTAGGTTACAATTTTAACCTTATCTTTTAGATTTAACTCATAGATAAATAGTTTAACTTTTATCATGTATTCTTGTATTCTTACATTATATGGTTAATAAAATTACACTAAAAATCCATAAGACCCTAAAATGTTTCATTAATGAAATATATAATATTATATAATTCCTTTGGAAGAACATAATGTTTTTTTCTGAATAATATATCAACCAATAACATATTGTTTGTTTTAAAAATTAATTTATGTACATTTTGACACTATTTGGTATTTTGTTTTTGTGAAAGTCATAAAAACTTTTTCACATTGAATAAAATTTATCTAGTCTACCCTAACATGTCATATTAACATTTAAAATTAGTGTTTGGCATAAAAACCTTAACATTATATTTATTTTAATATTTATAATGTAAACTATTGTAATATTTCATTAAGAATGTAATTACAGCATCATCATTGTGTAATAAAAAAATTCATTTATATAATCTATAAAAATTATAAATAAAATAAAATTATGTTGGAAATAATTTTATATTTATAATGAATATTTATAGTTTAATTTATCTTATATATAACCCTATATTAAAAATGGTTTCGTTAATAAATACTGAATTTAACGCTTTTAACTCTTCTTTAAATAAAATAATAACATATGTCCAAATCTAATACAACTGGAACTAAAGGATCATATTTTATTCCTAAGATTTGTTTTGTTCTAATTACACATATCCAATAAAATTAAGAAATGTTTTAGGTTAATTATAAAATCATTTTTACCTTTAATTACCCTATTTAATTTTAACCGTGATAAATAAAAGCCAAATGTTACCATTAACCAAATATTATTTTTATCTTATAGAACCAGATTTTACTTACTGACGTCAACCAAGTATCTTGGATTTTTGAAATTCAATTCAACGAAACTGTAAAATTTAGTTTTATGAAAATTTGTAAATGCTCCTAGACGGTTTGTAAAAGGCGGTCAGAAGTTCAATACACTTTTATATATTTAAACAATTATAAAATGTCTCAAATAAATTAAATTGAACATATATAGGTATTATGTATCTATTTTTACCAAAAAGTAATTTAAATAAAGTAACTAATCATATAAATAAAAAGTTGGTTTTAAACAATAATGCGTTGTTTTTCACTAATCATCAAAAATGGAATTTTTTTTAATAATACCATAAATTCATCGTAATAAAATTTGGATATTATCAATTAAAAAATGAATTCTATTTTTCCACATTCAAAAAATAGAATTTTCATTAATTAATTTAAAATTAATTCCAGTTGTCACAGCTAAAAAGCGGGTTTTTAAGAAGTAAAAACTATTAAACGATTGACATGTGTTTATGTCAATTTTAAATGTGTAATTACATGTAATGACCTACATTGTATAAAATGATAAAAATATAATATAATTATTCTTTAAAACCATTCAAATAAAATATTTAACACTAAAAATAATTTTGATTTTAAAAAATGTTTTCAATTAAAACATATTGTTTTTCACTATTTATAAAAGTATGAATGTTATCTAAAAAGATAAAAAATTTATTTAAACTAAATTATTATTTCATGCTTCTAAATAATAATTTTATTTCATTAAACTGAATATATAAAAGTGTATATATTGGTTTTAAAAATTGTTTGCCATTAAAAGGTGGTAAAATTTCATTTTTTGAAAAATACTACTTCTATCTGAAAAAAATGAATTTATTCTTATATTAAGTCTAAGAAACACAAAATATGGATGTCAAAATTATATATAGTATATAAGATTCACATTTCAATTCAAACTATTCATAACCACTTTTTATGACTAGTTTGGTAAGTTGTAGTGTGCTCGAACTCAGTATTGCATGTAGCACAAGCTATTGAATTACTTGGATGAGATAACATAATATGAAATCTTTGGGTTTGACATTCTCCCCTCCTTCAATAACTTGCGTCATCATAATTTAAAATTGTTCTTCAAAAATAAAAGATTAAAAATAAAAAACATACCTTTGTGGAAAACCCACATTGGAAATTGGGTTAATAAAATATAGTCTTAATAAGAGGGAAATGAAATGAAAAGGTCACTACCAAATTATGATATTGATTATGAGAACATTGGTGGAAATTAAGGACACATAATTATTCAAAAAACATAAATATATATTGTGAGTGATTGAGGTCATCAGTCACAATCAAGTGTAAAATTGAGGACCACAAACTCATCAATCTACGATGATTTAAAATATCGTTAGTTCAATAATACATAAGGTATTAGGATAACCCATTTTTGGTTTTAAGACACCTTACCTAAAGTTTAAATATTAATTTAATCATATAATAAGAGAAACAATATATACTAGATAAGTATAGTTTCATCCTAAAACAAATTCCTACCACAAACTGATCTTTCATTTCAAAAGATAACACAATTCAAAAAATATTTTATTTATCCTAATCGTTTAGGGTTAAAAAGACAATGAATTTATATTTCATTTTTAAGACTATTTTTATATTTCTTCATTATACAAACCAGGACATCATCTATGCTAGTGGTAGGTGATCCACCTTTTTCACCATTCGGTTGCGGGTTCAAGTCTCGTAGCCCTGATGGATGTGACGCGTTGTCGCTCGACCTCCGGGTTGTCATCTTGTTGACAATACAAAAATAATATCAAGAAATTATTTATCATTGATAATAGAATCCAATGTCGAACATAGTATTTTACAACTTTTAGACTTATCCAAAATACTTCTATCTAAACTCATAGTCCAAAATTTATAAGGAAGACAAGAACAATGAAGATCCTTTTTACCATGTAATAACATGTGAATACCTTCATCATGTATTCTTTTAAAACACTATAACACCATGAATTATCATAAAACCTTATTGATTACATTCATTCTACCTTATTTCTTATAGAATACTATATATACACCTTCTATCCAAAAATTTTGTAAACTCCAACAATGATGGAATATGCAAATCATTAATCTGTTTCAAGGTAGTGAATAATATCCAATATAATTTATCCAAATCAATCATATATTATTTCAAAATCACTACCACAGTATCAGAACCATATTATGGTTTATCTTTATCTCAACCATATATTTTCCAAAAAAAAATTAACCTACTATTGAGTCACTTTTTTGGTTCCAAATAGTCTCAAGTCCTTAATGAAATATTACTGCTGTACAATCCTTTTATACTCTATAATTATTATAAAAAGTACATCATTAAAACAATACTCAAATGACAGAACACATTAATAACAAAATTATAAATCTAATCATTCCTCTTCATCTTCGATAGTATCAAAACCTGGTTATTATCAGATAGACGCATTTGGGGTATACTCTGATGATATGGGCATTGCTTCACATAGTGTCCCAACTCCTTTCAGTTGAATCATTGTACATTTGAAACCTTTTTCTTAACCTTGCAATCATGTACATGGTGTAATTTTTCTCCACACTTATAAAAAACTCCAATTCCCTTCAATCAATTTCCAAGGTGATTCATTCCACAGTTATCAAAATTGGGAAATTCATTCATTCCCCTATTCCCTTTATCTAACTTTCTATCTTCTATAATTTTCTTCTCCTGGTTCCCTTTAAAGACATAAGACTCAAAGAATTATGTACAGATCTTATTAATACATGATAAAATTTATTCATATGATGAGAATACATGGGAGAATATTTCCCTTTTAAATTTTTGCCTAATACAATGAAAGATATGATCCTTCTTAGTCTTTCCATCATGCGTATTGCTTGAATTCTCATTCCTTCTAATAGTGGCCATTTTTAAACAATGAAATACACTATGTTAGTTTATGAATCACAATGATTAATTCCTAACATAAATTGAAAAGTTTATGCATATAATATATAATCCTAAAATTTTTTCTTTATGGAACTATTTAATCATAAATCCTTCATAATGGTTTATAATGAAAATGTGAATTATCCAAAGAATATCCCCCAGGAGTGTCGTAACCCAGAGAACAACAAGGATCATTGTCATGTACCAGGATACCCTATGTCAAGCCCGAAACTCCATGTTGGAGTTTTTAGTCCTAGGTACATCTTTGCTAAATCCACCTCTACCTTTTCGTATCCATACAGGGATATATTGCTTGTAAAATATAAAAAACCTATATATTACCAAAATTATAGGAAGTTCTTCTATTCTAATCTTCAAAGTCTATCCTAGGGTAATGTTCTCTCATAAGAGTTTATGTAAATATATTTCCATGTTTTTTATAAAAATATCATGATACCAACTATAACGCCTTGTCCCTAGAAGCCTAGAGTCGGTGAACTATTTTAATACATTGGCATGATTACAAAGAATCAAGTCCCAAAAGACTGATCAGGTTAGAATTCATAGAAAAGAGATTACATTCCTAAACATTACATTACACATTAGAAAATAAACCACAATATAAATGAACCTTTGATAATGACATTAATCCCCTAGTGTAACCCTTCTTATCAATCATAATACACTTCTTTGAATCCTGGGAAAATAAAACATAACAAAGTGGTGAGCTTAGATGCTCATTACGGATAAAAATATAGCGAAAACATTCCTAAATAAGAATAATAATTTAAGGAAATGTATGATACTAAAACATAAGCCTTTTAAACATAAAATTATATATAATATAGCCAATATAAGTTAAATAATTCCATTTACTTATTCACATGGATATTATACTAGTCGAATAACCACATGAAATGTCAAATAGAAAATTCTATGATGATGGAATGAATAATTCCAGACTTTATAACCACGGAATACAGTCCTTGTTACAAGACTACAAATAATATTTTGTCATTTCCCAATGCCAAGACACTAGTTTGCCTCATGAGACCTAACGATGCATCATGGAGCTATAGCGGGCTCAACCCGTCACCTACTAGTCTAATGCATTTCTCATATGAAAAGGATTAATCATAACATAAAAATTCGTATTAAAACATGAATACAAAATGTCAATAATTTATCTATAAACCATGAATATTATAAAAATAACACATATATAGTTAAAAATATCACAAAATCTTCAATAAAATATGGATTTTTTGTATCATAATAAATCAACATCGATCAAGAATATTATCCTGTAAAGAATGTGGACATAGTTGAAAATGATCAGTAAAAATATTTTAGAGAAATATCTCTTTTTCATGAAATCATTTAAATGTCACATAATTTATAAATGAAGTCATTTACAATATAGTTATTAATCAATGTGTCTTATTCCACTTTAAAACTTTTGAATGGAAATAACATTTTAACCAATTTATGTCCATATAATTAAATCCTTAAAACAATTTTGGAAACCTGGACATTAATGGGAAAGGTTTAGAAGAATAAATCATTAAAACATTTAAAATTATTTTTTAGAAAATTACCTTAAAAATAATACCTTTTAAAACGCTTTTATGAAATAGGGATATGGATACTAAATATGTCCCAGTAGAGTCTCACGTAAAACAACCTCTGATAATAATGGGATTGTGAAATTAACCCTTAGCTTGCACTTTACTTTGGTCGAGGGTATGTTTAACCTCATGTGTAATGAACATAGTATGTTATAATGTTATACCATAACAATATTCATATTTATTATATCATACATGATTCATCTATGACTTCATACTACCCATTGAATTATGATTTCCTTGTAAAATTTACATCTCGGTAATAATCACATTCTTTATCATATGTGTTTTACCTTGTAATTCTTGATCGTATAATTTAGCTCATGATTTACATACATTCCTAATATAACACATGATTGATATATCATATATATTTAGAATTTAAATATGTATAGTAGATATATATATGAAATGGAAAACACCATTTATAGAGTTGGTAGGCCTTACATATGTATAAACGGTGTTTCTGTTTTCATCTCTTATTGAATGGAAGTAAGTGAATATTATATAAGTAAGTAAATATATATATATATATATATTCATTGGAACTATTATGTCATATATTACATAATTATTAACAATATATTTTTTTTAATCATCGTTGAATGGTGAATGTGGATATGAATCACATCGCGTCTTGGAGACGGTAAGCCGTACGTACACACAAGTGATGATGTCATTTCCTCAATTACTAAAAGGTGTAGATTTGGATGGTATATTAACATTAAAGAGACATTATATTGTTAATTTTATTATTTATATACCTATTACTCATCATTATATCCATCCAAATAACTTAGTGTGGAATAAAAAATTACACCACAACGTGGAGATGGTAAGTCGTACGTACGCACACATGGTGACATTGTAATTCATTGGATGGATAGAATAATGAATATGGTTGTACCATATTTATAGTAACATATAATTATGTATAAATTATAGGATTTATTTTTTTGTTATGGAAATAAAAAAGAATGAGAATGTTGAAGAAGAAAACAACTTGAAAGAGGTCGGTGAAATAATTACCTCTTCTTCGGGTGTTTCCTTTTGAGTTGATCAGAGGGGCTCCTCAGAATTTTATTATGATCAATTTAAGGACTACAATATTATGTGAGGGATTTTTTGGGATATTTGGGAAGGTTTTGGCTGTGAAAAATTGATATGGAGATGTGATTTTGAGAGAAGGGAAAGTGTCCTTTTATAAGAGGGGTGATGGTCACTTTAGAAAAAGATAAAAATATTAATTTATTATACAATCATATTCTGTTTATAATGTTTCCAAATGAATTTATTTTGATCCTCAGGTGGTCATGAGGCGCAATCCACTCAACCAATAGGTTTTAGACATGTTTAGGTTACCATTTTTACATTATCTTTTAGATTTAACCCTTATTAAAATAATTTAACTTTTACCGTGTCTTCTGGTATTCTTACACTATATGGTTAATAACATTAGTCTAAACTTCCAACAGAACGCCAATTAGTTAATTAATGAAATATAGAAAATTATTAAATCCCTTTTTCTGAACCATATATTTTTGGTAATATCATATCAACCAATAATATAGTATTTGTTTTAAAAATTAATTTAGGTCATTTTTGACACTATTTGGAGTTTTGTTTTTGTGAAAGTATTAAAAACCTTATCACTTCAAATAAAATATATCTAATCAACCAAAAAATTCCATATTTACCTAGAAAATTTTTGGATGGCTTCAAAACATTTAAATACTATTTATTTTTATATTTATAATATAAACTATTTTAATATTTCATTAAGAATGTAATTTCTGCATCATCATCGTGTCATAAATAAATTTAACTATTTAATCTCCAAAAATTAAAAATAAAATTACATTATGTAAGAAATCGTTTTATCTTTATAATGAATATTTATTTTCGATTTTATCTTATGTATAAACCTATATAAAAAATCGTTTATTTAATAAAAATTGAATTTAACACTTTTAACTCAACTTTAAATAAGATAACAATAAATATTCTAATCTAATATATATCTACCTAACTGATCATAATTTATTTTTAAGGGTTTTTTATTAAATTTAAAATTATCCAATAGAATTAGGAAATGTGTTAGGGTAATTGTAATATAATTTTTAACTTTAATTACCCAATTTAATTTTAACCGTGGTAAATAAAACACAAAATTTACTATTCAACAAAAATTATTTTCATCTTATTAAACCACATTTTTTTATTGATTTCAACCATGTGTCTCAGATTTTTTTAAATTCAACTCATAGAAGTGGTAAAATTTATATTTATGAAAATTTGCAAATACTCCTAGAAGGAGGGTAAAAGACAATCAGATGTTCAATAAAATTTTATATATCTAATCTTATTATTAAATGACTCTAATGAATACCATTGAACATAAATAGGTATTATTTATCTATTTTGACCAAAAATAACTTAAAATAAAATATCTAATTATTTAAATAAAAATTCGGTTTTAAACAACAACAGATTGTTCTTTACTAATCATCAAAAATTGAAACTTTTCAGAATAATACCATAAACTCACCCAAAGATAATTTTGATATTTATAATTCAAAAATGAATTATATTTTACCAACTTCAAAACATAAAAATTTAATTAATTAATTTTAAATTAATTCATGTTGTCAAAAGAAAAAAAATCGATTTTTAAAAATATAAAACAATCAGAATATTGATATGTGTTTATGTAAAATAAAAATGTGAAATTAAATATAACGACCTAAATTGTTTTAAATTCTAAAAATAAAATCTAATTATACTTAAAACCATTAAAATTCATAATTTAACACTATAAACAATTTCTATTAAAAAAGTTTTTTTTAATTAAAACATAGTATTTTTCACTCTTCGTCAAAATATGAAATTTATCAGAAAAGTACCCAAAATTAATCCAAAGTTTATTTATGTCCCACTTTTAAAAAAGAATTTAATTTCAATAAATTTAATATATAAGAGCATAAATTATCAATTTTAAAAATTGGGTTCTCCATTAAAATGTGGTAAAATTTTATTTTTTGAAAAATACATATTTTATATGAAAAAATGAATTCGCTCTTATATTATGTCTAAAAACACATAATATGGATGTTAAAATTATATATAGTATATAAGATTAAAAATTCATTTAATATTATTCATAACCGCTTTATGAACAGCTTGTTTGGAAAGTTGTGGTGCGCTAGCACTCGGTGTTGAGTGTAGCATAAGCTATTGAATTACTTTAATGAGATAACGTACTATGAAATATTGGGGTGTTACAATGTAACTGTTTAAATTGGTTTTATTAATATAGAAAATGAGTGTCATGAAATATGTCTTGATGATCTTCTTAGTATTATACCCGGTCAGGATATTGAAATTTAAAATCACATAATGCCAGATGCTAATCTAATATCAAAACCTTCTTATCTAATGGCTCAAATAGAAATTTTGAAATTGCTAATGCAGTTAATGTAGTTTCTTAATGATGGTTTTATTAATCCCAGGACATATCCACAAGGTGGTCATGTTTTTTTAGAAATAATGACGGTTCGATGAAAATGTGAATTTTTTATAATGTGATGAAAAAATAACGACTAATAAAAAAATAAGTATTTCCTAATATTGAAAATTTTTAAGGAGCTATAGATAGCTCATTATTTTTTAATACTGTTCATAGATCTATGTATGATTAGATAAAAGTGAATTATGATGACATTATGAAGATGAAAATTCATTCTAGGTATACGTATTATAAGTTAATATCTATACCCTTTAGTTTAAACTATTCTCTAGTTGTATTTATAGATCATATAGATATTTTTTCTATAACATCATGGAAAATTTTGTCGCTATTTTAATTGTTGATATTTTGGTATATTCAAAAATATATATGGATCATGGAAATCCCTAATAAGTATTCTACCAACATTAAAATAATTTAATATAGTTGATGAGAATTGTAGTTGCAACATATCTTTTTTCATTTAATATATTATATATTAAGATGAAATAATTTTCTTTCTAGAAAAAACTAAAGTGGTTAAATAGTTACCATGACCTATAAATATCATTAATATTCATAGTTTTTTGATTAATGGGTTACTACTAATGGTCTATTGAAATTTTTATTAGTTATTTTGCACACTATGTTACTTAAAAAAGGATTTAAATTCATTTAGATCCATGAGTCTGATGAATGTTTCTAAGAATTAAATAGAATATTAGTAAAATATTTGTTTTGGGGATTCCCATCCATATTTGGTGATATTTTTATCTACAATTATGATTCTTTGAAGTGAATTGGTTTTTTATAATGTGGAAATATTAGGCAACTTGCTATGCTTGATGTAAATTATTACCAAATTGGATAAATTATTGTAGAAATGACCTAAATCTAGCTTATGTTTTTTCTTTTAAAAACTACATACATAAATTATTTAATTTAATGATTAAAATATATGTAGATAATAAAATAGTGATGTAAATGTTTTCTATAAATGTGTGAGACAAGAGACATTGAAGATTAATAGAAATAATTGATAATTATGAATGGACGATACATTTCTATCTTGGAAATGACAGTAGAGGAGATGATACATTTTTTCAGAATGATAATTAACTACAAATTATTCTTGGCATAGAACACTATCCTTTGTAAAATGGTCTGATGGATATTTGTTTAGAAATTATTCATCTATGATTTTTTTTCTATTAGGTATCATTGAATTATAATTTTTTATATTTAATTAAGAAAACATAGAAGGAAAATCATATTTTAAGGGAAAAGGTACAATTAGTCAAGAAATAGAAGTTACCTCACTTTTACATTGACAAACAAGGTGTTTTAAAATTCAATAAAAGTCTATGTGTTCATTTTGATTTCTAATTGAAGAAATAATTATAGAGTGAAAATCATTGTTCTAATTTTTATTTTCATATTGACGAAACAATGATGTATAGTGACCTTTATGATCCTTTTTGGTGTGATATAATAGAGAAAGATAGTGATACCATTAATATGAATTTTTTTATTTGTAAACATTTTAAAGTGGAATAAAAATTATCAAAGGGGACACATCATCCATTTCATTTACAAATATTGAAATGGAAGAATATATCAAAGGATATTATGGTTGTATTACCAATTAAACTTTTGAGATAATAAAGGGGTATGTTATATTTTTTCATTTAACTAGATCTATGAATTTCTATTATATTAAAGATAATATGTATTTGGGTAATCATTCAAGAATTTATGTTAAATGGATAAAAAGGTTACATAGAGTCCCTATTTATGTTGTATATGATCTCGATCTAATATTTACCTATAATATTTAAAAAACAATACATAATTTGCTAGAAACTAAATAAAAATTTCATATATCCGTTATTTCAAAATATGGTGGAAAATCACATTGATCTATTCATACTTTGGAAGTAATGAGTCAATATTATTTAATATGTTACTACCTAAATTGGAATCAATGTTAATTATAATATTAAATTTATTTTATTAACATTTTTCATTCTAGTATATTGATTTGATGATTTTAAGAATTTCATAGAAATGGGGACAAACTCCAGCTTGTTAGGTTTAATCTTGTGAAGGAAAATTATTGGGAACTAAAATTTTAAAATAAATGGTTGATAAGGGGAAAATTATTGAAAAACAATTATTAGCACATATCAGAGATGGAATAAAATTTACATTGATAATTAGAGGAGAGATATTTTATTCTGGGTAAGAGACCATGTTTTTTAACATTTATCTATGGAAAAGTATTATTCATTTTTTTAATAATGTATATTAATGTACATATTTCATTAGGGTGTATGATATTATATAGAATATTGGACGAGTTCTTTATTGAGTGGAAAATCATCCTATTTTTATCGTAGGTACATGATTTGTTTCATGTTTGATTAAATAAATATGTATGGATGAATATCATGTTGGATCCATGAGGTAGTGTAGTTGGAAGATAATATTTTATAAATGCAATATAAAATTCATATTCCTGATCATGATGATCAATTTTTGTGGAATATGTTGATTCATCATGTTATGGGTTTTTAGAGAAAACTATATTGTTGAATATGTAACATGTGAATCTAAAAATGCTATGATGGAAATATATCCCCCTACGGTTAGGTAATGAAAAAAAATTGAAATGTGAAAATTTTAGTAAAGGGGATAAATGTAGCATCTTACATCTGTTTTAAAATAGATAAACATTATCCGGTATTAGTAATAATAAAATGTATTATATATACATATATTCATCATAACAATATTAAGTATTTCCTTTTTTAAAAATGAAATAGTTTTATTATTACAAAATTTGTTCCATGTATTAATCAGTTTAAATTTAATAGATTAATTTTCATATTTTGAAATTTTAATTTTAGTAAATTAAATAATTTTTTATCCAATTAATTAATTTTTTTTTACATATTTGTTTAGTTTTCTTTGAAGATATTTATTTTTCTGTGTTTAATAAAAAATAAATTTTTTTAAGAAAATCTTATTTTCTATACTTGTATTTTTATAAAATAAATTTTTGGATTGAATTTCAAATATCATTAGTTCATTTTCCTTTAAAATAATACATTAAATTTAATTGGAACCAAATATAATACTTTAATTTAGTAAAAAACAATTTTGACACATTAAAGAATTTTCATTGGAAAACCTTGTAATTTTTTGTTTTATGAGTTATTTTAAAAAATATTTCTTCAATTTTTTGAAATTGAAATTGATAAAATGTAATATATATTTTCAATTATATGTTCCAAATTCTTAAATGGGGACTACTTCGTTATAGGTCCTTAGGAATAACAACTTTGGTAAAAATTAATTATTGTGGTAAGAGTTAAACAGGTCAAAAAGGTTATGACTAAAATGAAAATGGTTAAAATGACATTAAAACATGTCTAAATCATATTTAATAGTCACATTTATACACCATAAAATAACATATTCAAAAAATCAACAATTTTAGATCCATATTGATTGAGTAATGAATTAATATACATTAATCTTTTAAAAAATTCCTTGTGTGTCATTTCCTTAATTTATAAAGGGGAAAATATCTTGTCACATCTATACACATAAAGAACCTATTATCATAGACCATACCAACCCAAAACCATTAATAAAATATATTGGCATGACTAAGAGGTCATACAATGTTCATAATACTATACTAGTAAGGTAATAGATATCAAGCTACGGAGGATGTCCGATGAATATGTATAGTTCCTAAATGAGTGGTTTCATTTTATTTCTATTTTTATCTAAATTAAATATATATAATAATAATTGAAAATATTATAAAATATTTATCTCCCATATACTATAATGTTATTATGAAAAATTAAAAATTTCTCATGTTCATCTACTAAAACAGTCAACTCATTACATGATGTATTCCATTTTTGTAACCAAATTGGGGGATCATAGAAGTTTACGATGACTATAATTGAGGTTGTATTATTGTTTAAAAATTTAAAATAATAAAAATACCACATATGTCAAAAAGATCAGTCATAGAGGTCACCTGATTATTATAGTGTATAAATTAGAACTAGATATTATCTAATATATCAATGTTGTTATAGATATTGGAGATAGTCTGATAAAACTATTATTATAAATATACATAAAAACAACAATATATTATAAAATATCATTGGAAAAGTAATGTTTTATAAAAAATAATAGAAAATATTATTACCGTAATGATAACTTTCAATCTTTATCGACTCTATAATATCATTACCAATAAAAGAAATATTTTCTATCAGAGTATAAGTTTGATTATTAATATGGAAAACATAGTTGAAAACAACTATCATTTTGTTTATAAAACAGAGAAACATCATAATATTTGACTCTATTGACACCATTTTGATTATTGCAACTAATTAAAAGAGAAACAGGATAATATTTTGCAATCTCATAATAATAATAAAGTGTAATATATGATTATCAAGAGATTTATGGGTATCTTCTACACCCTTTAACAGTATTAAGAATACCTTTATCCAAAAGGATACTAACAATTCATCTGATATAATATGTGAAACATTATATATTTTATAAATTTTATAAAATAATGATACTTTTTTCATTGAATTCTCAAAACTCAGAAGCTTTTATGAATGATTTTGGGTTGGGATATACATTTTTCCTTCTAAGGGTACATAAACAAGATCATCAACATTATTATACATAAGGTTACAACTGTGACTAGGAAAAGTAAAAACATATTCTTCCTTATCATATTCTAAAAGAAAATCTACTGATGAGTTAAATTCTCTTTCAATCTACTTGTTATTTTTTTCAAAATGCCCCTTTTTAGAAGAAATTATTTTCCATCCTTGAAAATTAATAATCTTATTATATAGAGATTTATTATTTTCAAATGAGTCACTCTTTCTCTAAAAAAATCTCTTTAGAAAATATTCAAATGTGTCCATTTGAATTAGTCAGGTACTAAAGTTCATAATGAGATTCTTTATCATGTGAATGCCATAAGAAATTATACTGAGATTGAAATTAGGTAGTGAGATGCAATAATAAAATCACTCAAAACAGATATGGGACATGGGGTGAGCCACCCATATATTTCTAAAAAGGTGATCATTCAACTTTAATAAATTTTAACACTATATATTAAGACCACCTTTTTATCTAAATACTGAGATTTTATTAATTAATGAATTTGAAAATTATTATAAACTATTAATTTTTTAAGGAAAATATATTATCAGATTAAACATTGGTCTCATTATAGAAACTTTTACCTTTGTAACCAAATAATGTTAATAAAACAAATGTAAAATGTAAAAAACATCATAAATAAACTAATTAAATGGATATAAACAAAAATTGAAATATTGGAGGGGTAAATTTCAATGTAAAAATGTTTTCATAGTATAAATAACCTATTGACTGAAAACTAATTTTTTTTATTATAATTAGTCCCCTCTTAAGGGATGAGGGGGAACCAAACACTAATTCAGTGAGTAAAGACAATAAACCAAGCTCTAAATACCCAGAAGCCAAAAAAACTAGATCAAGCACCAAAGGAAAATCTCTCCCCCTCAAAAACCACATTACGATCAGTTTCCACTATTCCAACGCTTCACGAAAAGCTATCATGTACAAAGACAGGCCAGTACTAATGGATAAGACCATACCCTCACAAACATCCAAAACTGAATCACACAAGCCTTGTGAAAAAGTGTATCTCTAGTACTCATCTAGGGATGTCTCTACAGATAATCTGGAATCATGAACCCTTAAACTATAGACCACAACCCAAACAACAATACAACTTCAAGAGATTCATAAAAAAGAAAGCAGTAAATACCCAAATCACAACCATGATAATCACAACATATATCATATGAAAAAAATATGAAAAATAAATGATCTATGAAACATCACCATAAGATTGGCCTCCTGAATTACAACAATTCTAGATAGATGTTACAACACAAATCATACCGAGCCAACACCAAATCCCATAGCCACATACAATCCCAATGAAGAAGACGAAAATGAATCATCAATGAACTCAAAGCACCACAAAACTTTGTGATGAACCCAAAACACAAAAAAACATGATAATATGATTATGATGTTTTTCCTAGAACTGATCGAACTGACGAGCACTTCCATGGTGTATAATGCCGGACAAAGCGACCATCATTACAAACTAGTATTATGCTCGTGGATCATGAATAGACAGTGTCGTATAAGCCCATAGAACGAATTCAATAGCATCACATCAAGAGGGATGAGCCAAAAACACATCATGGAGAGCACTAGAATTATCTGCAATAAATCATCCATGGGGGAGATGTAGGAGGAAGCGAGGGAAACCTTAGCACGAAAATCCCCTTATGGACCATTCTGAACCCTTATACCCATAAATAACATATTCCATTGGTTATTTTTTGTAATAGTAATTGATTATGATAATTTTTAAAAAAACATTATTGGTAGAAAACATTTAATCAAATTATGATTCCAAAAAACATTGTATAAAATATTTATTTGGAAAATTCTATTAAGAATTATAATTAATAAAAATAATGTAAAAAATTTTAATTTGAAAATATTAATAAAATTGTTAACTCTAATAAATTTAAATAATAAAAATTAAAAAAAATTGGAAACAAATTATTTTGGGAAAAAAGTTTTTATTACATAATGTGTTTTATAAAGCTGATTGTATTTAGGAATAAAAATATCATGCACACCCCATTTTAGTAAAAGATCATTAATATAATGAAATTTTTCAACATAAAGTAGATATGAACAATTAATTGATATTAATAATTAATATATTTTGTTTAATATATTCAACTATATCAGAACTATGAGGTTTATTAAAAATATCGGAATTTTATTCTTTCCATCCAATGAACTGTAAAATGATATCTCTTTTTAGTGTGTATGCTAAAAGGAAATGGTGTCTTATATCTACAGATTTATCTCATGAGAGAGGATATGCATTTTTTTAAATTAGGAAATGTAACTTGTGTTATCACAAAATATATGAGTTTTAGTAATACGCTTTCTATAGTTAGTGAGGGAGTGTTGCATCCTCAAAACATGAGAAATACAACTTCCACATACTACATATTCATATTTTGTAGTGGAAGATGATATTGAGTGATTTTTTTTACAAAACCAAGAAAAAAAATATTATACTATGAAATGTATTTTTATTAAAGTAATTTTCATACCCATTCTACATCCACCAAATCCATCCTATTAAAATAATTCTCAACTCAAATGAATTTGCAAAATAATAAAACATTAATAAAACCATATTTTCCTTAAGGTAATAAAAAATTCGTTCAAGTTCATTAGGATAAGAATTATATTTATTTTTATTATATATTTAATATAATCATATTGAAAAATTAAATCTATATGAATAGTTATTAAATGATGTAAACTTCCTATCATACCTCAAATGATATTTTAGATAAATGGTTTCCCATTATCATTAATGCCTAAATTATTTGAGGTTTTTATTGGATTCTAATAATTTTAGTTAAATCATTCTCAAATTTTGTAAGAATACATTTTATATACTTATCTTGATATATAAATCTTCGTGTATGATATTTTGAAATTTTAAAAACTCGGAAGGTATGTTAACACACCCATCATATTTGTTTCAAAATAAGATTTAATATGATCTTAAAAGTAATATGTTAATGATTTTTGAGTTGATCCAAATATAATTCAATCATCAAATATTTGAAGAATCATTATTTTAAATTTATCTTATTTTATAAAACGTTTTTGATATTAAAGTCTCTTAGTATTTTCTTTAAAAGAACAATAGTTTACCAATCATTTAATGAAAAATTTAACATCTCTCATGTGTACAAACATAAAACCTCCGCAAGAACTGATGTATTTTAGTTTTCACAACTTCCTCAGTTAACATGTATGTGAAGGTGTATTTATATAATTATTTTCATATTTATTATATAATTATAATAATAGAAATATATAATAATGGATACCTTCATTCCCATATGTTCTTTTAAAGGTGGGAATGTTTCTCAAGCATTTGTATGTACGAACACCTCCACAATAATAACATAATTTGGTTTTCAGAACCACCTTACATGGATGGTTTTGAAATGATAAATAATGTACAAAAATGATAAATATAAAATGTATAATATTATTTAAATGACACAATCACATTATTTTTAACGAATGTCAACCTACCAAATCTGTATTTGACTTATAAGCCAAATATTCTCAAAACATCTAATATGAACTTAATCGATTACTTAATTATATATAATATTGAATAAAGAGAATCAAAAGGAATAATAAACATGGAAATGGTTATTAAACATGTAAATAATTACAATGAATTTATTATTCCTGACTATAAATAAATTACGTGACAATATTGAATCAGGGTATGTGACACTTTATCTTAAAACAAAATTTAAATGTTTTTATATACTTTTTGAAAACATTTTTGTTCAATATTAATATTCGTAAAATTATTTATTATATTTATTTATTTTAAGAAAGATAATTATATTTTATATTTTATGTCTATTTATATTTCCTTTCAAATTTTTAAATAGTAATATTTTTTTGTATTTTAATCAAAAAAATTGACCTTGTATACAAAAAAGACTAAAGTAATTTTCTATTTTGACGTAATAAACATTAATGGAGTTTCACATTGAAACAAAATATTTGAAATTATTATTCATTTACACGAGTCTATGTTTTATTCAATTAAAAAACATACATTCCTTTTTAGTGATATTATAGTTTTTAAAACTTTGTTTTAAAGGAATGAGATTTATAAATTTATAAAAATGATTTTTCAGATGGGTTAAAAAGAATATTTTTTTGTCTTGATGAGGGAAATTTTGGATTTTAAGATTTTTATGTACACTATACTCATTGTAAATTATTTATGATTATTTTAATGCTTGATATATCCCTCCAAATCATTTTGTAATGATTTTGTTCTATAAATCATTATATAGGAATTAACTGAGTAGGTTATTCGATTTGTAATAGTTCTTTAATAAGATATTGAAATGGATTTATTATGATAATTCCCTAATAACCCTAAATAAATTTACTCTATGATATAATGATTTTTCATAGAAATATTTTGATTTCATAAGTTAAGATAATTATTATTTGTAATGGAATGATTTTTCATAATTAAGGGTAAAAAATGAAGGTTTTGAAGAAAATGTATTCCATTGATTTAATGTTTTCTATGAAATGATCATGATTTTTATTTTTACTATTTTTTTTCTTGTGATGTTATTTTTCAATGAAACATGGTCATTAAAAATTATTTCTTGTGAACGTAATTGATTATTTGAGATAAATGTTTATTTTGTTAAAGGGAAATATTCTTATATGATCTCATGGTTTTCAAGTGGACCAACATTGTTCTTTTATTCATTTTTTATATATCTTATTGTTATTTTTATCATCCCATGTTTTCAAATGATTTTCATATATATATATATATATAATGAATTATTAGGATCAATGATAATGTAATGTTGAAAATTCATAAGATTTTTCATGAAAAGAAAATATATTCCATTTAAAATATATCATATTACTGAAAAAATTGATATGAAGTGGAAGTGTCCAATTTATAATTTATTGGTTAATTATTATAGATTTATAAAATAATTCAATAAACATTAACCAAAAAATTAATTAGATGAATTAATAAAATTAATTCTTGATTCAAATCATTGGATTATGTAATATTTCAATTTCGAGACCTTATTTCACAATCCGGCACACTATAGCTGATCCAAAATTATAACTCTTTCCCCATAATTATATCATGAGATATAAACCATTAATAATTAATTAGAGTTATATATTGGACAAAACCCATAAAATTATGAGAAATCATACTTATGAGTTTCACATGAAATCAATCATACATTATATCATTAAAAATCAATGAAAAGAAAATTGGTTTCATAACATAAATAATATTTTATATATTGAATAAAAGAACATAATCAATGGATTCAATATCAAAATTAAGAATATATTGAAGTAACATTGAATATGATCATAAATATTACTCCATAAGATATATACCATTTAGAGACAATGAGAAGAAATTTAGCAATGTCATAATAAATATTTTAGAAAATATTTTTACCATTTTTGAAAAAAATAAATGTTAAGCATTTATTTTTAAATGATTTTTATTAAATAATAATTTTTAAAATATTTAATTTTTCAAAATTTGAAACGAATAAATTTTATGTAAATAATGGTGGTCATTAAGATTCAAAATTGATGAAAATGAAATGAAAATATATTTTAAATATTTTTTCATAGGTTTAGTGAAAAAAAGACATCGATGAAAATTTATTAAATATAATTTGAAAAAGAGGAAAAGGAAAATATAAAGATAAAAAATTATGATCCACATTGATATTTCAAAATAAGGGAGGAAAAAAATTAGAACAGAATAATATAAAAAAATTAAGGGAAATAGCCATGATAAATATGGAGAATAATCCTTAACAGTTCAATTTTTTAATAAAGAAGTTAATCCATAAAAGAATAATATAATGAAAATAAATTAATTTCAATATATAATTAAAAATTAATAATATCATAAAATTTAATTTTATAATTATATGAACATATAATAGCATATTCAAAGAGGAAAGAATGTGTGTTAAAGAAAGAATATTATGCTAAGAAAAACCCTTACCCTGTATTCTGTCTGGAATAGATGACCTATAATTTTATGTATTATAATCATAAAATAATTTAAAATTTTTTTCAGAAAAATATTAATAATTTTTAAACTTTATATTAATAGTTCACATCAGATTATAACAATGTTATTACTTATTTTTAGTTAATTCTGATCACCAGTTGTTAGTTCTTTTAATAATATCTTATTTGTTTCATAACTATTGTTTTATTTATCATTAAATGTTCATTTATTCATTATTTTTATAAGTTAAAAGTTAATGTAATATAATTTACAAAATTTGTCAAGAATTTTGTTTTAAATCCATAGGAGTTTCATGTTCAGTTCTCTCAGATGAAATCCATAACATGCATGTTTCTGTAATAATTTCATTCAAATAAAAAGTTGTATATTAATAGAGAGTGGGATAATAATATTTTAATTATAGAACTAATAATAAATCAAAAAATAATCATAATAATTTTAAATTAAAGAAAACATTTTCCACAATCATTCATGAGATAATCATTATAATGTTGTTCATGAGGGTGGTTTAACCTACCCAAATAAGAACTCAATATAAAAAATGAATGTGTATGAATGTAGAGATATATTATGGTATAATAATTTTCATAGAATCATAATGATTCCAATTTAAAAGAAATTGATATGTTAATGAGGGTTTTTAATTGGTTATGTAAGAAATTGTACAAAAAGAAAAGAAGAAGAAGTCAATACATACAGTGATGAAATCACTCCTTCATATGATAAATTTCCTAGGAATGGAGGACATAGGCCTCCATATGGATACCAGAGGCATAAAAAAAATGGGAGAGAAATATAATTAATGAAAAATAGGTTGGTATTAAATATTTTTTATAATAAAAATAGTTGGTTATCTTATGTATAGGTTATATCATTTTATAGGTAATAATGACGGACATTTCCAAAGAGACTAAAGATTGGTTAACTGTAAATAAAAAATCACATAGGATTTATGTGAGTTAGGGAGACATATTTTTATTAAACATTTGGTATAGACTATAACAAATAAAAAAGGTATTATATATTTTTTACTTTTATTTTATAATATTCCATTCACTTCAAGTAACCCAATTTTTCTTTGTTAAAATATATATCATGGTAATTATTTTTTACTAAAAATATAAGAGGATATTTTAAAAAAATTTTTTGACATGATGACTCAAAATTTTCACCCCATTTAATCTATTGAAATTTATCTATATGTGAAAATTAGTTTTAAAAGTAAAATATATGATTTATAGAAATAATTGTTTTTTTAGAAAAATTACTTCTTAGAAATTTAGAGGTCTTACTCATATTTCATATTAATTACTAATTAAAAGAGTATATTTATTTAAATTTAAATATATAATTAAATTCATAATTTTAAAGTGAATATCTTAATTCATTTTATCTTGGAAAAAATCTCATTCCTCTAGTTTTAATTTTAAATTTTACAATATACATTATTCCTCATGATATTCATTATTATGCTAGGTTTAGTTCAACAAATAGATATTTTCAAGAGTGTTGAAGGTCTAGGAAATTTCCTAGTTTTAAGGATATAATTTTCTTCTATTTTTCATATTTTAATTATGCACTTTTAAATTCATAATTTTAAAGTGAATATTTCATTTCATTTTATCTTAGAAAAAATCGCATTCCTCTAGTTTTCATTTTAAATTTTACAATATACATTATTCCTCATGATATTCATTATTATTCTAGGTTTAGTTCTACAAGTATATATTTTCAAGAGTGTAGAAGGTCTAGGAAATTTCCTAGTTTTAAGGATATAATTTTCTTCTACTTTTCATATTTTAATTATGCACATTTAATATATTTAATAATCTACATATAAAATATACTATTTTATGTACTACTATTTTAATGTTTCACTTTTAATATATAATGAGTTCTAATTTGATTAATATTTTTAATGAATCATTTAATAATCATTATTTTTCCACTTTATAGAATAAAAAAGACATATTGTAGAATTATAGATATGTATACCAAGGAAATACAATCCTTAGATAATAGAACCTATATAAATTATGATTGTCCTAAATAATATATTCCTTTAACCGGAAATATGTAAAACTGTCTATTAAAGAATACCGATCATGGTTCACATATGTTGTTTACTGTACACCAAGATTGGTAGGTAGTTAATCTGTAAAGGATTCAAAGTTTGAGTCCAGTTTCTACTAGATATTTACTTAATAGTTATAATGTTTTTATTTAAAATTACATATACATGGTGAATAAAGATAATGGTTCAAGTGATCATCCTTTTATAGAACATTAGTATATGAGAATATGTTTACTATCCAAAACTACATGGTAACACCAGTGATGCAAATAAACACATAAAATTGGAAATTCTTTTTTGATAGATGAGAAATAGAAAACTAACATATGAGTCAACTTCTTTTATACCTTATGGAAACAACCTTGTGGGTTAATTATAATGTATCTTTTTAAAAAACACTAAGATGGAATGTATAAAAACAGCTCATAAGAGTCACAAATGTTTTTAGAAGGGTTATATAAAAAATTTATTATATTATCCTCCAAAGCCTATGAGTGGTTATATTTTTAATCTAACTCAATGATATCACACCCAACTAGGAAGATCCCTTAAGATAATTTCCCACACCTAGAATTGAATTAATTTAGTTGATTCCATTTACAACTCGAGAGTCTAATAAAAACTATCTCAAAATAAGAGGAAACAACCACTTAAGAAATCTTCTACAAAAATATTTTGGGGATAATCACCTTATAAATAATAAATAACCAGGTTCCTAAATGATTCATGGTATTATTCTTCTCAATTAAATTTAAAATAATGTTTTGTAAAAAAATATAACCGCCTATTATTTTATTTCTTCTCATGTGGTGAGTCAAACTGTTTACATGTCAAAATGGTATAACTTGACTAGATCATTAAGAAACATCTCATACAATGAATATTTCGGGGAATTCTGGGTGAAATATGTTCTATTAAAATGGACGTGGTTTTTTTGTTGGAATTCACACTCTTAAATATGGATATCATTAACTTAATATTGTGGATGGATTGGATATTATAATTCAATGATTATATATAATACTATGATCACTGGTTTTTTTATCACATATCATAATCGTGTTTTTCATATATTAAATGGGGAATAAGGCATGGATGTTGGAAGATCAAGGATTTTAACAAAAACATAGAGAACCATATTTTATCAATTGGGAGGAGTATCCTAGGGGCCGTAGATGTGATAATGATTTATTGTATATTAGATTCATTATATAAAAATCCCAATGACTTCCTAAAAATTTTCTCTATATTTCCACTTGAATGGAATGTTAGATTCACTGTTGACATATATACAAGGCTAAAAATCCAATTTTATTTCCATCATACCGAATAATACCTACAGTATTACATAATTTGGAGGTCCAACAAAAAGTTTTCTAAATTATTGGTTTTATAATACTGAGTACAATTCCATGGTCCAATATTATAATACAAATAATGAATATTGATGATAATCTTTGATTTTGTATTGATTATCGTAAAATAAATCATGTTTTGATCAAAAATGATATCATCTACCTTGAATTTTTAATCCATTTGATCAATTTATGGGTGAAATGTTTTTATCTATAATTGATTTATGATAGGTGTACCACTAAATCAGATCCTAGGCATAGGATGTTCCAAATATATATATTATAATCAATTATCAACACTGAAAATAATAAATCATTATATTTGGTGTTACATATTCAAAGTAAGTATTCATAGCATTGATGAAATATATCTTTTATTATTACCTTTAATGATTTCTATTATATTTTTTATGACCTCATAGTGTACACTCAAGTGATTTATGGACTTGAAATACAAATGAACATGTATTTGATCACATTATGGGATGGACATTTCTATAAAATATTATATATATGTGTGAATTTTTTGAAAGAAGAAGTTTAAATCCATACGTATATAATTTTTTGGAAAGGAATATCAGTTTATCTTGAGAAAATTATAGTTGTTATTTTATTTCAACCACCTTAGAAAGAAATATATATATAAATATTAATGGGATAAAGGGTTATTAATTCCTCTATGAACGTGATTTCTCATGGGTATATACTCCTATTAACATATTTTTTAGAATGGTAGTTCCATAATACATGAGAATGTATTATCAGAAATTTTTCTTGGATTTCTAGGATTGACATACTTTGGCACCCATTATAGTATTACAAGAAAATGGTGAGGGATACATTGAATATTATGATCCTATGGGATATAGAATATGTTTTTTTCTTAATATATAGAGATATTGTTGTTTTGTATGTTTTCAAACAATTAATTTCACATGAAAATAACTATCCAATTCTTGATTCAAAATTATTAATAGTTTTATTTACCTTAAAAATATGGCGCTTCTCTCTCTTTAGTGAGAAATTCAATATATTAACTACCAGAAAATTTTTAATAATATATTTTCAAAATTATAATAGAACTTGAGGCAATTATGTTGGATGAATTACCTCAAAATAGATTAATTTGACATGGTATAGACACCATGGAATTACTATTCGGTGGATTTAAACCTAATCCATAAGTTATATATTCAAATGGTGAAAGAAGACTAAAATGAAAAAATTCTCTTGAGGTTTCATCCTAGAAAATAATATTGATAATAAAAAAGAAAATTGATGCCATGGGATACTTTCCAGTCACAATTATTACTAGAATAGCTAAATAGGTCAAAAAGACTTAACAATTAGAACACAATTTTCATACCATTATGCTAAACCTAAATGTTATGGACAAAAATGATAGTTCAATGTTGGATTAAAATTATATTTTTTGATTTTTAGATTAGACTTTTGATACATATTATTTTTAGGAACATATTCGTTATGTTTATCGTCAATGGATGTTATTTAGATAACTTAATATTTTAAAAATTTGATAGGATTTGAATAAACAACTTTTGTAGTTAATCATAATGGATATGGTTGTAGAGTTTGTGGAAAAATTAAAATTTCATATATTGGATATTTCTAAAAAATAAATACCAGTTTTTATGTTGAATCTGTAATTTACGACTATATAAAAATGGCAGTAAATTTATATTGAATGTATTATTAGTCTAAAAATAATTATATATAAATATGACATTTTTTGGGTGATTATGGACCTCATTACCAAGTCAATTTTTTTCCAATTAGAGAGATGAATTCTGTTAATGAGGTAAAAAAATTTATATATCATATAATTGTTGATGATAAATGGGGAATCAATTCCAATTAACTTAAATAATTATCATAGATTTACCACATGTATTTATTGGTCCTTTAAATATACAATTTGAACAAAATTGACCATGAGTTTTCCTATTCATCCTCAAATATATGGAAACTCTGATCATATGATCTTGAATATAAAATATATGGTCAATAAATGTGTAATAGATTTCGATATTTCAGGATAGTACTATATTATTAAGTGGGAGTTTTTATGTAATAATATTTATCAATGCATGAGAAAAAGACTCTAATTAATGATTTATATAGTCAACCATTTTAATATACACTTTTTCTCTTGGAGAACATATAAACATCACTAATAAAATATTGTATTTTATATAAGACTATCTAAAAGATCCAAATTATTAAGAAACATATAGAAATGGACTATTCCATTAATAAATCATATGAATTTCATCAACATATCCATTTTCTTCTAAAATGAATAATAATAAATTATTGCGACTGTCGATGCGGGTGGGATATCATCATCTACATAAAAATGGAAAGCTACCACTTCAATATATTTAAAAAATTTCAATTAAATAGATCATTGGTGGATTGTATTATCTACTAGAAATAAAATAGAGCTTTAATTTAGTTCATATTGTTTTCAACATATCTCAACCTCATAATTACCAGATAGACCACACTTATATGTTTTGTTTCAAACATGTTACAATTAAGCTAGATTATATATTTGTATAAAACCCATTCTCATTGTAGAGGGTCATGATATGCTATTATATGTTATAAATATCCCATTTGTGTTTATAATATGGGAACACAGTCTGATTCAAATATAGAAATGCTAAAATGAAGAAGTTACATGTGATAAATGGATAATGATTTTCCAATACACCACCATCCTCCATATTTTTGACGATGGAAGTCTTTATAGTGGTGAGAAGGTTTCATTATAGGTTTACGGAAATTTTATTATAATATTACATTATATAATGGTTTTATTTAGATTAAATAATTTTGAAAGGGTTTCTTTGTAGGAAAATGAATATTTGATTTTATGGTCTTTGAAACTCTAATGGTGTTTACAATGTAGGATGTCATTCTTTGAGTCATGTTGTTACAGTGGATTTAGTGTCTAGATGTTTTTTTAGGGTAAAAAATGGGGTATAAAATAGATTCTTCTTAAGGTGTGGTTTCTGAATGACATTAGTACAATTCTATGAGACCTAATTTTAGTGTGAAATTCTAATTTTTTTCGAAATGGTCCCTAGAGAGTTTCCCAATAAAAAATTATTATGAGAAAATAGTTTTTTGAAGAATATGGTGGTTCTCTATTAAAGGGGGTTGGGATTCATTGGTGAGGTGGGAAATGGGGAGGATGAATCCTCAATATCCTGGTTTTATTCGTCAAATGTATAAATAATAGATGATACCACTCATTGTGATTGTGGGTCTCTAGGGGGGAGGCATCATCGAGGATACTACGACTGTGGTGGGTGCCACTAAACAGTGGTACCAGACATCTTGATTTTAAAATGAATAAATTTGAAATTGTCTTTGGGGGGGTGGGGTTATATTAAAAAAATAATGTGAGACACTATGGTGTTCATAAATTCAAATTTTCAACATAATGGGCTATAGAAGTCAGTACACAAGGATGAGCGTTGATTTCATTTCCCAGTGGTTGTAAATTATGTATAGAATATTTTATCTACAAAAATAACAACATTTATGTATATTGAAAATAATAAATTAATTATTATTGTAAAATAAAAAAACATTGAATTAGTTTGAAAAATAATTATTCATAAAAGAAATTTGTTATGAAATATACCTCCTCCTTGGATATCATCTTTTAAATTGATCATAAATCATTTAAATGAGTGGTTTATGATCTCTCAATGGGATTAGAAAAGTGGTGATAGAAATTTACTGAGTAATTTTGACTGATTTTTTATGAATAAATGATCCAATATGTGCCTTTGGAAAGCATATATTGAGTCCCTTTTCAGGGAAAAAAATCATTTCCATTTTAACTTTTTCATTGATTAATCAATTTGAAAGTAATTTAAAAAATTCAATGTTGTCAATAAATAGACCATGAATTATAGGATATATCATTTTTCATCTAATTGTGTCAATATTTATTTTTTTTATGATTTTTTTACAATTAAAAATAACTTTTTTAACATTAAATACAATTTAATGTCATTCAGAGGACTATTCACAAAATAATTCATAACAGATATCAAGAAAACAATGTAAATAGAATAAAAACTCATTAAAATTTATAATAATAATAAATTGTCCATGAATTTTATGGAACACCATAATTAATCAAAAAAATTATTCTTTTAATGTTTTATAATAATTTAATTTATTTTTCTACTATGATCAAAAGTGTTACATCATTATAGCCTAAATTTTAAAAGTAATTATACCATCACTAAAAACTGAAAAAAAATTAAAATATATTCATATTAAAATTAATCATTTAAATCACACATAACTAATTTTTATCCAAATGAATACATATTAGAGAAAATAAAAGAAATATAGAGACATTTTATAATGATTCTTTACATAAAATAATATAAATTTCATAATCATTAAAAGAGGAACTAAAACGAATAATATTTTATAACAGAATGAATTTAGTCGATTTCAGATTATCAAATTAAATAATTGAATGTTTTGAATTGATTTTTAGTCCTTATACAATGTTTTTGCCTCCTTTTAACCTATTTTACCCTTTACCGTAGTGATAACATTTACCATGGTTACTATTTAATATAATCAAAATTATATTGACATTATTAAAAAATCTAACCACTTTTTCCAAATTTGATATAACATTTTCATTATTAAATTTTTATAAGTGGTATAAATTAATTTGAATAAAATAATAAAAACAAAATAAAAATTGTTCTTCAAAATAATGAAATTATAATTATAAAACTACTTTTATACCAAAATTATATATAATATTATTATAATATAATTAATTGTATCATGTATAATAAAAATAAAATTAATTGAACATAAATTAAATACAAATCCAAATGGACCATTCAAATTACATATAAGTAAATAAATTAATGTTTTTGTAAAATCTGTATTATTATTATTTACTAAAAAAATCAACCTTCTTAGAAGTATCCCGAAATTTTATTTTAATATTACTTTAATTTTTTAATAATATTATTTTATTTTTTAAATTACTATATTTTTATTTGGAATAAATTAATCATAGTATTGATTCTTTAGATACAGTAATAATCATTTTTTAAGAATTTATTTTCAAGTATAAAATGAATTTATACCAATTACATATCTAGTAAACACCATTATATAAAAACTATGTTATTTGATATAATATTTATATTTAATTATAACCATTAATTTATAAAGATTAACTGGATTTACTTTAATAAAACAATATTGCACACATAAATTATTTTTTTATAAAAATATCATTCAGTCTTATTTGATTACTGTTGAGTTCATATTTTCAATGAATTAATCAATTCATTTTTTTATGGAATCAATATAAATATATCTTTCATAATGTGGATAATTTTTTTCAAAACATCCAATGAAATGGATATATTATTTCTGTCATATTTTAATTATAATATTACAATAGTATATCATGATTTATTTAATCATGGTGTTGTGTTTGGTTTACACCATCAAACATTGTATTTATAAAAAATAAAAAACATTATAAAATATTGGTTTATGGAATTATAACCATTTAAAGAAATTTTGTCCTCCAAATTTTATCTTCTGTCATTTAAAAATGTTTAAATTGTTTTTAAAAAAATTATGTCCTAGTTGGGGAAGATAAAACATATAAAATAAATGGTATTTTTTTAAATTATTAAAAATAACCTTATTTAAAAATCATACCATAAAAATGGATAATAAATCAAAAATATAAATAGTGGAAAATGTATATATGATGATCAACTAAAATAATACATGATTAAGATCCCAAATTAGAGAAATATTGGAAGGATGTGAAAATTTGGTAATATAGGAGGAATCATCGCTAAAGAAGTTGTGAATTATTCTCCATATAATTATACATTTAATAAAAAAAATTATTGAGGATAAAGTTTGAATTGAAATAACATTCACCACAAATAGGTAAAAGAATAATAATACATTATAAATTATTAAAAAAGTTTAACATTTTCATTTTAAGATCCCAATTCAATTGTTGAGGGATTCATTTACCCTCAAAATAGAGAATATATAAAAATTAACATACATGATTTCATCAAATAAATAAATTAAATATTATAATTTTTGTATGTTTTTAAAATTTAATACTGCTCTTTCACCAGATTTTTTAAAATGGTTGATATCAATGTTGAATGATTCTTATTAATAGACCATAAAAACAACTTCTAATAGATTTTGAAACACATAACATGATGAAATTATACTACTCATGCCATTAATAAAACAAAAAATGTTATAACCAAGTAATATAACAACAAAAATTAATAACCCATTATTTCAAAATGAGTAAATTAATCTCAACAATCTAAACTATAATTTTCAAATTGAAACTTAAATGGGTTTATTGATAATTATCAATAAAAAATTATCATAATCAATCTATAAAAAGTTTTTTGTTGGAATCATTACATTATATAGCTAGTAAATCATTAAAATCATTTAGAATAGGATGAAATAAATGAAAAACGTCTTTCATAAAATAGTTTATATAATTTTTAAAAGTATGATTAAAATTTTATTTTATATACATTTAGAAAATGAATTTAAAAAAGAGAAAACAATTTCATTTCAAAATAACATGTTATCTTGTAAAAGATTCATTATATAGTAGAAAGGTCAGGATTATAGAAAAATTTATTCATGAGGTAAATGTTAAAAAATCCTTTAAAACTTTTGTAAATAGAGTCTAAAGTGAACTAGGTGTAAAACCTCATGGAATTTCATTTATGATCCTTTTAAAAGAAAAAACATAATATATAAAATAAATTTTGGAAATAATATATTTTTATAAAAGAATATTTTTGAAATATTTCCCAGAATATGGATGTAGAGGGAAAATATTTTGGTCAAAAAACCTCAAAACCATTAATTAAAATTTTTAAAGAAAACTCAATATCACCAATTTAATACATAAAACCCTTTAGAGGAATGAATATGTTAAAGTTGATAAAAAATGAGTATGAATATATTCCTTATATTATATGATAATGAGGTATTTTGTAAACCATATAAATAGTATATGTGTATCAATCAAAACATATATCAATGAAATATTTTTGAGATGATAAACACAACTTTTGCAGTGCCTGAATAAAAAATACATTGAATGGAGGAACACAAAATGATTATGTAAAACCCATAATTTCTAATAAACAACATTTTTAATAAAAATAATATGATATTAGTACACCCAGAAAAATTAATCATGTCTCAAAATATAAAACATTACTCAATAAATTACTTTTGAGACTAAGAAACATTTTCTATATTTTTTAACTTTTAAATAAAAACCCCATGACAGAAATAAATAAATAAAAAAGTACATTAAACATAATGATAATAGAGTTTTTCATTATATAATATTTCATAAATAATCACATATAATATAAAAATGAAAATAGGTTAATAATTCCAATCATGTGTTAAAAAAGATGTTTGAGATGAGAAACACTTCCATAGTTTGTATCATTCATGTGACAGTTAAACTATTAAGTGAATATTTGTAACAAATGATAATATAAAATAAAATAAATTTCATTAAAACAATACAATTAAATGTCAAATCACATATACTCTCGACATAAGACAGTACAACTACCCAAGAGGTCTTTAAAAGCAATTCCATTTATCAACACGTTCATTTAGCCCTTATAAAAGGTCCCCTTTAATAGTGATTTACTTTTAGTGCTTATAAAGGGTACCATTTATCACTAATTTAATTGTTGCACAGAGAAATTATTGCTTTTATCAGCACTATTTTAGCGCTGATAATGGTGCAAAATAATATGAAATAATTAAACAAATTCTTACCAAAAATATCAACAATTTTATTAATTATATAATTATTTGTAAAAATGAATGAATTTATATTTATATATATTTTTTAAAAATTAATAAACATTTTATATAAAATATAAGATTTGTAAAAAGAATAAAATGAAATAATTAAAAAACTACAAAATAAAAATGAGTAAATATTTAAATATATTGAAAATTTTATTAATTAAATAAACATTAATAAAAATGTCTAAATTTAATATATATATATATATTATAAATTTTAATAAGTAGTATATATTAAATATTTTTATTTAAAATGAATAAATTGTAATAATTAACTGAAATACATAAAATGAATAAATTAAAAAATAATTTAAAAGATTCAAAATGAAACAGTTATAATAAAAAATAAAAAAATATTATATATATATATATATATATATATTATTTATAAATATAAAATATATATATAAAAAACATATATAGAAAATGAATAGAACATAATAATTAAAAACATATTAATGCCTTATTCAATTTTAATTTTGTTTGATTTTCAATTTATCAAATATCAACTGTCATGTGTTTCGTTGATTTCATACACGAACACATAATTAATGCATTTTTATATACAATGCACACTGATAAATTTTTATGCAATTAATGAAATATTATATTGAAACTCATACTCATATTATATATATATATATATTATTCACATTTTAGTGTATTTTAGAAATTCAATATGACATGATATTTTTATATATTTTATTTTCATTTGGTCAATTTTATGTATTTAATTTTTCTATTATTATAGTTAGGGATAGTTTTTTCCCTTTTTAATATTGTTTATTTTTTAATTTATTTTTAAATGTAATAAAGATCTATTATATATATATATATATTTTTTGTTTTACTATTTTCAATATGTATTAATATTTACCTCAAAATACATCCATATTGTTTTAAATAATTTATTTTTAATTAATAAAACTTTTCTAATTTTTAAATACTTGTAACTTGTACTCATTTTTTATTATTCAATTTCAAATATTTTTAAAATTCATATAATTAAACTATATAAAAATTAAAAATGTTAAAAATATATTTTTGAATAAACATATATAATTAAATGAATTTCTAAATGTGTATTTACTATATTTATAATTATTATAAACAAATAAATATTTTTTTAAAATAAAGTTTTTATATAATTATAAATAAATACGTATTTATTTTTAAATAAAAATATTATTATAATATGATTATTTTATATATCAATATGTAAATATACTTATATAAATATATTTATAGGCTAAAGCCAAAATTTATTTGGGAAAAGGTGCTACATTAAAATGAAATGAAAGCAAGATTCAATATAGGGGTGTACTTAGTGAGACTGAAACACGAGACCTTCCCGAGACACACTTGGGTAGCTACCTATTAATTTCACCTTGGGGGATATATATATACAAATAATTATATATTTATATAAATATTATTTTGGTTAAAATTATTATTCTTACATTCATAAGTTATAAATTGTATATTTAAATAATTATAATATTATAATACATATTTTTATGTAATAAATATATTTATATTTACTTATATTTTTTGAATAAATATAATTATATAATTATATAAATATATAAATAATTATTAAATTAATATATATATATAAATAAATAATTAATATATTTACCATATTTGTAGTTATATAAATTAATTAAATATATATATAAATATATAAATATGTATAGTGATATAAAATAAATATAATAATAAATAATAAATAATAAATTTGTTTTCAAATTTATATTTACTATATTTATAAAATGACATATTTAAAATTTTAAAAAATATATAATTTATTTTTAAAAAGTATTAATGTAATTATAAATATATAATGAAAAATTTAAATATTTATAAAATTATAAAAAAATGTTTATAAATATATAAATATATATATATTTTTCATAATTATAATAATAATTAAACATTATTTATTACCCCTAAATCATTAGCACTAATAAAGTTTTATTTTATCCGCATTTTATTATCCCTAATAGAACTACTTCATTATAAGTGCTAAAAAAGGCTAGTAAAAATGCATTGTATTAGTGATTATCAATTTAGCACTGATAAAAGGGATCATTATCATTAATTTTTTGAAAGCATTGATAAAATTTTCCCTAATATATTTAAATAATCCATAACCATGAATCATTTTTGGCATAATTCTCAAGATCATGTCAAACTTCCCCACTGTTGGCACTTCTCTACTACATTCTCTTGGATAAATCATAGCTAGATTCCTAGTTATATCAATTTATCCTTCTCTTATCTCATTTCTTTCATGATTGTGTTTTGAAGTTTGTATTTTTTTTGTTCAAAACCATGAAGAACCCTGCACCTCATCTAATTATATCCCTCCCTTAGTTACCTATACCTACACAATTCCACCCCTACTCTCTAAACTCATACCAGCTTCATTAGAGGCCACTACAAACTACACATTAAAATATTGTTGTAACTAATGGGGATTTTCTTGATGACTCCATTATTATATCTTGATACCTTTTATATACTGAAGACTTTCATTGTTTGATTATTTTTTTCATGATATGGATTTCACATGAAGGTGAAAAACATTTCTAGAAAATAAGAAGATTTTTGAATATATGTGTATCTATTGAAAAAACTATCATCATAAAATTTCATAGAATTATAGCTTATAATTTATGATTAATTAAAATTAGATGATTACTATCTCATAGGTGATGCAGCTAAATGAAAAAATGTTCTTTTTTACAATACTATAAATGATTGATTTTATGGTAGTTCCTTTATATTATCATTCTTTGATTATTTTTAATTTTTCACCCTCAAATTCAATATTAATCTTCATATAATATCCCATTCTGAATATATTACTGATTATTTATAAAACGATATATCAAAACAAAATTATTAAAGCTTTTATGTTAAACATGTGTGAAATATTAGAAAATTTAGTGCTTCTTAGGACTATAAAATTATATTTATAATTGTATTAATTTTAACTATAAATGAATTTATAAATTATAGCTAGGTAAATGGAAAGTATTCATTTGGATATCATTTTATTCATATTCTATGATTAACAGTCAATTATATTTTGAAATGAAATATGTTATAATCCATAATAGAACTTAATTTATGTTATTTTTTAATATGAGTGGGTTTATAGTATACATGAGATAATCATATTTTTTAATATTAATATGTTATAGGTTTTAATTATGTTAGATTTGGGAAAATATAGGTTACATAGAATCTAGATCAATTATTATGTATTACACAAGAAATAATAGAAATAATTAATTGATTATCATTTTTTTTCAATTTGATTACAGAATTATATTTATAATACATGATTAGTTATATTTTTTATATAAGTATTTTATATTCTATTTTTCAGATGAAATGTATAATAATATATATGTGTTTATTGGATAAATGTTTTTTGAATTATTTTACTATAATCAAACTCATATACATATTTAATATTATATATTATAAAATAAACCAATATACATTTATAAATAATTTTTTTTTAAAAAATTATATTTTTTGACTTGGATAAATTCTATGACTCTTATTTAGTAATTCTTCATTTTAACTTTTGTGTACATTTTTTAGGAATTTTTAACTACTTTTTTTTACTTGTCGAATAACATTTCTCTAGGGTAATTTTATTAAAATAAATATTTGAAATACAATATCTAACTAATTTTCTTTTTTAAATTCTAATTAATGTTTTCTTATAGTATTTTTTAACAATGACTTTTTATTATTTTAAATTATATTTAATATACCTCTCAATTTAAAAATATAATATTTTTTTATATGAAATACATGTCTGGTTGTGATAAAAATAATTTTTATCATATTTTTGATTATGATGGGGGTTATGTGAGGGATATGTTTGGTATGTTAGAATTTGAGTAACAATATACGTATTAATGATTCCTCAAGGGATAGGTAAACAGTGAAAAAAAAATTATATTACTATTTGTTCTATATTAAGGGTTTTCAGGTGATTGGTTTAACTAATGTATTGTGGCACCCATTGGGTCATTCTTTCCCAAGGGAAGAAATTATGTTATGTCATACCCATATTTCAAATACAATTTCAATGAGAAATATCTATTTTATACCCATTTCATTATGTAGATGATATAATAACAAGTTATGGTTATCCCTGAGGGATACAATTAGATACTAGGGGTTTAAGTTTGATTCTCATGGTACCTATGATGTGGTAATTTCTAGAGGGTGATAAATAATTTTTTCCTCCTATGAATCAAATCTGAATGTCTTATTTGTTATTTTTTTGAATGTTTGGGAACAACTAAGATATAAACTGATGGAATGATTAGTATAATTCACTAGTATAAAATGATGTTGGTATATTTTGGGATCATATTGTCCTAATTAGTGCACAATGACATGAATTATATGTTTATTTTGAGTGTTAATATGTTGAACATATACTCAAATAAATGAATTATTTTATATTTTAGGGGACCTATTTTTATTTACTTGATTATGTTTATACTCACACTATACACATGAACCTTAGTGTATATAGATCTCATATATTTGAGATTATGACGTAGGAAAATGACTAGTAAAATTGATTAGAGTTAGTTTAGCTTAGTGTGGATGAGTTGATGTTCTTATGGTAGTTTATGGTATCTTTTATCATTTTGATTAGATATTGGAAATTTTATATTAAGATGAGTTAATTTAAAATAGTTAATGAAAAAAACATTCATCCTCACTAGATTAATCTCCCGAATAATTATTTTTTCATTTTTTTTTCTTGAGGCGCATCCCTCATATCTTTTATGTTTTTTAGATCTACTCTGTGAAGTGGACATCCAAATTAACTACAACACCAGAAATGTGATGAAATTTTGTTAGAGTATTTTAGGGAATATAAGAGGATTTCAATAAAAAAAGGTGATGATAATCAAGCACAAAATGCAATAATAACTATTTTGTAGATGAAGCCATTGAGGATGATATTTTTATATAACATTCTCCTTTGGATGAATTCTGATGATAAAACCAACCATAGTGGTGTAATTTATTTCATAAATTCAATTACCCATTTTCTTAAAAATGGATACATTCTAATCATTTGAAAAAATAGTATGCAGTATGAGTAAAATAGTTCAGGAATTTTTCAATATAGAATGTAAGTGAACCCTCTCAAATCCATTATATGTGTTTATGTTTTTGTTATTCAAGATGAACTAAATGTATGACTACTCATGTAGATAATGACTTCTACAAATGATTATGTTACCAATCCTAAGGAAGAACTAACTATACATTATGAAAATAAATAATTATTAGGGGACCAATATAATTTCGATGAAGAAAACAATAATGACACAACATCAATTTTTCTAATAATATTATCAAGGAAAGAATTCAGGGTATAAAATTTTAAGTTGGTCGAAATCAATGCAGCTAAACTACTGACCCCAAGAAGTTTATGTTCATTAGTTATCATGGGGGTATAAAGATAATGAATGTACTGTTTGATATTGTTTCATGTCACCATATCCAACATGAATCGAAATAACTACTTTAGAAATATAAAATGGTAATTCTCAAAAAAAAAATCTCTATTTTACTAAGAAAATATTTAATGAAATGTCAATTTAATTTTCATTATTTATTATAGAGTTAATTTATTTTAGAATATTTCTATATAGAAATTTTATTAAGGGTCACTATAAATTCCTATAGGAGTTTTTATAATCTTCTGATGATGTTTCATCATAGGAATATTGAGGGGAATGTAAACCCCACCCACCAGTTAGTTTTTCATTCCATTTATAGAAGGAAACACAGAATTCATTCATCATTCATTATAATGATAAATCATTTTATTTTCATTAAATTTGATAATATATAATTTAACTATATTTATATCCACCATGGTTTTAAAAATTTAATTTATAAAATAGAAAATGATTCCTTAAAATAAAGAATTTTATTCAAGACCAATGTACCCCAATCAAAAATAAAGGATGGTGTATTCATCATTAGGGAAAAAATGTTATTTCATTTAAATAAATTATTAAAATTAAATTATGTGATATGAAACAACATATCTTCAATTTTTTATATGAATATTTGAGAATAAAAATTTGAATCCACTTACATCCCATGTCATGTTATACGAAATAAGTCTTACATAAATAAGGAGGGTAAACTAGTTGATGAAATCCAAAAACAATTATGGGAAACATATGAAATTATGAAATAATAGTAATTAATTTTGATTTGTAAGAATATTACATAAAAATGTCTATTTAAGTTGATATTTTTTGGTTTTGACACAAAAATCAGAAGTGATTATACCATAAGAAAAAGATAATTTCAGTACATTTTAATTAGACAGAATAATAGTATCACGTTAGAGGATTAGGATTGTAGTCTCTCCAAGAACATATTTCAAGAAGATAAAACTACATGAAGATATATATAATATGTTCTGGTGATTATAGACACAAATATACTCACTACAATATATTAATATTTTTTTTGGTTCGGAAGACCAATTTATGAGAATTTTTAAAATAAAACTAATAGTAGAACACATACCTAAACACGATCCAAATTATCCCACCAGATTTGAGTTTAGTCATTAACCCAAACTCATAACATACCAAAGGTAATAATTTTAATCGATATTATTTATCCTAAATTTGAATCAAACTACTTTTTATTACATTATATTTCCTAAAATTTTCAATGTATAATTGTATATTATTTTTAACTATCAACACCCACACATCACCTTATTGCGACATCTACAATATATAATATCATAGGATATGAAAAACACCATAAATACATACCATTAGATCTCATGTGATTGGGGATGGATGATTATCCTGATCCAACTACTGATTTTCCAATTTCACTTGATGATTTTAATATTACGATGTTCAATGACGTTATTGGAGCTTTAGTATAATTTTTTTCTAATCATGTAAAGATACATGAGTTATTTATCTGACAAATTTTTTCATATGAAAAACCTGTAGCGATTGATGATAAAAGACCATAAGTGAGGTATGATTTTAAATATAGATAAATGAGTGGGGAGACATATGGTCAGATTAATAAAATATTGTTAATTAGCCAAGAAATCAATATAATCTTTATAGAGTACCTTATCCCAACCAGTTCTAGAGAAAAATTTTTTATCTAAAAAAATTCATCCGGAGACTGAATTTAAAGTTGAATATATGTCTTACATTCCATAAAAAAATTAAATATATGAAATGTTCAGGATAGATGTAATTGGTCTCATGAATATAGATGATATTCTCAATAATGATGGGCTAGGTGTCTCAATTTGGAATACATACATAAGGTACATTTCTAAACTAAAACATTTCAAATAGTGGGAGAAATTGTTTTTTAAAGTTAATAACTACTAATAAATTCAAAAGGTGTATATATTACTATTATATAGAGGGAAAATCATAAAAAGCATGATTTTTATCGATTAATACATATAGAATTTCTATGAAAAAATGTACTTTGGATATTTAAGGAACAATGATGATAAAAATTAGATACTCAATGCATTTGATAAAAAAAATCCGATGAAAAATTCTTCATTAGACATATAATTTATAAGTAAGACTCAAAAATCTAATCACATAAAAAAATATTTAAATTTTTTTCATAAATTATTTGTTTTTAAGAAGTACTGGATGCTGATGAGAGCCCATCTAGATAACCCAAATATTTATTTTTTGGATCCAATTAATGGGTATCCAACTGACGAATACCAAATGATGTGTATTTTGAATTTGAGGTGTACTTCAAAAAACATTTTATAGATAAAATAAGAATTATATGTTTCAAATGGGTTTATATTGAATTTTTTATGGGGTATTCAATAAATATAATCAACTTCATATCATGAATTCAGTGTGTAATGAGATATAGACTATGTATAATTAGAAATGGAAAAAAATTATTGCATATAGAGAAATATTTAACTATCACAAAATTTAAAAAATTCCTTATTATAGTTAATGTTTCAATAGTTTTTAAAGAATTATAATGGAACATATAGTGGATATCATTTTTTCAAATTTATGAGAGAGAAAGAAATGATGAAAATTCCGTCATACCGTACTAGTAAATTTCCAAATTTAATTCAATTTTCATTAAATATATTTCAAAATACATTGTTTTCTATATTTAATCAGTACTATCACAATTTCTAACAACCTTCATACCCAAAAGGATGTGATGTTTTTTTAAGATTATAGGGAAACATATATATTATTAGAGTGTACAAAAAAACATATTTTGGTGATTACCGACTATGAATTTGATCTATATGAGTTATAAACTTAGAAATATATTTTGGGTGTGAAACATGTTTTCCACAATGGTTATATATAATTTTTTATCTATTTTTCATAGAGAATTATAATTGATAAAATCAATTTGGTTATTATTACCGACTAAGAAATAATAAAATTGTTGAGATATTATAGAGGCAAAGTAAGAGGTGTAGGTAGTGGTGGAGGCTTAGTTGGTGATTGAGTTGGAGGAGTTACCGGAGGTAGAGACTGAGGTAGAGATAGATTTAGAGGAGAAGACGGAGAAATATGTTTAAAACAATACATGTTTATCTTATTGGTGTAGAACGAGGATTATAAAAATATTATGGTTCAGAAAAATTGTTAAACTTTGCTCACAAAACGTTTCTATTAAAATAAGTTTCATTTTGATAGTGTTTCAGGTGTATTATTTAAAAAATATTTTCCCCAATTGTTTATGTGATTTTATATGTGAATCTATATAGAGGAGCATTTTTTAGAATATAAAAAATCACAACATATTTTTTAAAAATGATAATAATTTTATACATTTTTTATCAGAAAATTCTTTATACTATACAATATTATTGATGTGAAACATAAAACCCTCACCAAGAACCAAAAAATATAGATGCAGTTTCTTGACCATGAATTCTCTACAATAAAAAAAGGTCTCACTAGTGGAGCCAATAATCACATGAGTTTAATAAAACCACAATCCAGTCATAATACATTTATATAATCCAACATAAATTTTGGAATAATTATATTGTCACTGAACATTGAAGACAATTGGTGTATGAGGGAACTATTAAAGGAAAATTAGTTTTATGAGATCTTGGTCATCAACGAGGGATTGTCTCAATGGAAACATGACATCATATAAAAAGAAAATTCCTTATGAATAAGTCATAGAAACAAAAAAACCCACTAAAAATGAAATCATGTAGAAAAAAAATCAAAACAAACCACCCTTGAACAAATATATTAGTTTGATTAAATACCTCTAAAAATAATGAAATACAAAAATCAATTGATCGAATCATGAATTTATTGAATATAAAATTATAGTTCATTTGTATTAGTGAATGGTGGAATTATTTTTGATATTAGATCATGAAATAAATCCATGATATAAAATCACAAATTCAGGTGAAATATATAGAAGTAATATTAATTATATACCCGACTATTAGTTATGTAAAATGATCAATGTTTACAAGTTCAGGAATAAAAAACTCATCATCATTATCAATAACTAATATATGATAATATGGATATTACCTTTTTTATGATAAAAATTAGGTTGATATGTTATATTTTATCATCACCTATAAAACACATTTAGATCGTCTTGAAATTGAAAAAATTTTAGTAAAAAAGAAAACTAACATACTCCAAACTATGAAAACACATTCAGATTGTTTTGGTACATTAGGAAAATAATATATAATTAATTTTTTAGGGGTAGGAATCACCCTCCCCAAAATCTGATACACAATGTGTCTAGTATGTCACAACGTGTCTGTTATCAATTTAATAATGACATTTAAATACAAAAAAAGTGTCACTCAAGGAAAAATGATAAAAAATACATAAATTTATTGATAATTTTAGATAACAATTGAAAATTACTTTTTCATATGAAGGGATTAGTCTCCTGTCAAACCCATACATTATGTGACCTGTAAAAATCAATGTGCATGTTTCAAGTTTAAAATAGAAATTTGGTAAAAAGCACTAGTGGTATACTAAAAACTGAGGAAATTAATTTTTAATATTTTAATAATTTATAAAAATGATCTATATGTCTTATTGGGTGTGTAGGAATCTACTACAGCTCCATCAGTTGCACAATATGACCAGTATGACTCAATGTTCATCATTTTGTTCAAAGTTGATTAAAATTTCTTAATAATGACAACTAGTATACTCAATAATGGACAAACAAAATCAGATTATTTGGGTACTTTAGAAAAATGATCCATAAGTATGATGTGACGTCTTTGAATCAATTATTCCTTAATTTGATACATGATGCATTTAGTATGAGTCAAAGTGTTTCTTATCAGTTTTAAATTGCTATTTTAATACAAAAAAGTGCCACTCACTAAAAACTATGAAAATTATCTCATATTGTCTAGATAATTTAGGAAAATATTTATTTTTTATGAGTAGTAATCATAATTACATCAACCTCACACATGATATGACCTACATGACTCAAATATCATGTTTCTTGTTTAAAATAGAATTTTTGTATAAATCATATAGCATACACAAAATAATAAAAATTAATTTGTATTATATTTATGATTTTTTAGTGTCATACATATATCATTTGGGATGATTATGAATCAAACACACCTCAATCTGATGCATTTTGTGACCTGTATAACTCCAAATGTGTCTTTCAATTAAAAATTGATAGTAATTTGACTAAAAAAGACAGCTAACTTGTTTAAAACTGAACAAAAAATTGTATTATTTTTTTATTTTAGGAATATTTTCAAAAGTCATCTATTATTTATAAAAATCATCCACAACTCACTCTCTTACATTATATTCTCAATATTACTCAACATTTCAATTACTAGATTAAAAATAAAATTTTATTAAAAAACCATACAGTCACTAAATATCAAGAAAACACACACAAATTTCCATGATAAATTTGGAACATGATTTGGAATTCATTTTTAATTATATTAATGATTTTTATGTCAAACACACATAATGTAAACTTAATGGCTCAAATTATATTCGTTCATTTTAAAATAAAATCATAGTAAAAAACCGAGTGTGATAGTAAAGACCCTGGAAATGAATTCATATTGTTTTGATACATTTGAAAAATGAACTATAAGTCATTTTTTATTTTTAGGAAAGAAACACACATCAATCTGATGCATGGTGTAACCGATATGACTCAAACCATATCATTTTAATCAGAATTGACTTTAATTTTTGAAAAAAACAACTAAAATACTAAAAACTAAGAAAACACTTTTGAATTGTTTTGATAATTTAGTAAAATGATCTATCATTCATTAATTATATATATGAATTAGAATAACCTCAACCATATACAAGATTTTATCAGTATGTCCCAAAAGAGTGTTTTTTGATTAAAATTGTCATTTTATTTTAAAAATGTAGTAGTCACTACAAATAAAGAAAATAGACATTGATTGTTTTTATTATTTAGAAAAAGAATTCATAATTAATTTTTGATTAATTACAATCAATATCACATCAAACCCATACACAATGACACCATTATGACTGAAAGTATATTTTTATATTTGAAAATGACATTTTACTAAAAAACACAAGTGGCATACTCAAAAAATAGGATAACATTCATATTATTATAATAATTTTGATAAACAATTCATAAGTCATTTGCGGTATGTATGAATTATCCTCACCTAAATTTGACACACAATGTGATCGATATGACTCAAGTTGTTCCTTTTTATTCAATATTGACATTAATTTTAATTAAAAAGACATCTCAAAAACTCAAAACTGAGAAAAAAGATTTATATTGTTTTGGTATATTATGAAAATGTTCTATAAGTCAATTTTATGTGTTGGAATCATATTATTCTTAATCTGATACATGATTTTCCTTTAATGACTCAAATTAAACAGTATCAGTTTAAAATTGACAATTTAATATAGAAATTATTCCCTCACTGAATGTTGAGAGAACACACTTGGATGGCATTGATAATTTTGAAAAAATATTCCCTATTAATTTGTGATGTGTATGAATTAGTTTAACTTCAAACACACACATTATGTGGACAGTATGACTCAAAGTGTGTGTTTTTAGTTTAAAATGAAATTTTAAAATAAAAAAGTTATGGCATAATAAAAATTAAGGAAAATCATTTATATTGGTTTGATAATAAAGTAAAATGAGCCTTATGTAATTTGGTATGTTTAGGAATATTAACCACCTCAATAGGATGCACGATGTGACCTAAATGTCTCATAGTGCGTCTTTTCAATATATATGTGTCATTTTAGTTTCAAACTTTTTCACATCGCCATATTTAAAAAAAATACTAGATCATATTATCATCATTATATTTACTATTACATAATTAACATCATTTTCATTTTTATCATATACATGTTTAGTTCATTTTCATATAGATAATCCTTGAAGATGAAGAGTTAATGGAATGAGATGGGAAATAAAAAACTACAACGTAATCTGATAAACAATGTTCCTATTATAACTCTATTTTTAGTGTAAAAATAATATGATATATTTAATTTATTTCTTTTATTATTTGTAACATAAGAATTTTTCTCATAGAGTTTGGTTATTTTTCTCAAGTTGGGGTGGCTTGTTCTTTTATATAGGTTTGTTTTTTCCCAATAATAGTGTTTTTTTATTTTTATTGGAAATTTTATTTCATTTAAAATATATATTTTTTTTCCGATTTTTCTATTTTATAATGATATTTCTTGGGATAAAATGTTTTTTTAAAACACTCTATAATATTCCCAATTTTTATTTCTTCATTGTGTAGTTAACTCACACTATGATATTCCCAATTATCAATGCTATTAAATGCACTGATAAAGGAGTACGTTATCAGTCCTTTTAAAAGTGATGATAAATGATGAAATTATTATTCCATTTAATATAGTCGATAACGGATTATATTATCATCACTTTTTGATGTGAGAATAAACTACTACTTTAACAATGCTAAATAAATTTGCTGATAAATGTTCTCTTTTATCAAATCTTCTAAAAGATCTAATAAAATATCAGGCCTTTTAACTACACTATTGTAGTAAACACATTTTTAGACCACATTAAAATTTATTATAGCACTTTTATAGTCCTATTTTTTAGTATTGTTCTCAATAAAGATGTTATATAACATCTTATCACGCTTTTATTAATATTTATTCATTTAAATCATTTTTGTTATTGTGATCTATTCTATTTGTCATGCAGGATTTGGTTCAATGGTTGTAATGTTTTAATAATGATTATATTTTAATAATCTCCAAAATCAAAATCATTATATAAATATCATATTTATTTATTAGATATACTTTTATAAAAATCAACATATTGTATGAATGACAACACTTTGTGGATATGAAAGTTTATACGTACGCAGAGTAATGTTTTCCTTTTCTAACCAATGGAAATAATGAAATTAAATAAATAATTTTTTATATATTTAAAATTATATCATATATTTCATTTATATTTATTAAATATATCCTTCTTATAGGTCATGTAAATTAAAAAATGATAAAAAAATGACATCACTTATAGGAGGTGGAAGTACACACATACAAATGAGTGAAATTATCATTTTCTAATAGATATAAAGTAAAAATATAGATGATATATTATCAATAAAAAATACAATTATTTCATGAGTACAATATATATACATTAAATCATTCATAAGATGTAGTTTGGAATGTTGGTTACGTAAAATGAAACATATCATTTTGTGGTTATGATAGTCTGTATGCAAGCACAAGTGATGTTTTTATGTCCCATTGGATGGAAATGATGAAGAGAGAAGTTGATCCATTAAAATTAAAATATATGTTGAGAATTCTTAATTCATAATTTTATGGATAATTAAAAAAATTTAAAGTTGTATTAGAAGAAATAAACATATGAGAGATCAAATAAGACTTATATATTCTCTTTCAATACCCTACATTTGAATGAGAATAATGCCTTTGAATGAGTGATATATAGTATCTATATCATCATTGAACTTTCTCAGATAAATTTGGAGATTAATTTTGGATTATATTTTAGTTTAAAATACACTTATATGGTTTTTGCGAAGCAGAGATTGATTCAATTTTTATTTTAAAAATCAATTGAATTTTTACATTTGTTCACTATTTAAGGATATTGAATGTAATAATTAAAATGAAAAGTTTAACAGAGATGATCAATGATTAATAGTATATAACCATTAACATCCATTTTTTAAATATTTATTATTTATTATTTTATAATGATATAAAATTATTTTTAAACGTTAAATAACATTTAATGTCATTTTTATGACATTTCATAAAATTTGACTATAAATATATCAAGAATTTTTTTTTCTTCAAATATAAACACTTTCAACACTAATTCATTTTTTTAGATACCTGTTATTTTCTTTTATTAACTAAATTAATCCAAAATAAAGAATTTTTTCTATTTTAACAATCCTTTATCATGATTTTTCGACTCTTATCATAAGAGATGCAATGACGTTGCAGAAACCTTCAAAGTCATTATACCTCAAAAAAATTAATGGAATTTATCACAAATACAAATTATCAAAATAAAATATAATCATTTATATCCATTCTTAAATTATTTTTATATCTATGAATATATATTAGAGATATTAAAATAAAGAGATTCAAATTTTTTAATTATGGTTTACATAAAATAATATTAAGTGTTTAATCGATCAAAAGTGGCACAAAAATGAGATATATTTGAATATAGAATTTTTATGGTAGAATAAAACTCATAAAAATAAATAAATTCATGTTTTGGATTCATTTTCATTCCAAAACCAATAGTTTTATCCCTTTTTAACAAATTTAACAATTTAAAATAGTGATAATCTTTTAGCATTTTTACTATCCATTATAGAAAATGGAAATTTATTCATTAGTAAATTTGAACCACCTAATTAAAAATATTATATATATTTTAATATTGAATTTGTATAATTGGTAGAAATTATTTTTTATTTATGTATGAAATACACAATAATTTTATTATAGAAAAAATACCTTTTTCGGAATAAATATGAATATATACCAAAATAATGTATAGTTCATATTCAAAAATATATAATTGGATTTTGTATTCTAAAATGAAACATGTGTGACATTATATTAAATCCAAAACTAAATGGAACCTTGAAAATAATTAAGATAAAAAAAGGTAATTTTGTTGAAAAATAATATTTTTACTATTCTCTAAACAAATAACATCTTTATAAAAATAATAAAATCTATTTTAAGATTATTTTTAATTAATGATTTAAAAAATAATTATCATTTTATCAAAGAAAATTTATAAAATATTCAAAAATTATTCCCAATAAACATGAAAAAATGAAATAAAAATAATTTTTTATTAAAATTTATATTTTAATATAAAACGAATTAATATATATTCTTATGTAGTAACAACTATTTTATTTCTATTATGTTATTTTATATAATCTATAAATTTCATTTAGATCATTCATCTATAGTTACTAACAAAATTTACATTAATAAAAATTAATTGTTCATATAAATTAGTTCTCAAAAAATTGAATCCATTGATCCTATTTGATTACAATTTAATTCTTGTTTATTAAGAATTAATATGTACATATGTATAAGATAACCTTTTAAACATATTATTTATAATGTGGTTATTGTTATTCATACCCTCAATTCTGAAGGACACCTCCAAATCATCACACATAAATAATAATATTTTTAAATTATATTGTTTTTCATTTATGATGAGTTCTATGTGTGGTACACATTATAAGAAATAATATTTATTTAAATGAAAATACATTTTCAAATATTGGGGTGTGAGAATAAATCCTACTCAAATGGGTAATAAATGATTCTAGGGTATAAAATTCCATCACTATCATCATCAAGGTCCCATGGATATTTGATCCAGCGCCACAGGTTTTATTTATTGAATATAACCACCTCATATTAAAAATCATGTGACTCAACATATCTAAAACACAATAAATGTAAATATACCCCGAAATACATGGCATATAATCCCACTCATAAATATATATACTATATGTTATAACAACCCTTATAATTTTTTACTTATAAAAACTGAGTATATCAACCCCACTGGTCCATCAAAACATCAAGAGAATATCGTCACAAAACTACAACCAAACTTTATTACTGAAGATAATATAGAAGTAAATAAAAATATGTAAATTTTTTTATTTGATATTTTCTTATGTTCTAAGATGTTTTAGAAGATTACTAGGACCTTTTCATCATCCTCAACTTACAATAATCATTACATCGAGAATGAACCACCCAATTACATTAAATGGATGGGGTGAGACAATCCATCTCTTCCAATTCACTATCAAAATGATAATGGGAAACTAGAGAGTGATATCTGTATATGATATTAATAATGGATTAGAGGAGGTGAATTGATGATTTAACATTTTTATAGATTTTAAAATTACATATCAAACTATTCTTAACGATCTTGTATATTATTGAAGTAATGAAGTGAAACAAAATAATTTAAATAGCATAGTTGAAACATTAATTTTATAGTATTTTTAGGATACAATTATCTCCCATAGTCTACTACACCAATAACTTAAGTGAGATTACTGAATATAATTTCAATATATTTTCCGAAGGATCGCACAATTGAGTGTTAGAAAATGATAATTTTCAAGATAATGAATTTTTAGTCCTTCATATCCTTTTACTAAGGACCTCATCAACCAAGTACAAGTAATTGTCACTAAACCAAAACTGAGATCAATAAGTTTATTCTTACTCTACTTAGAAGTTTACATAGCATCCAAATCAATTAGAAATAGATAATGTGTAGATTTTAGAATAAAACAAGTACCCATAGTTTCTTCAATGTCATATAATTGATGGACCCATAAAATTTAAAATTATTATTTTATGTTTAGTTGTTTTTAAAATAGAACATGACCATAGAATTATCTTCAATGAGTGTACAAGAACAACAACATAAAAATTTTCTTTAATATATGACAAAAATTTCTTCCATTTATCAATTTATCTTTATTCATTAGTTATAAAGAAAAATAACAGTAATATAAAGATTATGGCATATTATAGTGTTGTTCCATTGTATTTATCTCACAATTTACATCATTCCTTAATCTATATATAAATATTATATATAAATAAAAGAATAAATATTCTTGTTTGATATTTTATATTCAAAAATAATATCCTAGGTAATTAAATTAAAAAAATTATTTAATTCCTATTTCAAAATCATAATGAAATTGAAAATATTCAAACATGAAATTAATACATAGAATAATAGAGTGAAATTTTATACTAATTTATTAGCATACTTACTATGAAACAATCCTCATCCAAATTTTCATTTAAATATACTTGAAACAATAAGTTGAATTCTTTCTAAAATCCCATAGGATAATATATTAGAATATTATTTTTGAATACAATTAGTTTATAGGTATCGTATAATAAGATGATATAACAAACTTTATTATACTTTTTCCAATATTCAAGATTCACGTTGTCTAAATTTTCCATTCAGATATTATAAAGTGTCTTTAAACTATCTTATTAATGTTAAATCTTAATTAATTCATCAAAATTAGAATAAACACTTTGATCAAGTTCGTTACATTATATAAATGAATATCATACTTATAAAAAATTAATAAAAATCAGATATCATAATAGTAAGTAGATGTATGAAGTACATATTAAAGTAGAGATTTTAATCATAAATAGTTTGAAACAGACATATCCTAGGTAAACATTAATCTGTAACTTTTGATCACATCATACTGTATCATTAAATATAAATAATTCATTATGAATTATCCCTTTTTTAACTTCATCGACAATTATGATGTTATGAGAGTGTAACTTTATTTTTCATAAATCATGAAGCTCTTTTTTCCATCAAAATGTAAAAATAATTTTCTTCTACATATTATCATTTGATATGTGAAATCTTTATATTTGCTTATTAATTTTGACCTCAAAATATAGTATGTTTTAGATTGCGTATAATGTGGCGCAAAACATTAAAATTTCCCCAATATCGATGAATTTATTATGTCATAATATTCTTCATGTTTTATGATAGTTTCACTGGTCACTAGTCAACTTCTCTAAATCAGTACCTCTATTAATCTCAACCTACATCCTATATGGAATTTTAATTCTGAAGTCTACCAATAATAAAATGGTTTTTATAGAAATTTTAATACTATGTTTTTTATTCCTTAATTCTCATGAGTATACATGTAATGTAAGTTCATATTATCATAATAAAAAGAAACTTTAAATTATGAGGCATAATGATCAATAAAATGATATTGTAAAGCTATTTATTTTGGGATAAACATCTAATATGATGAATTCGTAACCCTCATTTATGAATAATATCAAATCGAAATATGATTCTTACTTAGTGTTGATTCACACTACATTATCTACTTAGTTTGTCTTATATTACAACAATCTCAAAGAATATTACACTGCTTAATAGCTTAAAAAAATTATAGACTCTTTCATTAGATTTCACACTATTCGTAAAAATTTAATCATTCACTTAATAATTCTTTACCCATATCACAAAGATTCAAATGATTTCTTATGGGTTTAACCAATTCTCATTACATATTCCTATAAAATTCAAGGCATTGTAGTGAAAAATTATTATTTTAGTTATTTTATATGGCTTTATTTTCCTAAAATAAGACATCATCATTTTTGAAAATCCCAAATTTATAATTCCTTGGATCATTATTTTATAATAAACCCACAATTTATTAAAAAACATAAGAATTTACTTCTACCATTTCATAAGAGTATTTGACTTAGATAAGAGTAAAATACATTTGTGTGAAAAGTTTATTCTCGATAATTTAAAATCATTTTGTAAAATTACCAATGCAAGAGTTATTTACCTTTGGCTAAAAAAATCACTATAACATAAAATTATATATGTTTTATATATATATATTGATTATTTCTAATAATAAATTCAACCAAAATAATTTTTATATTTTCGTACTATTGAATTAAATTCAAAATAATCCCTTATATTTGTAATTCATCAAAAATCCCCTAAATCATACTTATTTACATCTTGATATAATTTAATAACATTAAAAAAATGTAATCTTAAATATATATTAATTATTATGGAAAACATGTAGTGAAATCTTAAAACAAATTCAATAATCCAAACCATTAGTTTAGTATTCATTAATGTTTAATAAAATATATATTATCTTATAATCTATCTAACTCAAAAAGAGGTGTTCAATTAAATGGTTTTTAGATCATGTTATGATCAAAATATAGAAAATAATAAAATTATATTATCAATTAAATGAAATAATTATCATAACCAAAAAATTCTATAAACCATAAGACACAAAAAATAAAGGGTTAACTATTTATCAAAACCAAATAATTAAAGATGTTGAAAGGGGCCACTCAACATTATCATCATTTTCATAATTAAAAAACATGAACATATCATATTAAATATACCCATTTTTAATGATAAAAAATGTGAGGTAAATGAATATTACAGAATGTATACACTAATTAAAAAAATTAAAAAGAAAAATATGATCATATAAAAATAAAAGTTTTTATAAGAAACTCATTCTATAATATTCATTTATGAATGAACTGAATCTATATATATATATATATATATTTATAATGTATTTTACCTCAATATAATATATCATAAATACAAGATTCAAGTAGATATATTCTCTCCCACAATAGAATGAAACATAGAAACTAGAGTAATGGGGAATATATTCTTCCTCTTGAAATATATAATAAATAATGACAATATTGGATTTAAAAAAATACCATGAATAGAACAACCATTATTTAACCAAAAAATTATTATTCTTAAACATAAGATATAATAGTAGTAATCGTATAAATAATAATAATAATAATCAATGAAGTCTCGTGTAATGGATTGTTGGGACTATACTGATAAAAACCTTAGAAAATTCACTCTCAAAGAAATCTAGGGTATAGGTGGTCTCCATCTAGTCTTGGAATCTTTTTGATCATTTTTCTCCTCCAAATGTTTCTATCATATGTGGTTAGTATAATAATGGAAGTAAAACTACCTACCCCATAAGACAAGATTAAATAATAAAATGATAAATGATAAATAAAAGATCCATGAAACATGTTTATATCATTCAAGTAATAATAAAAATATTTTTCATTAATTAAATAATCAACCAAAATTTTGATTCATTATATTAAAAATAAAAAATTTAAAAACATTTTAATTATTCAAGATAACCCCCTCAAAATAAGAAATAAAATATAATGATTATTTGGGTATTAAATGTTAATCATAAGTAATTAATAATAATAATAGTCAATACTGAATATTACATGACCAAAAATAGAATATAATAGTTAATTTCAACACATGAAAATATTAAAATATTATAATGCATGCCTATAAAGAAATTAATAGTGCATTAAACACCTTCTTAAAAATATCAGTATTCAAATCATCACATACCAAAATAAAATTAAATAAAAATATTAAAGACATGAACACTATTTATAAGTTAATAAAATTATTCCAACAATAATTGCATCACATATTAAAAGATAAAATATGTAATAATAGATGATAAAAAATTTATAAAACAATACCCCTATAAAACATAGTTAGTTTAGTTAGATATTATTTAAAAATTAAAATAGCAATGAAAGAAATTATTAGAAGATTTCTTGCTAAAATACTCTTTATATTATTATGTTGAACGAAATATGGATCTATGTTGGTACAGTCCAGTAAAATTTCCTCACTTATTATAAAATTATAAGAATGTTCCAAAAACTCACCAGCCACCATATAGTTTAAAATTGAGTTCCTCTATATAATTCTTATTAAATATACAATATGAACACCTTCTATTAATCATATTCATTTTTGGTCCAACATTGTTATCATCAAGAGAATCATGTTGCTAAATCTATATATCTTAATAAAAATCTATCTTTTATGATTTATTATTATATATAAAATAAGAATTATTTAAACCAAAAAATTGAGTAATTTTAAATAATAATCCATGAAAACATTCAATATTATACACGTATTTACTATTTTTACTAATAAAAATACTAAATATAAATTTTTTATATATTCCCCATTAGTTTTATGTCCATTTTTTAGATTTATTTTGATAGTATAAATGATATTATTCAATTAATCTCCACCTTTAGTAACAATAATTGAAGTCAATTTTAAGATATTAACTTAATTTATATTTTCATTAATTTTATTATCTGAAAATACATAAGAATAAGTAGTTTTATCAAATTGAGACATTAAATCCTTATTTTCCTACATTTATCAAATTTATTTTATAAATAATATAATCATATCATTTTATAGTATTTTTATAATTTTTATAAATAATAATATTTAGAATTATTCATTAAAAAATATTTATATGAAATATTTTCCATTTCAGATATAAATCTCTAAAAAGAATTTACCTCTTCAACATGAGTTATATAACAAAGATTTAAATTTTGAACCAAATTTGATGACTCTAGATTTTAACTAAGATTCATTATTATAATCATTTGTACTTGAATATTAACAAAGATTGTCAAAATATATAACATTAAGAGAAAATTATTATTTCATGAATAACATATAATTAGTATACTTTACTTATATATATTCTTCATACATTACGACTATTCCAATTATATTTGTCATTTCATGGTCTTTGATTGGTGTGGAATATCTTATAGTAACCAATATTCCCTTATATTTATAAGGTATAACTTTAAGAAAAATTAAATATTGATATCATTATATTACAATGGTACCAAAATTAATAACATCATTTATTATTTCAATGAGTCTAATATTAATTTGAGTTATATTTCCCCCATCAAACATCATGAATGTATAAAAATTATTGTTTATAGTACTTAAAATTTATTTTAATATGTTATTTATTCCATAATAGGAAGCTAAATTGGTTTATCCTATTTCATATTTTGTTTCACAATATGAAAGTTCATTAAATTCATTATATCATAATCCAAAAAATAAAATTCGTTTTAGAAGAATTGAAATAATAATCATCTCTTTGTATTGAATTTTATGTCTTATATCCAATGATCGCATTCTTCTAATGTTTAAAAACATTGAAATAGATTTTAAACACATATTTAATTAAGAAAATAGTTATTATATAATTATATAAACCCTAATACTGAATATAAAAATTGGGATCTCTAAAAATACCTTCTTTGATATCATCCAAATAGATATGTCTTTTTCTATTGGATAATTCACTCCATATTTTTATTTATGAAAATATGAATCTTTGAAGAGAATAATATAATACAAATTTTTGTTCTATGATGATGTAGACAATAATTCAATAGGGGTTAAATTTAACCCTATAAAAATTTCCCTAATTTTAAACATCCCATTCTTGATATTAAGAATGTTCATTGTATTATTAAGTAAAATAAATTAGTATAAATAATTAATGGGAATAGAATATGAGAAATAATAATTTTATATATTTTTGGATATAATAAAACCTCCTTTTACACACCACCAATAATCGATATGGATTGTTGATTTCATTATCTTTTTACTATGGAGCAGAAAAACTTTTCCTGAAGTTAAAACAACATAAATAAATAGTTTACTGCGACTTCATATAACATAAACCTTGAAAAATAATAACAATTTGTTGAAAATTTACCATAATAGATTACAAAAATTTGAATCTTACTCTATGAATAAAAACATTTAGATTATATTTAGTGTTCAAATAGATGAGGTATATAGTTTAATCAGACCTCTATCACACAGTTATAACTACAACCGATAGTTGAGGGAACATTTCTTCCTAAAATAAATAATTCAAAATCATTAAATAATTCTACAATGAAAATCATAGTTTTAATGAAAACATTACTTATCATAAATAATACTTTGAATAACAGAGAAAAATTATTTCCAAAATTTTCTAAATAAATTTTTTAAAAAATAATCATTATATAATCCTTTATATATATTTATTTGAAAAAAATATCATAATACTTCTTAAATTATATCAATAAATCTCCCTCAATAATTAATTTTTAATATCCAAATTCTAGTGATATCTTTTGGTAAGATGATGTCATAAACTAAATTCTTTCTTTTATAATATTCCATCTTCATATATTGAAAAGACTATATTTTGATATTTTAATGATTTTTTAAACTAAATGAATATAACTATCAATTGATTCCGTATAAAAATATTTTCTACCACTTTAATAATATTGATTAGAATACATATATAAATATAAAATTGAAATACATTAATGAATATAATAGATAAATATGTAATATATATATATAAGAGTAAAAATGATATGGAAAGAATCAAATAATAATAACACGTTTGATCATATAATATCTTATAATAATAATAAAATATAAATTTATTATCTGCTGATATTGTATAGTTTAAAATATATACCACATAATTTGTTCTAAATTTATTATTTCATTCAATATTTCCATATTATGATAATATAAAAACAGTTTCCCTGAATCATGAGGTTCCTATTTTTCCCATTATAACATTTGAATATTGTTGTATCATTTTATTATCATATTACAAGTGAATTAATCTAGATTATTTTGTAATAAAAACATTAAAACTCAAAATACTTACCCATTCACATAAAGTGATTCATCCATTCATTGTACTCCTATTGTCAAAATAATTCATAATTCATAGAATTATTCATAATGTATGCGATTTTTTTACATCATGAGTCATGTTCTATAAATCATGACTTATGGAAAAACACAAAATGAATTGTCCTTGAAATTTAACAATCAAATTATACCAATTATAAATTGTTTTGTATTGATTTCCGAAAACATTGTTCATTCATATAAATATTCTCTACAATTTATGTCATTTATATTCTGAATTTTCCAAAAAAAATAACTATAAATCATGTAGATAAATATCCAGTAAACTAATATAATAATGATCATTCCTCGGGTCATAAAATCTTATAGGATTTATTCATAGAAAGAATTTTTAATTAAAATGAACTGATTTTATGATGGTTTATTCATATTACATGATCTATTTGGTGTAACTCATGTTATGAAAATCTTGAATCATAGTTAAGTGTGTAAGAGTCTATTTCATAACACTTTAGACACTTCATAAGACATTACCCCTTAATTTTTTTACATATTTGCACATATAATAAAATTTTACCTCATTTCATATGGATTTACTTATATTGAATTATAATTTAGTGCAAAACACAAGTATTTACATAAATCTGTATGGATTTTCATGGATTTTGTAAGACATAAACTACTACACATAAGATATTATCTTTCAAAAAAAAAGAAATTCATAAGACTCCCATATCAACTTAGTTAGACACACACACATCAAGAAAAATTAAAATTATTTATGTTGTCTTTTTCATATATTATTTTATATTTTGTAAGAGTAAAATACCAGAACATGAAGTCTCATTCCCAGTCACAATAATAAATTTTCATAAATATAAAATGTAAGAATCATTTGTTTCATTGTAAAAACTCATGAAACATTAAAAAATTCAATGTTAGATTGATATTAGTAGATTAAGCCCAACATTAATTTATAAAAATAACATATTAAAACCATTATATATTACAACCCAATATTTTAAAAGAACACATTATTCAACAGTGTATAAGATAAAAAGCACCGAACCTCAACAAATAATGTAATTTTATTATTTAAATATGAATTTTTCCTAGATGTTAAATTGGAGGGTATGAATATGATTAAATGATATATGAAATAGTTATAATGATATTACTTGATATAAATTTATTTACAAAATTTTATTGAATGACTATTCAATTTTCAATTAATCTATTTTGTTCTTAACAAATAATTTATTCAAAAAAATGGTGTTTATTTCTTTTAATGAGAACATATTAAAATTAATACTAGAAAATTTTATTATTTATATTTATTAAAAAGATCATAATTGTTTAATTCATCATTTCATAATTATATTATAATTTAGAATTTTATAATTCTATGAAAAGTGTGATTCATTAACGAATAGTTGAAAAATTATTATTTTTCTCGAAAACTATAAATTCATTTCAATAATATAGAATGTTTATTGTTTTTATGAAATGTATTAAAATTCTATATTTATTATGTTGTCAATATTCCAATTAAGCTCATTCGAATCAATTTTATGATTTACTTTAGTATAAGAACATATTTATATTTACAAATAATTTTCATTAAAAATGCATTGATGTATATAATATATTTTTTTATTAATAATTTAAATTAAACACTATTTATGAATTATTTAAATTCAATATATATATATATATATTATAATATTGTATAATATTAATTTAATATTTTTATTAGTTTTGGGGAAATAATAAATAAAATTTTATACTTAAAAAGTATTTTTCTAAAAAAAACAATTTTCATTGTGTTTTTCAGGATTATTTTTAAAATTTATTTATAACCATAATAGTTATTTTATTTGATAAAATTAAATAAATTTTTTGAATCAATAGTTTCAAATTTGGTAAGTAGTCCCCTTTTTTTCAAAATGAATAGTAATTGTCGTAAAAGTTTCCATTATTTAAAGAGAAAATGGTGTTTATATTGGGTAAAAAAAGTTATAAGGGAATAAATTTTTATTATAATTATTATTGGATTAATTTAACACCATATTTAAGGTATTATTCTAAATATTTATTTTTGTAATTGGCACATTCCTATGAAAATGACCTATTTAATTTTTAATGTAATTATTGTTACAAATTATCACTCTATTTGATTAATTTTTTTTATTTGTCTATATAGGGGAAATAAAAAATAATTAATATATATATATATAATTGGTATGGTTCATGATGTAAAATTATTTTTAATTTTCAGAAATAATATAATTATCATAATTAATTATGCAACACTGACACATTATTTATTCAATTATTAGAATAATATAAGTAATTATATTGAAATACTTTTAATGTAATCTAGTTTTAGTTAATTATAGTTATTTTTATATTATATAGACTAATAATAAATATTTATGTTGTTTAAAATGATTATATACTAATGAGAACATTTTATTTATTTATTTTAAATCAAATCAATTGAATAGTCTGAAACATTATGATAAAGATATTTTGTCGAAATAATATTCATTAAATAATTTTTAAATTATTAAAAAATCGAAAGAGTAAAAATTAGATAATATATGTATAAAATATCACCCTTTTAATTTTAAAATTAAATAGTTATCTTATAAGTTACATTTCACCCATTTAATAGTGAAATAGTTATTTCCATGGTTAATGTAAAAATAAGTTAACTAAAAAGTTAAACCAATCAATAATTTTTAAAAAACCAAAAAGAAACCTATAATAATGTAATTGGTTGATGTGATATAAACTGTATTATATCTTATCACCGAATATCTATCCATTTGGTGGAATTTGGGCTTGAAAGGGACTTTATTATATTTTAATATTTTATGAAATTCTAGGAGCGCTACTACCCTCAACTATAAAAGGGATCATCTCATTTATCTTCTTCAAAATGCATATAATATTTTAAATCATCCATACCTAACAAAAAAACCTTCTCAATTTCCCTATCGACATTCTATATGTTATTTAATTCCTAAAAGGCCATCTCTTGGTTCCTTCAGTGGAGATCTAATGGAGATCTTTCCAAGATTATGTAACCACCTTAACAAGTCAATTTTTACTTATTCTTTACCTAATATAAATATATTATAATTATCAGAAAATAATAACATTATAATCCTAAATATAACTCAATGTTATTATTATTATGAAACCACATTTATTCATAATCTTTCTATAAAATTGGAAATAAAAGTATGACACTTTCATAAATATGTATTTCTTTATCCATGTAGTTATATAATTCATTTAGCACATTTATATTTCATGGATGGTATTATTTTATGATTTCTCATTATATATGATACATATGAAATAATTGTACTTTTTTAATCATAATATCACTTCTAAATTCTTACCATCCAAACTTTTGTAAAATGATGGTTTCATTCGTGTGTACGTTTGGACTCCAACCTCTATAAATTCCTATGATTCGTTTCTCATTCCTCATCTACATGGATGTTAATGAGGATATATTTAATTTTTATATGATATATATATATAATATAAAAATGGTTATGTAATTGCTAGTTATTTTTTACCTTACTTTCATTCTTCCCATTGAAAAGTAATCACAACATTCAAGCGTAGGTACGACCGACCATCTTGATGAATGATGTGATTCATTTTTTATATTTATATTTATTGATGAAAATAAATATGTATATAATAAAAATATATACTATTTGTATCATACTTATCTTTTTTTAGATGATGTAAGTTTTATCAAAGTGTTGGACAAAAACTACCAATCCAAAACAATCAAAATAATAATGCAGATATCACTAAAAAGAGTGATTATAATAATAAATCATTAATTAGAGGGTGATAAAAGTTATAGTTAAATTAAATATGGTACTATATTTATAATTTTGGACAGATAAGTTATTTACAATAAACCAATATTTATTATAAATTACCCTTGAAAATTTATGAAGGAAGTATAACTTGAGGTATTGGATATTTTTTACCATTACGTTCAGTGAGACACTTGTCATATTCACAAATGTTATCATTTATGTGGTCTATATAATTCCTAAGAAAATATATTTTGATTAATCTTATTAAAATTATTATTATTTACATATAAATATAAATTTATTTCTTAGATGGTCATTAAAATTCAAATGTTACCAAAGTGGTGAAGGTTTTATGCCAAAATCAGATTATTTTTTCAAGATTATTTAGGATTACATTTATAACGATATAATCTAATGATAAACATATTAATAAAATAATAACCTTTATAATAATCTGATTATTTCATTAAAATCATTTTTCCTTTTATTTTCTTAACCTTGTGTACTCATGAGATTGAAAAAAGTTTTTTAATAAGAAAAACATTATTTTTCTCTTCTATCGAAAATATATTTTATTCCCTATACATGTTTTCTAAAAAAATATTTAAGAAGGTTTTTAATATTATCCATTTATTTTAAAATTAATTTTCACCAAGATTTAGTTTATTAAAATTTGTTTTAAATAAATATAATGGTTATTTTCTAAAAATTTCACTTTTTCCTTTTTAATTTTTTGTAAAAGAATGTTTTCATTTGACATATACAACATGAATAATATTTCCCATCATCATGAACAACCAATAATTTAAATATTCCTTTATATATGTCATTGGTTAAATTTTAAATTAAATTATATTTACAATTGGTTTTTGAATTTATTGTTTTTGAAATGTTAATTTTAACTATGTAAAGTGTAATTTTAGCAAGAATGTCTAATGTTCTTGTAATGGTATTTATATTCATCAAAGTAAAAAACAATTGATTTAACTTATGAATTAATATGGATATGCTCCAAAGATACCATAATAATTCTATCTATATATAGTTTATATTTATGATGATAATAATTTCATGAAACACTATTCTTTTCCATCTTGTATACTATAATAAAATATTTATGAATCCCTTTTCTTTTCACGAGTTCTGATATGATGGATATTTTATGATATTGTGAAAAATAAGTATAATTTTCATTATTGGAAGGTTTATATTGGAATTATATATCACTAATATTCAAAGGGTAAATATTGATATGTCTTGTTATAAATAGGAAAATAATTTTTTGTTAATACTATTAGGTAAGGGACTATATCCACTGTGGTTGTCTTGGGAGGAAACCATGTCTACTAAAAGGGTTTCAATAGTGAACAAAATCCACTATGATAGTGTTGGGATTGAACATTAACTATTAATATAATTTTTTGGAGTGAAACCAATCCACTATAATTGTCTTGAGAGTAAAACCAGACTACTATGATGGTTTTCAGAGTTAACTAATCCACTATAATAGTCATGGATATGAATAAATTAGTACTAAGGAATTTATTTTCAATGATTATGTATATAGAAAAATTCTATGTCTTATTCCAATGTTATGATTTCATAACTCATGTTCATTGATTTCATTAAGATTCAGGTCTCATGAACTACCATGATTTATTCCATTACTCTGTATTATGATAAATGAAATTTACGCAATATATATAAAATTGTAATCCCATGTTACCATACACTTGAGATCATGTTATTACTAAGTGATCATTTATACACTACAAAAAAAAACAAAAATATATTGAAGCATTTTATCAACAATTGTAAAAATTGTTTCTAATGAAAAGACATTTTATAGAAATTGTAATAAACATGGTTAGTAATAAATTTAGATTTTGTTTTTGAAAATGTATCAATACTAGTCATTATTATAGAAATGACCCACATTTTGGTAATTCTTATAGAAAACATCACCCGTTTATAAACATTTTTAATACAAACTTTTTATTTTTTAACCAGGTTATTTAGAAAACATCAGAAATTTAGCTAGACCATTTATAAAAAATCCCACATAGACATATTTTTTATAAAAAATGTAGAGAACAACTTTTCAACTTGTAAGAAATTGAAGTATTTCTATATATATATTTAAAGACACTTGTGGAGAGGGCATGCTTTTCTGAGGAACGTTGTTCCGATAATTAATTTTATAAAATTATTAAATATATTTTATATGACACATGTTTAGTTTCGTAATGAAAATTAGATAAAAATTAAATGTTATAATGGATCAAAAATTAGATACCATGCTTGAGTATGGAATATGATGTTTACCATAGTTAAAAACTAAAATTGGTTAGCACAGGGCTTTCAGATATTATGACCATTAGAGGATGTATTTAGTTTAATAAAAAATAATTTAATTTAATTAATTAATTAACCAAATTGTAATTTTCCTTATCAATACCATGTTATAATGATTTTTCCCGGATTATCTGCATAATACCTTGGAGATATGAGAGGTGTTTTTCATCCTCTTGGTTGGAAAATGGAATTCAGATGACTATGGAATAAAATATTATTCCATATTGATAGGAATATAATGAAACAACTTTTCCCAGAAATTGGATGTCAAGTTCTTCAATGAAGAATGTTCCAATATCCATGTAATATTCATCAATTTTTTATTCTTCTTCATTTGATTAAATTTACTAAGCATGATCTATTTTTCTGTTTTTTTCTGCACTAAAGAATCTTTGCATTCACATATGGTTTAATTTATAATTCAACTATTTTCTAACCCTAGATCATCATATTTATACACATTGTCTATGAAATCATGGTGAACAATTGTTAATCCTTTGTTTTCATTCCTTTTCTTAAAAATTCTTCGTTTAGTCATCGTTGGACTACATGGTTACGATTTGACATTTCCGAGCTGTACCAAGCCCGATTGGCCCAAGAATTCACGATGGATTCATATCCAATGAATGAAATGAAGATGACAGAAATATTTTGTGGTAAGTCATGGAAAAAATTGTTGGTCTAAGATATTTTTTGGATACAATATAGAGCATTATAAACATAGGGGTGATAGTGCGAGGTAGTTTTAGTGGCCTTAAATAAATTCATCAAAAATCCAATTCTTCGTCAATAGATGGCTTAAAATGATGATGTGGGTAAATATAAACCATTTTCAGGTATCTATAGGTGATATATGGGCTGCATGATTCAGATATAGAATGTTAGATATAAGCTCAATATTCTTGTGAAAAAATAGACTCCATGGAGTGTATAATGATCGACACACATTGATTAGGTAAGATCTCAAAGATGGCATTGATTAGGTAAGATCATGAAAGTGGTACCCCCTATTGTATTTGGGTGTTGGACATATATATTTAAACTAAGTTGTTCCCCTTTATAAATTAGTGTGCATAAACCTAATTACAAATTGGTACTACCTATAATAAAGTTGAAATTTCCTGCTTACATTTAGTGGTATCCCCTATATCCTTAGGGTGGAGGTCCTCTATATATCCACAGATTTGTACCCCTCACACTGACAGAAAAGGGCATGTGTACTCTAGTTTTGTAGAAGTACGACTTATTAGAGAGGGTGTGGGTGCTTCTTATACTAATTGTAATCCCTATGGAATTAGAGAATTAATACTTTATTTACTAAGTGTCACCCCCTATAGAATAGGGTGTTAATCTTAATTACATTGATTGGAACCCCGCTGACACACTATGGCATGGTTCCCCTACCCACCGAGTTATACCACCTATCAGATAGGGTGGATGTACTCCACAAAATAATTAACACCCCTAGATTTACCAAGAGTTGGGTATTCTATTTGATGATCATTCCCCATAAACTATGTAGAATAAGGATGAGGTGCGGACCCTCTACATAGTTAATTCTCTAGACAGACACATGAGATGACATGAATCAGTAATGGACCTTACGAAACTATTGTCTATCTTTTCCTGTGATGGGATGTGTGATAGATATCTCATTCTCTATAATTTATGATTATTTGTAATTATAATATATATATATATATCTATTTTGATTTCTTTGTTTCCCTATCTTACGTTTGGTTGATCTGTCTATCAATATGTGCCTATCATGACACTTATTTTACACCTTCTAAATTCAGGGGAACTTACTTAGTATTTTTATACACACCCCTACATGATATTTTCCAGCATGTGTCATGTCTTATACTAATGACATACAAATTGTAAATGACTATAGATAAGTATAGGGATAACTAACACATTTTATGGAATATAGTGGTTGGATATTGGATATCATGATCTAGGATCTCTCTTCATTTTACTTTTCCTATTTTTTTAGGAATGACATCTTTCTTGTTCGTTTCCAATTTTTCGCCATTTTTTCCATCTAGTTTTCAATTTTTTACACTTTTACACCAAATATGTTTTCCATGTATTGTTAAATTATATATATTTAATAATTTTATTATTATTCCTTTGCACGTAGGCATTGACATGGTCAGGTTTGTGCATATAGGAAAATTAGAAAAATGCCACTGCCTTTCAGCACTTATCCCCAGATCGTGGCCTATAGAGGTAGACGCGGGGTAGTAAAGGCTTGATCCTTGATCAAGTAGGGTCTTGACATATTGTAATTAGTTAACTTTTTTACATTGGATGAATTTTTGTGTAGTCACATTACAAGGATTTTGTTGAGATTTATGCTAAAAGTGTCAAACTATATCAATTTAGGCTCTCAAGAATAGGAAACTACTATTTTCATGGTGTCTGATGTATCCATTCACTAGGATCATGAGTACCTACTTATCAACATGGAATATCGAAACATTGTTTGTAGGGATAAAATAGTACATAAATCATATAGTAAAAAGTCTATGATGGTTTTTTAAGTGATATCTCCATTATATATATGTGTGTGTGTGCGTGTGTGTGTGTCCTCATCTGACTATGGTACGTCTTTAATTAATTATCACGATTCCTCCTCAATGGATTATAGAAACATTACCAACTTCGGATCATAATTATTATCCAATGAGTAATAAGGACTCAGTTCATGGTCCATCTGTTGATATCCTACCTCTAGGTGGATAGGTAGTAGAACCCCACCTTTTGAGAACAATATCATATAAGGAGAAGAGGATGAGGATGCATTTCGACTCCATGCACTCCATGAATGTTAGTGACAGAGGACACTAACAATCGGTGTGGAGAATGTTCTCTAGGTTGAGGAGGATAAGCTATAGTCAGTGCTCTATGTTTTCATGATTTTCTGGTGAGTGACAGATCATGTGGTTTCACTGTCTATTTCCCTTTTCCATTGTGTATTTCAGTGATGGTGGATTATTTGTTCACAGATAAATGATTGTTTTACAATCTTGTGAGCCAACATCCAATACATGTTCTACTAAGTGTATAATCCCTAATGCTTATTCTCAGTATAGATTAAGGATATTTGTATCAGTAAAAGGGAGGGATGATAGTGGAAATGTATGTTATATGGTTCATAGAACCTATGTGGTACCCCATTGACATGATCCATGATGGAATCATCTTAGCAATGAATATTGTGGAGGGTCGTTAAAGAGATACTTGTGCTAGTGTGGTATGATTGTCCATCCTCAACTATACTAGGGTGTTGAAGCGAGCACTGGTGATGGAGAGATTCATATCAGAGGGACTATAGTCACTTGGGGCATGTAGATGGTATTATTGGGCTATGGAATATGTAGTAGCAAGCATTCCACACTCCATAAGATAATAGTTTAGAACACTTGCACACGATCTGGCATAGGGACGTGGTCAAGAGAACTACAAAAAAGTAGAGGACTAGAGAATCATGGAGAGGGGATGTGAAATTCATGGGAGGGTCAAGGTCATATGGTTAATGCATTTCCCACATGGCATGCCAAGAAGTATAGACAGATAGATGATGGAAAACCATGGTAGTAGATGTTATATGATCGGGGATCACTCAAGAGAGGAAAGGGAGGCCTCTAGGGAGGCGGACCTAGAAGTGGAGCTAGTGGAGCTTGATGAGGAAGATTTTTGGATGGTGGATGATGAAATGAGTTCCTTCCCACACCGCCCCTAGGTATCACACATCAGGCTCATTGATTTGGAAGTCGGTGATATAGAAAATATAGTCTATAGAGGCTTATCACCTAGTAGAAAATGAGATAATTAGAGGTATATAATTTGTTTATTATTCTATATCATTAGTATTATTAAAAGTAGGTGTTATTCATTAATTAATATCTTTACTAACGTTGTGAGAGGCATAGATCCCTATTAAAGCATTTCCCAACAAAATTTTCATAGGATATACATCTATTCTGAATTTTGACTTATGGATGTGGGATCCATTTATTGGTGGAGAGAGAGGTTCACATGGGACCTTTTTTTATCATTATGGATCATTATGAAATCATCTTGTGTATGGATTGGTTATCGATGGTGTGATTAGAGATTTACTATTACCACAGACTAGTCTGATGACTTCTCACTGATGGGGAAAGAGTATCTTTTTTGGGAAAGAGAGATTACATTTTAGGATGAGTGGTTTCTATGATTAGGAGGCTGAATCACATCACCCTTTAGTTTATGAGTATAGCCCTTGGGACAATATGCTCTTTATACATCTAGATTCCTTCTCTCATAGTGGATTTTTTGTATGTATTCTATGGGGACGTTATGGGACTACCTCTGAGGTGAGATATGGCGTTTTGTATCGTTTTTCATCCCAAGACCCCTATGATAATTCATTAGGCATATCCTATGGCCAACAGAGATTTGGGAGTTGCAGTTTATATTGGGGGGTCATTTGAGAGAAGGGACTCACTAGACCCATTGTTCCCCCTTGGTCAGCTCTAATGTTGTTAATGAAAATGGAATATTAGATCTTGACGTTTGTGTGGATTATCATTTCCAGAACAAGGAAAAGATAAATTAAAATTAACTCTTATCGAGAATTTATTACCTCATTGGCCACATGAAAACCATGACATGATTCTAAAATATTGATTTTAGGTCTGGTAACCAAAGGGGGAGAGTTTCTGAGGTGATTATTATAAAGTCAGCATTCAAGGGTTTCTACAAAAAAAATGTGTTCTCGGTGATTCCCTTTGGTGTGAAATATTACCCATTCATATTTATGGATTTGATGAACCAGGTTTTTCATCTATATGTGGACTTATTAATCATTTTCTTCATTGAATTCACAATCATCTATTCAATGTTAGATTATGAGAATGTAAAGCATTTTATGATGATCTTAGATTTACTTCGGGAGAACCAACATTATTTTTTGTTCTCCAAGTGAAATTTATGGATTCATGAGGTGAAATTCATGGGGATTATCATTCATGTGTATGGTTTATCCATGTAACCTACAAAGTCAAATTTAGTTCTTTCATGGGATCCACCTAAGAGAGTTATAGATATGTATAGTTTTCATTGTTTTGTGGGTATTACTAGAGGTATGGGTAAGAATAATATATAATTTTATTCCCACTAGCCACCCTAATACAAAAAGGCAATCCTTTTACCTAGACTAAGTTATGCCAGATGACCTTCATGGTGTTTTGGCTGAGGCTGTTGAGTTCTTCAATTTTTAAACATCAAGATTAAGGTGCGAAGTACATAGTGCATTACGATGCCTCACGATTTGATATCAATATCATGTTGATGTAGTGATAAGGAGTTATCTCATATAGGTCAAGGTAGTTGATAACCCATGAAAAGAATTAGATGAATATGAAACTAGAGTTGGATAAAATATTTTTTTCTAAAAGGATGTGGATGAACTATATGCTGGGAGAGCACTGAAAGTTTTTATCAAACCTTTAGAGTTTTAGGTACAAATTCAAACAGAGAGACATGAACCTAAGACATAGGTACTTAGTGGAATTTGTAATGAACCAAAATTTTATAAATGAAAATTCATCTTGAATTAATTAAATATCTTATTATGTAAAATGGTTATATAACATATTCACATCCTTGGTTTTATATTTATGGATTTTAAAATACTATAATGAATTATCAAAATTTCTAATATAAATGTTGAATAGTGGTCACATTATTTGTATAAATATAGGGCTTTAACAAGTTGAATTTACTCAAAAAGGAAGCAATGGCCTCATTCGGTAGAATTGCTACATCTTAATCCCAATTTTATATACTCGAAAAGGAGTTTACATCACTGGACATCACTTTTGACCTAGCCTATGTTGTTATTTTACACGTTAATCTTGAACGAAACTGCCTATGGGAGAAGTGGATGTTAATAATGATTACCACCTGAGAAATGTTATCTGAGCCACCCCGTGAGTCTTCCAACATCACACACATTAACCATAGGTCTTATGTGAGTGTTATAAGGGGTTATTTGACAATACTCAAGCTCTATGATTATATTAATTTTAATTTTGTATAGAATAATGAATATACAGCCATTTTATTATTTTTACATTGAGAAAAAATAGTACTTTAAGGTAATATTTAAATTAAATTAAGAAAAATATTTTTATGGATTAATCGATTTTTGAGTTATATATTATTTCAAAAAAATACTAGTAATAATTTAATTTTTACTAAATATAAATTATCCTATAATTTTTATGAATACCATTGTAATTTTTATTAAGGTTTGAAAGAAGTTTATGTCAAAACCTGTGAATTTTCGATAAATATCGATTATTATTTTAAAAGTAAATATTCAGATATTTTGAAAATTATTTAGATAAAATGAGTATTATTTATTGATTCAGGATGATGAAATTATCTAATGGAGAATTTTTTGTAATTTTCTAAGACAATCGAATTTTTGGGTAAAAATTAAATATCATTTAAATATATAATGTGTTTTATGGAATCATAAAGGCCCAATAGTAATGTAATAAAATACCATAAAATGTTTGTTCAACCAATATCTATTTTACCCTTAGAATAATGTGATTTTATATTGTTTGATTAATTTTATTGTGCCTTAGTGGAACCTCAAAGACTTAAAAAAACATTTAAACATTCTAAAATGATTTCCTTGAGAATGTGACTCACCTCTACCAAAGAAATCATTATATTTTAATATGTTCTTCCATTGGCCTTAGAAAATAATATTTTCCTATCCTCTTTAGAAAAAACCATGGACAAACCCCATGGTTTGGACTGGGGTTTTGATTATTTTAATGTGTAGTGTCCAAAATGTAAATAATAATAATGAATTCCCTCTCTTTTTCAATATGATCCCACTCATGGTTACACTTCTATTCACTAAAATTCCATGTAGAACCTCCATAATCATCCCTAATCTCATTTTAATCCTACCAAGGACCCCCAAGATCCTAGATTCCTCTCTCAAAACTCTCCCAAGCCTTTGTGATGACACTTCCAAGTAAGGAATTTCATCACTTTTCATTTTTGTATCAATTTATTTATGTTGTTATACCCTTTTATCTTCAATTTCAAATATTGGGGTATGATTTATAACCATAGACATACTTCAATATTTATTTTTGAATTGTGAGATAACTTTCTCTCTCCCATTAATGCATCCCATGTACACTTGTTACCATGCCAATATTTCATGAGGAATTTCTCTCACCTCATTTACAAACAATCAATTCTTTTATATTATGAAACTAAATTCCGTTACATAAATTGTGATATTTTGTCTGTTGATCCAATTTATTTTCATTTCATTTATAAAAAACGATATACCCCTTTCTCTCTCATCAAACCGTTTTACGATTTCAATTTGACGTCGATATACTACCGAAGTAACAAAAAAATTCATTCTAAAATCATCTTGTAAGAGAATACATTTCGAACATCTTTTTCAAGGGTATTATGATTTATTAACATGTAATTTTTAATTAAGGATTTACTTTTTTTTATTCCACACCTCGTATTCATGGAATAAATTATGATGTTTAACAAATTCCTGTTGTATGATCTATGTGACACACTTATACATGAAAAGAAATTATTAAGAAGGGTGCACACTAATAGTGTTCCAATTCATTAGTTAAAGATTAGTATCATGATATATGAAGTGCAATGGGGGTTTAATCATTATAATTCAAGTGAAATTAGGGTTTACTCAGTCTCCATGTGCAATGAGACTCATAATAGGTAAATATCATGTTGAATGTTGTTTCCACATTTCAATGTTATGATAATCATTCTATATCATGTATTTATGTTCATTTTACAATTATTCTACATTGATATACATATTTCCTAGCACGTATTGTATTATCCATGTTATTCCCTATTTAATTCCTTACTATGATTTATAGCTCACCCCTTTCTTATGCATGTTCTCATGTTATCCCATGGAATTCTAAGTACGAAGGAATGTTGTGGTCAGGTAAATTAATTTTTCAATAATGATGTTTTATATTTATTTCTTAAGATGTCATGTAATGTTCCAAATATTTCAATACACTATACCACTAAATCATATGTGTTTTCATAAGTTCATTTTTATATAATAAATTATGTTTAACTGTTTTAACAATGATTGGGGTTGTAATAGTTGGTATCAGGTTATAGTTTTAGTTATTTTTTGGATTAGGATATGAAAGCCAGAGTGAATGCCTTTGGGAAAAGAAAAAATATACTAAAAACATCCATACATTATGATGAGTATGGAGTAAGTGGTATATTAAGAAAATAAATCCATGTCTTGATACAAACATGTAGAGGTTTAAATGGACCATATATATCTAGAGTAAAAACCCGAAAACCCTACATTGAGGTAGACTCGAACGGGAAATTGTGCATGAAAACGGGAATTACTGCACTCTTGGTTATCATACTCTGGGGGGTATGATTTTGTGAATTCGTAAGCATATTAGGAACCATTATTAAGGGAATAAAAAATTCCCCTAAGAATATCTATTGGGGAGTAGATCATGGATAACATATATTGAAGCCTATAAATTCATATGTTAAGGAAATAAATTTAATTTATATGTTATACATTTCTTGTCTTTGGATGCCCCTTTATGTGTTACCCATAAATTAATTTTTATTCAAACCAATGGTCGGTAATATGAGGAATCATGCTAACAACTGATACAAAGATCAATGTGAAGACTGTTCTGATGATATTCCCAATCTGATGGGAGAAGGAATTACAAAATTTTCCACAATACTCTCTCAGTTAACTCGTGTTTTTAATAGAAACATGGGTCCAGACAACCATCCAACCCCCTAAGAATAAATAAGCCACAAATGAGAGCTTCATGAGGAAAATACCTCCTACATTTAATGGGTCATCTAATCCCTCAATTACTGAAAAATAGATGAACTCCATTAAAAATATCTTCTCCCAAATAAAAGTTTCAAACAATAGAAGGGTATTTTGGATGCTTATTATATGGGGGTAAATCTGGTCCATTGTGGACATTGATAAGAAATACAAATCATGAGGAGGATATAAATGTGTTAGAATGGATGTATTTCTAGAAAAAAAAATTAGATAAATATTTTCCTCGCACCATATGACATAATATGGAATGAGAATCCCTTTACCTCAAGAAAAAAAGATAAAGATTTCAATGGAGAATATGAAGAAAACATCACATGGTTTGCAGCATATTCCTACATATTTTTCGTTACCTCAATATGAAAATTTGACCGCTTATTTGGTTGACTAAAAACTATACTATAGAAAGTTCTGATGTTCAATTAATTTAATAATTATGAGGAAACTATATGATGTTCCCTAAAAGTAGAAATGGAGGTTGTTGAATCTCAGGGGTATCATACGGATAATAAGTAGAGAGTGGATCATAATTCTAGTGGTCTGATGGATTAATCGAATGGTGATAAGAAATTCAAGAAACCCAGTAATCGACGGTGCAAGAATAAGAACCATTGAAAATGGATAAATGGGATGAGGATATGATTTAGGTTTGGAAGACAAGGGAACCTGACCATTAACTATCAGCAAGAAAATCCTGATGTTGTGACTAAGGAAAAGAATACTCTATTCAACCCTCAAAACATTTTTCATTTCATCAAATGCAATGAACCAAGGATCTTTTCAAACATTTTCCCTAATCTAAGGGTTTTGTAAGGAAAAAAACCCACCTAGGCATCAAGGGTGAGATATTTCCATAACTACCACCAAAGCGAATCCCAATAATGAAGTGTTGGTAGGTACACTTGTTATTTATTAAAGAATAGTGAACATAATTTTTTATTCTGGATATACACATTCTTTTAAATACCAAAGGTTTAGTAGAACAATCCCAACACCTCTAAAAATTTTGGAAGAAAAAAAGGTCGGTGGGAATGGAAAATGGGGCAATCATTGCATCCCATTAATAGAACTCCTCCCCAATAATAATTTGTGGATTAAACTACTTAGAGAACCTTGCAATTCTCCCTCTGATATAATTTGGTGCAATTATAAGCATGTATTGACTTTCTTTATATTGAGCCAACATAAATTTAGGGGAGAGGGAAATATTTATCCTTATGGAAAATCAACCCCGGATTATGTACACGTTCAAAGAGGAGGAAGAATATTATTTAGAACCCTCATATCAAGAGTGAATATTATATCCATATGATCATGAGTATCTTTATAAGATGATTCATTCTAAGGAATCAACCATCCTTGAAGACATTATTATTGTAAGGGAATTCACTAAAGTGTTTCTCAAGGAATTTCATTATCTTAATCCATGAAGAGATGATGAAATATCGATTGATCTTATACCTAGGGCGATTCCAATATCCATGACCTCGTAGAGAATGGAAATTATGGAGCTAAAGAAACAACTACAATAGAATTTGGATAAAGTGTTTATTCATCTATGTTCATTACAATGGCGTCTACCAGTCCTCTTCATCATGATGATGGATGGGTCAATGCACCTTTTCATTGATTATCATGAGCTAAAAAATCAGGATAAAGATCATGTATTATCTCCCATGAGTTGATGAATTGTTCAATCAGCTAAATGGTAAACAATATTTTCCTAAGGTGGATCTACGTTTGGGATATTACCAATCAAGGGTGAATAACGTGGATATCCCTAAGACTAATTTTCCAAGAAGATAGATGCACTAATAATTCATAGTAATTCCTTTTATACTAACTCATTATCCATAAATCATCATGTACTTGGTGAATAGAGTCTTTAGATGTTACATCGACAAATTTCTGTTAGTCATTATAGACATTATTATAAGAATCGAAAATACCAGGGAGGATAATGAAGAACATATCGGCATTGTACTAGAGACATTGATAAAGGATACACTCTATGAAATGTATAACAAGTGTGTGTTCTGGTTTAAGTATTTCCTTTTCTTGGGTCATATCATCACAAGAAATTTGATATCTATGTATCTGTCCAAGATAAATGTAATTGAAGAATGGATGTGGACAAAATCAGTGACAAATATCTGTAGCTTGTTGGGGATAGCTAGATATTATCACTGATTTGTGAGAAATATCTCATGATTTTCCATGCTTCTTAACGAGATAACACTGAGGAGAATAATGTTTTCTGGGAGTGATGTATAAAAAGATAGAATTATGGAGTTGAAAAAGAGGATTCTCACAGTGCTTGTGCTCATAGTACCCACAAGTGGATAACTTATTGTGGTGTCCTGTGATGAATTGAAGAAGGTATTGGGCTCTGCGTTGATGCAAAATGACAAATCCATTTCCTATTATTGAATTAAATTGAATGTACATGAGAAAAACTAGACATCACAAGATCTGGATTTGGATGCAGTAATCTTTGCTTTAAAATTTTGGTGGCATTACCTCTTTGGGTGAAGTGTGAAATATATACTGGTCACAAAATCATAAAGTATATATTCACATAGAAAGATTCGAATATGAGCTAATGAAGATGGTCAGATATGATCAAAGACTTTGAATACTCAATCCATTACCACCCTGGGAAATCGAACTAGGTGGTAGAGCTCTAGGTATAAATTACACAACGATTATATGATTGATGATAATACAAAAGGATTTAATCTTCTTAGATTTGATTAATATGGACATGGGAATCATAATGAAGGGTCCATCATCAATCCATTCACAAATGACTACTTGACCATCTCTTTTGGAAAGGTTAAAGGACGATGAAAAGAACGATATGGGAATTCCAATGAAATTTGAAACTATCAGAAAGGGAAATACTCAATGATCAATGTTAATGAAGAAGAAATTTAGATATTTGGGAAAATACTACGTGTTCCATCATATGTGGATATAAAGAATGTATTTTTGGATGATGAAAATTGTTCAAATTTATCCTTTCACCCAGGAAACACAAAGATGAATCAAGATATTAGAGAGCATTATTGGTTGGATAACATGAAGAATGAGATCACTGAGTATACATCAATGTTCATTTTATGACGGAAAGTGATTTCTAATAGGAATACGTCTAAAGGGATGCTTCCACCATTAACCCTACCAACATGGAAATGGGAGAACATCTCCATGGACATTATCGATGGACATCCGAAGACATCCAAAGGAATCTATACTATTTGAGTTGTTGTGGATCCTCTTACAAAGACTGTACACTTCATTGCTATGTGAGAAGATTTATCATTGGATCAACTAGAACATATATACATCAAATAAGTTCTAAGGCTTCTTAGAGTACCACTGTTGATTATAACTGTTTGAGATCCAAGATTCACCTCAATGTTCTAGAAGAGTATCTAACTTACTCGGAATACTGAGCTCAACATCAATACGTCTTATCATATTAAAATTGATTCCCAATCTAAAAGGACTATCCAAACACATGAGGACATGTTGAGAGCATGCACAATGTTCTTCAAAATATGATGGTATTAACATCTTCCCCTGATAGAGTTCTCTTACAATAAAATTTTCCACTCGATCAACCAAATGGATCATTATGAAGCCCTTAATGGGAAGAGGTGCAGAACACAGAAATGTTAGTATGATGATGGGGAGAGAAAAATACTTCATCTAAAAATTGTCAATGAAATTGTGGAGAAGGTTAAGGCCATACAACTACACATTAAAGCTAATCAGATTCGACAAAAGAGATATACTGATAATCAATGATGAGACCTAGAGATTGATTTTGGAGACATGGTATTCCTCTACATATCACCACAGAAGAGATTTATGAGATTTGGGAAGAAGGGAAAGATTAGTCCAAGGTACATCATCCCTTTTGATATCCTTGTTCGCATTGGATCAATGACCTATCAACTATAACTCCCACCCAACCCATATCATGTACATGATGTATTATATATATCACTCTTGAGGATGTACATACAATACCCATTGCATGTACTCTTTCTAGAGGTGGTACGATTAGAGAATGTCCTCTCTTGTGAAGAGAATCCATTGAAGAGCATAGATCATAGAAAAAACACACTATGAAATTATACAATTCCCCTCATCAAGGAGTTGGGGAGAAACATCATGTTTGAAGAAACAACATGGGAATTAGAGGTAGTGATTTAGTAGAGTTACACAAATCTATTTTAGTGTAGAAATATGAAATTTTGATGGAGAATTCTTTAAGGGGGGAAGATTGTAACGACACAAATTTTTTTTAATGAAAATTCATAATGATCTAATTAAATGGTTTAATATATAAAACAGTAATATAACATATTAACTTCCTTGTTTTTTATCTTTTTTTATTTGAAAATACCATTATGAGTTTTTACTGCTTCTAATATAGCCGTTGAAGACTGATCACATGATTAGTATAAATATAGGGCTTTAAGAAATCCAATTTACTCGGACAAAGGATGTGATGGCCTCATGAAGTATAATTCTTCCATACTAAGCCCATTTTTTAGAGATTGGAAAGGATTTAGCATCACTTGGCTACCCTCTAGACCAAGCCCAAGCCGAGCTTCAACACGTTATTCTCGATCAAAACCACCTATGGGAGAAGTAGATGTTAATAGAGATTACCACCAAATCAATGATATAAGAGTTGCCCCAAGAGCCTATCACCATCATACATGATACCCTTATGAATTATGTTGATGTTATAAGGGGTTATGTAAGAAGGACCTCGCAATATGATTATGTACATTTGTTTTTATAGAATAAATAAAATTCATTCATTTTATTATTGATACTTTGAGCACAAATAGTATTTGTTTAGTAAATATTTAAATCCAATTAGAAAATATATTTCGACGAATCATTGTATTTTTGAATTATATAATATTTTGAGAAAATATTTTTACTAAATTAATTTTTATTATATATAAATGATCATATAATTATTATGAATACAATTGTAATTTTTATTAAGGTTTGAAAGCAGTTTTTGTCAAAAACGCAAGAATTTTAGATAAATGACTATTTTTATTTTTAAAGTTATAATTAAAATATATATATAATTATTTTAATAAAATTAATATAATTTATAGATTCATGAATTCCAAATTCTATAAAGGTAAATTTTTCATAATTTTCTAAGATAATCGAATTTTTGGGTAAAAATTAAACAACGTTTTAAATATATAACATATTTTATAACATCATAGGGGAAAATAGTTATGTAATAAAATACTATAAAAAATATTTTCTGCCTATATATGTTTTAACATTAACATAATCTGAATTTATATTTATTTGATTAATTTTATGGTGCCTTAGTGGACCCTCCAACACATATAAAACAATTTATCTTTTTAAAATGATTTCCTTGAGAGTGTCATTCACCTCCACTTAAGAAAGCCTAATATTTTAATAATTTTTACCATTTACCTTATAAAATAATATTTTAAACACCCCTTTTTAAAACACTTGGGAAAAACCATGGGTTGGTTTGTGTTTTTGATTAGTTTAAAGTGTAGTTTCCAAAACTGAAATAATAATGAATTCCCTTTCTTTTCCAATATAAACCCACCCATGATCCCACTTCTCTTCACTAAAAAACCTATTAGAACGTCTCTAACATTCTCTCCTCTCTCTATAATCCTCACATGGTACCCCAAGTTCCCAATAATTCTCTCTCAAGCCTATCCCAAGCCTTTGGGATCACACTTTCAACTAAGGGATTTCTTCCTTTCACTTTTTTTTCTCAATATCATTAGGTCGTTATACCCTTTTATTTTCAATTAAAAATTTTGGGGTATGATTTTTCACCTCCCCCATACCTCCCTACTTATGGTTGAATGATTAGAGTCCACTTTCTCTCTCGTTATTTCCTCCCATATACACTTTTTACCATGCCAGAATTCCACATGGAATATCTCTCTTGTCATTTACACTTAAGAAGTTACTTTATACTATGAATTTAAATTACATTACAAATGTGGGGATATTATGTTCCATGACCCCTTAAATTCCATTTTATGTATAAATAAATAAAGAACCCTTTATCTCTCATCAACACAATTTATGATTTCTATTTGTTGTTGTTATACAGCCGAAGTTACTCCCAAATTTCCATGCCAAAATCATTGTGTAACTGAATACCATACCCCTTATCTGTCATTGGGATTCACCATTATACACATGAAATTATTTATAGAGGGATTAAATTTATCTATTCCACATCTCTTATTACATTAATAAATTATGATGTTTAATGAATCCATGTTGTATGGTCTATGTGGAACCCTTATGCTTGAAATGAAATGATTAAGAAGTGTGTGCACTGATTGTGCTCCAATGCGTTGGTTAATTATTTGTATCATGATACGTCAAGTATAATGAGGGATTATAGAAGAAAATTCATGTAAATGAGGGTTTACTCGTGCTCTATGTGCAATTATCCTTGGATCATGTTAATATAATGTTAAATGTTGTTTCCACATATCAATGTTATGATAATTATGATATATCATGTCTTTATGTTCATGTTTCCATTATTCTCCATTGGTATTCCAATTTCCTTTATTGTATTTTATTCATCATGCTATTCAATATTTACTTCATTTTCGTGCTTTGTAGCTCACCTTTTTTTATGCATGACCTCAGGTTATTCCATGCAATGCTATGTATAAAGGAATGTTATGGTCATCTAAAATAATTTTTCAATAAAGATGTTGTATTTTTGTGTCTTAATTCATATTTAATGTTCTCAATTTCCAATGAAACAAGGAATCTCGATCCTCTGAGTAGTCTTAAGTGAATGTTTATGTAATAAATAATTTTTAAGTGTGTAATAAGGATTAAAGTTTTATGTATTTCTAGCATGAATAAGACATTAAGATTGTCTATACTCATAGAAAGGGAAATTCAGTAGCGTATTACCTTAATAAGAATTTTTTGGATCATTTTGTGTAGGTGTATATTGAGTAGTTGGCTTCCTTGCAGCTGGTCCTAGATTAGATGGAGGGTGCACCTTTTCTTTAGTTGATGGCATTGAGTCCTCTAATCCTTCATTACGTGAGAGATTACAAGCTGGGATAAATTAACTATGATATTTTGTGTGACCATATATATACATAATATTCACCTAATTTGAATTTTGGAGGGAATAACATCAAAATATTACAGGTATATATGGTTTTTCTAGTCACAATGCAAAAATTGGTGATGTGAGGGTACCCGAAATATTTGTTGGATATACATCCCTTTGTAGGGATGATGTACATAGGCCTTCATTTGATGTTTTTGTGGATATAATGAGATGTAGTATGGCTAAGTTCATTTCCGAGTTCCTCGCCTATCATCAAGAGCATGTTTAGCACCGAGCTCTAGTAGATTTGTTAATTACCCTTGAGATCCCAAGGTGGAAAGGGTATAATATATCCATGAATGTTGTGATTGGGATTTTGTTGATAGTGAAGCTCCATGAATACATATGGGTGATAGATGACATACTCAGGAATTCAGAACAATTTTTTTCATTTAGGAGCTTAGTTACATTTCGATTTTGGCGTAGATATTTGTATATGATATTTTTTCCTTCATGGGGTTACCTAGACATTTATTTGTAACTGTGATGCTTATTTTATGTCATAGTTTTAGAGAATACTACATGAGGAATTCATGACCCAGATGGGGATGAGTACAAACGCTCTCCAATAGATTAATGCGTATATAGAGAGAACTATCCAGGTGTTAGAGGATTTGTTTTGGACTTTGAATTTAACTTTATATAGAGTTGGGAGGATCACATTACTTTATTATAGTTCTTGTACCACATAAGCTACCTCTCTACTGTCGGAATATATAAATTTGTTGGAATATATACAAGATACCCAACAAGACACCTTTATGATGGATAATGGTCGATGATACGTCTCCTGGGGTCCAATGGTGGTATAAGTGATTAAAGGTAAGGTCTAGGTCATCAATGAGAATATGGGGACACCACCAAGAAGACATAAATCTTACAAAGATCGACATCATAGGCCCTTGGTGTTTGAGAAGTGAGACAATGATTTACTAAGAGTCTCTCCATGATGAAGATGATATAGATTTTTATGGGGATGGATGCTATACATATGGTTTATTAGGATGTTCTTGATTATTCAGAGGGTCGGAGTGATTTCCTACCATCACTCCCTACATGAATAGTAATATCAGGTGCACAACATCTACTCTGATACATAGCTGGGGAGAAATGTTTATGACCCCACAGACTTTACTATCATGGGTGATCAAGACATCAAGTATATATATAATTTTGCGGGTAACCCAGTGGAGATCAAGCCTAGGAGGATGAGGATCGTACACGAACTTACCATCCCATTGGTTCATGTGTTATGGCAATATAGGAGCATGCATGAGTGATCCAAGGAGAAGGATAGCCATATGTGGGATAAATATACTCATATATTTATGTTGGATTCATTTTTAGTGAATAAATTATTAAATGATGGAATGATGTAGAGATACTTGTTTTTTTGTTGTGTGACTTTGAGAAATCTGAAAAAATATTTTTAGAAATAAGAACTAAGACGGTATGCGATTCTAAGACCCATTGTTCCTAGAATTAATTATATTAAATTATTAAATATCTATTTTTAAAATCACATTCTATTTCATAGAAAAATGACTTAAATATTAAATATAATCTGATTTCAGAAATTTGAGACCATGATGGAGTTCGAAATGAAATGTTTACCCCAAATGTGACCTAAAATAGGTCAGTGTGAGGTGTTCAAATATTTTTACTATTGGAAGGTGGGTATCATTAAATGAATAAATAATTTTACATATATAATTAATTAACCAAATTTAAATTTTCCAGATTAATATCTTTTATGTCCATTTTACCAGTCTTATCCACATAAAATTTGTACGAATCGAGAGGCATTCGACCTACTCTATTTTGGAAAATAGAATTTAGACAATGATGGAACTCTTGATCGAGGAAAATCCAGACAAAAAAATGAAATGACATATCTCAATAATTGGTGAGAAAATTCTTTGAAGAAGAGTGATCTTACCTTGAAATAAGACTCATTAAAGGTTCGTTCTTCCTCATTTGATTAAAATTATTGAGCATAACAAATTCTTTTTCTTTGATCTTCTATAATTGTACATTGTAAAGCACAAATGTACTATTTTAATTTATTTTTCCATTGTTTTCTAGCACTAAAACATCCTTGTTGTATCTGTTGGAATATAACCCATGGACAATGATCCTTAAACTATTTTTATTGTTCCATTATACCACATTATTTCTCATTTGTCATCATAAGACTATAGTGTTTAAATTCATCATTTATTGGTGGGAAAGGGCCTCATTTGACCCTTAGATTCATGAAAGATTCAAATGAGACAAACAGATTATAAAACAATGAGAATTTGGGGGTGAGTCATGGTAATTTTTTAACTCATGGATTTTGGGGATCAATGATTGATCTGTATGAGTGGAAGCATGAGAGTGTGAGGTGGTTCATGCGGTGATCTTGTGATTCACTAAAAAGCCAATTTTCCGTCAGGAAATTGATGAAAACAAAAAGTAAATAAAGATCCTATATTTTTAGTAGTTGGTGGTCAGATCTGTGGTGTAAGAGAAAAATATTGATTTCTTCAGATTAGATATAAATTTCAATGCAGAAACCTGAAAACATGTTATGTACTATGTTGAACATAGACCATGTAGTTCCCCTAAAAATATGGTTATAGGGGTTAGAAATTATGAGGATAACACAATGTGATGTTGGGACACATGACGTGTATCCCTTATTGAGTTGATAATCCATGTGGTGGGGAAAACTGGAATAACCACATATGAGAGAACATGTTGTGTATCAATGTACAAAAACATAGGAATTTTACAGGACATGACCGTGGAGGCTGAACAGGATCACGAGTACCTCTGATACACTATGAATTCCACCTTAACACCATGTACTACTACATGTACAATGATTTGTGTACCAAGAGGGGAATTTCTAGGGCATGGAGTGGGAAAACACATCGTGTGGGTCCCCTTACATGATGTGTACCCTATCTGAATTTCTATGGAAATTTAAAACCTAACATATATCCATTATTGGGAAATATATTTTGTCCCATGAGTAGTCTATACTGAGTTTTCTTCACATAAAACATTATTGTGGCCTTTGTAATGGATTTTTAGATACTATGTGAGACAATTAGAGTTTGAATTATCATTAGTTGGTGCTCAATAATGACATTGATCAGGGATGATCAATGGAGTGGTACCCAACCTGATGGACTAGGTTCTAGTTCCTCTATCTAACTACTTAGTGGTACCTCATGATGGTTCAGGGCTTAAGTCCTCTATTTATATAGTGGTACCCTATATCAGATAAGGATTTTATGTTCCTAGAATTTCGTGTAATCCCCTATGGAATTTGTGTGTTGGTCATCAATCTATCCCATGAGAGGTACCCCTTGATGTAGTAGGGTGTATATCCTCTAAATATGGAGTTGTACCCCAATTAGAGAGGTTTATGGTCATCCTTATATTGAACGGTACCACCTGTGTCATCAGGTAGTGGTCTCTCTATCAAATGAGTGGTACACCATATATCATTAGGGTGTGGTTCCTCTATCTATAATGTGGTGACATGTATGAAATTAGGGAGTGGGTCCTCTATATACAATGTTTAACTACCTATCAGATAGGGTTTGTGTCCTCCATTCTTTGAGTTCCCCCCTACGCACTAGGGTGCTGGTCCGCAACCCACTGAGTTATACTCCACTATCAAATAGAGAGAGAGTCATTCGTAGATTGAGTAACACCTCCCTAATAGACCAGTGTGCATGTATTATGTTTAGAGATTTTACCCCCCTTGACTATGAAAAAAATTAGATACGCGATCCATACACATGGATACTTCTTTGGAAACTTGTACATTATGTTGGGAATCAAGGATGGACCATATGGTATTGTTTTCTCTCTTTTCCAAAAATAGGATATGAGAATGAGAGTCGATTCATTATGATTTGGGATTACACGGATTGAGAAAATATATATGTTTGTGTGTATATGTATGTATGTATCTGTATCCACATTGATGGATTATTCTACTCTCCCCTTCGTTAGGATGAGTGGTCTATCTATCTATTCCCATCGTGTGTCTTACTACTCCCCATTTTTCTTTTGAGGCATCAAGCTTGGTAATTATATACACACCTCTATATGGAAATATCCAGAATGTTTCATGTATTATTTAGATGAAAGAAATGAAGGCAGTGTCTATATAAAATCTTACAGATACCTTGTGCGTTGGACTATGTAAGGTGGTCAGAACATTGAGATAAGGTGTCGATCTATCTTAGCATTTTACTTTTCCAAATTTGTTAGGTTTAGAAATCTATCTAGTTTGAAGTGAATATTTCTTTTTTTCCGTAAATTTTTCACTTTCATACTCTTTTACATCCTAAAGGTGTTTTCTTGTATATTAACATTCTTATAATTTATTCTTTTTATTATTATTCATATGATATAATCCATTGAGATAGTCTTATGGGTGAATATAGGTACACTGTAGAATGGATTCCCCATTTCAATATTCTTTTTGGCATATTTCTCCAGCACTAGTCTTATAGAGGTGGTCTTGGAGTAGTTGTGGATAAAGCCCAAATTGGGTCAAGTTGTGAGAAAACATCGCTTATTTTGCAACATTTTTTTAGGAAACATGACTAATTTAGCCATGTTTTTTTCTGTAAATGTGACAATATTAAATTTATAAACATTTTCAATAAAAAAACAGATATTTTATTGACATTTTTTAACATTATTTAGTTAAATTTCTTATTATATGTAATTATAATTCAATTAATTTTAATATATATAAATAAAATTATATAAATAAATAAATATTTTTTTAAAATAAATACGTTATCATATATTTTGATATGAAAATATATTTATATATATTTACAAAAAGATATATACACCACCACATACAAATATATATATATATATATATATATATATATATATATATATATATCCCTCAGGGTATAACTCAGTGGTAGTCATCCATATGGGACACGGTGAGGGCTAATGTTCGAGCCTCGCTAGCTTTATCACTTCATTTGTGTATTGCATGATTTAATGAGTAATGCAACTCATTTCCCCACATCCCAAAAACATATATAAACATATATGTTTATATATATTAACATATTAAAACATATATGTGAATATTAAATATATTAATATTTAAATATATAAATACATAAATATATATTTTTACGTAAACATATATTTATATATATAAACACATATAAGTTTTCGACGTTTTTAAGAAAATGAGTATAGTTATTTATTTAATAATAATTTAATTAATTAATATATATATATATTTATAATTCTAATTTTAATTCTAATTCTATATATATATATATAGTCATATATATTTTTACACACATAGTCATAGAGATATATAAATATATACATATAAATATTTATGTCTGTGTGTGTGAATGTCTGTGAAAAGAAACAGACATAGATATATATACACACATATAAAAGAAAACATATTTATATCGATATTTACATAATATATATATAATATTAATTATTTCAGTATTGAACTATAGTAATTCATGTATAAATATAGAATAATACATTTTTAATTTTTCTTAAATATTTTAGACTTGTTGGTTTGGATGGTAGTTGTAAGTCCAAATAACATGTGTTTAATTATTAAAGGAAGCTAATATTCATTAGGGGTAGGGTAATATGGCATGCAAACAACATGCATAGTTTGGAGGTGAAGTGGTTCCCCTTTTAGGGTGAGGAGTGGTGTTCTAGGGATTGTAATGCATAGTATAGGGGTTCTACTGAAATAAATAATAAAAATAATAATTATTTTGGAAATAAAATAATTATGTTTCATTACAAAACATGAATTTAAATAAATATATTTCTAAATTTATATGAAACAAATATATTCTATGAACTATTTGTCAAAGATTCCACAAAAAGTCAGTAAATGGGGCAGAAAGGTTTTAAAATGTCACTAATGTAAAAAAACAATGATAAACTTCATATTTATTATGTTGATATCTCCCTTATTTACCATTACTATGAATTTCATCTCACCATTTCTTATGCGAGTTTTCTATAGGTTATAATGAATGATTTCAAGAAAAAAAAATTCTTTGAAGGGTTATACTTATGAAAAACAAAATTGGAGACTCTTATGAAATAGTTGTGAAACACCCTAAAATGTTATGATATATTTATGTCCGATAAAATCAATTCTGTTGATAGCTTTTATTACACACAACAATGTTTTCTGAAAAATCACAATATATTATTATTTAATATTTATCATCATAACATAGTCCTTATATTTTCTAGAATTGATAGGAATAGTGACTTCTTTAAAATCAGGAATATATGTTTTATGTAGTTATAATATATTTCCAAAAAAATACAAAATTGTTTATAAAATCACTATATGCTTGGAGAATATATTTTTCTAAAAATGGTATATTATTGATTTTTGTGAAAAAATAATAAATATAATTTTTTCCATTTTAGAAAATTCTTTTTTTAAAACAAAATTCTTATATAAAATCTAAATTCCAGAATTATATTCGGGATAGTTATAAAGAATTTTCTGAAAATATTATTTTTTCGATGAATGGTCTGAAAATACAATTTTTATTTAGATTTTCATTTTTTATAGTATTTATTTCCTCATTTGCATTTTAATTTGACTAAAAAATTAAAATTTGTTCAAATATATATTTATTTATGCAATTTTTTCTTTGTAATAAAATTAATATTTTGTTTTCCTTATATTTAATCTTTCTATACAAATGAAACATTTTAATTTTGAAAAATACATTTTCATCATGTATATAGGTTTGATTTTAAATAAAAAATTTCCACTTGAATGAATTTAATTTTGAAAATTGGATTGCATACTTGTAATCAACATAATTTATATTCTATAATATGGAAAACATAATTTTTTTGTATAAATGAATATTAAATACAGTAAAAATTAATTATTGTAGTTAAGATTAAAACGTGCTTACAATAGGGTTAAACTAAAAACATAAGAGTTTCAATGAAATATAAACATATAAATTTCCTTTTATATGGAAATATTTATATAATGTCTCATATAAGTTTTGATAATGATCCATTTATAATCCTATTAGAATGTTTTTAAATGTGGTCAACCCTTTTATTTTCAAAATATCCATGTGTGTACTTACAAACACATTTGTTTCATCTAGTAACTGTAAAAATAAATTCCATATTTCACTACCCACATCCTAGAGGTAATAATTTTATTATAGAACCCTCCATAATAGGATATAAATTTAAAACTATTGGTGTTCTTAGAACTTGTTGTTACACCCCTAAACATTCATTTTCATTTTATTTATTCTTCTAAGTCCTTATAATATTCTTAAACCATGCTAAAATATTATAATTTTTAACTCCTATATATTGAGATGCAATTTTTTAATTGAATGACCTGTATCTGTCTAATCTTCCATCACGTTTGAAACAAAACTCGCTATCATGTGTATGGAAGACTACCACCCCATGAACCGATATAGTTCATTTTCCATCATTATATCTCACATCTATATATAGTGTTGGATTTATATTCATTATATGATTTTTATTACATAATTATAATTCTTAAATTATAATTTCACATATAATTTATTAATTTGTATTCCATGAAATTACGACAATGTCGCTTGTGTGTATGGAGGACTATCGCCCCATAAAGCTATGTTATTTTTTCATCACTTAAACATTACATAGAAGGTAAAAAAAATAAATATATTTTAAAAAAATTATGTTATATATAATAAATAGATACTATTGAGAAAATGGTAATATATTGCTTTCATTTTTTTCATTTGTCTAGAAAATTTGAACAATGTAAATGCATACATAGGGCCTACAATCTCCATGAACGGTGTAACTCATTTTCTATCTACAACTATAATCAATTACTATAAATACATATATAAATCATATATATCATATTTATGACATTTATACCATTATCTATGTCATGAAAACATGATTAATGTATAATTATTAAAAATATAAAACTATAACATATATGAAAAGAATGCATTTATTACTTGAAACTCAATTTTAAGAAGGAATTGTTAAAATATTAGTGATAAAAGGTCATAAATAAATAATATATGCTATGAGTCATTTTAAATAGGTTATTTAATAGATCAATAATATAATTAAAAAAATTATATTGTTGGTTCAATGTTTTAAAAATTAATTCGAAACATAATTTAAGAGATTTTTCTCACACTTTTATTTATGTGGGTCAAATGCATTATACACGACTTGTTTATATTATGTGGTATTTATACTACCCATGAATAAATATTATGATAATTATCCTAAACTGTATGGGATAAAAATATACATATAATATTATTTCTTTTAGTATTCTTATGATTCAATTAAATGCAACGTGGTAATGACTTTATGTTACATTCCCTTGGTTTATTGGTCTTTGTTTATGATTATGCTTCCACATATAATATTCCATAATCAACCTCCCATAAAACAAATTAATTTTCATATTTTCATATTTATTTCATGAATATACATTTTTCCCCCCTTTATATACTCAGGATACAAAAATAATGTTATTAAGAAAAGAGACATTATTTCTCTTTTAAGTTGAAAATCTATTTTTCTTTTATGTCCATGATTTCTAGAAATGTTATGAAGAATTTTATTTCTATTCTATAATAGTTTTAAAGTATTATTTCACCCATGTATGAGTTTTTAAATTTATTATTGGAATATTCCTGATATTTTCCAATTGAGTTGTGATTTACGTTTTCTGAAAATGAAAAGGTAATCATTGTTTTATTCTGTTAGATATAAACATTATTATACATAGTCACTCCCATTAATGATTATAAATATTCTTGTATATGATTCCTAGTATATATTAAATGAAAAATTGTTCAATAATATTATTTAAATTTATAGTTTTTAAGAGGTGATTATCTAATTGGAAAGGTTATTTTCCATTGTAAATCTTTCAAGTGATTTTATAAAATTATTTTACATAAAAGATAACGTCATTTAAGTTTACTTATAAATTAATTAGGATATAATCTAATGATTCCATTGTAATTATTTAGCATGATGGTATAATTTTATGATTGCATGATTTTTAAGAAAATGAAATCTTTTGTGAATTCTATGCTATGATTAAACAATGAAATTTTTATGAAACACATTTTATTTTCACAATTTATGGTATGATGAAATGTTTATAAAACCCATTTCTTTTCTTTTCTTCTAGTATGATAAATTTTTGTGATCTTGTTAGCAATGTATGTATGATATTCATTATTTCATGGGTGGGACCTATATCTTTATCCAATGCATTAGAGAATATATTATATCACAAGAGAGAACTACGTGAAACATGATATAGTTCTTGTTCTACTATATGAATCATGTGGATGGGATTGATCTACTTTATAAATCGTGAAATGAATTATGATTGTTTTTAAAACGGAAAATTATACTATTTATGATCCATTATAATTTAATGGTCTTTGATATTAACATTGACACATGAAATGGTTTATATACTTATAATGGTTCCATACTTATATGGCATGGACCCATGGTTTATTATTTATTTATAATGATTTATCACTCTTATGCTTATTTTATTTTGAAATTATATTGTTTAATGTCATGGTTAATGTTTAAAATCCATGATAGATTGCATTTTATGATTTTATGTAATGTTAATAATCTCATACCCATATTATTATCTTATTTCTTTATATGATCATCCATCAATATCATCCATGTTTACCCATAATGAGAATCTGAGGTAAATCTTTCTTATGTTACCATTCCATAGGTTATAAAGAAAGGTTTAGGTAGGGTATGTATATAAATAGTCTGAAATGGGAATATCATTATAGGATATGTTGGAGTTCATTCATCAAATAAGAATATTTAGTATCTAGTTTACAATGAAAATAAACCTTTCAGGTCGTCATGTGTATATTTATGAAATGTAATAAATATTCATATAAAAAGATTTTATATTTATGAATGAATATAGAGGGTTCCTATACATGGTAACAATGAAAATGATTAGTTAAAATTTAGAAACTATGATGTATAAATTTTAGATGGTTCCCTAGGGATATATATAAGGATATGCATAGGGATATGTATACAGATAAGTTTAAGGATAATCCAATGTATTGGAAAATGAACATGAATTTAGGTGAATGATTGAACGAGTAATTCCTAATAACATACATCAATGTATTAAAATAACAAGGGGATGTGGCTTTAGAATAATTTAAAATCTGGGTTATAAATTAGAAAATGGTGAATTGAGATAGAAATGGTCCTCAACTGGTGTATGAGAATAGGACTTTGTGAACACATTGTTTTATACTCTTGGGGGTTATTATTTGTATATTCACAAACACTATATAAACCATAATGATGGATTTGAAAAGGTTATTATCAAGTATGACCATGGTTAAACCCAAATTGATAAATATTGAAAATTAGAAGATATTATTTATGATATCATATAATTTTTTTCAAGATTATGTGGTTTGTCTCTATGATTATTATTTCCCACACAATGCCCTTTAGTTTTCGACAAGGGATAGAATCATGACAGATCATGTAAACACTAAATGTGATGGAAATTTTGATGATTATGTATAACCAAATTTAATGATGACTATAGGGAAATACACATTGATGATTACTAATCATCTATCATGATATATGATTAACAATGTGTAGATTTTTTGGAATTCCTAATTTTTAAAATTAGAAGAAGTTGGAAGTTTTTAAAAATTAATACAGTGATGAATATAGTGGAATGAAAATTCAGACACATACATGTTAAGAAGGTCTGGTGAATCCCCTATAAGAATATATAATGTATAGGGAAAGATTTTTTCTATTATGGAATATAAGGTTATATATTTTTGAATTTACAAAGAGTTCAGTGTCTTATATATGGTAGATGGTGGAATTATCTATGTTAATTCCTTAAAAAAAGGATATGACACTAGAATAAGGAAGGAACTATTTTATAACAATTAATTTAAGTACAATTGTTTAAGTAATTATTTATTTGGATTCAAGAAATATGTTGTAGAATTATTTTCTCATTGATAGTTCAATAATAAGAATTATGAAACATCTATAGACCGTTTTAATTTTGGAATCATATCTTTTCTCATGTAAGATTAAATTAAGATTTATTTTTTCCATTATTGGTTTATGATTATATATGTGATTATATTTTAAATTTCTTATTCACACCATTTTAGGTTTTACATTATTGAATTTTCATGTGATTAACGATATTTTAGAGTTCATATATCAGAATATATTATATGTAACTCATAGTCTCAACAAAAATATTATTTATGGAAAAATGATATTATTATATGTTCAAATACATTGATAAACAATAGGATATATTTGATATTTGAGGATTAAGATTATTTTTATGGATGTAATACATATATATAAGGATATTTTTTGAGTTATGTAAAAAAATTTCTATAAAGCCCAACATTTCACATCTTTCATGACTGTGGGGAATGAACGAAAAACTAAAGGGTGATATGGGTGAAACATTTCCCACTATACTATATGATATATCTGACATTATAAATTATAAGATAGATAATGATTAATTTTATTTTGGGAACACTTTTTTACCAAAGAGTTAACTATGGTACTTAATAATGATATGGTTATAGATTATGTCTCTGGATAATTGGAGTAAATGGAAGAAATTACCCCAAATGATTATTTTACATTAGTTGAAGTAATTTTTGTATAAAATATTCAATGAGATTATCTTTATAGAGTAATTTGAAATATACATACTAATAAAAAAATGTTAATGTATGTGTTCTCATAGAAAGATTTGAATTTGTTCCATAGAAGTTGGATAGAGTTGAATAATTGTTATGATATCACAATACACCACCAATATAGAATATCTAACATGGTGGAAGATGGTTTGAGTTGAAAGGATCATGATAGATTAAAATTGGTTATGAATAAAAAAGGTCCATTTTTTGTATTTATAATGTATGGATCATAACATATTAAAGTAAGGGGGGAAATATTATCTTTAAAAAATAAATGTTCAACCATCAATCCATGAAATGAATAAAGATGCACGAATGAATGATATTGAGTTTCAATAAATGTATTTAAATGTTCTTGAGATCAACATTAATTTTTATTAAATGATATGATTTAGGAACCCTGAATATTTTACATTCATACTATATTTGAAAAAGGTTCTATTAGTTGAGTATCATATCTCTTCATTAATTATTCATACTAGAAGTACAACGATGTATATAGATTTTAATGAGTATTACTATTAGGTGTGTAATAAATAGAGATATCAAAAAAAAAAACTAACTTGGAGCTTGTTATGTCAGTAGAATAATGCAAAGATAGATAAGTTTAAGGGAATCTTACAACAATTTACTATATCTAAATGATAATGGAAAACAACACCATTAATTTTTTCATCAGACTCCCAGAAATATAAAGGGACCATTGTCAAATGGGTTGTAGTATACGACATTACAAATTTTTTAAAATTTATCACTAACTAAGAATAATTATCTTTAGATTAAATTTAAAGAATAATTATTTAGGAAGTTGTAAGGTTTTGGGGAGTAAATTTTTTATTTTATGTTATCGGGATCTGAGGGTTACCTCAATGTTGTGGATAAGTATTTAGTAGAGTATAGAAATGACATGGAGTTTTAGCACTATATATAATCCTATGAGATATGGTTAGTTTGAGAGAATAATTAAAACACAAAATTATATTTTGAGATCGTATTCTATTTATTTTAATGTCAGATAGAATCGACACCTTCTTCTATTTTATTTTTTTACAATAATTTCTTTCACTCTAGCATTCATGTGGATCCTTATGATTCGCTTTGGGAAAACATGTGTAGAAATCAAATGTACTAGGATGAATTTTTGGAATGAAATATTTTGGGGATAATTCTAGTTAAAGAAAAGATAGAGATGTGTATAGACATTCAATAACACAAAAGGGATGTACAAATTCTGGAGAAAAGATATGATTATAATAACCATTATTATATGGAATTTGATGTTGGTGAAATGTTGTTTTTATGAATTTGTACTTGGAATAAGGTTATTATATTTGAAAATAAGGGAAAACAAATCCCTTGGTTTATAGTTAAATTTACATTCTTTTTAACATTAGGAAAAAACATACCGATTAGCACTTCTACTGAACATATCATATGTCTAGGATGTATCCCATGTATCACTCCAAAATAAGTACATACCCTACCCTTCACATGTACTAAACTCATAGGTCATAATACAAGAGAATGATATTTATTGCAAGAAAAACCCATTATAGATTTTGGATTATATAGAGATTTGTTATTAAAAAATACCACTAACTTGTTATGTGTTTTATGGTGAAACTACCATCTAGATGAAGTTGTGTGGGAAACCAAGGATTTAATGAGGCAGTTGAATTAATTTTTAATACCTATGTGATGAAGTTAATTGAGTGAAATTTAATTAAATGGGGTATTATGGAAAAACCTATGATTTTATGAAATAATTTTTTCAAAAAAAATTAATTTCATTGATAGCTTGTATTACATGAAACACCTAGTTTTAACGAATCATGGAATACTAATATTTAAACATGATCATCATAACCTAGCCATTAAATTTGGTTGCATGGCTATGAAAAATAAAATATAGATAATTAAGTATCATTTTTTTAGATTAGAAAAATATTTTCATAAATAAGTACAAAAAATTTACTAATGTATTTATATGCGAAAAAATAAGTTTTCCTCACATATAATGTATTTGAGAGTATATTTGAAAAAATAATAATATTTTTATATATATATATTTAAATTTTTCTAAAATTATTTATAAAAAATTATCAAAATTTTTCTAATCTAAATTAAAAAATTATTTTTCAGTGATTTTTTTAATATTCATAACAGATTAATTCTTCGATGAATAGTAGAAAATAATATTTTTTATTCAAAACATCATTTTGGGTTAAAGAATTTAAATGATCCATTTTATATTATCAAATTTTTAAATGTAAAATTAGTTAAATTATATTTTTTTATTAAATTTAGGTCTTTTTATTCAATTTAATATTAAAATTTGATAAATAAATGTTCTATACATTCGAAAAATAACCCATTGGAAAACATCTTTTTCGTCACGTTTGATAGTTTAATTTAAAAATAAATTATTCAAATTATATGAATTAAATCTAAAAAACGGATTCCATATTATGAATTAGAATATTTAATATTATATAATAAGATAAACCTAGTTTTGGGTCTTAAAGAATAGTAAAAATATTAAAAATTAATTATTATGGTTCAGATTAAAATGACTTCATTGGAGGTTAATCTAAGAAAATACTGGACCAATATGACCTAGAATATTGTAAAAATGAAATTTTCAAGAAATATTTCGACATTATCACGTATCAGTCTCTAGAATAATATATTTTAGAACTTTTTTGAATGTTTAATACATGGAAATTCCTTTTTCTTATTAAAAATTCCAAGTGTGTCCTCTCCCCCACTAATACAATTACAATCCTCTCCTATATTATTCATAATTATAAAAACCATTGGTTCTTCCATTGAATATAAAAATACATTACCTTCTTCCATCTGAAAATCAAATATTCCTTATATATTTTTGGAAACTATACTACAATGTAATTAAGAGTAAAACTAATGTGATTCTATAAAATAGAGTTATAGTCATAAAACACAAATTTTCATTTTATTTATTCCACTCACACTGTAAAATGTTATTCATCATTATTGATATGAAAAAATACATCCAAGTAATTTTATTATATTTTATCATGGTAATTCAATGACCAATATATATCTATTCTTCGATCATGTTTGAATCAAAACTATCAATTAATTGTATGAAAAACTACCTTATCACGTATAAAAATAATTAATTTTTCATCACAACCTCAAAAGAATGGTTAAAATGATAGATTTCACATTATAAAATTATATTAATAAAATATTTATAATTATGTAATTATAATATATACCTTATAACTTTCCATTCAATGATAATATGATAACATCAATCATATGTATGGTGAACTATCCCCATATGAAGCCAAGTGATTCATCCTTCACTTAATCATTTACATGTAAAAACAATAATGTTGTTCTTGATAAACATATGTGTTATACATGACATAATATTTATTTTATAAATTTAATATATTACTTATATTTATTTTTTCTTCCTTCAAGAATATTCATTCAATGTTCATGCATACGTACAAATTAGTATCACAATGAACTGTGTAAGTCATATTCAATATCTATACATATTGAAAAAATATATATATTAATACAATGAATATATATTATATTTATATCATGGGTAATATTATGGATATTAGGGATCTATAATAAAAATAAAATGAAAAAAATATGAATATATAAGATGCATGTAAAACAATATACTTATTATTTAAAAATTTATTTTAATAAGGAATTGAAAATAAACTATTAAAAAGGTCAAAAATAAATAATATATGTTATTATACATATTATTATGGTTCTATAATATATTTTTTATAAAATTGTATTTATTATAAATGATTTTTTATCATATTGGTAGTGGTTCAAGGATTATCGTGTGGGTTTTTTGACTCACGTTTATTTAAATGTGACACATTCCATATACATAACTTGTTTCTTTTATGTGTTGTATGAAATTCCAATGAATTTATTTTATAACTCTTATACCGAAATTAATTTTGTTTAAATTTTAATATAATATCATTTCTTTCATGTTACATTTGATTTAAAAGATATAAAAGTGCCAAAAAAATATTTTAAAATCTCTTTGATTATCAAGATTGTTTAAAATTATGATACCAATAATTAGATCTTATAAAAAAACTCTAATGAAATATATTTATTTCATTATCCATCTGTAATTTCATGGGAATTAAATTTTTATCTTCATTTTCTTTCCATTATGTACAAAAGAGTAAAAAATATTGTTTCTATGGAAAATCAACATTATTTTTCTCCTCATTTGAAATTATTATTCTTCCATGCACATGTCAAAAAAATGTTATAAGGATTTTATTACTATTATACTATGATATTTTAATTAAAATTTTCTCCATGCCTCACTATTTTAATAAAGGCTTTTCAGTAATATTCATTTTTTCCAAAATGTGGCACATCTGACATTTCTAAAAATTGTGAAATGAATCTTCATTTTGAATATATGTCATGAAAAATATATTACACCATCATGAATTTTTTTTAAAAAATATTCCTTTATCTTAATATATTTCCAATGAGAATTATTTCCATGAATTTATGTGAAATTATTATTTTTAATTATGAATTATCAAAGTGGAAAGGTAATTCTCTTGAAGAAATGTTCTCCAAGATCTTCATACATAATTTCCTATCTATGAATACATCCCTCGATGACACATATGATTTTTTTGGGATATAATCCAATGATACCATTCCAAATATTTCTCTAGTTGGATTTTATTATTATTATTTCAAGATAATTATGGAACCTTTTCCTTTTCCATGGGTTATTTTACGATGAATATATGAAATTTTTATAAAATCTATTTTTTCATGAGTTATGTTATAATGAAACATTTGTGAATCCCATTTAATTTCATGGGTTTTGATACGATTAATTTCTTATGATATTGTGGAACAAGTATGTGTATTTTTTATTATGTAGTGGGTGGTAACTATTTCTCACTCTAATTATTTGTGTAAAGTGTTATATCTCATGAGATAACTCTATAAAAACATGAATAAGTTGTTAAAACATTCATGGTTTCATGATGATGGGATTAATGCACTATGGGAAATAGGTGATAATTCTGTATCCATTATTAAATGGGAAATATGTCTTGTTTTCTGATCTATAATGATTACATGGTATTTGAAGTCTGCATTGATATAAGAAATGGTTTCGATACATATGATGGTGCCACAGTATATGATGTGAACATGTTTTTCATGATTGATTTATTATATTTTCTAACTATTATGGCTTATGACTTTTGAAATGACATTTTTTGAATCCATGTATCATGATTATGATCAAAGATATATTGGTAATAAAAATTCTAACTTATATTCCTAATATCGTACACTCTTAAATTTTTATTTTTTATGATCAATGATTGATATCTTCTATGTTTATAATAACTAAGAATCTGAGCTCATACCATATTAATTTTTTATTTCCCTAGTTCATGAGGAAAGGGTTTACTATGGTATGCCTATGAAGTGTACTAAATAGGAATATCATTATGGTATATGTTGAAGATCATTCATGAATATAAATAACATATATATTTTATCTGATGACACTAAACATTTATTATCCTAAGATATGTATTATTGATTTGTATTGAATATTCATTTAAAAACATGTAATATTCCCTTAAGAGAAATACTAGACCATTATAATTTTTTAATGTGTCTAGTAATCCAAATATACTAAGAATATAAGATTATATGTAGAATAGTTATATTATGTAATTAATATTTATCGAATAAGTTTTAATTGTTATATATGAATGGAATGAGTCACTATAGTTGTAATTAGAGTAAGGTTATGTAATCCTTTTGAAACTAGAATTATAAAACACTGGTTAGATACATATAGATTAGTCTATGTATTGGGTAACACTAAAATGATTTTCTAATGATCATGGCTATCCTTGATTAAACCTAGAGTTTCATAGATTTAAAAGATTGTGTCATCATTTATACATCATATAGATGTTATTCATGATTCCTCACTATAAATATTGTTTCTAACACTATGATTTTTTGTTTTAGTCAATGGTTAGAACCATGACGATTCAAGTTAGTGTTGAAAAATAATGGAAAGATTGTATTTATGAGAAACTAAATGAAATAGGGTATGTAATTGAAGACCTTGTGATTACTACTATTCAGTTATAATGATATATGAATAAAAAATGACATGTTAACCCAAAATTAAACTCACCAAATTAAATAAATTTAGGGTTTAATGAGGGATAGGGTGGTGATGACCATGATGAGAAGAAAATTTATCTACCAATATAAAGATTATGTGGGAAGAAGAACTCAAGTAATTACATCATAAAACTAAAAATATGTTTTCAATGAGGAAATAATTATTAAAGAGAAAGTAATTTCAACAAAAAAATGTAAAGTTCAGTGTAGATAAATAAATGTCATTCTAATGTATCATTTATAATTCAATTTCTTTTGTGTAAGGAATATGAGAATTAAAAGAGAGAATCCTCTAAATGAAGGGTTAACTCCTAGACCATAAAAAACCCATGATGAGAAATGATTTAAGTGTTTATGAATTATGATTTGAGAATTATGGTTTGGAAATGATATATGAATGTTATTTTAGATCAATTTACCATGAAACATATAGGGATTATTTCAAAATATAAATTGGAAATAGATATATAGTTGGGATAAATAGATGATCAAATTTTTTAGGATAGTATTAGTGAACTCAAAATTGATTAGTTAGTGAAGAAGTGATTCAGGACATTATTGATGATGTTTTATACATTTTTATTTATTGATGGAATATATTATATAATCTTTGAATTTATTTTATGTATAAGTATTGTGTTAATATTATGAAGCATATATGTTTCCATGTGATATTAAAATTAATGTTATGGATACCATCATGTGTTTATAATTTAATGGTCGATAATAAGTTAAAAAGAATAAAAAAACATATTTCTAATGTTATAAGAGATATTTTTTGATGTTATATGAAATTTTTAAAAAATATTGTCAATAACTCTCTCTTGTCGCTTAAATAATCCTTTAGGTGATGTTATGTTAATTAAAGTCTACAGGACTGTGGGATATAGATAATCTAGATGTTTGAACAGTGTTTCATTGAAAAGGATATAATTTCAAATATTTTTACAGTAATTTTATGGATGACATTACAGTTTAGTATTTATATTCTAATCTTGATAATTTTGTGAACTTCACTACATTTATGAATGATATAGTGATATATCATTCTGATTAACGATATTTTGGAGATTTTTCATTAGTTTTAGGTATATGTGGCCCATAGGTTTGAAAAGTGATTTAAAATGAATGATAATGAGGGTATAATTCATTTGTTATTTTTAATGATCTAAGACAAATGGTATGGTGTAGACATTGAGATTAATATAATATTTCATGTTTAGGTTTTTGAGGTATTTATTATTTTTATATTAATTATGTCTTTCTTCATATGATGGCCTCTTAATTTTCATAATTATCAAGTGATAACCATTATTGGTTTTCATTATTGAATAATTAATGGGGGGATATCATGATATAATTTTTCAATCCATAAGAAGTTGAATTAGGTTCTTTAGATGTTAAAAATTTAGCTTCAATACTCATCGTTTTGGAGGGACATATTATGTTGTGGGTGAAAATGATTAAAATATTAAATTATTCATGTAATGTATGTAAATTTACTTATGTTATTACTCTATATGGTAATGAAATGACTCAAAAAGTAAATGGGTATTAAAATATAAATGTTGTCTTATAATCATAGTTTTTGATGAATTAGTAGTCTTTTAACCACTCACTGATTCATGATTCAAAGGTCATAAAAATTCATCATACTATTTTTTCTATGAATCTCCTTATGTTCTTTGTAATTAGGTTTTTCATCCATGTACATATTTTGACTTCTAAATAATTTTATCATTATTGGGAGCCTATTTGTGTGTTTTTCTATATGAGGTTCTTGTTTTCCCATTACTCTTTTCAGGAGAATGTTTTATTAACCTTATTTACGATGTGTGTATTCAACAAAATAATTTGCAATATAAAACCCTTTAATAGCATTAAAAATTTAAAATTTTGAGGAGTTAATTTTTAAATTTGGGGGGGGGGTGAGAATGTAACTTTTTAGATTTAAAAAAAAAATATGTTAGATTTCATATAAGATACATAACCCCGAGCATAAATGAACCATGAACTACTGTTATTTAAATTTAATAATATAACATAGACATTAAATTGGTGTGTGTGAAAATGATTAAGTAGATTATGAAACATATATAATGTTATTAATAAATATAAATTTATTTATAAATGATATGGAAATAATCACTCAATTTTTTGTAATGTTATTTTAGTCTTTCAAAAACATTTTTTTAAAAAATAATTTTTTTATTTGAAAATATTAAAATTATTTTATGTAAAAAATTTCAATAATATTCATATATATATTTTCATTTTAATATTTCAAAATTAACTTCGGAATAATATTTGATAATTTTTAAGAGTACTATTTTTTAACTAATAGTAAAAAATAATGATTTCTTTGAAAAATGTATTTTCTTTTCAAGAATATAAAAAGTTATATTTAGTTATAAAAAATTTTCTCAGTAAAATTTTTTCTAAAATTTTTTTAGTATATCGATTAACTAATTTAGAATCGATTTTATGTCTTAATTTGTCACAACAACATTGATATAATTATAAATAATTGTTTTTTTGGAAAAACAATTTTAATGTGTGAAATATATTTTAATATTAATAGATTTATGTAATCACTATGGGGGAATGAATTTATTTAAATGTATATATTTTATATTATAAAAAATGTTTTAACTTTAATTTAAAAGATTTAAAATGATTGTATAATAGTAAAAAATATTTTATTCTAAAAAATATATTTTTCTAAAAAAACAATTTTTGATGTGTTTTGAATGATTATTTTTAAAATTAGCCTTCCTCAATTAAATTTATTAAATTATATTTAATTAATTTAATATTTTTAATGAGGAGGTTCAAAATATTAATGTGGGACACTTTTATATTTGGTCAATTAGAATAATATTCGTAGTAAAATTAAACACCACAATATAGATTAAATTGAGATATTCTTACTTAAAGATGAGTGATAAGACTATAATTATTTAATGTATAATTACTTAATGAATTAAATTAGATAATTATTTCATTAATATATGAATTAATTAAATTAGTGGAGCTTTTTCCCAAAAAATTACCTACTTTATTTTAAAATTAAAAGCTATAAATTTCACTCTCTTTGTTTTAAATTTGTCTTATATATCCATGTTTGGAATAAATTAAGATATAAATTATTATAATTTTATGTTATGAGATTAATGAAATTATATTATTTATTATTACATAATGGTAATTATTATATGTTATATATTAACTAATGTTGTTATTCATCATCGATATTGTATTTATTCAATTATTAAAAAAATAAAATAAATGATTTTATTAAATATAAATGTAATATAATATGAGTGACTTATAATGATACATTAGTTTAATAATTAAATATTATATGTTTGAGTTGTTTTAATGTATTATATCTCAATTACATATCTTTAATTATAACTCATAAATAAAATAAAATGGGTAGCGTTAAAATTTACATTAATGATATTTAATCAAAACAATATTTTTTTGAAATATTTATAAAATTATAAAAATATTCCAAGAGAAAGAATAATATTATATGCGGAATAAAAATTGGTTTTATTTCAATTTATGAATCTTTAGTTTTCATTTATTTAAAATTTAAACCATTTAAGAGTGAACAAATTCGCTACTATAGTTAATGTTAAAATAGGTTAACTAAGGGCTTAAAAATGTCTCAAAAACCCCTTAAATATATAAAAAGTTATTATTTTATTTTATTTAAACCCTATAATATCTTAGGATAAATTTCACTACCTTTTAAATAATTTGTACAAGAAAGGGACTTTATTGTATTTTGATCTTTTAAGAAATCTATAGAGTAATCCTCCCCTCATTTATAAAATAACACTTATCCATTCTCTTCATCACACAACATTGAGTTTGATAAATCAAATATAATATAAAAAAGTACCTTATAAACTTCCCTATACACATTATATTGGCTATTTTCTTCCCAATAGTCTAATCCAAGGATCCTTATGTGGAGATCTAAAGGATCTCTTTCAAAGACGAGGTAGTCGCCTTAATTGATTACTTATTTTTAACTTCTTCTTTACCACATATAAATATATAGTATTTAACATTTCATAATAACATTAATAAAATAAATAAAAATAAATTTTACTATGATTATTAATGAACTATAATTTACCCTATTTTCATCAAATGGGAAGTGAGAGTATCGATTGTGTGTACGTTTGACTTACAGTCTCTATTTAGAGATACAATTTATTTTCCACCACTATATTTCACATATGGAAATAATAATTAGAATAATGGTTTAATATTATAATTTTTAAATAATTAATCTTATATAATCATAATATCACATATTCATTCATACCTTCCATGTCTTCAATAAATGATGACGTCATTTGTGTATACATATGGACTACCACAACAATGATGTTATGTGATCCGGTTATTATTTCTATATTATTTTAATGGAAGTAAAGGTAGATATAATTAACATATGATATATACAAGTTATAATAATAATTATTATAAGTATAAATATTATTTAACTTTCTTTCATTCAATATTTGGAAATTTGATGTCTATATTCTTGTGTATATAAGTCCTACCATCACCATGACAAATTCCATTAGTTTCTCAATTTATACATTTATAAATTACTATAAATTTGTCAAAAATTAATAAATATTATATTTATATCATTATTAATGTACTGAGATTATTTTACTATGATAAATATACATGGACCAAAACAACCAAATCAAAACGCAAAAAATTACCCAAGTGGGTATCACTCAAAAACTTGATTTTAATAAAGTATCATTTAAAAACAGGGTCAAACAAGTTATAGGTAAATAATATATGGTATGATAATTATGATTATGGTTAGAAAATAGATTTATAATAAAAATATATTTAATATATATGATATTTATACACATAGAAAGGAAGTCATACCTCAGGTAAGTTATTTTAATGTGTCATTTATTTTTATTATACACATTCCTTATTAACCACTAGTTTCTATTATGTGAATTACATAATCCCATTTAATTTCATTTTATGATTATTCATATGAAAATTATGGTTATTTACATATCCATATAAGTTTGTTTATTTTATGGGGATTATGATTCCTATGATATGATAGCGGTAATTGGTTTTTGTCAAAATATCATTGTTTTTTGGGGATTAATTATGATTAAGATTACTATTATGATTTATTATGATATACTTTTCAATATAATATAGAATTTTATAAAACTCGTATTATTTATTAAAAAATTTATTCCTGTAAGTTTTCTCACCTTATGTACTCTAGATACCTAAAGATGTTTTTATATTATAACAACATTATTTCTCACTTTGGTAAAAAAAATTCTTCCTGGTATGGGTTTTCTAAAAATATTTTGAAAAAGGTATTTAATATTATACAATGATTAATTATGTTTATTTTTATCTATATTTTACTATGTATAATTTTTTTAAAAGTAATCTACTTTTATTTTTTTCAAAAAGGTACATCTTGTTTTTTAATTTTTTTTAAAGGGATGTGTTTTCTAACTTATATGACATGAATAAAATTTCATAGAATAATGACCAATAAATACTATGAATATTAGATTATAATTTTACATTTATATTTTTCAATGAAATGAATTTTCAAAAATTTGTTTTGGATTTATCATTTTTGAAACGTCGTTTTCAATGTGGAAAGTGAATTTTCATCAATAAAGTTATAATTATTATATAATTGTATTTATATTCATAAAACGAAACAACCATTGATTAAAATTACTCTAATTTTGATATATGATACAAGGATACCATCATTATTATTTCTCATTATGGTTTATTTTCATGATTAAAATATGGTGTGAAACCCATTTCTTTTCAACTTGTTATACTATGCTAAAATGTTTAGGAACCCTATTTCAATTCATGGGTTCTAATATTATAGTTGTTTTATAATCTTGTGACACAAATAATTATGATTTTAATTATTTTATGTGTGATCTAAAAATTATATATCTATCCAATAAATTGTGTAAATGTTGACATATTATGAAATTAATAGTATTGGAATGGGTATTGAACCCATTTTCATATGGGACTTTTCTACTATGATAGTCTTAGGATTTAATATTAACTACTATGATAGTTTGGGGAGTAATCTCAATCCACAATTATTATATTAGGATGGAAAATTGATTTATATGATAATTTGTTGTGTGAACCCAATTTGCAGTGGTTGAATTGGCAGTGAACCATGACTACTATAATGGGTTAGGCAGTGAACCGATCAACTATATTAGTCTTAAGAGTGAACCTTTACTGCTATGATATAATAAGGAGGAATCTCAATATACTAATAATCCTAGGGAGTGATCCTTTAATACTACTATGTATTTGGAAGTGAACCAAATAAATTATGATAGTCCTATATTTGAATCCTTGACTACTGAGGAAATAAATTTATCTTCTTATGTGTATGCCACAATTCCTTAACATATGAAATAAGTATTCTATAATGGATTATGTTCATTGATTTAAATTTGATTAATTTCATATAAAAGTACATGATCTATTCAATGACTTTTTAATATGATATGTTATATTAATGGTTTTAATTTAAATTCTTAAGCTCATGATATCATACCCTCATTCCCATTCTATCCTTTTGTGATCATTGATATCCCCCTTTTTAGACTTTTTGAGAATATGAGCTCAACCTTTCCTATGTTTCCTTTCCCTTGGTTATAATGAATCGTTTTAGGAATGTCTGGTATAAGAAGGGTGATATTTTTGAAGAACATAAAATGAGACTCTTATTATATTGTTGTTATGTGTTCATGTTTGAAGAGATACCAGACCAACCCTATTTCCACACAGATCATTATTTTATGAAAATAATAGTCATATAATGTCACGACCCGTTCTCGGGGCCCGTGTCGTGACTACCCCAAGACTGCCTTCCATAGGCCAGGGGCTGGCGACTAGCACCAAGGCGTAATTCCCGGTAAAAAGGGAAGACATTGCCTTTGTAAAGTAAGAAAACACCACAGAGTAAGAAAGAAGTAGAAGTAAACACGAAGTAAAAATAGGGGACAACAGTATGTGCGGAAAAGTAAGTGGGCCAGTATACAAACCTAAACTGAAAGTAAAGTACAACTGGAAAGGGAAAAATAGCAACTGAAAAGTGAAGCTACAGCGTTGAGCCGTCCACTGGGAGTCCCAACTTAAGGGTGAGTATAGATAGCCTCCACAGCTCCTCGGGTCCAGCCGACCGCTCTGAGTATGTCCCTCCCAGTGGTCCACCTCTGGGTACCGACCTGCTCTGCAAGCCTCAACCGCGATCACTGATATCCTTCATCTGCAACCAACACAACGTAGTGCGGGCATAGCCCATGCAGGGGTGAGTATAAGCTACTCAGTAGGGACCCCGAGACCCCCGAAGGTCTTCTAGAATCCACAAAGGATATACCACAAAGGAAAGATACAATCACAAAGTAACATCCGACACTACATAGGTATATGCCCATATATATACCTAAGTCATCAATTCCAGTACACTCCAACTTCCGAGCTCAAGTACAACCCATTCCACACAGGAACGAAAAATGTAAATCCACACAGGATAGTACAACACAATCCACATAGGAAAGAAATACAGGATTCATCTCACATAGGTATACTTCTTCGCAAAACGATAGAGATGATCAGATATTTCCACTGATTCATCTAAGATGTCGGACCCACAATGGATCGATAGGTAATAACCCCTGAAATGACCCACAAAGGATCTTAACCACAAAGAATCGATAAGTAACTAACCCCCGCAATAACCCACAATGGATCTGACCCACAAAGGATCGATAGGTAACTAACCCCCGCAAAGACCCACACAGGAACAGACCCACACAGGATCTGTAGGCGCTGGCCCAAACAGGATCGCTGAGCGCTGACCCACACAAGATCAGACCCACACAGGATCTGTAGCACTAATCCACGTAGGATCGCTGAGTGCTGTAGTCGTCACCGTTGAATCCACTAAGGATCTCTGTACAGTCGTCATCGTAGTCGCAGTCGCAGCCATCTCTAGGGTTCCCGCACACATCAAGCTCATTCGGGAGGGTCCGCTCCACGAGCTGAGAGACTGATACATCAACTGACACAATGTCTGGAGTTGATGTATCCAATAGTTCCGTATCGTTAATATGAACTCAACGTCGCAGATGACGCGTCAATCAGACGCCCGGTCTGAGAGTTATTGGCTTTTTCGTTCCAGGGGCCCGGTTGGTTTTTAAGTCAAAACCAACCCGAACATACTCCACCTGCATCCAAACCTCGGTTGGAGTAACCCAAAAGATCCGTCTCACTTATAGGAATCCATCAAAATCGAAGACACATCAATCGGACATCCAGATCTCAAGATATAAGCGTTTCCGCTCCGAGGGCCCGGTTGGTTTCGTGTATGAACCGACCCGGCCGAACCCAAATTATTCCGAAACCTTGAGTGCGATATACCGAAACGACCATCTCGATCCAAGGATCACATCTCAACTAACGGTGCGTCGATTAGAGGCCCGTAGGTCATGTTATGGGAGACAGACCAGAATGGTTCAGTAATAGGGGGTTCGGGCCCGGTCCGACCCGGCCCAATACTCCCAGGGTCGGCCTGAACCTGGTCGACCCGAACCGGGTCCGGGTCCGGCCCGCTTGTGCATGGCCCGGCCCAGCTAGCGTGGTGGGGCCCGGCCTGGGCGCAGCCCATCCTGGTGGTCCGGTTCGGCAGACCAGCTAGGGCAGCCGCCCAGTGCGCGGCATGCTGGCGCGCCGCCAGGGGTTCGGCTAAATGGCCGAACCATTTCTGTGTAGGGGGTGATACCCCCGTGTGATGTAAACTGCAGCCCCTTTAATGGGGCTGCTCAGCTAGACAGCTGGGGTTACGACCCCCGGTGCTCTCCTCGAACCGGTCGGCTCGGCTTGCCGGTAGGCTGCCACCATCACGGGACCGGAAGGGGCTGGTCCCCTCGCTCTGACACCGGTGGCCTGGAACCGGCCGCTGGTTCCCCTGCTCCGCCGCGGGCCAGAACAGGTCGTGGCCTTCATCCGTCCGGCGCGGCGCGACGGCGTCGCGCCCCTCCGCCGAGGCCCCGCTCCGTCCGCGGTGCTTCTGAGGTCCTCCGGTGCGGTGCAATGGCGCCGCGTCCTTTGTTCATCTTCTATCGTGCGGCGTGACGGCGCCACAGATTTGTTGCTTCCCACGGCACGGTGAGGCGACTCCACGTTTCTCTGCTCTCCCTTTTTCATTTTCTGTGCGGTGCTTCGGCACCACGTTTCCTTGTTCACTACTTCAAAAATCCACAACCAAAAAAAGTGAGGAGTGTCGGCCGTGTTCATGCAGTCCGACCTCCTCCCGTTAATGCGATAACAGGGGGTTCAATTGAAATGGTAAAAATGACAGAATAAAAAAACAAAATAGAAAAGCATAAAACCCCTACCTCAATGCTGTCGTCCAATGATCATTCGTTGCGGAATTAACCGTCACAGAAGAAGAGGTTTGTCGCGGAAGAAGAGGATCATCGTGGAAGAAGAGGTCCCCCGTTGGCGTTGGGTGATCTCCGAGGAAGGCGTCTCTCACCGTTGGAGGTTGGCGTTCTTCATTGGTGGTAGAGCATTTTTCGCGTTCTTCGTTGAAGAACGAAGAATCCTCTCTTTGTTCTCCTAAAGGTTAAACACAACACAAACCCCAACAATAATAAAATAATTTCTCTTCGTATTTTATTATCAACTTAAAAATTTGAAAATCAAAAGATAAGAAATGAAAAATTAATTTGAATAATTAATTGTAATGATTTAACTTCCCAATTTAATGGGGCGTTTCATAACCATAAAAACGCACGGTTGACTTTCATTAAAGAGGGGGTTTGCGGGTGCATTACTTAGGAGGGAAGAAACGGTGGGGATCGTGCAGGACCCACCTCACAAATATCCTACCAAATGGGTAGGATATTTTTGGTTCCACCCTATCCTTTTAACATGGATTAAGTGGCTTTAAGGAAATAAAATAATGTGTCATAACACATTTATTTTATTTCTTAACTTATTCCAAAAAATTAAAAACCACGCCCGAGCAAACGCAACTTCGAAAAAGGCGTTTCTAAGAAAATACCGGCGCTGCGATTCCATTGGTGCCCTCAGAATTTGATTCCGAGCACCGGTTCAAAAGTTAGAAAAACCTGCTCGTTCGTTCACTGGACTTACCTGAACTAAACATTGGAAAATGATTCTGGGAACACCAGGCCTCAGAATCAGGTACCTTCAGAAACTGTGTTCTTGTAAAATTCCAAATAAAATTAAGAAAAACATTCCTTTAATTTTACGGGTCTTTACATCACTCCCACCTTAGGGATTTACATCCCCGTAAAGATACATCATAAAATAGAGAAAAAATGTGGGTACTAAGCACACATCTAAGCCTCCCGCTCCTAAGTTCTCTCCTAGAGGTTCCCGTACTGTCATATGATGTGCACTAGAGGAATCGACCGTCCATGTAGTACCCGCTCTTGCCGATCCTTAATCTCCACCAGGACCTCTGCAAAAGTCGCCCCATCATCAATTTCCAGCTCCCCATGGTCAAAGATATGCGTCGGGTCGTGCACTTATCTCCTCAGCTAAGATACGTGGAAGACGTTGTGCACCCGATTCAACGGAGGTGGTAAAGCCAGGCGATAAGCCACCTCAACAATCCTTATGAGGACCTGGAATGGTCTGATGAAGCGTGGAGACATCTTTCCGCCTCGTCCAAATCTTTGTAATCCACATCGAGGTGAGACACTCAATAAGACGTGGTCGCCATCCTCGAACTCTAGTGGCCTCCGCCTCCTGTCAGCATAAGACTTCTGCCAGCTCTAAGCTGTCCAAATCCACTCCTGGATGACATGGACCTTCTCTGTCATGGCCTGGACCTTCTCCAGTCCCACAAGTGCTGACTCTCCAGGGTCTGTCCAGCACAAAGGTGATCTTCAAGGTTGGTCGCACACTGTCTCGTATGGTGCCATCTCGATGGTGGAGTGGTAGCTGTTGTTGTACGCAAACTACACCAAGGGTGGGTGGTCCTCCCAGCTGCGACCAAAGTCGAGGACAAAAGCGCGGATCCTGTCCTCAAGAGTCTGTATGGTCCTCTCTGTCTGACCATCTGTCTGAGGGTGAATGGCAGTGCTCAGACGTAGCTGCGTCCCGAACGCCTCCTGCAACCCCTTCCAATGCCGGGAAGTAAAGCGAGCATCTCGATCGGAGACGATAGATTAAGGCACACCGTGAAGTTGTACAATCTCCTAAACGTTGAGACGTCCCAAGATCTCCACTGAGCCCTGCTCTCTAATGGGTATGAAGTGAGCCGACTTGGTGAGGCGGTCGACAATCACCCAAATGGAGTCGTGACCCCTGGAAGTGTGTGGAAGTCTAGTACCGAAGTCCACAGATATCCCGTCCCACATCCACTCCAAGACCTCTAAGGATTGTACCAAGCCTGCTGGTACCTGATGCTCTGCCTTCACCTGATGGCAGGTGAGGCATCGAAAAACGAAGTCTTCCATAACCTTCTTCATGCCCGGCCACCAGTGCTGTCGTCTGAGATCCTGGTACATCTTCTTCACTCCAGGATGTACCGCCAAAGGAGAAGAGTGAAACTCTCTCATCACCTCCTCCCATAAAGAAACTAGTACCAAGGTACATCCTCTGAAAAGGAAGTCGTGCTCTGCTCTAAATGAGAATCCATTAGGTTCCTGTCCTGAGGATATCTGTGCATGCTGCGTCTCATAGTCGGCGTCCCCACGCAGTGCCTCTCTGACCCACTGTAGTAGTGGAGGAGTGACTGTGAGAGACTGAAGGAAGGCTGCTCCATCTCTATCCACGAAGGATATCTGCAAAGTGGATAACTGCTATGTCGCCTCCTCAAGTAGCTGAAAGCCCGTCCTCTTTCTGAGAGAATCGACTACTATGTTCCCCTTCCCGGCAGTATAGTGTAACAGCCCGAGATTTTATGAAAAATATTCTTTTTTTTATTTTACTAATGTCTTGTGTTATACGCTACACCAAAAGGAGCTTGCACAACATGCATCCTTGACTTGCCTTTCATTACACGCAATCGCAACCTTCCTCGATAGCGTGTGTGGTACGTAATACTGAGTTTCACGAAACAATGATATGCTATTAAAATATTATTAAAACTAGCCGTTATGAATAGTAATAACCACTTTTTAAATTTTAGAAATTTTAACTCTCAAAATGGACTTCATTTTTGGATTCGGAGTATCGAATTTAGCCTAAGGTGAAATTTTGGTACTTTTTGGATAACTTTCATATTCTGATGAATAGTGAAAATTACTAAATTATAATAAAAAACAACTTTTTTAATCGAAATAATTAGTAGTGATAAATCATTAATTTGAGTGGTTTTAAAGTATATTTAGAATATATTTTTACAATTTAATACAATGTTGGTCATTGGATGTAATTTCACTTTTAAACTAGACATAAACATGTGTCAATCTTTTGATAGATATTGTTTCTTAAAAACACGCTATTTGTTTTAACAGCGGGATTTAATTATAAAATTAATTAATGCAACTTTTATGTTATAAATTTGGTAAAATAGACTTCATTTTTGAATTCGGAATATGAAATATAGCTTGGGATGAAATTTTGGCATTGTTCTGAAAAACATCAATTTTTGATGAATAGTGAAACTACTAAGTGGTAGTTAAAAAAACTAAATTTTTCATAAAACTTAATTTTACCGCTTCTGTGAATGGAATTTCAAAAATCCGAGAGACACGGTTGATGTCAGTAAGTAAAATGTGGTTCAATGAGATGAAAATAATTTTTGGTGAATATTAACTTTTTACTTTTTTTTACCGCGGTTAATAGTAAATAGGGTAACTAAGGGTAAATATGATATTAATATTACCCTAACACATGTCCTAATTCTATTGGACAAGTGTAATTCGACCAAAAACAAACTTATGAATAAAATATGACCATTTAGTCCCACTTGGATTAGATTAGGACATTTATTATTAATTTATTAAAAGAAGGGTTAAAATAGTTAAAATCAATGTTTAATAAGTAAATCATTTTTAATATGAAGTTATACATAAGATAAATTCGATTTTAAATATTAATTAGAAAGATAAAAAGATTTCCTACATGATGGTAGTTTATTTGTAATTTTAGACATCAAATAATATAATTTATTTATGACACAAACATGATGCAGTAATTATCTTATTAATGAAATATTGACATAATTGATAATATAAATACCAAAATAAATGTAATTTGAGACTTTTTATGAATTCCAATAATTTTCTAGGATACTATGATATATTAGTGTTGATTTAATCAACTCTTTTCTAACATATAATTCTGTTATGATTTTCACAAAAAATCATATATCAAATAGTGTCAAAATTGACACAAAATAGTTTTTAAATCAAATATTATATTATTAATTGTTATTTTATTCCTAAAAATCTAAGGATCGGTCAAATGACTTAGATAAGGATATATATATTAATTATAAACAATTTGGGGTTCGTTTGGCATGTTATAGTAAGTGTATTAACCATATAGTGAAAGAAAACAAAAAGACAAGGTAAAAGTTAAATTAATTAACTTAGAGTTAAATCTAATTGATAAGGTTAAAATAATATCCTAAACTTATCTAAATCCTATTGGTTGATAGTATTTCGACCCATCCCCACTTTAGCTTCGAAATAAGACCCTTTGGAACCATTATAAACCGATTTTGACTTTAATATAAAATAATATTTTGAGATATTCCTAAGGTGCCCCTCTCCTCCCTTATAAAAGGGCACCTCCTCCCCCTCCTCCTCACACCAAATTGAGCACTCAAGCTCGTCCAACCCCTGCCATTTTCTCCCCTCCACTTCCCTAGAATAATCATAGAGGTCCTGGTCTTCTCCAAAGACCAATCTTAGTTCCTTAAGTGGAGGATTCAAAGAGGCGTTCCAAAGAAGAGGTAATATCCATTACCGATCTTTTCAATTTCTTTCTTCTTCAACTTCTTATTCTTTAGTTGTTTCATGATAAAGTAATAACATAAGTATTACTTACATACTGATATGTTATTATAAATATGAAACAACCCTAATTCACCTTCTGTCCATCCTACGGAAAAATGAAATCACCGCGCGTGCGTACGTACGGAATACCATCTCCACGCCGTGGTGTAATCTATTTTCCACCATCACCTTACAAGGATGGGTATAATGGTGTAATGAGTAACTATATATGATTATTATGAAGTAATATTGATACTTAAATAATATATATATACTCCAATACAATTCCACGATCATAGGAATGATATCATCACTCGTGCGTACGTACGGAATACCGTCTCCACGATGTGATGCGACTCGTTCTACATGATCTTCATTTCATAATGATTATATAAATGAATTGAATGAATGAATATGGTATATACTACCATTCTGGAAATGAATTATCTATAACCTAAAGATAAGAATAAGAATTTATTCGACAAAACACGCATGAGAACAAAAAGTTATAAAGACCCGAGTAGCAAGTAACAATGAAATATTACTAACAAGAAGAAAATAATATGACCATATATGATATCATATCAATATTTATGATTCTGGAATAAGTCAATAACACTATTTAAACCATTATACAGGAGCTTCGGACACGTACAAAGCAAATCGGACCTAATGTAAGGGAAATATCACAATCTCATTTTTATCCGAGATTATTTATTCGTAAGTATTTACTGGGGTGTATTTTATCATCCACATCCATGTTCCCTCAATATGTAATATTGTTTCCATCCACTTGCAATAGTTTAAATCCAATTTTACCCTTAGGTGAATTTTTAGTAAAGAATATGAAAGGAATCTTTTGTCGTTTTTCCGTACGAGGTACTTTTTGACTTTTCCGACAAAAGTACGAAGAATGTTTTTTTTAACTTATACGGCATGAATGGATTTTTAAAACATTATTTCCAAGAAGCTTCCTTTAAAAGTTTTCAAGTTTATTTTTAATCAACTTCTTTTATTTTAAAGTTGTATGACATGTTATGAAAGGAAAAATGTTTTTGACGAAGAAAGGATATTTTCCTCAAGAATGGAGTTCAAGTGTTTTATCAAAATTATTTTCCATCTAATATAATAAAGGGTTCTGTTTTTATCCATATTATTACATTGATTTGATCATGTTGTGATGGAATTATTTTTATGAATTCCTTTATCTTATATGAACTTATTTATGATGTCATGATGTTTCGAGAATCTCATTTTTGTTACATGTGTTATGTGATGATTTATGTTTTATGATTATGTGGCACACATAAGAAAGGATTAATTATAAGATGGGTGGGACCTATATCTCCCTCTAATGCATTGGGTAAAGATTTTATATCTCATGAGATAGACATGGCTGGAACGGAAGGTTATTTCGGTTCAGTGATACAGGACTGAAATGAGGAGTGAACTCAGTTCAGAAAGGGACTTTGTCCACTAAGATAGTCTTGGCAATGAGTCATGACTAACAAGAAATGATTTTCAATGATTATGTGTCCATGCCACAAATTTTCATGTTTCATGTTATGATTATGGGGATCTCATTATCACTTCTATGATTTATCCCATGTTATGATATTATGAGCTATTTTACAGGTTAAGATTTCCAAAAGCTACGTTCTTATGTATATGATGTGATTGATATTTCTTTTGTTTACCCTTACTGAGCATTTGAGCTCACCCTTTTTTGTTTTTCTTTCCCCAGGATATAAAGAAAGGTTTTAGGTAAAAAAAAAAGGGAAGATCTTTATGGGAGATATTGAAGATCTTTCACCACGTTTAGAAGATTACGTTCCGAGTTTCCAAAGACACTAAACTATTAAGATCCTTGTGTGTGTGTTTTTGTTATGTACTAATTATTCCACAAATTTAATGTAATGTCCATGTACGATAAGCTTCGGGCCTCTACAGTTGGTATCAAAGGAAAGGTTTAGTCAACCTTTGGAAACTAGGATGCGAAAACGTTAGTGAGATCCCTAGAGATATTTCTAAGGTATGTCTAGGGATGTCCCTAGGGATAAGTATACGTATAGGTTATAGTAATAGAATTACGCTAACGATCATAGAATTAAACCTAAGATGTTGGATATTGAAGGTACTCCCCCTTTATTATGTTGTTTTCCCTAGCATGATTTTTGCCTCTCACACTATTCTTTTTTGGTTTTAGACGATGGCTGGAACCTGAAGGAACCGTGTTGATCAATGCAATGGACAATGCAATGATTGCCCTCCTGAACAAACAAATGTTATGGGAGATGGAGTGCAAAATCTTATTGCTATACTTACACAAGCTATGAATCATTCTGGACTTCCAAATGAGCAGAGAAGGGAACAATATTCTATTGAGTCGTTCATGAGGCAACGTCCACCTTCTTTCAGTGGGTCTTCTGATCCACTTGTGGCTGAACAATGGATCAGTACTACTGAAAAGATATTTTCAGTTCTTCAATGTTCTGAACATGATAAAGTCATCTTAGCAGTATATCGTTTGGAAGGTGAAGCTGATCAATGGTGGAATCTTATCAAGAATACGAGGCCAAGAGATGAAATTGAGTCCATGGAATGGGACGAGTTCAAGAACTTTTTTTTCAGTAAGTACTTCCCTCATATTCTTCGAACAAAGATGGAGAAAGAGTTTCTTGAACTGAAACAAAGGGGCAATGAATTTGTTGGTCCCTATGAAGCAAATTTTACAAGACTTGCAAGGTATGCTTCTGGAATTATCATCCAACCTGAAAGTAAAGTTGATCGATTTTTCAGTGTCTTAAAACCAAGTCTTCGAAGGGCATTAGCTATAAGAGACTTCAGTAGCTATGAAGAAATTGTGCATTGTGCTATCAAGGTAGAAATGGAAGTTGGTGTTACATATCCATCTCATGGTTTTGACAAGAAACGAAAGATGGAGTTCAAGGAGAAATCTCAGAATAATGGTGAAAAGAAGATGAATGTTTCCTTATGCACAAAGTGTGGAAAGAAGCATGGTGGAGATTTTCTTAAAGGGACTAGAAAATCTTTTAAGTGTGGAAAAGAATGTCATCGAGCAGCTGAGTGTCGAAGTAATGGAAAAAGTGTTTCTAATGATGTGAATAAATCAAACACTGCAGAGAACGCACCGCCAACACTTCAATGCTTCAAGTGCAAGGAAATGGGGCATTATGCTAATAATTGCCCTAATCCAAGGGTTAGTGATGATCAACATGAGCAACCACTGAAGGCAAAGGACAAAGGGAAATCACATGCGATCACTATTGGCAATGTTGAATATGACAACGATGTGGTGGAATGATTAAGTGTTTATGTAATGGGATTCCAAAATAATGTTGTATCATTGAGTATTGCAATATTTATTGATGTGGTATTCAAAGTGATTGAGATATTTTTTGGAAATAAGATGATATGCGCATAATGAAGACGAGAAAATGAAATGTTTAATAGTATTCATGAGCTCATGATTGATATAAGGACTAAGTGATATCATGGTTTGAGTATATAGAATTTTGAGGATTTTGGTAACTTTTAACTGCACTCATGTTTTCACTAAGGTATTCAAGAGAATACACGATTAAGGACTTTGAATGATTGGAATGTGACCAACAAGACATATCTTATGATATGTGGGGATCAACGACAGTATTAAATCTCTGGTAATCGTTGTCACTATATTATGAGAGTGGACTGCAGTATTATGTATAAGCCTAAAGATTAGACTGGATTATGTTGGACATAAGTTAGTATTGTTTAAGGATAGAAGATTTTCGATATTATTGATGGGATGTTATAGTAACATAGTTTTAGAAAAAGGGACAACCTGCAGGACGGGCGACAGCCCATCGCTTCGGACAAGGCTGTAGGAATCGAACCCACAACCGAAGTGCGAATGGCCTTTATCGCCTACCACTAGCCTACATGATGTCCATGTTTAGTAGAAAATAGTTTTATTATATTAAGCAGTATTATATATGAAGTATAAGTCCATTTTAGGAACCATATGTGATTAATCTCACTATAGAATGACTTATGTATATTTAATAACTTTTTCTAACCTTTTGTTTGAGACAGATGGAATGACCCATCATTCTATCACATAATCTGCTAACACTTCACAAATAACAAATTCAACTTCATTTATTTAAGAGATGAAGTAGAAATTGTTCAAGGCACGAACAAAAGTGAGATTGTACCAAAATAAAGTAAGTATTTATTCTAAGCAAATTTTCATCTTTAGGGAAATGATCTTGAAAACCAAAAATGTTGTCCTAGTGATCTTATACCTGATGAATCAGATGGTACCTTATATCATCACAAATCTATGGATTTGTGATTACTGGCTTTTCCATAGCCATGTTCTCTACCACTCTCCATCAGAACATGATGGTTAGATTTCTCTTCTATATCCATATTTTCACCTATGTGGAAACCCAGTGATTAGTTTATTTGGGTAATCGTTACATTTCATACTTTAGTTTTTAAAGCCAAGTGTTGGTATTCCCTTTTACGATGTGGGTTTCTATTAAAGAAACTTTCGAATAGTAAACCATTTATAACCCCGACGAATTTCGAGGGCGAAATTCATTTTAAGGGGGGTAGAATGTAACAGCCCGAGATTTTATGAAAAATATTCTTTTTTTTATTTTACTAATGTCTTGTGTTATACGCTACACCAAAAGGAGCTTGCACAACACGCATCCTTGACTTGCCTTGCATTACACGCAATCGCAACCTTCCTCGATAGCGTGTGTGGTACGTAATACTGAGTTTCACGAAACAATGATATGCTATTAAAATATTATTAAAACTAGCCGTTATGAATAGTAATAACCACTTTTTAAATTTTAGAAATTTTATCACTCAAAATGGACATCATTTTTGGATTCGGAGTATTGAATTTAGCCTAAGGTGAAATTTTGGTACTTTTCGGATAACTTTCATATTCTGATGAATAGTGAAAATTACTAAATTATAATTAAAAACAACTTTTTTAATCGAAATAATTAGTAGTGATAAATCATTAATTTGAGTGGTTTTAATGTATATTTAGAATATATTTTTACAATTTAATACAATGTTGGTCATTGGATGTAATTTCACATTTAAACTAGACATAAACAAGTGTCAATCTTTTGATAGATATTGTTTCTTAAAAACACGCTATTTGTTTTATCAGCGGGATTTAATTATAAAATTAATTAATGCAACTTTTATGTTATGAATTTGGTAAAATAGACTTCATTTTTGAATTCGGAATATGAAATATAGCTTGGGATGAAATTTTGGCATTCTTCTGAAAAACATCAATTTTTGATGAATAGTGAAACTACTAAGTGGTGGTTAAAAAAACTGAATTTTTCATAAAACTTAATTTTACCGCTTCTGTGAATGGAATTTCAAAAATCCGAGAGACACGGTTGATGTCAGTAAGTAAAATGTGGTTCAATGAGATGAAAATAATTTTTGGTGAATAGTAACTTTTTACTTTTTTTACCGCGGTTAATAGTAAATAGGGTAACTAAGGGTAAATATGATATTAATATTACCCTAACACATGTCCTAATTCTATTGGACAAGTGTAATTCGACCAAAAACAATCTTAGGAATAAAATATGACCATTTAGGCCCACTTGGATTAGATTAGGACATTTATTATTAATTTATTTAAAGAAGGGTTAAAATAGTTAAAATCAACGTTTAATAAGTAAATCATTTTTAATATGGGGTTATACATAAGATAAATTAGATTGTAAATATTCATTAGAAAGATAAAACGATTTCCTACATGATGGTATTTTATTTGTAATTTTTAGACATCAAATAATATAATTTATTTATGACACAAAGATGATGCAATTATTATCTTATTAATGAAATATTGACATAATTGATAATATAAATATCAAAATAAATGTAATTTGAGACTTTTTATGAATTCCACTAATTTTCAAGGTTACTATGATATATTAGTGTTGATTTAATCAACTTGGTTCGAACATATAATTCTTTTATGATTTTCACAAAAAAACATATATCAAATAGTGTCAAAATTGACACAAAATAGTTTTTAAATCAAATATTATATTATTAATTGTTATTTTATTCCTAAAAATCTAATGTTCGGCCAAATGACTTAGATAAGGATATATATATTAATAATAAACAATTTGGGGTTCGTTTGGCATGTTATAGTAAGTGTATTAACCATATAGTGAAAGAAAACAAAAAGACACGGTAAAAGTTAAATTAATTAACTTAGAGTTAAATCTAATTGATAAGGTTAAAATAATACCCTAAACTTATCTAAATCCTATTGGCTGATAGGCTTTCGACCCATCCCCACTTTAGCTTCGAAGTAAGACCCTTTGGAACCATTATAAACCGATTTTGACTTTAATATAAAATAATATTTTGAGATATTCCTAAGGTGCCCCTCTCCTCCCTTATAAAAGGGCACCTCCTCCCCCTCCTCCTCACACCAAATTGAGCACTCAAGCTCGGCCAACCCCTGACATATTCTCCCCTCCACTTCCCTAGAATAATCCTAGAGGTCCTGGTCTTCTCCAAAGACCAATCTTAGTTCCTTAAGTGGAGGATTCAAAAAGGCGTTCCAAAGAAGAGGTAATATCCATTACCGATCTTTTCAATTTCTTTCTTCTTCAACTTCTTCTTATTTAGTTGTTTCATGATAAAGTAATAACATCAGTATTACTTACATACTGATATGTTATTATAAATATGAAACAACCCTAATTCACCTTCTATCGATCCTACGGAAAAATGAAATCACCGCGTGTGCGTACGTACGGAATACCGTCTCCACGCCGTGGTGTATTCTATTTTCCACCATCACCTTACAAGGATGGGTATAATGGTGTAATGAGTAACTATATATGATTATTATGAAGTAATATTGATACTGAAATAATATATATATACTCCAATACAATTCCACGATCATAGGAACGATATCATCACTCGTGCGTACGTACGGAATACCGTCTCCACGATGTGATGCGACTCGTTCTACATGATCTTCATTTCATAATGATTATATAAATGAATTGAATGAATGAATATGGTATATACTACCATTCTGGAAATGAATTATCTATCACCTAAAGATAAGAATAAGAATTTATTCGACAAAACACGCATGAGAACAAAAAGTTATAAAGACCCGAGTAGCAAGTAACAATGAAATATTACTAACAAGAAGCTAATAATATGACCATATATGATATCATATAAATATGTATGATTCTGGAATAAGTCAATAACACTATTTAAACCATTATACAGGAGCTTCGGACACGTACAAAGCAAATCGGACCTAAGGTAAGGGAAATATCACAATCTCATTTTTATCCGAGATTGTTTATTCGTAAGTATTTACTGGGGTGTATTTTATCATCCACATCCATGTTCCCTCAATATGTAATATTGTTTCCATACACTTGCAATATTTTAAATCCAATTTTACCCTTAGGTGAGTTTTTAGTAAAGAATATGAAAGGAATCTTTTGTCGTTTTTCCGTACGAGGTACTTTTTGACTTTTCCGACAAAAGTACGAAGAATGTTTTTTTTAACTTATACGGCATGAATGGATTTTTAAAACATTATTTCCAAGAAACTTACTTTACAAGTTTTCAAGTTTATTTTTAATCAACTTCTTTTATTTTAAAGTTGTATGACATGTTATGAAAGGAAAAATGTTTTTGGCGAAGAAAGGATATTTTCCTCAAGAATGGAGTTCAAGTGTTTTATCAAAATTATTTTCCATCTAAGATAATAAAGGGTTCTGTTTTTATCCATATTATTACATTGATTTGATCATGTTGTGATGGAATTATTTTTATGAATTCCTTTATCTTATATGAATTTATTTATGATGTCATGATGTTTCAAGAATCTCATTTTTGTTACATGTGTTATGTGATGATGTATGTTTTATGATTATGTGGAACACATAAGAAAGGATTCATTATAAGATGGGTGGGACCTATATCTCCCTCCAATGCATTGGGTAAAGATTTTATATCTCATGAGATAGACATGGCTGGAACGGAAGGTTATTTCGGTTCAGTGATACAGGACTGAAACGAGGAGTGAACTCGGTTCAGAAAGGGACTTTGTCCACTAAGATAGTCTTGGCAATGAGTCATGACTAACAAGAAATGAATTTCCATGATTATGTGTTCATGCCACAAAGTTTCATGTTTCATGTTATGATTATGGGGATCTCATTTTCACTTCTATGATTTATCCCATGTTATGATATTATGAGCTCTTTTGCAGGTTAAGATATCCAAAAGCTACGTTCTTATGTATATGATGTGATTGATATTTATTTTGTTTACCCTTACTGAGCATTTGAGATCACCCTTTTTTGTTTTTCTTTCCCCAGGATATAAAGAAAGGTTTTAGGTAAAAAAGGGAAGATCTTTATGGGAGATATTGAAGATCTTTCACCACGTTTAGAAGATTACGTTCCGAGTTTCCAAAGACACTAAACTATTACGATCCTTGTGTGTGTGTTTTTGTTATGTACTAAGTATTCCGCAAATGTAATGTAATGTCCATGTACGATAAGATTCGGGCCTCTACATATAGTCTATCTCAAAAGTCATAGTCCTGGAGGAACTCGAGCCTTCTCCGCTATCTCAGGTTCAGGTCCTTCTGAGAGAAGATGTACCTAAGACTCGGATGGTCAAAAAAGACTGTAAAGCGCTCGCCTATCAGGTAGTGCCGCCATGTCTTCAGATCAAAGACCACTGCTGCTAACTCTAGGTCATGGGTAGCGTAGTTCTTCTCATTCATCCTAAACTGACAAGATCCATAGGCGGCCACTGCCCGCTGCTGCATCAGGACACATCCCAGTCCGGTCCCTGATGCATCGCAATAGACTACGTACCCTACTCTCTCCTCCGGAAGCCTCAAGATAGGTGCACTGGTCAATCTCTATCTTAGCTCTAGGAAGCTCTGCTGACATCTTCCAGACCACACAAAGGGTTTCCTCTTCTTCTTCAAAGCTGAGAGTGGTGCCGCAACTCTGAAAAATTTTTGCACAAATCTATTGTAGTATACAACTAGTCCCAAGAAACTCCGCACCTCCGTCAGGCTCCTGGGTGGCTCCCAAGCTAGCATGGCCTCAATCGTCGCAGGATCCACCGCAACTCCTGCCTCAGAGATGACGTGTCCCAACAAGTGGACCACATGTATCCAGAACTAACACATCAAGAGCTTTCTATAAAGCTGGTGCTCTTGGAGTGTGTCTAGTACAACCCGCAAGTGGTAGGAATGATCCTCCTCAGTCGTCGAGTATATCATAATGTCGTCGATGAAGACCACGACAAATGGATCAAGGTATGGCTGAAAGATCCTATTCATGAGGCCCATGAACACTACTAGAGCATTGGTTACAGCGAATGGAATAACCAAGACTCATAGTGGCCATACTGACATCTGAAGGTTGTCTTCTGCACATCCTCGTCCCGAACTCTGAGCTGATGATAGCTTGACCTAAGGTATATCTTTGAGAACCACCGTGCTCCCTTGCGCTGAACAAAGAGGTCATCAATCCTCGGTAGTAGATACTTGTTCCTCACTGTCACCTTGTTCTGGCGGCGATAGTCGACACAAAGTCGCAAGCTCCCGTCTGCCTTCTTGGAGAACAATATCGGGGAAGCCCATGGTGAAACACTGGGTCAGATGAATCCCTTGCCCTGCAAGTCCTCCAATTGTACTCGTAGATCTCGAAGCTCAGCAGGAGCCATCTGATATGCTGGGGTGGATATCGAGGTTGTCCCTGTGTATAGATCAATATAAAAGTCTACCTCTTTGTGAGGAGGTAGTCCTGGAACGTCATCGGGAAAAACGTATGCATACTGATCCACCACTACAGGAAAACTAGGACTCCGCACATCAACTACTCCTAGGATGAGGCTAGCCAACTGACACACCATCACACCTCCCCATAGACACAGTCAAACAACTACCACAATAAAAACCAACACTTGAAAAAAAACCAAAAGTACACAAGACGTAGCCACACCAATCAAACCTGTTGTATATATATTTGGAAAAACATTTATCTTAAATTCCACTTTGATAAGAACATGTGATAACATAATGGTTTCATCCTGTGGAATTTGATTATTTGACCAAGTGTATTTGATTAATAATACTGATATATAAAATAATTATTCAATTGGAAAAAGTGTTTTAAAGCATCAACCATGTGTTGGAGAAGACAATAAAAAACCGTTATTTTTAGAGGTCACATGCCCACAAGAAATCACATCACAAATAAGTATAAGTTATAAAACTAAAGATCAACATCAATCCCCTCCCAGCCTGTTTTTGAAGATATATTTCATCATTATAATTTTTTATACAAATTTATATTCCATGTTTTTCACATTAAACCATTTCTCTTCCTATACCATATGATACACAATTAAAAAGAGATAGTGGAATCCATACATGGAAAAAAAGGGGACCAAAATACTCTTTTCACAAAAATAGTGTAGTCACGTGAGGTGTAGATTCCAAAGAAACCCGATTTGGGGGGCTACAACACAATCACACAACCCATTTGGAGAATAAAATTACTCTACGCCCCAAGAGAAAAGAAAATATAAGTCCTCGTTATAGAAAATATAGATCCTATATCAATGAAAGGAAACTGCTCCATGTCCATTAAAGTTGGATTGTGTCTAAGATCATGTGGTTTGAATATATTAATGTCCCACGAATGTTGGGATATTAAATATATAATTAATATAATTATAAACACATTTAGAAATTCCCAAAAAAGGCCATAAATATGGTTTATATAAAATAAAATGTAAGAGATGAGAAATTTTAAAAACTAGGATTATCTAGAAATGAGTCACTGATGGGGACGTTATCGACAGCAAGCCACTGATAGTGAGCCACCGACAACAAGTCACTGATCCTAAGCTTCCAATATGACCTACTAATCCCTGACTCAACATCAACCTATCTCACCTATGCCTTGGCACACAGACTTGTAGGATCACTGACCCCTTGACTCCCTGATACCCAGACTCACCGATGCCCAGACTCATCAATGCCCAGACTCACCGATGTCCTAACACACCGATTCCCCTGAATCACTAATGTCCTGACTCACGGACACCCTAAATATCCAATGCCCTGACTCACTAATGCCCTAACTTACTCACACCCTGATTCACCAATGCCCTTGCCCACTAATTCTCTAAACTATCGATGCCTCAACCTACCTATAGAATATCTATAAATTGGAAAAACTCGTGAAATGTGCCCCCATTAACTCGTATAACACCCTAAAATTGGATTTTGAAAAGGTAATGGACAAAACATGTTTGATCCATTAGATCAGATACCTCCCAAACTATTCCTGCCCATGATAATTCAAAACCAAACCTAGAAGAATGATGGGTCTGAACAACCACCCTGTAAGATACCTCTCATGGATAAAACAACTCTTTGGAGTTAAACCTCAACATCAAAGAACATCTACTTAACGATTTTACAACTCAAAAACCACAATACATACTACAAAAGCTCCAAATGTCACACCTTGTAAACATATGAATCAGAGAATTCCTTCCCCCTTATCTATATAATATCTACATTAGGTGTCACTAACTCGCCCGCATAGGTTTAATCGCATCTACATTAATGTATCTTCATTAAGTGTTCATGTCCTCCCCTCCATATACCACAAAAATTTTATCGTAATCTGCATAACAATGAGAATACTCAAATCATAGAAAATATGGTTCATGTAATAAATCACAAAGACAAACACATGATAAAAACTCAAAAAAAATCCGAGTATGGGGAACACATCTTTATCTCTCACTCGAATGTACTCTCCTCCCACCCACCATGCCTCCACAACACACGAATGATGGGAATCGTCATTCCATGCAACACTTTCTCCCCTTGATCCTAGATATCCAATGGCCGCTCCATGAATGTTGTTTTATCCTAAATATCTAAATCTACCGAATGAATGAAATGTGATTCATAGTGACGTTTCCACCAAAACCATGAGACATGAAATATGCCGTGGACCCCCCTCAACTACGGTGGCAATTCCATCTAATATGTCGCCTAACCAAATCATCCCAACATCTCTAAAGGTATAATGAATATTGGAGAAATCTTACTCCCTCTTTCAAACCTCCACTTCCTACATCAAGGGGAAACATTCATGATTACATTTTTTATAACCTTGAACTCAAAATTCCTTCTATGGAAATCGGTAAATGACTATTGTTGGTATTGTGATTCCATCATCTTATCACATACAAGCATAACCTTCTCTGTCATACTATTCACATCATCTGGAACAAGAATATCTTCCTCCCAATATTTTTTCTAACATAAGGGTGAGAGACACCACCTTCTGTACAATTCCTCAAATGGAACAATCCCAATGGAATAGTGATAACTATTATTGTAATAAAACTCTACCAAAGAAAACATTTTTTGAACTTGTCCTCCAACATATGGACAGTACTCTCTATTTGTCCATCTGTTTCATGGTGGAATGTCGTGTTGAGGTGAAACTATGTGACAAAGGCATGCTATAATCCCCAAAAAAATGTGCGATGTAAACCAAGGATGCTGATTTAAGTCGATGGATATTGGAACTCCATGGATCCACACTACCTTGTCCATATATCTTCATGCTAAGTCATCCACTGCAATCGACTCCTTGATCGCTAATAAGTGATCTGAATTCATCAATTGATCCACAACAACCAAATAAAATCTCATCCTCCTGGAGATGTGGGTAACCCTATGAAGTAATCCAGTGAGATGTCATCTCAATTCCACTCAGAGAAATGTAGGGGTTGTAAAAAATAAATAGGATCACTATGCTCAATCATCACTTACTAGAACACTAATCACTTTCCCACAAACTCTACCACTACATGTTTAATCCCACGCTACCAGAACTATTCCATCAAGACCAGGTACATCTTGTAATCTCCTGGTTGTACCTCTAGTGTTGATTTATGATTCTCACCGTGAACTCCATCTCACATTTCCATAGTAATAAATAGCTTCCCATGGAACCACATCTGATTCAAACCATCCTCTAACCACCCCTTCTGAGCATCACCATGGTCAATGCGATCGCAAATCATCTACACCTATATTTTTCCCCACTAAGACTCTTCCACTATCTTCCTCAGAGATAACTATACTATCATCTAATACAGATGACATCTTCCTCCATTAATTCATGTATCTAATTGTAAGGCACCCACCTCCTCTATTGCTCTATACATGTCCAAAGATTCCCAAACCATCTCATTCTGTGACTTCCTTCTCAAAGCATCTCCCACTACATTACCCATTCCAAAGTATTAGGAGATCCTAGTCTCATAATCCTAGAGAAACTCTATCCACCTCCACTACAACAAGTTTAATTATTGATGGGAAAAGATGTAACTTATGATCTAGTGATCCATAAAGACCGAAAAGTTCCCTCCAATGAGGAATTGTCACAAAAACTTTAGTGCCAACATGATCTATTATTATTCCAAATCAAGGGATTCATAGTTACTTTTTGGGGGCGTAACTTCCTAAACCCATAGCACATCAGTCCCTATAGCCGCATCAACACACAACCCAAACCTAGATGGGAATCATCACAAAGAAACTATAACATAACCCCTTCCACTTGTACCCTGAGCACTAGAGAACTGAACAACAAACCCTTTAGATAGAAAAATGCTACATGGCACTACTTACCCCACACAAAATCTTGGCATTTTCTGGAAAGATCCAGCAACATAACCGCTACTCGAGTGAAATATGGTATGAATATCTATTAGTATACTTCCATACCATGAAAAAAAATGCACCTCTTTTATATTCCTAAGTGCTACACAAGTCACAACAACCTCGATCATCGATTAGTCCACTTTTATGCCCTACTAAGACACAGCATTCCCAAGGAAGTGGAACTCCCCTGTCGAAAACATTCACCTTGACATCATTTCTTTAGAGTTGGTTATGTCGATGGTCCTATAAGATAGTCTTGAGATGCTTGGTATACCCCTAATATGACATTTAGTAGATCAGGATTTCTTCAATGAATACAAAGAAACACTGGTTGAGGAACACAAGAAATGTGGAGTTTGTAAGCACCATGAACACAGCTGATTCATTCTTAACAACAAACGTCTTAACCAAAAACTCAATGTTTCAATACCTGCACCTGAAATAATTCATTGCAATTTCACCTTACTTAATTCAAAATTAGTGATTTACAGAATACAAATCGATCTTGGAAAACCAACTCCCTCCCCTCATCTAGTTGAAACAATAATCTATCATCGGGAGCGGGTAACAGTTCCTGATCATTACATGAATAAACCTCTAGTCGTCTATGCAGAATATCAGACCATTGACTGCCTTCTATGAAAACAAGAAAGGATATCCCCACATTGATGAACTTGGTTGGATGAAACCCTTATCAAGATTCCAACTTGCATAGGAAATTCTGACAAACTAAAAGGTTTCGTATGATAACAAGGAATGATGTGTCACCATACGCCGACTTCCCACTTGACATCACTTCTTGTCAAAGAAAGATACACATGGGCCATTCACATTTTAACACATGATTCTTCTCCATAATAATTTGACAACAACATACACTAAAAAAACCATTTTATACCAAGGGTGACATCATATAGATGCATCGGTTGATGAATGATAACCTTGTTTGATTGATGTGGCAACCACATCAGTCAATATACCTTGAAAACATCAAACAAATTGGTATACCCTTCGAATATTGTGCTCAACAATAGGGGCAAATAAATTCACTCTAGGAATTGATCCAAGGCATCGGCCAGAGTTGGTGCAATAAAGGATTTGAAAGCTCTCGAATATAACAAGGTGAAAACATTTGTACTAAAAAAATTGATCGTACCTAAAACAATATCTAGCCCTATTGGATCTGCTACCACTAAGGCATGTATCATCCAACACCTAGCTACTCTACCCCCCAGATATCAGCCACCTCCCTAATTACACCCTGTTCGAGGTCCCTGAAGAGCACAAAGAGTTCGACCTCTTACTACACTATCTGCCATGGGTGGAGGTGGGTCTTACTTCCCCTTATGTTGGAATGGTTTGGAATGCAATTACTTACAAGGTAGACACTATACATTCCCACCTGCACCACATTGAGCATTGGTTAGGAACTATCTGGGGAAGATGCCACGACCTCTATAAGAAAAACACCTTCACACCTGGACCATGGGAAATGTGTGAGGACCAGAGGGTCGGAACTGAAACTAGTGTGTTTGGATCCCTACTGGTCAAAACATGGATGGCAATGATGCTAGAGACATTCTGCTAATGAAATTCCCCTTTGAAGAGCTCAGATGACATTTGTCCGATGATAGACCTCCTCAAGATTGCATCCTTTCCACTACCTCAGCCTTTTTCTGATCCTATATGTATGTCAATAGGGTGGGGGGAGTAACCACATAATGATGATAAGGATGAAGTGCCTCTTCTAAGCAACCTGTGTGAGAATCCTCATCGAAAAAGGGATATAGAAAAAATATAGGAGATCCTTGAACATGGTCCTTATTTCTCTCATCGACATATACCCCTACAGGAGGGTTATTAACTCCAACCTCTTCTTGTATTTCATTGTGGAAGAAAGAAATTCCACCTATAAATCCTTCTCAAAGTAAGCCCTTGAATAATCAGAACACCACCAAAGGAACCTTTTCCTCTATAACAAATCAAGAGAAATCTAAAATTGATCACCATCTCCTCAATCCAGCACTCTATATCAAGGTTTGAGACACTAACCTTGTACTTTCCATCAGTCTACTATTGTAATGAATTTTGTATCTTCTACCACTGATCATCCCCCTCTGCTGGATTGACCCTTCCCTGGTCAATCGGGTCAGCCTACTGACCCACCCCTTCTAATACCACACTTGGAAGACAACCAGGTACCTTATATAAAAGGGAAACAAGGAACTCCTAAGACGGGGTAGTACATAATTTATTTTGGGGACATTTTTACCCATTATTTATTCTCATTTACAAAAAATTCCAAAAAAAATAACACAAGTGGTTATTGTGAATTTACCATTCCTAGGGTCTCTACCTAGCAATCACTATATCCACACTTGGATATTCGGTAAGCTCTGAGTACTTGCATCTGATCTTGGTGTTGGGGGTAAATCCCATTTCCTAGCCGGTCATTCCTTCCCTATGTGGCACTCTTAGATCACCTAACACTATTTCCCATGCAACCCGAGAAATCCACACTATACCAAACTCCAAATTTCATCTTTTCTCTCAACCGTACCTATGTTACCATTCTATCACAACCTACCTTATTGAAGATGATGGAAGGGATTTCAAGATGTTGATTCCTTCCTTCCTCAAGATGAAGGAGAGATAATGACCCACCGCCCCAGTCCTGCCACTAATAGTCCCTGGGGTGGCGACCAACACGAAGGATATAGTAATCTAAAAAAGAGAGGCAATACTGTTTTTATAGTAACAATGATTGATAGATAAGATGTATCAACATCAAAAAATACAAGATAGATATATAATATGAAACTGAAAACTATACCATGTGCATATTTAATAAAAAATACTACAAAACAAAGAAAAATCCAAGGTAAGTAAGCAAATTAATCAAGGCAATGACTCTGAAACCATCCCCAACATCTGAGCTAGTAAGCTCTATCACAGTCTGTGTAATCTACTCAGAATCATGAAAAATGTTTTATATACGTAGGGTTATCATACAATCATAATCAGTAGGGAAAAAAGACACTTGTTAAAATGTGGGATAAGTATACTAATTCCCTAGCGAGAAAAGAAAAGAAACTCAAAATCACATAACATGGTATACATCCATCCCCACCACACCGAGGCACCCTCACCAAATAACTCTAATCATCTAGTATGATATAATAATTGCATGGATATTTGGGTGCCCCACATCACATCCCATTGGTTAACTTCTCATCCCTAACAATGGAGGTCCTAAAACTACCATGATCTTCCACAAGGCCCACTATTATATCTCGCCCACAAACACATGGGCCTGTAACGACACACATACTGCCCACTGCCACCTGGGCCACAACCACTACATGTCTCACCCCAAAACAACTAGGGATCATCCGGATGACACATGGGAAACACACCACCTCTCACATAGCTGATACAATAGATTTGGTAACAAAACTGTGGCCATTAAAAGATTCTCAAAAATTATTGGGAGATATACTCTTAGAAGTCAATGTTGGATAAAGTCAGTAACCATCCATCCAACCTCCCACCAAGATGTTGAGAATGGCACCCTCCCCCATAACAATGGGTGTGTTTGGATCATAGTGCTCAACATGGGTTGGGTGTGTATATAAAACACATGGATATACATGTTTATACATGTAGGTAACAAAGACTCATCCCATCCTACGTGATTCCGAACATAAATCCAGACCACCCAAAGCCACCTTTGTTTCTACCCCTACATTCACAAACAACCATTAACGATGGTCACTTCTTTAATTCTTTAAATGAATGCCGCTTCCCTATATGCCATGGCTCAAAACACAACCACATCCAATTCATATAACCACTCGTCGTTCTTCCTTATAAATTAACTTACTTACTTATTTATTTATTTCACCCTTACTTGGGAAACTACCAATCATAGAAAACGAAATATCCACATAGTCATCCATAACACACAAGGTTGAAGGACCAAGGTAAAACAACATGATACAAACTTCCCTTTCGTTAACACCAGTTCAAGGACTTCCAACTATCATTAATCAATATAATTGCACTCTGTAGTCCTATCATAACTAAACCTAGTATCCCCACTTCACAACAAAATCACACCCGACAGACCCATAAACATGAAATCAGGACAAAACCATATCCTGCTGCCCCACTGCCCAACCACTACCCAGATGAATTCCCACTACATCACAAGTGCATCTATTCCATAATCAAAATATATATCGTCTTGATATAACATCACATCACCCCATACACAAAATAACATAGCTACCACCACCAAACCCCACACAAGGAACAAATCCCAAATATACACAGCACAGAAATACACCTATAAAATAGGATGTATTCAAATTAGATAACTATGATATTTAAATTTCACATTGATAAGTAGGGGTTATCACACAAGGCTTTCATCCTTGGGTATCTGTTTATTTAACCTTTTGTGCATGATTTATCAGATTTATATTTACACCAATTATTCACATGAAAACAACAAATGTTATAAATCATCACCCATATGCAGGAAAAGACCACTAAAGACCCTGATTTTCAGAGGCCACATGGATAAAAAAGATCACATATAAAATAAGTTTAGTAAATAAAACAATAAATCAACAACAATCCACTACAAGCCCATTATCAAGTTAGTATTTCATCATTAGCGTTTATCATTGTTTAATGTTGGATTATGAAGTTTTTCACAAATAACCTAAATAAACCTAGTCTACTTGAAAAATAATCATAGAGAAAAATTATAATCCCTAAATGGAACAAAAGGCTACCCAAACTCCTCCTTGCAGCAAAACAGAGGGGTTTTATGAGTATGACATTCCATGGAAAACAAAATAGGGGGGATAAACATAGGAGCACAACTCATCTAGGGAATAAACATTCTCCGCACGCCAAGAGAAAAGAGAATTGAGTACTTCCATTATTGGAAATATAGATCCTATATTAATAGAATGAAATGGTTCTAAGGCCATTAAAGTTGGATCATGGCCTAGATCATGTAGCTTGAATATCTAAATATCCCCCGAGCGTTGGGATATTAAATATATAGTTTATAACATTTTTTATGACTTTAGATATTCCAAACAAAGTATTTATATTTGGTTTACATCAAATAGAACATAATAGGGGTGAAACAAGAAAAACAAAAAATGAGTTACCAATGGGTGACTCTCTGATAGCAGGCCACAAACAGCGAGCCATAGATGTTGAGCCTCCAACACAACATACCAATTCTAGTCTCATTGCTACTCTAACTCACCAACACCCTAAATCATTGAATCCCTGACTCACTGATACCCAGATTCACTAATGCCCTGACTCACTGATGCATGGACTCAATGACACCCTGACTCACCAATGTCAAGACTCACAAACACCCTGACTAACTGATGCTTTGACTCATCGATGTCCTGACACACTAACGCCCTGACTCACTGAGGCCCAAACTAACTGATTCCCTAACTCACCGATGACCTAAATCACTGAAACCATAACTCAGAGATACCTTTAACTACCAATGGAAAACAAGAAATTTGAAAAACTCTTGAAATTGGTCACTATTGCCTCCCAGAATACCCTAAACACTAGATTTCGTAATTTTAATGGACCATAGAGGTATGAGCCATTAAGAACCACATTCATTTGTTTTCATCTTCATTTAAAATCATTTATATAGATTTTTAATAAAATTTTAATTATCTAAATAATATCCCTTGAGAGTGTCAGACTACGTTTATAGTAAGACCCGTTGTCATGAACCATATAATACCAGAGTCAATTACGATGCACATTTTACTATTTTTTATCAATATGTATATTTTTTCTAGAACCATGTGATCTTGTAATATCCATGTAAAGATTTATTTCTATGAAAATTGTATAATATGTATCTTATCAAATAATACTAATATTTTTCTGTATTCATCCTCAATGTCTACCGTAAGGTTATGTTCCCTTATCTACATTTTCCAAAATCTAGTTCCCATTGTTTCTACAAAACATTCTCTTTTAGAAACTTTAAATACCCTAACAATAGTAACATGGATTTGACATCTAAAATATTACATTGGAACTATATTTAAGTGAGAAAAACTCAATGTACAGTATAGTTTAGTAGAATTGTTAAAATAGATAAATACATTATTCCAAAATTATATAAGAAAACACAGATTAAAGCATATATTTTTCAATACAATGATTATTCCCTCTATCATATACTTGAATATCATTATTTATAAACATCCTTGATTCATATGAATGGGAAATAATAAGTGTGAAATCCAAGTCTTAGTAAGTGTTAAGTAATGTTGAAGCTATCTTGAATCAGTCAGAATAATCAACGTGGAATGTTAAATAACTAAACATACATTCCATTTCATAAGTAACATTAATATCATTTTTATGTTGGTTATAATCAATATGATAAGGTAAATAACTGAAAAAACATTACATTTAAATAATAAACTATGAATGAAATGGATCCAGATATAAGATCACAGAATAAATCTAATGGAAAATAATTAATAAATTATTGATGATGGAAATGAATAATTAATGGATTAAATAATTTTAAGTATCATGATATATCTAATATATAACACCTAAACTAGTAAATTTTATAATCATAGATAGTTATACACCCAAAACTAATTTTTTGACATCACTATAATTTCATAAATATATTATTTCGAAATAATTTAATCATTTTGATATTTTTCATTTCACAGATAACTGATAATAGTTATTATGTTTATGTTAAATATTTATTTTTGTATTTTATTATATAAAATTACAAGTTAATTATACAATATAAACAATATAAAAGATAAATTTCTATATACAGAACTCTAAGGTCAGCTTACATTTCATGGAAGAATGGATTTACTTAATAGATTGCGTAACACGCATGATCGAGCGTTACCAAAAAATAATATATTATTAAAAAATTATAAAATAATATATAACCAAAAAATTAAATTATATTTTATGAATATTATTAACTTAATTAAGTAAATATAAGGGTTCCAATAAATATAAAATGAATTACTTTGTTAATTGTTTAAGGAATTAATATTAAACCAATTAAATATTAAGGTAGTATTTTTATAGAAAAATATGATTATGCTCAATTAGTATGTTTAATACTGATAAATTAAATTTATATATATAATATATATATATATATAAGGGAATGTGTTTTATATTCATTCAATATATTTTAAAAGCATAAGATAAGAATAAAACAATTTTAACACAAAACCCAATATTTTTATTAATGGAATTTTACATACTTTTAAGGGGTAACAAGATTTAAATATAAATTTTGACTATTTTATAAATATTATATATCAAATTAAAAATAATATTTGAAACATAATAATTATAATCAGTTTGTGGTTATTTTTTGTAATTTTTTCTTGTTGTTTTCTCTTTTAATGAAAACTAAAAAATACTAATTTTTAATCAAAAGTTATTTTTTCATCTAATTTTTAGGTGGTTAAGTTATATTTTAATTTCATTTAAAAGTATAATTATATTATTTTTTATCAAAAAATCCAATTTATCTCATGGAAAAATATTTTATATTGAAATTGACTATAAAATCAAAGCAATGTTTTGAATTTATTTACTTTAAAACCCCACAATGCCTTTCCTTCTACGGTGTGAAATTTTAATTATTTACTACCACTCATGTGATTGTAATTCGGAAAAATGAACTATATAATATTAATCAGATTAAAATATACTTTAAAAAAACTTCAAATTAGTTTTTTGACCAAAAAAATTAGTCAAAGTTATTAAAATTAATTACAACGATTAATGATAAATTTATCTTAATAAGGGAGTAAACCATATCCTTAACGCCCAAAATAAACTATAATGTTTTCTAAAAGACATTTTATGGATATATTTCAATCCTATACTCAATTTTATTGAATTTATTCATTATTAGTTCCAATTAAAAAAATTGGGCTGGGTTTTCCCTTTCCAAAATAGTATAAGACTGCCACTCCTCCTCCATTAAAAAATGTTGGCTCTCCCCCACATCCTATCATCTCAATCCACATTGGTAGGTACGTAATATTTCAAAATAACTCCCCAACATACATCCCTTACTTATTTTTATCCTATATTTGGTAATAAATCAATCTGAGGAAGACCTTTGGTGGAAACCAAATGGAGTTACACAAAGATGTAATAACATTCATCCTAAAACTACATTATGTTATTTTCTTTCTCCATTCCCTCAAATATTATTATTCCATTATAATATAACAACAATAGTATCAATAATATACTATGATGTTATTATTATATATGTTTTTACCTACACCTAAACATGCTTCTATATAATGGGTAATGCTCTTACTAATTATGTGTACGTTGAACTACATCCTCACTAAATGAAAATTGTCCATTTTTTCTCTACCACCTCTCATAGTTGAAATTATGGTGGGAACATTGTTCATATATGTTATACATTAAATTTATTATGTATTTAATTTTTTTATATTTTATAGGACAAATCCATATACTTTCCATTTTTTTAGTATGATAATTTCATTTGAGGATATGTAGACTACCGCCCCATCAAAGTGACTTGATTCGATCATAGACTACATGGAATGAATCATGGATAGTTTTAGTGAATATATTATATATATGATATATATCAAATAATAAAATCACCATAATAATTAAATACACACACACACATATATATAGATATCTTTCTTTTATTTTCTTTCTTTGAACACGATAATTATACAAAAATAGTGTTCATGCGTATGTACAACTTACCATCTCCATGAATAGTGTATTAAATTTTCTAATTATATATTCAATAAATTATTATAATAAAAATATACATAATATCAATTTTAAATAAATCATGGTTTATATTATGGAAGTCATTATATAAGTTTATGGACCATTGTTATAACAAAATAAAACATAAGTGAAAAACAAAGAAGACATTAACCCATATAAATCCTTATCATAGAATTTTTAACAAGAGGGTATTATAAAGAAATAATAATTCCATATATGGTTTTAGAAGATACTATATGAATCTTTGAAAAAATTGTAATAAATTATATTAAACGGTTGAATGAGTACAATGAGAGTCAAGACATAAGGTAATGGAATTTCTTCTCACTTTTTACATCCATGAGATATATTCCATGTTCACCCATGTTTCCTTTTGAGCGGTGTATATAATACACATCAATGAATTCTATGATAACTATTATTAAATTTATTAGTTTTTACATATCCCTTCTATGATATTTTTTTAATGGTGTTTATATTTCATGTGGATTTATTTAAAAGGAATTTATTATATTCTCAAGGAGAATTATTTTGAAATGGTCTTAAAGAATCATTATAAGTATCATGGAAATAGGTTCTCAAAACTTTTTCATAATTATATTATAAATTTTTAGTTTTATTTTAAAATAATATAATTTTTGAATGTCTTTTCAAAACAATTTTTCGATGAAGAATGATATTTTCCTCAACAGATTCTTTTAAAATATCTTTCTAAATTATTTCCTATTTAATATCACATCCATTTAAGTTTCTCATTACATTATTGAAAATTAACTAAAAGATCCATTAATATTATTTCATTGAATATTTTATTCATTATTTCATGGTCTCCATAAACCTATTTCTCTTTCATGGATTATATATTTATGTAATATTTTTTTATTTCACATGTTATGTTTTTGATGAAATTATTCTGAAACATGTATTTTTTGATAGGTTAGGACATGATTACATGTTTATGATACCCATTTAATTTTACGGGTTATGATATGATTGTTTTGATTATTTGGAACATGTTTGTAGGATTTCATTATCATATGGGTGGGATCTATATATACAACCAGTGCCTTGGGTAAAGATTTATATCTCATGGGATAGACATGGTTGGAGGTACAAGTGAACTCAGATCAGTATAATAAGAATGGAACAAGGATTGAACTCGTATCAGTAATAAAAGTATGGAATATGGTTTGAACCCAGTTTAGTCAAGGAATTTTTTTACTATGATGTCCTTGGTAGAAATTACATGACTACTATAGAAATTATTACATATAATTACATGTATTCCACAATTCCATATGGTATTACAATTTTATAATTTCATGAATTGAGTTACTTTTGTCCTTATGATTAATTTCTTATGAATTACCATGATTTATTTCATGATTAACATTTTTGATCTTGGATATACATTGTTTACACTTCTATTTTCATGATTATATTCTCATACCCTTATACATAAGATTATGTTTACATATCCCTCATGTTTACCCAATCTGTGAAAATGATATCACCCCTTAATATGTTCCCATTACCCCATATTATCAACATATATATTATGATTGACGTGTCTGTGAAAGGTTATAGTTAAGAAGAATATTGTGGGAAATAATGTATCTCACTTATGTACCAATATTAATGTTTCCATGTTTTCAAAGGCACTAGAGTAGTACGGTCTATGGGAAATTGTTTTTGTGATGTTTTAAGTACACTGCTAAAGTTATGTAATGTTAATATAATTAAAAATCTGTGCTCAATAGTTGGAAACAAATCAAAGTTTTAGTTAAAATTTAGAAACAAGGATGCGAAAACATTAGTGGGAACCCAAAGGATGAGTCTAAGGATAATTCTATGGATGATGAAAAGCATAACTAAATGTTAGGGAGTTTTGGTAAAGGAAAAAATTAGTAGCTTACTTGAAATGAATCCTTATCTTGATACTTCAAGTGGATTTTTATCTAGAACATATATACCCAGTAGTAATAACTCCAACAAGATGTTCCAGGCCTAACTACGGTAATATGGAACATGACAACAAGACATGATGCAGACCCAATTTAACACTCCATGGGGGATATTTTTGGGAAATTCACCAATTTATCAGGATCAATTACGATGTACTTGAATCGTATATGGATATGAATAATCTTAGATAAAACAAGGTTTCATATATTAAGGATTGTGTCAAAAATTATATATCATATAAGTGAATTTTCATAATTACGTGGTTCCACGCTATGCTAATCGTTTCTTAAAAAATGATTTCTAGTTTTATCCAATGGAGGGAATCAGAACAAACTAGAGTAATTTTCAATTTAATTCACATAATATATATTTGAGAAGTAAAATCGGATGACCAAATAGAGTGAAGGATGTTTTGATCATGCCTAATTAGATTTTAAGGATCTTGATCAAGAATGTGTACCTAAACCATCTATCAGACTCACAAATGAAATGAAAGAAGGGGTTCCCTAACTATTTAGGTAATTAAGACCCAGAGGAAAGATGTTTTAATTTTATTTGTGTCAATAATAGGTAAATAATCACCTAAGTTAATTTCCCAGAGAAAAATGAATGTGTTTTCACTATGGAAAATAATGAGACAATGCAAGTAACTAAAAAAGATAAATGAAGGATTTGACTTACCAAATGGATGGTAATATTGGTCTCCCAGATTCAAAATTAAAGGATAAATGATTTATGTGTATAATGAGTGTTCATTATGAAAAATGTCTTAAGTGGGTTGATTTTGAAGAGAATAAAAAAATTGGTAAGAGTAATGGTTAAATTGTTATTGATGATGATAATATGGAGGAAATGTGAGAGGAAATAAGTATTATCTAATATGATGTGGTATCCTCTTATGACTTATGGATGAATTGGAATAGTTAATTTTTTTGTGTAATTGTATTCAAGGATTATATAATATGAATGGGAAATATGAAAGGATTGTTCATTTGTTTCACTAATGATTTACAAGATTATGGTGAATGATTATTTTGGACGAGAATAGTAATTTAAAACAATGTGATATTTTGACTAAGTGAATATAACCCTTAATGTGTTCTTTATGTTAAGTGAATGTTGTCTAGATAATGATATTTGAGATATAAATAATTGAAATAGACAATACTTATTACATTGGAACTAAGAGAGGTCTTGTTCGTAGGTATTTTTTTACTACAATTGAAGATGTTTACAACATTTTTTTGATATAAGTAATAGTTCCAATATACACTCTAAGAAGGAAACATGCATGTTTTCAATAATCATTTATGGTAATCTAGGTAATTACCATATTTCTAGAGAGTACATTTGCAAGGCATTCACAAGTTTTTAATAATAAAAATTAACACTGTTGTGTTATTTTTTTAGAGTCAATGTTAATCTATTTTTTTGAATTCCATTCTAAATTTTTCAATTTTAATATTTTAAAAGGGTTATAAGGATCACAATTTTTAAAATAATTATGTAGATATTCTGAGGAAGTATTTATGTTTCGATGCTATGTTGAAAACCATAGTTCAAAGCCTCTCTTTGAATTCCACATATTTCAATGATGTCTATAATATTTATTAGAGAAATTATATTACTATACTTATAGAAAAGGGAATATTGTATTTTGGATGATATCCCATTAACTTTGGGAAGGCTTCAGGTCTATAACCCATTACCAAAGGATGATATGGGTTTCATCCCTACCGTTGGCTTGTGCAATGTCCTAGTTAATGGGTAATATATTTTAGTTAAAACTTGGATGAATAAATATCATGGTATTGATTGAATACTTCAATCACTCTGTAATATTTACACTTTTCCTCCATGTAAATATTTTCACTTATCAAATATGTTCACCTATATAGAAACATAGTTTATTATTACTTTGGGTAACCCATATCATTCTAACATATTTTTTTTTTCTAAAGGTAGTTTATGTATTCATTTTTCAATGTATGTTTCTATGAAAGGGACATACAGTTTTAAACCACTAATAAAATATATAATTTTCTTGGGAGAAATTAATTTTAAGGGGATATAATGTAACACCACAAGATTTTGGGAAATAGTTTTTCAAAATAATTTGAACTTTTAGATATTTTTACATTCATATATCAATAAAAATAGATATTATATGTATATTAAATCAATATTTTTGGATTTAATTATATGCTATTTTATGTTAATTATTCACTAAGCAAAATATAAATGTTATATTTCTATATAAAAAACACTGAAATAATTTTATGATTCATGCAAGGCTGACTTTCCTTGATGGATTACACAACACGAATAATAGTGTTACCAGAAAATAATATGTTATAAAATATATATATAATAATAAATAACCATTCCTTTAAATTAGTTATTTTAAATATTATTAACTAACTTATGTAAATATATTTTCTCACAAAATATAAAATGAATTAATTAGTTAAAAATTATTTCGAAATTAATATAATAACTAATTGAATATAAAAGGTGTGTTATTATAGAAAAATATTTTTATGCTCAAAAATTTATTTTATTTATAATAAGTTAAATATAATATAAATTTTCAATATACAAGGAAATATTTTTGATATAAATATAATATATTTTATATCCATAGTATATAAATAATACCAATTTAACACATAAAACCCAATATATTTATTAACAAATTTTTATCACCTTTTTACGTAAAACCAATTTTAAATCAATTTTTTGAACTTTTTTAAATATTATTTGTCAAAATAAACTACATCATTGAAATATAATACCAAAAATTATGTAGTTTATGATGTTTTTATGTGATGTTTTATTTTCTAATAAAATGATAAAAATACTGAATTTTATTTCAAATAGAAAGGTACTATAAAAACATTGAAATATTTTGAACATTTTTACTATAAAAACCCTCATCGTCATTATGTATGATGGATTCTGATTAAATTAATATCATCCACTTAGGGGACTGGAATTATGAAAAATTAATTCCATATTTGGAATAGTAATAATTTTTAATTTTTAATATGTTCTAACAAATTTTTTTACCAATATGATTAGTGAAAGTAATTAAAATTATTTACAATTAATAGGGTTAAATTAAGCTTATTAAGGGACTAAATCAAATCTTTATTTCCCAAATGACCGATAATCGTTCAAAAAATTATTTTTATAACCATAACTTTACCATATACTCCCTTATATTTACTTTTACCATTATTGGATCCATATGATATAAAAAACCTGGCATGAGTTTCCCTTTTCCAACAATATTACAAGAGTACCACCCCTCCTCCATTATTAAAGGCCTCCTATCCTCCAACTTCCTCGTAGTTGTCAAGACACATTGGTAGGAAAAAAATCTCATGAAAAATCTCCCCAAAATCCATACCATTATCCTTGAATCCACCCTTTGGTAATAAATCCATCCGAGGAAGCCCTTTTCTACAAACCAAAAAAAGTTACCCAAAGAAGAGGTAACATTCTTCCACAAACTGCATTCTTTTAATTTATTTCATTATTCCCTAAAATATTCTAATTTCATGATTTTATAACAAAAAATGTAACCAAAATATACAATTATGTTTTTATTCTATTATTTTTTAGATAAACATAGACAAAATTCTATATATTGGGTAACATACATATTGTATACGTGTACGGTGAAATACCACCTCACTAAATGATGATTGTTCATTATGCCTTCACTGCCTCTCATGGTATAAATTATGTTGAAACCCGTATTGATCAATTTTATATATTACATTTTTTATGAATTTATTCTTCTTAAATTTTTTTACAACAAATATCTTTATACTTTCCATTTTGTGTGAATACTATAATCTCATTTGAGGAATTGTGAACTACAGCCCCATCAATGTGATGTGATTTGTTAATACACTAGATGTAACGTATTAAGGATGGGTTTAGTGAGTATATATGATATATATGATATAATAAATCTAATTTAATAATTATGCATATAGTTTTTTTTTAATTTTTTATTTTTCAACATGACAATTGAAAGGAAATAACAATAATGAAAACGTACAACACACATTTTCCAAGAGTGGTGTATTCCATTTCATATTTATAAATTTTATAGATTAATATAATACACCTAAATGGTTAATAAATTATATTTAAATAAGTTTTTACATTTTTTAAATCATGATACATATACAATAACCAAATATATAACAAATTAAAACACATGCAAAAAACAACGCAAGTATTACTAGAAGTGAAAACAAAACATAGAATCATTAACAAGCGGGTAATATAAAGCCATAATCAAACATTATATTGTATTATAAGTAATAATATTGTTCTATGATATATGTATAAATACTTATATAGGAATTTTTAATGAGTACAACATGAGTCAAAAATTAGGTGAAAAAAATTTCTTCTCGCACTTTATATCTATGGGATACATTCCATGTTCACTAGTCTTTCCATTTTTGTGTGGTATATACTACTAATGAATTTATTATTTGATTATTGATATTAATTTTTTTTAATAACATATTATTAATATGATATTTTATTAATGGGGTTGATATTTCAAAATAGTTTTCAAATTTCTATTATATGTTCTCAAGGAAAATAGTTTTGAAATGGTTTTCAAGATTCATTATAAGTATCAAGGTAAATGGTGTTCCAAATGTTTTCAAGATCCCATTATATTTTTTCATGTTTTTTTTCAATGAATGTTTTTAAAAAATTATTTATGTTTTAAACAGTAATTTTTGATGCTGAAGGATATTTCCTTCAAGAAATGTTTCTAAAATATATTTTAAAATTAATTCCCATCAAAATAATATACAATGATATTACTCATTCCATTCATGGAAATGATATAGAGGCTACACTAATATTATTTTGCTAATGGTGTAGGTTTTTGATGAATTGATTATAAAACTTGTATAATTCTTCTAAAGGTTATGATATGATTACATGTTTATGATACCCATTTAATTTCATGTGTTATGATATTTCTATTTTTGATTTTTTGGAAGATGTGTATTATTTCTTAATGATATGGTTGGGACCTATATCAACCTACATGGAATTATGAAAGGATTTATATATCATGATATTGATAGGGCTGGAACGAGAAGTAAAATTAGCTTAGTATTATAGGGATGTGATGATGAAATGAACCTAGTTTAGTAATACATGGCTATAATGGAGAGTGAACCTAGTTTTTTAAATTAATTTTTCAACTAATATTGCATTGATAGTGATTCCATGACTACTATGGAGGTCATTATATTGGATTATGTATCTTCAACAATTATATGAGTTAATACTATTTTATGATTTTATGGATTATTATTTTTATTTCATTTGGATTCATGTCTTATAAAATACCAAAATTTGTTCCATGATTCATGTTTATGGAATTTGATATGCATGGTATGATATTTAATTTCATGATCATGTCATCATACTATTATTCACAATATTATGTTTATATATCTCCCTTGTTTACCCTTATTGAGGATATATGATCTATAATTCATATATTTTCCCCCCATGTTATGAAGATACATGTTATGTTTGATAGGTATTTGATGGGTTCTTATCCAAAGAAACCTAATGTGAGATAATGTAGCTCACATATGTGTTTTTGATCATGTTTCCATATTTCAGATGGTAGTAGAATAATATGGTCTTTGGGTGTTTATTTTGTAAATTTTGATGCATTTTTTAGGATTCATGTGATGTTAATGTATGTGAACCAAAGGTCACAATACATTTAACTAATGCTGGATAACTAATTGAATTCATTATATAACTAGTGCATTGAGGGGGTATGTATTAATATTCCCCAATTTTATCTTTATGTCTAAATCACTCATCATATATCTAATAATCTATTTAATTCATGACAAAAATGACTTATCAGTAAACTTCTATAATGAGTATGGAATATATATTATCACTATTTCTCCCAGTCAATCATATAACACTAAATTTAAAATTACATATATATAAATTATATATAGATTATGTTATAAGTATATCCATGAAAAATAATATGTTCTTTCAGAGGAAATGAAATGTACAATGATGAAAAGAAGGTGAATGTTTCACGGAATGTTAATGATTACCAAAAATATAAATAAAAAGTATTCCAATAATTTATCTAGTTAAAATAATTGTAAGTGATTTATGATAAATAATAAGGATGGTTTTAATAAAAAATATCTACAATTTATTATATGTATAATAAATGGTTGATGAAGTTGATGAACAAAAATACCATAAAAATTTAATTGAAGACATTATTGAAGAACATAATCCTTCTAATTTGAAAATATTTTATAATATAAAATAGCAAAAAATATTTTTAAAATACTTTTGTTCGAAAATATCCTTTGAATATTATAAAGTAATATTAAAAAAATTATTTCTCATGAGGATGAGATATTTTTTATATGTCATCAACATTTAAACAAATATTCTTATAAATTTTTTTATAAAAGCCAAACTGGTCTTGTTTGGAAAATGGCAAGAAGATTATTTTGAATTTGTTTTTTAAAAATTAAATGACGTGTAAAAATTTCATTTGGAAATAATTTAAATAATGTTATTGGTTTTTTCAAAATTGTTATAGAAAACATGGATTTGGGGGGAAAATATTTTTATCTGAGGTGAGAAATAAATTTGGATTTAATTAATATCTAATCATCAACAAAAATTAATAAAAATTAAAGTATAAACAATAATGATCATTATGAGATTATGTAATAAACTTGTACAAGGATCATATCCTAAATGTTAGAATTAACCAATGAATCAATTATAGGTAACAGATTTAAATCCACTTAAAACATATGGAAATATTAAAATTTATTGTCCAAATTCAGAAGAAACATAATATTTGAATATATAATAAAATTGAGAATTAATATAACCCAATAAAAATAAACCGAGTAATGGAATTCTTTACCACTTGGTTACTTTTTTGTAAAAATACCTTTGGTTGAAATAATTTAAAATGAAACCTTAATTACCATGAATTATTATGGACTCATTATTTGACATGAAAAAAGGGAATTATATACACTATTTAAATGTAATGAGGTTCTTAATATTATAATATAACTAAATGTAGGGGAATTGTGATGAAGTCTCATTCACCATTCTTCTTTTTAATTAAAAAATAATTTACATATTGAGTTGAGGATTTAAAAGAAAATAACTTATATTATAACTATATTAATAATTATTATATCATACATGATCATTTAATAATATATAGTTTCCTATTCAGTAATAATATATCTTCATTTCAATATTTTGAGTGTTAACTATCATTTTTTTCAAGCATGTTTTGACATGAATGTTCTGTTTCTTGAGCACATTATATATTTAAATAAAATAAAAACTGAAAATAATGTTATATACATATTTTTTCTTTATTATATTCAATTTTATATTCACTATTGAAATTTGAACATGAGAATGGATCACATCACTTCATGGAGATGGAAGACCATACATACGCACAACCGCTGCTATCATTTCTAACACTAGTTATTGGGTAAATAATTTGGTTATATATTAGTTTTATAGAATAAATATATTGTCATATGTAACTAATATATTTATTTACTTTTTCATTACTACCTCTACGAAAATCCTATGTGAAAAATGAATGACATCACATCGTGAGGTTGTAGTCCTCCACACACAGGAGCTTCATTATCGTAATTTAAAAAGCATGGAATGTAGAATTGTATATGTGATATTATAATTACATAAGTATAATAAAATAATAAATATTATATATTTTCATTAAAAACATCATTATATATATTAATGACAAGTTTTTACTAAAAATGAGTTAAATCTGTTCACGAGTTGGCACTCCACTGAACACACGATCGATGATTTCATTTCCCATTTAATAGAGGTGGAAATTGAAATATATTATTTCATCAATATAATAACATCCTGATATATGTTAGATCAATGTTTAATTAAATTTTAAGAGTAAATACATATTTTATGGTGAAAAATAAAGGAATAAAAATTGATCTTTGTGAAGGGAATTTCATTCTCAAAAGGAAACCTCTTATGATGTCCTCTTAAGGTTCCTTAGGATTGACATCTAGGAAGAAAAAAATTTCTCTATGGTTTATAAGGTTTTTGGGGAGATATTTTTTAGACATATAAATGAGATAATTGTCTTGATATTCTTGTGAAGTGAAGAGAGGTAGTGGCATTTTATATATAGGGAAGATGACACAAATTGATTTTTTAAAAAGAATAATGTGTACCCATGTTTTTTCCATAGAAAGGGTAAAAATATAACATTCTAGTATATTAGAGATCAAAATGTAACAATTTGCCCATAAAATGTGTTTTGGTTGATGTTTATTTAATTTATGACACATATCTTTTTAGTTTTATCCTTAGTAAACTTGTTTTCACCTTAACCGAAATTATTAAAGTTTACTTTTTTCAATATTAATTATGTTAAAAAATTAATTTGACCTTAATATATAAGTTAAATCATTATTATTAGAAATTTTTAATCCATTTTTTAAATTAAATTACTATATATGGCTGAATTAATTTTAAAATTAACCATGATAAATCAATAAAAATGGCTTTTTTCAATGTAAAATCCTTAAAAATTTTAAATTTTTTTATTTCAAAATTACACAAGAATTTTTTTAATGAAATAATATCTATTAATAAATATATAATTTATTTTTTATTAATTTTATACCCATATTAAGATAAAAGTTCGTGTGAATATGATTTAAAATAAATGGAAATATTTAAAAAAACTAGTAATTTTTTACTATTCATCAGAGATTGAATAATTTCATAACAATCCCAACAATTTCCATAAGATTATTTATTTATCATTATTTAAAAAATGAAGTTAATTTTTTAAAAGAAAATTTTTAAAATTTTTATAAAATAATTTTTACATAAGTGCTCAAAATCATATAAATCCATTTTCTTGAAAAAATGTTGTTTTTTGAAAAAAAAATTTCTCCTTAAACGGATTCCTTTTTTATATGTAATAAATATATATCAATAGACTTTATTTAATACATGTGTAAACCATATAATTTTAAAATTATAGTTCTTAATTTTGATACCCTCTAATATTATATTTATGTCATAACGATATTCTATTTTAGGGTTCCTTTAAACTCGGGTTTGAATGTGTCATAGGCTATTGCATAGACTAAATTTATGGAAATATATTTTACCGGTTGTTATTCCCTTTTATTCATGTAAAATATTCTATAAAATTATATTATATTATTTTATAACACTAAGATGTTACAATTTTTTCTTACCTTTATTTATTATGGTCAGTCAAAAAGTGATAATAGAATTCATTCAAAAATAAGACCTACCATCTCCCTGAATAGTGTAATTTATTTTTCTATCTCTATTATTTTTTATTGAATATAAATATATATATAATTCATATATAGAATAACTATATAGTTATTATAAAATTGAATATGATGGAATAATGATCAACGTACAAGTACTAGGAACAGTAAACATAAATTCTTATGATAAAATGAAACAATTTACACTAGAAAATGGCGATTTTAATAAAAAAATTGTTGATTAAGGGGAATTGAATTGTTTTAAAGATAATATATGATAATATATGTAGTTATATTATTTTAATATTTTGGTATAATAAATTTTAATTTATAAAAAATAAGATTGATCAACTTCAAACCAAGTGTAACTCTAGGTAAGAGATTTATGTGTCAATAACATTTCAATTGGGAGTGATTATGTATGAATTTAAAGTAAGGAAAGAAAATAATAATTATCAAATAAATACATTTAATTTTCATTTCATATTTTTATTTATTGAGAATACATATTTCCATTTAATTTTCCTCTCTCTAATAACTCAGGAGACTGAAGTAATATTTATTAAGGAAATTTGACATTATTTATTTATTTGGTAAAATATAATTTTTCATAAAAAACCAAATATTCTAAAAATGTTTTCAATAATGATTTTCATATTTTTCTATGTTTATTAAATTTATTTTTAGTAGTTATTTAATTTTATCTAATTTTTTTATACAATAATCATTTTTTTCAAAATGTGATTCTTTTGACTTATTTAAAAAAATATGAATGGGTTGTTTTATTTTAAATTATATGGGACGAATATAATTTCTCACTGATATAAAGACAAAATAATTTCATGCATCCATTACAGTTTCCATTTTTTATTTCACTGAATCTTTTTTCCTAAATATTTTAGAATTTTTATATTGTAAAGATGTTATTTAAAAATTAAAGGTAATTTTCCCCAAGAAATATTCTAGACATATTATAAAGTTGTTAAATTATGATATGACATCCATCGTTGTTCAATAATATTTACTTAGAATGGGATCCAATGATACTAATCTATATAACTATTTGGAGGGCTTATGAATATAATTATTTAAGGATGATTATATGAAAATCGTTTATTTTATACGAGTTAATTATGTTATCAAACCTATTTCATTTATATAGTTATTTCTACGATGAACATATGAAATGTTTATAAAATATATTTCCTTTTCATGGGATATGATGTTATGAATGATTTATGATCATTGAGATTAATTATTTATGATTTTAATTATGTGACATGGGGTCTTAGAATTATATACATGTCTAATGAGTAACAATATGTATTTCACGAGATTAACTAATAGAATATATACACTATGATAGTATTGAGATTGAAACTATAATTCCGTTATTTAATGGGGGAGTGATTACAATACACTATAATATTTTTTATAGTGATCCTTGACTTCGAAGTAAATGATTGTTTATTCTTTTTTTATTCCAAAAATACATTTTTAGGAAGTTATTATCTTATGTCTCCTGTAATTTGATTCACTTACATTTCATGTCTTTTGAAAATCCATGTTATATTAGTTATTTTAGATTATGATCATGGTTAAGTTGGGTTACCTTCATGATATATTTTTGGGATCAATTATGTATCCCATGTTTATCCTTATTTATAATTTGATCTCAACTGTTTTATGTCTCTTTTCCCAAGGTTGTGAAGAAGGTTTTTTCGGTAATATAGGTAAAATAATGGTGCTATTTATGAATAACTATATATTATAATATATATAGATATATTAGTAATTACTTTCTATGTGCCCATTTTTTAAAAGATATCATTCCTAAATGATTATAGAATAATTTATTGTGGTTTGAAATGAATATTAATCAAATAAAATGTTTTATATATTTATATATGATAGTATGGGTGTCTATAATTGTTATAAGAGCATGGTTTAGTTACCTTTGGAAACATAGATGAGAAATCATTAGTGAGATTCATAGGGATAACTATATTCAAACGATAACATCCTAAATTTTTATAATAATCAAAGAATACATACATTAAAACTGACCTGTCTAATATTGAAAATAAGGTTTCATGATTTTGATATTTAATAAATTATTTTTCAGGATAATATGGTTTTCCATAAGGAATATTATTTTTCACATGAACCTTTTTATTTGGTTTAAGTCAACCGATGGAATAAAATGTAATCATGTTAATATTGAATGTGAAAGATTAAAAAATTATTTTACTCTAGTGAAACAATAATTTATGGGTGTCAAAGTGAATGTATTATTTCACTGATAATTTATTTTTCTCATGATATAAATCATAATAAGAATCCAAACATGAAATGTAGGTAATAATGTCTTGTTTAGTTCTAAATGACTCATCAACCTGTTTATTTAGTTTTTCAAATTATCTACTAGATTCTGAGAAATTACTTCATACTATTGAAAAGATATTTTCCATTCTCCACTTTATTAACCATATAAAAGTTAGTTTTATTTTTTTTTATGGTAGATGAAGAAGATCAATGGTGTAAACTTGTCAATAATTTTAGGAACTGATAATAAATTTACTCCATATAATGGTATTAGTTTAAAAATTTATTTTTCAATAAGAAACATCAATATGTTGTTTATTAAAAGATACATATAAAAATCCTTTTCCTAAATAATAAGGATGATAAATTACTTAATATATATGGGAATGTTTTTACAAGGAATACTAGTTATTATCCTGGTATTATCATTCATCATGATTGTAATGATGAACATTTATTTATTTTCCGTAATCAAATTCTAATAAAGATGTTATCCATTGAAAAATTTAGTAACTATAATAAATTAATTCATTATTCTATTATGGTATAAATGGATATTGGTGTTAACAATCCATATCAAATTTATGAAAATAAGATGAATATGGAATTAAAATTATATTATAAATATCATGGAGAAAATAATATGTGATTTAAATTATTTATGAATTGTAGAAGGAAACATGGTAGAGATTTTATTAAGGGCAGTTGTTATAATTTTATGCATGGAAAGAGATGACTTCAAGAAATAAAATTTAATTCTAATGAGATAAATTTAGAATATAAAAGAGGATTAGAACCATATAATACACCACTCACACTCCATAGTTTCAAATGAAACTATTATATGAATTGTGCTAACTTAGTCTTAAATATGAAGGTTAATGGTGATGATTGCATTCTAAAACATCTTAATACTAGATAAAAATTGATATCTCATGAAATGACTATTGTTGAATTGAAAATAAAAATGGATAAATTTTTTACTTACTATTGACTCTAGTACTGAAAATGTATTATTTAAATTTTGGATCTACTAATTAATATATATAAAAATATTATTATAAGTGTATAAAAATACCACCTCAATGAATAGATATTTAATTAGTTAAAAACTTCCAAATGGTATGGTGACCACATATCAAATAATAAATTATTCTCTAATTAATTTTTTGAGAATTTTATTCCCTAAAATATTATGATTCACCCCTATTTATATTGAATTTAATATTAGGAATGAATTACATTTATTTATATAAATAACATATTAATTTACAATGAATGTAAGTCATGTTTTATAGTTGGGTCCATCCAGCGATATTATAATAGTGGAATGATAAATGAGAACATCAAATGTAAATTGTATTAATTTTTTGGATTTTAATTCATATTAAAAAGGGATTTCTAACTTATATGATAGGAGATAAACTTATAATAATAGATATTATTATTGGTTGGATATTTTTTGATGTATTTCATCAATATTTTCCTATTATTCCAATTAATAAATAAGTTTAGTTCTCTAAAGAACTCAAACATGCTGTTGAAAATATTTCAAGTCTTCCTTATCTGATAGATACAATTGATTTATATGAAGTGAAGAAGAGACTCCAAGATAATATTAATAAGGGATTTATTTTTCATATTTCAAAACCATAGGGTGACATCTTTTTTTAATAATATAAAATATGGATCAATAAAACTATACCGCAATTATGGGAACATAACATGTTTAAAATCTTTAATATTTACCTTCATCCTTATATTGATGAATTTTTTTATCAAATGGATTGATGTGAAAACATTTCCATGATTGATATTAATTCTATATACCATCAATTTAGCATCAAGGATTATATTCCCATGAAATCATTCCATAAAAGATATTGACACAATGAATATATGTTCATTCCGTTTGGTCTAACTAATTCGCCTATTATATTAATGGATTTAATGAATAGAGTCATTATAGATTACAATAATCAATTTGGGTAGTATTTCTACATTATATTCTTATATATTCAAGGAGATAGGAAAATTATGATGGTATCTTGAGGACAACACTAAAAATTCTAAAGAAAGAATAATTTTTTGAAAATTTAAAAAATTGGGAATTTTTTCTTCCAATGGATTATTTTTTGTCTTGTATATTCTCAATAGATGGGTTATCGGTGGATCTATCAATGAAAGAGTTTATTGAAAATTTGCCCATACCAATAACTATGATAAGATCACTAGTTTTCCATGTTTTTTTATTATTGAAACATTATTTAGAATTTATCCTAGTTTTTATATTCACTATTCTTGTCAACTATGAAGAGATTTGTGTTCTGTTGGACAGATGAATGAGATGAAAATTTTATGGAGTTTAAGAGATGGTTAGTCAATGAAAATGTGGTAATATTAGATTTTATTTTTGAAGGTTCTAATTTCTATATCAAGGAATCCAATAAGGTTAGATTTGATTAATGATTAATAATTATCAATAAATTACCACTATGGGATGGTGAACATGGTGGTCGATGATCTGAGCTGAAATTAAATTGTCAGATAATTTATGAAGAGTGAAAACAATGATCCAAAAAATCTATATTTTCAAATAATGGATCTATAAATCTGGATGCTAAGAAATCTATTAATGATCAAATAAATTTTCATCCATATATCTTAGTAAATATTAAAGATAAATAGAGTAAGGTTAGTTTTTATTAAAAAAATAAATTTTTTTTCTTATTTATTTATTTATTATACCAAAATAATAGCTAATTATAATAGTGTTATAACTTCATTATATAAAAAAATTATAATTATTTATCGCATGTTTTAATTTTTTAATTTTTTATGCATTTAGGTTATTCCATAGATTATTATTAATGAGTCATAATTATTATAATATAAATGAACATGTTCTTTAGTTTAACATGTTTATAAACTAATTATAAATGACGTACTATAGTTTTTAGTAGCTACATGGAGGGTTATATATAATATTTAGTTACATTTAACCATGAATCTTATTTATTGTGGGTTATGAATTTGAAAAACTAGGTTGGTTATGATTTATTCTTATTTGGTATTAAAAAGTCACTATAATTGAGTAATCTCTTAAGCATTGGTATATTGATTATAGGACTTTTTGTTATATTTTTCACTCGCGTAATATATTAACCTTTGTTATGAAATATATGGGTTATCTACCTTTCACAACATGAATTATCATGTTATGAAATTTGTTTTATAACATTAAACCTTTAATAGAAAAGAATTTATATAACTTATATATCAGATAAATTTCAGTATCTCCAAATATAGTTGACTTCTATTTTTATGTAAGATTAAAAAATCATGAGTTGTATATGGAAATTTTTATTTGTTTTCTTTAAATATATTAAATTTTTTAAAACCATATTATATTGAAAAATAAATAGTTATAAGAGTTCCCACATAAATGGTATACATGATATAATATTATGAGATTTTAAATCAACTAAAAAATAATTAGTGTTATATTTCAAAAAAATTATACCTATTCCAAGAACATAATCATTCAATTTAATAGGTTTCTATATGGTTTGGTTCTCATCGATTATATTCATCATGGTACAATAAATCACAAACCCCATGAGTTATTTAACCAAATTGAACTATAATCCATGGGTAATTATAATAAAAGAATCCATAAATATTCGGATATTAGACAAATAGAGTTTGGGTTATATGTATAATGGATTTGGTAATGGTTTTATTCCTTTTCCAATATCCAAGAGACATATCAAATATAAAAGACATAAATTTAAATCTATGTATATATTAATTAAAACGATTGAGTGTGAATGATGAATGAATGAGTGATCTATTTTAAAATGGAAATACACTAGAATCCTATTTCACGATTTAACATTATTTTAGTTACTCTTTAGGAATACATATCATCCAACCGGTGAGATCTCAATGAAGTCTTAATCAGTTCCAAAAAAGGATGTATTCATAAGGAACAGAGTAAAATAATTCTCCAAGAAGATAAGGGCATATAATTTTTAGATGTTCTTTGAAGAACATCCCAAATAGTTAATTCGTCACACCTGACTTCCTTCAACAAATTTGATTATTTAATTCTATGAGTGGTTGTTGATCTAGATTCAATTACATAAATATTGGGTAAATTAAACTATTTTTCCCATAGTCATATTATTTCTCCGATGGGTGATAAAAACTGGAATAACAATGATCTCCATGAAAATACATATTTGAGTTAGGGTATATCAAATTGGAATAATATACCGATTGGTTATAGTTAGTTTTATATAACTTGAACATGAATAAAGACCATTGAATTTTTTTAATGATTTTATCATTGTTCCCAAAACTAGTATTTAGAGTATCTTAATGGGAAATTAATTTAAATCCATTTTAATAGAAACCAACCACCATTGAAAGTGGAGTATGCATATGAACACACTTTTGTGATGTGTGAAAAAACATTGGGCACTCTATTTCCAATTCTAGTTTCATTGAAACAAATGAAAGGATTAGTTATTCATAAATTTATCCATTATATAGAGGGGTGGGAAAGGATAATAAGGGTATGTAAATTATTCTTGATAATGGTGAGAATTATGGAATTGAAAAAACATTTCATGTGTTTGTTCTTTTTATTCATACTATGTCTTACAAGGTGCTTACATTGTTTACTAAATCTAGGAATTTGATTGAGAATTAATTTACAAGAGGTAATATAGTAATTATTAGTGCCACCTTGAGTTTTTTTTATCATAGGAATTTCCATTTATTTATTCCCTCTGACCCCTATCAAAGGATAGTGTATCTATACTAAGGGAAATCCTTGTGATGTGATTCCGGTTAGTGAGGGAATTCCATCTTCTCCAAAAGTTAATGAGTAATCTATAAAACCCATTGGAATTAATGAATTTTATGATAATTAAGGGAACATTGGTTCCCTACATTATAACATCCCTAATAAATGTTTCCGGACTATATTAGATTCCATATTGTGAAATTAGATCAAAGTTGAAAGGAATATTACATCTTTACCTGATGCTAGAATGGTTTTCTGTGGGAATTTAGACTACATATAAGTGACTAATATTCCCTAATTAAATCATAAAATTATACTTTTAAATTGGGTTTTAAGGATGGTGGGGGTAACTATGGTTGATATACCAGATTTGAAGAAGCATGACTCTTCTGCTTCTAGTGATTCTTAGTATGACAACCCATATGGGGAAAGACATTCTCAGTTAGCTGATTCCCCCTACACCAACATTGTAGGAACATATAATAACAAATAACTATATAGTAAAATGGTTGAGTGGGAATATTATTCTTAGGAAGTAACTTATTCCCTTATATATAAATTTCCTTTAATATGACATCTTATTTGTCTGGGTACCTCTAGAGGTGGTGCTGAAAAAAAGTAATGAGTTCCCCCTAAACAAGGACAGTACTACTTTTGTGTACTAGTTCCAAACTAGATATGGATCCAGAATGGATGAGACTTCTAGGAAGTGCTCTCGGGAAAATAAATATATGGGAAGAAAGAGGAAGGAAACCCTCAATCTAAATCTATGTCCAAATGAATCTTCATTTTTTAGAATTTCCATTAGAGTTTCCAACATTGAAATGACATAATATTTTCCATGGTATTTGCACATATAGAAACCCAATATTATATGAATTACTAAAACTAAGAATAATTACTCTTATATTATTGATGACCAAGAAAAAATAGACTATCATTTGATTGGTGTTAATAATTTCTCTTCTTTAGTTCAAACAATTTAGGTTCTTATCACTATTCAATAGGGAATATGTCTACCCAATGTATTAATGACCCGATGGTTACATGTTGAGTGAAAAAATATAAACCAATATGTTCTTCTCTTAATTTTATGCAAAAACTATATCCCATGATAAAATATGATTATGGATGTAATATAATAAGATTAGTGGCATCATGTTTTGACCCAGGGGTTATCGAATATGGACATCATCATTATTATCTCCCCATTGAAACAATTTAAGCAATGAATTACCCAATACCACTCAGGTTATATAGGTATTTCAAGGAAGAGAATGAACATGTGGAAATTAACTTGGTCGAAGAAAAATATACAAAGTACATTTGACATATTAATAGAATAGTTTCCATCGCGGTTGATCATTATTTTACTAATGTAAATACTCTATGTAGATGGGATTATTTTCCCAATATTTCTCTCCCCAAGATTAATTCTAAGAATCACCAAGTTCATGTCAACCTAGAGACCTATTATATAAAGTCATCAATTTCTTTATGCTTTAGAAATGCATGGGAATACCACAAATTATTGTTTCATGATTATGAAAGAGTTATGTATTTCATGTATTGTGAAGTTGAGGGTGTGGATTATATCTAGTAAATGAAACTAGTTATCTAAAACCTTAAAGAATTGAGAAGAGATACTTTTAGTATCATTGATAATGAAATTTTCTCTCTCAAAGAATCGTTTCAATTGGAGTACAAGTCTAACAGTTAAATGTATTTCACTCCAAGCCAATCTCAAGAGTTTATACTACCTTACATATTTAAAGCCTTACATTCATGGAAATAGAATAATCCTAATGATACATTCAAATAAAATCTATCAAGGGAGGGGATTATAAATAAATGTTTTAAAAATCCCTTTAGAGGACCCAAATCGCTTGTAGGGCACTTTCTCTTTTGAAAATGGACTTAAATATCATTCGAGATAATTAAAACCCTAATGATAACATTGTTTTATTATACTCAAATTTCTTTACTGAAAATGGTATTGTGGGAAAAATTCATTATAAAATTTTTCCCAACCTTTTCATCCCGGATGATAACTCTCATATCACTAAAATTATTATTTAATTTTAAATCATGGATAATATGTCTTGTATGATATTAATCACTACTTATTGACTAGATATATTTGATACTTTATTCTATCATAGTTATTGGGATGTTATATTGGTTGATGATTTGGATCCAATCCTCACATTCTTGACTAAATGTTTTCATACTAGTGGTATAAGTGCTCAGTTTCTCAGTCATATGCCTGATATTTTGAATGATAGTGAGATTAAATTTTTTAATCCCATTTCCCTTGTTAATATGATAAACATGATTATCATAAAAACAATTTCTCATAAGATTGATCTAATTTTAAATATGATTATGTATAAGAATTTATTAGTTTATATTAGTGGTGGGTTCATCAAATATTTAATTATAAAATATTTTTAGTGAATCAACCTTATAAATGAGTCTAAAAGGGGTCATAAAATTACTCCACCTATTTAAATCAAGAAATACTTTCACACCATGGGCTGGAATTTCATTTATATATTTTTGTATTATTTTGTTCTCAAAAAAAAATTCATTGGATGGCATAAATCTCTCTTTGGTTCAGCCCACATTTGATTTCTCGTTAATGGTTCTACTAAGAGATAATATATGTTCTATAAAGGGGTTTAAAAATGTGGTGCTCTCCTATCTCATTTACTCTCAAATGATGAATATTATCTCAATCATATCCTCACTCATATAGTGGATCAATGAAATAATAGACATATTCATACCTCGGGGGGTATTACTGATCCCAATCATTTTCTTTATAATGATTATTCATTATTTTATTACAATGTAATAAATGAAAATCCATAATATTAAAGAAATTATCTACCATTATAAATGATTCATAGGTTAATTCATTAGCTGGGATAAATATTTCATTTACTTTTGAATGGGTTTTAACGATTCTAGAATGTATACTATTCAACTAGAAATTTGATTTAGAGAGGGGTCTATACCCATCACTTATCTTTCTGTTTTGTTTTTTAGGGTATGAAAACTGTGATTTATATACACAAAATTGGTTATGAGATCAAAAATAATCTCTTATAATGGAATGGAAAGTAACTCTTAATAAATGGTGATATTTATCTTATCAATTCAACCATTATTTCTAATCTAGTTCACTCTTTCATGGTTTGTGGATGTATTTAGGGGTTGATCAAAATCTTGAATACCTAAATTAAAAAAATGGACTGGTAGTATTCTTATGTAATGATTTTTCAGGTTTATTTAGAGGAAATGTTGAAACAATATATCCAAAACGAAATTGGCCACAATATTATTAAAATTTTTTGTGTTTCTCTTTATGAAAAATCAGTTAGAATTTAATCAATAATAGTTCGATTGATTTTTAATTGGTCAAATAAAGATTTATGGAGAGATTGAAGCTGGTTAACACTATTTACATGGACTATTCACATTCTCCTTTAATCAAGAACTCTCATTATAAAATCATTGATTTGTCGAGATTGATTGTCAGAAGGAATTCAACTATCATGTTCTTGTAGGATAATCAGACATGAAGTATTTTGAAATATGACATTCATCAATAGGATTATACATAGAACACATAGATCCAAATAAAATAATAATTTTTTCCCGTCTTACAAATTATGAGAATAAGGTCAATTAAGTAAAAAATGATTACAACAACACTCCATGGGAAGACACAATTATATAGGAATCCATGAAAAATGGAATTGTTAGTGGTCAAAAATATTATCATTTTCTTAAAATTGGCTCCACTAATGATTTTTTATGGATTCAATTATTCAACAATTACATGGACATGTCATTGAGATATAAATTGATCAACGGATTAAAAAACCATCATATTCAGACCATTTATTAATTACAATGGTTTTTGATTTCTCTATGTTATAGGGTTCTAGGGTGAAAACAACATCAGGAAGATTTCATCCATCTATTTCACAATTACACAATGGATTCAATTACATTGATGGTGATATTCATTATATTTTGAATGTAGATATTGATTTTCAACATGACTGGATCAATTTTTCATTATAGAAATAGTTCATTATCATATCAGCTGCTCACAATGTTCATGTTTCATTGGAAGAGATTATTTATCTTATACTCCATGGTAAAAATTTATTGATCCGATACAATACCACATTCAAAATAAAATCATGCATTTAGAATGTAATTTTTTTACATCAGGGAATTATATGTTCTCTAATGTGATTTATATGAAAATAGTATCAATGATTTTTCTATACAAATAAGACATAGGTTTATAGGGAACATCAAGTCACCATTTTTTACATTTGACATTCTCTGGGTTCCACTTTTTTTAAAAGGATTAAAATAAATTACATTGGTAATTAGAAAAGGACCTAGTCCCTTGGGATTTGTTTATGTCTATCATGGTAATAGAGGCCCAAATTTCTTATTTTCATATGGCCCATGTATATTAGAAACATTATTGTTCGAGAAAATAATGGGAGTGACTAATACAATATCCTTTTCTAAATAAAGTGTTATAAATTTTTTTTTGAATATGATTCCACTAATATTTATCCATTAGGTGGAAAATGGTTTTTTTTATCTCTCATGGAGGCTCATGGATAGATTGATGGAATCCATGCACTTTCTCTATAGTCATAAATGTATTATCACATGTTCTTCTCAGGAGGGGAATTGTGTTTCATATGTTAACTGTAAAAAATTTATTTATATTAATATTACATGGTGGTAATATATTTATTCTAATTTGATATCAATATATGATTGATATTTCCACAAAATACCTTATTTTTGACTAATGTATCACATTTACTTTTAATAAATTTACATTTAACACTTTGGAAAATAAACCATTTAAAAAAATCAATACTAATACCAATGAATACTCAATGAATCAAATAAATGTAGATCATGAGCTATTAATGGATGAAATTTAAGATTAATCATGACAGTCAATTTAGTGGGATCAAATTTGTTAAATTTTCCCATTAAATACTATAAAAAGGGAAATAATCTAAAAAAAATTCAACTACAGTTAAAAAAATGGAATTTTCAGCACAAAGCATAACATTAAGATAAATTTATTAAAAGGAAAAGCTTAATGGATTCAACTTCCTATAATGGTACAATGGGAATTTTCTCAAATAAAATTTAATTTTTTATGTTCAAGAGTAATCACTTCTTAAAAAACATACTATTGATGACATTTAATAAAAAAAATTATAGATTCATAATAAAATCATATGATGTATTCTGTAGATCATTTTGAATGAATTTTTTAAATATAAAATGAATTCATTTAAATCCATTGTTTTAAATTGTCAGAAAAAACAATTCCTTGGTTATGTGGTATCCTATGTAAAATACATCCTTATTACAAACCATACACTAGGAAGAAATCGTGGGTCAATAATTGGAATGTTATATATAAGTAATGTTCAACTCATAAATACGTACTCATTTTCACACCAATAATCCTAAGCATTTTTAATAGGATTAAAATTTTAATAAGGAATAAAAAATTGTACTTTCGTAGAAAATATAAATATTATAGAACATGCAACTCAAATAAATAGGATTATCTATAACCATAATCTAGTTGAATCTAAATACGATATATAACATACCGATAACATCAAAAAATTTACTTGAAGGGTAATATAAATAAATAGAGGACACATGTGATGAAACTGGTTAAAAAGGAAATCATGAAGTGATAAAACCAACAACATCCATAAAAAAATTACCTTTTATTGAAATAATCAACTAGACAAAGAATTTCTAAAACAATACCACTACTAGAATAACCTGACATCTTTAAAACATGAATAGATTTCAAAAGTAGCATTAAATACTAATAAAAAATAGATTTCAAATTTATTAAAACAATCCATGGTAATTTGAATTAATAGAAGAATAATCTAAAAATCAATAATTAATATTATTGATTTTATTTTTGGGATGATACCACCGGTTATCATAAAATGTGGGTGGTCATGAATCTTAGAACATATGAATTTTTCAGTAGAGTAGATTGTATGCCCATATTCTAAAAAAATGACATCAATTTTGACATGATAACACAAGTAAATATATTCATTGATGAACAAATCTTCCCCCAAATTTATCACTTTATCCCTGTCCTCTCGTGTGACATCTATCTCGAAGGATTAAAAAATTTTCATATATGTTAATAAGTATTTCCAAATTTTTCAAAAGGAACTAAATTATTTTTAGTGAAATTAGAAGGAAATGAGAAGATACCCTAATCATTAGGGGATTGTAACCCTTTTTCAAGACTATTAGGTCACTCCACTATCAATGTACATTTAAAATTAGGCTCTAATAGAGTAAATAAAATATAATGAATAAATTTTAGGCTCAACACTTATATTCTATATGATTTGGAACATTAATGAATTGAAAATTTTAAGGGCTTTATTAATTGTTGATGTAGATATGGACAACCTTCCAGATGGTTTTTAAAACTATTCTGATAAAAATATGGAGTTTATTTAATTTTATATGAATATCCTCAACATATTGAGTATATATTAACATCATAGGAGAATTCGATTATATGATTATTTTTTTAATATGAAATGATAATGTTTTATTTTGAGAGAATAACATTGGAGTTTTTAATAGTCTGGATATTTATTGGAAACCAAAATTAAGTGTTAGGAAATAGGGTAAATGGTTATATTATATTAGAGAATAAATTACCTAGAAAACATTATGAGTGTAAGAATTTTTTTTTGGGATTCCATAGTATTTATATGCATTAAATGATTAAATCAATAAATTTTCATGTGTATATGATACAAAAATTATATTTTACAATTGATATAAATATACAAGAGTTAAAAAATATAGAATAGTTCATGTATAAATACCAATGGTTGATCTACAAAGATCATGGATAGTTTTGATACATCATGTTCATTAATGAAACTTATTATTAAAATATTGAATAATAATTTATTTATATCATATCACATTTTCCATAGATTGTGTGAATATATATTGATTATAAACAAGGGATTGTTTGAAATAGAATTATGGTTATGGATACGCATGGTGTATAATTAGCCCAATTTAATTACATGTTTAAAAATAACATAATGATAAAAGTTTTTTATCTACAAAAAAGTCATTTAGATGATATTTATTAAAATATGAGGGAAATAATTCCCATTACCTAATAGTAGAATATTTTAATGAATATACTATGTATGAAAATAAGACAATGATTAAAAAACATTATATAGGGCAATCAAAGTTTTCCCAATTATTTCTTAAAATATGATGGAGAGACTTCCCAACAATCAATAGTGGAATGTGTATTAGTTGTTAAATGGATTATTTTGTGAATGAAATATGTAATAAATATGAAACCATGATGTAGTGGTATAAACCATGTCATTATTTTTTGTATGTGTTAAAATCATATAGTGAATCTCACTACACAATTTTTAGTTCATATAAATTCCTTAGTTATGATATAATTCAGGAGATTCAATATTATGCCCCAACTCACCTACCATTTTAGGACATATTATGTTGTGATGATGATTACAGGACTTGGAATGCACATAATAATTATTCCAATATTAAATGGAAGAATTAAATATCTGGTTAAAATGAGTTTTAATGATAGAAAAATTTATGAAACGATTCATCAATAGGAAAAAAATTGATAAAATTTTGAGATCTATGAAGGAATATAAAAACGATCATTTCTAGTAAAATCAATTTATTTTTAACATGATATTAACGCTAGGAATATTCAATAAGAAAAAAATATTATCTTCTATTCTGTTTATTCAATATTTAATATATTGGATTCAGTAACCCATTGGTTATTGGAATTCATTCCAATGTGTTTTTGGATTTATATAGGATATGAATACACAAGGATAAAGAGGTTTCTTTACTGCATCTCATGGATCATTTTTATGGTAATGTTTGAATGATGGGAAAAAATTTTAACATAAAAAAAATATTCAATTAATTTATATGATCCGTTTTATATAAAATGATATATCTTCTAGAATATGAGTTTTAATTGATTAGCACCACTATTAATTGATAAATATTTTTTCCACTAAATTTTTTTTTGGTGGATTGTTCTTAACTAGGGTTGGTGTATGGTTCTTAAGAAGTGATGGTGTTTAATTGAGGGCAAAGTTTGAAATGTCAGATATGAGGCCACAAGAGTGTGTAGTAATTTATCTAAGGGATATGAACTCAAAGTGTGATACCCATGTAATTATATATTTTTCCAAACTTTTATTAGATGCAAGATATTGAATATGATATTTTATTATATGTGGGGTCTATATCTACCATTAGGAATCAGTTTCTAATTGATGTGGAATTTTCTTAAGTATACAATGATGTATATTATTACTGATAAATTTAGATGAAAGGGGATGGATGGATATTATTATGTTACCTAATTGAATGATTATTCCAAATGTATATGAATTGGTTTTTTTCTCCTATGATTTGGATTCTCTTCCGGACTTGTTTATAATGCTATGGTGATCATAGTTATAGTTATACACCATAGTGTGGTTTTTTTGTATGATTGGATATAATACACATATACCATGTTAAATATTAGAATATCTAGGTGGTTGGAAATTTTTACTATCTCTTGTTCCACTATAGTATATTTTTCATGTGACTAATATGTTTAACCAACATTTGTCGAAGCATATAGTGTCGAGCATCATAGAGGCCTAGTGGGTACACAGTGACCTGAATTATGTGTCCTATGTAGAGTTAAAAATAATTTTATATTGGATTTATAAATATTCACACACACACACACATAGATATATATATATATATATGGATAGATATTTTACAGTCCCTAATTATGGTGACTTATTGAGTCTTATACTTACACCACGCAGATGATCCTCGGTGGGGGTGTAACCCCAATGTTTGATATACATGCTATGGAAAGGCTCAATTACATAGTTCGGTTTTACTATATATTATTAGGGATGGTAATCGGTATAGATGATAGGTAGAGGACTGGTTGGATACTATTTTTTCTACATTTATTTTGTTTCCATTTTACATCCATCCATGTATATGATTATCCCACTAAGGGAATTATTGAATATATTTATATTATATGTTTCCACAAAGGTTTGATTTTGATATAGAATGTGTTATATTATTTTTTATTGTTTTTCTTCCATAATAATTCATAATTTTAAATTATGATATATTTTACAGGTTTATCATTTTATTTTTTTCAATTGGATATTACATTGAGGATAGTCTCTCCATTGTATTTCTTAATAACTCATCATCAGCTGATAGCTTATTGAATCTAAGGGGGTGAACCTGAGACCTAGGACAACCTGGCTTCAGTAACATTTGGGTATTCTAGGCCAATTAAGTTATAATTATACCATTAATTATGCTTTCAATAAAAAATATATTCACGTGAGCAACATTTATAAAATGGTATTATAATGGTAATTAATACATTCAAAGAAATATTTATCTTTAACCTAATAAATGTTTGGCATGGAAATGTATGGGTTCTGTAAAAAAGTTATGATTAATATAAGTAGAGGCTCATATGGATATATAGATTCCTCTCACGAATCACTAGTGTGACTTTTTTATATTAGCATTCTAAAATATATCAAATTTAATTTTATGAAAAATATATTTGAATAATTTTGGTTTGTATTAATTATATTAATCTATATTACGTGAGGTTACCATGGTACCCTATATGTTAACCTTTATAATTTGATACAAATTTAAAATTATCATCGTGGATGAGCTAATTAGAGGTGGTTGGGTATGTTATTGAATATGTAGTGGGTTTTTTAAACATATATATTAAGTAAAAATCAGAACCATTGATTGAATTTAGTTTAGAATGATATTGCTTACATTTATTTAAGATATATGTTATGTACTCATCCTCATATATGAATAAAATCTGATTTATCCAACCAGATAATTGATCATGTATATGTTTTTTTAAGTGATATTAACAAGTCTTATGAATTGTGATTGTAGATTATTTCATAGAAAATGGATTATATGATTTCGAATGTTATATATGGACATAAACATAGTGGAAATAGTTTTCTAGATATACAAATGTTTGATAGTGATGAAATTCGATATCTTTGTAGATTGGGTATCAATGATACTTTTATAGAACTCACCCTTGGGTTATGTTTATTAATTAGGTGTTTATAATCATTTTCTATACTAAGGAGACCCATATTAATATTAATAAAATTATTGAATGATAATTTTTTTTTATATTTTTTTTTCCGAATATGTATTGGTCATAGAAAGGGATGATACCCTGAGAGGGATGAATATGGGTATGTTAATTCAAACTATCCCCTTATAGTGATCCTTTTTCACGGTAAATTAAAGTGAAAATATTTTCCTTTTCAAATATAATGGTGATAAAACATAAGGAATTAAGTGATTATATTTAGTTCACATTCATTGAGCTACATTTATTGAGAATACCAGCAATGGTGTTTCAGTGTAGTATAATCTAGTAAAGAAGTATAATTTTTTTTGTTTAGTGTATTATAATTTCACATACTAGTTTAAAATAATAATAATAGAACATATTTTTCTAACATAAGATGAACTAACTACCTATAAATATTTTTATCGTTACAAATAGAACATGATATTACTCAATTATTCGTAAAAAATTGTACTCCATGATCATCTAGATTGAGGATCCCTTATTCCCCCTTTAGCATAGACTATTAATGAGACACAAAATGATACAATTTTTCAGAAAAGTACCATTATAAATTTTTCTATATAATTAATATACACTTATTATCCGTGCCCATTTTTTAAATTAATGATGAAAAATATATATTTGTTATTGATTTATGCGTTGGATTTTTGGTATATGAATATAGTAGGGTGGGAAAGATCAGGTCATCCCAACCCATTCCGATAGGTGGTTCACAATACCCCACAACCACCTTGTCCCATGTCTGGAGAACATTTTTTCCTGACTCATTCCTTGCGGAACATTTTAGGTACCAAAGGGTGTGAAACATATTAAAAAAACATAATAATTATGGATATAAATTTATTACATTAATAATATTATTTAGAAAAATATATTTTATTTATTGAAAATTTTTACCATCAATTTTTTTTAAATAATAATTAAATAATAAATTTAAAATATAAAATATGTAATAAATATTAATACAATTTACTGAGATTCTTTTATAATTATTAATGTTTAACATTATTATTTTAATTTTATTATCAAATTACAGAAATGACTACAAAAATATTTTAATTATCTATATATTATAAAAGAAAATATATTTTATTTTATTTTTTAGGGGCCTTATATGATAGTGAAGATAGGTAAATTGTCACCCAAAAAAACTTTTTATGGGGGAAAATGTCCCCTATCAACTCCCTGCAAGTATATATCCATGATTTTAGAGTTTTCGTTACCCTATTTACTTCCATCTTGAAATATATTCATTATTTATGAATAGAACCATCTAATTAAGTCATTAAAATATGAATTAATATATCCACATTGAATTTATAAATTACATTCATTTGGAAAATAAATTCATATATGAGGTTCACATGTGTCTTGATTAAAGAATTTTTTTAACAATAAAAATATTTTTTTGAGTCAATTAATTTACTTTCAAAACCACAATGAGTAAATATGATATGTAAAAAAAATTAAATTTGTTTGTATATTGTGAAAATTTTATCTGTAATAGTTCATTATGTGGTGTTACATAATCAATAACTTATATCATTTATTATCACATAAATACATAATATTACTAGCTGAAATGCCCATATTTTTAAACTATTTGTGATTTTTTTGTTCAAACATGGTGAAAACCATGATCTTTTTTTATATAGGGATTTTTAAATATTTGATGAAAAAACATAATCCCATAAACAGCTGGAGACATGGTCAATAAACACATTTTTTTAAAACATCCCTACAGCCCACATCAATTTCCTAAGAATCAGATTTTTCATAAAACCTCTAAAATTATTAAGCTCTGTTCGCAATCTCTACTATAGTTCAATCCTTTCTACACCCCATTTTTCAATTAGTTTTGTAGTCCATGAGGTCTGCTATTTCATTGATTTTAGACATGGAAGTTAAAAAGAAGTATGATTTTTTAAAACTACAATCCTTACCCCAATTATTTTTCTATAACATGGTCCAAAAAACAACATTATAGATAGCTGTGTAATACAGTTTGGATATCTCAACAAAAATTAAACCAAAATCACATTTATTATTATCTATAGATTACATTACAATATATTATCTGTTATCAATGATAAATAGATTAATTTAGTATATTTCCATTAGTCATTATCATCCAATATCATAGGAAAATGCTCACAAGTAGATTTTAAAACTATAAATGACTTTATTATAGTATATCTCAAATAGAATTATCATTATTTTAGAATTAGTTTTTAAATGTATGTATATTCTATAATGAAAATGTTAATATTGTGGATTCAATGTTATTAATCACCAATGAAGACATAACAACATAAAATATTGTTTATATCAATGTATATGATTTGAATCTTATAATTATATGTGTTAGTAATATAGATATATCACTTATGTGGCACTATATTTTCATCCATCTGAGTTATCAGTTTCATTAATGTAAACATCTTGTGATATTTATTTCATTAAACTATCCATTATATTTAATAATTTATGTGTTCAATGATCGTATAGGTAAAATAAAATATAAAAATTTAGCACATAATGCATAAATACATTTTTCAACCAATAATTTTTAAAATATTCAAAATCAAAATAGTATCATCATTAAAAAAGTTGTATATAATAGAGAGTTAATTTCCCCATTGATAGAAACTATTTTAAGATAATTAATTTCAAAAACATTCTCTACTAATCATATCTTCATTGTTGGTGAGGTATATTCATACCTTTTGAAATTGAAAATAGGGTTTCTAAAGTTTTTTAAGACATCAGTATTTGTTGGATACAATTTCGAGGTAAGAACAAGTTTTTTATTTATAAATCATCAATGTCAAGCATATACATGAAATATCATTGGATGAAAGGATTAAAATCATATACATTATTAAAACATTCTTATTTTATTTTACGAATAGAAATATACTTTTGGATTTATGATTCCAATCTATTTAGATTTGAAATTTGCAATTGAAACCCACAAGCCATGTCGATCCCAATTTAACAAAAAAATTAATAAATTGCATTACTAGATTATAATTATAATACTAAATATTATTCATTTATTCATGAAAAATAATCAAATATAATAATGAAAATATATATATTCACTAGGTGACACTATATGATATATTATAGTAATCCATGGTCTTTCTTTTCCATGACCACTAAACAAAACATTTAAACATATATGTCCCATTAACGAGATATTTAGACCAACATCTCTATCATATTATATATTTTTAATACCACTATATGGATGACCTGTAAAATTTATGTTTTAATTAGGTCCATGTTAGTTAGTCATTCAAATAATGTATAGCGTATATTTTTGACAATCAATTACCATGCCTAACTTACATTTACCTCAAAACTCAACCACAATGATGAAATTTGTAACAACCCCATCTACAAAACCCTAGATTCTAAATGAAATCAGTATTAACATTCATAATGATCTTTAAATTATGGTAATTTATGAAAATAATAAAGGGTAAAAAAATTTAGGGAATTATTTCCCTATATTTTACATCTTTTAGTTTACATAATAAATTTTTACTTAAATTATACGATTATCACTCTATATATTAAAGACCACCAACATAATATATATATAAATATGAATGCACAATTTATTTCATTGGTTCTCTTAACCATAGTATAATATTAATAAAGGTAATAGATATTATATAGAGTAATATATAGAATCTACACACCTAATAGTGTTTACAATAAGAATCAACATATCCCCTTTATCATCCCAAAAATAAAATAAAAAAAAATTGTAAAAACACATAACCAATTGAATATAAATCAAGACAACCACAGTACCTTCACATCTATAACTTACTCCAGAAACCCTCTTCCCCATTCGAAAGTCCACAAGTATAACATGTATAATGAAACCAAGGTTGTTGTTTTACACCTCGAATCAACATCATTAATGAGTGGGGATGTGCATGAATGACTCAATGGGTTCTTCTGAAAGTATGCCAAACCCACATCAGTGAGTTCAAAAAAAATTAGATGTATGTAATTATGAATTTGTTATAAATTCAAAAATATAATTTGTTATGCATATAATAATTCCTAATAAAAGAACACTATTATAGTTAATATATACGAGAAAACAACCATGGAATTATAGTTTAGTAATAGAAATGATATAAATCAATGTATATATTAACCTTAACATCAAAAAATAATAGCAGACAATAAATATAATATAATATCAACCACAAGTTACTTAATGTGAGTTATTAAATTAATAAATAAACACATCTTTCTTGATAATTACATTTTATTTATCAATTTTTTTATATTTTGTATATGTTTTAGGTTTTTACTTTCTTGATATGAGTTATTTTAAAAAAAATATTTATAGAATACTAATTTCATAATATTTTAATTTTTATTAATTTTTATTAATTTTTTTGAATTATATTCAAACATTTATTCCTTTATATTTAATTTTTTATATTTTTTAATTTGTAATATATTTTATATTAATATTTTATTCAATTTGTATATATATATTTTTATTAATATTATGTTTCAGATATGTAAATAAATGTATTTTTATTGTTTTTACATAAATGATTAATGAATGTGATTTAAAAAATAATGTAAAAATATATATGTTTCCATTTTATTTATGAAACCAATACTATATCATGTTTTATATTTTGTTTTCTTAAATAAATAAATTGAATAAATAATAAATAATTTTATACTTATTTTTAAAATAAATTTAGTATTTATTATTTCATTATAATTAGAATCCTAAAATAAATATTTTTAATAAATAAAAATGGATATTGGTTTTTTAATGTTTATGGAATTTATTTTTTAAATTTTTTTATTAAAAAATAATTACAAAACCATTTTATATTTTTATTAAATACATTTTTTAAAAAATAATTATATATAAAAAATTATCTTTCGTATTTTGAAATCATGAAATACATAGAAGAGGAAAGCTAAAAAGTGGGGGTGAATGATGATATCTACAATAGAAGAATTTATGGATTCACCCAGTATCTCAGTATATTAAGAGAAGGGTACATTGTAAATACTATTATGGAAGGAGGTTGGTGTTCATGTATTAAATAATATAGATATTAAGGGTGTTTTATGTTTTTACTCCAGATGCAACATTTGACAGATGATATTAGGATAGAAAACTTATAATTATCAAGATGGAATTATTCCATATATGATTCTAAAATTCCATATGATACCTATCAAAATTTTATGAATTGGGTAATGAAATATATTATGTGATATGTAATCCAATTTTCGAAACCAAATAGGGTTACATAGAATGGTTTTCATTCTTTATTACTTAATCAATATGCTTATAGTGTCCTCAAATCCCATTAGTCAACCATTATAGCAAATTACTGATTAGAAATTGTCCCTACCTATAGATCTATTATAATCTATATGAGGGATTATTTATACATGGAGGTGTAAAATTAATCTGTTGTCAGTATAATCATATCCTGAATGATTGAGTTATATAGTAGTCCAAGAAATTAACAACACTAGTAATCCAAGTCCTTTTATTTTTAATTGGAATTTTTATAAACAATATCTTATAATTATTCTTTCACATGACTTCAATTTTGTTGATAATTTATTCCTTGTTTTATATATTTATTCTCACCTGAATCAAGTTCTTATAAAGACTAATTATTGATGTTCTATAGTGGTTACAACATCATAATTTATAATTTTCAATTGTGTTTTGTATATACTTTTTGATTTTAATTATATATATATATATATATGATATCTAATTTTTTCCATTTTTAAAATAAAATTTATTTCATAAAAAACTATACACATGAAATTCATTTAAATGCCTTATTTATTAGAATATATTATCAAGATGAAATTTTTGGAATTTAAATATGATATTTTTTAATTAATTAAATTAAGAGATTTTGGATTTAGAGTGTTATGTGTGAGATAATATATTCTTATGAAAAGTATTATGATAGATTAAATTAAGAGGAAATAAAACACTTGTGATTAATAATGTAATAAGATATGTTGATTGGGGGAAACCATGGGTGGGAGCTCCTGAAAGAGTAATTCATTGAAATCATAGGCATTCTCCCCTCATGTGTGATGAAATTGTGAATCAGGAATCACATATAATAGTAAAATATTCTTAATTCAGAAAAAATAAAGAGATTCCTTGTAAAAACGATTATAAAAACTAAAAATGATGAATTTAATTAATTTAAAAAAATTATTATACACTAAAATCATTTTTGAAATCATTTTAATGAATATATGTACATGGGATTAAAAGATTCCTGATGTTGTAGAAAAACATTTTTGGTTTTCCATAAAAATCTAGATTTTTTATTTTTTAGTACCAAATAACATAAAAATGGTTTTAATACTTTATATAAATAAATATAACTAGAGGAGAATAAAATTAATGGGGTTTAAAATATAAAGATCTTATAATTCCCCCAACAGAATCATTTTCATTAATAATTCTGTGTAAGTATGATAGAGTGAAATTAACACTTAACTAAAGTCCAAGGTGATTCACAAGTGATTTTAACATCATGTAAAATAAATTTATATTTAATATAATTCTATAATATAATAATATAAATTTTATAATATTATATATATTCCAATGACAATATTTTATTACATTTTTATAAATAATTTGTTACTAAAATCATTATTTTTGATTGTTAGTTGTTTTAGTTTTCCTAAATTTTTCAGTTTAGTAGTTTCTTTAAATGATCAATTATCATGGTTTAATAATCTAATTTCTTATTCATGATATTTGAAGGACCCCGGGACACCCTGAGAGGGGAGGGGTGAATCAGGGTGACCACTTTTTCTTTTAATTTGTTGGATCTTGTTCCCACGTTGGTAGGAACTTGTTGAACCTGTATGATGATTACGATCAAAAAGAAAACATTCACATGAACAGAGAAGACACAGTCATTTTTACTTGGTTCACCACTAAGGGCTACGTCCAAGGAGCATACGCCGACAGGTTGCCGGTTGTACCTAAATCCACTATGCTTCACTAGCTGCGGATACAAAAGTTTGGGTACAGACACTCTATCCCAGGCTCACTGCCTTTACAATAGTTCAGGGATAACTCACTGCGTCCCTCAGGTCACTCCCGTTGACTCCCCCTGGCCCACTGCCGTTGGTGAAGTCCCACTCAGTTTATAGACGTGTAGGTCTCTTCTTCATTTGCATAAGAGTGCATCCTTTGTTGAATGTAGATGCTCTATTGAAGTCCGATTCTCACCAGAAGAAGAATATCACTTTTCCTCGAATGAACCGAGTAGTTTCTCGGCTTTCGTGCAGCTCCAGCAAGGCAGGCGTGCTTCAATAGTGTCTAGGTCTCCTTTTCAAGCCCGGCGCGCAAGTCTCCCGGCGGCGCGCAAGTCTCAGGCGCGCAAGACTAAACTGGCACGCAAGTGTCACTGAAGCACCTGTGCGACACTGCCTTCATGAACTAAATACTTGCGCGATCCACTTCCTTTCTCTTCCAAACTGCCTTGGGAGAACAGCCAAACACCGGCGCGCAAGCTCTACTTGCGCGACAAAACAACTACCTGCGCGACTCAACCACCTGCGCGACGAGAGCTCGAACAATCTCTCGGCCTTGAACTCCGTTTGAAATGAGGAGGGGTGGTCCAGTATTTATAGGCAAACTGGACCCCCTGCGCGGCGGCGCGCAAGTCCCTCGACGGCGCGCAAGTCCTGTCTCCAGATCCTCTGTCGCGCAAGTTACTTGCACGACCCAACCAACACTTGCGCGACCTTCTTTCCTTAGCCAAATTTTGATGTTCTGATCCTCAAAAACATATGGCGCGCAAGTCTTTCATCCTCCAAGAGCTCGGCGCGCAAGTATCTTTGCCAAAAACACTTTACTTTATTTACAGATTTTCAGGCCCAAAAATTTGGCAAACACTGGGAAACAGCGCCACCTTCACTACTGTTTTCTTCCTGAACGGTATGATCGCTTTGTTTGTTCACACCCTGAACTTCCACTGAGGATTGAAAAAAAACACAAACCATACACCAAATCATGCTTTGAAGAACCTGGTTCCAACAATATTAACATCATATATATTCATTATATATATATTTAGAATCATTCCTAAAATGTAGACAATAAAAATGAATCACATCACTTTTTAGATGAGGTAGTCAACACGTATACACGAGCACCATTATCGATTTTTAACAAGGTAAAGGGTAAGATGTTAAGTGATATATTAAATTAATAGGAATATAATTATTTAAAAAATATAAAATATATTAATTAGTTCTATCTTTATAACCAACCATGTTAAATGGGAATGAAAACTTAACAGTACAATGGGGAGAAAATATGCTTTTGAACATACATGCATTTTTTTTGTTTCCATTAGATGTAAAAAAGGTTTAAAATGGTTTTAGAATATTAAAAAAACAAATAAATTTGTTTTTTATATCGAATAATTTTTTTATGATTGGTATAAAACATTTTTAGGATGTAGGGGATAAATAAGATTGAATTTAGTCGATTAAGTTTTATAACTCTTCGTTGAAAATCTTGTTAATGTTACACTATAATCCTTTATAGGATAATGCATTGGAAACAGAAAAAGATATTTTATGTGATTTTTAATCTAAATGGAATTACATATTGAATTATTTGATACATAATTCCCCAAATTTTTGTATAAGGGAAAAGAGGAGGCACCATTTTATAAGAAAGAGAAATGAAACACATGCAATTACATAAAATATTAAATAATGTAAACATTATTATTATATAAATTGGAACAAAGACCCCTATATTAAAATATAATCTATGGTAGGGTCTAAATCAATAAAAAAACATGTTTATATATGTTTTGGAATCTTTTTTAGCTTTATATATATGTCAAACCACATTAAAACCATTTTAACCATAACATTGATTACTTTACATTTTTACCATGATAATGTAATTATATAACAAAAAAGGGGTATTGTAAATTTTTTTTATATAATTATTCCAAAGATTGAATCCCTTTGTTTATTATTAATTTCTATAGGTAGAATAAATTTTTTTATTATAAGAAAAAAAAATGCATCGAAATAGTTTTTTTTGTAAAATAGACAATTTATGATTTATAATCACTATACCATGAAATTAGTTAAAAAATTGGTTCCAATGATTTTATTATTAAATAAAAAAAATATTTTTTTTATATTTTTTTCCATCCAAAACCAAATCAATTATTCCATAAATATCACTAAATTTAAAGACCCAAAAAAGATTTTAACATGAATATAATATAACTTATCTACAAAAAAGTCGTGATTGGATGTCAAATTAAAAAATAAGGTTTTAAAATACCTTAGGTAAATCCTTAATCCTATATATTTTCAAAATATGATCATTCAATCGGATAATGAAAATTTTTATAGATTTTTCATAGATTTATCCTAATATTTTATCCTAGTTTTCCTCTTTTATTGTGGTGGCAAATATTTATGATTATTACTATTATAAAAGGCCAATAGATATGTTATATTTGTTAAATTATTTTAATTATTATAAATAAAAATATGTAATACATTTTAAAAGATACAATTTCTATATATGGAATAATTTAATTTCAATATAAATGCATAAAATCCAATGAAGCCCTATTTCTAGAAAAAACAAATTACCACAAAAATGAACATATAAAATAATAATGTATAATGATGATTGTTATGACCTTAATTAGAATATTTATAAGTTAATCAGTCTTATTTAACTCCAATATAAAATTTATATCATAATGATACTTTCATATTTTTCTTTTACTGAAATAAATAATATTCTTACAAGAATGTTAATTTTTAACTATTCACATAAAAATAAATCTTTTTAGGAAAATTAAAAAACAAATCCCAAAGATAAAATTTACATGTTGAAGTAAAAAAATAAGAATTTTATAAAATATAATTTTTTATGATTCAATAATATAAATATTATATACATGTATAATATAAAATAAAACCATTTATGAAAACAAATATTTGTGAATAATAAGATAACTTTACTTAAAATTGATTACTTATATATTGTAAATTAATAAAAATATCAAAATTAAATAAAACCATGATAATTTATATTGATATTTTTTTATTACAAATCATACCTTTCAATTTAATTCTGAGGTTGTAATAGTCAATGTTATATTATATTATTTTATGTAATAAAGTTGTACATATAATGCATGGTGTTGTTTGTTAAGAAACCAATTTAGCATAGTATTCTAATTTTTTTTGTGTTAAACTATCCCCCCTAAAAAAATTTGAATATTCACAGTTTTTTCCTCTACAATCAAAATGTTCATTAGTTTAAAATACCAATATTGAAATCCCACATAATACAACATAATAATAAACTTTCTTTTGAAAACATGTATTGATAAACATGATGGTTACCTAAAATAAATCATATCAACTACCAACATTATAGGAAGATTAGATAGGAGTGAAAATATGCATGTGCATGATAAAATGAAAATACATATAATAATTGGGAGTGAGAGGACTTGACCATGGTAATTTTAATTACCCCAAAACCATAGATCATTATGGCATAAAAAATTTGTAAAAATTATATAAAATAAATGTAAAATGATAAATTTGTTCTTTTATGATCCTTTTAGTAAATTATTTTACACATCAACTAAAAATTTTAAATTAATTAGAACTAAATAAACACCAAAGATCATGAAAATTTCAATACGAATCTTATTTATAAAAACATTGTTTACCACAAGGTAATCAATATTTAACATAATTAAAACCACATTATATATTATAATAAAATTCCAACTTGGTTTCTTAATTGATAATTCATTCCTCAGAGTGTAAAGTATTTATTCAGTTATCAATAAAAATTACAAAAAATGAATAGATCTATAATCAAATATGGCACGTATTTAAAATCAATGTTATGATTATCATAACCAAATAAATTTCATATTTGACTATATTAATTATATAATATTGATATTTCCCAATAATCATTTTTCTATTATAAATTTTATTGACTCTTGGGGAATTCAACTATACAGTTATCCTGTTCCTTAATATAGAATCAACAGGAATTAATGGATTAATTCTTCTCCGTACACAAACGAAGATGATGGTATTTATCCCTAATCGTGAATAAAAAAATCTCATTGATAATATACCATGTGTTTCATTCCAAAATATTCATATATGGGAAGTTCCTTCCAACCGATAATTCCCATCACTCCATCTATTTTCTCGTTATCCATAGTTGTCCCCTTCATCTATATATTTCCATTTGAAATATATGAATTAGAGAATTATTTTTCCATCCTGAGGGAACATGATACCATTTAAACATGTGAATAAATTTTTTGATAGACTAGTTCTATTTAAGGGCATTGACATATCCTAGAAAATAAGAATTCAGTCCTACTAATAGGATTACATATGGAGTCTATAGAATTCCTTGATTATAATATATTGTTTTTCTCATACTCAGAAATACATTCTACTTCCATCTATCATAGATCATGGTATTTTATTTCTATATATTTTCATTACTCATGATTATTGTAATTTCTAATGAATATTTTAATATAAATATTTTATTCCATTATTTCTATCTACTCATCTTCTTTTGTATTATAAATCAATGAACACCATTTATCAATATCTTCCTTTCAAAAAATACACTTCCAGGATAATGTTCCCTCTTTCCTTATATGCTAAGGCTAAAAATATCATATCTAATTACTTGATCAAATATTTAGTAACTAATGGATTAACAATTCCACTAAAGGGTAATGGTTTATTCCACGTGATGTGGTCCAACATTAATTAGTCATGTTGTGATGTAATAGGTTTTTCTATTTGTGAACGATTTTTTTCACAACCTGAGTAAACTATACAAACATATTTATAATTTTCTCTAATACAAAACTAGTCATGTAAATTTATCATGAGTTAAATACCTAAATTTGTAATGAGGGTTAAAAAAGTATTCATTTTTATGTATGAAATTTTTCAAAATAATATCTCATACAAGATTTGATCATAACAATATGAAATATAATGTATAAATTATATATGAGATAAAAACTTATCACAAATATTATATTTTTATATAAATAATTCTAAATAATAAGATTGGTTCCATTGGTAATATTCTCAAACCAAAAAAATATTTTCAAATCATTCATAATTTCTTGTAAAGAAAATGCGAATTAACCAAAAATTATTCTCCGAGACTGTGTGAAAAGTATGGGTCCATTCACCATGCACCAGAAAGATAACTGAGATATACTTAACCAACTCTTTTTTGAGTAATTATCACTAGTTTAATCATTAAAAACACCACTTCCATTATAGTATCCATAAATGGATGTATTTTTATGAAAAAAACAAAGTCTATACCTTATCAGAAAAATTATGATATTATCCAATAATTACTCATATCATCAGGGTAAATCATAGGGTTATGTTACCAAATATATATATTTATTATTATTTTTATCAAGTTTTTTACTAAATATTATACTATACCATAAATAACAGCTCTAACACTTGTATCACAACATTGATTCTTATATTTCAAAACATGAACATGATATAAGAAGTCATCTCCTAAGGGATTAATTTGTTTATTTTTCATGTAAAAGTCTATACATTCTAGAACACAAAATAAAATTTGATAACATGAAATGAAATACAACATATTCATTTAGAACATAATTTTTCTGTCTAACATGTCCTTAAATATAAATCATGTTACATTTCCATTAATCTTGGTGAAATGAAACTTCTGAAAGGTGTTAGCTCGGATGCTTAGTAAAGGAATACATATAGCAGAATCTATTACCGAATTAATAATGCATGAACAATAATTAAGTAATAAATTAATAAAATTAGTGCCATATAAATAATCACATGTCCTTGAATCTTTTCCACGAATGACATAAATTATTGAGTAATCATAAGGAAATCAACAAAATTTGTCAAAATGATTTAATGAAATATTTAAGAAAACATAATCATTCTATTGAGGCCTCATGCAATGATATCATACATAAATGGGTAAGGACTTGTCCAAATAACCAACAATTATTATCTCATGATATATACTGATGCATCGATCAGCTTTATAATTTCAGGCCCCACCCATCAATTCTACTAAATTCATCATATGAATATATAATAATACATAGTAAAAATGAATTAATAATTGATAATTTTCTTTATTGGAATATTTGGCATTCAGAATGTCAATAATATATACAGTAAAACTAATCAAAATCTATCAATAAAAATATAGTGGATTCTATCATTAGAGCCTAATCTTAATTAACACAATATTCATTAATGTTTTTTAATATAGATTAAATTAAATTTAAAACAACACTAGTAAATTTATCAAGAAAAATCATCCTTTAAATTTAATATAACATATTTTAAATGACTTTCCATAAATATTATGAAGAAATTTCATTGAAAAGATCCCTGGAATCTTATAAATGAACCATCAAAGGAAAGAGTTGTCATAATGACCAAAAAAATTATTTCATATAAATTAAAACAATGATTCAGAGCATACATTTGGTAAAAAATTCCTCATTAAAATATGAAATAATATAACTTATTTTTTTATAGTGATTCAAAAATGACCAAAAATTAATTTAATAAATAAATATTTATTACTAACAACTTTCATGAATGAATTTCAATGAAAATATTGACATGGAAGAAAAATATTATTGAATGAATATTTTATTATTTTAGAAGAAGACAGAAATGATTATAGTACTTGAAAACCATCGATATGATCATTGGAGAAGAAACATTATGTGGTTTAATATGGAATGATATTATAATTCACCAAAATAAAAATAGTCATAAACAATCCCAAAAAAATTGATATTGTTAAATAAACCCATACTATAAGTCAGAATAACTTCATAAGTTTTTTTAACATCTTTTATAATAAATTTAAATTTAATATAATTATATACCATTACCATACACAAAAACGTAATATCACATATAATCCAATTACTTTATTTTAATATATATTTATTAATAATTCTATATTAAAATCAGTGTTTCCAACTGTTAGTTGTATAGTTTTTCCTGACTGTTTTGGTTTTGTAGCTCTATTAATTGAATATTTATCATGCTTCCATCACAAAAATAATTTCAATATTTATATAAATATCATATAAGTACATTAATTACATATTTATAATCATCCATTAATGTAAATCATGAAAAATAAAACACATCGCTTTGTGGAGGGGGTATTCCACATGTCTAGATGAGCAACATTATCATTTTTAATGAGTGGAAATATAATAATTAAATGATATATTATATATAAATGAATATATTTTTATCATTAATAACATATATATTAAATATTTTTATCTTCATATCAATCTATATAAAATTGTACTGAAATGAATTTACACATGTAAGTGAAGATAGTGAGACATACATATACACAATGGATATTTTAGATTTTTGTATAATTGAAATGAGGTGTGAATTGATTACCCCATATTTATAAATAAATTTCACTATATTGATGAAAATGTATTATTTTTCATATAATGGTTATAATAAACTTCTATGAATTAGAAAAATAAATATAATTTAACGTACTTAGGTAAGATTTATACCACTCCGTTCAGAAAACAAATTTTCTATACATATTAATCCTTTAAATGAAAGTATATAAAAATAAATAAATTTTCTATGTAACATCCCAAGTAGGTAATGAATAATTTACTTTCTTATATATGTTAATTTATTATTTGTATAGCGTTTTAAAGACTTAAAATGAGAATAAATCTAATCTTAAGCATAGAATTCTCTAATATTTTAAAAATATTGTTTTACTGCCTTTTGATGGAGAACCATTTTTTTAATATATATTTGGACAATTTTATAAGATCTCTTTGTCAAAATAAAAATTTTCATTACAATTGAGACATTTAAATTTACTTTGGATAAATTTTTGGAATTTTTCTGACAATGTTCATTTTATAATGACTAGTGAAAAATACTGCATTTTACTTCAAAATAGCTTTTTCATCTAATTTAATTTAATGGTTAGATTATCTTTATATTTGTTTTTATAGTGTTATTATAATATATTTTTACCATTTAATCCAATGGTGGTCATTATAATTAATTTCACTTTTGAATTGGGCAGAAACAAGTGCCAAACTTTTGAAAAATATTTTTTCAAAAAAACTCGCTAGTTGTTTTGACAACGGGAATTTTTTTTAAAATAATTATTAATATTTCTGTGTTTGGAATTTGGTAAAATGTATTCCATATTTGGAATCAGAAGGTACAAATTATGTAATGAAGACTCTTTTGTTTTTGGACATTATGAATAGTAAGGACGATAATTATCTTTAATTATCATTATTAATTAGTAATCGGGTAGTTATGAATAATAAAATAATATCATAATAATAACAAATGTTCCCAAAATGTGTCCTAATACTACTGTTTGAGTCATTTACGACCATGGGATACCTTGTTCCAATCATAGGGACCCCATGGAATCACATTTTTGTGATAGTGACACTTTATCTTTTTATTTTTAAAGAATGAAGAATATCACAAAAGAATGTATCACCCAAGTAAAACAATTTTACATTTTTCTGTGTAAATGATATATTATACTATAAATACTCATTTGAAAGCTAAAACAATTTCCTACATCAATGTATTTTTTTATAATTTTTAGACATTAAATAAATTAATTTATTTATGACATCATGCTGATGCATCGATTATCTCATTAATGAACGATTTTAATAAAATGATAAGATAATGTAAACTCTAAGACTTAAACATGTCAAAAACCTATTGGATGATTATATTTCGAACCCTTATCACCTTATCTTAGAAATATATCAATTTGGGTCCTTTAAAATCTGAAACTCTTTCTAATATAAAGTTACATTTCTTGACGTTCCAAGAGTGCCCCTCCTCCCTCTTATAAAAGGCCCCCACCTCTACCTCCTTACCCACACCTCTCAAGAAATTGGCTCAGCCGAATTCTGCTCATTTCATCTCTCTTCATCCCTCCCTTCATCATATAATCCTTACCATAGGCAGGAAGCTCTTCAAAAAACCCTTTTGGTTCAAACCAAGAGGAGTTACCCGAATTAAAGGAAAAGTCTAATCTAATGTTCTTTTGTTTTATTTTGCTTCTCCAACCCCCTAAACTCTTTTTATTCATTTCATTTGTAACAACAACTCTATCTCCAATATACTAGGATGTTGTTATGTGAATTATTGTAACTACACTTACAGAAACCTTCATCTCATGGTTAAAGTACATATTGTTTCTGTGGATGGCGAATTTCTGCCTCACAAAACGATGACTGTTCAATCTTCTTTTAACACCTTTAATGGTGGAAATTATGATGTCACTATATTTATATATGATATATAATATGTTTATGTTTTCCTTATGATTCTGTATTTTTCATTTATGGCATACCTTTATGGTTTCTGTTATGGATAAATGCGGTAATTTCATTTTTTGGAAGTACGGACTACCGCCCCCTCAAAGTGAATACATTCGTTTATACCATATTGGTATGTATAAAGGATAGATTTAATGATATTATATATGATACCATACTGGAATTATAATTGTACTATGTATCATTATGTTTTAATTCCATTAAATATGAAATAGAAATGAAATTAGGGTTCATGCATCTGTACCGCCTTCCATCTCCATGAACGGTGCATTTAATTTCATACCTCTAAATGATATGTAATATTATAAATGCATATATATACTGGATATATATGATATATATGATATCTACATCATGAATATAATTCTGGATATAATGAACCTTTGACCACATTAAGAACATGTAATTATAAGAAGTCCATTTTGACTCAAGTACCAATGATCAACAAAATGACAGTTATTAACGTAAAAAGTTACATAGTGTTCATAACATGGTAATAATTGATTGAAATGAAATAATGAACTTGAAAAAGGTTCTTAATAAAGTAGAAATTTACTCAAGTTTATTATTCATGAGATTAAATAATGATTGAGGCAAGTCGGACACGAGGTAAGGGACTTCATCTCAATCTCCTTTCATTTAGGTATATTTTGTTTTATACACAACATTCTTTTATATAGTGTATAAACCCCTTTGAATTTTACATTTATTCAAAATGAATATTTTTTATACGAAGCGTTTTACTAAACAACAAAAGAGAATGTTTTTGTCGTACGTATGGGGTGACAACGACTTTTCTACCGCCATGACGATTATATGAGTTTCTGATTCATCTAGAAGCCATAACTTTTTTTAAATGAAAAATAAATACCATGTTTTACTTTTCTTTTATTTTGTTATTTAAAATTGATTTGATAATTTTCTTATTATGTTAGTGTATTGTATTGATATCTTGTGATTGAAATGTGGAAATTTTATGGTTCCATTATGCATGTTTTATGTGATATGATTATGTTGTGGTTCTTGAGCATTGTTTATAAGACAGGTGGTTTCGTGATAAACTAAGGGCGGGTGAGCCCGATATATCTCTCCAATGCATTGGGTCATGCGAAGGGGTTAACAGCTAAGGTTTCTCCGAAGAGATTTTGCGAATATACTGTGATGTGTATTCCAAACGAATCCATGAGGGTTACTTCTTATGTAAGAATGTTATGAATGCCTCAAGTTACCTTAATGTATTATGATTTCTATGAGTTATTCATGATTTGATGAGGTATTTTAAAGTGATTATGTTTTATGAGTAAAGTATTATTTCATTGATTCTTATGTATACGTGGACTAATTTTATCATTCCGTATTTTTATATACCTTACTAAGCTTTTTATGCTCATCCCAAGTTTTTGAAATGTTTTTCACAGGTAAAGGGAATGGTACATGATGTGATGATATTGTCAAGGAAGTGTCATGAAAGAATCCATTTTTTTTATAAATATGTTTCCTTTGATGGTAAAAGTGAATATTGTCTTTAATTTAACCACATTGATTAAATGTGAAATGTAATGCACGATTTATGATCTAATTATCTAAAACACTAAACCTGAAAATATCCTCAATGTGTAATCTTGTAATAACATAAGATTATGTAAGGATTAAGCCTAGGGTCTTATAGTTGGTATTAGAAGACGGTTTAGATAACTTTAGGGGTTATAATTCTATTAAATGATTATCCAAAAATATTTTATTATGGTCAAATTGAAATGATATAGCATTTGAAGATTACCATGTTGCTTCATCTAAGACATGTTTGTTCAGAATGGTTTTCCTTAGAGGAAACAGGGAAGCAGTGCTAGGAAGGCATACAGAAGGAAATGACCTTCTGAGTCAGCATCCAGAGATGGTCGGAATTGGAACTGAGCAGTTTGTTGCAGTAATGGCATTGTTGACTCAAGCGATAAATGGTGGTGGTATCCATGCACGAGATCAGCGAGATCAACCGCAGAGGAACAAGTCAGTGGTGGAACATTTCATGAGGAAACATCCCCCATCATTCAGTGGATCATCTGACCCTGTGCTAGCTTAAGGGTGGATTAAAGCACTGGAGAATATTTTCAATGTCATGGGGTGTTCAGAAAATCAAAAGGATAGTCTTTCAATTTAATATTTGTTGGGTGAAGTGGATTAGTGGTGGTCAATGGTTAAAAATATCAGGGATGCTGATGAGATTGATTCTCTTGTCTAGGATAAATTCAAAGGTATTTTTCCTGAGAAGTATTTTCCTAAGGATGTTCGACTGAGGATGGAAAAACTATTCTTGAAATTGAGGCAGGAGGACGACTTTGTGGCTTCTTATGAAGAAAGGTTCAATCGATTGGCGAGGTATGCTCCAATTCATACGTGAGACCTTGATAGTAAAATCAATCATTTTTACTCAGGATTAAAAACAAAATATCGAAGTGCTTTAGCTTCTCGTGAGTTCATGAGTTATGAAAAGCTTGTTTGATGTGCTGAGAAGGTGGAAATGGAGTGTTCCGATGATCAAGTGTTCCTTAACAACTGACAGAAGAAGATACCGAGTTGGTAGGAGAAAGAGAAGAATTATTCAAAAAGGTCTAATGGTAAGAAAACTAAGTTTTCAGTTTGTGATAAATGTGGTAAAAGGAATGCTGGGAAATTTCTTCTGAATTCTGGAAAGTCCTACTGATGTGGTAAGATGGGACATAAGGCACGGGATTTCACTAAAAAAGATAAGGGTTATGGTAAAACCATACTTGATATATAGTTAGTGAATTGTTTCAAGTGCAAAGAGATTGGTCATTATGCAGACGAGTGTCCGAAAAAGAGCTCGAGTGATGGGAAGCAGTCAGGCTAAAAGAAAAAAGGAGTGGGGAAATCCTTTGCAACTAATTCAGCATGTTTTGGGCTTGAAAATGAAGTGGTATCAGGTAATTTTTTTGTTTTCTCAGATTATTCTAATGTGTTGTTTGATTCTTGGTATACACATTCTTTCATCTCTGAAAACTTTTCTAGTAAATTTGGAATTCTATCTCAAGAAATGACTTCTGAACTTGTGGTAAAAACACCTATGGAATATTTTGAGACAAAAAGAATTTATAATAATCTTCTTATCCTTATCTGTGGAAGGAACCTACTTGCAAACCTTATTATTTTACCTATACTAGAGTTTGATATTATCCTGGGTATGGATTGACTCTCTATTTACCATGATAAGATTGATTGTAGAGATAAATAAGTTTCTTTTTTGAATGACTTTCAGTTTATGTAGAACAATGAACCCTTTCTCTTGATAACATATCAAGAGGCTGAGATACTTTTAAAATATGGAAATGAATGTTACCTTGCACATATTGTTGAAAACAAAGGAACCGTTCAGATTAATGATGTGCCATTGGTAGATGAGTGTCCTGATGTTTTTCCTGATTAGTTTCCTAGAATAATACCAGATAGAGAAGTTGAATTTACTGTGGACTTAGTTCCTGATGCTAAGACAATTTCAAAACCCCCTTATCAAATGGATCAAATTGAAATTTTAGAGTTGAAGGAGCAATTGCATGATTAATTAGAGAAATGTTTTATTCGACCTAGCACATCACCATGGGGTGCTCCTATATTATTTGTTAAAAGGAAAGATGGTTCAATGAGTCTTTTCATTGATTATAGAGCCTTAAATAACATCACTATTGTGAACATATATCCTTTGCCTCATATCGATTATTTGTTTGATCAGCTTCAGGGAGCTCAATATTTTTCAAAGATTGACCTGAGATCGGGGTACCATCAGTTGAAGGTAAAGGAAACCGATGTTCCGAAGACCGTGTTTTGTACAAGATATGGCCCTTATGAATTTGTAGTAATGCTTTTTTGTGCTAACCAATGCACCTGTTGTATTCATGGACCTTATGAATATAATTTTCCATGAGTTCTTGGATAAGTTTGTTGTTGTTTTCATTGATGATATTTTGGTGTTTTCTAAAAGTAAATAGGAGCATGAAATTCATTTAAGGGTTATTTTTCAAACCTTAAAAGAAAAGAAATTGTATGGGAAATTCAGAAAATGTGAGTTTTGGTTGCAAAAAATTTCATTCCTAGGTCACATTGTTTCTAAAGATGGAATAACTATTGATACTGCAAAAACAATGGTTGTTGAAGAATGGCCAAGACCCACAAATGTAACTGAGATTCGTAACTACCATGGTTTGGAAGGCTATTAATGAAGGTTTGTCAGAAATTTTTCCCCTTTATCAAGTCCAATGACTAAGCTAACTTGAAAGGGTGTTACGTTTATCTGGAAAAAAGAATGTGATGATTGTTTTCAGGAGTTGAAAAGAATATCGGTGAATGCTCTAGTTTTGGCACTACCTTCCAAGAATTCTGAGTTTGTTATATACAATGAATCTTTATTGAATGGACTTGGTTGCGTCCAAATGCAGAATGATCAGGTAATTGATTATGCTTCACGTCAGTTGAAAACTCACGAGGTAAATTACCCTACACATGATTTGGATGTAGCTACTAATGTTTTCGCTTTAAAAAATTGGAGGAATCATTTTTATGGTGTAAAGTGTGAAATATATACTGATCACAAATGTTTAAAGTATATATTCACTCAGAATGAATTGAACATGAGATAGAGGAGATGGCTGGAATTAATCAAGGATTATGATTGTACAATTCATTACCATCGGGGAAAAGAAAATAAAGTGGATGTTGCATTGAGTCGAAAAAGTAATGCTTCATTAAAAATGTTGCATATGGAACATGATACATTGGTTAAGGATTTGATGAAATTTGGAATATAAGTTGTTGGTGTAGGTTTTTCTTCTACTTTGTTTTAGGTATCGGTGAAATATTCTCCATCAGACAGAATTAAGAAAGCACAAAATCAAGACAGTGAGTTTCAGAAAAAGGTAGAGCTGGTTCAGAAGGGTAAGTTTCCGGAATTCAACATTGATAATGATTGTGTTTTGAGATTTGGAATGATATTGTCTGTTCCGTGTGATTCACAATTGAATAGAGAGTTGTTATGTGAAGTTCATAGTTCTCCTTTATCAGTTCATCTAGGCAGTACTAAGATGTATAGAGATATTCGGGAGTACTATTGGTGTGATGGAATGAAAAGAGATATTTCTGATTTTACAGTAAAGTGGTAGAATTTTCAACAGTTTAAAGTTGAGCGGTAGTCACCGAAGGGGATACATCATCCTTTACTAGTACCAGAGTGGAAATGGGAGAATATATCTATGGACTTCATTCTCAGATTTCCGAAGACACCTGGAGGTAATAATGCAATCTGGGTTATTGTTGATCACTTGACTAAATCTACTCATTTCCTTGCTATATGAGAAACTTTTTCCCTAGATAAACATTCTCGTTTTTATCTTGAAGAGATTTTCAGGTTACATGATGTTCCCCTCTCCATTGTATCTGTTCGTGATCCCAGGTTTACTTCAAAATTTTGGAAAGGCCTTCAAAAGTCGTTGGGTACTGAATTAAATTTTTGTACAGCTTTTCATCCTCAATAAGATGGGCATTCAGAACGAACAATTCTGACTTTGGAGGATATGTTACATGCTTGTTCGATGGATTATCAGGGATGTTGGGACCAACAAATTTCTTTGGATTTGTTTTCTTATAATAACAGTTTTCATTCCAGTATACAGACTGCACCATTTGAGGCATTATATGGGAAGCGGTGTCGAACTCCAACTTTTTGGTATGAAGTTGGTGAAATGATGTTGATGGGAGCAGAATTGGTAGAAGATTTGTTAGAAAAATTCCAGCTTATATAGAAACAAATGAGAACATCTCATAGAAGGAATAAAAGTTATGCAGACAGTAGGAGGAAGGGTCTCTATTTTTATGTAGGTGATCATGTTTTTCTCAAAGTACCAACATGGAAAAGTGTGATGCGATTTGGTAAGAAAGGAAAGCTAAGTCCAAGATTCAATGGACCATATGAAATTCTGGAGAGAGTTGGATCAGTTTCATACCAAGTGGCTTTACCTTTGAGTTTATCTCTGGTACACAAGGTTTTTCATGTTTCAATGTTATGGAAGTACATGCCAGATCCATCTCATGTTTTGAGTCCAGAGGTATTTCTGTTGAAAGAGAACCTATCTTATGAGGAACAACCAATCCAGATTCTTGACCATAAGGAGCATGTTTTACTGAATAAGTTGATTCATCACGTAAAGGTTTTGTTGAAAAACCACATTATTGAAGAGGCAACATGGGAATCTGAAAATGCAATAAAGGATAAATACCCCCACTTATTCGATATGTAAATAAATTGTGGGGACACAATTTTCTAAAGTTGGAATGGATGTAACATCCAAAGTAAGTAATGAATAATATATTTTCTTTTCTATGTCTATTTATGAATTAGATAGTGTTTTAATGACTTAAAATGAGAATAAATCCAATATTTAGCATATAATTTTCTAATATATTTAAAAGATTGTTTTACTGCCTTTTGATGGTGAAAGATTTCTTAAATATATCTTTTAAAAATTTTATAATCTCTATTTTTCAAAATAAACTTTTGCATTATTATTTGGACATTGAAATTTACTTTTGATAAATTATTGGTATTTTTCTCACAATGTTCAATTTTTAATGAATATTGAAAAATGATGCATTTTACTTCAAAACTGCCTTTTAATATAATTTAATTATATGGTTAAATTATCTTTATAATTGGTTTTAAAGTCTAATTTAAATATATTTTTAATATTTAATCCAATGGTGGTCATTATAATTAATTTTACTTTGGAATTGGGCATAAACTAGTGCCGAACTTTTCATAGATATTGTTTCAAAAAACCCGCTATTTGTTTTTACAACGGGGTTTTTTTTTAAATTAATTATTGCAATTTCTGTTATTGGAATATGGTAAAATGGATTCCATATTTGGAATCAGAAGTTACAAATTATTTAATTGAGACTCTTTTGTTTTTTTGACATTATGAATAGTAACGACAGTAATTACCTTTAATTACCATGATTATTTAGTTATTGGGTAGTTAAGGATAATAAAATAATATCATAATAATAAAAAATGACCCCAAAATGTGTCCTAATTATACTGTTTGTGTCCTAGACGACCATGGGATACCTTGTGCCAAACTTAGGGACCCCATGGAATCACTTAATTGTGATAGTGACACTTTATCTTTTTATTTTTAAAGAATGGAGAATATCACAAAACAATGTATCACCCAAGTAAAACAATTTTAATTTTTCCTGTGTAAATGATATCTTAGAATATAAATATTCATTGGAAATAAAAAAATATTTCCTACAAAATATTATTATTTTTAAATTTTTAGACATTAAATAAATTAATTTATTTATGACATCATGATGATGCACCGATTATCTCATTAATGAACTATTTAAATAAAATGAAACGTTAATGTAAAATATAAAACTTACACTTGTCAAAATACTATTGGATGGGTATATTTCGAACCCTTATCACCTTGTCCTTGAAATATATCAATTTTGGACCATTAAAATCTGAAACTCATTTTAATATAAAGTATCATTTCTTGACCTTCCAAGAGTGCCCCTCCTCCCTCTTATAAAAGGCCCCCACATATACCTCCTTACCCACACATCTCAAGCTATTGGTTTGGACAAAATCTACTCATTTCATCTCACCACATCCCTCTCTTCATCATAGAATCCTTACCTTAGGCAGCAAGTTCTTCAAGAACCCGTTTTGGTTCAAACCAAGAGGAGTTACCCGATTTAAAGGTAAAGTCTTCTCTAATGTTATTTTGTTTTATTTTTCTTCTCCAACCCCTAAACTCTTTTTATTCCATTATTTTGTAACAAAACCTGTATCTTAAATATACTATGATGTTTTTATATGAATTATTCGAGCTACACTTACACACACCTTCATCTAATGGTTAAGGAACATACTGTTTTTGTGGATGGTGAATTTCTACCTCATGAAATGATGAGTGTTCAATATTCTTTTAACACCTTTAAAGGTGGCCATTATTATGTAACTATATTTATATATGATATATATTATGATTATGATTTCCTTATGCTTCTGTGTTTTTCATTTATGGCATAACTTTACGGTTTCCACTATGGATAAACGTGATTATTTTATTTTTTGGAAGTGCGGACTACCGCCCCCTCAAAGTGATTTGATTCGTTAATACCATATGTGTAAATATAAAGGACAGATTTAATGATATTATATATGATACCATAATGGAATTATAATACTACTATGTATCATTATTTTTTAATTCCATTAAATATGAAATAGAAATGAAAGTAGTGTTCATGGGTACGTACTGCTTACTGTCTCCATGAACAGTGCATTTCATTTCATACCTATAAATGTTATGTAATATTATAAAGGCATGTATATACTGGATATATATGAAATATATGATATATTCATAATGAATATAATTCTGGATATAAGGAACCTTTGACCTCATGAACAACCTGTAATTATAAGAAGTCCATTTTTGACACAAGTACCATTGATCGACAAAGTGACCGTTATTAACATAAAACATTACCTAGTGTTCATAACATGGTAAAAAGTTATAGAAAATGAATAATGAACTAGAAAAAGGTTCTTAAGCAAGTAGAAATTAACTCAAGTTTAATATTCGGGAGATTAAAGAATGATCAAGTCAAGTCAGACACGAGGTAAGGGACTTCGTCTCAATATCCTTTCATTGAGGAATATTTTGTTTTATACACATCTTTCTTGTATATGGTGTTTAAACCCTTTTACATTTACATTTATTCAAATGGAGTCTTTTTTATACAAAGAGTTTTACTAAAAGACAAAACGGAATTTTTTTGTCCTGCGTAAGCGGCGACAACGACTTCTCCACCGCTGTGACCATTATTTGAGTTTCAGCTTCCTCCACAAGCCATAACATTTTTTAAATGAAAAATAAATACCATGTTTTACTTTTCTTATATTTTTGTTATTGAAAATGGTTTTGATAATTTTATTATTATATTAGGTCATTGTATTGATATCTTTTGATTGAAATGTGGAAATTTTATGCTTCCTCTATGCATGTTTTATGTGATATGATTATGTTATGGTTCTTGTGATTTGTTTATAAGACGGGTGGTTCCGTGATAAACTAAGGGATGGTGGGCTCGATATATCTCTCCAATGAATTGGGTAACATGATGGGGTTAAACGCTAAGGTTTCTCCGAAGATATTTAGGGAATATACTGTGATGGGTATTCCAAACGTAACCATGAGGGTTACTCCCAACATAAGAATGTTATGAATGCCTCAAGTAACCTTAATTTCTTATGATTTCAAATTGTTATTCATGATTTTATGAGGTATGTTAATGTGATTATGTTTTATGATTAATGTATGATTTCATTGATTTTTATGTATAAATGGACTAATCTTTTCATTCCATATTTTTATATACCATACTGAGCTTTTTATGATCATCCCAAGTTTTTGAAATGTTTTTCACGGGTCAAGGGAAAGGTACATGTTGTGATGATAGTGTCAAGGACGTGTCATGAAAGAATCCATGTTTTGTTTGAAATATGATTCCATCTAAGAGAAAAGTGAATATTGTCTTGAATGTAACTACCTTGTTTAAATGGGGAATGTAATGCATGATTTATGATCTAATTCTCTAAAAATCTTAACCTGAAAAGATCCTCAATGTGAAATCTTGTAATAACTCAAGATTAAGTAAGGTTTAAGGCTAGGGCCTTATAATCTAGGTATTGGGAATAGAAACTAATATTTTCTTTGTATGGGGATTTTCAAATATACACTTCATAAACTATTTGAATAAAGTTGGACAATATGATCCCATTTAGAGGTGAGATAAATGAAACACTTAAAATTACATAAAATATTACATACATTAAACATTATAATCATGAAATGGGTCAAAAAGAAACAACATATTTAATGACAATGTATTATAGTCTCAAAATAAACATAAAAATTCACATTTATATATATTTTGGAAATATTCTAAGCCTCACCTTCAAGTTAAACAACTTTAATAACAATATAACCTTAACCGTGATAATTTACATTTTTACCATGATATCATAATTATATAATAAAAATTAAAATTGGAATTTTGAAAAACATTTTTACATAGGGATTCTGAACATGGAATAAATTTCATCTAAATCAATTTCTATAGTTTGGTAATAAAAATTAATATAAAATGAAGAAAAAAATGAAAAATACTTTTTAGGAAAATTCCTGATTTAAGAAAAAAAATCACCCTACCTTGAATTCATGTACTAAATTTGTTTTGGATTTTTTTTGGTTAAATAATAATAAAAAATTTCTATAGGCATTTTTATCATTCCAAACACTAATTTAATATTCCAAAATTTCCATTAAATGAAAAACCCCAAAAAAATATTTTTTAATTTGAATAATATAACTTATTTTCCCAAAAGTCATGTTTTGGTTCCTAATTTAATAAATAATGTTTTAAAATATCATAGTTAACACATTAAATAAATATTTTATTGCAAAATACTCATATAACAAGAAAAATTCTTCATTAAGAGGGATTTTAGAGCATTCATCATATTTTTTAAACCCATATTTACCCATTTTACAAAGGTGGAAAATATTTATAATTTTAATGGCCCGAGGTCTTGGAGGTCCATTACTTTGTGAAAATCTGGTTCTTTGGGTGTTCTGGGTAGTATGGGAGCTTCGATGAGGATTGACCTAACAGTAGGCCTACAGGTAGCTCGGTCTATCGGTAGCCATAGCCTACCGGTAGCTCTGTCTACTGGTAGCTTATTCTACCTGTAGCTACTGCTACCCGTGGCTCTGTCTACCAGTAGCTCAGTCTGCCGGTAGCTGTAGCTTACTGGTCGCTGTCAGCCACCGATAGCTCTCAACTACCGGTGGCTCTCACCTACCCCCACAGGGTTTTCCAGTAGCGCCTCCTTTTCACTAATTGAGTTTTAAAAGCCCAATAACGCCCATAAATGACATTTAATTAAATGATTAATAAACTAAATGATTAATGAAGTAATGTGTGTGTGCGTCAGTTTAAACCGCGGGACCCATTAATGACGTGAGGGGCCGCATGGTGAACCCACGACCCCACTCCTTACGCAGTTTCGAGTTCGTATCTCAACCGTTCCTGACCATTATAAAAACACTACTTGGATATCCCTGGGTTTCCATTTCTCAATAAACCACCGATCAAATCGTCTGCTCGTCCTGAGTTCCTATGTCCGAGCCCCTACAGTTTGTGCATCCGCTGTTTGTGCAGCGAGGATAAACATCGATCGTTGATCAATCCGGTAGCAAATTTTTCCATCGCCTCTTAGTTTTGTGAATCTTGCGGGGTGGGTGTGCTACTTATTCTGTAGAATTAGATAAACCAAGCTCCTGTAAAGATATAAACAGATTCTAATGAATTTATTGGGATGTATGTGATCGATGATTGTGCTCTGTTTCCATCTTCCTCCATGATTATTGATTTTTGAATTGTGTCAGATTAGGCCTACTGAAAATCATGGTCATTTGTGGTCTTTCTCTGTGCACTAACAAACCCTTACCTCTGGTGATGTTAAATGGATCGTCGTGGTTGTGAACCCTTGCCATGAAAATGAAATTGATTAATCACGTATATCCGACTAAATAAACTGAAGCACCAGGATCAATCCTTTCTGTGATAACCCTAGTTAAAGAACAGAAATTGAAATCATGGAGTGTGTTAAATATTATAAATCTGAATGTAATGGCATGTGCCTGATTTGTGTTGGTGGTATTGGTTTGGTTGTTTCCTGACAAATGGGTTTTGTTTGGTTTGAGTTGGGATGTGGACAAGGGGTACTGTTTGTGTTCTTTATGTTGGATGAAGAAAAACCTAAACATGGGTGAGTTCTCATTATATATACATATAATTGTAGTTTTTTGTTTCTTATTCGTGCCCCACCCATGTTGAGAACATAGTGCTGAACACCCCCATTTCATGGGGGAGGGTGTTTTTCCCAACACTTCTATAAGTGGCTGGTGATTAGCTGATTTCTGATCCCTTTCCCGGATTTCCCAAGTATCTTCGGGCAGGCTGTGATGGCCTGAAGTCCATTATTAAGCCAAGAACCTTCGGGCGGGGTAGTGTGGTGGTTGGCCCAAGTGTGTCCACGTAGTTGGTTTCCCAAGTGTCTTCGGGATGAGGCCTAGGTGTCTTTGGGCATGGTAGTGGATCTTGTAGCCCAGGTTTCTTCGGGCGTGGTGGTGGTTGTTCTGGACTCAATGTCTGCAGGCGTGGTTACATGTGATAGTTGTGGCCCAGGTTTCTACGGGCGAATAGTGGTTGTGGCACAGGTGTTTGCAGGCAGGGTTTGGCAGTGGGACTACGTGAGGATATAGCCCAGGTGTGTGCAGGTGTGGTATGGCAGTGGGACTGCGGTGAGAATGGAGGGATTGGTCTGATGCACAGGATGTCTTCAATAACCAGTGGTAAAGTGGCATGGGGTATCCAAACATCGATGTTCTTTTACTATATATTACCTTGATTGCGTTATTTGGTGAGTGTGGCTGGTGAGTGGGATGGATGAACTCCTTGATAGTATTGGTTGTCTGCTTCTCATGGGACTTTAGTACGTTACCCCACTTGTGCACAAGTGTCATTGGTTTTTCCCTAATGATTATACTTGTATGCTCACCCTATGTATATAAAACATCTTTCAGGTTTCGAGGGGGACTTCGGGGATCGTGTGGGACTATACTAGCGCGAACCTTTGGGGGTAGTTGCTGTTGTCATTTTTCTTTCTTTTGGTGCTTTATCTTTGGAGTTCTTGTACCATTTATCTTTTACTTTTGAACATGCATGTGGGAATGGTTTACTTTTGGCCTCACTTTTCATTCAGTTTTTGTGGTGTTGGGTTTTATCATCTTATCTTTCAATCCTATGAAACAAAAAGGGTAATGCCATCCATTTTTGTGTGAATTCCATACCCTTGGTGCTAGTCACCTCTCCGAGACCTATTGAGGGAGGGTTTCGGGGGTCATTATCTCTTCTTCAACTTAATGAAGGAAGGGCTCGGCAATCTGCCGACCCTTCCCTCCTTTTGGTGAAGGCGGGTCAAGAAAGAATGGTATCATATGTTTGGGTTGAGAGATAGGATGGAGTCTTGAGTTAGGCATAGTGAGGATTGCATGGGATGGTAGGGAAACAGTGTTGGGTGACCTTGGTGTGTGAATTAGGCTAGCGAAGACCGGCTAGGACACCAGATTTTAGGGCCCCCCGTGATCTGATGCAAGGACTCTGGACCAACCGAACGACCAAGTGAGGCCACAATGATTGCAGGGTAGAGACCCTAGGAAATGTACATGAATCATAATGACTTGTGTTCTCATGTTTCATGAGTGTTTTGGGAATTGAAATCAATATAAAAAATTTAGAATATCTTTAAGAACAATATTCTGCACTACTTGGGCTTAGGAAATCCTTGTGTACCTTGCAGCTATGGCACCTGGAAGGCGACCACGTGTGGTGCAGGCGATCGAGGCCCAGGAGACTGCCTTGGCCGATCGACTGAGAGCTGATCAGGAGGAGGAGGACAACCAGTGGAAAAAGTCACATCGGGACTTCCAGCGATAGGCCCTCAAGAATTATGAGGGCAACACATCTGATATGGAGGCGGAGGGCTTGCTAGAGGAGCTAGTGATAGCCTTCAGCTTGATCCGGGCTCCGACCGAGTACTGGGTTCCTCTGGACGTCGGCCAGATGTGGGGGTTGCTGCGTTAGTGGTGGACGCTTTACCTGGGGGAGAGGAGAGAGGCCGAGGTGGCATGGGATGATTTCGAGATGGAGTTCTGGGCAGAATTACTCTTTTGGAAAAATGAAGGCGGAAAAGAGATAGGAGCTATTCTTCCTCCAGTTGGGGAGTATGTCAGTGTGGGAGCTAGGAATCAAGTTCATGGACCTCCTATATATTGTTCCGGACCTCTTTCCTGACGAGGAGTCTCGAGAAAGACGTTTGGAGGAGGCGCTCTGACCCTCCCTCCAGTATGTTGTTACCCCCTTTACCCTACCGACATACTTGGAGGTCCAGAAAAAGGCCGAAGTGGTAGAGAGGATACATGCTCTAGGAGGTGTTTCACGATAGGGGATCCAGCTAAGACCATTGAAGGGGATGGCCGTAAGCAACATGCCTCCAGCATCAGGACACTCAAGGTTCCAAACAGTAGGGAGCAGGTTGCACAAGTTTCAGTTTTGATCCCCAGGTCCTCGCCCTTTTCCTTCGGGCCCAGGACCATAGTGCTTCGTCTGTGGGAGCTATGGAAATCTCTAAATTCAGTGCCCAGACCGAGTACATTATGGTAGTGGAGGACAATCCCAGCACCCACCCCAGCAGCAGCTTCCAGTTAGGCCTTTCCAGCAGCATCAGCATGGGCAGCGAGTTCCCGCTCCTCCAAGGGCAGACGTTGATGGAGAAGGCCAACCACAGGGCACTCCTCGGGGACCTCGACTAGTGCATGGTCCAGGAGGTGGCCGATAGTCGAGGGGAAGAGGAGCTGGGCAAAGACAGTTGCACGCTGCGGAGGTAGCAATTCCTGCAGAACAGGAAGTCATTCGAGGTACGATCAGTTTGGTTAGCACCCTCACTTATTACTTGTTCGATACCAGAGCTTCGAACTCTTTTTTTACACCCACTCTAGCCCATGCATTGGGTCTAGAATTCGAGAGACATCCAGTGCCCCTGGTGATGATCATGCCAGTCGGAGGTCAGACAAACTTGTTATATGTTTGTTGTGGAAGTAGAATGATGATAGGGCCACATCAATCAGTCATGGATCTACTACTGCTACAGATACAGCCATACGATGTCATCCTAGGCATCGACTAGATGTTCTCTATGTGTGTCTTCATCGACTGATTTCAAGGAAGTATTGTGTTCTCAGACTTGGGCGGCCAGCGTGTAGCCTTCACGGGCAAGCGGAGCAGTCAGAAGGGCAGTAGTTGAGAGGAACCATGTATCTCCTTGTTATCCAAGCTGTCAGTAGAGTTAGTGGATGATGAGATGGTGGAGGTGCCATGGATTGTTTGTGTGTTTATGGACATATTTCCTGAGGAGGTAATGATTGTACCCCTTCTACGTGATATCGAGTTTTGGATAGACTTGCATCCTGGTGCTCGTCCGATTTCGATGGCTCCTTACCGGATGGAACCTTCGGAGCTACGAGAGTTGCGGATTCAGATTGAGGATATCATGAAGATGGGTTATGTTCGACCAAGTGTGTCATTGTGGGGTTTTCCAGTATTGTTCACAAAGAAGGAAGATGGTGGCCTCAGGTTGTGCATAGACTATAGGAGGCTGAATCAGGTAGCGAACAAGAATCGCTACCCTCTTCCGAGGATAGACGATCTTTTCGACCTGCTGAAAGGGGTAGGGTGGTTCTCGAAGATCGAACTGCGGTCTGGGTATCACCATTTGAGAGTGAAAGGGGGAGAAATCCTAAAGATGTCCTTCAGGTGCAGATATGGACACTTTGAGTTCGTAGTCATGCCCTTTGGAATTACGAACACCCCAGCCGTGTTTGTTGGACTTATGAACTCCATCTTCCTAGAATACCTAGACCAGTTCTTATATGTTTTCATCGACGATATCCTAATCTATTCAAGATCAGAGGAGGACCATGCAGAGAACCTAAAGATGGTTTTGGAGGTCCTCCGACATCACCAGCTCTATGGGAAGTTTCAAAATGCAAGTTTTGGACGCGAGAAGTGCACTTCCTTGGGCATGTATTTTCCGAGCAGGGGGTAGCTGTGGACCCATCAAAGGTTGAGGTAGTTGTTTCTTGGGCAGTGCTCTAGAATGTGGTAAAATTTCGTAGTTTCCTCGGGCTGGAAGGTTACTACAGGAGGTTCGTACCCAACATCTCCCGAGTTGCAGCCCCTTTGATAGCCTAAACCAATAAGGATCATGTTTTCGTTTGGCGTGAGCAGTGTGAGGAAACCTTCAGCTGTCTGATGGAGAGGTTGGTTTGTGCACTATGCTGAGACTACCTGAAGAAGGGGCGGCGTATGAAGTGTTCTGTGATGCTTCAGGGTATGGTCTGGGTTGTGTTCTAATGCAGCGACAAGGGGAGATCTCTTATGGGTTTAGGTAGCTATTCCCTCATGAGGGTAATTATGCCACCCATGACTTGGAGCTTATAGTGGTCGTCTTTGCGCTGAGGTTATTACGACACTACCTCATCGAAGAACGCTTTGTGGTCTTTACAGATCACAAACGCTTGAGGTATATCTTCTCCCAGTGGTACCTAAACTTGTGGCATCGAAGGTGGATGTAGTTATTCCAAGATTATGACTTCGAGGATTCTTACAATTCAGGGAAGGGGAATATAGTGGCTGATACCTTGAGAAGGAGATCATAGAAGGATGCGGTCCGAGAGTTGTCAGATTCCTGGAAGGAAATGGAGTAGTTGGCTGCCTTGCACCTGGATGCGAGGACGGATGGCTGTAGATGTTTCCTATATCAGATGACAATGCGGTCTTCTATGTCACAAAAAGTGGAGGAGTCTCACTGGGGAGACCCAAAGTGCGAAGTGATGCGTGACTGAGTTGACCAGAGCAATGCTCTGGAAGGATGGACGGAGGACGGTCATTACCGGATGCTTTTCGAGGGAAAGCGGTTTTTTCCAGAGGCGATGCTCGGCAAGGTTCTTAGTGAGTTCCACAAATCATCCCTAGCAGTACACCTAGGAGTTTCCAATATGTACCGGGGTCCGAAGAGACAGTTCTGGTGGCCTAGAGTAAAGCAATCAGTGACAGAGTTTGTGGCCAAGTGCCTAGTGTGTCAGTAGTTGAAGTCTGAACACCGAGTTCCAGGTGGGATGCTGCAGTCTCTAGATGTCCCCGAGTGGAAGTGAGAGGACATCTCGATGGATTTCATCACGGGGCTACCTGAGGATCAAGGGGGATACGATGCCATCATGGTAGTAGTGGACCAGTTGACGAAATCGGCTCACTTTCTGGCGATTAAGGAGTCAACTATAGTGGATGGTTTGGCCCAAAGGTACATGGATGATGTGGTGCGGTTGCATGGAGTTCCAAGGACCATAGTCTCGGATAGGGATGCACAGTTTTCCTCAAGACTCTAGAGAGGATTGCAGCATGCTTTTGGGACCCAGCTACATCTTAGAACTTCTTTCCATCCCCATCCTGATGGATAGACAGAGCGCACCATCCAGGCCTTGGAGTATATGTTGCAGGCATGTGTTCTAGACTCAAGAGGATCATGGGTGCGACACTTTCCTCTGGTAGAGTTTTCCTACAATAACCGCTATCACTCTACCATTTGTATGGACCTGTTTTAAGCCTTGAATGGGAGACCATTCTTCTCACATGTATGTTGGACCGAAGTTGGAGAGGCAGGCATCCTTGGCCCAGAGGTGGTGTAGAGCACGATAGAGAAGGTTCAACTTATAAGGGAATGTATGAAGGTGGCACAGGACCGAAAAAATTCGTATGATAATACCAGGAGAAGGCCCTTGAAGTTTGAGGTTGGAGACCACGTGTTCTTGAAGGTCTCCCCTTGGAATGTACAACAGAGGTTTGGCAAGGGAATTAAGATTTCCCCCATGTTCATCGTACCGTTTGAAGTGTTGCGGAGGGTCGGCGAAGTGGCTTATCAGCTAGCGTTGCCACCGCCGCTACTAAGGATACATTTTGTCTTCCATGTGTCCCAGATCCTTCGGTTTCTGCACAACGATCCACACGTCCTGGACCGGGGAGAGATGGAAATCAAGGACGACATGACCTTTGTGGAGAGACCAGTGATGATCAAGGATCGCAAGGAGAAGGTGATTCATGGGCGAACCATCCCATTGGCTCATCTGTTATAGAGAAACGGTGAGCCTGAGGAGAGTACGTGGGACAGGGGAGCCCAGATGTGTTCCCAGTACCTAGAGTTGTTTTGATTTTTCTGATTTTCTGTCATTCCTATTGTGGTAGAAAGTTTTATATTGTTGTCTATGAAATACGTGGTTTTCTTTCCTCTGAATGTGTGTGAAAATTTCTGGCTACGGAGAGGGAAGTTCCCAACCCCTAATCAAGATGCATTATGGTGGATGCGATTAAACACGCGCGGGCGAGTCAGTGCCACCCAAATCGGATAGTATCATAACATGGGGGAAGAGACCGCCAACCAAAATGGATGGGTAGTTCGCATGGAATTTTTCTTGGTTCTTGATAGGAAGGTGTTCTTAGATAACAATGGGGTTTGCTCCTGAGAGGTATCTTTCAAGGTGGTTGTTTGTACCCTCTCTTTCCTTCTGGTTGTTTTGATTCTCGAGGATGAGAATAGTTTGAGAGGTATCTAATGTAATGTCCTGGGGTCATGGAGGTCCATTACTTTGTGAAAATATGGTTCTTTGGGTGTTCTGGGTAGTCTGGGAGGCTTAGTGAGGTTTGACCTAACGGTAGGCCTACCGGTAGACTTAGCCTACCGGTAGCAAGCCTACCTGTAGCTCGGTCTACCGGGAGCCGCAGCCTACTGGTAGCTCTGTCTACCGGTAGATCTCAGCTACCGGTGGCCCCCGCCTACCCCCACGGGGTTTTCTAGTAGCGTCTCCTTTTGCGCTAATTGAGTTTTTAATGCCCAGAAATGCCTATAAATGGCGTTTAATTAAATTATTAATAACCTAAATGACTAATGAAGTAAGGTGTCTATGCGTCGGTTTAAACCGCGGGACCCATTATTGATGTGTGGGGCTGCGTGGTCAAACCACAACCCGGCTTCGTACTCAATTTCAAGTTGTTATCTCAACCTTTCCCAGACTTTATAAATAAACTACTAGGATTTCATTGGGTTTCATTTTTCTTGATCAACCAGTGATAAAATCTTCTGCTCGTCCTGCATTCTCGAGGCCCATACCCTGTAGTTTGCACATCCTTTATTCTTGCAGTGGGGATAAACATTGATTGTTGATCAATCAGGTAGGTAATTTCTCCATCGCCTCTTTTATTTGTGCATCATGCGGGCTGGGTGTGCTACTACTTCTGTATATTTAGATGAACCAAGATCTAATAATGATATAAACGGATTCTAAAGAATGAATTGGGAGGGATGTGATCGATGATAGTGCTCTGTTTCCATCTTCCACTATGATTATTGATTTTTGAATTGTGCGGGCTTAGGCATACTGAAAATCATGGCCGTTGGTGGTCGTTATATGTGCACTAATGAACCCTTACCTCTAGTGATGTTAAATGGCTCGTTGTGGTTGTGAAACCTTGCTGTGTAAAGGAAATTGATTAATCACGTATATCTAGCTAAATAAACTAAAGAACCAGGATCAATCCTTTCCGTGATAACCCCTGTTACGACACAAAAGTTGAAATCATGGAGTGTCGTAAATCTTATAAATATGAAAGTACTGTCATGGGCCTGATTTGTTATGGTGGTTGTGGTTTGGTTGTTTCCTTTCATGGGCTGATTGCTGGGTGATGTGGGTCGGGATGAGATCCCATGTGGTTATGCTTTCAGTTGTGAATTTGAGGTCATGTGGTTACTTCGTCTATATCACGAATTGGGGTGGGATCCTCTATTGTTGAGAAATTGTCTGCTCCTGGAATTTTGGGAACATAGGGTGGTATCTTGGGGTTTTCCTTGGTTGTACTCTTTCCTTGGCTTGTTCATATCCTTTATAGTTTCCCAAGTAGGTGCATAAATTTATTTATACATCATTACTGATCATGAAAACAAGGATGGGACAAATGGGTTTCGTTTGGTGTGAGTTGTGACGTGAAAAGGGGTACTGTTTGTGTTCTTTAAGCTGGATGAAGAAAAACCTAAACGTGGGTGAGTTCTCATTACCTATACATATAATTGTAGTATTTTGTTTCTTATTAACGCCCCACCCAGGTTGAGACCTTTGTGCTGAACACCCCTATTTCATGGGGGAAGGTGTTTTTTCCAACACTTATATTAGTGGCTGGTTATTAGCTCCTTTTTGCTCCCTTTCTCGGATATCCCAACTATCTTCGGGCAGGATGTGATGGCCTGAAGACCATTATTAGCCCAAGAACCATCGATTGGGGTAGTGTGGTGGTTAGACCAGGTGTGTGCGGGAAAGTGGTTTGCCAAGTGTCTTCGGGATGAGGCGCAGGTGTCTTCGGGCGTGGCGGTGGTAGTTCTGGACTAGGTGTCTGCAGGCGTGGTTACGTGTGACAGTTGTGGCCGAGGTGTCTGCGAGCAGATAGTGGTTGTGGCCCAGTTGTTTGTGCTCAGGGTTTGGCAGTGGGACTACGTGAGGATATGGCCCAGGTGTGTGCGGGAAGGGTGTGGCAGTGGGAATGCAGTGAGAATGGAAGGATTGGTCCGATGCATAGGATGTCTTCAATAACCAGTGGGAAAGTGGCGCAGGGTACCCAAACAACGATGTCTTTTACTATAAATTACCTTGATTGAGTTATGTGGTGAGTGTGGCTGGTGAGTGGGATGGACGAATTCCTTGATAGTATTGGTTGTCTTCTTCTCACAGGACTTTAGTACGTTCCCCCACTTGTGCACGAGAGTCTTTGGTTTTTCTCTACTGAGTATACTTGTATGATCACCCTACATATATAAAACTACTTTCAGGTTTCCAGGAGGACTTCATGGATCGTGCGGTACCATACTAGTGCAGTCCTTTGGGGGCAGTTGCTGTTGTCATTTTTCATTCTTTTGGTACATTATCTTTGGAGTTCTTGTACCATGTATCTTTTACTTTTTAACATGCATGTGGGAATGGTTTACTTTTGGCTTTACTTTTCTTTCAGTTTTGGTGTTGTTGGGTTTTATTATCTTATATCCTGATCTTATGAATAAAAGGTAATGCCTTCCATTTGGGTGTGAATTACATACCCTTGGTGCTAGTCGCCACATCGGGACCTATTGAGGGCGAGTTTCGCGGGTCATTATCTCTTCTTCAACTTAAAGAAGGAAGGGCTTGGCAATCTGTTGACCCTTCCCTCATTTTGGTGAAGGAGGGTCGTGACAATAATGGTTAATATTAATAAAGAGAAAAATATAAGTTATTCATATTAAATAATATTATGTAAAATAATTTAAAATATGGAATAAAATTGAAAATTATAAATTATAATATTTTAATTAAATTAATTTTGACATAAATTCATAAAATGCAAAGAAAGTTGTTTTTCGAGAAAAACATCAACAAGAAAAAATTAACTTATACATATATCATGAATAAATATAATTCATATAGAATTAATTTTATTATCATCAGTTAAATGATACTAATGAATCTATATGATCAAATAAAAAAATTAAAAAAATTTATTTTATTTGTGTTAATAAAAAAATGAATATTTTACAAAAATAAGTTTTTTTCCATTATTCACAAAGAAATAAATTATTCGAGAAAACAAAAAAATACATTAAAAAGAATATAATATTATCATTATTTTTAAAAAATTATATTAATTAACTCAAATAAAATTCATAAAATTGTCAAAAAAATAATTATAATGTTCATTCACCAAATAAAATAAAACCATTTCCAAAGAAAAACTAATTTTAAAGTCTAAGTTATCATTATATAACATTGTGTTCATATTAACTGTGAAATAATTAGTAAATGTTTGTTAAATAAATCTATTATAAATATAATTTATAATGTTTTTATTGCTATTCATATGTTCTAATTTAATTTATTGGTTATTATGGTTGAATTTAAATAATATTTTTTTATTATACATATATTCAATTAAATCATAGCATTGCGTGTCAAGAATGATATCAAGAATGGTTTTCTAAATATTTAAGGTGTCCAAAATAAACTCTATAAATACTTTTTGAAAATAAAAATAAGGATTCAATCTTGTTATAACTTCTAGAAAATTTACCCCATAGCTTATGTATAATCACACAAAGGGAAATCTCATTGACAATTTTGTTATAGATTATTCCATACTACTCATGGATATGAAACAAATCTCTGAAGATTCACATTACCAATAATAAAGACCTATAAACATTAATCTCAACCTGTTTTAGTGGATAATGTAACAACAGACGACATTAAAAGTGTATAAATATTTTTTTGAATCACTAAAACTATGTTATTATTGTATGCTTCTGGGGATTCAGATATTTGAAAAGCCAGTTCCACAACTATTAAAATATTCTCCTTTAGCTTTATTTCACCAACATTAGAACATAAAATCATCTATTTGTATATTTATTTTTCATTTTTCAATAATTCTCATTCCACTTCCCCATCTTAGTTCTCGAACTGATACCCAACCTCTATTTCCATTTAATCATTTCCACTCTCCCAAAATTCACAAAAAAACCTTTAAAATAATATGATCCATTCATCTATAGAATTTTTAATTAAATACCATGTGTTTTTATAACCATAGTACTATCCATTCGGTCCTTGAAAACATTCTTCACTACCCTCTAACCAAATTACTCCTATAAAATCCAAAAATATCTCTAAAACCCAAAAACCCTTACTAAAACCAAATCTAGAAGAAAATTTGAAGGCCCAAAAAAATAAAACCACTTCTAGCTAAATGACCAATTTATATCCATTATATAAACCACAACCCACCACTAATACATATTACTGAACCAACACCCTATTAATAACCCCATCTTCCTGTCCTACGAACCCCATACATTCCCAATTATATCCTTTATATCCTACCCACTGGAAAATATTCATTCGATTCGAAAAAAATTCCCAATACTTGAGTTTGTCAAAGTTACCACATTAAATAATCAATAATAATAATACATTTTACATGGATGTAAATACTCAAATTTACCTATATGAAATCTGATAGCTTCAATTTAAGAAAATGTACTTGGAAAACATTATTCAGGTGCAGTAAAAATCATATAGAGTTATGACTATCGAGTTTTTAAAAATATCTTGATTGGTATTGAGGATATAATTTTTAATTTTGTTAACATAGTTTCATCTAAATTAATCTAAATTTATATATTGCAATATGATTTTACTAGGATTATTTTGAGCATATATGTGCTTATAAATATTTTGAACTTGACCCTACTTGGTGTGATTTGTTAAAAAAGGAAAATTTTTGTATTGGGAACCGTTGTGTGGTGTGATGCTACAATGACCACGAATACTCAATATAAGTTAAATATTTTCTGGATCATTCATATGGATAACAGTGATTTACAACTATAAAGAGATTAATCATAGTTATATGTGAGCCAATAGGATGAGAGGATTTTATTTTTGATATAGATATCAAAAAAATAAAATATGACATGATTGTTTTCTGTTCCTAATGTGGGAAATGAAAAAAATAAAAATGAGACGATCATGTGTTGAAATATTTTCACCCATGAGGAAAACTATTGGACATTTTCATTTCTTCTTAAGAAATTTATACACCTGTAAAGACTTTTTTAACGACATTCATATACTAGGGAATAAGGTATTTTATTTAGAAATATGATGATTATTATTTATGGGAAAAAATTTATTTTTACATTCCATGTGATTATGATACTGATGCTAAACACTAATTGGCCTCTTCTAGAACTAGAGAACCTCTTATGAGATTAGTTTGAGAAAAAATTTATTCATAAAAATATTCCACTCTAGAGGAGAAGTGGGATCAATAATTTTTTATTCTATTTTGACATATTGTTTTGGTTAATCATTGTATCTATGAGGGTATGGGAATCCCATTTGATACACTATTATAACCACAAAATTAATCATATATAATTCCTATTATATCACTATAGAGCCTAATATTTATTAAATAAGAGTCTACATTTCAAAATAAACTAAATTAGACACTACCTCAGACAACATATGGTATTTAGTTAGTTTCTATTAACTATACCTAGTTATATTCAACTACTCAGTGGAAGGGAAAGGTGATTCTTCTAGATAAACTACTAAGGCCCAAATTCAAGACCCCATGACTCATAAAATTTCCACCATCTCAATCATGGATATTCCACCAAACCTTATGACTGATCACACCCATATAGCTAAGGATACAACCATACACCCACAAACACATTCAACTGAGACCTCAAGCACCATTTGAAAAAAAAATTTGGTTAAAATAAAATCATAAATATAATCCGAAAAGTCATGCATGAGTTTAAAAATTAAAAATAATGATTTTAAATGATATATTTCGTTCGTTAATAACATTCCGGGTTTAATCAAAGGTGTTATAAATTTTTAATTAAATCATATATCATAAAGATGTTATTAAAGTTGTGATATTTTAAAAAAAATATTTTTCACTATTCTCCCAAAAAAATCAACAAACATAGTAAAATATAAAAAATATACCATATTATAAATTTTACAATCTAAATAAAATATTGAATTCCTTTTAATCAAATTGATATGCTAAAATTTATAAATTTTATTTTTAAATAAATTAGTTACTACATCGAAAAAATTTACATAAAATAAGAACAATTTTTTCTATTCAAATTTTAACATAAATTTATCTAAAAAATAATAATAAATAATAATCCATAAAAAAATTTATTATAAATCATAAATATGATTAATTAATATTATTACCTATTATCCAAAATTCTTCTTACATTTTTGACATGTAATCCTCACAATTTTATTCCTAACTTAAACAAGTGACAATATTTTTTCCCTCATAGCTCTTTCTGATTCCAATATTTCATCATCAATCATGAGATTTTTCTATAAAACATATTCTTGGCGAATCTACCTATGAATAAGTACCAATTATATTTGATTTAAAATATTAATAGTATTTTCATTATAGGAAATATTATTTCCTAATTATAGCTCCTTAGGGCACAAAATATGAGATGCATTAGGTACATATTTTCTTAACTTCAAAACCTGAAACACATTCAGTACCTTAGATAAAATGAATGTAAATGCCACTTGGTATGAAACTGAGTATATATTTTATATTATTTCATATTCTATTGTAAACCATAGACTATCCATTACCTTTTTACCAAAATTTAATACACATTTCAATGACTATATTTTAAGACACGTTCACCAACCATGAATGAAATGTATTTCCCCCAGTTATCATCCCAAAATGTAAACAAGCTCTATTCTACCCTCATGTGCTGATGAGTCATATTTTCCTTCTCAAAAATTTATTATACTTCATTTTTTCCCAATAACATCCACTCACAGACATTATCCCAATATGCAGGATATTGACACAACATTTTATAATATATCTAAAAAATGTGTTTTCTATGTACTAAAAATATTGTTATTATTTTAACATAATAAAACAAATGAAATGGGTTGTTTCAAAAATCCCTAATAGTTTGATGAAAATTATTGAATCATATATTCAACAGTCTGAATAATTCACTCTAACTACAAATCAAATTGAGGATAAAATGATTTATTGAAGATTAATTCAGTGCCTAATGGATGTTGAATAAATTTACAAATATTATAGGCCAATATTGGATGACCATCAGATAATGTAGAGAGAGGGACTCTATGTAATATAACTATATGGTTTTCATAAATTATTAAATGACACTTTAATGGAATATTATATTGAAAACTAGCTCTTTATTACATGAATTTTTACATCATTTTAATGATAAATAACATAATAGTAATACATTCATGAATAAAATGGTTTATTTTCTCTAGAAAATTAATTTTCCACATCACTTGTTTATAATAATGAAATTTATTATTTAAATAATTAAACTTTGTCCTCATAAAATACATTTTTTATACCTTAGAACATGTATTCAACTGAAGATATATGTAACACCCTAATATTTTTATGAAATAATTTTCCTTAAATAATTTTAACTATATAATAGCATGTGGTGCATGAAACCGTGATTTTTAACAAACCAAAAGACACTCCTAATATAAAATGTCTATTATACTATAACTATTAATATAGTGCTAATAAATATTTAAAAATAATAAATGAAATAAAATTAAATTTCAAACTAAATTTTATTGTATTGGTAAGTGATACGTAAAAATCAAATAATTTTAGTAAATTACCTTTATTCATCAAAAATATTTTTCACCTAAATTTTTTTTGTGTTTTATTTTTATAAATTTTTATAAGTTATAGAAAATTAATTTTGGAAGATAAGATGAATTTTTGAATTCATCATTTCAAAATTATCTTAAGTTTTTCTTCTAAATACATTTAATTTTTATGGAATTGTGAAAATAATGATTCGAATAAAAAATAATATTTTCTTCTTAAGTATCTAAAAGTTAACATTAATTTTTTTTAAAAAAAACTACAATTATTTAATTTTATTTTAATATAATCAAATAATGATATTTTAGGGGATTATATACATGAATATATCATATAAGATTTTTTGTTCAAAAGGGAATTTTTCTGAAAAAGTGCTAATCATAGCATTTAAACATTTTTATTTAAAATTTAATTCTGAAAATTATGTGTTTAGGAATATTAAAAATAGATTCAATATTTTGATTCACAACATCCTAATATTTTCAATAGGTATCATTTATTTTTATCAAATATGAATTATATTCTAGGACAATTTCGTTACTATGGTAAGCTGAAAATGAGGAAATTTATGTTATACATATTATAATGAGGTATATATATTGACCCTTATAGATGATAAAAAATTGGATGAAGCTAATTCTAGCCATAACATATAAGGAGCGATATTACTTTGTTTGCTGGAATAATTTCCAAAAAAATAACTTATAAAATATTTAAATCCAGGAAGTCACGAAATATCACTTTATTTGTCATAAATAAACCTTATGAGTGAAAATTGGAAATAATTTAATTTATAAAAGAATATAAATGTTATGTTTTAATAAAAAAAATATTTTAATGATAAAAAGTTAATTTTGATATTTAAGGACACATAAATGAGATTAGCATGTTTATAATATTTTATTTAATTATAATTATAGTCATCACATGAATTTTTTCAATGCTATATCATTTTTAATAAACGGTTACCCAAAATATATATTTGGCTAACAATATTTTTATGAAATTTATATGATTTATATTATTCATTGTATTTTATTTTAAATTTTTTGTTAAAAAATATGTATATTAATTAATAATATAGTGCCCACATGGTAATTTTTTTACTATATGAAATATCAAATAATATTCATTAAAAAGATTAATATAAAAATAATTGGACATAATTTTAAGAACCCGGTTCTTATTCGTGAGATACAGGTTTCTTCTTTTCCTTTTTCCTTTAATGTTTTTGATAAAATAAGGAGAATTGGGAAAATTTCCAATTTCTCGGAGTAGACTCCATGTACATTTTCTCAAGTCGTGTACATTGGCCTTGTGGGATGAGTACACAGGGCATGTAGAAATAGCAGTGATGAAGGGTGTAAAAACCAACTACACTCTATGTACTAGGTATTTACACATTGTGTAATCAGTCGGCAGGTGAACAGTATGGCAGTGGAGGCAGCAGCCAACTGAGTGACCATACAGGCCATGTAATCAGGAATAAACGTCGTGTACACATGTCGACGTATGAACAGTGCCGCGGTGGAAAGAAGCCGCCAGATGAATAGTTAAAAAATGAAAAATACACCCCATGAACTTGAGAGTACACGCTGTGTACTCTATTTGTTTCACTTAAAATGGGCAGTTGCCTCCTAATTTGGAAGGGGAGGTAGAATAACCATTTGGAGCTCGAGAGGATGACCTGAGATTTATAGATCTCCCAACCGCACACCGAGAATCAGATTCTTCCTCCGTCGATATTGTTGGAACTGCATGGGTAAGAGCTTCCTTCTCCTTGAGCCATTCTTACCAATTCTTTCCTAAGGGAATGTTATTTAAGTTTGAATGATAGAACGTTTATCCCAAATCTACGTCGTTCACGAGAATTTCAAGAGGTGTCGTTCAAGTATACTGGTTAGGGTCTATCGAGGTAGGTGTTATGGTGTTCATTCCTACTATTGGGTTGATTTTTCTGTACTGTGGTGCTATAAACCCATGTTTGGGGTGTCGTATGGCTGTGTCCTTTCTGAAAATATATCTATAATTGTGTAGATAATATAATAATAAGATTTATCTACTGTTTGGGATCACTGCTTGGATCTAGGACCACTATAGGGGAGCGTTCCTCTGTTTAGCTCTTTTCCTAGGAAACCCGAGGGTATGCCATGATTACATTGTGCATTACATTTTCTTGAGAGAAAGGTTATATAAATTTCTTGTTAATGCTTTGGGCTCAGGCCGGTTCCTTTTTCCTGAGGGCTATGTTCTATAAGCCTCAGGGCATTGTCTTCTTAGCCGGAGGGTGGTGTTTTGTTAGCCTGAGGTTAGACTTTGTTTATGCCTGTGCGTGGTAGTCTTTGTGCTTAAGGAAAATATCATGAATTCTTAAGACCAATGATCGATATTCCTGAGTGCAATCACTTGTTGGTATTGGATTCTGTTACCTGAGAGTAAGGATAGTATGTTTGGGGACACGACTATTTAGAATATTCATTGTTGTGTTTTTCTATGTGGAATCTACCAAGCCAAAGCACATGCTTGGAGGTGATTAGTAATAATTAAAAGGTCAATGAAACTGGTAGTGATAGTTGTTGTACCTCTCGTACCCCTCGTGGTTTAATTTTCATGATCACAATCACTCTCTTATTTATCTAATCTTGTTTTAAGTGTTTTTGGATGATAGGCACGATTTTAGGTTGGCAAGGAATTGGGCCAAGAAAGCCAGATGGAAAAAGTGGACTGATTTCAGTCCACCGGCCAACCGTTGGATGACCACTGGCCAGTCGATGGTGCCTGGGCAGAAGGCTTCTCCTCTGTCCAGACCACCGGCCAACCGGTGTCCCATCACCGGCCAGCCGGTGGAACCCAGACAGAAGGGACACCTACTGTCTCACAACCGGCCAACCGGTGGCCTCCTCACCGTCCAGCCGGTGGTTCCTGGGCAGAAGACCTCTCCCTTTTCCAAAGCACCGGCCAACTGGTGTCCAAGCACCGGTCAGCCGGTGGAGCCAGTCAATCTAGCCGTTGGTCTTTGACCAGACTTGTCCACTTGACTCCCAACGGCTCTGAAGGCCACTCCAACGGCTCCGAGGACCCCCAAAGGCCATTTGAGGGTTCCCACTCTATAAATAAAGGACTAGGAAGCCCCAGAAATGTACGGAAGCCCACGGGAACATTTTTCTTCACTTGGCGAACCTCCGGCGGATTCCCTCAAGGAACCTCAATTGCTCCAACCCACTTCCACATCCAAGGAGAACCATCAAAGAAGCTTGGGAGCGCTCTTCATCAACTTCATCAATCCTTTGGCACCCAAGGCTTCTCCTCTTACGGTTTTTCATTATTTATCTTTTTGAGCATCAATTTGGGTTTGTGCCTACAAACCCCCATTTCTTTTATCTTCCTTTTGTTTGGGTTTTCACACCACCTTCAAGGTGTGAAAAGGTTAGTCAAGCCTTCCCTTTAAAAGGCTTGAGTCATAGGTGAGCTAGCCTTCACCTGTAAGAAGGCTAGTGGGTTCTTTCTCAACCATTAAAAGAAAGCTGTAATAGGTCCTAGACTACCTTAAAGTCTAGTGGGTTTCTTGCTAAAACCATTAAAAAGCAAGCGGTAGTAAATCTCTCAACGGTTGAGTTGGGAGCGGAGACGTAGGCTTTGGTTTAAGCCGAACTCCGTTATCAAGTTTTGTGTCTCGCCTCTTTTATTTCCGCTGCACTTTGATAATTGTTTTAAATTATTAATTATTTTTTAAAAGGCAATTCACCCCCCCCCCCTCTTACCATCACTCTCTGCCCAACAATTGGTATCAGAGGCAAAATTTGAGTAATACACTAACCGGTTTCAAATTCAAGATCCTTTGTGATGGCTTCAACTTCTTTCGCCCCCAAAGGCTATTCTTTGGGTCGTGCTCCATTCTTTGATGGAACCGACTATACTTATTGGAAAACCCGCATGACCACTTTTCTTAGAAGTATAGGTTAACCTATTTATAAAATTGTCATGCATGGTTATTCTCTTTCTTCTCCCGATGAATCCAAATGGACCCAAGCTGATATTAAAAATTTCGAGCTTGATGGCAAAGCCATGAACGCTCTTCATTGCGGGCTTGATCGTAATGAATTCAATCGAGTTTCCACATGCACTTCATCTCATGAAATCTGGAAACTATTGGAGGTTACCCATGAGGGGACCAACAAAGTTAAGGATACTCGATTGGATATGTACCGTCAAGATTTTGAGTCTTTTACCATGCATCCATCTGAAAATATTACCGAAATATTTACACGATTTACTGATGTATGCAATGGGAGAAAGTCCCTTGGTGATGATGTGTCTGCAGAAACGATGGTCAAGAAGATCCTTTGGATCCTACCAAGCACATGGGAACCGAAAGTCACGGCAATCCAAGAAGCAAAAGACATCAAGAACATGTCGGTCGAAGAGATCATCAGATCCCTCATGACCTACGAGATCACCATGAGGAGGCAAGATGAAAAGGAAGGCAATCTCATCAAAACTCCAAAGAACATCGCCTTCAAAGTTCAAAAAGAAGAAAGCTCCTCCTCCTCATCGTCTTCCTCTTCAAGCGGAGATTCAGAAATCGAGAACCTTGCCCGCAAAATGCACAAATTCATGAAGAAGCACAAAAAGAAGAAATCATGCAAGGCTCAACCCAACGAACAATCCGAGCCCGAGGTAACATGTTACGGGTGTGGCAAGAAAGGCCATTACAAGCCCGATTGTCCACTCAACAAGAAAAAGGCCAAGCAAAAGGACAAGAAAAAGGCATTCAAGGCCACATGGAGTGATAGCTCCACATCCTCCTCCTCCTCCTCCTCATGTGACAATGGTAAAAAATGCCTAATGGCATTTCATGAGGTATCCTCATCCGACTCCTCATCCTCTAGTTCTTCAAATTCTTTTAATCATTTATCTTATGAGGATCTCCAACATGCTAGAGATCAATTGGAGGAAGGTTTTCACGAACTTTCTTCCAAATTTATTGCTTTAAAAAAGAATTTCAAAAAACTTTCTTCCAAAAAGGAACAACTTCTCGAAGAAAAATAGTAGTTGTCCCTCAAGATCCAAAACCTTCCCGATGATGATTCTATGGAATTAACAATCAAGGATTTAAGGGAATCCCTAGATAAGTTCACCGAAGGTGAACATAACCATTCGAAGCTCCTTGGTTCCCAATGCATATCTAGAACCACTCAAGGGCTTGGCTATTCCAAGCAAGCTTCCTCTTCCCATGCTCCAACTGTTTTTGTAAGGGGGAGCTCCCAATATAAATTTTGCAACTATTGTAAAAAACCCGGGCACATAATTTATGAGTGCAATTGCAAAAATGCCCAGTATGGAAGGCCCAAAACTATTTCCTTTAATGATGAATTTCATAGTAGAAGACCCGCCACTAGACAAGTATGGATTGAAAAATCCCTTTTAGCGAGTCTCTCCAGACCAAAATTTTTCTCGGTTCTAAAATCCTCTCCCCGGTGTTTTGTTGTTTTTATTTAGGGGGAGTTAGGATCGTTTAAGCCTTTTTGCGTTTTTATTTCAAAACTTTCAATTTCAAAACTTTCATTCAAAACATTCATTCAAAACTTTCATTCAAAACTTTCAATTCAAATTTCAAAAATTTCAATTGGTTTAAAATCTCTATCTTGTTTTTCAATCCTTTCCCTCAATCAAGTTTTATGCCTCGTGCTATTTTGATAATCACAAAGGGGGAGAAATTCTTGGTTGATTGGGGGAAAAATCTTTCTCTCATGCTTTTATTTATCCTTTAAAGCATGCCTTTCATTTCAGTCTTTTACATTTCTTGTTTTGGTGATTGTGATCATAAAAATAGGGGGAGATTGTTGTACCTCTCGTACCCCTCGTGGTTTAATTTTCATGATCACAATCACTCTCTTATTTATCTAATCTTGTTTTAAGTGTTTTTGGATGATAGGCATGATTTCAGGTTGCCAAGGAATTGGGCCAAGAAATCCAGAAGGCAAAAATGGACTGATTTCAGTCCACCAGCCAACCGGTGGATGACCACCGGCCAGCCGATGGTGCCTGGGCAGAAGACATCTCCTCTGTCCAGACCACCGGCCAACCGGTGACCCATCACTGGCCAGCCGGTGGAACCCAGACAGAAGGGACACCTACTGTCTCACCACCGGCCAACCGGTGGCCTCCTCACCGTCCAGCCGGTGGTGCCTGGGCAGAAGACCTCTCCCTTTTCCAAAGCACCGGCTAACCGGTGGCAAGCACCGGTCAGCCGGTGGAGCCAGTCAAACTAGCCACTGGGCTTTGACCAGACTTGTCCACTTGACTCCCAACGGCTCCGAAGGACTCTCCAACGGCTCCGAAGACCCCCAAAGGCCATTTGAGGGTTCCCACTCTATAAATAAAGGACTAGGAGGCCCCGGAAATGTACATAAGCCCACGGGAACATTTTTCTTCACTTGGTGAACCTCCGGCGGATTCCTTCAAGGAACCTCAATTGCTCCAACCAACTTCCACATCCAAGGAGCACCATCAAAGAAGCTTGGGAGCGCTCTTCATCAACTTCATCAATCCTTTGGCGCCCAAGGCTTCTCCTCTTATGGTTTTTCATTATTTATCTTTTTGAGCATCAATTTGGGTTTGTGCCTACAAAACCCCATTTCTTTTATCTTCCTTTTGTTTGGGTTTTCACACCACCTTCAAGGTGTGAATAGGTTAGTCAAGCCTTCCCTTTAAAAGGCTTGAGTCATAGGTGAGCTAGCCTTCACCTGTAAGAAGGCTAGTGGGTTCTTTCTCAACCATTAAAAGCAAGCTGTAATAGGTCCTAGACTACCTTAAAGTCTAGTGGGTTTCTTGCTAAAACCATTAAAAAGCAAGCGGTAGTAAATCTCTCAACGGTTGAGTTGGGAGCGGAGACGTAGGCTTTTGTTTAAGCCGATCTCCGTTATCAAGTTTTGTGTCTTGCCTCTTTTATTTCCGCTGCACTTTGATAATTGTTTTAAATTATTAATTATTTTTTAAAAGGAAATTCACCCCCCCCCCTCTTGCCATCACTCTCCGCCCAACAATAGTTACTACTAAGTACTTACTAGTTTACTGAATTAACTTTTGTACACTATTGTTGCACATTTTCCCGGACAGTTGGACACAAGCCATTGTTGGGTGCCTACTAGGATTTAACTCTCACACCCTTTTTGGGTCTTGTCTACGGCCCAAACAGAATATATTTTTTCAGTTGTCGACAAGGGAAAGGGTCCCTATACAATTACATGATTGTTAGAGAGGAGTAGGAGAGAATGAGATCGAGCTTAGGCTTGTGATGGTGCAATGTTCTGTCTACTTTTCCTTGTTTAGTTTTTTTGTACTTTTACATTGAGCTGTATGGTGTGGTATTGTAGTGTATCTGGTTTTGGATGCATCCATAGAAATAGTTAAATACTTCATCTTTATATATATGACTGTTGGTTCTCTTTTACATTAGTTGTCCATTTAAGTTTCATATTGTTTACTTCTACAGTTGTTGTATGTTATTTATCTTTTCCGCTGCGCTACACATTGACAAATTAGGGCATAGTTTCCCCACTATCAGACCAAGGCCCTCGCTGTTAGTCGGCATCCTATGGCATTTGGGGAAATTCGCTTTAGGTCATGTGACCAACCAGGTTTGGGGCAACCGTTGAGTGGCTTCCAGATCCGAGACATTACAAAGTGTTATCAGTGGGGTTATTTTCTTTGACTTACTGTTTGTAGCTTTAGTCATGTATAGAACAGAAATGGTAGTTGGTAATAAGCTGTTCCCAGGAGTAGATAACCCGTGTATAGGGAAAAGCTAGTCTACCGCAATTATTGCAATTATTACTAGTATTGCAATTTTATAGTTGATTTTATTTTCATCATTGGGTGACACACTTGTGGTGTGTTTTTTATATGTTATACATGGGTTCTATTTAGTTTAAACCATATGAGATGATGGTATTCCATATCATGCATCATTTAGTCACATTATATAAATCACATGTCATGCATCTTTTCAATTTCATGTTGGTGGATTTGAAATTTCATGTTGTTGTGATAGTTGTTGTGCTAGAAAAGCATTCTGTTGTGATAGCTACATTGATAAATACTTGCTATTTGAGAGGGTATTGTTGTGTGAGTTTGTTGATAGGATAAACACCAAAAATTTATTTTGGGGTAGTATGGGCCCTCCATGACAGGAATTTGGTGGATCATCGACGTGTTTATTTTTTTAATAACATGTGTAAGATGACAAGCTTTGAATCACGGGGAGTATGGGCCCTCACGGATCGGCATTTGGAACTTAGGTGTTTTTTTGAATGTATTTCTGAGTTTTGGAGAAGTTTCTGAGGATTATTTTATGGAAAAACCAGGATACATGCCGTGTAGTTCCATGGACACGCGCCGTGTGTTTTTCTATTCGAGAAGAAATGGAAACGTTTTAAGTACACGTTGTGTACCCTCAGTACTCACCATGTAGTTTCATCCCATGTCATAGACCATGTGGGCAGAGACACAGGGTAGGGAATTGCTTGGGGAAGCATGCCATGTACCGGTTTTACACGGCGTGTAGTGTTGAACCGGTATCCACCCGTGTAACTAACAACACGGGCGGAGGAAACCTTAATACATACACACTGTGTCTACTTTGAACATACCATGTAGTCTGACCCAGGTACCCGGCCATGACACCAACAATACGGGTTGGTGTTATCTTTCCTTGTAGATGCCATGTCCGCCTGGAACACGTCATGTAGTGTGAGCCGTCTAGCCGACCTTGTAGCGAGTAACACGGGTCGGTCTGGGAATTAGTTGAACACACTCTGTCTTTTTGAAACACGTCGTGTCTTGTGACATGGGTATACAGGCTATGTCACGAAAAACATGGGCCACTGAAAGCTTGTGTAGTATACTTCGTGTACCTGTGGGACACGCCATGTAGTCATACTTTAGGGAGCCATGTGGTTCAGTCATGTAGAAGGACTCAGGCAGGGAAAAAAGATTCACGTACATACCGTGCAATTAAGAGACACGTAGTGTGTTTGTGGTGTTACACAACAAGCATTATCTGGAGTACACGCCCAAGTGTATGGCTTGTGACAACACGCCATTTAGTATTTATACATGTTGTGTTGTCATGTTTTGTAAATATTTAATTATTTTTTTCTCTTGAACTCTTCTGGGCCTCTTGGTTTGTGTTCTTTGATAATCTTCATCTAAGGTGGTATTTGACCATGTAGAGTCATTCCATTGAGACTTCCTTGATTTGTTTTCTAGGAGATCATCAACGATTATACTCCATAGATGGTAGGCAATAGTCTACAAATGGATCCTCCAGCAGAGCCAGATGCGGCACCAGATGTTATATCGGACACAAGTGTGAAGGCACAGTTCCGTGATGGATTCATGCATTTCAATCAGACCTTTTAGGGAGCACCGCAGGCAGCCACCTCTATGGCAGAGCTAACGCGAAATTCCAGTAGCTGCATTCACCCACATTTTCATGGGAAGTTGGACCATAGGCTATAGAGTCTTGGATGGGTTCGATGCAGACAATATTCGAGCTTCTAGAGACGACTCCAGGGAGGAGGGTCAAACTCGCTATATACATGTTGTGTGATTCCTCCAAGAGGTGGTGGGATGTTACCACCCAGTAATAGAATCACCGTGACATGGCATGGGAATATTTTTAGGTAGTCTTCTGTGACATATTTTTTCTGAAGACGCTGAGGGCAGATCGAGCTCGAGAGTTAATGAATCTGCAGCTGGGCGCCATGTCATTGATGGATTATTCTGCTCGCTTTTCCGAGCCACAACATTTTTCACCTCTTCTGGTGGGTGATTAGATGTTGAGGGCTTGACGCTTTGTCTATGTTCTTTGGTGTGACATCTGAGCACTGGTTAACGTTTTTAGGTTTCCACTAGTGAACACTATTGTGAACTAGGCATTGATCACTGAGCGGAACCTGCAGGAAGCTAGTGGGGTGGGCCAGGGCAGTTCGGCAATAGTTTTTGGTACTATTTCTATAGGTAATTGGAAGAGGTATATGGAATTCTATCACGGTGGCAGTACTAGCCAGAAAAATACTTTAGGTTGCCAGGTCATTTCATAATAGTGTGGTAGAGAGGGGAACAAGAGACCTCAGTGTCCACAAAACCCAGTGGATTGCTGAGCTTGCAGAATGATTGGTCATCTCCAGCATTTTTGTAGGGAGTTTCCACCAGTGGCTAGTGAGAGGGGTTCTTTGTAGACTCTGTGTGCGGGAGCAGAACAAACAGCTTCATACCAGTCGGTCAATTGGAATATGTCAAGGCATACCGGCTACGATGGTAGTTGTAGACATGGTAGTAAAACACCGGGATCTCAGAGGCCCCAGGGCAGGACAGCTCAGGGTAGACATGCTATGTCGCAGGGTCGCGACACTAGGAAAGCATATTCTATGCAACAGACCCAACAAGAGGATGATCCCTGAAATTCTACTATTAGAGGTACTATTCTAGATACTTCTGTTTTATATTCTACAATTTTCATTACGGGTGGAACACATAACTTTATATCTGTACCCATTTTGGAGATCCTTGTGATATGTGTTTTTTCTTCTTCTTCTGATACTATGATGCTAGACCCTCCATTGGGGATTAGAACGGCTGGTGTGCATTAGTGTAAGGAGTTCCCCATTGAGATTTTTGGGTTTCAATTTCTATGGGACCTCTATGTCATAGAGATGAAGAGCTATGATGTCATTCTCTGGATGGACTGGTTGGTTCCCTTTCACGCCTTTGTCTAGTGCTATCATCGTAGGGTGAGTTTCATGTCACTAGAGGGCGGATAGTTTCAATACAAGGGTGAATGGGATGTCCAGGCGAGCCGAGATGGACCAGAGCATCGTGGGCGAGGTTGAGTGACAACCCAGATTGCGAGTTTATTTCTGGATGAATAGGAAGTGTGTAAGATGGATTTACCTCCAGTAGTTGATCGTTTTGAGGATGTCTTCTCGGATGACTTTTATGGTCTACCTCCAGAGTGTGAGGTGGATTTCTCTAATGAGCTTGTGACAGGAGCAGCACCGGTGTCCATTCTTTCTTATCGGATAGCTACACCAGAGTTTCAGGAGCAGAAGCGGTAGTTAGAGGAGTTTCCCGAAAAGGGTTTTTTCCGACACAGTACGGCTCCTTGGGGTTCTCCTGTCCTTTTGCGAAGAAGTCTGATGGTACTCTTAGGCTCTGTGGTGATTATCGGAAACGGAACCGGTTGACAGTCAAGAACCGATGTTTCATTCCAAGGATTGACAATCTTTTTGATCAACTTCAATGAGAAAATGTGTTCTCAAAGATTTACATGAGATCAGGATATCATCAGGTACGTGTTAGACCATCAGACATACTTCATATAGCTTTTCTAAGAAGTTATGGTCTATACGAGTACTTCGTTATGCCGTTTGGACTCACGAATGTGCTATCAGTTTTAATGGCTCTGATGAATCGTGTGTTCCATCATTATCTGGATTCTTTTGTGGTAGACTTTTTGGAAGATATCTTGGTGTACTCTCAAACTCGACACAACCATACCACCCATTTTCAGATCGTTTTTTATACCATGAGAGAGCATCATCTATATGTTGAGCTCTCAAAGTGCCAATTTTGGATAGACTAGATTCACTTATTAGGTCATATTATCTCAGAGGCAGGAGTTGCAGTGGATCCAGAGAAGGTGAGAGCAATAGTTTCTTGGTGGAAACCTAAGAACGTGTCTGAGATATAGAGTTTCTTGGGGATGCCTGTTTACTACAGGTGCATTATACCGGTCTTCTCCCACTTTGCACCGCTGTAGACAGGTTTGACTAAGAAGGGTGTGAAGTTCGTTTGGTCAGAAGATTGTGAGAAAACTTGTCAGTAGATGAAGGGTTGGTTTACATCATCACCAATCCAGATACTTCCAGAGCATGGGAAGAGCTATACAATTTACTGTGATGCCTCAGATATTGGAATGTGAGCAGTATTAATGTAGGGCGACCAAGTAGTTGTGTACGGGTTTTGGAAGGTGAGGCCACATGAGAGGAATTACCCGATACATGATCTCGACTTGGCTACAATTGTTCATGTATTATGCTGTTGGAGACATTATCTCATGGTAGAACATTTTTTGGTGTTCACAAACCACAAAAGTCTCAAATATATCTTTACCCAATGTGACCTCAATTTGAGACAGTGAAGGTGGGTTGAATACCTTCAGTCCTTCATCATTGAGATTTCCTATTCACTTAGTAAGGGTAATGGAGTTTCTGATGCACTGAGTAAGAAGACTCAGATATAGGAAGTTCATGAGGCCAGTGGTGAGTGGTAGCTTATGGATTTGTTCTCTGATATGCATTTGGGGGTGCACTATAGTCAGGGGAAGACCTATCTTTCATCCTTGTTGTGACTTCTACCCTCCTAGAATGAGTGAGGATGAGACAACTATTGGGTTCATAATTCCTAGTTCATTGGTATTCATTGGCAAGTGAGGACCCTACTCCTAGTTGGATGATAGGCGAAGATGAGGTACTGCATATCCATGGAGGAGTGTGGGATGCAGGGGATATACGCGAGGAGATCATGGAGGAGTTTCACGCTTCATCTTGGGCAGTTCATCCCGGGGTTACCAAACTGTACTGTGACTTGAGATGTCAGTATTGGTGGTCGAGTATGAAGAGAGAGGTAGCTAGTTTTGTTACGAGATGTTGCACCTGTCAGCCGGTGAAGGCAGAGCACTAGAGGCCAGCCAGACTATTACTGTAGTTACCCATTACAGAATGGAAATTGGATGATGTCATGATGGATTTCATGACCGGGTTGTCGAGGTCACCACGAGGCAATGATGTCGTGTGGGTTATTGATGACAGACTCACAAAGGTAGCTCACTTTTTTGCTGATTACGGAGACCTTCAGTGTTGACAAGCTCATGAATTTTTTTGTATCTGAGAGGTCGTACGTCTTCATGGGGTCCCTCATTCTATTGATTCAGTTGGGGACGCCTGCTTTATGTCTCATTTCTGGAAGAGTATTCAAAGGGCACTAGGTACACAAGTGATTCTAAGCACATCTTACCACCCTCAGACTGATGGCCAGTCAGAGCGTATGATTCAGGTGCTTGAGTACATGCTACGTGCATGTGACCTAGACTTTGGTGGTTCTTGGAAGAATAACATACCACTTATCTAGTATTCCTACAATAACAGTTTTCAGTCAAATATTTAGATGGAACGTTATAAGGATTTATATGGTAGGCCATGCAGATCACCCTTGTGCTGGTTGGAGGTAGGTGAGGCAGCTTTTCTGGGACCATGCCTTGTGTAGGAGACATCAGAGAAGGTTCACTTGCTTCAAAAGCAGATGGCTATGACAGAGTCACCTCAAAAATCATATTTTGATCGCCGCAAACTACCCTTAGTGTTCGTCGTCGGGGATTATGTTTTCAGGAATGTTTTTCCGAGGTTGGGACACAGGAGGATCCAGAGACATGGTAATATTTCTCTGAGGTATATGAGGCCATTTGAGATTATAGAGAGTGTCAAGCTGGTTGCCAACCAGTTGTAGTTACCATAGTGGTACCGGGCTATGCACGACGTCTTCCAAGTATCTCAGCCGCACCATTATTACTCAGACTTGTCTCATTTCTTTTAGTCCGAGGAGGTTGAGCTTTAGGTCAATGAATACTTTGAGAAGCATTAGATTCATATAGATTATAGAAGCACAATGGTTTTCCGAGGCTGTTCAGTTCCTCTCGTACGAGTGCTATGGTAGCATGGCCGAGTGTAGGGCGAAACCTAGGAGTAGGAGACCGAAGTACGTGCTCAGTTGCTGGCAATGTTCAAAGCTTTATCTTCTCCATCCCTGGAAGGGAAATTTGAGGACAAATTTATTTAAGGGGGATGTTTATAAAAACTCAGTTCTTATTCTTGAGGAATATTTCTCTTCTTTTCCTTTTTTACTTTAGTGTTTTTGATAAAATAATGAAAATTGGGAAAATTTCCAATTTCAGTGAGTACACACCGTTTAATTTTCCCCATTTCATGTACTTTGGCCGTATGGGATCAGTACACAGGGCGGGAAGGCATGTCGGTGATGTTGGGTGTAAAAACCAACTACATGCTGTTTACTAGGTATTTACACGTCGTGTAATCAGTCGGCAGGTGAACAGTAAGGAAGTGGAGGCAGCCGCCAGTGGAGTGACTATACACGCATTGTAATCATGAATACATGTCGTGTACACATGTCAACATATGAATAGTTCCGCAATGGAATGAAGACGCCATATGAAAAGTATAAAAAAGAAAAGTGCACGCCATGTACTAAGATTAAACACTACGTAGTCTGTTCTCTACACTTAAAACGGGCAGTAGCCTCTTCATTTGGTAAAGGAGGTAGAACCGTCATTTGGATCTCGGGAGGATGACCAGAGCATTAGATATCTCCTAGCCACACACTATGAATCAGATTCTTCTGTTTTCAATCTTGTTGGAACCGCAGGGGTAAGAGCTACCTTCTCCTTGTGCCGTTCTTACCAATTCGTTCCCAATGGAAAGTTATATGAGTTTGAATGATTGAACTTTTATCCTAGATCTACATCGTTCATGGTCATTTCGGGATACAAAGTTCATGTATACCAATCAGGGGCGATCGAGGTAGGTGGTCTGGTGTTCATTCCAACTGTTGGGTTGGTTTTTGTATACTATGCTGCAACGAAGCCATGTTTGGGGTGTCATATGGCTTTTTCCTTGCTGAAAATATATCTATAATTGAGTATATAATCTAATGATAAGATTAATCTACTGTTTGGGATCACTACTTGGATCCAGGACCACCTCGGGGATGCATTGCTCTGTTTAGCCGTTTTCCTGGGATACCCGAGGGTATTCCATGATTACTTTGTGCATTAAATATTCTTGAGAGCTAGTTCATATAAATTTCTTGTTTATGTTTTGGTCTCATCCTGGTTCTTTTAGCATGAGGGTAGTGTTCTATTAGCTGAAGGGTAGTGTTTTCTTTTCTTGAGGGTAGTGTTTGGTTAGCCTAAGGGTAGCCTTCGATTATGCCTATGGGTAGTAGTCTCCATGCCTGAGGGTAATATCACGTATTCCTGAGGGAAATGATCTTTATGCCTGATGGAAATCACCTATGGGTATTGGATTCTGTTACATGAGGTCAAGGATAGTATGTCTGAGGACATGACTATTTAGAATATTCACTATAGTGTTTTTCTATGTGGTACCTGCCAAGACAAATCACAATCTTGGAGGTGATAAGTAATAATTATAATGGAAATGAAACTGGTAGTGATTGTTACTTCTGAGTACATACTAGTTTACTATATTTACTTTTTCACACTACTGTTGCACATTTTCAGTGACAGTTTGGCACAAGCCTTTTGTGGATGCCTACTATGATTTATTTCTCACAACCTATTTGGTTCATGTCTTCGGCCCAAACTGACTATATTTTTGTAGGTATCGACAGGGGCAAGGGTACCTATACAGGTACATGATTGTTGGAGAGGAGTAGAAGAGAATGGACCGAGCATAGGCTTGCGTTGCTGATATTCTCCGATTACTCTACTTTGTTTTGTTAAGTTGTCTTTGTACTTTGAGATGTATGGTATGGTATTGTAGTGTATCTGGTTTTGTCAGCTTCCATAGAAATAGTGAAATACTGCATCTTTATATATATTATTGTTGGTTATCTTTTACATAAGTTTTCTGTTTGAGTTGTATATTGTTTACTGCTCCTGCTGTTGTATGTTATTTATCTTTTCCGATGCTCTACATTTCCCCACTGTCAGACCTAGGCCCAAGCTGCTAGTCAGCAGCCGCTAGCGTCTGGGGAAATGCACTTGAGGTCATGTGACCAACTGGGTTTGGGGCACCTATTGAGTGGCTTCCGCATTCGGGACGTTACACTAATTATTATGATTAAAAAAATTATTTAAAATTGATCTCATTTGGATATTTTTTTAATTTAATAGGTTATGTTGATATTTTTTAATGTCCCTGTAACAAACAGTATCAACATGACACTAAAAATATCTTATAAAAATAATATATAATTAAATTATATAAAAATACTAAAATATAATTATAAAAAAAATATATATATAATACAGTCTATAATGTTATATATTTAAATTATTTGGTCCAATTAACCTCACATAACTATAAAATTACAATAATTTAATATTGATATTGTTCTCAACTTAGTAAAAATTAGAATTTCTTAACAAAGGGTAAATCAAAATGATATGGTGTGAAATAAAACTAAAACATCTGTAGAATATATTTTTCAGTGATACAACAATCATATCACATATTATCATAGAATCCATGAAATTTTTTGGGTACATGGATTGACATTAAATTAATTATAAATTAATATTTTGAGAAAATTTCAAAAGTACCCCTCAACTCAATTATATAAGGGAACCTATTCCCTGATTTCATCACATCACATTGAGCATTCAATATCGACAATCCACTAAAAAAATCTTTTCAATTTCATTTTCCACATTATCGAGGTTCTTGACTTCTATAGGGGACAACCATGGTGTCCCTAATAGGTGATCTGAGGGAAGTTCTCTAAAGAAGAGGTACTCGTATTTACCTACTCTGTCAAGATTATTTCATATTCTACTAACTCTTTATGTTTTTTCCCTTTATAAAGTAATAAATCTAGTATCAAATATATGATAATATGTTATTATGATATTGGAACAACAACATAGTACCTTTTATCTATCATATGAACAAAGCATTTATTGTGTGTATATGAGACTTATCGTCTCGACACCGTGGTGTAATTTGTTTTTTATAACCACTTTATTGGGTTTTTTATAATGAAGGAAATAATATATATATATATATATATATTCAATAATATAAAATTATATGGATTCTATATATTAATATTCCATCATTTTTTACCATTTCACCATTAGGGTAATAATACCATCACTCATGCATACATACAACCCACCGTCTATATGACGTGATTTCATTCATTTTACATTTTCGAAATTTATTAATGAATATATATATATATAATTAAAAAAATGACATATATTACCATAATATCATTCTGAAGATGAAATAACTTCTCCCTATGCACGAGAACTGTGACTTATATTAAAACATGAATGAGTTGACACTTGAAAGAAATAAAATAATTAAATATTAACAACAAATAGGACATATGATGATATAAGAGGATCATATATAATATCTGTAATTTTAGTAATTTCTTTTAGAAATAAAAAAATAGAATAAATCATTATACATTAGTTTTATATACATATTAATGATATCAAACCAAAGATAAGAGTTAATTCAATAATCTTATTATTATTAGTGATTGTTTATACATAATTATCTATTTTAGAATAATTATATTCCTTGTTCATGATTCTGAAAAATTATTTCCAAAATATTTTTTCTATTATTATATAATTTCTTAATTCTTTCAATAACATTTGTGATTTTTTACTAAATGGTATGAATTAAACATTTTTTTTCTTCCAAATGGGGTACTTTGTAACTTTTATGAAAAAATATTGAAATGAATATTTTTTAACATATAATACATGAACAAATTTTTACACATTCATGATGAATTAATTAATTGATGTTTCCCCTTCCATGTTACAATTAAATTTTAAAATAAAATGTTATCTTTAAAAATTTCATGAAATCTTAGTAAAAGAAACCATTTTCAATGATGAAAGGATATTTTCCTCAATAATTATTTTTATGTGATATAAAAATATTATTTTATATCCACTATAGAATTATTCGATGGTACTTATTCTATATTTTTGATAATTTTACTGGGTAATATCACTAATCATTAAATGGGTATTTATGTTTATTATGTAATGATATTTATAAAACCCATTTATTTTTAATTGGTTATGTTTTGATGGAATGATGTTTATGAAACCCATTTTATTCCATGTGTTTTTTTATGATGAATGATTTATGTTTTTTTGGGACCTATATGTATAGTTTTCATTATGTGATGTGTGGGACCTCTATATACCTTTAATAAATTGCGTTATGGTTTCTATATCAAGAGATATATTATAATTTAATGTTATGTTAACTAGGTTTAGTATTATAGGGATGGAATGAGGAGTGAACTTAGTTGAGTAAGTGACTCTATACATTATGATGGTATTTTAAATGAGCCTTGAATAGTATAGAAATGATTCTATATGCTTATGTGTGTTCCACAATTCCATGTCTTATGTTATGATCTAAAGGGATATTTTCTATAATTAAATATGAAATTCTATGATTTATTCTATACCACAATAAGATGAAATTTGAAATGCATGATATTATTTTTAAAAGTTATTTTCATGCTCTTATTCCATTATGCTTATGTTATTTCCTTTAATTACACTTATTAAACATCTAATCTCATTCCTTATGATTATATTACAAATTATATTAATAAATGTAATATGTTTGATGTGTCAAGAGGGGCTCTAGTTAGGAATGGATAAGTGGAAGATGGTGTATTTGATTTATGAATCAGTTGTTTATGATTCCATATTTTCGAAGACACTAAACCTATTCATTTCTTGTGTGGTTTTGTTATGTTATGTAAATATTTTTCCACTATTATATGGAATTTCTATGAATGAAAAGTATGGCTGTTAAAGTTGGTATCAAATAATAGAATATATATACTTTGGAAAATTATATAAGAAATAACAGTAAGAACCCTAAGGATAATTCTTATTATATGATATAATCATAGTGTTTCGGTAACAATTTTGAAGAACCTTGGATAGAACCTAAAGTGTCTTAAATATAATTTTTATATGTAATTTACCTTTATTTTTAGTCTTTCTTATTATGACTAGTGTTACTCATGCTATATTTTTCTTTTAGTCAATGTATAGAATCTATGGGAATTGTGTTAAGGTTGATTGTAATTTACAAAAAACTATTGTTTTCCTAAAAAAACCAATGTTATAGGATTTGGAATGAATAATATTATTTATATGGTCATAAAAATTTATTAATATATGAATCATAAATGAATTGAAAATTTATAAAGGTGGGAACAAAATTATGTTGAATCCTCCATGAGGTAGCATACACCATCTTTGTGTGGGTATTCTAAAACACTTTTGGCTGATAAATTGATCAATACTACTGAAAATATTTTTTTTAATTATCCACTATTCCTAACACAAGAATTAATTTTTTATGTTTATCACATTGAAGGTGTTGTAGATTAATGGTGGAACCTCATCATGAATGGAATGCAGTATGATGAAATTGACTATATATAATTGTATGATTTGAAGAACATATATTTCAATTAACACATTATTTATACTCTTAAAAAGAAGATATAGAAGTAGTTCTCTAGACTTTTGTAAATTGATGATGAATATGTTGACACATATGAAGATAATGCTACCATACTTGAAAGTTACTCTTCTAGAATTATAATCCAACATGAGTGTAAGACTGATGGACTGTTTGTTGGTTTAAAACAAAGTCTCTAATGGGAATTATATATAAGGGATTTTAGTATCAATAAGGAAATATTTTTATTCTTCCTCATAGTTGATATGGTTATTGGAGTTACCTATCAATCTTTTGGGTTCAATAAGACATAGGAAATAGAATTTTTGGGGAAATCTAAAAACCACAGTGAAAAGAATATGAGTTTACCATTATGCTCAAAGTGTGAAAAGATGCACAATGGAAACTCTCTTAATGGGACTAGTAAATGATTCAAGTTTTGGAAAAAAGGTTATAAAGAAATTGAATATAGAAGTGAAGGAAAAAATATATCTAATGATGTTAATGGATAAAAATAGTTATATATTGAACCCCCCAAACATAATTGAATCTAGTGAAAAGAAACAAGGTCATTATGCTAACCAATGACCATATATGAGAGTTATCAATGATGATCCGCGTCGAAAACAAATTAATTCCTATAAAAAAGGAAAATCACATGATATCACCACATGCAACGCAGAGTTAAGAAATAATGTTGGGAATGGTACACATACCATCCAATCTAAAGTAGCTACTTTTTATATTTTATTTTTGATAAAACAAACTTATTTATAATTAATATTTTAAGGGTAACAATATATTACCTCAAAAAATAGTTGTTGAGTAAGTTATAAAAACTCTTAATGGAACAAAGACCACCTCAAAAGTTTATAATTCTTCTCTGGTAATTTTTATCATAACATTGTTACTTCAAATCTTGGGACCCTCACTTTAGATGAATTCAATGGGATTATTGGTATGGATTTGATTTCACTATATGAATCTCATATCAATTATTGATGAATGGATGTCATATTTGATTTTATAAATGAATTGATGATCATCCATCAATGAAAATATGAATGTTTACTTCCTGTGGAAAGTACATTCATATTGTGGGTCTTAATTCCTATAAACAATGGTTATCTATCAAGATGGTAGGGGAGAAACTCACACATATGGATACACATATTTTATGGGAGTTTGTTGATATATTTCCTAAATAATTGATAGGTATTACACTAAAATGTGAAGATGAGTTTTCAAAAGAACTAATATTGGGTGTTATGCATGTATCAATGATTCCTTATAGAATGGACCCTATTGAGTTATTGGAATTGAAGAATAAAATACAAGAGAATGTTGATAAGGGATTCATACACCCTATTGAGTAACCTTGGGGTGAACCTATTCTATTTGTTATATAGACCAATGGATTAATGAAACTTCGCCAAAATTATTAAGAACACAACAAGATCAATATCAAGAACAAATATCATATCCCTTATATTGATGTCATATTGGATAAACAATGTGGAGGTCAATACATTTATAAGATTCATATTCATTCTAGAAATCATCAGTTGATGTTAATGAAGGAGGATATACCAATAATTACATTCCATACAATGGATGGACACTATTAATTTATTGTGATGCATTTTGGTCTTAATAATTTCCCAACTATCATCAGGGATTTAATTTATAGAGTTTCTATAAAGTATCTCGATTAGTTTTTATATGTCCTTATAGATAATATTATTTTATACTCAAAGATAAATGAAGAATATGAAGATCACTAGAGGATTTTATTAAAGACCAAGAGGAATGAAAATATTTTTTAAAATTTTACCATGTCTAACTTTTGTCATTAGAAAGATTCATTTTGGGTAACATAATCCCATGAGAGGATATGTCTATGGATCCATCGAGTAATGTGTTTATGGAATGTTGGAAGAGACAAATAAATTTAATTGAGATCAACAATATTATCAATTTGGCTGGATATTGTCAATGGTGTGTAATTGATTTCTCATTATTAAGTACACTACACATCATATTGGACTAGAAAGGTTTAAAGTTATTATAGAGGAAGAATGCGAAGTAAATTTCATAGAACTAAAATTAAGTTTAGTTAGTTTACATGTGGTCCCACTACCCTATAATAATGAATGTATTGTAATATATAGTGATGCAACAATTAAGGGTTTGTGATGTGTTCTCACGAAAAATGATATGGTGACAAAATATTTCTCAATAAAATTTAAAACCCCAGAGAAAAAGTACCAAAATCAAGATTTGGATTTACCAATGGTAATTTTTTAATTAAGGATATATGGGAATAAAATATATTTAGAAAGACATGACATGTATGATATTAATAATAGTATAATGTATATTTAGACACAATAGGATCTGAATATTCAGTAAATAAGATGGTGGGAGTGGGGTTATGATTATGAATTCTCAACACATAAATACATCGGGAAATAGAACATGATGGAATGTTTTTTATTTAAAAGTAACATTCTATCCTATCTATGATGTATACCAAAAAATATCCAATATTTATGGATTTTCAATGGATTGATCTAGATGTATTAAAGGGATGGGATATATATTATTTTTCAAAAATGCATATTCCACTATATATAGAAATGAATATTAAGGAGGCACAAAAGAAAGTTGTAGAGCTGTAAAAGAAGGTGAAACAAGTTCATGTTTTAAATTATGATTGGGACAAAATAATATAGTTCCAGAACTATCTTTGTGTAGTTTACATATTATATTTAAGGATGGAGCTATTGGATTATGGTCAACATTTATCATTCTCTATTCATCATATAACCACCTAGATGTATAGGGACCTAAAAGAATATTGTTTAGGGGAAAGAATGTAGAAAGATATGAGAGAATATGTTTCTCATTGCATGGTTTGTTAGCCTGTTAAGGTTAAGAGACATAATTATATGGGGATGTTACAACCATTACCCATACCTAGATTATAATGGGAAAACATCTACAAGGATTTTCTTTTAGGACTTCCCAAATCATATGAAGTCCATAATCATATATGGGTAATAGTTTATCACCTTATGATTTTCAAATCCTTTATTTATTTAATTGAAGATTTATATATTTCTTATCTTTCTATAATATATATTTATGATGTGTTGAAAATGCATGGAGACCACTTTCTATTATATCTTATCAAAATCTAAGGATTACCTCAATTTTCTATAGAAGTATTTAGTAGGATAGGTATATAGAATTACGTATTATCACTGGGTATCAACATTAGATATATGATAATTTTAAGAGGAATGTAAAACCTTTATAAATCATATTTGTACATTTTTAATGGTTTTAAATGCTTATCGAGATCAACAGAAACCTATGGTATAATTTTTTTTAGAATTAACTTTCACATTCGTATTCAGATATATCCTTATGAATCTATCTATGGTAATAAGAATTGATCTCCAATATGATAATATGTATTTAGGTAAATAAAGCTATTGGAACCTAATATTTTTGAGGAAATGGTAGAGAAGGTTATAACTATTGATCAACACATCCGAGCATCTCAATGTATTCAAATATCTTATGCATAAAAAAAATATCTAGAGTTCAAAGTTGGTGATAATTTATTTTTAGGAATACATCGCCGAAAGAGAATGATCGGATTTTTAAAATAAGGGAATGTTAATCCCTAGGTATATCTATGTTTTTGATATTATACATCATGTTCGGATGGTTTATTATCGATTTGTGCTTCCACCAAATCTCACTCAAATTAACCATGTTTTCATTGTATCTCTCTAGATAAATGAAATACTCTATCCTTGACTTGTACTAAAATAAAATTCAATACCTCTTGAGAAAGATCTATCTTATGATGAAAAATAGATATTCACGATCATAGATAAATTATTTTCCAAAACAAGACCACTCACTTGGTTATTAGTTTATGGTGGAACCACAAATTTGGGAACGATGCATAAAGACCCTTTGGATATTATGAAGTTGACGTATCCACATCTGTGTGTATCCAAGAATTGAAATTTGAGGTAAATTTTTTTTTTATGCGGGGTAGAATTTAACAACAAGATATTTTAAGGAAATATTTCCATTTATATTATTTTAATTCTTTAATATCATGTGTTACACGCATCCATGTGTTTAGAAAAACTGAGATACACTATAAGTATAAAATTATCATTATAAATTATCCATTAAACTAGAAGGAATAAATAATAACAAATAATTTATGAAATAAAATTAAAATTCCAACTCAATTTAATGTATTCGAACGTGTTTTGAAAATAATCACACAATTAGTGTAAAATCACTTTATTCTTAAAAAACATATTTTCATAAAAAATTAGTGTTTTCATGTTTTTATTAATTTTGAGATGTTTTATAAAAATAATTTTGAAAAATAAATTTAATTTTTGAATTAATCATTTCAGAATTATCTTGAAATTATTTTTTTGTGAACATTAAATTTTAATGTAATAGTAAAAATTACAGTTTTTATTGAAAATTGTATATTTTTTAAATTATTACAATATAAAATTAATTAGTTGATTACTTTTAATATTTACCTAGTTCATTTATGTTTAAAATAATATAATAATTTATTTCTTAAAAGAATTTATACACAAATTTATCTATAAATATTTCATGTTTAAATGTGGTTTTTTATAGAAAACTATTTTTTATTTAATTTTACCGGTTTTATATTTAATTAAATTAGGAACCTTCTATATATTGAATTTTGAAAAATTAATGTAAAATATTTATTCAAAATTTCCATATTTTTGGATATTTTCTCTATTATTTATTTATAATATGAATAGTAACCTAGATACAATTTGTTACCATATTAAATGATAAATTTGGTCATTTAAGTCATAATGAAATGATATGTACTGTAAAATTAGCATTACATAAGAAACAATTATGTTGTATGCTTATGATTATACCATTAACACATAAGTATCTATATTACGTTGTTAAATGTACAATTGTAATTGAAAATAACTTATAAAATATTTAAATAAAATAATGTAAAAAAAATATAACTAATTTTGTCTTTAATATATATTATGTGTCCACATGGGAAATATTTCTTTTTATCAATGAATATCAAAAACATTTCTTAACTAAATAAACATATTTGAATTATTTTTTTTCATTTTGGGTCACTTATATGATATTATAATATTTATAATATCTTATTTCATAAAAATTTAAAGACATCACATTAATGTTTTAAATACTATATCATTTTTAATATTTGGTGCCACCAAAAATATATTTGATTAAAAATATTATTATGAAATATATAATCTTTATATTAATTATTATACATTATTATTAATTTTTAGTGATATATATATATATATAATTATTACACAACACTAATGCGGTAATTTTTTATTTATTAAAATATCATAAAAATGTTATTAAAAATATTAAAACAAATAATTGTAGATAATTAATATGATCAATTAATTATATATATATATACATGATCCCTTGTGTATAATTTGTTTTAAAATATAACTTTTTTATCATGGTATTTTCAAACGTCCATGTAATGAATGACAACAAATTAATAATAATGATATTTTATGAAAATAATATTTTATTAAATTATATAAAAATCATTGAACATATTTAAAAATAAAATTTATTTATAATATTGTCTAAAATGTAATAAATTTTTCATTTATGTTCTAACAGATGACACATATGTTATAATTACGACAATTTAATATTGAAAATTTTGCTACCATAGTTATATTTAAAAGAGGTTAACTAAGGGTTAATCAAAACAATATGGTTTAAAATAATACCAAAACATGTCTAAAATATATTGGTTGATGATATTATAAACATCTGTCATATTTTATTGGAATCAATTTCATTTTGGATATATTTTATTTGATATTTTATTTATTATAAATTAATATTTTTATAAAATTTCAAAATTGGTCCTCAGCTCAATTATAAAGGTGAACCTCCTCCCTCACTTCTTCCCATATCATTGGTCTTTCAAGATCATATAATCCATGATAAAATATTATATAAAAATTACTATACACATTATATATTTTCTTTTCTTCTCAAAATACCAACCCTACTATCTCTTAGATGATATATAAATGCACTTTTACTTAGAAGAGGTGATCGTCTTTACCAACTCTTTCAGTATTATTTCATCATCTACATATATTCATGATTTATTTACATTATTATGTAAGAAATACAGTATCACCTATTTGCTGTTATGTTATTATGATTATGTTACCACCAAATTCTACATTTTATCCACCCAATCAAAATTAAACGCATCACGCTTATTTCCAATGGATTTGCGTCTCCACGCTGTGGTGTAATCTATTTTTCATCACCACTTTATATGGATTTGGATAATGATGGAAATAATATATATATATATATATAATTATGAAATTTTATTTGTTCTGAAAATTAATATACCATCCGCTCCCATAATATTTCACAATTAGGGGAATGATACCATCACTCACGTGTATGTACGACCATCCATCTCCACAGTGTGATAACATTAATTTTCCATGTTATCAATTGAAGAACTACTATATAAATATATATAATGAATAAATATGATATATATTACCATAATATCATTTTTTATATTATGGAACTATAATCAATGAAATATAAATAGGATTTATAAGACGAAACATGATACGGTTAAAACCCAAGAGAAGGGTAATAATGAAATATTATTAAAAAAAGTTGAAAAGATGATATAAGAAAATAATATATAATATAATAAATTTTAATATTTTTCTTGGGAAAATAATAAAATTATTTTAATCATTATACTAGATATTACGATAAGTATGAAAAAAATTAAACATAAGGTAAGGTTTAATTGCACAATCTCGTTATTATTTGGGATTGTTTATACTTTGTGACTTTTTTGAGAAAAGTTTGAAACTATTTTTTAACTTATACGGAATGAATATTTTTTTTTATGATTTCATGACACCTTAGGGTCTTGCAAAATAAATTACAAGCATAAAGGGATATTTTTAGAGAAATTTGGCCATTTAAAATTTAAAGTTATTTTAATAAAAAATAATTTTCAAAAATAAACACATATTTTCATCAACAATTAGTTTTATGTGATCTATCCAAATTATATTCTATCTATAATAACATTTATATATTTCAAATATGAATTAGAGAACAAATTTTTTCAAGGATAATATCATGATTATTTATATAGATTTTTTATGTTTATTATAGAATTATATTTATAAAACCCAATTATTTTAAATGGGATTTTTTATACTGGAATGATTTTTATGAGAAGCATTTCATTCCATAGGTTCTAATATAATCGATGAATTATTTTTCTATGGAATATATATGTATTAATTTCATTATGTGATAGGTTAGAACTCAATATCCCCCTAATGAATTGGGTAATGATTTATATAACAAAATATAGACTAGACTAAGAAAATAAGTAAACTATTTCAATATTAATGTGTAGGAACAAGTAGAGAACTTGGTTCAGTAAAATACTTTTTCACCAACGATGGTATTGGAAATCATCATTGAAAAATAATAAAATGATATATTATTATTATTTATTTTATAGAATGACATTTATTATGTTATTCTCCAATGGGATATGTTATTTGATTCTTTTTTAACTATTTATTCAATGACACAAAATCATGACCTTTGTTATGCATCATATATTTTTTAAAATTTATTCTCATGTTCTTATTCAATTGTGCTTATGTTATTTTCCTTTACCATCATAACTAATAATCGAAGTTCATCAATTTTTTCTGTTTCTTTTATTTATGTTATAAAGAAAAGTATTATGTAGGATCTTTCAATATAGTTTCATGTTATGAACTGTTAAGTGATAGATGGTGCAAATGATTCAGGAATCAGTTGTTTATATTTTTATGATTCCAAGGACTCTTAATTTATACAGTTCTGACATGGTTCTATTATGTAATGTATTGAATATTATTATATTTATATGTAATATATATGTATGAAATTTATTCTCAGGTATAATATAAATCAAATAAATGGGTGATATAAAAAACTTGTAAGGGGGGTATATTACATAAGGACTTATAGACATAATTCAATAGTTGATGGTTGATTACAATCTGAATCACCATATCACATTCAGGATATTAAATTTATATTCATGAAGGAATCATTTTAAAATTGAATGGATTATGACATATTCATAGTAATGAATAATCATAACATAGATGTCAAATACAAATCATAGTTGCAAATAATGATAGTATCATGCTAATGTGTAACATATGTGCATAAATAAAAACATGATAATTATTTAAAAATATAGAATCATGTACATGAATAATAAAAATAATCACATAACCTAATTCATTATTGGATTATATAATTATGGTTCCACCATATATAACATAAAATGTTCATAATAACATATGACATGTGTGATGGAAATATAATATTATCATTGTCATGAATTAAAACCATGGAATGGAATGGGTTGCATAATTAGTTTATAAATAAAAAAATAATTAATGAGCTTTAGGGTTCCAAAATGATTAATGGAGATAATATTTTTCATATAACATAATATTTCATGGGTGTAGAAGTGAAAAATAAGGAGAAGTCAATGTGTTGTTTTGGAAATTAATTCCTCTTTTATAAAATAGTTGTATATGGATTTGATAAAATTTCCACAGTTTAGTAACATGTGTATCCCCACAACAAAAATGGACACAATAATGAATGAAAAGTTTAAGGATATAGATTGAAAATCCATATTGAAAATATTTTGAAAAGTGTGGATAACACAAAAAGAATGAGTTGGGTATGATAATCCCCTAACCTTATATATCGTTATGTTTCATCTCATTTACACAACCCTCTTGTTATTGTTTCGTACATTATACAAAAAAAACTAAATGAATATTTGGATTTGGATACCAATTTTTCATTATTAATTGATAAATGTAAACTATAGACCATGATAAGAAATGATAGAATGTGGTACCAAAAAATAAATTGGTAAATCATTGATCATGATTATAAATGAAATAAAGTGGTACCCAATGAAATCTCCCCACCACATTTACATATTTTCTTTTAATATGTTCAACAGATAAATCATCCCAAATGGAGATTAATTGTCTAGTATTGATGACTCAATCAACTACCATCTATATCCCATGAAATCCTTTTGATGTATTTTTAGAATAGTGAATGAATCCATGCTAATGTTCTACCATTTCATTGTGTATTTTAAAAATGAATAACTAATTCACATGGGAGTTTATTACTCTTCCTTAACTTTATGACATAAAAAACAATTTTAGTTGAACTCACCACTATCCTTTTTCATCATTTCCAACTATAAGTGCTATCTAATATCACAAAACATCTCAATAGTTCAAGGATGGATGACGAATGATATTTTATGAACATTATACAAGAGAACATTATTTATCTCAGAAAATTAGGGATTATAAAGTATAGTTCCAAATAGAAATACTACCATTTTAACTTATATATAATTCATGAAGATTCTATTCCTTTAATTTTACAAAATTATTTTTAGGATCCAAATATTCCATTTACACCCCTTTGATCTTATCATGGAGAGATAGTTGGGAATTCATTTGGGAATGGTAGGATATATTCTCTTATATTCGGATTTTGCAATATATTTTTTTCATATCCATCCAGATAGGTACTTTCTCAATCCACATGACAAATAATATAGTGGGTTGTTTTTTAAAAGATAACTAGTTACCATATTCCCCATTCCGAGGTGGTAGTGAGTAAATAAATCGTAGTCCTTGATTTGTTCTAACCATCACAATTGATTAATGTTTAGATCATTCTATGAGAATATATACACTATATACTTATTATTTATACATATGTAACAATTTATAATATAAAGATAGTCTTACAAAACATTTAAAGGAATGATCATGTCTTCTAACTCTATATTATGTATTGGGTAGAGTTTATCATGGATATTCAATTGTCTTGATACATATACCATCAAATTTTAATTCAATTTGAAAACACAATGAAATCCATTCATTAAAGAATTAATGTACAGTAGGAACCATTCCCCCCCAAGATGGTAGTATAAATATAAGAATAGTTATTTTCCACTTTTTTATCCTTAAATATTCCACCACATTCTTTCATCCAAAAAATAATTACCCCTTTTTAGGATAACATATATTGGTTTCAAGATAATTATAATAAATTTGTAAAAATTAACAGCAATACCTTACTAATCCAAGTGAACTATCAGATTCTATGAAATGTGTGTGTCTAGGATATTCATTAATTTACCTTTTTACTATTATATAGAAATTCCCCCACTTGTGATTAATTCCGACATGAGTGTGACTTGGTACATCTAGAAGATTCATTTACTAAACAACTCATGAAAATTATGCTTTCATAACGCATCCAGATGAATCCTAATATTCTCTTCACATGTCTCTATTATCTTGTAGTATATAATAATTTCATAAATAAATAAAACCAAAAAATTGTTAGAATAGTATCTTGTGATTTTGTATGTATAATCTATGAATATTGTAAGCAATTTAATAAGACTAAAGGGAATAACTATGAAATCATTGTGTCTATATATTGTACAAAAGGTAGTGTTATAAATATATTCATTGACCACCTTTAGTTGATGACATAAAGAAACATAATCCTTCTAGAGGTACAAAAATCCAAGAAGATGATCGAAAAAATAAATCCCTAAAATTTACTTGTTCATGATGGTAGTCTAATTGAGTACCTAAAAATTTATTCAAAACCACATTAATATGTCCTTTTTCATGACAAATAGAATATGTTGTCCCCAAGGTGATGAATTAGTTAATATAAACCATTTTTTCAAATATTATTTTAGTTACATTATTAACCACACATTTTATGTCAAGTAAATCATATTGAGGATTTTGGAGATATGTGAGGATTTTGGTATGGGTTCTATTGATAAATAAACCTCCAGATATTGTGTATGGTGGGGAAAATCAGTAGTAAATAAATTTTTGTATACCATTATAATAGTAATTTCCTCTATTTCGTTATTTTACATTGACAAAACCATTTCAGAATGATGTGTTTCTTCCCTAAGTATAAATACTAAAACAATTTAGGAATTATTGAAAATCGATTCAGGATATTAATTGAATTTTTAAAGGGGTATTATATTGTTCAAAATATATATATAGATTTATATTTCCTAAAATTTATTGAGAGATTTATGTAATTGGAAACAATTAATTCCTAGTATAGCATAAAATTACACTAAGGGATGGATTTTGAGAATCACTAAAAGAATATTCTCTTAAATTCTAACATGATAATAGTCCAACAATTGGATTTTAATGATCAGAAAAATAGGTTTTTCAATATATATCATTAAATCTAAGTATTGGGGATGTAATTCAAAAGTTATATAATTCTTATAGGATATAAAAAATAAATTGCACGAAAATGAAAAATAGTTTTCATTAATGAGTAAATAGAATGTGTATATTTATCATGATCATTTTCCCTCTATAACTCACCAGTGGTAGTGGAATAAGATTTACTTATCTATATTGGATTTTGTGGCTGTTGATTTAGATTACCCTCAATGGTCCATGATTTAGTGTTGTAGTTTGTGTATTACCCTTTATTCATGTAGTTGAAGAGTTAATCTAAAGATTGTGTATTTGGAGGGTCCTTCCTTTCATCCATCATGTTGTTTCATTTCTTCATATATCATTGAAATTCTCGATCTTAGTGTCATTTTCTACATAATATAATGAACTTAATTTTCCCTTTGAAGTAATTACCAAGATTCTTCTTCCCATACAATTGAGATATTGAGGGTTGTATCTTATTTCCCACATTTTTATTAGATCTATCATCTTGAATGAATGTTTTTACCTTCTATTTTTATAACCATGAGACCATTATCTTATCTCCATCTCTAATTTGAAGGAACATAAAAACGCCTCTTTTTAATTCCCAATGTTTTATACAACCATATAGATTCATAATTTTGGTTTTAAACCACTTAAATACAAACACACACACACAGATATATATATATATATAGATATATATTTTTTTTCATTATTGATAACAAAACATGTGGCATATATTGAAATTCTTGTGCAATTCTCATTATAATCCATATAAATTCCACTCTCATTTGACTTAATCTCCAAGAATTCAGTCGAATCATTTTTTCGATGAGTATGAGGGAAATATTTTCTTATAAATATCTTCTTAATTTTCCCAAACCATTTATTTCATTTGATATTTCAAAATATAATTATTCATTAATTCCCAACATTTCTCAGCTTCTCTAGCTAAATGATATATGGACATCAAAAAAGTATCCTTCATAGAAATATATAGCATAGAAAATATAATTAATATTATGTTAAATCACTATTCGATTGGAAATGGATCATATGATTTGATAATATTTAGTGGTCATATCCACATAAAAGACAAGATATCTACTTTTAATTTATTAATTAAAGGTGGAATTTCAATATTGTAAAAGTAATTTTCAAAAGACCTATATATCTAGGTAAGCATTATCATAGAGGTTTGAACACCACCAATAACTCTATTGGGAATTTCATTTGGAAAATTTTTTCATTGTCCCAAATATATTTTCTTGTTCTTATTTCTTTTAATTATCACGATTATCTAAAATATAAAATCTGTGAACAAAAAATATTTCAATAAGTCATGAATATATAATTTATTATCCTAAAAATTTAATTTTCAATTTATATAATGTGGAATCCCTAATTTGATCATACAATTCAGATCAAATGATTCTTTTCGAAATAGGTAAATTAATCTTTTAAAAGACTATTATAAATAATTACATTATCTATATATATCATTCATAATAGTTTTATATATCTTATGATTAACTGAAATATATCACCGAACATTGTTAAACTATGTGTAGAAGAAATCCTATTTATTGGTCATCATTTCTAATTTGAGTTAATAACCAAAAATTATTTTTAGGGTTATTAAATCTTGGTGCATTTATGCCGAAACCACATCTATATGTATTATTTATAAATGGATTTCATTACTCAGAAACCCAAAACACTTATAAATAATTTAAACATCACAAAATTTACTACAAAACTAAAATGTATCCCTTGGGTTATCATAGACAATTTTTTAGTCCTAATTACCAAATTATCTAAAACAAGCTCTAATACCAATAGTACCAAACCAAATGTTTCTTATTTTATAATGAAATAATTTTAACAATATATAAATTATTTATAATGCATCATATAATATAAATTTTTAGTATCATTTGAAAATTAGGAATATACATCACTTATTCATAATAAAATTTAAACGTTATATAAATACATATTCATTATCCTCCTAAAATATATCATGTTATCCGTATTAAATGTATTAACCTAAGGATATATATAAATTAAAGGGGTAATCTAAAATCCTAGTAAGGGGAGGAATTTCATTTAATGAATAAGAGACATCAATCAATTGTACATAAGTGAGATTAACCATGAAAATAAATTCATAATAATGCTTTCATCTTCATAAGTAGAAAAAAATAATTTATAAGATGATTGTAATAGATAATATACATAATAATGAATAATAATAGCATATTGGTCAAAACGAACACATTTTTTTGAATCGATCTAGAATTATGTTCACAAATATCAATTTTTCATAAATCGTAACATAGTAATTGTGAAAAAAATTATAATCATGATCATGCATAATTAACATGATCTCATGAGATATATCACATTGCCTAATGTATTGGTGAGAAATATAATTCTTATCACAACATTTACATCATTAAATATTTAAAATCAAGCCTTCCACATAGAACGAAGTCATATAACATTTATCCTCATGGAATAAACTAATCAAATGGAATAGGTTTTTTAATTTATTATAAAATGTAATTTAATGAATAACCATTGGGTTTCAAAATTGAATAAGAGGAATTATATTTGGGAGTAAACCGTTATCATTATTGAGTATAGAATAATCAATTCTAGATGTTTTGATGTTAGATATTTGGAATTAATGATACTTTGAAAATTCATTATATATATCTTGTAATACTATTAAATGGGGTAGAATCATATATATCAAATGAAATAAAAGGGAATATATAGTAAGATGAAATTTTAATGGAAAAAGTAAAATCAATAAAAAAATAATGTCTAAAGATCAGATCACCAAAAAAAGAGTTATGTTTTGGAACCCCCTTACTATAAATATTATTATGTTTCATCTCATTTACACCTAATTATTCTCTGTGTTTATTCTTCTACATAAGAAATAATACCTTGATATATTGAAGTTGTTTATTATATGCCGTACCTATGGAATTTAAGGGGATGTTTATTTGTCACTGGATTTGGTAACTGGCGTAGAATTATTTTTCCAAGGTGAGGGAGAGGGGGTTTTATAGTTTCCTAGAGGGGTTTTTTGAATTATAATAATGAATAAATTATAATATCAAATTTAATCATATCAATAATAATATTTTTGATATTATATATTATACATGAATTAAAATAATAAGATTTTATGACATTAAAAACATTTAATTGGAATATATTAGTTCAATCAGAATCATAAGAGAAAAATATTAATAAATTAATATTTAAATAGACACTTCAGACTTATGTACTTTGGAAATTACATTTTTTAATTGAAATTTTTTATTTGTTTTTAATAAAAAATTAATATTTATAAATTTATTTTTGATCATGATAACTAATTTAATGTATGAAGTCTTTATTACATTATTATTTTATCCGAAAACATGTTGTATTTAAAAAAATGTATTTCATTCTTTTGAATTAACAATTAATGTTTCCCAAAAAATTATTACAATTTACCTTTAGAAAATTGTAAGGAATTGATTCTAAAAATGATATTAATTTTATCAAAAAAATTCTATCATGGATATTTTTAATTATTAATATAAAAATTAGAAATTTCATTAAATAAAATAAAATAATGTTTCTGAAAAATGATCTTATAATTTCATGGAATCTTTAATAATTAGATTTTTAATGTAATTAGTATATGAATATTTTCTTAAAATATAGATGATTATTATTATTTATATTTCATTTTATTATTCCAAGGTAAAATTAATATTCCCATGGATAGGTTATTATTCCAAAACAATCAGGATATTATTCCAAATGGTATAGTTTCTATTCAATTGACCACATTACTATTTCAATGGTCATATCACCTCCTTTAAATACATCTTCATTCTTACATTCACCATTTTTCTTGATTTCACCAAAATTTCTATATTTTTATTTTCATAAATTATGATTGATTTAAAAATATTTTGTGTATTTCTTATTGTGTTGTTCATGGGAGAGATAATTATAGAATTTTGGAAGAATATTAATTATAAAATTCTATATTTTATATACTAAAATTTTATAATTATAATATTATTTATTTTTATAGGCGTCGTTGTAGAATAATTTTATGATCTCCATTAATTAAATTTTTTTTTGTTTTTCATTTTATTTCTGATGTAAAATACTTTATAATATAATATAATATATATTTATTCCTGAAATGAATGTTTTTTTATAAATTTAAGGTTGTTATATCCTAACAGAATAGGAATAATGTTTAAAAATTTAGTCTATCTATCAATAAAAACCAAATCCATATTATAACCTCAAGACGGATTTAGTTGTATCACATTCAAATACATGGATCTGTTCCCACATATTAATTTAGGCATTAGAAAATGATGATAAAATGTCTTTTATAGTTATTTTGGAGGTATAAACTACTAATAAGTGTAATATTTCATGGTAAAATAATAAATATCATTATTCATTAAATTCACCAAATAATATTCTAAAATGGCTCTATATATCTAAGTTGGGTCGGGGTGAATAGAAAATAATGTTATATGTTATTTACTCAATAATTCTTCTTTGGGTTAAAATAAAATTCTCAGTATGAATATCACATCAAAGGAAATCAACGGTTCATTCTCATTACTTATATACTTGTATATTTGTATTCGATTGTAGGGAATTGAAGGAGTGAGTAAATAAATTGACTGAGTTCTAATAAAAATTTTCATCAATATTGAGAAGTCAATGATGAAAAAAAATTTCCACTATGATGAGAAATGATGGTTTACCATTGATTAGGATCATAATTGGAACTGAGGTTCAAGAATTACAATTCTCATAAAAAGTTGAAATCACGATATGAGAAAAGTGATATAGAAATGTATTGTTTATAAAGATAAATTTTTTTTATTATTTTTCAGAGGAGTAAAGAATTTTCCTTAACAAAATTTTAAATATTTCCAACCAAATAAAAATTGTAAGTTTCCTGAGGAATGTCTTACATGAAATAAGAGTTATGAAAAACATTTAACACCTTGATTATGCACAGTTGTTTTCTAAACTAATCATTCCCATGTATATATCGGCATGTATAAATTTCGGGTATTTTTTAATAAATTTCTTTTATGATATTTTAATCATGATAAAATTTTTAATGTTTTTTAGATAATGGAATATTTAATAAGATGGCCCCTTTAAAATTTGTTATCAATAATGGAGAGATGTAAATTTGGGACAACAATAATATTTTAAAAAAAATATTGGTAGAAATAGCTGAGTACATATATTGATGATGAATATGTTTTATTGTTTTGTGTGTAATAAAAAACACAAAGTGGGATATTTTTTGGTAAAGGTCTGTTTTTTATTTTGTTTTCAATATATGAGAATTTCCAAGGATTAAATTATGTTTGTGAAATTTTGAGAATGTTTGTCATAAAATAATGTTCCTTAAGAATGTTTTATAAAAAAATTTCTTGAAAATGTTACTTAAGGTTGTCGTAAGAACATTACATATGATGTATTATAAGAAATATCCTTAAAAAATTTGATGATTCTATTCCATTCATCAATGTTATTAAAATCATGTTTTTTTCAAAATATATGTATAGTTATTATGCATTTCTTAAAATGAAAAATGTCCTGTGTGGATTAATGAAGTATTGATTGAGTTTTTATAAGAATTCCTTTTAAAATAATTATATAATGTCATCAGATAAAACTAATTACAAAAAAAATAATTGGATAAACCATATCAGATGGAGTTTTTGGAGATGATGATAGTAAATGGTGTCAAATGTGGGTTGATGAAGAATGTTCATTTTATAGGGAATCAAAAAAACTATTTGAATAATGTACCATAATTTCAAAAAGTTGGATAAAAACATCACAAGGAGAATTATAAAGGAATATTTATTGGATACTGACATTACTATGTTTGGATTTTGTTAAATAATATATAAAAGGGGATAAACTCTTATCATATGAACGCATGATATAAAAATTTCCAATTTTAGAAGTATAGATGTTGATCTATGATGTAATATCCTTACCAATATTGAGTTGTAATGTTATAATATAGAATAATTAGAAAGAGATGTTGGAGAAGTTCAAGGAATTTGGATTCCATAGCTAAAGAAAATGATTTGAGTTATAGTGGATTTATGGAATTAATGTCATTAAATGTTGCTAAAATTTAGCCAACCATGTTCCATGACTAATTTTTTTTATTAAAATATATTTTTATGATGTTTTCAAATAATATAATTATTCTTATAGAAAAAACTGAAGTTATATTATGTGAATGAGATATACAAACTAAACAGATGAAAAAATGAAAATCCGTCATACAAACTATCATCAGATGAAACCCCAATTCAAATTCATCCTTCATATGTACAATTTTGTTAAATATATTTTTATTAATGTTTGAGGTGAGGAAGAATGATTGTGAAATGTATTTTAGGTGAAAAAATTGAATATTTGATGTTTTTATATGAGAAAAAATGTTTCTAAAAGATTCATTAGATTAATTTATGTAGGATGGTTACTTGGGATCATTACATAAATATTAGAAAATACAGTAATGAATGATGATGTTGTGTTGTTCACCAATGTTAAATATAATTCCGTGTTAATGTATGTTTTCTGAGGTTCCTCAATATCATTTTAAAATAATTTTGATAAAGTTCGCAGATACTGGAGAATAAAAAGATTCAACATGAATATTCATGAACTATTGGTAATCATACAGTGAATTATGATTTATTGGGAGATAATAAATTATAGTTTCATTAAGAATGAATGTGAAAAAAAACCTCTTTTCTACTATGAGGCCACCTATATTAAAGTAGTGCAATGTACAACCATACATATCACTATTCACACGCAAATAAATATGATGCTCTATGATTTTTTGAATTATTGATATTATAATCATGTTTACCACCAGGTTGAAGTAGAACTACAAGAAAACATTCCATCGATTATAGAATAAGAGTATAGTGACTGATTGATTTTTTACTTCGTCTAAACAAGAATAACATCCGACATGACTTCATTAATTAAGGTGAACTAAAGAAAAGTGAGGGGAATCATTTTATGGCTCATCATATAGTGAACATTTGATAGAGAATACAAAATATCTTCATAAGAATAAATTTTAATAAGGTTATTTTTTCTGAAATTATTCTAAAATGATTTAAAGTAGATAATTTAAGTCTTAAAAGATCATGAAAATGTTTCAAGGAAAATTGACTCCTCAAAGGTTTTTTGAAGACCATGAATAATGTGTGTGAGAAAATATGATACATCATTCTTTTTTATATAGAGAAGTAATTTGTACAATGGATTATATTATTACATGGAAATATCATTCAGTTAGGGGTATAACCATCTTTTGAAATTGATTGTTGGTTAAGATGTATAAATTACTATGACATTAGTGGACATAGTTAGGGTAATATTGGGTTTAAAAACTATTTTAGAGTGGATGATTACTAGTGGTAGAACCAAGTTGGGGCAGAGGATGATTATAATGATGTGGAACAAATTTTTTTCAGGTTTCATTATAATCCCCATGGAATTTAGAAAATTATTCTGTGTTGGGGGATAATAAACATGGAGAGGTATAGAAATTTTTATCATATATATTAAATATAATGATCCTTTTTATCTTTGTAGTACATGAATACAAAATATAATTTTTGTTTTATTTTCTAGTGGATCATAACTATAATAAAATTTCAGAGGATAAGAAAATTTCATTCCAAAAGATGAGATTTTTTATAGATAATGTGATCACTGACCACCCCCACCCCACTCAGTTATACATTATTTAATCCGAGGTAACTTCATATATTTCATACTATTAGAAAAGATAAAATGTTATAAAAAATTATTAATCCATTTTAAATCATTAAAATAGGGTGTAGGGTGTATGATCAATAAACAAGAATCTACCAATTTATATAACCAAAAATTTCATATATATTAAACATAAAATGTTAAAATAATAAGTTATCAGTACTTATAAAAGTAATCCTACAATAAAATAATGAAATAAAAAAAATTCAAAAATCCAAATATTACATAAAAAAATTAAATTGAGTTACAATATTAAATAAAATAAAATTTTAAGCACTATATGATGAAATAAGTAAATAATATTGAAAATCACATGAATTTTGATACCATATTATAGAATTTTCTATATTTATAGATATTTGATTCTATTTAAAATAATTTTATTAATTTTTAGACATTATTTTAATCATAAAATATAAAAAATTTGATAAAAAAGTTATGTTCTTCAATGGACATTTGAAAATATAAAATAATTAATGATTCAAAGAAAAAAAATCGTTTTATACCATTAGAGTTTAAATGTTATGGTGATGAATAAAAAAATATAAAAATATAAAAAATGGAAATATAAAATTTTAATATCAACATGATAAATAAAAGTTATTTTTAGGATGATATTGTTAATGGGGGAGATTTTTTTTGTATGGAATGAAAAAAATTCTCTGTTCTCATCAAAAATATACTCTTAATAAGAAATTCATTAATTTAATGGGGCTTTAAGGATATATATTCTTTGATGTATTATGATTATCCATTTTAGTGATAGTTTAAATGATATAATTTGATATACAATAATTTATTTTTAACTAGAAAAATCCATATATATTCCACTTCATCTTCATTATCCATATGATTTATAATTTTTGATTTATTATGATCAATAGTTTTTTCAAGATAAATTCTAATTTAAAATACTATTGTTATAGACAGTGTAATTTTATAATTATAAAATTAATGTTGAATATTTTTTATTGTCTCCATTTCATTCCCATATTTTATTGGTTTTTATAATAACAGCAACAAAACATTCATTGTTGGTCAAAGAATTTGTTTCAGTATTTTAGATTTAGTATTTCATAATATTTATTTTAAAATGATGCAATAGTGATGAAATTATTATGGAGTTTTTTCTATTATAAATATATTAGGATTATATTAATTTTATCAATTTATTTTGAATTCAAATTTAGTTGTTTCGATAATTAAAACATTTACTGAAGTTGTAATAATTTGTTCAATGGACTTTTTAGTTTTTAGTTTAAAGTCACCTCTGAATTATAATGATAAATCAAGATAAATTTCATGGATTCACATGTTTCATATTACATTATATAAATAAAATATTTATATAAAATCCATCAATTTTTTTGGAAATTAAGAGTATTTTTGGGGTACTCAAAAAATCACTGAATTTACTATAATAAATTAGCAACACTACTATTTAGAGATTTGGAAAGAGGTTTATTAATATCTTACTTCAATTGATACATAAATTTTATTAACTTGTTAACAAATGTAATTGAAACAAAATAATATTATGTTTGTTTTTTTATGTTACAAAGAAGTAAAAAATTTCATTTGGTTTCTCAATAAATTATTCGATGTTAAAAAATTCTATTACTGAACTGTAGTTTTTCTTTGAGATTTATAGCTTCGATTATTCAAAGATACATAGATATGCAGATTATTTTTTTCTCTTCATGATATGTTTGAAAGAGCATTAGATTAATTAAAAATAGGTCTCATAGTCCCATGACTGAATATGATGTTAACAACATCCGAAAAAGTGTTAAATATTTTAAAAATAAGATGTCCAAATTCAACACCAATGTTGGTTTAAAAGTTTTTCTCATATACCCTATATTAGAATCTAATGATACGTATGTCACCTTTATTTTGTACATATTGTTATGAAACAATTATGGTTATATAACCATATATTTGGTGAATATTATGTTATATATGTTAGAAGATAACCCCATATGGATCGATCTGCAAATACCCCATGCTTTCCTCCATAACCAAGGGCCTGTAGAAAAGGATTAAAAGGCATAACTAGAATTAAATGCCTTTGAATATTTTACATTTAATTTCACATGTAACCACATAAATAAATATTTTTCATTGGATAATATAAGAAATTAATGAAACAACAAAAAAATTAACCGTACATGAAAAACCTCTAGGTTGTACAGCAGTAAGATATTTCAAACTAAAGTGAAATTAAAAAAATTAAAGGCCAAACTCGATAGATGACCCAACCTAAAAAACTGGAAAAGTAAAATGTTGAGAGAATCATGCTCCTAATCTGTAGGATCTAACCACTTTAGAAGGAGTAATACATCATGTATCCAAGTGATCTTTGAACTATATTTCATTTGTATAGGACACGACTCTTACGGGAAAAGGCTATTCATGGGTGAGTATATAAATAACCAATAGGAAACCCCTGAATGATGAAGGTGGCACAGTATGGAACATGATAAGGATAGATTAATAGCTCCAAACAATGAAATAAATTAATTGAATGGAACAAAATAGATATATATATATAATAAAAACCAAAAACACCAAATGAGAGGAAGGGGATCTCTATCTTACATAATATCCCATGAAAAGGGAGCCTAAATTTTCATAATTCCATCATTTATTCCCAACAACTCATCTATCTATCCATAATAATAACTGTATAGAGGGCCCACACATCGAAACTATGACACACAATCATGGGGGAACTATCTCCTATTATTGGATCATCACCCTAGTCTGTCATGTGGGGGGATGCACTAAGTGTCAGGATGAAACACACCCTATCCAATATGTGGTACCACATGACTGATAGGGGACCTTCCCATAAGGTCATAAGCAGTAATAATCAGTAGGTAGAATAAATTCACCCTATTGCATCAGGTGGTAACACTCAGTAGACAGAGGACTTGTTCCCTAATACATCATCTGGTAACAATCCCAATATAGAGGACCCTCATAATAATTCTATATGGTGTACCACTATGATTAATGAAGAGGAATTCCCTAGTGTGTTTTAGGGTACCACTCCAGTAGATAGAGGATGTGTGCACTGATTCATCAGGGGTACCACATAGTTGATAAATGACTCACACCCTAATCCATCTTAGGGTACCACTCAATAAATAGATAGTGGACCCACACCCTATTCCACTTTGGGTGGGGGTACAACTATAATGATCTCCCCAATTACATACATTATCAATCATTTCCTATTTAAATTTCATTCCTGGATAATCTCACATCATATCTCAAAATACACTATAGAGGAAACTGTCACATTCTATGTGAAAAAACAAAAAGGATGTCCTACTAATATGCCAAAAATACAAGTCAAAAAAAGAGATATGAGAGATTGAATGTTCTAAAAATGGAATACAGGGTACATAGGGTGTGGTGTTAGATTGATTCCATGTCATGTCGCTACCGGTACATGGATCACTAACCATGTATTTTTACATAAAATATAGGTGGACTGCAGTATGTGCCTTATTCTCTTAGGGTCTTTTCCCAAACTTATATCCTTGTCCATGACAGTCTTATCAATACACAGTGTGTTCTGAAACACATGGACCTTCCCATTTTTTAATTTTCTTGGATTGTCGACCTGGGATGTTATAGACAACATGGGGCCCATCCACTTTTCATGTCATACGTAAAATTATAAAATCACCAGTGTCACTTCCTTACACTAAACATCATGTCTTATTCAAACTACATAGTATGTTGTTAGGTTTTTTTCATAATTTTTGGATCTACAATATATTTTCAAATCCATCCTCTCTAACTCGATCCATGCTCGATTCTTTCCTGAAATCAAAGGGGAAGCCATTGACCACTATTGTTGGACATAATTTTGATGGAAAATGGATTTCCAATTCTCATGTGGATTTACAGTATGACCCGTGTTCGTGTCACACATTCATCATATATGATGTGGATTGCAGTTCAAAAAATTGATCATATAAACCCCAAAAATCCTCCCATATATTTGATCACTAGTGCTTTACTTGCGAAAAACATCTTTATGAGTAAGGGGGTCTGATGAAACTCATTCATGACCATAATGGACGATCTATGACCCCATGTGGTAATAGATAAGAGCATAAATAATATGTGGGGACATGGAAAAATTAAGGTTTAATAATAGATTCCAATTTTTTTTTGAAAATGAAAAAAAAATTATGAATTGGATGAAAAACAATGTGAAACATATAAATATTCAATAATCAATTTAAAATTTGTATGTGGGATCTTGAAAATGGTTCCAAATTAATGAAGAAAAATGAATCAAGAAAGATCATGCCCAATAATTTAATAAATATGGGAATAATCAAAAAATTGATGAGTCATACATGATTTGTAACATTTTTTGATGAATAACATGTTCAATAATATATAAAATACGTTGTTCCATTAATAGAACCATGATATACCTAGCTCTAGATTTGTGTCGTCATCTGATTTAGATTCTCCAATGAGAGAGTGGAAGAATTCTTCTCAATGAACCCAAGGATATGAGGACAACCAAGGATATCCTACCATAATATAGTATTCAATGAGGAAATTAGTTTTAGATAATTTAATTAAATAAATTAATTTTATCATTTATATTTCTGAAATTCACCCGCCAATGGACTCTATATCTGAATTCCAGAATCCAACCCTTATTAGTCTGTGCCAAGGGTAAAACTAATGTTCCAAATTAAAAAGTGGCCCCATATATTTGATTTGAGATTCTATTTAATATTTATCCCATTTTTATTAATGAATCAAGTGTGTGTGATTGAAAATATATTTAATATTCTTATAAATTATTTCAAAGAACATCGGTCCTCAGAATCTCAAATTGTCTCACTATATTGATCAATAAATATATCAATAAAATTTTCAATGGATTAAATGAAAAAAAACATCTCTATATCATTCTATAATTCTGTCATGAACCAGCCCGGGTACCCTGGTAACCCGATAACCGAGCCAGCCCTAACATAGCCTGAAGGGCATTCTTGATCCCCACGGGTCTGTGACTAGCACCTAGAATCACACAACATGCATGTGGGAATGATTTTTCCACCAACAACGTGGAAGAAAAGAAAGAAGACATTATGCAAACAAAAATAAACTCCACTGGAAGTAATGTACCAGAAAACAAAGAGGCATAAAAATCCAAAATTACTACAACCCAAGTACTAAAAATGGAGAAATAGCCCCAATGTCTCTAAGGACACATCTCACCAAGACCAATGACGAACATCCGGATTCACCTCTAAGAGATACCTTCGCTTTGCTCGATCTTGGAAGAAGAAAGTCTACAAACACCCAAAGGAAAATGTAGGGTGTGAGCCTAAGCCCAGTAGGATACCACCAAAGATTACATAACATATTCCAGAAATAGATTATCCAATGAAAATATTTCAATTAACAAATAAAAAGGTTTGGCAATTCAAAATCCTTTTTTAACCAAACATGCTTAAAATTTTCAAATGATTGAAAATAAATTAAACAAGGATTTACAATGATGGAATATTTCTAAAACAATGGATGAAGATAAAATATATATATAACTGTTTATATAAATTCAGGAGGCATGTAAATTAGTTCAAATGTTTTGGAATAAATTTATATATCAAATATAAATAAATGAGCGATCCACATGTTCATTTTCCAATAGGTATGATTGTATTGACCAGTTATAGGATTCGACACACTTTATGTGAACACAGGAAAATATGAATACATACGTCTCTATGACACTGGATAAAGGAGACTCGTCCCAAACCGGTCATGGATGTGACCCACTACAAGTATATTTTAAAACGTTGTCTTAGCGTAGATTGTATCAAATAAATCACTATACAATTAAGGCTTTTTTGTGCTCTTAAATGATGGGAAAACTATTTTAAGAATGCATAAAAATACTATCAATCCCATTATTCCATTTCAAATGTTCCAATTAATTTCCATTTAAATCCCAACAGGTTTTATTCAAGAACATGCCTTTTTCACAAGATAAAACCACTGGGTTTATATCAACTAATTTTAAGCCATTTTCACCAGTTTGAAATCCATTCAAAACCAATTCCATCATTACACAATTTATTTTAACATTAAAATTAAACAATTAAATTGAAATCACTTCTATCAAATCCAAAATTTAAATTAAACAAATTAAATCGGCCAATTTCCATAAACACACCCAATTCCAAGGAATTAGAGTTTTCAAAATATCTATTCCAAAACCATTTAAAATATATCAATTATATGGAATCAATTTTCTATTAATTTAATTGAAATAAAATTTTCGAAATTGAATTTAAATCATTACTTTAAATAAATCATGCAAAAATTGATAATAAATTTATAAATTATAGACGGAACCACCAGCTTCAATGGTTTTCATGAAAAACACAATGGTTGGGAATGCTCAAGAAAACCTAGTTTCTTCTTGAAGAACCCACCTTAGATCTCTTCTCATAGAAATATCAAGACCAAATCTCATCATATTTGGCATCCAATCACATAGATCTACCCATAATAGGCATAGATCTAATTAACCGAGAGAAGAGGAGAGGTAGATCTATGTAGATCAAATAAACCAATCAAGAACGATAAATAACGATCAAATAACTCAAGAATCCAGCTTGAATTCTTAAAGAGGAGCCATTGGATCACCTCTGGAATGATGGGAGAACCTTATATGACCTTAGGAGAAGCAAAATCTCGAGTTAGGGCCACATAGGAGGGAAAACGAGGCACTTAGAAGCAAAATGTGTGACATCCACTTTATAGGATCTCATTTAAGTAGTCGCATGGTTTTCCCGTATAGTTAGAAAAATTGTGTCCTAAAAGTGTGTTATACATTTCCTCGACAGACACTCCATGCACGGTTTGGCCACACGGTTAGACAAACCATGTGCCACCCATGTGGAAGCTACTACCACTAAGACCAACTACGCACAGTTTGGCCGCACAGTTGAGACAACCAGTGCAATGCCCGTGCGACTTCCCCTTGGCCTCAAAACATCATTTAATGTTCTCTTGACTCTACCATGTCACTACTGCAACACAGAGGTACTTAGAAACATCAAAAGTACCTAAAAACGTAACGTGATATTACAACCTCCCCACCATAAGATATTTCTGTCCCTAGAAAGCCTATGGAGAAACCTACACATCAAAATGATAGGGCCACTTATCTATCATTAGTTCCCCCTTTCCCATATCTCACGAGAATCAGAACCTTGATGCCATAGTACACAGATCATATTTATCATTTTCCCATGAAGTACCTTGGTATGAGAATCAACAACCCCGACTGGTCGTTCAGTCACAGATAAATCTGGTTCAATCTCATGATCTCTCAATCTCAAAACATGAGATGGATCAGAGAGATACTTTCGTAGCTACGATACATGGAAGACGTTATCTATCGACATATTCAATGGTGGTAGAGATAAATAGTAAACAAATTTTCCTACATGACCAACAACCTCGAAAGGTCACACAAAACGAGGAGCCATCATCCCTTGCCTCCCAAGCCATCGATGAACTAATCGAGGTGAATATTTCATGAACTCCCGGAAACCAACTGAGAAATATAATGGTCTATGGCGACGATCAGCATAAGACATGTACCGACTCTATACTGTCTACATTATCTGATGAATCAAATGGATCTCAGTTGTCATCTCTTGGACCAAACATGGTCCTACCAAGGAAATTTCACCAATCTCCAACAAAAATAAAGGAAATTTACAAGGACGACTATACAATTCCTCAAAAGGAGCCATTTTGAAGGCATATTGATAACTATTGTTATAAGAAAACTCAACTAGCCCCAGATATTCATCCCAGAACCCACAAAAGTCGAGATCATATGTGCAAAGAATATTTTCAAGGATCTGAATAGCTTTCCCTATCTGGCCATCTGACTGTGCATGGTAGGTCGTGCTCAAATGGACGTAAGATCTCAGTGCCTCCTAAAGGCCTCTGAAAAATCCATAAGTAAACTGAGGATCCCTATCAAGGACTATAGCTGAAAAAAATCCATGAAAACGAACAATTTCTTTCACATTGATATTTCCCCACTCCTCAACTTTGGTTATATGTCGAATAGGTATAATGTGATCCGACATGGTCAGCCGGTTGATCACAACCCATATCACATTCTTCATTCTCTGGGTTTGAGGTAACCCAACCAAAAAGTCCATAGATATTTCATCCCACATAAATGTAGGGACTTGAAGTGGTTGAAGCACACCTGAAGGTTTCTGGTGCTCGACATTCACCTGCTAGAATGTATAGAAATGAGATACAAACTGAGCAATGTATCGTCTTATACATGGCCACCATAACTCTCGGTGCATGTCATAGAACATCTTCGTAGTTTTTGAGTGCACAGTCCATTGATAGTTATGGAAATCCCCCATCACATCCTTCCTTGCCGATAACGGCACAACATAACAGTTTTGATAACACAGAACACCCTCTTTGGAGAACTTCCACTGGGTGTCATTCTCCCTACCATAAAGAGCGTCCCTAATGCTATAGAATTCATCATCCATTTTTTGTTCCGAAAGAATTAACTCAAGAAGAGAAGATGTCAACTAGACACTGGCCAAAGAAACTTCATTCCCCTTCCACTGAACTCTAATATGCAGCTGAGAAAAAAGATCCATCAATGTCCACTCTTCTAAAGAATCTTTCACAGCCTGTCATGGAAGTTACTTGATTAAAACTTCTGCAGCTGCATTCCATTTACCAGGGGTATAGGCAAGGTCAAAGTCGAAAGATTTCAAGTACTCCACCCAATGCCAATGGCATAGATTCAAATATTTTTGAGAGAATATAACTCAATCAATTATGTTCTGAATAGATTGTAAACCTTTCCCCATAAAGGTAATGTCTCCAACACATAAGTGTGTTAATTATAGATACATGTTCAAGGTCATGGGTTGGATAGTTCATCTCATGAGGCTTAATCTAACGAGATCCATAGGCAACGACACGATTACTTTGCATAAGGACACATCCCAAAACTGAACCCGATGCATCACAAAAGACCACGTAACCTATCTTGGCCTCAGGAAGAGTTTGTACCGGTGCAGTAGTCAAAAGAAACATAACCTCAAAAAAAGAACTCTGTCATTTATCATCCTAGGAAAACATCACTCCATTTCGAGTCAGAGCAGTCATTGGAGAAGATAACTTTGAGAAGTCTTTAACAAATCAGCAATAATATCCTGTTATGCCCAAGAAGCTACAAATCTCGAAAACATTTCGTGGTTATTCCCATGTCATAACAGCCTTCAACTTCTCAGGATCAACTGATATTCTTTGTTCTGAAATGGAAAATACCAAGAATTTCAATTCCCATATTTATAAATCACACTTTTAATGCTTGGAATAAAGTCTGTGATTCCATAGATGACTCAGAATTGTTCTCAGATGATGCACGTTATCCTCCTCAGACTTGGAGTAGACAAGAATGTCATCAACAAAGAATACCACAAATGTATCTAGATACTCACTTAAAACCTTTTTCATCAAAGCTATGAAAACTACAGTAACATTTGATAGGCCTAAGGGCATAACAAGGTACTCATAATGGCTATACCTACTCTAAAAAGCGGTCTTATGAATGTCAGATTCTTTTATCCTCAAATGATTGTAACCAGATCGATGATCAATTTTTGAAAACCATTTCACCCCTTTAAATTGATCAAACAAACAACCAATTCATGGTAATGTATGTTTTTTATTTATCATAACTTGATTGAGCTATCGATAATCAACACATAAGCGAAGAGAACCATTATCCTTCTTGGCGATGAGAACTGGTGCTACCCAAGGTGACACACTCGGGCGTATAAATCCTTTTCTCAAGAAGATCATCTAACTGATACTTAAGTTCTTTTAGTTCAGATAGATCCATTCGGTAAGAGGGAATATAAACCAGTTTACTACCAGGAATTAAGTTAATAGAAAAATTAACCTCCATTACTGGTGGCAAACCGGAGAAGTCAGAAGAAAACACGTCGGGAAACTCAGCAATAACTAGTGGAAGATCACCACACAATGAATCTCTCTCTAGATCAAAAGAAAACGCTAATACAACTTTCCCCAACTCTGGATAAGAGGGTCCATCTCTACTTGACCTTGGGTCCCATTCTCCTTGAAAAACAAGAGGCCCACAATTGGGTGTAGTAAGGTAGACCCATTGAAGATAACAATCGATCCAGGATTTATAGGCAATTAACCAATCTATCCCCAATATGATGTCAAAATATTTCATGTCGAGAACAAAAAATATCCAATCATGATCAACGTCTGATAGAAAGAAGACACAAGCAGGACTACGGAGAGCCTTCTCTCTCATTGTACCAAGGGGTGTAGTAATATCCGTCGAACAAGATAAAATCACCATGGGAAGATTAAAAAGATTAAAAATATGGGTTGAAATATATGAGTGAGATGCACCAGTATCAAAAAGAGTGGTCACTAAAGATGAAGTTATTGTAATGGTACCTCTCAAAGTTGTAGGATCTATAGAAGGTACATCTGGTGACTCTTCCACTGCGTGAAGAAGCTTCGTTCTAGATGTATGTGGCTGGAACCCTTTTTTACGTGAAGCATTTGATTGCCCTACTGTTTTTGGAGGTGATGATGATCATATTACACTACATGGAGTAGAGAAGTGATGGAAGAATCTCTGTAAGTGCCCTAAATGACCGCAAGAGCAACAGTTCTTTGGTGCCTCAGTGCAAACACTCTTAGATTGTCCTGGAATTCCACACTGATAGCAAGTCAAAGATTCCACTCTCATTGCTACAAAAGGTCTCAAATGACTCTTTTTTCGATAAAAACCAATAGAAACGTCACTTTTCTATTTTCCTTTAAAAGAACCAACACTATCAGTAGGAGGGAATGGAACATCATTCAACCCTAACATTCCTTCCAAGTCCATCTCAACCATCATCTCCCTATTTAGCACATCATCATAAGTGGGTATCTTCAGTAAGAAAACCATAGAACAGATATCTGATAGAAGTCCCAACTCGAATCGTCGAGCATTCATCTTCTCATTAGATTAAATCTCATAGAAAACTGTACCAACTCAGAAAAGTGATTTGAGTACTAAGTCAAGGGTTTTTGGCCTTCTCAAGCTTGAATAAATCCACATCCTTGGCCAACACCATTGATTCTGGATAGAAATGGTTAGTGAAAATAATCCTAAAGTCTTTCCACTCCAAACTGTTATTTTTCCTAGTCATCACCATCGTGTCCCACAGTCCCCTACTTGGTACCTCTAGCACAAAGGTGGCACACTTCAACTTGATCACATCCATTGTCTCTAAGATCCCAAACAAGTATTCAATCTTACTCAATCATTCCTCAACATGTCGAGTGTTAGTGGAGTCTTTAAAAACTAGTGGCTTAAGGAGTAGGAACTCTTGAGAAACAATTTCGAGAATTTCACTATGAGGATCTATAGCTAGAGCCTGAATAAGAACCGGAGGTGGTGCAAGTCTGAGATCTTGGCCAGTTCGAACAATCACCTCAACTAGACTCAGATCCACAATAGGACTCGCTTTCTTAGATTTAGCAGAAACAACTTTTTGGATCTTATTCCTATATCTTCACAGAGGCATGATGTTACAAAACATCAACAAAAAATAAAAATTATATTAGATAATGCTCGTACATAGCAATGAGGGAAACATGATCCCAACCGATAGAACATACATGATTTGGATTTCACTCTATCCAAATAAAAATAGGGAAAATACTTGAACTAATCCACAATTCACCTTTCCCTAACCACCCTTGGTGTCTTAAGGTTCATTATAGTGAGAGCTGGGCAGGAACTCAATCAAAAATACCTCTTAAGTACTGAAAAGAGTACTCAAATGCATTCTGTCATCAAGGTAAGATTCTTAACCTCTCTTTTATACCACTATTTCATGAACTAGCCCGGGTACCCTGGTAACCCGATAACCGAGCCGACCCTAACATAGCCTGAAGGGCATTCCCAATCACCACAGGTTGGCGACTAGCGCCTGGAATCACACAACAAGAAAGTGGGAATGACTTTTCCACCAACAATGCGGAAGAAAAGAAACAAGACCGTATTCATAAGAAAACTCCACTGGGAGTAATGTAACAGAAAAGAAAGAGGCCTAAAAATCCCAAAGTACTACAACAAATTTACTAACAATGGGAAAACAGCCCAATGGTCCCTACAGACACTTCTCATCAAGACCAAAGATCAACAACTGGACCCACCTCCAATAGATCCCTTCCCTTTGCTCGATCCTAGAATAATAAATCTACAAACACCCGAAGGAAAAATTAGGGTGTGAGCCTAATCCTAGTAGGATACCACCAATGATTCAGTAGCAGATGTAAAAAACAGATTATCCAAAGAAAATCATTCAATTTTCAAATAAAAAGGGTTAGAAATTCAAATGTATATTTTAACCAGACATGCTAAATGTTTTCAAATGATGGAACATACAAAAAATCAAGGCTTTATAATGATGGAATATTCCTAGAACATTGGATTAATCAAAAAATTTATATAAAAGGGTTTATATAAATTCAGCAGGCATGTAATGTAGTTCAAAAGTATTGGCATCCATTTATATCTGAAATATAAAAAAACGAGCGAGCAACATGGTCATCTGCCAAAAGGTACGATAGTATTAACCAGTTATAGGATTCCAAACACTCTATGTGAACTCTGAAAAATTTGTATACACATGTCCCTATGACACTGGCCATAGGAGACTCATCACTAACCCTCAAGTATGTGACCCGCTTCAAGTATGTTTTAGAACTTTGTCGTAGCATAGATTGTATCCAATCAACTCACTAACTACATAAGGCTTGCGTGTAATATTACATGATGGGAGAACTATTATAAGAATTCTTAAAAATATGATCAATCCTATTATTCCATTTCAAAAGTTCCAATTTCATTATATTTTAAACTAAACATGTTTTATTCAAAAACATGCCTTTTTAACAAGTTAAAATCACTGGGTTTCTATCAAATAATTTTAAGCCATTTTCCCCAGTTTGAAATCCCTTCAAAATCAATTACATCATTACACAGTTTATTTCCACAATTAATTTCTACAATTTAATTGACATAATTTCCATCAAATCCATAATTTAAAATAAACAATTTAAATCATCCAATTTCCATAAACACACCCAATTCAATGGAATTAGTTTATTCCAAATATCAATGCCAAAAACATTTAAAATATCTCAATTCACTAGAATCGAGTATTTATCAATTTAATTAATAGAAAATTTTAGCAATTTAATTGAAGTCAACAATTTAAAAAAATCAAGAAAAGCAATGATAATCAATTTAGCATGTCGCGATGGAACCACCTACTACAATGGTTTTGACGAAAACAACAACGGTCGAGAACACTCAAGAAAACCGGGTTGATTCTTCAAGAACCCGCCTTAGATCTCTTCTTCTAGCCAGATAAAGACAAAATCTCACCATATTTATCATCCACACACATAAATATACCCATAACAGGTGTAGATCTATGAAAATGATGGAAGAGGAGAGGTAGATCTAAGTAGATCTATGAAAACGATCAAGAATGATGAAGAATGACCACATACCTCAAAAATCCGGCTTCAATTCACCAAGAGGAGCTGTTGGATAACATCTGGAATGATGTGATAACCTTCTCTAACCTTAGGAGATTACAAATCCTGAGTTAGGGCCACTTAAGAAGAAAAACAAGGCACTTAGAGGCAAAAACATGTGAGATCTACTTTTATAGGATCTCATTTAAGTGGTCGCACGGTTTTCCCGCATGGTTAGACATACCACGATCTAACAGTGCATTATCGGCTGCCTCGTCAGACACTCCATGAAAGGTTTGGCCACACGGTTAGACAGTCCATGTGCCTCCCGTTTGGAATCTACAGCCTCCAAGACCATCTACGCAGGGTTTGGCTGCACGGTTTACACAACTCGTGCGCTGCCCATGCGACTAACCTTTTTCCTCAAAACGTCATTTAAAGTTCTCCCGACTCTCCCGAGTCACTACTCCAAAACAAAGTTAATTACAAACAACAAAATTACCTTAAAACATAACATGATGTTAAAAATTTATTATTTTCATCGCATAAAAATAAAAATGAATAAAAATATTGAATATTGTGCTTAAATCATTCTATCATGCTCATAGGAGACCTCCTACGTGATAAAATCCTACCAAAGAATGCGACCTCAGGGGTTGATATATCCATACATGGTCCTCTCCTTCTATCCCTCAATATCTACCCAGTGCTCTGAAAAGGTAGCTCCTTCCTCGTTTCCCAAATCACGCTAATCAATAACATGCATGGGGTCCAGAATGTATCTTCTCAACTACGACACATGGAATATTTCATGAACACAAATTAACTACGGGGATATGGGGATGTGTCAAACAACCTCTCCATACATCTGGAAGTTCTTAAATGTTCAAATAATCCTTAGGCACATATTACCTCCATGGAATACTCTCTAAAATCTACATTACGATGAGAATCTCTTAAAAAACATTTTCTCTGTAATCAAATTCATAGGGACTCTGATTTAGATCTATGTAATATTTCCACATTATTTAGGATGTACTCATCTGAACACAGATGATTTATTCCATCATCATCATCACCTACACCATCTATGGAACCATACGAGAAGCCTCACTAATCATTAAATAGAAAAATGGTGGAAAGTAGGGTCCCCCAAAGCGGGCCTAAAAAGGTGTCTTGCATACTGTAGATTGGTAACTATTATTTTACACAAAATCTACCAATGAAAAGTGATCCTCTAATATCCATTCAAATAATAACACAGAAGCCCTTATAAAATCATCCATCACCTGTATGGTTCACTTGGTATACCAATCTATTCAGAGGTGTATGGTTGTACTAATCCAAATATTGGTCTCAAATTCTTTCTGTAGGCCTCTCCACAACTGTGAAATGAACATTGAATAACACTCAAATACACTATTGGAGGAATCCTCATGAAGGAGAACAATATACCATACATACAACTACACAAAAATCTCCACTAAATTCTACTCCATGATAGAAGGGAAGTGTATCAACTTCTGGAGTCATTTAACAAACTCCTTGATGGTTTAATGGCCTCTCACTATCTATGGAAGCCTTGTCACGATGTCCATGAATATTTTACCCCATTTCAACATAGAGATTTCTAGGGGATACCATAAACCTATTTGTAACCTTGTCCGTAGCCTTCACCTGGTTATAGGTGAGGAACCGTTAATGTTAATCAGACATGCACTATCTCCTGCCAGACCACTATGAAATCCCTTGAAGGCCTCCATAAATCTTCCCCATATCAGGATATATAGCTAATGAAGATGTTTGGATCTATTTTTGCACCTCCTCCCACATTGTTTCTTGGACAACCTTAAATCTCAATAAAACGACAATATGATTCTCTCATTATTAAAATCTATTAGGTGAATATCCGGAGGTTATATCATTATGAGAGACCTCAAATCGATGTATCTCAACTGGGACACTCTCACATGTTGATAAATAATAGGATTCGACACCATATATAGACAAAAAGGTGCACCCTCGGGATGAACTAGTGTAAACTTCGTGGAAGCCAACTGTTCTGAAACCTCCTGCACCAATGAAGCCTTTGAATTATTAAAAATGGATTCTTATACTATATTTCACATCCTAATATTATTAACTATCAAGAACATATAGTCTTGCAGAAACATCAACCAACATTACTTTAATAGTTTCAGGTCTCTCTGAATAATGACATACCTGAGACTCTAATGGTTTGAGTAATCCAAAAAGTGATCTCCTAGAAGATAGTCCATCTACATACTTAGAGAAAATACTTCAAAAACCATCATATTTCATGAGTTCGATAGTTATTCTCATGGGTTCTCAACTACCTTGAACCATATGTTATAACAGGATGTATCTAAATCAACACACATATTATTGTAACAGCTAAGGATATTTAATACACTACACACTCCATAACCTACATTGGTTGTCTCAAAACGTGAACACTCATCAGCCTCATCCTCAACTAGTCTATGGTTCTATAGAACAATTTAGACTGGAAAAACTGATATTCCTTTCCATGTAATGGTAGTCAAAGGGAATTAAATATAGGCTTTTTCTTCCACAAACCTCTAGTACTACTTGGCCAATCCAAAATAAACTCTAAACCTCTAACACACTCATGGATAGATCCCAATTAAGCACTACATCAATCTTCTCTTGGTCTAAAAAATAATATATGAATAGAAATAATATTCCGTAAAAAGAGATCAAAATTAATCCACATCATGAATTTTGAGAGCTTACCATAAATAATGTGCTCCCAAAAAAACATAGGACCTTTCTCATGTTCTCCTTATGGTCCTCATCTAATGTTCATCATTTCAGTATATCTAAGATAAATAAAACAAAAAATTGGTCCATGTACGATGAGAAAATCTAGTTCATCAAATCCCTAAACACAACATGGGAATTCATCACACCAATGATAATTACAATGAATTAATAGTTTCCATTATGACATCAAAATACCCACTTTAGAATACCAATCACTTTAATACATAACTGGTCATAGATGAACCATAGATTGATCTTCATGAAACATCTTGTGTTTCAAAACTGAACATAGTGGTCACTAGTCTTGGGCCCAGGTACATGATCTTTATAATGTTCTTGTTTATGATATTATAATATATGAAAATTTACAATCTTTTATCTACCATTTATCAGGAAGACTAGAGATTCCCATGGGACACACTATTATGGATGAAACAGTTCTCTTGAAGGTCTTGTAACAACAACTAAAGCTCCTAGATCTTGGTAGGGGTCATATGATATGTCATGTAAGCTATTAGAGTATCCCATAAGTTCATGTTGATAAAAAACTCCATATCTCACCTTGAAGGTAGTCATAGAATGTCCTCATGGGAGGTGTATATAAAATACACTCACCAATTGGTGGGTATTTGTTCGCAGCCAACTACTCATAAAACCAACATGTTTTCCATGATATCACACATTCCCATAGATAATAATCTCATCCCATTAATTGGAAGGAATTTCACTCATCAATGTGGTAATTAAGAATGGACTCATACCAAGAAAAACCAATTCATTTCCAAGATGAAATCATAGGGTTCCATCATAATGACCATAATTTCCAATGAGAACCTCACTCCTCTATGAGAAAGATCAAATTACTTGAAGTAAATAGTTAAAGAAGAAATGATCTTGTAAGGACATCAAGACAATGATGTTGGGATGGAGCATCAACTGGTATCTCCAGCTCTCATACTAGAAGTAAATACACGAAGGAATGAGTTTCACATATGTTTAATAATAATGAAAAAACGGTAGGATAAAAATAGAATGTTCCTTTTATAATTTTCTTAGTCACTAGATCATAAGCATCTATAGTCTTTAGATGTTGGCATCCATGACCATCATCTCTATGAGCATGAAATGGGCCTCCTACTCATGCATAAGTATATTAAAACATAATCCACCACCCAAAACAAATACTCTCTGAGGTACACCTAATACTTTTAGAACCCTACCTCCCATGGGAACTATTCCATTTTCTAGGAGATCCCCAATTCCACCACTATGTAAGCTGTGGTGGTCCAACTAATATAACCCTATCCTATACAACATGTCAATTCATGAAATCATATGACATGTGATCTCTCTAATCACATACTTAGGGACACCACTCTATGGGATTCCTTATCCTTCTACATGGTCCCTTAGACACAAGAACATGTTCCTAAGTCTGATCATGGGGATGTATCCTATATCGAGGTCATGTTGTGTGGAATATGCCAAGTTCTATAGATAACACAACCCTATAAGGCTCACCACTGGCTCTTTCTTCACAGATCCCTACTAATAGGAATCTTGTTGTTAGTAGAATCCTCTCTAATACCCTAACATAGGTGTGGATGGAGAAGGGAACAATGATGTCATGAATATATCTATGGATACCATACTCAAACTATAGTTCTCATAAGTATTCATCCTAGATCATGTTGTGGGAGTACCTTGAATGTTCTGTGATCCTCATCGCAGATTCATCCACTATCATCCCTCTGTATTATAGCTCCAGAACCTCATTAATTCAAACTGATAGCTAGAAGGATAGGTATTACTCCTCATGAATTAGTTACTGATAGTCTATCTATGAGATTGTTGACTCATCATGCATCTGTGTAATATAATTCCACCAGTTCCTATAAGATTAATTAAAAATGCTATCTTTCCGTGAATCCAACTGATCAGTTTGTGAATTGATATGTATGAATACATGGACCACCTACTCAAGAGAATACATTGTTTCCTATGGATTTGGATTGCAAAAGAACCTCAAGGACATCTGGTTGTTGACCTCTTAGAGTGTGAAACACTTGTTCATATACCCAATTTTCTCAAATTGTATGATATACTACCCAACAGGTGGCGGTTATTATTGTTATCCACCTAGGGGAATGATATCTCCTAGTTAACCAAAATCTATGCCTAATTACACATCAGATTTTCATCATGATCCATAAACGTTAACCTGGATGGCTGTCATCCCAAAGGCATCCTAGAAATTTAATCAAGACAAAACATTGTTAGAAGAGTATATATATACAATGTGCAGCTAACCCAAGAAGTAAATTCAATGAATAAATTGTATATGATGCATGTACCATTTATTTCTGTAACCAATGCCTCAGTATGGGAAGTTGATATGTCAGAAGTCATGGTTTGGGTGAATGGATACTTCATTGACCCGCACCGTCACAAAGTTACATAGCTAGAATGTTGAACATGTGAAACTTTGACATTGTTTCCGAAGTACCAACAAAAATACTCATAAGGGGACAAATCCAAAAATCATCCCATGTAAGGAACAACTATTATACAAATCTGTTATGGCCCAAACCAATGAGGATCAAGCCGTAATTACCCCAGGACCTCATCTATAGGGCAGATGTTGGTGAAAAGAATTGAAATGAATAACTATTATGGGAGAACTTTTATGAATATATCAATATGCACACACATGGCCATCTCAATGTAAAAGTATTTAAGAGTAATAGAAGAAAAATTTGAAATAACTAAATTGTTTACCATACATAAAAACATCTATGGTGTACTAGACTATGCATATGAAAAATGAAATTAAATAGGTAAAAATACATGTTAAACTATTTATATTTCATAACCGGTCACATTTCAAAATGTAAAATGGTGGGAGAACAAGTCTCCTGATCTCCAATATTTGTCAACTTTATGTCATCCAATACACCAAGTATGCCTAAGATCCATAGTAATCATTATATACATATCAAATTTCTATATAAGACATGACACGAGAGGGTAATGACCATAATAGAGCAAGTATATACATAACTAGATTGATTCCTCGAATACTGGAGAGGGAGAAGTAAGAGAGACAATATGATTGGATAAATTTCTCAATCTAAATAAATATAATAAAAAAAATTCAATAACATGGATACAAATACATATTTATATATATATACCAAAAACCAAAAAAACCAAAATTACAAGATGGGGGATATACTTCTCCCAATCCATCCAAGGAAAATAGAGCCAATAGTTCTAGATTTCTATCTTAGATTCCCAAAATATCACTTCTCTATCCATAAGAGTGACATTGTAGTGGGAATGAACTTGGTTATTGTGCTGCACAATCGAGGGTGAAGAATCTCAAATAAGTGGACCCATTTTTTTCAATTGGGGGGAGTGGGGAGGGTTCCACTCAGTGTAAGGAGGACCCACAACCTATCTGATTGCGGGGGGGGGGGGGGGGGGGGGTGGTGTACCAATCAATAGATAATGGAAATACACTCTAATGGTTGAGGGGATTATCACTCAGTAGGTAGAGTACCTACTCCCTATTTCGATAGGGGGTACTAATGAGTAGAATGAAGGAACATGACCTGATCCATCATGGGGAACAACACCTTAGACAGAGGATCCAAACCCTAATTTGATAGGGGTACCACTCAGAAATAGGAGGAATCGTACTATAGTGTATCAGGGGGTACCACTTAGTACATAGAGATCATGTGACCAGATCTGTCATGGTGTAACTCACCATAGAGAGAGGACCCACACCCTGATCATTAAAGGGGTACTGCTCAATAGATAGATAAAGGACCCACACTAAGGTCTTTTAGGGGTGTACCACTCTAATTATCCTCCCCATCGATTTCTATTATCTAGTGCCTCCTAAATAAGCCTCACCCTTAAAACATCTCTCATCATATCTCAAAATCCACTACAAAGTCCACCATCACATTCTATACAAAAAAATATTAGGATACAATTCTCTTGGGACGAAATCCGAGTCCAAAAGAAGGATATAAAATATGTTCATAGTTCCAAAAAATTAAGACGCAGAACACGGATTGTAAGGGGTACCACATGGTGTGTGGTCCCACATTACTACCTACCTATTCCTTTTTGGTACACATCTCACATAAAAAGTATCACAACAAAGTCTGTATATGGACTACACGACATGTATTTTCCACTCAGGGTCCCTATCTATGCTTTTGGTCGTATCAGTGTAAATTTTCTCATTTTTAAGTAATTTGGTACACAAAATGTTTCCCCACATGGGGACATAACTATTCCCTCCAACACAATTCATTTAAACACAATGATTGAGGAAAAAACGTGGACTATCCACATTAATTTTCATTCATATCATTTTCAAAATTCTATAACAATAGCCGAAGAAAAAATACAATGTATGTTTTCCTTTAACTATATGACATGTAGATGGGTTTTTCACAGAAAATATAGAGCTGATCTAGAATCAATATCTAGACTCACCACATAAATCCATGTCATTTTCTCACCCTATGTCATAGTGTAATACTTCTACCACCATTTACATACGTCCTTTAGATATAAAATAGATTATTTATTCAGACATGGGTTCTTGGTATTTCCCTTGCACATATTCTACTTCCACCATCTTTCATTTGGATCCAGGTTCAATATATAGATTGTTTCAAACCATTAAATCATCACATAAAGAAATTTTATCAATGATATATTTTTTCATATGATTCCTATATGAATCTAGGTGTCTGATCAGACTCAGTCCCACCCACAAACATTGAGCCATGGACCTATAGTCTAGTGATAAGAACACAAATAATTGGTGGGGAAAAGGACCAAAAAAGGTGAAACATTAATTTTACAAGTTATATTTTCAAAAAACTGTGTATTTGGAATATTTTGGTGATTAACATGGTGCAACAAATATATATTTAATAACAAAATGGAAATTCATATACAGTCTCAATCTGAGAGTTTGTAATTGATGAAGATCAATGAATCATGAAATATTATGCACAATAATGTAATAAATATTTCATAAATCCGATAATTTATGATCCATACATATATTTGGATCATTTTGGCACCTAAAACGTACTTTCCATAGAATTGAAGAATTGATTTTCCTCGCTATGACTCAATTGACATAGATATGATGTTCTATCATTGTGTTATTATGATTCGCCAATGGGAGGGTTGTTGAGTACCGCTCAATGATCCCAAGTATATGAATATAAAACAACAGATAAAGAAATAATGGTATTTTTAAGGATGTAATTGTGTTTAAGTGATTTTTTTAAATAACATAATTTAATTATTTATTTTTATTAAACGAAACCTCCAACATTCACCATAACCGAACATCCCATGGAAAAATATTTTTGGATACACATAGTGTAAAACTATCATTCTAGATTAAAAAGTGTTCTTATATAATAAACAGGATATTTATTTTATGATTTATCCCTTTTTCTTCAAGAAATCATTCTTGAATTATATAAAATATATTTAATATTTTTATAAAAATAATTCTGTTCACACCAGGCCTCAAAATTGTCATCATCTCAATTCATGGATCCAAAAATATATATTGAAATATATTATAGAACCATAAGGAAAAAATTTTCTCCATAATACAAAAAATAATTTTAGATGAAATGATGTTTTTGAATACCCCAAGGTAAATTTTATAGTAAGGATAATGAACACTATGTTTCCAATGATGATGAAACCTATGTTTTGTCGAAACTGAAAGTCACCCACTGATTTGAAAGTGCATTTTAGGGACATTGTTTGCTTTGACTAAATAATATTTAAGTATAAAGAAATTAACTTTAATCGGAATGAATAAAATAAGATTTAATCTTATGATATAGTGTTAAAATTATTGATAGGATATAACCATTTTATTTAGGGTAACTATAGTGGATATTACACTAATTTCTAGAGAGGAAACAATACATAATCTAGAATAAAATATTGTTGTGTGATGCTGTAATCTGTATTGGATCATTATTACAAGAAAATGACCTTTTTTATGATGAACCGGATCCCAATTGTGTGAATCTAAGTTGGATGAGGTGGTATTGTTATTCAATGGGGGCTTGATGAAAGAGACCATGATTTTATTCATATTCAAATTATTGGATCTTAATATAGAATGCTAAATAATGGATGTGAAAGGAGTCCTTTACATGATAATGTTTCATATTTTTTCTACCCTTCAAATAAAATAATATGAACAGGAAAATAATATCGCTTGATGCAATGTAATGAGATACTATAACTCATGAAGGCATGCACTAGAATTTTCAAATCTCTATGAAGTGAATGTTATTTGTTTGGATTATTGTTATGTAAATACTGTGGAATGGGTATTGGAAGTTTATTTGATATATCTTTTATTAAAAATATGAGAATATTTACTATTGTGGATATTTTTGGAATAGTTAATGGTACTCTATTTTAACTTATTTCTTTGTATTTAACCAACTAAAATTTTATCAATAATTTCCATATTGGTTTATCTATTAGATAAATGATTATAAATCTTATGGAATATGGGAAAACTATTTCACTGATTTTGTTCAATTATTTAGAGAGGAAAATAAATTTTTATTACAATGTTCTTTTCTGGTCATGTTGGATTATTTAATGGTATTTAAATTCAAATATTTATTTTTATTTACCTGTGGATACCAATGCCTGATTTCATGGATAATTTTAGATATTTAAATGAATATTTGAATGGAATTTCGTTGTATTTAATGTGATCGTCCAATAAAATTTCTGAAATATTATATGGTTTTAAATTTTTTGGTAGATTTTATCAGATGAAATATTCAAAACCGATTAATATTAATCTTTCAGGATTATTTTCTTAATTAAAGAATGCAATAATGATTAACTATTATTTTTGATATTTATTAAAGATAATGAAACAACTTATTTTTTGAATTGGATGTATGAGTAGAGTTGAAATTGATATTTATTTAATATATATATATATATATATATATTTGGTTAAGGAATATATGAATATCAGAGGATACATAGAGAAAATTTCAAAAAAGGATCAAAAATGTTTTCATTCTACTCCTAGACATTTTGAATGGAGAAATGTATAATTTTCATATCTGTGATACTTTTATATTGCGATGAAGAAGATGAAGACGATGGAATGTAGAAATAAGGAAAAATTGTATATACTATTGTTTAATGGAGTGGAAACCATTGCAACATTGGTTATAATTTCTGTATTGTTTTTATTATTGATGGTAAAATATGACTATTAGTTACAACTAAAACAGTAAGAAAAATCTATTCTCTAAATAAAATCAATTACGGTGGTTTTTTTGCAATACTAAATACTTAAACTCATTTGTGGTTATGTATCATCTTTTCATAATGTGATGTGGATTTTATAATCCATTTCAAATAACCAAAAGTCCCTATCTAATAATTTCATGGTGTAAACTACATGAACAATGTTATAGAGGTATGTAGTTAGTATGACTTACAAGTGATAATCACATTGTTCATCAAGTAGAGAATTACTGGAGTGGACTAATGGATTTCTATACCCCGAACCACTATACATCTCTCTATTTTCTTCATTATTTATTCCCACTAATTATATGTATTTGATAAATAAGGGAAGGGTCACTTCATATTAAGAGGGACACATTAAATGTTTCAATAATTTTAAAATGACTCAATTCACCCCTCTGGTGTCTCAAACAACACTATTTAAACCTAAATAGTGCATAAAATATTGGGATCTTTTCGAATATTAATTATTTTTTTGGATATATAAAACATGAGTTACTGATTCAGATGAAGAAAATTCATGAATGGTGGACTTATAGAAGGTTTGTTAATGACTCATGATAACTATTTAAATTGAAATAATTTACGATGCTAAAAATATAATATGATGATATATATGAATAATTCTAGTTTCCAATTATATAATAATATTTCAAACACTTCTGCAATCATTAGAGAACCAAAAAAATGGAACGATTCCAAGGATGCTTAATATGATGTCAATTAGGAATCTATGTTTGAGATTTTTTTGCATCTTGGTCCTAATGAATTTAATCACACTTCAAAAAGTGACATTCTCAATGAAACATGACAGACTGTTTTAGTTATTTATAAACGAGTTGATAAATTAACAGAAATTTTCAATGATGTTTTCACCTAGGGAAATCTAATTTTAAAACCAGATCATGCATTAAAATAAATGAATGAGATTTATGAAGATGTGATCAATGAATAAATTGAAAATCATATTTCTATAATAAATGTAAATGATTTACTTTTAGTTTCAATGGATAAATTTTCGTATTCTTTTTTATAATTAATGATTCTTCAATAAAAACAAAATATGAACTTGAGAATAAAATGTTAAATCAATTTCTTAATGATCATGATAATGAGGTACATTCTTTTTACTATAATAGTTCTAATTCTAAGAAAAATTCTTTTGATGATATTAAATAATATTGTATTATTCTTCATGAAAAAAAAGATCCATAATGAATGAGATTATAAGACATAGAAAATATTATGTTTCTAAATCTATTTACAAAGATGGTTTTTCAAAAATAGATTGTAGATATAATATCAAATTCTTTCACAATGTCTTGTGATCTACATGAATCTAAAATTGAAGAATTAGGTGATGAATTGGATTCTTTAAAAATATCCCACATTATGCATATTGTTCTATAAAAATATTCAAATCAAATTCATGATAAAAATAAAATTCACAATGGAATACATAATATTGGTAGTATTGGAGAAAATTCAAAATTAGATAAGATTTTTTTTACTCTTAGTATGAACATAAAAATCATGTCCACGACTAATTATTTTTTTGGTATTAACATGAATTATCCTAATTACTACTATATTAGAAAATATATAATTTGAAGTGTCAAAAAAGTGAGTTATTTAGAATCATTTTATGAATATATTTTTCTAATTTCATCTCAAAATTAACATTTTGGTTACCTAAATCTATAGTATCTAACACTACCAGACCCAAAAGCTTATGGGTACATAAAACAATCCAATATTATACATTTTGATATTTTTCCTCAACTGAACTTCATTATTATATCACAGATATATTTCCTAAAATATAAAAGGTTGTTTATTTTAATTTTTTTATGATGGAAAAAACTCTACGAAATCATTTCTTTTTTGAAAAAATTCAAAGATATCGAACTATAAAATCTATGAAGCATTTATTTTTCATATTAATATTAAATAAAAAGAACTTCTTTTTATGGTGATAGGGGGTATCTTAAAAGTATTATATTTTTCAATCAATATTTAATTATAATTATATTTAAATTATTAATCATTTATCAATATATTATTTTATGTAATAAAATGATTTGTTGAATTTATTTCTTGATATCCTGAATGTTCGTCGAAATTTCATATTGACATTTATTAATTTGTTAATGTTAATTTTTCTTTTATGAATTTTTTTAAATGGTTTTCATTTTATTATAATTTCATGTGATAAAAATAATATATAATTTTATATAAATAATATACTATATTTTTATGTTAAAATGATTTTTTAATTTCTGATGTGTGAAAATGTTAAATTAAATTCATCAAAAATTATTTATTTTAAATTGATTTATAATAAATTATTTTAAAATAATTTGAAATTATTTTACTTAATACTATTTCAATATATTTAACATCAACTTCTATGAAATATTTCATTCATTGATTTTCTTTTTATAATTATTATATATCATCGGTAGATTTATTTTAAATATTTACAGTGTGTTTAAATATTTTACAGTTATGGTCTAAATTAAATGGTTTTATACATATTATTAAAGAATTTAAAACCCTTTTTATTCATCAAATAATATTTTAGTTATTTTCATGGATCCTTGATTATATATTTTTATCCTTATTAAAGGATGAATACATTTAGGGGGAGTTTAAAATAATATATTTATTGAAAACTTCATTTTTATACCATTCATATTAAATCCTATTTTTTATATGTTAAATAGGGAAAGAATGTTTTTTCATAATTTTAATATTTTTATACTAGGGATTAAATATTGAATTACTATTATTTATAAAATGAATGAATATTCTCTGATATCTAAAAATCTTAATAACATATATTTTGGGTTTTTAAAAAATTGGGAGATAATGTTGGAGAGTGTTCTAGTTTTTTAATTCTAAATTATAGGTTGAATTTTTATAGGATCCTTATCATTATCATAATGGACGGATTTCGATAATTAAAACAGCTCATCATTGTTTTTTGATAATTTTTTTATGTTTTTTATATTTATTATCCCATAGTATTTATTATAAATATAAATGAATAGTGATTAAAGACATGGGGATCTTGTTCCATTGGAAATTTTAGAAGATTAACTTTATTTAATCTGGTTATATTTAAAGTAAATTTAGTGGTTTTAGTGAGGAAACAATTCACCACGCTAGTTACAAGATGCTCAATTGAGTTTTTAATTTTTAGATTAATGTCAACTATGAATTATTATATTTCAATCTATAATACACAGATATTTGTGCATCTTATTCTATTGGATATATAACATATTTATTCTGAATTCCTATGTTGATGAGGAAAATGGAAAACGTCAAATTTGTTACTCTAAAAAATCACTGATGTTTCTACAATCATTTAGAAACCCTATAGTCTGTGGATTTGGATGGATACTATATTTATATTACTATAATTTATACATTTTATATAATAACTTGACACCTAGTGAAAAGGATGTAAACAAAAATTATTTTATATTCTTTTGTTTTCATTAAATGAAAAAAGACGGGTTTCATGGTAAATAAATTATCCAAAGATCTGAAAGACTATTTTTTAGCTAATGTTTTTCTAGAGTACTATTCTATCCATTTTTTTAAAATTTAGGGAACTATATAGGTCATAATTTTCTTTATCTTGATCCATTTGATATATCATTATATTTTATAAAATTATTCCTTTGAGGAAAAATCATTAATCAGATGTTTTGAATATCTAAAAGGTCATCAAATATTATAATAGTAAAATAACTAGATTTTATCTCTACATAAGATAAAAGGTATGTTTCATCTACCATATATATGTTTTATATGATATATAAGCAAATTTTCAACCCAATGAAACATTCAAAAAACATTTGGTTATAAAACCATACATTAGGGAAAAACATATAAGAAATACGTATGGATTAAACTATAGTTTCTTAAACACTATGTTTTATTTGAAAAAAAAGGTAATGAAACCTCAATTTTTAATGAAGGTGAAACCTATGATTGGGAAAAATTAAAACTCACCCATTGATATGAAGGTAGCACTAACACCCACAATCCTTTCTTATTGAAACCTATAAAAACATGCTTAGGTGAACTCGAAAATAAAGGAGCAGAATGAATATTCAGATTAAAATATTTTTAGATGTTCTGATAGGAGCTGGACATTGTATGGAGGGTACACTATAGTGGAGTTCACATTGATTTTTACTTATCTATACATTGTGAAACTTGAAAACACAACTGATGTATGTTTCTACGAAGTGTCTTTTTTCTTTATTTCTGATTTTTTTGGATTCATAATGAACTGGAGCCCAAAAATGTGAATCTAAAAAGAAATTGGATTTTTTTTTGAATACAATGGGGGATCATTTCTTGAGAACCCATTTGTTCACATATTTAGAATGATGGAACGTAATGTAACATGATGAAAAGAGGAACTGTAGAAGGTCTCTATATCCTAATCATGATGTATATTATTTTTATCACGATCCACATGGATGAATATAAACTTGAAAATAAGACATATTGATGGTTTGAAGTGAGGTATAAGAACCTATGAAGATATTTCACTACAATATTTAGATCATTATTAAGGTAATGGTATTTAATTTTTTTATGATAAAATAAATCATACATCACGGATTTAAGAATATGGTGTGATTATTGGATTACAAAAAATTTGAAAACAGAAATTAAGCTCTATATTTTTTATATAGGTCATGGTACTCAGTTTTACTTATTTATTGTTATTTCAAGCACCATCATTTTAACTAGGATTGTTATCCTTTGATATATGGTAGATAAACTCACATTTATTATAAGGATTTTAGTTAATGATATTGAAAATATTTTCATCCAAAATTTAGAGTGAAATGTTTTTATTTATTATTACTCCATTTATTAAGAGAAGCTGGAAGACTTAATGTTATTTAAAATAAAATATTTGAATTTATATATGGATACTAGTGATGGATCTCTAGGGTTCTCAGCTATTTTCATAGAATATTTTAATTTCATTTAAATATATTTTGGAGGATCATTCGATGATGTTGCTAAAATATATGAGTGTTTTTTTAAAAAATTTATCGAGTTTATTAAATGAAATATTCAAATAGTTTGAAAGATTATCCCTGAATAATATTTGATTAATTATAAAATTAAACAGCGATGCACTATTAATTGGGGTATTTATGAATGCAATTAAATCAGTTTATTTTGAGTAAGCCAAGGAATATGTGTATTATAAACGATAGATATTAAATATATATATATCTTTGGTAGGGTAAGGAATTAAGAAGATGGGTGGAGATGTAAAAAATATTGTGTAACTAGTGTATGATAATATTTTCATTCTACTAAAAGATAATTTGAAGAGATAATAGATTTACATTTATATCCACTATTTTCTAACTATCTGATGAATTATAAGAAGAAGGATGCATTTTACGAAGGAGAAATGGTTTATTTACTATTTTTAAAGTTTTATAAGAATAGGTTAAATTGACAATTACTTATTGCTATTGTGAATTAATGAAGGCAAAATAAAAATATTAGTAATAATTTAAACGATAATTTTAAAAATCACAATAAATAATTTAATATTGATTTATTTGAGTATCATATTCTTGGACTCGGTCATGGTGGAGTGTTAGCTTCTCAGAGAATGCTCTGCATTTGTGATACCATTTAAAAGAATTATAATTACATCTAAATATAGTGACCCAAAATTATCATAAATGGTTGTTACATATTTTATATGAATTTTTATTACATTATAAAAACACATGCCCAATTACCTTAATAGTTTAGCACCTTTGGAATCTAGGAACACAATCTTCTCATTTTGGTGAATGATATTTAGTTTTTCCCACAAAGTTCTCCCCCTATAGTACACTTCAAAAACATATCCTACTAAAACAATTATTTATAAACTATAGAAGGGAAACAAATGAAATGGTGAGATTAGATGATTAGTAAGGGGACAAAGTATGAGGAACCAACAATAAAACTTTTCATAATCTTGAATTAAATGAATAATTCATATTTATGATATTTTCAGGATTAAAGTTTTATAGAATTAGGTCATAACTATTAAATTACATCTCAAAAGTTAAAAAGTAGACACTTATACTTAGTTTTCATTTTTTTCACAAATTAAAAAGTCATGAAAAAGAGTCATCCCTTGTCCCATGTTTTATAAAGAATGACTTTTCCTTCATCCCATCCTTGAACATATTCATCCTTAAGTCCTTTTATAAACAATTCAAAACATGGGATGAGCATAAAAATCTCAGTAGGGGTTATAAAACCAAGAATGGAAACATTAGTTCATCAATACATACATAACATAATCTCTTTATCATACCTCATGAAATCCTAATATTTATGAATCACACATTGAAAACAGAAATCATAAAGGTAACTTGTGGCATCCATATCATTCTTACATTGTAGCTATCACAACTACATAGGGAGTTATATTTGGAATACCCATAATAGTATATTACCTAAATTGCATAAGAGAAACATTCATGTTTACCTCTGTCATGTTACCGAATGCATTGGAGAGCTATCTCGGGCTCACCCACCCTAGGTTTATCATATAACCACCCGTATACGTAAACAATGTCAAAGAACCATAACATATTCATAACACATACAAAAATAAAATAAGAAAACATTTCCCAATTTCAATCAAAATTTATCATTTAAATATACTGACATTACAAATCCATTATCAAAACCATTTTCAATACCAAAATATGAAAAATAGTATAGGGTATTTATTTTCCTTTTAAAAAAATTATGGTTTGTTAAAGAATCCAAAGGTAAAATAATACTCATGGCAACGGAAAAGGTCGTTGATTCTAATTTTTTCAATAAGAATCATTATTTTTTGTTGTTTATAGAAATGAATCGAAGAAAATGATTACTTTTGAAATAAATTAAAATATAAAAATGTTTATATAGCGTATAAAATAATGTCCTGTATAATACAAAATATGCCTCAATAAAAAGAGATTGAGATGAAGACCCTAACCTCATGTCCGACTTTACTCATTCTTTCGTTAATCTCCTGAATAATAAAATAAAGTAAAATTATACTAACTTGAGAACCATTTTCATGTTTATTATTATTTTTATATAACTTATTTTCATTTTATAAACATTATGTAATCATTTCTGTTAATAATGGTCATTTTGTCGATATTTGGTACTTGAATAAAAAATGAACTACTTATATTTACAAGTTGACCATGTGGTAAAAAGTTCATTATAAGAAGAATAATATTAATGATTTAGATATAATATATATCTCATATATCCACTATATATATATTTACTTATAACAGTACATAATATTTGGAGGTAAGAAATGACATGCATCGTTCATGGAAATGGTAAGCCATACAAACGCATGAATGCTACCTTCATTTCTATTTCATATTTTAATTTAATTAAAACATAATTATACATATGTATATTATAATAACAGTATAGTTTAATATATAACATCATTACCTCCATCATTTATATGTCCCACATATGGAATTAACAATTTATATCATTTTGACGGGGCGGTAGTCTGCACTTCCTAAAATGAAATTATCACATTTACCCATAATGGAAACCCTACAAGTATGTGATAAATGGGAAATACAGAAGAATAAAGAAAATATATATATAATATGTATCATATATAAATACGGTGACATCTTAATGGCCACAATGATAGGTAGTTGGAGATAATTTAGCAATCGTCGTTTCATGAGGTGTTAGTTTTCCATACACAGAAATAGTATATTCTTTACCCATTAGATGGTGGTGTGTGTAAGTGTAGTTAGAATACTTCTCATAACAACAACCTATTAATTTAAGGATACTTTTTTATTATAAAATAAAGGAATAAAAATATTTTCGGGGGTTGGAGAAGTAAAATAATATAAAATAACTCAAGAGAAGAGGTTAGTTTTAAATCGGGTAACCCCCTTTGGTTTGAACCAAAAGGGTTTTTTGAAGTGCCTTCTGCCTATGGTAAGGATTCTAGGAGGAATATAGGGATCTTGGGAGATTATTTTGGAACATTATGGATGAGACAAAGGGCTTGAGAGGTGTGAGTAAAGGGTTAGATATGAGGGATTTTTATAAGGGGGAGGAAGGGCTCTTGAGGAAGGTGTGAAAATAATTTTTTATTATATAATGATTTTAGGTTTCTAAAGGTCCAAAACATATTAAAGTCCAAAAATAGATGACTTATGGTCCAATAAAATAATCCAATAAGAATTGTACTATTTTTTGATATTATTTTATTCTTTATATTCTTATTTATTTAAATCATTTACTAATGAGTTAAACACTACATCAGGATTGTGTCTTAAATAATATTTTTAATTTGATGTATAAAAATAATAAAAAAATAATATTATTTAGGAAATATTTGTAGCTTTTTAATGAACATTTATAGTTAAACATATCAATTATATAACACCACAATAAAATTGTTTTTGCAAAATAGTAAATGTTTATGATTTTTTTATTTTTACTTTAAATAAAAAGTTATTAATATCATTATCTTGACCAAGTGGTTTTAAAAGGCCAAAGGACTCACCCAAGGATTGTCTTGGTTGGCCATTACTTATCCAATAATGTTAGGACAACTGTTAAGGTAATTTTATATTATTATAATATTTGTTTTACCTTGAATTACAAAATTTAACTTTAATAGCCGTAAATAAAAGTCAAAAGTTACTATTCACTATAACATTTAATATTATTGTACGACATTTTACTTAATAATATCAACCATGTATGTTGGATTTTCAAAATTCAATTCACATAAGTGTAAAATTTTCATTTAAATGAAGTATCCATCTTTTTAACTGCTACTCAACCTTTTCATTATTCATAAAAAATTGACGTTTTTTAGAAAAATACCGAAAATTCAGCCTAAGATATATTTGATATTATAAATTACAAAACGATGAATATTTTACCAAATTCATGTCATTGAAGTTGTATTAATTAACTTAAAATTAATTCCCATTATCAAAACTAAAAAGCATGTTTTTAAGAAATAATAACTATTAATAGATTGAAAGTTGTTTATGTCCAATTTCAAAACGAGATTATTTCCAATGACAAAAATTGGATTAAATGCTAACAATATAATCTAATTACACTTGAAACCCAATTAAAAATATAGATTATAATATAAATGGATTATATTAAATGGTGGTTATTATTTATAATACTCTATTTCTCACTATACATTAAAAATGAATTTTATCAGAAAAATATCAAATATTTACCCAAAGTAAATTTTGACATCCCGATTCTAAAGAAGATTTTTTTTCAAATAGATCATATAAAATTTAAAAAAACTACATTTAAAGAGGTATGACCATTAAATGGCGTTAAATCTTCCTTTTTAATGAATATTATTCTATTTGTTCTTGAAATAAGATTAATTAAAATTTTTAGCCTATAACTTTTATTGGATAAATGTAAAACATTTAACACTCATATATAATAATATTGTAGTTAGTTCTTTTTTTCCCACTAATACAATGACTAGGCATTAGCTGCCATTTTAAATAATAATATTATATTATTATTGTGCAATGTAAGATTTTAGAGAAACCCATTGTTCTATATCATGTATGACATCAAACATAGAAAATTTTTTAAAGTAAAATCAATATTTATATTCCAAAAATAATAATTAAAATGAAAATGTATTATTTCAGTATTTACTTATGATGTTACATCTCTCCACCTTTTGGGAATTACATCCTCTAAATTTTTATTCACTTATCAAATAAGAGGGGGTATTTATCCCTCATATCATTTTACGATTCACACGTTGACTCTCCAACCATAAGGTCTTTTCAAAAAAACCATTACCTGATTAATTACCTTATTCCGCAACATTTTCCCTCTTTAGTTTATAATCTAGACTTTTTGTTCCTCATAAAAGATATTCTGTTCCGACTAAACTACCTCTGGACTTAAAACATGAGATGGATCTGGGATATACTTTCTCAACATTGAAATAAGATAAACATTGTGTACCTAGGATAAACATAGTGGTAAAGCCACTTGGTATGGAAAAGATCCATCTTATCCATACTTTTTTATGGTCTAATGAAACTCAGACTCAACTTTCCCTTCTTAAAAAAATGCATCACACTCTTCCATGGAGAAACTTTGAGAAATACATGATCACCTAACTCAAAAGAAAGACCATTCCTTCAGTTATTTGCATAACATTTCTGAATGCTCTGAGCTATTCTCATGTACTTATTAATCAACTATACTTTTTCTTCCATTAATTCTATGAATTTTGGTCCAATTAACTTCCTTTCATCTACTTCATCTCAAAAAGCTGGAGTTCGACCAAACATTCCATGTAATGCCTCAAATGGAGACATATGTATACTATAATGAAAATTGTTATTATAAGAAAATTCAAACAAATAAATATGTTTTCCCCAACTTCCCTGGTAACCCAGTGAATAAGCACGTAGCATATATTCCACGTTTTGAATTGTCCATTATAACTGCCCATCTGATTGCAAATGAAAAGACCAATGAAAATTTAATTCAGTACTCAACGACTTCCGAAGGACATTCAAAAATATAGACGTAATCATGGGATAATGATTATATACAATGGAGAGGGGAACACAATGCAACCAGACAATCACTTTAACATACAACCAAGAATGTTGATCTTGAGACAAAGTATCTGGAATATGAAGGAAATGAGCAAATTTATTCAATCAAATAATAATAACCCAGATTACATTATTACCTTGAGATGTCTTTTGTAATACCACAACAAATTCCGTCGATATATTATGTCATTTCATCTATAGAATTCATAAGGACTAAAACATCCCTTTTGGTAACTACCCCACTTCTTTAGACAACTATAAAGTCAAACACATCAGAGTAAAATCAACAATAACTCTTTTTTCATTCCATCTCAACTGTAATACTCCAGAAGATCTATGTACATCATAGTACTTCCATGATAAAATGAAAAAAGAGAACTATGAACTTCACATAACAACTAATTCATCAACTCTGAAACCCATGGCACAAATAATCTCTTTCCAATACTCAAAACACAATCATTATCTATGATAAATTCAGGCAACATACCCATCTCAACCAACTCTAACTTTTTCTACTACTCATTGTCATCTTTCTGCACATGCTTTATTCTTTGTGATAGAGATGATTTCAAAGACAGTTAAACCAAAATAGAATAATTTCTTGCACCAACAATATCTATTCCAAATTTTATCAAATAAAAAACCAATGTATCTCATTCCAAACATATCATGGTTAATGAAGCATTATTTTTTCAACTCAAAGAATTATCTACTTTATTTTATTTTCCAAAATGGCAATGGATTGGGAAAACATAATCCTTGATTAATTCCAACCATCCCTTTTGTCTCGTATTCAATAATTTCTGAGTGAATATATACTTCAAACATTTGTGGTCAGTATATATTTCACTCTATACTTCATAAAAACGATGCCTCTAAATTTCTAAAGAAAAAACAACATCATCTAATTCCAAATCATGTGTAGGGTAATTTAACTCATTGGGTATCAATTGACGTGAAGCAAAAGCAATTTCCTAACCATTCTACATAAGGACACAACAAAATCCTTTCAATGAAGCATCACTGTCAATAACAATCTCACCGTTTTTGGAAGGTAGTGCCAAAACTAGAGCATTTAACAATATTCTTTTCAATTCATAAAATAATCATTTCATTCTTTGGTCCAAACCAACATAACACCTTTTTGAGTTAACTTATTCAGTGGGGTACATAATCATGAAAAATTCTGAATAATCATCTGGTAATAACATGCCAAACTAAGAAAACTATAAATATTAGTTATATTTGTTGGTCTTGGCTATTATTCCACAACTTTTGTTTTAGAAAGATCAACAATTATACTATTTTTTGAAACAATTTGACCAAGGAAAGAAATTTTCTATAACTAAAACTCACACTACCTGAAATTTCCAAATAGTTACTTTTCTTTTAAGGTTTGCAGGAAAAACCTTAAATGAAGTTCATGCTCTTTTATAATGTTAGAATAAACTAAAATATTATCAATGAATCCAACCAAAATCTTATCAAAGAACTCATGGAAAACTCTATTCAAAAGATCAATGAATACAGCAGGTGAATTGGTTAAACCAAAATCCATAACTACAATATAATAATTGCCATATCTTGTACGAATTGCGGTTTTTAGAATGATTGATTCCTTTACTTTCAACTGATGGTACCCCAACCTCAAATAAATCTTCAAAAAATTATGATCTCCCTAGAGCTGATCAAACAAATCATCAATATAAGGCAACAGATACTTGTTATTAAAAATGATGTTATTTAATACTCCATAATAAATGAAAATTATCATTGAACAATCATTCTTCTCAACAAACAAGATAGGAGCACCCAATGGTTATGTGCTCGGTTGAATGAAACCATTATATAATAACTCCTAAAATTGATTCTTTATCTCTAAAATAACAATTTGAGCCATTTGATAAGGGGTTATTGAAATTTATTTAGCATCAGGATCTAATTCAACATTAAATTAAACTTCCTGATTAGATATTATACCAGGAAACTCATCAGGAAAAATATCAAGCTACTCATTTAGCACTGGAACATCATAAATTTGAATAGATCATTTTTTTTCATCAATATGGGCTAGGTAACATACATTTTCATCTTTTACTATTATCTAATCATCCTGATACGTTATTAAAATTAAGCGTTTATTCATGTACATGAACTGAAAATATTTCTAAAAGGAATCCTCTTTAGCTCTACAGTCAATATTAGAACAATTAATAGAAATCCAATCTATACCCCAAATAACATCAAACTCTAATAGAGGAAAAACAATAAGGTTTTTAGGTAGATTCTTTCTGCACACAAGGACTGGAAGGTTCGTATAATTTCTTTTTGTCAAAACATTTCCTCCAGGAGTTTTTACCATATGTTCAGGATTAATATATTTAGATGGAATTCCCAGTTTACTGGAAAAATTATCATAAATGAATGAATCTGTAGAAGCTGAATCAAAAAACACATTGTCATAATCTGAACAAACAAACAATGTACCTAATTCTACATCATTTGATGGCCCAACATCTACTGAAGTAGTTGCAAAGGATTTCTCCACCCATTTTTACTTATAGTCGGGCTGCATTCCCTCAGTTGAGTTCTTCGATTGACACTCATTTGCATAACGACCAATTTAATTGCACTTAAAACATTTTACTAACTGTAAATTAGATTTTTTATTACCTTTACCCTGATCTTTTTCTGTGAAATTGCGATCTTTATTTCCAATTTTACCAAATAGGTAGCACTTACTAGAATTCAAAAGAAATTCCCCATCATGCTTTTTACAACAATTTTCACTAACTGTAAACTTAAGTTTCTTACCATTAGACGTTTTTGAAGAGTTCTTACCAATTTAATACCATTTTGACCACTTATTATGTTGTTTTTTAAAGAACACCCAATCATCAGAAAAGTCTATTTCCACATTCTTTGGCCATTCAAGTGAATTTTCATTCATAAGAATCCACTAAGTCATCCTCATTCCTCAATTTGAGAATTATTTTCCATGGTATGACGAACTACCATAGGAGAATATTTCTCAAGAAATATACCTTAGTATTCATCCCAATAAAGAGAATCAATATCCCCACTATCCCTGATAGTTTTTCCCATCTACCACCTCTAATTATATTCCACATTAATACAGAAAATAGCAATATTATCCTTTTGATGTTCTGAACACCCCACGACATCAAAAATCTTATCCATTGCTTCAATCAACCCTTCAGCTAGCACATGGTCTATTGATCTTCCAAAATATGGGGGATGTCGCCTTATAAAATTCTCCACCACTAACATGTTCCTATATAGTTGATTGGTATGATCTCATTCATGGATACAGCCCCCATTTATAGCCTGAGTCAACTATGCCATCACTGCAACAAACTATTCATTTCCAATTCTCACCATCTCAGGTTGCTTATTTAGAAGGATGTCTTCCTCTTGAGGACCTCCCATCATAGGTTCCTTATTTCCTCTCAGGAAAACCATTATTAACACTGAAATAAACTAGGTGAAACAACATGGTAATTTATAAATTCTATATCACTTCAATCAATCCATTAATTTATTTATGGACATTAATTTAACAATATACTAACTTTTAATGTTATCTAAACAAACCTATGATACCAACTATATGGACCCGACTATAAAACATTACATAATCATGAATTATATGAATTGTTCACAATAAAGATCTTTTTAGTTTTAGAGTTTTAGGAAATTAGGTCAAAACAATTACATTACATCTCAAAATTTTCCAAAGTAGACACTTCTACTCAGTTCCTATTTTCATACAAAATTTAAAATATGATGAAAATAGTCATGTCTAGTCCCATGTTTTAGACAACATAACTTTCCCTTGTTCCCATCCATGACCATATTCATCTTTCAGTCCTGTGTAAGAAAATTCAAAACTTGGGATGAGCATAAAAATCTCAGTAAGTGTTATAAAACAATGAAAGAAAATATTAGTTCATCAATACATACATAACATAATCCCATTAACATACCTCATGAAATCATATGATTTATGAATCACATATAGGAAACATAAATCATAAAGGTATCTTCTGTCATCTATATCATACTTACATTATAGCTATCACAGCTACGTAGGGATTTACATTTGGAATACCCATTACAGAATATTCCCTAAATCTCTTAGGAGAAACGTTCACTTTTACCTCCGTCACATTACCCAATGCATTAGAGAGATATCTCAGGATCACCCGCCCTAGGTTTATTATAGAACAATGAGTATATGTAAACAATGCCAAAGAACCATACCATATTAATAACACATAAAACAAAAAAGGAAAGATAAAATTTCCACATTTCAATCACAATATATAATTTAAATATATTTACATTAGAAATCCATTATCAAAATAATTTTCAATACCAAAATACAAAAAATTGTATATGGTATTTATTTTCCTTTTTAAAACATCACTGCTTGTTATAGAAGTTAATGGTGAAATTATAGTCACAGCGGCGGAAAAGGGCGTTGTCACCGCTTACGTAAAAAAGAATTTTTTTTAATTAGTAATATTCCCCATTGAAAAATATTCGTTTAAAATTAAATGAAAAAGTTATATATGTTTATATTGTGTATAAATTAAAGTCGTGTATAAAACAAAATAATCCTCAATTAGAGGAGATTGTGATGAAGTATCATACCTCGTGTCCAACTTGACTCGTTCGTTCTTTAATTTCATGAAAAATAAATAAAAGTTAATTTAAAATTGATTAAGAACCCTTTTCAATTTTATTATTATTTTTATATAACTTATTTCCATGTTATAAACAATATGTAATCATATAATTTAATAACGGTCATTTTTTCGATATTTGGCACTTGAGTCAAAAATGAACTTCTTATATTTACAACTTGTCCATGTGTTCAAAATTTCATTATATACAGAATAATATTAATGGTTTAGATATCATATATATGTTATTTATCCAGTATATATATGTATTTACAATAGTACATGACATTTGGAGGTACAAAATAAAATGCACCGTCCATGGAGATGGTAAGTCGTACGTATGCATGAACATTACTTTCATTTATATTTCTTATATAAATGCAATTATAACATAATTATATAGAGGTATATTATAATTATAGTATAATATCATATATAATATCATTAACATCATCCATTATACATCCCAAATATGTCATTAATGAGTCATATCACTTTGAGGGGGCGATAGTCCACACTCCCTATAATGAAATTGTCATGTTTACCCATAATGGAATCTGTAATGGTATGATATAAATGAAAAATACAGATGCATAAAGAAAAAATAAACATATTATGTGTCATATATAAATACATTTACATCTAAATGGCCTCCATGAGAGGCGTTAAGTGATAATTGAACAATCATCATTTTTTGAGGCGTTAGTTTTCCATCCACTGAAACAGTATGTTCTTTACCCATTAGATGGATGTGTGTGTAAGTGTAGTTTGAATCCTTATCATAAAAAAACCTAGTATATTTAGGATACTGGTTCTATTATAAATTAAAGTAATAAAAAGAGTTTAGGGGGTTGGAGAAGTAATATAATACAAAAGAACATAAGAGAATACATTACATTTAAATTGAGTCACTCTTTTAAGTTTGAATTAAAGGGTTTGTTGAAGTGCCTTCTGGCTACGCTAAGGATTCTATGAGGAAATGAGAGATCTTGAGAGATTATTTGGGCACATATTGGAAGAGCCAATGTGATTTAGAGGTGTGAGGAATGGGATAGAGGTGAGGGCTTCTTATAAGGGGGAGGAATGACTCTTTAAAAAAGAGTGAAAATATTAATTTATTATATAACGATTTTTAGTAACTAAAAGTACAAAACTTATTATTGTAGAATTTAATATGAATCATGGTAGAAATAAAATCATCCAATAAGAATAAGATATGTTCTTTATATTATTTTAATCATTATAATCTTATTTATTTAAATCATTTATTAATGAGGTAAACACTCCATCAATATTATGTCCTAAATAATTTAATTTATTTGATGTCTAATAATTATAAAAAAATACAATAATGTATGAATTTGTTTTATCTTTATAATGAATTTTTATAGTAAAAAATATCAAATATACATACCCTCATTAAAATTGTTTTAGAAAAACAATACATGTTTATGATATTGTTTTTTCATTAAATAGAATGTTTTTAATATCATTATCTTACCCAAGTGGCTTTCAAAGGCCAAATGTCTCACCCATGGACTGTCTTTGTAGGCCATTACTCATCCAATAAGGTTAGGACAAGTTTTAAGGTAATTTTATATAATTATAAAATTGTTTTTATCTTGAATTACCATAACAGTCTTTAATCGCAGTAAAGAAGTCATAAATTACTATTCACAATAAAATATTTTCATCTTATTGAACCTGATTTTACATACTAATAAAAGTAATGTAAGTCGGATTTTTGAAATTCAATTTCTAGATGTGGTAAAATATCATTTAAATGAACAAGCTGCTTTGTAACTATTATTAACTGTTTTACTATTCATCAAAAATTGATGTTTTTTAGAAAAATAAAAAACATTCAGCCAAAGCCATATTTTATATTACAAATTAAAAAATGAAGTCTATTATACAAAATTAAATACAGAGAAGTTGCATTAATTAATTAAAATTTAATACTCTTAGTCAAAACAAAAAATAGGTTTTAATGAAATAATAATTATCAAAAGATTGCCACTAGTTTATGTCCAATTTCAATGTGATATTACATCCAGTGACCAACATTTGATTATATGGTCAAAATATAATCTAATTGAAATTTAAAACTAATTAAAAAGATAATATAACCATATAAATAAATTAGATTGATAGGTAGTTTTGAATTGAAATACAATATTTTTCACTATTCATTATAAAATGAATTTTATCAGAATAATACCAAATGTTTACCGAAAGTAAATTTTGATGTCCAGATTCTAAAGAATAATTTTAATTTGTCAAATAGAACATATAAAGGTGACCAAAAGTGTATTTAAAGAGCTTTCACCATTAAAAGGTAGTAAATCTACCGTTTAAAGAATACTAAATTATTTATGCATAAAATTAAATTAATTCACATTTTAAGCCTCTAAATTTTATTGGATAAATGTGAAAACATTTAACAAACATGTATAATCAAATTGTAGTTAGTTCTGTTCATTCCTGCCAATAAAATGGATAGGTGTTAACTACCATTTAAAATAATAATATTATTTTATTATTTTACAGCGTATGATTTCAAAAAAACCCACTATTGTGTATCGGGTACGCCATCAAACATAACAACCCCTTTAATGTAAAAATAATATATAATTAAAAAAATATTAATTAAAATGAATGTTTATTATTACTTTATTTACCTAGGATGTTACAAATAGGGTTGTAAGTAAGTATAACAAGAACATAATGGTATAAGAACACGAGAATAACATTTTAAAACCACTACACACATATCAATGATCATAATATTGAGTCATGGAATAAATATTGGATGTTCACAAGACCACAATTATATGGGAATCAATGAACATGCATTTTCAGTGTGTAAATATATAATAATACATAGAATTTTTGGTATACACACAAGCTTATTAAATTGTGTAAATCCATAAAATGAAATAGGTTCACTCATTAAGTTAAAGAAATGAAATCTGGTTCTCTCATAAATTTATGGAAATAAAAATTGGTCTATAAATATAATTAAAGACATGAAATATTGGTCCATTCATAACATTGTGAACATGTGTTCGGGTTCATGAAAAAATATTGTGAAAATGTAATCAGGTTCACCTATAACATTGTTCAATGGTAATTTTGTTCACACATAACATTATAAAATTCAAAGATTACTTCTATGACCATAAAGACAGACAACATCATTTATATTTCCATGTTACCTACTTGTTCAGTCCAGGTCTTTCTGTATCGGGTTCACTCCCAATTTTATCCATGTCTATATCATGAGATATATAAATAATTAACAAATTCATTAGATCACTATCAAGTATCACCCACCATGTAATATATAACATGATTACCTGGTGATATCTGTGCCACCACATTAGATATGTTGAGACGTGTTGTCCTGACAATGTATGGGATGCACCATCGAATTTGTAATGCCAAAGATCCAAAAAATAACTATAGTGAATTTATATTTCATTTAATCATATAACTATAATAAATCATTATTCCCGTTATAACTTGGTTAACAATGGAAAATAAATGGGTTTCATGTCAACCTATTTTTATCATGATTGAACCATGGAAATGAAATTGTTACCATAATAATTTCTTTGAAACATTATTTACAAATGGAAATAAAATATTTTTTACAAGAATCTATTTTAAACAATATTATTCTATACAGTGTAATAATCATGATGGAATCTATACTTAATAATCATAGATGATGATAAGTAACAATATAGTGTTTTGTCATTGTTGAACAGAAATAGCATTACAATAGTATAAAAAAATTCAAGCGGAACATATCATTTTAATTTAGAAAATTTATTTTGTATATTTTTTTTTAAAAAATCATAATCTTTAAAAAACCATTAAATCATATAAATTGATTGTTAAAAATTAATTAAAACATTTTCTCAATAAAATATTATTTTTTATTTGAAAAAAACTTTTTTAAATAGATTACATTTTGATAAACATTTTTTAATATAACCATGAAAAATTATAAAGAAGCATAAATATAATTTAAATCATTTTATTAAAATAAAATATTTTCAAAATATTTTACATTTAAAATGATATTTAATTATCAGTTTTTAATACATGTTTAGAAAACGTAGTTTTGAAAGATAACATATTTCCAACCGTAGGGATAATTGATGATATATTTTCATAAAAAATATTTCTTAATTATATAATGTACCAATGAGTGAAAAAATGGTAGAATTAATTTAATGTATCATTAATTACCATATTATAACACTTTTATTGAGAAATATTTATATTTAAATAAAGATATTTCAATATTTGATACTTAGTAACAAAATTTTATTGATAACATTAAATTAAAATCTTTGTGAATGAATAACAAAAAATGAAACCTAAAATATAATTAGGATGATGAAATTCATGATATTATCTGTTAAAGGAACTATATATACATCTAGTTAAAAAATATATGTTCCTAACATAACGTACGTCTCAAATAAAGAAAATTGTAAAAAATTATTTATCGATTTCGTCACTCTTAAATAGTAAACCCCATAAAATAGAGATAATCAAATGGATATAAAATTAATAGTAATATTTATTAGAATAATAATAATTTACATTAATGATTATTATATTGTCCACAATGAAGAATGTGGTAGTGAGTATAACATGTGTCTTGCAAATGAAAAAAGTGAGACAAAAATACCTTATCATTAGTCTTGAATTTGGTCATACTCATTAAACATAAAGTATAATAAATATTAGATTATTATAAATATATTAAATAATCATATTAATATGTATCATACCGTATATGATTTTCAAAATAACATTTATTAACTATTTATTAACAATACCATGTTAAAGTCACTTTTATGGAAATAACGACTTTGTTTTTCTTATAAGTTATGCCTTTTTCTATTTTTAGTTTTAAATAATTTCTAAAAATATAATAATATAAAAGAATATAAACATGATATAAATATAACATTTATTTCTTATTTATTTGTTTATAAAAATCTATAAAATATAGAAATAAAAAATAAAATACATTGTTCTTGAGATAGTCAGTCGTACGTACGCATGAATGTTCTGTTCATTTTCTTGTTAGATACAACTATGTTAATGTATTCAATATATTACTATTTCAATATAATTTTTTTTATTTATAACAACAAAAATTTAAACCCAACATTAATGTTATCTATGTATAACGGCAGTTCGTCCTATACAAAATAGACATTACTGAATTACACAAAATGGAAATCATAACGGTATGCATGAAATAATAAATTCAGAAT